>OZ025295.1:175719680-178348799 GCA_964019185.1 Maratus speculifer | reverse complement strand
GTAGCGAGCTTCATTATTCTATGACGAACTGATCACAATCCTTTGTGATTGCAAACAAGTCGTAAAAAGGAGAGTTTTCACTCATTTCAAAACTCTCGCTCCGTAATGTTAAACCAATCGACAGGTTAATTTCGAAAAACTCGTTTAAATTTGAATATTTCTATACGATATTTTGACATAAAATAGCTGAGCTCGAAAATTTAGTATGTTACTTTTTACTAGTTTTTACTTTTTCGATTTTGGTAGCAGATTTTTTTTTTTAAAAGGTACTTTCAGTTTCAAAACCGGTTCCGAAAGCGAAAGTACCTTTAAAAAAAAAATTCTGCAACCAAAATCGAAAAAGTAAAAAACAATCGTACTAAAGCCAGAGTCAGCTATCCTATGCAAGTAAAATCGCTTTAAAATATTTAAATTTAAACGAGAAATTTGAAATGAACCTGCTAATTTGTTTAACATTACGGAGCGGTTGTTTTCAAATGAGTGAAGACTCCCGTTAACGTATAAAACAGAGGATGTGGACAACCTGGTACTTTTAACACTATCAATGTTTCGACAACAGGTAAGATTTTCAGATGCGATAGATTTTGATACAATTGCCACACAAGAATTAAACAAAAGAGTAAAATATAGGCAACATGGTCGAGAGCATATTCGAAAGTGATTTCGCATTGCGTACTTAAGACAGTTACGTCCACACAATTATCTGCAAAAGAAAGTCAAGCAAGTAACCATTGGTGATGTTCTCGTAGACAGTGGCGTAGCTAAGGAGGGGCAAGGGAGGCATCCGCCCCGGGCGCCGAAGCCTAGAGGCGCCAAATTGAGAGTAGTTCAAACCGAAATTATCTTACGTATTTTGATAAAACATAAATTTGTTGATTATTTTTTTTTTTAAATTGTTTTGTGTGAATGTTTTCTTTAGTAATATATTTTTTTAATCCAAATAATGAGGAAAGAAAAGACTTCTGTAAATGTTTTTAGGAATGGCTCAACACACTTGGTACCTAAGATAACTATGTACCTAAACTGAAGAGCATTTTAATTAAATAGGGGGCGCCAAATTAGGAATAGCTTTAAACTGAAGTGATTTCACATACTTTGAAGATAAATATGAATTGTTCACTTTTTCCTTTGTGTGTGTGAATGTTTTGAAGAAATTCTATGAAGATGGGAGGAAAGGAAAGATCTATAATTGTCAATTGATCATGGAGGAGGCTTCTAATGGTCTAGCCCCCAGTTTATAAATTAAAAGGCCTGCTAACGATCTAGATTTACATTTCTGGTATCAAAACAACATTATTCATTTGTACAGGAGCTGACTTACCCATAAACTTTTTCAAGCGAATCGCGAATGACTAAAACCTCTATTGTATTAAAATGTTAAAAACAAATATAAAACGAATCTTCCAAAATGAACCTTTGCGATTGGTTCTCACTGTCTTCAGCAGTATAAATTGGACCTTCTACGCACGCATCTCTAGCCACTAAAAACCTACATTCAAATTTATCTTTCTGTAAATTTAAAAAAAATGTCCGGTACGGGTCCAAGCTTACTGTGCCCGCGTATATCAGGCGTGTTCAGCACGCGCCGGAAAACCTGAAGAGAATCGTGATTAGAAAAAAAAAAATTCCCCTGTGAAAAAAAATCTGGCCCATGAAACCTCAGATAAAATCTCCCCCCCCCCCCCATCTTTGTAAAGTAGAATTAAAAACTGTAAGATAATTTAAAACCAAGTTAAATGAGCAAAACCTAATTGAAATTGGATCCATAGAACCGGAGATGAGAATGGCCACCCTGCACTGTAAGATGGAACTAAAAACTGCTATAAAATCATAAGCTAAATTGAATGAATCAATCTTCATTGTCATCAGACTCATAGAATCCCAGAAAAAAAGGTGCCGTTAATGTTCGGTAATTGTGATAAAAGAAGTCTATATTTTGTAAAACATACATTTAAATGTAAATAGAGAGGAGAAACCCTTGTAGACAACTCTTAACTCATTTCACGGGACTGTTGCTACGGAATACATTGATACACTTTGATTAAACTGACAAAATGCTTTAAAATTATATTTTTAGCGTTCGGTAGCGTTTAATAATCAAGAGTATTGTCTACATTCCATATAATCTTTGATCCATCGATCTTCAGAAATTAAATGGAAGGCACGGTCCGAAAAAAAATCTATTTTTAGTTTATTTTTAATGAAATGCTCTTCTCTATTTTTACACTCATGTCCATAAATTAAGAATAATTCAGAATCACATAGAAATAAAAAAACTCTAAAGTAAAAATTTCACTTGCAAAATTATCACACACATCTTCAAAACTAATATGCAAATTTCAGAAAGCCACCAGATGGCGCCGATAGTACGTCACAATGACGAAAGTGTGAGAGAGTCCTATATAAGGAACGGTGGCAAAAAAGTAAAACAGTTAACAATCATTTTCTATGCCTCTCAAAGACAAAACCGAAGAGTTATGACACAGAGGACACATGTAGATGATATTTTACGTGGTAGAATTATCGGCCGTCTGGAATGTGGGTGCACTCAGATGGAAGTATCCGAGGAACTTGGGATTGCCCAAAGTGTAATATCTAAACTTTGGCAACGATTCCATGATGGAAATGTCAGTAAACGTTACTATACAGGTCGAACCCGAGTGACAACCACGAATGAAGATCGTTATTTGGCAGTAACTACCAAAAGAAAAAGACGGGACACAGCATCAGACGTGTTTTGTCAGCTATCTTTTGCCACGGGTACGACTGTTACAAGGCATACCGTGTACAGATGTTTGGGAAGTATTGGTCTATATGCTCGCAGACCTGCAAGATGTGTTCCGCTCTCGGAAACTCGCTGTCGCCTGGGGTTAGCCTGGAGTAGAGAGCATGCAATTTGGACATCGTCACAGAAGGCTTGTGTAAAGTTTTCCTACGAGTCCAAGTTTAGCTTGCAGTCTGATTCACGTCTGACTTTCATATGGAGAACGCCAGGCACTCATTACCACCAATACAACATCATTAAACGACATTGCTACGGTGGTGCAGGATTGTTTGTTTGGGGTGGAATTATACTGGGCTCCAGAACAGATCTACTTGTTCAAACAGGAAACATATCAGGCCAAATTTATGGGAACATCATTCTGGAACAACATGTACGTCTGTTTAGAGGTGCTATGAGCTCAGAATTTGTGTTTATGGATGATAATGGCCGTCCTCACCGAGCAAACATCGTAAATGAATGCTTTAAAGCTGAGACCCATATCGATTGGCCAGCATTTTTGCCTGACTTGAATCCGATAGAGCATGTATAGGATATGCTTGGCCGATGGGTTGAAACCCGCCAACTACCTCCTACATATGTGCCGAAACATCGGAGAGCATTGATTGCTGATTGGAGTGCTCTTCCCCAAAATCAGCTTGATAATTTGATACTCAGCATGCCTAGGCATTGCTCGGACTGTATTTCATTCTCTGGGAGGAATACAATTTATTAACCATTATGCCAACCATATAATGTTAAGTTTTTTTATCTACGGAGCAACAATTGTAGATTTTATGAATGTTATCATACATATAGTATCGTTTTTGTTCTTTTTCTTTTGTTTAATGTGTGGGCTTGACGAAGAAGTCACATTTGTTAAGTTTCCGTGCCTTTATTTGCTAAAACTGACATTATCCTTAATTTATGGACATGAGTGTATTTCTCCTAACTTTTGTACTGTCACCATCAATTTTTTGAAAAAACTAAAAAAAATTAATGACACAAAAAATTTTATACACGAGTGTGAAACTTTTTTGCGTGTGGTCTGAAAATTTCAAATTCATATCTTAATTAGTTTCCTTAATTTTCGTTGATTATTGAAATTTTTAATTTCTTTCATTTGGGCTGGGAAATGTAGTTCAGAAGTGCGCGCAATTTTGTCATTTTGTGAAAAAAAAAATCCGTTTTTGATTAGTTTTGAATTATAATAGTCTCGGCTACATAAAAAAATAGAAATCTAAGGTTCATGTGTATTAGGATCTGCCTTGGACCACCATCACCCAAATTTTCAAAATTGTACCTGCGGTAGATAATTCTGACTATCTCCGTCAAAAGCATAGTTTGGTTTTCATTCTGATTTTGGTGCTATTATATTGATGTTTGATTATATTCGTGTAATAGGGCGTTTGTGAACCAATACAAAATTGATTTAGCTTAGAGGTCTGGCCCGAGGCCTATACTAAGCCCAAATGATTCCAAATTTTTTAAAAGGCCAGGCCGGCAAAAAAAAAAAAAAAAAAAAAAAAAAAAAAAAAAAAAAAAAAAATTGAGCTCGCCATCCGAGACGGGCCGATAAAAAAAATTTAGCCGGCCTGCCCGCACGTTATAAAGATTTAACTAAGATCGATAAAATATGAGCTTTTTTTTATTAATAAATATGGCTTTAACGAGAATAAGTATAAATGTGCATACTAGTTTGACATCATCAATACAAAAATGTAACTTTACAGTGTAGAGATCGGCATTGGACAGTTACTTTGTGTCTAACCCGGGTTTAATATTTTTTTAACTGACTCGTACCATGTCGAGATCAGGGTTGCATTGTTTTTCTACATATAGTCAAGCCGGTCCGGAACTAGACTTAATTGTTCTCAAGACAAAATGATTTGTAAAATTATTAATAGCGATAAAGAACTTATGTTAACTTAGTTTTTGGAAATGTATTTCTTGGTGGTTCTTAAATTCACTTCTCAACAATACGAAAGTTTGACACATTTTTGGACTAGTTCTTAACTGTAAAGATATAAAATTAAGCCTGACTGTTGAAGGGATTTGGAATCGAATAGCATTTACCATTTTTAGTAAATAAGATATTTGTATATACATGTTGAGACGTAAGAGATTCATGTGGTTGCAGATTTTTCTCCCTTCCTATACTGTCACTTCCGGAAATTAGATTCAAAATTCTAACTTTGACAAGTATTTTCTTAAATTGCTAATATCAAAAGATGGATAACGCCATTCTATTACAAGTTTCGAAATAAAAACACCTGCTAATCTTATGAGTTTCCAAAAAGAAATGAATTCAAAAATGTATCAGAAAGTAGCTCCTTCGGATTTGAGAAAATCTTTAATTAAATGATATAGAAATATCTTCATAAATCTGCTTTTTATTATACAGTTTCAAAAGTTAGGATGTTTTTAGCTTTCTTTTATTTTATTTTATACTAAACCATATAATTTTTTTAACGAATCTTCATTTGAATTTTGAAAGTCTAAAAATCTAAGTAATCATTAATGTTGCTAGTGTATTATCTGTCGAATATTCAGTAAAATAATTTCAATCATGTTTGCAATATTCCTTTTAAAAAAAAATCTTAATTCTATGATAAAAATGTTTTTTTTTTTTTTTTTTTTTTTTTTTTCGAAATAGTAGAAATTGTGTAGGGCCATAGAGGGCAGGGCCTAGAAAGGCAAAAAGTATAAACAGGTACTTTTGAATTTTACACCGGACAGGGCGCGGGCCTAGGAATTCTGACCTGTGCAGACCTCTTAGCTGGAAGAACAAGCAAAGATATTGTTTGTTCTTTATTGAAAATTCCATTTTTCCGTCGGATTGACATTGAGAGAAGAGAAATTGTAAAATGTGGACGATCTACCACCAATTTTTCCCTTCTCATATTAGTACGACCAATACAAATTGCAGTTTTCGTCATTTCAAAAGTTAAATGTATTTAATACATATTTAAGTTCAGCGCATATTCATTAGAAAAAGTTGTATCTATATCTGTCTATGCAAGAAATAACTTGGAGATTAATGTAAAAAACAAAATTGACTCGAAAACCTCTTTGTAAACCGAACAAGTCCGTTTATTTTATCTCTGCATCTTACAATTGTCTTCGCAGGTTCTAACGGATGTATCTCGAGCCATTTACGTGAGTTTCGGGACTCACATAGTCATAACCAGTGTTGAATTCAGACACTTCCGGGAAGGACTTCAGTGGCCCCGGGGGACATTATAAATTCGGGCGGGGGGTTGCACTTTTTGTCTATCGAAAACACAAAAGATCTAATTTTCCGGGGGGGGGCCTTCTCATCTATAGATTTCCCACACCGGGCTAGAGGGGGGTGCGGATTCCCCTCCCCGGGCCACCCTCTGAATTTTACACTGGTCGTAGCTTGTGAAGGCATTTCTAATGGACAAAATTTAATCTTTTTCTGAGGATTGTAATATTTTCCAGCAGAACTTTAGGTTTTTAAAATTTAATTTCAATTTTGAATTTAAAAAGCCTTTTAATTCTTACCTTTCTCATCTATAGAAATGTGAAGTATATATGAGGAGCCCAGAAGACAAGGGGTACAAGTGACAAAATGTCGATTTGGAGTAAATTGAGTTTAAAGATAATTGATGTTAAATTGGAATATCAATAACAATTGACTAAATTGAAATAGGAAACATCTGCTTGTTGCATTCTAATCTTTGAACTCTCATTTCAATAACTGTTAAAAAAATAGAGTACAATTTTCTTTAAATGTATAATTAATCAATGTTATTTGTTTTTCGAAAAAAGTGGTTTATCTCTATAACGCCCCAAATAATCAGAAAATGACCTATATTTCTTTACCTTCTTGAAATGAAAAAAGCGTATTTCCAGATACCCTGTGCACTTAACTCAATTTTTTCAATTTTGTCACTTATACCCCTTGGCTTCTGAGGTCCTCATATATCTCTCTACAGATATCTGATCATTGTCAAGCAACCACGGTAATTTATAAACCGAGTCGGATGTGATTGAGCACATGTTAAAGATTTATTAAGATCTCGATCAAATTCATTGAACATCTTGATTTGCCATTATTTTTCAAAATGGTGACTATTTAAAGATTTCAAAGAAAATACATATATATGTACAAATTTATTTCTTGCATATTCACTAGTTTGTGATAGATTAAAAAAACATTTTTTGGTTTCCCCATGTATCTTAAAAATGCGATGGCGGCTGCCGTTTTGAAGTAGAAGATTATTATTATTATTATTATTATTATTACATAATTGGGCTTAATGTAAGAATTTTAGCAAATGTGTTTTTTTTTTTTTTTTTTAATTTATTTTTATTGTTGCAACTCCCATACGTTTAAAACAACAGGTATATCTGAGAACGCTCCGCTAAATTTTTTAAATTCCCATTCAAATTTAGTATTGATAAAAAGTAGAAATCTTCTGTAATCCGTTTCCACGCGTTTTATTTTCGTATGTTTAAATAAAATCAGTTGAATCCTTAAAAAAAAAAGAGAAAAAAAAAAAAAAAGGAAGAGTGAAGATGTTTTTTCCTGATGCAAGCGAAAAATACATTTTTTTTTTCATCTTAAAGAAAAATAATGCGGTTATTTTTTTTATTAGGGGGGGGGGGGGCAAAATTTCTTCCTGCCCCGGGCGCCAAAAAACGTAGATACGCCACTGCTCGTAGAGTCTTATAAACATTCATATCAAATTTGCCAATGTGCAAGAACTAATTTCTTGATAAGTTGACCACCCAAGAGTTGTAAGAATAAGAAGTGAAAATAGAGGACAATTGAGACCAATAACAAAAACCGTACAATCTAGAGGCCCCAAAAAATCTCTCTCTTGATCCAATATCACATACGAGAAACGAGAGAACAGTGACTATACCAACACGTTACAAGACATAAGTGTTTTCGTAAATATCGTCTGCATTCATTTATGTGGAAAAAAAGCATCATGAAGATACTGTAGTCTTCGTTTCCATGGCAATTTATTTTTCTTATTTTATGTTTTTTATCAGCATTCTCTGATTTTTATGGGGTTTTTTTTAATTCAAATGTAAAAAAATGATGGAATTTGTTAAGCCGTTGTGGCTCACTCGCTATTTGATGTGAAATAAAAACGCAATTACAGTCCATATTTGTTGTGTTAAATTGAAAGAGCCAGCATGTGTTATATTTTGGCATTGTAACAAGATGACTTCCTTCCCTAAATTATAAAATCTATAGGTGGCGCTATTGCCACTTTTGGCAAAATATTCTGAGATATTTTGCCTTCCTTTCTAAAAACATTAAGTGAAGTAATTTAGTTTGAGGAGAGTAAGATTTGGATGTGTGTTCGGAATACATCTCTCTTAGAGATGTTCTTTTGCGCTAAAGTAATTTTATGAATGTTTTACTGATTGTTTAGCGCTTCGTCATGCGATTTGTATATAGTGTGTTTTGTGCTGTGTCGTCTACAATAAAAATGTGACTGTAACAACAAGAACAGACTAAGAGAAAGAACAAAGAACAGACTTTTTTTTCTTGCCTGTATTTTGTTTTTAAATTCTTTATCGTTAATTGTTTACCTTTTTGACATACACTCTATCCTTGAAAATTTTGAACTTTCATTGCATAATGTGAAATTTCTGTTCTATATTTCAAGTACCGAACATATCCCACAGTATTAGTTTAAAAACGCTACTAACAATAAGATTTTGTCCTTATTTTTAGTAGGTCTCTTGTTTTACAGTAACCGTTTGTTTTGTAGTAATATGTTTAATTATGCAGGAAAATTGCATCATTTTCTGAAAATTAGTGGTAAAAATTTCTGAATTTTCGCTGTGTAATGTAAGTATTAGTCATTTTTATTTCGTCTGAATTTGCATTTTCTTGTACCCACTGTTGAATTTACCTGTTCAACAGTGTATCTAATTCAACATGTTAGACATTTTAGTTGTGCAAAAAATGCAGTTTAGAACATTTTTTACCATTGCAGCCCATAGATGGCAATGACAACAACATAAATTCAGCTTATATTGAAGCAGGGACTGTCATTATCAATTTGCAACCATTATTTTTGAAATCGGATTGATATTTCCTGAATGTAAAAATCGCAGTTTAGAACGCTTTTCACCCTTTTCAAATTTCGAATATTTTTCGAAACTGTTCTTGGAGATCATTTACTTCTAATAATTACCATCAAATTGTAAGTTACTTTCTGAGATTACTCACAAATCAACATTTAGAATGTTTATCGCGCATTTTTATCCTTTTAAAATTTCGATTTTTTAAAAGAAATATTATTAGATATCATTTATACCTAATAAGTAACTACCATGCCAATTTTCATTAATCAACTGCTTTCAATAACACAAAAATTTCATTTTTGGGAATATATTTTGCTCCCACACCCCTTTTGAGATAGTGGCAACTGACATAAAATATAACCTATTTTACAGCAAAAGCTGTCACCATCATTTTCAAACTATTTTTCAAATCGGTTCGGTATTTCCCGAGATTGCGTAGAAAACGCAATTTCGAACATTTTGTTCAGAATGCTTTTCCTGCAGCCCCCCCACCCAGTTTTAAATTTCGACTTTTTTAGGAAATGTTCTTAGATATAATCTATAAGTAACTACCGTGCCAATTTTCATGTTTCTAGATCTTTCTGTAACAAAAAAAATCGTAATTTAGAACGTTTTTTGCTTTTACAATCCCCAGATGGTAGTGACATGGACATAAAATAGAACCTATACTAGCATCCGTCAGGCCGAAATATCGAAACACGTAGTTGCATAAATTTAAAACATAACATGAAACAAAATCCTTCTATTTTCATGATCGCTGTTTAATAGTATGAAATTAAGTTTGAAATAACGGCCGTTGAATCTTCAAGTGTTTAATTCAGCCACCAATTACCTCAAGTAATGCTCAAATGCTAATCTGTCATCAAATGCTCACATACTTCTAATTTAATCCAGCCAACCCTTAGTAAAAAAAAACCGCTTCCTCTAAACAACAAACCATACCACAAAAGACATCAGTTGCTTTATATGACACATTTTGACTAATGTCCACAACAATTTTTCACAAAGTTAAACTTTGAGATTTTTGTATGGTGGCTTGGTATGCAACTGTTAGAGAGAACAGAATTAGTAAGCATGTGTCTTTTCTTCTTCCCAATATTTTCAAATATATTTGATATATATATATATATTTAGGTATATTTCGTATGAAATACTACCTATTGCGGTCGCTCCAATGTTGGAATTTCTGAAAACTTTTTGCAGATCTACGCCGATCATGACCTCTAGACCCCAAAACTACCATCAGTAAAAAAAGTTTATATATATTTATATATACCTCACTTTCTTATGGACACGATAACTTCTGAAGTTCTGCTTAAATCTCTTCCAAACTGAAAATCAAGGGGTATAAAATCTCGGCTAAGTTCGTTAATGGGCAAAATCGGTCCAAGGGGGTGGAAATAGGGAGGGTTTTTGTGAAAACCCTCCCACGCGATAACATCTTAGTTAAAATAGATATAGAATCAGTTTAAAGTTTACATTACATCTAAAAAACCGGCTAAAAGTTTATGCATGGCAGATTTTTGATAAAGTTAAAAATGGGCTCAAGGGGCGCAAAAAACAGGGTTTTTGGGAGAAACAAATTCATAACTTCGTCAATTCTCAAGATATCAAATTCAACTAATTTTTTTATAAATGTTCTTAAAATTATCTAAAACTTTTGTACCTACAAGTTTTTGGGTAGGACCAACTTTTACCGATGAAAAAAATTAAAAACTAAAAAAAAAGTGTGGAAAAAGAAAAAAAATCTATAACTTAATTCTTAAGCAATCAAATCTAATTAAATTTATTTTACATTTTCTCAATAATATCTACAACTTTTATACTAACAAGTTTTTCATAGGATCGATTCTTATAGCAAAAATAAACAAAAATAGGAATTGGAGAAAAAAAAAAACCTCAATTCCAAACTGCTTATATTGTGACTCATTTTTAAATTCATTTTTGATTTTAAACGCATCTAAATGGCAGATCCTCTTATTTAGGAACCATATAATGTGACGTATTGGCCAATTTTTTTGATAAAGGCAGAATATATTTCAAAAAAGGCTGCCAAAAAGGGTATTTTGAACAGAATTTCCCGAAGTGAGCGTGTTTAAAAATTGAGGAAGTATAACAAATTGCTTTTTTCCGAGTCATTTATAAATCCATTTTTGTTCTCTAACGCATCGAATTTACAGGTCCTCTTATTTAGGAACTATATAATGTGACGGATTGGCCAGTTTTTCGATAAAGGCAGAACATCTTTCAAAAAAAGGCTGCCAAAATGGGCACTTCGCACAAAATTTCAGAAAGCGAGCATGATTAAAGAATTGAAGATGTATTCAAATAACAAATTGGTTATTTTAGGACTCATTTTTAAATCCAATTTTGCTCTCAAACGCATCCAATTGACAGTTTTTTGTTATTTAGGAACTATAGAATGTGCGTATTCGTCTATTTTTTGATAAAAGCTAAATATATATATACTTTTTAAAGTTGTCAAAGTGGGTACTTGGCAAAAAAAAATTTCTCAAAGCGATCATGATTAAAGAATTGACGATGTATTCAAATAACAAATTGGTTATTTTATGACTCATTTAAAAATGAGTCATAAAATAACCAATTTGTCAATTTGAAATAAAAATTCAATTTTGCTTTCAAATGCATTGAATGACAGTTTTTTGTTATTTACGAACTACACTATCTACCAATAAGTAATTGCACACTTTCAATTTTTGACATTTTGTCAAATATTCAAAAATATACTTGTTGGATTCTTCTGGAACTTCAGTATTATAAAGACTATGCTTGACCTCATATTTATCAACTTCCATTTGATAAGCTTGGCAATTAGGGGGCCGACAAAAAATCAAAGAATATTAGAAATATTTGGGATCACGCTGTACAAGAAAATGCACGAAACGATTTATCACTGCAGAATACAAATGTGTGGCTGCTGTACAACATGTACACTGATTTCTGTAAGAATAGCACGTATATTCATGGAGAAAGAGCGATTTTTTTTGAAAAATTCAAAAAATTGTTATTTTTTTTGTTTTTATCATGCAGGGTTTTTTTTTATCAAATTTAATGCGAATTTCAGACAAATTGGCAAAATGTAGTAGAAAAAATATAGCGCAGTTGGAAGATAGCAATATTAAATTTTTTTTAATGAAATATGGGTAGTTTTATGAAATAATTTTTATCTGCGCATGCGCGCGAAAGATTAAAACGATTTTTTTTACATCATTTAATAGTCAATTCTATAGAGTAACTCATAAAAAAAATCAATCAAATATCATTAAAATTAAAAGAGATTATTATAGTAAGCTGTGTTTACTTTGCTCTCTAAAAACAGCTGAATGATAAGGCATTCTCCATAAATTGGCATTTTTTATTAAGTGACTTTTAGGAAAAAATTAGTATTTAATGAATACAATATCTAATACAATATTTCTGCTAATAAGTATCTTGACAGCTGTTATAGAAAAGAAAAAGCTTTTATTTAGATTCAAGGGCAAAACTAAGAGAGGGGCGGGAGGAAGAAGGGCATGTTAAAATCGTCCTATCTGGGGTACGTAAAAGCATAGAAGAATCTAATGATGATGGCGTAAAGATCCTGTTTAAAGCAGATTTTTTTTTTTTTCTGTTCGGTTTCACGATTTTAAGGTAATCTATCAATTTTTAACAAAGCTTATTACGTTGTTCAGTATTATATATTTTAAGTTTTAAAATAAGTCAGCTATTAATAAATTAAATTACCTTTGTAAATATACTTTGCGAAGGAGGGGTGAGGGTCGCCAAAATACACGTTTGCATAGAAAAAAAAGGATTACTGGCCCTGATTATCCTTGACATAAGGATTCTTAAAGAATACTTTTTTTCGATTTGGCTTCAAGACTTTCATGAATCAATGTTTGACAAAGCAGATAGGACGATTTTAATAATATCATGCTACACATAAACATGAAAAAAAATCGTCAAACAAAATCTATATTTGGCACCCTTTCACCCTGGCGCCCAGGCACCTGCCCATTTTCCCCCGCCCCTCTCTTAGTTTTGGCCCTGAATGTGAATAAAAGCTCTTTTTCTTTTCTATAACAGCTGTCAAGATGCTTATTAGCAGAAATATTGTGTTAGATATTGTATTCATTAAATACTAATTTTTTCCTAAAAGTCACTCAATAAAAAATGTCAATTTGTGGAGAATCCCTTATCATTCAGCTGTTTTTAGAGAGCAAAGTAAAAACAGCTTACTATAATAATATCTTTTTGAATTTTCATGATATTCGATTGAAATTTTTTTATGAGTTACTAAATAGAATTGACTATTAAATGATTTAAAAAGATCGTTTTTATCTATCGCGCATGCGCAGATAAAAATTATTTTATTCAATTACTCATATTTCATAAAATATTAATTATATCTATATTACAATTGCGCTATATTCTTTCTACTATATTTTTCCAGTTTTTCTGAAATTTGCGTTAAATTTGGTCAAACACCCTGCATGATATAAACAAAAAACATACCAGATTTTTTTTTAAATTTTTCAAAAAAAACGCTCTTTTTTCATGAATATACATGCTATTCTTGCAAAAATCAGTGTACCTGTTGTACAGTATTCACATATTTGTATTCTGCAGCGATAAATCGTTTCGTGCATTTTCATTTACAGGGTGATCCGAAATATTTCTATTATTCTTCGATTTTTTGTCGGCTTCCTAACTGCCAAGCTTATCAAATGGATGTTGATAAATATGATATCAAACAATCTTTATAATCCTGAAGTTCCAGAAGAATCCGACAAGTATACTTTTAAATATTCGACAAATGTCAAAAACTGAAATTGTGCAAATACTTATTGGTAGATAGTGTATATAAGTGCCGAATTAGTCTATTTTTTAATAAAGTCAGAATATATATCAAAATTTGTCAAAATGGGCATTTGAGCTAATTTAGCTTAAGATGTTTCTTATAAAAGAAGTTCTTACAGAAAAATGAAAGAGTCAATCCATTTCAAGTGGTACAGCACTGGTCGCTCGACTATTTTTAAATAATCTGAAATTTTTTGTACAACAACCCTGACATGATGGAAGTTCAAAATGGCCGTTATTTTAATTTTACTATTTTTTGTTTGTGCATGGCGGCCATCTTTGTTTCATCGTGTGCAGCGATTTTCTCAGATACTAGGATACACAAAATTGTAAATATCTCGTCTTTTATTTTCCCAATTGAAATGGGGTTTGCAGCATTTTGTTCAGAATAAAATAGGCTAAATACACAGCGATAGAAAATTTTTGAAAAATAAATTTTTACAGGTGAAATTTTAGCACAAAATTTTAGATTTTTTTCCCAAAATCTATCCGTTTGCAAGAGGAAATTTTTCATGCAAGGGAAACTGTCAACCTTACACAATTTTTTTTTACAAATAGTTCAAAAGTGCGTGTACTCATACATCAAGTCCCAGATCTAGGAGTTGATTTCTCTTTGCGAAAAAATTCCGAAATTCGTCAAAAATTTCAAAAATCGCACTTTTTAGGCTTTGATATCTTTGGTGGGGCACGAGATAAAAATCTGAAATTCTGACCTTTGAAAGTATTGTGTAGTAGTGTTATGTACAAAAAATTTCAAGAAGGAGATTTGACTTTAAGCTGAGATATGACATGGACAATATGGGAAAACAATACTGCCAAACTATTGTAACCTACTATGTAATTGTTTATACCTCCAAAATTTTAAATTAATTATTTATGGTACAAAGTTAAATGTTAATTACAAATATGTTCTTCAAATGCTTCTGTGTGATTTAAACAATTCAGAATGTATGCTAAGTGCTGGACAGAACTGAGCTCCTGTAACGGAAATCTTTATTTCGACATGTCAGCATACCCCAAATCCTAGAATGAACTATGTTGGTCATTCCTAATCATTTTAATTCAAAGTATTCATAGTGCAAACTCATGCAATGTTTTTATATCTAATACAAAAATAACAGTGATCGTTCGTTTCAATCCTGGTTAATCCCTTCGATATAAGTGAGGCAACTGCCTTCATTACCAAATTGCGTTGTGAATATTTTTGAAGATGGAATTAACTTATGGATCGTAAATAAAACATAACTCTAAATTAGATCATAATAGAATTAAATAAAATAAGACTCATGGTCGAAAAGATACCAACAATTTTTTAACAATTAACATATAAATTTATTTACAACTATTTTACAAATTGTCGGTGCGTCATAAGACACATTATTCTCAATATAGACAACATAAAAAAAAACAAAAAAAAAACCTATTAATTCTACTTGAATAATTATTGTTTTTAATATTATAATCTTGAATACCAATTGGAGCGTGCAGAACCCCCTACTTGGCATTTTGCCTTAAACATTTTGGGAAACAATATAAATTAAAAGAAAACCGTACCTTCATATTATTTCGTGCCCAGCACTCATTTGAGGCTCGCATTCGGAGACATCGCAGGCGGTTACCCTTCATCACTGGTGGACATCACATTCGGATCATAGGCTATCACACATGATCAGTGGCGGACATCATTTTCGGATCACAGGCTAACACACATCATTACTGGCGGACATCATTTTCGGATCACAGGCTATCACACATCATTAGTGGCGGACTTCCCATTCGGATCATCGGCGATGTTGGTAGGTCCTCCTTGGAATTAATAACGTTTCTCTTCTAACACATCTTCGCATCTCTGAGCGAACTTTTCATCTGCACTATTCAAGAAAAAGTCTATATTCTCTCTTTTTTTTTTTTTGGCGGGCGTGGCTAATACTCCCCTTCGATTCAATCTGCCCGAAAAATGACCATTCAGTCTCTCCCCCGGCCTATTCCTGACGCAGATTCGTTGGCTTCTTCTTCGAGCGTGGGGGGCTGGCCCCTCTTGTCTGCAACGCGCTCCTAGCCGGAAAAAATGACCGGTAGCCTCAACTAGAGAAACGTGTGTGGTCTCGCTTAATTGGCTTGTAAATCTACCAATAAACCATTCTTGACGTAAATGTCAAGCGATTGTTATGCGAGAGCCCAACTGGTGCCTTCTAGATGCCATCTGAGATAGCGGTCTGCCTTGCTCCTGACATGAATAGCGTTAAACATACACTAGTATTTACAACCACTATACAAAAACATCAAAGGATACAATATGTATAATATACCATTTTATATATATATCTATAAATCTCGGAAGATTGCTGGATGCTTATGTTCCCAGCACTAAGCCAATACACTATTTGTCCAGATGAACGAACCTACCAGAAATGCTGTTGCAACAATTTTACTCGGAACACATTTCAGGAAAAGTAAATTACAGACAATGGGTTGCAACTGATCGAGTTGACATGGTTTCAATTATTAAACCTAGAGAATTTCATTCAAGTTAACAAGAGATGACAAGACTTGGGTGGCTTCAAATAAAATTTTGAGCCTAATGGACTGACAACAGTAACTGGTCGAACTCATAACATCTCTCGTAAATAGTGTTAAGCTCTTTGTTGAGCATATATAGCATCTTTGTAAATTAAATGTTTATTATTTAACTGTTTTCAACAAACGATATTTTCTGTGTAAATATTGTAATAAAAGAAACTAATCTCATTTCTCCTAAGGTAGTCGTAATAGAATTTCTTAACATTTTTTTAATCACCGTATCTCAGCTTATAGTCAAATCTCCTTCTTGAAATTTTTTGAGCATAACACTACCATAAAATACTATCAAAATCCAGAATTCCAGATTTTTATCTCGCGCCACACAAGAGATAAACTTCAATGCGAGGAAATAGCTGCACACGATGAGACAAAGATGGCCACCATGCTCAAACGAAAAATATTAAAATTAAAATAAGTCTTTTTGAACTTCCCTCATATTAGGGTTGATGTACAAAAAAAATTCTGATTTTTTAAAAACGGTCAATCAACCAAAATATTTTCGGGGCCATTGAAATGGACGAATAGCATTTCCAGTATGTTTTGTTCATCTGGACAAATAGTGCATTGGCTTAGCATACAATCTGAATTATTTAAATCACGATTTAAAAAGAATTTGAATATGATCTTTGTAACTTTGCATCATCAACCATTAGTTTAATATTTTGTAGGTATGAACAAACACATAGTAGGTTACAATAGTTCAGAAGTATTGTTTTTACATATTGACCATGCCATATCTCAGCTTGTAGTCAAATCTCCTTCTTGAAATTTTGTGTACATAACACTACTACACAATACTATCAAAGGCCAGAATTTCAGATTTTTATCTCGTGCTCCACCAGAAATATTAAGGCTTAAAAAGCGCGATTTTTGATATTTTCGACGTATTTCGGAATTTTTTTCGCAAAGAGAAATCAGCTCCCAGATCTGGGACTTGGTGTATCAGTACACGCACTTTTGACCTATTTGTAGAAAAAAAACTGTGTAAGGTTGACAGTTTTCCTTCAATGAAAAATTTCCTCTTGCAAACGGATAGATTTTGGAAAAAATCTTAAATTTTGTGCTAAAATTTCACCTGTAAAAATTTATTTTTCAAAATTATTCAACGACCGTACTTTTAGCCTATTTTATTCTGAACAAAATGCTGCAAACCCCATTTCAATTGGGAAAATAAAAGACGAGATATTTACAATTTTGTGTATCCTAGTCTGAGAAAATCGCTGAACACGATGAAACAAAGATGGCCGCTATGCACAAACAAAAAATAGTAAAATTAAAATAACGGTCATTTTGAATTTCCGTCATGTTAGGGTTGTTGTAAAAAAATTTTCAGATTTTTTAAAAATGGTCGAGCGACCAAAAAAAAAAAATTCTGAACCACTTGAAATGCATTGACCCGAAATTAATTTTTTTTCAAAAGAAGCCAAATAAAGTTGTTAAACTGGGTTTATCTGTTATGAAATTTTATTTTTTGTTGTTGAAATGAGGACTTTTCGAAATCTACCTTCGCGTACAGGCCAAGCCGAAAGTGATTTTTTCAACTGGCAATAGCCCATAATAATCAAAATGGAGCACATTAGCATCAAAATGTAGTCTGTTGCAAGCATGGAGGTTCAAATTTTGGGACATATATCTTTTACTGTACTCAGTGCACCGTTTACTAAATTTCACTCCGCCCTGTTATTGGTATATAGCATAAATCAATCCAGTATCCAAATGCTGAGAAAAGTCTTGCCTGAAGTCCAGACACATTATTTTTACTCCATCTACACTATATGGCCAAAGATGACCGACCACTTGTGATTTTAGACATTTTTTTTAAATATCTAGAAAAATACATGAGAAATTATGCTGAAACTCCGAGCGTATACCTATAATACTGCAAGTGATACATTTCCGTGAAGATTTTTTCCTGAAACTCCAATAAAGGACCATCAACAAATTAAAAAGAATAAATATCTTTTGGATAACCCTGTCAAAACTAATGTAGCAAAAGCGCTCAAAATGTAAATTATGATTATGTGGCTCTTTGTAATAAACTGTGTTGATTTTTATGTCGATAGCATGTATACTCGTAGTAAAAATAATGCAACAATGAAAATCAGTTTCCCACAATTTTGAAAATTTTTTTTTAAAAGTTTTAAAATTAAATTTTAAATATAAAAGTAGGGTTTTTAAAAAAAGTAGTGAGGTCCTATCTACAAATGAACATTTTTCATTTAAAAATATTATTAGTAAAATTGATCCAATATCCAACCTCAGGGCAGCTGGTAAAAAACAGCCGTTTTGTAAATAGATTTAATTTAGATAGATTATAGATTTAAACAATCACAATGTTGTCTTTATGGGAACATTAAAAGTCGGCATTTTAGGGTGATAGAGTTGACGAATATTTCTGATTTTCTATACCCGTTCGAGATTTTGGCAATACAATTGTCCAGCTCATTTTTTGCGTCGCACAGTGGAGTATTTTTCCATTTTAGCCGGCCAAAAGTCGATTTTTCGAAATGCAACTAAAGAGAAAATAATATAGCTAAGTATGAAGCTAACTAGATGGGGATTCACCATACAGTTATATTTTTTTCTGTTGGGCCAGCAAATAGGTACCAGGGTACCTCAAACTTGTTACTTGCAGCACGTTAATTATTTGTATTTTAAAGTTCCAGTTGTGCTTGTTTGTTTCACTGTGATTTTTTTTTCTCTAACCTTTTGCTTATACCATATAGTTGTGGATTCTCAAAGCCCATATATATACGCTTTCATTTCACATGAATATATTTATATTTGTTAATTTAATAAATGTAATAAAGTGACAAAAAATGTGCCGTATAGTTTTGAAAATTTTGTTGTTAATTTCAATATTCATTAAAACATTTGTTATGTATCCCGATGGATCCCGATGGTTCTTTTCACTGTAAATCAAAGTTAAAGATGTATAGTTAATAATTTTAAAAAATGTAGCTGCTACAAAGTGCAATTTTAGAAGAATTTATTTCAAACACACAACTGTATATTTCGGTAAATGACAATTTTTGAATTTCCCTTTCGAATTGAAAAGTATTTTACGATAGATAAATTGTCGTCTGCGGATATAAAAAAGTTGCAATTTACGTATCTGACAAATATTTTTTTTAAATATCGTCTGTATCTGTTTCTGAAGTTCTTATGTTATTTTTTAATGTTCTAAACTTAAAAAAGATAAATGTCTTCTTAAGAAATGAAGTGCTGCTTTAGTTTACATTTTATAAATTCTGCTTCTTAAATACATCTACTGTTTAACTATGGATAGTCAATGTCCAGGTAAATATGTTTATATTTCACATGAATATGTTTAATTTATTTATTTATAACATATGATAAAGAGACAAAAATATCTATCGCGCATGTTTCATATTTGTATTGGTAATTTCAATATTCTATAAAAAATTTGTTATAATATAAAAAATATTAACCATGGTTGATGGAAAAGTTTGCAATGCCGCATCTGAAACAACACCCACTATGCGTTGCTTCATCTTTGGAGCTACCTCAAAAGACTTTAACAATTTGGACATGATTAACGAAATTAGAGAGGGATCACTGAAATTTGGACTGTCCATACTTCATGCACGTATCAGAATATTTGAGAGCATTTTGCATTTAGCGTATAAACTGCCCGTCAAAAAATGGCGTATTCATTCCAAGGAGGAAAGGGATCTAATGAATGAGACAAAGAGAAAAATTCAGGAGGAATTTAAATAAAAAATGGGATTGATTGTAGACATACCGAAACCAGGATATGGAAACACCAATGATGGTAATACCAGCCGAAGGTTTTTTGCTGATCCTCATCTTGCTGCAGAAATCACGGGGATAAATTTTGATTTAATATTTCGTTTTAAGGTAATCCTAGAAGTTTGTCAAGTGGACATAAAATTGATACCACAAAATTTTCTGAGTACGCAAAAGACACTTCTAAATTATATGTGAATTTGTATCCCTGGCACCCCATGACACCAACAGTCCACAAAATTCTGAAACATGGTGCAACAGTTATTGAAAATGTACTCCTTCCTATAGGGCAGCTCTCAGAAGAAGCTGCAGAAGCACGTAACAAGCATTTTCGGCAATATCGCTCACATTTTGCAAGAAAATTTTCCAGAGAATCGTGCAATATGGACGTTTTAAATCGATTATTACTGACTTCGGATCCCTTATTATCTAGTATGAGAGGTATAAAAAAGAAAAGAAGTTAACCATTTTTAAAGGAAATCTTAGCTTTACTTCTTCCAGCAGATAATTTCAACTTAGATACAGTCTATCAGAGTGACCAGGAGCCTGTTACTAACAAAAGTTATTCCGAAGATGAATTATTTTGATATTTCGCCATCTGATTTGTATTATAGTCCTATGTGTATATAGTATTTTGTATATATATATATATATATATATATATATATATATATATATATATATATATATATATATATATATATTCGTATATATTGCATTGTATATATAGTCATTTATGTTTTATTTTTGTAATATTTTGCATCCATTAATTAAAATAAATTGTGTGAGTACTAAAAAAGTCGGATTTCATTTAATTGCTTTTGATTTACTCTGTAAAATCGTAAACAAAAAGTTTCATTATTTTTTTTCATAGATAAGTAAGATGTAAAAATATTTAAACGGAAAGCTTTGTAAATTTTAAACAGCTTTTTATTGAAATATAGTATAACTTGATACCAATTTAAAACCATCAAAATACTAATGATATGAAAATGATAAAAATACCGTATATATTCGAATTTCTGAAAGAAATTACAATATGATGTTGCAAATTTCAATTTTTAAGTTACTCTATATGAAAAGACATGTTTGTATTGATGGATAGAATGTAACGTACCCACTAAAAATATCTTGCATCAAAGCCCTTTTTACATATTACTATGTTTTCCATATACCCTGTATCTTATATATATATGTGTGGATTTAAGTATTTTTCAAGGAAAATCCCTAAAATGTGATAATAAGATGATAAACTAATCAATAATTTACTTTACTCCAAACTTTTAATGAAAAATATTTTTGGCCGGCTAAATCCTCCAAATACTCCACTGTGCGTCGATGCGGCAAATAATTTAAACGCTATCGTGTTCACAAAAATATAATTTTTCGCAGGGAAGCCGGGAGCACGACAATAAGAGCAACCAGCGCCGTGCGAAAGGAGGGGGAGACAAAGGGAAAGGGCGCAGTCTTAAGGAAACTTAAGGGGCGCCAAATTTATACTGCCAACGTCATTTTTGGCCTGTCATAACAAAAAGTTGGAGGACGGGAACGCCAAATTGAAACTTTGCCCCAGGCGCAGTTTTCTCTTCGCAAGCCCCTGAGAGCATCGACTGTCACAATCATTTTGACACCATTATTTTTTTTTAATGGGTTTTGTACTTCCTGAGATTGCGTAGAAATCGCCATTTAGAACGTTCTTTAGAATGCTTTTGTGCGCATTTTCACCTATTTTAAATTTCATATTTTTTTAGGACGTGTTCTTAAAGATAATTTATATAAATAATTAAAATGCCAAATTTTATGTTTCTAAGCCCTTCAGTAACACAAAATTCGCATTTTTAGAACTTTTCTGTTCCTGCACCCCCTTTGGGGTGGTGACACCGACATAAGATACAGCCTATGTTGGAGCAAAGACACATTATCATTTTGACATCATTATTTTATAAAACGGTTCATTATTTTCCGAGATTGTTTCAAAATGACCATTTAGAAAGTTTTTAGAACGCTTTTCGCATATTTTCATCTTTTTAAATTTCGTATTTTTTAGGAAATGTCCGTTGAGATCAATTATATTTTATGAGTATGTAACATGCCAAATTTCATATTTCCAGGCCTTTCAAATAACACAAAAATCGCATTTTTAGAACGTTTTTTGCACCTGCACCCCCTTTGGATAAGTGGCATCGACATAAGATATAGCCTATGTTTGATTTAAGGCGAACACCATCATTTTGGTATCATCATTTTTGAAATCGGTTTGGTAATTCCGGAGATCGCCCCCTACAAATAAACTTTACCTCTTTATAATATAGGTACAGAAGGTATAGATTACATGATACAAAAAACTTAAAAAAAAATTATTACCAATAGTTATATCGAAAAAAAAATGACAAACACAATTTTAAAACAACTTTATTTTCAAGTTACAGTATGTTAGCACACACAAAATGTACATAACACAAATCAGTAATATTAAAACAGCAACAATCGAAATATCTTGTCAGTTAGCAATCATTAACACTTACTGGAAGACATTAGTAAATCTCTCAAAATTTGCTTACGAAATATCTCTAAATATATACATGTGCATATTTTTTGATTTACTTATAAGACAAAACAAAGAAATATACATTGTATTGAACGCAAAACATTATGAATCGATAAGTTTGCTGCATAAATAATAATAATAAAAAGTTAACATTAAACTTTTCAACGGAGATAAATTACTTTATTTTAACTAGAATAATTCTAAAATCTATTTAGTTTTGAAAATAATTACAACAATAATCTAAAATATTTCAACGATAAATATATTTATTCTTAACTACTAGATAATAGAATCTTAGAACAACTAATGACTTCTCTTTAATTATATACATTTTGCCCAGCATGTATGTGGGATTTTGGGAATCAACTGTACATTAATATGAGATTCCGTGAAAAACTAACCCCCAAAAAGGGTCACTATCGGATGGGATTTGTTTTTATTATTTTTCTACAAATTTAAAAAAGATTTTCAAATACAAATTTTAGCGCCTAGTTTAATTGGTTGTTGTACTAATGAGAAAAGGAAGGGGGAATTTTTTTTCATGTGGTGAAATAATAAAAATGATCGAAATATTTCTATGATATTTTTTATGAAAAAAAGACATTTAAAAAAATCATGTCAAAAATTGTTTAAGTTAACCAAAAATTTTCCAAAATGCCAAATTAAAAGAAAGGAAATCTTTTCTTTAGCTAATTTTTGGTAACGAATTTAGTATAATTGAGTACCATAGATTGGTTATATTAAACAGACATATACAATTCATGTATAATATGACATTTTACAAACTATGGATATAAAAATCAAATAAAAAGAAAGGCTGTAATGAAGGGTAGAAAGCTACTGTTTGGCAGAAAATTTACTTTATATTATTTTAAATTGATAAATGTAGCTTTTAACAGTATACATGAGGTGAAATTAATTATATGTTACTGTTGACTATACGAAAGTAAAATCAATTACATGAACTGAACTATCTAATCTAAGAAGTGGTCTTATCCACATTATAAACATTTTAAATATAATTTTTAAACAATATTAAAAAATATATGGGTAGATTTATATGACATTATGAAAAGCTAATACCTCCATACTTTTATAAGAATATATTGATGCACTGTTGTCTATAAACAAAGTCTTCTTACAGTAATTTGACTAGAACATTTGAAAATATTTTTATCTAATAATAAAAGACCAAAGAAATTAGAATAATTTTTCAATAACAACTTTTAAGTAATATAATTTTATAATATAAACATTACTTAGATATGTTCACAGATTTCAAATTATGTGATCATACATAAAAAAAGTGAATACAAGTGGAATAAGTCCACATATAAGTCCCAATTTACTAACATTATGCATGTGCCAATATACTTCTTTCTGGCCTATGTATATAAGCTCATGTTTGATTTATTTAGATATAAACAATATAATTGTATGACATCACTAAAACCAATCACAGTCGCTATAACTTGCTGCAGGGTTCTCGCTGCCGTTTGTCATTCACCAAATTGCGACAAAATGTTCATTTAGCGAGTAAACGAACAATGAAGTTCGCTAAATTGCGAGTGCTCAATTTCCTCTCTTTTTTTTTGTGTGTAATGTAAATATACAGTCAAGATTAGTTATACCTGTGCAATTCAACCAAGTCAATTACATCACTCTATTTATAAAGATACTGATTCAACAACAATCCAGATTAGCAAAAGTTAAAGATACAGAAAAGATTATGTGATAGGCATTTTTTTATTGTCAGCTATACGCTGGAATCGCGTCGGTAAAAGCTCAAATAACATAACACGCATCAAAAGCCAAGTAGAGAATTTTTTTCATGACATGCTGTGTTGAAATTAACCATTAACAATACTATTTATTAGTCTTATGCAAAGTATCATTGCCGGTCAATTTTTTTTATATCCGAGTCGAAATTTCATAGCAATTTTTAATGCATATAATCAGATAGAGGTTTTTAATTT
Source organism: Maratus speculifer (assembly GCA_964019185.1). Lineage (NCBI taxonomy): Eukaryota > Metazoa > Arthropoda > Arachnida > Araneae > Salticidae > Maratus > Maratus speculifer. Next base: position 178,324,225 of record OZ025295.1, on the reverse strand, counting down.
AGACTTCTAAAAGAATGCCAATCATTTACACACTTAAAAGAAATTTAGAATGTATTTATTTTAAATAGTTTACCTAGCGGATGGTCGAATTTCTATTTTATAACAAATTTGAAAAAAATAGGATATTTTATGACAGATTAAAGGGAAATAAAACTAACATAATAAGTAACTAAAGACAGATTTCTCAGTGTTTCACACCGAATCCATTTTGCTTTCTTTTTATTTGGCTAACGTTTTTCATTTCTTATTCGCCAAATCCCTAATGTTGGTCAATAGCTAGCGAGAACCCTGACTTATTGTCTAAATTTCTCAAAACGAATTTCCATGCAGCTATGTAATTTGTATTGATTAATAATTTACTTTTTAAATCGCCCTTCTTTTGTAATAAAAAATATATTTCAATTGCTGGGAGAGGAGTACCGGCCGTCTATCATATCCAAATTCAGTAATTCTCCAGATCTGATCTCTCCCCAACTACTTCAAAATATGGATGTTAAAATATTCGTTCTTTGATACGAATTTCTACAATTCATTAATTTGAATATTCAACAACAAATTCATCACACAGAATTTATTTTAGTATACATTAGGTAATTGGTAAACATTCATTTTTGCAAAAGAATTTCCATAATGAATGTTTATTTCGGATTAGCAAATCGACAACAAAAATATATTTTGTTTATTTAGAACATAAAATGTATGCTTGATGTCAATCTTATAACATTTACCTTTTAAAGACTTTCAGAATGTGTGTAAGACTGAAATTTTATTTCAGCAACAAAATCGAATCAAGTATTTACTATAGAAAGTATAATGCATTGATTGATGGCAATAATCTTAAAACAGTCTCGTTCTGGAATAAATTATGACATTTCATTAGGCTTAGTACATTTCAGATTTTCCCTCTTGACGTGTAATGTAACTTATGAACAATTCCTTAAGTAAAACTCTCGTTGATTTCATACTTAAAACAACGTAATTATGAACTGCTAATAGATGATTTAAACTAAGAATATAATTTATATATACATCCATTCTCAACATTGTTTGCTTAGTTAAATATTACATCCAAAGCATAAAAGCCAGTTTTATTATGCGGTTTCTAATATAAGAAATCAGAAAACTGACTATATCAATATGAAAATGTAAGCTTTTACTTCCTGAGTACGACATAAGTATAAATACATACACATTATATACAAACTGAAAAATTAAAAATCTAAATACATTTAAAATCTAAATAATAAGTAAAACTTTACAAACTAATTTCTATTAATATTTTGAAAAATAAAATGCTAGTACTATGTCCACATTATTTCACAGATAGTATTTACATATTTAAAACATACTTTAACATTTAAGATGTTTGACTTTAAACACATTAATTGAAGATGTTATATTTTATCAAAAGTTATTTTATTTTGTGGATGAAAGCATTATAGATTTTCTATCATATAGTAAAGCTAATAATCAATATAATATTAATAATTTTTAATGTTTAAAAATTAAACCTGAATAAGTATTTCTGAAATCTCTCTTTACCACTTGTTAACATTTTAAACACATGCTATCAAAAGTAATTTAGTAAAATTTACAAAATTTAGTAGAATTAATAATTTAGTAAAATTTACAAAAAAACATTATCGTCTCAATTTAAATTTTTGTTACTTTTGTTCCATTAAGTTGTCCAATTTTAATGTATAATTAACCCATTAGTGCCTAGCGTCCCTTTTTAGGGACGCTTCAAAAGGTGCATTCAGCGCTGTTTCTGACACCGGTAAAAAAGAAAAGCAATAATTATTTTATTTAAATGATGCATTTTCGTGATTAATGAAGTTAACTTAAATCTTCTAAAAATAGTGGTGCCAACCAAATAAAATTTACGCAAAAGATGCTGGGCACGAATGGGTTAACAACGTGTTTAGTGATTATTTTAATCTAATTTAATTTTTGGTAATTAATAATGAGATTAGAAAATATAAACGTGCTTGAAATGTCTAAAAATTATAATGAACACGAATAGCGATAGGAGAAACAAAAATAAACATACATTTATTTTATTATTTTTCAATGAATCTAAGCAAAAGAAACATTGAACGTACTTTCAGAGAGTATCATAATCATACTATTTAAATGCTAAATAAAAAGTCAAAACAGTTTGAATTAGGCTTTATTGCAAAACGTATGCATATGTCTGTGCTGTTCAGTTACAACAAAAATATAAAAATGCTGTATAAGCACTTTCAGTACAAAGAATAAAATTTATCAAAATGTTTTATATAAAAAGAATTAAAAAAATCAACAATCTTATACCAATCGTAAAAACAATCTAATAACGTAAAATTTAAACAATTTTAAGTAGAAAATAAGTACAAAACTCTATACGCAAAAATAAGTAGAACTCATTGTATAACCATAAAAAAAAAAAAAAAAAAAAAAAAATTCTGAAAATGACTAATTAAAAGAATGATTCGTTTTAGATTGATTTCTAATAAAGCTTTGATAAATGATGAACCTGAGTACTAACAAATATATATTAAAGTGTACAGACTATTTACAAAATTTAAAATATCAAAAATCATAACATTTCTAGTAAAAGAAACTTTCAGCAAATCAGAAATATGCTTAGGGTATATACAAAGCAAATGGAATAACAAGGAACATTGCAGACTCAATCTATAAAAACTTAAGCATTCTAGAATACAACATTAATAATGAGCAAATTATGCGTTAAAAGGTCATTTTGATCAGAATCAGTAGTATCAGATACAGAGACAGATTCGCTCGATTTTGATTGTACGCTTGCAAGTGGATTTTCAGTTAAATGTAAAAATATTTCAAGGGCCTTAAACCAATTAGCTATAACCTAAGTGCCCATTAAGTCTCAAATAGTTCCACGATAAAAAATAAAGCATGAAATTCTTCCATTCATTAATCTTTATTTAACCATACATATATATGGTAAGTCAAAATTCCTTTGAATAAAGTTCATAGTCCCAATGAAAGTTAGTTTTAATGCCTTTAACTCCTACTTTGTAATGGGTTAACACCTTAAGAAAAAATTATTAGACAGTTTTTTTTCTCCTGTAAGCTTGATTTGATCCTCTAAAATACAAAATGTTCTCTTCTGTACATATAACTCTAAATATACATTCGAGACCTGGCGTCTCTCCTAAGTGTTCTAGTTCGTCAATAAAACTAAGAGCAAAAGGCACAAGAACTCTGTTCGATCTATGAAGGGATTTTGTATCATGTGTGGTAAATTCTTGACTATAAGCTCCTATAAGGCATTAAAGTGAGTAAGGGATTTTTGCAGTGGTCAGGGAGTTGCTTTACCTCAAAAGTAACGAAATTCACCTTTCTTTCCTTGTCTTTCTCGCCTTACCCAATCGGCGGGGGCAGGCTGAATCGGAATTGCAGCAGCAGGCCTATGAGGGGATACTGGATCTTTGTGCCCATTCTCGCTTGCAGGTTTGCCCAAAGAAGAATCGTTCTAGTAAGACAAAAACATTTTACTATGGTAGTATAAATCCCATCATAATGTACAATTACAACAACATTCAATCATACAAACAAAAACATTTGAAACATACATCATAAAAAAAAAACCCTTCTTAAAAGTGGTATTTTTCCAGTAAAGCAAAGTTGGCATTTAACAAAAAACTTGGCTCAATTCGGGCTTCAGAAAGCGAGATTTGTGGCCAAAAGATATAAACAACTTTAATATTTGTTTGAGGTGTTTAACTTTAAAATTTGTTTATATACATAGCTATTAAAACATATATATATATATATAGAATCATTATATAATACTACAAATCATCATCAATTACTGTAAAAATTTGTTAATGCCAAATTATATCATACAGAGGAGTTGTCAGAATTAGAAATAAAATTGTAAATGTGGTATTGAGAAACACCGAAAAAACTGGCGATAAATGTATATCAATAAATATAAAAACTTTGTTAAATCACCATAAAAAGACAAATTAAACAGGACGCGTTTCGAGCTGCAAAATTACCGCTCGTCATCAGCTGGTCCAAACACGTGTCACAACGGACAGAGTGGAAATGACCACCACTCTGTCCGTTGTGACACGTGTTTGGACCAGCTGATGACGAGCGGTAATTTTGCAGCTCGAAACGCGTCCTGTTTAATGTCTTTTTATGGTGATTTAACAAAGTTTTTATATTTATTGTAAATGTGGTATTTAGCTCGTTATCAAGGGCAATACTAAATAGCCACATTAATTGCGATTAATTTCTGAATGGAAATCAGGATAGACCTAAAAATAGTGGTAATTAAGGGTAATTAGGACCTGACGAATTTGCCGGGGAGAATCACATTTTCTAGTTGCTAACATTCGAATTTTAACATAGGAAGTTTTTTTAAGCCTTAAAATTAAGAACATTTTTCATCCTTGTATTGGTGGCAGTATAGTACTATTTAATGCAGTTAATCTGTCATAGATATCATATTTAAAGTATTCAAATACTTTGTTTCAGATGCGAGTAAATAAGAGTTGATCTATGCCAGAGAATTCAGGGAATAGGTTTTGGCCTTCCCTCTTCACTTTAGGTCTATCCTGAGTCCTCAACATGTACAAAGACAACTCGAATAAAAGAATTAAATATACAGTGTGATCTAGGTCTAGTACTCCCCAAATTATGTGTACACATTTTTAATATACTGGGTGTTTCAAAAGTTCGATGCAAAATTAAAATACGATTTAAAAAAAAACTAGATCTATGATTCGGAGAGACATGCGGTTTGCAGATAAATATTCAACGAGATACGAAATTTGTATGTCACAAAAAATAAATAAATATAAATATAAATAAATAAATTAGAAAATTTAAAAAAAAGGTTCAAAATCTCGACAATAGAAAGCGTTACCACAGATAATTATGTAAAGGAATTCCATATTGCTCATACAACGCAAAATTTGGATTAAAAAAAAAAGAATTCTGCATGTACATTTTTTTATATCTAAATTTTGCATTGTGTGAGCAATATGAAATTATTCCATAATGTTATCTGCAATAAAGTTCTTTATCGTGAAGAATTGTAACTTTTTCTTGTTTATTCTTTACTTTTCTTTTTTGGTGTCATAACATTCCGGACAACTCTGAATATATATCTGATAAATATTATGTCTCTTTGACCCATATTAGATCATTTGTTATCACGTTTTACAGGAAATTTTTAACCACCCGGTATTTTTCTAGTAAGTAAGCCACAACAATTAGTTGAATTATATTAGTTTTATATTTGAATAATATATTGACATCACTTATTTTAAATTATTTCTCCTTAAAAACGTACCTACAATCTTCACTAATAAAAACTGAGTGCATATGCCAATTCATTACTAACGAAAATTTAACTGCATGATTTTTTTAAATTAACTTTTAACGTAAATTGTTAAAAAAAAAAAAAAAAAAAAAAAAAAAAAAAATTGGAAATCTGAATATTGCCATAGTTAAAAGTTTAAATAACTTAAAAAAATTATTGCAACTATGTCGTTGCACATATCGCCCTAATATACATAGGTAATGATGAAGATATATGAAAATAAAAATCAAGCAAACATTCAGTAGCTCTATTAAACTCGGGTTTAATATAATTGTATTAAAATTATATTTAAAAGTACCGATAAAATGCATATTTGAATTAATTTTTTAAAAAATAAGTTTTACTAAAAAACAATGATAAATGCAAAGCAATATCAAAAAAATGAAGTCACTTCGCAGCAATAGTGCATCGAAGAAGATAGATTCCTAAGAAAAAATAAAAAATTATAGCTATCGTATTTGTAAAAATCCTTATTTACTCTATTTCCATAATATTTATTAAATTAAGTATGAGGCTTAAGCTGTGCATTTGAAAATACAACTTACAGCTGAATAAAACGGTTCTTTTGCACCGTTAGTTCTGGCACCATAGATGGGATTATGAAAGTTATCTTCTTCAGCAATGGGTCCTACAATGGTGTGAGGTACGTGTGCCACTTGACCTCTTGAGTTCTTCGCCTTCCACCATTTTCGACTGTCATCTAGAACCTGGAAAGGGAAATGCTATAATGTATTTCAAAAGTAAAATATATGAATATTTAAATATTGTTATAACATTTTAACATTTAAAACATATTTGAATAATGGGAAGATTTATTTAATGAAATAAATATATGCATCAGTAACTTGAAATGTAATATCTATCAGTTTAAAAATACTTCCAGAAAATGATGTTACTCATTTCGGTACCTGAAATCAGCAAAAAGAGATAGAAAAATATTTTTTGTCCTGGATTACCACATTGTTAAAATTTAAAAATAAATAAAAAATTTTAAAAAAGCACCGACTCTTATTTAGAAGAAAAATAATGTTATCACACTTCTTGAAATAATGTATATTCCAATAGCACTTTTCTAAAAACAAACTTTTCGTAATCAATATACGGGGTGTCTCAAAAGATCGTCTCAAAACAAACCTAACATGTTGGTCATCTTATCATGATAAACAAGATTTACTTCGAAAACGCAAACGGCGACCGCTAGAAGGCGATGAGCGCAGGTGTGGAGGTAGAGAAAGAAAGGATATCGAAAGAGCTATTTATATGACTTATTAAAGAACATGGTTGACATTTACTGAAGATATTCAAAATTCCTTTAATTCTCCGCAATGTATGCATCGCAACACAACGTCGACGCATCGATTCACGGACCCTTCAAAATGGGCTAGGTGTATCACGGACACCTATCGCCGCTTTCACGATCCTGGAGACAAGATCCATGTCCGATGTTAGGGGCGTCTCATACACCATGGACTTCATGTGTCCCCACAGATAGAAATCGAAGAGAGTCAGGTCAGAGGATAGCGGTGGCCATGCTGCTGGTCTGTCGCTGTCAATCCAGCGATGTGTCTTATCGGGTTATTCCCGCACAGTGTAGCTAAAGTGAGGCGCTCCATCATGCTGACACTAGATGTTTCAGCGTGTAGCGGCTGGAACTTCACCCATCAGATCCGGCAAGACTAAGAAAATGCAATAGGTATTCCCATCGAGATAGAAGTTAAAAGCCAATTAACATATCACTTATAATACCAGCCCAAACGTTTATGGCGAAGCCTTGTTGACGTGCATGGACACGTCTACAAGCAAAAACATGTGCATGTTTAGAGGTTCAGGACACCATCCTGTATAAAACAGGATTCACCCGACTTCAAATTCCACGATGGAAAATCCTGCTGTGCAACTCGTTGTTGCAAATACCAACGTGCGAATGCAACGCATTGGAGGATAATCGACAACGCAAAAACCTGTACTATTTTAAGTTGTAGAGGTGTTGCGTGTCCTTATGCAGTATGCGCATAATGCTAGAACGATGTACACTAAAGACGCGTTTTCTTGCTCTGAGACTTATTTGCAGGTTCTTGTCGGTTTTCTCTATGACAGGTGTGCGTGTAGTGTATTCTCGACCGAGGTGGCTACGCAGTTGGAAAGCTCTTGCTTCACGCAATCTGTGGTGCAAACGTTCAAACAAAACATGACATGTCTGATGTCTCCTTGGGAAGCGCTCAAAGTGCATCCGTACCGCGGTTTGTGCATTTCCTTCCGCGATGCCATATTTGTAATGCATATCGGCGAATTTTGCATTACTAAATCGATTTATCTTTTTGTTGCAACATCCTCGCCTGAAATGATTGTGCTTACCATTCACCCGTAAGCCTATACTAAATTGCCCTCTAACGGTCGCAGCTTGCATTTTCAAACGCAAGTTCCTATGTAAATTTTGTTTATCGTGATATGACAGATCACCAAGTTAAGTTTGTAAATTATCTTTTGGCTGAATTCTCTGGGTATTTAAAATGCTATAAGAGTTATAATTTTTGTTCAAAATTTTCAATATGTCTAAAGGATAATTTTAATATATGAAAGGATAAGAAAAAAAATCTTTTAATAAAATTGAAAAATTAAATTCAAAACTTTAAATTCCTCACAGTTTCTTAACCCCTGCGATAAGTTTGTTTTTCACCCTTTATATTTCAAACCTAAAAATTTGAATTAATTTTAAGCTAAGATTTTAGCGCAACTTGGACTTTTATGTTGTCAGGCTGATGGGAACAATTCTCGGATATTTGCAGCGATCTGATCAGATACCAATCAAAACATCCTAATGTAATAAAATTAGATCTTCTTCCAATTTTAACACATTCACCTAATGAAAAAAATTCGAAGTACAATCACAAAACGAGTAGACGTAAAAAACGCACGATGATTGATGTTTGTATAACATTTTTTTGCATCTAGATTATTAAAACATCCTTTAGTGAATCAAAATGGAAATAAAAGATATACATTTTTAATGAAAAATATGTATTTTGACTTTTCTACACTAATCATACTGCATCACTCTTATAACTTTATTACCGTAATTTCCCCGTGTATCCTCAACGGCTTAGTAAAATCTTTTTTAAGCTGAAAATTTTATTGAAAAAGAAGTCAAATAAGTGTTAATCAAAAACAAGTCGCGTTTTATATAAAAAGAAATTCTGGTAGAAAATCGAGTTATCTAAGGTGCGGCGGATACGTGCGAAATTACGGTAGTTATAATTCTTCAAAATGTGCAAAACTTTCGATTCCCTTGAAGATCTATGGTGCAGTGTAACTGTAAAAAAGAAAATGGACGATTTTACGGAAATTATACTGGTAATCGGGACGCCAATACAATATGCAGTTTTGGCAATTTGGAAAAAATTCTTTAAATTCGAGAAAATTTTCCATTTTTTTTTAGGTTTATTCTGTAATTTATGGAAATATTTCCGTTAAAAACAGTTAATTGGCATCCTGATTATCAGTACAATTTTCGCAAAATCGTCCGTTTTTATTTTTACAGGGAAGAGTTGAAATCAGAGAATACATACCTCCAGATATTCTCCCCTGAGAACAGTGAGTTCCTTGTCGTTGTTGGCCGTTCTCGGATACATAACTTGGACTACCTTAGCACCTTTGGAGACCAGTTCGTCGAAGAACTGCTTCTGGTGACGCTCGAACTGCGCCTGCGGATCAGAAGTTGATGCGTGATCGATGGAATCCGCACTAAAATCTGATCGCACGTCTCGGTCGCGCACATCGTGGAAGTCCCGGTCCGAGACTGGAGTAACAGCACCGTTCCTGCAAATAAATAAATAAATAAATAAATAAATAAATAAATAAATAAAATAAAATTATGTCAACTTCTTCAGTTCCGAAGCTAAAATAAGAATACAAATACAGTGGAACCTGTTAAAGTGACCACTTTGGTAAAGTGGCCACCTGGCTAAAGTGATTACTTTTGGAAAATTTTATTTGTGTTCATATAAAATATGAGAATTGTCTGGTAATGTGACCACCTGTCTAATGTGTCCACCTTCATAAAAATACGAGTTAGTCTGTCATTGTCAATGTTATTTGAACCTGTCAAATGTGACCATCCATTTTTCTGCATTTCGAAAATTTTCAAACTAAAAGACTAAAGTGGTCATTTTCTAAAATTTTATTTTGATCCATTAAAAAAGCACAAATTATTATCACCTAATAGTGCCTGTTTTCTTAATGTATAAAAGTACCCTTTTGTCCTTTATTGTAATTATAATTTGAACTTGTCTAAGGGGATTTTTTAAGAAGTTAAGAATCCAGTTATAGAAACGTTATTGTGCAATTACAATTACAATGAAAATAAAAATGCGTATAAGCTGCAGTGTATCTTGTAGTTATATGTTATTTAAATCAATCACTACGAAATTTTAACTGTATTCAAAAGAAAAAACGTGAGTTTTAAGTAAATAATCTTCTAAGTAGAATATTTTAAATTGATTCAGTTATTATAGTTGTTAATTAATCAGTTTATTACTTAATGTAGTGCATTTTTCCTTATTTATATTTTGTTTTATTTTTTGAGGTCACAAAAATTTTAATATGCCATTTTGAAAGACACTCCATAAAGTGACCACCTCTAAATAGTAACCATTTCAGCCGGTCCCTAAGGTGGTCACTTTAGACAGGTTTCACTGTACTTATTTACTGTTTTAACAAAATGACATTGTAAATGAGAAAACAAATATCTTTTCTGAAATGGATCCCTTTGGCGCTTAGTAATTTAGGTTAACAAATATGGATCTAAAAACTCCCTTAAAATATCAATTTAATAACCATTAACTTAAATTAACGTAATTACAAATTCTTAAATTAACGTAATTACAAATTTAAGAGGTTTAACCAAGTAAATCTACAAGTCCACAAAAGAATTTATTGAAAAAAAAAAAAAAAAAAAAAAAAAATTATGAAAATTTATCACTTTCTTGGTCACACTGTCAATCGGACATTTTTAGGCATTTTGAAACTCGGATGAAAATATTTATTTTAGAAAGAATCTGTTTAGATGCAGTCATTTATTAGTTTGCTTTCAACGCAAAAAACATTCAGCTTCTAAAAAACGCTATATATAAAAAAAGTCATTTTTGTTTTTTTAAGTAAAAGAACAGAGGTCCTCGAATAGGGACCCAGAAACCGAAGAGGTTGAATCCAGTTTTATACGAAGGATAAAAGTTAAGAATTTAGCTAAATTATTATAATTAAAGCGTAACAGCAGTTGAGAAAGAGAATAAGCGTAATAAGGTTTTAACAGTAAACGGGATCAAGTAGAGATGAGTAGTAGCATCTAAATATAGTAATAAGCGTAATATTGTGTACGTGTAACTAGTGTGTAGCATGTACAATATTTGGGTACAGCCCCTCAGTTTTTGCTTCTTTTTTGAGGAACAACAGGATTTCAACTCTATTCTGCCGACGATCATTTTCAGAATGTTCAAGCAATGTTTTTGAGACTTTCACAAAAGTGGCTCTATACACTTAGCTAATAGATTAAGTATATTATTTTTGATTTCATTCACCTTATGCGCAGTGAAACATTTAGTGAATGTGTTCGTTTCTCATTCAATAAATAAAAAAAAAAATCTTATTACAAGTTTTGTGTAGAGTGTCATTTTTGAGCGCTCTTAAAATGAATAGTCTTTTATATTAAAAACTCTACAAATTATATGCAAAAACCTTTGTGAAGTGCATATATGGGCGTATTGGCATGTATGAGTATATTCTCAGAATGAAAGAGGAACGCTTTCCTAAATTTTTTTTGAATAGGGTTCGGAAGGCAAACGCTGGAGGGACAGACCGCGAGTGACTTAGAAAAGTTCGATTTTAGAGACAATGAAACTATATAATTTAACTGGCGAGATTACTCTAGACAGACACGGATGAAAAGTATCTCTCAGATCTATTTTTATGGGTAGATGAAACCCGCTGTTTTGTGAAAACTCCTGAAGAAGAAAATATATTTACGAACCCTAATTATAATTCAATCAATTGCTTGAAAATATGACAGCTCCATAGATAAAATCGAAAAAACATTAACGGATAACCAAATTTAATACCTGTCATAAGGATCTCGCCTGGGATTTGGATCCAGATGATTTGGATCGTAGTATCTGCTTTCGAAGCTTGAATGTGGCACTTCAGAAGAACGAGCAGGTGACACTGGACGATCGTTGTAATGGAATTCGCTACCGTAACGACTCTCTCGATCGCCACGCGAAGACACTCTGAAGTCTTCGTGTTCGGGCTAAGTGAAAAAGAAAGGAAATGAAAAACAATATATAACACACTTAAAACAGTTTACTATAATTTAGAAATTGAGATGTGAATTTTTTCAAACAACTACATAAAATAAATGTAATTTATTTAACTCCTTCACTACGAGTGGCATACATACATGACGCATAAAGTTCTCAGAATTTTTAATGGAAAAAGCCCTTGAATCGCAAAAGCCACGCCTCTATAGTACGTATCATCCGAAAAAAGGCTTTATTGGACGAAGGGGAAACAGCGTTAAAATATTCTGCACGCTTATTGGTATATTTTTTTAAATATATACCTACCATACCCTGATGTCACATGGTAAAGTCCATTATTTCTGCCAGTAATTTAAAATTAATATAGATATTTACTTTTTTAATTAAAATATTTCTACGACTAAGAGAAGCAATAATTACTGTTCAAAAAATTCGTTGAAAAGTTCTTTAAAGGACGTGCATCGCGAAGATGTTAAATTAATGTGTTGTAAAACAGTTTTAAAGCAAATCTAAATAAAAACGTGTGAAAAAGTGATTATTTAGTAAAGTAGACTTCCCGCAATTTTTGTTCCATTAGGCAAAATATATGCATGCTTAAAAATATGCGATTTTACTATTCTACTCTGGAGAGAAGATCCCCAAAACTGGCTGAGCGATTGGGATGCCGACCATTCGATTTGTGAAAAAAAGAAAGAACCAGTTGAGATGATGAAAGTATACACTGATTTCTTCCTGAAAACATTAAGTATGATATCTGTTTTCAACCTATTACCGTGCTGTCCACTCTTTACAATGATGAATGTCAGGTTTTTCTTTGATTTGCCGACGTGGGAATTTAGAAATCAACTGAAATAATGAACCTATAGTGGATTTTGTAGGCCTTGTGAGAAATATTTCAAGGCATACTATGCAATAAAACAATAAATCGGACCCCTTTTTTACATAAAAAACAAAAACAGATATGATTTAGACTTTAAATAAAAAACCATTTATATAATTTAAGCGGAGTTATCCAATCTTTTATACTTAACCATTAAACTCCAAAACTATTCAGAGATTTGAACAAAATCTGATAATTCTGCATGAAAAACCCATTTATATAAATTAAGGGGAGGGACATTAGAACCCCCTTTCCCCCTGTTTATATTTATCCAATGAACATGTAATACCAATCATGGAGGCGCCTCATCAAAATGATCCTATATCTAAATTTCGAACTAAAACTGATAATTTTGCATGAAAAACCCATTAATATCAATTAAGGTGAGGGGCAAAAGCCTTCCATTCTCCCTCTTATACATATCGAATGAACTTCAAAAACTAATCAGGGAAACGCCTTATTAGGATACACCTATATACAAAATTTCAAGTGAATCGGATGTTTTTATCATGAGTTATCGCGTTACGCACGCACGAACGAACCTACATACATACATACATACAGAACGGGCTGGGAAATAAGCTCTCAGGCTATGATAGCCTGCGAGCTAAAAACGTTATAATCATAGTGGAACAACAATACTCACCACCTCCAGGTTTCTTCTCTTTTGAGCAAGAGCAGCAGCTGCTGCAGCTGTAGCTTCAGCCCTTTCCCTTTCCTCTGAAAAAGGGTTTTCAGGAGCCCAGCCATCCGAAAAAACAGGGTGGTAGCTACCTTCAAAACCTTTCCACTGCTCTCTAAAATAAATATAGGAAGAATTTTGTATGAATGTTGATATAAAGAAAATGACCAAAAAGTCTCAAACGGACATTTAAGTCATTTAGACATAGAAAAATAAGCTACATTTTTATACAGGAAAATAAAGTCGCAAATGTTACACAAATGAGCTTCTAAAATATAAAAGACCTCAAAGAAATTGTAAAAAATGCAGTCAACTTTCATAACACAAGTGAAAATGGGAACATCAACTTTTTATTACGTGTATAAACCTGCATGCTCGAATTCTGACACCTGCATTAGCGTATGAATTGAAAGCGGGACATGAGCAAATTAGACTAGGTGCTAAATTTTCTTAGTATTCATAAAAATAAACGCATCATAAAAAAAAAAAAAATGGATATTTAAAATAGAAAAAAAATCTTAAAAATACAGAAAGAATTACATGAAACACCACGGAAGTTTCAAAATTGCTAGGCACTCATTTTCATTGGATTTTTTTTTTAAATACAAGTTAAGCGATAAATGTTAAGACATCCAAAAGTGTTTTTCCCCCCAATTTTGTTCTATAATATAATAAAGAGGCCTCCAAACTAATACCATTTCCTAATGAGTTAATAATCAAAAGAAGTATTTAAATGAACGAAGGAATGAAATATTCAAAACTAGCAAATTTGATCCAAAATCAGCTATTTCAGTATCATATTAAGCTGATTCACTTTATTTTACCTTTATTCACCTTTCCTATCATGTAATAATTCAAATAAATCCTCTTTTCCACTTAATATAATATTTTATCTATTCAATATAAATGTAATTTTATTACAAGATAACAATAATTTATCATTGCAAATGATAATGAATGCCCTATCTTTCGTGTTGCAATTTATATAAGATCCCTCTTAACCCTTTATCTACCGACGGTACTTATAAGTACCATAAAAATTACTTATTATAAAATTCTTTTAATACGTCAATTAGTTGCAATACTGTTTATAATGAGTTACAGTTACATTACTTTGTTTTGTTCCAAAAGCATTATTGGTTGCACAAAACAAAAATATTTTTAAAAGGATGATTTCTTTTGCCTTTGTATTTTTTCAGCTTTCTGGCGCTGAGGTAGGGAGATGAGGATTTTTCAATTCGGAAATATTTCTATATTTATATTGCAAGAACATAATATTGGAATATTTTATAATTTTAAAAAATACTAAGAAAACAATTTAAAATAAAAGATTTGAGTGGGGTTATAAATATTGCACAAAATCCCTGTAAATTCAAATTTAATTAATCCTTCAATCCTTCTAAAATTCTTCAAAAATTTATTAAATGATTATGCAAGTCTTAATTTAGTTTAAACAATTTACATAAAATGCTTTAGAATGTAAAATTTTCACGAATTCATAATGCAGTAGATATAGGGTTAAGTTAGCCGTTAGAAGCCATCTGCCATAATCTTCAGCTTTGATATCATTCCATGACCATATTTAGAATTGCAGATAGCCTCTTTCTCCTTTTAGCATTTGCTTACTATGCAAAAATATAAACGTTTACTTATGCGGCTCGCTATATCGCGATCAAGAAATTCCAGTATAACTCATGAGACCTTTGTATTGTCTTCACTTAAAAATCTTTTACCATATATCTCATATTCAAAATTGAGCGTTAATTTTGCCAAAGTAGCATAGCTCATACAAAGCAAACTTTTTAGAAAATGCACCACATTACATGTAATGTAACAATTTTGGCGAATATATTGACGATAATAAACTTTGTTCCAATGTATCGGGTTTTCATCAGAATCTCGCTAGCTTCCTGTAAATCTAATACACCTTCTCTGCATGGCAGCCTTCCATCATCGAAAGGGATTTAATAAAGTAGTTACTTGAATTCACTGATCCTGGTCTTATCATCTCACGGCCATATTTGTGTCCTCTGCATTTATTTACCCCCTTAGAATTTTAAAATAATTTAAAAATACGTCTACAAACACACGTTATGCTATAAAAGGATGAAGTCATTATCATATCGATTATGAAGAAAATTATTAAAATACTAAATTTAGAACACTCATAAATGTAAATAATGGAGTCTAGGGGTTGTAGCACACAATATTTAAGGATGTCTTGACTATGGTATATAATTTACTATTTACAGTTACTAAGGTGGGTTTTGGGACATCTCTGGCCATTACTGCGCCACGAAGTCCTATTCGGCCAGATTTTGGGAGCTCGATCAACTATCTTCCTCGTACAACATCCGGAAGGCTTCTGGTTCATTTTAGACTGTTGCCAGGGTACTTTTTGGATGAAGAGTTGTAACCAGCAATTTCGCCAGCATGAGTGGTTTCTATACGTCATTCGTATTCCGTGGGAGAATGCTGAATCTGCATCATTTCTGTTCACGTTTCTTATTACTAACGACAAAATGTTCTTGTCAGCTATACTTACTGTTTTGCTGGGTCTGTGACCTTAGCATTGACATAAATAAAATATCCAAGTTTTACAAATAGTGAGTGCAATAATTACAATATTTGGTGTTATTATAAATTATAACTAGATAGTGGCTGACATAATTCAGCTTTCCAAAACATTAATATATTAAAATGCTTTGCAAACATTGCAGAACAAAGCATAGCACATTTTGATACAGCCATGAAAAGGACACTACATAAAGTCCAAAGAGCCGAAAGCACAAATAACTAAGGTATCGAGCATAAGAAAAATACCTGTATTTTATGGAAAGGTAGTATTAGGGGAATCTAATGATCCATGTCTGCAGGAAGTGAAATGATGCATAAGCCAAAAATTCATATCACTACTGGTCGACTCGTAGGTTTATCATTGTGCTCAATGTATAATCAAAGGCATCAAATGATTGTCGAAATGAATTGATGATCTGCTTTCCATTATGCAGAAATTACTCGTAGTAAACCTCAGAAACATATATCAATAGTTTAATAGTACTAAAACGCACTCCAAATAGTGCTTCCTTACACTATTGTGTAATGGAATACTTTTGCGTGGCCCTGTAAATTAATAAATATTCTTTGCACCACAAATTGTGCAGAATGTATTTTTTTTAATATACTCTATAGATGTATATCAATTCCATTATGTTCGAATCAGTAAAAAATCATTAAAATTCTCTTGAAACTATTTTTTCCCATTGATTTTAAGGTAACGGAATGCTTTTGATTGTACCTGTAATTAAATTATACATCCGATTTGCCTAAAATTTCAAATGACAAAATTATGCAGCAATTATGTATTTTAAATTTCAAACGATTCAGTTGGGTAGTTTTTGCTCTATTATATGCGGACGGACGGACGGACTGAACGACCGACGACTATAGATCCTATGTGTTTATATAATTACGAACGTACCTAAAAAGGCATTGTTACTATTGAATGCATTATGTAACAAAAACCTATCATTAAATACTTTTAACAGTAAGTATATCTTTTAAAGTTTTTTTTATGTAAAATTATTTCAGCATTTTAATGACTTTATTCTCTATTTAAATCAATAAAGTACGAATACAATAAATATATAACCATACCTGATTTTAAATTTCAAACGATTCGGTTGGGTAGCTTTTGCTCTATTATATGCGTACAGACGGACTAAACGACCGACGACTATAGATGGTACGGTACTACTAGGTTATCCCGTTGATCAAAAAATTATCGCCAAACTATAAGATTTAATGCCAATAATGGATGATCGTGAATGTCACATTCAATGACATTAAATTCGATCCATGTGTTTGAAATGTCATTAAATGATTTTTATTTCGACTTTTTATTTTTGTTAATATTCTACTAATTATTTGTTTTTTCGTTATTTAGAATAAAAATTATGTCAATATGTATAATTTGGCTATTAGTTTGGCGATTTGTACAATTTGGCGAAATTGGTCGACGGGATAACAGAGTAGTACCGATGGCACGTATTTATATAATTACAAACGCACCTAAAAATGTACTCCTGAAAAAATAAATGAGGCATTTTATGTTTTCATGAAGTAAATTTGCTGTGCTTTTTACCTTAGAGAATGGACAGACCATTATTTAAAACTATTTTCAACTAACACAAACTAGGTAATGAAAAAAAATACCTAGGAGTAGTCCAAGATTCCCCAAGGCTATGCCATAGGTCACTCTCCTTGGATGTACAGCAATTCATGAGAAGCTCGACAGCATCTCTTGTCAAAAGCGGTGCAACTACTCGGGCGGCCAGTGTTGAACTGTAATTGGAGTCTTTCGCTGCATCTACAATCAAGGCAAGAGGGGTGAATAGAAAATGAACAAGCTCGGGAGCATTGGGGTCGTGAATGTGACTTTTTAGCTTTGCCTGAAAAAAAGGAAAGAATTTTCTCTTAAAAGATACTCTAACCAATAAAACATTACTATGGAATACACATTTTCAAAAAAATACCTCAAAAATCACACAGTTAAGCCTTTGAGGTCAGATATGCTCGTATTCGTTTTCTAACAAAAATGTACACTAAAAAATTAAAAGTATTTGCCCAAAAGACAATAATTAAATATTACCAAAGTGCTAAAATGCGTAGGGAGTTTCTTTAGAGATAATACAACAATGGCCTTCAGCAGAATTTTTTTAAATACTTGAAAAATGTTCTATTATATTGTTATTTCAATAAGCTTACATAGATATAGAAATATTTAAGCTTTAAGAGGCTAACAGTTCTTTATTTTATTGCTCAGTGCTCTAATATAAGCATATAATTATAAATGAAAAAACATACTATTATATGCGTGTATACCAAAAACATACTGTTATATGGCTTCACACAACTCAGCGCGGAGATCTACAATGCCCAGTAATGTCCTGTTATCTAGAAGCAAAGCTGTTCCTGGTTCCGGAAAGTGCAGTTGAGAGTTGACATCGCAATAAATTTTTGTGGGGTAGCAATATGGAGTTTTAAATAAAGGGGTCTTATTCTTAATATATAGATATTAAGAAGAATTAAGATTTATTTACTTATTAGATTTATTAAGATTAATATAGATATTCTTAATATTAATCTTTATGACTCCTACTGTGCACGTGATTTCGGGGGATACGTTCCTTTATACTCAAGTGAAACACAGAGAAGAGTGGACACGCCCCTCATTTGCCACATATTGAATGATTGCAATGCGAAAAGGCAAAGTAAAGATTCTTCGATGCATCGTGGGTAATATTTGACAAGTTCTTATAAATCAGATTGTTTTCTTAATGAGGATTACAAGTACATGTAAAGTTAATAAGAAAAACAAATACTGTCTAAAAACAACAATATAATATTTTGCTATTGTAAGTTTGATATTTTTGTAATGAAAGAACAACGTTAATACATAAAAAAATACTTTTTGTAGCTAAGTCAAAAAGCAGATAAAATAATAAACAATCGACAATATAAAAAATAAATGAGCTTAATATAAATATAGTACAGAAAATCAATAATGTCACTTACTAATAGATTGAAAGATAGTTTGAACTTTTGAAGTAAATCAACGAATTCTCTTTCTGTGGGTGGTTTTGCTCTGATGCTTAGCATCCCATCTGGAAAAGAGGGAAAATATTTTAAGTTAATGAAAATAGTTATGACGTCCTCATTAAAATATTTTTATAAAATAAATACACACATGCAAAAAATTTATTTTCTCAATTAGATAATATCAACAAAAGGCAAATATTCTCAGTATTAGCATATCTTACACTGAAATAAAATGAAATTCCAAAAATGAATTTTTAAAAATTTTTAAGCAAAATTCTTTAGTTAAGTAAATTTATTTATTAATCAATATATATAAATGTTAAACCATTTTTTAATAAGAAGTAATGAACACTAATTGATTACGTATCAATAAACTGTAGAAAATAGCAATTGATTTACCTAAATCAATATTATTTCATATCATGCTGCTTATAAAATGGGAATATATGCTGTTGTATATTTTGTTATTAGTTTTTTCAATATCTTTCGCATTCAGATAAATTTTGAGAACAAAAAAAAAAAATGTCACTTTGCCACAGAAAATTAACTTACACTTAGAAAAATTAAAAATAAATAACAAATGAAATTGAATTTTTCAGTTTAAATTTCTACAAAGATATATAAACAAGCAATCGTTAATGTGCAATTTATTTTTTAAATCAACCTTTTTTTTTTTTTTTTTTTTTAAGAAAAACGCTTAACAGCTAAAATTACTTTAATTAAAATGTATTTTATAAATGCATTATCATCTAAATAAAAACAAAAAAATAGAGAAATGAAAATATAAAATACAGCGCCAAGAAAATGCATCAAGCAAAATAAAATTTTACTAAAAGAAACCTTAAAATAGAATACAGACCACCCATATCTTTTTTCTTGTTTTTTCTGCTCTTTTGGCGTCTTTCAAGTTCTTTGAAAGCGGCAGCAGCATGCTGTAACCTTGCTATGAAACGTTCAATATCATCAAAACAATGGTTCAAGATGGCCTGAAAAACATCACAACAAACTATTAGAAATTGCTACAAAAATGAGAGTTATTTTCTTACAATGCTAAATATGAATTCATGTAGAAACAGTATTAAAAGATTGAAAGTTTTAATGCAAACTAAGTTATACAACAGATAGAGACCTCCATAAATGATGTCTCGCTTGGAGAGGCGGGTGGGTGATTTCGTGCATTTGTGACAGTTTGTGACAAGAGGGTGGGAGGAGACAAGAAGAAATGGGAATCATCACATGGGGACATCACATATTTTGGTTAAAATAAAAAAAACATTAAAAATCAGACGATTAAATTTTAAAGTTATTTTGAAATTACAGTATTTTGTGTTCATAAAGTAAAGATAGAATTTAAAGCCAAATATACTATTAAACTCCATTTCAAATTCCAAAATGCTGTTGCTTTCAACTACTCTTTCATATTAATCTTGTATTGCTGTTGTACATTAATCATAATTTTTGTTGTGAACTCTGATCTTATTTCATACAAAATAGGTACAAAAATCATTTTTATTGTTATTCTCACAAAAGTCATTAAAACACACAGAAAAAGTTTAAATACAAAATTGAAAATATGATCTATAAGAAATTGCTTTGTTTCTGAATTGCAAGTGTATGTATATGTAATACAGATATGTGACAAATTGGAAATAGAGGGGGGGGGGGGGGTAAAAATATTGAAAAAAAAAAGTATGATTACATTATTTATGGACAGCCCCATATTAGATAAAAAGTGGAATTTTAAAAGTACTCAAATACATCAGTCGGCTCTCGTTTATTCGAACTTGTCGGGACCACTAGAAATGTTCGAATTATCCGAAATTCGAATTATGGAAAGTATGAAATGAGAATATGCTTAATATGGTACTATTACAAAGGAATTAATGTTATAGTGTTTTTTTAATTTGTTATGTCTATTATCATCAGAATATGACTTAATATTAAATTAGAATGTATAAATACATAAACTAATTAAAATATTAGAAATAAGCACAATGGAAGAAAACTTTCAAGCATCACTGATGGACAGACGGGGCACTTAGAAAGCGGATATTAAATGCATGGGATTATATGTATACTCATTCGGAACAATATTCACAAAAATCAAAGAAAGAAAGTTATTCAAATGATCTGAAATCCGCGAGAAAGAAAAGAAGAATGAAAAATCGGAATTTCCATTAGTTAGAATTAAACGATGTCAAGAGAAAATGAGTTCGAATTAATGAAAAATTTTAACATTATTCTGCCATAGAAAATTTCGGCCTTCATGTTTAATTCGAATTAAGCGAAGATTCGAATTATTCGATTACGAATTAATGAGAGTCAACTGTATATAAATTCCTATAAAATTATATGAAGACCAGAATAGCGGAAGCTTTTTTTTTCTTAGGACAGGGGTGGGAAAATCCCCCTGCGTCCGAACTTCTTTGCGTAACATTTTTCAGAAGCATGTGGACGTCAAAGTTTCAAAATAAAACTGGTGTTGATAAAGTTCAGGAAGAAGAAAATTGTACTTCGATGAAGCGCGGAATCATGTAGATACCAAAAGAATGACACTACATAAAAGTGTTTGGAATAGTCTACAAGAGATTTTTTGGATGATCAATCCTTCTCGATTGAAGAAGAAAATGTAGATATCGGATTCGATCGGGTGGGTAAACAAAATACAAGGGTGTCTACATACGAAATATGCAACTTTAACATTCTGTTTAAGAAAATGTAGTTAAAACGATTTCGTATTTTACTTATTGAGAGATGGACGAAATGTTAATGTTTGTAATCGTGATGGTAATGAGGCTGGATGTTTCAAACGATGAAATATACCATTAAGATTTTTCTTTTTCTCAACTGCTTTGCTCAACAAGCGCAAAACGTTTTGACACATTTATAAATTCATTTTTTTTAATGGAAAGATATAAAATTACAAAGTCTCACCAAGGAAGCGATTTAGAATCGAACTCTGTTTTAGATTTTATGATAATTAAATTACCTATCGGGTTCTAATTAATTTCGAGCATGTGATCACACGTTTTTCTCCCGTTATAAGACTGGGTTTTCAGCTTTCATCGGGAAGATCAGTTCAAAGCGCCAATTTTGACGGCTTATTTTGAAATATCTGTTGCTTTTGCAAAATACAGCAATACAATATTTTAAAACCCCAATTGTGTATATGGGGTATTCGATGTAAAATGTCAAATTTCAGCTATAAAATATTATTATTATTTTTTTTTTACTTTTCTCCATTATTAGTCCAATATATAGATTCAAATATTTTTTTAAAAATAAAAATAGAAAAAATTGTCAGTGAAGGGTTAAAAGGAAAGGGACTTACGTCCTACAAAATAGGATTTTTCCCTCAAGTTGGGTTCAGTTCCTTATCCCCTGACCCATTGTAAGATTCCCCTCATTTTTTTGGTGAATAAATCGCAGAACAGTCCGGAACAATATATTCCCTAGAAAACTGTAGAAGGAAAACAAAACTAGCGTAACATGTGTGAACACACATGTAGAAATCGCACAGGAGTACTTTTGTGTGTCTCTAAATTAATGACATACATTCTTTGCACCACAGATTGTGTTTTTTTTTTTTTTTTTTTTTTTTTTTTTTAGTATATACTTCATAGATGCATATCAATTCTGTTATGTTCGAAAGAGTATAACAACATTAAAATTCTCGAGACTATTTTTTCCTACTGACCGTAATGTAATGGGATGCTTTTAATTGAACTATATGCATCCGATTTTCATATAATTTGAAATGACAAAATTATGCAACAATTATACATTTTAAGTGTCAAACAATTCGGTTGGATAGTTTTTCCTCTGTTATATGCGGACAGACGGACGGACTGAACGACTATATAATTGCGAACGTACTTAAAAAGAAAAGAAAAAAATAAATAAAATTATGATGTAAAATATTTTTACCAAACTTGAGTAAAATTCCCAATATGAAATGTTAAATAAAAATATGATAGTTGAGACATCGAACAAAGTTGTTGAATAAAATTTTATTTTTTCAATGCAGCTACGTATATTTAATCTTTATCAATAGCATGAGTGTCCACGTAAGCTTTTATGCTGACATTTACTGAAATCAAATAACATTCCTTTTTCAGGCTTCCTGCTATGTTAAAATAAGTTATGTAGCTATGTTTTTATTCTTTATTAGTTAATCTCCATCCAAACACCAAAGGCTTTATAGTTAAATCTTAGCAACGTAACTTTATTATTTATTCATTTATTAGACTGGAATAAAATGTTTTCCTTTAATAGGGATAAAACAATTTTAGTGCGAAAGTCTATAAAAAGTACGAATTATACAGCAACACAAGTGTAAACAAATATTTCATAGATAATGTTAAAATTATTTTAAGACAAGACATATTTTCGATCCCAGTGTTATAGGGATTATAATTTCCGTATTTGAAAAGTTAGAAGTCGATTGCGTGCAAAATACAAATCATTCCTTAAAAACCGCCATTAAAGTGAAAAAAGCATAACGAGTTTCGAAAGATTTTTTTTTCATCAGATATAAAAAGACACCATTTCACTTAAACATAATTATCAGAGCCAGGCAGTAAAGGAACAAAGAAATAGAAGAGAAAGAAAATCCCATAGATTTAGCATTAGTTCGCGTGTGTTTTCATCTGCAGCGACATCATTCAGAATTAGCTAAGTTTGGCATCACGTTTACTGATATGCGATAAAAAACTGACATCCAGTTGAATGCGGTCGGTCTTTCTGTACACATTGGCTATGTTAATTTCCCAGAAAATAAATTTAATTTTCCAAATGTTAAAACTATAATCCAAAACTAAGTGTTGATTAAAGATAAACAATTTTGTTCGCTGGTTTAAAATAATGTGCAGAGATAAAATTATGATAATGTGTCAGTGTGATAAAAAAGAGCAAAATCACAAGTGTAAAAAATAATTACCCCCTGAAGAAATTTTCATTAAAAGGAAATGAACTGGTGATTCTAAGGAACAAACAGTTTCACTAATTCATCAATTAAATCTTTGAATAAATAATAATTAGAAAATCACCACTGAAGAAATATTACATTAAGTAATGGCAAACATACTTAAACATTAGTGTGTAGTAAAAATGATGATTATAACAGCAAATTCGTATAATGTCTTTAGTTTTATTTTCAGTAATTTTAATAAAAGCTATTCGAAATTTGGCTGTTCTCAAATTCAAGGTCAACTTTATGGCATGAATTTTAATTTACTTTTGCTCGGAAATACCTGAAATTAGCAGGTGCTATTCAGAAACTACACAATCTGTCTTTTCCATTTTTTTTTTTCAAATGCAATAGATTTTTTAGAATATATTGTCAAATTGGTCGTTTTGAACTGATTTTCTACGCGAAAGAAGAATAACACTCAAGGAGGGGTGAAAAACGTCTTTGTCATGTGATCAAAATAGCTTATAACTCAATAGGTTATTTATCAAAAAATGAAAAATACAGATTCCAAATCGCTTAAAAAGTCAGGACTTCCAATTTTATGTCTTTCCATTCATAAATGAATTTGTAAATGTGTTAAAACGTTTTGAAGTTATTGCATAGAGCAGTTGAGAACAGCCTTAAGGGTGTATTTGAAAAAATAATTTTCCACCCTCAACAGTTCGAAATTTTCTAATACATTTTCAGACTCATTTTTAAAAGTAAAAACATGAAACTTTCTGAGGTGATTTTTGAAGAAACGTATAAGATGCCATGTGATTTCATCTATCGATCAATTCCTTAGAATTTGTTTTATAATCAATTATTATAACTTATAATTAATAAACATATAACTAATTATTATAAATTATTATGAATTATTTTCTCAGTATGATACTTTTTTTTTTCATTTCCAGACCTTCCGCCTCGGTAAATATGGCTCAAAATGTCTACTTTGCCTGTATTTTTTTTTTTTTTTTTTTTTTTTTGGGGGGGGGGGGCGATATTTTTTGCATTTATCAAAAAATAGGCAAGCACGGTACATTGTGTAGTTTCTAAACAAGAGAATCTGTCAGTTGGATGCATTTGAGAGCAAAAATGAATTAAAATAATAAATCGGAAAATAAGCAGTTTGGATTGGAACATACCCTTAAGCGAGAAAAATAAAAATCTTTACTCACCACATCACGTTCGTATTTCTCGCTGCTTGTTGAACTAGTTTCGTCATTGGAGTCTCTCCCAAAAGCACCATCTTTGTCTAATCGACTACTATGCAGATGATCCCCTTTAGAATTGTAGGATGCCCTCTGGATATGGCCATCTATTAAAGGAAATTGGTAAAATAGATTAAAAACTTAATGTACATTTTTATAAATTTCATTCTACTATGGATGTTTCCTGAAAGAAACAAAACAAAGAGAATTATTAAGAAAATAAAATTCCATATATTCTAGAAATATGCCGCTTTCTAAGCCAAAATTCTAAAATCTTCATACCTAGGGTGCTTATTACATTAAAATTTTGTTTCATTTTAATGAAATATTCTTACATTGAATGAAATATTCTTACATTGCCGTAAAATATTTCTTATATTAAAGTCTAACAAAATAAGGATAATAATGTTAAAATACATTCTTCTTATCGTTAAAAATGTTTAGTAAATGTGTAATTCAACACGTATGCGTAAATGTTTTACAAATCAACTAAGGTAAAATACCGAAATGGTGCAAGAAATATTGAATTACCAATATATATTAAGCAAAAAACATAATTTGGCATTTTGGCAGATCATACTCTAAACATATGTAAGTGAGAGAAAAAGAAATAAAAACATTTGATGCTTTCACTGTAAAAATATTATATGACAAAGAAAATCTACATTTTATATTAAAAGTCGCTTTTGGGGGCAAAAGGACAATACAGATGTTGGTTTCATGGCAACTGAAAAAAATCTAGGAGTAAAGAAAAGGGTGCGTATTACGGCAAATATATCTAAAAATAGAAAAATACAACCTCAAATCGTAGGTACGTGTTATACGCCAGATTTTATGGTATTGGATTTATCATAAGTTAAATAGTTTTGAAAAAAAAAAAAATAAATAAATAAATGTGCAAATACGTGTAAAATTACAGTAAAAACTGAATTTATTTTGCATTTTTAACCGATTTTTTTTTTTTTTTTTTTTTTTTTTTTTTTTTTTTTTTTTTTTTTTTACTTTATCGTAAATTTGATACTCAGTTTTAACAAATTGACCATAACGAATAACCAGAACTTTTTCAAGTCAATTGAAAAATATACAATAAAGTTATGTCACTTTGCGACTGAGATGTAATAAAATCGCTTTCAATTGTATTTATAATATTCTGATCTTTACGAAACTTCATCAGATTATATACTAGGGATAATGAAGTAAAATTTAAGCAAAAAATTAGAAAATCTATATTTTCGACATTTTTCGCCGAATCAAAGATATTTAGTCCCCTTTCTTGCTTTCTAACCGATGACCAGGCCCCTACCTGCCGAGTTACCTCAGCTTAACAGGTTAGATACCTGGTATCGGGGCGGGTGACCCCCAAATTGCAGCGTAGCGGCAATAAACCTGATTTCTTCACTTCGCACGCCATCATATCTGCAGTACTTATAGGGGTATAGTTGTAAAAATGACAGGATATACGCTCTAAGCAGAGAGTACACCCTAGTGTGTATACTATAGCTTTCTTGAGAAACAGAAGGTATACGTATATATCTAGTATATAATCTTTTAAAAATACGGCGTATACCCTCCACTACATCCCAGAGTACTTACTTCTCGTTTGAGCATACTTTGTTTTGTCGGTTGCTTAACGTTACATCCTGTTGTTTGTACTGCAAATGGCTACTCAAGTGGTCTCGTAATTTAGAACCTTGATCAGATGATAAGACCTTCATCTGGCAAGGCACCTCCAGAGGTAACGGAAAAAAAATCGCGAATTTTTAAAAAAAATCTAACTATATTAGGACAGAACCTCCACTCAAGCAAACTTTAATATTATATGACAATATCTTAGAATTTTCAGAAGTTGGAATCACTTACCACCTTTAGGGGGTGATGCAGCTGCAGCAGCTACAGTGTTGAATAGTTTAACCTGCTCCCTGACGCTGACTCCATTAACGGGCGGCTCAGGAGGCGGATTCTGGGGAGGGGGCGGAAGGTGTCTCCCATTTTCTTTTGGACTAGGAAAAAAAAACAATAATAATGATGCATAATTTTTATAACTAATTAGTACACTACTTTTCATCTAAATTTCCAAAATTGAAGATCTCAGAATGGACCAAGCTCTTATTGAAAACGTTTTGTAAAAGTAAATAATAAATTTATGATTAATAATTATTTTATACCTTTTTAAATAAGCAATGAAAATATCCTATGCAGCTTCTTTTTTCTTTACTTACACAGACATAAAAAAAAAACTTTTCCAACTTTAAATGTTCATTTATCAGCAAAACTTAACTTATGGTTATTTTATATTATGAATTAAAATTCATTAAAAATTAATGTTTCAAAATATTTACAGTTATTTTAGAATAATCTTAAATTAACTTTTAAAAATTACTGCAAGTTAACGAACTGCCTTCATACTTCATATATATTTTGATCTTGAAGATTAAAAGTGTTATCATTTTTTTAAAAATACATGGTTTTATTAAATTTTAGCTGCCTTGGAAAATTTTCTAAAATATTTATTGGAATTATAGGATATGGGATTAAGAAACACTGTAATAAATTTCAAGTATTTTAACAAAGTATAATTAACGCTTTAAATATATGTATTTAGTTGAAATTTTGAGTTAAATAATCTGTTAAAAAAAAAAAAACTTTTGTATATTTGTTACAACAGATTGATAGGTAAGTGAAACAATACATAATTAATCAATCTGAAATATACAGCATTCATCATGTTCTGTATGTTTTTTAAATTAGGTTTCTCATAAAACAATATTAGCAGGAATGACTTCATACCTTGGCTTCCATTTACCGCCAATAAACATTTTCATTTCGTTCACCACTTCCTGGGCCTGTGCAAAAGATAAAAAAAAAAAAAAAATTGAAAAATTATACTTCTTGAAATGACACTCACAATATACAGTTAACTCGCGATTTTACGACTACGATTGAGTGAAACCTTGCACTGAGAAAATGGGTTCTCAAAACTAAGTAAAACGTACTCAAATTTAAGTACTTCACATACTCAAAATAGCTCCGATCCAAATGTACTCAAAACTGAGAAACATGTGTACTCATTTTTGATTGCATGGCTGTGTTCAAATATGAATCGCTATGAACTACCCCTAAGCTTACAAATTAAAGTAAAAATGTACTGGCATTTATTTCTTGCACAAAATTATTAACAATAAATGTTTAGTTGATTAAGAAAAATAGCAAAATGTCCAAATCGAATATTTTTATGACAAGAGCATTATTTGCAAGTACTTTTAAATCATTTTAAAATATCGTGCATAATTTAATGTTTACATTAATAAACATTTTTTATACAGCCATAGATGAAATTAAACAATACAGAGCACAAAATTATCGTTTGTTTGGATTTGATAACACACGATGTTTCAAAATTGAGAGAGCAATGTGTTCATTTTTGATGCAAACATACTCAGTTCGATATGAGTACATCGATTTACTCATTTTTGAGTACTTCACTTTTTCAGTATGTGATTTAGCGAACATTGGATCAGGTTCAGACTGTTTTCCAATACTCAATGTTTTTCCTCTTAACCCTTTAAAATTTCAACTCTTAAACGTCTGATTTTTTTAAAAATCAATTTTAAAGGGTTTTTCGGCTTTCACTGCTTAAATAAATCACGCGAAAAATGTTTAAAAGAGGAAAAAAAGTTTAATTTAAAGTGCGGTTTACGGCTAAAAGCCAGTTTGTTATCAATCGGTAAAACTATACTTCATGGAATTCTATAATATTAAAACACACACGAATTTTATAATAAGGAATATATTATACTTGATCACTGCAGAACAAAATAGACTATTTTGGAAAGCTTCCAAACCAGTAAAAAAAGCACATTAGCAACAATTGAAAAATCTATATTCTTAAACAGCACTAGTTCTGCGATCTACATGTTGAAAATTGATTTAATAATATTTTCATTGTGTATGTTATTGACAACATTAAGCATTGGAGATTCAATATAGAGGCATTGAGCTTTTAATAGTATTTTAGAAGACCAAATTAGGTGTGTTTCCAAAAGGCAACACACACCATTTTAAAGTGTTAACGACTTGTAAATCATTAAAATGTTGATTTGCCCAATCAATGGCCGAGAGGTTTTTACCTCGAAACTGGTAGATAGGAGGTTCTGGGTTCGAAAGAAATATCGTCCATCGGCCTAATTTTTTCGGAGTTTTCCGTGGTTTTCTACGAACCTTGGATTTCCTTGTATAAATATGGTTTAGGTTCCCTTCGAAAGACTCTCTACGGAGGGCACCCCCCTCTTTCCTTTAGGGCCTATATCCCTCGTATTGATAACTGACCGTCATAAACACAACCAACAAATCCAATCTTGATTTAGCCGCCGTTTCGATAATACTGAAACTTAATATTTTTAATAAATGACTATCACATAGCTAACAAAGTGTAGAACCAACAGATTGAAAAATGTCCAAGCCAGGGATCGAACCCGGAACCCTTGGAATAGCGCTGAAAGTACTCTACCATTTCAGCTACGAGGAGGATGCCCAGCTTCTCATTTCTCACTCACTTTTTGGTGATAAAGCTGAAACAGCAGCACAAGATGATATTGTCTACATGAACATGAGCACACAAACCTGTGGTGCAACATCAGACAAACCCAGCATCGCTGGCTTCATATTTAATTATAATTAATATTTCAACTAATTATCAACAGTGAAATTACGCTTGAAATTATTGAATATTTTTAATAAGTGACTATCGCATTGCTAACAAGTCGTAGAACTAAAATAGTGAAAAATCGGGGGTCGAACCCGGAACCCTTGGAATAGCGCTCCAATTACTCTACCATTTAAGGTACGAGAACGATGCCCAGCTTGTCATTTCTAACTCACTTTCTGTTGGTAAGGCTGCAACTGCAGCACAAAATATTATCTGCAGTGAATTCACTGAAGATAATTAGTTGAAATAATAATTAAATATGTGTTCACCTATGTTGGTTTATTTGTGTCTCATGTTACGCCGCAGGTTTGTGAGCTCATGTAGACAATATCAACAAACAAGAAAAATTTGAGCACTCGAGATTTGGCGAGTATAATCATCTATTTATTCGCCAAATGAAACATTTTGTCGTGACTTGACACAATGACAAGCAGCAGCAAGGACCCTTGTTAGAAATATTATAAGACATAAATTTAACAAAATAATAAACTAAATCTAAAGCGTCAATGCTAAAGAAGAAAAGAAAGATGGACTTACGGACACTCTGGCACATTGGAATATATGCATTTCTGGGGGATTATGGTTTTTGTTCTTGGGATCGTCTTTGACTATGAACACTAAAATATTATTGTACAGTTCTCTAGGATCGTTACTCGTATAGGATGTGGGATCATTGATCAAGCTCATAGGAAACCTCTCAACAACATCCTGAAATTAAACAGAAGGTTAAGTATTTAAAAGAGAATCTAAAGAAAAAAATACACAAGTAATATAACAATAAATACATAATATGCAAATGTATATAATAAAATAATAACTTGTCCGGGAGCAACGCTGACATATTTAAAATGGCAATGACTTGAACAATCTATTTTGCTTTTATCGGATTTGTATTAACATCATCACGCGGAATGATCATTTTGACACAGCCAACGAAAATGGCATGCATTAGCTCTACGTTCATAATAAAGAACTCTGCTATTTGCACAGATTGCAAGATCAAGTAATGACTACGTCATTATGCAAGGCAAGACGCAGGTGATGCGAATAACAGTAACCAAAATTTTAGTTTAAAATCAAGAAAAAATGGGGAAAAAAACACGCCGTAAGCTTAATTAATAAGTTCAAGCACCCATTAACCAAATGATTTGTTATCAAAGAATTCAAAATATTCGCGACAAATTTCTTTCGGATTATAGCTGTTCTGAAACCAATCTACCATTATACTGCTACTTTATTCCGAAATCGTGAAATTATTTTTGCTCATATATACATAAAAGCTTCAAATAATCTCAGAAATGTCCAACAGCATTACTGCCACATTCATTAAATTAATATAAATTTCAAACAAATATTTAAATATAAGTTTAAAATCAACTTTTAAACAATACACAGCGACAAAAGATAACTGCAATTTTACCTCGAAAATTCATCTTTGTGATATATGAATTAGGACCTGTGCATATATAAAGTTATCACTTTTTCGGTAATTTTGGACCTCCCCCTCCCCTCCCCTTCTGATACCATACGTTATCATCAATCCAGGAACCCCTCCCATCCCCCCGGTAATGATGTCGTTATCAATGTCTAATTTTTTTTTTTTTTTTTATCGTTAGAATTTATCTCTGGTTTGGAATGATATATACAAAACTGGTTACTTTTTTTCGCATATACACTTTATGATTTCATTGAAAAGAAGTCAAAATATCACTTTATATCATAATGCTTAAAAGAAATTATTATTTAAAAGTATTTTGTAATAGCTTTATCTTAGATAATAACATTCAACAGTAATAATGTCTTGTCTTTTTGTATTTATCTTGCACGAAAGAAGGGAAGAAAAGGAGAAGAAAATGAAAAATAGAAAATCTCATCTACAAGACAAGTGAGAAATATTATTTCTTTTCCTCTATTATTTATTAGTAAACGCAAGCTATTATTCAAATATACTTCACATATGGTTTTTCGAACAGTGATTGTATATGCATGCACATGTGAAGAAGAAAAAGAAAGTTAAATGTTGGAGTATCTCATATTTTAGAATTAAAAATAGATAGACTAAAACCTGATAACATACTATTTTGAACATAAAACCATGTTACAAAAAAAGACAACCCCTCCTCTCCCTAGAGATATTTTACGATATCATTTGCCAGACCCCCTCCTTCCCTCTAAAATTATTGCGTTATATTTGCACAGCCCCTTAGCATATCTGAAAAATGAAAAATACAAGGTGTTTATAAAGTCCCGGACCCATTTTGATGTTTAATAACTCATAAAATAATATAGATCAAAATTAATAACATGAATGGTTATATAGACTCAAAAAGTTTAATGACCCTTGTCAATGAACTTCCACGTGTGCCCCCTTCGTCGCACGGAGAATATCAAGTCGATAGTCAATTTCACGCCAGGTAGCGACAAGCATGTCGGCATCCACAGAGGCTATTGCGGTTGTAATTTTGGCTTTTAAGTCATCAATGTTCGATACTTTCCTCCTGTAAACATTGTCCTTTACAATAGTTACAGTCCTTTGCAATAGTTGCCAAAAACAAAAGAGAAAAATGCAATTAATAAGCAGACGATATTTAGAAAAGTACAGATATTTAGACTGGAAAATGATATTATCTGAAATTAACCACACGCGCAGACGATATTTACTAAAGTAAAGGTATTCAAACCTGAAAGGGAAAATATACGAGTTATTCCATCAATAAATGCCATAAGTTTGTTTATATCTTCATTATTTTATGAGTTATTAAACATCAGAATGGGTCAGAGACTATAAATACCCTGTATGTTACATGACATATATGTATAAAAAATATTTCGTAATTCGTAAGGATGACTTTAGCAAAAAAAAAAAAAAAAAAAAAAAAAAAAATGTGGAAGGTGGGAGTATTTGAAATTCGAGCACTGTTTCTAAGCGAAGTGCAATGTGCAGTATTTTGTGCATTTAGACACTTACTCCATTTTCGTTGTCTATGATGACTACCCATTTCCTCTCTAACCTCATCTGCATCTTCTGAGTCCAAATGCCACTTGTCTTCTCCATCTGCAGAAGCCTACGGAGGCCGTCTTTCGGAGTTTGAATTCCTAAGGAATAAGAAAAGTAAATTTACGGACATTTCATAAGATATTAGAATAAATCTATTGAAATTAGTGAACATATCTTGATTTAAAGAAGGATTGATAATCTATGTCGTAATATTGTATCAATACGTCCTGGATGCTCTTTTTTCCTTAAATTCTGCCGATTAAAATTTCCTGTCTAGGATTTTCTTGAGCAACATTAGAGAAATACGGGGTTTTTTTTTCGGGGGGGGGGAGGGGGAAATAAATTCTTTAGATTGAAATGATCCTGCCCACAGTCTCCTAGAGCAATGATTATATCAATAGATCCAAACTATTTTTTTCTTAAATTTTTCTTATTAAAATTGTCCTGCAAACGGCCTCATAGAGCAGCGGTTCCCAACCAATGGGTCGCGGAACAATCGAGGTCTGTCGCAAAAATATATCTCTTATTTCATCTGTTTAAAAAATTCAACGATTTCAACAGCAAATAATATTTAAAGTGAAAATCCTTTGCTTTTTCTTTCTTAATTAATACATGTGCAGAATATCCAGAAATATATAAATCGGCCTTGAGAATTTTGGCGAGGTTTAATGCCACATACTTGTTTAAAAACACTGAATACACTGGCGATAGTTAATAATTATAATAATACACTTTGTAAAAATCACCGTAAAATAAAAAGCAAACAGGGCGCATTTCGAGCTAAAACGACACAGCTCGTCATCAGCTGAAGGACACGTGTCGTAAGAGCACAAGGTAAAAGATGAACTGTTCATCTTTGACTTTTGATGGATTTCGAACCAGAAATTTTACTTAATAAATAAAATTAAATAAGTCACATCTGCAAACAAGACATTTATTTAATAAATATTCTGGTTGGAAACATGTGTGATTGACTTTCAAAAAATTAAAAAAATATACAAATATTTCTTTTTAATAAAATATAGTACACGCTTAACATTTATGCGTTTTATTCTTTCTAAGAAAACTTTTATCATGTGTATAAATGCATACACATGGTAAGATAAATGCATACATATGACTTCCTCCACTTCGTCGAGATGCACATATTTGGATGTCCACATTTTTATCTTTTATCACTAGTATTTCTAAATTTATGCAGAAATTTTGTGATAAAAAAGATGAAAACTATTATTCGAAATAATTAGGGAAGTATGAAAGATTAAAAGACTGTACGCATCCAATGTATTAAAAGTATGTAACGTTAGATTCGAAGGAGATGGAATATGAAAGGCAAGCCGGTAACAGACTTACAAGAGCGCCCACATTTTAAAGTTACCTTTTGTCAACAGATGGCAGCACTATAAAAAAAGGAGAGAGATGAAAGTTCTTGTTTTTATCCAAGGTAGGTTTTTATCTAGCAATATAATATTATACCGTATGAAATTCAGTTTAAACCAATTAATTGCACTTAAAAACTAAAAAAAAATTTTTTCGCTCAAGATTTATGAAAATAATTACAAGTAGGAAACTAAACAAAATAATTGTTTTTCTATGGTATCGAACAGTTGCTTATCATAAAATATAGATTTTTATTATTATAAAATTGTATAGTGAAAACACATTTTATTAAATAAAAATTACATTAAAAGTGAATAAAAATATTTGTATAATTTACACAACAGATAAATTCAAAAATTTCGATAAAGCAACGAATATTGATACTGCCCATCAACATTGAAATTTAAGCGTTTTAATTTAAGCGATTCAATTTTAATTGTAATTATCAGTATTGGATAAATTAATGTTTGAAAAAAAAAAAAAAAAAAAAAAAAACTTACATCTACATTTGAATTTTGTAACATTAAAAAACAAAAAAGCAGATTTTTTTCCCGACTGTTAAACGTTAAAAATCGATGCCAAATTTGACGACCAAGAATAATTTTGTAGCCGTCAAATGCAGTAATTTAGTTGCATTTGACGACTAACGACCGCTCATTTTTGAACACTACAAATAAATTATATGAAAAACATCACATAAATGTGCTGCGCAATTCTCTCCGAAATTCGATATTTAATGTGACTAAAATTCAAAGAGCGCAATGTATTTCCTGTTTTGGGCTTATGATTTGATATACAGGAATAAAAAAAAAACTTATCTGCTTAAAGTATCCGAACATCATAATATCGATTTTTCTTTTATGCAGTAATATCAAAATCGATTCTTATCTGTCGATTTCTGCTTAAATTGTGTCTATCTTAATTATAGTTGCAGCCGTTTAAAATTACATCTATTAACAGCTTTTGAATTGTGTTTAAAAG
This sequence comes from Maratus speculifer, assembly GCA_964019185.1. NCBI lineage: Eukaryota > Metazoa > Arthropoda > Arachnida > Araneae > Salticidae > Maratus > Maratus speculifer. The sequence continues at coordinate 178,289,169 of OZ025295.1, read as the reverse complement.
TTATTTTTAGCTCTTTCTCAAAATGAAATTTTTCAGATTTTTACTGTATGCAAAACATCCTAAAACAAAACATTATGCATGAAATTCCTCGAAATTTTCTGTACTTCTTTTACAAATTTCTTTTGAGGGAATAGCCTACACTCATGATAATATATCAAATGGTTTTTTAGTTACACTGGTATGAAATGACAAACTTGACACAAATTTTGCGAATTTTTTTATTACATTAGTATTTTAGTTACCTTCGCAACGAGAGACTTTTACGAAATTTAACGTTTTATCACCGGTTTTTAAAAACAGAAATTTGTGCCTTATTGAATCGAGAAAATGCTCCGATTAAATAAAGCCGGCAAATTTTACAATAAGATTTTATTGGTAGGAATAAAGTAGGAGTCTTAAGCCTTTTTGCGGCACGTATACGTGTCGCTCCTCCCCAAGGGGTTAACTGCCATATCATCCGAGATAGAGATGCGATTACAGTATATATAGTCGAAGCCTAGCGAAAGTTATTCTGTTTATTATGCAATACATTGTTTTATTTTTGAGTTATTAAGTTTCGCAGAAATGTCTGTTTGACATAATTTTGACTATTTTTCCTCTTAAAAATATTTTTTTCTGTATAATTGCTAAAATGTATATATGATTTTCAAATTTTTGAAGTAAATGCCATGATTAAATATGGATAACAAGATAAAATTTCAAAACCTCACTTCCGAAGGCGTGTGGAGGATACCTTAATCAGTTAAGTGTTGATATGTTTAATCATTTATCTACCGACGGTACGTATAAGTACCATTAAAATAACTTATAAAATTATTTTAATACGTCAATTAGTTGTAATACTATTCAGAATGAGTTACATATACATTATTTTGTTCCAAAAGCATTATTGGTTAGAGAAAATAAAAATATTTTTAAAAGGATGGTTTCTTTTGCCTTTGTATCTTTACAGCTTTCTTGGCGCTGAGGGAGGGGGATTTTTCAATTCGGAAATATTTCTAGATTTATATTGTAAGAACATCCTATTTGTACATTTTATAATTCTACAAAATACTAAGAAAACAATTTTAAAAAAAGATTAAATTAACATTTATGAGCTAATTTATTAAATAATTTAAAGCACTAACTTTCTCCTGGGGTTATAAATATTGCACAAAATCCCTCTACATTCAAATTTAATTAATCCCTCTAAAATCCTCCAAAAATTTATTAAATGATTATGCAAAATCTTTTAATTTAGTGTAAATAATTTACGTAAAATGCTTTAGAATGTAAAATTTTCATGGATTCATAATTCGGTAGATAGAGGGTTAATATTATAATAAGTAAAATTAAGTTAAAGACTTACCATATTGAGCTCCAACAGAAAACGTTGCCAAATGTTCCAAGAGGTAAGTTGGGTAATTATCGTTCGGCTCACTATTTGGATCTGTAAAACACGAAAAAAAACCAAGTTAGAAGCAACTAGTACAACATTTTCAGCAACAATGATGCACTGCAAAAAACATGCAGGCTCTGAAGCTGCAGTAATTTTTATAAAAATAAGCAGATCAAAATTTTAGGACTTAATTCCATCCTCAACAAATAATGATAAAAAAGGAGGAGATGAAAAAAAAAACGACTTCCTGTTGATGTATGGGATGTATGGTCCTGCGGAGATAATGAAAAAAAGGTGGAGATTTAGTGCTTTGTCGGAAGTTACCGAGTGGATGGACACATTGTGGCCAGGGTCAATGGATGGTGCAGACACTTTCATAACATCCATGAGATAAGATTATAATAATATTACGCTATAACACAGACATACTGAATTCTGATGAATCATTATTCTATGACGCAGGATTTTTTTTAAGTGAAAGCGAATTTTTATACATGTAGTTAATTTCTTTTTAAGAGGCTACTTCATTCAAATGAAAAGACACATTCACTGATATTAATTCAGATATAAATTCTGTGGAAGAAATTTTTAAAGCTATCTCGATTACATTTTAATATTTTTGGGGGCATTGAGATAGATCTGTATGCAGGCCATTTTTTACTTTTCTGATTTTGTTTACAGATATTTTTTATGAGGACGCTTTCATTTTCGGAACCAGTTTGAAAAGAGAAAGCACTCCCATAAAAAAATATCTCCAACCAAAGTCGAAAAAGTAAAAAACGGCCTGCATTCAGATCAATCTCAGCTATCCAATGTAAAAAATCATTTAACAATATTGAAATACCTTTATAAATTTCTTCCATGGGATTAATATTAGCGAACGGGTTTTTTCAATTGACTAAAGTAGCCCTTAAGACTTCACTACACCATGTGCCGCATACCTAAAAACACTATAATTATCATTATGTACTATTAAATTTGGCCAGTATGATCACTGTAACTGATCAAGAACATCCTTTAGAATGGAATACAATGATTTTATCCATGTCAGATGGCTGCATTTGTCGAAAAATTAGAATTTGCTCTTTGGAAGAAAAAAAAAATGACCAAACTATTAAGATAAAATTTACCATTATTTTTACTGAACATTTAAAAATATTAATATAAAAGAAACTGCAGAGTGTTAAGCAAATAAAATTAATTTAATCTCATTTTATTGCAAAATACGGCAATACAATATTAAAAACTCCTATGGTCCATATAGGGTACAAGCCAAACTATTTCTTGCGAAATCTACCTAAGGGCATGTGGGACACTCAATGATAATTTCTTAACATAATTCATGGATATCCATATCCTAGACAGAGTAATTGATTGTTCCCAAAAATGTTGCCTTGCAGAATCATTTTTAAGAATCTTTTACAATGACAGAGTCCTTAAGGAAATCGTACCTTAAGTTTTGTAAGTTAATGTTGTTTAGAAGTAATGTTAAACAGTAAATACATAGTAAAACTATGCAAAGAAGAAAGATAGCTAAATAACCATGTATTGCGGTGAAATCATATATTATTAAATACCTTTAAATTGACCATAAATATTATTAATACCTTTAAATTTATCATATATCTAATTTCCTCTCAACCAAATATATAACTTGGCCAAAACTTGTCCATATATAGAAATATTTCTAAAGTACAATATGTAAAAAATACATTTGTTATAACAGATTTTTTAATGTTAGCGAGAGTAAATAAAGCTTTTGAAATGACGCGTAAATGCTTGAATCCAACCTAAAAAAAATTATGCAAAAATAAATAAAATGCAATCTGATGTTTCATTAAATGTTTATTCACGAGTTTAATTGTTGTTTTTTCTAATGATGAAAAAACTGGTGTACCGCAAATATAATCATACATAATATATTATTACTGTTATCAACATTTTTTTTCTATGCATTTACAAGACGTATAACAATGAATGAGGTATCATTCAAAACATTTTCGAATAGTCTTCTGACACAATACATTCGTTTCGTCATGTGTTTTGTTAAATCATATTTTTTGATTGATATTTGCAGCTATTTAAAAATTAAATCAGCATAGTTTTCATAAAAGAACTTTTTTCTCGCATCAATGTTGCCACAAAAATAAAATGCTGCATTATATTATGTTCAGCAATGGGTATAAAAAATAAAAGTACAACAAACAAAGCGTAGATGCCAACGAACGGGTTTCTTTTATATTTTAGATTAAAAGTCAAAATTTAAATTGAAATATTTGGAATATAAAGGCATCAAAGTACTCGAAGTTCTGGTATTTCACATGTAGATTAAAATGCATGTTTTGTTATATTAAAATAATTTGTATTTGATGTGTCTTTTTGCCTGGCGTTGCAAATTAGCAACATGTCACGTTTAATTTTTTTTCCTCAGTCCCTATAAAACAAAAATGAATAACGTTTTTAATTACAGACAACTTAATATCTCTTCTATTTATTATTATTTTTAAAGCATTCTATATTGAAAATTTATTTTTTTACGTTTAGTTTCAATGAAAATTTTTAAAATATATTTTGACTTTCTTCTGCTGTGACCAAACTTATTACAACTATTAGTTCTAGAATCCCCAAAAAGTATTGATAATGATGTAAAATTAATGTATTTTGAACGTATACTTCATTCTAAGCAAAAATTATTTCTTTGTTTAAAATTTAAATCATAAAATTTTGAAATTTTTTTTTAATTGAAAAATTGCCGATTTTAAATAAACAAACGAATTGCTTACAAATGAGGTATACGTTCAAGATACAAGAGTTTTTAATTTATTATCAATACTTTTGGTAGCGCTTGAACTAATAGTTTTGCTACAACCTTGCACGAAGCGGATGAAAGTCAAAAAATAATTTTTCACTTTTCATCAAATTTAAAAATAAAAATGTAAAATAAAATTTCAATATATAATATTAAAAAGTTATTTAAAATACAAGAGATATTAAGTTGTCTATATTAAAAATTTTGGTACTACTAAGTTATCCCGTCGACCAAAAAATTATTGCCAAAGTAGAAGATTAAATGCCAATAATGGATGATCGTGAATGTCACATTCAATGACATTAAATACGATTCGCGTGTTTAAAATATCATTAAGTGATTTTTATTTCAACTTTTTATTAACATTTTTATTAATATTCTACTAATTAATTGTTTTTTTCGTTATTTAAAATAAAAATTATGTCAACATGTATAATTTGGCTATTAGTTTGGCGATTTGTATAATTTGGCGAAATTGGTCGACGGGATAACAGAGTAGTACCAAAATTTTTATGCATCTATGTTTTATAGGGACTGAGGGAAAAAAAAAAGTAAATGTGACATGTTGCTAAACTGCACCAACAGGTAAGAAGTAAGCCTCCTGAGACCCCTTAAGCTGATAATGCCCTCATCTCATCCAGTCAAAAATAAGATTTTATTTTTTCCTTGCACGTACCTTTGGCTCTTAGTTTTTACTGAAATTTTGATGAAATAAATGAAATGCTATTATTGACTAATGTTGTTTGCAGATAATAATTTTTCTTTAGAAGAAGTTTAACCTGCATCGGAAAAAAATATACATATATTAGACGGAAATGCGAAATTTTCGCAGAGATCCACTTATTGTGTTTTCGAAATATTTTTTATGCATCAAAGTTTTGACTTTTTTTAATATATATATATATATATATAATTGTGAAGAAGATATCGAGATTTATGATAAACTTGAAAGCTATTCAATTGGTGATAAATTCAGCCGCATAGTTGATTCTTCATTTAAGCGACTTGTGTTTTGTTGGCTGTTTAAGCAGAAAATCCCGGTCACATGAATATGTAATTCTGAAAGACGGAAATGCTAATTTTGCTTTTTAAGACTAAATTTTGAATTAATTTTATAAATGCACCAAAACAGGATATTGGGATGCGAGATTCATCCTATTTTACCCAACTTTGGAAACCCATGAATAAATCCCACAAATTACGCAGTTGGAAATTACTGTTCTAAGAGAATCCATCTGTATAATGTTCTTCATTAAATAAATATTTTATAATAGGATAATGTGTCATACTAGTGTCAGTGGAACACCTGGTGATGTCTGGAAATATCAAGTAAAGAATTTTGCTCCCAAGGATACATAATCGGTACTGCAGCTAGAGGTTGGTTGGTTGGTTGATTAGGGTTTTATGGCGCAAAATCCCTTTAGGGACATGCTGCGCCAAGAACAAGGTGAGAACAAAAAGTTCAAAAAAACGTAATACAGCTTAAGATGTAAAAGTTAAAATGTAAAAATAGCATTAAAAGGCTGTCCTAGTATTTGTCATAATTAGAAAGTCAAGTTAGGATTGTTTCCAAATGTCAAAGTTAAAATCAAACAATGTCTAAAAGGAAGCACAAAAATATATAAAAACAATTTAAAAGGGTAAAATCACTGAGGTCTATATTCTTCAAAAGTAACATTTTCATCATCATCACTCGAGTCGTAAGATGCCGACTCCATAGCCTCCTCCACGTACTGATTCATCTGCCTTGGATCTTTGAGTTTAGCTGTAGATGGGCTATGACATGATTTTCTCTGTTTATTCTTCACAGTTTGCCACTGTGAAGAACCCCGAATAGTTTTATTTTCTTTTGTTTTCTGGGTAGGTTTTACAGTTAGATTAGTTTTGGGTTTGTGGGAATTTGATGCAGATGAATCAGGTGTTTTTCCATTCTCAGGTTTGGTTATATTTTTTGATTGGCTTGATTTCTGTGTTTGACTAGTCCAATATTCAATTTTCACAGGTTCTGATGACGGTTTCCAAAGCGCTAATTTTGGCAACACTCTGGTAACAGCAGTAGCGTGGGCATCACGGGTCTTTTTCTTTATAGGACTAGATGTTTTTTCAGGAGAACTGTTCTTAAAAGGAGCTTCAGTCTGGGTACTAATGTGTCTTACAGGTTTTGTTTGTTGCTTAAGTAAGCTAGAGTAAGAAACTCCAACAGATGGGGTTCTCGATTCTACAATTTTACGAGCTTCAGGGTAAGGAAGGTTTTGGGTTATTTTTATAGTAATGATCTCTTTTTCACGGTTCCAAATAGGACAGGAGCGAGAATATGATGTATGATCACCTTTGCAATTTGCGCAGCGTTCCTGTTTTTCACAAGTTTTACTGTCGTGGCCAACTTCTGCACAATGTGCACAGGTAACAGTGCCACGACATTGGCCATTAGTATTGGTATGGCCATAACGCTGGCATTTAAAACAACGGATCGGATTAGGGATATAAGGTCGGACTGGACAATTTAAATAGCCTGCTTTAATTCTAGTAGGTAAAATATGGCTATTGAAGGTTAATATTATATGTTTAGTAGGAATTATCTGACCATTTCTACGGATAGTGATACGGCGGACATCTACGACATTTTGATCCTTTAAGTTAGTTAGAAGTTCTTTTGGGGAAAATAACAGATCTGGTTCAGATATTACACCACGACAAGAATTTAAAGTTGGATGTGCTTTAACAGATACAGAAAAGGTGCCTATTGTATTACTATTGGACAAAAATTGTGACTGGCTGGCTGTAGAAACTTCAACCAGTAAATCCCCAGACTGTAATTTTTTGAGGGAATGGCCATCACCAAGAACAGATTGAAAGGTTTTAGCAATAACAAATGGTGAAGTTTTTTTGAAAGAGCTATCAGAGAGGCTATCATTGCGTTTAATTACGAAAAATCGAGTAAAAGAGGAATTCTTTGACATTTGTTGCTCTCCACATGGGAGAGAGATAGATGAAAGAGAAGTTTTTCCATCCATATTAAGTGAAAAAGGAATTCGGACCCCGGCCGCACCACCCACTCCCGAGCCCAACAAGGGGATGCACATTCGTGCACCAGTGCTAACCAGGGTCTATACGGTCACAAGACAATCCTATGTCAGTCTCCACCCTTAACGAGATGACTAGTAATTGCTCGCTCACTTGATCCCTAAAGCCAGTGACAAAAGTCAGCTGACCAGCCGATTGATGCATACGGGACCAATATGCACCTCCCGTCTACCTGAAGCAGAGGCCAAAGCAGTGTGTTGGTTTCCCTCAACTACCAGGATCCCCCTTTCCAGGGACACGGGTCGCCACGCACGGCCAACACGTGGGTGGTTTACAATTCTCCATGAGTCGATATACAGGATGTATCGGCCCATGCAGAATTGCCCTCACCTCCGAAGAGGAAACCACAATGAGAGTGAAACAAAGAGGAAAGGAAGACCAGAGGAGTAAGAGGAAAAGGAAAGGAGAAAGATCACTCAGGTGCCCCGGGGTTGTGAAGCCCGTGAATACCTAAAGAAGGTATCCCCCTGGGGGGACTGCAGCTAGAGACTCTCAGGACCTTGCATACAAATAATATTATACAGCAAAATCTCCCTAAAGCGACCACGTCGTTTCCAATAAAAATTGGTCGCTTAATAGAAATCATAATTAAATCTAGATTTTAATTGTTGAAAAAAAGTAACAATTAATGCTGCTAAAATTTATTTTTCACATTAGGAAATTATAAAAGTTTAAGTATGAAAACAAAAGTTAGGTACATAGGTAAATTGCTGCAGAGTTTAAAAAATGAATACATTGACGTTTGCTTTGATTTTTTATAACTTATTTACAAGTCCTTTCAAAGTTTAGTCAATAAATGCATTTTTTTTTTTTTTTTTTTTTTTTTTGGGCGATGAGAACAAATAATGACGATTTTCATTATTTTATTTCAGAGTTTCCTGACAGAATAGGACAGGGAAGTTTATGGGCAGTCATCCTTAATTCGTCATCAGAGTTAAATCCATCGCATAAAAAGGAACAAAAGGGGTTTAAATATGTAAATGTTATCGGATTAAAAAAAAAAAAATCTTAACTTTATTTTGGAGTTTGATGAATAATGTGCACTCCTGAATTATTTTTCTAAAACCTTCTTCAAGCGACCAGGAAAAAACGGAATTTGTTTCATTACTTTTAAAAAACTGATCGCTCATGGACTGAGTTCAACTGGAAAGTTCTCTGAATAGAGTTACCCTCTGACAGTCTTGCAAAAGGGCAAAATTGTAATGTTATTTTCTCAGCATTTTGTTTTAATTGCTAAAAAAATATGATTCTTTCAAAATTATAGAAAAATCTTATTTACGAATATGAATGTTATCCTTGAGTGTGTTAATCATTGCACAATGTATTAAAAATCCATTAAATCAACTGAGTTATATCATTTTAATTATTGCTTGCATTGCAGTGAAACCTGGAGCTTAGGGAACGTCTATTGACAGGCTTGTCAGTGAGAGGGTTAATATTTAGCTTATGGGAATAAATTTCGTTCCTTGAAAAAACGGTCGTTAAGAGAGTTGGTCACTTGCAAGAGGTGGTCGTACAGAGATGTTTCACTGTGTTTTAGAATTACGAAATCAGCTTTTCTCTATTCACTTATAAGCTTAACTGCGAGGTTTTAATAATGGGCATTAAAAATAAGCAAAATCGGCCTCTTGGAAAGTGGGTGCGAAGAGAAAAATCAGTCTAAAAAATTAAGCATTTTTATGTGAATTGATAAAATATGTAAAGATATTTCAAGCATGTCAGCAGGCAATCAAAGATGAAAAAGATAAAACAATTTAACTAATTTACTTCTTCTATAGCAGTAATAAATAAGATCTAAATATCGTATTCAAGATTATTTATACAAACGATTTTTAAAAAGTTATCTGTTAATACATATTTGTATTGTCACAATTTTTTTTCTAAAATAAGACTTAATTAAAAATAAATCTGTTTCATTTTCTTTTAAGTCAATTTCTAAGATATCATGCAAACTTAAATGTATATATTCAATTTAAAATCATGAATATGTAATCAACTTGGCATCATGAGGAGGCATCTAAATGTGCTTAGTTTAAAATAATTAAAAATTAAAGTAAAAAATTTTTTTATAGTAAATCTTACGATTACAAAACAAAAAGCCTCGTTTACTTTTTCTCTTTAAACGTAACATTCTCACGAAAGGAAGCATTTTATCCTTCTGTTACGTATCTCGGTTCGGTAACGTAAAAATACGGCATTTTGATACAATCACATTAAAATGGGAATACCCAATGAATGAAAATGTGCGTTTTCTTTTAAAAGCTACTTATTTTTTCATTTATCTTGTTCCATCTTTTTTATGATTAGCGCTCATACAAAGTAAGAAAATGAAAGATTAAGAAATTTTTGGTACTAATTGAGATACGAAAATTATTGGAAAATTATTTCATTTCATTGCAATCGTACATTTTTACATAAATACACAGATTCTTCTGCATGGATCTATCAATAAATGTACATTGTTGAAACTTAATAAATTAAAATAAAAAAAAAAAATCTTGAAATATGCCAAGGGGACACACTACGCTTGAAACCATCTCTTCAATTTTGACTAATACTGTAATAATATGTGGTGGCACAATAGTTAATACTAAAAATTAAATGAATTAAAAAAAATCTTGTAGAATAGCTTATTTTACTGAAAGTTCTTTTTTAATTTAACTTTTTAAAAATCCTTACTACAGCTCATATTCAAAATATTAGAATAATTACCTTTTTTTTAGAAATTGAAAATATCGTTTGGTAATTTAATGTCTTTCAATGAAAATATGCAAACGATATTTTTATTAAGAACTTATTGTTGATTAAACTTACTTGTTATCTTAAATTTAATATCATTTTTGAAAAGATTAATTGCAAAAAAAAATTATTTTGAAAAGTCAAAATATTAGAATATTTATTCAAATGGTTCAAAATATTAGAATATTTCACATTAATTCTGCTTTAATTATTACCAATTCCTAACTGGTGGCATCATTGATTAAATTCAGACTATTTTATTTAAAATCAGTATTCTTTTTTGCAGTTTGTTTCTTTTTCGTCTTAAAATGGGCCGTGTGAGTGATATTCCTGAATCTACTAAACTTCGTATGGTTGATTTGTATCGGCACGGTAAAAATCAATGTTTTATAGCGAATTATTTACATTGTTCGCAATCGAGCGTTAGTAAAATACTAACACAATATTCAAAAATTGGAAAATTTCTAAATAATCGCCGAAATGGTGGCCGAAAACCAAAAACATCTGCTAGAGATGACAGGAAACTGAAGCGTATAGTTAAGAAAAACCGTTTTAAAAGTGTGCGATTCTTGCACCGAAAATGGAAAGAAGAAGGAGTTGAAGTTTCTACATCGACAACATTAAGACGTCTCCATAAATTTAAATTTGAATCTCGTGTACCGAAAACAAAACCTCTCATGACTGCAAGACGAAAGCGTATAAGATTGAATTGGTGTAAATCAAGACGTTTATGGAGCAATGAAGATTGGAAAAATATATTATTTAGTGATGAAAGTATGTTTTGTGTTTCATATGGTAATCAAGGTATTCGAGTTTGGAGAATGAAGCAAGAAGCATTTGATAAAGAATGCCTTAAACGTTCCGTAAAATTTGCTGCTAGTGTCATGGTTTGGGGTTGTATGAGTGCAGAAGGACCTGGAAAGTTATGCATCGTCTACGAAAAGGTTAACTCTTTGATATATCAAGAAATTTTAGAATATTACATGATTCCATCATCAGAAGATTTATTTGAAGATGATTTCATCTTTCAACAAGATTTAGCGTCCCCGCATACCTCGGTGTCAACTAAGAATTTGTTCCGCCAACGCAACATTAAGGTACTTCCTTGGCCACCAAATTCACCAGATCTTAATCCCATCGAAAACTTATGGTGTATAATGAAGAAAAAACTTCAAGAAAATCCTCCAAGTAAAACTGAGTTAGTGGCACGTATAAAGTCTATTTGGGCTAATATTGATAGAAATGTTTGTAAACACCTTGTATATAGTATGCAAGATCGATTGTACGCTGTTATGAAAGCTAAAGGGGATGCTACAAAATATTAACTACCATTTACTTCATATTCATAAGGTAATATTGTTGCGTAAAATAAAATATTCTAATATTTTGAACCAATCTAAATTTTATTCTAATATTCTGGTATGTTTAAGGAAGCTGTATACCTAATTTATTGTGCTGTATTTTATATTTTATAAATGTTAAAATCTTATCTAAACATTTCAGATTTAATTTATAAGAAATTTAATTGCATTTACTTAGTATAAAAAATAAATAAATGACAAATAATTTTTTCTTATTACTTTTTCTCAATTATTCCAATATTTTGAATATGAGCTGTACTTTTATAAATATGAATATTTTTGCTTCAATTTTTTTCCACATTCATTGGATTATGTTATATAAAACTGTGCATGGATTTTTAGATGCATGGAATTTTACATTTAATAATGATTTTTTTTCCTCTCATGTATATTAAAAAATGAAGGAAATTCAACAACCTCTCAATTAAAAAACTATATAGAACCATTATACAATACTACTATTTAACATCTATAATGAATATAGAATAACCCATAAATAACAAACTAAAACAAAACAAGAGGGGTTGGCAATATTGGAACGATTACGATTGGAAATGTGGTATTTGGCTCGTTTTCAAGGGTAATACCAAATAGACACATTAAGTACGATTAATTTCTGATTAGAAATCAGGATAAATCTAAAAATGATATAAACTCGAATGTTAAATCTACGCACAAAAATATTAAATACACCATGGAGAACAAGTAAAAAACAAAACAAAAAATCAAACATCTATCTAAATTAGCAAAAATGCTTAGTATTTATCGAACAAGCCATTTATAAAAAATATGAACATGGAGAAAAATCAGCTTAAAGTTTTCATTTGTATGAGTAATTGAGCTGGATCTATTAACAAAATTTACAATATTTCGCGATATAATATTGTCGTATAAGGAGTCAAAATATTCACAATTAAAGAAGCCTTCAGTTAAATCGATATTTTGACCAAATTCAAGGTCGCCTTAATGTATTTTTTGAAAATTCCATAAATGAAACTTATGAATTTCAAACTACATACTAAAAGTTACTTACCTGATGTACCTGTGCTATACCCGTTTGAATAGTGAGAGCCGGAATGACTTTTTAAATCGTTTCGCCTCTGAGGAGTCATATCGCTGGAGTAGGTATCGTAGCCACTAGATAGAAAAAAAAACCCCAGACATTTAATTGAAATTATAATACTAACACATACAAACTTTGAAAAAGGTTACACTACACTACATAATGTATCTATCATAATTCATAAAGTAAAAAAGATGCAGGAGTGGGATGTTACTAATTTTTTGCTTAAACTAAACGCTATTATATCTACACAGGATGAAGTAACTATGATGACTAACTAATTTAAAAATGATACAAATTTCACAGTTGAAAAATCATAAATATTTGTAATTAAAAACGTCTTTTTTTAATCGATCGAAAGTAAATATTGAGTTCTATTTTGAAGTTTGACACTTATTGAATAAAAAAATAAAATAATAATGAATTGCTAGTGTAACGCCGTTATGCTGTTATTATACTGATGGACAGCGCGAAACTTTGAAACAAAATTTTAAAATATAAAAAGAGCATTTTAAATGATTAGAACTCTGAATAAATATTTAGTTTCATGTGTTAAAAAAGTTTAAGTTCAATAATGCACACTCAGATAAAATTTAATTTAACAGCAATTTTATGTTGAAGTGTATCTATTTTTTTTTTTTTTTTTTTTTTTTTTCATTCGTCTCATAGCTCTAGCCATTCAATGTACAAAAAATTGCATTTATTTTGGATTACTAAGACAATCTCGCATTCTGAAATAAAATGTCGAAATACCATGTGCTGACAGATTTAAAAATAATATATATATATATATATACAGTAGAATTTTAAAAATATCAGCAAGAAACTGATTTACATTATTTTTACTATTATTGATTTATTTATTTTGAAAAACGAAGTTAAATTCCCTTCAATAATAAAATTATTATCATATCCGAGGGATGAGTCTCTTAAACGCGTAAATGTCATTCAAAATATAATCCATTACGAATGAACATACATATTGCTTAAAAATTGAACAACATCTAATTTTTAAATACAGTATGGCATACAGGATGTCCCAAAAATGGTGCCCAAACTCTGCACAGCCAGATTCCTCGTTGGGAGTACATAAAAAAATGCCCCAAGATCTCTCCCAGTACGACCACAGTTTACGAGTAATATGAACAAAGTATGTCATAGCCGGTGCAAGGAAAAAACACCGTATAGGATACATCAACAGCCATATCTATATATCTTTCTAGACGACAACGTTCAAAACGTTCGCTGTGCATATCGCGACGTGCATAGCCACCGCTATTCTTCGCTTGGTTATCATGTATTCCGTTATTGCGACAAATATTTAGAGTACAGTCAATGTAATTGAAATACTTTTCTAATTTGCTATTTGCATTTTCTAATATACTACAGTTAATCTGTCAAAGTATTTTTTCCTTGCACCGACTGTGACGTCATATTTTGTTTTTCGCATTTTTCTCGTAAACTATGGATCGTACTGTGCAGTTCTTTGGGCATTTTTATGAACTCCAAACAAGGAATCTAACCGTGCAGAGTTTGGGCGCCATTTTTGGGACACCCTATATACTTCTTTTAATTGCAAAAGGGTGTAAGATGAAAACTTTAAAAACAGTATTAAATCGTTTACATATTTCAGCTCTCCCCGAGCCATTTTCAAAACAAAAAGGAATATTCTGAAATTGCACCATCTATGGCTTATTGATATGAAACGATATCATTGAATTTTTCACATATTCTTTCAGATTACGAATGTTATTTTTTAAATTTTTATTTGTGTGTTTATTTACATATTCGTAACCAAGGAGTAACTATATTTACTGCTTAAGTTTTCATCTTACAGTTTTTTAGCAATTAAGAGAAGCATATCACTACAAGGTGTTTTTTTTTTTTAAATAAACTGTAAAATCTCATTACAAAGAATTTTTGTGTAGCGTTGATTAAATTCGCTATAGTGAAAAATTCTTTAAAGTCGATATAATACATAATTTATCATATTGCTAACTAAGAATAGAACCAACCGAGTGAAAAAAATGTTTAATCCGGGAATTGAATCCAGAACCCCTTGAATAGTGCTCCAAGTGGTCTATCATTTAAGGTACAAGGACGATAATGAGCTTAGCATCTCTCACTCATATATGCTGATAAGGCTGCAGCTGCAGCACAAGATGGAACAACTTTTCATGAGCACACAAGAGCCGCAAGATTGTGTGCTCTGAAGATTATTCAATCTTGTGCTGCAGTTGCAGCCTTACTAACATAGGTGAGTGAGAGCTGGGTGTCATCCTTGTACCTTAAGTGAGCACTTTGAGCGCTATTCAAAGGATTCTGGGTTCAATCCCAGACTTGAACATCCCCCCCCCCATTCTGTTGGTTCTATGCTTCGTTAGTAATGTGATAAATCATGTAATTAAGTATTCAATATTTTCGAGCATAATTTCATAGCTGAAAATAAATTGAAAAATTAATTAAAATTATATATGTGAATATTTTTTTATGAAATAGGTTAATAGGATTTAAAAAAACAATTCAAATAACATTTGTTAAATTAAAATATATATATATATATATTAAAGTGACATTCGTTGTAACGAGATTATACTGTATTTACAATATGGTACCAAAACAAAGAATTAACTTAAATTTTATCAACCATTTTTTAATCTATATTCACATGCCGCATGCTCATTATTTTTATGTTCTCTTGCCATACGACTATCAAGCACCAATAAGAACAGACGTTTAAGAAAATCTACTTTTCAAATTTTCAAGTGCACTCTACCTTTCCGACAAACGTCACTGATGTTTCAATGTGTGCCTTGCCTTATTCATTGTGCACGGAGTTTTGTCAGAATTGACTCTATGCTAGAACTTAATTTTATTTTTCATTGGGTGGTTTTTCTGCAAAACTTCCTCTCTGTTAAAGAAGGATAAAGCTTGATCAGTGTGCGTACGTTTCATTAGGAAGATTGTAGACTTTGAAAAGAGCAAGTATACACATTTTTTCTTTTTATTATTATTTTTTTTTTTTTTTTCAGATTTAAAGCATGTCAATATACAGGTTGTCCAGTAAATGGCTAACCAATTTTGAACGTAAATAACAAAAACGGTTTCAGAAAAAAAAAAAAATATGCCGTTTGATGTGTTGTTACTAGAAAATCAATATTTAAAAAAAATACATTTGTTCAAATAGTTCGAATTTCGGCCAAAAGATGGTGCTTATGGTAGTCTATTCTCAAATCACCTGCAGAGATAGGGTTTGTTGGTTGGAAAGAGATTTAAAATAATATTTATGATTGAAAAATGTCTGTTATACTTATTAAAAACTAGCAAAACATACTTTCTAATCGCATTGTTTAATCATAAATATTATTTTAAATCTCTCTCCAGCCAACAAAATAAACCCTATTTCTGCAGGTGAATCGAGAGTCGACTCAAAGTCTACTCTGTAAAATGAGTCGAAAAGCTCATAACCATGAAAATTAGAGTAATGTCTGCATTCTGACAGCATATTCCTACCAGCGCCATCTTTTGGACGAAATTCCAACTATTTCAACAAAGTTTATTTTTAAAATTTTATTGATTTTCTAATAGCAACAACACAGCAAACGGTGACCCCCCCCCCCCCCCCTCATACTCAAACTGTTTCTTTGCTACTTAAGCTCAAAATGGGTCAATCATTTATTGGACAGCCTGCATTGCCATGGCAGAAATCTGATTTTCATTCTTCTGATTAAGATAAGTAACTAAAATAACAAGTCATAAGGCATTTGAAATGCATTTTTCTGAGTCAAAATTCAGCCACACTGTTCTCCTTCACGCCCGAAAATGAAATTTAATTGTTCGTAACTTTTTTACTAAAAATTGTTTTTGTTCAAAATTTTACGTTTGTTGCTATGTACTAACATTTTGAGCAAAAATACTTTAGTAAAAAAGTTATGAGCCATTAAATTTTATTTCGGGTCATATATGGAGCCTAGAAGAACAGTAGTGCTAAAAATATGCTCCAAACCTTTTTAATTATTATTCAAAAGTTTTCAGTATATAGTCCGGGAGCCGACCGTCGATTTTCCTATGTATCGAGTACAAGGACCGGACATACATCAAAATGTAGGTTTCAATGTGCATATTAATAATATCACTGTCTGCCAGGTCCGATACATAGGTAAACACTCAAAATTGACGAAAAAAAAAAAGAGTGATATCTGGTTACGGCAGAATTGGACATGGCAGACCATGATATTATTAATGTGCACTTTTAAATCTTCATATTTATTTATATATGGTCTTTAAATTCGATACATAGGTAGACATTCAAAATTGATGTCATAAAAGTGTTGCTGCCACCTGGTTCCGGTAAAATGGACAAAGCAGACCCTTATATTGTTAATATGCATTTTTAAACCTACATGTTGATGTATTTCCGGATCTTGAATTCGATACGTAGATAAACACTCAAAATTTACGTCTTAAAACTAAGGCTGCCTGCCGGTTCCGGCAGGATTGGACCTGGCACACAGTGATATTCTTAATGTGCATTCTGACACATACATTTTGATGTATGTCCGGTCCTTGTACTCGATACATAGGCAAACACACAAAATTGATGTCATAAAATTGCGGCTGCCACCGGGTTCCGGCAGGATAGGACCTGGCAACCAGTGATATTCTTAATGTGCACATTGAGACCTACATTTTGATGTATGTGCGGTCCTTGTACTCGATACATAGGCAAACACTCAACATTGACGTCATAAATGTGCGGCTGCCATCGGGTTCCTACAGGGTTGGACCTGGCAGCCAGTGATATTCTTAATGTGCACATTGAGACCTACATTTTGATGTATGTCCGGTCCTTGTACTCGATACATAGGCAAACACACAAAATTGACGTCATAAAAGTGCGGCTGCCACCGGGTTCCGGCAGGATAGGACCTGGCAGCCAGTGATATTCTTAATGTGCACATTGAAATCTACATTTTGATGTATGTGGCAGCCAGTGATACTCTTAATGTGCACATTGAAACCTACATTTTGATGTATGTCCGGTACTTGTACTCGATACATAGGAAAATCGGCGGTCGGCTACCGGACTAATAGCTAAAGGACAGAAATACAGAGGTTTCGAAAAATTGAAACGTGTTTTATTTTTGTTATAACAAACATAAAAATCTGCTTTTTTTTTAACTATGAAATATGAATACATTTTAAGAATTCCATAATACATGTAAATATAATGTTATACAGGACTAAAATTGTTATGATAATATGAATGTTGAAAAAGTTATAGGTATAAAAAGATAATGGTGAAAATTCCCGAAAAACGCTAATAGTACTTAAATTAAGAACTGTGCGATTTAAATTTTGTAATAAATCAGCATAAGTTTTAATTTTAAAATTTAAGAGTAATTGAACTATAGTTTATTGAATTTTGACGATATTTCTATATTCTACATATTTCTAAGTAAATTTTTACAATTTTACAAAAATCACTTTAATTTATTTTATTTAAAAAAAAAGGAAAAAACAACTTTTTTTTTCTTTCAAATTTGTAAGAAATATAAATGACTAAAAAGCTCCAAGGTCATAACATTCACACCCTCTTCTTTTACTAAAACAGCAAGATTTCTTAACTGAACTTTTAATCGAAATTTGCATTTTAAATTTACATTAAGGCATTATATACCTTAACAGCTCCCATACCTTGTGTATTACAAGAAATTTGCATCTATATTTTAATGTAACATATTTATTAAAAAAAAAAAAGAAAAAACTGAAAGGAAACAAAATTTTTATTTAAAGTTCGTATGTTTTATGCTTATATCACGGGTTCAAAAATCTAGGCATCAGCAGACAGTTTCTCACCCCTAAAATTTAAAAGTTTTCTTCCCTTAAAAAATTAATAGCATTCTTACAAAAAGTTTGCACGAAATATTCGACGAAAAATAGCGAAATAAATTTAGTGGTAAAAACCTGCTCGCGCGGAGATTTTTTTTTTTAAACACCTTTGACTTAAATACTTTATTTGCTAATTTACAGAGTTTAGTCAATTTTCAAAAAACTTTTGATCAAATTTCTTATAGTGTAAGTTCTTTGGCGACATTGAGAATTTTAAAGAAAAATTAAAAGTTCAATCAGATGAAACCGACATCACAGTTTACGGGAAATTATATATGAGAAAAATGCATGTTAAATCCATTATCTGAAACTTCTAATACTTATTTTTGCACTAAATATGAAAATGCATTTTCTGCTCTGTATATGGCAATAATTGATTTTTTTTATTTTTTATTTTAACAAATTTTAAACATAAAAAGAAAATTTTTATTATTTTTGCTCTTTTCAATGTCCACTATTCCTTATTGAACAAGTATAATAAGATGCAAAAAATTATAAATAGTACTCTATTATTCTACTAGAAATGTGTTAAAAAGCATTTTATTGATGTAATATTTAAATGATCCAAAAATACAGTCTTGTCCAAAAGTATAGAACCTGTTACATGCCCCCCCCCCCCCCCGCCCCTCCTTCTTTCACCATATTTTAACCGCTAACCTGATTTACCCCTACGTCATATGGTCAATGAGTTTTTGATAAAAGATTAAAAATTCTGTAAAAGACATGGAAAAAAAGGCATTATTTGATTTTTTTTTTTCAAAAATATTGATCATTTAAATGGTTAAATATGTATATTATAAAGCAAAAATGTGGGCACTGGCACGTGTAAACTGACTTCATACCGACGGACGATGGCAACGATGTGAGCAATCAATTTTATCTGGGATTTTTGTTAACTTTTAAACACCGCCAATTTTAATTTTTACATCGTAAAATATTAGGCGATTTTTTCACTCTGGCATGCGGCTAATATCAAAGTATGGCTTTTCATAAATTACAAAACATTATTTGAATACGTAATTGATATTTTTCATGTTAAAAGGCTTTTTGCTATTGTTAGTAGGCAAGGTTAAAATATATTAAACGTAAACAACTTACTGGAGTTTTCAATAAGAAATGCTTTACTCCTACCTCCTTTAACCCGGGAAATCAGTCTTGAATTCTTTAGTATCTTCATGAATAATGCAATCGGATAAAAATAAAAATGTTTATCTGCATACGATTATGAATTTCTTAATTAAAATTATTGCAGTTTGTAAATAATAATACTAATAAAATAAATATGACAACAAGTAGCCAATTCAACTTTCAATAAACCCTTTGTTAAAAATATTTGTTTTAACAAACTTTTTTTTTTTTTTAATGCTTAACTATTTTGTTTTTTTTTTGAAGCTCCGATGCTTTATGCTAGTTAAATCATAAAAATTAGAATAGCTATGCAGAAAATTCCTAAAGAACATAAGTTTTCAGAAACAGAATAACAGAGTATTTTTTTAAATGTTTGAAAAGTCAATATGGAAAATAAATTTTAAAAATTTATATGTAAATGTTTATTTTTATTAACATACGTAAAAAAAATAATGAATATATAAAAAATAATTTTATTCAATTTTTAGTTTTTGTCGTTGAAGACGAAGTTTCTCTTTATTCGAAATTTTCTGCAACAATTATCTAAATTTCATGATTATTAATTTGAATAACATAACAAAACTTCCAGAAAAATAAAGTATTTAGTCTACATTTTAGTAATTTAGAAAATAAAATCAATTGTTTAATTAAAAGAATAATTGAAAATTTAGTTGCTCATTTTCTGTCACTTTTTCTAAAGTGTAATAATTATGAAATTCATAACCTCATGCAGTTAAACTTTTGTGTAGGATAATTACTCCTAAAGATATATTTTAAATATGGAGTACTCAATACTTTTGGCCAAAGCTGTATAAATGATTATATCAATGTTTATGCTGGGTTTATAAATTGTTTCAAACACAATATTCTGTTCTTTTTTTCACTATGATAATGATTTTTAAAATTACGGCGTCTACTTATCAACTTATCGGCAAATTAAACATAATTTGCATGAAAAGCAATAAATACACAAACTTAGACACGTTTTATTAGATGTTTATTTCAGATACATTAGCTGCGATAAAATGTTACTTAAAAATGCCTGAAAGAACTACAGTTTTAGAAAATATATATTAAAAATCGTATAAATGTATTGTGTATAATATATTTAAGGTTTACAGAATTTTAAGACGTTTAAAAATTTTTTAGTGCAATGTTTGTATACAATTAACAGATGCCTTTTGTCTCATTTATGAAGATAAAATTTCTATAATAACTGCAAGCTTTTATTATCATCATTATTATTATTATTATTAGGCAGTAAGTATGACCGTGTAACACGAATGTCCGTAAATAAAAATACGAATATTATTATTATACGAATAGTATATTTATTGTCTTTATTATTACCTAAGATACTTTTAGGTAAAATTTTTAGGTTTAGGTAAAATTTAGGTAAAATCAAAAAGATCAAAATTTTGCCAAATTATCAACTAAACATTTTTACTTAAAATATTTCACATATTAAAGTCCTGCACAATATACACTGTAAATCACAATAAAATTTATAATGGTTTACTTATTTTTATAAAAAATGAAAAATAAACCAAGAAGACGGCTAAACAAGAGTATAACACTAGTGCGATTTACAATAATGGTGCAGTAAAAGCAGACAAATGTGTAATTTCTAAACTGAATCTGTACTGGTTGACAAGCCTGTTAACCCATATTATCCAAATAGCAGGATCTCCTGCAAAGTAGCAGAAATCTGCACGGCCCCGGCCTGACCCGAGACCCGTACCCAGCAGCATTGAAAATTCTTTCAACGGGCAGATTCGGGGAGGGGGGGGAAACTGAACGGATCTGCCGGCCGGTCCCATAAAAAAATTAAGCGTGGCATATCTGTCCAGTATAAAAAGTTTCACGAAAACTATAAAATATGAGACATTTTTAATGAATATGACTTTCGCGAGAATAAGTACAAATATGAGTTACGAGCTGATTCAAATTTGACAACATCATTAAAAAAATTACTTGAAAATATTTTAGCAGATAATGGGTAAACAAGAATTAATTAACTTAATTCAGATAAAAAATATGAAATAAACATTACGATGATAACTTTAATTTAGAAAAAGAAAACTAGCAGGTTTCCGCAGTGGAACAAGCTAAAAAAACTTATTTTTTTTTAAAACCTAATAACCAACAATTGCCACAAAAGTTAACAAAAGAAAACTACATATAAGAAAGCACGTTAAATACAAGGAGTATGAGTAAGAATTTAAACAGGATAGGAAAACAGTCTAATAATTGAAGTTCATAATATCAACACTTCCCCTTGAACTTGCAATTATGGCATTCTTACCATACCCAAGAGAGTCCTTAACATTTCAAAACGTTTTCTAGGTAAGGCTTTTGTAAAAATATCCGCAATTTGGCATTCACCATCAATATGCTGGACACTGACTTCACCAGTTAAACACTTTTCTCGAACAAAATGATATCTAATATCTATATGTTTAGTTCGTTGATGGAATTCAGGATTTTTAGCCAAACGAACTGCACTTGCATTATCAACTTGCAGAATAGGAGTTGATGTTAATGGCGCAATGTCATCAAAGAGACGTTTCAGCCGAACAATTTCTTTGGTTGTCTCATTTGCAGCTATATACTCTGCTTCTGTGGTGCTCAATGACACACACTGCTGTCGACGACTTGCCCAGTCAATGGCTCCTCCACTGTATTTAAATACAATACCGGAAACTGATTTTCTGGTTCTTGTGTCACTGGCATAATCTGCATCACTATATGCCTCTAAGGTACCAGGGTGAAAACCAGACTTAAACACTAATGCAAGATTAGATGTTCCCTTGATGTACTTTAGTATTCGTTTTACCATTGACCAATGTTTTTGTTTTGCTTTATCCAAGAACTGGGAACAATATGACACAGCAAAGGCAATATCTGGACGGGTAGCAACTGCCATGTACATCAAACTGCCTACAGCTTGTCTGTAAGGGACTTTTTCAGTTTCAATCTCTACATTATCTTCCCCTGAAAGATTATCCTTTTCTATGAGAGTAGAAACTGAATTAGCATATTTCATGATGAATTTTTCCAAAACTTTATTAGCATAATTTTGCTGACTAATAACAATATCTCCGCTTGTCAGCTTTTTTATCTCTACACCAAGATAGTATTCAACATCTTTGTATGTTACCTTGAATTCACGCTGCAATTCTTCAAGGAAATGATTCTTGATCTGTAGAGCTTTGGCAACAAGTCCATCATCTACATGTAATGCTAATAACAACTTCTGTTGCTTCTCGTTACTGCAAAACAAGCATGGATCAGCAGCACTCTGTAAGACCATATTTTCCCAGGAATTCTTTAAATCGCTTGTTCCAGCACCTTGGTGACTGTTTCAATTTATATACCCATCTATTTGTAATGGCTCGTCTTCCTTCTGTTAGATCTGTCAAATACCAAGTATTGTTTTCTAATAACGATTTAATTTCCTCATCCATTGCAGCTTGCTATTAATTTACCTTTTCCGATTTTACTGCTTGGTAGTAGTGTTCTGGTTCACTCTCTTCTGCAATACAGCATTCAATAAGACGTTCAGGTGCCTTTAACTGCGTCCTGTCTCTTAGATTTCGATCATGCTGTTTATTCAGATGTCCAAGTCTCTCATGCCAAAGTTGAAGCGAGTTTGATTCAGTAAGTTGAGCTTGAGTAGAGGGCACTGTAACAATGTTAGTTGCACTGTTTACCGCAGGTACTATTACTTTGCATAGCAATCTGAATAAGTTACCTTGGCGTATTCCCACAGCAACAACTCCTTTAGGTTTTACAAATTCACACTTATTGTTACACATCTTAAATGTTGACCCATGGTCTAGAGTTGAATTACAGAAAATAAATTTCTCGAAGCATCTGGAGCATATAATACATTTTCCATTACACTGGCTTTCCAGTTGCCATTAACTAACATTTTCACAGAGATTTCACCATGGCCATATGCTTTCATTGTGGAATTATTACCAACCCTTACTTCTATTGGGCACTTGTACTGTGTAAAGCTTTGAAAGACATCGTGTCTGTTCGTTATGTGTTGCGTGGCTCCTGTATCAATGACCCATGTGTCATCACAATTGGCTGCAAGGCATTCACTAATAAAAATTTCATCTTTTGATTTTCTCTCATGCACATTATTAACTTTCTTAACAGTACAATCACGTTTCATGTGACCTCTTTTCCCACATCTAAAACATTTAAACTGCTTCCCCTGCTTGTTTGCATGGTTGCCATACTTTTCTGCAGCACTGTGAACCTTTCTCAAACTAGACTTGGCAAGTAAGACATTTGATTAATTTTCTTTGGAAGAGTCTAACATTCTTCTTTGCTCTTCTGCAACAAGTAATTTCTTAAGCTCCACTAGTGTCTGTTGCTCTTCAGGTCTTGCACACCAAGCCATTTTCAGTGGCTCAAAGTCACTAGATAAAGTCTCCAAAAGCTTGCTCATTACCACAAAGTCATTTGGTTTGATATCCAAATCAGACATCCGTGACACTAGGCGATCTAGTTTTGCTATGTGCATAGCCATTGAATCCGTCGGATCTCGCACAAAAGATGAGAAATGCATTTGGCAGGCATATTGAGCTTGAGTATTTTTCAGCTCAAACAGTTCATGTAGTTTGACCCATATTTCTCTTGCAGTTTTGCACATCGATACGAGATCACATATTCTGCTATCTAGAGTTCTTGAAAAAATACCTCTGGCAGCTCTGTTGCCTTAATTGAAGTTGGCTAAGTCACTGTTATATTTGTTTCTATCTGCAGTAGCAGCGCCTTCGGGAACCGGCTCTGGCTGTACAATTTCTCCAGAGCACACCTCGAAAGCATTTCTTTTTTCCATTAGCAAGCCTTCCACCATCCATTTCCATCTGACCCAATTCTCAGAGCCAAGAAGTTTATCAGTCGTAAAAAGTTCCATATTTTTATCTTTATTAACTAACCAAACACACAAATTTGAAATGCGTTTTACCGTTGGTTAAGACTAATTCTCGTTACCGTAACTATCGCGCAGTACGAAGCAAGTCTGGGAGCATAACCACTTGAAAATATTTTAGCAGATAATGGGTAAACAAGAATTAACTTAATTCAGATAAAAAAATATGAAATAAACATTACGATGATAACTTTAATTTAGAAAAAGAAAACTAGCAGGTTTCCGCAGTGGAACAAGCTAAAAAAACTTATTTTTTTTTAAAAACCTAATAACCAACAATTGCCACAAAAGTTAACAAAAGAAAACTACATATAAGAAAGCACGTTAAATACAAGGAGTATGAGTAAGAATTTAAACAGGATAGGAAAACAGTCTAATAATTGAAGTTCATAATATCAACAAAACTAACATAACCAGCCTAGATATCGGCATAGGACAGTTACACGGTGTCCAGTCCTGGGTTTACTTTTTTCAGCAGACTCGTGCCGGTCCATATCAGGCTTGCATTTTTTTCCCTACATAGTCGAGTCGGGCCGAAACTGGATTTAATCGTCCTCATGATGTGTAGGTCAGACAATGTTTTAAATAATAATAGCATCTAGTGAACTTTTGCGAACGATATCCTTGGGAATATACTTTAAGGTAGAATATTTACGAGATAGCAATGTGAATTTTCGCATTGCTATCTAAGCGTAGAACCAACTTATTGAAAAATGTCCAAGCCGGGGATCAAACCCGAAACCCTTGGAATAGCGCTCCAAGTGCTCTACCATTTAAGCTACGAGGACCGATGCCCAGCTTAGCATTTCTCACTTCATATGTTGGTTTAAAAAAAAAATTGAGAAATTGATTAATATTAAATATATATATACTTTAAGGTGTTTCTCAAATTCACTGCTCAACAAAGAAAAACTTTGACACATTCTGACTAATTTTTAACTGTAAAAGCATAAAATTGAAAAGTCTGACTGCTGTATATAAGAATCCCCCCCATGATAAGAAACATTTATTTCTATTTTTAAAAAGGAACTCTGAATAACCAAGAAATGAACAGCCTTCTATTAAGAGTACTAACTTTTCTCCATCTCCTAACGCAGATCAAGTAGATGTAAAACTGTTGTATCTGCATATTTACTTGCAGACGGATTCGCTTCTCCTTTTGACTATTGGGGGAATTTAGAATTGGATACCGTTCTCCATTTTTGATAAAATATTTGTCCAGATATAAAAGATTCTTGTCACATGACAGCATGTTTCTCTTTTTTTTTTTTTTTTTTTTTTTTTTTTTTGTGCGATCGCTTCCGCAAATTCAATTCAAAACGATAACCTTGACTATGTTTTCAAAGATACATTGCCTTTATCAAATGAATCCGAAATGAATTATTAATGAATCCTTATTTGAATGTTGAAACGACTATGAATCTAAGTAATCATTGATGCTATTCTTGTGTATTTTCGGTCTTGCGAACACATCGTAATTTTAAAATTTATTCCAAATTTTTCCTATAAATATCTCTGAAGTAATTCTTTAAAATAAGCTTAATATTAATAAGAAAAATATTAATTTTTTGCAGAAATTGAATCGGGCCGTATCGAGTCAGGTTTAATTGATTTTTTCCAGGACCAAGCCGGGTCTAGGTCTGGAAATTGCGGCAAGCGCAGACCAAGACGACAGCAGTATTGCCAATTGGAAGGTTTTCTTTCATTAATTATAATAATTCACACTGCTCGATTGCTACCAATTTTTGAAATAGTAATATTCGCCTTATATTTTGAAACATTAAATGTGAATAGCATATAAATTATTCATCACTTAAAAAATTATAAAACAATTAAAAATATATTAAAAATCGAGTACTTTCGGCTCATACTTAGCCATCAACAAGATTTTAAACTGTTTGTCACGAACGCTACTTTGTACATATATCATTCATAAAAATTACGAATGTGATAACGTTATGGAGGAGATACAGACAAGTAATTTCGTAACAACTGTTTACATTTTAAATACCGATGATGACTAATTATTAGCTAAAAATTCTCTATTTTTTAACATCTTTTTAATTGTTTAATCAGCTTTTAAGTAATGAATCATTTTCGTAATTTTAATATAAAGATGAATTTTACCATCCTCAACTATTTCTTTATATAACGAATATTACGTTTTAAAAAAAGTGGTAGCAAACAAGTGATATGAATAAAATAAAGCAAATAGTTTTCGGAAAAAAATGGGTTAACCAAATGGCAATAAATTTTCTTGCTGTTTACCAATAGTAAAAATATGATATGAAATTTTATAAATGCAAACTGAATTTTGATCTCAAGACAATTACAGTAACACGACTTCTAATAAAAACAACAATTTTAAAGAATATTTTCCTTAAATTGTTTGAAGAATAAATAAATAAACCGAATTCTGTATAAAAATGATTTTTAGCATTTTTGAAACTTTAAATGTTTCTCTTACTACAAAAATTAAAGAGAATCTCTCACAATGATTGGGTTGTTTAAATATTACACCGAAAATCTAACGTGGAACGGGACACAGAAGTTTGTATTTAAAAACTATTTTCTCAATTGTAAAATCGCGAAATGTAATTGCCAGATAATAAGAATCTAACTAAAAATTATCACTAACACTGTTGATAATTTTTTTAAGTCTGGAGGACACCTTTCAAATAGCATTTTTCTTTAATACAAGGTGATTATTTTTATTGAGGGGAAAAATTATATATCAGCTAGCTTTGTTTTCCAGAAATGTCCTATTATCAGTTTATATCCACTAAAAATTATCTGTATATTATCAGTCTCAGATATACTGAGATAACAGAACTGTCAATACCTGTCGCAGGTGGGCGTCGAAAATCTCACATGAATTACAGCTTTATCACTTATTTCAAAGTGGTAAATAAATTATTTTTGAAAAAGTTTAAGTTGATCTTCAAAAGATGTTATCTTCTTTATATTTGCACGACATTTTGATATCAAAATATTTTTCAAATATTAAACATACTACTAGCTTCAGAACACAAAGATCCATTTAAGGCATGCTTTGAAATAATGATATTGAATTATTATTTTATTTTTTTTCTGTATAGTTCGAAATTTTTAGAATTTAATTAAAATTTTAATACGACAAATAACTTTTATACATATATATTCATTTATGGTTTTTAATATTACATTGTTTTATACTCTGAATAGTCATATCATTTTATTGTTATCGGAAATAATTGTTATATTTAAGTTGTTCACGACTCAAGTTATATTTTACATTTATTTGTAAATGTATAAAAATTAAACTTATAAAGAAAGGCCACACCAATTTCTTAAAATAAAAAAAAAACATTTTAAAATATTATATTAAAATGTATTCCATTAAATAATGGTATAGGAGAAAATAGTGTTTGGGGCGTGTTTTAATTATTTTCCATTTTATAAAATTGATATACGTTGTTGAGGTTTACTACGAGTTACTTTCTGTATAATAGAAAGTAGGGATGCAACGGATATCCGGCCAATATCCGATATCCGGCTGATTTTTCAATATCCGAAATATCATCGGATATCCGAATCACAATCACCGGATATCCGACTTCTCTATCGGATATCCGGCAGAATGCAAAAACCAAATATATATTAATAACAGTAATCGTTTGATCCCAAACAATGTGAAAAACTTTTGTTTATAATGCAAAAGATGAAATATTATCATAAGTTCCCTATCAATGAATAAAAGGTAATTCTCAAAAGTTTAAAGAATTGCCAGCTTTCCAACTATTTATATTTAAATTCTGTAAAAAATTTAAAAGTTTACGTTTACATCTTTTAGAAAATTGTATCTACTTTCAGATTGTAAAACAAAATTTGAAGTCGAAATAATAGCAAATGAAGTTTTTGTGCAAAAATGTATAAAGATAAAAAACCAACATTGAGAAATGCACAAATAATGCATGAAAAGAATAGAAAACAGCCATTTCGAATCTACTATCGAGATTCTTCATCAGTATAAGAGTCAGCATGCTAGAAAAAGCTAAGCTGAGCAAAGCGACAGGGAAGCACAGTCTTATATGCTTATTACGGGAACGAATGGTAATAGATTCGAAACAGCTGTTTGCTACCTTACATGCATTTCTAAACGTTCGTTTTTCTATCTTCATAAAATTTTAAGTTATTTATTAAACTGTGATTTTACTAATTTTCTTTCTTTCTTTTAATTTAAACAATGGGTTAATTGGTTTTTAAGTTACACAACTAAACAAACCTATTTTTAATTTCTTCTATCTTTCAAAGAAGAAATTATTGTAATTTTTTTTTTTTTGACGAATTTGCGTGTTTTAGGGATCAAATATCCTCAAAAACATGTTTATTCAAAACAGCTGTCTGTCCCAGTGTCGCCATCATACTATCAAAAAGTGTATGAAGTTATGCATAGAATGATCCAAATATTTTGTGCATATTTTTGACTGTAACCAGCAGGTTCTTCTTCAATATGGAAACATTTCGCTGTAAGGCGGTTCTGTAATTGCAATTTTTGTGCCATTTTCATTGTCCTACCATCAAATACTGTATGAAGTTAATGCATAGAATTGAACCAAATTTCTTTGGATACATTTCTGGGAATGACTGTCTGGTCTTCCTTCAATTTGAAAATAGTTTGCGCAAAGATGGTACTGTAATAATGATTTTTGTAAAATAATTTTGATTTTTCATAATCCTTACAGAGAATTGGCGGTTCGTGCAGCGATGCGAACTTCGTATCTTTCTAAAATTGGCTATTCGCAAACAACTGATGTATAGCAGAACAGAAAAGAATATTGATTTTAATAAATATCATGATCGAGATTAACTCATTCTTAATCTAATTAACTGACTGCAGCAAAAATTCTAGATGAAAATAAAAGTTGGTATAGTACTGAACTAACAATATTGAAGTAGTATTAATACAGTTGACTCTCTCTACAACGAAACTCTATCCAGCGAATTTCTCTAACGAATTTTTTGTAGGAACGGTCAATTTTTTTCATGATTACATTAAAAATAATCTACATATAGCGAAATATATATCTCCATTTAACAAATTTTTTCAAAAATGTTCTTTTATATGTTTTGAAAACGTTTCAAATTATTTGTAGAGTAAATTTTTTTCATTGATTTCTCGTTTATAAGTCATAGCTACATAGCATCCTCTACCTTATTCCTTATGTCTAAAAAAAGGCATTCACCCCCCCCCCCCAAAAAAAAAAAAACATTATTTTTGCCTGGTTATATTTGACTTTGTTTTAGCCAAGGTGAGCTTGCGTTCTTGGAAAAGAGAGGAACATTTGCTTGCTATTGGAATGATTTGCAGTAATCACAAAGCATCCTAAAAGATAAAACTATTACATTATCGTCTTGAAAATGGTGTTTATTTCTTGGTTTGGATAGTAAGTGAGCAATAAGGAAGGTGTGAGGGGCAATTGCAGAAAAGGTTGTTTTTTTTCAGCAGGTTTTCATCTATCTAAATTAACTCTCATTACTTTTAGAGTTTGTTTGTTGTTTGTGGCGACTTGGAATATTTTTTGTTGTGAGAGATCATTTGAATGAAGAATTGTTACTAAACGTCATCTATGCTGGTGCTGCATCAGCATAAAAACTCCTTTGGGATAAGCATAATGCTTTCTTATAAAGTACAAAATTTTTTGCCGTTTTCTATTCAACGAATTTTTTGACTGAACGATGGATTTCATTATATAGATCGACTCGACTGTATTTGTAAATATTTTTTGAAACATTCAGATATATGGAATAGAAGAGAGTTTTGGGATTGGTGCATCCAACTAGTTATTTTCATAATTTCATTATAAATATTTAAAATTAAGTTTTTTTTTTTTTTTTTTTTTTTTTTTGGTTTATAAATTTGAAAGTGATTTTACTTATAGTAAAATTAAATGTAGCTTAAGGTAAAACAGTATTAAATAATTAAAACATGAAAAAAATCATTAAGTAAACCCATGTTTGGAAATAACTCTTCAACCATTTGTATATTCGTAAGCCTTTTTATGTTTACATTATAAATGGAAGCTATGTATTTCTTTATGAAATTACTTTACAATTATAAAATAAACATATTGATAAATGTGTAAAATTTGTTCTATAAATTATCTGCATTTCATTGTACAAATTATTAGCAATTATCAGCATTTCATTGTAATTATTAGCCATTATCAGCATTTCATTGACAAATAAGCAGAATATTTAAATGTTTGAAGTACATTTTTTTATTCAATATTATTAATATACACATACAGGGCTTGAACTTTGGCATGGGATGGGTGGATTCATGCTTTAAAAAATCTTATGGCCAAGACATTCCCGTTACCAAAAAAAAAACCCTTTTTGAATTTTTTTTTCTTTTGTTAAATGGCAATCAAATCCCAGGACTGACTGTCTATTTTTGTGATATTTTCCGCTATCAATTGGCAAATCTCAGTTTTCTCTTACGGCAATTATACAAAATTCATGATTGGTTTTTTGCATTTGATTGAAAAACTTTGCAATTTTTCTCACAATTTTCTCGCTTGCTCGCCTCGCAAACATTTGCAACTTTTTTCTCGAGACCGATTGCCAAATTTCACAATTTTTTTCTCTCAACTGAATGTGACAAATTTAGCTGTTTTATTCTGCGACTGATTAAAAAATTTCCCTTCTTGTTTTAGGGACATTCTGCTGAAATTAATAATTATTTTCCTGCATCCAGCTGAAAAATTTGTGTTTTTTCTCTGTTACCTGCTGATGATTTTCATGATATTTGCTTGTGACAGGCTAACAAATTTCACAATATTTTACTGTAAATGACTGATGAATTCCGCTATATTTTCCCACTGCCCAAGTTCCCTCAAACTTAAAATTTTTTCAGACCGATTGACTATTTTTAAAAATTTATTTTTGCCATGGTGGACAAAATCGGCGATATTTTTTCTATGGCCGATCAGCATTAAACAAAATGAGATTAGATCTTGCGTTAAAAAAAAAAAAACATGTTTTTTTTACAATTAGTGGTTCAGCATTAGATTTTTTTTTTTATTTTTCGAAATCATCGCACATTTTGTAATCAATGGGCTTGATAATCATACTTCTTTTTTCATTTAAAAGATAATCTTTCATACGATGTTTTTGTTTGGATTCGTTTTTTTTCCATATCTGATAATTTGCATCTGCCCATTTTGTAACTTTTTATTTTCTTCTTTATTAAAAATGACATGTTTTTCCTATTCAAATAAAAGTTCTAAATTTAAAGAATTTCGTAAAAAAATAATAAACAAATAAAATGAGGACATCCATTGTCCAAAGCAAGATGTTTAAATGTTTCCCATTGAGTTAATGAAAATCAGTAAAAACATTATTTTTATGATGATCAAAACATGACTCATGTAATAAGAGTCACATACTACATATGTCATGGATTTCCTGGACCAATAATAAACAAAATAAAATGCAGACACCACAAGGTCCATTCTCAACCGATAACATCAACCGCTTTCCAAATGATTGAAAAAAAAAAAAAAAAAAAAAAAAAAAAAAAAAAAAAAAAGGCAAACTTTAAGGAAATACATTTAGAAACAATAAATAGTTTATGCGCATAGTTCACAGAAATTAGGACATGACCTTTTTAAATAAACCATTTCTCATGGAATAAAAGGAACCTACTGATTATGCCCTTTTCAGAATTTCATATGGGTTTAAAATTCCATTGCATAGAACAACATAATTCAATTAGCTAAAATGTCAGAAATTACAGAATTGACGATAATTCCACTAAGTGGTATGCAATCACCGCAGGATATTGACAATACAATCATCTAAATGTATTATTCTTGCCAGTAAATTAAAAATGAATGCCTATCAGATTTAAAAATAAATAAATAAATAAAATAAAAAAAATAAATAAAAAAAAAAAAGTGTAACTTACAAAAGATTCTAAACCACACAAAATCGAATAAAATCTAAATTAAAATATTCATTTAGCAACTCAATTATTAATTGTTCATAACACTGAATGAAAATTGAAAAATAGATATGATATATATAAGGCTTGATTCTTTTCGTTTGTTTTAATTAAAATAGACATTTTGGATAATTATCTTGAGTTGATTTAAATTATTTTAATGGAATTTTGTCATGCTGGTATAAATTAAATATTTAAATGGCATGTAAAAAATAAGGGTTTTTTTTTTCTTTCTTCCTTCTCATATAGTTTAACACCCCTGCATTTACAAATGTTATGAGGAAAACTCTCTCTGCCTGGGAAAACCTGAATTTCAAGCCCTGATAGTCAAAGATATATAGTTTCTGTAAATTATATTCCAATACGTTTAAAAGTTGCAATGGTGTGTGAAACATGTTTGCAATTTATTATTACTTACCCATCATACGTAGTATAGGGTAAGTCTTGCAATCGTTTTGAAAATCGAAAAAAAATTTTTTGACGGGTTTACACGTTTTAGATAGTGGAGATTCCGAAAAACATATTTTTAGAAAAAAAAAATTGCCGTCCGTCTGTCTGTCTGTCTGTCTGTAAACGCTCTATCTCCCGAACAAATTGAGATAGAGACTTGAAATTTTGTATGTAGTTAGTATGTAAGAATGGGACGAACCCTATTTAATATCAGCAACCTCGATTATCCGGAACTATTTTTTTCGGACTCTCGAAAAACTCGCTCTGATAAAAGGTATATAAAAATTTTCGAATTTTTTTGTTCTAAGGAATGGACGTAAAAGGCAATAAAATAACACACATTTTGCATATAGAACGAAGTCGATCGAATAATTAGTTGCCGAGATATTTGTAATCTTGTTTTCCACATTCTTCGATTTTTCATGACCCTGTATTTCATTCAAATTTCAATTCAGAAGTATATTTTAATTGGAAATGAGACGCTTAATCCGACGCAGTTAATTGTTAGTTTATAGAATTATTATTTTTGGAGTTATAAGGATGTTTCTTTTACGCAGTTCGGTACTACTTGAGTAGTTTGGCGTTTTATATAATTTGTCGAAATTGGTACATCAGAAGTTCTTTAATATAGCATTACTATGTATATTAACAATATTTAAATTTTGATTACGAACTGCAATGCATTGTATAAATAGTTTCACATGTTTTATTTTCATATACATATCCATGATGGGTAAGTATTACGGTGGCCCCCAACGACTAGTTTGAGATGGCATTGCATAAAGAAATAAACATTCACCATAACTAAAAACATATTCAGTACCGGATATCCGAATCCGGCAGGCAAATCGGATACCGGATATCCGGTATCCGATATCCGGAAAAATCAGTATCCGTTGCATCCCTAATAGAAAGCAAATAGTATTTACAAGGATACACAAAAGATTCCGGATACTTATACAGCCTCCAAGTAATCTATACTATTACACTAAAATCTCAATATTTTTAAAACTTCGTTAGAGCACGAATGCACCTCATTTGCTACGTTTGACGTGCAATTTCCGGCTTGTTATTTATTGCTATGAAAGTCACTGTTTATAATTATCAATCATGACTCAATTAAGATGCATGTGTAAATTATATAGCTAAAAATGCATACGCTTTTCCCGTGATCCTTAAAAGCTACAGATTTGACAATGATAGAAAATTTTTAGTTAGAAACAGCAGGTGTGTTTCGAATACACTTGAAGAAAGTGTTATAAAAAAGTTACAGTCTAACAGGTTATAGTCTAACATGTAGGTTAACAGTATTAACTCTATAGGTTAACAGTGTTATAGTCTAACAGGTGATCATTTACAAAAATCATTCAGGATAAATCGAGGAATGTATACCTAAAATATTTTTTAAGTGTATGAAATTCGTATAATTAGAAAAACATTTTGTGTCATTGATGAATTAATTACATTTTATTTTATAATAAGAATTAAAAGTTTCGATCAGAGACAGAGAGCCAACTGGGACTGCACATATAATTACACCCATAATTAATTATTAATTTTTTCGTAACACCCTGATGAGGGAAGCCATTGAAATAAATTTAAATAGTAAAAGAAGTTTGTAATGACATTACGCACTCTACGTTAGATAGCCGTTGGCTTTCATTGCTAGATGAGCGGAAAAAAGGGAAAAGCCAGAGGATCTCAAACTGATATACTCCTCGAAGGAATTGGCCGTCATTTCTAACTGAGGACGCCTCCATAAAGTAAATGCGGAAACTTTTTTTTTTTTTTTTTTTTTTTTTTTTGACAATACAGAAGCTACAAGATGAAGTGCGCAATAAGTGGATGAGAATGGAGTAAAATTTTCTGATCGTTTATGTATGATTTTTGAACTATTTTTATGATAATTGATAAAAACTGGTCTACAAGTGAAATTTTTTTAGATCTTGAACTTTGAGAACAGTGATAACTCTAGATCAATTGGAACTAATCGTGCATGTCCTGTTTTTTTTTTAAAAAATAAAAAAAATGGTTTTGAATTTGACAATTATAAATTTTAGAGTGAAATTGGCATAGAATAAACAATAAACTTAAACTTTTGTGATCGATTATATAAAAGTCAAGAACTATTTTTTGTGGTTATTGAAAAAGACTGGTTTAAAAGTGATTTTTAATTGATTTTTAAATGTTGAACTTTGAGGATAGTGGTGATACTTTGTTAAAACTGGAACTGATCGTGCATACCTTTTATAAAAAAGAGAAACTATACATTTTTAAAGATGAATATCTAGGGATAAAGTTATTTAACGAAATAATTGTTTTATAAAATAAAAATAAATTATGTTCTGTTTAAAAATAAAGAGTATAAATAAGAAAATTTGTTTGTGGTTGTAGTTTTTGTATTGAGAAAAACTAATATCTGAAAGTGAGGTACATTTGAAATTATAAATAACATACGGGCAATAATGTAATATGATAATTCTATTAAGTAGAATTGTTTTCTAAATTAATAATTATGCATATTTATGTGTGTATTAATTATTTAAACATTTTCGTGCAGAAAAATTACCGAATTTCGGTTTCGTTATCAAAGTCTTAAAAACTTGTTTCGGTCGATCCTTACTTATAAGAGAAGAATGGAAAATGCAAAACTAAGAAATGAAACTGAAACCAAAGTAGATACAAGAAAATTCTAGTTAGTCAAGTTGGTTACAGAATCGGATATTTTAATCGCTAAATCTGACATCAGCAGAAATATGTAAAGTCAGGTCAAACAAGATGTCAAGGTTAAATGCATCCAGAGGTCAGAACTTGGGTTACAAAACGGAAAATCCAAGTAACCTACATTTATAGAAGAAGCGTCATACAACATGCCATTCAAGTTTGCTTTAATTAAGGTTAAAACAATAAACTTTGGCAGAATACTTATTCAAAATATGCACCATCATCAAGAAGGCATACATATGTCTTTAGTTTAAGAATGATGACTAAATAGTCTTCACTATTAAATAATGCGTCGTTACAAGCAGTTCTGAAATTGCATAAAAATCGTAATGAGATTTCAAGTATGAAATGCATTTCAACTTGTTACCTATAAAAATGTTTAAAAATCTCATTTAAAAAAAATGTACATTGGTCTTCATTGTTTAAAAAATCAACTTTTCCTAAAAAAATAGTTAAAAATAAGGAGGGGGGGTTGGGAGGGGGAGGAGAGGAGAGGGGTTGTTAAAATATAAGCTTTTGAAGACTAAATAAAAATAACTTAAGGGGGGGGGACATATTTTGAATATATTTCTATGCCTACAGTGCAAATGAGTTAGCAAGATCAACAGTATATTTGCACATACAACTTAAATGTACGAAAGTGGTCAACAATTATTGTCCCTCCCTAGTATATATAAAATATTTGTAATGCTATGGTTGATGTGGATATCGAAATCTAATGTCTTGGATGCGTATATGCTCAATTTCAGAATCTTTGCTCTCTATTAACATATTCTTAGAGTGAGAGGGTGAGAGGTTGGTTTGGAGCTTATGGGGCTAGATTTGTGACAGTGGATGAAATATGGCTTCATCACTGTGGTCCCGAAAGCAAAAGATAGTAGCTACGTCTCATCCACTGTCAAAAATCTAGTTCCATAAGCTGCAATTCAGACTTTTACTCCTTCCATCAAAAATATGTTAATATACCAACTGTAGTTCGAATATTGAACATATAGGCATCTAACACATTAGGCTTCGATATTCCACATCAACTATCGCAGTACAAATACTTTATATACATTCAGGACAATAATTATTTAACCACCCTCGTACGCATATAAAGTTTTTTTAGGGACCAAAAAATAAAACGACATTAGCATATAGGTCAAAATTTACTTTTTATCCCACTGGACATTATATGGATTTTTTTTTCACTGGCTAATAACAGATTTAGAAATACTAGATTTTAAAATAATTGCTTTTTTTTTTAAACTATTAACATGATATTCTAATATTGTTTATCCAGTTTTTGTTATGGTTACACTCGATGAAAAAAAAAATTACATTCCGTTGAATAGAGGAAGTAATTGCAAGTGATAAACTACATTCAAAGATGTTTTGATAGACTGTATAAAATAGGCAAGAAAAATAGATTTTTTGAAATTAAAATACATTTGAATTTAAAAAATAATTTCACATGTTAGATGCTTTATTTTTATTTAAAACTCAGATGAGTCCATTTACAATAGCAACAATATAGTACCGACCGTTGATGTACAAATAAAATGAAAGATAAAAACAAAATATTTGTTGGCACGAAAGTTCATTATTTATACTAGGTGTCTGACCTGATCGAATCTTCCTTCCACCCATTTTTATTAAATCATTAGGATTAAAATCATTTAATTTAACTTTAGACTGTTTAATAATTAGGCAATTATGTAGTTATCTTTTTTTTCCGATAATTTTTTGTCTTTAAAGTGTTTTTTGCACTGCTCCAAACTCAAAAAAATTTCGAACGAATTTGACCTCCTTCTCTTTTATACATTTTCCATTCAACCATCGAAATTGGCGAGTGGGGATTATTGAGTTTGGCCAGTTGTGGCAATAAAGCCAATCCCCAAATTTTCAGGCTTACTAGCAGAATGACGAGCGCCAATTTAGTCCTATACATTAGCAAAAATTAAGGATATATATATATGCTGAGAAATTTAGTGTATATGTACACTTTATAGAAAGTTGTAAAAAAAATAAATTATGCTGAAGAAAATTCAGGATTTTGTTACGTATTCAATATAAAATCAACAAATTGAATTTGATATTTGACCAATGTTATTTTGTTATTATGGTTAATACCCAATCCAGATATATGAATATTTTTAAGTACTTTTGTATATCATGCATATTATGATATAATATGATAAAAACTGAAAAAATCACCAATTTTACAAAAACATGTTAAATCCATGAATCATTACTAAACTAACTAGCATCAAAATTGAGGTAAAACTAAAAATATAAAATTAAAGAAAGCAGTTTATGCGGTTGGTTAAAAAAGACATACATAAAATACTTACCTCAAATGGGAAGCCCTACTTGTCCATTTGTCGCCATTTGTAACGCCGGGCATGACGCTTCTCTTACGACCCTGGAAAAGAAGACGAAGAGGTTAAGTAACTTCGAAAAGAAACGAAAAATGAATAAAAAAAAGAAATTCAATAATTTACTGTATTTAAAAACACATTATTCAGACTATATAACTTCCATCCAATTTAAACCAGCA
Source organism: Maratus speculifer (assembly GCA_964019185.1). Taxonomy (NCBI): domain Eukaryota; kingdom Metazoa; phylum Arthropoda; class Arachnida; order Araneae; family Salticidae; genus Maratus; species Maratus speculifer. The sequence goes on along the minus strand of OZ025295.1, from coordinate 178,251,061 downwards.
AAATAATTAAACTTATTTCACATGCAGTTCCTTTAAGATTATTAATATTCTTTTATACTCAAAATCTTTCAATCAGTGTTGAATTCAGACACTTTTCTTCAGGAGGGATTTCTGTGGCTCCAGGGGGGGGGGGGGGGATTGCACTTTTGATCATTGAAAATACAAAATCTCAAATTTTTCGGGGGGGGATTACCCCCCCCCCCCCTCTGAGCCATTCCCTGAAATCAATACTGCTTTCAAATTTAAACTTGCTTTTAGCAAAAAGTTAGTATGTATAATAATTTTTAGAAAAGCATCAGTGACATATTTCTTTATTGGCAAATATTTTAAACATACACAACAACATCCAAAATTCAGAATCATATTTTATGTTCAACAGTATTATTTGGGAAAATAGTTACTTTATAATTTTAAAATGCTGTTATAAGAAATGAGGTTTTAAGTGACATGGATCCTTACAACTACACAAGAAAAATTGTGAAACAATCTCTCTTACGAATTAATTCAATAATGATAATTTTAAGTTGAGAATCATGCCTTCATATAAAATAGTGATCATAATCTAGCCTTCGTTAAAAAGACAATTCATGGCCTTCTCTACGCTCAAAATTGAATTTATATTACCTTGATTCTTAATTGCATTTACTATAAATTTGTTTTAAGGCTACGTGAAACATAAAATGGTCCATTTATAGGTGCGTTCGTAATTATGTAAATACGTAGCACATATAGTTGTCGTTCAGTCCGTCCGTCCATCTGTCCGAATATAACAACGCAAAAACTACCCAACCAAATCGTTTGAAATTTAAAATATAATTACTACATAATTTCGTCGAGTTATTTCAAATTTTATGAAAATCGGATGCATAGATCAATTACAGCGACAGTCAAAAGCATTCCATTACATTACGGTCATTAGGGGGGAAAGTTTCACATGCATTTTAACGGTGTTACACTCATTCGAACCTAATAAAACTGATATGCATCTATAAAGTACATAATATACATATTTCATAATATGTGGTGCAAAGGACATTTGTTATTGATTTACAAGACCACATAATAGTACTCTATTACATAATGGTATAGGAAGAACATTGTTTGTTGCGCATTTTAATTGTAATTAACTATTTACAATTTTATGAGATTGATATATGAGAGTGATAGTTTTAAAACTTCATCATTGTACGAACGCACCTTATTTTCTACGCTTCACGTACAATTTCAAACTTGTTTAATTTTTAGTTATCGGACTAAAAAGAGAGCTAAAACATTATGGTGCTAAATGATTATGGACCTAAAAGATTATGGTGCTGAAAATAACATATTTTAGCACTTTCGGTATGTATATAGATTTTTCTTTTTCTTTCCTTTTACATTTTTTCGAAATCTTATGCTTTTAGTACACTTTTCTAAAATTCCATTTTAAGCAAACAGACGAAACATTTCAAAATTGTGTAACTAACTTGTTTTTTCAAAAAATATCTAACATTACAGGTCGGAGTGAATGCTTTTTTAAATAATGCAAAATCTTCTTAAATTTTTTTAAATTTTCAAAACTTTCAGTAATTTTTTTTTAAAGTTAAAATTAAGATTGCTTGTTCTTCTAACATAGTATGTTTTCTGAAACCATAACAAATTTTAAGGTGATATATTTCACATTTTTTTAGAAGTTTGTACCACAGACATACATCGTTTTAAAAATTACATAAAAGTTAATTAGTTTCTTGAAAACTAATTTATGCATGAAACTAATTTCTTTTGATTTATATACGGGCTATAGATGTGAATATTTACTTTAAAAACTATATATATAAGTAAAATACATTATGTAAAAAGGAAATCAAAATGTACCATGTGCATTGTAAATTATCCATAATTAATTATTTTTAATGAGTTGTAATACTGATATATTGGTTAAAAAAATAATTTAGAATGGTGTTAAAGGAATTTGTTTTTCTTGTAACAAAGGTTTCATGCTGCCATACTATTGAAATTGAAATCGTGTAACTCTGGTTCGTATCTCTTATACTGAAGGATGGGGGGAATCGGCTCAATATTGGACGATATTTATTCATTAGCAAAAGTAAATAAATAAATAAAAAATAATTGGTTAAGCATTGGCAAGGATAGCAGGTTGCTTGAGTTTTAAAAAGAAAAGCATTGTTATGTTCTCAGAAATGAAGCTCTTCCATAATGCATGTTTTTAATAGCGATATGCCACAAACTTTGTAATGAGACGCATCTGAAATTGATCGAAATGCCATTAAAGAAGAGTTGACCTTGCTTTATAGTAATACAACTAAAGGCCTTGCTGTTAAGATTGATTACAGTGAATTTTTAAAACTGCCGAAGTATTTTAAAAGAGTAAAAAAGAAAATAGCGTTTAAGAAATGTTTTTAATAACTAGTTACTACTAAATAATTAAAAACAGAGAAATACTTCTCCGATTATATTTTAACACTTTCGGATCCGAATTTTTTTTAATTTTTTGAAAATTCACTTTTACGTTAATAACATTAACACTAGCTATCCAAATAGATTAACTAGTATTTAACGAATATTTCATTGTCTGAAAGATATAGAATGTTACTGTTTTGCGTACTATTCAGCTAATATTCATATGACAATAAGCTAGAGAAGATATTTAGAAGATGTTTTGGTGATGTTTAGAAAATATTGCATTAAATAAGATTTAAATTTATATTACAGCTTTCTAATACAGTTTGCGCTTTATTACATGTGATTCTTTCAGAAAAGTAAATTTTATTTTAAATTTAAAAAGTGAAATATATATTTAAAATAAAAGAATCGCAAACGGTGCAAAGTGAATTAAATAAATATTATTACTAAATGCCTACACATAAATGAAGTCATATCGTAAATGTATAGTCATATACTAACATTACTAAACGTAAATTAGTAGCAAAAATATTTATTAAAATAAAATAATGCTCCATTAAATGACATGTACTATTAAGCACACTAGACCGGAAAGTGTTAACTGAATTCAAAGCAGATTTCTTTGAAATTTCTGAGGCAATTTCTAATTTGAACGGAAAATTTTTATTCATAAATACAATTGACTTTGTTCATTTTCAGTATTTTACACCTGAACATGTATCATAATTTTGCTTTTGTATTTCTCTGTATTCTGCCACCGATAATTTCCTTTTAAAAACACCCCCTTTACCATTTTATCTGAAATCAATTGCATACCAAGAATGACACACACCAGAGAAATATAATTATAAAAAGGTTCGACTCTCTCTCACAAGGGCATAATCTAACAAATGAAGGTGGGTAAACAATAAAAATTCCTAAGGGGCGTTAACCCACAGTCGGACTTTGGAACAAAGAAACACACCCGCAACTCTTTGTGACGTCATTTACCGACAATGGGTCATTGGGTGGCCTTCGTCAAAGAATTGAAGACTTTTAAAATGCATGTATAGTTAGTTTTACATGCAATGCATAAAGCAATACGGATTGTTATGATTAAATTCATTTATTTAAAATAAAAAATTATTAGTGTCTTGTGCATACAAATAAATCTTGTTTAAGTTACTGTGAAACTGCTATCTCGCTTTCAAGAAAGGCAAAATTATATTTAGTTTCAATGTTCTACAGATAATTATGAATAAATTGTTTCAAGTATTCGATCAAAATCATAGCCTGCGATAATTTTATTTCAGAACAAACAACTATTATCAGTGTGAAATATAAAAGCAGTAAAGTCTTATTACATTCTTTAATAACTATATCATAATAATAATGTATATTCTACAACGAAAAGGTAATAACTTATAAATATATATATATATATATATATATATATTTTTTTTTTGCTTATAAGACGTCACTTTAAGGGTGTATTTCGATTCAAACTGCTTATTTTCCGATTTATTTTTGAATGCACTTTTGCTCTCAAACGCATCAAACTTGCAGATTCTCTTATTTAGAAAGTACACAAAGTGCCATAATTGTCAATTCTTTGATAAATGTAAAAAATATTGTAAAAAAGCGATCAAAAACGGCATTTTGAACAGATTTTCCCGAAGCGAGAGATCTGAGAACGAAAAAAAAAGGGTCATGCCGAGAAGGTAAATGTTTATAAATCAAATTCTAATGAATTGAGCGTAAAAAAATATCACACGGCACCTTCTACGCCTCTTCAAGAATCCCCTCAGCAAGTTTCATGTTTCTACTTTTAAAAATGTGTCTGAAATTGTATCGGAAATTTTCGAGCTGTTGAAGGTGAAAAAGCGTTTTTTCGAATACACCCTTAATACTAAAACATTTAAAAAATGATATGTTTCAATTCATTTTCATCAAGTCATCTTCATAATGTAAATAGAATATACAATGAACGTGAAAAATTGTAATAAATAATTATCGAATTCAAATTAAATATAACGCCCTCTATATTTTCGACACATTCCGTGTCCTTACTATGTAGTTGTCCTGCAAATCATCCAACCATTCAATCCATATACTCCGGATGCGAAAAAATAGCGGGAAAAGTGTGCGACTATCTAGATGAAGATACTGGTTTTAAAAATTGAAGTGGATTTTTGGCAAACGGCTATTTATTCAGTAAATATTTAATCTGTACAACTAGGTACATAATCTGTTATTTTATCAATAATCAACCGAAGTTCAGTATTTTCTCATGAAATGCTTATGTATTATTTGTTAATTAGAGCTTATTTCATTCAAAAAGCGTTTTATTTACTTGTGAAATAATCAAAAAATGTTTCCTCCTCTGAATTCGGTCAAAACGCGATTTCTCCAAATGTTAAAAGCATTTTATTAGTTTATTTTAGGTTTATTACCTTATGTATGCTTGCAATCTTTTTTCTAATAACCAGTAATAAATATACACAAATAAAACAACAAGCAAAACACAGACAAAATAAAAGTTAGTGTTTTTTGAAAATTTGTATTCAAAGGAGAAAGCATGGTTTGAATGTTTGCTCCAAATTTATGAAACTAGTTACAAAGGATTATTCTAAATGATTAAAATACAATTTTTTGAAAATGGGTCAAAGTACAAATCCAAAATGAACAATCTTTAAACCAATGAAAAGAGAAAGTTTCAAAGTTTTTTTAGACATTATAAATGTTTAATGTGTCCATCGTTTGCTTCACGACAAACATCTACGCGGGGTTGCGGACATAATCCCCGCGGACAAAATCCCCACGGACAAAATACCCGCGGACAAAATACCCACTGGACAAAATCCCCACGGACAAAATCCCCACGTGTATTTAGAATTGTAATACTCTCTTATAAAATATAATTTTATTGATAAAGATTTTAATAAAAGTAAAATTAGTCCAACTGAAGAATTTTGCGTACCTTACAGATTTTTTTTTTTTTTTAATATAAAAAGAAATATAATTGCATTCATAAATAACATAGTAGATAACTCAGAGAGTAATCCCCCGTAGTTTGATGGTCACAAAATTGAGCAACTGAAACCTCAGGATTTAATCAACTATGTTATATAATAATAATAATAATATCTTTAAGATATATGATGCATTTGAATGCATGATCGTCTTTTAATTTATCATGAATCTTTAGGATAGAATTTTTACTTTATATTTTAAAATATAGAGATAGATATTTTCACACTTTTTCATTCATTTATTGTTTTAATTGTAACTCACCGTGTTGGAATTTTTAATAACTCGTTAATTCTGCGTTGACATTGTCGTAAGCGGTAAATAGTCGCAGCTTTAGAGCTATTACAGCGAATATACAACTTATATACTATATGTGCTCATAAGAAGCTATACCATTCACGCAAAATACCCATTTGCTAATGTTAATTCTATGTAGATTTTTTTTTTAATTTCTATGAAGATTTTTTAAATTTAAATTTTTATTTATTGAGTTAAAATTTTTATTTAAAAAAATAATTATATAATTTGTAAACAAAATCATATGATGAAACTTCTCATAAATATTATATATATATTCAAAATATGGGGTAAAATGAAATCGTTATAAATATTATTTGCAGAATTTCAATTTTTCTTTCACTCAAATAAATAGGAATATAAACGCTTTAATTTTCATTCAGCATTTTTGGAAATACTAATTTAAATAAAAATTAAAAATACTTAAATTAAAAATATGAAAAAAAAACTTCATATTTTTAAAAGTAATTATTTTTTTATTATTATTTGTTGAATCAAAATTACTGTAAAAGAATTAAGAAAGACATAGTTCAATTTGAACTATTTATCTAACGATTCTTGACTTATAGCGGTTTATCTAAGAGAAATTGTGAATAAACCCATCATGAAGAAAATTGCACTTTCGTTGTTTCCATATCAATCTTTGCTGGAAAGTGCTAGATTTTGAAAACAAATTAAAACCTAAAATTTAATATTTCCTTTTCCAATTAAGATAGAAACATGATTTAAATGTTATTTTAAGCAAAATAATAATAATAATTATTATTATTATTATTACACTGTTTATTTTATTTATTTATTTATTTATTTTTTAGGAAAATTTGAAAGTTTTCGCGTTTTGAATTCAAGCTGGTTTTAATACTGTTTACGAAACTATTGCAAAATCAGTATGCATGTTTCGAAGGGAAAATTATAAAAAACAAATACTAGTTATTCCGATTTTTTTTTTCTTTCAGGTATGGATATTTTATTTTCAGCTGTGTGTCGATCTAACTGCATTTTCGAATGATTTTTGTTATCATTATTATTATTCCTCGATCCAAAATGGGCTGTTATCTTTTTTCAACTTAATTCTTTATTTTTTACTCGGAAATTTTTGAGAATTTTAAAAAAATGGGCTTCTTATCCACAGTTAAAGAAATTTTACATTTTTAGTTACAATAAAATAAACACACATGCACTGACACAAGGTGACTCATATTTTTCGAAACAATAGGCTATCTCTTTAAATATTGTCCCTAGGCACAATACTTAGAGTTGCAAAGTTTCTTTTTTTTTTCTTACTTATTTATTGCCTAAGTGGGGCAGAATCAGAAAAGGGTGCAAATTTTGATAAAATAAGTTGCAATTACACAGGGGGGCTATTTAGGGAAATACAAAAATTAAATTTTTATACGGCCCTGGTTGGTTACAATTTCCCCTTAGGAAGTTTTTCCTTATCCTTTTTTAATTTAAAAAAAAAAAAAAATCTATCTTGATTTCTGCGAAACTCAGAGTTATGTCTATTTTAATAATTCGCGGGGTTTCAGGCGTAAATGGAAATGCGCATTATTTAATGCGCAATGTTACAGTAAAAATATCAAGGAAGCATTAATTTTTCTTTTATTTATTTATAGAGTTAGAATTTTGAATGCTTTGAGATGGTTAACCATATAATTTGTAAAAAGAATCACATCATAAAACTTCTTTTAAAAATAAAATTTTTTTTTTTTTTTTTTTTTTTTTTTTTTTTTTTTTTTTTTAAGAGTAATTTAAAATTGTTATCAATCAAAGTTTCATTCGTCGAACTGAATTTTTTTCTTTTGATTAAGTATCTTATTTTTTATTTTGATTTAACATTTTAAATATTATTTATTTAAAAAAAATAAAATATTTAAAATAGCAATTTAAAACTAATCGGATGTGGCAATCCCGAAATTTCTGTCTCATGCATGTGAATATTTCAAAAAGTGCTACCAATGCGCGAAAATAAAATAACAAAGTATGCTCATCATGAGGATTCTAAGGACATGAAATTCCATGCATTATTTCTTGAAATAGGACAGTTGCAATATTGAAAAAAAAATGCAATATAAAAAGCGCCACTTGTTGGGCAACTTATACCAAAACATAAAGTGCAATAATATTTATCAAGCTATACCTGAATCTGAAATTTGGTGAAGAAATTCGTGCATTAGCTCTTGGATTAGAACTATTGAAGGAATCGGGAAAAATTCAGCATAGCAGCATCACCTATTGGATTATTGACATTAAAATATAAACAGAGCTAGTTCATATCACGGATTTACTAAATCTGAAGTTTAATGAAAATCCGCATATTAGTCATTGAGATAGAACTCTTGCAAAAATCGTAAAATAATAAAACATAGCAGTGCCACCTGTTGAATGATTTATAACAATAACTGATCAGTTTCAATGTATATCAAGAACTATCTGAATATGCATTTTTATTAAACTCCTTGCATTACTTTTTGAAATAGAGCTATTGCAAAAATCCTGAAAAATGCAGCATAGCAGCGCCACATGTTAAGCAATTCACATCGAATTGTGAACAAAACTATTTCATATCATGGGTTTACTGAATCTGAAGTTTAGGAGAAATCCGTGCCTAAAGATTAGGGGAAATCCTAATGAGATATAGATGTTGCATAAATTGTAAGAAACAAAATGCGGTATAGCAGCGCCATTTGTTGAGAAATTTACACCAAAAACAAATCAGCAACAATTTATATCAGGGACTACCAGAATATAAACGTTTAGCAAATTCAGTGCATTAATTCTTGAGATACAGCTTATGTCACAGTAAGAGCCATAGACTCATAAACAGACATTTTGTTAAAAAAAAAAAAAAAAAAAAAAAAAAAAAAAAAAAATGTTTTTTGGAATTTCTGACTTTTAAAACCTAAAAAGCTGGAATTCGAAAATTTTCATGAATCCAATACTTTCTTCATATAAAAATAAAAGAAAGTAAAAACATTAATTATGAACACTTTGGAATATTTTCTTTTATACATCTTACAAAACGCACATAGATAAGCAAAATAAATGCTGCAAAGAAATATTCGTATCTATCAATGTATCACTTTTCTTATTATTCTTCTTCTAGTAATTTTTTTTGAAGATGTGGCCATTTTTGTGATACTCTGCATATAAATGTGAATAGTACTGGGTGCATAATTTATGCATACATATAATACATATGAAGTTTAGCACTAACCACTTCCACATTATTCACAAAAAATTCTATCATTCATCATGGGAGATCATTCCAAAATATTCATTGCCCCCCCCCCTTTCCCTCGTCATAGCCGTACTCGGACCCTGTTTCCTTTATATTTAACAAGATACTTTGCATTTAACATTTCATTGCTAAGACTGTGGCAAATTCAGTAGTACATTTTTCCACCCCTCCCCCACCATCCGCAGAGTACCAAGAATGCCGAAATAAATTAAAAATCATCATCAGGTGATATCATTTACTAAAAATATGCATTTTCTAAAATTGATCCAGAAAGGCTGTTATAGATTGTATACTCCCTCCTCGGTGAATGAAAGGGGGAGAAATTAAAACAATCATTACATCTTTGAAAAAAAAAAAAAAAAAAAAAACGTATAATCTTAAAAATATTAATATTTGTATAAACGAGATCTAAAATTTAAACTAAATTCGAAGCATTAGACAGACTTTACATTTAAAAAGCAATTAAATTAAAAAAATATATATATATATCAATTAAGAAAATAATCAATTTTAAAAATTGTTTCATATTTAGTGAAAATAGTCTTTTATTTCAGACTTTAAAATGTACATGTATATTTAAGAAATATACAATATCTATCACATAACTTATAACTTCCAATTGTCACTTTCATTTTTCAAATAAGCTTAAAACACTTTTTAAATGTTTAGAGATCCTTTTTGAAAAAGAAACTTGGTCAAAATAGAGCTTTTATTCAGCAAAGAGGGTGTTTTGTCCGGTGGAGTTTTTGTCCGGTGGGGATTTTGTCCGGTGGTGATTTTGTCCGCGGGGATTTTGTCCGTGGGGATTTTGTCCGTGGGGATTTTGTCCGCGGGGATTTTGTCCTGGACTCATCTACGCGGTAGCCAAACTCGTCCCACACACCAGAAAGCGTATCTACGGTTAGGCCCGCCACAGACTAGTGAAACATGTGTCAAAAATCGTGCGACATGACGCATACAAACCGGTTTTTTCTTTGTTACCAGGGTGAAATTGTCGCATGTCTCACGTTTTTTCGTTCAATGTTTCACTAGTGTGTGGCAAGCCTTTGAGCGCACGGCTTTCAAAGTAGTGATGGTTCCAGAAGCGGCCGATAGAGTTCGCACAGCAATAGGCTTCGATTTCATAACTGCTACCGCAGATACGCTTTCTCGGTACAAATTTGGCTATTGCATAGATGTTTGCCGTGCAGCAAACCGTTGGACACATTGAGTATTTATAATCTCTTTAAAAAAAAATCTTCGAAACTTCTTTTCATTAATATAAATATAGTTCATTTTAGATTTGTATTTTAATAAATACAATTTTTTGTAAATGGGTCCATCATTTAGAAAAACCCTGTAGTACGAACGCACTTTATTTGCCACGTTTGATGCACAATTTCCGATTTTAAGAAAGAAAAATATCAAGGGCAAGGTTAACTGGAAAGTGATTGAAAACTGGACAGTTAAATGTCAGTTTCTCAATTCTTGGATTTACTTACGAAACTTGTTTTATTTAAAAAATATCGGGAGGGAAAAATCGAAACACTATACTTAACAACAAAATTATTTTCCTTTCTTCGTATTAAAACGCTAGTTCAAGGTTAAAAGTCGAATTGAAAACTCGAGCATTGGTATTGAAATTCAAAATACATTAAGCCATTTTCGCTTAAGATATGAATTTGATCAAGGAAGCACTCGAAATTACTTAAGGTACCTACCTAAGTTACCTACTCCCAAATCGGTGTTTTTGCGAAAATTTTCGCTTTCGTTTTTAACACTTTCCAACAAAGTTAAAAAGATCTTGTTTATGATTTCGGTTTGTTTGTCCGCGCTCTAACTCCCGCAAATATTGCCCTGAAAATTTTGGTCGTTATGGGTCTACCCTAGCACGAACTTTATTAAGTATCTAGCACGATAAGTTTGTTTACAGGAACACGGCCTATGGGAAAAATGAGTTTCAAATGAATTTTAAAGCTATTACGCCCTGTTAAACATAATAAAATTTATATGCATTTACAAATTGCACTAAAATATGCTTTTCATAAAATATGAGATGAAAAAAATTGCTATTATTCATTTACAGGGCCACACAAAATAATTCTATTACATAATGGTAAAGAAGGAAATTGTGTGTGACATGTTTTAATTATATTTAACTATTTTAAGAAAAATAAGATTTATTTACGTAGTTAAGGCTTAATATAAGTTATACGACATAGTCGCGCATACTACGTGCATAGCATTTACAGGGACACACAAAAGATTTCAAATTGTATATTCTTTCCGAAGAACTGTATATGTATCCGATGATTGATGATGGATGGATGAAATGCATTTTATTTATGATATGCGCTTTTTTTAAGTTTCACTAAATCTATGCATATTATATGGTGTGTATAAATGCTGTATTTGATATACAAGGTTACACAAAAGAAACGTTACTGAATATGAATGTAAATTACTTAAACGTGTTTTTTAAATAAGTTATGCATTTTTACGCTGAACTGCATTCAGTTTATACTGCATACAGTTGTGTGTAGAATATAAGATAAAATGATATACAAGACAATGCAAAGAACTGGATACATGGACGCCTATGAATGATAATTTTTGAGAATGTTATTTCAGCAGTTTTAAAGAGTGTTTTAGTTTAAGGGTGTATTCGAAAAAACGCTTTTCCACCTTCAACAGCTCGAAATTTTCAGATACAATTTCAGGCACATTTTTAAAAGTAGAAACATGAAACTTGCTGAGGGAATTCTTCAAGGGACGTATGAGGTGCCGTGTGATGTCTTTTCACGCTCAATTCATTAGAATTTGATTTATAAACAAATTATCCTCTCAGTATGACCCTTTTTTTCGTCCCCAGATCTCCCGCTTCTGAAAAATCCGTTCAAATTGGCAACTTTGGCAGCCTTTTTTGCAATATTTTCTACATTTATCAAAGAATCGACCATTACGGCATCTTGAGTACTTTCTGAATAATACCATTTGCCAGTTTCATGCATTTGAGGGCAAAAATGAACTTAAAAATAAATCGGAAAATAAGCAGTTTGAATCGAAATACACCCTTAAAATAAATTTTAACAAAATACTGGAGCGTAATAAAGGTACCAGGTAAATTACGGGGCTGAACAAAAGTATTCAAGTATGTTTCCATCTATTGCTATAAATTGTTGAAAGATAATTTCCAACCTGCAAGGAATTTTCTTGCTAAACTAAATTTTCCATTATATAGTAATATATATCAACTAAAATATCAAATACAGGGCTGTTCAAAAGTAATTTGATTACATATTTGGCTAAAGACAGTAACGTTATTTCCCTTAATAACGAAATTTTGTTAAATATTTCAGGCTGTGTTGGAAAGTGTTTCATAATCTATGCTTAACGCATGATTTTTCATGATTTAAATTGAATTTCAAGCACTTAGGATTCCAAAAATGCCTTACTTTGGCTCAGCGATAGTTAGAAACAAAGTTATAGACAAAAATAAACCTTTATGCATACGTTTTTTGCTATATTGAAATCTTAATTAAGCGTTTCTGGAAAACTGCGTTTTTCATGGTTTAAGTTTACAAAAAGCCCCATTTCTTAAAAAGTTTTTAAGATATTGAAACAAAATTTGTTCACAAGCTTCTGCTCATCTATCAGTATGTTATGAAGGAAAATACAGCTTTTAAGTATGTATGTATTAATTTAAGAGCTGTTTTTATTTTTTATTTTTAAACCCACTTAAAAAAAATGCTATATACAAAATTCGGTATATGTTAGTTCAAAAAACTTTTCAAAATTTGTGACTTTATTAAAAACCTTAATTTCTCTAAGAGTATACATGCTATCCACACAAAAATGAACACAGTTTATTTTAATAAGCCATTTAATCTTAATCTACAGTTTGAACCCTTTTGCTAAATTAATTTTGACAGGGTTATCCAAAAGATATTCGTTCTTTTTCAATTTGTTGACAGTCCCCTATGGAGTTTCGGCAAAAAATAGTCTCGGAAATGTATGACCTGTACTATTATGTTTACACACTGAGAGTTTCACGATAATTCCGCATGTATTTTTCTAGATCAGCGGTTCCTAAACTGTGGGTCGCGGAGAGTGTTTTGGTGGGCCGTGGAACAATCAAGATTTGTCACAAAAATATAACTTTTATTTCCTCTGTTTGGAAAACATAACACTTTTATCAGTAAATAATATTTCAAGGTAAAATTGTTACTTTTTATTTTGATAAATATACCAGAGGAATATCCACATAGATCTAAATCAACATAGAATTCCTTGATGTGGATCTACACGTAATGTGTGAATATGCTTTTTCTAATTTGCTGTTTTCAAAGGAAAAAAAAGTACAGAAATAAACTGCATCCAGAAAGTGATTTAACATTAAAATGAACCAGTTTTAATCCTAATATAAATGCCCTTCATCTGTAAATATCAGTGTCAGAAATTTCACAGGCTAAAATGTACTCTTTTGATAATAATTAAATGTATTTTTTGTTTATCTTTGTAGTACTGTAGTTTCTCTGTTGTTTTAATTATTATGACATTCCACACATGTGAATTATTATTTCTTGCTTTTGTTGATAGTATATGCTTCGTACACTATAAAGTTTTCCTTTTTAGTAGGATAGGATGGCTGATAGCTTAAACAGGTAATACAACTATTTCCATACGGATATACAACCTTTATACACCCTTATATTAGGTGGGTCGCGAATTTTTTTAACTTAAAGGTAGGTCACGTACCAATAAAGTTTGAGAACTGCTGTTCTAGATATTTAACAAAATGCCTAAAATCGCAAGTGGTCGGTCACCTTTGGCCATATGGTGTATGTACTTTCTTATATTTTTATAAGAGTTATTCATTAAAAAAATGCGCTTGGGATTTATCCACAAATTTACGAAAAAAAAATAATAAATTGAGATCTTACAGGTAGAAGTACCGTAGAGCCATTCCTTAGTAAGTGGAAAACTTTCATAAAAATCTATATCTATCCTGTATGTATAAAAAAATAATAATGTAATGAATTTATAAAGATTAACTGGAATATGTGAAATTAATACATAAAATAATTGTTCAACTGAATGCAAAAAGGTTTTATTTTTATTTATTTTTTAATTTATTTATTTTGCAATTTTAATGAAGATATAACATTAATAATGACAAAATGAAATCATTTACTTATTTCACGCTGTTATCACAGTAGTAATTTTTTTTCTTGCAGCTTTTATAGAAATGCAATTAAAATTTAAAGCGAAATATTATGCCAATAATATTAATTTTTTTAATTTAGAAATTTTATGAGACCTCTGAATCCATGCGAATGCTTCATCGTAGAAGTATTGTAGACATACAGCTGGAGGTGACATAATGTTGATTGGGACATTACTTAATGGATGTACCATTAGCTAATAATTAATTTCGTTGATGTGAGAGGTAGTTTCGCTTTCATCAACTCTAGCAGCAAAAACATAATTTGGAACACAAAATGTCATTTATTTCAAGATTTAAAAAAAAATATTTTTTTTAGCACTTATTTAAAAATTACAAGAGCTCCGAATTTAAAAGATAGAACTGACGTAATTCTTTCCAGGATTCCAAAATCCTACTTTGATAAGAAATATTAAATGAAGGAATAAAATCAATTCCTGCAATATACTTCATTGGTTATCTCTTAATTACGCCACAGGGGGAAGAGATTTTTTACGTCTCCCTATGTCATGTGTGATATGGTGTGATGCGATATAGAGCGACAGTTGGTTTAATAAAGTGTGACATCACACCTAAACTATGAAAACAATAAATTAGACTTTGTTTGCAAATAGCATAATAAAGTTGATTATATATAATTTTACTTAAGTTCACAACAGAGAGAGAAAGAAAGAGGGAGGGGGAGGTCTGAATCATTAAATCATTGATACAATTCGAAACAGAATCCACAAAAAGTCAAATGTACACGAATACAAACAATCGAAGCGACCACCCACAAAGAGACATCGGCTTATTTCAAACGAAATCGAACTCACAACATCACTCGAACATACACCATTTTGATATGAAAGCATACCTGGCATTTACTACGACGCACACGTAATCAAAATAGCATCAAAACAGAAAAAGTCCGCCAACGGGATAAGTTGTGCAACTGGTCTCGTCACCCTTTCAAGGCTAGGATGGGTCGATGCGGCCTTGGCATTAGATGACGATGCATTCCGATGTGTCCCATTATTATTATTACTTTTTTTCCCCTTCCTATTCTCGCCGTGTCCCTTTTTGTCGTAGAATATCAGGTGTTTATTTCGACAATCGACTTCCGTCCTCGGAAAATCAAGGACGTAAATACTCATTAATGACTCTAGAACACCGATTGCCAATCGGTAGGCAATGGAACAATGGCGTAGCAGTTCAGAAATAATGGGAGAGGCTTCAGAAATTATAGCAATAATTATTCATGAGAATTATTAGTTGTTTAAACTAATTGAATATGATGATATTAATGATTATTTTAGATAAAAGATTTAGAATACAGATTTCCAAATAATTGCGATTATTAAATTAATGAGACAATGGGAGCGAAGATCAACACTGAAATAAGGAAAAAAAAAGTATATTACAAATTAGTAAAATATCGTTATAATGAAATTGAAAGTTTCAAATGTTAAACTAAACAAATTCAAAATAAAAATGAGACTTGGAGAGCTGACATGAGAATCCTTTGGATTTGCAAATTATGTAATCAGTATTTATAGTAATTTTTATAATGCACAGAGTTGGTTTCTCAGAGATGAATTATTATCAAATATTGCAGACAGAAAGTAATATAGTTATAACCAATGTCGTAATCGTTAGAGAGAGAGGAGAGGGGAACAATAGGGTCGCTGTAGGCAGAGGGTACATAAAGAGCTTAGATGAGCAGGTGATATGTGACAGCAAAAGAGTTAACTTGATTGAAGATAATCAATGGTCCTCTACCATTTGTTAAATTACTATTTGAAAAATCCAATACTCACAGACATTTAATTGATAAAATGATGCATTTGACAATAAAAGTAAATAAATATTAGGAACTTTATTGTTAATTTTCTTAAAATTATGAATGCGATACTTACTACCTTTATCATCCGAGTTCTTCATACGTTAGAGAACATACAGTATAATTTTTTTGAGAAGCAGATGGTATAGTAGTGTTTCTTTCACAAATCTAAGAAGGATACAGCGACATCTACCACCGGTATACCCCCAATACACTCTGGTCATAACAGCTCACCTAAATTTAAAATATTGTCTTCATTAATGAGCGACTTTTTTGTTGTTGTTTGCTTAATGCGATAAATAATATATTAAAAACTATTTTGCATTCTATGAATTGTTTAATGCAATAATTAAAAATATATTAAACTGATTTTGTTTCCCTTCCATACCACAAACCCCTATACAGTCGTCCCCACTTAATCGGGTAACTGATAATCGAATACCCCGCTTATTCGAATAAAATCTTCCGGAACCGAATTTAATCCCATTGAGCTAATGTTATTTCCCCCCGCTTAACCGAATACTTTTCAAAAAATGTCCTCGCTTAATCGAATATTAATTGAGTGAGACAATTTGAAAAATAAGTGTGAAAAACATGTTTCCATTGGAATTTCCTCCACATTTTTTGTCATTTTCGATTCTTACACAAAAAACAAATTTCCAGAACTTCCAGCATGGATTTCGCCTGGCTAGAGTTCAAGAAATTGGTCAAGTGAGCTCCTTTCCTTATTCTCAAGGACGTAACTACAGCCGGGGCATCCGGGGCACTGCCCCGAGGCCCCCAAGCCTGAAGGGGGGGGGGGGGGAACTGGTGGTTAAAAAACTATTGACTTCAGTCTAACTTCCTATAAAATGCCCAGCACTTAACTAAAAGTTAGTAATAAAAAAAAAATCAAAGTGCTAGAATAACTGTTTTTGCGTGTCCGTCGAAGCCTGTCCGACGGACGATTACAAAAGCAGCTCTAGAGCAGACAGCAGAATGTCGAGCCAGCAGTTTGCCAATCCCACCGAAGCTAGTACAAGGAAGAAAATATGGGCTTTTGATCAGTTGAATAACATAAAAACCGTCTTAAAAATGCGGTGTGCGAAAAAAAACTGTGCGAGGGGCCTCACTAGTTTGCCCCGCGGCCTCCAAGTTTATAGTTACGGCCCTGCTTATTCTTTTTTCCGAATAAATTTTAAAAATGGTGAAATAAATTGGACAGTAATTTCGATCAATTTTCAATTTTGTTTACTTTCGTTTGTCAAAGGACATTTTTTTTTTCACTTTTTCCATTTTTTACAGGTATTTTTAATGGAGACACTTTCATTTTTTAAACCAGTTCCGAAACTGAAATCATCCCCATTGAAAAAAAATCAACAATAAAAATAGAAAAAGTTAAAAACGACGACGCCCTTTGAACAAATTGATCTTAGCTATCCATACCAAAAAAACATCATTTAAAAATATTGAAATGCGGTAGAGATATGCTTATAAATTTCTGCTATAGGATTAACATTTGCAATCAAATCCTTTCGCGTGACTGAAGTAGCCCCTTAATAACAATGTGTTGTCAGTTAGAGGCTCAAGATGGTGATTATGATACCATTCGAAAAATAACTCGTCCATTTTTTACTCTAAAATTTCACATAAACCACTTTTCATCTATTTTTTAAACCTTTATAAATTACGTAAATTAAATTCTAATAACAAAATTTGGACCGAATTCACACAATCTGCATAAAATGTAATGTAAACCAAATGCATGTGTTTACGGATACTGAACTAATGCGTATTTACTTGAATTATTTTGTTTTTAATTCAGTTTGCTTTCTTCTAATAAATTTTTTAACGATTTTCTTACTCTTGTAATTAAATATACTGTATTTAATATATTTTTTTTCATTTTATTACACCTTCAATATTACATTTATATGCCTCCCCGTTTAATCAAATACCCCGCTTAATCGAATATTTTTTCTGGAACCGCCCATATTCGTTTATGCGGGGACGACTGTATATCTATCTATATAAATTTGCTGGATTAATAATATAATTTATCGCTAAGGGTAATTTTTTTATGACAAACAATATTGATGTTATAATGTCATAAAATCTTACGTAAGCAAAGGGAGGAGAGGGGGTGTTCTAACATTTGCTTATTTTTCCTTACAAAAGGTGGTAGGGGTTTTAAAATGGCTAAAAATATGCTTATTTAATACTTGAATGGCCCCTAACTGCTTGAAAGCTCACTAGCCAAAGAAGCCATTTTTCATTGTTACATTTTAAATGCTTTCTTTTCACAAGTGTTCAGAAATATTGTATATCACTGATACAAAGAAAATGTCAATGAGATGTTTACCCTTCTTTAAAGATATTTTTTGTTAATTTTATAGGTTTTGAATACTGAAAGTTATATAAAATACTGATAACAGATGTATCGAAAAAGAAAATTCAAAAAAACATTTACGACACTTATCACCGTATTTTTTTTTATTCCAGCTGATTCGACTAATCAAAGTCCCTACGTCCGAGTCCTGCTGACCCACCTATGCTACTTCTCTCAAATTAAAAGACCCTTTTCGCTAATATTAATCTTATGGAAGAAATTTATAAAGATATCCTCGGTTGCATTTTAATAATTTAAAATGATTTTTTTGTTTTTCATTGGATAGCTGAGATCGATCTGTATGCAGTCTTTTTTACTTTTTTTATTTTGTTTACACTTTTTTTAATGAGGACGCTTTTATTTTCTGAATCCGTTTGGTTGTGTGGTTATATTTTTGTCGGCCAATTATCAACACAAGGGATATAGGCCCTAAGGGGAGGAGGTGCTCTTCGTGGGGGTCTTTCTAAGGGAACCTAACTCGTATTTACGTAAGGAAATCCAAGGTTTGAAGAAAACCACGGAAAAACTCCGAACGATTAGGCCAACGAACACGATTGGGGCCTGAACCAGTTTGGAAAGCGAAAGCACCTTCATAAAAAAATATCTGCAACCAAAATCGAAAAAGTAAAAAACGGCCTGCACTCAGATCAATCTCAGCTATCCTATGCAAAAAACATTTCAATATATTGAAATGCGGCCGAGATATCTTTATAAATTTCTAGTTCCAACCTCACACTAAACGTACATCAGTACATGTGATCAAATATCAAGTGAAATGAAAGCGTCCTTATAAAAATATCAGTAAACAAAATCAAAAAGGTATAAAACGGCCTGCATTTAGATTAATCTCAGCTATCCAATGCAAAAAACATTTCAAAATATTGAAATGTAGCCGAGATATCTTTATAAATTTCTTCCATAGGATTAGCATTAACGAATGGGTCATTTCATTTGACTGAAGTAACCCCTTAAAACAACTCCATCTCCCTTTTCAGGTAAGCCATTAATTTAGAGTTCTAACCTCACACTAAACGTATATCGGTACATATGATCAAATATCAAGTGAAATTAAAGCATCCGTACAATCAAGATAAAGCGATGTGCTTGTTAGAGAAAGCTTAAATTCTATCATGCTCTGAAGTCAAAAAGGCTCGATAATAAAACAAAAGCAAGCCTGAGGCATTCTCTTCACTTTCAGAAAATTGACAGAAAAGAAGCCTTTTAAGTAAGCTTAATATGTTTCACGCATAGATACACTTCAACTTTTAGTTAGTGTAAGCGGAAATAGACGAAGGAAAAAAATTCCGAATAGAGATCAAAGGCATGGAAAGAATTTTTTTCTCCAACGTTGGCATTTAAATGAATTGACATTTAACTGATTAAGAGATAGTGTACATAAAAAAAGAAGATTAATTCTATTTATCTAAACAAAAAGGATTCTTTTCCATCTCATGAAACGATTAAGTATTTTGATTGACGCTGATATTATGATGCAGTTAAGAATACAGTTTAATAAATGCAGTTATCAATACAGTTTAATAATGCAGTTATCAATACAGTTTAATAATGCAGTTAATAAAGTTTTCTAATGTTTGTAGAAATTAGCGAAGCAATCATTAGAAAAACTTTTAAGACTCCACACCTTCCATCTTCGGGAATATTTAGCTTTGTGTTATCCAATCCCAGGAGCACCAGAAATCACTCCCGGAAAAAAGTATCGGAATCAAATACGGATCCTAATAATGAATAGCTTGTTGGAAATAACACCGCTTTCACGAATACAATCATTTAGTAAAGAAGTTTTTTTTTTAAGAGTCTAGTCTTCACTAGATAAATAGAGTCATATGAAAGGTTAGTATAAAAATTATTTCATTCCCGTGGAGCCGGAACGGTATAGTTAAGTATATATGTTTTACACATATGAGCAACGACGATAAAATGTTTATTTCCATGGAACTTTTTAAAAGTTTTGTTAAGGAAAAAAAATGCAATGCTCATTTAAAACAGATATTAAAATTGAGAAAATCTGACAATTTTTCTAAAATTAGATTACGAGTGAATAGCAGTAGACAACAAGCCACGATAGAACAGAAATATAAATTCAAAAATTAAATACTAAAACGTAAACTCTAAAATTAAGAAAAATATTTAGTTTTCTTGAAAAATTCTTAGTATTTTTATGTATATATCTAAATGAGATTAGCTTCGGCTTTTTATTATTCTAAGAGTATCCAACATGGTGCAATACCCCACCATTTTCAAATTGCACCAGACAGTTTTTCTAAGGAAAAAAGCCTGATATGTAAAAAAGAGCAGACTGAAATATATAAGTAAATGCATTCTTTATCATTTACGAAATTATATTTGTTATTGTTACAGTATTAAATTGCAGTCATACAACATGTACCAGAGTATATAATTAAGTTACTTATAACCAGAGACCGACAAATCCTGGACGCCAGGTCACCCTGGCGACCAACTTTTTCTTCTATTACTTTTAATTCTTTTTTTTTTTTTTCTTTATCCAAAAACATTCCATGTGCAAAAAATTAAATGTGCATATTTCAGCAAAATGAACATTATCAAAAGTAAATTCCATTCAAACTTAAAAGAGGATAATATGAACAGTTAATTATTTATAAATATAAATTTAAATAAAACAAAAAGGATTTCAATCCTGAAAAATCAATTGACAAACGGTATTTCAAAATCAAAATCTCAAAATGTTTTAATTTTCTAATATAATTTCCTGCTGGGAATTAACAGTAGACAAATTAAAAATCTTACCTTTAATTTTTTTAAATTTCATAGTTTATTTGATTTTTACAATGTAAAACTGGTATTATCTTAAAATGTTGCTCAGTTGGATTTTTTTTTATCGAATAGTTAACTTGTCCACTGCAAAATGACACATATTTCTCAAAAATAGCTGAATTCGATTATGATTAGCCAATATTTCATTTTGCAGTGAATGCGCTAATGTCGGACAAATAATCCTCCCAGCAAGCTTTTGAGAATTTTTCCTGGCGCCTAAAAGTTTTCAACTTTTGTGGATCGCTGCTTATAATTAATCAAATATTTTACACTTTTACCAACTATTACATTCAGTTATTTTAAAAACTTAATAATTAAAAATTTACAATAAAAATTCTATATGGATTACACTATAAACTTGAAAATATTACAAACTTATTATGGAATGCATTGTCGAAGTTAGTAAAAGTCTTCTAATCTTATAAAATGGCATTCTCAAAGGAATTTTTTTTATAAATACAGATGTCGTCAGCACGATTGTTTTATTGGCTCCCACTATTGAATATCGTCGTAGTTATGAGTTGCAAAATTTGCTGCAGGAATTTATCACGAAGATTAAAATAACTCAGAGCCAAAAATGTGGGCAAGCCTACTTTTGCAAATAGCAAGATCTCGTTAGCATTCGAGCGCGAATTTCGCAAAAAGCATAACAAAAACATTTTACAACAAAAAAAGTAAGTAAAATATCTTAAATTAAGCAAAACAAATTTTTAAAATATTTTGCAGCATGAACAGTTTTTTTTCTTTTTTTTGGGGGGGGGGGGGGGGAGGGAAATAGTTAGGGATAGCTGTGAAGTTGGGAGGGAAATATAACTTTAATATTAAATGGATAACACATTTCTAATGAGGAAAGGGGAAAAGTTCGTTGTGAAAAAAGTATTATGAAGCCAGTAATAAAAAAGAAGTGGTAGGAACAATTCGCAATCGATTATATTTATAAATTCAGAAGTTTGAAAAGATTAAGATAGCATCGGTTCAATAACTTGTGGGATAAATAAGAATTATTTTCCCTTTTTACTTGAAATGTAAATACCTATGTTGTTGAGAAAAATAAAAATCATTTTGCAAGTGTTCGCATTTCGGGAAATATGTGTTGGAACACAAATAGCTGGAAGCAGATTGTGTACGCGAAGCACCTTTCTCCAGGTCATCAACTGGACAAAGAAAAATTCCTGAACGAAAAAACTTCAACTTTCTATATGTGTGTCAAGGAAAAGAATTCTTAATCATTATAGCCTTAAGGTGAATGCCTTTATGTTTAAAAAATAAACGCTGGTTTGATATATGAATTGCGTATTAACTCCAAAATGTCACAGATTAAAATCACAATCGCCACTTTTTTGATTGAGAGTTATTTCTGAATTGCAGGAAATATATAAACAAAATTATTAAAATAAATAAAATTTTCAAATATCTCGGAAATGCAATCATTTCTTAATAGAGTTCTTGAATTTTTTTATTTTCGAAACTTGACAGAATAATTTACTTGCAGTTACAAAATTTAAATTGTTTGAATATTTTTCGTTTGACAGTTGCAAAAGATTTTAAGTCTCTTTTATTTAACTTAACCTTGTTTTCATATGTAAAGATTAAATTGTTCAATAGGGCTGGGCGATATACCGTAATATCGTTATATATCGATATTTCTTTAAGACCGCGGTAACGATATTCAGATTTCAATCCTTCCGATATATCGTTTCAAACGGTATTTCATCCTACTTTCGGAATTACGGAGTTACGGAATTTCGAATCTACCTCTGTCGGCGCAAAAGTTGTTTACTTTTGCAAATGTTCGCGCTGTAATCGGCACTTGCGTGATACTTCCGGTTTTGAGCCGTTGTCGCGCACACTCCGGAATATGGGCGAACAGTCTACTTTTTGAGCTGTGTCGCGCACACACCGGAATATGGGCGAACAGTCTACTTTTTGCGCTGGTGTCGCGCAATTACCGGAATATGGGCGATCCGTCTACTTTTTGCGCTGGTGTCGCGCACATACTGGAATACGGGCGAACACTCTATTATTCTGATGTATTACTTTATTTATCGGAGTTCGTTCGAGAATCGAAGTTGAAACACTCGTTCGAGGATGGTTCATTTCCGATAAAATCACTTGTTGACTCCATATCGGTGGCTGACTGCTGTTTTCCTGTGAGCTTGTGTACAGTTATTGTTGCCGGAATGCAGAATGGATTGACATATTTTCAAGAAAGTGAGCACAATTAATCGATATTTTTTATGTTTGTTTTTCATTTATTAATAGCATTAATAAATAATTATATTAAATCACATATTATTTTACATTTTTTATTAATAACATTAATAATTTACATGTATGGTAATTCTATTATGTCATTTATTTTAAGCAGAAATTTTACTTAAAGCGGAAGTTTTTTCTTTTTTTATTGTGATTCACCTTAGTTTTAAAGTTTATTGGATACTAGTATTTTTACCCGTTTTGCGTACGGGTTTTTGAAAAAATTCCTCCCCCCCCCCCCCCAAAAAAAATGAAAATCTTTCTCAAATTAGGAAGGAAAATAGTTTTCACTTTGAAAGATTGCTAAAACTCTATGGATGGTGTCTGAGGTTCTTCTGTACTGGACACTTGTAAAAGATGCTCAAATTTTGTAATAACTTATTATATTTTAATAAAAATTTGTCACACAGCCTAATTTACTATTATTGCAAATTGCTGAAAATTTGAAAAAAATCGGTAAATTAACTTAGGAGTTATGAATTTTTTCCCTTTTAATGGTAAAGAATAAAAGGTTTTGTTTTTCTTCTCCCCCCCCCCCCTTTTCGTTTGTATGTGCCGTTGAATGTGTTTTTCGTGCACTAAAACGACATAAACTAGTTGATACTTTCACAAAACCCTTTTTATAAATTAAAAAAAAAAAATCGAACAGTTTATTTTTTATAAAAGAATGAGGATAGTTTTGATTTTGAATATCATGGCATCTTTTTATTTCAAGAGTTCACTAATGCAAAAACATCCGCTTAATGTCAATCTTATTTTTTTATACCTCGTTTGCATTTCCATATTTTTGTTTATTCATTTATTTTTTGTTTTTGCATTGCACATCTGAGGTTGATCTCTTTCAACAAAGGCCGTTTTTTAATATTTGTTTTCAAGTTTTTTTTTCTTTACTAGAATACTTTCATTTTTGAAACTGGTTTCGAAAGTAAAAGCATCCTAGAAAAAAAATCTGTAAACAAAATCGAAAAAGTAAAAGATCATAATAGAGATTAATTCAGCATTATTATTAAAAAAAGAAGAAAAAAAAAACGGTAGTTAGCAAAACGTCCTGATTTGGGACTTTGTACTCTATTAAAGAAATCTCGTGTTTTCTTAAAATTATTTGATTATTCTAATGCTTTGATTTGTATTCTGACTATTAATAGAATTATTTATTATAGCAACGAAAAGAAGGTGTTCCTTACTGCCCAAAATTGCAGAAATGCATTTTTTTTTTTTTTTTTTTTTTTTTTTTTTTTTTGTAATAAAAAAATTCTAAGTTTATAGGTAATTAGAGTATTTTCTTTCTATATATCTAATGTCTATTTGTTGTCTTATATACATTTTCTTGTTTCATTTTAATGATTTATAATGTTTAACTTTCTAAGAGTATTCAATAACATATATTTTAGATCAGATTTGCAGGTAAAGGGTTTGCATATTTTGAATCAATACATAAAAATTAAAATTTATGTTCTTTGGAATATGTTAAGATATTGATATTTTTGTTTTTTCTTGATAATTAACACACACATACACACACATATATATAGATATATATATACTATTATGTGTTTGTAGTATTTTATACAGAGGACAGTTACATTTATAACCCTATAATGGAGTGACATATGAATTGAAATATATCGATATATCGAAAATTATCGATATTTGGTCAGCGATATATCACGATATTAAAATTCTGATATCGCCCAGCCCTATGTTCAATAGATTTTTCACTCGCTTCCTGATATGCTAGAATTATAAAAATGAGGTACAAAAGATCTGTCTTCGACGACATAACAATACTTTAATAATTTTAGAGATTAATTATAAATTAATAACTTAATTTTATGGTATTTTCAGGAAGGTCGCCACAGCTGATAAATCGTGAACTATTCTTTAGGATTAATATTATACGAGTTACAATAACAGTGGATTTATTTAAGCACCATGCACCGCTCGGCAAAAAGGTCAATAGGCTGTAAAAAGCTGCAACAAAGAAATTTTTAAAACTATAAAGTAGATGGTATAAATAAGAAATGAAGAGCAACACAAATATTTTTAAAATAAGCTGTAATAGATCAACAGATTGATATTAATTAAATTATGATTATATGTAAAGAAATAAATTTAAAAATCCTAGAACAGCTTTTTTTTGGAGGGGGGGGGGGGTTAAGAAGAAAAAAATCTGAGAAAAATTACACTTACACAACATTAAGGTGCAATACAGGAATCATATTGTAAAATGTCGAGATTTTTTGCTTTAAGTATTTTAAAATTTTATCTAAATTAATATTTTTAAAAATACTGAAGCAAAATTAAAGCTAATACATTTATGCTTATTTAAATTTTAAAAAGTTGAAAGTCTATAAATAATATTTTGAGTTAATAATTTTTTAATTATCTCCAGTTTTTAAATAAATTTTAAAATAAATATGTATGAGAAGTTTTATCATGTGATTTTGTTTACAAATAATAAGGTTAACAATCACAAAAATTTCAAAATTTAAATCAATAAATAAAAATTATTTTAAAATGTGTCCCGGACTACCTTAAATCCATTGGAGGATATTTGAGGTATCTTAACCTGCGAAGTATTCACGACTGGAAAACAATATGAATATCTGTGCGTAATGCATACGTCATTTTGCTAATGGCAACACTTTTCCCTGCAATTTTGGTTTTGCAATTTTCGCTACTGCAAATTTTACACTTCTGAACATCGCACAATCACAATTTTTACACCGTCGTATAGAGAAAAAAAATAACTTTTAAATGCAATTTGTTTGAAAGCTGTATCGCAAATTATTTTTGAAATATTAATTTTTTATAGTTTTTAGTACCAATTTTGTAGTTGTGGCAACAGAATCACTCCATTTGCTCTTAAAATTGAAAAGAGAAATAGAAATTATAATGCGCTGCACTTTCCCATGCAATTTCGGTTTTGCAATTTTTGGTACTGCAAATTTTACACTTTTAAACATCATATATATTAAAGTTTTACACCGCCGTATAGAAAAAAAAATTTATTTTTAAATGCAATTTGTTTCAAAGCTATATCTCAATTTATTTTTGAGAAAATTTTTTATAATTTTTAGTACCAATTTTATAATTGTGGCAATAGAATCACTCCATTTTTTCTCTTAAAATTGGAAAAAAAAAGAAAAGAAAATAGAAATTAAAATGCGTATATTATTTCAAATATATCGTCCGGTAAATTTCCGTTTTATTTCTTTTAATAATTTGGATAATTGAGTTTTATAGTTTCTTTTGTTAATTTTAGCTTAAAGTAAAATTTGTTTGAGAGTTAGACTGATCAATATAAGATGTATTTTTTACTGTAACTAATTTTGTAGATTTGTTATAAATCAATGAAACAGTTCTTTCTCAAAGATTTTCTTTCGTCGAATTTCGACGGGTTCCACCTCGTAGTACTAACGACGTAAAAAAGGCCAATAAAAAAGCATGGCGTTCTCTGGTTTCAATAATACAATCGAGTCTCTCTATAACGAAACTCCATACATCGAATTTCTCTAAATGTCGAATTTTTAGTAGGAACGGTCCCCTTTTCGCATGATTACATTAAAAACAGTCTCTATATAGCGAAATATCTATCTCCATAAAACGAATTTTTCATAAATTGGTCTTAATTTATTCAGTTTTAAAAAGCTTCGAAATCATATGGAATCAATTTTCCATCATTTATTTTTGGTTTATCGTCAGTGCTGAGTTTTTTTTCTTTTAATTACTTCTCTCCTTGTTCTTTAAATCCAACGAATTCATCCCATCTCCCACACACCTTTCCATATCTTTCTCTAAACAGTGTCAATTGGATTGATATACATGTAAAAGAGGAATCAATGAGAGGCACATAAGAGTGGCCTTCAAATGGAGGGAAATCTTAACTACAATTTTTCATTCCTTGCTAAAATTTGAGTTTTTTTTGAGAGCGTAACAACTTTAAAAAATTTACAGATTTCTTCGTCTGAAATTAATGCAAGTCTTCCTTATTTGATTTTCATTAAGCTTTCAAATAAATGTCTTCTCTTTTTTGAATCTGCTTAAATAATTAAGAAATAAAATATTAGGCTAATATTTACTTTTAAACATTTCAAATTCATAATTAAAAAGATCAAAAATAATATTTGTTCAAATTTCACACATTAAATAAGATTTTTAACACCATTATCTATACAACGAATTTCTCTATATAACGAATTTTTTACTGGAACGGTGGATTTCGTTATATAGAGACTCGACTGTATTTCAAAAACTAATTATTCAAAGGAAACACTGTTTTTTGAAGGTATCCGAAATATGGAAAATACTATAAATAAAATAGCATCATGTAAAAGTATTAAATGATGCATTTTTTCCGACTGTGCCTATATTTTTAAAACACTGTATAGTCACAGGCTTCTATATTTTTTAATCAAAATGATGAGACCTATTTCTTCCTTTTTATGAGACTTATTTAAATAAATTTACAGACTCATAAATAAATAATATTTTTGTTTAATTTTATATTGTTTTTATTAAACAACATTGTCTTATTACGTCAAAATTTTTGGGACAGATTATATTAACTCATTTTGATGATCAATATACAGTCATACATAGACATTTTTAAAGTATCTCTATGATAAATAAAAAATAAAATAGTAAAATTAAACTATACATGATATGATTACTAAGAAAAACATAATACTATGTACCTTAAAAATATTCAGCGTGATTTACACAGTTTTTATGAAAGTTATAGCCTAGAAAAAACAAAATAAAATCTGGACATGTAAATAAGCATACCATTTTTCAATTTTGAAAAAAAAAATAATAATAATAATAAATAGTACCACCATCAAAATAAGCTCTTTCCAAGAAAGAATAATAAAATTTGTAATTTCCTCTCAGAAGTTCTGCATGAATATATATTTTATACATATACCTATATGCGAATTGTGGCATCGCAACTCCATCATGGGAATTGGTTTGGTTAGAATAAAATTCCTCGGAAATATACTTGCAGATTGGTAAATAGAATCGTTTGGAAGTTAAGAGCGATTGTTCTAAACCAGCGGTTTCCAACCTCGGGTACGCGTGCCCCTGTGGCAGGGCCGTAGCTAAAGGGGTGCTATAGGCGGCTCAGACCCCTAAAATATTTTGAGCCCCACCCTCCCCCTGGAAAAGATTCCAAGGTCACTGAAGAAATTTCTGTTCCGAAAATTCAAATGAAATTCTGTTCAAAAATCTTATTTAGTTTTGAGATCCTTTAACAATTTTGCAGAATTACTAAATTGTAACTAAAATAAGTGTATTCAACACTCTCACAGCCTATTTGCACCAGTTGTACAGTCAAAATTTTCATATACTTTTCTTAGAATAAAATGAAGTTATTACAACAGGTTAATAAGAAACATGGTGCCTACAAAGTGAATATACACTCATTTATCTTTCTGCATCAGAAAGAGAGAGAGAAAAAAAGAATTTGAGCCCCCCCCTCCCCCCCCCCCATTTGTTCACTTCTAGCTTCGGCCCCGCCCTGTGGATACAAGGCAGGCCTGCTGGGGGTACTTTAATATAATATCAGTAATGGCGGAAAGCACAAAAATGTTTAAACTAAAAACACAAACAAAACCGATAGTTTTAGGTTCCAAAGTAAGTCTTGTGCAAGTCCAATATACGTTACACAAAAAATGACGGAGGAGGCTCACTGTACCAAATAATTCACTGATAACACCTTATAACTAAATTTTTGTTTCTGGGTAATAAATATAATTTTCTAATTGATTCTATCATAAAGAACCTGAAAAAACTTGTGTGCTTTTGTGGTCGAGACAACGAAAAGTCAAAATTTGCGTATTGTCATTAAGGAAAGAAATTGGCTATGAGGAAAATGTCACTGACTGTGGAAAATTAAAAAGTAATCTTTATTAGTACACTTATAAAACAGACAGTAATTACTATTCAAATAAGATTTTTCGATGGTATTTATTGTATTTAAAAAAATTCTACATAAAAAAAGTAGTATGATACAAATTATAAAATGTAAAAGCTGGCAGCTATGCGACTACTGCCATTAACGCAATGTTTCAGCTGTATAACTACTCTTTTCTAAATACTTGTTGCTCAATTAAGCAGAAACCAATCAAACCAAAACAGAACTTTTTTGAAAATTTGCTACGTAGCATAATGCAATGTCAATAGCTCCACCCATCACTAAGCATATTGCATGAATATTTACGTAATATATTTCCCCCCATTTTACCCAAAACTTAATTAGCCATTATGCAACATTCTATTATGTTTCCATTTCGATTATACGTGTATCAGGATGCAAAGTTTTTATCAATAATCATAGTAAAATTTTTAAATTTTCATTTAATGCTACAATTTTTTTCCCAATTATTTGCCTAATATTCATAAAAAGCGATATCAACTTTAAAATGCAAGATAAAAAAATAAAATGTCAGAAATGTCAATGTAATTTGTATAAATTTATTATAAGGTTGTGATAAGAAAATTACTAAGGGGGGGGGGGGGATCATATGTGCGTAACCTAGTAGAATTCAACATTGCAAGCAACCATTGAAGACTTCCAGATTATAGGATAGTGTAAGAATTTTCAAAATTGTTTCCAGTCTCCCTTAACCCCTTAAACCATCATTTTAACGTTTAAGCATAATTTAAAAACTACTTGAAAGAAAAATTTTAAATTTTGGATTTCTATAAAGCAGGACTCGCTAAATCTAAATCTATTAAAAAATGTAGGTTACAATTTATAATTTTTCGAATATTAATTTCATAATTCATATCATAAAATAAAAATTTCAAATTCAACGTATTCATGTTTGGGTATTTTAGTATTAATGACACATAAAAAATTAGCACATTAGAAGTATAATTTCATGAGATATTAATAAAAATATGAAAATGTAATTTAACATTAGAAGCATTAAATTTTGAGAGTTTATAATTCAAAAACTTATCATACAAATGATTTAATTTGATATCTAGGCTGTTAAAAATGGGTATTACTATTGAAAAAAAAATGAAATTTGTGTTTATTTCAATATGTAGATGGCCCCCTAAGCAAATTTTATACACATTATTTAAAAATAAACTTTATTACCAATCGTTCGGTACCAGTAACTTTCTTCCACGATAATTTGTTGAAAAACTAGTAGGGGGTATTTACTTTTTTTACAACTGTACAACAATTTTATTTTTATAAAAGTAAATAACCTAATAAATGCCAATTTAAGACAGGATCATGGGAAAAAGAAAAGAAAAGAAACAAATCCAGGTCCAGCAAGGCGAGGAAAAAAGTCTGACCTGGCCCGAGGCTACATTAAAAAAGTTAAGTTCTTGCACAAAAAGACATGTCCGGCTCGAGCCTCATGAAAAAAACTTGACCCGAGTCATTGCCATTTAGAGTAGTCCAGGTGGCAATAGCCGAGTCCAGCCCGTACTTAGAGTTATACTTGAGCAGATTTTTGATTCTACTCAACAATTTACGAAAGATACATAGAATTTAATTCAACTGATGTTTATATTTTTAATGTATAAAAGCATAACGATTAACTTTTCTCAGCTTAAGCATTTGAATTTTTTCTGTGACAAGGGATGTGACGTACTTTATTAAGCACAGTAGTTGTGCTATAACAGATGCAAGATATTTCATTAGAAGAACTACAGTGCGTGTCAAAAGTTTAAGCACAATAGTAATTTTTAAATAAAACTTTAAACATTCACTTTATTTCAATATTTGTCTTGTACATGTTAATAATATCTACTTTAACACTATATTCATTGAAATTAATTTTAAAATTTTATTTCAAACAATGGAGTTTAAGAATAGAACAAAAATAACCGTGTCAAAAGTTTAAGCACAAAATCTGAATTTTACAATCTGACGTAAGCGGTTGCGCACGCAAACAATTTCTGGGTCTATACGAAGATGCTAGTTGTTTACAAGTTAGTACAAAATGCCTCGGTCGAAAGAATTTTCAGAGGAGGAGGTGATAAAAATATGGAGTATGAGAGCAAAATCTACGTCTGTTTCTGAAATTGCTAGTACATTTAAAAGGTCAAAACGAGGTATTCATCAAATTTTGGCTCGTGGTAATAATTTCTAACGAAAATTTCGTTCAGGAAGGCCGCGAGTGACTAGTTTGCGCGAAGATAGCCGTATCAGAAATTTGGCTTCGACTGGTAATTGCTCCCTATCGCAAATAAAAAATGCAGTTGGAGGACAAATATCGAAAAAAACTGTTCATAGAAGAGTTTTCGAATTCAAATACATCAAATACCATAAAATGGCTCAATTACCGTGTCTCAAACGACACCACAAAGAAGCTAGATTACAATGGGCTAAAGAGCAGGTTTAAGTACTACTGGCATGATCTCCGCAAAGAACCTAGAAGTGTATTTAGCCGACAACATAATGGTGGTTCTGTAATGGTGTGGGGGGCTATTTCTTTCAAATGGTCAGACATCTCTAGCATTCATCAGTGGTCGTGAAAATTTAGAAAACTATCAAGAGACACTTGCCAATCATTTGCTTCCTGTTGCCGAGGTTTTGGGGGAAGAAAAATGGTTATTTCAACATGACAATGCTTCGATCCATACCGCAAACTCAACTTCATCGTGGCTTAAGTCGAAAAAAGAGTGTTTTGAAATGGCCGGCAATTAGTCCTGATTTAAACCCTATAGAAAATATATGGGGTATTCTCACTCATGCAGTTTATCCAAATGGAAAGCAGTATTCTTCAGTTAAAGATTTGAAAGATGCCATTGAGAACGCTAGGTTTAAAATTGAACCGTCAGAAACATTGCAGAATCTCATTTTATCGATGGAAGACCGTATATTTAAAGTAATTCAGCATAAAGGAGCAATAATCAAGAATTAATTTTTTTTTTTTTTATTGTTTTTCTAAAGACTAAAAACTACTGTGGTTAAACTTTTGACACACTCATTTTTGTTGTTTTGATAAATTTTGTTATTTAAGATAAATTTTATAACATAAATCTGTTAATTATCTTTTTAAAACTACAATTTGTAGATTATGTGAAAAGGAAATTAACTTTCATTCATTAATAAAATTTTATTTTGAAATTTTCTGTTGTGCTTAAACTTTTGACACGCACTGTATTATACATATCAGTAGAATGCATTGAATTTTAATTTCGGCGCCATCTGTTTGGACAAAGTTTGAGAAGAATCGGGCTTGTCGCAAAATTTGCGGTACAGTATTCGTTGAAAAGTTAAAAACATTATGAAAGAGTATTATTAAAGGTTTTAAAAGCAAAATGATTATGACACTAAAGGTTAGATTTTTTTAAAATGGCTATAAAAAATTCTCGGGAATTCACAAATTAAAAAAGAAAAAAAAATCTAAAAGATCTTCCTAATTCCAAAATGCCATTTTGAGTAGGTGTCACAAAAGGATGTACGATTAAAATCATAAGCTACCTCATAATCCCCCACAGTTTCATAGTTCGTTAAAGAAATATTTGGCACCATAAAACTAAACAGCCAGACATTCTTTAAAACTGGTTTCTGTGCTTTCGACAGGACGAAAAAACAGACTTTTCTGCGAGAATTAAAGCCTTTAATGTATACACACGGACATGACAAACATCAGGTATGTCAAAAGTCAAGTCTGCAAACGTGTTTCTATTTACTACGAAGGTGCGGTATTTAACTTTCTTTATAAGCGAGAAAAACAACATATCTTATTCAACTCAAATATGCCCTATAATTAGGAAAATTTAAGCAGTGTCATCTGTCTACATTTATTTCTTTTAAAACACTTCATTCGGGTTTTTATTTCCCGTTTTCTTTTCTTTCAAACTTCCACTATTTCAACTTTTTTTTTTTTCCCTCTTTAGGAATTTGCGTTAATTTTATTAATATTGTTCACGATGCAATATTGTTTAACCGTTTCCAAATATTCCTTTTTTTTTTTTTTTTTTTTTTTTGGTTCGTCTTTTAAACACTTTACAACATACTTGAAAAGTTTTATGACTTCGCTTCGTCTGTTCGTGCTCAAATTCTTGTAAATATAGTCGAATAGCCCTGAATTTTGTTTGTATGTTATTGACGTTTACTATAGAATGATCGATATTTAAAACGTAGCATGTAGCTTTAATTCATTTACAGAGACGATCAAAAATATTTTGTTACATTACGGCCAATAAGGGAAAAACGTTTCAAGTTTATTTTAGTGATGTTAGACGATTTCAAACATATTGAAATTTCAATGCATTTATGAAGTGCACTAAAATATTCATTCTGTAAAACATGGGATGCAAAGCATTCATTATTGATTTTCGGGGATACACAAAAGAATTCCGTTACATAATGGTCGACGAGGAAAAATTGTTTACAACGCATTTTAATTATTTTACACTATTTCACATGCAAGGAAATTTATGTACAGTACTGTTGCTTACTAGAAGATATTGTTGTATAGCATGATCAAAATAGCATTTATCGTTCACTTACAGGGACACACAAAAGATTCGGATATGGTATTATCTATTACAGATAATTATAAGCGGAAGGCCGAATTCATTTATGGTATGCGTGTTTGAGTGTATAGAAATTTTTGTGAATGTTTAAAAGTCGGCTTTTAATGGAGTTATTCATTTACAAGTTGCACTATATTTAGTATGTTAACTGCAAACAAATGTTTGTATAATATAAATAAAATAATATCAAGGGCCTCGCAAAGAACTGGTTGCATGACCTAAGAATGATAATACTTGGAAACGTTTGATTCGAATATTTATAATCCTGTTCGACTAGAATTAAATTTTAGCCTAATAAGTGGTGCCTATAAAAATCTATTAATAAAATATAGGGTTATACAAAAAATCAGAAATAAAACTGAACATAATTTTTATAATTCTAGCTTAACATAAAGCTAGTGAAAAATCGATTACAAAATTCAATCTTTGCATGTAAAAAACAGATTGAATTAAACAAGAGTGAAAAAAAAATATCAATCGAGAGTTTATCCGAAGTTTTATTAGAAATCTTTAATGAAGCAATCGCATAGAATTGAACAAAATCGTTTAGAGCAGGGGTTATCAAATTATGGTACGCAATAATCTTTTTACTGGTACTCAAAAGCTCGATATTCATACGTGAAATGAAAATGGAACTAATGTTTCGGTAGATGTTGAGTCAACTTCTTATCCCCGCTTGAAAAAAAAAATGTTTTCTTCATTTATTATATTTTATGTGTGTATATTATTCAAACGAGATTCGGTCTTGTAGTTTATTTTTAGAGCAGATTTTTAGGTAAGTGAATTTTTTACCTAGGTACTTATTAAATTTTCTTAAGCGCATTCTTTTATCGAATTGTAGTTTTTTTTTTTTTTTCCTACCAAAACACTATCATTAAAATGCAATGATGAAACTACATTTTATTTGAATGTTAATACAAAGCACTCATTATAAGCACAAATTTATGAGTGTAATCGTGCAGTTAAACACAGCAAAATCGGCTCAGACGGAAGCGCAAAAGACTGGAAAAAACGTTTAGCAGTACGCATATTTCATTTATACAGGTTTTTCTAGCTTTGAACCTGGTTCTTGTTAGTGCGCGGAATGATGAATTTTTATTTTGTGGTACGTCGATCTAAAAGATTGAGAACCCCCCCATTTAGAGTAAATTTCCCTTCTTAATTGAAATGCGTGATCTGGAAAGAATTTAATATGCTGGAATCAAATTCACGGTAAATTTATATGTATGAAAGCTAAATTAATTATATTTTTCCTATTGACATATATACACTATCTACCAAAAAGTATTTGTACACTTTCAGTTTTTGACATTTTGTCAAATATTTAAAAATATACTGGTCGGATTCTTCTGGAACTTCAGAAATATAAAGATTATGTTTCACTTTATATTTATTTACATTCATTTGTTAAGCGGGTAATTAGGGGGCCGGCAAAAAAACAAAGAATAATAGAAATATTTGGGATCGCCCTGTACATGAAAATGCACGAAACGACTTATCGCTTTAGAATACAA
This sequence comes from Maratus speculifer, assembly GCA_964019185.1. Classification (NCBI taxonomy): domain Eukaryota; kingdom Metazoa; phylum Arthropoda; class Arachnida; order Araneae; family Salticidae; genus Maratus; species Maratus speculifer. The sequence continues at coordinate 178,215,619 of OZ025295.1, read as the reverse complement.
ATATATGAATACAGTAGAATATGTACACTAATTTTTGTGAGAATAGCATGTATATTTATGGCGATAGAGCGATTTTTTTGAAAAATTCAAAAAATTCTGGTATGTTTTTTGTTTATATCATGCTGGGTTTTTGACCAAATTTAACGCAAATTTCAGAAAAATTGGCAAAATGCAGTAGAAAAAATGTAGCGCAATTGGAATATAAATATATTAAATATTTTATGAAATATGAGTAGTTGTATAAAATAATTTTTATCTGCGCATGCGCGAACTAGAAAAACATTTTTTTTTACATCATTTAATAGTCAATTCTATGGAGTGACTTATAAAAAAAATCCAATCAAATATCGTGAAAATTCAAAAAAATATCATTTTAGTGAGATGTTTTTACTCTGCTCTCTAAAAACGGCTGAATCTTAAGGGATTCTCCACAAATTGACATTTTTTAATAACTGACTTAAAAAAAAAACTAGTATTGAATTAATACAATATCTAATACAATATTGCTGCTAATAAGTACTTGACAATTGTGATAGAAAAGAAAAAGAGCTTTATTCACATTCAGGGCCAAAACTAAGAGAGGGTTGGGGGAAAAGGGCATGTGCCCCGGGCGCTAGGATGAAAGTGTCCCAAATGTACATTTTGTTTGGCGATTTTTTCCATGTCTATGTTTAGCATGATATTGTCAAAATCGTCCCATTCAAAGCATTTCTCCTATACCAAAGCATAGAAGAATCTTATGATGATGGCATAAAGATCCCGCATAAAGCAGATTTTTTTTTTCGTTTTGATTCGGTTTCACGATTTTAAGGTATCATTTTTTTTTAAACAAAGCAGACTACTTTAATCAATATTACATATTTTAAGTTTTAAAATAAGTCGGCTATTAATAAATTAGAAAATTTTTCTTTGCAAATACTTTTGCAGATGCTTTGGAAAGAAGAAAAGGGAGGGGGGGGGGAGTTCACCAAAATTCATTGAAATATAAATATATTAAATATTTTCTAAAATGTTCTATGTCATGCAATATTTTCAACCAAATATAAAGCCACATTCAGAAAAATTCGCAAAATGTAGTAGAAAGAATAAAGTGCTATTGAAATATAAATATATTAAAAGTTTTCTAAAATATGAGTATTTGTATGAAATATTTTTTAATCAGCGTATGCGTGAACGATAAAATTTATTATTTTACATAATTTAATATTCAACTCTATGGAGCTACCCATAAAAAAATCCGATCGAATTTCGTGGAAATTCAGAAAGTTATTGTGGATAGGAGTGAACTGATTTTCAATTGGTCTCTGAAAGCAGTTGAATGACGTCAGATTTTACGCTAATTGCCAAATCTCCAGTTACGTTTTTTACTGGTGATTTACTTCTTTTCTTAGATAATTACCGGAACGAACCTATTTCAGGATAAAAATAATTATAAAAAATCGAAGCATTTGTGTCAAATCTACCCATTGATACATAATTGATAATGGCTCTTATGCAAATGCCGATATCTGCGATCCTGAAATACGTCAAGTTCTCCACTGTTAAATGTGGTGTCGAAAACAACACTGACATCAATCGCATGCATGATGCCAAGAAGAACAGAGCTGTCTGATTTTGAGAAAGGTGTGATCATCGGGTACACCGAAATGGCCGATCTTTAATCGACATATCTAGCGAGCTTAATTACCCCAAAACGACTGTGGCTTATGTTATTAGAAAATGGAAGCTGAATGGTGATTGTCAGAATGTGGCAAGAGTAGGCAGACCGACGAAACTGGGAAATAGAGACCGACGGGTTCTGTCTAGAGAAATTCGGAAGAACCGCAACCAACCAATGTTACACATACGCCAAGAATTTCAACAAGCTTCAGGATGTGTTGTTTCCATGAATACCATCCGTAAGGAAGCTCATCTGCTTAATTTTTATGGCCGTGCTGCTGCCCATAAGCCTTTAATCACCAAGTCCAACCGCGCAGCTCGGTTAAGTTGGTGCAAAACACGCCAGCAATGGACTGTACAGCAATGGAAACAGGTTCTCTGGAGTGATGAATCAAGGTTCACCCTCTACCGTTCTGATGGTAGGGTCTGGGTCTGGCGTCTGCCTGGAGAACGCCTCCTACCAGAATGTATTGTGCCCACAGTTAAATTTGGCGGAGGGGGAATTATGTTCTGGGGTTGTTTTTCCTGGTTCGGACTAGGACCCTTGGTCCCAATTCATGGTAAGCTCAATGCCGATGCTTACTGTAATATACTGGACAACAGTGTAATATATATCTGTACTTTAAAGTATATTTATCAGGTTCCTTTTAAAATGCATTCGCTATTTATAGGCTATGATCGCTTAAGAAAATAAATGCCCTTTAAGAAAATTATTTATTTGCAGTAAACTTATAAATTTTAAAAGTTTCATACAGAAAAGGTAGGGATGGTGCCTGAACGCATTATCAAGAAAACAGTCTTCACATGACTGCCTCGTGAAGCGAGAGAAAGGCAATTAATTCCTAACTGAAAAATTCACACATTGGCATCACACAATTGGCGACATTAAGCATATGAAAAATGACTGATATCATCTACGCAAAATTGTCTGTTACGCTTAAACAATAAAAGGATTTTGAATTTAATAGCAGGGCACCCAGAAAACAGCAGTCCTAAAAAAATACGCCAAAAAGGAATTCGACTGCCAATTCGTACGTTAGGAGCATATTTTGGGAAAATGTTCTCAAGAGACATAACAAATTGCATGTACATTCAAAGACTATTATGAAACGAATAAGTTAGACTTAAAATTACGCAGAGAGGAAACTGAAATTTCACTAACCGCAAACACAGTCGATATTTATTCTTTTTTTTAATTTGTTTCCAGCAAGGGTGAAATACGCATCTTAATGAATTCTCTTTATCTGACAGCCGTTTTTCAGTAATAAGGCAGATGCTAGAAGTTTTTCTTTCTTTTCTTTTGAACGGAAAGTTATTGTGGGATCGAAAATAAAACGTTAAGATAAAATAGCTATTTAATTAAAGATTAGTTTTAACTGTAATTTAGAAAAATGTAAAATTTAAGAATACTATATGTGATTCTACATCACAAACAGTATACTTCCTACGTTGTGGAAATACTATGGATTGGACCCATGTTATTTCCAGGATGACAACGCAAGCTGCCATGTAGCGAGGTCCAGCATGGATTGGTATGCTGATAATGGAGTGCATCGACTCGAGTGGCCTGCCCAGAGCCCAGACCTGAACCCAATAGAGAACCTCTGGGACGAGTTGGATCGTCGAATTAAGGCGGGTGACACACGCCCAAAATCAGTAAAAGAGCTTACCTGCCTTGTGCAAACAGAGTGGAATAAAATACCATTAAATGTAATACAAGGACTAGTTGAGAGCATGCCCAGGAGAGTCGCAGCTGTAATTGCCTCTCGAGGAGGATCTACAAATTATTAAATGTGAACAGGGCCAAAACCAGTCTTTTTTTCCCGAGGCAAACGTGGATTTTGAAGGTACCCCTTTCCCCCTCCTTCGCAAAGCATATTTACAAAGAAAATTTCTCCAATTTATTAACAGCCGACTTATTTTAAAACTTAAAATATGTAATATAAAATAACGTATTCTGCTTTATTAAAATACTCCAATTTGATACTTTAAACCGAATCAAAAAAATTCTACTTTCAACAGGATCTTTAAGGCCCTTGTCCCTGCCCGCGAAGACACTGCTGAGCTAATACTATTCCTGTGGGGAGGCATTTTTCTAATAAATCTTTCGCATTTTAAAATTTTCATTTTTTTTTTTTTTTTTTTTTTTTTTTTTTTTTTTTTTTTTTGCATTGGATAGCGGAAGTCCCTCTCAAAATCGCTCCTTGACTACTTTTTCGATTTGAGTCATAGATATTTTTTATAAAGTTAGTTTCACTTTCAGAACCGCTTTTGGAAGTGAAAGAAACATTATAAAAATATCTACGCCAAAATTGAAAAAGTAATCACGGAGCGATCTTGAAAAGGACTTCCGCTATCCAATGCAAAACATATTATTTAAAAATGTCCAAATGCAAAAGAGTTAGAAAAATGCATCCCCATAGGAATGGCATTAGCTCGTGAACATCTTCGCGGGTAGGGGCAGGGACCTTAAGCCATCATCATTAGATTTTTTTATGCTTTAGCATAGCCCAGATATAATAATTTTAACAATATTATGCTAAACATAGCCATGAAAAAAATCGCCAAACGAAAGATACATTTGGAACACTTTCATCCTAGCGCCCGGAGCACATGCCCTTCTCCCCCCCCGCTCTCTTAGTTTTGGCCCTGAATGCGAATAAAGCTCTTTTTCTTTTCTATCACAATTGTCAAGTACTTATTAGCAGCAATATTATATTAGATATTGTATTAATTCAATACTAGTTTTTTTTTTTTAAAGTCAGTTATTAAAAAATGTCAATTTGTGGAGAATCCCTTAAGATTCAGCCGTTTTTAGAGAGCAGAGTAAAAACATCTCACTAAAATAATGGTATCTTTTTGAATTTTCACGACATTTGATTGGATTTTTTTCATAAGTCACTCCATAGAATTGACTATTAAATGATGTAAAAAAAAATGTTTTTCTAGTTCGCGCATGCGCAGATAAAAATTATTTTATACAACTACTCATATTTCATAAAATATTTAATATATTTATATTCCAATTGCGCTACATTTTTTCTACTGCATTTTGCCAATTTTTCTGAAATTTGCGTTAAATTTGGTCAAAAACCCAGCATGATATAAACAAAAAACATACCAGAATTTTTTGAATTTTTCAAAAAAATCGCTCTATCGCCATAAATATACATGCTATTCTCACAAAAATTAGTGTACATATTCTACTGTATTCATATATTTGTATTCTAAAGCGATAAGTCGTTTCGTGCATTTTCATGTACAGGGCGATCCCAAATATTTCTATTATTCTTTGTTTTTTTGCCGGCCCCCTAATTATCCGCTTAACAAATGAATGTAAATAAATATAAAGTGAAACATAATCTTTATATTTCTGAAGTTCCAGAAGAATCCGACCAGTATATTTTTAAATATTTGACAAAATGTCAAAAACTGAAAGTGTACAAATACTTTTTGGTAGATAGTGTATATGTGTCAATATAGCAAGCCCATGGCAACAGGCTTGCTTCTGGATTTAATCACTGACTTAGCATTCTCTCACGAACATAGCCTGTGTCAGCCTGTGACGTGTTTAAGAGTGACCAATTAAAAAATAAATAACTCAGCACATTCAGTAGCGTAGCTATGTTTTTTGGCGCCCGGGGCCAGCAAGAAATTTTGCGCCCCCACCCCAATATAGATATATAACAATTTCTCTCAATTTGGCGCCCCTAGGCCTCGACGCCCCCCTTGCCCCCCCCCCCCCTTAGATACGCCATTGAGCACATTTGGGACTGAGAAAATGTAAAGTGCAAATGTAAAGCCAGTGATGCACTGACCGTGGTTAGAGACAGACGTCTCTAAAATCACTGCTATGATTTGGCTAAAAGGCCGTAATTGTTATACACCCTTTGTAAATGTTATTCAATAACCCAGAAACCATTACATATGTGTGTATAAACCACTGGACTCCATTATTGATATATATGAACGTTGTAAAACTTCGTTATCTTTGATGTCATCGCATTTTATATATCAGCAGATGCAAATTTTCTCGACTCTTATGCGTAATTACATATTGAAAACAGGCAATATACATTCACAAATCGGAATCTAATCTAATCAAGGGGATGCTTTCAAGGAAAAACAAAACAAAACTGGAATATGTAATAACACTTTCATTACACCAGAAAGAAAAATCACGTGATTCGTATTTACAAACAATCTGATCATTTTTATTAAAATCTCGGAACCTGAAGAATCTTTTTAAACGACCTTGTCCTTATATAGCAACTGCTGAAAGTGAAGTTTCTACCTGTTATGAATTTTCTTAACTAAGTTTTAACATATTATATGGAATAATACAGGGCTACTCAAAATAACTATTTTTTTAACTACTTTTCTCCTATGGAGAGTAATTGTTGAAATCTGGAATTCAAGTGTGTTATGAGCTATCTAAAATGCCTAACTAGATTTTTCCTTTTAAACCTTTATTAAACAGCGAATGGAAAGAATGCCTTAAAATTAATTTATTAATTTATAGTGAATTTCAGACAATATTAAAATGTTGTCATCGTAAACACAATGTTTTAGCTGTTTATTCGAATGTTATAGCTGCGGAGTATTTTTCTGTAATCTAGCATAACAGGAAGAGAATCAGAAATCGGTTACAAAATTCAATCTTAACATGTAAAAAACCAATCGAGTAAAATAAAAAGAGTGAAAAAAAAAATCAAGTATAGTTTATCCGAAATTTTGTCTACTGGAGCAATCTCATAGAATTCATCAAAATCGTTTAGAGTCAATTTCCTTTCTTAATAAAAGTGCGTGATCTGGAAAGAATTTAATATGTTGGAATCAAATTCTCAGTAAATTTATATGTGTGAAAACTAAATTAATTATCCTTTTCTTAGCGATAAATATAAATATATATGAACGTTGTAAAACTTCCTTATCTTTGATGTCATCGCATCTTATATATCAGCAGATGCAAATTTTCTCGATTCCTATACGTAATTACATATTGAAAACAGGCAATATACATTCAAAAATCGGAATCTAATCTAATCAACGGGATGCTTTCAAGGAAAAACAAAACAAAAAACTGGAATATGTAATAACACATTCATTACACCAGAAAAAAATCATATGATTTCTATTTACAAACAATCTGGTCATTTTTATTAAAATCACGTAACCTGAAGAATCTTTCTAAACGACCTTGTCCTCATTTCTGATACATATGGAAAACAACCTGTCTTCGATATTTCTTTAAAAAGTACCACATTCTTCATAACCTTGTTTCGCCAACGTTAAGCAAGTGGGTGCCCAGCAATTATCTGGAGAACTCTTCTCGCATACTTTAAAACTACCTACTTGAATTAAAATTCGAAGAGAGTGCCAAAATAAACGAAGCGTAGGTATAGCCAACACTTCTACTTTCACTTTTTAGGGTGGGGGTCATAGGTGTATTGTAAACAGACATCCTGTCTCCAAAATACCCACCCACATGAGCATCAAAAGGATATTCCAATTCTTACGATTATTATAAGCTTAAATGAGGGGATATTAGTTCAGAATTAACTCACCCACCTCATGATTTGCTATTAGCATGGGCGTTAGATCTTAAAATTTGCTTAGTTGTACATAAAAGGAGAAAGCAATTTTAACATAAATCGCTTCATAGGTTTTTTCAGCGAATAATTGATGAGGAATTTGGTTTTTATGTAGTAATTCAAGGTGATTATTTTTAAAAAGCAATTTTAATATTAATATCTTTTTAAGTGTAGATGCATTAAACCTTAATTAAGTAAAATCCTTGAAAGTATAAACGAATGTTCATTTTCTAAAACATGCAAAACTTGTATGACAAGATGACAGTACCACCAAAAGTTAGAGTTTCCTCAAAAAGTAAATAATTACAAAACAGATGAATGATGTTTGATGATGAAAGAGAAATAATTTGTACACCTAAAAACTTCTAAAGTTGCAGCTTAAAATGCGATTTTTGATATATTAGTACGAGAAAATTAGAAAACATTTCTAGATTAGTCACCAAAGCTATTTTCAAAAATCTTAAACTTTTATAGTACTTTTACAAGTCTTCAGACAACTTGCTTCATACAGTAATGAACTAATTTAAATTCTGAATATAAAGTAGCAAAATCCTTTGCATAAACAGTTGTTGAAATATGCCAATTGTGCCTACTAACACGGGAGGCAAATTCTACTGCTGTGGACAATTAAATATCACTAATTAAATCAAATTTTGAAAGAACTCCATTCTTATACGGTGTTATAAGTGGATCTGAATAATAAAAATATTTTATTAGAAACTTAATGAGAAAATCTCCATGCAAATACATTTGCAACCACATACTATCAAAAATGAGCATCCTATATAGAAAGTAATTGTATAAATATAACTGGAAATTTTGAGCTGCAATAGCAAGCCGGCTATAAAAAGGCAGACACAAAGTATACTATTATTTTCAACACAATCTAACTGATTGGTAAAGAAGTGTACGAAGACATATGATGACACATGAAGACGTATGAAGATACAAAGTAATCAAGACGGGAGCTTTATCGCGTCTTACTTTTTTAAGAAGAGATTTTAGAATTTTTAAAATTGATTTAGTAGTTATCGGTTTCAGAGTCTGTTTCTTACAAATATATTTTTTCTTGCCATTTTGCAATATTTTAAATCACTTTAAAAATCAAAATAACATTAAATAATAAATTGGAAAACATTTGTTTAATATATTTAACCGTCATTCATTTTACAGCGAGAAGCTAAATATGAAGTACTGCTTTATCTAATATCTTCTTTCTTTATTACCATCATTTTAATTAATTTATAACAGTTTTATATAGCAGTTACTGGTACTTGAGCTTTATCTCATTGCTCAGAAAAGTTGTACCCAACACTGGCAAGATAATTTTTTGTCTCTTTTCAATTTTTAAAAAAATTATATATCTTTTTTAAAAGCAGTTTTCGTGAAGATCTGAGGTTTAAAATTTACTTCTATTTATAATTTCTAAATTGAAAGTTTCAAAGAAACTATTAAAAATGAGTTGTTGAAGTGAAGTTAGTAAAGGGAACTTCCTAAATGAAAAAACTCAAACTTCAGAACATCAGAAAAAGCATATGATATAAAAAAATATTTTTAAAAACATAACTGGAAATTTTAGGTTGAAATAGCAAATTTTTAAGGTAGAAAATAAGGCATTTTGAAATTCCTCGATAGTTCTTGATATCAAAAATCAAAATTACTTTCTGTGGGATTTTTTTTTTTTTTTTTTTGGATCACCTATTCTTTCAATGCTCTACCGCAGCGATTCCCAACCTGGAGTACGCGTTTCCCTGGGGACACATGGCCGGGCCGGCCTGTTAGGGGTACCTGAAAGTAAAATCGGTAATGGCGGAAATTACAATAATGGTTACAAAAGTCACAAAAATTTTAGAAATGTCAATGTAATTTGTATCAATTTATTACAGGTTGTGATAAGAAAATTACTAATGAAAAAAAAAAAGTGTTTATGTTACCTAGTTGAGTTGATTAAGCGAAGGGGGAGGAAGGGGGGGTGTTTCTGAGGAATTGGTTATCCGAAATGAAAAGCCCTAAAAGAGGACATATGAAAGAAAAAGGCTTGGGTGGTGCTCCCTATCATATCGAAAAAAGTCTACATTTAAAAAAAAATTCTCTTTCTATTATGATCTTTAGTATCTCCACTTTATACCGAAATTATAAAAGCTCAGAACTAAAATCTTAAAATTCAAAGCTACGAAAACATAACGTCAATGCTCAAAGTAAAGATTCAAAAGGTTTACAAACGCATTTCGTGTTGTACCGCAAATATTTACCACAAAAGAAAGCGATCATAGTCGCTGACAAAGGATGGCCATTAATCGTAAAAGATAATACCGTAAAAAGATACCGTAAAAGATAAGACCTAAGTGTAATACCGAAATTTCTAAAGCTCAGAACTAAAATCTCACTTTTCAAACCTACAAAAAACGCAGTGATCAGAGTAAAACCTCAAAGATTATGAAACACATCAGTTTGTGAAGAAACTCAAAAGGTTTAGAACATTGGAGAAAAAAAAAAAAACGGTATGAGAACAGAAAATTCCCGATCATAGGCGCTGACCAATACCCCTAGCTGGATTTTGGAGTTAAACTAAAATTTCTTTTTCTGAGATGTTTTGGAAACAGAAAATTTAAATTTGTTCTTCATAAATGAATTAAAATAATTAAACATTAAGATAAAAAGGAATTAAGAATTTTTCGCCCCCATGTTACTGCTAAGCAAATTCAATTTTCAATTCTTCCGTTCTTTTTATGCATATAGCATGTATCTCCAAAAAAAAAAAAAAAAAAAAAAAAAAAAAAAAGCATAAGTTCATATTTTTTCCCGATTTAGAAAAAAAAGTTTCAATTTCCGTTTTTTAAAAACGCCGATAAATATTTATTTTTTAATATTTTAATGTTTCTTACATGTTATTTTTTATTATTTTTTTTTTTTTTTTTTTTTTTTTACATTTTGGAGGTGGGGTGTGAGAGTTAATGATGTGTTATTAAAATTGTGTTGCACGAGAAGCTCTGAGAAAAAGTCTTAGTTTAACTTATTTTACGTTTACATTCTCCATTCATGAAATTGCAGCGCAGGCTGCAGATCTTTGGTAAGTCCGTTTCAAAATCTTACTCTTTCTCCGAATTAGTTCTACCGGTTCCCATATTTTTGTGATTTATCGAAAAAGTTATCATAAAAATTACAAAATCTGAAACAAACTCACCATTTTTCATCCCAACTTAATCCAAAATAGATAATTATCCGCTAATTATTGTCACTAAATATCTTGAAAGACACAAGCACCGTAGCACAACGCATCGAATTTGCAACAGCTATCTCTATCCATCCCACTTACCGCCAGAATTGTTGAAAGAAAACAACGAATATATTTTTTTCTAACAAAAGAACAAGACTCCCAAAGTCAAAGCCTTAACGTCATCGTCAGTGGGACGACGACAGGAAGGTGTTGTGCAAAACCATAGCCTGTAAACGTCGTTTTTTGCGATGTTATCCGTTGGCCTTACAACTAAGGGCGATTCCGCAGAAAGTGCTGATGTAATTGGGAAGACAAAAGGTGCTGAGGTGAAACAGGAGATATTAGCGGAACTCACGAAACCAACCAGACAGATAAGCTGCAATAAAAATGTGCACTTATTTACTTATGTCTACAGAATTATTTTTAAAAACATAAAATATGGTTGGTTATCTCATTAGCACATCCATGGGAGCAGCTAAGGGAGTTGTAGCTTCTACCAGGTCACGGGGCTAGATTAATTATTTAAAGTTTTCTAAAATTATGAAAGTGTATTTTTGTTATTTTTAATATTTTTCAAAATGGAAATTTTGAAAAATATTAATCCTTTTACAATTTTTTCTTATATTTTTTTAAATGAAACTTGAAATGTTAACATTTTTAATATTGTCCATTTAAAACAACATTTTTTTTTTTTTTTAATCAGAGAGGGTTTAAAGTCTTCAGAACCAGCCCTATCAAAAATTTTCAAAGCCCTACACTTAGGTTTCGCTGATTGCCCCACCCCCAGTCTTCGCTCTGCATCAAATCAACAGAAAAAATGTATGTCGGGCTCGACACATCTCGTCCATTTTTAATCAAATGTACAAAGAACGGACCGAACTTGTCCTACATTCCAGACAAGATCTCGAAAACATAGACCTCTAAAATATTTTTAATTTAAATTTTGGAAATATATATATATATATATATATATATATGACTTGGTTATTTAAGATTTATTATTGATCTCTCTCGACCAAAGAAGCATTTGCTTCCAAATTAAACTGAAGGCTGAATGTGTATTGGAAGATAAAGGAATAATAGGAAGGGAGATACGGGACTGTGGACAATGCTGCAAGTGTTAGTTTAAAAATTGCACTTTAAGTACAACAGTAAAAAACGGCGACTGTCTTAAACCATTATTATTCAAACAGTCATTCCATTTTAATGCTACAAGATCGAGCCCGAATTGTACGACACCAAGTTTCTTGCATTTAATAGGCACACAGTCATCTTATCACTAGTTACGGTAAGTCTTCGGAAAATAACATTTCTTAAGTTCTCAAAATCTTAAATTAAACCATTACTATTTGCATTAGAGTACTCATTTGGCAATTTACATGACCTAAACAATTTTGAATGAATTCCGTAAAAAAAATTTCATTATTTTTATTACAGGGTTCAATTATAGACCGTTTCCTAATAATCTTTATTTCTTGTTTTGGACAATAGGGTTTCAAACTTTTTGATAAGCGTGGGTTCTGATTTTTAATGCCATTATATTTTCAGATTGCTGCAAAATATTTTTCACAAAAAATATGCCGGTAAGGTAACATTGAATTTCATTCATTGTGGTATAGTTTTGTTTTGGAATATTTTAAATAAATTCTAGCAGTGGTATTCCGTACGTGAGACAATAGTGTCAGGGCGCAAAAGACATCAAAAATTTCTTACCTATAAAACTAACGTGAAAAATCTAGTAAAATACTAAAGAAGGGCGGCAATATTTTGATTTTATCCAGGCGCTCAAAACACGACTATGCCACTGAATTATAGGGCTGTAATGTTAAAGTTACCTCGCCCGATGAAAGATTTAATTACTACATTCTTGACATGATATAGACAATGTATAGTATTGCATCGCATAAGAAATGTACAAATTTATGAAGAAGATTTTGAATCTTCTCTGACTTATTTTTTAAATTATTATTCATTTGTAATAAGAAATCTAGGTTTAAGTGATTGAGCTTTCTTTCAAATTTTATAAATCGACCGGTTTAGTTTTATTCTCACGCGCAGTAAAGGGAAAAATAATACACAAAAACTACGGCATTTTTCATGCATCTTCTAAACTGAGATACTGACAAGGACATTCTTCTTAGTGTTCTATCAACTAAACTCCTATGTGTATCTGAGTATTTAAGCCAGTAAAACCAAAACCATATTTATTTCCATTGTACTTAAATTGTAAGAAAATCACATGGCACCACTATATTTAATTTTCTTTGAGATCTGATCACAATGTACATATATATTAACAATTTTTCGAGCTTTTTTTATCTGGCAGTTGTATAATAGCAGTGTGTGCGCAGCAGATATAAAATCATACAAATAATAAAAAAAAAAAAAAAATTACATACAAAAAAAGAATACAGTCGAACCTCGTTAACATGAACTTTAGGGGAAACAAATTTTGTTCATGTTAACAATAATTCATGTTATCAGTATCAAATTTTTGCATTTTTTATAGGGGACTGAAAACAATTGATGTGAAAAGTCATGTTAAGAGTGTTTATGTTAACGAGGTTTGACTTTATTAACATGGGCCCGAAGAACACTGAGCGGGTCAGCTAGAAAATAAGCGAAAAACATATAGACTAATCCAATCATTTTCCTTCTTATGAGTTCAATTTATTTCAAGTTTCCAGATTAAAGCTGAATTTAAATATTTAAATAAAAAATATTTTCAGTGTCATTTCTAATTTTAAGTTAAATGACTAACAGAGTATAATCGATTCTTTTCTTCTTTTTTTTCATTATATTGTGTCCGGAAAACAAATATGAACATATTTAATGGAGAATGCTTATACAGAAGTGTTCAAGCAAAGTTAGAAGGAAAATCTTACAACAAATTCTGTATCTCAGTTTTATTTATTTATTTATTTACTATAAAAACATAACCTAAATTTAAATATTTTCCTGGAAAAGAGAATTTCTAAGATCTCATCACTTTTAGAAGCGTTAAGTTTTAACATCTTGTTACAATCTTGTCATTCTAAATTACAATCTTCTAAAATAAGACATTTATCTATGTCAGTTGCAATTCGAGATGTTTGCAATCTTCCCAACACGTACGGGCTCAAGTTAGTTATCCTTGTGTTGTATCGTGAAAGACGTGTTATGCAAGAAACAAAAGATATAGCATTCTTTAGCAGTTCTCGCGTTTCTACTGTCGGTGATAACAGGGGAGTTTTATTTTCTTTCTTGCTATTCCAATACTAATATCTAATTGGCCCAGTTTTCGGTTAATTGTTTCCTTCCTTCTGGTTGTTCGTTTGCATTGTAGTAGGGAATGTAATTAAGTTCGTTAGCTCTTTTCTGCGACTGATACAGGAGCGAGAAGGGAGGAATATCAATAAAATGTTTGTACAATGATAATGTAGAACAAGTCTTCATATTTCATTAGAGAAAAATGTTCAAGAAGTCAGAACTGATACCAGCTAACCGTATCGCAGAATTGTGGTATATTGTCTCGCTGCTGAGTTTTCATTCCAGATAATAAGATAATGCAGTAGAAATGTGGATTGTTGTGGACTGTAGACACGCTTTACTCAACATAAGTCTATAAAAAATTTTAATGTCGTCCAAGACCGAAACAAGAGGTGCATCTGCCTGGAGCGTTTTTTAGTGAATATTGTTCAATTTTAGAAGCATGAAATTGAATTATTTGTTAAGGCAAATGAAGACGCTGCCATTTAAAATAATAAGTTGTTTAATTAACAGGGACTTTTTAACAACATATTAATACAATATTAAATTCCAGCACAGAAATAGTGTTTTTTATCCTAATACATTAAATAACGCCTATTTTTAGCTCGCAGTGCGTAAAATATATTATTTTAAAACCTTCCAGCAGTATAATATTTGAGATCCATAGCACCATAATCTTTTATCTCAATTTTTAAGGTTGATAATTAAAAACTTAAAAATTTGAACACTTATGTTCTATGTATCCGTAAGGGTGCTGGTCTCTCTCAGCTTCCGAATTCCCCTCCGTAATGTTAAATCTATGGGCGTTTGATGCATTCATATGTTTAAAATATCTCCTCAAGAAATTAATATTTTTAAATCCTTGTTTCTATATATCATTTTTAAAGGATGTCTTTTTAGTTCTCAAAATATTTTTAAATATCTACTCTTAATTTAATATGTTGTGTTTTAAAAGCTGACAAATTGCGAGTAAGATTTTAACACTGCATATAAAATTCCCAATAGATTTTAGAAATATTTTGAAAACTAAGAAAATCAGAGACATCTTTTAAGAAGTGTACAGAGAAAAAAAGAAATTAAACATATCAATTTCATGATTTCGAGATATGTTATTCATGAATGCATCAAATGCCCCGAAACTTAACATTAAGTAAATTCGGTAGATAAGTGACGAGCAGCCTTAACCTTGGATTCCCCTTGAAATCCCATCGCTTATTTTCACCCACACACCAAATTGACACATAGTCCTAAAAAGTTGTTGCTACGGGAATATTCAATGAAATTGAGGAAAATTGAATATCATTTTATAAAAACTTCAAAATTTTGGAAGACGTGAAAGCATGAGTGTGTATTATCATTAAATATAGAGAATAAATCAATATTAAGATGTATTAATTCGTAAAACAAAATGTTTTCAACTTGAATAGTTAGTGACAATAAGTTTAAAAATAAAAAAAATTAACGATCATGTATAATTCATAACTTAAAATTTAGGACTACTTAGAAAGCTAACTTTAAAGGAATAAGGCAACAACATTCGTCATTATTTGAGGAAAGGAAAATTGAAAGGAATGGGAAATATTCTTCAGGACAATGCCTTCATTGACCTTTCCTTTAAGCACTTGCTTTCATTGTATGCAAATAACTTTTTAATTAAAAAGAATTTTTTGTACGTTGCATTCCATTTCTTATTTTAGATTCCGTAAGAATGCATTCTGTCGATGTTGATTGCATATTTCAGCAAAATTTCTCGGTGTTTGAATTTAGAAGAACGCATTTAGACAGCTTTCAAATAATAGTTGTGATTAAAATATATGTGCTAGATCCAACAGAATGACAGCTCTTTTATCAAATGTGTCAAAATGGCAAAACAAATGAATGCGTTACTTATAAACCAAAAGAAGGTATCGTCGCCAAGTTAGGGATATAAATTACAAAGTGGTAACCCAGATAGATGTTGATATATAAGAAAATTACATACCTGATTTTTTTTTTTTTTTTAGAATTGTAAGAAATCAGTAAGTTATTATATTATTTCAACAAAGTAAAAAAAATAAGTATAAAAGTAAAAATTTTTAAAAGAAAAAATCATTTATAAGCATCCTTAAAAATCACGCCTAATTGCAATTTATGTTTTTTCTAAAAAATTTTCAGTTGCAATACATTAACTTCCCGAGGGCACAGAACTCCATTTTAAAAAATCCACTTTTTTATCGCTTCGTAGTATGTAAGGGATTTATAATACAGCACCTGGTCCCATAATGGCCCACCTAAGGTTTGATTGCTTTTTCAACCATGTTAATATTATTTTTCAAGGGAACTACTTATGCTGTTGTTTAGAGAGATTATTGTCGTAAATAAAAGTCTTTATACTATTAAAAATTACATAAGTTGAAATGTAAAAATGTTATACGGGCCATATATTGGGAACACCCTTTTCTCAATATGCCTTTTTTTTTGTAAATTTTTGGAAAATTGAAAAAAAAATTACAAATTATTGCATATTATATAATGTCTATATATATTTCATATGCAAGTTTGAAAAAAAAAAACACAAAATTAAAAAAATAATAATAAATATTTATTTTTACTAAGAAATTTATTAATTAAAGAAAAGAAATGAAACAAAAATTATTTGTTTCAAAAAATTTGAAATGACGACAAAATTATGCAACAGTTACAAATTTTAAATATCAAACGATTCGGTTCGGTAGTATTTGCTCTGTTATATGCGGACAGACGGAGTGAACGACAACTATAGGTTCTACGTGTTGACATAATTACGAACGCATCTACAAATGTATTAATTAAAAAAACTCCAAACTCTTGTTACATCTAATCTTGTCTTTATAATTAACATGAGAAAATCATTTTTCAAGTACTAGAAAAGAATTTAGCAGCTTTCTAGAGCTATTCGATAGCCACAATTTCACAACATTGCCTCAATCAAAATAGTGTCAGTAGAGTTCTTTTCTGCCACATTTACAGTTTTAATAAATTTAATCTTTAGAAAATTAATTATAACAGTATTAAACAGGTGTTATTAAAACAGTTATTAAAAGTGAACATAGTTTTATTGGCATATAATGTGACAGCTGAAGTTCATTTCATTCCATTTTATTTATTCTACTTTTGCTCAAAACACGAAATTTCGATTGTGGAATTGTTACAATTAACTGAATTTTAATAGGATTAAATTTTTTCCATTTAAATGTGCCTGATTTTTTAATATCTTCAACTTGCTTAACAATACTGTAGCCATAGACATTAAACTTAAATTTAGAACAAAAGCGAATTAATATTCATAAATTAACATGAAAAAAGGATCAAACTCATATCACACCTAATCTTGTCTTTATAATTAACATGAGAAAGACCATTTTTCAAATACTGGGAAAGAATTTAGCAGCTTTCTTAGAGCTATTCGATAGCTACAGTTTTACCACATTGCCGCAATCTAAATAGGGTCAGTAGAACTTTTCACCCGCATTCACAATTGTAATAAATTTGATCTTTAGAAAGTTAATTACAACAGTTATTGGAAAGGTCAGAAGAAAAAATTAATTGTGCCATGATCATGCAGATCGTTTCTAAAGGTTAACTATTTTTTTAACACATGCATATGTTGGAGGGATTGTAATTCAATGAAAGGGAGTTATTCTTCGTGCAATCGCCGTAGTCTTACATCACGTGATATTTCATCCACTCTAAAAGGTCTCGACAATGATACATGCTTATGTTTAGATTGTTTATATTCGATTACGAAAAGAGATTTAGGGAGTTGATAAGTTAAACGATTTTGGTACAGTTTAACCTAAGATGTATTAGACATCATTTGCAACAAAAGTCAATTTTTAAAACGTTCCTGAATCATTAATAATAACCTAATGTTCTTGTGTTAAATATTTCACGAGATACAATCTCTGAATAATTGATGAAAGATTAATTTCTGAACCCTAGTTGCGAAAATGTCCAAAATCAGGTAAAATATTACACGTTAGTTCTTTAATTTAGGTGTTAGAATTCGTTTAATAATTAAGTCAAATTTTGTAAATTTGGAGGGGGAATCACAATTGCCAAAAAAGAGCGAAATTTAGTTAACAAAAGTGAAAAAAAAAATCTCTCTGATTTGATCCATATGAAGTAAATCGGAGAGCATTTTTATGATTCTTGAACGGACAATGTTTGAAAATTGTTAAAGGGATGAGGCGGGCTCGGGTTTGCTTTTTATAACAGTTCTCAAAGTCATGCAAATTCCTTTTATACTTCAAAATGAAAATTTTATTTTTTATTCACAAATTGATTTTCAAAACTTTCAAGAGGAGAATCAAGAATGTAAAGTTTCTTAGCGTTTTAGAATCTTTTAATCAGTTGGAAAGGGAATTGAATTGTCAATGTGAGGTATAATGAGAAATATTTTCTTCGACCTTTGCACGGTTAGTGTTAACACAAAAAAGCCGCGGACTGTGTTTTGTCCGTTTTCACTTTGAGTTAAAAAGTCGTTTTCTAGAATTACCACTAAACTACTTACTACTACTACGTTTTCTACTAAAATTTGTCCTTTAGAAAGTTAATTATAACATTTATTATAAAGGTCAGATGAAAAAAATTAATTGTGCCATGATCATGCTGATAATTTCTAAAGGTTAACTATTTTTTTTTTTTAACACATGCATATGTTGGAGAGATTGTATTCAATGAAAGGAAGTTATTCTTCGTGCAATCGCCGGAGTCTTACATCACGTGATATTTCATCCACTCTGAAAGATCTTGACAATGATACATGCTTATGTTTAGATTGTTTATATTCGATTACGAAAAGAGATTTAGGGTGTTGATAAGTTAAAAGATTTTGGTAAAGTTTAACATAGGATGTATTAGACATGATTTGCAACAAAAGTCAATTTTTAAAACGTTTTTGAAATCATTAATAATTTTATGTTCTTGTTTTAAATATTTAACGAGTTTCAATATTTGAATAATTAATGAATGATTGTTTTCGGATTCTAGTTGCGTACAAAAATGTACAAAATTGGGTAAAATATTACATGCTAGATTTCCTTTTTTAAAATTTAGATCTTTGAATTTATTTAACAATTAAGTCAAGTTTTGTAAGAATTCATTGAAAAAAGAAAAAAAAAAATCACGGTTGCAAAAAAGATCGAAATGCAGTTAACACGAGTAAAAAAATCTTAGTTTTGTACTGTTTAAAGCAAATCGGAAAACATTTTTATGATTCTAGAACCATCCATGTTTGAAATTTATTGGAGATGAGGTCGACTCAGCAGCCCGAGGCAGTGAATCCTTGTCTAGTCGGATTTGTTTTTCATACCAGTTCTTCAAAGCCTTTAATGTTTGATTTGTATACCAATCCTCTTTATATCTCAAAAAAAATATTCAGAAATTAAAGAGAAACAACTTGCAAGTTAAGAAACAAGACAGTAGCTTGAGATTCTTAATCCTTTGAGGAGCAAGCAATAATGTCTCTAATATTTAATTCTCATTAGAATTGAAAAAAAAAAAAAATAATGAAAAAATAAGGAAAGGCAATTTTTCAACATTCCTCCCCCCCCCCCCCACCTAAAGTTAAAAGTATAAAATTTAATTTAAATTTTCTGATGCGAATCTTGTTTAAATTAGCTGGGATGTAATGCATCCCATCGCCCCTCAAGAGGTTAAAGAGTTTACAATCTTTTAAAAATCACTTGGAAAAGGAATTGAGTTTTTATTGATGGGACATAATGAGAAATATTTTCTTTGACCACTGCACGGTCAGTGTTAGTAATACAAAAAAGCTGCGAACTATGTCTTGTCTATCTTCACTTTGGGCTAAAAATCTTTTTCAAGATTAACTGGAAAATGCAAAATATGTATATTTTTTATTATCTTTTACAGCCACTGAAGAAAATAAAAAAATTCAAAAACTTTTATATATCTTTCATCAGAACGAATATTTCGAGTCCGAAAAATATAGTTCCAGATAATCAAAATTACTAACATTCGATAGCTTTATCCCATTATTACATACTAAGTACACATCAAATTTCAACCCTCTATCTCAATTTGTTCGGGAAATAGAGTGTTTACAGACATACAGACAGACGGATGGCAATTTTTTTAAATATGTTTTTCGGAATCTCCAGTGTCTGAAACGTGTAAATTTGCCAAACAATATTTTTCGATTTTCAAAACGATTGCAAGACTTACCCTATACTACGTATGATGGGTAAGTAAAAATAAGATGGCCATTTTAAAAATACGATAGCCATCGTTTAAATGTGAATCACATTTGGAAAAAAAATGGAATTTGATCCAGCAGAGTATCCAATTCCAATGTAGACAGCAAAAATGAAATAGCTAGTTCCGTTCTATTCTGTATTTTATTCACAAAAATGCGTCCGATTGGAGTATGCAACAAAATATATACAAACTAGCCTCTGCTGTTTTGAAATTCAATAAGATTGTTTTGGCCTTCTATACCAGACATGTTAAAAAAAATTCCAGAATGTCTCACAAGCTTAGGAATATCTCAAACAAATAAAAAATCATGAGACGAAACACAATATTTCACCTTGATTCACACATAAAATATATACTATATATTAAAAAAAAAAAAAAATTACTGTTTTACTTAAGGTATTCGCTCCGCACATCTTCGGAAGTAATTTTTCGAAACTTTCTCATATTATACATTTTTCTATATTAATATTTATCTTAAAACTTTAAAAATATATATATATAAATTACAGCAATTACCCAGAAAACAAATCAGAGAAAAATAGTCAAAATTATGTTAAAAACTGACATTTTCGAAAAACGTATTAACTCAAAAATAAAACAATGCATTGACATTTTATAAATTGTATAATAGAAAGAATAACTTTCTCTGGGACTTAGACTACACATATTATGAACGCTTCTCTATCTCAGATCGTATGACAGTTAAAATACTAATGTAATTAAAAATTCGCAAAATGTGTCTCAGGTTTGTCATTTATACCAATGTAAATATAAAACTATTTAATAGATTATCATAAGTGTAGTCTATTCCTCCCAAAAGACATTTTTAAAGGAAATATAGAAAATTTCGCGGCATTTCATGATTTTTTTTTTTTTTTTTTTTTTTTTTTTTTTTGCGTATAGTAAAAATCTGAAAAAGATCGGAGACGTATAAAAGGAGTATTTTAATATAATTGCATAAATAAAAAACTGATATTTTCAAAGAAAATTACATTTCAAATTTGTTCAGATAGCTTAATTGGTGACTAAAATAATAAAAGAGATGTTACAAGTATACATTTCATTTAAATCTTCTTAGTACCTTCAAAGCCTTTCCAAGCCCTTCAGAGAATTTTTTTATAACTAATTGTTGTTTACTTATGCAAATGCGTCATATATTTGTCAAAAATTTCGTTTTGAAAATAAACAAGCCATTAATTATTAAGGAGGCTCAGGGGTTGATCGATATGGAAAAACATGCAGGCAGAGCTCTTGCTTGGAGTCCTTATAAAAACAGAAATATTCAAAGTAATTAATTTAAACTTTCTGATATTTTAAAAGGTATGTTTTTAGTCTTATAAAATTACAAAATGAAGTACTTCAATGTAATATAATAAGAAATATAGTAAAATTTATATAACACAATTTTCGAAAAAAAAATTATGTGCTATATTCACCAACACTAAGATATCTTAACGTTGAATTGACATAAGAAACTAATTTTTGCTTTAAAATGATCCGGAAATTTTACTCTATAGCATGAATTAAGGTTATAACTATCACTCAAAAAAACATTATTAAAAAACTTTCAAAAATTTGAAAATTAAAAAAACTCTTAAAAATACAACTATTCTTTCATTAAAAATACTTAAAATAATAAACTATATTAATTCATTCTATAGATAGTGATGTTATGTGCATGCAAAAAACTAGGCTATTTCATCAAATAGTTTTTTTTTTAATCTTGGTGTTAGTCGTCAAAAATCAATTTTTGAGAAAACGCTACTTAAAATTGAAATTATATGGGTGCAGCTAGAGATGGGAATGCTCGGAAAAAAACCGGAAAAATTGGGAAAAAAAACCGGTTTTTTTTTTTTGGTTTTTTCCCGAAGGCTTATTTTTCAATTTTTCCGAACTGGAAAAATTGAAATTTCATTTATGAAATAATGTAGTGAAAATTCTGTAATAGCTACATTCTCATACTTTTTATTTTATTTATTTTTATGTTGAATGTCTCACATGAAAATTTTAATGTGGGAATCTGATCTCTGAGCAGAAATGTGTTTGAGAAGAGTTGAAAGGATCCTTCACATTTTTTTTTTCTTGTTTGAAACACAAGACCCTTTGTAAAATTTCTCTTGAAAATAGACATTTTAGAAAAAGTTTAATCAACAAATTGAATCTTTCGCAAGTGCAGTAATTGAAGAAAAGAAAAATCTCATGCCATACAGCAGCTGAATCTTATTAAGTTGCTTATATGTATGTAAATAACCTTATTAAAAATCTCTAAATAGGAACCCAAATATAGTAATAATTTCTTATTAAAAAATTCTGAATATATTTTGTACAAGTATATACAAAAAATTCACAATTTCACAAAAACTTGATTACATGAAAAAAATCTAGATTTGTAATTAGATGTAACTTCTCTTTTTAAAAATTAATTCGTGTGTAAAATTATTGCAATAATATGCCGATTAATGGAAATGATAAAATTAAAAATTCAACATAAAATTTTGAAGTATGCATTTATTACTTTAATCTATCTTTTCAAGATGTAAGTATTGAATTCGTGAAAAAATTTGGTGTATTTAAACGTTTTAGAAGGTCCTGAACACGTTTTAATGGTTTTTGGAAAATATCTGTCACTCTGTGAGTCTGTATGTGACAAATTTTATGGGCACTATCTCAAGAACTGATGCACATAATTTCACAAAACTTTAGTTTCAGTTATACCTTGATATAAACTCGAGATGTTTAGTTATTAGTGTATATTGCCAAACCGATGGCGCTGCTATGCTGCATTATTCATAATTTCCACAATAGTTCTATCTCAAACGAATGTATGTATTTTTAAAAAAATTCAGATTAAGTTAATCTTTGACATAACTTCGTGCTCATTACTTTTTGGTGTAAATTGCTCAACAGATGGCGCTGCTATGCTGCATTATTCATGATTATCGCAATAGCTTTATTTCAAGGGCGATTTTTTTTTTTTTTTTTTTTTTTTTTTTTTTTTTTTTTAAATCTAACTACAGCTTCAGACAGTTTCTGATATTCTGATTATGATTGTTTAGTTTTTGGTATAAATTGTCCTATAGGTAACACTACTATGCTGCATTTTTCAAGATTCCGTTATAGCTGATTAATTAAATGTTTTTTCAAGGTGATGAATCTAAAAATGACCTCAATAATGTACAGTAATGTTGCAAAAACTTGGGCAGTTTGCATTAGAAAAGTACAACTGCGATGAAAAAAAGAAAAAAAAAAAAAAAAAAAAAAACCATATTTTATTACAAGTAACTATGTTCCAAATTAAACTTTGAATTTTTGTAAATTTTTAAAGTACAGTAGAAGTTTATCTCTGTATGTAGCTGCTTTTGTTAATTCCTCAAATAGTGAGCATTTCCTATTTGTAGTGTTCTGTTTTCGTAACTTTTGAGTTCCACCCTTAGAAATATAAAATTACCATGTGGAAACATTATTGAATATGGTTTCTTACTCAAGAATAGAATACCAGATTTCAGGGTAATAAGAAATAAATTACATTTAATTAAACTTAATATTTTTCTGGTTTCAGTGAGTAAAAATCTAACAGTCAATAAATCCTACGCTATTTTTTAGTTGCAGACCTGAGTAAACCAAAGTAAAACTTAGTTTTGTTTGAATTTAGATTATAAAACTAAATCAAAACTTTTTTGAGTTGAGATTGGAAAGCTATACCAAAACTAAACATATTTTATAAAGGAAATAAAATTATATTTCCAAGAAAAAAAAGTAATGTAAAAATATACATTTTTTTAAACAAACAATGGAATTTTTGAATACTGATACTCATAATAATGACAAAACTGCAATAATTTCTTTAAACTAGTATCATTTACTTAAAAACTATACTTATGTAAATGGAATGCATAATTTATTTCATTCCAAACTACAGACATATTGGCTCAGGTTTTTACATTAGGTCAATTGGTAGCTAAACATGTAACTGAAAGATCATTTCAACAGAGATATGATGTAACAAACAATACCGTTTAATAAAAATTCTTGTGGCTGTGGGAAAAAAAAAAAACTTTTAAAAGCAGGCTTTGCTACTTTCTTTTTATTTTGTAATGTAAAGTGAAAATACTTTTCATTTAATACATATAAATGGGAAAAAATGTTTATTATTTAATATTCTCTAAGAAAATATAATTTATTTGGGAGAAACAGTCAGGAAAAATCAATTTTTCCAATTTTTCCCGAAAAAAACCGGTAAAAAACCAGTTTTTTTCCACCACTTATATTTTTCCGGAAAATTTACATCTCTAGGTGCAGCTATAAAAGTGTTGATACATAAATGCTTAAAATTCCGTTAAAAATGCAAATATTTTTATGTAGTTTTTTGCATTGAGTTCAGAATTAATTGAATAATCAAACTAGATCATTAAAAAAAATCGATTTTTTGAAAAGTTTTCAATTTCTGAGCCCCCTTAAAGTTGAAAGTAGAAGTAGCAGTTTTTTTGGATTAAACGTAATTAGAGAAAAAATATATTATAACAACAATTCCATTAATTTTATTACATCACTCTGTTTTCATACGTCACTTTTCATTTTAAATGCGTAACTGGAAAGCCGAAAAGCAGTGTTTCAGATTTAATTTGGGTAGAAGAAAATATTTAACTGGCATTCCATAAATTTCAATACAGCACCTTGTTAAAGTTTTTAGGTTTTATTTTCAGTATATTGAACCATAAACTGAGGATATTGTACGATAGGGCATCGTTACATACTTTTTTTTTTTTTTTTTTAAACACACGATTTCTATGGATTCTCCGATAGTGAATGCATAATAATTGGATGTTCAGAATATGAATTTTGCATGATCAAAATCTATTGCGATATTCTGCTTGATATTTAAGCGAGAGAGAGCTGTGGACCGACGACAAAATTAACAATATATTTAATGCCAAACTTAACAATAACTTTAGGCCAAGCTTAACAATAACTCAAAACAGTTTAACGAAAGAATTATGCGTTTATTGGAGGGCGGGCAAGAACACATCTTTAAAAAAATATTCTGTATTTTTCTTCAAGGATTTTTTTAGAGCTATTTTAATTAAATAAACAAGAATTTTATAGAAACATACGAATTGGAATGAAGTTTGACGAATATATTAAGATTGATTTTATGATTTTATAATTTTTTTTTTTTGGGGGGGGGGCGGAGGGATGTTTATATAGATTCAAATCTAATAATTAATGCAAAATGTCATTAATACAAATAGTATTTAAAATCGTGTTTTTAAAAATATTTTTTTTCCATTCCGATTAAAAGTTTTATGTATTTATTTCATGATACTGCTTGGAGAAAAAATTAAATTTTAATTCTGACAGAAGCCTAAAAGCTCCAAAATAAGGTTTTATGGGCGGTAATTTTTAGCAATTTAACCCTTTGCGGAGCAGGACAAATTCATTGCTTAAGTGTTGAAATTAATGACTGACACCGGAATTTGAAAACAACTTTATCTATAAATAAGAAAACGCTATATTTCGCGCGTTCAATAAACCGTAAAATTTTTAAACAAAATCCGGCGCCAATGTGGCGTTTGGGAATTAAAATTAAGTGGTGTATCTATGAAACCACCGCGCCGCAAAGGGTTAAAAAAATCATAATGGACAACTTTAATGAAATTTAAAAAAATTGCTTATTCCATTCGTGTATTCCCTCGTAAGAGAAACAGGTCTCGAAGAAAGTTTTTCTTATTTTTTTTTTTTTTTTTTCAGTCCTTTAATCCGAAATCATGAATGATTCTTTTAAGAAAACTTAACCTCTACGTACTACGAATATTTCCACAGGAACCAATAGTGTTCAAAATTAATAATATAAATTACACAATTGAAAAGAATACTTATTACTTGTTATTTATTAATGACTTAATGCTCATATTTCCACACTATTAAGCAATTATAGACAATAGTAAATACTCATATAGACAATACCAGTAATTTTTAAACATTCATTAGCGTTTCTAAATTATTTGTAATAGAATACCTGTTCCAATCAGAGGCGGACTATACATTAGGCTGAGTAGGCTGAAGCCTACGGGCCTACAAGTGGAGGCCTAGCACTGAAAATTTTACTAATTTAAAAAATATATATGTTGAGCTAATATATTGTGCAAAAGAGGAAGATTTGCGGTATTTTTTGTTTTACGAACTTATTGTATCCTTAATTCGTTAAGGATCGTATCCCAAGCATAATTTACTGTTTTTAATTTCTTCTATATTCGTTTAAATAAAATACTGAATTTGTGAAATTTTCGGCTTCCACTTTTTGATGGATTTGCATAAGAAAAAAGTAGTTTAAGTAGAAATATGACAGGGTTTTGATTTTTAAATACAATTTTTCACATTAAAACAAAGTTTCAGGTAATATGCAATATGAAATTTATTCTGATAACATTCATTACTACAGCAAAAAATTTTTATAAAGAGTAATTCCACATAAATGTCTGTATAAAGATTTATTTGCCAATTTGCTGCAAATTCATTTTAAAAGAAAATGTATGCAAAAGATTCATAACTATTATCAGACTTGTATTACATACATTGCTTTAAAGGGAAGGAGGAGGAGCTCACAAAACAGTCAAGCCTGAATGGGAACCCAGGGATCGAAGAGAATATACCTTTAGCATCCTCACGGTGGGCATAGATTGTCATTTAATTCTGGCAGTGTGATAGTTCGGCAGTGCGAACGATAAAGATATTATTTAGAACATACGGCTCTTATTCGCCATACAAATATAAAATTTCAACAGAAAAATTATTGGAAGACGAAAACAGATATTTTGAGAAACGTGAAACAAAACAACTTTCTCTTGAACGTTATAAGAAAAGGAACAATCTGGTTATTTATGCCCAAGCAAAGCCTTCCAAATTCTTCCCGCAGTGAAATAAGGATTTTATGCGCGAAAACCGTGATCGTTGACCTATGTAAACATGACATCTCTGTTATACATCAAAATAAACCCGTTTTATAAGATATGGAAGAACACAAAGACACAAGATTCCCAGGTAAAAGAAAAATTACGAATAGCGAGATAATGGTAGGGAAACATTACAAAACAATGGAGAAATTTTTTTCTGTCACGATAACATGACATCTTTCCTCTACATGAACTTAGATCATTTTGAAGAATATTGCTCAAATATTGAAGTCGCATTTCTCTTTAAACTTGCAGTTATTCTATAGTTTTTTCAAATTACAAGGTGTTTTTTAACTGGCGCTATTGAGAACCGCCGGTAGCTCGTTCTAATAACTGGTATGACAAAATTTTATAAATGTATTAATAAAACCATGGGAAAAATCCAACAAAAAATAAATAATGTTCCAACCATCGCCGATACACTGAAAAAAAAAATGGTTTCTCAAAATTGAGTAAAAAGTATTCAATTTTAGTACTTCACATACTCAAAATAGCTCCGATCCAAATGTACTCAAAACTGAGAAACACGTGTACTCACTTTTGATTCCGTGGTTGTGTTCAAATATACATCGCTGTGAACTGTACCCTGAACTTACAAGTTAAAATAAAAAATATACTGGTATTTATTTCTTGCTCAAGATTACCAACAATAAAAGATTAATTGATTATTTGTTAAGAAAAATAGCAAAATACCAAAGTCAAATATTTTTAATGACAAGAGCATTATTTGCAAGCACTTTTAAATTATTTTAAAATACTGTGCATAATTTAATATTTTCATTAATAAGCATCTTTTATGCTGCAATGAATTAAATAAACCTATACTGGGTACAAGATTATTGTTTGTTTGGTTTGATAATACATCATGTTTCATATTTGAGAAAGCAATGTGTTCATTTTTGATCCGAACATACTCAATTTGATATGAATCTATCAATTTACTCATTTCTGAGTACTTCATTTTTTTTTTTTTCAGTGTAGTGGGAAATTTAGAGCTGTACATGGTAAGAAAACATCAGAACAGACAAAATTAATAATTTGGATAAAATGTCGTGTTTTATTCATTATATTCACTTTCCCAACGAGAAATTCGACCACATTCAATGCGACCACCGTTCTATTGTACCACACCTTGCATTCTTTATACACTTCCGACGCACAGTGGGGTATTTGACAAATCTGGGCGGCCAAAATTATTTCTTTGTTTTAAACTAATTTAAACGTCTTAAATAGTAAGTAAAGGACCTTTTTATAATAAAAATTGTTTAATATTTTAAAAAGTCATTTATATTTTGCAATTTTATATTGATCTTTATTGAACGAAATTGGTATTATAAATTAAATGATAATTATGATAAACAGTACTATAAAATAAATAATAATTATAATAAAAAAGGAATATTATATATTGAATAACTAAATAAATTATAAAAAAAATTATTATTAAGAATATGAACAGTAATTTTGTAAATCACCAAGGTGGGATTTTTTAATCAGATGATAGTTCAGAGTCATAATTCGTCTCATCATAGTCAGAATCCTCTGGATCTTGACCTTCGGAAGATTCCATAGGCAATAACATTTCTAAGGTTTCTTTAAGGAGCATTTTTGATTTTTTTTTTTTCATCGTGGGTCTCATTCCAGTTAAAACTGGATCTGAGCTCAAAAGCAATCTGTTTAGTACATCACGGTTACAAGAAATTCTTGAAAATTTACGTGATAGATTTTCGCGAAATGATCGAAAATGTTTGTTTCGTGCTTTGGCTGCTTCTTCAGAAAGTTGACCTATCGGAAGTATAGCCTTCTCTATCACAAGGGGCCCATGTATTAATATTTTGTGCATCGTGGGTGACATCGGATACCATTTATATAACTTGATGTAGAGCTCTGCTGTTTTTTCTGTATATTCTTTAAATTTATAAAGGTGAATTTTGTGGCCACTGGATATAGTTTCAAGAATTACTTTAAATCGATAAATTAAATTTTCATCAATGCCGGTTATTTCCGCTGCTAAAGAGGGGTCAGAAAAGAATCTTCTGCTAGTATTTCCATCATTTGTATTACCGTATCCAGGCTTAGGAATATCTACAAGTAAACCTAATTTGGTTTTGAAATCTTTTTGAATACTCAATTTTCTTTCATTAAAGAGAGAAAATTCTTCATCTGTATTCAATCTCCACTTTTTTATGGGCAGTTTATACGCTAAATGCAATAAATTTTCGAACAATCGAATTCTGGCATGTAAAATCGATAGTCCAAATTCTAATGTTTCTGGCTTCACATTTTTCTTTTTAGAAATATCATTAAAATCTTTGGATGTCAGTTCACAAATATAGCAGCGCATTGTCGATTTTGTATTTGTTACTGCGTTACATACTTTTCCATCGATCATTGTAAGTATCATTTTATGTTTTGCAATAAATTTATTTTCCTCTAATGTAATTTTTGAGGGCTGCACAAATTTTAATGTATTTTTTATGTAATTAATCTCATCATTAATAATTTCTGTTGTTTCTTTTACAAATCTTATTCGCATGGGTCGGCATTAACGCGGTGAGGAAGGTAATGGGTTTTGTCAGATAATTTTGTCGTTTATGCTGCAAATTAATTTTATTGGAACAAACGAGCTCTGAAATATGTACGCATCGGAAGAGGAATCATTTTCAAATTTCTGTTTATACTGTGTTTGCTGCGATCCATCACAGCCCCATTTACAGATAAGAATCAATGCACATTTTTCCTCTTCATTTAAATTTCCTAAAACTTCTTTCAAATAAATAAATAATCGTGTCACTGTTAAATTAAGTAACTCTTGAATATTTATTTCCGCGCAAGTTTCTGTAATGTTAAAAAACTGCTTTTCTGGATAGCAATCTTTTTTAGCTTCTTGAAGAAGACTGTAGCACGGGTACACCTTTTTTTGATATCGTCTTATAATTTCATATTGATTCCTGGAAAGGTTAGCTTCGACAAATAATGATAATGCTTGAAGAGGTGATATTTGTGTTTTCTTTTCTGTCTGTTGTGTTCTCAAGCATGCTTTTTTATATTTTGTTGCCCGTTTTGGTGAATATGTTAATTCTTTTAACACATGGGCAGCATCTCTCTTCCCTGAGGTTTCTAATTTTACCTGAGCGGCATGTGTAAGTACTTTTACATCCGTTGATCTTCTCAAACCTTCAGATTTTCTCCGCTTTGTCCTATCACATGACTCAATGAAAGCTTTTGCTGGTCTCCCTGGTCGATTTATTTTTCTTGAAATTTCTATTGTACCTTCAAGCCATTCCTTATTATTTTTCGTAAATCTATCTAATTTGTAACGGGCTGCGATCCATTTGCTCTTTAATTGACACTTAAATTGGGAAAGAATGTGCTTGAGATTTTTTAATTCATCATCATCAAAAGTATCACTATTAAGAAGGTAATTTTCAAGAAAATCCATTCTATCATTTATATTTGGTAGGTTTTGCTGCTGCATAATGTTAAAAAGCTCATTTCTAGTCATTACTTTGACATTCGAGGGCCCTAAATGAAAATAAATAAGAAATATAGAAAAGAGAATGCATAAAAAATGTATTCAATTTAGATAGATAACATTGTTTTATCGCTTACTTTTAAAAAAAAACTCAAAAATTTTAACTAACTTTTAACAAAAACTTATGCAAAATTGATTCGACTTATTTTTCAGACAAAAAAAAAAGTTAACAACAAGCAATAAATTCCTTCCATTTCTGAAAAGTGCTTAAAAGAGATAAAAGGGAATGAATACATTATTTTATAGCAATTTTTTTTCAAAATCATATAATTTTCATTTCAATCAGATTGATTGAAAAATACATAAATATGATCACTTTCTAATAAATCATAGCATTTTTTTTTTTCATTTTAAAATTTATATTATAAATATGAGTTAAAAATCAGTATATAGTGATTTCAGATGCTTACTCAGAATTTTGGAAGGGAATATTTATATTGCCTTCAATTTCAAAAGCAGACGAATGCAGAACTACTTTTAACGAAAACAAAAAAAGAAGGGAGGATACTTATTGGTACAACAAGTAACACAGCTTGGAAAAGCTTGGAAATATAACTAAACCCTTCGTAAAGTCAGAAATAAGGGTGGGAAAAAACAGAAAAATATGCATTCTTTTAAATTAATTTTGCAAATACTAAAACTATTTTTGCTTTATTCAAAGATTAAAAAAATAATGATACATACCTGCCTCTTCACTATCCATAACGATTATAATTTAAATACTTCTATAAATAAAGCTATTTACATTCGAAAATAGAAAGTCACATAGCACAACGATTTGAGTCCAATCCGCCTAACGCAACACTCAAATTTCAACTGATAACAGGAGGTCATCGTTCGCTTAAACGAGATAAAAACAGTACCACGTGATCCCCCAAAGTGTCAGCTTCAATTTATATCCCTCCATTTGATACTGCGTTGTACTTTATGAAATCGACTTTTGTCCGGCCAGATTCTTCAAATACCCCACAGTGCGACGGTCGAGTATAACATGTCACATGGAATAGCCCTTACTGGTGAATGGAACTTTTTTTTTTCTTCCCCTTAGAACCTTTTTTCCCTTTGTTTCATTAGTGGCCTTATAAATTTTAAAGCAGTTCCCGGTTATTAAAATTAGCTACAGATAGCTCTAAATAGCTTCAGTTAACATGTTCGCTGCCGCTTACATGAAGATTTGATGATAGTTAATGCCGCACTGTAGAAGTGGGTTTTTCTCAGAAGCCGGTTTACTTTTTATAACAAAGAATCAGTAAAATATTTTCCCGCGCCAGCGCGTGACTGGCTATTGGACATCACCCCACATCACGTGCTGGCGCGTGAGTGGCCCCATAACGTTGGCGCCATATCACGCGCTTTCGCGTGAGCGAACGTGAAAAAACAGCCTGTTCTATGTCAGGGATGGCGAACATATGGCACGCAATCAATTATTTTCGACACAGCATTAGATTTAATTTCTCAAATCAAAGAATGTTACTCTCTTAAAATCTCAGCCACAAAATAACTCAAGTTGAGACGAAATTCACTCATCTCATAATTTGAAAAAAAAACTCGAGCAAACGAGTTGTTTTTAAGCAATTTAAACCAAGACGAGTAAAACATATAAGAAATAACTCGTACACGATCCAATAAAATGCAGCTCTTTCATGAGAAGCCAAATCCACACTTTCGTTTTAAGAGTGTAAAATATCTCAAAATAACATTGAAATTTACCTCCAAGCTATAATGTCTACACGAAAAACCGCTGAAATTAAGGTTCTCTTAAAATTTAAATCGCAAAAATGAACAGATGACACTGAAAAAACAAATTTAATTAGAATAACTTTTTCAAGCGGTTATGATTTGTTGTGCGACACCAGATATTCAGCTGTAAAGACACAGAATTTGAAGTTCCTGATTTATAAAGTTTTTGTGTACGGACTCTGCAACAAACAGGCAAAGATGAAAAGGATTTCATCAGATAAACGAAACCCTAAAAAAAAATGATCTAATCGCGAAGTGACAGTAACCTCTTTCCTACCGTAGCACTATTATTGCTGAAAAAGTAGTTTTAAAGGCTTTTAAAAGCGTCTTATAAAGTAAAGAAAAGTATTCTTTTTTTCAAAAATATATGGAGCTGGTAGAATCTCAACTTTTCACGTCACCTACATTCATAAAACGTAAAGGACCATATCAAAAAATATTAAAAAAAATATATTTACATGAACCAATTAACATCTACCTAAAAAAATTAAGGTAGTTAAAAAAATTGCATAAAACACTTATTTTATAAATGAAAATTTTCAAACTCTCATGTATTTTATTTTTTGTTATCCATATAGGTCCTGATAACTGAAATATCTAAGCTGAGTATACTGTTAAAAGACCGTAACGCTCGGTTTTGTGAAAAAAAAAAATTCAAAATCTGGATTAAACTTAGCATGATTACAACTCTGAATTTTAATTGTAAAATGAAATGGTCGATATAATACGATTCAATGCATTTGCGGATCTCCCCCCCCCTCCCTCATTTTGCATAATTGAAGAAACTCAGTTTTAGAAATTGCTTCCGTCCCCCCCCCCCCCCCGTTAAAAAAAAAAATCCCTGTGATCCTTAAAAAATGTTTATTTACATGTATATACCAACTACTCTACTGTAGAATTATGTATTATAATACAATTTCACCAATAAAACCCTTAAAAAAATGGTGTTTAAATTTTACAATTAACTAAAAATTTAGCTAAGACTTAAAAGTCAAATTAAAAAAACATATAGTTTATAGACATTTTTTAACTTGTAATAATTCACAAGAATAATTCATACAAGATTCTTAGCTATTTCATACCTACTGACTGTCTAATTTTAAATTTCCATGCATTATGCAATTCATACAAGATTCTTTACTATTCCATACCTATTTACTGTCTAATTTTAAAATTTCCATCATTGTAGATTTAAATTGGGAAAGAAAATAAATATCCATTCATAAAAAATTGATATTAGGAAGATAACAGTTTAAATGACAACACCCTGGGATTTGATACGATTAAAAAATTAAAATTAATGATTTATTGCTTATTTTTGCCTCTCTTATTTTTAAATTTTACTACTATTTCTTGTTAAAACAAAACTTTCCGTAAATTCACAAATCATGCCTAAGCAAATCTATTTTGTTCAGAACAAGAACATAAATGAACATTTTGTTCAAAAAATGTAAAGCAAATTGTCAAGAGAAAAAAAAAATCAAAGATCTTAAAACAACTTATTTTATTTATATAATGTCCTCGTGAATCAGATTAGCAATCCCTTGGTTATTCTTAGAGTTCTATAAGAATAAAGCAAGCGAAGCCATGTGCAAGAAGTTCGGAATAAAAAACAGCATTCACAAATGTAATTACAAAATCATTCGTGAAATATTCTGAAATGTAGGATAAAGGATATTTCTTGAATAACTTTAGAATTAAATTTTAAATGATATTTACATAAATGAGAGATACACATAATTAATATTGAATTCACTCTGGAAATAATGGATTTTGAGCTTAGGTAAAAATTCTATTAAAACAGGCAATATATTCGGGTCAATCGAATTTTGTATTCTTAAAAAAAGTTAATTAAAACAGATGCGTCTACTGTAAAAGAAAATAATAATAAATACATTGAAATGAAATGCAATACTCCAAAAACCCTAAAAAAGTAAGCCAACAATAATGATATTTTGTGCATTATATACTAAGTGAGAAAAATAATAAAGAATTTTTGCGCTTCCTTAAAAACAAATATCCGCAATATATGCAGCTATTTTAGCAGGGTAACCTGATTTTATTCCACCCGAGGATCCAGATTTATTCCATTCGAGGATCGAGTCGAATTGGCACCAATTTTCTTTCGTTGCGGGTTTGGTGGGCTCTAAATATTTTGAATTCGATTTTGATTTTTTTCGTATCGGGGTCAGATAGACTCGATTTTTCATTTCAAGAAAACAACCTTTATTTTAAATTAAAAAGTGGAATATATGTTTAAAATAAAAGAATCGCAAACGGTACAAAGAAAATTAAGCAAATCTTCAACATTATTATTAAATGCTTAAACGTTAAATGAAAGCATATATAGTAAGTGCATAGACACATACTAACAATACAATATTCGAAAAGTAACAAAAGTATTTGTCTAAACACAATAACACTCAGTTAAAAGACATGTACTGTTAAATCCTACACAAGATATCCGGAAGGGTTAACCCTTTGAGCTCTGATGTTAGAATTTTCTACCATATAATTTTAATTCCGAAATGTCACAATGGCGCCGGAAAATTAGACCAAATTTATCTGAACAAGGTTGACATTTTTATACATTCAATAAATCTTATTTAAAGATTAGTATCGAATTGTGCGGGAGTGTGGTTTGAACATTTAACATACGAAACAAAAAAGTATTTTTTTTTTCTCCCAGCGTAGAAGACATTTTAAACATCATGTCTACTTTATCAAAAAATTCTAAAGCTTAGTCGACAAAGTGCAGTTTCAATTAGTCGAGATGTTACCTTCTCTGTCATTCTTAATCCTTTTTAAAAATTTATTTTATTCTACAGTATTTTAACTAATTCGACAGACGACGAATATCTAAAAGAATAATCGCCTAAAAACATATCGTTTTTGAAATTTTATAACTTATCTTTTTGTCAATTAATTTCACAAACGCAAAAATTTGTTACTGTGTTTTTAAGCCCTTCGAGAATAAAACTGATTTTCATTTGAAAATCTCGAAAAATTCGTAATCCCTTTAACCCTTTCCGGCGCAGTGTGCCCACTCCTCCGGACACACCTAATTTTAACTCCAAACTTGCAAACGGCACCAAGATCATTTTAAAGAAATTTCGGTTTTACAATGAAAGAATAAATTTAGGAATTCTAAATTTCTATAAAAGTTGTTTTTAAATTCCGGTATCAATAATTTCTTTATTTTATGAGTAGAATTTGTCTACGCCTGTAACCCTTAACTAATGTTAGCCGTTTCACAGATCGCTGAATTTTTCAAGTTTCACAGTTTACCTCTTAATTTTTAGTTTAACTATAGATACTGGTCAAATTGTGTTTCGTTTTCAGCCCTATTACTATCTCTAGAGACTTTTGAATAGCTGAATATTGTTTATAAAAGTCCTATATATCAAGTTTAATACAAAAATAGTATTCTGAGAAATAATTTAACATTTTATTCATCTTTTGATTAAGTGTTCTCACAGACCACAGTAATTATGCGACAATTTTTGTCACAGTAGTTAAGGGTTAATCTGTATTATGCGACAGATTTTAACATATTCAGAATTAGTCCATGAATTTCCGATTTTTTCCGCATCTAAAAAAAAAAAAAAACACACACACACACACAGCCTAACCCATTTACAAGCATTACGAGTTCCGGAGAAAGCTGGTGGCCTATTGACCTGGCATTGTTTGCTGAATTATGCAAAGAAAAAAAAAAGCCCTGGGAGTTCAGTATGAGGGTGGGAGATGAAACTCTTCTTTTAATGACGCATGGCAGAATTCGAGTTTAGCCCTCAGTAGGTGACTTGCACACTTGCTTAAATAGTAGGCGGCTGCCATGAGATGAAAAATAATGAACTTATGTAGAGTAAGTTTCTAATTACACAAAAACAGCTTAATTAAAAATCAGAAACTTCACTTCGGCTGATTCAAGCTTTTTGACTCAACAAAATTTGTAATTTTGATTGATTGTAATACAATTTTTAAACTGTTTAACCCTCTGAGGGGCAAGCGATTGTGTTTCTGTAAATATTAACCCTCTCGTGCATAAATTATTTTTCATTATTCACAAAAAAAACTTTATGATGAATGAAAGACCCATCCTAAAAGGATTTTATTATTGTGCTGCATGCTCTCTATTATCTTTCCAAAAATCAGGTTTCCATAAATGAATGCTCGAATTTTTTTTGCTTGATAATGCAATAATTATCTGTCCTCATATGAGGCCTGTATGCATGAGAGGGTTAACAATAGCTGCGTCTGCGCTGTTCTGTGGACCACTTGAGTTGTCCGTCGCTGTGATTGACCACAGATCATTCAACAGATAGATGGTTAAAAATTTAGTTATTTTTTATATCCCTATTTGTCAATCTTGTCCTTCTAAATAAAGTGAGCTATGTGCCCCTTACCCGTTTTCTTATGTCCCTTTTTTCTGGGCTTGTTGGTACCTCCAATGCTGCCTTTCCCACCTCGATTACTTTTAGTCTGCCAACGTATGTGATGATTTTCTAAAATTTAGAAAATCATTGCGCAACTGGGGGTATATTTACCCCGGAGCTTCAACTCGGAAATACAAATTAGTACAATGTCCACCTGAGTTTCCAAATTATATATATATATATATATTTAACATGCATTGTATTTAATCGTACTTTTATGTTTTCTTACTTTCGATGGAGGTTTAACAGTGGTTGCGACCCACGGTAAATACTCCTGAAGCACCAGTTTTGACTTGACTTATTAACAGTTTCTACTGGAAATCTTAGTTAAAATTAGGTAAGATGTAATCTTTCCCATCAACTCTCAAGGAGAATAAATTAATGTATACATTTTCTTAAAAGATGCATACAAGACTCTTAAAACTTAAAAATTTTCGAAATTTTAATATTATTCTTTTAGATGTTGAAGTTCTATCTTTTCTGAACATTTTTATATAATTTTTCCCTTGAAATTTCTATTAGAATAAAAGGCAAGCTTTTTCACATGTAAAATAATAATAATAATATACTATATAAAGATTCAGGGTTAGTTAAAATTATGTTGAAATTTAAACGAAAACAGTTATTGAACGTATTTAATAAAGAGCTCAACTTGTCCATTTTATCAAATACACGTACGGTTGCATTCCAAATTTAATGTTAACACAATCTTATCTAAATTTTTGCCACCTTTAGATATCGACATAATTTCAACAAATCCTGCATACTTAGAAACTCCAAATTTAAGCTACCTTTAAAACCGCTTTAAAGTATTTTCTGTAAAGTACACAAAGAAAAAATTTTACAATAGAGTAGACTCTCGCTCAAATCCGCAACCCTAAAATCCGCACATAACGGATGTAAACAATGAAACATTCAGTTCAGATATAGGAACAAAACTTGACTTTAGTCATATATATATTAATTTGTAGTTTTTGTTATTACTGAATCCATGTTTTTTCATGAAGGAAGAAAAAATTTATTTATGGAAAAAATAAAGATATTGCTGATATCAATGGTAATTACAATCTTCTTACCAAATATATTTGGATGATTCTACGATAAGAAGTAATTTGTACGGCAATCTGTTTAAAACAGATTTGTTATTCTATATGTTGCTATTTTTTGCAATGAATCGCATCATCTTAATATTCTTTAATAAATAACATCGCGATTGAATGCCTAATTAAAACACATTTTTCTGAAATTTCTCACAAAGTCTAAAAAAGTCTCTCCCCTGGCATGTCCCCTTGCTGGTTTCAATTTAACTTTCAAACAATACATATTTTTTTTCAACAGATGTTTAACTAAAGTATGTTTAATTGGAATTTAAGTAATTATACTTACGTATTATTAAAAAAATAAAAATTTTTTGTTAATTTCAAATAATTTTTAAAATTAACTTTTGTCCCACATTTTTTGTGTATCTACTCTGTCAAATTTCGTTCCGCTGAAACAAATATAAATTCAAGGATGGCCATATTAAAAGTAGCGCTCAAGGACATCTATCGGGTTGTAGTTAGCAATACTAAACACGCAATTCATTTAAGCGTCGACATTTTTAGTTGTTGCGACGCGACAGTACATTGTAGTGGTTTCTCAGGGTGATCGTGTATCTCCCCTGGTAGGTCATAAAACTTATCATATTCATTTAATTCAATTGCATTTAATGGCCTAATTAAACAATACAGTAATAATTAAAGTGAAATACACAATTAACCCAAAAACTAATTTAGTCAGTTAAAAAAATTGAATTAATCATGAAAATGTCTCTCCCCTGCCGTATTTCCCCTGTCAAGATAACTACCAGGGAAGAGAGTCACTGACCAGAAAAAGTTATAAAATATGTATAAAGTGACTTGCCCTTATATGAAAAGGTAAATAAACGGGACAAAAATCATAATATAAACGTTTTATGATAAAACTCAAACTTTTATTTTGGCCGTATCCTCTATCTATTTGAAAGATCTTATCGTAGAATTGCCCATTTATGCATTAATGAAGCTTCTTTGGTTACTGAGTATGAAAAAACCTGAAATAAAACTTCCTTATTTTATGAATTAAATATGAATTAGTAATGTACCTTTTTGAAGCAAGTTTCATTGAATAATTTAGGAAAAAATACATTTCATTTTTATAATGAGTATTTAGTCATGTATTATTGATTATTTACTTGACCTTTGCTTTTAATATTTTAAATCATTTAAAAAATTATCTAAATTTTTAATAATTTAGATTATTACTTGTCTTAATAGTTTATTATATTGTAAGCATTCGTTATAGTTTCAATTGCATTATTAATTACATTCAAATTACTAGTTTAAAAGTGTAAACAAAGCAATAATCAGAAATCCACAGTATTAAAAAATCTGCACAACCTCTGGTCCCAAGCTGTGCGGATTTGAGGGAGTCTACTGTAATAAACTCGTACTAATGTTAAGCGAGCATGGGTGGATCTAAATCAAGGAAGATGTGCAGTTTAAAAGAATGGTATTATAACAAAAAGAAGACATTCCCTAAAGAATGTAATTAACGAAACTTGGAATTATAAAATACCATACAATGTTGAATCGTAACATGAACTGTAATTATATACTATCATTAAGACTTGTATAAATGATAGGTGGTGTTTCCATTGTTCAACAAAAGACACCTAACGCAGTATGATCTTGCAAAATCTTCCAACTTCAAGGTATTAAGGGAAGACACACTAATGGGAGGCATCACCCACTCACATTAATTTTACTATAACATCTTATACTTATTTTTAATATGTAACTACTTTTCATCCAAATGTCCAGATACACTTTAATTCACATGCTTGATAAAACTGCAAGAACGTCGCACTAGTTAAAAGTGGAAGTTCTTTCTCTCACCGAAAAATTATACTTTTCAGCTAAAAACTGCATTAATTCCTGAAGTACTCGAACGATTTCGATTTAAAAAAAAAAAAAAAAGAGTATATATAAATAAAAATAAAGGAGATATTAATATATGGGTGACTATCACAAAATGTCAGATTTTGATCATCTGAGATATAGTTAATCAGGGCAACTTTGCTCCACCTTCACGAAACTTTGATACACTCTGCCAAGGTGAAATCTTGACGAATTATTTCCAATGAGCTGCCAAACTCACACTAGTGCTGCTATCTGTATTTTGCGACTAAAACTCTACCGCTAACTCTAGTGATGTAGCAGATTTAATGTGTTTTCTCTCTTGGCCCAAAGTTACCTTGATTGACTGAATTGAAAATATCCAGAAAACAACTGAAAATTTCAAGATGATACATTTATTTTCCACTAGAGAAGAAAGGATTTTCCATGTAAAATTGCTAAATTTTGAAGAACTTAAATAATAAGTTAATTTTAACGTAATTATATGTTATTTCTTGGCATCTGTATGCCAAGATAATGACAATTTCATTCTAAAACCTTTTTTTACATTCTTATTTAGGTCTAACATTTTAATTTTTTTTAAAAGGGTCTCAGGAGTTTTACTTTTTATTTGGTGGTGTAATTTATCAACATGTCACATTTAATTTTTTTTTCTCATTTCTTATGAAACATAAATGCATAAAGTTTTTAATACAGACAACATATCTTCTATTTAAATTTTTTTAATATTCTATATTAAAATTTTATTGTGTTTAATTTTGATTAAAAAAATTTAAATTGTTCTTTCATTGCGGGCAACATTTATCAAAAGCTAATAAAGCAATTTGGATCAAACTTTGTATGCCTTCATTTTAAGTTAAACAATAACTTACACTTCAAATTTAGTATTATATTGCATTGATTATTTAAAATTGGCAATTTTTCAATAAAAATGATTTTTTTAGAATTTTAAATTTAAATGAATAAATTTCTTTCATATGAAGAATAAGTTCCAAGATAAATTAGTTTTATCAAAAAATTTTTTTTTTTTTGGGGGGGGGGGGGGTCAAAATAGTTTTGCAGCAATCTTGGGCGCAGTGGATGTAAATCAAAAAACATTTAATTTTTAAATCAAAATTAAACATTAAAAAATATAAAATTTTAATGTACAACATTAAAAAAAATGTTTTAAATAAAAAATATTAAGTTTTCTAAGTTAAAAATATTATGCATTTATGTTTTATAAATACTCAGAAAAAAATTAAGACAAAATTAATAAAGTAAGATTTCTGAGACCCTTTAAAGGAACATGTTTTCAAAATAATAGCTCAAATTCTATGTAATGTTCAGTTTTATATGTTAATTTATAGCAGCCAGGGTAGTGACATAATAAAAGTCTACCCAATTTTTACAAAGAATTTAAAGTCAATATTTTCTAAGAAATATTTGCTGGTAGCTATGACTTTACTATTTCTGACTTGACTTATTTCAAAAATAAAATTACTCGACAGTACGATATTTATACTTGATGAACTAAAATGCAGACAAAAAAGACATTCATTTTTAGTGACAACCATATTTTAATTATGAATAATTATTTGTAAAATACAGAATTTGTTGTTGCCTTCCTCATATATTTGTTTTATAAAGGTATTAATATTAATTAGAAATTAACAAAATCTAGAAAAAGACATTAATTTAGTATAGCAGAAGGCCCTGTACTTTGCACACATCACAGTGCGGCATGCCAAGGAAATGACAATTTGAAATTCTAAGTCTTAATTGCTTTATTTAAGTTATTAGAAATGTAATTTCTCTTGAAAATACTTCTAAGGATATTGTTTATTTAGAATGTATTAAAAAAGTTTGTATTATGTAACATTTAATAGGTATTTATTGTGTAGACTGCAATTTTTTTGTATTTCTTATATTCACCCAAAAAATCGTACGTCGCAGTTTAAAAAAATTTTAATTAGTTATGTTTTAATTGCCATTGCCCTAAAATAAAAAAAAAAATAAAAAATTGTCGCAGGAAAAAAAAAGCTGCCAAAAATCTCAAATTCTACTCCAGTGACGATGCATTCAAAATTTCATCAAAATCGAAACGGGAGTTTCAGAGGAAACGGGTCTAAAGCTCGCATATTTCCCATAAGATTGCAAATGCACCCAGTATTGTCTCCTTTTAAAAGGAAAACGGGATGTAATATTTTCATTTTCCCCTAAAAATACTGCACACAGAATATATCTCAAGATAATTATTTCAACAGATTTCTTAGATAGCTATGCTTTTCCATATTTTAAATTATTTAAAAAACTAGTTGAATGTGGGCATATGGCAATCCCAAAAAAAGTTTCTATCTCATACACGTTAATACTTTCAGAAGAATGAAACATAGCAGTGTCAATGATTAGGTAATTTACATCAAAAATCTAATCTGCAACAACTTATTTCAAGTTCTAACTGAATCTGAAATTTGATGAAAATCCGTGTATTAGTACCTAAAATAGAATTATCGTAAAAAAAAAAAAAAAAAATGGATAGAAGCGCTAGCTGTTGAACCATTTACTCTAAAAACTAAAGAATACTAATTTATATCAGGGACTAACTAAATTTGAAGTTTGATGAAGATTCGTGCATTAGTTCCTGAGATACAGCTATTGCGATAATTATGAATAATGCCGCACAGCAGCGCCACCTGTGGCCCGATTTACACCAAAACATATCATCGACTAATCGAATCTGAAATTTTATGAAAATCCGTCCTTTAGTTCTTGAGATACAGCTATTGTAGAAATCGTATAAAAGGCAACATAGCAGCGCCACCTGTTAGGAGATATGCACCAAAAATAATCAGACCTAGTTTATATCAAGGTCTAAATGAATCTAACGTTGTGTGAATTTCCGTGCATTAGTTTTTGAGATAGAGTGCCCACAAAATTTATGTCACATACAAATAAACAGATTTACACAGACATTTTGTAAAAAACATGTTTTTTAGAATATCC
Organism: Maratus speculifer; assembly: GCA_964019185.1. Taxonomy (NCBI): domain Eukaryota; kingdom Metazoa; phylum Arthropoda; class Arachnida; order Araneae; family Salticidae; genus Maratus; species Maratus speculifer. The sequence continues at coordinate 178,173,075 of OZ025295.1, read as the reverse complement.
GACACCTAAAACGTGTAAATCCGTCGGAAACCGGAATTCGAAAATTTTCACGAGTCCAATACTTCTCTTGTAAAGATAGAAGAAAGTAAAACAAATTAAAAGTATGTGAAACTAACTTTCTAAGAATTCATATGCACGTAAATATGAAGAAAACATAATCCAAAAGGTTGAAATCCAAGAACTCCGATTTAAAACGCAAGATAATTGAGATATTTTTGACACTTGAATGTTTCTGAATAGCCTACTCTCAAAATATTCTAAAAACAGCATTATACAGTAAGAACACAACATTGAACAGAACTACTGTAGCAGGCTGTCATGAAAGCACTGAGCTCCACATATAACAGGAGATCCGGCTTCCTATTTCCCAACGTTATCTCCCGCGGTCAGCGCGGATGAATACAGTGACGGCACTTTTAGCTGATTTTTGGTTCGTATACTAGGCAGAAAGCGCTGTTTCGCTCATTGCCTACTATGTGAGCAGTTTATTTATTTTCTAATTTCTTTTAATTTTCTTGATATAATTATTAACCATATATCATGGTGAGCAGTTCTTCTGCTTACGGCTGTAAAAACCGTTGGACAAAAGAGGGAAATTTGCAATTTCACAGGTAAAATGCCTTTTTTTTTACTCCTATGCACATGTTAACCAGCCACAAGAGTGATACAGTCGAACCTCGTTAATGTGAATCTCAAGTGGTATCGAAATTGTGTTCATCTACTTATAATAAAATGCGTTCTGGAGCGCTGTCAGGAACAGTTCCAGGATTCGCCACTCCTATCTGTGAATGGACCCTAGCAATACGCCACGTTAGGCTTAATGGAAAACAAATGCAGACATATGACAGCTAAAAGATAATTTCTTTTACTTAAAATACCGTTTAAACAGCATATTTTTCTATAAAACATGTATATCATATCCAATTATAATGTATTAGGCTCCAAATTAAAAATAAGTAATTGTAAACATCAGATTACGATATAAACAAACGAACTCTGTTGCCATTCAGATTTTCCAAATCTTGAAACGAATGACTCTTTGAACGCATTATTAAATGAATGACTCTTAGTGATTCATTAAAATAATAATAACAATAAAAATATCTAATTATGATTTTAAAGTATTTGTAAAATCATATTAAAACATTTAAATACATTTTAAATTATATTTTTCACTTTTGTTTACATTTATTATAGGCAGTAAGTTTACAACATTAAAAAAAAACTCAATGGTTTTTCAAGTCCATGGTTTTATTATGGATTTATGCACTGTGGACGGACTTAAGCTTTTATTGTGCTGCCATCTATCAGCATCAATTCGAATGAATAATTTTTTCCATTGGATTTATAGTTAGTAATAAATAAAAATTGCAAGATGTAATAATGTGTAAGAGATTTCTCTTGAACGTTTCCGCTATATAATTTTAAAATACCAAGCTATAAATAAATAGAATAATTTTCATATGATTTCTTAGATATAAATTAAATTTCGTTTTATTATTATTATTTTTTTTAAGATGTCAACATTTATCAACTTAATTTTTCAAATTTTGTTTTCTATTATAAGGAAAATATTTTTTTCCCTCAAGGTGTAATGGATATATGAGATATTATAATAACTGCATTAATGAGATTGGAAATTATTTTTCCACATTCTATTATTAAAGTAGAATTTTTCTTACTTTTCAAAGTTATTATATTCAAAAATTACTATGCTAAAAAAAAAAAAAAAAAAAAAAAAAAAAAAAAAAAAAAATACCTGTTTTGTTGTAATTAGTATAAGTTATACATGACTGTATATTACTTATATTTTAATTACATTTCATAAGAAATGTAAATTTCGTTTACAATGTAAGCACATTTCAAGTGGATATAAGCTAAGCTTTTAAAAATTGGCGTAATAAAATTAAAATTTTACGAAGGAAATAACAATAAAGATTTTGGTTTTCATTAATAAGGAATGAATTTTTTAAGTGACATAGAGTTTTTAAAAATTGATTTTGATCTAAATCAATGCATCTTGGTTCGATATTTTCTATAAACAACTACAAATTTTTCAAAAAGTTTTTTTTTTTTTATGTTGTTTCCAAAACTTTTTTTTTTTTTTTAATGTTTTTTTTGTTTATATTAATTGCTACTAGATGAGCCAAACCCATATTTAAAAATAAAATATAAAGTTTTATTAATCAATTATCTAGGAATCTATTTCATATCCTTCTTATATATATGGCTAAAATCACTGCGGAATCATTGCTTTTGTAAAATAATGCATTTTAAATAAAAAAAAAAAAAAAAAAATCAATATTAATTTTTAATGTTTAGTGAAATTTTCAGAAAATGTGTTTTACTTTGCTAATTATTTTCATTGTTGTGATAAATACTGCTGTATGTTTTGCCCAATTGTTGAACTATTTCAGAAATTTAATATCAAGTAAAAAAAAAAAAAAAATCCTTTGTATTGCTGTTTTTAAATAATGCTTTTCTACAATACAAACTCTTTAATAATAAAATCTTCATTCTGGTTGTTTGTACGAAGTCTTACGAAAATAAAATGCAGGTCAAAATTCCGTCATTTTTGACGGGGGTTATATACTAGTATTAACAATAATTCATGTTATTAGTATTAAACATCTGTATTCATTTTCGTAGGGGACTGTAAAAACAGTTTATGTTAAATGTAATCCACGTTAAACGTGTTTTTGTTAACGAGGTTTGACTATGTGCAAACTTTCTGAATGATAATTTTTTGTTTTGATTTATTTTAATTTCAAGTATCATTTTTTGTCTAGTGTTTAATACAAAGATTACTAAAATACTTATTGGAAAATATTTTGAGAAAATGCTTTAACATATATATTGGATAAATATTTAATAAAAAATACATAAATATTTAAATTAATATTTAGTTAGATAGTTGGTGTAAAACATTATTCCATTATTGTTATTATTATTATTATTTTAATGTATCATCGTAATTCTATAAATTCATTTATTGTAACAATTATTGTTATAATTTTTTAGATGCATTTTAAAATTTTCTGAAAAATAGTGTATAATTATCGTACAGCTTACTTTTTAATTTAATATTTTCACGTTCATAAATTTATCGTTTATCTATAAAAAATGGTATTATGTTTATATTTGCACCAAATGATTAACAATAGACATGTCATTGAACATCAATAGACATGTCATTGAACTTCCTTTAATGAAAATCCTAATTATTATCACGGGAGCCCCTGAAAAAATGTCCTGGGGCAATTGCCCCATATGCCCCTGCATAAGTCGAGTACATACATCTTCAAAATGCAATCTGTCTTTTGATTTTCTCAGTACCACAAAACTAATTTCTTGTATTATCCTCATGGTTGAGAGTATACTTTAATTTATCATCGAAAGGCTACTTTTAACAGCTGCCTTGACCTATAATTCTTAAAAAAAAAAAAAAAAAAAAAAAAAAAAAATTAAATCCAAAAAGAAGACACTTTTACATAAAATGACAACAAATTATTGCTAAAATATTAACATATTACGCGGGGGGGGGGGGGATATTGAATATTTGGAACAGTCACATAGTTTTTAGGATAACTGCTTCCTCTTCACTCTAGATTTTGTTTTACGGCGATAATAATGCGCATTGAAACTATGAAAACATATGTATAAATACATTTATTATATTAAAAATTACCTTATGTTTTAATACTTCTGAAATTTTTGTGTTACTTAAAACCCCTTGATTAAAATTTGAAGTTTTATTTTGTTGAAATTAATTTTCAAATTGTTCTTTAAAACTATAAACATAATGATAAAAACAAAGTATTCTTTCTTCAGAAATGATAAAATAAAAATACATATTCGGATAATAAAAAAGCCGGATAATTAAATGCCAATTTCAAAACAACATTATCTGCCGATTTCGAATGGATGTGAAAGATGGGGTTTATAAACAATTTAATTAAAAATATTTCTGCTAAATAAGTATTAATCGGGTAGTTCCTGTTCTTATAGATCACTTACTCTCATTGTTTTTATAATTTACTTAATTAGTGAAGAATAAATTGGGATAATAACAAAGAGATTTCTCCTATGTCTAACATTGAAAAAGCGGACTATTTTTTCTCTCTTGCCTACTATGCTTCTCCGGGTTGTAATTCGGCTAGCAGACGACTGACCGCAGAGTCGGACCTCCTGTTACATGTCGAGCTCAGTGCATGAAAGCGTTTAACATCATTTTTTCCAACTAGAAGAATGATTCAGGATTCTTGTAATAATGTATTTCGTGTAATCACTTCAGATAAGAATCTTCAACAACGAATAATTATTTACTTAGAATGACAATAAATAACTGTAATTATCAAAACACAAAAATTCAATTAAGAACTATGCCATCTGTCCGATTCATTGCCAAATAAATTAACAATAGAAATGTCTTCATCGCTGAGAGGTAAACATGTATTGTTTTATTGGAATGGCAACCACTCAAGGTTGGATGTGATCAGGTACCATCTCTGATTGTTACAAAGTGGTAACAAGTTGAAAATTATGCATATTCACGTCCGTAATCGTGGCTAGTACAGAGATACCAGATCAATTACTGTTGGTCATACAGAAATGTTTTTTTGTTTCGTTTCATCTGATAGAAAGAATGGTCCAAGTTGAATGTATTAGGAGTTATATCATGAAGCCACCTTCACACAATCGAATAACAGTCAATTAAGTTCTTGTGCAACAGTCTAAAAATTCCTTCTATATAAAACATGCAAGCCACGCATAAACACAAACATGCATGCATACATACAAATAAAAGTGGCTACATTCTTTTTGATAATTTTCGAATGCTGAAACAATTTTAAAATTTATACAGCAGACTCTCAAATCCGCAACCCTAAATTCCAGAAACGCCTAAAATGCGCACATCATCCCAGATGTAAACAATTAAACTTTTAATTCAGATATAAGTTCAAAGTTACACATTTTTTTTATTTTTATGTAATTCTGATCGTATTTTTAGGTGCAATTATCATTAATATGACGGAATTCATGCTTTTTCACGAAGGAAGTATACGTTTATTTATGACAAAATTCAAGATATTGCTGATATCTTTAATAATCATCATAATCTTTTACCAAATGTATTTATATGTTTATGAAATTTTTTTTTATTATGTCTGGCTAAATCTGAAATAAAACTTCCTTATATTTTATGATTTTACACATGAATTAGTAAGGTACCTTTATCAAGCAAGTTGCATAAAAAAATCAACAAAAATGTATATTTATGGTGCATATTTAATTAAACATTAAATTATTATAAATAAATATCAAGTAAATAATTAGTTATTTTTAAAGTTATCTTATTTTTATTATTTTAGTTAATTACTTTATCAAAATATTGTAAAATTCTACTATATTTTAAGCATACATTACATTTTCGATTATATTATTATATTCAAATTATATTAAAAAAAATAATTCAATAATGAGAAATCCACAAAATTCTAAATCCTGGTCCCGAACAGTGCAGATTTGAGGAAATTTATTGTATTATTGATTTTTTAAGATTCTCCTCTAAATTTGCTTTAGGCTTAAAATAAATTATAAAATTTAAACAATCTTTATCCAAATGTTTTTTTTTTTTGCCAAATTTATCTTTATTGAATCTGTATAAATACTTTAAACTTGTCTTTAAAGAAATACAATTTGATTTCTTTCAAAGAATTAAAGATTTTTTTTTAATTTCTTTAGTTCAGTTTGTGGAAATCAGGATAATTTAGGAATTTCATTAATAATAGACCGCCTGATGCTTAGTTATTAATAAATGACTAACCACCAGGTTGTCTTATTAACGAAACCCCTAGATTATAAATGTTATTTATAAACGAATAATTAACTTATGACATCTTATCTTATGCCTAAAAGAGTGAATTTAATCGCATACAACCTTGTAAAAAGTGTTGATCACTTTCATACTTTTCGTATATTCTTAAAAGTAATACCAATGTATTACTTTTAAGAAACAAACATGTAACTGCATACAATTTAATGAATTTCTTTATTTAATATTATTGCAGTTTGCAAAAAGACAGTAAACAAACAACTGAACTTTCAATTAACCTTTCAAATAAAATCAATCATTTTTTATATAAAAAATATTTAAAAAAAACCTACTAAACTACTTTGTTTTTCTAGAATTTTTCTGGTCGTTATGCAAGTTGACAGATAATCAAGAATATTAGACTAATTCTTTCAAAAAAGCTAAGAAACAACAAAAAAGTCAACAACAACGAAAAAAAATATATTTTTTTGAAAAGTTAGAAAAAAAAGAAAAATATCAAAAAAGAATTTCTTTTAATTTGTGTGTTTTTTAACACGTTAAAAATAAAAAATACACACTTTTAAAATAAGTTCATATAAAAAACAGAAAGAGATAAATTTCACACAAAGAGAGAAAAGGGTGAGGGCGAGTGAGATAGATTGAGGTGGGGGGGGGGGGGGGGAGAGAGAGAGAGTGGAGTTAACATAACTTACACACATATGCATCACACTTTAAAAAAAATTTAATTGGATATATTCTAGCTTCTTTTATTATAATTTTATTTTAATTATTATTTTGCTATGCCTTTTACAATAATCAATTTCCTTACATAAAATATTCTTTTGATTAAAAGCATGATTCATTTATTTTAAATTATACACAACTACTGTTCAAAGGCAAAAATGAATGCATTGAAAATATAAGAAAAATGTCTGATCTGATCCCTATAAACCTTGCCTTACATCAAGTTTCACCACGCTTTTAGATAAGTATAGCTACGTATCCGGCTAACAAATCGAAGCTCAAGTATCTGTATTAAAACTAGAACGTGCCTTCGTACCAAAAGAAGTTAAACTAGAATTCATCCTCTATAATAATAGCCGTTGTGACTCTCTCTCTCTGTCCCTGTATGTAGAACGATTCCAGGGTTGTACACATCCGCTAAAGAAGAAATTCTGACGGCCATGTTTTAGAAATTTTGGTGTTTTTTTTTTTTAATTGCACTAACCTAAATGTTATGTCATTAGAAAGAGCTTTCAAAAATAAACGCTTTTTTTGCTTACGGTTTTTCCCTAATTGTAATATCTTCTGAGATATAAAGTCATTTTTTTCCGGCATTCGAGCGCTGGATATATGTAAACAAACGCCGGATTTGATTCATTCACATGACGAGTTTTCTATGCACCATGGAGGATATTCGGCGAGATTGAATTTCATATATCCAAACCAGTAATGAAACGTAATCTTATTGCTCTCTGCGCATTCCTGCTTGCGCAGATCCGACAACAGAACCAATGAGAGAAGAGATAATTACTGTCTCTAAATGTTAGCGTGTGCCCGCATTTGTTGTTTGTTGTTGCAGAGCCAATGGATCTATTCTATTTTGTGCTTTTAAAATGTGCAATTAAATATATGTATGTACGTAATTAGTATATTTTTAACATAGGATTTCAACAATATAACCTGGTAAGTGAGAACTTTTTTTTGAATGGCAATGTAGTAACATCGGGTCGATCGAGTTTATTTTGATTTTGCCCGTTTTTATTGAAGGACATAATTTAACCGTTTCTTCCATTGCATAACACTTCTTATTTTGTTTTCAATCTTTAAGTAATTCCTTATTGTGATCTTCATTTCTGCTATATGAAAAATACATTTCTATTTTGCCATGGGTACATTGAAGTAAAATATCCCCCTTACGATGTTCGCAAAAACTTTTCTCGGATAGTATTTTTCGATCGATGCTTAATTTTATATTTCATAATATTATTTATTTTGATTTTGCCCGTTTTTATTGAAGGACATAATTTAACCGTTTTTATTTTATTTTATTTATTATGATAATTTAACCACTTCTTATTTTGTTTTCATGTTTGTTTTGTTTTTTGTCTTCATTTCTGTCATATGAAAATTTCATTTCTATTTTGCCTATAGCATTTGCATTTGTTGCATTATCATTTTGAAAATTGATAAAAAATAACAAAAGACAAAACATTGCAAATTCTTAATTCGTATTACTCAACTAAATAAACATAGGTCTTGCAAAAAATAAACAAAATAATAAGAGATCAAAATAGATGCCTTATAAATAACTTACTTTTTTAAATCTGCAGCTACAAAATATATATATATATATATTTAATTTGGACATGCAAAAAACATTCTGAAATGTCTCAATCAATCACAAGATTTTTGTGGGGACTTCTACTGATTGATAATTTTTGTGGGGTTTTTACATAACTGAATGACTTTTTTTCCATGATTGATTAATGAATTTTATAATTTTTACCCCACATGACCAACTGTCGAACTGATTGACAAATTTTCTATTTTTCATGTGATTGTGATGGATCGAGAAATTTAGTGAATTTTTTTTTTCTGATGAACAAAGAAATGTTGCATCTTTTCTCCCTGCAATTAATGAAAGTTGTTTTTTGAAATTTGTTGTTTTTTTCTTGCAATCTTTTGATGTAATTTGCCGTTTTATAAAAATTTATCCTTCTTTCGTGATTTTTTTTTGAGAAAATGTCGTTTTTTGTTATCTTTCTGAGAAATTTGTCTTTTTTTTTGCTATTTTTTGCGAAATTTACATTTTTTTGCGATTACCTAAACAAAATTTCTGTGCTTTTGAGATCTTTGGACGAAATTTGTGTCTTTTATGATACCTGGACAGTTTCGAAGAAGTTTATCGTTTTTCTCGAGTTCTTTCGATGAAATTGTTGTTTTGTCATGATCTTTTGATGTAATTTCCCGTTTTATTGAAGATCTATTTGCAAAATTTGCTGTTTTTTCTGCGAAATCACCTTTTTTTGCGATTATTTGATGAAATTTGCTTTTTTTTCAATCCTTTGACGAAATTTGTTGTTTTCTCACAATATTTTGAATTTTTTTTCACAATATGTTTAATTTGCCATTTTTTAGATTTTTTTTTTGTTAAAATTTGCTTTTTTTTTTTTTAAATTTTTTGTAAACGTTTTGGCAAAATTTTGATTTTTTGCAATATTTTCATGAAATTTGTTTTATTTGAGATACATGAACAATTTTTTTTTCTGCAGTTTTTTGACAAATTTTTTAGAGATCTTTTGAAGAAATTTGTTGTTTTTTGCAATCTGTTGACGAAATTTGCTGTGTTTTTTTCACATCTATTTACAAAATTTGCTGGTGTTCTTTTTTCTGGGGGAGGGGGGCGGTATTTTGATGAAATTTGTTATTTTTTGTGATTATTTGCCAAAATTCATGTTTTTTTTATACTCGGATAAAATTATTTGTTTTCTCAGGGATTTTCGGTGAAATTTGTTATTTTCTCACGATCCTTCGATGTAATTTGCTGTTTTATCGAAATTATCTTTTTTTTTTTTTTTTTTTTTTTGTGAAAATTTTCATTTTTTTGTTATTTTCAGAAATTTGTCCTTTTTTTTTTCACCTTTTTTTTTTTTTTGCAAAATTTACCTTTTTTGTGATCTTTTAATGAAATGTACCTCTTTTTTTCATCTTTTGACAAAATGTGTTGTTTTATCACAGTCTGTTTACCAATATTTACATTTTTTGAAGTACCTAGACAAATTTAAAGTATTTTCACGATCTTTTGACGAAATTCATGTCTTTTATGATACCAGGAAATAATTATTTGTTTTCTCAGGGATTTTCGGTGAAATTTGTCGTATTTTCTTGCCATCTTTCAATGTAATTTGCTGTTTTATCAAATTTATCCTTTTTTTTGGAATTTTTTTTTTTCAGAAATGTATTAACATTATGTAAATGCTATAGGCAAAATAGAAATGAATTTTTCATATGACAGAACTGAAGAAAACAATAAGAAATTACACAATAAGAAGTGTTATGCAATAGAAAAAACGGTTAAATTATGTCCTTCAAAAACAAGGGCAAAATCAAAATAAACTCGATCGACCCAATGTTACATTGCCTATCAATAAAAAAGTTAGTTCTCACTTGCCAGGTTATTTGTTGAAAAGACTAATTTACTCTGATCCTATGTTGAAAATATACTTATTACGTTGCGATAAAAAATTTCATACATATATTTAATTGTCTACAGAATGAGGGAATAAACATATGTTACTCAGCACACAGTTCAATAGGTACACTGAACTGCAGTATTCCCCATCATAAGATTACCCAGAAAAAACATTCTGAAATGTCTCGATCAATCACAAGATTTTTGTGGGCTTTTTTACATAACTAAATGACTTTTTATCCATGATTCATTAATGAATTTTATAATTTTTACCCCACATGACCAACTGTCGATTTTTGTATTTTTTCTTCAACTGATTGACAACTTTTCTATTTTTCATGTGATAGATCGAGAAATTTTGTGATTTTTTTTTTTTTTTTTTTTTTTTTCCCTGTTGAACAAAGAAATGTTGCATCTTTTCCCCCTGCAATTAATGAAAGTTGTTTTTTGAAATTTGTTGTTTTTTTCTCACAATCTTTTGATGTAATTTGCCGTTTTATCGAATTTATCCTTTTTTCATGATTTTTTTTTTGAGAAATTATCGTTTTTTGTTATCTTTTTGAAAATCTATTTTGTTATGTTCTATCTTTTTGGGGGGTATTTTGACGAAAATAGCTTTTTTTTGTGATTATTTGCCAAAATTTGCATTTTTTATGGTACCTAGACAAATTTTTGTACATAGTAAATGATTTCTAGCATTTTTTTAAAAAAAACTTTAACAGTAGAAAAATAATCTTCAAACATTTTCAAGAGTTTGTGACGTGTGTCGCAGCATTGCACCGATTCTGCGCCTGGGATCATGTCATGTTGGTGTTACGTTGGTAAATGGAAAAGCATATTGAAATTTTTAAGAAATATTAATTTTTTTATAGCGGCAAAATACTTTTTTTTCTTTGGTTCTTTCATACTGTTGCCGTCAAGTTTTGACGGGTTTCACCTAGCCAGAATAAATATCATTAATTTTTTTAATATGTGAAATCGACATGTATTTTTGATTTATGAAAATGTAATAGAAAAGTTATTTGAAAATGCAAATATTTATTTGTTGAATGGGGTGGGTAATGTAAAAACAAATTAACCACTGAGAGGATTATTGTTACAGTTGTTGCTAAATGGCAAACTATAAATTCAGTCTTATTTTGCTGCAAAGTAAGTGAAGTATGTATATTTTGTATGAAATGAGAAATGATGGTAATTTATGATTTATTCATGTCATGTACAATTTATTGGTGTTGTATTTGTAAATGGAAAATTATCAAATGAGAGAGATTCTAATTCTATAGCAGCATGTTTGAATGTAACTCTGTCAATTGCGGGTCATTTGCCTGGATGTAAAATGCAGGTTTTTCTTTTATTTATTGAAATTTTTGCTGAAGATTAATCATTAAAAAATCCTTTGATAGCTGGAAAATACCTTTTATTTCTGTAGTGCCGTCAAGTTTTGACGGGTTCCATCTAGTTTTAAAAGAGAAAAATTGGGACCTCACGAACAAAAGGTTTTAAGCTTTGTAATCAAGATATTATCTTGCTTTACAAATTACCATGAATGCACCTGTAGTAGATCAAATTCCCAATACAGGATTCTGAATTCGGATGCACAGTGAAATCCGTAATCCATCAATGCTAGGGGGTTATACAAGAAACTGCGCGGACGGCTCCTATTAAATTTAAATAGTGTTTCGATACTTTATTGATAAAGAATAAATTATGGGGATTGATAATACTTACATGCAGTTCGTGCCTCGAAACCGATAGTTTGTCCATCAAGTGAGGTTGTAAAATTCGTTAGATTACGAGATTAAAGTTGTTGAAGAGGTAGGAGCAAACATCTCATAGATTTATATATATATATATATATATATATTTATTTATTTAAAGCGAAATAATACTCATACTCACGCATAAAGATGATCTTAGACACAACATCAATTAAAACGAAAAAAGAAAGAACAGCTAACAGTTTAGTCCAACAGATCTCAAACTGTGGGTCGCTGGTTAATGTGCTGGTGGTATTATTGGATCGAGGGAACGATTAACTCATATCTTCTAAAATGCGTAATTCATTTTATGCGCTGCAGTACTACTATAAATACAATTTGTTAAAGTTTAAAATAGACTATTGTAAAAAGACCATTTAAATTAAACTTTGTACAGAGATCTGCTTGAGACAACGTTGGCGGAAAACAATTTATAAATAGCATTGATTTTTAAACTGTAATTTTTCCAATGCATTAATTAACAAGCCAATTTTTAACTCTTATATTTTTATTAGATACGTGTATTACCTATTAATGTTCTCGTGTGTGTACTTTGCGCCAAAGTTGATCATTCATTGGGATACAACATATAAGAGGCCCTATATTAGGAACGAACAGCTGCTATCATGACTTATAATATAGAGTCTTATTAACTGTCATTATGCTCTTTACTGTTCAGAAGTGTTCTTATAAAACGTATTCTTACAAACTATTAATAAACCTGGTTGGTTTATAGATAACTATTATCCGACTGGTCGTCAAATTACTCCTTAACAATGCATAATTAATCGATGATGCTACCATGACGAGTCCTGCAATGATCACTAAAGTAAAAATTTAGTAGGTAAACTGATTGACTCCAGTGTTTGTTGGTAACATTTCCCTTAATTATATCTACGTATTAGGCGATTCTTGGTAAAATAAATAAATACTAGATTTAATGTGGATCATGTAGCATTAAAGTTTGAGATCCAGTGTTTAGTCTATAATTAATGTCTTTTTGCGCATATTTAGTTGCTGTGTACCTTTTTGTCGACAATCTTTCTGTTCTATTGTATCACATTTCCAATATGGTAAAAATTATAATCATGTTTCGTGCAGAAGGAAAAGACAGTTTAAACCTCGCAAGAGTTCATTTCTATATAAAAATTTTACTCTACCTAAAAACACACAAACTTCATAATACGACTCAACAACATGTCCAACGAAAAGCAATAAATCATTTCCTAGATCATTTTTCAAAGCTGGAGAATTTACATGCCAAAAAGCGATTCTTTCGTTAATATGATTACGGAATACCAGCAAAACGAGTGGCCTCAAACAGAATTGCACATTCCACTCAACTCGGCTGAAAACGTGACTGCACCTTCCGATAGCAAAATAATAAATAAATATGAAACTTGGCATTTGCAAAAAAATGTGCGATTCAATAAAATAAAAAGAAAAGAAAAATATTAACAACTATGCAAAACAAGTTGTCCAACCAAGTTAATGAATCGACATTCCATCCACAACAAAAATGCTAAATGCTCGCTAAAAGGAAAAATAAGAGAGAGAGCTGGGAGAAAAACAGGGTCAAGGAGTCTTGGGAGATAGTCGATTGGAGAACAAGTTGAGAAGAAGTCCTGCATGTTATTTATTATTATATAGACTAGCTGAGAACTCTCTACCTCCCTCAATCATTCAAACTAATTGTGAGAGTGGTCATTCACAGTAACTGCTCCACTGATATGGAAGGACATTCACTTTATTGTTCCATTCAAAAATGTTACAGTAAAGTTAGTGGACGTTTAATGCAATATCGAGGTTGAGTAGAGGCAGTTAGGTTACCTTGTAAATCAGAACAGTTGTACAATTTTCCGCCAACTGCCGAGTCTGTTGATGCTCAAATAAATACTGCTTGCACCAACTTTTTCATATAATAAAATCGAGTAGCTGGTAAATTTTTTTTTAAATGAATTGAAATGAAATGAAAATTTGAGAATTTTTATAAATTTTAGCTTTAAATAAAATTGGATTTTATTTATTTATTATTATCTTCGAATGCACGAGACTTGCTCAAAACGTCCGATGGCTGTATTCTATACATATTCCCTTTACGTCTAGAAACACCTTTTCTTGTACCTGGCCTTTAATACTCAGCATTAATTTAAAATTTTATTACTATTATTGTTGCACCAACTCTTTATACTCATGTTTATACAACAGAGATGGTTTCATAACATGCTTAAAAACCATTTATAAACCATTTTTTTAATTATTATTTCTTTTACTTAGGAGTTAGCAAGAAAGGTTGCAACTTTTGTATTTTTCGTCACTTCAATAATTCACAGAATTTTTTCCCAAAAAAACTTTAAAACAAAAAAATCTAAGATTATTCAATACTTTTTAATTTGATGAACTTGCCTTTATATCACCTCTACTTTATAAGAGATGCTAATATGCACACGGCGAAATGGCTATCAAACAATACCTCATAATAATATGGCTTATTATTTAATTGGATATTGTTAACTAAATCCGTTGAAGAAAAATTTTAAACTCAAATTTGTCCCTGCGTGACTATTTCCAATTTGCATACAGACTATACAACTTACTGTGAACATGAAATTTTAAAATTTCATTTTAATAAACGTCATGTTTAAATTTTAAGCATCAATTTACCATAATTTTGTATTTGTAATACTGAATTACACAACAGATCTTAACAATTCTTCGTTAATTTTATTTATAAATGGAGTTATATTAAAAGGCATCATTTAGCAACATACCAGCCTGTAAATAAATTTTAAGGTTGATAGTTATTTAGGTGTCTCCAAATGCATTTCACTGAAGGCTACATTTTTGCTATGAATAATGACATTTACTCTGCAGATACTTAATTTTGTATGTATGCGCGTGTGTCATATATCAGGTGTCGATTTCTCAACATCAATCAAGATATGCGAGTCACATCTTGCGCGACAAGTTGCTGGAAAATTAATGGCTTCGACTATTACGTGTGTCCTTTTTTCCCCAGTTCGCAACACATAAAGCTGCTTGAATCGACTCGATTATAGTAGAAGAGTTAAGGACACATGATTAATTAATGTACATGAAGCGTCTCGTGACATTTTTAATTCTTCATCACAAATAACATGTCAAGCCTCAGGACATTTTGTAATTAACGCCACATTTTTTTAAGATTAACAAATCTATTTCATGCTCCCCTCTCTTCCACTTAACTTAGTTTTAAGATAAATATTGTTTACATGATATGATCAATATTTTCTCACTATTAACTAACTACCTAACAACTAATATTTAAGGCAAATTTGCACGATGTTATGCTTTTTTTTTTTTTCGTTATTTATATATAGTCAGAATCAAATTTCTATAAATTTGAAAAGAAAAAAAAAATCTAGTAGCTAGCAAATTCGTTCACAGAAACAGATTTTAAAAGACATGAAAACTACGAAATGTCTACTAGGAAAAGTATTTAGGATTCATGGCTATTTCTATGTAAGAGATATTTTAATGACGAAATCTTTAAATAATTCAAAAATTCTACTAACAATTTTCTACTGCGTATTTCGGAAATAGAGTTCAGGCCCTGATTTTAAAAATTATTGGAATCTGGCTTTGAAAAAGACTTCAAACACATCGCTAGCATGAATGTCTTATTTTTTTTTTTTTTTTTTAAACCTAAACATATTTTTTATTATCTTTCTTTGATTTATCGTCATTAGGCGAAGGGCTGTTTTAGTTAATCATCATTAGACCATTCATTGGCGATTCTTTCAATCGCCAGATCAAATTCGTTGGTCGCTTAAAACCAACGCCTGAGGACCGCAATGATAGATCTCTGGCCAATTCTGTTTTAATATTTATACAATATTGTTGTTGATTTTATGTTGTTAAAATTTTTTTTCCAATAAAATGATTATTTTGATAAAATAATTAAAATAAATCATTTAACAAAATAGCAGCGTTATTGTAACTTATGTTAATTCATGTGAAAATCGATCATATAATTTAAGTTTTTCTTTTTGAACAGTATAAAAATTTCGTAATTCCCATATGATCATTCAGTCAAACTGTATTTTTAAAAATTACTAATTTTCTTCTCTATGAAAGTACGGCACTAATAAACATTTAATACAGAAAAATTTTTTATACTTTAAAATTTTTATTGCAATCTTCACTGAAATGTGGATGTATTTCACCCCAATGAAACTATAAAAGCCGCTCATCACTCGACTATTTTTGCTAAATCAGTGAAAGATATGAACAATGTAATATGTGCTATATTTTCCTGTTAGTTATTTATCCTTTTGAATATTACACGATAGATGATATCTTGATAGCTTCAATAACTTTTTTTATAAAGAAGTTTTTTTTAAATTACTAATTATTTTCTTAAAAAATTTTTTTGGCTGAAATAAGCACACCAAACATCAAATTTTTCTTTTGTGAAGAACACAATAATTATTCATGTTTTCATCATTTAATCCACAATATACGAGTACACATATTTTAATAACACATTATATATATTTTTTTAATTATTCATAAACATTCCTAATTATTTCTTTAGAGAAAAATCATAACTAAAGCATAGCACATAAATTGGTCCATTTTTCACATTGTACACTAAAACAGTGCACTTATGGGAAAATCAAAAACATTTTCAGCAATAAAAATAAATTAAAAATTTCTCAAATATAATTTTCAATTTAGTAGTGCATAATTTCGAATACCATTTTTTTTTCAATTGGATATTATGTGACTTATAATCTTCATATTTCATTGAAAGACTGGATGAATTGTGATGATATTTTCTATTAGCTATTTTAATATTATTTCTAAAAAGGTTGATATTTTTTTCCAGGGGGGGGGGGGAAGAAACTTTCCAACACAAAAAATGCTCCATTTTTCAAATTATGTACTATTCTTATGAGGAATTTATTGGTTTCGTCATCGAAATTGGACACCTTTACTTCTGGTGGGAAAGATTATTGGACCGAATCGAAGAACGACACAATAGTCTTCGCAACAACTATTTATTTTTAAATTATTGTTGCTTTTCTTGAAAAAAAATATATCAAACAAAATATATTTTTAATTAAGAATTGAAGGATGTTTTCATTAACAATCTCACAGACGATCGAAAAATGTAGTTAAATGAAATGGTTATGTTTTCCAAGATAGAGATTGAAAAATATGTTAGCAAAAAGTTCAATTTATATAACACTGACATAAAATTTTTAAAATAAAATTTTATGCATACTTTACAGGAATTGATTACTACTGATTTTTTTATGAACAAAAACTTAATAAAATGTGAGATTACTTCTGATACATATTTTATACTGAATTCTACTAGGTAAAATTTAAAGTTTACATAATATTAAAATAGTTTTGCATCCTAAACTTTTCTTTTTTTAATTTTTTTTTGGGGGGGGGGGCTACAAGTACAGGATAATTTATAGAAACTGAACACTTTGTTTTAAAACTTTTAAAAAGGGATTTTTTTTGCTTGTAAAAATTAAAAAAAAATTATTTTGAAAAAATATTAAAATTATAATTGTAGTAAGTGTACAAATAATGAGTCACGTAACTAAAACGGGCCACCAAATTACTTTTTTAAATAAAATTTATAATAACGGGCCACCTGCTTTCAGAAATGGAAAAAAACTTGTATAACGCATTTAAAAGCTACTAAAGCGACGAGCGATTAGTCCCTAAATCAACTTATTCGAATACTAAAAAAAATTTAAAAAGTGGAAAATTTTACAGTCAACAATGTTAAAGTTTCTTAAGACCAGAAAGTGGAGCGTCCACAATAATATATTCACAAAGGCATTCATATATTTTTTGTATATAAATTTTTTTTTTATTTGTTTTTTCGTTAAATTTTTTAAAAATGTGAACGGAAGTTAAACTTTTTTACATTATTAGATGTAGTATTTTAAAAAGGATTTAACATCTCTTTTACAATGAAACTGTTTCTATTACTTAGCAGGACGCTTGCAAGACTTAATTTCAGATCCTCGGGGGAAAAATGTATATAGTTCGAGATCTAAAAAATGATATTGCAAAATAATAACTGAAGAGTCATTAAGCAATGTTTGAAGAAAAGATAGTCAAACTATACAGAGAAAAGTTGTGATTTTTATAATGTTGATAAAGAGGGGAACTTCTTTTCTGTCCTTTCTGAAATTGTAATGAAAATAGTTATCCATTTGAGTTTAACATTTGGTCATTAGATTAAAAAAATTATTTTAATTTAGTTTCATAGTTAATGTTGTAGAATAAAATACATTGCTCCTTTTTAAAAGAAAATTTAGTAAACTTTTTTATTTACTGTAAGATAAACATATACGTGAAGTTTAATCAATGGGTGGGTTAATATCGAATGAATTGCCTTCTCATAAATGTTTTATTAATAAAGATATGAACTAATCATATATTTATAATGGTATTGTAATGAGATTTATACTTATATTTTTTAGTAACACGATTTATAGTTTGCAATGATATTACGATTTTAATTTGAAATGATAGTTAAATTAAATGCAGAGTATGTACACAAAAGCACATTAACTTATGTAGGAAATTGTGGCTTCAAAAAGCAGTTAATCACAAGATATCTGCATAATATTTTAATTTCTCTTACTATGCATTATCATCGAAAATTTGAATGGTTTGTCATGTCAAAATCACAATGGTTTGGCCAAAAATTAGTATCTCAAATATTCTTTTTCACTCCAATAACTTAATATGGAGGATATTTTTCGGTGAGTACGTCATAAAGATTTTGATAATGTTACAGATGTAATACTTAAAATAATAAAATTAAATTATAGCAACTTACGAAAATTCCTGACTACATAATTTTTCTTTTTAAAATTTCCAATAGCAGCGGAGACTTACCTGTTAAAAAAGAAGAGAACATTAAAAATTTTATTAATTTTAGTACAAAAAAGGTTGTTAACAAAATAGTAATGCGATTGTACACACAAAAAAAAAGTAATATGTGATAATAACCAGATTAAAATAAAAACAAAGATATAACTTCTAGTTACTTATTTTAATTATTTAATAAGAATTTATTTTCAGTTTTGCTTGAAGAGTAGTAAAAACAAACTTTATATTGCAAATTACTGTTGAACAGGACATTATTTATATTTTACAATTTTATTTTAATTACTTCTAAAGTCAAAATTCTGTATTGATATATTGAATAATAAACAAAAATTTTCCGACCTTCTCTGCTTAAAATGGTTTAGTTTAAATATAATTAATATTTAATACAGGTCGCAGTTTTGGAGAAAAAACTGCGAATATTAAAATATTTAGCTGTTACAAAAATTTCTAGTAGATTTTTATGCAGCCGCAATGCGTGCTGAAACACATAAAGACGAAATAAAACATATCAGAACGATAGAAAATAAATTATGTACTACTAATTATGTACTATGTAAAGAAGTACACTCCCTTATGTACTACATAAACTTTTCGATCATCTAAAGAAGTATTGTTTATGAAATCGAAGAAGTTGATTTCTCCCCGCAAAGAAGCTTGTTACTGGGAAAGTGGTTTTACAAGATTCTCTTTTTTCCCCCTTATCAAATATTAAAGAAAATTAAATAAATAAATAAAGCCGATGAGATGAATTATTTGTCAAAATGCTGAGAATTAGGTTTCTAATGTTTTATAGTTCTTAAGTTTACAAAAGTAAGTTAGTAATAATTCAGAAGTGGTACCTCCCCAGTATTTGAGTTGATAATTCACCTCCCTTTTCCTTACTTTAATTACATACGAGAAAAATTACTTGTGGGCATTTTATTTGACTTTACTTTCTTAATGTATACCTTATAGAACCTTTGACAGCCCGCCTGATAAAAAATTTACATGAAGTCACATGCAGTCACATACATTAATTGTCTTTAGGAGTCTACATATTGTTCATTTTTAATACTTTGTGACTCAACTCTATTTCACAAAAATACTCAGATGTTATAATGTATCACATAAAAATTATTATTATTATTATTATTATTATTATTTTTTTTTTTTTTTTTTTTTTTACATTTGCAATAAACAGAAAAACTACATATTGTGGCTCTGCATACATAACGTTATCACTTTAGGGGGGCAAGGTGTCTGGCATAATATTTCGAATTTTCGGACATTTTTAGGGAGTAGGGGAGTTTCTTCTGATATTATTATATATTTTTTTAATCCAACTGATTATTTTTTTGTTTATTCCTTACATTTTTTTTAATTTATAACTTGCACTTTACATAAAAATTGTTTGCATTTTTTCCCCCATTTGATATTTGTTTTATGAAAATACAAAATTTTGAAAACACAAGACTATTATAAAACTATTTTCAAAATATAGAATGCCTCAACTTTTGACGTTCCTATTCTGTCTTATGTGTATGCATATATACCCTGCTGTTTGAGAAAACAGGTGTAATATATATTTGAAATGATACAGTAAAAGAAGACACTACTACTATTGAATTCATTATGTAACAAAAACTTGTTATTAATTACTTTTAATAAGTAAATATTCCTTATTAAAGTTTCCTTTGATATGAAATTATTTCATATATAATTAGTGATATTGACTTCATTTGAATCAATAAAATATGCAAAAATAAATTTATAACAATCCCTGTATATCACTGTAACCAAAAGAAAAAAAATTGCAAAAATTAAAAAAAAAATTGAAAGAATGATAAAGCATGATATCGTAAGGGATCCAAAATTGCCAAAAAGTTGATAATGTTATATCTGTATAGCCCCATTTCTCATACATATTCTTGAATTCCTTATACAAAATCATAAAGCATACGAATTTACCTTTGTAAAAAATCTATTTTTGGACGACTACAACCTTTTTAATTTAACAAAACTCACAAAGATTACTTTTGCAATAGCGAAGTGAAACTACTCCAATGATACATAAAACTTAAGCATAAAATATTAACTCATTGTTGAGAATTCTCTGAACACTTTATATTAACTGTTGTGTTGGAAAATAGATCGTAGCAATAAATAAAATCGTATTTCAAAGTCTACTGCATAAACAAGATTGACTTTTGGGTATGTAGCAAATAAGTAATGCGGGGGTAAATTTATGTTGTTTAGCAGAAATTTTTTTTTTCTTTTTCAAAAAAAAAAAAAAAAAAAAAAAAAAAAAAATCAAATCGAAGGGGGGGGGGGGGGAGCAAGAAAATAAAATCGTGCGTCAAACATAGATTCTGAAGCACTTTCCAATATAATCAGAATAATGTAACACAACTGCACCGTTTAAAAAACTAAAATATTACGTCTCATTCTACCATATGGAAATGTATAACGCATTTCAAAACCAAACTTCAGCTGTTTCCATCTTCAATCGGAAAATTATCCGACTTTTTTAGCAGACCTGTATATGGTATAGAAATTTGTAACTATTAACAATATGTATTCTAAAATTTAGTTCATTTAAGAAACATATTTCAGTTGAAAATTCCACTTCAGCCATTTACTCTAATAAGGAGAATGGCATGCGAATACTTTTGTGCAGCCCTGTATATGAAGTATAGAATTTATGCATAAAGAGTAATATGAAAAAAAAAAAAAAACTAAATTTAAAAGCACATATCTAATTTTAAAACATATGCTTCAGCAATTATTACACAATGAAAGTGCTGTAATCAATTTCTCTTGTGTGTTCCTGTAAATTAATAAAAAATACTATAAATGCTCCTTTTTAATGTGATCGTAGTAAAATTAAGTGATTCATATTATGTGTCTAAATACATGTGAAACAAAGTAATGACATTAAAATACTCTCCAAACGACCCCCTTCCCCTATACAATAATGTAATCGAATTCTTTTGAGTATCCCTGTAAATGAACCATTAATCGTACATACTTCATATGCAATACCAAACATCCTTTGATGACGCTAAATAAGCTTTATCAGTTGCACGGAAATCCGGGGATATTTACGGGAGTGAGTTAGAGCATAGGCAGATTGACAGACAAACCGAAAGCGTAAGTACCTTTCAACTTTGTTGGATAGTGCTAAAAAACTCAGTATCATACGTTAACTTCTGTTAATAACATTCCACTTTACAAAAGGGAATTAAAATTTCCTCTGAATGCCTTTTTTATCATTATTTATTAAAAATAAAAGGGTATTTGTACCTTTTACTTCAAGTGAAAGCAAGCAAACAGAACAATTTACGTGCTTTAGCATACGAAATGTAGTTGCTCCGAGGGTTAAAAAAACAAAGAAAAGACTGGCTAAGCCGGTAAGGAGAGAACATGCACTGTCACGATTGGATTCCATTCACGGAATTAAGCCTTTGATAGATCTGTAGATAACCCACATAAGTAAAATTATAACTTCTGCCTGTCACAGACGCAGAACAGTTCAAATGGAGTGTGTTGTGTAACGTTTTTTGGAAAAAAAAACTCAACAGACACCACTCTGAATTAGAGATTAATTATTACACAATTTCCTGAAAAGATGCACTGAATGAAAGCAGCAATTAAAGTAGCTTAAACAATTGCACAGTTAACTGACTTAAATTATACTCATTACTAGTTGAATACTAATGATTATTGATATGAAGGAAACATTCACCATAGCAACACAGTGTCATCCATAATATCTTAACCCTTTCGGATCTGGTATACTATTAATAGTACATGTATTTTAATGTAGTATTATTTTATTTTAATAAATACTTTTGTTATTATTTACATGTAGTCATGTTAGTATATGTCTATGCATTTACAGTATGACTTCATTTATGTTAAGGTATTTAGTAATAATAATTATTATTTGCTTAATTCTCTATACGATTCTTTTATTTAAAATAGATATTTCACTCTTTAAATTTAAAATAAAAGTTATTTTCCTGAAAGAATCATGTGTAATAAAGCGCAAAAAAATATTAGAAAGTTCTAATATAAATTAAATATTTGTAATACAATATTTTCTAAACATCCCAAAAAACCCTTTCTTAGCGTATGAATATTAATTGAATAATACGCCAAAAATTGTTATCTTTTAGACAATGAAATACTCTTTAAATACTAATCTATTTGGATAGCTAGTGTTAATGCTATTTAAAGTAAAATATAAGAACTTAAAAAAAATCGGATCCGAAATGATTAAGGTGGTTGCAAGATTAAGAAAAGTTTAGAAAAATGTAGCATTTAATTTTGAATAAATACTTTACTTATATAACTAATACATACACCAGAGTTTCCCCCAGAGGGTTTCAGAGGGGCGCTCCGCCCCTCCTGCCCTTTAGTTTAAAAAATAGCGCCCCTCTTGCCCCTCATCCAAAAATTAGCGCCCCTCTTGTCATTCATTTAAAAAATTAGCGCCCTTCTTGCTCCCCATTTGAAAAAACGCAACCCTCCAGCGATGAACCGGACGCGCTATAGCGCGTAAATTACGCAAAAAATCGGCGACGGAACGCAAAAAATAGCCTCATACGCGTCCTGTGGGACAGGTAGTTTTGTCAAAAAATCGCTAAAATAAATGGCAAGTTAAGTTACAAAATGTGAAATAACGACTAATTTCTGGCAAGATTCGCAAAAAAATGGCTAATTTCGTCACAAAATTATACAAAACGGCAGATTTCTTCAAAAGAGCGTGGAAAAACGACAAATTTCTTCCAAAAATCGCAATAAAACGGAAGATTTTGTCAAACGAGTCGCAAAAAACGGCATAATTCGCCCAAAAATCGCAATAAAGCGGAAAATTCTGAAAAGTTCCGTTTTTTTTTTTGCGATATTTTCGCGAGACTGTCGTTTTTTTGAGATATTTTCACGAAATTTGAAGTTTTTCGCGATTTTTTTTAGCAAAATATGCTGTTATTTGAAATCTTTTACAAAATCTGCTGTTTTTTGCGATCTTTTAACAAAACTGGCCGTTTTTTCGCGATCTTTTAACAAAATTTATTGCCTTTTAAAAATAAAGTGCACTGAAAAATGTAAAAAGTGCCCTGAAAATTTAAAAAGTGCCCCTTTCAGAACAGTAGCGCCCTGCCCTTTTTTAAACCTGAGGGAAACTCTGCATACACATTTACATAAATTTTACTCAGGATTTCAACTGTGCTGACCATTATTTTATTTTGATTTAAGGTTCTGTTAATCGTGATATCATGCGAGATTAATTTTGATATTATGAAATATTTAAACAACTAGATAGCAGGGTTGGAAAAAAACCAGGTTTTTTTTAAAAAAACCAAAAAACTGGTTTTTTTGGTTTAAACCAGGTTTTTTTGGTTTAAACCGGGTTTTTTTAAAAACATCCTTTTTTGGTACATATACATGCATATTCATTAATAAAAATAGACATTGTTGGATTATAAATAGTATAAATTCATTTGAAAATAATTTAAATTAAATAATTATTGCGAATTATGTAAAAAATTTTTAAAAAGAGTCATTTTAATTTAAACAGTTTTTAGTAAACAGTCTTATATCCAAACAATAAACTACTCTACACAGTGAAACATTAGTACTTTGAAAATCTTTATAAACAATCTTTTGATTACTTATAATAAACATCTGATGTAGTTTGATAAATGTAAATATTATTTTCCACAATTTAAAAAATAAATAAATTTGAGATATTTCTTGGGGGTTTCGTTTTTTGAGAGACAATTTGAAATCAAAATTTATGGTCATTAGATTTAGCAGATAAAGGGGAAAAATTAGTTTGTTATTGTTAAAATACTATAACTAGCACCCAATTTTTTAATACTCTCTTATACAACTTCATATTTTGATTTTAATTTTTAAAGATTATCTCCCCAATAAAAAAAATAATTAAAAAAAACTTTTATAATTTCATGAAAATTTTAAAGGTCATCAAGTTATGTAGCTCCATATTCAAAAGCTTGTACATGTTATGATAGATTGCTTTAAATAATCTGCATTTTTTTAATGAAAATATTTTACACTAAATATTGAATATTTTTAATCACTTTTATCTTTGATCAATTCACATGTTCTAAGATTTTTCTTTACAGCAATAGAATATGTTCACCAATGCATAGTAATTTTCATTCTATACATAAAAAAAAAAAATAATAATAACCTAGGCCCACTATATCTAATACTTATTGCCAAAAAAAAGTGTTAAAAGTAAAAAATATTTATATACAATAATTTATAAGTCTTAAATTATAAAGAAAATTAGAAAATATCATTAGATTTATTTGAAAAAAACCAATTGATTTTTTTGAGAAAAAAACCAGTTGGTTTAAACCGTGGTTTAAACCATGGTTAAAACCAATTGGTTTAAACCGTGCCAACCCTGCTAGATAGTAAGCGTGGCGGTAAATAAATTTAATGTTTCATTAGAAAAACAAATGAATTTTTAATTAGTTGCTTTTAAATTAATTATTGAAATCATGGATAATTTTTATATTATGCAAGCGATTCATATTTCTTTAAGGTGATACATGGTACTGTTAGTCTAACTGGTCGGCAATTGGCGGACTGCGGTACATATCCAGATCTGGAAGGTCAAAGCCTGGCCCGAAAAAAAAAAAAAAAAAAATTGCAAATGACGAATTTATTTTCCAACAATTATTGAATAAAAAAAGAATTCCAAACATCTACACAAATGTGTAGATTAGGTCTTAAAGGGTTAAAAAGTTAATCCATATTAATTTTTAGAATATATTTCAAAGCAATGATCTTAAATTAATGCAGAGTCTCTTAAGAAAAATACGCTTAATTTGATTAGCAATTGTACCAAATTATTAAAACTATATGTATGAATTCACTTATATACCTAAAAGCGCTTAATGCCGTATTCCAAAATCAGTACAGTTTCCTCGTCGAGTTTCAACATAACTCTTTGTTTAAACGAAAATGCATTTTCGAGGATTTGTTTACCAGTATATAAATTTTGCATAAAATATAAGATGCATTCAATTTTTTTTTTAAGAACCAGCAATGAATTTTTTTTTCAATAATTTTTCCGCTTGAAATTACATAGTGGACAATTAAAAGCTTTCTTGAAAATTCAAGCTAGCCACAACTCAGTTTCAGCTATAGAAAGAATGCACGACATGCAAAATTTGCGCAATTCACTTTAAATGAATTTGTTTACATTTACAAAAATCAAACCTCATGTTATTGTGCCCTTTCACACAACTTCAAACACTTTTTTCCCCAATTTAATTTCCAATTTACCAGCTACGACTCAACAGTTCCAGGCACTGAACTTGCATGCAGATAATAATATATACTACTATCTGATAAGTCAAGAACAATTTGTATAAATATCAGACTAACATATTCACAATATCAGAAAAAACACATTTTCATAGCCGTAATAAAATTTTATCGCAGCCGCGGTAGATAGTAAATCAAATAGCTTCGGTCACGGTCATTCAGGGTGACGCCTGGTTATAAAAAAAAGTAAGAGTGAAACCCTATAGTTGAATCACGGACGAAATTGGGTCACTTTCAATCGCAACATTTTGTCATATATTAAACGGTTGAGAAAATACATACATCACGTAAAAAGCTAAAATGAATTTAGAATTTTAACCGCTTTTATCTGCGTTCGTGATTATATAGATAAGTATCACCTATAATCGGCTTTCAGTCCGTCTGTCTATGTTTGTCTGTCCACATATAACAACGCAAAAACTACCCAACTGAATCGTTTGAAATTTAATTTTTGAATAATTTTGTCGAGTCATTTCAAAAATTTTATGAATTTCCGATGTATAGTTTAATTACAGGGACAATCAAAATATTCCGTTACATTACGGTCAATGAAAAAAATATATTCAAGTGCATTTATATAATGTTGAAATCCTTTGAACATAAAATTGATATGCATCTAATGAAGTATATACTAAAATATACATTCTACACAACCTGTAGAGTAACGAGAATTTTTTTATTAATTTACAGTGCCACACAAAAGTATCCCATTATATAATGTAATAGGAGGAAATATATTACTATACAGAGACACTACGCGGTATGTACTGTAATAAAGTAAAAATTTTACTTTAGCAATCTTTAACTTATCATTAATGTAACACCTAACTTATGATAAAAGTTCCATATAAAAAATATTAATAATTTATAAATAAGATTTTTGCTAATATACCTTTGACATAGAATGCTTTATACCTGCTTCGTATTTTGTTATTTAATAATATGTATAACAAAACTGGATCTAATTGTCATTTTATTAAAGTGGTTGTCTTATAAAATTTATTTTGAAAAAAAAAAATTTAAATTTATACAGAATGGAAACGTAGTTATTTGTCAAAAGCGCTGCATAAAGAAAGTTTTTAATCGTTAGCTCAAGCAAAAATAACTGTAATATTTGTATTAGTTTATTCATTTTTAAGAAAAATCATATCTCTTATAAGAAAAAAAAATAATGGATTTTTTCTATGTAATGATTATCGATTTCAAATGTAACGCGTGCTAGAGAAATTTTCTTATGTATGCTATAAACCATGATTGTAATAGTTGATTGATTTGAATGATTCTTCACAGCAACATTTATGGCGCAGCATGTCCCAAAAGGGACCTTGCGCCATAAAACCCTATATAACCAACCAACCACAGCAACATTTGACTCTTAAAATGTCCCCCCCCCCCCCCCAATCTCAAGAGGAGGGGAAGCATGTCTTGTTTAAATAGTTAGAGACAACTGTCTAAAAGAAAAAAAAATGCAGATTTCTCCTCGACAAATTGAAAGTTTCTGAATACATTATATCATCTATAACTTTTAATAAAACTTTCATTTGTTTTTGACGAGCTCTGCTCGTCAAATTACACAAAAGGGTTAATGAGAAATAATTACAACATATAAAACATATATAAAGATAAATTGATGTATTATCATCTAATTGCAAAATCAGTTATCTAATTGCATGTTATTCATTATAATTAATCGATAAGGAACTGTTTCTTCGAAAAAGGAAAGTTCAAAAATTTTAATTGCCTGAACTGCTTCTATGCAAACCTATCAGCACTGCATGAAATTTGGAATGAGTAAGTCACTGTCACATATGCAGTAAAACATATAATAATTATACAAATATTATGTTATAGACATCTACCAATAACAATATTTTTGAAGAGTGAAGAATTGCGTTTAGAATTGTTAAAATCTGAAATTTCTAAATAAAAATTTTCCTTAATAAACCTGCCTTTAGATGATGTTTTAAGAAGCGTAAAATAGTTAAGTTTTTTTAAAGTAAGTTTTTTTTTATCGTTAGAGAATCCTTGAATACAACATTCTTCGAGATCAACCAAAAAAGTCAAAATTTTTCGAAAACAAATAATATCAGTGCAGCGGCAAATGCCATTGAACAATAGTGACAATGATCCAGAGAACGCTATTGTCCAATATTTTAAAAGGAAGTTGCTTAACTTTCTTTTTCAAATTTCTGAAACTTTAGTCATACTTTACTTTGCCAAAGCATATGCGCATATTTGATTTTTTGAAGCAGCAATAAGTTCTTAAAATTATAAATTTTCAAAATTAAAAAAAAATATTAAAATATTTTTTTAGTATTTTGTTTTAAATTTAAAAAAAATTTGTGAATACAGCTCTTTACTGAACTTTACTCTAAACTGAACTTTAAAATATTAAAGCTAATGTGACGTATGAGAAGTACATTTTTTTATCAGGATTGCATCGAAACTTCTTAGCAATGTTTTAAAATTATGATCGCCAAGTGCAATCGTGAAACTAAAACGAGAATTGGAGATAATAGTAATAAATTTAGTTCGTCATTTATAGTACGATTTGTTAAAAGAAAGACATAACGATATACAATATATCAAAAACACCAGTAAAAAATTGTATAATTAACAATGAAAAGTCTTATCAAAATCAGTCAAATCTTTTAAAAACTGCTAAACTAATCGGGTTCACTTGATTATAGAACTTTCCTCGCAATTATATAACAAAACAAAGTAAAAATAATTTATACACACCAAAACGTTCATCGATATATAATTTAACTAATAGTGCAAATCCCCATCAAAAATCATATTTGGCAGAGCTGATATAAGAAGCAGCCAAGACGAAATTCAACATCTGCATTCTTCAAAGAAACCTTGAATAGAACGAAACGCCGTTGAGTTTGAAATTGACTTATGGTCATTTTTAATATGGACACAGTCACTTAAGAAAAATCTAAAAGCATTATATAAATTAAACATTACTTCCAACTAGATGGTACTTCTTTCATTTCTCTACTATAATTTGTGGCGAACTTGGTACGAGGCGTATATTTTAGCATTTTAAGAACATCACTGTATTGATAGGTATGTTATTGAAAGGCATGGAGGAGGTCTTGTGCTTAAAAAGAAAATTCTTGCATTATGCAAATACGTTCAGTTGACCATGAAAAAGAAAAAAATAATGAGTCATTTTAAGTTACCCTAAAAGTTTATCAAAACAATCACACGAACTCTAAAGTAATCGAAAAAATAAAATAAGAAACTAAAGAATTCTAGCAAGTAATGCTTGTTTAAGGAAACGTAAGATTGCTAAATTAAACAAAAAAAAAGTAGATTTTGGAAAAAAAAACAATATGAAAACGCAATATTTTCCGATCATTAAAACAAACGAAACCACACAAAAAAATCTCTATAATTATGCTAGTTAAGGCAAAGTAAGTCAAGTAATTTCTGTATAAGCAATGAATAAAAGAAAACTTCTAACACCTTTATTGTTATTATTATAGTTAATTATTAACTAAGAAACATTTTTTGTTGCTGTTTTTTTTCCTTCGATATACCGTTCCTTCATGATTTTTTTTAAATAAAGAAAACAAAATCGGATTTTCATGTGAAAAATGATAGGGATATATGGACAATCTCTCTTTTAGGCTATTTTTAAGGGTATCGCCTTAGTAGTAAAATGCACCCCTAATTGCATCTAAAGATTTCTAGAAAAAAAAAATCTTACCAAAGTAATTTTAAATCCGTGTACTCGAGGACTTGCAAAAATTATATAACTCATTTCTTTTGGAAAAACTACTAAATTATTAAATAAGGATATAATATAAATTATATCCTTAAATTATAGTTAATTATAATAGGGTTAATTATAATTTTTATTCATAAAATTATATAAAATTAATTTTACCTAATTCATAATACATAAAAAATATATGTATTCAGCTTCCTCTCCCCCCCCCCCCCCCCTCGTAAAAAAACTATTTAAAAGACAACCATTCATTTGTCGGGAATTTTTTGATATAAGCGATCTGTCCTTTTTAGGGTTTCGTTCATCTGACGAATTGTTAATCACCTCATTCCTCTGTATGTCCGTCACAGAGTCCGTACTCAAAAACAGTATAAGTCAGAGACTTCAAATTTTGTGTGCTTACAGCCGTATACCTCGTGTCACACGATAAATCAAAATTTTGAAAAATGTAATTTAATTAAAACATTTTTTTCAATTTTTGTGATTTAAATTTTAAAAGAGAAACTTAATTTCAACGTTTATTGCGGTGCGGTAAAAGGTCAACGGAAAAAAGATCAACAGGTAAAAATGGCAACGGTAAAAATAATAGTAATAAATGTCAGTTCTTCAATAAATCTAATGTTGAGATATATTATATTATTAAGGGATTTTCAACACATATACTTCTGCTGTTTTAATATTGTTCTTATATCCTCATATTAAATAAACTAACCTAATGTTAGAATCCATGAATTTTCATTAGTTTTAATGTATAGTTTATAGCATAGGTTCCCAACCTTTTCTGGACCACCGCCCCCTTTATTAGAGAAAAAAATGCCAACGCCCCCCGCTCTTCCATAATAATTAATTATACAAAATATTAAAATATTATTGCATATTATTTATATTTTATCTATCTATCTATCTATTAAGAATCAAAAAGTAGAAGTTAATTTAGATAAACATCAAATGTAGTTAAAAATTGTTTATTAAAAATTGAAAAATAAACAGAAAACCAATAAGAATTAAAAAAATAATAATGAAATGGCTGATGGAGTTTTAACAATTTGTTCATGCAGATTCAAATTTATTTAACATCAATCACAAACTGTCAGGTTCAGAGATGCTTGTTTCCTTTCTTTTACAGTAAATTAGCTGTTGCACGGAACCCACTCTCAGCCAAATATGATGAAGGAAAAACAATTAAAATTTTATATACTCTCACTTACGGCTGTATTGGCTTTTGAAGTTAGACTCTTGGTACCCATTTCTGAATTTTACTTTTAGTTATTTGCTGTGAGTTCCACTATTTCCTCCTCCAAATATTTTGATACTGCTGTATCTCCATTTGCGAAAGGATCTAAAAATGAACTCGGTATATTCATGATAAATATCAATGTCAAGAAATAACCAAGTATAAAGATTGGTGAAAATCCATACGTGAGTCCTTGAGATAGAGCTGTTGCAGAAATCGTGAAAAAGGCAACATAGCAGTATAACCTGTTGAGAAATTTTCAACAAAATGTAAACATCATCCATTCATATCAAGGACTAACAGAATCTGAAATTTGGTGAAAATCTGGGCAATAGTTCTTGGGGTAAAGCTGTTGCATAAAATGAGAAAAAGGCAGCCTAGAAGCGCCACCTGTTCAGTGATTCACACCAAAAACTAATCAGCCTCATTTCCTATCAGTGATTATCCGAATATAAATTTTTGTTGAATTCCGTGCAGCAGTTGTTGAGATAGAGCGCTCACAAAATTTATGTCACACAAATACAGAATCATATACTCACAGACAGACATTTTGTAAAAACATGCTCCTTGGAATCTGTGACCCCTAAAACATGTAAATCTGTCGAAAACCAGAATTAGAAAAAATTCTCGAATCCAATACTTTCTTGTAAGATAGAAGAAAGTAAAAATAGAACATATCTTTGCCTTTTCTATCAGCACTCATTTATTCAAAAGCTCTTGTATCCTACAAAGCGCCATTGCTTCATTTAAAAAGACTTTTTGGCAAATTAAGCACATAGTTAACAATTGGTTTGTAGAAGAGTGCTTAGATCCACATTTAAAGTACTCAATACTATATACTGACGATATTTCTTCTTTAATTACCGCAAAATACCGTTAATACGCCCTCCCCTAACTTTATAAAAAAAATTGAAATTTTCAAAAAACCCAAGAGAGCATCTCCTACCCTTTAAAGATCGCTGATAAAACGTGAATTGCGTCCAAAAATCGCGGAAAAACGGAAAATACGTCAAAAAACCTCGAAAAAAAAGGGGGGGGGGAATTTATCTAATAATTGCTGTAAAAACGCAAATTTCGTTATAGAATCGCCAAAAAAAAAAAAACGCTAATTTCTTCAAATGATTGCTAAAATTAGTTAATTTCATCGAAGGATAGCCAAAAACCGAACATTTCAGCAAAAGATTGCAGGAAGAAACGCGAATTACGTCTGATCTAAAAAAAATGCTATCAAAGGATCGCTAAAAAACGCGAATTATGTAAAAACTCTCTCAAGAAAAAAAAAAAAAAAAAAAAAAAAAAAATACCGAGAATTACATTAAAAAAAATCGCGAAAAAAAATCTTGGATTTCTTGAAGGATCGCCAAAAAACGCACTTTTTGTCAAACGGTCGCGGGAATAAAACGCGAGTATGTCAAATTTATAAAGAAAACACTGTCAAAGGATCGCAAAAAAAAGCGCAAATTTCCTCAAGGATCGCGATAAAAAATGCGAATGTCATCAAACGATCGCAGTAAAAATGCAAAATAAGTCAAACTATCGCAGAAAAAAAGGAATTTTGTCAAAAAATCACGGAAAAATCGAATTACGTTTAAAAATCTCGAAAAAAATGTGCATTTCGTCAAAAAGGCGCTAATTTTGTTTTAAAAAAAAAACGCCGTAAAAACGCTAATTCCGTTAAAGAATCGCAAAAAAAACGCCCATGTCATCAGAGGATAACGAAAGAAAAGCGTTGGAAAACACAGATTCCGTCAAAAGATTTCGGGGGGGAAATGCAATTTTCGTAAATGAATAGCGAAATAAACGCAAATTTCACATATCGCGAAAAACTCTGCTAATTCCATCAAATATCGGGAAAAACTCCGTAAATTTCGTCAAAAATAAAAAAAACTTCAAATTTTGTGAAAAGATCGCTGGAAAACCCCATGTAAGCGTCCCCTCTAAATATTTTTTGATTTTTTTGCCACATTTTGGGGGAGGGGGTGGACAAATTAACGGAATTTTAAGGTAAGATATTTTGAAATATAAAAAAAATTCCTATTTATGTTTAAATAAATTTACTTTTGAACAAATTTATAGATATAATGATTTTTACCACTTTCACTAAGAACAAACTAATTTCTTGAACAGTTTCAAATCACAGGTTCGTTTAAATATCTCTATTCAGGTCTATGGCGCAAACTACAGAATTTTTCGAATTACAAGTTAATAAAAAATCTTTAGTTAGCCAATTATCGCGAATTTTGTGCTCCACAATTTTCAAATTCATAATGATTTTTAATGCAAGTAATAGTGATTTTTCGTGTTCCGCTGAGATGACATTCATGAAAGAATTGAAGCTAGAATTTTTTTAGCCTAATATAATACAATTTTGTTCTTCGCGATTTTAGTTTTTCTACCTGTTTCACGGACATTAGTAAAATAAATTCCACCCCCCCCCCCCTCTCAGATATATGTTCGTCTTTATAGATTTCCATTTAGAGGTGCAGTTAAGGTTTTTGTCACGGACCGGCCAATACAGGGGAGATCAATAATTTTTTTACATTAGTTCCTAAATAGGTAGGCATGCCATGACCGCCCCCCTTGACTGTCCTAACGCCCCCCATTTTTCTCTGGACTCCCTACCGCCCCCCTGGAAGGGTCCAGCGCCCACTGGGGGGCGGTATCGCCCCCGTTGGGAACCTATGGTTTATAGTTTAACAATCATAAGTTAATAGAAATATGTACAGTGAAACCTCCTTGAATAGCCATCTCAAAACAACGACAACCTCCGAATACCAGCAGAATATTGATGGAACCAAACACGTTCCATAGCATTAACATTAGTACGAACCTTTAAACAAGGAATTCTTAATAATGGCTACACAAAAGCCACGAGAGAAACAAATTACAGCTTCTGGTACAATTTCGTATTTATTTGGAAACCGAAATATAAAACAAAATTTACATGATATGTCAATAAACAGAAAATGAAGACATTAACAATGATGGAGAAAATTTAGATAATATTCTTAGAACAGCAAGCACAAATAATGTAAAGACCATAGCGAATTTCTATGTCTGGACAAATATTTGGCTATTACTGCCATATTTAATTCCATATAGCAAATGATGGAAGATAAGGCATAGGAAGGGAAAATGGAATCTAGAATCATCTAAAATTTCCATGTTAAAACCTACATCGAAGATTTGATGAATGTTTATAAAATGCAATGTTTTATATTAAATCATAGTAATGATGAGTTTTATTTTATACAGCAAATTAACTCCATATTATTATTTCTCTGGAGAAAGATGTTTACTGCAAAAAACGAAGCAACTGCAATTAACCGATTTTTTTAAATATATTACAATAATGAGAATTAATTAAATGACTTATTTCTATTTAAATTAATTCAATTTTTTTAAAAATAAAAACCTTTGATTAACAGCCACCTATGAAGAGCGATCACTTTTCACAGGATTCACGGGTAACCCTCATTCAAAGGTTACACTGTATTTATGTAAGTGCCACGCGTAGAATATTTTGTACCCTTTTCATAGATTGAGCCTAAAATGGGCAGATTACATAAATCTAAAATTTAAAATGCGGAGATTATTAAACTTATAAAAAACGGACAATATACTTAACCCCTTGGGGACGAGCGACACGTATACGTGCCGCAAAAAGGCTTCAGAATCTTTATCTCCACCAGTAAAATTTTACTGTAAAATTTACCTTATTTAATCAAATCATTTTCTCGATTTAAAAAGCCACAAATTTCTGTTTTTTTTAAACTGGTGACAAAACATTCAAAATTACGTAAAAGGCTCCTGTCCAGAAGGGGTTAAGGGGCCGCTTCACTCAAATGAAAAGACCCGTTCGCTAATGCTAATCCTATGGAAGTTTATAAAGATACCTCGGTTGCATTGCAATATTTTTAAATCGTTCTTTTTGCATTGGATAGCTGAGATTGATCTGAATGCAGGCCGTTTTTTACTTTTTTGATTTCGTTTACAGATATTTTTTACGAGTACGTTTTCATTTTCAGAACCGGTTTGGAAAGCGAAATCCCCCTCATAAAAAATATCTGTAAACAAAATCGAAAACGTAAAAAACGGCCTGCATTCAGGTCAATCTCAGCTATCCAATGCAAAAAGAATCCTTTAAAAATATTAAAATGCAACCGAGATATCTTTATAAATTTCTTCCATAGGATTAGCATTAGCGAACGGGTCTTTTCATTTGAGTGAAGCGGCCCCTTAAGTCTAATGCTTAAAATATGAAGATTTTTACCCTTATTAAAAAAGCATTCCATATCATGCGTGAGAGAGCTTTTTAACATATTAATGCTGTTTCAACGATACTACTGCACCCTCAAATTAAAACAACTATGCTAATGAAAACCTGGATTTTTTGTTATTTTTAAGGTACAGTTTAAATTCTAACAATTTAGAAAATAATATATATGGGTATTTATGTAAATGTTACGCGCAAGACTTTTTCATGGATTCCATTGTTTCATAACTGAAATTTTCAATCCGCAATTTCATTTCGTTCAGATTATGATTACTTCAAAAAAGGTTGGTAAATTCAAACATTTTAACTTTTATGAACTGTAGCAGAGAATACATGTATATAGGTATTATCTGTATAGAATATAGGTATTTTTTTTAGTTTAGGAAGCTCTGTTTCTTGATCTCCACAACGTCATCTCACTAACTTGATAAATGTAATACACATCAACATTTTAAATCATCTGTCTAAAGTAATTTAATATTCATTTCGTGAGAATAACATTAATAGTTATTTTAATTTATTAATGATTCTCCTAAATATTATATTAATTAAGGATCTTAATAGTTCAATTTAAAAATAAATACTTCAGCCGCTCCCAAAATTTGTGTATTGGTACATAGATATTTATATTATAAAGGCCAAACATATCTTTGGGTAACGCATACGTCATTTTGCGAATGGCAACACTTTCCCCTGCAATTTCGGTTTTGCAATTTTCGCTACTGAAAATTTTACGCTTCTAAATGTCGCATATTTTAAATTTTTACACCGTCGCATAGAGGAAAAAAATGCACTTTTAAACGCAATTTATTTGGAAACTGTATCTCAATTTATTTTTGAGATATTAATTTAATAGTTTTTAGTACATATTTTGTAATTGTGGTAACAGAATCTTTCCAATTTCTCTTAAAATTGAAAAGTAGAGATTAAAATGTGCAACACTTTCCCATACAATTTCGGTTTTACAATTTTCGCTACTTCAACTTTTACACTTCTAAATATCGTACATTTAAAATTTTTACACCGTCGTATAGAGAAAAAAAAATTACTTTTAAATGCAATTTGTTTCAAAACTGTATCTCATTTTATTTTCGATATATATATATATATTTTAATTTTTAGTACCAATTTTGTAATTGTGACAACAGAATCGCTCCATTTTCTCTCAAAATAGGGGGGGGGGGGAAGAATGGAAAAAAATAGAAATTAAAATGTGTCTGTTATAACATCTGGTGAATTTCGGTTTTATTTCGTTTAATAATTTGAATAATTGAGTTTTATAGTATTTTGTTAATTTTAGCTTAAAATAATATTTGTTTGAGAGTTAGACTGACCAATATAAGATGTAATTTTACCGTAAACTAATTTTGCATATTTATTATAAATAAATAAAACAGTTCTTTTTTTAAAGATTTTCTGTCGTCGAATTTCGACGGCTTTCACCTGACTGAAATCCAAAAGCGAAATATGCGAAAATAATTCCGCTAAAAGAAGCCGGCAGCCTACTTTTTTCTTCGCTATCATAGTCGCATCAAACTTGGTTGCAAACGGCGCTCTTTTCCCATGACGTGACCGAGATGAGCTCAGAACCGGACAGGGTCCAGCCAGAATCATCGCTGATGACCATGCCAGAAAAAAACAAAACGGAGCAATTCTTTCTGGAGAGCGTAGGAGGATGAATCGTAAAGCATCTGACACAGATAGCAGAGGAGGATTTATTACACAGAAAAGAGCCATCGGAGGATGAAATGGTAGTTATTCGCAGAGGCTGAAATACCTGCTAATTTATACCCGTCTGTAAAAACAATGAATCGCATTAGTTACTTATATCTGATCGTTCGGGAAGGTCACTTACAGACTTGTATAAAACCAAAAACTTTCTGCGCACGTAATATTGGGTTAAAAACTTTCTGCAAATAAATTTAATGTCGTGTGTAATTCGCGTTTTTTATGTGATTCATGAACGTAATTTGCATTTTTTTTATGCGATTCATGAAAGTAATTCGCATTTTTTACGCTATTTATGGACGTTATTTGCTATTTTTATGCGATTCATGGGCATAATTTGTGTTTTTTGAGCTTTGTGCCGACGAAATTCGCGCTTTTTGAGCGATTTGTGGGCGCAATTTGCATTTTTTATGCGATATATGAACGTGTTTTTTTACACGATTCATGGACATAATTCGCGTTTTTTAAGCATTTATGGACGTAATCCGAGTTTTTTACGCGATTCATGCACGAAATTCGTGTTTCTTATCAGATCATCCAAATTTGCGTTTTTACGCGATTCATGGATGGAACTTACGTTTTTTGCACGGTCTAAGGACGAATATTGGACGAAATTCGAATTTTTTACTCGCCTTTGGACGAAATTCACGTTTTTCGCGCGGTATTTTGTCGAAATGTTTTTTTTTTTTACACGATTCTTTGTAGAAATGCATGTTTTTCACGCAAATCTTTGTCGAAATGCATGTTTTTTACGCGCTTCTTTGTTGAAATTCGCGATTTTTTTAGGGGTTTTGACAACATTCGCGTTAACAGTAAATAACTTGTTCATAAAATGGAGGGAATATTTTTATTTTTTTGTACTAAAAATGGTTGCAAAAATAAAAATTGTTTCTTTCTAAAAATTTTCTTCAAACTTCATAAAATTTTCTGCGCACGGCGTGCGCGCGTGCGTCTATATTATGCAACTCTGGTCACTTACCGACCACTATGTCAGCAACCATAAATATATTTATACAGAAAGATGGGTTCTTTAAATGAAACATTTTTAAATCTATCAAATTTTAAATATACGGTGAAGTCGCTAGTAATTGACATCTCATGGATTCTTTCTTGTTCCAATCATTATTACAAAATTTCAAATCTATTTTCTACTTGTTTCTATTTTAAAAAGGAATGTAGATATGCATTATTATTTTTCCCCCATATACAATATGGCCAATAACTCCACTAACTGACAACCTTATTTAACAGCCTGACAACCGAGCAAAACGGCAAAATTGTAATTGTTTTTTTCGCTGTAATTTAATAAAAATCATAGAGGTTTTTTTTCTTCTTAATACGATTTGGCAAGTATTACTTACAGGCCTTGAGAGCATAAATCATAATTTAATCTTCCAAAATTGGGTTTATTTGTAAACTTTTATGTTTTTATGCTCTTTTTGCAGTGAAACCTACATACTAGCGCATAGATATCAGTTCGAAGCGGTGAGAAAGTTAAAAAAAAAAGAAAAAAAAGAAAAAGAAAAAGATAGAAAGAAAGAAAGAAAGCAAATAAAAAAAAGGGAAGGAAAAGAAAAAAAGAATAAGAAATGACAAATTGAAGCATTGTTTGACATTTACAAAAATTATATATAGTATATAAGTTATTTTATAGTTCAAGGAATTTATATTTTAAAAATGCATTATTATACGAGCAAAATGCTTTAATCTTAATTATAAAAAATGAGATATAAATTTTCAAATAGGTAAATGCTTATAATTTTTAACTGCTTTACTTTCAATTTAAGAGAGGGAGGGGGAATAAACATATAACATAATCTAACATCATTTTTATTTTTAACTGCAGTTTTACAAAGCAAGCGCAATGCATGTGGTCAAATGTCATTTAAAGAAAGATATAAATCATTGGGGCTTTTTTTTTAATTTATCGATAGACTGTTTTTATCTCATAGCGATATCAACAGTAAAAGGCATATTATTTATTCAAGATTCGTATGCTTCAAGGATTTTCAAGGACCTTTTTACTAGGATTTTCGTTTTCTTTATTTAATGAAAAGAAATATCTATCTTCAGATATAGCGACCAGGAATTTATGAAATTTATAGTACAAAAACACCTAAAATCTCCTGAATCCCTTGATGGATACGAACCCTTTTATAGAAGTCAAAAGCCAATAAAAAAAAATGCAACAGGATTTTTTTTAACCCTTTATCTACCGACGCTACTTATAAGTACCATTAAAATGACTTGTTATAAAAAAAAATTAATACGTCAATTAGTTGTAATACTGTCTAGAATGAGATACATTATTTTTTCCCAAAAGCATTA
This sequence comes from Maratus speculifer, assembly GCA_964019185.1. Taxonomy (NCBI): domain Eukaryota; kingdom Metazoa; phylum Arthropoda; class Arachnida; order Araneae; family Salticidae; genus Maratus; species Maratus speculifer. The sequence goes on along the minus strand of OZ025295.1, from coordinate 178,133,744 downwards.
TTGGTTACACAAAACGAAAATATTTTTTAAAAGGTTAATTTCTTTTGCCTTTGTATCTTTTCAGCTTTCTTGGTGCTGAGGGAGGGGGGTGGGGATTTTTCAGTTCGGAAATATTTCCATATTTATACTGTAAGATCATCATATTTGTACATTTTTTAATTCTACAAAATACTAATAAAACAATTTAAAATAAAATATTTGAGGACTTATAAATATTGCACAAAATCCCTGTAAATTCAAATTTAACTAATCCTTTTAAATCCTTCTAAAATATTTTTCAAAAATTTATTAAATGATTATGTAAATCTTTTAATTTAGTTTAAACAATTTACGTAAAATGCTTTAGAATGTAAAATTTTCTTGAATTCATAATTCGGTATAAAAAGGGTTAAATCGCAGCACTGTTTTCGATGGCCATGAATAGGACTAACAGAAATGTTACTGTGCAATGTTCTTTATTTTAAAGATATGCCTAACGTAAAATTTATCATAATACACCAGTAAAAAATACATGCATTCCCTCTAATACGCACATGTCGGGACCAAGGGATTTGCGAATTATAGAATTAAGCGATTTGTAGACCATTTCTTTGTTCTCATTCTAATATTTGGGATTTATCACCAAATATAGTAATCACACAGCAAGTAACACAGAAATGAACGAAAATGCTCTCTTTTAATTAATAAAAGAACTATATTGAATATTAGAAATACATTATAAAATATATACAAAACTAATAGAAACATTTCTACTTATTATTAAATCTTTCAAACATTGCAGTGATAGTGATTTGCTTTATAGCTTTTGATTTATACTCTATAGTTTAATCTTGAAGCCTTTTAAGAGTCAGTATTTATTAATCAGTAACAAAAGTTTTTTTTTTTTAAAGAAAAACAGACAAATCTTCCAGAGCTTATGTCTCTTCAAAAGCAATTTTATCTTTTATATAAACAACAAATATATTCAGAATATAACAGCCTAATACTTATTTACAAGATATATACTACATTTCCTTCTAATGAATTCAAAATCCATTAAAAAAAGTCTTAATAAGTTCAGATTTTTTTTGGTTAAACAGCACAATATTTTGCTTAAAAAGACATTTTAACTGTTCGTTTACATTTAAAATATTTCTGGATTATAGGCGTTTTCTGATTAGAAGGAATTAACTGTATTCTGGTTTTAGCTGAATGTGGCATTTTATTTTAATGTAACATTCTTCTGCTCCTAAATATAGACGGCTATTTCCACGAGTACTTGTAGTGTAAGTCACAGGCTACGATTTTTGGCTACCAGTATTATAGAACGAAAAAAAATGTGATTAATTTTATTGGCTCATTAATTGAATAAGGAGAAGCAGACTTTTCGAAAATAACGGTGGCTAGCAAGTATATCAATTAATAAGTTGCGTGACTTACACTACAGAACCCATGGAATTAGCCAGACATGATCATGATTTGAATCAAGGTCTGAAGAATACTCATGTACGAGTACTAGTGTTTCCCCTCTAGGACTATTTCAAATAGCGCAACACTGCGTCTTTTTTAGAAATCAGCAAAATGCACTTCACCCATTTTAAAAGTAGGGAAATCCACCTGTAGGTATTTCTTGTAAAACTTTTCTCTAGATCAAAGTATTTATAAGCTTGTGTGACCAAGACCTTCCACAAATGGCATAATGCCCAGATTTCTTTAAGAAAAAGACAAAAAAATATTTAATCATGTAGCAATGTAATTGTATTTTTTTAATTCTTTTTTTCTTTTTCATTTTAGTTTCCTTTTTTAAGATTTAGTATTTTTCTTTCTTTTTTTTTCCAAAGGTGGCTTAGTACTCCGAAGTCTGCTTTGGTTATTAATATTGCTTCGACGAACTCCAAATTGGCTTCCTTACATGTTATGATGTAATGCATTCATTCCTTGTTCTTGCATAGTACATATGGTAGTATCTCGATCTTCAATAGAATAATGATATTTTGGCAGCTTCCACAATTCAGTAAAGGATTTCAAATTAGATATGATTATTTTACTTTAAAAAACAAAAAGTGATTAAAACATATTCTGAATATAAAAATAAAAAGAAAGTTAATTTTAAAAATGCGTTTTAATGCTTGTATCAAGTATTATTAAATTTGCTTTTTTTTTTACTTTAAGATATTACTTAACTTAATAGTATTTAACTATTTAAATTTGGTATAATACTTCAAATCCACATGTCCCTTTTCCACGTTTGAAATTAGTACTAATGCAGTATCTAATATTTCAGATTTATGCACAAGTAGCGATTAACATACGGTGTCAAACACTTGTAGAGTTTAAAATTTTAATGGTATTTGCTTTAAAAAAAAATATTTTGCATTTTTAAACAGAGAGAAAAAAAAACCCATAGAATAGCTAAAAACACATTGAATAGGTGATTAGCTAAAGCGAAGAACGAGGTAGATATCCATTAACATCTAACGATGTTTGTTCTTCTAATATATTCGTTTTGGAGAAAGTTGTTTCACATACATATGTAGAGTCAAATATAACTGACAAATTAATAGCCAAGTTTTTTTTCTTTTTTCAATTTCCATGCTTTTCTTGGATACGTTTACCTCAGAAATTCTTCAGGAGGTGAAGTTTTATACATGCAAGGAAATATCTTCTTGTAAATCAATTATCTCCATTTGAAGTAGAGGTCTCAACAAGGAAGACTCAACAACTTTGCAGCCACATCAGTCCATTCTGCTGCTAGAGCAATTTCAAAAGACAATTTAAATAATTGAAACAACTTTCCTATCTTTGCAAAGTCTTGGAATCTTGCTTCACGAAATCAGATATAAAACTTAGGAATACTGAATTGTGTATTTCGGAAATCTTTTTATATTCAAGAATTGGAAAATGAATATTTTCTTCATTTGCAAATACACTGTGAAAAAAGGGGGGGGGGGACAATTTTACGTAAATACCGTTTTTTAACGGAAAAGTTTCCGTAAATTAAAAAAAATGTCTATTTCCCTGGAATTAACGGGAAATTTTCCGTTAAAAAAACAGTAAATTGTACTGGTGTCCAGTTTATCAATAGTATTTCCGTAAAATCGTCCGTTTTTTTTTTTTTTTTTTTTTTTTTACAGTACCTTTTTTAAAGATATCCAGATTGTGATGAAAAGCAGACACACTTTGTCAGATCACATGTTAATTTCCAGGGCTGCGGAGTCGGAGTCGGAGTCGTGGAGTCGGAGTCGGAGTCGGGCCCATTTTTGGGAAAAAGGAGTCGGAGTCGGAGTCGTAAAAAACAACCCGACTCCGACTCCGACTCCGGCTTTTTTCTTAGACAGTTTGAAGTGAAATTAAACCAATAAAATGTAATTTTAAATCCATAGAAGGAATTCTTATTGTTATTTTTGGATTGTATCGGACTACTCAAGTTAAAGAATCCCAATAAACTGCCCAGAGTATACAGGAGAGGAAAAGTGTTTTTAATTAAAAGCTCTAGTAGATCATAGATTATTTGCGAACTAGTAAAATTTTCATCTTCAATTTTATTTTCTTCTATCTTTACAAGAATAAAGTATTGGATTCTTGAAAAATTTCGATCTCCGGCATTCGATGGATTTATACGTTTTAGAAGATCCTGAACTGAACATGATTTGATTGTTTTTCGAAAATGTCTGTCAGTGTCTCTCACTTCGTGAGTCTGCATGCGACAAAAATTTTGGAGCGCTCTATCTCAAGAACTAATGGATGTAATTTCACAAAACTTTAGATTTTGTTAGATCTTGATAGAATCTGGATCTGATTAATTTTTGGTGTATATCACTCGACAGGTGGCTTTGCTATGCTGCATTATTCACAATTTCCACAGTAGCTATATCTTAAAAATTAATGCACGGATATTTATAAAACTTTAGTTTCAATTAGTCCTTGATATAATTAGGTGCTGCAAATTTTTTGGTGCAAATCGCTCAATAGGTGGCGCTGCTATACTGCATTGTTCATGATATTGCAACAGCGCTATGTCAAAAACAAATGCTCGAATTTTCACCAAACTTTATATTTAATTAGTTTGTAATCTAGATTAGTATAGTTTAGTGTTTGGTGTAAATCGCCCTACAGGTAGCGCTGATATGCTGATTTTTTACGATTTTGAAATAGCTGTGGCTCAATCACTAATGCATGGATGTTCATTAAACTTTAGATTCAGTTAGTATCTGATAGAAATTGATCCTGATTCGTTTTTGATGTACATCACTCAACATGTAGCGCTGTTATGCAGAATTTTAAAATTTCAGCAATAGCCCTATCTCAGAAATTAATGTACTGATTTTCACCAAACTTCAAATTCAGTTAGAAATTGATATAACTTGTTGACTAGATGATCTTGGTGTAAATCACATAAGAGGTGGCGCTGCTATGCTGCATTTTTCAGGAAGTATTAACATGTGTGATATAGAAGAAAGTTCTAAGATTAACACATCTGACTATTTTTTTTTTATTTCCATTGAAATTTTTCTGCTCTGGAGAGCACTAGTTAACATAAAAATTGCACAGATTTCCCCTTTTCGGGGCCACGGATCCGAAATAGTAAAATATCCTTTTTGTTATCTCTTTTAGATTTCGGTAATTTAATTTTTCAGGTTTGTGGTACGTAAAATTAAAAAATTTGTAAAACAGAAAATATTTTTTTTCCAAAGCGCTAAGATCTGAATACCGAAATAATGACTTTTTGCCTTATTTTTCTTTCGTTCCCTCATAACTTTAACCAGCATCAACATTAGTATATTAGCTAGCCAGGAAGCCAGGAGTCGGAGTCGGAGTCGGAGTCGTTAAAATTTCCGGAGTCGGAGTTGGAGTCGGAGTCGGAGTCGACGTCGTTAAAAATTCCGGAGTCGGAGTCGGAGTTGGAGTCGGCCATTTTTCCCACCGACTCCGCAGCCCTGTTAATTTCTCATTTCCTTGTAACTCAGTGATGAACACATTTAAATATATCCGAATTTCTTTCAAGAATACCAGAGCTACCCTATTACCAGTGTTGGGCACGTTCACAAAATAAACGAACTAACTCAAACTCACGTTCAATTTCTGAAAAGGGATTTAAGTTCACGTTCAAACTTAAAAATTTTCAAACGAACTCGTTCAAATCAAACTCGTTTGTAAAAGTGAACGAAGTTCACTAAAAGTTCACTTTTTTTTTTCATTTTTTAAAGTTTGGATATTATTGTCCAAATTTACAAAATTTTGTGAACTAATCATTTGATTATTCGATATGTAAGATAGAGGTATGCACGGACGGAAATTTCCAGGCCCGATCCATAGAAAAAAAAAATGGCCGGCCCGATACAGCTAAAATGGCACAAACACGTGATTGCACTCTCTGGATGTCTGTGTGCATACCCTTCGAGACAATGCTGGTCTGAGTATTGTGCTTTAGTAATTGCTCCTTTTTACTAATTTGGAACTTAGTATTAATTTTACAGAAGAGGAGGGGCTAACTTACCTTATAGCAATTGCGATAGACAAAAAACAGACACAAGAGGGAGATCTTATAATGGTTCTGTTTAATTTTTTAACTACGGAACTCTAAAAAGTACTTATTACAGTTTCCTTTTCATGCTTATGTTTTTCTTTTAAAAAAGGGGGTCATGGGCTGCGTAAATAGGCACATTTATTCCAAAGTATTGCTCTTTCCATATTTATTTCTGTATATCCCATTGTAAACTAAATTGATTTTAAAATGAGTCCTTAACTGTATCTAATTATCTGAAATATTAATAACATTAACACATTACTACGGATTGGAGGCTTAAAAATATAAAAATTTCTATACTGGTGAATCTTAAAAAAACACTTGGAAAAATTCATTATAGACAGATTCTTTATTAAGAAATTCGCCGTCTTTTACAAATGTGTTATGATTTTTTTACACGAATTATTCTACCATTTTGCACCGATCTAGAAATTGTTTCGTTTAAGACAGGATTTCGTCATATACAGATTTTTGTAGCACCTTTTATAATACTATTTCCCCCATCCCCTAGCAATGTATATGAACTATTCTTTAAGGAAAAGTTTAATTGTTAAATCATGGTAATTTAAAATTAGAATAAACTATGGCTATAGCGGAATCGATCGGTATCTTGAAATTTTTCCATAGAAGACAATATTCCGTCTTAGACAAATTCTACTCTGTCTGCGGATTCGCAGGAACTTAAAATCTTTCCAATTTAGACATATTTCCGCCTTATACAGTCACCTTGTGCAGAGAGTTTACTGGATATATCTATTTTCGGCGAAATTGTATACAGCCCAGGTCCGGTTCGGCGCGACCCAAGTCTGCAGAAGAAGTAAGACTAAGATACTATCCAGAGAAGTAATATCCAGACTTAACCCGTCCTGAGGCTCGTGTAGGCCTCTAAATGGCATTTAAAAGAGGGAAAAAGTGTACTAAAGTCTGGAAATTTTTTTAAAAAATTATGAAAAAATTGAACGTAAATTTGAACGTAAATTTTGTTCAAACTCGTCTATGTTTTGAGTTTCCGTTCAGTTCACACTCGTTTATAAAATAGTGAGCTAAGTTCAGTTCAAAGTTCACAAATAGTGACCGAAACTTGTGAGTTTTCGTTCAGTGAGCGCGTTCATACCCAACACTGCCTATTACCCTCGTTTAATAGAATATTATTTTCTCAAAATCAAAATTTTTGGTAGTCCAAACTTGGACCTTTCGTGGTCCGGATGTGGACGGCAGTACGCCAGTTGCCGACCGTGGATTTAGATAAATGTTAGAAAAAAAATGTGCCTATATGAATTTCCAATTTTTAATTATTTTTCATATATAGTTATAGAGTTTGCATAAATTTTACATAAAATTTCAAATTGGATAAATTAATTCAAAATCATTTAAGACAATAGAGATTCTGATGGAAGTAGTACATCAAAAATTCACGGAACTTTTAAAATATTTAAAAAATTCCGTGACCTGTAGGAGCCCTGCTGAATACTTATAATATATACTTGTAATACATAACAAATTTTTATTTAATTTCCTACTTATTGAATGACGTTTACAATTCAACAAATTGGTAAGTATGTCGCTTATATAAGTTATTTTTATCTTAATCTCGCTGATTGATAAAGAAAGGAATAGCGATATAACTTGAAGACAAAATGGCACGATACTAGTTAAAGGTTAAAGTTAAAACACTAAGCGATTGGTTGAGTGGTCACGTTATAGTTTGTCGTGACTTAAAACTATTACCACGACCAGGATTTCTTTGATCAGATTATCTTTCGACATATATGCATCTATGTCTGTAATAAATGTATCTTTTCAAAGTATTTTTATTGATTTAAGTTTTGAGAGCAACGCTTCCTAAAAGAGTATTTTAAAATTTCATGTTTTTAAACAAATCTACTTTTCTTCCAATTAAAAATGCAACAATGAAATACGTAATAAACATAATTATCAAAACAAATAAGTAATAATTCGAAAATTACTTGAAAGTAAGACAGATAATTTTAAAATAAAAAACCGGATATCTATTTTATCCTACAAAATACAAATATTCACATAAAATTGCAGCAGCGGGAAAGAAAACTTTGTATAACATCGTGAAATAAGTTATGGAAAAATTTAACATGTGCTGCTTCAGCATAAGAATCATATTTGGCTATATTCGATTAATAAGGATTCGTAACTAGCATGATACTTTGAAAGATATCCGTATATATTTACAAAGTAGTCAATTTACAGCTAACAAATGATAAAAATACACTTAATAAGCAAAGGAACACTTTATTCAGATCGACATGTTTCATCGCTCAACGGCGACATTCTCAAGATTCTATTACGGTCCAAATATTTTAGCAAAAAGCTTAAATTGAAAAATGGTGAACAAAAACCGTGAGATCTCATTTATAATGATATCAAGTACAATAATAAAAACAAATGATAAAAATCTTAATAACAAATGATCATTTATAAAAATCAATATGAAAAGATAAATCGAGGTATGTATACCTAAAGTTTTTCTTGATTAGATGAAAAACATACAACTAGAAAATCATTCTATGTCGCTGATGAATTGCATTTTATTTTACATGAAAATAAAAAGTTTTGGTCAGAAGAATAAACTTGTACGTATATTTAACAAACACGCAAAATTAATAATTATATATGTCTGTATTTATTGCATTAAAATCTTTTTTGGAAATTTTTGTTTTCAAATTCTTTTGAAAATAGGAAGATTACTGAAATTCGGTTTCTGTTTCGGTCTTAAAAACCTGTTAGGTTGATCCTTGGTCCTATACTCGTTTTATTATATAAATAAATTTTAAACTGCAAAATTAAAATTGAAGATCGACAGGTTTTGCAAAAATTACTCAGAATTTGCATTATCCGTTCCAAAGTTATGCGTGCATAGACAATGGGAAAAGTGCCAAATTGAGATTCTTTTTTTAAACCTTAACATAAAGCAAATCAGATAAAATTACAAGAGCTAGACCATTTAGTATAGAACTTAATTTTTTTTGCTAATGGCTCGAGATAAACGAAACAATAAAGCTGTCGAGTCGGCAAATTCAAAGGATGGCTTCCACGAATACATTCTGAATTATTGCTCGTCCATTGTCCAGTAAAATTCGCAAGAAATTCTTTTTATTAATTTCATATATAGACATGAAATTTAAGAATAAAATTTATTCTTTCAAAAAAAGCTTAGTTACAAAGCATTATTATTTTTATTATTATTATTATTTGCGAAATTTTACTCTAAAAGTAAATTTGGAAATATTAAAGTTGCAAATACAAAAAGGATCGTTAATCGTATAAAAAATCTATTTTAAACATTTTTAAATACACATTGTTCGATCATTATAAATCCAAAATATCCTAAATAAAATTTTTATGCAACAGATTTTGTTATGCCTTGTTGGGGCGAAAGCATCACAGCAATCAAAAATATATACAATGTGTTTCTATTCCACATTGAAGGTACTTATCGCGCTGTTTTCAGGCCTGTATTAACATGTAGGTGGAATATTTTAACAGAAAAGTCACATTAGGAGATGAAACATGAGTGTTGTATAGAGATTACGACGATGACGAAGGCAGGAAGAGATGAAAATTTAGAATGCAAAAACTAGATTTAATAGGTATCCTTGATCTTAATTGTGCATTTATTAGGCTTGGGTATGAAGTTGATTTTGCTTATCAGATGTATACATTACATAATTTGCACAAAAATAAACTCTTTCAGAAGAAGAGCATAATTTAAGAATTTGACAAGTTTATACGCTGCCCAAATTCACACAATCAGGATACAGTGTCATGCATCGGGTGGAGTTGACTAGATTTTTTGGGTGCGGTTAAGTTTTAAATTGGATTTTATTGGGCACAGGAACAGACTGATTTTTAAATGAAAATTATCTTTCAGAAGAAAATATATACTAGGATCGGCTGTAAAGTCCCGGGCCGGACAAAGAAAACAACATTGTCTTTATTTCTTAACATAATCTTCAGAAAATCTAATAAATTTATCATATCAGTGTTCTAATTTAACCATCTTAATAACGCGATTCGTCCAGCTCTTCAAAACAGTTGTTTTACGGCATGAATAACCCTCTTTACCATGAAATCTTCGTCTGCCAAGGATTTTTTTTTTTTTTAATTAAGAAATAGGTGGTAGTCAATGGATGATATCTGACGATTAAGGTAGATGCTAATAATTCGAACCTTAATTTGTAGATTTTTCCCCATTGCGAGGACTGACAAAGGGGCTGGAGCATTGTCATGGGAAAACAAGATCCCCCCCCCCCCCCCCCATTCAAATGAGTTCGTTTTTTCTTTACCTCGTCACACAAATGTTGCAGTAAACTTGCGTACTACTCACCAGTGGGACTTTTACCCTTTTCCAAGTAATCAATATAAAAAAAAATTCCCTCTGCGTCCCAAAAAATTCCTACCATCACATTGTTAGCTGACAAAGTTAATTTCGAACTTTTTTGGAGCTGTTTCTTCGCGTAATCTACTGTTTGACTGTAATTTGCTGTCAGAAGTGTATAGTTTTATCCAACCTTAGAAGCCGTCGCAAAGAATCTTTGGGATTTTAATGGTAGAGTTCCAAATTTTTACTTGAAACTGTTTCCCGATGCAACATTTGGTCAAGTGTCAACAAACGCGTAGCCACCTTACACAGCACTTTACACCATACCACCTTGTAGAAGCCCAAAATATAAATTCAAATATTACGTGCACCTCTTTAGATATGTTTACAGCCTCTGCTATCTCGAACACGTTTAATCAGCGGTCTTCCAGGACTATACCAATTTTCTCAACAATTTCAAGAATTGTCACTACCACGGAACGTCCAAAGCGGGGCTCATCATTTGTGTTCGTCTGCCCTATTTTAAAGTCTGAAAATCACCTTTTAACGATTGAATATGACAAAGAGAGCCATTCAGTGTGCGGTTTATTTCCCCCTTGATTTCCTTGGACGTTAAATCTTCAGATTACCATTTTTTTTCCAAATCTTCCATTTTTGCAAAAATCTAAAATAGTCTCGATTTAAATGCTGTCAATCAAACAGTAACCAGCTACTGATTTAAAATTGTGGTTTTAAACTAATCAGGGATAGTGCTAGCATATAAATGTCCTAGTGGTGCCATTTGTGGTGTTAGACCCCGAAACTTTTAATCCGACCCTCGTAAAATAAATTTCATAGCTCATTTGAAAAATCTGGTTCTTTGTAAACATCCGAGGCTGTCTGCAAAAAGCGAAAGCAACTAGAGAATTATGTGCTATTTTTCATTCAGTATGGTATTTTTCAGGCTTATTGCAAATAGTTTTTGCTGGTTTAGGATAATTAGAAAATGGTTGCAGTTCTTTTCCAATCAGCTTGATAATTTACTGACTCATGACCATCAGTCATAGTTTTATATAAACTTACTGTAATAAATACAAAATAGTGAATGTTTATGTATAATTTTAATAAGAAAGTAGTAGCATGAGTTTAAAATATCTAAAAAGCATATGAGGGAAAGCTACATATGAACAATTATGTACATACGAACGACTTTTCCAAACACTTTTTAACTAGATATTTTATTATATTTCAAAAATATTCCCCAACTACGAATTATGCATCCTGAATACTAAAATTGATAAACGAAAGTTTAATATTAACATTAACCAGTAATCTTCTAGACATATAGCATTTAGCATCAGCTTGTGAAGAAATAATAATAATAAGTAATTAGAGTTTTAATTTACGTATGTCTATTTCGTTTCAGTTAAATACCCGGAATTAAAATAAAATAAGAGATTTTCACAAATTACAAAAAAAAAAAAAAAAAAAAATGCTATTATAGAAAACATATCACTAGAATTTATGTCCAAATAAATAAAGATCACAATATTCCAGAAAATCGTTTTACGAGAGTCTTTTGTTAGGGAGACTGTAATAACACATTCCTTTTATTACATTAACATATTAGAAAGAGTTTCCCTGTTCAGTAATGCCTTACTCACTAGGTCAGTTATATAGGAAACAAAAAGAAATCATTTTTCTTAAATGACGTTTTAATGACGGAAGAAAGCATGTTAAATTGGAGAGGAAACTGCTAACAGTTGGGGCACCCTAAAAGCTTTACACGATATTATCCCGCGAGAATCGCTGATGACAAATTTCTTTGTACTTCCATCATTCGAAAGTGTAGTATACCCACCCCCTTCATAATTTAGAATTATAATGCACATGTTTATCACATTTATGCGATATTTTATTCATTACCTAATTTGGTGGAATTTAAAACCGTTTTGGAAATGCCATTTTAAGGATGCATTCGGAAAAACATTTTCCCACCCTCAACAGCTCGAAATTTTTTGATACATTTTCAGACTCATCTCTAAAAATAAGAATATGAAACTAACTCAGGTGATTTTTGAAGAGATGTATAAGAGGCCATGTGATTTCATTTTTCGCTCAATTCATTAGAACTTGATTTATAGACAATTACTTTCTCAGTTTGACTTTTTTCGTTCCCAGATATCCCGCTTCGGAAAATTCGGTTCAAATCGCCCACTTTAATAGCATTTGTTTGTAATATTGTTTGCCTTTATCAAACAAACGACAAGCACGCACACATTGTGTAGTTTCAAAAAGAGAGAATTTGCCAGTTTGATGCGCTTACTAGAATATAATTTTGATCTAGCAGCAGAAAATTCAATGCGTGAAATGGGTTTCTTCCTCTTTTGCGGATTATTTTTACATCGAATCTTTATTTCACTTTTTTATTATGTTTAGCTTTTATTATATACAAAAACTTAAAAATATTACTAATTTTCTGCGACTGGGCTTTTAACTTTACTACTAGAGAGGATTTCACAGACTAGCAAGAGTCTGTAGAGCATGAATGTCTCGCCCGGTCCCCTTTATTGAGGTCTAAACAAATTACAAAATTCAACCGAAGCTGAATCTGCCATAACGCGCGACAGACGGCAAAATGATATATAAAAGATAAGTAAATATTATATTTGCAAAGTTTGTAAAAAGACATTAAGTAAGACAATATTAACAAAGCTGTTGCGAATCGACAATGGGTCGCAGCAGCTCTATTAATATTGTCTTACTGGGTATAGGACATTGCAACAATCATTTATTATACAGGAGTGTATGGGAGCAAGAGAAAGTCGGCGCGATAAAATATTTGCTAACCAACCATCTGGAAGAATAGGCCCATGCATTCCTGTATAATACATGATTGATACAGTTTCCTATATAAACCGTTAAAGTTTTATTATTATTATTTATTTATTTATTTAGAATCACGCTGTATTCATTTGATAGAAATATACTGTAAAATAATGGTCTAAAAGCTTAGAAGATAAAGTAAGAATAAAATTAAAATCTAATGATTAATTTCTGTTTTGAATCAATGAACTGATTTTCGCTTTCAGTAGCCGCACTTTATCAAACTTTTATTCTCGTTCAACAATAACTTTAGAAGGTGCTGACTTACAAGAACGAAAAAGTGAAAAGTACTTTTCTGCAATCTTTGACTGAATTAAACATTATCAGAATAGTTTGATTTTATATTTTAGCTCTAAAATTCTATTACAGTTCAACAGCCTTGCCTGGAAAATAATTTCGCTCTTATCATTGGATCTATCTCTCATCAAATTGACAGGCAGCCGCCAATAAAGGGCGGTACACTTTCCTGGGAATCCAAGTCACTAAGTCATTGTATTTGAGGGACATTGTCTTCGTTGGAGTATTACAAGTGGCCATTTCCTCGGAGTGTCGGGAGACTGACAAAAATTACCAAGAAAATTCTTACGTCGATCAAAAATGTTACACCGATGTATCCATTGTTCGATTTCTTCCTACATCTAATTAGAGATCGTGTTCTGAATGTTTAATCAAAATAGAATTGTTACTATTACTGCTTTAAGCGAAAGCGCAAGATATGGACAGCATTTATTAACATTTTCTTCCGTACGAAGCTGTCACATATCGTGTTTGACCCATTAGCATTTGTGTTATGTGTTAAAAACGCTTTTTGTGATAACTACTCGTTCATTTAGAAATGAGAATGGATAATTGTTCGAGGAAAAACCAATAAATATTAAGCAGGTGTTCTAAATGTTAACACGATAGTTTTTGTTTGAGATCGCGATGCAAGGAATGTTCAATATGAATGCAGAGCTAAATTCTAAAACAATAGATGAAACACGACATAAAACAAATGTAGGTATAATAATATACAGGATTTTCAATTAATATTGTTGCATACTCAAAGTGATGATAGCATAGGGTAAGATAAATTGAATTGCCATTGGAACTTGGGGTCAACAATTTACTTTAGTAAAAAATGCAGTGTTTTTCCTACTTAACCAAAATCAGGTTCCAGAAAATAAAATTAAGAAAAGTTAACATGGAGTACTGAAAATTTGTAGACTTATCAGCTTGCTTAATTCATAATGCGAAAACATCTCAAAAACTGATGGAAACAAAAACAAAAATTTAATACTTTATGCACTGGCAATCATAATGTTGAACATCAAGTTCAGCTGCTTGGACACGGATAGTGGAAATAAGGATTTAACTTGATGTTATCCTCCTCAGTCTTGAGACAAATATTACGAGGGACTACAAAAACTTATTTAAAAGTATCTCCAAAGATCTCACCTTACATCTCGAAAGATGTATTAGCCTATATATCAATGCTTATGATATGCACGTATTTATTAAAAATATCTAGAAGTAATTTTAACAATTCTAGAAGCATTTAAATGTTAAAGGGTGTTCTTTAGTGCCTCTTACAGGAGACTCTTCAGGACTCAGGAAATTGTCGTATTGCGCACAAAACAAATTAAAACTTTTCAATGTTCTATATGATATTTAATGTATTCACATTTCTCCTTGTTATTACGAAAAACATCAGGGTACTTAGTGTGAAACACCCTATATTTTAGAAAGAATAAATCTACAGTAATACCAGATTCCATTGAAAATTTGTCTGGACATTTTTGTCCCCTTCTGTCAAGAAAATTAGCAAAATAATAGAAACAATATCAATAGTTTTCTGAATACAACTTGCCCATAAGAAATATTGAAAGAATTTTAGAGTTATCAAATAAATGCAACCTTGTTAAGTATCAAAGGTGCATTTAATTATAAATTGAGAAATGCACATTTTATTTCATTGCCCCTTGTTTTCAAGGTGCGGATAATATTTTATAGCATTTTAAAAATTAGTACTGCCATCTCTGAAAGAAACTAAAAAAATTCCTAAAATTAACTTTATATTTCTAGAACATAGACCTAGCTTTTTTTGACGATCTGATAAATAGTAAAAAAGATATAGTTATTACGTTTACACAAAATTTAATCTCTTCTTTATTGCAGATGAATTGTTTAAACTCATTTTTCTCAATATTTTTTCATATTCTCTGTGTAATAAATATATTAACATTTATATAATAGAGAAAACTGTCCATTTTATCTAAAGTATCGATATTTTTTACATTTTCCTTTAAAAATGTGGACATAAATGCGATTTTTATAAGTTTACTACGTATACATCTAATATTTAGATTTGTAGAACAAAGTATCCCGAGTGTAAGATTAATAAATAAATAATCTAACTTTAAATATCAAAATTGGAAAAGAAATTGTTAATAAATTAATATACATATATTTTTTAATGGATTTTTATTTCTTAATTTTACAATTTAAGTCCTTTCAATTCCCGTAATGATTTTGTTTCATTGGAAAGTCATCGAAAACCTTTAATATAGATGGTATTTACAGAATAATTTATATATATTACATATCGAGACCCTTTAAATAATTAGCTACAATACAGAGTCTAGCCAAAACAATTTTAGAAATTATATATTCAGAACATACGAATTTTGAAAATGTTTTGATTACAGTTTATATTCGAAAACTAACTTCTATATCAAATTATTGAGAGCAAAATGACTTTTCTATACATTCTTGAAAAGATTAATTTTTTTCCTAAAATACCACCAAAAATAACGTCGTGTATCATGAAACTATGATTTGCAATTAAGTAAGATTAATTTCACATCTGGTATCATATATCCAAAAAGAATTTAAAAAAAAAAAAAAAAATCAGCAACCAATCAACACAAAGTAAAGACTTAATTTGCAAAAGCATATTGATAAGGCGAAAAAACTTTAAAATCACCTTGCTGGTTGAAGAAAAAAAAAAAAAAAAGAAATAGCTTATAAATCACATGATAAATATGCATCCTAATTCAAGGACACACATTTTCTATTTGCTATTCAAAACATATACTTGACAGCTTAGACACATGATCCCGTCCTCCTGATCAGTTTGATAATGTGTCCGCATGATAGGTAATTTTAAGGATAACATCTACAATTTACCTCAGTATATATGATAATCATACATGCAGAATACAAGATCGGAGCTAATTACAAAGTAGAGAGTGCTTCTACGTAATGGATGAACATTTTCAATAAAATTTCTGGTGTGGTTAATCACACATTTTCAGAATGTATACATGACCCAGTATGAATATTCATGCGAATACTTTGGCCCCCAAAAGGCACATGACGTGTGATGTATTATGAGGAAAATATTAATATATGCCCTGCAAAGGACCTTGACATATACATCTTCAGATAAAAATAAAAAGATACGTGAAATGTTTTAACCGGTTTCGCTTTTACGACTAGGACCTCTATGAAAACAACTCTAATGCAATCAGCTATAAATGCTTTGTTATATATTTTACGATGTATCACAAATTGGTTTTATTGGGAGATAAAAAACAGTTTGCTTCGAAATTTATTGCCGTTTGTCATGAGTTTAATTCTGATTGTAGAATACGTTAAAGTAAAAATTGTGTAATTCAGAGAATCAAAATTCATAAAAAACTAAATAGTAAAGGAAAAAAATCTATATTAAATTTCTGGTGTGAATAAAGAATATGTGAATTAAAAAAGGTCACGATATCGAGAACACTGAAAGTAACATAACTGATATCATGGACTTACGTATCAGAAGGTTGACTAACGTATTTCATGTTACACTCTCAAAAAAACTTCCGTCTTTTCACAGAAAATGCACTGGCAGCACTGCTGCCAGAAATTGTCTGTATATTGACGATTTTCTGTTTATTTTTTTCTCTGTCAAAAGAGGAAAAATATCCGTCACTTGAAAAAAGTTTGGAAAAAATCAATGCGGAAGAGGCGGGGATTGAACCAAAGACCCCAGGATTACCAGACCAACGCTAATCCACGGCGCTACGGCTGCTCATGATGATTGTGCGTTAAAATAGAACTCTTCATTTCATATGGTGTGGGTTGGTGTATTTCGTTAAAAAGCTTTTAATTATGCAGTTAATCTCGGAAAGATTTCATCTTTAATGAAACTGTGGCTGGGTTTTTTTTACGTTTAGTATTAATATAGTATAAAAATGTGAATTTTAAATATATTACGTAGAATGTTAGAGAAAAAACATGGATGTTCTATTTGTGAGAATTTTTGAACGAATAAAGAAAGTAATTGTTATTTATTTTTAAATTCGAAAACATTTTTGTCTTTTAAAACTAAATTAGACATTTTAATCAATAGAATATTTTTGTTTTTCATTTTAAAAATAAATTCGAACTTATTACTAACAGACCCAATGCGCATGCGTGCTGGATAGAAACGGAAACTTTTCCTCATTTTTCGACGCTCGGAATGAACTCGCAGAACAAATACGTTTTCTGGGAGAACAGAAATTATTTGTGAAAAAATAACGATAACTTAGTGTATATTGACGAATTTTTCTGACAGTGTACCAGATTCTCTTAAATAACAAAATGGTAATCTGTTTTTTTTTTTTTTTTTTTTTTTTTTTTTTCAAGATGCTTTAACCTTTCACTGTACCATGTGTATCCTATGTGACACATACCTCAAGCATAATTATCAAGTGCTACAAATTTGGTCAATAAATCTCTTTTCCAGATCAAGATCAATCCAAAGAATGGAATAACACTTATTTTTTGCATGTCAGATGGCTACATTTGACAAAATATTTAATTTGTTTTTCGGAAACAAAACCAAAAATTTCGACCAAGCTATTGCGTTAAGATGTAATACATTTATTATTTTGCACTGAATACTTATAAATATTAAGCTAAAAAGTCGAAGAGTGTTAAGCAAATAAAATTAATTAGTTTAAGTTTATTGAGTCACAAAATAATGAAATACAATATTTTAAAACCCTATATTGTACATATGGCAAACACAAAATATCAAATTTTAGCTGAAAATTTGAATTTTTTTTCTTTTTACTATTTTATTTATTATTACAACAATGTATAAGCAATATGCAAATAAAATTTTGATCACGCAATGCGTTCGCAAATCGTTTACGCATGCGCAGTAAAATATTTGGTAAACCTGCTTATTTTTCATACAGTTTTTATTATCTTTTAATTCTAATTACAGAGTATTCGTGTGTCATACTTTCTGAAAAGAACATTTTATTTTAAGAACCCTGCAAATTATAAGCAAAAAAACTTTCTTTATAAAAACATTAATTTCTCTATGAATATACATGCTATCATCATAAAAATAACAGTTTATTACAGTAAGTCATTTAATCATAATTGCCGTTGGAACGCTTTTGCTGTATTAGTTTTGACAGGGTTATCCAAAAGATATTTGTTTTGTTTTAATTTGTTGACGGCTCCCTAAATTTCGGGAAAAAATCTTCACAGAAATATGACCTGTACTATTCCGTTTACACACCTAGATTTTCAAAATAATTGCTCGTTTAATTTATCAAAACGTCTAAAATTGCAAGTGGCTTGTCACCTTTGGCCATATGGTGTATAGTTTTTACGAAAGATTTCTGTGTTACATTAAATAAATAGTTTCGAAACAATGACAACAAAAATTACATAAATTTGCAAAGGGTAAGAATCGCATAAAATAGTTTCTCCAGTAAAAAAATTACAAAATATTTCTTTTAATCATTTTTTTTTTTCCGCGTAACGAAAAGGCAAACTCTGTATTTTCATAGAGCTTTTACTGGATGTTTCATATATTATGTTATATATGGCGCAGACAAAGAGCAGGAAAAAGTAATCACATTAAGTAATCAATCTCTTAGAAGCAAACAAGCAGTAATAAGGCAAAAAAGTTCTCGCGATTAGATAAATGACTTTTTCAAACGCCACATGTTAGACAAAGACAATTGTGTACATCACATAAAATTGATAATTGCCCAGACACGTGGCCAAAGACCACTGAGTTTTGCACAATTTTCCTTTTAACCCATAACAGTTGTTATAGAAATTATCGTATAGCTACTGTGAGCCGTCTGTGAATGAAACCACTTGATAAAAACATGAATAAAAGGTTATGTTAACTCAAATCATATTGTTAATATATTAAACTTTGTGTACAGGACTATCTATATTATAAAGGCAAAACGTATCTGTGCATGACGCATACATCATTTTGCGAATGGCAACACTTTGAAATTTGAAATGCAATTTAAGTTTTGCAAATATTGCTACTGCAAATTTTAAAACTTGCAAAAACCGGACATTTACCATTTTTATACCGTCGTATAGAGAAAAAAAATGTACTTTTAAATGCAATTTGTTTGAAAACTGTATCGTAATTTGTTTTTGAAACATTAATTTTTTTTTTTTAGTTTTAATACCGTTTTTCTAATGGTGGCAACAGAAGCACCCCATTTCTATTAAAATCAAAGGGACAAAAAGCAGATTACTGTTTCTTTATGTTGAAATTTTCTCATTAAAAGTGAAAATTTTTTTTAATTTAATACGTGCTGTGTCAAGAATATATATCTTGTTTTAAAGCCCGATGAATTTTGGTTTCATTTACACTTAAAATAATATGAGTAGTTTAGTATTTGTTTCAGCTAATAGCGTCGATACTTCAAGTTTTTAATCAAAAGGATCAAATTAAAATACCTAATTTTAGCATTAGTTCTCCAGTATTCGTCCGAGATGACTCAGGTGGAAGAGCATTGGCGGCTTCAGCCAATACATCCCTAATTCGAATTCTAGCCCGGACTTTTTTCACCTACATAGAAATTTACAACTGTTATAATTTATTTAACCTTTAACTGCTGTTAGCGGTCCCACAGACCGCTGAGGTTTTCAAGTTTTAGAGTTTAACCCATAATTTTTAGTTTTATAAATACTGGTCAAATTTTGTTTCGTTTGGAGCCCTATTACTATCTCTTAGAGACTTTAATAGCTGAATTTTATTTATAATGGCCCTGTACATAAAGTTTAATGCAAAAATAGTATACTGAGAGTTAATTGAATATTTTATTCATCATTATATTAAGCGGTCTGACAGACCGTTCACCGTAGTTCTGCGACAATTTTTGTCACAGCAGTTAAGGGTTAAGAATCGAATAATTGTGTTTAAAAGTAATCTAATAGGTGTATCTATTCTGTAACAATCTCTGGTGTCTTCAGGTTGTGTGTAAACTTGTAACACACTGTAACTGAAGAGAAATGAAAGTAAGAATGGGCTTGAGTGTGAGAAAAATATATATATATAAAAGTTACGAATATGTGAACTATATCTTTTTTGATGTAGCAATACAGATGTTTTTATAGCTTGAAATAAATGTTTTGAGTCTTATGAAAGGATTTTAATCTAATTTTTAAAGATGACATTATTTCAATAACAGACAGTATGTTGTGGATGCAACCTCCGAAGACGAATCAAAAGGTTAGCACATTTTATTTATTCATTTATTATTATTTTTTTTAGCGTACCTCGAAATATAACTTTACTCGTTCACAAAAGGAATTATACATCAAAGCCAAATTCTTGACTCTCACCTGGTTAAAAATCAACGTTCATAACCAATTTCGTAAAATCTAAATGTTAGGTCAAGAATTTCCCATCAGAAAATATTTTTTCTGCAATTCCATTAAATAAAATGAAGCAGTAAATTTTAATACCTTAAATATGTAGCCTTGAAGAAATGAGTAGTTAGCTACCATCCTTCATATTATGATCGAAACAGCTTTGAAATTATAGTCCGAACTCTATATTTTTCCCATAGTTATCCTCTAGAAACGGTTCTTCCGAAACTGTACACAATCACGGAATCCTGCAGAGTCCAGTCCACGGAAAATGATGAGGCAATGCCGGGAGAAGTCTGTTTATCAGAGCGGAAACTGTTAACCTCTTATAAAAATGCATTTCTCACGAGAACTCCGAGGGACATTGCACATTTATGTAAACAAATAACGCATGTTTAATGAGCATCAAATTGAAATAGGTAAAAAAATAGATAATTTAGACCTGGTATAAAAATCTTAAATAAAAATAGGCAATAAAAGTCAGTGTTCGCTTGCGCGCAGGGTATTGCCGAATTCGACGGTCAATTTTAAAGGGATGATAGCAGGCATCAAGATAATGAAGTTGCTTAATTTTATCAAAAATACAGGGTATTTCATCTTAATCAAACCCTGGTTGACGGTAATAACTTTCAGAAAACTGAAATATATTATAATGGTCTTTTAATAGACCTGCTCAACTTATTTATAAATGTAATAAAGCCCCCCCCCCCAAAAAAAAGGAACATTCCGTTTTACGCACCAGCAAGGTATGGCATTTGAATCTCCACATTTTGTATTGCGAATACCGATACGATATCACCGACTACACGTGTAACCTCTTTCCCCTCCTCCCCCAGGACTTATCTCGATGGTATCACATTTTGTACAAAACAAGATACATATAGTAACATTTCTAAAGCAATACTTCTATTTTTCATCAAAATCATTACCGTCAACCATAATTAAATTATGATGAAATACTCCGTTTCATTCATCATATAATTCATCTTATAGAACATGGGGTTGCAAACCGCTGATTTAGTTACAAATACGAGGCTGTACAAAAATAACGTATTCAACTTTTTGGTAATTTTGCAATCCCTCCACCCCTCCCCCCCTTTTCCGATATCATACGTTATCATCCTTCGAACCCCTACCCCCTCCTTCCCCGGTAATGATATCGTTATCAAAATGTAAAACTTTTCAAAATTCATTTCTTTTGTTCGAAGTGATATACAAAACAGATTACATTTATTTTTCGCATATTTTTATGATGCAAATGAAAAAAGTCACTAAATCAATAAAATATCACTTTATATATGAAAAAACTTTGTATCAAACAACACTCAAAAGAGACGGTTACTATTTAATAGTATTTTATAATATCTTTTTGTTACATAATGCATTCAACAGTAATAAAGTTCGGATGCACTTGCCTTGAACGGAAGAAGGGTGGGAGACAAACTTTTGTCAACAAAACAAGTGGACAACATTCCGTCTCTTTCTCGTTTATTTAGTAGTAAACACAAGCTTCATTTCAAATATAGTTTACATAGGGTTTCTCGAACTATTATTTATGCAAACACATATGAAGAAAAATAGAACTGGAAGATAAACTAATTTAGATAAGATTCTAATTAAGTTGTAAATAACTTAAGGCCCCTGTCCCTACCCGCGAATACACTCGTGAGCGAATGCTATTCCTATTGGGAGGCATTTTTCTAATAACTCTTTCGCATTTTGACATTTTTAAATAATTTTTTCTTTACACTGGATAGTCTCGAGATCGCTCCTTGACTACTTTTTCCATTTTGGTCGCAGATATTTTTTTTATAAAGTTATTTTCACTTTCAGAACCGGTTTTGAAAATGAAAGTAACTTTATAAAAAATATCTGCGACCGAAATCAAAAAAGTAATTAAGGAGCGATTTCGAGAGGGACCTCAGTTACCCAATGCAAAAAAAAAATATTTAAAAATGTCAAAATGCGGAAGAATTATTAGAAAAATCCTCCCCATAGGAATAGCATTAGCTCGCAAGTGTCTTCGGGGGCAGGGACAGAGGCCTTAACTATCTTTTCTTTAGTTCAATTTAAACAACACAACATGTTAGAAAATGAAAAAGCAGACAAGTTTACATTTATGTCTTTTTTTTCACTAAAAAGAAATGTATTTAAATGTTTATTGTATAAAACATAAAATTTTCTTGATAGTACTTCACATTAAATCCTATACTTTATTGCTTACCAATATAAAAATCAAATTGTATCTCTCTTCGTTTAACATCACTTTATGTAAATGAAAAAAATGGGGGAGGGATACGTTTAAAATGTTATATAATAAAATATTGCACAATTATAAAGGCGGTACAATAAAATATTGCATAATTTAGAATGTTGTGCAATAAAATATTGTACAATTTAGAGTGTTCTACAACAAAATATTGTGTAACTGAAAATGCTGTAAAACAAAATATTGTGTAACTGAAAATGCTGTACAACAAAATATTGTGTAATTGAAAATGATGTACAACAAAATATTGAATAATTGAAAATGATGTACAACAAAATATTGAATAATTGAAAATGTTGTGCAATAAAATATTGTATAATTGAAAATGTTGTGCAATAAAATATTGTATAATTGAAAATGTTGTGCAATAAAATATTGTATAATTGAAAATGTGTGCAATAAAAAATTGTATAATTTAGAATGTTGAGCAATAGAATATTGTATAATTTAGGAATGTTGTTCAGTAAAATATTGAATAATTTAGGAATGTTGTTCAGTAAAATATTGAATAATTTAGGAATGTTGTTCAGTAAAATATTGAATAATTTAGGAATGTTGTTCAGTAAAATATTGAATAATTTAGGAATGTTGTTCAGTAAAATATTGAATAATTTAGGAATGTTGTTCAGTAAAATATTGAATTTAGGAATGTTGAACACTAAAATATTGATAATTTAGAATATTGTGCAATATAATTTTGTATAATTTAGAATATTGTACACTGAAATATTGTGTAATTTAGAATGTTGTACACTGAAATATTGAGTAACTGAAAATGTTGTACAATAAAATATTGTATAATTTAAAATGTTGTAAAATAAAAAAAGTATAAATTTAGAATGTTGTACAGCAAAATATTTTACATTCAGAATATTGTATTATAGTTTATTAAGTTTTCCTGTTAAGTGCAATGTTTTAATTTCTGATTTAAATAAAGTCGGGAAATATTTATAATCTCCATTAAGTTGACTATTTTGAAGAAAGTATGCATCAAACATCGAATGTTTTTAGTTTTTATATTTTTGAAAATATTGTGATTTTTACGAACTCTGATAACACTAGTTATAGAGCAGTATATTATAGAACATTTTGTTAAATTTCGATACTGTTAATTTAATTAAAAGAAAATACATGTCTCACTCTTTAAAAATGCTTACTAAAAATTAATTTTTCAAGAAATTACTTTTGTGAGGTAGTTTATAGATTTAAAAAGGATAATGCATGTTGAAAGCAAGTTACACATCCTTTAGACCTCTGATAAAGTCTAATATCACAATATCTGTAGAAAATTGAAAAAGATTAGCTTTCACATGTCCCATTTTTATATCAATAATTATATACAAAAAGGGTTGCCTTATAACTGGCAATCCACGTTTTAATTTTTGCAATAATAAACTAACAGTCCCAGAATGTAAAGGTGTTTGATGATGAAATATATATATAGAATTTTTAAATCAGAATAACTGTATTATAACACATACCCCCTTTTTTTACTTACAGTATTAATAACATTAAAAGTTAATAGATTTGTTTAATCCCTTCACAAAAGATATTATGCAAGAATATTAAGTAAAAATTGCAATGATAAAACGTCCTTTGTAATTCGTAATTTTCTTGTACAAAAGCTTTAGAAGTAATCAAAATTTTACAAATGACGATAAATGCGTCTAAAATTGAAGGTGAACCGTTTTTGTTTTCTTATTATAAAGATAGCTTCAAAAGAATAGTGAATAGAATAGACAATAAATAAAATGTTGAAACACTCGTGCGTTATTCCACCTAACGATTAGATTGTAAGTGATGTAATCTAATATATTATCAACCTTTTTTTCTTTTTCGGTCTTTTTCACACATTTAGCTTTATCTTGAAAATCTTAAAAATTGTAGAAAATGGAATTCTGTTCTTCGAGTTCAAACTATTGGGATTTCATAAACCAATTGAATTATCTCAGAATTCTTTCAGATGTAATTTCGATTATAGATTATCAAAATATTATCTAAAATTTATCATTCCATTTCGAATTCATTAAAAATTTCCGAAAACTATATACACTCTAGAGTACTGAAACTTTTTACGCTATAGTAAAAAATCCATAAAAATCTAAAAACAATAATATAATGTAAATAATAGGGCAGGCAGAGTCACATTTTTGGTAGTAACTTTAATGTAAAAAATTTTGGTATATGAAATAGTGCAGGTAACAAAAATGATAGTGAGCAGCAACAAAGGTTGGAGGCAGGCAATTGCCACAACACTAGTTACCACACACTAATGTAAAGTGAATGGCAACTCAATTATTGATAAAGCCCCACAGTCGAGGTAATACCAGAAACCATTTCTCTTATATTATATCACGGCCTGCGAAGCGATGCTAGTGTTCCAGCTGATTAGAAGGTTTACTTTTCAGTACATTCTCATCTGTCATTTATACCAAGAATCATCGACATTCAAACTGGTTTAAAAAATGTAAAACTGCTCTCTAGATGGAAAATAAAATTTAAAATCTCAGGAGAAAGACAAAAATATACTTTTATAAAGACAAAATATACTTTTTATAAAGACAAAAATATATTTTTAAATGAAGATAAAGTTATTTTGTAAATATATTAATATTTCCATGAAACGTATTATTTTACTATATTTTTTTTTACTTTTATTTATTTAATTAATTATACTTTTAAATTAAAAATAGGGATATAATTTATCTGCTCTTTAAAAACCTGGTAAGTCATTATCTGAAAAAATAAAAATAAAGTTTAGATTTTGCACGTTATAATAAAATTATAATTTACTATTATATATTTTAAAATTTTACACAAAGGCTTTAAAAGCCAAAATTCAGAAAAGTCACCGACTCAACAACTTGGCTTGCGTCAGATTTACCTTCATTTTCAGAATTAGAATTAAAAAAAGAGTTTTACGACTCATAAGAAAACAGACAGTTGAAATTTCTTCCAAAATGAGATTAGGAATTGGCCGGGATCTTCTGCTTTTCAGTGCATAATATCTCATACCTCCAACAGCGGTATGACTATTGGATGGTTGCAGGATTGCAGTATTAGCATATAGCGTCTCTCTCTCGCTTTTATTTTATTTATTTAGACGTTCCTTTAACCCTCTTTATTTACGTAAAATAAAATGAATAATTCATCAAAAACCGTAGGGAAGCAGCCATAATGTATAAGTGCAAATAGATTGTACCTAGTATGTCTATTATGCCCATAGCCGACCATGGAATGCTAAAGTGGTCAATGCCACGAGACTTAATTCTTGACCCTAGAATGATACATAATGGTTCACAGACGTCAACGTTTATATTTTTATAAATTTCTAGAATGAAACACTGGGGTTTACCAAACTCTACTAGTTTTTTATTTTGCCAATTTCTAAAACGACGCACTGCGATCTCACAAACCCCACAAACTAGAGTATATAAAGACGTCAGTGTATAACAGTGGATTGACAACTGATGGACACCAACTTTGATATAGTTTGTAAAATCGTTTGTCCGAACAGCTAGTATGCGCAGAGCTGCAGATATGCAAAATCTTACTAAACAGTTTTAACTTCGTGTTTTTTCATCTTTTTCCTTATCGTTTAGCCTGTAAAAACCAACACAATTATGTTTTATCAATTTAAAAAATCCTTTTTTGTTTCGTCTACCCAACATTTGTCCGAATGTGTCATCCTAGGAGTGATATACATTTTATTTATTTTAGGGGAGGGGGTCAAACATGCATTTTTTACCCCCTTTTTCCCCATCGTTTATCCTATATAGATTTAACACAATTATATTTTAATCATTAAAAAGAAAATTTGTTAACCAAAATTGGAGTTATTCAAGTTCATATTTGCTCGAAAAATATGTGTACGTGTAATTCTACAGAATCCTAAAATTGTGTTTTTCTTTATGAGTGCATCAAAACCAGGGCAGGTGCTGAAAGTGTGGTTTTATTGCAGGTTACTGACACTCGGTAAAAAATTATCTAGATCGACGAGATATTTATTCGAATTAATTAGGTTTCAAGAGATTAAACACGAATTCTCAATTATACAGATCAAACCGTTTTCATCAAATACAACCCAGCAAGTTCTATCTTTGAATCGATTAAATCGCTTAACTGGAGATCGTAAACTTGATACACAATAATTCAATTCGGTTAACTTTACACACCTTAATGCATACCGATTGCAATCATTTTCACCTTTTTTTTATTTTTTATTTTTTCTAAATACTTGATATAGGTTTCCATTACATTAGCATAAATTACATATTCCAGAATTTTCCCGAACGAATCTCTTGCTAACCCCAATTGAACTGCTTGGAATTTTTATATGGGATACTCCTCTTGACATTGAAATTTCTTATAAGGAGTTGCGTGCCTACATGACCAAGATTTTTTATTCAATCTGTTTTCTGGGTATTTCTGCGGTTAAGAAGCCCTACCGAAACAAGAGCAGGGTAATCTTTTTAAGCCAAGTACATGTATAAAGTAGTTGCAACTTATCTGAATGGAAAACGCACTTTGTTTAATGCATGTCAAGCGGATAAGAGGACTTTAAAGAACTTGAAGAAAGAAAACTCAATGGAAAAAAGAAAGATACTCAAATGAAAACTTTGAAAACGCATAGGAAGTTTCAAGTGCGTAGTATTGTAATTGAATGTGTCGATAGGAGGATATTTCTGCAGTTCCATACAGATGTAATGTATATTTTATTTTTGTGGCAACATTAGTTTGAGAAAAACTTTCCATTTCATTTATGAAAACAATGCGTTTTAATTTTTAACTACAGTTTTTTTTATGAAAAAACATTCATTGAAATATAAGATACTATGTTAGAAGCCGATTTAAATACACTTCGAATGATACTTTTTTATTTATTGTCGTGCGTTTTGTAAATGCAACAAAGTAGTTAACAATAAATGTTGCGATAAACATCTCAATTAGTGCCCCAAGGTGTCAATTGATGGCCTGAGCTAGACAGTGGCAATTTTTTTGCCACAAACTACGGAATTAAAAATAAATAAGAGTAGCATCCAAGGAAAAAGCATTGAAAACTGGAAGGAAAAACCTAAAATATACAACTTACAATAATTGTACATATAGCGAACAATAATAATTTCAAGGAATATAATGTAGTTTTTAATGAACTAGCTAAGAATTGTTTCATTATTAATTTAATAATTTTTTAAGATACTCCTAATTTAAAAGTTTTTTTCCATATATGTGACATTTTTGAGATGGGAGCCATTAATATTATTTGTAGGTTTCCCCATGTTATGTCACAGGAGTCGAGGCGAGATAAAAATTAAGTAAAATAATAAACGTAGAAACTTTATTAAATTTCACAATTGCTGTTCCAAAAGATTTATTACATGCAATCATATGCAAAGGGAAAATGGTCTTTTCCATCGGAAGCAATATTATGTAGAAAACATTCGTCTAGCTTTTAAATCATTGTACCTGAAAACATCGAAAAAAAAAAAAAAAAACTTCATCCATCTCTGGGCCTCTTCACTCAAGTCAATAATAAAAATCTTCTAGAACTTTCTCAAATCTCTAACCATGATTTTCACACGTAAACAGAATTCATGTTCATCGTCGAGATTAATTCATTCAGACGATAGTTTTTAATTTAAGAAATTATTATTTAACTAATTTATAATTGAACACCGACTTCGATATCTTGCAGACGATATTTTGAAACAAAAAAAGAAAAGAAATGAATTTCTTCATACGCACAATATCAAACGTTGAAGGGGGGGGGGGGGGATAAAAAGAATATTTTTTGAAAGGTATGGTTTTGGAATAAATTTAATAAGACTTTCTTAAAAAGGATTGATAAAAACAGGGAAAAATGAGTTTTATTTGGAATATTAAGAAATAAAGTTTAATTAAGAATAATTTTAAGCCATCTTTTTAAACTTACGAATATTGGAATAAACGTTTTCTAATGCGAATTAAGAATTTATATAGTTTCCATAAAGATTAATAGATTAGATTTAGAAATAAGATTTTAAATTAATAAGTTGAACTAAGTACGGAATGTTGTTAAAAGGAAATTAATATAGTATAAAGGTTAATTTTGGCGAAAAAAAATTTAAATTTGTAATATATATGTTTTATGATTATTATTATTAATGGTCAAACAAAAAAAATCTTATAAAATTTCATTTGTTTTCTATTTGTTCTCGCTTTTCCACCAAATCATGATTTACGGCGACACGTCACCTTGTTTATAAAGTCCTGACAAAGGATACAAACGAAATTGAGATGCAATTCCATGACGCACAGAGAAGGTATCAAGCATATCAATGTTAACGTACAACAAAGGAATATTAACGAGACGCGCAATGAAAAGAATGATGTGATCGCTAAAAGAATGATGTGATCGCTTGATCAGAAGACGGTGTGAAAGGATTGTCGTAACGTGCTACTGAACAACAAACAGTTCATCTGAAGAGCAATGCAATGAAGCGAAACGCAAATAAATGAATGAATCGAAAAATAAAACACGCTTTGGGAAATTACAATGGATACAGCATTTTCAGCTATTGATGTTCCTCATTAGCGCACCCACGGGGGAGCTAAGGGGGCTGAAGCCCCTCCCAGACTGCGAGACTAGACTAATTATTTAAAATTTTCTAAAATTATGAAAGTTTATTTTTAATATTTTTCAAAATAGAAATTCTGAAAAATACTAATCTTGTCACAATTTTTCTCTTATTTATAACTTTTTTTTTTTATGAAATTTGAAATATTAACATTTTTAATATTCACCGCTTAAAACTATATTTTCTTTTTATTTATCACAGAAGTTTCACTGATTCGGAAGTCTTCAGAATCAGTCCCATCAAAAATTTTCAAAGCCCCATCCCCAGTCTTCGCTCAGCATCAAGTAAACAGAAAAAATATATGTCGGACTCGACATATCTCGTTCATTTCTAAGCAAATAAAAAAAAAAAATCGAACTGAACTCGTCCGACATTCCGAGCAAGATCTCTAAAACATAGACTTCTCCCAAGCTTAATCCGGAGTGCGTCACTGCTATTCCTAGCCGGTTACGTGTGTATATTCTTTAACGAAGCCCCGGATATGATTTATACAATTCATACACACCATTAAAATTAGATAAGCTTAAAAATGAATACCGCAATGAGAAATGCACATCCAGCAGTTGATTACAATCAGTCCGGTAATCGAATTCTTTTCTGCATCACTGTCAGGGTTGTAGTATGTAGCTGCCGGGTTACTCATCATGTTACCCGCCCGGGATGGGATTTTTACGACCCTTAGGGCTGTAGCGGGGTAGCTGCCCAGATATCTTTCCAACTACCAGTGTTAAACAATAACAAAACCTTGAAAAAACGAAACTAAAACTATTAGTTTTGTATTTAATTTAACACTTTTTAGATCGATGAAAACTAACCGTTTTTAAGGGGCGGAGTGGGAAAACTCTCTGTATTATACACTTAAATAATTTTAACACTTCCATCACTTGCTCAAAACAGAAATAATCAGAGTAACAAAAAGAGACAATGGAAAAAAAAGAGAAAACTTACATGGTTTCATTTTCGTCATTCACGTTTATTTCAGACGTTGGTGTTCAGATGACATCCCGCTGTTGGAACTATATCACATTTAAGCTTCAATCTTTACTAATAATATACAATATGGGGTTTTCTACAATATACCCCAAAACAAAACTTTAACATCTCTTTTTCAGCGAGAAAACTTACCAACATAATAACATCTGGAATTCGCTGACACAACCAAAAAGCTTGTACTCAGAAACATTACATATACATACAATACTGGACACACAGTGCCATCTGGTGAATGAAAATTACAGGTACATATTCAAATACTCTTTTTACAAATTACCATAATTATTTTGATTATTCATAAATTTAAACAGAAAATAGAAACACTTAGCAATATAAATCACACAAAAAATATCAAAAATTACCAAAAAATATATAAATAGACACAGTTTACATATTAAGATACGTTTATACATAATGTTCATACGAGATTAATATCTGTTCTGGAAATCTTTGCTGCTGCCATCTACCGGCAAAAAGTCATATCACCGTCTTTTCTCAACACTCCCACCTTTTTGATTAGGTGAGAGCCAAATCAAAAACTACACTTTGTCACTGGTGCAGGCGCACACTTCTAAAGGGTAAATTTTACGGACGGGTCGAAGCAGTATACCATTTGCAGTTTTGAGTTTGACAACTCTTACACGACCGTCTCTACCTGTACAAAGCTCTTGCACGCGAGCTATTGGCCAGTTGACACGTTTGATGTTGTCCGCACCAATAAGTACGATGTCTCCTTTCTGAATACACACACCGTCCGTTTGGCCATGTTTTAGCGCCAGTTGGCTAAGATATTCCTTTCGAAATCTTATGCGAAATTGTTCACGAAGATCTTGACACCTTCGCTGTCGAACAAGCAGTTTATTTTTGTCTATGATATCGAGATCTACAACGCTTGATGATCTAAGGTCGCGCAAAAACATCGACGGAGTCAGAGGTTGGAGATCTTCCGCATCATTGGACACGTACGTGAGGGGGCGGCAATTAATGACATCTTCGACGTCACATATGATTGTAAGAAGCTCCTCATAATTCACTGATGCTTGCCCTAGCACTCTCACAAGCAGATTTTTGGTGGTGCGAACCAATCGCTCCCACCATCCACCCCACCATGCAGCAGTTGGTGGAATAAATTTCCACTGAATGGGATTTAAGGTCTCATGGGAGACTACTTTCTCCCAATCAATTTTCTTCAGTGCGGCTGAAGTTCCAATAAAATTGGTGCCGTTGTCCGTATATATAATCGATGGACGGCCTCTGCGTGAAATGAATCGGCGCAGTGCTTGTATAAAGTATTCTGTGCTTATAGAAGTAACGAGTTCTAAATGCACACATCTATACACAGCACACGTAAATAGAACAACCCATGCTTTTATTTTATTTCTGAGGATCAGGGGGCCACAGAGATCCACTCCTGTAATTTCAAAGCTAAATGCATCTCGAACTCTGTCCAAAGGCAATTGGATGGGTGCAGTAGTTGGCGGCTTTGAGGTAAACCTCTTGCAGGGTAGGCAGTTCTTTACTACCGTTCTAATTGTACGTCTTGCCGCAATAATCCAGAAATTCTCACGTAAAATAACCATGAGAGTCTGGATGCCTGCATGCGAATTTTTTAGATGAAAATCTCTAATGAGACAATGAACGACGTAATGTTTCGAAGGCAGCAAAATGGGATACCTAAAGGCGTAGTGGTCATCCCGTTCTACTATTTTAGTCTTTACTCTTATAAGGCCCCTCTGATCTCTTTCAGTCATTAGACCATGAACTGAGTCTCCTGTCTCTGAGAAACTTTCTGCCTGAACAAGTGAAAGAAGTGTGATTTTAGATTCCTCAATTTCATAAGCAGATAGAAAGGGTTCTTTATTAACGTTACGTTTCAAACAATTATTGCTAAACCTTTTCACCCAACTTAAAACCCTTATCATCTTCGAGAATTTAGAGAATCTCTCATACCATTTAATTTCTTGAGAATCCTTTACAATATTAATATTTACATTTACATTTACTCCTTTCCTGAGTTCAGAAAAAATTAAAGTTTCATCTGGCTCTATTTCTAACTTTGGCCAGTTATCTCTATGTTCTTTTAGCC
Source organism: Maratus speculifer (assembly GCA_964019185.1). Classification (NCBI taxonomy): domain Eukaryota; kingdom Metazoa; phylum Arthropoda; class Arachnida; order Araneae; family Salticidae; genus Maratus; species Maratus speculifer. The sequence goes on along the minus strand of OZ025295.1, from coordinate 178,101,395 downwards.
AACTAGGCCCATACCACCACTTATATTCCATAAACCGAAGAGGGGAGCAACCGCGAGACGGCAGATCTGCCGGATTCAATTGGCTCGGAACGTAAGACCACTGACTTACTTCTGTAGCTGCACAAATTTCCTTCACCCGATTACCCACGAAAGTCCCCCAACTATCGTTTCTTTTAATCCACGATAACGCGGTGGTGGAATCGGTCCAAAAATATTTTGGGCAGTCCTGTAGCGAGAGCGCTTCTGTAACATATTTAGAGAGACGCGCCCCTAAAACACACGACATCAGTTCAAGTCTCGGAATTGTCATCTTTTTTAATGGGGCTACTCTCGTTTTAGCCATAACTAAATTTACATAAATTTCCCCGTCGTGCTCGCATCTCAAAAAAATAACGGTCGCATAGGCATGTTGGCTTGCGTCACAAAAAACATGGAGTGACCAGGAATTTCTATCTCCAAATCCTATGCGCCGGGGCAATTTCAAATCTTTAAGTATTCCCAAATTGTGATACCATTTTAAGAATTTAATTTTGATCTCTTCGGGTAATGGGGTATCCCAATCAACTTTTACTGTCCAAATTTCTTGAAGCAATAACTTGGCAGTCAATAAAACATGTGTCAGGAAACCTAATGGGTCAAAAATAGTCTGTGTTAGAGACAAAACCTCTCTTTTTGACAAATTTTCTGAAATCGGCAAATTTTTAATGCTAATATGTAGGTTATCTTCATTCCTGTCCCACATAATCCCCAAAACCGATACTGGATCCTCTAACTCAGATTCGGTCCCCAAAACCTGCGATAAGGCACCTGTATCTGTCTCAATGTAATTACAGGTCCACATGCGCAACTCCATCTTTGCTTCGGCGAGAACTTCTGTAGCATATTTTATGAACTCTTCAAGTTCTTGCACATTGTCAACGGATGTTACGCAATTATCTATATATAAAGATTTGTCTATTTTCTGAGCTAAAAACCTCTTTTCTTCTGGTACCTGTGACAAATGGTACCTTATGACAGCTCCCAATAAGAATGGACTGGAAGTGACTCCGAAAACTACTCTGGTATGGCGGAGAACTTTTATAACATTATCTTTCTCCCACCATAAAAATCTCAAAAAATCCCTATCTTCTTTTTTCAGTTCTATTTGCAAAAATGCACGCTTCACATCATAAGTCACCCCAATGCTCTTTTCCCGAAATCTTAACAAAATCGAAGGAATTTCTTCGATTAAATTTGGCCCTTTAAATAAGCAGTCATTGAGAGAAGGAGCTCTACCTACTTTGCACGACGCATCGAAAACCGGTCTTATCTTAGTAGTTGCACTATCGGGCTTAAACACTGGGTGATGGGGGAGATAATGTCCCTTACTCTCTATTTCTACATCTGGAACTATTTCAATTATGCCCTCTTCCATCCATTCATCGAAAACCCTATTATATTCCTCAAATTTATTCAAAGATTTAAGTTTTCGAGAAACACTAAAAAGCCTCTTTTCTGCAACATGACGATTCGATGGCAACTCAGCGTTGGTTCCCAACCAGGGTAAGCCCACGCAATAACGACCCTCTTCATTTCGAGTAAGGGAATCTAAGAACTGTTCCCGGGCCATTTCTCCCTCCGCTGCTTTAGTCAAATTTTGTGGCCCATCTGATATTCCGATTGCTTCTAAATTCCAAAGATCGGAAATTTTGAAATCTCTAATGGCCAAATTTGTACACAAAGTTGTTGCTCCTTGCTCTTTCAGAGGCGAAAATTCATCCAATGCGCCGCAAACGGCCCAACCCAACTTCGTGCAAACTGCTGTCAATCCCCCTTTTAATTGCTTGACTTGACCCGTGAGAATTTTACCATATATGTCACTCCCTATAAGCATCTCAATTTTAGGAGGATTCGCACCTATGTCAGATAACCAAATTTTATTATTTTTCAATTCTCTCAAAATTGGCCCTCTAGGTAAACTCGGGATTTCACCACAGATTACGTCTTGGCTCAAAAAATCAAATTCTAAATCTGGAAAATTCCGTTGATTTAGCGAACACAATTTTACTCGATATTTGTTATGCAATTTCGGAGCCGTTCTAGCACCCCCGAATAAAGTATGAGCTATGTTTTCTTTAGAAATAATTGGTAGACCTAATTCGGCTGCCAAAGACTGTAAAATATATGACTTTTGCGAACCGCAATCCAGAAGTACTCTGACCTTTTTCACTATATTCTTACCCGCGACTTTTACATGTAAAGTCATTAATGCTAATTCCGCGGTGCATGTTTGTTTAGCAGCAGTCATTTGTACAGTTTCCGTTACCCCCTTGTCCTTCGGCGGTTCCCCTTTTTTATGCATTTCTGGACAAAGTGAAATAAAATGGGGTTTGCCACAACAATAGCACCGTATAAATTGCTTGCAAAATTTCGCAACATGATTAGGCTCTAAACACTTAAGGCAACACCTTTTATCTTTAATCTTCGCAATTTTTTCTTCTAATGTTAATAAACGGGCTTCGTAACAATTTTTACTCTCGTGACTTTTGTCACAAAAAATACACGAACGCTCTTTAATCGTAAGAAAATTTGATGCAGTAGGGATATTGGGTTTTTTAAATTTATTTCTATCTCTGTCATGATACCCTTCCCTGCGATGGTTATTTTCGAAACCACTTCGTGCTAATTTTAACCTCTCCTCGCCTTCCACTTCAGCTTTCAGGAATTTCATCAAATTCGTTAGACGAGAAAGATCTGACCCTTCGGGTTGATTAAAGAATGCACTTCTTTGCCACGCTTTCAGGACGTCTTCCGTAAGACTCGATTCCACCATCGGGTAAAGCCACGATGTATTCTCGCTTGACTTTAGCCCTAATGATTCTAACGCCCTTAACTGAGCTTCAATTTTGTCATAAAGTTTATCAAGGGGTAATTTATTTCTATTATCTGCTTTTACATTAGAAATAATTAATTTAATCAATTCCCTTACATAAACCTCAATCAATAACTCCGGTTTTCCAAAACGTTCTGTAAGTGCCATAACTGCACTTTTATAATTATCCGAAGTAACCGGGTAACTGTCAATAAATTCCTTCGCGCGTGACCCTTGTTTCATACTCTGAACTAAATAAGAAAATTTATCACTATCGTGTAAATCCCCATCCTCATGAATTTTCTGAAATTGGCTCCAAAAGGGCAACCAATTAATTAGTTCCCCATCGAATTTCTTTAATTCTATTTTCGGTAATTTATAAGACTTCATTTTATTACCTGTAGTACTAAACACATCGTCTGGCCTCGCATCTATCTGAAATCCCTCCGGAATTTTACATTTCTCATTAAACAGGCGAGACAACGTAATAAAATCATCTGAATATGCTTCCCTATTTTCTATTTCACTCGAAACAAGCTGTTCCGCCGCACTGCCGTCCTCGGTTATTGAATCTAAGATTTTATTATCTAAATCATTTAACTCTGTCTGAATATTTTGTAATTTTGTATACTTATCTCTAACAATACTTATATCACTATCTTCCTTTGCAAGTTCTGTTTTTAAAATATTAGCAGTACGGGTGAATGATGACCTGACGCCTGTCCTTTTAAGCTTAAGAGCCTCCATTTTATCTAAAACACTATGATTACTATTTCCCAAAAATATTATGTACAACTATGTTCCAAAACAACATTAAAATTAATATATTCACAAAATTACAAATTTCAATAAAATACACTAATAACTAATATTCTAACTCAAATATATATATTACTCTTACAAATCATAAAACAGAGAGTTATAACTATCATACAACCAAAAAACATCCCACTCTCCAAGTCCCTGTTCGGGCGCCACTTAATGTTAAACAATAACAAAACCTTGAAAAAACGAAACTAAAACTATTAGTTTTGTATTTAATTTAACACTTTTTAGATCGATGAAAACTAACCGTTTTTAAGGGGCGGAGTGGGAAAACTCTCTGTATTATACACTTAAATAATTTTAACACTTCCATCACTTGCTCAAAACAGAAATAATCAGAGTAACAAAAAGAGACAATGGAAAAAAAAGAGAAAACTTACATGGTTTCATTTTCGTCATTCACGTTTATTTCAGACGTTGGTGTTCAGATGACATCCCGCTGTTGGAACTATATCACATTTAAGCTTCAATCTTTACTAATAATATACAATATGGGGTTTTCTACAATATACCCCAAAACAAAACTTTAACATCTCTTTTTCAGCGAGAAAACTTACCAACATAATAACATCTGGAATTCGCTGACACAACCAAAAAGCTTGTACTCAGAAACATTACATATACATACAATACTGGACACACAGTGCCATCTGGTGAATGAAAATTACAGGTACATATTCAAATACTCTTTTTACAAATTACCATAATTATTTTGATTATTCATAAATTTAAACAGAAAATAGAAACACTTAGCAATATAAATCACACAAAAAATATCAAAAATTACCAAAAAATATATAAATAGACACAGTTTACATATTAAGATACGTTTATACATAATGTTCATACGAGATTAATATCTGTTCTGGAAATCTTTGCTGCTGCCATCTACCGGCAAAAAGTCATATCACCGTCTTTTCTCAACAACCAGGCCGGTCTGTTTTAACCTGGGTTTTTTTACAACTCTAGTCCCTGTAAGGGAAGGACATAAACACGCCATAATCTATAGAAAACATGCTATCAACATATTGAAACGTCCAAATGAATGCTCACTTTTATTTTGGACCATTTTCGGTCGATAATCTCAGTTTTATCTAGTATTTGGTTTCGGTAATAAAAAAGACGAACAGTGGATTCATACAAAATATGCATGTGCTTTTCGTTCCTAAAGAAGAAACCTTGCTCTACCATTTGTGCCTTTGATTCATGTTATTATTGTTCAAAATATTCTTCGAATATTATTTAAGATCTGAAAATTCATTTTACGAACAGTAGTAACAATAATCGCCATTTTTGTGATAATAAAAATCGAAGAACGATATGTGTAACTAAAATGTGTTGATGGCTGATCTACCTGATCATAATGTAGAAACATGAAAATTCATAATCGTTTAGTTAAAATTTGTAATACATCTGATATTTACAGATATTTTTGTAAGAAGAAATATTTTTTAAGAAATGATTATGTGGCTTTATGAAACTTTATGCATCATAATCAAGCTCTAAATATTAACAATACAGCTATCGTTAATATGAAGATCTAAGATGATAAAGGTGGTAAGTGGCACAATCACACTGAAAAAAGTTAAGTGCTTAAAAATGAGTAAATCAATGTACTCATATCGAATGAGAGTACAATTGGAACAAAAATGAACCTAATAAGCTTTCTCAATTTTGAAACATCAAGTGTTATCATCAAACCCAAACAAAAATGATAATTTTGTATCCTATGTTTTATTTTTTTTATGGCGGCATAAAAGATGTTTATTAATGTAAATATTAAATTATGCACAGCATTTTAAAATAGCTTTAAAAACGCTTCGAAATAATGTTTCATAAAATTTTTCGATTTGGTTATCTTGCTAATAATTTTGCTATTTTTTTTTAAATAAAGAATCTATTAAATGTTTCTTGTTAATAATTTTGAAGGAAAAATAAATCTCAGTACTTTTATACTTTAATTTGAGTGTTCAGCGAAGCGGTACATAACGATTCATATTTGAACACAATCATGGAATTAAAAATGAATACATGTGTTTCTCAATTTTGAGGACATTTGGATCGGAGTTATTTTGGGTATGTGAAGTATTTAAAATTGAATACTTTTTACACAATTTTGAGCACTCATTTTTTTTTCAGTGCATCGTTTTCAGAAAATGAGATTTATAAATCCCAAATATTTATTTGCGTTTATTTTTAAATTCCTCTTTTACACATTTAAATCTCTGAGTATTAAATTTTTTTCGAATAGTAATTTGACAGAAGGTAGAAGATTATCTTCAATCTTGCGATTAACTTTTTTTTTTCTATCACACACTACTTTTATCATGTGATCTCTTCAAATATTGTTTTTCTATTTACAAGGTTAATCGTTTTTAGTTTGTAATCTAGCTACCTTTTACAAACATTTTTTATAATATTTCTACAAAACAAACTTTAGTTAAAAGTTTAGTTCTACAAAAACAAACTTTAGTTAAAAGAAGCTTCAATGTTATTTTAGAACAAAACGCTCACTAAATTATATTTTATTTTTTTTTCATAAACAGTTCATTGTAAAAATAACATTTCCCCTCCTGAGGGGAAAAAAATCTTGAATATTTATATATTAAGATACTATGCAGTATGTAGGCTCAAAATAACTCAGAAGCATGTTTCAGCGAAAATGTTTATTTTATTCTGTATTTTTTTTTATTATTATTATTTTTTTTTAATAAGCAACATATTTTATAAAATCAAGTAAGACTATGTTTACAGATTTCCTGGTTCTAATGTTCCGTAGCGTGACCGAAATAGAATCAAAAATGTCCAAAAGAAAATCCAAGCATTGCCTTTGAATGATTGTATTCCTGTAATACACGCTTTAACAATGAAAAAAATCCAAGGTTATAAACTTGAACTGCAGCTTATTATTATTTTTATTATTTTTTTTTTTAATCATTGTTCTATATATTAAACATGTTCCACTTTCACTATTACTCAGCTCCTCCTTTTATGCATTTCATGACATCATTTAGTGAAACCCGATAATGTTGGGCGATAAATCGTAATAAATCGAATATATCCGGTGTATATCGGGTATATCCGTTATATATCGGGTTATGTAACTGGGCTGGGCAATATACCGTAATAGCATTACATACTGATATTTATTAAAGATTGTGGTTTCGATATTGAGATTTCAATCCTTCCGGTATATTGATAAGTTCAGATGTATCGTCGATACATCCTGTATATCCGGATATATGTACATTTTCTTGTTTCATTTGAATAATTTATAATGTTTAACTCTCCAAAAATAAATCGAAGCATTGCCTTTGAAAAATTGTATTCCTGTAATACACGTTTTAACAATGAAAAAAAAAAAAAACCCAAGGTTACAAACTTGAACTGCAGGTGATTTTTTTATTTTATTATTTTTTAATCATTGTTCAATGTATTAAACATGTTCCACTTTCACTATTACTCAGCTCCTCCTGTTATACATTTCATGACACAAGCATTTGGAGAAACCCGATAATGTTAGGGAAGTGAGTAAAGAAACCCCAATTTACAATTACGCGAAAATATTTTCTTTTTTTCATTGTTACTCGAGTGGAGGACATTCTTTAATGTAAATCAATGTTTTTCTAACTTTTTTTTACTTCGCGCCACAGGCTTGATCCGATAGCTAAACATTTCTTAGACAATATAATTAGATCGGCCGAAAATTCGTATTTGTTTTCAATTCAAAATCAGAGTTTCGTCGAAAATTCATATACGGTGAATATGCAGCCGAAAATTAGTTTACTGTTAAATTTGATTATTAAATTGATCTTAACAACACAGAAAAAAAATTACAAATTTAAAAATTAACATTAAAATATAAAAAGGTAGAAAAAGTTTAAAAAAAATTAATATTTATTTAATGCTACCTGAAAATTAATTCCTGAAAAAGATCTTTATAAATCATTTCTAAATAATGTAGTTCCCTATATAATGCAAAACTTTTTAAGAAGTATATATGAAGAATTTAGCAATCAAGAAGCATATTCAAATTCAACATCATAGAAAAATTGTAATTCTCTATAGGACTAAGTTTAACATATTATTTAAACTTCATATTCTTAATTTAGAGTTTTTTAATGTAAAAATTTTTGTTATGTTGAAAATGACCAATATAATGATTTAGGTCAAACAAATTAGGATCATGTTTTTAAAGTAAATGTAGGCAGTAATGGCTAAATAAACTATGGAAAATATGCGCAATTTTTGGTATATCAAGAAATGCAATATAAAAGATCCTCCACTATATATTAAAATGTTTCAGATATACAGTAAACACCCGTTAGAACGGATTTCCAAGGGAGGCCATTTCTCATACGCAACATATGTTCGCATTAGACGAGGTTCCCAACATTAGAGCTGATGGGTGAAATAAAACTAAATGAATTAAAAAGCATTAGAGCTTGGATGCGTGGAAAACGTGGCAAGTGACAAAATTATATTTTGAGAAAATAAGCCGTAAAGCTCTAAATGTATATTTTACATTTATTGTTAAATGCTTCCTTTTATTAATTAACGACTTCAGAAGCTAAAATAATAATACAAATACTTATTCATTTATTTTTTCCAAACAAAATAACATAGTAAATGACGGAAAAAATATACTTCCTAAATTCGATCTTTTAGGTGATTAGTAATTTAGGTTTAAAAATATGGATCTAAAACTACAAACTCCCTTAAAACATAATGGGTGATGATCAATTTAATAACCATTAACCCAAATTAACGCAATCAAAAATTTAAGATTTAAACAAGTGAATAATCTACAAATCCTCAAAAAGATTTATCGAAAAGATTTAAATTAAATACTTAAGAAAATTTATCACTCTCTCGATCACACTGTCTTGTGGATATTTTTAGACATTTTGCAAACTCAGATGAAAACTGCATTTATTTTACGAGAGATTCAGCTTAGATGCAAGCATTTATTCTTTTGCTTTAAACACATACACACAAAAAATTAATCTATTAAGAGGTGATATTAAAAAAAAAAAAAAAAAAAAAAAAAAAAAAAAAAAAAATCAGACATTTTAGTTTTTATAAAGAACAGAGGCTCCGAATGGGGAACCAGGGATCGAAGAGGTTAAGATCATTGTGAAAATTAGATGTTTTTTTTATTTTATTTTTATTTATTTTAAAGCAGTAATTTAATAGTTTGTAGAAGACCATCATCTCCAACCACATTAATTTTAATTGTCACAAATCACCTTTATCATTCGAGCTTTTTATTTGGTCATATTTACAAGGCAAGTTTAATGATATATTTACAAGGAAAGTTTAATGATGCGGGAAATGTGATAACACAAAATTATATAATATGCACAATATCTCGTCTCAAGTTATGCGTTATAAAGAACTACTGTACAAAATATTTGTCGCTTTTTTAATAGATGGGAAACTTTTACTTTTTCAAAAACGCTGTACCTTAATGGTGAAAAACAAACCACTAAATTACATTGCACTGTTACTAGGTCAATTTTTTTTCCAGGTAAGTATAACGGGACACTCCCGCCAGCTGTCTAGAAATAAATTCGTAGATTTAGAGCTAATAGCCAATCTAGAGAAAAATGACTTCAATTTCTCTGAAACAAGGGATAGTTTATCTGTAAATGCGCTGTTAAATTAGTACTTCTTGTTATTTTCAGTTCTAGTTAACTGGGCTCATAACATGGCCAAGAAAAATGAAATTGGTCGGAGCGTGGGAAGCTTTTACAGTTAAGAAGAAAGAACAAAAGTGTATAGTATATCCCTTATCAAATCAGTTTCGGTATAAAAAGCCTGTTCGGATTATTTAATTGGTAGCGTAAAGTACGTGCACAATAGCTCGAAACTTTTTTTCAAATTAAAAGGCTGCTTTTGACACGTTAATGTATTTCTTTTATCCTTCCGTTGCTTTTCACGAATAAAACAATAAATACAGTTCAGTTTTGACTACTGTAGTTTCTGTGACCACTCCCATTTTATATAAGGATTTACAGAAACGTGTTTTTAAGACCGAAACCAAAACGGAATTCCGGCAATCTTTTTATTTTTGGCCGAAAACGAAAATGCCTCAAAAAAATTAAATGATTAATACATTTATAAATGTGGGAGTGACATTCTTGCTTCCACAAGCATGACTGTTATAAGTCTCATGGCTTTCCCATACCATAACTCTGAGACCAAGGCTCTCCAGCAAGGCAGACGATTAAAGGATTAGACCAAATTCAAGCGAAATGCCGAAGTGAGCTGAAGAGAACGTTTTATGGAACGGTTGTTGTGGGTGGGAAAAAGAATGTTCCATGATGACTTCCCGAGTGAGATGTGTATTAATTAACTAAAATTTATGATGGTTTAAATTGTAAATAGAACTTTGTAAATAATCTTTTTTGTAAATATTTAATAATAATAATAATAATAGAAGTTCTAAAAGTTTAACGGTGTCAGAATTTATGCTCTGAATTTAATTATGATTTGAAAGAACTTAGAATTCTACATAAATAAGTAGAATTATTAACTACTGATAGTCATAAGATACAATAGAACCAGCTAAAACAAAGGTGCGAGGGAATTTACGTTTGAGACATTTATTTAACAGTTATAATTGCATGATATTTTTCTTCCAGAGAAGAGAGAACCAGTTCTGTTTCCACAGATTTTACCTTATAAATATATTGACTAGAAGAAGCATTTCTATTTCCGATTCATATTCGATACAAAGTTGTTATCTCTAACTATTCTTTGGCTTCATACATAAATATAACAAGAGTAACTGGAATATTTACGGATGCATTCAACTTTTTATCTGTTCAAAATCAATTCGTAAACTTGTTTTCCTTCGCTCGAAATCAATTTTCAGAATCACTTGTTACAGAATCAATATCTGAAAGGACTACACTCAGGACATTTCAGAGTGACCACGCACCAGTGAAACTGTTCCTCGGGCGATGAATAATAGAATTATGTATTCAGAGGGTCAGTCAAACTGTCCGGAAGGTCCATAAACATAGCCGACGACGAAAGTGGGACAATCGGAGTGTGTGCCAACGGGACGAGATGCATTGTTGAGGTTTCTGTCTCACGCAACTTCAATCAGTTTTTAAAAGAAGGGGGTTGTATGCATAGTGCAAAATTAAAAATAAATACGAAAACTTTATTACTAACACTTAGAATTTTGAGATAAAAAAGATTGGTCAAACCTGAATATTTACATTATAATGGTATGTCGCTTTCAATATAATGAAATTATAATCATAGTTTTCATGTTATTTATCTAAAAGTTATATTTAACAAAATGACAAGTAAAATATTACATGATTGCTTCAATTTTATGCTTTACTACTGAATAAAAATTATGGAAATTACTGGAGTATTAGGCAAAATAAGTAGCTAATAATAGAAATATGAATATTTGTATCACTCTCTCTCTTCTCATTATTACCATTAGCAATTTCTTAATCTCCCTATAACCAAAGTTGCTTTTAAAAAACGGTGCAGAAAAACAGTTACGATTGTGATAGTTTGTGAAAAATTGTCGCGTTATCCGTTAGTAGGCTTTAATTGCATAGTACAAAAAGAAAAATAAATAAGTACGAAAACTTTATTAGGAACACTTAGACTTTTGGAATAAGAAAGGTTGGTCAAACTTGAACATTTACACTATAATGGTATGTCGCCTTCAAATAAAATTACTATGCACAGTTTTCATGTTATTTATTTAAAAGCTACATTTAACAAAATGACAAGTAAAATATTACATGATTGCGTAAAAACTTTATACTTTACTATAGAGCAAAAATTATAGAAAATATTGAGGTATTAGACAAAATAAATAGCTAATAATAGAAAAATGAACATTTGGGTATTTAGACATTTTAGAAGTCACTGATATAACAACTTTCCAACATTACTTTTACTTAACTTTAAATTAGTGATTTTTTTTTTTTTTTTTTTTTTTTTTTTTTGGGGGGGGGGGGGGTGGACATCCTGCTCTGTGGACAAATCGAACTCTGCGTTAAGCGATATAAATAACTGACGATGTAAAATAATCTTTCGTTAAATAAATTGAATTCAGCTATTGGCACATTTTTAATAAGTTACAAAATAATGTTAAAATAAATTACTGTAATTTATTATTTTTAATTGAAAAAAACCAATTAGTGTCAATTTATTCATGTAAAAAGATAAAGTATTAAGGACAGGCAAACAAAAAATTGTCGCACTTATATAGTTAAATTTTTATTAATCTTTGATCTCTTTGCATTACTTGAACAAATCTTTTCATATCCTCACCCTATCATTTTATAGTTTCGCAAAGCAATCGAAATCGACATTTTTTAATATAACATTTTGGCTCGTAACATCAGCGAAGCCGATATCAATTTTTTAATACTTTTTTTTTTGGGGGGGGGGGTGAAAGGGGAGGGATGATAGAAAGTCAGTCAGTCACTCTCTCATTATTAGTATTATCATTGACAATTTCAATCTCCCAATCAAGGCTAACTTATCATAATATAAAGGCTTGTCATTGACCAAGTTTCCTTTGACTGCAGTACAGGGGGCGCTGAACTACATGATTTTCACGTTGGTAGCGCCATCTAATGTTAGAAACTGAAATGTTTTCCATTATTTCCTATGGGATTATTAGCAGTAGTATGCACCAGGTGGCCAGGGCCGTAGCAAGGTGTTTTGAGGCCCCCCCCCCAAAAAAAATATAACTTTGGGCCCCCCCCCTCCCCCCACTTTCAACTGAATTTTAAAAAAATATTTATACTGAAGTTTCCAATGAGTTTCAAATTATATTAATGTAGTAAACAAATTTAATAATTATCATAAGTATTTTAAATCATTATTAAAATTATTATAACATTCAGAACTCTGCACAAATACGAAATAAATATGCATTGCTTAAAGAACCCGTGGCAAAATGCGCGCGACACTGTGACGGGCGTCGCAGACTTTTAAGGGCACCTGCAGACTCAGCAATACCACGGACGCGCTATTGCGCTTAAATAATGCAAAAAATCGGTCATGGGGCACAAAAAATAGCTCTTTCCTGTGGGACGCGTAATTTCATCAAAATTTCGTCGCAAAATAAGAGCGATTTCATCCAAAGATCGCGAGAATAAACGCAAATATTATCAAAGCATCGCGAAAAAACGGCAAATTTCGTCAGAAAATCCCTCAAAAGCAAATTTCATCAAAAACTTGCGAAAAAAAGGGCAAATTTTGTTAAAAAAAATACCCCAAAAACGGCTAATTTCATCAAAAAATCTTGAATAAAAGACAGATAACGTCAAAAAATTGCGAAAAGACGACAAATTTTCTCAAAAAATCTCGAAAATAAAGACGGATTTCGTAAAAACATCGCGAAGAAAACGAAAATTTCGTCAAAGGCACAAGGGAAAAAAAGAAAGATATTGCTGGAAGTGGATTTTTCTGTTTCATTATTATTATTACTAGCATACCCAGCCCGCTTCGCCGGGCTTAATTTGAAGGTTTATTTAATAATTTATGTGTATGGTACACTTCTCTCTCAGCTGGCGACGGATCCCCCGGTGACTCTACGCTTCTCTCTCAGCTGGCGACGGATCCCCCGGTGACTCTCCCCGGACCATCGGCACTCCACGTGCGTCGGGTGAGCGTCAGAACAAACTTTCAGCATATACATATGGGTGGTTGTACTTGAATGCACAGACCTGCGCGTTTTTTTCTATCTTGCTTTTATACCTCTGGACCGAGTTGGCGCATTGCCAAGATTTGCTTCCTCTGGACCGAGTTGGCGCATTGCCAAGATTTGCTTCCTCTGGACCGAGTTGGCGCATTGCCAAGATTTGCTTTCCCCTGTGCCTCAATTAATTAATTAATTATCCTCAGAATTCCTTTTATTTATAGAGATTTTGTAAGTGATGGAAATAATTTACACATACACATGCATATTACCATAATTAATTAGCACTACAATAGCAGAAAAAATATATTTATGTAATAGTTGCATTTTGCAGACTATTTTTGAAAATATTATTAGCGTTGCAGGCATTTGAAGATAGTTCTGCCACCGGGCTTAAAGATAAATTAACAATGTTAAAATAAAATTTGTCTAAAACAATTTTACAAATAAGCACATAATGCTAAGATTTTATTATAAAGTATAGAAAATAAATAAATTATATAAACACATAATTTTAACAGTTCGCTACTTAAGAGGCTACTTCAGTTACGCGAAAAGACCCATTCTCTAATGCATGGAAGAATGGAATGGAATACTATGAAAGAAATTTATATCTCACTTGCATTTCAATATTTTTAAATGATTTTTTTTCACTGGATAGCTGAGATCAATCTGTATGCAGATTTTTTTTCACCTTTTTTTATTTTGTTTGCAATTTTTTTTTTTTTTCAAGAGGATGCTTTAATTTTCGAAACCGGTTTTAAAAATGAAAGTGACCTCATTAAGATTATCTGTAAACAAAATTGAAAAAGCAAAAAACAGCCCGTATACAGATCGATCTCAGCAATCCTCAAAGAGCACCGATTAACCAAATTCATTGCATAACCAAGTATTGAATGACAAAGAATTTACAGAAATTGACTTATAAAAATTTTACAAGTTTCTTTTTAATATTATTTTTTTTTTAAAGTAACAATTTATATACATTTTTCCTCTTTTTAAAATATGAAATGCTAGTAACTACAGGTTTCAAGACAATTATAAACTCTAGTTCATGCCGACTTTTTCATAAAATAAATAAACAAAAATATTTTTAAAATAAGAACTTAAATGATAAAGTGAAAGCAAAATTGTTATTATTTTGAAAAGACGCAAAAGATTTCGAATTGTGCGTAAAGACATAGGCCCCGCAACACTTTAGCAGGCTCGAGGACTGTGCCATTTCTTGTGTGTTTCAGAGCCCATTAAGAATTAGAAGTAGAGGAAGCCCGACATCACAGAGGGGGGGAGGGGTCCCTATTATCCTATCAGTTGTTTTTTTCATTTATTAAATCCATTTTTCGCATGTTTAAATTATTCGAAATTTTACCATGCAAATTTCGATTAAATAACGTTTTTACTATTAAATTAAAACTTACTATCTACATATTATACACATTAAAAAATATTTTATTAAATACATAATTATACTAACCAATAGTTTTGTAAAAGACATATATATGGAACTACAGTTGAGTATATTTGAACTTCAAAATATTTCTTATGTTTTACAAATTGCAGCATAGTAAGAAAAAATATTTCATAATAAAAAACCTATATATGTTTTACTCTGATTGAATTTATTGAATTGAAAATTAGCTTTGAAAAGTAAATTTGCGGGGGCCCTTTGTATTTTAGTTGGTAAGAATGGGCTTTATGGGCCTGTGAGATTATTTAGCATCACGGAAAAAAAGAAAGAAAGATCGAAAGAGCATGGAAAAATTTAAAATAGCATAATTTCTTATTGTGACATGAATTTAGAACTCTAGATTTTCAAAGAAATAAGAGTATAAATTAAATGAGAATTTACTTATTACTTGTTAACAAACAAAATAGTAGTTTAACATATGAATGCAATGGAATCGGAAGTTGACGCAGAGATTTTTTCTTGGATCCCATTTTGTGAAAAATAAAGTTATTTTTTATGAAATTTATTGTATTTTGTAATGAAATTTGAATTCCAGTTATTAAAATTCGCATCAAACATTTATTAATAATAACTTATTTAAGTCTATATGCTAAATTTCTCATTTCAGGTGAACTTGTTTCCTTTGCAAAACACATATTTTAAAACCTAACAGTATAAAATTAATTAGAGTATATTTTTATGGAATAGAATTTTGTGAATGGTGTGATTTATTAAAAAGAATTTTGTGAAGGAGCCCTAATAAAACGCCTAAATGAAAAACATGTAAATGAGAAATGTGTGTTATTAAAATATGCTCTATTAGTATACATATATTTTTCCAAGCTGTGCAAAATTTTCTAATACTTAAAATTTTAAATAACTGCTATATAAATTACATAAAGTAATAAATATGACTTACCAGATTAGTATAGGAATAGATCTTTTTTTCCTCCAGATATACACTTAATTTTATAAATACTATACTATGCGTATTACTAAAATAAATCAGAAAAAAACATACGAAAATCCACATCTGAAGTGCTGTGTTGTCTACAAACATGTACTTGTATGCATTAGCGGGCTGCTAAGTACTTGAATAGGCCAGTACTCCCTTCAAGGTCAAGGAGTCCGGTTACTACTAAGTAACTAAGCTGTTAACTTTTAAGGGGATTCTCTAGATGTTATTTGTGTCACCCACGTCGTGAAATCGGTGTGAAAAATGACCTATCTTCTAAGAACATAATATTCCGGTATTTCAAAAGAAAACACCCTTTTGTCGCTAGCAGCTTTATACAAGAACCCGGCTTTCTTCAGAGTCGATCCGATGACCGGTACTCTTTCCTTATCTTTCTTGGTTCCATGCAAAAACCCATAATCAAAAAGCGAGGGAGGAAAACGAGTAAAAAAATAAGGATTTTCAGTTTCTTGGTTTCTGCGTTTTTGAAATCTAAACAAGGTTTTTGATAAAAACAGGGCCCCGTTAAGGCTTAGGGGGGCCCCGGAACAAACATCATTCTGGACACACACACCCCTCTATCTATCGGTAATTTTTTTTTTTAATAATGTAGAAGTGGCAAACACTAAAAATAAAAAACATATTGCACACATGCATAAATTTTGTACTCACATCTATATACAAGATATCCCAAAAAATTGGTCACAACTTTATTTAAAAATATTAATTTGATAATTAAAGAAAAAATGATAGATTGATTGAGATAAGTATTTCTTAGCAAATTTTTACTTTGCTTACCTACATACATTACAAGATGTCTAAAAAAGAAGGTCTAAAAAATTGGACATAACAGTTTTAACTTATCAAGTTACGAGGAAACATTAATAAAAAATTTCTTTTAAAAGTTATAGGATACTATGTTGTTGTAATCAGGGCCTGGCTAAGTCACGAGCATGCAGGACAACTGCATCGGACGTGGGGCTCCCTCAATCGGGGCCCTCAAGGGCAAATATAATTTTTTTGTTAAGGCTAATAAAAAATGGCCAAAAATGACAAAAATTCCTTCTTTCTTTATTTTTAGCTTTATTGGGGCTCTTTTATCACCCCTCCTCTGTTTTGGAACCCCATGCCCCTTCCCCCCCCTCTCCCCCCCTCCTCTAACAGTTACATCACAGTTGTATTTACATTTTAATGGCCCACATTTAGTCTTATATTTCTATAACAGAAGAAAAAAATGGAATTCGATAATTTCTTAAAGTTATCTTTTTTGTGCTATTCTGCATACAAATGCGAATAGACAACTAGTATAAAGGTTAGTTTTAGACACTTTAGCATAATTCAAGAAAAAATCCAAAAGTTAGAAAGGGGCCCCCCACAATCTAAGTCGGGCCCTGGTTGTAATAAAATTTTAATAATTTGTTTTCTAATGATATAGTTTGTTTTCTGCGTATGTGGAGGGAACACTGGATGCAGAGAGGAAAAGGAGAACAACATTCCCTTTCTAAATGTTTGAAAACGTATGAATTTCGGTCACTTTTGGCACAATTTAAGCATTTGGCACCCTTTAATGAAAATCCTCATTATTGGGGGGAGGGGCTTTAAAAAGGTGCACCTGGGGAAATTGCCTGGCGGGCCCCTGAATAAGAAAAGGAGAATTTGAAAAAATAAAAACATTAAAATAAGTGTCTTCTTACATTTTCAAAACAAATAAACTTCGGTAAAAAGGTCGATAGAATCGATTAGGGGGCCCCCCTGACTTCGTCGGCCCCCCCCAAATGGGGGGTATGGGGGGCGGTCGCTACGGCCCTGCAGGTGGCGTTACATACGAGACAAAGTCATATAATAAGTTGGCAATTATAAGGACAAGTTCAACAATAGATTTTCTCCTGAATGCGAGGCCTTGATATTATGATAAGGGGGCCTTGCTCCCAATAACCAAAGTTACGTCAAAGCTGCTTTTGAAAATAAAATATTAAATTATGATTACTTGCAATATTTAAATTAATTCTGTTCCGCGCTAAAAACAGCCCGTGTGAGCCGAGTAGGACAAGTTTGTATAGGAATTGCACATCTATATATAGAACTTTCAAAGAATCGATGCCTTGATCGGAATACCTAATTTGATATGTTGTGAGAAACGTGATGGCAAGTAACGCTCTTAGACAAATTTATAAATGAATGGTAGCTCTCTAATATAAATCATCCATATGATAATTTTTCTTATGTTTAAATGCAGACAGAGAAGCATGTTAAGAAGTTTGAAATTTAGTGTTTGATATATATTAATAAAAATATACAGGATTGTATTTATTAAAAAAAAAAAAAAAAAAAAAGGAATAATACAGATTTGATACATTACATCTTGAAATTATCCCCCCCCCCCTTTTTTTTTAAGGCTTCACGTCGAAAGAAGGTTACGCATACAATTTTTAACCTCTTAGTAACAGAAATTTCATTAATAATTTAATTACAGAAAATCTGATTAAATAAAATGTGTTTCAAAATAACTTGCGGTGGCAAATCAAGAATTATATAATGCGTTATGTTCATAAATCGTTATTAGAAAATTATAAATGTATGCGTTTATATTTGTTTAGTTGTTTGTTTATATTTTTCACTTTAATATCTTTTCAGCAACAGAAAACTTTCTCGCTTCATCTCTCACATTTAAAAAAAAGTAATAGCTAAACAAAATTTTCTTTGGTAATTTTGGTCTTTATATAATATTCTTCACAGTATTTCTTCAATAGCTCCGTAATTAAAAATTTTCCTATACATATTTGCCCACAAACAATTCAAACTGCATTTAAAGAAAGGAAAGTACGAGAAGGCCACTTATGTGACAAAATTAATATAATGCAATATAGACACATTAGACATCATAAAATAAGGTTTTAGTAAGAAATTTTTAAATTACTGTTCAATATTTCCACGAGTAAGTAATATACTAAAAATATATTCCATAACACTACATTTATTAAACCGAATTTTTTACATCAGTAAGAGAAAAATAACGGTGTATCTAAAAGATTTTCCCTCCAAAAAAAACCGGAAATCGGAGACAATGGAGTTTATTTAGCCACTACAACTTTCATAATAATAAAAAAAAAAAAGTTGTACATTATGCGAGCATATTCGACATTTCCCGTCTATGTAAAGCTTTAAATTCATAAAAAAAGAAATGCGCTTTCACGATTTATCTGTTTAGATGAATTTTATTTGAATATGCAAGTTCCATGTTATCGAAAGATTTTGCATCAACAACGATACCACGATAGTGAAAAGCAATCTAAAGAAAAAAATATCACAATGGAATCCAACCAGCTATATCAAGAATTTGGTATACGAATCATTTATAAGAAATAATATTATACTCGTTGCATGTATAAATTCAGAATTAATTCTATCAAAATTTACTAAAATGTGTTAAATATACAGGGTGATTCAAAAAAGATGGGGAAAATTTTAAGAGGTGATAGTACACACCCAAACAAACATTTTGTATCAAAGAATGCATGGTCGAAAACTAAACGTAAAATAGTTAGAGGGCGCCAAAAGTTATGTTCTTATACGAGGCAAAAACACACAATGAACGATTAAGTTACGAAAACAAATTTAATGGCATTTGATTACAATAAGTGCTCAAAACAGAAAGCTGCATTCCTTTTGTGAGTTACCGCGCTGCGAGTAATAATTGCATGTTATGGGAAGAAGAGCTTGTATTCAAATTTTCGTTACATTTCATAGATAAAAGCCCCTGATACCTGCAATTGTCAATCTGAAGATGTTGCCCTTCTCTAATAAGGAAAAAGCCGATATGCATTTTGTTTACGGAGCTGCAAATGGTAGTAACGCAGAAGCTCAACGGTTGTACGGAGAGCGATTTCCCAACAGGCAGTTGCCCATTCCGAAAACATTTAAACGCTTGCATCGACAGTTGTGCGAGACGGGGTCCTTTCTTGCATCCCGCTTGGATGCAGGTCGTCCAAAGAGGGATGTTATGGTGGAAGAAGCCATTTTGGATATGGTGACTGATGAGCCAAGTACAAGTACACGAGCAGTGAGTAGAGGATTACAGATATCGCAATCCAGAACATGGCGAGTACTCCATGATGAACGTTTGCAGCCTTATCATGTTCAACGAGTCCAGGCACTGAGGCAAAGCGATTATCCTCGTCGTGTGGAGTTTGCCCGCTGGTTTCTGCAGCAGAATGCTGTAAATCCAAATTTTATTTCAACAGTTTTTTTCACGGATGAATGTACCTTCACGCGTGATGTGCATTTAACACCCACAAACAGCATGTATGAGCAGAAGTAAATCCACATGCCACTTATCCACATTCGCATCAGCAACGTTTTTCTTTCAATGTTTGGGCATGAATAATCGGCCCTTAACTTCTTCCAAAACACCTTGATGGGAATGACTACCTCGTGTTTATGCAACAGGTGCTACCAGACATGTTTAACGAAGTTCGTCCACACATCCGGCAGGTAATGTGGTTTCAATAAGATGGAGCACCAGCTCATAACGCACGAGCAGTGCGAAACTATCTGAACGTAACCTTTCCAAACAAATGGATTGGGCGAGGTGGTCCTATAGCTTGGCCACCGCGCTCGCCAGATCTTTCATGTCTCTATTTTTTTTTTTTTTCTGTGGGGACAGCTAAAGGCTCGTGTATGAGACTCCCACTGAATCCGCAGAAGAACTTGTCGCCAAGCTTTCGGCTGCTGTAGGGGAAGTTCGCGATATGCCTGGTGTGTTTCAGAAAATTCGCCAATCTGTTCTTCGCCGTTGTACTGCGTGTATAACAGCTGCCGGTCAATGTTTAGAGCACTTATAGTAATCAAATGCCATTAAATTTGTTTTCGTAACTTAATCGTTCATTGTGTGGTTTTGCCTCGTATAAGAACATAATTTTTGGCGCCCTCTAACTATTTTACGTTTAGTTTTCGACCATGCATTCTTTGATACAAAATGTTTGTTTGGGTGTGTACTATCACATCTTAAAAATTTTCCCATCTTTTTTGAATCACCCTGTATAAAATACAAAGATTGTCTGTGTAAAACCTAGTACGTACAATCGTACTCGTCATCAGGTTTGAAAAAAATCTGAGGACCGAGTCTTTTCGAATAAAAAACGAATTGTTCGAGTGTTTTCTAAAGGGACTTTATTCTCAGATTCCGTATTGATTACTTTCGATCGTCATGAATACGATTGTACTTGAAAGTAGTAAGTTTTAGGCAAACACTCTTTGTATTTTATAGTTGAAAATTCAAGGTTTTAGGCAATACAATTTTTTGTATTTCATGTATTTAACGAAGTATAAAATAATTTTCAATAAATTTTGACTCAATAATAAATTTATCAATGTGTTTTTCTGATTCAGCAATAATATTTTTTATTCATAACAAATTAGTTTGGTACTATTACACAGTATGTCCCAAAAGGTTATAGACATTTTTTATATTTAAAAAAGAGGAGTAACAACTTCAAAACAATTTATAATTATAAATAATACCAAGACAATAATAATACTATACAAAAATAATATTACACAATTACAGGCTCAGTGAGAAAATATTGTCCCAAAAATTTTTAGACAATTCATTTTTTCCTCCTTCAGCATTTAACTTTTAAGTAATTTTTTATAATCACGTCAAAAACTATGAGGCATATTCAAACAAGAGTTAGGAAAAATTCTGTCTTTAAAGAAAACAAACTTTGTTCAAGCTCAAGCTTTAGATCTTTAACCCATTGCATATTGACGCACATTATAGCATATACATCTCTAGCTAATCTTACCCGGAGATTCAGGTAAGGACTTATGGCAGGCCAATCCATAATAGTTACTTTGTTTTGTTAAATCTGTGTTTTAGAGTTGGACACGTGAATGGAACAACTCTTGCTTGCATATATCCATTTGTCCCCGCCTACCAGTTTTTTAAATGGAAGTAACTGCACGTCAAGCGTTTTCTGATAATCTTCTGAACATTGAAAACCTTTCAAAAAAAAGCAATATCGGTTGTTCCACTATAAGAAAATGCTCACCACACCATGAGTAAACTCCTTGTCTGCTGAAAAAAAAAATAAAAAAAATTGCTAAAAAATTTAAATTGGTACTACTTGGTTATCCCGTCGACCGATTTCGCTAATTTATACAAATCGTCAAATTAATAGCTAAATTATACACATTGACAAATTTTTTTAATTCAAATAACGAAAAAAAAAAACAATTGGTAAAATGTTAATAAAAATACAAATAAAAGATTCGAAATAAAAATCACTTGATGAAGTTTAAATACGTATATCGCATTTAATGCCATCGAATATGACATTCACGATCATCCATTATTGGAATTTAATCTTTTAGTTAGGCGATAGTATTTTGGTCGACGGGTTAATTAAGTAGTACCTCGAAATTAAATTTCTTTTCATCTTTGCAAAGACACTCAACTATTCATCCGTGCAATTCATGTGATTTCGGATCCATTGAACACGAGTGTATTTAGGCCGGTTTCTTAACTTCGGCGAGCAACGTAATTTCGCAGTAATCGAGAAATGTCTGTAGCCGTCGATAAAACATGATTTTGATACTGTAACGTTTACTTTTTTAGAAACTGATCGTACAGACAAGTTCTGAATGGAACTAATCTCAAAATCTCTTTGAAATGCCGTTTTATTGTTTTCTTTAGCTGTCCAGAGCGGAATTTTGTTTCAAAACGTCACCTTTTAACAAGATTCAGTAAATACCAACCTGATGCATCCACTTTTATTGCAATGCCCACAACTTTTCATCCATGAACCATGAACCATCCATGAGAAAGATTTGCGAAATTTCCTTTTTGGAAAATCGCACATTGCGAGGCATCTTTGCAATCAGTCGGAAACGGAAAGACGAATCGCTTTTATATAAAAAAAACTTATTGTCTCTCAAGCACATGACTTCGGAATATGTTGTATATCGGTACTTAAATGAGCTTTGAACTTCGGTTGTGTATATATTTTTTGAAACGGCTTAATTAAATATATAGCTATTAAAAATTGCTTAAATATATATATTTTTTAAACACTAACTCAAATAGGGAATAAAAAAAATAAAAACGTTTTAAGTTATTCCATTTTTAAATTTTAAAAATAACGGAAAATTAGATATTAAAATATCCCATGCGCATTTCTTTCGCATTAAAAATGACAATATTTATTTGAGATACTTTTTATATATTATAATGGAAGTTGACATGAATTGTAAAAAATTGCTAAATATAATATAAGTTGAAAAAAAATATTTTGATAATTACGCTTCGTTTTTTTAAAAAAAAGTAGCTATATATTTTTATATTTACATAAATTTCAACATTAAAATATTCCTAAAATGCAATTTTTTATGCTAACATTTATTGTTATACAGAGGACAAAGTATAAATTTTAAAAGATTCTGATAGTTAGAAATGTGCAAGATTTTCTATTTTGAGAAAACAGCAGTTTCAGGTAAAACTAACTGCATAAATACATACAGTTTTTACATATTTAAAAACTCATAACTCTACGAAGAAGCTTCAGAATTGCAAAATTCTTTTTGCATCAGATAAATTTCAGCATCTAGTTTCACGATTTCCGAAAAGAAAAGAATCCATTTCTTTGTCAAATTTCGTGATTTTGAATCTCCACTGTCATCTTAATGCAAAATGGAAACTAATGAAAGCACACGTTTTCAAAAAACGCTGTCATTGAAAATTTTAACCTGCAGGAATTCGCACTTCTGCAAAATTTACTGGTTAAAATGACTAACCCTTTAAAATATCAATTACAAATTACTTGGATTTACATAAAGTGAAATTTAAGGCGTTTTTATAAATTATCCATTGAATAAGTCCTTTTTACTTCTTATTTCTTTCTTTAACTATAAAACAGTGTTGAATTCAGGGGGTGGTCCGGAATTGACATTCCCCCCCCCCTCCCCCGGAGCAATGAAATGTACCTCGAAAATTTGACATTTTGGGTTTTCAATGGTCAAAAAGTGCAATCTTCCCCCCTCCCCGGAACTACATAATTGCCTCCCCCCGGAGCCACAGAAGTCCCTCCCGGAGAAAAGTGAATTCGACACTGCTATAAAATATCTAAATAAATATGAAAAAGACTGCCACGTTTGCTTCGACGTATTTTGTAAAGGAAGTAATTTACTTATAAAACACTTATTTTATAATATCAGTACTGCTGCGGACATTCATTAGAATCGCATTAAAGCGAAATTATTTCGCTTAATAAAAACTAACAAATTATAAAACGAAAAGTAAATCAAAAGAAATAATCATATATCGACATCAAAACTCAAGAGATTAGCTATGAAACTACCTTCACAAAGTGTTAAAAAAAACTCGAGCGATACTAAATTCAAAAATAATCATAAAGAAATTGAAGAAAAGACAGGATTTATTTAATACACAAACTTTTTTGAAAAAAAAAAATGCAAACAAAATCGCAAAAAATTAATATTTAAAAATTCAGTCGAATAGAAATCCACGAAGTGATTTAATAAAATATCCAATTAACAAAAATATGAATAATAGACAATTGTGCAGTTTTTTTTCACATTAAATTGTTCCGCCGTCATTTGTCAAAGAAAGAGTTTATAATTGAACGTTGTTTTTAAATAATAATAAAAAAAAAAAAAATAACATGCCCTGACAGCATTTCAACAAAAGAAAATTAATACCTATAGACATGATTTATGACTATAATTTACGTAATACTGAAAAAGTCCTTTTTTAGTAGAACAATGCATTTTTTTTCCAAGCTGCATCTCAAGGTCGTTTGAAATTATATTTTGCCAACTAAGATTCAAAACACTTAAGAGCCCACACTACTGACTGAAACAGACCCGGATGACGATGTTAAGTCTATGGTGACGTCAGTAACTATACATTGAATTTTTACTTAGTAGACTTTTCATGTTATCTTAATAGAATGCCATTCTTACATCTTTCTGAGCAAAGAATTCAGCTTTGAATAAATCTGACAAAAATTGACTTTCGGCAAAAGTCAGTATTCTTCAATCTAAAAAGGCTTATTCATCGTTAACAAAAATAGTTAATTATGCCTCAAATCACGTTCGCCAAAATATGCTAGTTGACTGTGGAATCGTAGCAACGAATTATTAAACATTAAAAAGTAAAAATATACGTATAAATATATTTTTTCGGAAATATGTTTTATATAATGACACATCCGTTAGTTGACATGAAAAGTTGTAGTCGCTACAGATACAAATTGAGTTATTTAATGACTGTGTAACATGAATATAAGGTAAGAAAAGCTATAATAATTGCTTTCAAAAGGTGTGACCTTTCTTTCTCCAATTCAAATTCACTTTGTAACCTTACTGATAAAATCTTCCATCGATAACAAGATTAAATTAATCATTATGTATTCGAAAATTCGCTTCCACTTACTGCAGTATCGCCTTGAGTGACCGAGTGATTTATGCTACTTCGGCAAGCAGCATATTTTGAATAATTCAAAAACTATTCTACATCATAATAAATTAGTATAGATTCATATCAGTATATTTTAAAATAAGCAGAGTGCACATGTTAAGTTTATTGCGAATTTTTTTGCGAAATTTTTCATTTTCATCATTTTAAAGTACAAACATTTAGGATTCCAAAAATGTCTTGTTTTTGGTTCAGCGATAACTAAAATAGAAATTATAGCCCAAAATATAAACTTTCATACTTAAGTTTCCGTGCTAGAATAAAATCTTAATTTGCGTTTTTCATTGCTTATGTTTACAATAAACCATTATTCTTAAAAATTTTTAAGTGTGATGTAGCATTTTCAGGTACAGTCGGCTCTCGTTAATTCGAACTCGTCGGGACCACAAGAAATGTTCGAATTATCCGAAGTTCGAATTATGAAAAATATGAAATGAAAACATGCTTAATATGGTGCTATTACAAAGGAATTAATGTTATAGTGTTTTTTTTAATTAATTTATTTCGTCTGTTATCATAAGAATATGACTTAATATTAAATTAGAATGAATAAATACATAAACTAATTAAAAGATTAGAAACAAGAACTACGGAAGAAAATTTAAAGCGTCACTGATGGACAGACGGATACTAAGAAAGTGAATATCAAATGTATTAGATTATATGTATTTGTATACTCGTTCGGAACAATTTTCACAAAAATCAAAGAAAGAAAGTAATTCAAAATCCGTAGTCTGAAATCCGTAAGAAAGAAAAGAAAAATGAAAAATCGGAATTCTCGTTAGTTCGAATTAAACGAAGTCAAGAGAAAATTATTTCGAATTAATGAAAATTTTTAACGTTATTCTGCCATTCAAAATTTCGGGACTCCATGTTTAGTTCGAATTAAGCGAAGATTTGAGTTATCCGATTTCGAATTAACGAGAGTCGACTGTATGACGATATCCTGAAGAAGAAAAAATCTGGATGAGACAAATATATCTTGAGACAAATATCTTATCATGCAAATGTCTATAAATTATATTTTATTTTTTTCTCTTGAACCAGAAAATGGTCTGAATGAGATAAGTTTTCATCATGTACAGGTACGGTTTTCATAGATTTTGTTGCAACAGGGAAAAACTCCTGCTTTGTGTAATTTAATATTAACCCTTTCGTGCCTGGTGTACTATTAATAGTGCATGTCTTTTAATGGAATATTATTTTGTTTTAAGAAATACTTTTGTAAATATTTACATGCAGTAGTGTTAGTATATATCATGCATTTACTATGACTTCATTTACGTTTAGACATTTAGCAACAATAATAATTATCATTTCCTTAGTTCTCTTTGCAAAGTTTGCGGTTGTTTTATTTTAAATATATACTTCACTTTTTAAATTTAAAATAAAAGATACTTTCTTGAAAGAATCGTGTGTCATAAAGCGCAAAATATATTTAAAAATTTTTAATATAAGTTAAATCTTATTACAATACAAAATTTTCTAAACATCTCCAAAAATTCTTCTTTATACTATTGTTTTATGAATATGAATTGCATAGTACTCAAAACAACAATATTGTTATTTTTCAGACAGTGAAATTATTCGTTAAACTCTAATCTATTTGAATAGCTAATGTTAGTTATTAACATAAAATTAACTTTAAAATATTTTTAAAAAATTCGGACTTGAAAGGGTTAACAAGTGGAAGTGTATATATTGCAAGTAAAAATATAGTGAAAGATAGTAAAATAGCTTAAAACTACCAATACTGAAATATAAATGATTTACTAGATAGATTTACTTCAAGGAAAGCTTTTTAAACATTAGAATAAAATTTTTCGAACGAATTCAGTGGAGTAATATTTAATGTGAAAATTATGTTTCTAGATTTTTTTTTTTTCAATCAAATGTATCTGATGGGGGTGATCTGATGGTTTGAAATAATCCTTTTTCTTTTATTGTTTTGACATTGCCTAATATTATATTGCGCAGCTTATTTTGACTTACGAAATACAGATACAAATCTTACACACGTAAATAACAATAAACTCGAACAACCAGCAACTTGATTCTATCTTATTCCATTATCCAACGGTAGCTTCGATGATGAAGCGATCAAACATTGCATGTGAAATTGTTTCTAACGTTCAGTAACAGAACGTTCTCCGTGGGTCACTTCACACAATTCCGACTCCGTAAGAAAGGTCAAGAACTTTCTTCCGGTAATGATATTTAGATGTTTCAAGCATCCTTTTTCTTCTAAGACATTGCCCAAAATGTTCCGGAGTTTTCAATGATACTAAAACTATACTTTTTGGAAGAGAAAGAAATGATTTCATGTATATTATTTTGCTCCTAGGGCAAGTTGCAAATTGCAAATGATTATACCCTTCTAAGTGATTCATTCTTTCACAATTCAGTTTGCGTACATAACTCAGGCCTGCTGAGTCGGTGGCAAAAATGGCCGACTCCAACTTCGACTCCGGAAATTTTAATGTCTTCGACTCTGGCTCCAGGCTGAGTACCGTAAAATGGGGTGAATCGGAACACTTTTCAACTTTAACTTTAAAAAAAAAGCAACAATTGATTTTTTAATTTTTCTATTTAAAACTTCGGTCTTGTTTTGTTATTTACTTTTTAAGCAAAAACGAAACATTATTACTGTTTTTATATCTATATTATTTACTTTTTTAATGGTGTTCTGATTCACCCCGCAGGGATATGGGTGAATCGGAACAAGTGTTATAATCTTTATTTATTCAGATTCAAATTTTAATAGGATTTATAAAAACATGTAATAAGGGAGGAATAGAAACCCGCAGTTACTGTGAAACCAAGCCTTTATTTTATATACAAGTAAAGATATGCCTTTTTAAAAATTAGAAAACAACTGTGAATTAAAATTTATTTTAAAAAATTGTATTCTAATTGCAGAAGTAGAATTTAATTCAAATTCACCCCGTTCTGTGTTATATTTTACTAGTAGTCATTGGGTAAGTGAATCTATTGATTAGACCAATCGCTGCATGTATTAATACGATCTACTAATACGCCGTCATCCCCAGTCCTTAGTACTGTTTGTATCCCTCTCTTTTTTAATTAGTTTTTCATTTTCAGATGTTTGTGTAATGTGTGGATGTCGAAGAATAATTCTGTGCAGTTTTTCTAACTAATTTGCTATTTTTAAATTCTTTTATTGTGTTTTATGTCTGTTGGATTAGGCGTTGACTTTTTTGTTTATCCAAGTAATTTCTTGGCACCTTTAAACTCTTCAAGTAATTAGAACAAACAAAATATTGTTACAATGCATATTTATACATATGTTTTCATATATTACGTGAAACTATTACTGTATAGAAAAATAAACCATGAGAGAAAATTTGCTCCGATTCACCCCGCAAATCTTAAAACCTCTGATGTTACAAGCCATTTTTCATTTTTTCATTATGTAGTTTAGGAATAAGTAGCATTTAATACAGCATATCGTTTACAGGTCTATCATTAATTAAAAATCCCCTCTCTTAGGCTTAGAATACGAAAAATACTGTAGTTACATACAAAGTTTTGAAGACGTTGAAAAAAATAAGGTTTTTGAGGATCCTCTTGAAGTTTTTTTTTTTTTTTTATGTACCCCAGTAGTGGTGCCAACATGTCAAAACTGAATTTCCCAACTCTTAATGTTATAACCTTCTTATAAAAAAATTGGCAACTAAAAATATCACATATATTTATAATGAATTTATTTGTATGACCGGGAAGTTTCGTTCCAATTCACCCCCATTTTACGGTAATGCACTAGTGTTACTGTTGATTAAAATTATGCGGGAACACAAGAAAAATAGGCAGAAATTTCCCTATTTCGGTATCTATTCGGTTCTTAGAGCTTTAAAAGAAGAAAAAAATCCGTTTTTCTAATTTTTCAGTTTCACGTATCACAAACTCCGAAAAATCCAACTATCGAAACGTAAAGCAGAAAACAAAACAAATTTTGCTATTTTGGATCCGCGGAATTGAAAAGAGGAATTTTTTTCAATTTTGATGTTAATTCGTGTCCTCCAGAACAGAAAAATTTCAATGCAAAGGAGAAAAAATAAAGATGAGATTTGATTTTATTAATTCGGAAAAAATTCGGAATCTATAAGAGTTTTTAATTAACAACTTTTCATCTACTGTGTGCGCTGGGCAGTATATATTGGGAATTTTTAACTTGGATAGTCTGAAATAATGCAAAAATAATAATTCCTTTTATGGATTTAAAATTACATGCAATTGGTTTAATGTCACTTCCAACTGTGACAAAAAAAGCTGGGGAATGAGTAGGCTTGTTTTTTAGCGACTCCGACTCTTTTACTTAAAAATGAACCCGACTCTGATTCCATGACTCCGAAGCTCTGTCTACAACATCGATTCCGAATCTGGTGTATACGTACGGGGTAGATTAATTGTTGCAAGCGAAAATTTTATTAGTAATGGCGGAAAATGCAAAGAATATAAGTTAAGGGGCTACTTCAGTTATCTGGATGCTTCAAGATGTTTTCACCTTCAAAACTGGTTCCGAAAATGAACAAGTTCTCATTAAATATATCTATAAACAAAATCGAAAAAGTAAAAAATGCTTTTTGTACAGATCGATCTCAGCAGCCTGATGCAAAAAAGAATTGTCTGAAAATAGTAAAATGCAAATAAGATCTTTAAATTTTATTACCACAGGATTAGCATTAGTAAGAGAGTCTTTTCAGATGATTGAAGTAATCCCTTAAAACAGAAAAACGATTTTTGTTTACAAGGTCAGTCTTATGTAAAAGTCAAATAGGATATTAGCATAAAACGAAGGGAAAGGCCAAGAGCAATTGGTTGATCATTTGTTGTCATTACCTCTTACCACTCCTCATAATATTATCCCATTTTGCCTGTATCTTTCGTTCTCTTTTACCGTTCTTTACATTCTAATAATTCTTAGAAATATCAAGAGAAACCATGAATCACACTGAAGCTTCTGGTTTGGATTATTTCATTTAAAACCCATCTGAAAGCACGCCATTATTTTAGTGTTCAACTGGGCAGCATTGACAAAAATTCATTATGTAATATTGGATGTAGCTTCAATCCTGATTTGTGCACTCTTAATTTGAAATTTTTAGCTAATATTTAGTGTTTTGAATCGCCTTTAATTGATATCGTGTTTCGGTTTAAAATTGATAAGTGGTTATTTGAATTCATATAATTACACCTAGCACTGGTAACGATTCTAAGAGCACTGCTAACGAAGGAAAATCAAAATATTTGGGACGTGTTTATACAAGTAAGAGTACGCATAAATGAAAAGTCTAACCAAAAGGTACACGAAAGAAAAAAACAAGTTGGAAATTGCACGTGAAGCGTAGCAAACGAGGTGCGTTCTTACGATAACGAAGTTTTAAAAATATTACTCTCATATAGTAATCTCATAAAATTGTAAATAGTGAATTACAATTAAAACGCTCATCAAACAATGTTCTCCCTATACCATTATGTAATGGAATACTTTTGTGTGGCCTTGTAAATCAATAACAAATGTTCTTTGCATCACAAATTATGTAAAATGTATATTATAATATGTACTTTATAGTTGCGTATACATTTTATTAAGTTCGAATGAGTGCAACACCATTAAAATGCATTTGAAACATTTTCCCCCATTGACCGTAATGTAACGGAATACTTTTGATTGTCCCTGTAATTGATCTATGCATCCGATTTTCATAAAATTTGAAATAACTCGACAAAATTATCTAATAACTATGTATTTTAAATTTCAAACGTATAAAATACATTTGAAACTTTTTCCCCATTGACTATAATGTAATTGAATACTTTTGATTGCCCCTGTAATTGATCTATGCATCCGATTATCAAAAAATTTGAAATAACTCGACAAAATTATGTAATAACTATGTATTTTAAATTTCTAACGATTAAAATGCATTTGAACCTTTTTTCCCCATTGACCGTAATGTAACGTAATACTTTTGATTGCCCCTGTAATTGATCTATGCATCCGATTTTCATAAAATTTGAAATGACTCGACAAAATTATGTAATAATTATGTATTTTAAATTTCAAACGATTCGGTTGGGTAGTTTTTGCGTTGTTATATGCGGACAGACAGACAGACGGACAGACAGGACGGACTGAGCGACAACAATAGGTGCTACGTATTTACATAATTACGAACACACCTAAAAACAGATGCTGTAAATGTAGTACTGTAATTTTTATTGATAGGTAAATTATATGGAATTCAAAGTCTGCAAATAAAATTATTTGATCATGAGATCAGTAAAACTGTAGTATGGAAGTGTCACAACACATTCTACAGAACATATCAATATGGATCAAATCTTGAAGAAATACTTATTTAAATGACATAATGTAATTAAGTGCTATTATTAGACTCGTCACATTTTGAAAATAAGTAGCAAATATGGAGCATAAATGTTTATCCACTAACCAGTATCGATAAAACAAAAGCATATTAAAAATACTACGATTAAAGCGTCGATTTTAGTTGGTTATATTTCTAACAAACCCCAACAATTTGCACAATATTATTTGATTACTATGAAAATACACTCAAATAACGACAATGGGTTTCAAAATAAAATGATGTAAAATTTTCCTATTAAAAGCCATATAGTATCTGCGCGGTATCAAGATAATCTTGCTGTATTACAAATGTAGCTTTAAAAAATATTTCATAGATATTAATTTGGATTGATATTACTTTCATTTTACTCACATTTGAATTATTGTTTCTAATAAAGAAAACAGGAAATGATTTTTAAATTTAAAATAGTTTTCTTTTCACAAAGAACAGTTATGTATAATTATTTAATAAATAAGGAAATTATAGCAATTAGAGGTCTGCATGGGCCGGGCCGCGGCCCGAAGCCCGAGCCCGGCCCGGCCCGCGGGCCGGGTTCGGGCCGATTTCCAATAATGGCATTCGGGCCGGGCCGGGCACGGGCCTTACTTCTGAAGACTCGGGCCGGGCCGGGCCGGGCCTAGTCACTAATCTTTCGGGCCGGGCCGGGCTCGGGCCTTAATTTTTTTGCTGGACGGGCCGGGCCTAACTTTTTTTTTCCGTTCGAAGCCGAGACTGATTCCATTCTTCCTAGTTTTCATGGACCAAAATAATAAGTTCCTATTGAATCTTCCTATATGAAAATCCTTTTCTCGACTTTTTATAAATCAGTAATATTTGGCTTTGTCGAAAAATGTTTGCAAAAAAGGCATATACTTTTAAGCCGTCATTATTCTACAATTAAACATTAGAATTTATTCCTTTTAAAGAATCGTAGATTACTAGGCGTTTTAAAATAGAATTAAACACACACACACACACACACACAAAAAAAAAAAACATGATTGTGACGGAATTTTTTTTAAACTGAAAACTGAAAGTTTCTTTTAAAATGTTCATCCATGCAAAATGAATACAACAATACGGGAGAAAAAAAATATATTAAACATTTACATCTGTTAAGAAGGGAATGTATTTTTTTTTTTTTTTTTTTCGTTCCTAAGCGATTTCGTCTTTGGAAATTTTACCATATACCGCTTTTTCGACTTTTTGTCTCCCTTACAGGGAATATGGATTAATAATACTAGTGATAACTGAAACATTTACATACAACAAACAGAGATTCATTTAAAAGCGTAAATATCGCAGCCTACGGCACTTCTGCATAAATGGAGATTATAAACATGAAAAAACAAGTTGGAAATTGCACGTGAAGCGTAGCAAATGAGGTGCGTTCGTACGATAACGAAGTTTTAAAAATATCACTCTCATATAGCAATCTCATAAAACTGTAAATAATTACAATTAAAATGCGCACCAAACAATGTTCTCCCTATACCATTATGCAATGGAATACTTTTGTGTGGCCTTGTAAATCAATAACAAATATTCTTTGTACCACAGATTACGCAAAATGTATATTATAATATCTATTTTATAGATGCATATCAGTTTTATTACGTTCGAATGTGTGTAACACCATTAAAATGCGCTTGAAACATTTTCCCCCTTTAACCGTAATGTAACGGAATACTTTTGATTGTCCCTGTAATTGAACTACGCATCCGATTTTGATAAAATTTGAAATAACTTGACAAAATTATGTAATAATTTTGTATTTAAAATTTCAAACGATTAAAATGCCTTTGAAACAGTTTTCGCCATTGATCGTAACGTAACGGAATCCTTTTGATTGTCCCTGTAATTGATCTATGCATCCGATTTTCTCAAAATTTGAAATGACTCGACAAAATTATGTAATAATAATATATTTTAAATTTCAAACGATTCGGTTGGGTAGTTTCTGCGTTGTTATATGCGGACGGACGGACTGAACAACAACAATAGGTGCTTCGTATATACATAATTACGAACGCACCTAAAAAGACTAATATAATTTTTTTTGGTCAGAACTCTTCCATAAGATTAAAGATCAATGTTCTGTAGAAATTCACTTGAGCCGGGCCGGGTTCGGGCCGAATTTTAAACTTTTTTCCGGACCGGGCCGAGCTCGGGCCGAAATTTTAACTTTCGGGCCGGGCCGGGTCGGGCCAATATTTTTTTCGTTCGGGCCGGGCCGGGCTCGGGCCGAAATTTTAACTTTCGGGCCGGGCCGGGTCGGGCCAATATTTCTTTCGTTCGGGCCGGGCCGGGCCCGGGCCGAAATTTTAACTTTCGGGCCGGGCTCGGGCCTGGAAATTTCGGCCCGTGCAGACCTCTAATAGCAATAAACGCATAACAATAATTAGTTTTTGGATAAATAACATTTAACTTACGGTAAAAGTTATAGATTTAACATATTAGATTGCCATTAGATTTGCGCTATATGTTACAACACACTACTACGTTACCTGAATAGAAGATGGGGCCGTATAGTGCAATTAGTGATTATTTCGCAATGGTTATGAAAACCAATTTTATTATGATTATTATTCTGCGTATTTTTTGAGATAGTTTTGATAAACACTTAAAAGATGAAAGCCATTATTAAATGATACATTTTAGAACAGTTCTGAACACGGTTTGACTGTTTTTAGAAAATTTTTGCCCGTGATTCTAAGCGTTTTTCGCTTTATGGGACACAAATTTTGTGAACGCTCTATCTCATGAAATATTTCACGGAATCTAAGCAAATTCATGAACTGATTAGATTTGGATTAATATACCCCAACAGTTTTAGTTGCTATACTGGATATTTCACAATTCCTGCGACAGCTATGTCTCAAAAACGAATAGATTGACATTTATTTTGGTTGCAAGACGATTTGAATTATATAGAACAAAGTTCTGCGATGCCCAGAGTATACTAGTTTTTTTCCCTGCCACATAAAATTTTGACACTTCGGCGAATTTTATGAAGCAAATTGCACTTCAATGCGACAATTTGATGATTTTTTTAAAATGAAAACGGATTTATGCGACATCTTGTATTTCTAAGGTCATTCTCCAAGATTAGTTCAACAAATTTTAATGTAAAGCGGCTACTTAGAGAGTGTTTAATTCAATGAATAGGTAATGTGGGAAGAAACTGTATTTTCCTTAAATAATCTCATTATGCAAATCTCTGAATAAAAATTTTATCACAGGCAAAGTTACAAATGAATACTTCCGGCAAGTGATGACAGCTATACCACATAATATTTCATCGTAATCAATCCCATCGGCATCATATAATATAAACCACTTGAAAATAATCAATTATTGCTTTTTCAACGTTGCGATTAGTCGATAGGAAACAAAAGCCATTTCGACAATAGACAAATGATAAGCAGACTCCTTATCAAGGCAGCTGTAATCTTGAAACAGTCTGATTCAGGAAGAGAATTAGAAACCAGACATGGAAATTGCTGAAAATAATTTATGGTAATGAAATCAGAAGAATATACACTATATGGCCAAAGGTGATCGGCTACTTGCGATTTTAGACATTTTGTTAGATATCTAGAAAAATACATGAGGAATTTTCCTGAAACTCCAAGTGCGCATCAAGCATTAATAGTACAGGTCATATTACCGTGAAGATTTTTTTTCCGAAACTCCATAAGGGACCGTCAACAAATTGAAAAAGAACGAATATCTTTTGGATAACCCTGTTAAAACTGATGTTGCAAAAGGGTTCAAAATGTAGATTATGATTAAGTGGCTTGTTGTAATAAACTGTTCCTTTTTTATGTGGATATCGTGTATACTTGTAGAAAAATTAAGATTTTTCTAAAAAAAAAAGTGCCAGTTTTGCCAAGTCTTTTGCTTATAATTTGCAGAGTTCTTAAAAGAAATGTTCTTTCAAGAAAAAACAACAAACAACATTGTACATTATATCTTGTAGTTAGAATTAAAAAATAAAAAAATTGCATGAAAAATGAACAGGTTTACTAAATTTTCATTGTACATTCGTGAATGCTGTCAAAATTTCATTTGCATATTTGTGTTAGCTAAATGTATAGAGCAACTTTTGTAAAAATCTCAAAAACATAGCTTGAAAATTCTGAAAGTGATCGTCGATAGAATAAACTCAAAATCCGTTATTCCCAAAATAAAGCAAAAAAAATGAGGGGAAGTATCCATACATTTATTGATTAGTGGCAATATAGACTAAACAATATGGCACGTACTACTACATTTGGATACAATCCCTCATTTTTTTTTCTTTCATTTTGAGAACAACGGATTTTGAGCCTATTCTATCGACGCTAATTTTCAGAATTTTCAAACTATGTTTTTGAAACTTTCACAAAAGTTGCACTATACATTTAGCTAAAACAATAGGCAAATGAAATTTTGATAGCGTTAACGCATGCGAAATGAAAAATTATTTAATAAATTTGCTTCATTTTCTTACAATTTTTATTATTTTTTAATTTTGATTACAATGTATTATGTACAATATTGTTTGTCATACTTTCTGGAAAGAACATTTCTTTAAATTATGAACTCTGCAAATTACAAACAAAAAAGGTGGCAAAATTTTGTAATATAAACTAGTTTCTCTACGAGTATACATGATATCACAAAAATGAACACAGTTTATTACAATAAGCCACTTAATCATAATCTACAATTTGAAATCTTTTGCTACATTAGTTTTGACAGGATTATCCAAATGATATTCGTTCTTTTTCAATTTGTTGGATTTGGCCCGTATGGAGTTTCGGGATAAAAAATCTTCACGAAAATATATGACCTGTATTACCTTGTTTACATACCTGATGTTTCAGGATAATTCCTCGTGTATTTTTCTAGATATTTAACAAAATGTCTAAGTCACTTTTGGCCTGTCACTTTTGGCCATATAGTGTATAAAACAACAGTACTGCGAAGCACGATATAGCACTAACAAAATAATTTATGAGCTTTTAGCATTTTCACCATTTGTTAAATTATTTCTATAATATGGGTATCCTGTTTGTTCGAATGATTTTTACTTTCAAAAAAAAATCCTGGGACATTAATTTATTAAGTCTCTGTAAATAAATTAAATAAAGTCGCCATCAAAAGTATCCAAAAAATTCCCATCGTTTACCAGATAATAATCACAATTTTAAATTATTAAAATGACTTTTCTTTCCAAATTATGTTCTTAAAAAAATGCAAGTAAAGTGTAGCCATTTAAATATTGAAAAATAAACATTATGAAATAAACACAGACAAAATTCTCTATATTGGAAAAATTAATTTGAATCAAAGTTTTCAGCACTGACCATTATCTATGTATGCAAATATTTGATTTAAATCCTAATCGCTTGTTACAAAATTTCTATAAATTATGATTTTAAAGTTCTTACAATCGTTTGACAATGCTTAAATAAAATAAAATAAATTATAGTCAAATGAAAATAATGTTAGTAATAGAGCTGCCGAGAAACATATTCAGAAATCCTTTTTAAAACTCCCTTAGATATCTTTTTATATGTCCTTTTCAATATGTGCTCCAATTTTTTTGCATTTATTTTTAGAACAATTATTGATCAAAACTGAACTTGGAGTGTTAGAGAAGTTAATAACACAAGTGCATTGATGATGGTTAGCTAGTTGAGAAGAAAAGAAATTCTATCTCGATTTTTAGTAAAGAGTTTTATGAGAATAATATTTAGCAAAATTAGAATTAACTCTAGATTCATTATAGTATGTTAGTTAAACAGCAAGAAACAAATATATATATATATTTTTAATCGAATGATTTCTAATAAAAATCAAAATACAAATAAATGGCTCAGAAGAAAATTTGTGAAAAAGATAACTATTTATCAAAAGAGATGACTTTTTTTGTACAATCTCTATTAATCACGATACTTTAATTTTATACATCAAAACTGGAAAACATTAAGAATTCTGTTATCTGAAAGGATATGAACAACAAAATATGATCAAATAATGAAGGGAAGTATTTTGAAACATTTCTTACTCATTTGTTACAGGTCTAGGCTTCGGATATTCAAGAAAGCTTTATCCACTTACCTGAAAATACAAAAATACTTTGAGATTTTTTATATATAAATATACATAAATATATATGTACTTTTTCACAAAGAACTCGCGGTTCACGAAAGCAATAGTCGAACAGCATTGTGATAAAAGACTAAAAAACAAATGATATCGGTTGAGTGGCGTGGACTATCTCTTTCTTTCGTTGGCTGAACGTACATACAGGGCCGCAGCTAGAAGTGAACAAATGGGGGGGGGGGGGGGGGGTAGAGGGCTCATAAAAAAATTTCCCTCACTCTTACGCAGAAAGATAAATTAGTGCATATTCACATTGTAGGTACTATGTTTCTTATTAAACTATTGTAGGCTATTTCCATGAGTACTTGTAGTGTAAGTCACAGGCTACGATTTTTGGCTACCAGTATTTTAGTACGAAAAAATGTGATTTGTTTTATCGGCACATTCTCATTAATTGAATAAGGCCAAGCAGACTTTTCGAAAATAACGGTGGCAAACAAGCATAGCAATTATAAGGTAATGTGACTTACACTACAAAACCCATGGAACTAGCCTGTAATAATTTCATTTTATGATAAGAAAAGTACATGATGAAAAATTTCAGTGTATAACTGGTGCAAAATTAAACATTATGTTAGCTTCATATATACAAATAAGACGAGGGAGTGTTGAAACACTTATTTTAGGCACAATTTAGTAATCATGCAAAACTGTGAAAGGTTCACAAAATTAAATTAGATTTTTGAACAGAATTTCATTTGAATTTTCGGAACAGAAATTCATTTAGTGACCTTGGAATCTTTTCCGGGGGGGGGGGGGGATGAGCCGCTCTTAACGCCCCCTTAGCTACGGCCCTGCGTACATATAGAAGAAAATATGGCTAGTACCCATTTAGAAAAAAACCCATTTTCTAGGCCATATTTTTTTTTATCATTCATCAGGTATAATCATTCCTTAAAAAAATCACTATTGTTTATATAGCCGGTCTTCGCCCTCTAGACCAGCCATACTCAACCTGCGGTTCGGCAAATTTTTATGTGCGGCCCGTGGCCTAATAATTATATATTTAATGACATGTGCATAAAAATTATTAAAGACTCATTATTAATTTATATATTTATACGGAAGAGAAAATCTGTTTTGCTATTTATAATTCATTTAAAATTATCTTGAAATATCTTAATTGCCTTTTTTTTATAAACAAAAGTTCTTTTTGCATGTAGTTATATTTGTGGAGGAGAAAAAAAATCTTTTAAGTTAAATTAAGTCAAATTGGATACTTTATCATGTATTTTTAGTTGCGTTCGTATTTATGTCGTTGTTCATCTATAGTCGTTTTTCATTCTTTCTCTCCGTATACAACACAACAAAAACTAGCCAACTGAATCGCTTGAAATTTAAAATATATAATTGTTGCATAACTTTATAGAGTCATTTTAAATTTTATGAAAATCGGATGTATAGTTCAATTATAGGGACAATCAAAAGTATCTCTTTACATTAAAGCCAACGGGAAAAAATAGTTTAAAGTTCATTTTAATGATGTTACACACTTTCGAACATAAAATCGATATGAATCTTTGAAATATAAACTGAAATATGCATTCTGTACAATCTGATGCAAAAAATATTTATTATTAATTTACAGGGCCACATAAAAGTATTCCATTACATAATGGTATAGGAGAAAACAGTTTAATATAATTAAAACGCTCCCCAAACAATTTCACATTTTATGGAATTGATATATGTTGCTGAGGTTACCTCCGATATAATAGAAAGCAGATAATATTTACAGGAACACGCAAAAGATTTCAGATATTTATAAAGTATCCGAAGTGCTGTATACTATTACAACAAGTTCTGAATATCTTTAGAACTTCGTTATAGTACGAACGTTCCTTTTTGGCTACGTTTGACGCATAATTTCTGACATGTTTCATTCTATATTGAATAGTGTCGTCCGCAAATCAATGAGGTTATTTGTTACAAAGTTACGGCAGGCTTTTTTAATACAAAGTGGAAAATTTTCACTTTATGAGAGAGCACAATTTTACTACACCAAAACATAAAACAATTTTATTTTGGGAGGACTTATAAGATCTTTATTTTAAAATATAAAACAAAGTTTCCGAATTTCCATGAATGGACACCAGTTGTTTCTGTAAAAACTTACCTTACCTGCAGCATAATTTTAGATAATTTTTTGCAAGTATAATTTTCGACTTTATGTTCATAAGACCATGCCTTAACTTTGTAGCAAATGATTACATCAACTTGAGGATGATGTAACTCAATTCAGAATTTAAAAATACATATCAAACTGTGCACCACTTAAACTACTTAAAAATTAGTCTTTTTCGTCTCTCTCCATGGATTCAAATGCCCCTCCTTTTTCTTTCCCACAAATAAATAAATAAATATATATATACATACATATTTGGGGAATTGTCATATCTTCATTTCTAGTAATTTCTAGTAGTTTTTCACAAATTTTTGTGATTGGTCACCAATTGGCATATCTTATTCAATTTTGGTCTCCCCTGTATATCAAGAAATTTTTTTATAGATATTACCAAAAATAAAACATTCAAAAGAATAACTAATATAAGGGGGGGGGGAGATGCCAACTATGAATTTTCTTTGTACAGAAAAGATAACCCAGCAAAGAGAAAATTGCTGGCCAGCAGCAAGATAGGTGCTGGCAGTGGTGGAGAAGTGCAGGCTAATGGTCTACCACTGCATGACTACTGCTGGACATCTTCAGTGAATTTTGCTGCTGGAAATCATAAGGCAAAATTCTGATCGGCCTCCGTTTTATTTCATGCGCTGGTCCACTACACGATCGAAGTGCACGAACTTTTGCAGTATTATTGCTGGTAACCTTTACACTAGGTGGCGTTGTGAATATCGAAGACAAAAAAATAATCTAAAATCTGATTTTCTAAGTTACAAATGACTACGGTTTTCATAATTCACACATTTGAGAATCAGCGTATAACATGTATATTATTTCTATTTGGCTTTAAAGATCAGGAAGGTAAATCGCAAAAGAAACAAACTTAAAAAATCTAATAAGAACAGGGAGGTGTGAAAAGCAATAGCATACTCTGATGGCATCAGTGCTCGTCCGATCACAAAATCCAAACAGCATCGAACGCGGTTAGTACTTGGGAGGGTCGACCGCTTTCACTTGGCGAAATCTGAATATATTAGAATGATTCTATATAGTTATTTGTACATACTGCTTTCGATTAAACTAGCTTATAAAAAAATGGTCTAGAATTCTATAATACTTTTTATGTAGATTTTTTTATAAGAATTTTTAGTAAGGGTGCCAATTAGGTATCTGCTCATAGTAAAAAAAAAGTCTGATGGTTTGCCATTGTATAAACACTGCAGGATAAGTGATGGTGCTGGATTAAAAGTGCTGGTACAGCAAACGAATTGCTGTAGGATAGGTGCTAGCACTGAAGGAAGACTGATGGATTGAAGTAATGTGATGGCATACCATTGCTGGCCTGCTGTTGGCCATCACTGATGGGCCAGCAGCATTTCGCACGGACACTTTAGTACTGGTTTAAGTAATGGCACCATTGCACTTAACCGCTGATGGCACAGGTGGCTGCCATCATTTTTCCAACTGATGGCCCACTGTTTCTTTCTTTGCTGGGAAGCATCAGATGATTCTTCACAGGATTATTCTGCGACTAGCGGCCTTCGCCCGCTACGCTGGTCGGTTTATCTAAAGAAATCTTGAAGAAGTAGTTAGATAAGGTTCAGACATACATAAAAAAAAAAAAAGCAAGTCGATCATTCAAAAAACGTTGGGAAATATCAAATATTTACTGTAATTTTTTAAGAAAAACAAAGTTTCGAAAAAAAAAATTAAATCGAAAAAAAAATTACACTGACATATTAATGCAAGGAAATTTTCCCAGAGAGAAAATTCGCCTTGAATACAATATTTCAAATTCTTTTAATTGCTTATAGGCGTTAATGCCAACATAGTGAAAAAAAATTCCATGCTGGGAATCGAACCCGGGCCATCAGTATGGCGCACTGACGTTCTACCGACTAAACCACATGGAACGACAGCCAGCTTGAAACTTTCTCATACTTAAGTAGACTGGCGAAAACATAACGATAGCGCGTTTTAAAATCGCACAGTGACATCTATTGGATTTTATATGTACTAAAAAACGTTATGTACTAAAAAACGTGAGCAGCGCACCTAATAGTTTCTTTTGTTTCTTTTTGTTACTTTTTTGTCTGTTGTCCGATTTTGATGAAACAAAGCCTATACACTGCCCGGGAGTGTGCATTCATTAGTGAAAACCGCATAAAAATCCATTCAGTAGTTACGAAGATAACCTCGAACAAACAGACAGACAGACAGACAGACAGACAGACAAAAAATTCAAAAAAAATTTTTTTGTGTTTCATTGGTTTTCTTTTATCGCCCTGACTCCATTTTTGTCAATTATCTTCAATGTACAGACACACCGGGTCCTACTGTTTTATTATATGTATAGATAAAAATTAATATAAGAAGATTGCCATCAAATTAAATAAAACGACTTGCTTAGCTTAAAAGTTTATAAAGCTTTTAAGAGTGCTATCAAAGTATTATGGAAAATTTCGTAATAGTCTATATAAGTATATTATAAATGTGACAATAAAATATTCTAAAGATATTTCAGTTTTCTTTTTTGCTGAGAAAAGGACATGCATTATCATAAAACTGAATTTAACCAATTCTGTGTGTAAAAATGTCTCGATTATATTGTTTAAATACGTGATTTAAGATTTGAATAAAAAAGAATTGCCAACTAAGCAGATCTCTGTGATCAAAAGAGATTAACGTAAGAGCCTTATTTCTTAAGAAAATCTTTGTTGTGTATGAAATATATATTTATAAAAATTTGCTTAGCATACAAGTACCAAAAATAACGCAGGGTATTTTTTCTAATCCAATAAATATTAAAAGGTTACGTGTATTCTAAGAAACATTTTTTAAGATCCATTTGCAGATCAATTTTGGTATATTTTTAAACATTCGAAATTTTCATTCTTAAGTTTTTATTATGTTTTCCAGTAAAAAAAGATCATTCATTTGTATTTATCTATAAAAGTAAAGCTTTTTCCGAAAACTACAGCTAACCCAACTCCCTAAATCGCATTCTAAAAAATACTTAAAAAAATACTATAAAGAAATAAAGCATCGTTTTAGATTGATGAAAAAATGCCTTCAGATAGTCCTGGATTACTTACGGGTGTTCTTAACTGCTCCACTCAACAAGCGCAAAACCT
Source organism: Maratus speculifer (assembly GCA_964019185.1). NCBI lineage: Eukaryota > Metazoa > Arthropoda > Arachnida > Araneae > Salticidae > Maratus > Maratus speculifer. The sequence continues at coordinate 178,058,332 of OZ025295.1, read as the reverse complement.
TTTGACACATTTACAAATTCATTTTTCAACAGAAATATATAAAATTGAAATTCCTGACATGGAAGCAATTTGGAATTGAACTTATTTTTCCATTTTATGATAATTAAACTACCTATTGAGTTCTAAGCTATTTCGATCACCCGATCACCCGTTTTTCTTCATCTTTTAGACCGGTTTTTCTACTTTCGTCGGGAAATGTGCTAAAAAATGTCAACTTTGAAGGCTTGTTAATGAAAAATCTGTTGTGTTTAAAAAAAAATAGAAAATTGAATGTAATTAGGCAGTTTCTGAATAATAACACCTGCTGTTTTCATGCATTTCCGAACAAAAATAAATTTAAGCATGTGTCACAAAGTTGCCCTTTTAGATTTAAGAGCACTCTTAAATACGTGCTAAATCAATAAATATAGATTAAATATAAGGCGTCGGTCGATATTTTTGCATTTAAAGTTGGAAAATATAAAATTTTCAAGCATGAAAAAATGATTTCTTATTTGTACCGAAAAGATACAAAACAAAAAGGGAAAAAAGCAAAGAAAGACTGTTTTCGACCACCGCAATATTTATTCATCATGGATATGCATACAATAAATTATGGAAATAAAACATGTGAAAACTATAAGATGTAATGCAATTCCAAAATAAATTTTAAACACATGTTCTATTAATTTATGTTAGATTCATTCTTTAAAAAGAAATAATTTAAGATATACCTTTGAAATCAAATTTGAATAAAGTACAGGGTTATAAAAATTCGAAAAGCATGAAAGATATTATTACAAATATCGCGGCTACTAATTATATGATCGATTTTATTCTTTATACAAAATTTATCTTATTGTCTTTTATATTCATGCTTTAAAATAAACAAACAATCTCCATAATTTTTATGTAACTTATCAGAACGAATGTTTCGAAAGTCTGAAAAAAATAGTTCCGGATGATCGAGGTTGCTGATATTCAGTAGCTTTCTTACCATTATTACATACTAAGTACATTTTGAACACAAATTTGAAGTCTATCACAATTTATTCGGAAGATAGAGCGTTTATAAATACACAGGCAAATAAAACTTTAATATTTTTCTCGGAATCGTCAGTGTCCAAAACGTGTAAATCAGTCAAAGAAAAAAAAAATCAATTTTTAAAACGATTGCATGAGTTATTCTATACTACGTATGATGGATAAGTAAAAGAGGTGACACTAAAGTTTTCAAACGTGCTTATTAGATGTCCTAAATAAAATGGAATCCATCATAATTATGAGATAATTATTTTAAACAGAATGTTAACACTAAAATTCTCATAAACGACACCCAAAATAGATGTTCACCTACATTCATTTACATTAAATATTCACCCTAGAGGGGAAAAAAAATACCGTTTTCCTAAATATCGCAGGCAAAATCTCCGTCAAAACTGTAAGAAAATGCACCGACTATTTTAAAACAAACGATTGCAAAGATAAAATTTTAAATCCTCGTTTGCTTATCTCGCCACATAAATTAGTTTAACGCATCTTATCCTAACTGATGGCTATTCTACGATATGCTATGTGATAATTTAAAAATAGCAAAGTAGGTGAATAAATTACTGCTTCAGACTCATTTGTTTAAAGTAGGCAGTAGATGTCGCTTATTATTTGTGAATTCTATTTTAGAAAACGACAAATGAAAACGTTTCTCCTTCAACATTTGAATAAGCTGCCCGGACTGAAATGAAAAAAAATTGGGTGATATCAAGTTCAAAAGAATGTAATGCTTTTTTTTTTTTAATCTATTTCTCGGTAGAGCATGAAAGGCCATTTTATTTCTAAACTAGAGTAGATGCCTGTCCTAAATAGGTGGGTAAAAATTGTGTTTTTCACATAAATTTGAAAAAACTGAAAAAAACAAATTAACAATATGGAAGCGTCTAGATGAACACTTCCATATCCCAACTGAGCAGAGTGTTTATTCCACTCCCAATAAACACTCTGCTAGCAAATATAATACTTCTGGATAAACCAGACTTTGCAGCTAATATACTAAAACAAAATTAAGATGTTTTAATAAAACAAAATTTTAACAAATGTGCAATAAAACTACGTAATTAAAAATTTTTGCTGCAACTACTGAAATAATGTACTAATAATTAATAATTATTACTATTTTTTACAGCACTTTGAAATTGTATATATATATTTTTAATTCGTTTACCCCCCAACCCCTGCCGAAAAAATTGTCATTTTCCACTTTTTTTTTTTTGGGGGGGGGGGGGGGGAGGGTCAAATTTCTGTTTTTGCTGTCAAGTTTCAAATGCACACAGACGATATATGTCTCGGTGAGAGCGTTAATTTCAATGACAGTTTTTGGAGGGAAAAACTGGTTTGGCCAGGGCCTGACTAAAACAGGGGCATGCGGGGCAATTGATCCGGACCCCTAATGGACAGATATGTGTTTTGTTAAAAGCAGCGTCAAATGATAAAAAATGACTAAAAGTGACCAAAATTCTTGTTTTTTTTTAAGTTTTAAGGGACTTTCTTCTTCTACCCCCTCTGTTTCCATACAATATGCCCCCTTAAGGCCACCATTTATCCTTATATACCTGTAACCGAAAAAAAAAAAGAATTCGATAGTTTCTTAAAGTTATCTTCTGCTATTATATATATAGATGTGAATTATGCTTGGTAGGAAATTTATGTACACATACAATAGGTATGAATTTTAGTTTTAGTCACTTCAATATAATTTACAAAAAAGAAGGGTTCTTTCTAATAATGTTTGCACACCAGGTCCCCCTCCCCACTATCCAAGTCGGGTCCTGGGTTTCGCGCACTACACTGCGTTTTATTATATAGAAATTATATATTTTTACAGATGATGGTAACCGTAAGCAAAGTAGTTATTAGCTCTACTTTATAATCTATTTGTTGGACATTTTACAAGACAAGATTTTAATACAGGATTTTCTCATGCTAAATAAAAAGAGAAAAAAAAAAAACCTAAAAATTTCTATAATAGTTCCATAATGTTTTTATGAAATTTTATCTTTCGATAAAGTGAAACCAGATTCCTCTAAGGAAAAAAAAAAATACTAAAATTATGATCAGTTGAAAAATGGCTACTAAAAATCAAAAACTCGTGTATAAGTCGGCCCTTTTAACTTTTTACTTCAATTTCGAATGAAATCAAACAACCAAAGATGTCACTTGCTAATGCGAAAAAGTTGTAAGCTGATTGTGTTGGTTGTGTTCATGACGGAGAATTATAAACACGAGGGATATAAGCCATCACTTTTGCTACATTAGTTTTGACAGGATTATCCCAAAGATATTTTTTCTGTTGACGGTCTCCTATGGAGCTTCGGAAAAAAAAATTTCACGGAAATGTAGGACGTATACTTGTTTATATATACATTTAAAGTTTCAGGATAATTCCTCATGTATTTTTCTAGATGTTTAACAAAATGTCTAAAATCGCAAGTGGCCAGTCACCTTTGGCCATATAGTGTATATTAGTCCTAATATAAATGGAAGATTTCGTATTTTTTTATGTATTACTTAACTTTTGAGAACGGATTAATTGAATTCCTATATAAACCTATACTAAATATATGATCGGTTAATGAACAATTCGGTTAGCGAGCATTGTTTTGGAATGGATTAAGTTCATTAACCGATCAACGACTGTATATATAAATCTTAATTTACTTGCAATTTACTGGTGAAATTCTTGTCAATACTTTTAAAGAAACGCTTACTGATCCTTTACATATATAATCAACCATTAGCAGGGATAAATTTAAAGCCCTGGGCACAAATGCTTATGGGGGGGCCTCCTTGCACCGATACTTACAGGAAGATTGACTAAAAAAGTTAATTACTAAAATAACCATTATTGACTTTAAAAAAATTAATCCATTTTGCTTATTTTTTGCATAGCCATTAAAAAAATTAAATATGATAATCAACAACTTATTTTTAAATAATTTTTTCACAATTCTGAAATTTAAATGAGTTAAAGTTTTATAATAAATTATGCGGTGCCAAGTACCTTTTCCTAAGCAAGTCTATATAACTGGAATGACATACAACAACTGGATTGCAACAACTAATAATAAATTTTCGATAACACCAAGCTACAATTATTTAAAATACTAGGGGGGGGGGGGGGGCTCTATTGATTGCAAGCTACTCTCACCAACACTCAAATCTAACGACAACAGGAAAAGGATTAAAGAAGAATTAAAATTACAATACATTTTTAAAGTGATAAAGATAAAAGAAAATATTCACTATAATAAAGTAATAAATAAATGTTTCAGGCCAAATATACAACATTATAAAAATATAATATGAGCATACTAGAACGTAGAATGAAATGTAAAATATGTTTGGATATTAAAACTACATCATATTTTGGTCAATTATTGAAAAACATTAAACAGCATTTGGGGACCACTGAAAATCAGAGGCGCTAGGCCCCGAATGCCCTGCCGTAAATCTGGCACTAACCATTATCTAGATCCGTCGAAATTTGAGACAGATAATATTTGAAAGAAAAATTTATATCGAAACGAATGTTGAAGGCGAGGTTGCAGTAATTATGTTAATTCTCTTATTTCTTTTTAACTGTGGTTTCGGAAAACGTTCCAATGATTTCCAAAGACATTATATGATTAAGCGTAAACGAAGAAAGAAGTAAATTTGAGAACATGCACTGCCAGATTTATTGATCTGAATGAATAGGCTTTTGTGTATTAAAAAGCGTAAATACTTTATGCTTTGAGGGCAAGCTTAAATCTGACAGACAAATTGTTGCTATTAAATAAGCGTAAACAAATGCAGAAAGTGTTTACAAATTTCTAAAGCAAAAATACTGCTACACTCCAGAATTAAAAAAGCTTTTGTTTTTAAAGCAATTATATATAATGCGGCCTCTTTCATCATGAACTGTCCTACACGCGCTGAATATATTATATAATTGTAAAAGATCTTAAATACTACTCTATTTTAAATTGACAAATTTAAGGGCATTGGTTTGTGATATTAAATTAACTTCGTTGAAGTTAAATCTGCGGCGTAGAATACAGTCTTGTTAGGTGCATTCATAGATGCACCTATAATCGTTGTCAGTTCATTCGCTTGCATATAACAACGCAAAAACTACACAACCGAATCTTTTGAAATTTAAAATACATAATTGTTGCATAATTTTATCGATTCGTTTAAAATTTTATGAAAAACGGATGCATAGTTTAATGACAGGGACAATCGAAAATGTTTCGTTACATTACAGTCAATGGGAAAAAATAGTTCAAGTGCCACTCTTTCGATCATAATGAAACTGATATGCATATGAAGTACATACTAAAACATACATTCTGTACAATCTGCGGTGCAAAGAATATTTGTTATTAATTTACAGGATTCCACAAAAGCATAATGGTACATGGGGAAACATTGTTTGGGACGCGTTTAAATTGTGTTGAACTATTTCACACTTTATGAAATTAATATTTGTTGATTGATTGTTATATGATTAAGCGCGAACGAAGAAAGAAGTAAATTTGAGAACATGCACTGCCAGATTTTATTGGTCTGAATGAATACGCTTTTGTGTATTATAAAAAGCGTAAAAACTTTATGCTTTAAGAGCAAGCTTAATTCTGGGAGACAAACTGCTGCTATTAAGTAAGCGTAAACAAATGCAGAAAGTGTTTGCAATTTTCTAAAACTAAAATACTGCTGCACACCAGAACTAAAGAAGCGTTAACCGTTACCAACTCCTTTATTTTATAGATATATTTCATTCATTAAATTTAAAATATAGGTTACTTTTCTGAACAAACGATGTGTGATAAAACGCAAAAACACCTGAAAGTTCAATCTCTGTTAAACCCTGTTGTAATACAATATTTTCTAAACGTCTCCAAAAGCCATGCTTTAGCCTATATCTTATAAATATGATTTGATTAGTACACACAATAAGTGCATTCGTTGCCTTTCAGACAACGAGATAATCTTTAAATATCAGTAAGTCTATTCGGATAGCTACGATTACAATTATTAAAGCAAAAATAATTTTGGTCTCAAAAAAAAAAAAAAAAATCGGACCCGAAAGGGTTAAAAGTAATTTAGATCGAAATGAATGTTGAAGGCGAGGTTCCAGTGATTACGCTAATTCTCTTATTTCAGTTCAACTATGGTTTCGAAAAACGTTCAAATGATTTTTAAAGACATTATATGATTAAGCGTATAAACGAAGAAAGAAGTAAATTTGAGAGCATGCACTGCCAAACTTATAGATCTGAATTAATATGCTTTTGTGTATTAAAAGGCGTAAATACTTCATGCTTTGAGGGCAATCTTGATTCTGAAAGACAAATTGCTGCTATTAAGTAAGCGCAAATAAATGCAAAAAGTGTTTACAATTTTCTAAAACATAAAATGCTGCTGCACACTAGAATTAAAGGAGCATTTGTTTTCAATGCAATTATATGTAATGCGGCCTCTTTCATCCTGATCTGCCCTAGACGTGCCGAATATATTACATAATTGTAAATGATTCGATCGTAAATTGGCAAATTTAAGGGTGTTGGTTTGTGATGTCTCAAATTACCCTTGTTGAAGTTAAGCGTATGGGCGTGGAATACATTTTTAAAATGTATCATAAAGAAATTAATATTTTTAATTCTGAAATTTTAACAGAAAATTATTCTTTTTTCTGAGAATTCGTTTTTGGAAATTTCAATAATATATCAATAGAATTCCAATTGACTTTGGGTCATTGCCTTTTGAGACAACTTATTCAAATTTTTATTATTATTTGAGTAATTTATAATATTTTATTAGCTTATCAATAAATTATTTTATGAAAAAAATTGCTATTTTGTTTAGTAACATAAGAGAAAAAAATTAAAGAAAATTTTTTTAATCGCACATATACTACTTATATCTTTTGTTTTATTCATTTTTAGAAGCATATTTTATAACTAATGGCCGGGTTCCAGGGTTGCACAAAAGCCGGCTAAAATTAAAAGAGGCCAGGCCAGTGGCTTTTATTGGTTTTAACCGGCTTTTTTGGCCAAAATTGGTCTTTTTTGGCCATAATTGGCTTTTATACAGTGAAGCATTGTAATTTAAGATACATTGTAAGCTACACATTTTTAAGTGCCTTTTAACTAGTTTTAATGATGTTTAATTTACTTTCAGTTTAATAAATTTATTTATTAAAATGTAAAACTCGGATTTTAATGATTCATTATGAGAAATTGGGTTATAACCCAATTTTTCAATAATGAAGACATTAATACTACAGTTACACATTAATGGAGTTGCTAGTGGTTTATAATAGTCAGAATTGCAAATATGTCAGCTAAATTATAAAATGGCCATACCAAGTGCTTTTTCTGATTTACATTGAACTTTAATCCCACCCTTGTTTTTCCATTTTTACTGCTTTATAAAATTAAAGAAGACAATGGTTACTTAGTTACAAGTTTTATTACTTAACTAATTTTAAGAGTTATTAAAATGTCATGTTTTATTTCCTAAAAGCATTTAAAATCATACGTATAAAAAAAGCACCATTTCTCACTATTGAAAATAGTACTATGAATTATGCATATTTCATAATATATTATGTTTCACAATTTATTTCAGTATTCTCAATTAGCATATGCATGAATATATTCATGAAAGAGGGCATATATGCACTTTTAAATAACAAAGAGCTATTCAAAATTTTAATTCAACAAATCTTATTTAGAATTTTTTTTTTTTTTTTTTTTTTTTATAATTATGTATTACACTATCCTCATATACTGAATCCTTCCTAATTTCTCTTTCAACATTGTTCATTTTGTGACTTAATCTTTTTACAGATTGACCTGTAAGAATGTTTCCATGAATGTTTTGATGTGTTACATTTTGTCATAATTCAATTAAGTATAATTCTTAAGAATGCAATATAACTAGAACTATGAAATATAGAAGTTTAAAATACATTTTTTGAATATATTCTCTTTTTTTCCAATATTTATATATTTTTTTTTCAGATATAATGCCTTCACAATTGACTTCTAGCGGTTATAAAGACTTACTTATTTGAAAAATTAAATATAAATTTATAAATTTTTAGTAGTAAATAATAAAAAATAAATAAATCCAAATTTAATATGGATTCGATACGAATTCAGAGTTTCCCCCAGGTTTAAAAAAGGGCAGGGCGATTATTGCTCTGAAAAGGGCACTTTTTACATTTTTCAGGGCACTTTTTAAATTTTAAGGGCACTTTTTCATTTTTAAGGGCACTTTTATAGAGTTGAATCAAGAATCTAGCAGTTCAAAAAATCGCGAAAAAACCAGAAATTCAATCAAAAAATTGAAAAAAAAGAAGAAAAAGGTAAATTTTTTAAAAGATCTCGAAAAAACGGCAAATATTGATAAAATATCTTGAAAAAACGGCCAATTTTGTTAAAGGATCGTAAAAACAGCAGTTTTTGTTAAAAGATCGTAAAAAATGGCATATTTTGCTAAACAAAATCGGGAAAAAACAAATCTTGTGAAAATATAGCGAAAAAACAGAACTTTTCACAGAATTCTCCGTTTCATTGCGATTTTTGGACGAAATTTGCCGTTTTTCTCGCAAATCTTTGGACGAAATCTGCCATTTTATCGCTATTTTTTGACGAAAGTTTTCATCTTTTGCGACTCACTTGACAAACATTTTCGTTTTACCGCGATTTTTGGAAGAAATTTGCCGTTTTTCCACGATCTTTTGAAAAAATCTGCCGTTTTGTGACATTTTTTGACAAAATTAACCATTTTTTTTACAAATCTTGTCGGAAATTTTTTAGCGATTTTATGACGAAATTACCCATACCACGGGACGCGTATGAGGCTATTTTTGCATTCCGTCGTCGATTTCTTGTGTAATTTACGCGCTATAGCGCGTTCGGATCATCGCTGGAGGGCTGCGTTTTTTCAAATGTGGGGCAAGAATGTGTGTCTTAGAAGGGCACTATTTTTTTTGAATGAATGACAAGAGGGGCGCTAGTTTTTAGATGAGGGGCAAGAGGAGCGCTATTTTTTAAGGTCTAGACGAACAGCACTAGTTTTTATTACACTAAAAGAGCAATCAATCAATCATTGTTTTCGAACTGAACAAGGGTGAAACCTCGTTAAATGGTTTTTGTGGGACTGACCCTACCTATTTGACAAAGGAAGGGGAACTTTTATCGACTCCATCTTCGGTCGTAAACCTGTCAACTGATATTCCTCTCTTGAAGTTCAGATTCAGTACACTAGAAGTGCAATTTATACATCAAAGCGCCGAAACGAAAGATCAAAGATAGCGCAAGAAGTTAGTGCGAAAAACTGTGTGTGTGCCCGCAGCTTTAAACTAAAGGGCAGTAGGGGCGGAGCGCCCCCCTGAAACCCTTTGGGGGGAACTCTACAAATTAATGCTTGGGAAAAAAAAAAAAAGGCTTTTATTTTTAAATTTTAGCCGGCTTTTAAGTGAATAAAACCAACTAAAAGCCAGCAGCCCTGCCAGATTCTCAAGATGCTAATTTGTTCAATAAAACATAAAAGTCATGACATATGTAAATCATAACAGCAAAAATGACTTAAAAAAAAAAAAAAAAAAAAAGAAAAGAAAAGAAAAAAGATTTCTTCAGAATAAATTAACTATATTCAAATGAAGTTTTTATTTATTTGTGGTAAAATTTAACTTTTTTATGAAATATTAGCCATATCAAAATGCTGAAATCTATATATTGTTTTTTAAGGGAAAAAAAGATTAATCGTTCTTAATCAAGCTCCTTGTGATAGAGACAGATTACAAAATATTTCATGCGTGAAAAACTATTTTTAAAATCATAGACAATCAAAAATTTTAAATTCAGCTTGCAAACAAATTTCATTTTAAAGTGTCCCCCCCCCTCCCCCTATTTGACGGCATAAAATTTAAATCTATCGATTATACATAACTTAAATTTGTACGTTTTTAAATATCATTCTTTTATTTATTTATCGAGGAAGTTTTCATTTTATTATAAAAAATTAGTCAAAAATAAATGCTGAACAATTTTTAATGCTTTGTGTATGAAATAAAATGTTTATTATTATTACTTAATGAAGTCAGCACATAAGAGATAAATTATAAAATTTCACAATTAAAAATTATTCAAATTGGGCTCAGCTAGTTTTGCTTTGCTTCATTGCGAATTTTTTTTTTTTTTTAAATCAACTAACTTGATTCAACAACAATTATACAAATCCTTACTTAACACATAAAAGTCTTAGAAACATAAAACTTAATTTCTATATATTTTTATTTTATTTTCAGCCGTCATAATTGAATATTCGAGGATATATAAATCTTAATTTACCAATAAATTGTAACAAATCTTTACCAACACATTTGCATAAACGCCTATATTTCACTTGTATAAGCAAGCAATCATTATCTTACAACTACTGAATCTGAGGTCGATCATTAGGAGCGATAACATCTCAGAGCAATTTAATAGATCGAAATTAATGTTTAAGGTGAGGTTGTGGTAATTACATTAGTTTTTATTTTCGCATAACTCCGGTTCCATAAAAAACGTTCCAATGATTTCCAAAGACGTTATGATTAAGCGTAAATGAAGAAAGATGTAAATTTGAGAATATGCACTGCTTAGATTTATTGATCTGAATGAATGCGTTTTGTATCAATTGCTTAATATGCTTTCTTTATGCCTGGAGAGAAAGTTGGGTTTTAAGAGGCAAATTGTCGTTATTAAAGTGAGTGAAAATAAATACCGAAAGTGGTTTTTTTTTTTTTTTTTTTTTTTTTTTTTTTCCTAAAATAAAAATACTGAATACCAGCCAGTTATAAAAAGGATTTTTTCCCCAATACAATCATTTTTTATGCGATATCAGGAAGGAGGAAAAGGAAAATACCTATTGTTTAATATATTTTTGCACGAGATCATAAATGATTTTAAATGATCAATCTTACATTTGTAAATCTGACATGCTATTTTAGTGAGCAACATTAAATAATATAAGAATATTCAAAGATTAAGCCTTAGTTTTCTACTTCGAAATAGTAAAGATGCATTTATTTTGATGCCATTATTACGTAAATGGGCGATTCTATTCAGGTAATAATGATAAAACTGGGGGATAATTAAACTTTTTTAACAAAAAACCTAAAGCATTTTTTAATATGTAGTTTTAAAAAAGTTCCCAAAAAAAGTTGCAGTAGTTCACCAAAAGAATAAACAAAGTGTAAATATTGATTTAAATCAATTTTTATTACAATAGCTCATAACAAGTTTGAGAAATAATCAAAACTGTAAAAATTGCTCACATGTGCCCCCTCTTTCCCCTACAAGTAACGATAAGAAAATAAGCAGGGTTGGCAAGTTTTTGACAGTGTGCGGTTTTATCCGGTTAAAACCGTCGTTTAAACCGTCATGGCTAAAACCTCTTGTCAAAAATCTCGTCAGAAACCTCAAATACTACACTGATCTCAGGGTTGTTAAATACCTGGGTTTTTTCAGAAAAACCCAATCCACTGTGTTTTTTCTGGGTTTTGGGAGTTTTTTAAGGATTTTTGGGGTTTTATCAGGGTTTTTCAAGTTTTTGGGGGTTATGGGAGGTGGTTCAGAATGCTTGAAAAAAAAATGTACTTATTACTAAATTTAAAGTAGCTAATTGATTACAAATATATATAAATCAATGACAGTAATCAAGATTATTGCTTTGCTTTTAGATAAATTGATTATTAATAATAATTTATAAAGTATTTTTAATTACTAAATAATAGAATAAGCCAAGTAATTCTACATGTCTACATAATTAAATTAGGATTCTAAGCATATATGGTATTTTGTTATGAGTTTCTATTGTATAACATAGAACGGATTACACATCAAAGTATTTTTTTAATGGGAAAAACTTACACATGCTACAGAGATTAACTAACAATTATTTCTTTTAAAAATTGTGATGGTATAATTAGGACATTTCTTTTCTTTGGGCTGGGGGGTGATGGTCATAAACTTTATGAGTGGTGTACTGATACTAAGAAATATATTACAATGTATTATATATGTAATATAAATACATTACATATGTAATTCAAAGTTGAAATTTTGAAAAAACCCACTTGGGTTTTTTCAGAAAAAATCCACCCGGGTTTTTTGGGCTGTGCAAAATCATAACAACCCTGACTGATCTGTAAAATTTCACATTAAACATCTGTCACACATATACAACATTAGATGTAATATTAAAAATTCACTTTTACTGTATTGTATATTATAAGCCTAGCTAGCACAGCACCAATTGAGAGAGTATTTTCTAACTTTGGAAAATGTGCTAAATTGATTATGTGCTATAGGATACTGTGGGGTAAAATTGATCCAGATTTATTAACTGTACAAAATCCTTTTCTTCTGTTTGAACATTCTAAAAAAACAATGTTTTCTTGCAATTAAAGTAATTTTTTTTTGTAATTATTAAATTACAGTATAATTAATTTTAAATAAAAAATTATTTAAATCATTAAGTCTTATTCAATGTTTCTGTCTTGTTCTTAAAATGTTTAAAGTGCATTACACATTTTTGACAGTTTAAGCCAGTTTTTGACGGTTTAAACCAGTTTTGGACGGTTTAAACCAGTTTTTGACACTTGTCATGTCAAAAACCAGTTTTTGACGTCAGAAACCCAACCCTGAAAATAAGTTTGAACGAGTGTGTCGACGGTCTTATAAAGAGACTGCCAGCACGTAAACGTACAAAATTTGGAGGGAAGATATTTATATGCATAGTTTTACACCTCGAAGCCCAATTTTCGATTTTCGTATTAGATTTTTTAATGCGATTTTTAACATTTTTTGTGTTTCGAGGTAATTTTTCCACATTAGTGAAAGGAATTTCCTTCTTTCAACCCAACACAGTCAATTTTGTTCTCTTTTCAATAAAGTTTATTCGCAATCCGCGCAGCGATTTTAGAATTTTTAGTGTTTTTACGCATTTTGCGGCTATTTGATATTAGTAAAAGGAATTTTGTTTTAAACTTTTAGCCTAACGTAATAAATATTGCCTGCCACTATTTTTGAATTTCATCGATTTTTAATGAGATTTTCAATGGGATTTTTAGCGATTAATCGAGATTTTTGCATTTAGAGTCTAATTTTTGCCATTCAATGAGATATTTTCGACTACAAGATTTTACCCCGAGAGTAAATTTTTACCCCTGCTTTTTTTTTTTTTAATAATTACCGATTTTTAAAGCATTTTTCAATGTGATTTTTAGCTCTTTAACGAGTTTTGTGGCAATTTTTTGATAATTGGAAATTAAATTTGTTTTCGAACTTTTAGCCTAAGATAGTAAATTTCGCCATCTACGATTGCTGAAACATCGCGGGAAACCAACAAAATGGAAAGAATTGATTTAGAGTAAAACTGATTCAATTCCAAATTATGAAAAAGCAGCAATTTACATAATTCCATTCAGCACAGAACATCCAAAAAGTTTTCTGTATCTGGAAAAGTTAAAGAAATGCTAAATGAGCACTTATCTAATACGAAGTTTAAAACCGAATGCTGCTTTATAAAGATTGTATCAAAAAGAAAATATTGAGATTAAACTTCAAAAAAGCTAAAATGATCATTTCAACATCTAATCATTACTCTTCAATAATCCGTGAATCCATTGAGGTTTTACTAAGTGACACTGTTTGTAATGAAGCCTTTTTCTATAATATTCCCGCGATTTGGTACAATATCCTAGGTATTTCAAAAGTTCCTGTAAATATGAATTGACCTTTTAACCCTTTTAAGAGCAATGGACGAATTTTCGCATGCACAACCGTAGGTTTTTTTTTTTTTTAATAAGTGTTTTCTATTCTAGTCGGTCACCCTCCCCCCCCCCCTTTGAAAATGAATGCGTGCGAGTTCAAAACTAGTCGTTGGGGGCCACCGTAATACTTACCCATCATGGATATGTATATGAAAATAAAACATGTGAGACTATTTATACAATGCATTGCAATTAATAAACAAAATTTAAATATTGTTAATATACATAGTAATGCTATATTAAAGAACTGCTGATGTACCAATTTCGACAAATTATATAAAACGCCAAACTACTCAAGTAGTACCGAACTGCGTAAAAGAAACATCCTTATAACTCCAAAAATAATAATTCTATTAACTAACAATTAACTGCTTCGAATTAAGCGTCTCATTTCCAATTAAAATATACCTCTGAATTGAAATTTGAATGAAATACAGGGTCATGAAAAATCGAACAATGTGGAAAACAGGATTACAAATATCTCGGCAACTAATAATCCGATCGACTTCGTTTCATATGCAAAATGTGTGTTATTTTATTGCCTTTTACGTCCATTTCTTAGAACAAAAAAATTCGAAAATTTTTATACACCTTTCATCAGAACGAATTTTTCGAGAGTCTGAAAAAAATAGTTCCGGATAATCGAGTTTGCTGATATTAAATAGGCTTCGCCCCATTCTTACATACTAACTACATACAAAATTTCAAGTCTCTATCTCAATTTGTTCGGGAGATAGAGCGTTTACAGACAGACAGGCGGACGGACGGAAGGCAATTTTTTTTTTTTCTAAAAATATGTTTTTCGGAATCTTCACTATCTAAAACGTGTAAATCCGCCAAAAAAATTTTTTCGATTTTCAAAACGATTGCAAGACTTACCCTATACTACGTATGATGGGTAAGTAAAATATCAGGATTATATTAACCAATATCTTTATATGTTTGTAAACACCTTTTAAATAATTCAAATGCATATTGTAAAGTTTATATGGGAAAAAAATATTCGCAGGCAACATAAAAAAAATTAAACAATAAGAAAAAAAAACATTCAGTCGTGAAAAACAATATTTAGTACTGTTTTTCTTTTAAGTCCATACATTTAAAAATTATTTTAATCCCATGAATTAGGAAAACATACTTTGCTAATTTTAAGGGAAAAAAAGGAAGAAAAGGAACAAAAAAGCTGTCCCAATTCATTATAGTGAAAAACATAAGTAAAAAATCCCTTTGGTATATTTATTTTTCATTCGTTACATTCCTGTACTGCTCCCCCCCCCCACACACACACACACAACACACACACGCACACAATGTGATCTTGGTTGAAGACCTCACGCACTTATACTCGAAAATTTTGCCCCTCGCTCGATTTCGTTCTGCAAACGCTCATGTTTTTATGCAGAAAAAATAAACTTTAAACAGAACAAAAATGCCGGCCCAAATACGAAAGCAAGCGTACACAAAAATTCATTATGCAGTTCTGAAGAAAAGACCAGTCACACGCACTTTTGTTGGCTATTATTAGATAAATAGATCGAGAAAAACCCCCGAGGTCTTCATGAATGAAATGCGGAAAAAGTGGTTCATCATGATGCGACAGAACGTACCAAATATAGTAAGAGAGTAAATAATTCAATTGATGCCACGCTGGACGATAGTGTTCAACAATTTTACTAAATGTAAAAAACATGACAAACCAGTTTCTGAAAACAGAGATATGTTGCACATTCTGTAACTTAAAAAACTACTTGGATGTGCCAGTAACAAAACATTTTTCTATCTTATACGTACATTTCAATATTTTTTAAAAATTAGTAACACACCTTAATACTATTAAGTTTTGATTTTCATATAATATTTCTGCTTCAGTCAATTAATCGGAGTGAAAACGAGTTATCGTGGATCATGATATTAATTAAAATCAATAATTATCCTTTATACTTTTGTCAGCTGTTTACAAATAGCCGGCTTAGATGGAGGTAAGTTCCCGTTTCTGCACGAGCTGATGGAAAATAGAAAGATAGGCAAATTTTTTTTTCAAATTCAAGGCTGACCACAGTCAAACACTTGCACAAAAAAAAAAAAAGGTTTAATTCTATGCATAACTTCATACACTTTTCGGTGGTACAATATAGAAAATGGCACAAAAATCAGTATTACAGCGCCCCCTTTCGGTGGAATATTTTAAAATTGAAGGAGAACCTGCTTGCCACAGCCAAAAATTTGCACAAAAAATTTGGTTCAATTCTATGCATATCTTCATACACTTTTCGATGGTACAATGGCGATATAGACACACAAATGGACAGACAAGACATTTTGTAAAAACGTTTTTTTTTTTTTTTTTTTTTTTTTGGGAACCTCTGATTTCTAAAACGTGTAAAATCGTCTAAAACCGACAGTTGAAAAAAAAACTTCTATTACAATACTTTCTTCTATTGAAGATAGAGGAAAGTAATACCTTAAAGTTTATAGTTTAAAAATGGAAATTAGAACTTTCAAAAAAGATGGTAAGACAACAAAGAGAATCTTGAAATTTGTTTCAGCCAGTGACTTATTCCAAGATATTCGTAATAGAGCAAATTTATTTCTAAAGTGTTACAACTAAAAAAAAATGCTAGTTTGAGGATATTGGTGAGAGTGAATCAAACGTATTTTGTCACTTCTCCTGTCATTAAGAGCACAATTTTACTATATCGGACATTCGACAGGCTGCGATGGGACTGACCTTAAATATTTGTCGGCAAACTCTGACCAGGACGAGCCTCATTTTCAGGGTTTTGTTCATCTATCCCTATTCATCTCTGTCCTCTGTCTGTTACGGAGTCCGCAAAAAAACTGTATAAGTCAGAGACTTCCAATTTTGTGTACTTACAGCTGAATACCTCATGTCACACGAAAAATGAAATTTTGAGATAGTCTTATTTTAATTAATTTTCTCAATGTCATCCGTTCATTTGTGAGATTTTAAAAACGAAACTTAAATTGAACGTTTTGCTTGTAGACATCATGGCTCGGTGGAAAACCATCTCGCTAAAAAACAAAAGGTTCTTAGTTCGATCTCCGATGCAGGAACTTGAAATTTTCATCCTAAGATGGATTTAATAAAAAGAGATTTCGTATTTTTGGCCAATTTAAAGGTTTATATTAGGTTTCGTTCATCTGATATTCATAATATATTTCAAAATTTAATTTTCTGTCTATTAAAAAAGGAAAAAAAAATGTGGTTTATTAGTTATTTAGCATTTTTAATTTAATTTTAACAATTTCCTTTGCTTTTAGAAATTAAAAATTTTATATCTCCTCTATTTTTTTTTCCGGATTTTTAAAAAGTTTTGAATTTTGGATTTTATTTAAATGATTTGATATGAACATTTTTAAGTTTATTATAATAAATATCTTCCTTATATATTTATTTTTAAATTAAATTTACTGCCGAAACCATCTAGTAAGAATTTAATAATTATGCATTAACAATTTGGATTTATTAATTTAAAGGATAAATTGTTTTTAAAGAAATATTAAACGAAACCCTCTGTGCGATCTGTGATCACATTTACTCACTTGTTTCCGGAGTCTGAGTAGCGACTTCTTTTGAAAATAGAGATATTGCACATGTTAAAAACTGCTTATCCCTTTACTGCACGATTTTTTTATCTATTTTTTATTTATTCATTATTATTATTAATTATAGATTAATATATCGGTATAAAAATGGGAAAAATAGTAAAATTTCAAATTTTCGGCTAAAATTTGATTTTTTATGATGTATGCCACATGTCAGTGGTCTGCACGGGCAGCAATTTCCAGGTTAGGGCCCGGTTCGTACGAGGAAAGTATGTCCGACCAGGCTCGCTATAAAAATTAAAATTTCAGGCCGAGCGTGGCCGCCGTGAAGAAAAAAAATTTACCGGCCCTGCCTGGCCCGATATAATAGCTGCTGCAAACAAGCTAATAGGTGCTTTTTAACAGCCTGGCCGAACTTTTTTTTTCTTTCATTTATGGCTTTACTTTGATCTTATAACTAATTTTTACCAACTTTAATAAACAAGTAATAATTAAAAACTAGTCGTTGGGGGCCACCGTAATACTTACCCATCATGGATATGTATATGAAAATAAAACATGTGAAACTATTTATACAATGCATTGCAATTCATAAACAAAATTTAAATATTGTTAATATACATAGTAATGCTATATTAAAGAGCTGCTGATGTACCAATTTCGACAAATTATATAAAACGCCAAACTACTCAAGAAGTACCGAACTGCGTAAAAGAAACATCCTTATAACTCCAAAAATAATAATTCTATTAACTAACAATTAACTGCGTCGGATTAAGCGTCTCATTTCCAATTAAAATATACCCTTGAATTGAAATTTGAATGAAATACAGGGTCATGAAAAATCCAAGAATGTGGAAAACAAGATTACAAATATCTCGGCAACTAATAATCCGATCGACTTCGTTTTATATGCAAAATGTGTGTTATTTTATTGCCTTTTACGTCCATTCCTTAGAACAAAAAAATTCGAAAATTTTTATATACCTTTCATCAGAACAAATTTTTCGAGAGTCCGAAAAAAATAGTTCCGGATAATCGAGGTTGCTGATATTAAATAGGGTTCGTTCCATTCTTACATACTAACTACATACAAAATTTCAAGTCTCTATCTCAATTTGTTCGGGAGATAGAGCGTTTACAGACAGACAGACGGACGGACGGACGGCAAAATTTTTTTTCTAAAAATGTGTTTTTCGGAATCTCCACTATCTAAAACGTGTAAATCCGTCAAAAAAAATTTTCGATTTTCAAAACGATTGCAAGACTTACCCTATACTACGTATGATGGGTAAGTAAAAACAATCAACTCTAAAATTTATAAAAGAATGGGAGAGAAATTATATTCCTATAAATCTAACTGCATTTTACATAACCAAATGGATAAAGCAAAAAATTATCATAAATGTGTGTGTGTATTGAAATTTATTCTCTTTGATCTATAATTCAACAATCTAAATCTAAAGCTAAACAAAACTTTAGGCATGAAAAAAAAAAAAAAAAAACACTTCGACTCTTACTGATTTTATTTTTTATTATTTTTGTTTTATACCATTAAGGAATTAAAAAAAAAAAAAAAAAAAAAAAAATAAGAAAAAAAAGAGTCCAAAATATAGTCCCGCTTGAGTGTTCAAGGAAAAAGAATTTAAGTGTAATGCGACCAAAATTCTTAAAAAGACAAAATTAATAATTAAAAAGTAAGTTAATGCACTACCCTACATAAAAGAATTTTACTAAACTTTTCTTAAATATTACATTATAATTAACTTAATTATAAAAAATGTGCAAATTTTAATATTAGAAATAAACCTGGCAAATCGCATCAAACTGGTTTTCAATGAACCAAATACTTTTCTGAAGCAGGACTAGCGTGTTTGGAATTATTTACCTCGGCCATTTTTTCTTCCCTCTGTTGCCATCGAAATTTCGTTTGGGAAAAAGTTTCGTTTTTGTTTTATTCTTTTTTGTTTTCAGCCTACGGCTGGTTTCGCTGTTGTAGACAACAATGCGGAAATTGAAGATTTTCAAAAAGGTGCCGCAGGGTAAGTAAAGCAGTTCGCAAGCTCTTCAAAGAGAGAGAGAGATTTAAAAAATAAATAAAAATATAAGCAGCGTGTTAGAAAGTGTTCTTTTCTAAAAATCGTCTGCTTGTTTTACCTCGGAGCTAAATGAATAATAAGACACTGTTTTGCAGATGAACCTGGGGCAAAACTTTCTCAGTCGAAAATCGGCGTTTTCCCGATTTTGTAATACATTATAGTATCTAGATTTCTGATAAAGGCATCTGATTTAGATCAGTTTACTTCAGAAAACGGAAAACAAACTGCTACGAAAAAAGATATGAAATAAATCAGAATGATCTATCTCAATTATTATGCAAATAGTCAGGAACCAGTAAAGAGTTCAGAATAAATTAAACAGCAGGTTATTTACACATAGCCTGTTGTGGGGTTTAGCCCTTTTATTTATTTTATTTTATTTTATTATTTTTTTTTTTTTCAGGAACGACGATTGTTTCTATCATTTGGGGCAAGATCAAATAATTTAATGACAAGTTTAAAATATTTATATATATATTTGTTCAAAACAAAGTATACTAAACTGGGGAATTTGCGCAATTTGATAAGAGCGGGCATCTTGACGTGTATAAACTTTCCTATCTGAACTCGGCATTGATAAATGCATATTTTAATAGCAAATTTCAAGTACGTTAAGAATATTTACCGTAAAGTACCGAAAGTACCCCCCCCCCATCTTTAGCTAACAGAAAATTCTAATAATTTTAAAAGGGGTTTTTAATTGGAAATTTTGTGAAAATTTTAGGAAAATTGAGATGGATGTGTAAATTTGGAATTTATAAGATTTTCCAGGATTTATACAATTTAAAAAATGAAACCTGTTTACTATAAAACCATTTTTTTTTTCTTCCGTAGAAGTTTAGTAGTTTCGATTAATAAAAATAATAAATTAATGAAAGAAATTTAGATATGAAAGAAATATGAGCAAAAAATATAAACTCAATAAATGTATCTATTAAATCCTAGTGCATAGAAATCAATGAAATATTAATAGTAAATATAACATAGAAAACGTATGCCAATCGGATATAGTGGTATGTAAAGACATTAGATAAAAATAAATTGCATTAGAAACATTCATTTGGGAGATATTGATATGAAAAACTTACTGAATTTCTTGTAAACATGATTGAAAACTGAAAATAAAATTTGCAGAGGAAGGCTTATAAGCGATACTTTTTGAAAAAAAATCCCTTTCGGCATGGCCTACAGGCGGAGGTAGATTTCGAAAAGTTTTCATCTCAAAAAAAAAAAAAAAAAAAAAAGATTAGAGATAAACCCAGTTTAACTACTTTATTCAGCCGCTTTTAAAAATTTTTTAATTTCATTTTTCTGTAAGAACTGGTTTTATCAAAATCATCTTAAACGAAATTCTACTCAAATGCCCATTTTGGCAACATATTTTGAATTATATTCTTACTTTATTTAAAAAAATTGACCAATATGCTCATTATATAGTTCCTAAATAACAAAAAACTGTTAATTAAATTCATTTAACAGCAAAATTGAATTTAAAAATGAGTCATAAAATAACCGATTTATTATTTTAATACATCCACAATTCTTTAATCAAGATCGCTTTGAGAAATTTTGTGCGAAGTGCCCACTTTGACAGATTTTTTTAAATATATATTTAGCCTTTATCAAAAATCTGACCAATACACAGTAATTACACAGTTCCTAAATAACAAATAACTGTCAATTGAATGCGTTTGAGAGGGAAATTGAATTCAAAAATGAGTAATAAAATAAACAATTTGTTATTTGAATACAGCCTCAATTCTTTTATCATGATCGCTTTGGGAAATTTTTTTGCGAGGTGCTTACTTTGACAGCTTTTAAAAAATATATATTCACCCTTTATCAAAAAATCGACGAATACGCACATTATATAGTTCCTAAGTAACAAAAAACTGTCATTTGAATGCGTTTCAGAGTAAAATTGGATTTAAAAATGAGTCATAAAATAACCAATTTGTTATTTGAATACCCACAGTTCATTAATCATGATCGCTTTGGGAAATTTTGTGCAAAGTGCCCATTTTGGCAGCCTTTTTAAAAATATATTCTGCCTTTATCAAAAAACTGGCCACTCCGTCACATTATATAGTTCCTACATAAGAGAACCTGTAAATTGGATGCGTTTGAGAACAAAAAAAGATTTAAAAATGACTCGGTAAAAACGCAATTTCTTAAATTTCCTTAAATTTCAATCACGATAACTTAGTAAAATTCTGTTCAAAATACCCTTTTTAGCAGCCTTTTTAAAAATATATTCTGCTTTTATCAAAAAACTGGCCAATCCGTCACATTACATAGTCCCTAAATAAGAGGACCTGTAAATTGGAAGGGTTTGAGAACAAAAATGAATTTAAAAATGACTCAGAAAAAACGCAATTTGTTATACTTTCTCAATTTTTCATTGACAACTTCGGGAAATTCTGTTCAAAATACCCTTTTTGGCAGCCTTTTTAAAAATATATTGTGCCTTTATCAAAAAACTGGCCAATACGTCGCATTATATAGTTCCTAAATAAGAGGATCTGTCATTTGAATGCGTTTAAAATCAAAAATGAATTTTAAAATGAGTCAGAATATAAGCAGTTTGGATTTGAGATTTTTTCTCCAACTCCTATTTTTGTTTAATTTATTTTTGCTATAAGAATTGGTTCTATGAAAAACTTGTTAATATAAAAGTTGTAGATATTATTGTGAAGATGTAAAATAAATTTAATTAGATTTGATTGCTTAAGAATTGAGTAAGTTATGGATTTTTTTCTTTTTCCTCCCCCCTTTTTCTTTTCGTTTTTAATTTTTTTCATCTGTAAAAATTGGTCCTATCAAAAACTTGTAAATACAAAAGTTTTAGATAATATTGAGTAAATTTATATAAAATTTAGTTGGATTTGATATCTTGAGAATTGACGAAGTTATGAATTTTTTTCTCCCAAAAACCATGTTTTTTTCGCCCCTTGAGCCCATTTTTAACTTTATCAAAAATCTGTCATGCATAAACTTTTTGCCCATTTTTTAGAAGTAATATAAACTTTAAACTGATTCGATATCTATTTTAATTAAGAAGTTATCGCGTTTTTTCGGTTTTCACAAAACCCCTCCCTATTTCCACCCCCTTGGTCCGATTTTGCCCATTAACGAACTCGACCGAGATTTTAAGCTCCTTGATTTTATGTAAAAGTTTGAAAAAGATCTGAGCATAATTATGGAAGTTATCGTGTCTAGAAGAAAGTGATATACACCGATAGATAGATAGATATTATATATATATATATATATATATATATACAGCGTTCGAAATCCTTGGTGGTCCGCTGGTCCGAGACCACCGATAATTCAATCGGACCACTAATCTGAAAAATTTAGTGGTCCGCAGGACCATTGCCTTTTTTCAGGCCCTGAGAAAACCGCAACCGATCGCACATAAGATTTTTTTTTAGCGATGCCGCGGACGCGCTATAGTGCGTAAAATACGCAAAAAATCGGCGATGGGACGCAAAAAAATAGTTCTTACGCGTCCCACGAGACGCGTAATTTCGTTAAAGAATCGCGAAAAAACGGCAAATTTCGTTAAAAAATCGCGAAAAAACGACAAATTTCGTTAAAAAATCGCGAAATAACGACTAATTTCCGGTAAATTTTGTTAAACAATTCTCGAAAAAATGGCTAATTTCATTCCAAACACAAAACATAAAGCAGATTTCTTCAAAAAACCGCGAAAAAACGGCAAATTCCGCCCCAAAAAAATCGCGAAAACGGCAGATTTTTTTTCAAAAAATAGCGAAATAAGGGTAGATTCCGTCAAAAAATTGCAAAAAAAGGCAGATTTCTCCCAAAAATCGCGAAAATACGACAAATTTTGCCCGAAAATCGCGATAAAACGGCAAAATTTGTCAAAAAATAATCGCAAAAAACGACAAATTTTGTTAAAAAAGCGTTAAATAACGACTAATTTTCGGCAAATATTGTCAAAAAATCTCGAAAAAATGGCTAATTTCATCCTAAAACCCGAAAAATCGGTAGATTTCTTCAAAAGATCGCGAAAAAAAACGGCAAATTTCGTCCAAAAATCGAGAGAAAACGGAAAATTTTGAAACAAAATATCGCGAAAAACGGTATATTCCGTCAATAAATCCCGAAAAAACAAAAGATTTCGTCAAAATAACGAGAAAAGACGGCAATTTCGACAAAAAAGAACGAAAAAAATAAATAAATAAGTGAATGCCGGGAGAGAATTTTTCTGTTTTAAAAACTAATTATCCTGCTTAAAAATTGTTGTTGCTGCTCCAAAAACTGATTTTCCTGTTTCCCAGTCGGATTTTTATTGCTCCAAATCTTTCGGAGTGAATGTGACTCCTGAAAGCACCATTTCATTAAGCAAAGTACCCATTTACTCAACAAAAATATCCCTTTTTTCAGCAAAAATGTCTTTTTCAATAAACCTGTCTTGCCTTATTTTAAAAGAAATGCAAACAATAGTGATACTTGTTATCTTCTACATTTAAATAAGCATTACTTTATAATTAAATTTGAACTTAATCTTGAAACATTTATTCTTTGAAAAGTACAGGAAATTTTGCTTTTTAATTTTTAGCAAATTATAATTTTACATTGTATTATGCTGAAAAATTTGGATTATTGCAAAGTAAGATTGGTTTATTTTCAAAGGAGGGGAGGGGGAGGCCACTCTAAGTGTTAAAATTATTTAATAGAATTTTATATAGCGGACCAGTGATGATGTCTGCGGACCAGTAAATTCTCATGCTTACTGGTCCTTAGGACCAGTGACTTTTTTTTAGGAATTCTAACGCTGTATATATATATATATATATAAATTTTTTTACTGATGGTAGTTTTGGGGTCTAGGAGTCATGATTCGTGTAGATCCGCAAAAATTTTTCAGAAATTCCAACATGGGAGACAATGCAATAGGTAGTATTTCATACGAAATCTACCTAATAGGGGAAATCACACATGGGGGAGGGGAGGGAACTTTCGGTACTTTACGGTATTTTAAATTTATGGTGTTTATTTTTAACAGACTTCCAAAAAAAAAGGAGGTTATATATAATTCGTTTATGTGTATTATTTTTCATTTTTGTATGTCCACAACATAAACGGATTCTCAGATTAATATTTTTAAAGGATTTATTTTAATAATGATTTTATATCGATTTCATTAGGATCGAAAAATGGTATGTTAGTGTTTCTGACTGTTTTCTTGTCCCCCCCCCTTTTTTTTTCTTAACTTTACAGGTTCTAACTTTTGTAAAAATCGATCAAACGTCATTTTGCACATGATGTCAAGATATAAGTATGGTAGTACTTGAAAAGTCAGCAAATTGTGTAGTTTTTTCTCACCCATGAACTAAAAATTTTAATTCATTAATTTTAACTACGCATGAAAATGAACAATATTGGCAAAAATGGATTAAGGCAAGTGGGATATCATTAAAGGGTTGGTTGCTACAATGCTAGTATGCTAAATCTCTCTCATTAAAATATATACCATATAAGCATACAATAAATAAATATCACTGCAATAATTAAGAAACAGTCTCTTGAAGTACATTTCCCTCTTCAAAATTAAGCAATATTTTAACCAATTAAATAAGGCTATATTAACAGCTTTAATTCACAAAATGTAATTTTCATAATTATTTTTTTAGATAATTTTCATCCAAATTGACCCTTAGATAGGTTTCATTTGACAAATCATGTTCATTTCACATTTGAATATTTTTTAGTGTTAAATGTTTAAAATTAGTGCAGTGAATTATTTTAAATGTAATGTAAGTTACCATGGATTGACCAGTAAATACTAACTTATTTCATGATTTCTTACACATGTTTATAAAATACTGATATAACATTTTGAATTTTTAATACTTTATTGATCTATATATTTATCCTGATTTTACTAAGTACAAAGATATTTTAAATAAAATTAACATGTTTCGTTATTTTTAGTCGCCTTTTAAGAAAAACAGTGAACATTTTAAAATTAATATTACATAGTTTATTTTTAAAACAAAATAAATTAAAATAATTTAAAATAATCTCCAAAAATTTAATGATAATTTATAAGATATGCCATACTGTTTGTCTCCATATAAAAAATGTTCAAATGGTTCTAAAATCATTTGAGGAGGAAAAAATAAGTTCCTGAAATAGGGCCATTTCGTATCGAACGGATTAAAATAGAAACCTTTTGTTTAATTTCCTTCCCAAACTCTTTATATCTAACAACATTATATTCAGTTTACACCTTTTCATGTAAGGATCCTTAAAAATTTGAAAATGCTAGTGTTACACAAAACTTTTCCTTACGTACTTTCGATGTAAATGTTTACTTATCTTTCACCTTGAAAAGAGAAACGTGTATATTGTTATGGATTATCAGTTGCATACTTATCACAATCAATTGTTTGTCAAAGATGTTCAGAATGAGCAATTAATATATCAAATGGTCTACAAAATGTAAATGAAATACAAAATATGAAATAAATACAAAAACAATATAAAACAGAATACGAATCTATAACCCAGTTTTAATTTTACATAAACTCAATGGTGATATTTCTACTATATTAAATTTAACGGAAGAGTTAAAAAAAAAAACTATTTTTTATAGTGAAGAAATTGACAAAGTTGAGGTAGAAAATGTATTAGAAGCAAGGGCATTTTTATTTATTTATTTATAAACAAATCAAAGAAAATTGGAGATTACATTGTAAAAACAAAAAATCCTTATTATGGAAATTGTGCTGACTCTCGAGTTACCAAATTATTCCACATTTTTCCATATTACGCAATTAACTAAATGAAAAGGATAATTAAATTACACTTTAAGAACTATTATTGTATTACATTTTTAGAGCTATTATTGTATTGCACTTTTAAAACTATGTCAAATATGTTGAAAAACCGTTATTTTAAAAGTACAATTCCAATTGTAAAAAAAATTTTAATTTTTAACTATATGGCAATTACCTATCTAGTCCCGTTTTACTCCAATAAATTTTATTCATTGAAAATATTGATGGCAGAAGTATTCCTGTAATATGGCAATTCAGGAAATATTGTTAGCACGCGTACTCCTCTGCCATAGCAGTTAACGTGTTAAAGGGTTAACCTTTAACTCATGTTACCGCTCTCACAGACCACTGCTTTTTTCAATTTTTTTAATTTAACTGGAAATTTTCAGTTTAACTACAAGTACTGCAGATTTATTTATTGAACTTTAGTACTATCACCAGAGACTTAATTAGGTAAATATCAATTATAACAGTTCTGCACAAAAAGTTTAGTACAAAAACACCATCTTATGAGTTAATCATGCCTTTTATTCATCTTTTGATGTTTGATCTTGTGGCCTCACATACCGCTTCACACTAGTTAAGTTACAATTTCTGTCACATCAGTTAAAAGTTAACTGCATCTATGAAGCATTTTAGTAATTAAGCGCTTCGGTTAGGAAAAGAAGCCAATTATTGAACACACAAAAGATAATGCATTGCAAGCTAAATCTTATCCCACATCCTGAAACTGGAGTTGTACCTTTTGCTACAGGATTTGTTTCCATATCCGAAGAAGATTCAAGTCTTATTCCAAGAAAGTGACGAATAATTGTAACATCTCAGCTAAAATGTTTCTAAAAATCATACTATCACTGCTTATTTTGAGCATATAGTTAGGATTATACATGCTCGAAAACATCTTAGCCTAACTGAAAACAACACTTATTCTAAGACAATCGATGAAAACGAATGCAATCATCTAGGTTTAGTTCAAAGTCATCAGTCCAGAAAATATTCAATTTTTAGTTCAATCTGTCATGCTCCACTGAAACACTCGTCACGGAAGTAAGTTAGCGAGGGAAATTATTTTTGAAATATGACATCAAAAATTAAAACACACTTAACCTTTTATCTATTGACAGTACGTATATAAGTAACATTAAAATAACTTTTTATAAAATTCTTTTAATACACCATTCGGTGTATTAAAACTGTATTACACCACCGATTCGGTGTAATACAGTTTAGAATGAGTTATAGACACATTACTTTATATTGTTCCAAAAGCATTATTGGTTACACAAAAGAAAAGTAATTTTGTCTTTGCATCTTTTTCAGCTATTTTGGCGTTGGGGGAAGGGGATTTTTCAATTCGGAAATATTTATATTGTAAGAACATCATATTTGTACATTTCCTATAGCATGAATATTTCACTTTCATTAAATACGCAAAAATATACTGTTACCTAATTGCAAATAAAGTTTCTGATAAATACTGGTGTTATTCAATTATTTCGCCATTTTACGAATATAAGTACCTTGCCCTTTTAAAGGTTAATGGTTAAACGCTACCTCAGCTAAGGGAGGGGGGGGGGGGGCAAGGTTGCCGGCTTTTAGCCGAGACAAAAAAAAAGCCGGCTGGCTTTTTTTGGTTTTATCCACTTAAAATAAGCCGGCTAAAATTGAAAAAAGCCGACTTTTATTTTTAAAGTGTTAATTTGTATTGAATCCATATTAAATTTGGATTGATTTAATACATTTTTAATTATTTACTATTAAAAAAATTATAAATTTCTATTGAATTTTTCAAATAAATAAGTCTCTATAACTGCCAGAAGTCAACTGTGAAGGCATTATGTCTGAAAAAAATATATAAATCTTAGAAAAAGAAAATATATTCATAAAATGTATTTTAAACTTCTATATTTCATAGTTCTACTTATATTACACATTCTTAAGAATTATATTTTATTGAATTATGACAAAATGTAACACATCAAAGCATTCATGGAAACATTCTTACAGGTCACTATGTAAGGATTGTCATAGAATGAACAATGTTAAAAGAGAAATCAGGAAAGATTCAGTATTTGAGGAGAGTTTCATTCACAATTATATAAAATTAAATACCAACAAAAAATGTTCTAATAATTTTTTTTGAATTAAAATTTTGAATAGCTCTTTGTTATTTAAAAGTGCATACATTTCACTCTTGCATGAATATATTCATGCATATGCCAATTGAGAATACTGAAATAAATTGTAATATATAATACATTATGAAATATGCATAATTCACAATACTATTTTCAATAATGAGAAATGGTGTTTTTTTATATGTATGATTTTAAATGTGTATAGGGAACAAAACATGACTTTTAATTACTCTCAAAATTAGTTAAGTAATAAAACATGTAACTAAGTAACCATTGTCCTCTTTAATTTTATAAAGCAATAAAAATGGAAAAACAAGGGTGGAATTAAAGGCTGACATATTTGCAATTCCGACTATAAACCACTAGCAACTCCATCAATGTGTTATTCTAGTGTTATTTAACGTGTTATAATAAAAGTCTCCATTATTGAAAAATTGGATTATAACCCAATTTCTCATAATAGATCATAATTAAAATCCCAATTTTTCATTTTAATAAATAAATTTATTAAACTCAAAGTAAATTAAACATCATTAAAACTAGTTAAAAGACACTTAAAAATGTGTAGCTTTTAATTAAAATGCTTCATTGTATAAAAGCCAATTACGGCCAAAAAAAGCCGGATAAAACCAATGAAAGCCACCGGCCTGGCTTTTTTGCAACCCTGGGGGGCGGGGGGGATCCGAATTGTCCAGAAGAAAAATAAAATTTTGGGTCTCCCTTAAAATTTCTCCTTAACACCTGAATGATTAGAAAATGTGTTAGAGGGGAGAAAAAAAACCTATAAAAAACAGTCGGAGTTATTGAAAGAAAGGTGGTGGTGACCCAAGTTCCAGTTCTGCTTCCGCCACAATCGCTAGTCATGCACGGTTGGAAAACCTCAATAAAAAAGGGAAGCAGCAGAAAGGGTGAGCACACTCTCACCATACCATCAGATAAGGGCGAAATAGAAGTTGGACCCTTCAATAATGATTTTTTTAAGTTATTGATGTTCCGTTTAATATAATCGACAAAAAATATTCGTGTTTTTGTAAGAATATTTTATTTTTTGTCGCAACTAAATTATGAGATTTTTCGAAATTAACTATACTTTTTTTTTGGGGGGGGGGGGATTCGCGGGTTGTAGACATGTCTTTGATATGTTATAAAACTCGATTATACTATATTTATGTAATAATTTTTAAAAATGTAATTAATATAGTAAAATAACAGTAGCACAACAAATCAATAACAGATGAGCAGTATTAATTACATAATAAGTGTAATAATATAATTATGCAGAATTTTAAATACCTAAAAATAAAAAATCAGGAGGGGGAGGAGGGGGATAAATAAAAAACCTTTTACACAGTGTATTTATTTTAATCTTTATGTAAAAACACGAAATATTTGTTTTCACATTTAATTTAATATTTTCGTAAGTTTCATTTATTTATATATTTATTTATTGTCTTGGGAAAATTATAAGATTGTATGAAACCTTCATTATGTAATTGCTAAACCTTATTATTGGTAACTTTTCTTATTTTAACAGTATTGCTCATTGGGGAGACTATGAATATGAAATCGGAAAATGGTGAGCGCATTGTTACTATATTTATCAGATAAAAGTGGAGTAAATGACTGGTTGTACAATGTTTTTTATAACTTACTGTATTATTTAATCACTCAAAATATTGCTTTCCAGAAAGATCGCCAGCGGGAAAATATTTCCTTTTCTGTCACAGATAAACTGAAAGAGTCAATATTACTTTTATTTTTAAACTTTAATATTGTGAATCTTTCTTGATTTAAAAATACTGTTTGTTGAATAACCTCAAAAAGAGAACCAGAAAAGAAGCGCACATTGTCACTATAAGATCAAATAAAAATAAGTGTACAGCAACCAGCAGTCCAATAACTTGGTTTCTGAAGTCATCACTGTAACAATTGATTCACTGAAGATATTTTCCTTGAGAATAAAATTGTCGAGGATAAAGTACAAAGACCAATAAACTTTTGTTATAAAACATTCTAAACAGCATTGGTAACCTTTCTTATTTTAATAATATTGTTCATGGGAAAACCTCAATAAATAAATAAAATCAAGAACTGTACACACCATCAGTAAAACATCAGTTTAAGTGTGCAGCAGATAGCAAGTCCAAAGATCATGTTTTGTGAATTCCTTGTTCTACCATTTAATCTAATCGCTTATTGGATTGTTAACATTATTTTAACATTAGTTTTCCTGAAAAACGGTCACAGAAAAACAGTTAATTTTATGTTGAAGATAAATTAAAAGTCAATAAATCTTTCATTTCGAAACCCTCTAAATATTAACATTAGTAACTTTTTTTGCTTTTATAATACCTCTCATTAAAGAACTTCAATATAAATGGAAGCAGAAAATGTGAGCACACTCTCATCATACCATTAGATAAACGTATATAGAGGTGTGCAACAGGTGCGACTCCAAATTGTTTTCATAAAATCATTTTTGAACCGATTTAATCTATTCTTTTCCAGCATAAAAAATGTTTTGTTTTATTTAATAATGCATATAAGTTTGACATAGATTTAAGACGTAAAATATCTGAAAGTTTATGAACACGAACTTACATGAAAGTAAAAAAAGCGAAGCGAAGACAAAAGATTGACAGTTAGCGTAAGCGTCAACGACTTATCATCACAACATTATTTTCATTTATTTAATCAAGAAGTGGAAGGAAAGTGGAAGGCTAAACACTATCGTTTTTAGATACTAAAAAGAAAACCTTATTTATTTATATAGAAGAGTAGACAAGAAATAGGTGTACTTTATATACATTTAGTAGTGCTATAGATACTCCTAGATACTAATATTCAAAAGTTCAATATTTTGGAAATGCTACACAATATTTAATCTTTTAAATGTCCGGATTATCCTTCATCAAAATACACCACAACATGCAACCAATCCGTACTAAACAGGTTACAGTTTGACACAAAAATTTATGTCCACAAATGCTTCATTTGTTCCTCCACTTTGTCCGCAATTCCTATCCTTGTTTGTAGTATCCATTCCAAATCAAAATTACTGCCATATTCTCAAAGGCATAGCAATTTTTCTCAAAGCAAATAATATGAATTTCTATGTATGTAGATTAATCAATTTCTTTGACATACAGTATTTATTTCGGAATGGAGGTTACTGAAGAACCCGAAATGAATACGACATTACCCATAGAGGAATTGTAATGCTTTCTTTTAACCTAAATTAGACACAAGATTAATTTGGATTAATTCTGTTTTGAGGTTTGCTTATTAAATAAAGAGTTATACGTATTTTTGTATCTGTAATATTAATGTAATCTGTAATCTAAAATATCTGTAAACCCAGTATTCTCGACAAATATAAATTAACTTTATATTTAACCCTATCTATTATTTAATGGGTTTATTTTTTATGACATAGCAGCTCATTTGTGTTATTATTTTGTGCACCAGTGCTTATATTCTTTTTCGTGTAAATTGTCTTTTATGCATTCGCATCTTCTCTTGTATAGAAATTCCGAAAACATGAAATTCAACTTGATGGAGGCAGTCATTCATATACCTCAACTTCGACTTTCTGTTTCACTCAATTTGAAGATCCACTTTCAAGAGGAAAATAAAAAACCGGAAGCGTATTCTTTAATTATAATATGCATATGAATGAATACTGATTATAAAGCATCCAATGGATAAAATGAAAGCAGAAAAACGAGGTAATGCAATTCATGTTTGACATTTCGCCCACTCGCATTTTTCTGCTGTTTTGCTTGCAGACATGTGTAAAGAAGGTCCGCAGAGATATCGTTGACCTCTGAAGATTCGATGATGCTAGTTGCTTCAGGGGAAGAATCTCACACACATGTAATGAAAGATAAGAATTCTGTAAATAAATAGATGGTTAATTTGATGAAGAATTTGATAAAGATTTAACTTATCGTTTTAAAAGTATAAGTTTTTGAATGTGTGACCTCTCACACTGTGTAAAAACATTCTATGAAGAATGGTTTTTTTACCTTTTATCTGAGCTAGTTTTTAAAGACTTTTAGTTAGTCATTTTCCCTAAATACTCAATCTTGCCACTTTTTTTTTTTTTTTTTTTTTTTTTTTTTTTTTTTTTTTTTTTAGCATATTTAGCTTCATGATCAAACCAATCCAATATGAATTTTTCAAACAAACAAATCAGAAAAAGAAACTGTGCCGCATAGCAGCGGATGATGTAGAATATTTTAGAATTTGAAGGTTAATCTAATAACTTAAGAAATTCTGAACTTAAATTCAGGGTTCTCAGCAAAACATAAATGGCAAATTCCCTGACTTCCCATAACCAAATCTCAAAATTTCCAAATCTTAAACTATCCCAGAGACCAAATCTCAAAACATTCGAAGACTAAACTTGCATACAATGAAATTTTCTACTCATTTTTGCAATCTTTTATCAAATTTTTTTTTTTTTTTTTTTTGCGATAGTTCTTCAAATTTCTCGATATTTTCCCCGGTTGTTTAACAAATTTTATGATTTTTTCCCCCGAAAGTACTTTATGAATTGTGTAATTTTTTTTATTTTCTCTAAAACATTTCCATAAAAAAAAAAAAAAAAAAAAAAAAAATGTAAATTCTGACTTTTCCTACATACTTTGAAATTAACATGACGTTCCGTGACTACTTTGAATTTCCTTAACTTTCCAAATTTTCCATGACGTTGTGGACCCTGAAATTGCTACATTTTACTTTGTCTCCAGATTTATTTATCTTTACTTTTTTCTTTGAAATGATTTATTTCTTTTTTACTGCATTTCCTTTGTAAACTCAATCGATTCTCATTTTATCTGTTACTATTATTTCTAATGCTATGAGATATTTTTGGGTCGCAGGAGATTTTTACAGGAAAATGCTCTACTGAAAGACAATATTTGTCATAAATCAGATACGAATTTTATAAAAGAAAATAGATGATTAAAATATTCTTAACACGAATTAAAAATTTGATAAATTTATTGATTATGATAAAAGTAAAAATAAAACTTAAAGTTGTATTTACCTTTATTAGGCTAGCTTGTAACAAATCCGTTTAAATTTTTCCAATATTATCAAAAAAGAGTAGAAATTTCTTATTTTAATTTTAAAATTAAAATATTGAATACTTTCCAGTTAGGGGCTATGCAAATCAAACGTTATCAATCTTTTGGAAGTTTTGGACCCACTCCCCTCCTTCCGATATCATCCGTTATGTCTCGAAAAATGATCAAAAATGAAAAAATAAAAGTCGATATCAAAAGACAAACTTCCCTCTCACTAGAGATATCTTACGATGTCATATGCCAACCCTCTCATCCACCCACCCCTAAAATGTTAACGTTATATATGCACAGCCCCTTACTGTGTAATATATCGATAAAATTGAAACTCTCCATGCATATATAGTTTAATCATAACTTCATAATGTTATTTATAAGATAATTTTGATATGTTGACAAATTAATTAATGGCATAAAATTCTTTTATTATGTACTAAGTACAGTCGACTCTCGTTAATTCGAACTGATTGAGACCATAAGAAATGTTCGAATTATCCGGAGTTCAAATTACGAAAAGTATGAGAGGAAAACATGTTTAAAGGGGTACTATTACAAAAAAACTAATATTATAATTTTTTTTTTAATTTATTTCGGCTATTATCGTTAGAATACGACTTATATTAAATTGACAGCTATAAACACATAAAATGATTAGAAATATTAAAATAATATAAATAAAGCACAAAAATTAATAATACAGTGTAAAACAACTGCATTTAAAGAGTTTTATTAACTGTATTATAATTCTCTTACCTGAAATTAGATGAACATTTAAGAAATTATTTACACTTATTTATCTTCACTATTAAGAAAATTATCAATTGTTGTTTGCTTAGACCAATTCAATTTTGATTTTTTAGCCAGTTTTTCTATTTGTAACAAACAGTTAAGTTCTTTGTTCTATGACGGCTGCATTAGGATAAATATCCGCAAACATTCAGTTTATTGTGAAATTGACTTTTCTGTGGGTAAGGAAAGCACTTGGGACGTAGTAGCAGAATCTACTCATTGCATTTTTCATGAATTGTTTCAACAATTTCTTCTGCAGTTAAAGGTCCAGACACTTCTAAACAATTGTTAACTGCTACATACTCTACGAAAGTAAATATCACACTGGAACTTTTCAGAAAAGTTTGGAAATTCTATTTCTTCGAAAAGTCTGTCGTTTTTGTCATTTTCATTGCAACCACTATTTTTAGATGGATAGATAAATCCAGCATGTCGAAAGCATTTTTCTATTGTTTCAGGTTGAACGGCGTACCATGCTGCATACAAATTACTGATGGCAGAGAATAATGTTATATCTTAACTTTAGTTAAGATCAATCGAAAATAAAATTTGTTCTAGAATCCTTTTGCGATAATGAATTTCAATTTTGGTGATACCTTGATCCATAGGTTGCAGTTGTGCTGTACTATTAGGGAGTAAATATTCAATTTTTATAGAGCTTAGTATTGGTAGTTTATGACGACTCTGCACATTATCTAACAGCAATAGAATTTTTCTGTTCTGACCAGAAATTTTTTATCCAGTCCTTTTGACCAACAGGCTATGTTTTAACTCCTTTACGTGACTTAATTGATTTTCCAAAAACTAACAATTTTAACTTCTCACTTCCATCCATATTGACACCAATCATCACAGTTATTTTGTCTTCTCTAAGTTTGTTACTTGTGCACGTTTCACCTTTAAAATGTTAAGGTTTTGTTAGGAAGAAGTTTATAAAACAAGCCTGTTTCATCGGCATTAAAGATGTCTTTCATTGCATACAAAAAAATGAGTTCAGGACGTTTTTCGCGGAATTCATTGCAAACATTGAAGTCTACAGCACCACTTTCACCACACACAGTTTTGTACACTGTTATTTCGCAGCTTAAAATGCGTCAGCTATCCTTCGCTGCAATTAAAACTTTTAATATCCATGAGTTGTGCAAGTTCTTTGCTTTAATTGCCAATATAGGTCCATTCAAAGGCACATTTCTTGCCAATGCATCCTTTGTCCATAACAGTCAAACTTCCTCTAAATCCTTATGTGCTGCTGTTCTCATACGCTTTTGACTTTTAGTAAATTTTTCCTTTTCCCATGATTTCAGTATAAATTCTTTATTTTTCAAGTAAGTAGAGAGCGTATTTTTTATTCCATATTCTGCAGCAATTTCTGTTTTAGATCCTACCTTTTTAATAATTTCCACTTTAGCTTCTAGAGTTAAAGATTTATAATATCCACCTGGAGGCATATTTTAATGAAACAAAATCTTTTACTTACTCAAAAGACACTTTAAAAGTTAGTATGAATCATTTCGCATTTCCCTAAGCGGGACCCTTTTCAGCAGACTGTAGGCGCCAAAGATCTGTGATCTACTAGAAAGTTTTTTTTTTTTTTTTTTTTTTTTTGGGGGGGGGGGGCGTATTGCAGCAGTAATCTGCAGTTTCAAAAGTGAAAGGAAATTAAATTTACGTAATTCAGAACAATTCTGGAAAAAAAAAATGAAAGAAAAAGTTATTTTAAAGATCTAAAGTTCGTCAGAATGAAAGGAAAAATGAAAAATTGAATTCCCGTTAGTTCGAATTAACCGAAATCAAAAGAAAATGAGTTCAAATAAACGAAAAATTTTAACATTATTCTGCCATTGAAAACTTCGGGACTTCATGTATAGTTCGAATTAAGCGATGATTCGAATTATCCAATTTTGAATTAACGAGGACCGACAGTATATTTATTTTTATATCATTTATAAATTTTCTAATAAGCGTAATTTTCTATAATGTGCAATATTAAGGGTAAATTCCATTAAGCTAAATTACTTTAAAAATGTAATATTTATAAAATGTGATCTAGAATGTATGATATGCAGTTCTAAAAATAATAGCAATTGAATAGTTCCGATAACTGAAACAAGCAACATGTTGAATGGTTAAAAGTAGAGGGAAAAAAACTCTCAAATGTTTGGAACTTTACACTGATTTTCTCCAAATGAACATTCTGTCATTTACCACTTTCATCGTGTGAACTCTTAAATTTTAGATTCACAAGGAAAAAAATTTTCAGATGAAATAATGATATACATAAATATGATAATAATAATATTACTCATATAAATGGAAATTTTTCATAGTCAGATACAGCATGATTAAAAAATAATTTTTCTGATGCACAGTTATGCGTATGAAAGGACAATTTTTTCCCTTTTTTGAGGGGGAAAAGGGGGGGGTATGGGAGGGTTTTTTTTATGTTTTCACAATTGGGGTTATAATGACGACGAAAAGTGTGTTTCAATTTATTAATTTTTCTGTAGTGACATTATTAATTAATAATATTTTAAAGAAATATTTCAATCGAAAATGTGCATTCAAGTTATGAAGTTTTACAAAGTAACATTATAAACTAAAAGGTAATGAACTATGTCAATTATTATTCTAGTTATGTGTAAAAATCTAACCTCCCTATTAATACTAATTGCGTCATTTTATAAATAACTTATATCTTACTAAATTACAAATCGAATTTGATGCCAGTGCATTTCTATACAATTTTACAAGGAACCTATCCAATAAAAGTAGGGGGGAACTGGGGCACATTGATACAGATTTTTTCTAAGTTTTTTTTTTTTTTTTTTTTTTTTTTTTTTTTTTTTTTTTATTGTCTAGAAAGTAGAAATTTCAAGTTATTTTTCCATGTGCTGTCAGCAAAACTTGTGTAGTGTGTTATAAAAATGTACAATCGTTGTTTTATATAGTATTTTTGCATGTAATTTAAACAAAATAAAAAAAGTAATTTGTATCAATGTGCCCCATCCCCGGGGCACTTTGATACGTTGGAGAAAAATGGAGACAAAATAACACCAATGCATATTTTCCATTGAAAACGAGTTAGCAAACCATTTTATATTTATTTATTGAAATTAAAATCACTCACGCAATTTATTTCTAAGTAATATTAAAACAATGAAAATTAAATGTATAATGACCTGATGTTCTGGTTGTTCCTTGTCCGATTGTTAGCAGTGGTAACTTTGTCATATCTGGCATTTCAATCCCTGCATTATTTTCTTTCTTAGGAAAGATGGAAAACATTATTAGGTTTTCTGTTTATAACTCGGTTTATAAACAGAAAATAAAGGATAATTGTATTAAAAATTCTGTTTAAAATATAATTATCCTTTGCTGTGCTGCAGCTTGTTTCTCTTATTTAACATTAATATCGGAAATACTTTTTTCGCTGGAGAATCCATAGAAATTAGAGATTTGCCAGGCTGCCGTACTTTTCTTTTGTTAGTTCTACCACTACTAGCTGTTAGGTAATTTCGTACGTCTTCTGTTTGCAAAAATACCATAAAATGTTCTAATATAAAAAATTACAGCTATTTCACTTTAGTAAAAACTAATATTAGAAATTTTTGGCAGTATAATGGTTGGATTAAGGAGTGTAGGGTAAAAAAGTAATAAGAGGTAATGAAAAAATGAACTAAAAAAGTATTTAGTTTGTATCAGTGTGCCCCGACATAGACAGTATCAATGTGTCATTTATCATATAGCCATTTTGAACAAAATCAGTACCAAATACAACATTTCATAATTTACTTAACAATAAAGAATTAGAAACTAATAAAAAGTAGTTTTACTTGCCAAAGTGAATATTCTTTGTGGTTGAAAATACTGGAACAGTTCTATAATACCATTTCAATTGTACAACTCAAATTTACTTTTGATCTACAAAAACAATAAATCACCCGTCCCATTTCATCAAACTACTAAATCATGCCAAGGCTTTCTGTATGTAGTTGTGTACACTAGCATCACATTTTGGAGCTGTTTTGAAACTTCCTGTAATGACCCTGTGAGCAGTCGAGGGGATATATCAAAGCGCCCCATGTATCAATGTGCCCCAGTTCCCCCTATACACTGTTAAAAATCTGACCCATTTGCTGCATCGTTACTCCACGGCTTTTATAGAAAACAGTTACTTTACTGTGTTATGAAGCATTCTTATTGATCATAAAAGATATTCTTTAAAAGCTGTGGAGTGACGCTGCAGCAAATGGGTCACATTTTTAACAGTGTAATATTACTGTTAAACTTTTAAAAGTTAAGTTCATTTTTAATTTATTGGTGATCTCTTACGATAAAACAAACTACATATAATTAAAAACTTTTCTACCCGATCTCCTTGCATAAATTAAAACTGAAGTTGTAGCCGAGAATTAATTTTATTCATTTTCTAGGCCTCATAACATACTTCTATAATTTACGAAAGAAACAAATCCATTTTTCATGTCATAACTAATTTAAATGTCTATTGTCGCTTTTTAACGCTCTAGTCTCTAAACAATTTCAAAAAGAAAAGAAAAAGAATAAGCTGTTGATTTGAGCCAATTTCATCCATCCGTGTGTAGTTCTGAAATTTCGAATCCAATTCTATATAGATAAATGATCGAAGTTATTTTTCTTGATTATCATGTAATGGATAGAAGTAATAAACCTCTCAAAAACATTGTCAAAATTTAATTAATTTTAATTCTGAATTAAAACGTCAAACACTCGTGCATAAATAAAAATTACATCGTGACTACGGCAGTTCAATAACGTGTGTTATTCAAGAACGCAATTAACTCTCTTGATGGAAGGTGTACGAAAAATGTAGAGTAAAATAGAATAAATCCAAAAAGCTAATAATTTAGTTTTATATTAAAATAAAGGATTTTTATTCTATAATAGAATTGTAATTTTTAGTAAAAAAAAAAAAGTAAAATTAGAATTATTATCTATAATATATAATAAAATTAAAATTAAGTAAATTTATAATCAAGTTATAAAAAACACTAAAATATTGTATTGTCATCGGAAACTCACCTTGTGCATAATTTGTATCATCGTAGCCTATCAGGAAGCGATTTGAAAATAGATGAAATTTATTCTCCACGTCCATAAACCAGGTTGAGTTAAATGAAAGAGAAAAGAAAAAACATTTTACTTTTTATAAAAAATGCGTTTTTCTAGAATTATTTACTCACGATTTCAAAACGTAACTTTTTGATCTGACAAAGTAATAAAAAAGGTTTTTTTTTTTTTTTTTTTTTTTTTTTTTTTTTTTTTTTTTAAGGGAAGGGGAGCGGGGTATAATTAAAAATAAAATATTTTCAGGGTTATGTTTAGGAAAATTTTAGGTCCTTTAAAGGACTTTTCAAAAATAATTTATCTTAAAACAGGACCCTTCACAAAATTCTTTATCCCCAAATAGGATCCTTCACAAAACATTTTATTCTAAAACAGGACCCTTCACAAAGTTATTTCTCTCTTAAATAAAGTTTTCGCACAAATTTTTCATCTCCAAATTGAACTTTTCACAAATTTAATCATTTAATAATAAAGTCTGGCCTGTAAATAAGCAGTTG
Source organism: Maratus speculifer (assembly GCA_964019185.1). Classification (NCBI taxonomy): domain Eukaryota; kingdom Metazoa; phylum Arthropoda; class Arachnida; order Araneae; family Salticidae; genus Maratus; species Maratus speculifer. The sequence goes on along the minus strand of OZ025295.1, from coordinate 178,018,388 downwards.
AACTCACCAGAGAGCATATTACTTAGCTTTTTATATATAAAAAATACAACCTGACGACATCGATAATTTAAAATTCGTAAAATTCTGACTAGAATTTTCACAAATGAGAAAAAAATTCACAATTTCGCAAAAACAGGATCCTGTGATAAAAATCTGGAAAGACCCCTGAATTTTAAGGATTAGGTAGTGATAAAATCTTGATTAAAAATGCATATTCCAAGAAAATTCAAATAAAAACATTCACATATTCAAGATTTATGAGTCAATTTATTCTACAGAAACAAAAATAGCCTTTCGACAAATTGAAATCCAAAAATCATTACATTGCAGCAATTTTCAGCTTTACAGTGTTATTTACTCCCGCTTTCAAAACGAAACTTTTTGCCTGATAGAGTAATAGAAAGGGGTTTTTTTAGGGGATTTCATTTTAAGGTGCGTTCGTAATTATGTAAATACGTAGCACCTACTGTTGTCATTCAGTCCGTCCGTCTGTCTGTCTGCATATAACAACGCAAAAACTACCCAACTGAATCGTTTGAAATTTAAAATATATAATTACTACATAATTTTGTAGAATCATTCTAAATTTTATGAAAATCGGGTGCATAGATGAATTACAGAGACAATCAAAAGAGTTCCGTTACATTACGGTTAATTGGGGAAAAATGTTTCAAATGCATTTTAATGGTGTTATACTCATTCGAAAGTAATAATATTGATATGCATCTAGAAAGTACGTATTATAATATACATTTTGCATAATCTGGGGTGCAAAGAATATTTGTTATTGATTTACAAGGCCACACAAAAGTATTCCATTGCATAATAGTATAGAGAGAACATTGTTTGGTGCGCATTTTAATTGTAATTTTTTACAATTTTATGAGATTGATGTATGAGAGAGATATTTTTAAAACTTCGTTATCGTACGAACGCACCTCATTTGCTACGCTTCACGGGCAATTTCCAACTTGTTTTTCTATAAAATTATTTTTAAGTATTACATAGTGATTAAGTATTGATTAAATTACATATTGAAAAAGAATTTAAGTAACATTTTTACATACTCAAGATTTATGGATCAATTTATTTTATAGAAACAAAAATCACCTGTCGACATATCGTAATCCAAAAATAATTACATCGCAGAAATTTTCAGCTTTACCAGTATTATTTTCCCGCTTTCAAAACGAAACTTTGTCTGATAAAGTAATAGAGATTATTTATTTTAGGAAGGAGGGCTATTTTTCTGTAAAACTAAATTATCCTTAAAGATTAGACAGTGATTAAATCATGTCTAATCTTTAAGATTTGAATATGTAATTAAATCATGTTTAAATTATATATTCAAAGAAAATTTAAATAAATAGAAACATTTTCACATATTCAAAATATTTTAATTTATTCTATAGAAACAAAAATCGTCTATCGATATATTAAAATCCAAAAATCATTGCATAGCAAAAATTTTCAGTTTTACTAATATTATTTACTCCGGCTTTCAAAACTAAATTTTTTGTCAGGTAAAGTAATAAAAAGGATTTTTTTTTTTTTTTTTTTTTTTTTTGGTATAATTAAAAATTATTTTTAAAGATTGGATAGTGATTAAATCTTGATTGAATTACACATTCAAAGAAATAAAAACATTTTCACATATTAAAGCTTTATGAATCATTTCTTCTTTAGAAACAAACATGAAAAACTGCCAATAAAATGCTACGTGTAATTTATTATATAAGAAAATTTTCTGTTTTTTTTTTTTTAAGTTGTAATCGAAAAAAAATCGTAGAGACAAATTATGCCTTGGAATAATCATGAAAGCTGATAAATAAAAAATAATTTTTATATTTATTACTATTTTAAAAATGGTGGTCAAGCTTCTAAAATCCCAAAACCTCAATAACTTTTTTCTTCTTTTTTGACAAGACAAATCTTTTATAAATACATTGCCGCCTTCATGTAATGAAAATCTGAAAAATGTGTTCCTAAGTACCAGCTGACCTAAAAATGACCAAATAAGCAAAGCTCGTAAGAAGGCATCAGTAGGTTATGAATGATTTTATGAATGCAATATCCCGGAGCATTTTATACAAACTTGCTTTCTTCAATTTTTTTCCCTTCGCTTCCAACGAAGCAGGGCAGCCTACTTATTTTGAGCTAACCGCAAACTGTAGTATATAATTATGAAACTGAAAATTCTTATACAACGTGAATCTGTATATCAAGAAACGTCTCGTTTAGCATTCTTATAGCGGTGAATTAAATCGGACAGAAGAATTCTTTAGCAATAATATAACGCCAGATAAATGCGCGCTTTTCGCAAGAAATTAAATTTTTAGACTTAAATCTGTTTCTAGTTCTTTAAAATCATAAATTGATCCTATTTTTCGCGTTCAATGCAATTATGTGAGATAGCTCTAAATGTATTTTTTGAGAAATGTGTATTTTAAGTATATAATTACAGCAATTTGCAAAATAAATATGAAGTATTCGATTTCTTATAAAACATATGTGAACTAAATAGGTCTAAAATTCTTAAATCTATACATGGCATCACCTGCAAAATCCTCAATCCCCCCCCCCCCCCCAAAGACACACACCTCAAAAATAAATAAATCCCGAACAATAATCGTTAATTCTCTATGAAAACCATCATATATAAAATGCGACTAGTACCAATCTGGTATTACTAGCTTCTATATTAATTAATGTATAGGTATGTTACGTTCGCTCAGAAAGTAGTTAATCTACGTATTGAAATTGTGCCAAATTTTCAAATTTTCAGCATTAACGTCTAATTTTTACATCTCATTTAGACTCTTCAACTAATATTACCTTAGCATACCAAATGACAAATTATTCTAACCAATAGTTAACCCCTTGGGGACGAGCGACACGTATACGTGCCGCAAATAGGCTTAAGAATCCGTGTTTATCACCACCAGTAAAATTATACCGTAAATTTTTCCTTATTTAATTAGAGCATTTTTTCGATTTAAAAAGTCACAAATTTCTGTTTCTTAAAACCGGTGATAAAACATTAAAAATTTCGTAAAAGTCTTCCGTCGCGATAGGGTTAAAGAATTTTATTTCCGTTTACACAGGCTTTATTGCATCTTTCGAATTAACTTTAAATAAAAAAATTATGCATTTAAAAAAAATTATATAGAATTGAACATTTTAAGTTTTAAAATAAGGGAATAATTGGAAAATTCATAATGTTTAATGTAATGTTATAGTAAATTAAATATCTATAATATATATTTCTAGCAAGAAAAAGGAACAAATATGGAGGAAGAGATTTTAACATTTTCTTTCTTTTCGGCTATATGTTTAATCCAGCACTGAAAAAAGTAAAGAAATAAGTAAAAGTAGACGAAATTAATATTAATTTTAAAATAAGTAACAAGATTAAAAAAGTAAACAAGATTAGATATATAAAAGTAGAAGAAATTAATTTAAAAATGAGTAACAAAGTCTCAAAAGTAAACAAGATTAGATAAATGAAAGTAGAATAAATTAATATTAATTTAAAAATTAGTAACAGAATTACAAAAGTAAACCAGATTAGATAAAATAACAGAGGAAGAAATTTGTATTAATTGAAAAATGAGGAAAAGGTTTAAAAAATAAGATTAGATAAATAAAATTTATGTTTGTTTTAACAAACTCTCAGTAAAATATTTTATCTTCGAACATTTTTACACACTTTTAAAGTGATAAAACTTAAAATTTTGAAACAAATGAGTTATGAAAATGAATCGCATAAAATATATTTCTAAACTGTCTTAGATTTGCAAATTATTTGATTTCCAATGCATTTAGTTTAATAATTTCCTGCTTGAAAAAGACAATGCATCTTTTTAATTACTATTGATTAATTTTGTGTCATTTAATTTATAAATGACTCTAGTGCTATAAGAGATACATATATAAAGATTTATTTATCAATCACCAGGTTAAAAAATTCTGCATCGGGTCGGGTTGTCGCTAATACTTATCTGTGCGAAACAGGTTCACGTCGGGTTGAGTTGAAATATTTCAGATTATTGGTTGTACTCAGATTGACACGAGTTCTCAAAAGAAAAACCTGAATATTTTTTTATAAAAAAAACTATATATTAACATTAATGAATGTACATATGTTCATTTTTATAAAGAAAATTGCTCATAAAGGTATAATTGTAGACTATTTTTCCATAATTATATTAAAATTTAAATTAACTTTCTTTCATTTGGGGTTCAGGTTTGTATTATTCCAAGTTCGGGTCAATTCGGATTTCCGGGTTTCAAACAGATGTAGTGAAGGGTAAACAGGGGTATACGCCGTGTACCTTTTGAATTTTTTTAGAAGCTCCGTATACCCCTGTTTCTCAAATAAAGCATAAGTGTATACACTAGCAATGAAAAAATATGGTAATAGTGTTACCCTCTGCCTATACCGTATATTCTCTGCTCTTTTTACGACTACAACATTAGTTTCAAAATGACTTTAAACAAAATTTTCGGGTTCGGATCGGCTTAATCCTATCCGCATAGAAGTATATATACCAAGTATACATTTTTGCAGTTGTTTCATCGAAGGAAAGGAAAAAAGGTCTTACGATCAATATTGAATGCTAAACATGATTTAAACGCATAATCAGTGTTGGATTTAGACACTTTTTTCGGGGAGGGACTAGTGGCTCCGGGGGGAGGCCATTATAGAGTTCCGGGGGAAAATTGCACTTTTTGACCAAAAAAACCCATTAAAATTTCACATTTTCTGGGAGAAAGAATGTCCCCCTCCGGGCCGCCCTCTGAATTCCTCATAATTCACTTTTAAATAAGTCAAAACGCTTTAAACATATACTTAAACTTTTGGTATTCAGTAGTAAGCTAACTATAAAAGAGAAATTGGTAATATAAACTTTACATAAAACATCCACCCCTTCTCCGATACTGCTGGCTATTAATATCATATTACACTGGGACATATCCACGTTACAGAGGATGAAAAACAAGAAGCAGACTTCAAGGAAAATGCCACTAAAAACAAGAGGAAAACTTAACAAGTAAATGTAAATGAGAAGGAAAACAATATGCAGTTGTCGGAGCAATTAAAGAATAAGAAAAATGTTCGGCGCATAATATACGAGCGTGTGCGTGTAAGCAAAGTGAAAAGGAAAGGCCGATTATCTTAAAGCTTGTTTTAGAAACTTAAATTGCTGTAGGCATTTCTTTTCAATATGGCAAAATGTATTTATTTAGCACTTAAACATTATGATAAAGTTTCAACTTGAATAAGATTAACGGAAATTATTTTTCTTGGAGAAGTAAAAATGATGAACATTTTTAATTTGGTCGACATATATATTTTTAAATGTATTTCAAATATAACTTTGGCAAGTGTAAATCTTTAAGAGGGATTAGATATGGCCTATTTTCTAGAAAGTCTGAATAAGTTTAATTAGAGTATGGTAATAAATTTATCCGGTCACTTACTTATTCATCGACGCCTAATTATTTAAATACATATATATACTCAGATGACGAATATATTATTGAAGTGCATTCCTCCCTTTAATAAAAAATAGTCCATATTAAAGATTTGATATTTTATGATCTACAGCCAGTTATTGATAGCCAGTAAATTAAACTGATATATATTGTGTCTTCTTTTATTTGTCCAATAACTAATTCCATAATTTATTAGCTTAGTTAAAATCCCGGCCGCAGAATCAGCGTAACGCTGCGACGTACGTCGCAAACTCCGTGAAGGACTTTTGTAGCTGCGGGGAGATTGCACTTTTTAACCACTGAAAACAAAAAATCTAAAAATTTTCTGTGGGGACACTTCATTGCTCCGGAAGAGAATGTCCTCCCCCCCCCCCGGGCCACCCCTATGAAACTAACACTGACTTATCTTCTGTCTTTATTAACTAAAAACTACATTCTATTGCATAATTTCTGAATAAAAACGTCTGTCAATTTCATGCGTTTCCGAATAATAATTAATTCAGAAATCTACCAGAAAGTAACTCTTTTAGGTTTAAAAACAACTTTAAGTCTGTTTCTTTTTCTGTTCAAAAATTGTTCTTTTTTCTCTCCGTTTACTTTCTTAAAAGTTAAAACGGATTTATTTTGTAGGTTTTTGTTACGAAATATTATTCAACCCAGGCAAGGATATGTTTAAATAGTTACTTGTCTTTTCTAGCTCACCACGCTTATTATTAATGCTTATTTTACTGTCTGAATCAGTAGGGGTTGCTTTAAAAAACAACATTCTTCCAAAGTGAATCCGGGCTGCGGAATGCCTATTAGTTTGTTTGAAGAAACTGTCCTGCCTTCATTTCCATTTAAAGATGAAAACGGCGAATCTTTAATTAGAGACTGCTTGCCGGGAATGCCGGGGAAAATAGCAATATAAGTGCAAAAGGGTTTTAGAACTTCAAGAAGGAATGCCTGCTTATTTTCATTTTTTATGTTGTTTGCAGCTGTTTTAGGTGATTAAGTTGTCGCGACATGCTTAACGTAGTGGAAAAAATTGTTTAAATGTTGAATAAATTAAATTTTTTTACATAAAGAAGTTTTAACTTTTATTTACGAGATTTTTTTTATAAGGGATTTTCAGATTGTTTAAATTAATCTTCTATCTTTGTAACTACAGAGGAACCTGCTAAAGTGACCACCTTGGTAAAGTGGCCACCTGGCTAAAGTAATCGCTTTTAGAAAATTTTACTTCTGCACAAATAAAATATGAGAATTGTCCAGTGATGTGACCGCCTGTCTAATGTATCCGCAGCGGATACATTAGACGGGTGGTCACAATCCGCATGTGTAAACTGTCCAGTCTGCCATTGTCAATGTTATTTGAATTGTAAAACGTGACCTGCGTGTCGTTTATTATTTCTGCGTGTCGAACATTTTCAAACTAAAAGACTAAAGTGGTCATTTTCTGAAATTTTATTTTGATCCATTAAAAAAGTACAGGAATTTATCTCCTAGAATGACTATTTGCTTAATGTATAAAGTGACCACTTTATTCTTTATTCTAATATTTGCAATTGTCTAAGGTGATCTTTACTGAAAAATTTATTACTGCCAGTCATAGAAACATTATCATTATACAATTACAATGAAAATAAAAATGCATATAAATTACAGAGTACCTTGCTGTTGGTGTTATTTAAATCAATCACTACGGAATTTCAACTGTATTCAAAAGAAGCAACGTGAGTTAAGTAAATTATCTTCTATGTAGTATATTTTAAATTAATGATTCGGTTATTATTGTTGTTAATTAATCAGTTCATTACTTAGAAATAGAGCATTTTTCCTTATATATATATATATATATATATATATATACACACACACACACACACAGTCGACTCTCGTTAATTCGAAATCGGATAATTCGAATCTTCGCTTAATTCGAACCAAATATGAAGTCCCGAAATTTTCAATGTCAGAATAACATTAAACGTTTTCATTAATTCGAACTCATTTTCTCTTGACATCGTTTAATTCGAACTAATGAGATTTCCGATTTTTCATTCTTACTTTCTTTCTCACGGATTTCAGATCATTTGAATAACTTTCTTTGATTTTTGTGAAAATTATTCTGAACGAGTATAAGTATACATATAATCTCATGCATTTAATATCAACTTTCTAAGTGCCCTGTCTGTCCATCAGTGACGCTTCAGATTTTTCTTCCATTGTGCTTGTTTCTAATCTTCTAATTAGTTTATGCATTTATACATTTTAATTTAATATTAAGTAATATTCTGATGGTAAGAGACATAATAAATTTAAAAAACACTATAACATTAATTCCTTTGTAATAGTACCATATTAAGCATGTTCTCATTTCATAATTCGAACTTCGGATAATTCGAATATTTCTTGTGGTTCCGACGAGTTCGAATTAAAGAGAGCTGACAGTTTTTTTTTTTCTTTTCTTTTCATCACAATATTTTAATATGTCAGTTTGAAAGATACTCTGTACAGTGACCACCTCTATATAGTGACCATTTTAGGTCCCAAAGATGATCACTTTAGACAGGTTCCACTGTATTACTTTTTCCTTATAAAGCACTTTTTTATGAAGAAAAGAGATTAAAAATTTCTGAAGAAAAATAATGTACTGATATGAGAAAATTAAGTACTTTATAAATTATTTAATATTCATACTTCCGGCTAACTGTGGTCCCAGTTCAGAATACCAATCATTAATTGATCATTTCATCATTGAATATGAAACAGAGCTGTTCAATACGGCTCCCATTCTCCTGATTGCTGTTGCTATCTTTTCTTAAAAGTCGATATCCATTTTTTTCTGCCACCAATAATATTTTCATGTTTTTAAGTTATCGACGCGATTGAGGATTCTTCCCATTTAAATCTTTTTAAAATACGTCCCTTTCAGAATAATGTCACTAAAATATCTCTATTTACAAAGATTTATGTTTCATTTGTATTTTTGCAAAGGAGTTCTACATTGTTTCTTGAATCGAAGGATTTTTAAAGCTACCACTGTGAGATATACAAAACTCCTCGCAAGACAAACCAACATCACAATGAAACACATTCATCAAGAGTTTTTGTATTTGAAAAATATTAATTCTTTTTCTATAAACTAACGGGCATCATTTTGGCGAACATGTTTCATTGAATAGACATTAACGAGGTCGAAACTTCAGCTATCTTAGGGTTAGAGCTTTTCGGGAACAAAAACTCTTGACCAGTGCATAATAGGGATGCACCGGATATCCGGCTCCTGCCGGATATACTGCTTATTCGGCACTCGAACCGGATATTCGTTCCGGCCGAATATTTTAATATCCGGTTGCCGGATAGTAAAACATTTTTTAACATCTGTTTTTTATATTTAAAAACAAATGTAAAACTAATTTGCTCCTTGCATACCTTATCTTATTAAAAAGCAATGTTAACAAAAATAAATACTTGTATATTTTCACAATTATGAAATTATAATGTTTATATGTAAATGAAGATATATTTAAAGTATGACAATATTTTGTCATAACCTATAACAGCAATTGTAAAAACAAAACTAGAATATGTACTTCAACTTCACATTTTTTATTTCTCTTAAAAATTGTTCTTAAATTTCAGTAATGAAGTAATTTTACACCTCTCAAAAGTTTTATTGTAATTTTCACCAGTCAAAATTTAACTCAGTGTTCAATAATTCTGTCATAACTGTAATTGTAAAACCAAAACTAGAATATCAACTACAATTTCAACTTTGTTTTGCTTTCATTTTTTTTTTTTTTTTTTTTTTTTTTTTTAGTAATGAAGTAGTAGACTTTTATAGTTCTTCTCAAGTGTTTTGTTAATAACTTTATTATTAATTTGAATTATTAATATCAACAAAAGAGAAAGGTATAAATATCTAATCTAAAAGTTTTATGAAGTTGCTGTTAATACGTCAAAAATCCGAGTCTGAAATGTGTACAATGGGGCCATCTTATAAGTGCTAAAGTATTGAGGATTAAAAACTATGTAGAAAAATAAAGTTTCCAACAAACTAAAGAGTTTATTTATGAATATTCATACTCCAGATTCAAAGTGTGTTTCTTTAGAAAATCAAGAACAAAATGGTGCTGATAATAAAGAAACCATTCAATTTTTGTTGGAACATCAATTGCACAAGTTAAGCAGTCAACAATAGAAAAAAATGTGGTAAAAACAAAAGAAAAAAATCATTAAATATACAAATTAGATTTTTAAATAAAACATTTTAGTAAAAATTTCCAAAGCAATTGAACTATGCCTTGTTATATAAGTCACCCGCTCATGTTAAAATTGCAAGTGATATTTTAAATAAAGTTCATTCTGAAACTTGCTCTACGATGCAAAATAATACTTAATTAGAGCTTAATAGGAAAACTGTAATGCTCACTCAGAGTCAAGAGGAGTAACATACATAACTATCCCATTTTTGTTAATTATGTGTCAACAGGGTAAAAATATTTTTTTCTGTTAGTTAATCGATACAATGCATCTATAAAAACATCAAGACACTACCTAAATCTGATGATAGAGACTAAAGAAAGGGTAGAAAAAAATATGCATGTAAAGTTAGAAGTTTTATAAGTAATATTGAAAAGGCAAAATATTATTACATTTCAATATTTAATTATTACTATGTTTTTAAGTAACTTTGACTTAATAAGTGAATTGAAATCTATTAATACTTGCATAATATAAAATTTCAATAATTTTTTTTTTCTTTAAACAAGCATAAAATTGAAATATTATTAAAATTAAAAATGAGAAATTATTCGGCCGGATACCGGATATTCGGTAAAATTTTGTGCCGGATATCCGTTATTCGGTATCCGGCAAAAATCCACATCCGGTGCATCTCTAGTGCATAACTGTGATATACGTCAATCTTGTAGGGATAAATGAAATAGGGGATAAAGTGCACCACGACTATCAACTATATGCATATATAAAAACATTAACTGTAAAGCAATATATAAACTATTAATTTAATACAAAATTACCACATTGAACATGGAAAAATAAATTAAAATGAATATAATCGAAATTTATAGAGCCACAAAGTAGAATCTTCAGGCCCACAAATACTTTGGCACTATACTAATAAAGTGTTCATCTTCTGTAAAAAGTTTCTTCTTCGTATTAGCCATGAAAAAGTAAAATAAGAATTTGGGGCTACCAACACACATAAAAACAAACAAAAATGGAGAAAAACATTAAATAAATTATAATGACATTAAAATGGATAGAAAAGGAAAAAACACCAGACACTATAGTTACCCCTAAAATGAGTTATATATGACGACCTCAGAAGTCAAGGGGTACAAGTGACAAAATTTCGATTTGGAGTAAATTGAGTTTAAAGATAATTGATGTTAAATTGGAACATTAATAACAATTGAGTGAATTGAAATAGGAAATTTCTGCTTGTTGCATTCTGGTGTTTAAACTCTTATTTCAATAACTGTTAAAAAATAAAGTATAATTTTCTTTAAATGTATAATTAATCAATATTGTTTGTTTTTCGAAAAAAGTGGTTTGCCTCTATAACTCAGCAAATAATAAGAAAATCACTTATATTTCTTTACCTGAAATGAAAAAAACATTTTTACGTCGTCTGTATATTTAGTTTATTTTTTTCAATTTTGTCACTTATACCCCTTGGCTTCTGGGGTCCTCATTTGTTTTGTGCGAAAGTTCTCAATATGAGCAACAAGGAATACAAAACATGGCAACTTTTAAAAGCCGTGTAACTGTTGAATTTTATTTTTTTTTTTTTTTGGCTCAAGATGAATCTATTTCGTCAAGTTCGTTGAAATGGTTAAACACCTTGGCTTACTATTCCCCTAATCAATCAAAATACAAAAAATTACTTTGCTTTAAAAAAAATAAAGTTAATGCCCTTTGATCTTTGTTGTGCTTCCATCATTTCAAAACTAACAAAGATTGAACAATAAAGTAAAAATAAGGTTATACCAGAGAGGAATGTACTAAAAGAAAGTCTCGGAAAAGTGCAGGAATTGATAATTCGTTCCAGAACAATGGAGCATAACTCATAAGAAAGTAAAAGGCATCAGCTTCTAGATTCCAAACGTGCTTCAAAAGACCGCAACCATGTTTAACTGACTTTCTTCTATACTAAGACAGTAATTGAAGCTCGAGCACATCGTTTAATGGTAGACTTTCTTAATTTGTTTATTTTTATTGTCGGCTATACACTGTGAATATAAACTCTTGAGCAAAACTTTAGGGTAATAGTACACATCAAGACAAACAATATTAAATAAACTAAGGGTTCCACAAACATCTTGCGAAGGAGATAGGCGCCATTGAAGTTTATTGTCCAAGATTTCAAATGATTGTAAAAAATAAAGAAATTGGTAATTCGTTTGAGGTTTTCGCTGAAACTATTTTTTATGTCAGTATTTTCTTGAAAATAAATTTTAAAGGTAAAGTTTTAAAAAATGTCGATAGAGAGCGCGTTAGACTTTGGAGTAACGAAATTTTTTTTTTTAATATTATTAACTGCTTTCAAACGCTTTGACTTTCTTAAATTTTAACCTCAAAATCTGAATTGTTGGGAGTGGGTATGTAGCGCAAACTGAATTCTGTGCAGGGAAGTTGGGGGGGGGGGGTCAAATTTCATCTCCTAACACAGTTCAGTTTAAGCTACTCAACCAACTAGTTTATAGAAATAGACTTAATATTTTTCTAATACAAAAATTCTTGATAAACTTGCGATTCAGATTTTGAGCTTATTCTTCCTTTGTAGAACCTGGTTATGACAATTTGTTCCTTCCCTCAAAAGATGAAAAATATTACTGATCAACTTTTTTTTTTTTTTTTTTTTTTTACAAACACAGAAAAATACATAGATCGTATTTGTGATTTTATACACATATAAGCTTACTACGTGTGCGCAACTAGTGAGATATCCCCTATTCAGGCAAAAAAGAATAAAAACATAAGTATACGAATTGAAAATATGAAAAATATTACTGATCAACTTTTTTTTTTTTTTTTTACAAACACAGAAAAAAACATAGATCGTATTTGTGATTTTATACACATATACGCTTACTACGTGTGTGCAACTTGTGAGATATCCCCTATTCAGGCAAAAAAGAATAAAAACATAAGTATACGAATTGAGGTGCTAAATAGAGGTGCCCATTTTCAGTGAATATTTGTTATGCAGGTCTTATCGTATAGATTTTAAATGTGATAAAAATATTATTTTTTTTTTTTTTTGAAAAATTTGGTCAATCTGAACCCAACCTACAAAACTAAAAAGCTAACATCCGCAACCGAAGCAAGAAAGTCAACCCGATTCGCAACAGAAAAAATATGTGGCGTCAAAAACATTGAGCGTCCCCTAGAAAAGATTTCAAGGTCACTAAATAAATTTCTGTTCCGAAAATCCAAATGAAATTCTGTTCAAAAATCCATTTTAGTTTTGAGGCTCTTTCACAGATTTGCAGAAATGTTAAATTGAATTAAAATAAGTATTTCAACATTACTACACCGTATTTGTATATATGAAGCTAACATGATGTTTAATATTGCACTAGTTATACATTCAGATTTTTCATCATACTATTCTTTTCTTAGCATAAAATGTTATTCAACAGTTTAATAAGAACCATAGTATTACAGTGTGGGTATGCACAAATTTATCTTTCTGCATCAGAGAAAGAGAAAATATGAGACCCCTCTACATTTTATTGAGTCCCTCCCCCCTATTATTCACTTCTAGCTACGGTCCTGAACCCGACCCTAACCGGAAGCAGGTATATTCGGGTAAGCCATGCAAGACTATATCCTAGAACCAGTCGTGAAAATAAGCAGCAACTTCATAAAGCAAAAGGTGATAAGAACAAAAACAAAAATACAAATCTCTAAAAAAAAATATGTGCGTCAACGAATTGAGAAAACATAAAACTGATTTGTAAACAGTAGTGACCAATACATAAATGGGAGGAGTGGAGAGCAAATTGTTCTAACATTAGTCGAAACAAAAATTTATTTACTAGCATGTTTATTGTAATTTTATGCAAGACCTTGAAATTCAATTTTATTATTCGTGTAGAAACATATAAACGGTTTATGCTAAACAGGAAATCTTTAATGATTTATTCATATAGCTACGCAGTAATGTTAAAGAAACATAACTGTATTTTTTAAGAGCGTCCTGACGTAACTTCTCTAAATGAAGCCTATTTAAATTGCTAGGTTACGATCTTCAATCCGCACGTTAATACTGCACGTGAAGGTTAATTATTTTGGGATTAATTTTTATAAACGAACAAAGTAAACATGATAGAAGACTTATTGATAACAGGTAATCCTTTGGGCTTCAATAATTGCACAATTATTCGTGAAAATATAAATATTTACGAATTCTAATATTTCCATAAAATATATACAAAAACTACAAATTACCAATCATATTTTAAAAATATAAATCTCGTAGTTAACCCGCAAGGGATAATTTACCTTCAATGATATTAACATAAAACAGGTCGGAAATTGCGCGTCAAACGTAGCAACTAAGGTGCGTTCGTACTATAACGAAGTTTAATATTTTTGATACAATACAATATCCGAAATCTTTTGTGTGTTCCTGTAAATACTAAATGTTTTCTATTATACAAAAATTAACTTGCAGTAAACCGCAACGTTTATCAATTTCATAAAATGTGAAATATTTTAATATAATTTAAACACACCCCAAACAATGTTTCCTCCTAAACCATTAAAATGCGTACCAAACAATATATCAATATACGTAATAGAATACTTTTGTGATGATCTGTATATTAATAAAAATATTCCTTACACCACAGATTATACAGAATGTATATTTTAATGTATATTTCATAGATGCGTTTGAATCATATTACATTCGAAAAGGTGTAAAATCATTAATATGTTTTGGAATTTTTTTTTTCCGTTGACCGAAAGGAATACTTTTGATTGTTCCTGTAATTGAACTATACATTCAATTTTCATAAAATTTGAAAAGAGTCGACAAAATTATGTAATAATTATATATTTTAAATTTCAAACGATTCGGTTGGGTAGTTTTTGTGTAGTTATATGCGGACAAATAGACGAATTGAACGACGACTATAGGTGCTACGTGTTTAAATAATTACGAACGCACCTAAAAAGGCAGTAAAAGTGATGCCATTTACCTAATGTCTCAGTTTACGCTTTTCCGATATTCAGAAGTCCGAAGAATCATTCTACGGATCATTGTGTGCAGGACGCCCCAAGTCGGATTTTATTTTTAATACAGAAATAATTTTTACTTTCACTTGCGCTATTAATGTAAAATATTAATAAGGTCTTCAGTAATTAATATAGACTTTTTATGGAAATTACTACAATTAGGTATATTTTGTAATAAATTGAAAATAAGATTTTTGATTCACAGATTGTTCACGAGGGATTATCAATTACTCGGAAATCCGGAAATCGGATAGATTACGACGAACATCCCATATCTGTGCAAGAAAATTTAGGGAGCTGATTTAGTCGATAAATGTTTAGATGTAGATTATGCGATTTTTTGGCGTTAAGTAAGATGATTTGATAAACTTATAAATAAAATAAAACAGAATAGAAATAATAATTAATATAAGAAGGCTCGATATCCTGCTCGCCATCGCTCCCCAACCCCCAGTGCATTGCAACTCAATTCGCATTGGGTCAGCTACGCGATCCCAGTTCCCTATTTCCAGCAATTTCACATGAGAAACATTAAAAAGTTTTGTAAATAAAAAACTAATGGTAACTTCGTTAAAAATGTAAATAAAACTGAATTTTTCTCAACAATAAATATTCCTCAATGTTGCACAGTACGGCTTCAATTCAATTAAAACTCTGAAAGAAATTACGCTAACGAAATGAAAACTACTGCCGTGTCTAAAAGATAAACTTGATCAGAAAGCTGATTCGCTGAAGGAATCACGGCACTGTAAAACAAGCCAATGGCATTGTTGTCCAATAAATTAAGGCTCCAACAATTCGAACTAACTTATGCTGCATTAATCAACGAAGTGGTAATCACTGAGTTCCAAGATAATATACGAGGAGCTAACAAACTAATCCACTTTCTACCATGACCGCATTTAAATTACAATACGCTCAAATAATGATTCCTGCACTTTATTAGTATTAGAAACATTTTTTCAAACATTTCCAAATTCTCTATTTATCAATTATTGTGTTTTCTACATCTTTTTGATATTTTTCATGAGCAATACTTAACAAATTTTTCATTATTATTATTTTTTTTAATTTACCTAAAACTTTAGTAAGGTGCTACGCACCGCCGTTTGACGCCATTTTATATTTTTTCGCCAAGCGTCACAGGATACGGAACTTTTCCAAGGATATGTAGGCCAGCAGTATTTCCCGGTGTTCCATACTACACGAATACGTTTGCCATCAATATTTTCATAGAATACAATTTATTGCCATAAAACAGGACTATTGATAATTTATTACCGTGTATTTAAAAAATAAGAGCCTCGTACCATCTACCACAAGCACTTTTTTTAGTAATAAAACTGGACATAACGTAACTATAGGAATTATTATTATTTATGAAGTTTCTTTTTAAATACTAGAAACTAGGCTCTTTCATACATCTTTACAAAAATTCTTAAAATAATAATAATAATGGTATTTTTATTTAAGAGGTTTCCTGTAGGAGTAAGATAAGTGAGGAAAGCAATAGAATTATTTGAAATTAAAGAACTCGTTTACTTTTGAATGAATGAATGTTTAAAAAGCTTTTTTTCTAATAGTTAAAAAAATGAATAGAAAAAGTTTAATTATTCTTGAAAAAATTTTTATCAAATTTTTTCTTTTCTTTTTATTTGTTTATTTTTGTAATTAAAAAATGCATTAGAATAAGGGGAGTCATACTTTTCAATTACTTCAAAATTCGAATTTTTATTTGTGAAAATGAAATAAACACCTTCAAAAAGGGGAATTAAAAAAAAATTGTATAAAAATCGTTTTGAACTATATTAAAATTTGAAAATCAAACTTGGAAAGTCATAATTTACAGCTAAAAAACACAATATTTCAAGTTAAGGAGTAGCCCAAATAAAATAATTTATGCTTTGTCTAAGTTGCAAGTATAAAATACATATATATACATCAAAGTTATTTCGAGAAACTTTAAAATTAAAAAACAACAAAAATTAATTTTTGTAATAAAATAATAAATTTTGTCCTCCAAATTTCAACATAGCTTAAAATGTGCCTTTTGATAATTGTAAATGGCTTTTACATCTTTAGTAACATTTGAAATAAAAAATAATTTTGAAATAAAACTTGTTACAAATCTCAGATACGTAGGAATACATGGAATGACGAAAATAGCTAACAGCATTCTATTAAGTTTTTATAAAATATTAAGTTTAACCAATAAATTTTCCGATTGCATTTCTTGGGATATCTTTCACTTGTCGTAAATTTTGCAGTGCAATTAAAACGTAACAATAATGATCAATTAAAAAAAAAGTTAAGTATTAATTTTCTAAGAGATATTTTAAATACTCGAATGCAACAAACGTCCATAGACTTAAACATTACGGAGAATTCCGAAGCTAAGTGACCAGCATCTTTAAAATTTTTGTTGCTGTTTACTTTTGAATTTCATATTTCTGACTATAGTGCGATTTTGAACATCCTTACTTATTATCACGGTTCACTTTATCAGTAATCGGGTATTTTACATTGACTTTTTAGTTATTTATTAAATGAAATAAACGTAAACATAAATTGTTAAATCTGAAATTATTTAAAAACTGGGGAGTTCGTATATTTTCTAAGATTTTAGAAAAACGAATTTTAAACTTTCGTAATCATTTTTTAATTATAAAATCTCATCTTAAGTCTAATTTGATACTAAATCTTATAGGATATTATATATATATAAAAGTATTCAAAATAAGCAGTTGTTTTAATTTTTCTATTTTTAAAATATTTTCAGCTTTTATTTATTTTAACACACAAAGCAACCTAAATTTTAATATAATTCAAAACGATTTTGATTTTTTAAAAAAAAATCCCTTTTTTAAAGGTGTTTATTTTATTTTCACAAATAAAAATTCGAATTTTGAAATAATTGAAAAGTATATGACTCCCCCCATTCTAATACACATTTTTAATTACAAAAATAAACGAATAAAAAGAAAAGAAAAAATTCAATTAAAAATTTTTCAAGTATAATTAAACTCTTTCTATTCTTTTTTTTTTTTTTTTTTTTTTTTTTTTCACTATTAGAAAAAAGTTTTTTAAACATTCATTCATTCAAAAGTAAACAAGTTCTTTGATTTCAAAATGATTAGTTCAGTCTTCCCCAATTTTAAAAGTTTAAAAACACTATTTAACCTTTACCGGCGCGATGTCCTTAAAAAAAAAATTATTTTAATTTTACTGGCACCAAAAATATTTAATTCAAAATTTTCTTTTATAATATACCTGAAAATAAGCAAGTTCATATTTTCTAATAAATTCGTTTATTAATCCTGGTGAAAGTAAATTTTTTTCAAACAAAATTATTCCTCTCCGGAAAGAGTTAAATATAATAAAAATATTACATTTGACAAAACGTAGGAGGGCGAGTCCCCTCCTCGTTCAAATTTGCATTTAAAAAAAAGCTTTAAAGACTACAATATATAATAAATTCATTAAACAATAATTATGATAAATTCATAAAACTTTCTTATGATAATTTAATTTTCCATGTATGTATCCTATCATCGGAGCAGTTACACTTTTAAATAATTATCCGCTACAATTGTATAACATTTTAAATATAATTTCATCAATTCCAGAAGGGGGCGGGGCAAAAGTTTTGTTTGGTAAATCAGCTGTCTCAGGAGTCTTCACCCCCCTTCCTCAAATATATTTATGCAACAACAAATAGTAAAATAAAAAAGAGCATCACTGTTTAAGTGCCCAATTCCATTAAATGAAAGAAAGGGCTGAACATAAGTTTTGTTTGACAAATTAGCTGTCGTCTGTTATTCTTTGATCCAAGAAAATTTCAGCAAATTGTTCAAACTCGATAACACATTTATTCAAAAGTATAAAAATGTGTGAACTCAATATTTTTTATTCATTAATTTGAATCTATAATAAAATAAAATTTCACCAATTGAAAAAAAAAATCTCATTAATATGCGACGATTGACATCACAATAATACAGAGCTTAAACTATAATTAAAACTTAAATTTAAAATTTGAGTATGGAGAAAAAGTAAACAAATTTTGATTTTTAGATAAACTTACCTATAAATAGTTGGTGGGGCGCTCCCTTGGCACAATAGTCCGCAAGGCGAGCTAAAACCGTATAGCATAACAAAACCTCGGACTTGTCGCAATTTCAAAACACAGTTTTCAAAACATACCACAGGTGAGTTTTTAAAACATCCCTCTTCTTTATAATTTGTTCACAACACTAAAAACGTTCAGGTAAAAACTCACATTAGTTCCAATCCCCAGTCATAAACAACAACGCAATTTATTTTAAGATAAAACACGTGAAGTTTATGTTTTCAACAGTCGTACACAACCGATCGTCCAAGCACTAAACAATTTCTTAACGGCAAATAGAACGTTCAGGTAGAAGCCGAAGAAATGTTGCAGGTAGGGTTACCATATGAATCCATATTTTTCTCGCCAAAATAAAACTTTCCGTGAGTTTTCCGACGTGTTTACGTTCGGTTGATGTAAGTGCTCCGAACTTGTTTTTCTTTTGCTTAAGAGAGTTTTTTCTTTCATTTTTCATTTTCTTTTCCTTCTTTTTTTCTTTTTTTTAATAAATCCATTTATAATGAAGGGAATATATTTCGTTAAATTATATGTTTACATTTGAGAATGAAGGTAAATACTTTTTTATACACAAAATTTTAATAGAAATGCTAAACATTTTAAAATGTATAAACACATGAATAATCGATTTAAATAATTAATCAGAAATAGGATTATTTATTTTTCACTAACTCCCAAAACACTTTTCAAAACCTAAAAAAAAAAAAAAAAAAAAAAAAGAGAGAGAGAGAGAGAGAGAGAAAGGAAAAAAGAGAAAGAGAAAAAAAAATTAACCCAAGATTTTTTTTTTTTTTTTTTTTTTTTTTGCATGGAATGTATAGTAAATAATTACTTTTATTTATTAAATTTGAAACATAATATTGATTACATTTCAAAAGTAGATCAGAGTATAAAAAATTAAATATATGAGGGTAAATTCAACAATTATTGTCCCTAGTGTACATAAAGTATTTGTACTGCGATGGATGATGTGAAATATCGAAGCTTAATGTCTTAGATACCTATATGCTCAATTTGAGAACCGTCGCTGCTATATTAACTCTTTTTTTTTTTTTTTTTTTTTTTTTTTTTCATTTTAGGCGTGAGAATGATATCTAGTTTTAATGGAGAGGGATGTGTGAGGGTGAAAAGCCGTCTTAGAGCTTATGGGACTAGATTTGTGACAGTAAATGAGACGTAGCTACATCACTATAATCCCGAGTCCAAATGACAAGAGCTACGTCTCGTACACTCTCACAAATTTAGCACCATAAGTTCCAAACCAGCCTTTACCCCTCTCGCCCCCTTTCACTGATCCCTCCAAAATATGTTAATATAGCACCTTCGATTCTGGAATTGTGCCTGTAAGCATCTAAGATTTTAGGTTTCGATATTCCACAACAACCATCGCAGTGCAAATATTTTTTATACACTCAGGATTTTAACTGGTAAACAACCCTACACCATTTCTATGTAAGATATCAAAGTCTAAAAGTAATTGTTACTTATAAGTTTAAAAGTTTACTTATTATAATTTATTATTATACTTTAAAGCAGAGGTTCCCAAAGTGTGCTCCGCGGAGCCCTTGGGGCTCCGCCTGAACTTTCCAGGGGCTCCGCGGTGTTCCAGGAAAATAAACAAAACATTAAAAAAATAGCATATTCCAAGTGAAAGATTTTCAAAAGTATGTAGGAATTTTTGTCCGTGTATGTAAAAAATAAATATATAACCGGGTTGAAAAAATACAATAATACGCTTCAAAGCTTTTTAAATATTCGAATTATACATGTGCCTGTTTTCTGTATAATACTTTTGGTTTGAATAGTTTTATTTTATGTTTTTGCATTTAATATGTTTTAAAAATTCGATTTAAAATAAGCTGCAAGAAACAGTGTTCTGAATCGAATGCACAACGTAATTGGAAACAGAAAAGGCCTGTCCAGTGCTGTTAACTTTGCTTGCCGAATCAAAAGGGAGAATGGTTTTGTTCTTTAGAGCTTCTCCTACACATATATTTATATTTAATTCTTTTTTGCTTTGTAATACGGTTTCTGAACAAATTTTCAGAAAGGTATTCAAGGTCATCTCAAAACTGGTAGATTTATTTGAGCATTACTTTCCAGCTGCTCAAAATAAGATACTGGGCGATTTTAAATGGGTACTATATGCATTCAGTGTAAAAACAAAATCACACAGTTTAAGCTCTGAGGAAATTGAAGCTTTCATTGATTTAACATCTCAAAACGATTTAGTAATCTCTTTTCAAAGCAAGGTATCACTGAATTTTAGTGTCATTTGACAGATGAATACAAAATCTTGTCACATAGAGAAAAATTAATTTTACTCCCATTTTCGAAGAACATACCTGTGTGAAGCTGAATTTTCCACCTATACAAATATCAAAATAAAATACAGTAACCGGTTAAAGACAGACCCAGACATTCGCTTACAGTTGTCGAAAATTGCACCAGACATCAAAAAACTGCGCAAAACAATTCAAGCATATTTTTCACACTAAACTTTTATATTTTATTGTTTGTCAAACTTTATGAAAAAAAAACTGTCGGCATTTAATGTTTGTATATACAGGGTGATTCCAAATTTTTTTTTTTACAATAAAAGAGGGGTGATAGTACACATCAAGACAAACAATATTAAATAGGAGACCAAGGGTCCAAAACTTTTCCAAAGGAGATGGCCGCCATTAAAGTTTAGGGACCAAAATTTCAAATAAACATAAAAAATGGCAAAATCTTTCGATTGATTTGCGGTTTTCATTAAAATTAACCTTTATGTCGGCATTTTCTTGAAATTAAATTATAAAGATAAATTTCAAAAAATGCCGATAGAGGGCGCTTTAGACTTTAGAGTAACGAACAACTATTTTTTGCCGGTATTTTATGCATCTCATTAAAAGTTTTCGTAAGCTTAGACTCAAACTTAAATTTTGAGCTCAAAATCTGAAAGTGGGAGTGGTTAAGTAGCACAAACTGAACTGTGTTCAGAAGGTTCAAATTTCAAATGATTATGAAAAAACGGAAAAATTGGTTCATTGATTTGCGGTTTTCACTAAAACTATTCTTTATGTCGGTATTTTCTTAAAAATAAATTATAAAAATAAATTCCAAAAAATGTCGATAGAGGGCGCTTTAGACTTTGGAGTAACGAACAACTATTTTTTGCCGTTATATTTTGCATGTCATTAAATGTTTTCGGAAGCTTAGACTTAAACTTAAATTTTGAGCTCAAAATCTGAATAGTAGGGAGTAGTTAAGTAGCACAAACTGAACTGTATTTAAGGGGGAGGGGGTGTTCAAATTTAAAATAATTATAGAAAATGGAAAAATTTGTCGAATCGTTTGCGGTTTAAAATAGAACTTTTCTTTAAGTCAGTATCTTTTTGAAAATAAATTTTAAAGATAAATTAAAAAAAATTCCATTAGAAGGCGCCTTAAACTTCAGAGTAACCAATAATTAATTTTAACCATTATTTTTTTGTTCTAATTAAATGCTTGCAAAAACTTATTAAATGTTTTCGGAAAGATAGATTTAAACTTAAATTTTGAGCTCAAAATCTGAATAATTAGGAGTAATTAAGTAGCACAAATTGAAGTGTCTTCAGGAGTTGAAATTTAACGCTCCCCCCTCCACGAACACAATTCAATTTTTCGCTACTTAAACACTTCCAACGATTCAGATTGTGATCCTATTATTTAAGTTTATGCAATTGAAATAATTTAATGAGATTAAAAAATAACAGTTAAAAATAGTTGTACGCTACTCCAAAGTCTAAGGCGCCCTCTATCGGCATTTTGTGAAATTTATCTTTAAAATTTATTTTCAAGAAAATGCTCAATTAAAAATTAGTTTCAGCGAAAATCGCAAACGAATCGACCAATTTTTCCGTTTTTTATAATCATTTGAAATTTGAAACCTCTGAACACAGTTCAGTTTGTCTACTTAACCACTCCAGACTATTCAGATTTTGAGCTCAAAATTTAAGTTTAAGCTTACGAAAGCATTTAATAAGATGCAAAAAATAACGCGAAAAAGAGTTGTTCGTTACTCCAAAGTCTAAAGTGTCCTCTATCGGCATTTTTTGAAAATTATCTTTATAATTTATTTTTAAGAAAATACCGACATAAAGAATAGTTTTAGTGAAAACTGCAAATCAATGAACTAATTTTTCCGTTTTGTATAATCATTTGAAATTTGAACCCTTTGAACACAGTTCAGTTTGTGCTACATAACCACTCCCACTTTTAGATTTTGAGCTCAAAATTTAAGTTTGTGTCTAAGCTTACGAATATATTTAATGAGATGCAAAAAATACCGGCAAAAAATAGTTGTTCGTTACTCCAAAGTCTAAAGCGCCCTCTATCGGCATTTTTTGAAATTTATCTTTATTATTTAATTTTAAAAAAATGCCGACATAAAGAATAATTTTAGTGAAAACCGCAATTCAATCGACCGATTTTCCCGTTTTTTATGTTTATTTGAAATTTTCGTCCCTAAACTTTAATGGCTACTATCTCCTTTGGAAAACGTTTTGGACCCTTGGTCTCCTATTTATTATTGTTTGTCTTAATGTGTACTATCACCCCTCTTTTATTGTAAAAAAAATTTAGAATCACCCTGTATTGCATATTATATTGTTTTTATTTTCGGAATTATAATTTCCTTAAACTGTTTTTTTATTTTTATTATATTTACTTATTTAAATCTTCTATCCTAGTTTTAAAATTGTATTTAATTTTAAAACAATGACTGTCGCTTAAAACGTCATTTCTTAAAAGATCTTGTATCATTTAAAATCCCTCACAAGATTCACTTGTGTGTAATGTGTCTATCTATTTCTTTTTATTTTTATTTCTATATCTTTATTTTTTTAATCAGTTTATGTTATTTATATTAATTTTTAATTATTTAAAATTTGTTGTGCTGTTTTTCATAGAAAAAAATATTTGTCGCTAAAAGTATATTTTTATTGAGTCTTCTATCATTTACAATCCCTCGTTAGATTCATATTACATGTGTGTACATTGCGTATACATGTTTCTTTTTTTATATATAAATTTAAATTCTTTAATTTGTTTATGTTATTTGTATATTTAAATTTTCTATATTGTTTTTCATTGTTTTCATCGTATTTTCATCGTTTGTCAAATAAAATGCCGCTCCCCCCCTTTATATCTTTTATCATTTTATAAACCACTTATTAAATTCATTTAACCCTTTCACCGTCCAGGGTTTTCATATATTTTTATAAGAATGCTTATAAATTGCAAGATATTTATATCAATTAATCAGAGTTTGATGCTATAATATCTTTAATATCACTTCTTTCTATGTATGATTCAAAATAACATTATAATTTCATATTTCAATTTAATAACGTTTAAAATATTTTTAAAGCTCCTCTTTAAAATTTTCTTTTAATAGGTCTCTGCTATATTTTTCAATAAGAAATAAGTCTAGCAATTTAAAAAATATATTCTTTACATTTGTCATTACATTACGAATTTAAAATTTTACTCAGCTCCACCCCTTGCTTAGACTTTTGTCAATGAGTACACGCCATAATACAAATTTAATTCCATATATGTATCCCATTGTGTTGGTAAAGTTTTCTACTAGTTTCAGTTCGTTTAACATGAGTAGAGTTTTTAATTGCATAGCTGTTTTGAGGCAAAAAAAAAAAAAAGACGAAAGAAACTTTCTTTCAAAACTAGAATTAATAATCAAATACTTTAAATAAAATATTTAAAAAGTTAACCCCCTTCGCGATGGGAGCCTTTTACGAAGTTTTTAATGCTTTATCACCGGTTTTTAAAAACAGAAATTTCTGCTTTATTAAATCGAAAAAATTCTCCGATTAAATAAGGCAAATTTTACGGTAACATTTTACTAGTGGGAATAAACAAGGATTCTTAAGCCTTTTTGCGGCAAGTATAAGTGTCGTTCGTCCCGAAAGGGTTAACAATGCTGGATTTAACAATAAAGCTTATAGATTTTGCCGCACCCAATTAAACACTAAAGCAGTGACCTACTTCTAAATGTATTTTTTAAAAATAGTTCAAAAAAAGAAGCTGAGAGGCGATTCATTTTCATTGCATATTTAGAAGTATTAGAAACTTAAAAAAGAACGAAAAGATTTTCCATAATCGAATGATTCTATTACGGATAGGCGGGACTA
This sequence comes from Maratus speculifer, assembly GCA_964019185.1. Lineage (NCBI taxonomy): Eukaryota > Metazoa > Arthropoda > Arachnida > Araneae > Salticidae > Maratus > Maratus speculifer. Next base: position 177,993,332 of record OZ025295.1, on the reverse strand, counting down.
GCGGAAACGTGTTAAAAAATTACTCATGGAACTATGCATTTTCTTCTTTTTTTGCGAGCATCCTACTGAAATTATACAGAAGTATCTCTTTGCAAACGAAAACTGTACAACATACCTTTATTTCTGTGTGTGTGTGTGTGGTTTTCGCCATAAATAATAATAGTTTTACGTAAGACCCAATGCAATGGATAATCCATGGTTAGAATTTCGATCTTTAATTCCAAGTTCTTACTGGAAATCCCCCAAAAATATTTTTCATTTTAAAAATGGATGTCATTAACCCCAAAACAGTACTACTTGAACATCGCTTGGGTAAAAAAGAGTTTGTTTACCTCGTTACTAAAAGCTTTCAGAAATCACAAATTTTTAACTATAATTTTTGTTGAAATATCTTGATTATACAAGTTAGATATTTTAATACAAAAAAGAGGGTTTATATCCTTATTTTTATTTTATAGTATCCAATAATAGTAATATTAAATAAAACTATTAAAGTGTTAATAGAAAATTTGTTTTTAACAAATTTCTATTATGAATTCAGTATTTCTGAATCATGAAAGGGCCAAACTGAGAGCCTTAGTCCAATGTTGGAAATTACTGGCCTGGATTTTTATCCAGCAGATTTTTCTCTGCTCCATAGGCACAAAAAATATTAATTTGTAAACCACAGAGTATCGTTGGGTTCAGGGGCTCCGCCTCAGAAATTCTTCCCAAAAAGGGCTCCGCGAGTTCAAAAGTTTGGGAACCGCTGCTTTAAAGTTTACTTATTGCTGCTATCGCTCTACATAAGCAGTTTATATAAATTTGCTCATAGAATGCTCAACACATACCAATATTGAGTTAATTTCTTCTGCCAAAATTTTATTCATCATTTTGAGCAGTTTCGTTATTGCTAAAATGAAATTTATAGATTTTGTAAAATTAAAAAAGCTGGAAGCGTCAAAAATATTCTTTACAAAGATGAGTTTATATACTTTATATTATTATATTAGAATATTGACAATATTTGTGAGAAGTATGCAATTTTCTGTTTTTTCAGATATAAAAAAAGTACATTTTACTCAATGTATGTTTTTTTTATGTTGTAAATTTTTTTAATTATTTTTTTACATGCTTAAAATGGTGTAATCTAACACCTGAGTAAATGTTTGTTAAATCGGAATTCTTGAGTCATAAAGAGTTAAATTAATTTTTAAGCCAGTTTCGTTCTCGGAAGAAATAAAAAAGACAACCGAAATTCGATTTCGGTGTAGCACTTATTTTAATCTGACTTTGTAAAGTACTAACTAGGTAATATAACCGAAAAAAGAGCCGAAATCACAAAACTCCAAGGTATCAAGCACAAGAAAATTAATGATTTAATGAGATAAATACTGTGGGATTCATGACTAGTTTGTACTAAGTGGATCTCACAATACACGTTTCGTGTTTTTAAGATTTAATTAATAGTAGAATGGCCGTGAGCAGTCATTTTGACTGCTATCGCATGAATATACTATTTCGATTCAAACCAGAAATTTTATTATAAAAATGTATAAAAGTTACGCAAGAGAAAAACATTAATTAAAAAAATTTAATTATTTTAAATTAAAATTCTGATGTGAAATATTTTTATAAAATTTTCGGTCTTTTTCCGGACTAAAATTTCCGGCATTTCTAGTGTTAAAACCTATCTGGAAAATCGTAGCACGGACCTTGTCAATGATGCAATTTTGCGACGTATTTTCAAAACGTGCTTTATACAATGTCAAATTTAATAATTAAATAATTTATTTTAGCTCCATTATAAAACAAATTATTATTATTCTGTCGAATTTGTTTTATGAAATACCAAATGAAGTTTAGATATGCACAATTTTTATTGTCAGAACCGAATTAAGTTCATAAAAAAATAATAAAAGCAACAGAAAACAGATTGAAATAAGATTAAAAAAAGAGTTATACAGAATAGCAATATCCGATATTATTTAGTCTTCACATCTCTTTGAAGTTTTATTATATAGACATTCATAGTTTTCTAGTACATACAGCTATACCCAACCTTACATTGTATAGTTTTTCCAAAATCTTTTTATTCTTTCATCAAAGATGAAAGTAAGTACGGAATATTATTATAAGAAAATTAAGATAGTATAAAGGTTAGTTTTGGCGAAAAAAAAATTAAAATTTGTAATATTATCCCCCCTCCCCAAAACTTTGTATGAAATTGATAGTTAAATAAAACTACAAGTTCAGACAACAGAAATATAATAATTTAGAAAAGTTAAATTTTGGAATAAAACTGTCAAACTCAGGAAGCCAAGAGATGGAAGAAAAGAAAATTAACGCAATATAAAAAATATTAGCGATTAAAAAAAATAGTTAAGAGAAACTTAAATTGAATTAAATTTAGGTAGGAGCATTTCACTGAAAGAAATACAATAATGTTACAATATCACTTACTATTTGTAAGTCCATAGGAGATAATACATACAATAAAAGTAGATAAGTTATAAATATTGATAAGCAAGAAATATTAAAAATACAATAAAAACAATGAGAAATCTCCTTCATGGGAGTTTATAGAATTTCAGTAATTTAATCAATAGTCCACTAAAGAAAGTTTTCTAAATAAAAGTCCTCCGGATCCAGTCTATTAAACAGTATCTCTTGAATAGTCAACTAAATTTTTTCAGTGATATAGTTCATTAAATAAGTCTTTTGTTGGATTCCAACATCTTTTCATAATATATCAAATTTTCAATAATAAATAGTATCACTTCAAAACATTAATAATAATAATATAGAAAAATTTAAATAATAATAATAACAATAATAATAAGTAGCATAATAAGACTCCATATCCTAATATTTCTCTAAAAGAGTATAACTAATACTAACTTCATTATAGAACTCATAATAATAATAATAATAGTAAAACAAAAGTATAATCAACAGAAAATATCACAATTTGTTTCTTATTGATAGGAAAAATATTGGTTGAGGATAAAAATAATTACATAGCAACTAAATAATTTTCTTATCTTCTAATAGCATAAGAAAGTATTTTTTGCTAGCCGAAAGTATACATAAAAAAAAATAATAATTCCAAAATCCAAATAAAATTAAATCCAACTATTTAGAAAATGGACTCTCAACCAGTATTTCCTTACAATAATTCCTCTCTGATACTCTTTTACAAAATTGTCAAATTTGGTTATAAGTTTTCAAATGCCAAATGTAGAGTAATATTTTATCTACACATGGTTTATAAACTTTAACAATAAAAAAAATTGGAATAAAAGGTATCATTCTTAATTGAGAAATGGAAATAAAAATAGTTTGCTTTTTTTAAAAAAAAACTTTTAATATCTGTAGTTTTCACAATCACTAAAAATCACATATTATGTTATAGGTTTGAGTAGAATCATCAGATTTTATAACTGTTATCACATAAATATCTGCTGAATAAATAGAATTATACTAATGTCAAATAAATGAGTAAATATAGTTAGACTTAAATACACTTAAAATTAATTTATCAACATCAATTGTAAATTTTTACAATCAAAGTGTACACCTTATGCCTGCATAAGGAGCCCAATTTAACCACAAAAACTCCAAAAAACAAGTAATATTCTTGTAGCGCTCCAAGAACATACCTGCTAAAGTTGAAAATTGTGGTGATAACATTTTTAAAGAATAAGAATTAAAATTTAATCTACGGTCTTGACTTTAGTTTGATCTAGTGATTGTGATTGTATCTGAGGTTTTGTTTGTTTTTTGGGTTGCTCATGAAACAGTTTAAAGTCTTCGGGTGAAAAATAGGGTCTTAATTTAGAAACATGCACAATAACGGAATTCTGTCCTGTCTCATAATTAAATTTATCTATTTCATAAGTTACACCAGAAAGTTTATTTATAATTTTATATGGTCCAGAGAAAGTAGGTTCTAATTTTCGAGTGTTAGGGTATTTAAATTCTTCATAAATTACAGAGTCTTGTATTTTTAATGGGCATTCGACAAAATTTCGATCATAGAGTCTTTTATTTTTAAGGTGAAATTCACGAGTTCGCGCTTTCGCAATCTTGAGGGCTTTGTCTACTGGAGTTGTATACATTTTAACTGCCTCACACAGAACCATTACCCTCCTTTTTAAAAATCTAAATCAAAATTATCGTGGAAATTATAACTATATTTAGCTGCTAACTTTAACCAAAAATTTTATCTAATAAAAATAGAAATTGTAAATATCATAGTTATACCTTAAATTGGGATCAACTTTTTAATTCTATTATTTTATAAATCATAAACAGATACAAAAATTTTAATGATAAGTAATTTCTTACTTAAAATTACAAAATTTACTGAAAAAATTAATTATATTTATCAGTCAAAACTCTAGCAACAGTTTTGTACAGTTCCATCTTTCTTACTGAATTTAAATAAATTATAAGAATCCGGAAACCAAAGCTCACTATCACCAGAAATTCTAACAAATAAAGGAAAAAACATAAATGTTAATTTAGTTTTCAAGCTCAAATGTCTAGTTGTAGGAACATTATCATGAAAATACTGCATTCTGAGAATAGTTCTTTATAACTAAGAAATATCAATAAATTAGAAAATGTACTTTTTTGAAATAAACTCGAGCTTCTAAATTGTCTAAATTATCTAATTTCAGATTTGAAAAATCAGAAAAACTCGGGAAGTCTAATTCAATGAGTCTTTCTATCAAAATTTTCTTAATTTGTTCATTATCCGTACAATTTAAACAATCATTGATATAAATTTTTTGCGCTTCCCCTTTCAAATATTGCACAATAAAATTAAATTTCCATTCTAAATTTTTCTTCTCCTTTTCACATGTTGTATCAAAATAAGTTAACCACGACAAAATGTTCATTCCAGAACTCAGATCAAACGGTACGAATTTAGGATCTTCCATAATTTTTTTATTCTTACTCATTAGAGGGTCATTCCATGTCAATTCAACCAATTTTTCCCCCATTTGTAACCCGACCGACAGGAATTTGGATGAAACTTTGTGTACAAACTAATTCTATCATGAAATGATTCCATCAGAAATTTTTCCTTCCTAGGCCTCATGGTTTGTGAGATATGGGGTGTCCAATTCTTGGGGGTTTCTCAAATCTCACGTTTCTTAGTCTGTATTCTGAGATTGCAGTTCCATCCTCAAAAAATTGTTTCTCTGGATCTAAAACATGAATCTTCCTAAAAATATCACTGTAAGAAGATAAAAAGATGCAGATTTTAATATAAAATATTTAAAAAATTTACTTGTAATATTTAGGATAAAAAAAAGTCAGCCAAAGTTGAGAGTTATGGTTATTTTTCCAAATTTTTGTGACTTCACGAAAAAGGCTGTACGCAAAAAGGCAAATTAAATTTTCAATTTCTTTTTGTTTTAAATAAAAGTTTACACTTTAGGCTTTCTATCTATGAAATAAAAATGATGTGTTTCGCATGGCTTGTGCAAAAATTTTGGGTACTTTCAAATTAACCGAATAAGTGCTTTATTTATATATATTACGTATGCACACAAAAAAGCAAATGAAATTTCCTATTTCTTTTTGTTTTAAATAAAAGTTTACACTTTGGGCTTTCTATCTATGAAATAAAAATTATGTCGTTCGCATGGCTTATGCAAAAATTTTGGGTACTTTCAAATAAGCCGGATAAGTGTTTTATTTTTGCATATTACATATGCACACAAAAAAGCAAATGAAATTTCCAATTTCTTTTTGTTTTAAATAAAAGTTTACACTTTGGGCTTTCTATCTGTGAAATAAACACGATGTCTTTCACATGGCTTATACAAAAATTTTGGGTACTTTCCAATTATCCAGATGCGTGTTTTATTTTTACATATTTATAGATCTATATAAATACAGATGTATTATACATGTACATATATATGTACATATACAGTATATTGATATATATACGCATAACACTGGTGCCCGTCTAATCGAAAAGTACCAAATTTTAGCTTGTTTTGAAAATCTGCACTAATTAAGAAAAAATCTGACTAAGTTTAGCTGTGGTACTTAAATAATTACTGGAGTATCTATGAGCGTCTAATTTAATGTTATTTGATACAAAAACAAATTGGAAATTTCATTTGCCTTTTTGTGTAGAGACCTTTTTCATAAAGTTACAAAATTTCAGAAAATAATCATAACTTTCAACTTTGGTTTACTTTTCCGGCCGTATATAAATCTCTATTAACTGCCCTAATTGCTTTTTTCACTTGCTTTTTATGCCGCTTAAATGGATCTCCATATTTATATAATTCATATTTCAGTAAAAGCGAAATTCTGTGATGCTCACATATATTAATCAAACGGTTTTCACTTAATTTTTGTTTTATAAATGCAATAGTCCTAACTAATAAAAGTTCTTTTTCTGAATCACAGCGATTATCAATGTAGTCTATTTCTCTGTTATTTTTTATAGCTAGTTTTGTGACATTCTAAACCAGTTAATATTACAATACTGCAAGCCTGAATACTGGTAGAAGGTTTAATATCAGGCTCCATATTAAAACAATAAAGCAAAAAAATATTTATACATATCATAAACTATAAAGTATGTAACAATCAGATTATATTTTTAGTAGCACTTTAAAAGTTAGATCATTCTTCTATGATGAGAAACAACAGAATGACAATAATTTTATTAATATGATTTCAAAACATCTGCTTTCGTACTAACGAACATTACCCTGCCTTTATCAGAAGGTGTTTATACAAGGCAGGTGCAATTGAATCTTTCAGACGATAGAAACAAATTTAAGTTCTGTTAAACATTTGTGTATTTAAACTTGCCAATATAAATATTTAAACTGGTTAAAATTAACCAAGGACAGAAAATACAAGGTTTTGAATATTTTTTAAACACAAATAATTAATATATAAGCATTCGAAAGAAAGCATGGAAATGTCAGGAGAAAAAATTATCTATTTTATACTGTACAAAAAAAAAAAAAAAAAAAAAAAAAAAAAAAAAATCTGTTTTGAGTTTAATTATTGAAAATAAAAGTAAGAGATTCTTTAGATTAGCAAAAAAATGCCCATTATTAAATAACTAAATGAAATATATGGACCATTCACTAAATTTAATGGGGAAACATATTACGGTCAGATTTTTTTTCAATCAGAAAAAACAAAGCCTAAATTTTACTTTGTAAATTAAAAAAACATGCATCAAATAACATTAAATTCAGTAACTCATAGAAACTCCAGTAATTATTTAAGTACCACAGCTAAACTTAGATTTTTTTCCTCTTAATTGGTGCAGATTCTCAAAACAAGGCAAAATTTGGTACTTTTCGGTTAGACGGGCACCAGTGTTATACATATATATATCAATATACTGTATATATACATACATATGTACATGTATAATACATCTGCATTTATATAGATCTATACATATGTACATATGTAAAAATAAAACACGTATCCGGCTAATTGGAAAGTACCCAAAATTTTTGCATAAGCCATGCGAAAGACATCATTTTTATTTCACAGATAGAAAGCCCAAAGTGTAAACTTTTATTTAAAACAAAAAGAAATTGGAAATTTCATTTGCCTTTTTGTGTGCATATGTAATATGTAAAAATAAAACATGCATCCGGCTAATTGGAAAGTACCCAAAATTTTTGCATAAGCCATGCGAAACACATAATTTTTATTTCATAGATAGAAATCCCAAAGTATAAACTTTTATTTAAAATAAAAAGAAATTGGAAATTTAATTTGCCTTTTTGTGTACAGCCTTTTTGGTGAAGTCACAAACATTTAGAAAAATAACCATAACTCTCAACTTTGGCTAATTTTTTTATCCTAAATATTACAAGGAAATTTTTTAAATATTTTTAATTAAAATCTACATCTCTTTATATTCTTACAGTGATATTTTAAAGATGATTCACGTTTTAGATCCAGAGAAACAATTTTTTGAAGATGGAACTGCAATCTCAAAATACAAACTCAGAAATGTGCGATTTGAGAAACCCCCAAGAATTGGACCCCCCATATCTCACAAAGTATGAGGTCTAGGAAGGAAAAATTTCTGATGGAATCATTTCATGATAGAATTAGTGTTTACACAAAGTTTCATGAAAATCCCTGTGGGTCGGGTTACAAGGTCTGGTTGAATTGACATGGAATGACCCTAGAATAAATGAAGCACTTCTATTTTCTTTATTAAATCCTGAACGTAAAATCATTCGCAATAAATTTCAAAGTTAATAATTTCTATCAATTACATTTTTTTTCAAAATTACTATATCAGATCCATAACATACAATAAATAATAAATAAATAAATTAACTAATTAGTAAATTAATAAATTAACTTCAAATTACTCTCATCAATAAAATAATAAATAAATAAATAAATAAATAATATTTTTCCTCAATCATAAAAAGAATAAAAATAATAATCAAAACATTTAATAAAATAACTTACAGTTTCTCGAAAAATCTTCAATAAAATTCAATCGTCTTTAAATTCCTCATCAAATACTTCTCGCATACTCACCACTTTGAAGTCATTAATTTTAAAAAAATTGTCACTATGATCATGAATACTGAATCACAAATTATGCATCGACGGCGACAGATCGACATCAAGCGTCAGGAAATCCACAATCAGACTCGAAGCAAGTACTAATCATTTCAGATTAGCATCTTTCCAAGCATAGTTGTGAAGTTCTTTAGAAAGAACATTCTTTCACTTTAATTAAGAAAGTACGACGATTTTGGCACAAGAACATTCACGAGAAGTCGATTATCGGCGATTCAGAAACCTATCATCATTTCGTTCCACAGCAGACTCCATTAGCAAGCCGACACTACCATATAGAATGTCCTTCAGAACATAGAATTCATTCGAACTTCGGCGATAGCATGTTCTTCTTCGTTCCATTGCAAGTTTCTTTAAAATCCGAAAAAGGCAGCACAGGCATAAGCTACCCTGTCGGACTTTTGAGTAGATTGTGACAATTTAAAGTTAGGGGGGGGGGGCAGAAACATCATCGCCAGGTTTCCCTTACTCCGCACAGAAGTCATGGCCAGCGAGAAAAAAAACAAAATAAATAAATGTAGAAGGTCAAAATAATCACTCCTTGGCTGCTGCAAGTTCATTTTATTAAACTGTAACTATAATACAGGGAAAAGCTCCTGTTGCAGACGATATTTTACCGAAACATCCAAAAAATATTTCATGCTTTACTACATCAAGTCGTACTCATGCAAGAGCGCACCCTAGAATCCTTCTTCTCATCTCCCTTACCACCTCTCGAGCTTCCTCTTTTAAATCTAAAAAGAAAATTCTAGAACATTCTCTAACCTCAAACCATCATTCTTTTATGTAAACAGAATTCTTGTCCAGCTACGAGACTATTTTCCACAGACGATAATTTTTTTTTAAAAAAAATATTATTTAACCAATTTATAATCGACTCAGAATTTCTTAGGCAGACGATTTTTATAGATGATTAATTTTAAGAGAAAAAGAAAAGAAATGAATTTATTGATATGCACACTATCAAAGGTTGACGGAGGGAAAATAAATAAATAGATAAAATAAAATAACGATATTTTTTGAAAGGTATGGTTTTGGAATAAATTTAATAAGATTTTCTTAAAAAGGGTTGATAAAAACATAGAAGAAATGAGTTTTATTTGGAATATTAAGAAATAAAGTTTAATTAAGAATATTTTTAATTTAGAGCCATCTTTTTAAATTTACGCATACTGGAATAATGTTTTTTAAGGCAAATTAAGAATTTATATCGTCTGCATAAAGATTAACAGATTAGATCTAGAAACAAGATTTTAATTTAATAATTTGAAGAAAGTACGGAATATTATTATAAGAAAATTAAGATAGTATAAAGGTTAGTTTTGGCGAAAAAAATTTAAAATTTGTAATATTAGTATATATATATTGTATATATATATATATATTTATATATAACCAATATAATACTACAATTCAACATCTACAATGAATATAGAATAACCCAATGTAACAAACTTATATATATATATATATATCACATGTACAAATTTATCGATATCAATCGATTCAATTAATTCTATAATTATAATTTAAAACTTGTAATTAGTATTAAATAGTTTAACTATTTTTATTATGTTAAAAAAATTTTTGTCTACTTATGTTTTGTAATTAATTATTTTTGATAATAGTTATTTAAATATCTAATATTAATAAAAATTATTTTACTACTTTAACTTGCACATTAACTGTCTAATGTGACTGAATGCAAAATTGTATTGCTATCACATGGTCGAAATTGTTATTTGTAAGTTAACCTATTATATAATTTAATTTGTCTAATTATTTCCATTTGACATGATTTTTCAATTTGTTTTAATCAATATTTATTCAATTATATTATTATTTTCTTTTTCCTAATCTCAATGGAAATTATGGTTGCGATTGACAATTGTAAGTTATCTTTATCAATATTCAATTACAGTTTAATTATTTTTCTAATATTTTTTCTTTGAAATAGTTTTTCTATTGCAATTATTATATTGATAATTCTATTATCGTCTTATTATTTTTCTAATATTTTTCTTTGAAATGAGTTCTCATTTGCGATTAATCGGGCAGTATGGAAATTATTTTTAGGTCTATCCTGATTTCCATTCAGAAATTAATCGCAATTAATGTGGCTATTTAGTATTGCCCTTGATAACGAGCTAAATACCACATTTCCAATTTTATTTCTAATTCTGACAACTCCTCTGTATGATATAATTTGGCATTAACAAATTTTTACAGTAATTCATGTTGATTTGTAGTATTATCTAATGGTTCTCTCTCTCTCTCTCTCTCTCTCTCTCTCTCTCTATATATATATATATATATATAACCATTATATAATACTACAATTCAGCATCTACAATGAATATAGAATAACCCAATGTAACAAACTTATATATATATATATATATATATATATATATATATATATATATATATATATATATATATATATATATATATATATATATATATATATGTATATATATATATATATATGTATATATATATATATGTATATATATATATATATATATATATATATGTATATATATATGTATAACTCAAAATTTGTTTCCAGCTTATTCTATCAGTGTTGCCATAATTTAAATTAAAAAATATACATTCGGGCACATTTTTAAATCCGGAGATCCCGAGTTTATTTCCTTGTTTCACTAATCTTTTTTTTTTTTTTTTTTTTTTTTTTTTTTTTTACTTCCCCTGCGATTTTTGGTGCCACGTAAATACAGTGAATGAATATTTATAATAGCAAGGTTCGCACAGTTCTACCACTAAATTTTAAGAATATTTTCGAAGTGTTTCACTGCAGAAAAATATCGTAAAATCTGTGAATAAAGGTGGGGGTTACTAATTTTGTGGTTTAAAAATTAAATGTAAATTTTCTTATTTTTAATGGTGGTGCCAGAGTCCTTTGAAATTCCAAGGAGTGTGCGAACCTTGAATATTCTAATTTAGGATGAAGAAGGTGAAAAGTAGACTAAATTGATCAATTGTTTATGTTTTTAAGAAGATCCGGAACAAATTTTAAAATAATTTTTATTTATTGAGTTAAAATTTTGAATTTTCTTTGTGATGGTTAACCATATCATTTGTAAACAAAATCACATAATTAAACTTCTCATAATTTAAAAAATAAAAATAATAATAAAAAATTAATACTTATTAAAAAAGTGGGGTAGTTTAAAATTGTTATACTCAAAATATTATTAGTAGAATTTCGATTCTTTTTACATTTAAATAAACAGAACTATCTAAATTATAGTTTTGATGCAGCATTATTAAAAATATTAATAAAAAATTTGAAAATAAAAATTTGAAAAAAAAAATATGTAACTTTATTTTAATTGTGTTTTCAAAAATATATATATATATATTTTTTTTCAAAATTGCTGAATGAAAATTAAAGTAAAATAATGAATAACCATTGCTTGTAAGCTAGATTTTGAAAACAAAGCAAAACGAAAAAATAATATTTCTTCCTCTAATTAAGATAGAAACATAATCGAAATGTCATTTTAAGCATAAAAAACAAAGAAATTTTTAATGCATTTATTTTTTAAGGAAAATTTGAAGATTTTTGTGCTGCTCTTCTAAAAATAAAAATCATCGGATTTTTTTTTTTTTTTTTTTAACACTTGATGATTTAACAGGAAAAACTGAATTTTAAACAAACATTATTTTTAAAGAATACTTGCTTATTCATGTGGATAAATATGGAGAAAATAAAGTTGAATTTCTTCTGAAATTTTATCTTATTTTTTATCATTTTTTTCCCGCATTTTCAAAAATCTAGTGAGATAATTTTTTCAGTATGTAGCTTATTGACCTTTTAAATCATTCAGGTTTGTATAACAATGTACATTTTTCTCGCTTTTCCTTTTGTTGTTGTGGCAGGAACGGTGAAACGCGTTTTTAATCACGTGCATGGATAATAAGTAATATAATAAGAAAATAGCGCTTGAAAAATATTTTAAAAACTAGTTGAAAAAAAAAAAAACTTTATAGTTTGGGGGGAAAATGTATAAGGATGGGAATAAAGAAAATTATACCACAGTACTAGACAGAAAATTCAAAATATTTGGTCATTTAAACAAGAAAATATGTATATATGTATAAAGTATTGATAAAAAAAATTATGAATGAAATTATGTATAAAAAAAGTATGTTACTTAAAATGTTAGTAAAAGATCGAAGTGAGGTGAAGAAAAATATATTAAGGAATAAAATAAAATGTACAGAAAAATGCAACATGATGAAAACAAATGCAGGAAGTAGGAAGGTGATAAAAAATATATTAACCCTTTATGCACCGACTATCATTGAAGGAAACTTGATATAAAACTTATTTTTTCTGTCTATTAATAAAAGTTTTTTTTTTTTCTTTCCACACAAAACACTCTTCTCGATCAAATTTAGATAGAATAGAGAAACAGTCGAAGCTAAATATTTACAAAAAGTGGTAGATTTATTATTCATTTTTATAGGTATTTCTTTTCTTTCTTTAAATAAAATTATATGAAACATATTCAACTGCAAAAGAGTTTCCATTTGTAGAGAGGATCATGATGCATTTTAACTCATCGCTTTTTTAAGAATATTGATGAGAGTGATATTTCCATAAGAGTATTTTTAGCTAATTACTCTGATTATTTTTGTAAACATTTCACAAAACGATTATAACTACCGATATATTTAATCAGTTTTAATGAAAAAATATATATATATATATATCTAAATTCCACATTAGAATTATGTAAAAATTCTAGTATACCTTCAGATATTAAAGAAAATAATTATTGAAATGGATCAATTTCTTGATAAATAACTCGGTAGATAAAGGGTTCTATTAGATGTGAAAAATATTAAAATTTGAAAAAAATCTAAAATTTATCTGCTATTTTGTAAAAGTATAAGAAGAAAAGCTGGAAGAAAGTTAAAAAAAAAAGATAAAACTGATTAAACGATAAAGGATGGGAAAAAGAGAATTTAGCGCAATAAATAGAAAAAATATATCTATGAGTTATTTAAAAAATACAATGAACTAATACCGGAAGAAATGAACTCGGAATACCCGCTAATCCGATCCGATTTTATTTTCGAAAATTATACTTGAACAGATTAATTGAAACGATTAACTTGCGAATTTTTTTGGATTGCAGATTGAATGTGGGAAAAAATGTGCAAACTTAAAAAAAAAAAAAAAAAAAAAAAGGCCGTAAAGCACGTTTTTTAATAATGAGTTGTTAGTTAATTCCTTATTCTGAAGTCACATTGGATTATTATAAATATCAGGACCGATTAAACAAGGAATACCCCCCGAATATCGTGCAGATTATCCAACATGCCGGATTATAGGATGTTTACTGTACTACTGAGTTCTGATAAGTTCCAGTTTTAAAGCATATATTCTTTTCTTTTCTATTTTTATCGGAATTTCAGGTTATCCTTTTTTTTTTTATTATTGTAATCTGAACAAGCACCGAAACCGATCTCAATTAGTTCGGATTGGCGGGGTTCTATTATAATATTAATAATAATAAGGGAGAAAAAAATGCGAGTAAAATTATATTAAAGGAGATCACAAAATTAAGAAAGGCAAAATATGCATCTACCTTGGATGAAAAAAAAAAAAAAAGGGAGGAGAAAAAGTATTGTAAAAGATAAAAAAATAAAAATCATATGTAGTAATAAAATAAGGTTTTGAAAGGAAAAAAAAAGTTAATAAACTAGAAGAAAAAAAAAGAAAAAAGTTGAGAAAATACTATAACAAGAAAGGATTTATAATATTCATAGAATTTTTTTTAAAAAAAATTAAACTATGAAAAAAAAAAAAAAAAAAAAAAAGAGAAGAAGAAGAAGGGATATATATTGGCGAATTAAAAAATATACATTATAAATATGCAGATTGGATTTGAAAAAACAATGCTTTTATTTTTCACTAGTTTTTAATAAGTTTTATCATTCGCAAGGTTATTCCTTTATTTTATTAAGTGATAATTTTAGATTCACAAATTTTTTATACATAAAAAAATTATCTTAAAATAAAAACACGAAATTGTAATTATTGTTATTATTATTATTACTTAAATAACTTTTTTTTTTTTTTTTTTTCTTTTGTTAAGAGAAGTTTTTAAACAATCACAATAATCTTCTAAATAATCTTCCAAATAATCATAAACTAGAATAAAAAATAAAAATAATAAGAAGACGTTATCGTTGTGAAATATTTTAATTCTGCAATTGTTTTATTGTACATTTCATATTTTGGATTTTGTCATTAATTTAATTAATATTTAATGAATAACCATTTATTATATTATGATAATACTTATAATTTCTTATAATCATAACACAAATTTATTAATGTATCTGCAGTTTATTAATTTCCAAAATGAATCTTTGCACCATGATAAGTAAGTACATATCTATGTTGTACAACATAAATAACGAGAAAATAAAACAATGCCAACAATCGCAAAAAGTGCGATAAAGAATTTTTTACATCATCCTTCCTGAACTTTGATTGATATGTAAGTCGTAGCAGGTAACAAAACAGGCGCATGCGCTTTGCTTCGTTTCTGTCAACCAGAACGTTTGAGTTTTCAATCTTATCTTTTTATTTACTTGGACAGATAGTATTTAATTTATAATTCTCTTTGAAAAGAGTGTTATCAGGATAAAGGTTTTTATACTTTTATCTAAAGAATCTCTGTTAAATAGTTTCTTTTATTTATTTAACCTAACAGTGTCTGCCAGTTTAAATAAATCCCACGCAAAGTAAATATAAGAGGAAATTTATTTACATTTTTCCTGTGATCGGGAATAATGGAAATTTTAAAAAGAATAATATTCATAAATTTAGAAAAAAATTTAAATGATTGTAAAGTTTATTTATAATCCTGTTTGGGTAAAATAATAAAAATCACGAAAAATTGATAATGATCTGGAAAATCCTTCGAATGGAAAGATGTATTGAAACATATTAATCGATTCTTGACTGTTTTTCCAAATAAGTTTATGATAAATTACAATAAAATAAAATGAAGAACAATTAATTAATAAGTAAATTTTATTTCATTGTATTTATTTATTTTTTATTTTTTTTATTTATTTATTTGCATAAAAAGGCCTTAATTATAAAAAATTTCTTTTGTTATCATAAGACTTTAACGTTTTATTGCAAGATATTCACTATCTCTTATTCTGCTTTATTTTACTTTATTTATTTATTTTATTTTATTTTATTTTTTGTTATATATCCTTTTAAATCCAAATTTGTATTTATTCATTATAAAATAAATGGAAAAAAATTAAATTTAGAATGTGTTTCTAAGTTAATGTTTTGTTATATGATGTTGAAATAAAATCTAAAAACGGAACTGTTAGACCGGTAAACATGGTAAAATTCTGATTTTTAATAAATATATCTTTTATATAAATAAGTCTTTTAATATACTTTACTATTTAAATAATTTTAGCTTAATATAATTTTTTTTCTTTTTTACAGTTTGTTTTTATTATTATGATTATTATTATGCTAAAATGTAAAAAAAAAAAATAGCATGACAATGAAAAATTTTCCTTTTGATGCATTTAATTTTATTGAGTATATTGAAGATTTAACAGCTTATTTTTATTAAAAGGGACAATAAACTATAGCAGTCCCAAAAGCGCCGACTTTGCATACATAAAGGTTAGGTTCACTTAGAAAGACCTCCGTCCCCCCCCCCCCCTCAAAAAATATCCCTAGAGTAGATAATTGGCCGCCATAAACAATGAATACATCCAAAAGCAATACTATTCAAGAGCTGAGTTCAATTTCTTTACTCGTTTTCAGTAAGTTTTCCGCCCCCCCCTTTTTTTATTATTATTTTGAACCATATACTAAGATCTGTACGGGCCAGGTTGGGGCCTATTTTCATTAACGGCATGCGGGTCGGGTCGGGCCGGGTCAAACCGGCCCTGACTTTTTTTTCTGTACCGGTTGAATAATGTGGTATGAAAATAATTTCCTCGACGTTTAGCTTGTTTATCGCCATTATTCTACAATTAAACATTAAATTTTATTCTTTTTAAAGAATCGTAGATTTCTAGGCTTATTAAAATAGAGTTAAACACATGGAAGAAGAACTTGCCTATGAAAAAAATCTTCTTTTAAACTGCAAACTGGAAATTTATTTTAAACTGTTCATCCATGCAAAATGAGTACAGTAATACGTGAGAAAAAAAAAATATAAGGTGGTCCGGTGTAATAACGCCAAGTGCTATTATTATGCATAATTATGAAATAATCTGGTAAATGATGTGCTCTGCGCAGAAGGGTTTTGAGTCATATAAATCGCAAAAAACAGCTTCAAGTTAATTTGTTTCATTTTTAGGTCTTATTGTTTTTACAAGCAACTAAAATTAACGCTTGATCTAAAATTTGCGAGATACGTTTTGTGATGTGAAGACTATTTTTTTCTTTATCCGGAAATACTTTGTTAATTACATAAATTTGTAGTACATTTCATGGACTTTCAAAATGTTGTTGAAGATTTTGGATATCTTCTCGAGATAATTTGTAATTTAAAATGTACAGCGCAATAACTATAACGGGGTAATAACGCCAATCCTTGGCATTAATACTTTGGTTGATTCCCTACAGTGGCTGAGCTACATCCTAAATACTGATTCAAATAAACACAGTTAAAACTGTGCAATGTTTCTAATAATTATATTTAAGCGGTCCTTTTTAAGCAAAAAAAAGCTCACGGTCTGATATTCTTTTGCCTCACCCCCCCCCCCCCCCCCCCACACACACACACACTACACCTTTATTTTTCTTACACTTTCACAAAAAATTGAACATTTTCAATAGCTTAGAATGCAATTTGTGAATTTCTAAGTTTGTAGAGTTTGTATTTTTAGAATCGGGCAATCTACATGCATTTATTCCATCTTATTTCATAGTTTTGTTTGCATGGTGTTATTACCCATATAGGTGGGTAACCACGCCAAAAGGCGTGGTCAAGAAATCACGCCATTACATTTTATGAATACATATCTGTTAAATTATTTTTTTTTTTATATATATAGATAGTCAATGAGTTGCTGTATCGAATCATATATTTGTTTGAAAAATACAATCTAAAACTGAGTCGTGAAAATTGGTAGATTCTTAACATGGCGTTATTACCCCAGGGTACCTTATTATACATTTACACCTGTTAAGAAGGGAACTTGTCTATAACCTATTTTTTCCTTTCCAATGGAATCCTATCCTAGAAGATTTTACATTTACCATATACCATTTTTTGGATTTTTATTTCTCCATTACATGGAATATGAATTAATAATATTAATGATAACTGAAACATTTATATACAACAAAAAGAGGTTCAGTAAAAACATAAATATAGCATAATTCGGCACTTCTATATAAATGAAGATTATAAACATGGAAAAAAAAGTCTAAGATAAGTTTTTTGGTCAGAAATATTCCGTAAGAGTAAAAATCAATGTTCAGTAGAAATTCACTTGGGCCAGGCTGGGTTCGGGCAAAATTTGAAGTTTTTTCCGATCGAGACGGGCTGGGCTCTGGCCGAAATTTTAACTTTTATAACGGGCTGGGTCGGGCCAATTTTTTTGTCGTTCGGGCCGGGCCAAATTTATCTTTCTATGGATCGAGCTGTGCTCGGGTCTAGAAACTCGGCGGCACCACAAGAAATGTTCGAATTATGGAAAGTATGACATGAAAACATGTTTAAAGTTGTACCATTACAAAAAAAATAATAATAATATTACTGTAATTTTTAATTTATTTCGGCTGCTATCATTAGAATATGACTTAATATTAAATAAAAAGGTTTAAAGAAATAAACTAATTAAGGGATTAGTGGCGAGCACAATGGAAGAAGGGATGGAGGTGTTGTTAATGGACTGACGGGGCACTATGAGAGCGGATATCAAATGCACAGGATATGTATACTAGTTCAGAACAATTATGACAAAGAAGAAAGAAAGAAAGTTATTTCAAGGACCTGAAATTCATAAGAAAGAAAGGAAATATGAAAAATCAGAATTCTCGTTAGATTGAATTAAACGAAGTGAAGGAAAAATGGGTTCGAATAAATGAAAATTTTTAACATTATTCTGCCATTGAAAATTTCGGGACTACATATTTAACTTGAATTAAGCGAAGATTCCATTTATCCATTTTCGAATTACCGAGAGCCGACTGTATTTCCCGAAATAATAATTTGTGATGAGATATAATCTTCCAAACATTTATTTAGTTGTTCGACAAAATTCTGATCTTTGTATTCAATCGATCTATATTTTTTACACTTCTAGTTAACCAGTGTCGCACTAGGATTCATTGTCAATGTTTTGCTATCAAAACAAATCGAAATTATTTTTTTAAACCATTCTATGTAAACTAAAAAAATATCCTCTATTTTTTACATTTCTGTACATCGAGTACTGTAATAAAATTCATGAATACGTTTTACTCAATATGCTTTAACCTTCCTACCGTGAATGGGTCTAATCGACCCATAGCTATAATTTGTTTTATACGATTCGCACTAGAAATTTTTTATAAAGAAATATAAATACCAGATCCAAAGAAATAAGCCAATTAAATATATTAAAATGTTTTAAATAACAATTCTGGTGTGAAATGTTTTTATCAAGATTGAGTAAAATTTGAACAGGGTAGGAAGGTTAAATGTCAGACATAATCATGCCCCCAAATGAAGTAATTCAAAGAAGATAGAAATTAAAAATTCATGGAACACATACAGGGGTTAGAAGCAAAATTGGCAAAAACCTGTTTTTTTTTTTTTTTTTTTTTTTTTTGGGGGGGGGGGGGGTTGAAACCGGTTTTTCTTAAAAACATCCTTTCTTAAAACATATAAAAATAGACATTGTTGGATAATAAGTAGTGTAACCTCATTTTAAAATAATTTAAACTATAGTAAATTTATGTAGAAAATTGAAAAAATTTATATTTTTATTTAAACAGTATTAGCAAACAGTCTTATGTTCAAAGAATAAACTGCTCTACACAGTGAAATATTGATATTCTGAAAATCTTTATAAACAATCTTTTGATTAGTAATAATAAATATTTGGATGTAGCTTGATAAATACAATAATCTTTTCCACAGTTATTCAAATAATAAATTTCAAATAATTCTTGGAATTTTGCTTTTTAAGTGAAAATTTGGAGTCAACATTTTTGGTCATTAGATTCAGCAGATAACAGAAAAAAAAATAAGATTGTTATTATTAAAATGCTATAACTAGCATTCAATCTTTGAATATTCTTTTATTCGACTTCATATTTTGATTTCAATTCTTCAACATAATCCCCCCAATCATAAAAAAAAGAAAAAAAAATTACAGCTTGAGCAAAATCTTAAACATCATCATTTTATGTTTTTAATTGCGTTAAACAATCTGCATTTTTTTAATTAAATTTTTTTATACTAAATATTAACATTTTTAATCTGTTTTATCCTAGATCAATTCACATGTTTGAAGATTTTTATTTAGAGCAATAGATATGTTCACTAATGCATACTGATTTTAATCCTATATAATCCTATACATAAATAATGGTTTAAACTCATTATATCTAATGCTTATTGCATTTTTATTTTCCGCACACATACAATGTAAGGAAAATGTAATCATCATAAAACCCAAATTTGGAAATCTTGGTATATTTTTGCATTTTGATTTGTTTTGAATCTGTTTTAGCTGTGTTTATAAATATACCATATCTATATTCATGTGTGAATGTATGCGTGCGTATATTTAAAAATTTTATTACTTTTTCAGTTCTCCTGGGCATACTTTTGTAAAATTAGGACCTATGTTTTTAATTATTTTTATATTACTATTTTTTTAAACATACAGTTTGGAAAGTCATGTGGTGAAACTCTAGATTTTTTTTTTATTACTGCATTTGAATTTTGATTGCATTATGTATGGAATATCTATCTTAAGTTCTTTAAGAAATTTGTAAATATGTCATACGTGTATAAATTATAGTTTTAAAGAAACACAAAACATTTTTGTATATGCTATCTTACTTATTTTTTAATGTCTTCAGTTATATCACACTATTTAATTGTATTTTAACGAACGCGATGTAACGAGGGTTAACTGTATTATCCGATCTATGACTTCAAATTCGGTACTTTTTCACAATTTCCGCAAAAGCTATACCTAAAGAACTAATGCATGGATTTTAAAATAATCAAATTCCGTTAGTCCTTGATACTATTTGGTGCTGATTATGTTTTGATAGATATCGCCTAACAGGTGGCGCTGATATACTGAATTATATGCTATACCGCTGCTATACTGTCGCAATAGCTCTATCTCAAGAACAATTGCACGAATTTTCATCAAACTTCAGATTTAATTAATCTCTGATATAAATTAATAATTTTTAGTTTTTGATGTAAATCACCTGAGATGTGGCGCTGCTATGCTTCAAGTTTCACGATTTCCGCATTACCTACATCTCAAGAACTAGGGCCTGAATTTTCATGAAAATTCCTATTTAGTCAATCCTTGATATAAATTAGTTCGGATTAGTTTTTGGAGAAAATCACCAGACAGATGGCGCTGCTATTCAGAATTTTTTAAAGATTTCCACAATAGCTGTAATTCAAAAACTAAAGCACTGATTTTCATCAAACTTCAGATTTAGTTAGAAGTTGACATAAGTTGTTGCTGATTAGATTTCTATGAAAATCACTTAACCGGTAGCGCTAATATCTTGCATTTTCAGGACGTATTTACATGTATGAGATTAGAAAGTTTTGGGATAAGTGTTTAATGAAGGTTTGCATGTTAAATTGCAATAAATGCAATGTTAATTTTTGGGATTGCCAGAAACAATTAGTTTAAGAATCGTTCACTTTTTTCAAGTTTTAGCCAGTTTCTCAAAATATTTCTTCTAATTTTTATTATTATTTATAATTTGTAAAGTAGCCAATGTCATTACACTACTTCTTATGAAAAATTTAAGCTATAAATCTTCTCAGAAATTAAATGATCAAAGGTGATTACATTTCAAGAGGAAAGTAATGTTAAAATCTTTAAGGTACTTAGCGGATGAATCGATTGTTTTCAAATACAATAATTTGATTCAGGTCATTAATCGGAGATTCTCAGCAGGTTTAATTACAATGAATTTTTTATTCTTGTTTTGCCGAATTATTTTTTTATTATATTTCTGAATTTAAAATTATCTTATATCATTTAGTTTCGATTCTTAAGTATTCTTTACCAACCGCTTGTAAGGCTTCTCTTAAATAGTTCAAGCTTAAATAGCTCAAGTTCTTAAAAACTTATTTAACCTAGTTCAAAATTAGCACAAATCACGTGTGATTTTTCTTAAAACGAAATGATCAAATTCTACATCGTAATTAAGTTGTTTAATTAGTTTAAATTAGTGTGTCGCTGTCGTAAATCAGTAAAATAAAATAAAGTAAGTCAATAATTTAATCCATTCCAAGTATAGAACAATGGGATTAATATTAATTGAGCTTTCACAGAATTTTTTTGTTTTTTTAAATACAGATTTTGCTGAATAACAGTAATATTATTTATATGTATAAGCCGTTGGATTTCAAAGGGTCTCGGGATTTGTACAGCTTCAAAATTCTCGAAATTTATTTATTTATTTATTTATTTTAGGTAATAAAACCCCTATATATATTGATATGTTTTCTTGAAATTCCCATTAGAACAGAAGTTATGGCATTTAGAATTATACACCCGCTCAATAGCTGAAACGGTTTTTCCAAAATTTTAGAGTCTTTTTTTTTTTTTTTTTTTTTTTTTCTAAATGACATTTTTCATCATTGCACGATATTTCAAAAACGTCTGAATATTTTTTCATGAGATTTTGAAAATTTATGTCCGTGTTAGTCTATATAAATTGAACCTAAAATTTCTTTATTATTCAAAAAAATATTTTATATGGGTGATTATACTGTAGAAAATTTCAAAATTTTGCATTAGATGAATACAACTTGGTATTAAAAATATAAAAATGCTTTCAATATAAATTTATTTAGGTTCAGGATGATTATTATAATCTCAAGTATACGTAAGCACTAAAATTTTCATTCTAGTAGTAAAATTTATTTTGTAAACCTGCGCTTAAGCTGTTATACCAATGTTCTTCTCGTCAAGGTCGCAGTTTGGAACCCCCTGTAAATGCTAATTCTGCATTTTGCAATTTCTTAAATACATGAAATGAAAGAACACACTTGTGTGCTTCGTCTTAATAAAAGATGTTTTACAATCATATGCATTTTAAGATTTAAATTTTGGAAATGGTCGGGTTTTTAAAAATTATTATTTACACTTTTAAGATGCGAAAAATTCTTTGAGGATCACTGAAGATTGAGGGATTCGTTTATTTGAAGTACACATACATTTAACGTCCGAATAAAAAAAAAAAAAAAAAAAAAAAAAAAAAAACTATTAAAATATTGAATAATATAAATTAAGACATATTTGAATACATTTTTTAAAAATAAATAAAATTTATATACAAAAAATTAAAACACTAAAAAAAAAAAAAAATTAAAAATACAAGAGTAAAAGTTTCACCAAGCTACACGCAAGGCCTCGTCAGTACAAATAGTAATTCATTGCATAAGAAACATTGGAACAAATGAAGACAGTTGCAGTTAGTTATTATTTTTTAGAAAAATATAATATTCATTCGGGACAGCACGAGCCTCATTCAGAGTTGGCGATCGTAAACAAGTGAACCAACCTTCGAGGAGTAATCTGCCATGATAACTGCTACAACCTGATTTAACCTGATTTTAAAATACTGGCCTTCGCAAACTGAGGGATATATGTTTCGTTTGAACGCAATGTTGGACAATTTTTGAATTTAAATTACCACTTTTTAGAGCACTGATATGTTCCCGGGCGAATTTCTAAAGATCTGCCTCTTTCACCTATGTATACACTATCACAATCTCTACAGGGAATGACATAGACAACAACAGGTAATTTAGACTTATCGTATTGAAATTTATGCTTATTAAAGAAAGAACTAACTTTACTAATTGGTTTAAAACGTTGATTCGTTTATTTTGAAAGCTAAATTAAATTATTATCATTAAAAATAAAAAATAAATTTAGAGAGCCTTGTGTATTTTTACGATGTTAATTTACAGAGTCTATTGTAAATTTACCGAATAACTTCTCTATTATTTAACAGAATCTCTGTTTTTGCAATCTCTGTAATTTTACAAAAAATTTAAGATAATGAATTACACGCAGATTTTCTGCAATTAACAGACATTTTTTAACGGTGTGAAGTAGATTTGATAACCAGTATTATAGATTAAATAAAGTTTAAGGGAGACACGTAAGAAAAAACCCAAAATTTTTATTATTGATTTTAAAGTAATGAATTTTGGTGTATTACTTAAGAATCATTTTATAAGGAATAATTAGCAAACAAATTCACTTTTTATTAAAAAGTATATTTTTTATGGGGATTTTTATGATATTTTTTGTCGAAAAATACACTTTTTAAAATTACCACTCCTCATTCAATTTTCAATATTTTGGTATTACTAAAATTTCTTAAATAGTGTTATAGTATATAGAAATAAAGTAAGGAGAGATATTTTTAATTTTCTATTTTAATTGGCTAAAAAAAAAAAAAAAAAAAAATACGCATGGTAAATTTTCTTAAATTCGTTATCATTTTCATGTTTACCAATTTATCTAAAATTTTCAGAAATAGTTAAAAAAATATCTCTCCTTACTTTTGTTGCAAATTTTTTTAAGATTCTAAAAACACAAACACTTTGTTTCTAAATCATTTTACCACTGAGCCTTAGTACTTTGAACTTAGGCAAAATATGAAAAAAGTCATTTTCAGGAAAACACGTTTTTAAAGGCCGCTAGTCCTTTAAACTCTATAGTGAGTACAATTAAAAAGGCTCATTTTCTTCCTGTTCCAAGTGTCACCGAGTTCTGAAATTTTGCATGGATATTCGTAAATATGTATATTAGTGATGGGCGATTTCGATTTTTTTAATCGATTTAATCGATACTACGGCCAACTCGATTTAATCGATACTTTAAAATTTTTTATCGATTTCTCTGAAGGTAATATAATTTTCATTTTCCTTTAAAAGTCGAAGATAAAATAGACGGATGTGCAGTTTCAAAATTTCAGTGTATTAGTTTCTAAGATAGAAGAATTAAAGAAACCTCAGAACCCCCCCCCCCCCCTGCAAAATAGCGTTTTTTGTTGAGTGATGTACACCAAAAATTGATCAGGATCAATTTTTATTAGGTACCAGCTGAATCTGAATTTTGATGAAAATCCACGAAAGCGCGAGATACAGCTATTGCGAAATCATAAAAATGCAGCATATCAGCGCCACCTGAAGGGCAATTTACACCAGGAACTAAATAGCACTAATCTATGTCAGAGATTTACTGAATCTGAATTTTGATGAAAATTCGTTCTTGAGATAGCGCTATTGCGTTAGTCATGAATAATGCAGTATAGCAGCGCCATCTCTTAAGCGATTTCCACCAAAATGTAATTAGCATCAAATAATATCAAGGACTAATTGAATCTAAATTTTTATGAAAGTCCGTGCATTAGTTCTTGAGATAAAGCTAAAATGGAAACAGGGGCGTGCGAAAAGAGAACTGCGCCCGGTTCAAAGTTACAATTTAGCCCCCCCCCCCCCCCCCTATTAACTTTTTCTTATGATAGGCTAGAAGTGATGTTAGTTGTAAAAATTTGGCGCCCCCTAAATTTCCGTGCTCGGAACGACCGCTTCCTTTCGCCCCCCCCCCCTTTCACATGGCGCTGAGTGGAAATTGTGAAAAATTCAGTATAGCAACGCCATCTGAGAAGCTATATACATCAAAATGCAAAAAACATCAATTCATGTCAAGGACTAACTAGATCTAAAATGTGATGAAAATCCGTTCATTCGTTATTCAGATATAGTTGTTGCGCAAATCGTAAAAAATGCAGCATAGCAGCGCTACCTGTTAGGCTATATGCACCAAAAATTAATGAGATTCAGTTTATATCAAGGTCAAGCTAAATCTAAAGTTTTGTGGAATTCCGTGCATTTGTTCTTGAGATAGAACGGTCAGAAATTTTTGTCGTATACAGACACACAGAGTGACAGACACACATACAGACAGATATTTCTTAAAAACCATGAAATCGTGTTAAAGACATTCTAAAATATATAAATCCATCAAAAACGGGAAGTCAAAATTTTTCACGAATCTAATACTCTCTTCTTGTAAAGTTACAAAAGAAAGTAAAAATGTAAAATCGATTCTGCCCGTAAGATCGGTCTTTAGATTCAATTTCGATCTTTAGATTCGATGTCGATCTTTAGATTCGATTTCGATCTTTAGATTTGATTTCGATCTTTAGATTCGATGTCGATCTTTAGATTCGATTTCGATTTTTTTTTTTTTTCTAAGCTAAATCAGTGTTGAATGCAGGTATTTTTCGGAGGAAGGCATCATGTTTTACAGCTCTGTAAGAGAGGGGGAATCGTAATTTGTGCATTAAAAAGCATCTCATAACTTCTGGGGGGGGGGGGGTAATCCCCTGCGGGTCATCCCATTAATACGACACTAGGTTAAATCGTTATATTTTTGTTTAGAAGTCCAGTTATTTGAAGTATTAGTTTATTATGTTTTATTTTTCACGCTCGTCTCTTCTAATCCCCCCCTTCCGCGTCAGTTTTAACTTACAGGACCGTTCGAAATATCCATACAGTTTTTAAAATGTCCAATTCTCGGTCTATTTTATTTTAGATCCACATTTTAAATCCTTGACAAAAGATAAATAAAGGGTCGCCCTTCTGCCCGTTTGGGGTTTATCTGCGCCCCACCGGGGGGCATATTTTTTTGTTTCTTCAAAAGAAACAAAAAAATTTTTGAAGGGGGAGGGTTTGCACCCTCCCCCAATATACACCTTAAAATTTCTCTCATTTAATTCTCTACCATTTTTAACTTAAAAGTTTAAGCTACATGGCACCCCCAGAGCTGTGGATGCCCCCCCCCCCCCCCTGTCGATCACTCACTTAATTTTGCTTATTTCTTCACTTCATTTCAATCTTTAAAGGGCTATAACTTTGCTTCTATAGAAGTTACAGTGATGAGAAAAATTCTGGTATAGCTAACCATTTCTCGCCGTTCTTTTTGCTATTTTAGTTTCTCGGTTTTCCCTATAGGACCTTTTTTTGGAGGGGGGGGGGCAGAGGGGTTTTTTCTCATTTCTTGATACAATATGTCTATTGAAAGCTTATGCTTCATACATTGCAAATCTAGCAAAAGAAATTTTCTCCCATCATTTCAGGTCACGTTACGGACCCATAATGTGTTAAAATTTTAAATTTTCAAACTTCTTCGAAAACAAACAAACAAACAAAAAAATACATTGATACATATCAGCGAAACTGAGGTTCGAACCCGCAATCGTTTGATTGCACACGTAATCCCTAAACTTATTGGCCACCGAGTACTCAGCAGCGCTATTATTTCTTTAGATTGTCATCTTTAAATTTGTAATATCGTTTGAATGGAATGTCCGATTTGAATAATTCAAAAAGTAATCTACAGATATTGTAACAGGCATTAATACAAAATGATTTATTTGGATAAGGGTTAAGGTATCGATAGTATGGTCTAATTTTGGTTGGTGTATTTATCGCGTTTTAAAATGTAAGAAAGTAGTTACAGTGAGTTACCTACAATAGCTAAACATATGGTTTCTCGCGTTTTTTTTTTTTTTTGTTTTTTTTTTTTTTTTTTTGGTTTTTTTTTTATAGATATTAATATATTTTTTAATATAATAGAACCTTTTTTTATTCATTTAAAAGCATTTCCTGGCGATTCAAAATTATATATCCTAACGATTCAAAAAATACACGCGTAATTGTTCAAGGTTTCACTTCTAGCGTCACTCTCAGAGTGCCACTATTTTGTTTTTCATGTTCGTCCGTCCTACCGCCCCCCCCCTTCCTCACCAATCTTAACTTACAGGTTCGTTCAAATTATGACTGCGATTTTAAAAAAGTCTAATCCTCGTTCTATTTTGTTATAAATCCATATTTGAAACCTCAACAAAAGATACATTTGGGCCGGAGTCGTCCTTCTGTCCGTTTGGGATTTACCTTGCCCCCCTGTGTGGGGGGCAAATTTTTTGTTTCTTCCACACCATCTCATGTAACATATCGTTATAAAGCTTTTATCTCCTCGTTTTTTTCTGTTACTACCCCTCTCTCCACCTAGTTACATGTTCTTGGCACTTTTTATAGTTTCAAAGTGTGCATGTTCCCCGCGGGACACACCATGAATTCAACACTAAGTTAAACACTATATTTTTGTTTAGAAGCTCAGTTATTTGGGTTATTAGTTAATTATTTTTTTTTTCAAGTTCGTCCGTTCTAATCCCTCGCCCCCTCCCCCTTCTTCGCCAATCTTTGCTAAATGAGCCGTTCAAAGTATGCATGCAATTTTTAAAATGTCCAATTCTCGTTCTATTTTATTGTAAATCCTCATTTTGAAACTTCGACAAAAGATACATTTGGGTTATGGTCGCCTTTCCGTCAAAAGTGGGGTTTACCTGCCCCCTTTGGAATGGGGCATATATTTTGTTCTTCCAAACTATCTCGTGTAACATTTGGTTGGCATTAGAAAAAAAAAGTTTTCTTTGTCTATACTCCTTGTTCCCCATCCTAGTTACACGCTCTTGGCACTCTTTATACTCGGTTTAATGCCAAGTTACTCAGTGTTGTTATTAGTTGAGTTATGTCTCTCGAATTTTTCAAAGTTTTTGTGTAAGTGACAACCAAAAGTGACAATCAATTTAAAATTTTAATTTCTTATTATCCGACTCTAAAATCTGCAATAGCTTAATTCTATGCCTCCCTAAATGGGTATGGGTGGTGGGAGGCGGTAATTACGGTCCTGCTGATTGTCTAAGTTTTGGAATTAGTAATTTGGATCTTCTCTGTGTGAAACTGAATATCGAAATATCGATTCTAGTATCGATTATAGAAATGAGAAATCGATTCTTATTATGATCGATGTTGTTTTATACGATATCGATTTTAATCGATTCTCAAAATTTCCAGAATCGCCCATCACTAATGTATATTATCGTTTTCTGACATAAAAAAAATTTTGAACTTTTGAGGATTTTTGGCCGAAAATGGGGTACGGGTGTCCCTTAAGAAATTAAATTTATATTGTTAAATTATCAAACAATATTACTAAGAAACAACTGATGGTCTATTCGCATGTTCTATCACTTTTTGGATTTAATTATGTATAATGTTTGCTTATTCACGGCCAAACTCGATTCTTCCTCTTCCTTATACGGCCTTCACAATCATCCCTTAGATTCGGAATCTTAAAATGACTACAGTCGCCAGTAGATGGCGTGAATACAGACTGTAAATAATGATTATTAAATGTTTCTTTTAGACACAAAAATATGAAAAACGTCGCTGTATATGCGTTCTAAAAGGTATAGATAATAATATACGTATATTTTGTGTCGGTGTTTTGTATACTAAAAACAGGAAAACAAAGATTTGAAGATAAAATAAATAAATACAATGTTTTTAGCATAAGCAATCAAAAATATACTAAATGACACGCTTATATAACATGAAAAATAAAGATTATAAGTAAATTTCTGCATTGTTTGCTTGGAACATTGAGAATTCTGACCATAAAATATACAATACTTTTTTTAAATATTTACTAGTTTTTAAATATTAAGAAAATTAAAAAAAAGTTTTCAAAATCAATTTTTTTTTAAATCAGGATAACTTTTTAAATAATTGAATTATATTTGCACTAGACTTAGGATGGAAATAGTAGGTTCATAAAGTTGATAGCGAACAACTTTGGAACAATGAAAAGGAAATGTACAGGGAAATACAAAAAAAATAATAATAATCAGATTTTTATCATGTTAAGAAAAAAAAAAAAACAAGAGAAATTCTTAAATTAAATATTTGAATTTTAAGCAGTTATAGTATAAGAAATATAATAAAAAAATGTTTATACAATATTAAGGTAATAAGCAAATTCACCAGTATCCGGCAATCAACTCATAACGAACTAATTTTTTCGAAACAGATTATTTTTGCACGATTCTTAATCAATTAATAAATATGCAATTGCAATCGAACATATGTACATTTTAAACATTTTTCATTAATCTGGCCGTGTGTTGATCTGAAATATTCCAGATTGTAGAAAACATCAAAGTCGCATATAAAATTAAATATTCTAACTCTGGACATTCATAGTGTAAAACTGTATGATAAAATTAAAAGGATATTTGCATGCTGTATAATATCAACAAAATAAGCAAGAGTTATAGCGAATAACCGGCAATCAACTAGCATCGATTTTTTTCTTTTCAAAACATGGATATTTACATTATTCTTAGAAAATATATATGTCTTTGCGTTGCATTTCGCCATTATATGTGTTGATTTGAAATATTCAAACATATCAAAAAATTATAAAATTACACGTAAAATTACATACAGTGGCTCACAAAAGTGTTCGTACACTTAGGAATTTCAATGAAATAGGGCTCTATCTATTAAATAAAATTAATATTTTAGAATGGGTATTTAAGAGTAAGATCTATGACTCATTATTAATAAAACTACATAAAATATTTTTAAAACATAGCAAAACTTTATTTTGAAAAAATTACTAATCAAAAAATAACAAAAAATTTACCTCACAAAAGTCTTCGTACACTTTAAAAAAATCGCTGTATATTTGTAAATATTGTAATATTTCGCCAAAGTTGTACTTAATAGGATATTATTTAGCACTCACAAAAGTTTTCCAAACACCTGGGAATAGATTTAATTAGTGTTTTTGTAATTTCTGCATGAAAGTTGATGCCTTCATTGAACATTGCTGTTTTTACTTCGCTTTTTGTTTCAATGCTGTGTTTTCGTGTTCTAACTTCCAGTTACCTCCAAATATGTTTTACTGGGTAAATTTAGCAATTGAGGCGATATTTTCAGAACTTGTGAACAATTATAAAGACGCTAGAGGCGAACGTTGAGAGCCATGTGCCTTGTATCATTATCCTGATTAAAAACAAAGTTGTATCTGTTACCCATATATTGGCCTGATAATTTTAAATTGCCTTTTAAAATATTGGAACAAAGATCGTGATTTATTATGCTATCAATATATACCAAATTACCAAATCCTGATGCTGATATGCACCCTCACACAAGGACAACTCCACCGCCATGCTTAACTGTTCCAACTAAGTTCTTTGAATTAAATTCTTAATTTCTTTTTCTCCATACTATTATGCACTCATTGGACAAAGAATGGCATACTAGATTTAATCTGTAAATAAAACATTAATTTATTACGATTCGGGTTTATTTATCATTGATTTTGCTAAAGAAAGCCTAAACTTTCTGTTTTTCGCATTAACAAAAAATTTTCTATGGGCAGAATACCTATATAATGCAGCTGGGGTTACCATTCGTCGAACAGTTTCAGGTAAAAATGAAGTAGAAGCTGTTTCATTAAATTCTATAGCAACTTTTATAGCACTTAAACATGGATTTTTTAAGACTTTTCTAATTGTAAGTATTTGATCTCATTGCGTTCACTTAGATTGACGACCTTTTCATACCTAGTTTTCAATCCATTTTTTTTTTCTACAAAGCCTTTTATCGCATACTTCACCATAGAATGGAATAAATTAACTAATTTTGCAATATTTCGAATTGATTTACTACTACTATGAAGAAAAATAACTAATTTCAAACGCTATTAGTCGTGACATTACGATTACAAACCATTTTTAATTAATAAATAGAATATTACGGACTAATTCTGCAAAATATAAAGCCAAGCGATTTTTTGAATGTCAATATAATGCAAAAATAAAAATAAAGCGACAAATAATATTTTTAATAATGAAATTATCCGAAAATGTTTCTGTGTACGAAGACTTTTGTGGCGTCTTTTTTCTGTGGCATCTCCTGTTTTCATTTTTAGATTTTAAAAAAATCCCTTAATGTTAAACAAAAAGGTTGTGTGTTATTTAGAATAACTTGAAGATAATATAAAAAATTTCTCTTCTTCATATACGAATTTAATTTCAGGGAAATTTCTTTTTAGTACAAATTTTTAAAGTGTACGAACACTTTTGTGAGCCACTGTATTCAATTCTAGACAATCATGGTATATACGACTGAATATTTAATAATAATAATAATAACAATAAAACGATTTTCAATATATTAAAACTTTATATGTGCTAATCTTAACTATGCATGCATATAGAAAAATTACAAAATTAAATATTTCATTCTGGACAGACAGGGCATAAAAGCATACGATAAAAATAAAAATATATTTACATGTTGCATAATCTATATAAAAAATAAACAAGTTTTTTCGCCAATATCTGACAATCAAATTACAGAATTTTTCTCTTAAAAAATTGTTTTAGTTATATTTCCAATTATATTTCGATTTTTAATTATATTGCTACTAAATTTAAATATTGAAGATGCTGATCATGAAAAGAGGAAATAACAAACTAATAATAATTATAAATAAATTGTTGTCATGTTAGTTCAAAAATAAGTTTAAAGTTAAGTCAAAATAAACAGAACATGACATACTTTAGTTTTTACCCTCTCCAGTTTAATAAACTTCGTCGAATCGCCATTGCTTTTCAGCCGAACTGCCGGCATGCCGAAATAAAAATACGTGATTTTTGAGTGTTCCAGTGCCGTGATTTATTGAATCACCGGTGATTGAACTGTTCACGTCCGTTCATGAAACTCGATCGGCACACAGTGGAGTATTTGACCCAAAAACCTGGTCAAAAAGGCAAAAATTAAAATTTCGTCAACAATTGTAAAAATTATATTTTTTAATAGCTAACTAATTGGTGCATCGATCTATGTCTATTTTAGGAACCTGAGTTATATATGGTGGCTCCGGGCCTCAGCTGAAGAGGAAGTTTCTTCGTGAGAAGACGTGGTTTTTTGTTGTTTTTTGGCTTTGTTGTTATGTTTAAATATATTTTTTTTGTGGCTCAATGAATTGTTGAATTGAAACAAAACATGGCTTACGTGTTTAACAAAGGTCAGAACTTAGTGTTAAACCATGTGTTAATTTAAATAGTTTAGTTTTTAATGTAATAAAAAAATATTAAATGTGTAAAAAGGTTATTTTTAAAGCGTTTTTGGCTCTAATTTATACATATCGAAAGCTTTTTAAATATGTGCCGCGCTTTGTCGCGCCATGTTTGAGTTATAATCGTATTAGGTATAGTCTTGAGTGTCAATTTCTGCAAAAAAATCTTGCGCATGTTTGTGCCATTTTTTATAAAAAAAATTTTCGGGATGACTATTTAAATGCCCCTTTTGCAGCCACCGAATTAAAGAGATAAGAACTATATATTTACTGTCGTATTGCAGGTTTATAGCTCACAGACTATTACCGGAAAGCTTTTGCACCTACATATTATGTCTGTATGTATGTACGTACATACATATGTATGTATGTACGTATGTAGGTACGTACATACGCACGGAACTCGACATCTTTGATAGAAATATCCGATCTCCTTCAAATTATACATACGTATTTATTGAAAAAGGGTTCCCTAATTAATTCTTGGGACTCGTGTGTGTAATATAAGAGGAGAAAGGGGGGAATTAACCCTTCCGAGGGCGATGTCCTTAAAAAGGGACACCTAATTTTAATTTCAAAGCTGACAAACGGCAGCAAGAAAATTTAATTAAAATTTTCCTTTTATAATGTACGTGAAAATAAACAACTTCATATTTTCTAATAACTCCTTTTATAAATTATGGTATCAGTCCATTATTTCATCAGTTTAAAGAAAGAATTAGTCCGCGCCGGAAAGGGTGAGTACTTGAGAACTTTTGTGCATCCCTGTATATGATATATAGAATGTATACACCAATAAATATTTAATAAAAGCTGTCCCATTTTAAAACGCCAACACAACTACAAACGCACTTCCAGCAATTATTGGTCATAGACTTCAATACTTAAATTTATTCTTCCGCCATATTCTTTTGTGTGTCCCTGTAAATGAATTATCTATTAAATGCACACCATATTCCACAATAAGTGCCTTAGTACACATTAGTGATATATATAAATTTCAGCACGTTTAAAAGTGTGATATCATTAAAATACAGAAGAAATGATTTTTTCCCATTGACTATAATGTAAGGGAATTCTTTTGGGTGTCTCTGTAAATGAACCGTCCAGGCTATAGACTTCATTTACAATGCCAAACATTCCATAGTGATACCCAATAACATCTAAAAATTTCAAGCCAATCGGACTATATTTACATCGAAAAATATTTTTGACCGGGATTTCGGGTCAAATACTCCACTGTGCGGCAGTGTGTTCGGAAAGGGGTTTTGTTTGGATCAACCAATGGCGATTCTACGTTGGTTTTTCTCTTTGAATTTTGAATGGCATCATCTGTGAAGTAGAGTTCTGTTTGTATATAAAGACAGCCGTGTTTGATGTTCTTTGCCTTCATCTTGCTAGCCATTATTGCTGGTTTAGCAGCAGCTGCATTTGTTTTGTAATGGCGTAATGAAATAATCGAAATGTTTTAAGTTTATTTTATTTTTAAGCATAAGCTATGCTTAATTTTCTCATTGTATATAATCATTTTGATCGTTATGGAATAAACTAAAGTTTGCTGAACCTGCTTTGTCTTCACTCAAGTCTTCCACATTACACTTTTTAAAGACTTCCACTCGCTACTTATGCTGATTTAGTTAAAAGTATAAAGCATTTGGTTATGGGCCCAGGCCCGGTAAATAACCATGCATTTGTTTTTTTATGTGGAAGTGAAGATTTTTTTGGAGCTGAACTTTCTCTGTGCCGATATTTTCCCTGTGTAAACGTTCCGGGTGAAAATTTGGGACTGTTCTTATGTCGAGTAAAGCAAGCCGCCGAGCGTCTTCGGGATGTTGGTCATCAGCTGCAGCCTTTATACTTGGGATACCAAATGATTCGTAGCCTCCCTGACAGCTTTCAAGCCACTGTGCAAGCAATTTATAGATGGAGCGACAAGGACTTTGTTCCTGATAAAATAGAAGCAGAGCTCTTGTTGGAGGAGAATCGTTTAAAGTTGTCCCAGAAAGATTTGGCTGATGTTAATGTTGCTTATGCCAGTGAGTCCCTTGTAAAACCAGGTAAACAAAAATTTGGTCCATGTTTTTATTGTAAAATGTATGGTCATGTAATTTCTAATTGTAAGCTCAGAATAAGTAAAAATAATGGTCGAGATTCTAAGGTTAATGCTCCTGACACATCCAGTAATAGTAAAAATAATTTTGAGGTTAAAAGTAAAAGTAATTATTCTAGACCTAATGCTAAAAGTAAATTTCAAAATAAATCTTTTAAAGTTAATCCTAAAAATAAATCTTTTCAATCAGAAACTAGTAATATTGAATGTAAAACAACTTTTAATCATACCTTCTCTGAACTGGAATGTAGTTTAATTGAACTTTCTCCCGAACTGTGCGAGGCAAATTCCTCAGATCTGGACTACGGAAATACCCAATGGGTTTTTGATACGGCAGCTACAGCACATTTTTGTAGCAATAGAAAATTATTTTTCGACTTTTAGCCAGTATCTGATTTGCACATGTCTCTTGCAGTTGGGGAGAGAGAATGTTCAGTTGAGGGCAGTGGCGCAGCCAAGGGAGGGGTTTTAGGGTTAAAACCCCTCCCAGAGCTAAGAAAGATTGCTATAAATGCCGTTTATATGAATCAAAATCAAACTTTATATTTAAACGTTTGGGCGTATTTCGGAATCCGCCAGTTTATTGAATCATATTCTATTTAATAAAGTGATTCATTTAAATGGCGAAAATTCTACTTAAAATTGTGAAAGTGTGTACTACATGGAATAATTAAGTAAAAATTAATTATTTGGACTAAATCACTTTTCTGAGACGTATTATACTAAAAGAATGATTTCCTGCTACACAGATGCTCTATGAGTTTAAGTATTATACAGTGAATACTTTAATTAGTATTGATTCTATTAACCGGTGATTCAAATAACCGGAAATGCTTTTATTAGAAACTCAAAACCCCCCCTAGAACCGAATTCTGGCAGCGGCACTGGTTGAGGGAAAGGGTACAATTCAATTTTTAATAAAATGCAAAAATGGTAAATTTAATCGTATTATTTTAAAAGATGTTTTGTTTAATCCACATTTAAGAAGAAATTTACTGTCAGGAGCAAAGCTTGAAAAATTAGGACTTAATTTTGCTGGTAAAAATGGAAAAGTTTTTGTATTTGATAAACATGGTAATGAGCTATTTTATGCATTGAGAAAAAATGACCTGTATTTTTTAAATCCCTCTAAGTACATAACTCAATGTGAAGGAAATAACAACTCAGTCAATTTTTCAGCAAATCAAATAGAAAAAGTAAATGTTAATGAATTGTGGCATGAAAGATTCTGCCATATTAACAGCGAATATGTAGTTAACACAAGTAAACTTAAATGTGTTAATGGTTTACCTATGCTATCAAAATTGACTGAGGATTGTATTTCCTGTAAGTTAGCCAAATCAAAGCGAATATCTTTTAAACCAACAGGTCACATAAGGTCAAAATTTCCTCTCCAGCTGCTGCATATGGACCTTTGCAGCCCATTTCCGGTTGCGTCTCATGGGGGTAGTCGTTATTTTTTGTCCATACTAGATGACTTTTCTAGAAAAGTTACAGTTTATACCCTGAAAAATAAGTCTGACGTTTTTGAGACCTTTCTTAAATATCAAAAAAGAGCCGAAAGGTTTTTAGATAAGAAAGTAGTCTCAGTCAGAACTGACGGAGGCCTTGAGTTTTGTAACCAAGAATTTGACAAATTTTTAGAAGATTAGGGAATAAAACACGAAAAGACGAACCCGTATTCACCGGAAATGAATGGTTCCGCAGAACGTTTCAATTTAACAGCCCTCGATGGAATAAAAACCCTTCTTAACTCTAGCGGTTTATCCCAGAAATTTTGGGCGGAGGCTCTTTTGTGTTTCACCTATGTGTGGAATAGAGTATGTCACAAAAATTTTAAATAAACGCCTTTTGAATTATATTGTGGGAGAAAACCTTCTGTATCTCATTTTAAAAAGTTTGGTTGTCTAGCTTATGTTGGTATACCTAAACAAAACAGGAAAAAGCTCGATATGAGAGCTAAACTGGGTATAATGTGTGGGTATGCACAAACAACAAAAGGTTACCGCATTTGGCTAATAGACGAACAAAAAATTTTTGAAACTATAAATGTAAGATTTGATGAGAGTAAAAGGGGGGTGGATGTCATAAAAGAATCCAGATTTCCATCTTTTTCATATCTTGATTTTCCTGAGGATGGGGATATTTTTCCTGTAATAGATGAAATTTTTGAATCTAAAAATAGATGTGATAGCCCGTCCGAATTAAAGGAAAGTAGTTTAAAATGTCAGAGTCCTGTAAAAATAGTTTCAGAAGTTAAAACAGATGGAAGTTTGGATTTAATACCATGTACATCCATTAACTGGATAACAAGTGCTGTTCCTCGTAAAAATGAACCAAGGACGGATATTTATTATGGTATAGAGGGTACTAGAGTTAAATTGAGGTCCACAAATGATGCAGTTAGGTATTGTGCAGCAAATAACATAAAATTTGATAAAATTTTTTTTGATTTTAGGGGTAAAAATTGTCAATCGGGTAAAGTTTCAAATTTTTTTAATAATGAAGCAAATTTAGTAGAGATTAAAATCCCCAGGAGTTACAAAGAAGCTGTTAAAACCCCTGAAGCATCTGAGTGGGAGGAGGCTATGAACCAGGAAATGCAGGTCATGTATGACCGTAATGTTTGGGATTTAGTCGAACCACCAAAAGATGAACAAATTTTGGGTAATAGATGGGTCTATACCGTAAAACGAGATCAAAATAATGAAATTGTAAGATTCAAAGCATGCCTTGTGGCTCAGGGGTATAACCAAATTAAAGGTTTAAGTTATGATGAAGTATTCAGTCCAGTAGTTAGTTTTTCCATAATAAGACTCTTTTTCAGTATTTTTGTATGTTTTTTTAAATGGTTAAACGTTCAAGTTGATGTAAACAATGCATATTTATATGCAGATTTGGATAAGGTCATCTACAGTGTTCTCGCTGACATATGACCAAAGTTAGTAATTTGGCTAATTAAAAACAAAAAATATTCGCCAAATGAAAAAAGTATTAGCAAAATAAATTCACTGTGTAGCACAAAAAAATTATTTTTGATCCTTTTATGTATTCCATGTTCTAATATAACCTAAGTTTTTATAACTGCGACAACGATTGTTATTAATCTAGTTTCAGCTATCCGCTACAAATATATTAAAAAAATATATGTATGCATATGTATGAAAAGCGAAAAAGAAAAGAAAGAAAAATTAAAAATTGAGCACTAGCAATTAGGCGAATCTAATTGCTTGTTTACTCGCCAAATGAGGAATTTAGTCGCAATTTGGCGCAATGGCGAGCGCCAGCGAGAACACTGGTCATCTATATGCAGCAGCCGGAGGGTTTTGTTTTGGAACAGGGTAAAGTTTGTAAATTAAATAAATCGTTGTATGGTCTCCACCAAAGTGGAAGACAATGGTTTTTTGAAATTGACGATGTTCTTTTAAAATTAAATTTTCAGAAACTTGATTGGTGTAATTGTGTTTACATATTAAAAGATAAACTTGTTCTTTTGCTGTATGTTGATGATATTATCATAATTGGAAAAACTGAAAGTGATTTGGAATTTGGTGTAGATTTATTAAAGAAATTTTTTAATTTAAAGGTTCTAGGGAAAACAAAGAAGCTCTTGGGCATAGAATTTGAAGAGGATGGTGATAAATTGTATATACACCAAACTTCTTATATAAATAAGGTTTGTGATTTGTATTCTAAATATAAATTTCCCATAAGCTGTGTACCTATGTCTAAAGGACTTGTTTTGTCAAAATTGGACTCTCCTGTAAATCATCAAGAAATAGAAGAAATGTCTAAGTATCCCTATAGAAACCAAACTGGATGTTTAAGTTTTATTGCTGGTCGAACACGACCCGATATAATGTATGCAGTAAATCTACTTTCCCAATCTAACCCTGGTATAAGACACTGGCATAGTTTATTAAAATTACTTGGTTATTTACAGTATACTAAAGATTTTAAATTAGAATTATCCAGAGTAAATGAACTAAAGCTTTATTGTTATTCAGATTCAGACTTTGCTGCAAATCGTGATGACAGGGTTTCCATAGGAGGTTACATTTTACTTTTTGATAGGGCGCCAATTTCCAGGAAAACCTTTAAGCAAAAATGTATTAGCCTCTCTACTATGGAAGCCGAATATGTTACTCTCACAGAAGCAGCAAAGGAATTGATGTGGATGAAAAATGTACTTGAAAATGAAAGTTTAAAATTAAATTTAATTGAATGTTCTTTATTCTGTGATAATCAGGCAGCAATTTCTTTTTCTAATTCACCAGTTGAAAATCAAAAGACCAAACATATCCACATTAAATATTTATTTCTCAGAAATTTAATTTATGATAAAGTTTTTAAATTAAAATATATTTCTAGCAAGTTAAATTTAGCAGATCCATTTACAAAACCGCAAGTAAAAGAACAATTAATGAAATTTTGTAGGCAAATTTTCAAAATTTAAACTCACACTTATAGTTACTCTGTTCATTGCCATGTCCATTGACATGACATTGATCAGACTATCTTTTTTTTTTTATTAAAATTTGTTTAATGATAGGAAGATGAAGAGAAAAAAAAAAAAGTTTATACAATTTGGTCGTTTCTGATTAGTACCTGGCCGGTGATCTGTAAAATTTTCCCCGACTCGATAGTAATTAGACAGACTGTTTTTTCTATTGAATATTGTATTTTGAATAAGTGTATTTTTGAATAAATTTATGTAAATTTTTTGTAATGCCCTGGGCAGGCTAAAAAGGGGGCTGCTTGTTGTCATGTTAGTTCAAAAATAAGTTTAAAGTTAAGTCAAAATAAACAGAACATGACATACTTTAGTTTTTACCCTCTCCAGTTTAATAAACTTCGTCGAATCGCCATTGCTTTTTAGCCAAACTGCCGGCATGACGAGATAAAAATACGTGATTTTTGAGTGTTCCAGTACCAATCACCGGTGATTGAACTGTTCACGTCCGTTCATGAAACTCGATCGGCAGTGTGTTCGGAAAGGGGTTTTGTTTGGATCAACCAATGGCGATTCTACGTTGATTTTTCTCTTTGAATTTTGAATGGCATCATCTGTGAAGTAGAGTTCTGTTTGTATATAAAGACAGCCGTGTTTCATGTTCTTTGCCTTCATCTTGCTAGCCATTATTGCTGGTTTAGTAGCAGCTGCATTTGTTTTGTAATGGCGTAATAAAATAATCGAAATGTTTTAAGTTTATTTTATTTTTAAGCATAAGCTATGCTTAATTTTCTCATTGTATATAATCATTTTGATCGTTATAGAATAAACTAAAGTTTGCTGAACCTGCTTTGTCTTCACGCAAGTCTTCCACATTACACTTTTTAAAGACTTCCACTCGCTACTTATGCTGATTTAGTTAAAAGTATAAAGCATAAATAATAATAACTTTTTTCAAGTTTCATTATTTTTAAAAATTGACAATTTTTTTTTTTTTTCCCTTTTAACAGCTTGTACTCCAAATCTAAAGAATATTCACGAAAGCAAATTTCTGGAATTTTTTAGCGAATCGCAAGTGCAATATGAAACACAGCAACCTCCCCCTTTTTTTTCTAAAAAAAAATAAAAATTTCAATTTCAGTTGAGTTATACTCAAGAAAACACACGCCCGCAAGGTAAATTCTTGATTAGAGACAGTGGGTAAAAGCGCCCCTACGATTCTCCGGAGCCTAACTCCGTTTCGTCGAAAACAAAGGGATTTCGACATTTTGTTACGGCCGTATAAGAGGAATCGAGTTGGACCGTGGCTTATCATACACACGCGTTTATGAAGCGAAACAAAAAGAAAGAAAAAATTCTCGATTCTGCTTATTTTCGATTTAAACATGCAGAAATCTTAATGTGAAATTAATACCAAGTCTAAAGGTAGCAGAAAAAGAAACAGTGATGTAGTAAAACTCATTCAAGAGAAAATTACAGAAGAGCTAATGAGCTTATTCCATCAAAATGAATGCATCTAGATGAAATTGGGTAGACCAAAGAATTTACGGGTCAAATACATGAAATGTAAAGAATTTACACGAACTAATTGGGGGAAATCTGGTGTTGGACTTTGTTATAGTAAAACTTACAATTATTTTAAAATTACAATTATTAAAATTTCTTATCTAAATTAAAATCTTAAATACCCTGAATTTATTTGTCATTTTGTAAGGTATTGCAAAAATGCAGCAAACGCATTTTTCAAGATAAATTTTTACTTTTATGTTGAGAATTTTGTAATTATTTTTTATATGATGAATTGATTAAGTATTTGAGTCTAAGTATTTTACAAATTGAAGTTGTTGAGTTACAAAGGGTTCATTAAATTCATTTTAGCATTGAAATAATTCGAACAGTTAACGGTGGTAATTTTTTTAATTTTTTATTTGTTTTAAAGATATTTATTACTTTTACTTGTATTATGAGTAACGGTTGATACTTCTAAAATTCTTTTGCTTCTAGTAATTCACTGAGTTCGGCTGTGGTAACTAACGACATAGAAATGTACAACGTTACCTTAACTCTTTATCTGCCGACGGTACTTATAAGTACCACAAAAATTTTTTATTATAAAACTCTTTTGATACGTCAATTATTTGTAATACTGTTTAAAATGAGTTACAGATACATTATTTTATTTTGTTCCAAAAGCACTATTGGTTACACGAAACAAAAATATTTTTAAAAGGATGATTTCTTTTGTCTTTTTTATCTTTTCAGCTTTCTTGACACTGAGGGAGGGGAGTGGGGATTTTTCAGTTCGGAAATGTTGCTATATTTATGTTGTAAGAACACCATATTTGAGCATTTTATAATTCTACAAAATACTAAGAAAGCAATTTAAAATAAAAGATTTGAGTGGAGTTATAAATATTGCACAAAATCCCTGTAATTCAAATTTAATTAATCCTTTTAAAATCCTTCAAATACTTATTAAATGATTATGTAAATCTTTTAATTTAGTTTAAACAATTTGCGTAAAATGCTTTAGAATGTAAAATTTTCATGAATTTATAGTGCAGTAGATAAAAGTTTAACCCCCTGGATTCCAAACCGCCCGAGACATTTTGAGATATTTTAATTTGTATTTCCTAATTCCCACCAGAAAATTAAAACAGCAATATTGGTTTTAGTTCATAACAGAAATTCCTGATTTAAATAAACCGAAATTAACCACTGGAATTTTCTGGTGTAAAGTCAGGAATTTTAAACCTTCGTTACGACGCATAAAATGACCAATACCGTTGCGTTACATATTGATACAGTCTTATTTAGCAATTATGTCACATATAAAAATGGATGTAATGAAACGTAGAGTTGTAGAGGATGGAATAAAACGCGTTTAATCCCGGAAATAAATCGGGATTTTTAAGAGAAAAATTTGAAAATTTCCGAGGTATTTTGGAAAAGTTTTAGGCATGAAAATATTAATTTATTATTTTTAATGATTTTTTTTTTTCGATGTAAACAATTTTTTTTTTTTTTTTTTTTTTTTTTTTTTACAAATGCAAACAATCCAAATACAGACAAATAACTTGAATTTAAATGAAAACAAATTAAATATATTTTTAAGTAGGAGAAACATTAAGTAAGATAAATTAAAACATCATAAGTAATTTTATATTTTAATCGTCGATAACTAAAAAGCACAGAGGCACATGACAGATTCATCTTGCGTGACATGGATGTAAACATCACACTTGTTCTGCGAATCAGGCAATATAAAATAAAAAGAAAATGATAAAAAATAACAAAAATCAATAGAAAAATACAATGCAAATCGCTACACAATTAATATAATGCATATGCCTGAATAGCAAATATGCCAGGTAACAAACTTTAACCGCAAAATCATGAGTTTTGTGCATTCATAATGTGCAATCTATCTTAAACTCTTCAGAACCGTGCTTGAAATTCTGAAAAATAAAATTTTTAAATTGAAAAGAGACTGATTCTATTAAACTTCAAAAATCTTACAAAATTTCCACTATTCCCCAGAATTCCGGTTTATTTTCCTCCCTCAAAATCTACGGGGGTTTTTTTCTTTCTTTCTTTTCTTTGGCAATAAAACCATAATAAATTTAGCAGTTACGTGTTCAAAGATTTCATAAAAAAGGAACTCTTTCCATATTCAAATAAAGAAAGGAGCTTTAGCCTACATACTATTTTACTGTTATTGTTCCTAACTTTTTAAATCGTAAATTTTGCCCTGAAATAGAAGTTCCTGTTATGAAGTCGTGAAACAATTGGATGTCAAAAATTTTAGGCTGTGCTCTCTCTTTTCTTTAAGTTTTACAGATCAAATTTTCATCGTGACACAAGGGATTATGTACGCATCTTATCTGTTTAAACCCTTCACTGCACCGTGTGCCACATCTGGCACATATCTAAAAACAGTATCTCATTATGTGTCATGAATTTGGCCAATGGAACAATCCGAAGAATGGGACAACACTTATTTTGTCCAAGAAAAATGGCTACATTTGACAAAAAATTAGAATTTGTTCTTCAAAAACAATAACAACAACAAAAATTCGACCAAGCTATTAAGGCAAAATTTGTTTTTATTATTTTTACTGAATACTTAAAAATATTAATATAAAGAGGGTTTCAAAGTGTTAATCAGATAAAATTAATTAATTAAAGCCCATTTAATTTCAAAATATAGCAATACAATATTTAAAAACCCTAATTGGTTATTCAGGGTGTACCCCATAAAATATAAAATTTTAGCTCAAAATTTAAAATTCATTCTTTTTTTTTCTTTTCTTTTTTGTTTTTTTTACTATTTTTCCCAATAATAAAGATAATAATAATAATAATAAAATCATTATTTCGAAGAAGCAAAAATTGGAACTACAGCAAAAACTACAAAACCAACTGCAGCAAAAAAAAGAAAAGAAAAAGAAAGAAAAAGAAAAGAAAAAAGAAAAGAAAAGAAAAAAGAAAAGAAAAAAAGAAAACAGAAAAAAAGAGAAAATGCAAGTATGAGAGACTATGAATATCTTATGGATTCCTCAAAGGAGTTTCATAAAATTACTTCGGGGTAAAGTTATGTTGTTTCGAAGACTATTGTCAGCATTAAGTCCAAAAATGACAAAACAGTCGGCCCTACTTAATTGCATACATTTGGTTCCATGAATTGTACACATTTAAGCTGGGTATGCATTTAAGCGAAGGCAGTAATTAATGTTTTCAATATAGGTCATCATTTGATTCATTCTGTATCACAGAAATGATAAATATTAACAAACAGTAACAATTTACATAATAATTTAAAAATTAATTTTAGTAATAATAATTTGAATCAAAAATTTATTATTACTCTAAATATAATGGTATTATATAC
Source organism: Maratus speculifer (assembly GCA_964019185.1). Classification (NCBI taxonomy): domain Eukaryota; kingdom Metazoa; phylum Arthropoda; class Arachnida; order Araneae; family Salticidae; genus Maratus; species Maratus speculifer. The sequence goes on along the minus strand of OZ025295.1, from coordinate 177,949,019 downwards.
CAGACTGCGATGTATTATAATACTAAATGCGTATTATAATACTTTAATTTTTCATTATAATTTATGCTACTTAATTAAAAATTGAAAGAAAAGTAAAATGAAAAATTTTTGCTTTCAAAAAACTATCTTTGAAAATATATAAATACATTTCCGCATAATTTCTTATTATTTGTTAATTTATCCTTTGTTTATACAAAAACAAATAAATAAATAAATATCTTTTATAGAAGTTTGTTTTTTCCTACTTTGGACAATGCATTTCTCCATTTCCAGCGCCAAATACTGTTCTTTTATTCTCTTGACCATCTATCTCTATTGTATTTCCTCCAATTTCAAGATTTCCAAAGAAGTTTCACTAAAATCTTGAATCGCTACATGTATGGCCAGGTTTAAAAGAAAATCATGTCTTATTAAAATCAACGCCCCCTTGAACTTCTAAGAATAAGAGAATAAAGTCTATTCTTATATGATGATTTCTGCTCTTCGATTTTATAGATGACAAAGCTTTATTACAAAAGAAAAATATTTGTAATTTTAATTTTTTTAAATTAAATCACCTTCACAGGAATTCACAAAATCCAGATTACTAGATTAGAGATATGATATCTGATTAATCGGGAATTTTTATGCGATAAAACGAGTATATTTAACATTAACCTTATGGAGACCGTTCTGTTTCCATATCATTCTATGCATATGAGCGGGATGCAATTATCTGTTACCCTATTAAGTGGGACTGACTGTATTAAGTTTCTTACGATACACACGCACACGTACAGTTCGAAGTCTTGTACAAAATACAAATTTTGTATACGATCACATGACCTTCCTTCTTAAACTCAAAATCCCTTTGATAATTATTTATAGGATACTTGTATATAGTCATTTTATAACAAAAACGAAGCACTACTCTGCAGTTTTAGAATAATTTGCAAAATCTTAACAAGAAATTTCATTTCAGCATTTTTAAAGGAGTTCGATTTGCCGAAAAACCTTGATAACGCACAGTGCATCTTTTTTTCTTCTTCATAAAATTTGTCGGATAATCTTAAAAAGAGATGGGTAAGTGAATTCATTGTTATAAATAAAACAAAGAAGAATGTACCAGTAAAATTTTGCGGAAAAGTTAAGAAAGAGAGAAAATAAAACTCTTTTATTATTTTCTTTTCATGGCTATATTTATAATAATAATAGTGTAATTTCTATGCCATAATATTATTACTAAATAACATTAATAATACAGTATGAAGTGATTCTTGTGATTATTAAATTAATACTCAGTTGTAATATTATTTGAAATAAAATATTATTTATTAACAGTAATAAAAAATTAATAACAATAATATTGTTTAAAATAAAATATTGACTTATATAAAACTTTCAGCTAATATTTTTCTGCTTTCAACCGCAATGTTATTTTTCGGGAACACTATCTTTTATGTGTTCAATTTCGATTTGTCTTTATTTTTAGCACTTTCCAACAAAGTTGAAAAGTGCTTATGCATTCGGTTTGTGTGTCCGTCTGGCCGCGGTCTAACTCCTATAAATACACTCGGATGGCCTTGAAATTTTTGGACGTTATTGAAGATCACTATCTAGCACGAACCCTATTGAAAATGAAGTTTCTACCATGATTAGTCTATTTACAGGGAGAGTCAAAATTTTCCATTATATTGCGGCCTATGGGGAAAAATCGTTTCAAAGGAATTTTAAAGATGTTACACCCTGACAAACCCATAAAAATTTATATGTATTTACGAGGTGCACTAATGTATTCTATATAAGTATTCTATAAAATATGAGGTGAAAATATAAGGGTGAAAATACAGGGACACACAAAAGAATTCCATTAGATAATGGTAAAAAGGGAAATTGTGTGAGACACATTTTAAATAGATTAAACTGTTTCATCTTTATATATATATATCTTCTGTGCGTGTGTAGGTCACTGAACTCCTCTTAAACGACTGGACCGATTATAATTAAATTTTGTGTGTGCGTTCCATTGGATTCGAAAATGGCTTAGATTCACATTTCGTCGAAATTGATTCAGTGCTTTTTTAGTAATTAGGCAAAAACTAATAGTTAGTGATTTTTCGCTAATTAAAAGTGTTGAATAAGTTCGATGAATAGAGTGCGGACGGAATGTCCAAGCTGTCTAAGGGGCCAGATTTAAGCTCAGCTTCTTGAAGAAAGAGATCGCGTGTTCGAACTCCACTCCTGACAAACGTGTATGCTTTACAATAATATTTCCTGTATTATAATTTTGATAAACCGACTTCAGAAAGTCGTTAACTTTTAACTAAAAGGAGAAAAATAAACTTTTTTATCAAAAATTGAACCGACTTCAAAAAATACTAAAGAGTGAAAAATAATTTCCTTACTTAATTGTAATAGGAAAATAAATTAAGAGCGTAGTGTTTATCGTGCGTATTACCATATTTACGTACATTTATTTGATTTTCTGGAGTCGGTGCCAAGAAGGTCGGTGACAGGACAACGTCTGTCGGGTTCGCTAGTATATAATAAAATTGATGTATGTCACTGAGGCTTAATATAAATTATATAATACTGTCTTGCATAATATGAAGTACATAGCATTTACAGAGACACACAAAAGATTTCAAATAGTATATTCTTTCCGAAGTAGCATATGTGTCCGATGATGGCTGATGGATGAAATGCATTTTAATTATGATATGCGCGTTTAAGTTTCACTAAATCTGTGCACATTATATGGTGTGTATAAATGCAATAGTTGATATACAGGGTTACCCAAAAGAGCTTGCCAACGTTATTAAATATGAGGGCAAATTACTTAAAGGAGGTTCTTAAATAAGTTATGCATTTTTACGCTGAACTGCATTCAATTTACTAAGAAATATTTGCAGAATATAGATAAAATGATATGCTTGGTTGTATTGATTTTTATGGCACAAAATCCCTAAAATGATATGCAGGGCCACGCAAAGAATTGAGTACATGGACGGCTATGAATGATAATTTATGAGAATGTGATTTCAGTTGTTTTAAGAGTGTTTTAGTTTAAAATATATTTTAGCTTAATACTGACGTGTAATAAAGGTAGAAGTTAAACTGCAGGGCTGAACAAAACTATTCAAGTACGTTTCCATCTATTAATATAAATTGCTGGAAAAGAAATTTCAAGCTACTAGGCATTTTCTTGCTAAACTAAATTTTCCCATTATATAGTATGTATATCAACTGACAGATTAAATATAGGGCTGTTTAAAAGTATTGGAATACATATTTGGCTGTATTTGGCTGCATACCCTTATTAACCCTAAATAACGAAGTTTAGTTAAAGATTTCATGAAGTGTTGGAAAGTGCTTCATAATCTATTCTTAACGCGTGATTTTTCTTACTTGTTTTGTTTAAAATGACATTTTTAATCTAACAGGTCCATGATCTTAAAAAAGCCATCTCCCTATACATTATACGGAATAGTCTCAAGTCGACAAATGGCAGCATATGCCTTATGACTTATGTGTCCTTCACAATTGCGTATAACTTCTTCCACAATCGGGTGCCGGCTTCATCAGATTGTACCGAGTATATAGTTTAGTACATACTTCATAGGTGCATATCAATTTTATTATGTTCGAAAGAGTGTAGCATCATTAAAATGCACTTGAAACTATTTTCCCCATTGGCCGTAATGTGACGGAATACTTTTGATTGGCCCTGTGATTAAACCATTCATCCGATTTTCATAAAATTTAAAATGACTCCACAAAATTATGCAACAATTATATATTTTTAATTTCAAATGATTCGGTTGGATACTTTTTGCTCTGTTCTATGCGGACAGACTGAACGATGACTATAGGTGCTACGTATTTATATAATTACGAACGCAGCAAAAAATAAAAGGCTTTATTGATTTGAGTTAGTTCTTCAGTTTGATATTTTAAGATAAAATTTCACCTAAAAAAGTTAAACAGAATCAGCAATTTTAGTTGTTCAAAACGGCATTTCCGTAAACAGAGTAGGCACAAAATATTGTATTACAAGGTGAACTCTTTATTATGTTTTAATTTGATGTAGTATGTAAAAAACATCTAATAATTAAAGTTAAATTGTGCATTAAAAATAATTCTAGCCTTATTTGATAAATATGCTTCTTATCAAGTCACTTTATTAGAAGTTTTTCACTCTCCTGACCACAATTAAACGGCGATATTAATAACCATGATAAATTATTGTAAAATTAAAAATCAATTTTACATCTAAAAATATTTAAAATATTAATTCTGTTATAACATGGTTTATTGTGACCTCCAAAGGTTCAAATAAGGTATTTTATTCAAATCGGAATCATATATAACAGATTATTTTTCAAAAAATCATTAGATTATATAGAAAAAATGAATAAAAAAATAGTAAAAACAAAAAGTTAAGGATGAAAATAAAGATAAAACAAAAGTTAAAGATAAAAAAAAGGATAAATTTTTTGGAAGAAAATTTATAATTATATTATTGGAATCATTATGTAACACTTACTGTCTCACTTCAAAATAAATTGTAAATTAATGTAAATTAATAAATAAAATTCAACTCTCAAGACTGCAGGTTATTGACCGTTGCTAAGATTAAGATAGAGAACAAAATAAACCTGAAAAATGTAACACGAAATGCTTCGTTAAGCAGCTAACCGACCATTTTATGTCACATTTTATCGGAAACTTTTAAGAAAATGTCATTCAATGATTGACGCTTTTTCATATGAAATATGCCAGAATTCTAGAAGTATGGGAGATGCAGTATGCCGTAAAAACGGTTTCAATATGATGTGCTTTATTCTCAAATTTAAATTCGGCCCAAACAAAACAAATACGTGGAACAGAGGCTGTATTCTTTGCCATTATCCGTGTATTTTTTTCTCTAAACGAAAGTAATCTGCTTATATTTAAGCATTCTAAAGTAGCATTTCATTGTATTATTAATTAAAAAGAGTACTACTAAAAGTTTTTTTCTTTTATTGCGGAAGCACGTAGTTGTGTTTGGGCGAAGCGCAGTGGTTTTTAGGGGTACATTTTTTTGCGTCACTTGCTGCTACTTCATCTCTATTTTTTTTTTTCCTTACTCTATAATGATGCCCTCTTCATGTTGTGACGTAACACCACATTTTCAACAATTGTTGATTTAGAGCTAATATTTTTTCGGAGGGAAATGTTACATATAGTATTTTCTCTACTGGTATAAATATTATACAACTGGTAACAGTGTAGAATTCAGACATTTTCTGGCTCCGGGGGAAGGGGGGAATTGCCCATTTAGACCATTGAACACACTAAATCTCAAAATTTCCGGGGGGAGACATTTCAATGCTCCGAGGGGGATATCCCCCTCCTTGGGCCATTCCCAGAATTCGATACTGACTGGTAGTATCTTTCATGCTTTTGCTTCAAAATGTTGGTATTCAAAGAAAAAACTAGTTGGATGTGCCAATCCCAAAACTTTCTTCTATCTCATACGTACATTTTAATATTTTTAAAAAATAGTTATTCATTTTAATGTTTTAATAATTTTAATTCTATACTACACGAATTTTGATTTTCATCTTGAATTTCTGCTTCAATCAATTAATCGCAGTAAAAACGAATTTCCGTCTCTACACGAGCCGATGAACAATAGAATGATAGGCAGATTTTTTTTTTTTTTTTTTTAATTCAGGGAGGACCTATTTGCCTTACCAAAAAATAATTATACACAAAAATTTTAGTTCAGCTCTGGACTAACTTCATGTACTTTAAGGTGGTGCAATATTGAAAATGGCATAAAATTGGCTATTGCAGCGCCCCCTTCCGACGGATTTTTTCAAATTCAGGGAGGACCAACTAGCCATAGCCATACACTTACACAAAAAATTCGTTCAATTCGTTGTATAAATTCATATACTTTTGGTCGATACAATATTGAAAATGGCACAAAAATCGCGATTGCAGCACCCCCATCCGGCGGATTTTTTTTTAATTCAGGAAGAACGAACTAGCCATAGCCGTACACTTACACAAAAAATTTGGTTCAATTCGATGCATAACTTCATGTACTTTTGATAGGAACAATATTGAAAATGGCACAAAAATCGTGATTGCAGTGCCCCCTTCCGGCGGAGTTTTTTCAAATTCAGGGAGGACCAATTAGCCATAATCATACACTTACACAAAAAATGTGGTTCAATTCGATGCATAACTTCATATACTTTTGACCGGGACAATATTGAAAATGGCACAAAAATCGCGATTGCAGCGCGCCCTTCCGGCGGATTTTTTTTCAAATTCAGGGAGGACCAACTAGCCATAGCCATACACTTACATAAAAAATTTGATTCAATTCGATGCATAACTTCATATACTTTTGGCCGGTACAATATTGAAAATGGCACAAAAAAACGTGATTGCAGCGCCCCCTTCCGGCGGAATATTTCAAAACTGAAGGAGGACCTGCTTGCTACAGCCAGAAACATTCACAAAAAATTTGGTTCATTTCTATGCATAACTTCATACACTTTTTGATGGTAGAATGGCGACATACATACACACACACAGACGGACAGACAGACATTTTGCAAAAACAGGTTTTTTGGAATCTCTGACCCCTAAAACATGTAAATCCGTCGAAAAACGGAAGTCGAAAAAAATTTCGATTACAATACTTTCTTCTATTGAAGGTAGAAGAATGTAAAAAAGAAAAATATACCACATCGCATTTTATCTGGATAAGTGCAATACTGGAAAGATACAATTTTTAAATGAACTTTATTACATTTCTTAAAAATAACACCCATCTAAATTCTATTCATTAACTGCTCATTTTCTGATTCATTCTTGCTTTCAAACGCATCAAACTGCCAAATTCTTTTATTTAGTGCACGTTATGTGCCGTGCTTTGGATCGAATTTTCCGAAGCGGTAGATCTGGGAACTTAAAAAATGGTCATACTGAAAAAGCAATTATTTATATATCAAATTCTAATGAATTGAACGAAAAAATGAAATCATACGGCATCTTATACATCTCTTCAAAAATCTCCTCAGCAAGTTTCATGCTTTTACTATTAAAAATGAGTCTGAAAATGTATCAGAAAATTTCGAGCTGTTGAGAATGGAAAAATATTTTTTTCGAATGCACCCTTAAGGGTGTTTGTTCTCAACTGCTCCGCTCAACAAGCGCAAAACATTTTGACACACATTTACAAATTCATTTTTTAACGGAAAGATATAAAATTGAAAGGCCTAAATATGGAAGCGATTTCATATCGAACTTATTTTTCCATTTTTTGATCAATAAATCACCTATCGAGTTCTAAGCTATTTCGATCACGTGATCATCCATTTTTCTCCTGCTTTTTGACCGGTTTTTCTGCTTTCGTCGGAAAATGTGTTAAAAAATGTGAACTTTGAAGTCTTGTTAAGAAAGATTAATTGTGTTTTTTAAAAAACAAAAAATTGAGTGAAATTAGACAGTTTCTGAATAACAACACCTGCTAGTTTCATGCATTTCCGAAAAAAAAAAAAAAAAAAAAAAAAAAAAAAAAAAAAAAATTAAAACTTATTTCACAAAGTTGTCCTTTATGATTTAAAAACACCCTTAAAACCAAAATCTACTTTCGCGTTTATTTTCCATTTTCTAAAGTCGAAACTGTTTTTAATTATTGGATCAGAATCCGGAAGTATTTACCTATTACGCTGATCATCCTGTTTACAGATTAGTTAAGACCCCCCCCCTCCCTCCCCTCAACATTCTGAAATACTTTTTCTTTTACCTGTGCGCGACCTTCCCAAAAGCGGAACATTCAAGGGCATAGAACCCACCCCGGGGCTGATATATTACGGAATTCGACTTTGCAGGCCTCCCTGATAGAAAAAAAATAAATAAATATAAAATAGATGAACTAGATATACAAGTAAGCGTTAGGCACAAAAGGTGGTTCTCCAAATGCCGAAAGAAGTCCTCTCCAAAACATTAAAAAAAAAAAAAAAAAAAAAAAAAAAAAAAAAAGATTTATCGATGATACGGTCATACATCATGTAAAGTCATTCGTGATACGAAGTCTAATGTCCGCTTATTATATGCAAAGGAAAATACATCGAAGATTTAATACTATTTCTACCACGATTTTCTGTATACCTGTTTCTAACAAAAGATTTATTGACACCTTTGCATTTAAATGAAAATAATTGCTAAAACTTTTGGGACTTCAAATTACGAGTTAAATACACATAATTTGAGCAATATATTTATTCATTGACGCGTATTTATGAGAGATTATTTAATTAATATTTAATTTTAAATTTAATACAGTCTATTAATTTCAGCTTAATTTAACAATCTACAAAATATAAATATAATCAAACATGATCGACAATTAAAAAATATTATCTTCTTTCTTTTTTAAAAAATTTTATTAGAAAATCAATTTTAATATTACTAATTAACAAACTTTAAGCCTCATGTAAAAAAAAAAAAAAATGATTCTCTATAATAAAAACAGTAATCATAAAAGTAGCAGTGTAATAAAGATCTATCCTAATTCAATACCTCAGTTTTCACACGAATGAAATTCATATTCATGTCTATTGAACTCACCACCAAAGTTGAGGAACAAAACCCGTTATTAAATTTTATTATCTAATATTAAACAAAACGCGATTTTTTTTTTTTTTTTTTGCAATGATCTAGCTTAAAATACAACATACAGTAAACAAGCGAATATCAGAGTCACGCAGTAAATTTTTGTTTTTCAATTACAATTGAAAACGAGATCCTCTAATCTGATTAAAATTGTATGATACTATAAAATTATGTTGATGTTTATGCGTAAAATCATTTAAAATGAAATTATGAAATCCTTAATTATGACATCCTTGCAGATAATCTAATACCATTTCTTTTCTACGCATTTCTTAAAATTGAAAATATTTGCCAATTTTTACTGTAATATTTTTTAGATCGAGCTGTACTTTTTTCTCTGGTTCTACCAGTTTTTTATATGATATATTGTTGAAGTGAGCATGCAGTTCAAGGCGCATTTAAGGCGCATTTAAGGCGGATAAATCTACAAGGCGCTTGCTGTAGAATAAACTGTGCTTAGAATTTGTTGTTCATTTACTGAGACACACAAAAGAGTTTGTCTGTAGAAGAAAATGAACAGTAATTAAATTATAGTGAAACTTATGAACCGTAATTTTGAGAAGTATGTTTTCAGTTGTTTCAGTTGTAGTCATGTTTTTAAATGTAACCTTTTTTTTAAAAACTAATATTTGGGTGTTCATAAAATCTATAGAACATATACAAGGCTTCACGAAAATTCTCAAGTGCATTTGTGTTTGTTCATGTTTATTATTCTGTTTATTTGTGAATGAAAATTTTCGGTACTACTAGGTTATCCCGTCGACCAAAAAATTATCGCCAAACTATAAAATTAAATCCCAATAATAGATGATCGAGAGTGTCACAATCAATGACATTAAATACGATTCACGTGTTTAAAATGTCATTAAGTGATTTTTATTTCGTTTTTTTATTTGAATTTTTATTAATATTCTACTAATTATTTGTTTTTTCGGTATTTAAAATAAAAATTATGTCAATATGTATAATTTGGCTATTAGTTTGGCGATTTGTATAATTTGTATAATCCCGGCGAAATTGGTCGACGGGATAACAGAGTAGTACCAAATTTTCAATGCGAAATATAAAAGCAATAAGTCTTATTTACGTCTATTAATAACTTACTATATCGTAATATTAATAATATATATTCTACAGCGAAAAGGTAAGAACCTATATTATAAATAATTATTTTACTTAAAAGACGTCACTTTAATAATAAAACATTTTAAATACATTAAAAATTGACAAGTTTCAGTTCATTTTCACTGAGTCATCTTCAGAACGTTCAAAAATAGAAAATTACAAGCATAAGGAACGTGAAAAACTGGAATAAATAATTACTGAATTCAAATTAAATGTCCTTTATATATTAAAACGTGTCAATTTTTAATATATTTTAATTATTTTACTATAAAAGTGATGTCCTATAAGAAAAATAATTATTTTTAATATAAATTCTTACCATTTCATTGTAAAATATATATTATTATTATTATTATTATGATATAAAAATTTCCAGTTGTGCTGTGCGATATTTTAGAATACTATGTAGCATATATATAAATCTATAGATGATATGCAAGACTGCACGCACGCCAAAAAAAAAAAAAAAAAAAAAAAAAAAAAAAAAAAAAAAAAATCGGATATTTTCTGACTATTGGTAGTAAATTCAGAAATTCAGTTTTCAATTGCATTAAGCATTTTCCATATTGTTTACTTGGATATCATTTTTCACCAATAAAATGTAAAGTTTTGTTACAGTTATTCTAAATGCATTGGAAAATGTTTGAGAACCTATGCTTGTTGCATGATTTTACTTTCCTGTTTAAACTTGTTATAATTTAATTAATTGCCACAAAATACATGAAAGTATAAAAAAGGGTGCAATCATTTCAACTGACAATTAGTCAGACGATTTAAATCTGTAATGTTGACAGTGTGTATGTGAGTGGAAAAGTTAACTAGAGTGAAAACAAAGTTTTTATTTACTATATGTCTGTTTTCCCGCTGTTCCAAATTCTTCTTCAGTAAGAAAGTGATTTCCGAGCCGAAGTGGGGATGCAAACAGAATTTTTAAAGAGAATATAGCATAGAATATTTGTCGAACAGATTTCAGAATCTCACATGATAGCCTAAGTATTTAGAAATATCAGAAGTACGCATTCTAAGTAGTATTCCAGACTCGTAGCGAATACGACAGCTGTGACCTTTGTCATGAGACATTAATGTCTTTCTTTTTGTTCTTTTATCATGAGTTCTTGGAAATTATGAGCTTTCCTCTTGGGAAAGCTTTTGAGGTGCCTTTCTAGAAGGGAAGGACACTCTAATGACCCATTTAATTTAAGCGATAGATTTTTTTTTAAATCGCTTTTCGCAAAATAAGAAAATAAGACCAATTATGATTTTTCATGATCTTGGCAATAAAACTTCTGAAACAAGCTCTAATAAAATTTTTCTCCCATCTCTTCGATTCCGTCATAGCCGATTTTTTTTATACTTAAATTTAAAAAAAAAGGAAAAGAAAAGATAAATAAATAAATATATATATATATATATACAGTAAACCCTCAGTAATTCGGATTTATTGGCACCAGACCCAATCTGGATTATTGAAAATCCGGACTATCCGGAGAATGAGAAAAAAAATGAAATAAGACATATTTACAGAAAATTACCTTTATATTAAACATACTTAATATTTACCGACAGTAAAAATGTCTATTTTGTAATTATAAAATCTTCTGCTGTGCTAGTTTTGTATAAAATTTGCGGGCCACACGGTCACGCATCCGCTTGAACATACTTAGTTTATAGGGTGTAGTCTTCAGCTGATGTTCAAAATGAACCATTAATTGTTGTAAATGATTTTTTAGTTCATAATGGTTAAAAACTTTTGGTTGATCATCATTGATAATAGTGTTTTCGTCTGAATCATCTTCATTTTCAACTTTTTTCAACTATACATAAAGTGATTATTTCACCATATGTAACTGAGGTGTAAACTGAGGTGTGAGCATTATTTTTTGCTTCATTCAATTGCTAATGTCAGTGATATCAACATTTCAGAACCATCAGTTTTTTTAGCAAGCTTACAAAATCTTCAGGTGTAATTTCCCTTTCATCTTCGCCTATTTCTCCTTCTATTTCAAGCTTTCTTGTTATTCAAGAAATCACAATTTGTAGACCATAAATTCTTCCACGACTTTCGGAGAGTACTCTCAGCAACCTGCTTGCAAACCTTAAATGATGCATGGTGTTTCTTTGAAAGGTAACATCAAAGAGTTTAAATTAAAAAGATTAAGGTATTCTTCCGAAAATATTTCAGAAACGACTTTTTTAATTCAGAATAAGAAAATTAAATGAATTAATGCTATCGAGATTTTTCCGATCGCTTCCCAAACTTTGAAAAAAGAAACTGACCTGACTGATCCGGATTTTGCGGAGATCCGGTTTAACGGGGTCCGAATTAGCGGGGTTTTACTGAATATAGGAACAAAAGAAGAGATCTATCGAAAATTCTATTTAGTTTTAGTTCTTTTTAGTTTTTCGATTTTGGACTGAAACTTGAGTTTCGCAAAAAATTCGTTTTTGGCGAAAATGCTTCTGAAAATTCGATTAAAACTATATTATTCCAAAAATGTCGTTTCTTTCGTCGTAAATTTTCAACATTACTTATTGATTTGAGCTGAATCGGCTCAAATGAGGCTCTCTTTATTGATTGCTATGAACTTCACTATTTATAATTATCTAACTCAAAACATGAATGCAAATAATAAATCAAGAAATGCATAGATCACAAAATTTTGAACATACTTTCTACGTCTTCATTAAAAACTGTAGACTTAACCATAATAGAAAATGTTTAGTTTGAAGCTGCTGAAGTGCAGAGCCCAACTAAGATTGTATTAGTCCCAAGGTCCAGCACTTTTACCGGCCCCCTTCGCACCAAAATAGTAGCTTAGATTTTTTTTTCTTTTTCCTCCACGGAGTATTTGAGGAATTACAGGTAGATTATCATACGGTTGCCAAGTTAACCAAAATCATTATTGACTTTTCAGAAAATAATTGAAGAAAATTGCAATTTTAAGAAATATATTTAAAATTATTTTGTTAAATTTGGGGCCTTCTCAGCAGTGGGCCCTAGGCCACGGTCTAATTAGCCTGTGGGATAATCAGAACCTGCAGAAGTGTTTCGAGGAACTTTGAGGAACTTCCAGAATAACAGAGGAGCACTTACAAAAATCATTATAAAAGATGAATCTGTTAGATCTGTTCTAGGATTCAGTTATGCCTAAGTGCAACATTCTGGTGTGTGCTGGGTGTATAAGGCCATAATTTAGGATCACAAATTGTAGAACTCGAACAAATTTATTAATTCCATAAAAAAGTAAAAAAATGGTTAGTAAAAACAATTAAAAATAATAATCTTCTAGATTCAAACTCTGCATGGCATAGCTGGAAACATGGCTAAATAAGGTGCTAAAATCCTTACTGTTCCTGACAGCATAACAGTCCCATTAGACATCAAAACCGCCAATTCAAGGCATTACCAATGACTGCCATGTGCAACTTTTTACTGCACTCACTTCCCATCTTACAAAATCTCCAGGCTATACAAAAAGAAAAAAGGTTAAAGTACACAGTTAAAGATTAATATGCAAATTTAATTGGTAAGGGAGAAGCTGCAAAACTAATTAACTGCAGGTTAACTGATATGAAAAGATTTTCATACTACTCACTCATTCAACCATGAATCCAACCAACCATTTCTACAATGTCAACACAGCAAGCTGTCATGTTGCATGACAGGTCTAGTTAAAGTACACACTTTGTACTACTGCAAATAAAGTACAATTTCATTTCAGCAAGTAATTAATATTCAAAATCAATATATTGAAACTTTAAATGCATATTAAAATAAACTTCAAAACATTTTAACAACTTTAAACAAGTTACTGAAATTTTACTGTTTCTTTGAAAAACATTAAGTGTTATTGGTTAAGCAGAGAAACTCGGAAAACTAACTGGGAAAATATATAAATACTTTTATACTAATAAACTTAATTGAAACTTTATAATTTTAAACTTAAGTCAACAGAATCGAGATATGTACCCAAAATATTTTTGAATGAGACCGCATTTTTATCATCATGAAATCATTCTGCGTCGTTGATGAATTGACTACATTTTATGTCATATGAAAATAAAAAGTTTTAATCAGAAGCGCAGAGTCAAACTGAGCCACCGTTATAATTAATTAATAATTTATGTATGCATTAATATTGAAATAATTTTTTGAGGATATTTTCGTTTACATTTTCAGCAAATAGGAAAATTACCGAAATTTGGTTTCTGTTTCTGTTTTGGTCGATTCTTAATGAAAAGTCTTATAGAGTAACACCTGCGAAAGTGGAATCACTGGGAATTGATACAAAATTTCTATTTAATAGATGTAATTATATGAGTTTCCTATGATAGAGTCGCTAAAATTTTTAATTTTAAAACAGAATTCCTTTATAAAAAGCTTCCGTGTATGGTTTTTCTTCTCAATATATAAATAGATTAGTTGATCAAACAAAACAACCAAGACAGAAGAAGAAATTAAATTTGAGAAATTTATTTATTGCACGTTTGACTATATCACATACTTTTGGGATATTGAGATATAAATTACTAAAATGTAACATTAATTTAATTGCTAAACATCCAACAAAATTGATAAAATTCCAGATGATGAAAAAGCAGGAGTTTACATAATTCCATTCAGCTTAGAGCGTCAAAAAAGTTTATTCGGTATTTGTAAGACATTTCAAAAATTTAAAGAAAGGCTAAAACAGATTATCTGATATCAAGTTTAACAAACCAGGTTGAAGCCACCGTACGGAGTCTACTCTCACATTTCCGACACTGCTTCGAAACTCGCTTCACTCTGCTAATGTTACGCTGCACATAGGCTTCTATTGCACGATAGAAAAATCCTTCTTCACGAACGCCAATAATTCTTCTCCATTCAAACTCCGTCACTTGTTGAAATCTGCCCTCTTTTGTTGAAGAGACATAGTTACATCTCACATAGAGATTACCCATTTTCAAATAATTATACACAATTTTCAATGCCTTGCTGAGGCCCTTTTTTTATACGATTTCAGCAACAGTCCAGAAGGCACTGCTCAGCCCACGCATGCGTGGTGACTCTAAAACTGGAATCATTTGCATATAGTCCAAGAGCTGACTGCACGAAAACCAATGGCCGTGTTCAGCTGTTACGCGCGCTGCACGCGCACGCTAGGAGCCACGGACATGGAGTGGATACTTATACTTGGTGGGATGTGCGTTCAGTCCTCGCTACTGTGCCACCAGTTACTGTAACTGTTCGCTCAGTAACAGATGGAGAACAGATCAAGGATGTAATTACTTGTAGTGCCAATTATAAAGATAATCTGTTACAAATGGAAGTGAGCTGGCTGGTCGAATGGTCAGAGTGCTGAGCTTGAACCCAGACGATACAGGTTCGAAACCTGCGCGGGCCAAAAGTTGGTTTGTGTTTTTTTTTTTTTTTTTTTTTTTTTTTTGTTGCTTTTTATTAATAAATAAGACATTTTTATTAAAGGTAAAATTTATATTAATAATACAGAAGCACATGTATTTCTATTATAATAATAAAATACTTATTTAAATATGAGAAAATGAGATTTTTGCGGAGAAAGTTTTAACATTCCAAATTTAGAATATTAAAAGGATAATTAGAACGATATTAATATCGTTCCAAAGTGATTTATATATATATTAAGAAAATGAAACAAAAAGTTTTCTGCGAAAATATCCGTATACGCATAAAATAATTAATGTTCTTTTTTTTTTTTTTTTTGAAAATTTTAGAAGTAATTTTTTATTGAGATTAGGATGCAAATATAATGCATGCGTGGATATTTTACGGTGTTAAAATCAAAATGGAAAATATTATAAAAGCAAAATGTAAAAGATATACATTTTTTTAAATTAAGAATATCTGCATACATATATTTTAAAGAAGTGAAATATTTGGAGTTTGCCTTCTAGTTTTATAATGAATAAAGTATGATTAGAATGTTTATAATTTTTCTATTAAAAGTATAAATAAGTGTTTTGCTTATACTAACATAATTTCGGATGTCGTTTGTTTTTCATATTTTATGACATATTTTGGCCTGTTATCCACACGGTATTAAAATATACAATCATTAAATAAGAAATATATACATACTAAAACTTCTTCTGAAAAATTATCTAACTAACAATGCAAATTCCATTGAAATCAATCCAGTATTGTAGATTACAAATCAATCTTGTAATATGTGGATACAGGGCGATCGCTAAGACTTTTTATTGGTGGGGGAGAAAACCTTAATATTGTCAAGTCAAATTTTTATATTCGCCAACTCGTTTTATAATTTTGCCAAGTTAACGCACTTTGAAAATGTAATACAGTTCTTATTTGTAAAAAAATTAATAATATTCCCAATTAGAGCTGTAACTTTTGCAAATTCTATCAAAAATAGAAAATGTATTGCAGTTTTTATTCAAATTTTAATTAAATTTGACATAAAAGTTTTAAATTTGCAAAGTGTAACAACATTTGTCAATGTTTTGGGAGGGTACTCCCCCCCCCCTTAGCTAGTCCCCCGTGTGGATATCTCAACCTTGGTTTATCAACAGCATTCTATTAATTACAACAATAGAATCAACAGTATTCTATTATTTAATACGAAAAGTATAAAGCAACTGATAAATGATTTTTAAATAAATAAAAATAAAATTATTAAAAAAATTAAATCACCAATTGTTAAATTGTATCAGTCAACCTACCAACTTTGACAACAAACAACGTGCAACCAATAAGAGATAAGCACAAAACGCACAATCACGTGATCAAATCGCCCATCATTTTTTTTGCGTCGCGCGCGTCAAGGTTTGAGCAGGGTTGATTGTCATTTTTTAAATGCTAATCGGGCTTAATTACATGAAATAGGTCACGTGATACTTTTCCGGAATACTTTGAATTTTATTTGAGTGGTCACAGGTATGTATTTCTGTTACGAAAATCATATTTTGAAAGGATAAAGAGATATGGTATTTGTATTTACCAATTCTGAACCATAAAAATAATACAATAATTGAATAAGTTTAAAATTCTCTTCTTCGATAGTACATACTCCAAGCAGAATCTTCTGAGCGCGCGCGCACAAAAAAAGCCGCTTTTGAACACGGCCTATGTTATCGAGCACAAGAAAAAAAAAAAAACCTTTTATTTTAGGGGAAAATTAGTAATAGGGGAATTTAATGATCCATGTCTGCCGGAAGTAAAGTAGTGCATAAGCTAAAAATTAATACCACTAGGAGCTCACTCGTAGGTTTATCATTGTTTTTTCCTGCTCCAGTTTTCCATGTTTTCATACCTTTGATTGTATGGCAAACACAATGATAAGCCTACGAGGGAGCCACTAGGGGTATTAATTTTTGGCTTACCCACCACTTCATTTCCGGCAGACACGGATCATTAGATTCGCCTATTACTACTTTTCCCTAAAATAAAGGGTTTTTTTTTCTTGTGCTCGATAACATAGGTTTTCGTGCAGTCAGCTCTTGGACTATATGCAAATGATTCCAGTTTTAGAGTCACCATGCATGCGTGGGCTGAGCAGTGCCTTCTGGACTGTTGTTGAAATCGTATAAATATAGGGCCTCAGCAAGACGTTGAAAATTGTGTATAATTACTACTCTTCCATAAAATAAAGGTTTTTTTTCTTGTGCTTGATAACATTGGTTTTTATCCTGTCGGCTCTTGGACTAATAACACGCTATACTTTGTATTCTTTGAAATTTTCAAATTAATCATGTTATTCCTTCATCTGTTGTTATTTTTACAAACATGAATGTGTATTTATTATGGAATGTATAAAATGAATTTATATTTATTAGTTTTAAATTTACATTGTTTGTTATTCTCACAAAAATAGTCTAGTTCCTGTTAACATTACTATATTTTGCCATGGAATTTATAAAATGTTTGAAATAGTTGTAAGATAAAAAAAATTTTCCGTTAACATTTAATATTTTTTAAATAAAATTTTAAATATATATAGATATGTATTATAGTAATTATTTGTAAATTTTATGTCACATTTTTATAACATTTATCATAATAATTTGCAATTTTAGAGTTAAAATTCAGAGAAAAAAAGCTTGGAAAGTATACATACACCTTACAAATATTCCGCCTTCTAAATATTCTACTTATAGTTATTTCAGAACTCGATGCTTTTATTTATATGATGCAAAACAAATCATGTATTCGTTTTTTCTTTTCAATATTGCCAGGTGTTCGTTCTGTTTTTCTTTTTTCTTTCTTTCTTTCTTTCTTTTTTAAGGCACATCGTGGGAGTGTGATGTTGATTCTTTTCGGACAGGTATTATTTCTGAACTACTTACAAGTTAAATTAAAAACTACACACGATTTTCATGGAAAAAAATGGTAAGGAGGTGTGGTATTTAGGGATGTATAATCGTGTAATATCTCGAAGGTGTGTCACCATCTGTTTAATTCCCGGTACAGTGTTTATTTATTCATACGCAGCTGCATTTACATGAGAGAAATGGAACAGAAAGCTCCGTTCTCTATTTCTGATCTTGATCTTGATGAAATAAGATACATATGCTCCCCGCCTACTTTAAAAATCTTCAACTTGTATTGAAATGCTTTTATAGCTGTTCTACTTTCTTACTTTTTTTTTTCTCATTCTCTTTTCTTTCTCTTTTCTTCTTTTTTTAATATAGCTTAGGAAATGTTACTTATGCTAAATTTACCGTTTAACTCCTTGAGGACGAGCGACACTTATATGTGCCGCAAAAAGGATTAGGAATCCTTGTTTATACCCACCAGTAAAATTTTACTGTAAAATTTGCCTTATTTAATCGGAGCATTTACTCGATTCAATAAAGCACAATTTTCTGTTTTTAAAAACTGGTGACAAAACATTAAAAATTTCGTAAAAGGATCTCGTCGCGAATGGGTTAATCAGTGACGATTTTAGTAAAAAAAAAATCTCCTTATTATTATTACATACTTTCTTTTAACTTACAATTCTGTTTGTATGTTTCTATGTGGCAGTACGTATAACAGTACTTACAATGTATCGAAACAATCACCTGTCTAATTATAACAGTTTTGAGCTCAATAAATATTTATAATCAGGGCAAGACTTTTGGTTCAGCCTGTATAATGTTTTTTATGTTTACTGTCCATGTCACTTTATTTTGTTTTATGCAAATTTTTTGCACATTACGTCAGAATAATGAATGAAGTGTTATGTTTCATAAATCAATTTCCATTTTTGTGTGTTACAAAAATCTAATTTTTAATCTTATATTTTTGTTTACTATTATGCATGAAAAGTCATTTTTAATATATAGCATGCATAAAATATGAAATTTCATTCATTTTTCATTCATTTTTTTGAGAAGTTTTTGATAAAAAAAAACTTGGTTTTTATAAATTAATTTCCACCACTGTATCTAAAATCGAATTATCTGCAATGTGTTCTGTTGACAGTGTATCTGTGTAAACAGAGGTAATATGCAGTCAGGCCGGCACATATCTGAGCGTGGGCACATACCCGGCTCGAATATATGTAGAAAGACAATACAAGTCTGATCTCGGCCCGGCACGAGTCTGTTAAAAAAAAATATTCAGCCCGGGTTAGACACAAAGTAACTGTCCCATGTCGGTCGTTACGCTGTACAACTTACATTTCTGTATTGATGTTGTCAAACTAGTATCGGGCGTACATTTATATTTATTCCCTTTAAAGCCATATTCATTGAAAATAGCTCATATTTTATTGTTTTTGCTTAAATCTTTATAACAGGCCGGTAGGCTTGTTTTTTTTTTTTTTTTTTTTTTTTTTTTTTTTTTTTTTTTTTTTTTTAAATCAGCTCGGCCCGTATGCCCCGTTCAATATTTTGTTTGCTGGCCTGACCCTTTGAAAAAATTATTTTAATTTTTCGGCCCAGCCCATTAAAAAATTCGGAATCATTCCGCTGACCCATTATTTGATGGATTTAGCCGGCAAAAACATATTTTTTACTAAAAAATTGTGCTAAAGTTTATTATTGATTAAATTTATCATATTATTATCACCTGTTAGTTGTTTTCTTTGACAAATAGTTTTATTTTAAATGTAAATACAGGGCGTATGGAAAGCATTGTAACTTGTAAAATGCACTTGAACTGCAATAAAATATTAATAAACAATCTTCTTGAGGTTGCATTCGATCGCTTTATTCAAATGTATCTTTTCATATTAAGTAACTCAAAAATTAAAATTTGTAACGCTATATTAGACTTTATTTCAAAAATTCAAAAATACAGTCGGCTGTCGTTAATTCGAACTCGTCGGGACCACAAGAAATGTTCTAATTATCAGAAGTTCAAATTATAGAAAATATGAAATGAAAACATGCTTAATATAGTACTATGACAAAGGAATTAATGTTATCGTGTTTTTTAAATTTATTTCGTTTGTTATCATTAGATCACGACTTAATATTAAATTAGAATGCATAAATACATAAACTAATTAAAAGATTAGAAACAAGCACGATGGAAGAAAAATATAAAGCGTCACTGATGGACATACGGAGTTCTAAGAAAGTGGATAACAATTGCATTGTATTATATGTATACTCCTTCGGAATAGTTTTCACAAAAACCAAAGAAAGAAAGTTATTCAAAGATCTGAAATCGTATGAGAAAGAAAAGAAAAATGAAAAATCGGAATTCTCGATAATTCGAATTAAACGAAGTCAATGAGTTCGAATTAATGAAAAATTTTAACGTTATTCTGCCAATGAAAATTTCGGGACTTTATGCTTCGTTCGAATTAAGCGAAGATTCAAATTATTCGATTTTGAATTAACGAGAGTCGACTGTATATATAAATTTTGGGTACTATAGTCGTCCCCGTTTAAACGAATATTGATGGTTCCAGAAATAATATTCGATTAAGCGGGGTATTTGATTAAACGGGGAAACATAGAAATGTAATATTTAATGCGTGATATAAAGGTAAAACAACCATCTACAGCATAATTATTAACAGTTTAATAAAATCATTAATATAATAACATATATTAGTAAAATAATTAGAAATACTAATATAAAGTAAATACGTAATAATTTAACTTCAGTATGTACTACTCATTTCAGCATATACCGCTATATGATTTACATTACACTTCATGTAGTTCTTTGGAATTTGTTTAAAACTTTGCTACTTGTAGTTTACGTTATTTACACAGGCTTAAAAACGTCGGTAAAGTGGTTTGTTTACGCTGAATTTACGCGTTTACTGGAATTATGTACAAAAAACGTGGATACGTTTTAGCGTGTGCGTTAGCATACACTTTCTGCATAACCATAGCGCCATTTATTAACGAAACTTTCGCTCAACCCTTTCCAGCGCATATTGACCATCGTTAGCAAAATTGGAATTATGTTTCCTTTTTCAATTCAAATTTCCATGTTTTCTCTGTTCTTTTTTTATTTTTTCAGAATTGCGTTTCATATTGGAAACTTACATCTGCGATATTTCAAAACCTTTTTCTACCTGGACTACTGTTTTCTTATTTAATGCTTCCAAAACTGTAGTTTATCCGAAAGGTTTAAAGCTTTCCAATTAGAAAACTTCACTCCTTTTTCTTAACAAAAACGCGACTAAACTTACAAAATGCAAAAATAATCCACATTGGACAACTTATTTCACCCATTCGCAGTAAAATGAAGAGAGATCATTTGACCTGTCCATTACACACCTGCCGGTCGAAATTATTGCAGGAAAAATTAAAAATTTGCCGAAAATGAGAAAAGGTGAGAAAAAACTCAAGCTGAAATGTGTTTTTCATGCTTGTTTTGAAACATTGCCCACCCAGACGTTATTCGAATAAGCGGGGAATTTCGCGAAAAGTATTCGGTTTAAGCGGAGAAAAATTACAGACCCAATGGCGATAAATTCGGTTCCGGAGAGTTCTATTCGAATAAGCGGGGTATTCGATTATCCGTTACTCGATTAAGTGGGGAGGACTGTACTCTGTTATCCCGTCGACCAATTTTGCCAAATTATACAAATCGCCAAACTAATAGCCAAATTATACATATTGACATAATTTATATTTTAAATAACGAAAAAACAAATAATTAGTAGAATATTAATAAAAATATTAATAAAAAGTCGAAATAAAAATCACTTAATGACATTTTAAACACATGAATCGTATTTAATGTCATTGAATGTGACATTCACGATCAATCATTATTGGCATTTAATCTTATAGTTTGGCGATATTTTTTGGGTCGACGGGATAACCTAGTAGTACTAAATTTTGTTTACGTGTCATTGTCGCGGGCTATTTGTATCGACCTTAAAACGATTTTTTTTTTTAATTATGATTATGATTCTTATCAGATTAGGACCGAAACATGCCAATCTTATTTGTTTTTTATTTATTTTAACACCTCTCTCAAGCAATATAAATTGTTTATTCAAATATCGAATATATACAGTTATTTGTACCTTTTTGTTATCATGAGTTTTTTAATGTTCTAAAATCAATATTAAATTCTACTATATTTCAATAAAAATATATTCAAAATTCCCAAATTTACTTTTTAAATATTTTTACAACTTTTTTTTATTGAAAAAAAATTAAATTTAATGTTTACGATTTTATAGATTTATTCAAAAGTAATTAACAGAAATCAAACATTTACTTATAATTTAAACAATGAATTTTATTAAATAGATATAAAATATTACAAAAATCACATATAAATGAATGTTTATACATATTCGATGGCAAAATATAAATATTATTCATCTAATGGAATAACTTTCATCTTCTGTCTTTGGAATAACTTTCATCACAAACAGGATCTAGATTACAATGATGGGCTGTATCTAAGCTGTAAATTTCAGCAAAAATAAATAAATAAATAAAAAATAAAGTTAAAGACTTTTTTTTTTTTTTTTCATTCATACAAAATCTAAAGAAGTGATCTAAATACAACATTAATTGATTTGGAAGCCTATTATTTTATAACAGTTTTATATTGCACGGTTCTGTTGAAAAATTTCGAGCAACAGTTTTACATATTGTCGAAAAGGCTTATTACAAGCCTATAGAGCTTTTTCAGAGAACTGTAGTAAAGGAAATAGGGCACTAGCAATAATTGCAGCACCATGTCTTAGAGTTTGGGGATCTGCTGCCCCTATGAAATAACTGAGTTCTCAAAATTGAGTAAAAAGTACTCAATTTTAAGTACTTCACATACTCAAAATAGCTCTGATCCAAAACTGAGAAACACATGTACTCATTTTTGATTCCATGGTTATGTTCAAATATAAATCACTATTATCTGCCTCCTGAACTTACAAATTAATGTGAAAATATGCTGGTATTTATTTCTTGCTCAAAATTATGAACAATAAACATTTAATTGGTAATTTATTAAGAGAAATATCAAAATTAAAAGTAAAATACTTAAATCGAACATTTTTATGACAAGAGCATTATTTGCAAGTATACTTTAAAATTATTTTAAAATACTGTGCATAATTTAATATTTACATTAATAAGCATCTTTTTTGCCGCCATGAATGAGATAAACCAATACTGGGTACAAAATTACCATTTGTTTGGATTTGATAACATATGCTGTTTCAAAATTGAGAAAGTAATGTGTTCATTTTTGACTTAAATATACTCAATTCGATATGAGTACATCGACTTACTCATTTTTGAGTACTCCATTTTTTTTCAGTGAGTGTGCTATGTATACAATTCGCATATAATTTCACCACGTCTGTTGTATACTCAGAAAATTTTTTGATATCAGTTTTTATTTCCTCTTGACAAAGCGTCTAAGATGACCTTAAAACAAAAGATTAAATTAAGATTTATTGCCATGATTTCTGCAGTGAGGTGCAGATAAATAGAGCAAAGACCATTCGGCTATGTTCCCGTCGTTGGTGTTTCCATATCCCGGTTTGGATTTGTCCAAAATTAATCCCATTTTTAACTTAAAATCATCCTGAATTTTCTCTTTACTTCATCCATTAGATCCCTTTCCTCCTCTGACAAATGTGGTATTTTTTAAGGGGTGAGGGAAAATGCTTGCAATGAATATGGACAATCCAAACTTCAATGACCCATCTCTAATCTTGTTAGTTATGTTCAAATTGTTAGTCTTTAAAAACTATTTAAGGTTATTTTTATACCATCTAGTGAGTTTCTTCCATGCTCAATGTATGGGATTCCTTCCTTAGTGGCATATACTGATATATATTGTTCTTATATAGACAGACATTTTTACTAACTTAACTATCATGCGTCGACAGAATCTACGCGATGAAAGCATATGACTTTGCTAAATGATACTTTTGTATAGATTAAAAATTAAATTATTTAACAAATGATATTTAAAAAATAATATTTGTCAGATATGCAAATTGGAACTTTTTCATGACCACAGATGCTATATTCTGACTATAATTGCAATTTATATACCTTAGAATACATTTCGAATCGAAAGAAAAATGAAAAAAAAAAGTCATTTACGGAAACATACATGTGTGTGTTTGAAACAAATTATTCTAAAATTGCAGATAGTAGCAGCTACAATTTTCAAAATTATTAACTATATATCTTAAACTTTTTTTTAATTGAAAAAAAATCTGGATCTACACGGATGTATAACAAATACTTTATAGAATATTAAAATTAACAACAATTTTTTTTTTAAATATGTGTTACATTTCATGTCGCTTTATCATGTATGTTAAATAAAAAAAATAAATGTGTGTGCAATATAAACGTATAATGTATGGACTTTCGCAATCCAGAATTATATGGTACACGTAAAAGTTTAAGGGGGAAAATCACAGTGAAATAAACAGGCACAAAATCGAACTTTAAAGCACAAATTAAAATAAAAAGAATAATGCCCAGTTAAACTGATGGCATTGAGTTCACGGGCTACGCATACTAATTGTACATTACAGCCTTATATTTTCAAGGGTTAATTCCGTTCGAAAAACAAATTGAGGAGGGGAAACAGCTTCCCTCATTTCCCCTTTTTATACTTAATAATTGAACCCCCTAAACTAATCAGGGACATGCTTTATAATATAAAAAATCTATATCCAGAATTCAGAGAAAATCGGAAAATTCTTTAAAAAAATCCATTTTTTTTTAATTTAAGAGGAGTTATCCCTCTCTTTCATACTTAACCATTAAACTTCCAAAACTATTCAGAGATTTGAACGAAATCTGATAATTCTGCATTGAAAACCCATTTATATAAATTAAAGGGAGGGGAATTAGAACTCCCATTCCCTCTGTTTATACTTATCCAATGAATACCTATAATACCAATCACGGAGACGTCTCGTCAGAATAATCCTATATTTAAATTTTGAACGAAAACTGTTAATTCTGCATGAAAAACCCATTTGTATCAATTAAGGGGAGGGGCATGAGCCCCCCGTTCCCCCTCTTATACATATCGAATGAACTCCAAAAACTAATCAGGGAAGCGCCTTATCAGAATATACCTTTATACAAAATTTCAAGTGGATGGGATATTTTTATCATGAGTTATTGCGTTACGCATGTACGCACGCACGAACGAACGTACATACATACAGAACGGGCGGGCACATAAGATCTCAGGCTATGATAGCCTGTGAGCTAAAAACTTACTGCTACAAGATAGTTTTACCTTGCCTGGTACTCATTTGTTCACACAACAGAAAAATTTATAAGCGTATCATGAATTCCCAGCTATTTAGCTAATTTTCTTTCTCCTCAACTGCGTTTCGAAAAATTGACTTTTGGCTGGCTAAATTGGAAAAATACTACACTGTGCGGCCCGGCCGGGTATCCGTGCAGACCTCTAATTAAGACTCAATGTCCATTTTATTGAACACGATAAAAAAAAAAGTATTTTTAATTCTTTTAAATTAATAAAAATGTGTCTTGCTTTCTAGACTCAAAAGAAACAGAAATCTCAAAAATTATAAGACTTGCTCAAAACTTATTATCTTGGATCTTAAGAAGATGACTTAAAATTAAAATTTATTAGACCAGTATTGCAGTAGACTTTGGACCCCAGTAGTTGCTTTGTCTGAGTCCCGCCAATACTTTATGCATCCAATAAAAAATAAAGTTTTTTTAATAACTATTGCTAATAAATATTCTTTATATTCTTTTAAAATGCCTGACATTTTAATGAATTTTTTTCTTTTTCTGTGGAATCTTTAAGTTGTTTACCCGTCAGTTTTGATGCACACTATCTAGTCATTTCAAATTTTTTGCCGCATTAGCTAAACACTATGTATATAACTAGTCATTTTTGTGGAATGTTAAACATTCATCCCTTTACTATGTGGTTAGTCGATGAATCAAAGCCTATATTTCTCTATAGGCTATTCTCTACCTTTTTGCTAATCCATCTTGTGATAGCCCGGTGTTTGTTGTCAAAATAAACACCCACGTTTCTCACCTCTGAATAAATTAGTTGCCCTTCAAAACTTCCCCGGGGTGGGTTAATGAACAAATATGAATGTATTTTTGGCTCGCGCTTCTGGAGGTTCAAAAGTCAGCAGGCCGGCATTAACCTTCGTAGTTAACTCTTATTCGTTATGGATGGGGTTTTTGAAGTCATTAACCTCGCTTGATTTCATTGATTCGAAGCAGTGAACGTGAGAATTTTCCTACCTGTTTTCAGTTTTATTTTATTTTTATCTATTTATTTAGGGTTTTGAATATTCAAGAAATTATTCTGGGATTAGCATCATGAACAATCAATAGTTTAAAGCAGTGGTTTTACATCATTGGTATACTTGGAAGACATAGGTGAAATTTCAATGACACACTTACCTTATGATGTTAAAGCAAGAAAAAAAAATCTTGAGTCCAGGATAGATTGTGAAACACTTTCCAACACATTCAGAAATCTGTAACAAAACTTTATAGTTTATTAAGAGGTTACTTATGTCATCTGAAAAGACCGACTCACTAATGCTAATCCCGTGGAAGACATTTTTAAGGATATCTTGTCTACATTGTAATATTTTATAACAATTCTTTTTGCATTCGCTAGTTGATATTGGTCAAAAGGCGTTTTTTACTTTTTCGATTTTGTTTGCAAGGTTTTTTTTTTTTTTTTTTTTTTTTTTTTTTTACTAGGACACTTTTATTTTTGAAGCGATTTCGAAAGTGAAAGAAATCTCTTTAAAAAATATGCAAATAAAATCAAAAAATGTAAATAAAAAAAAAAAAAAAAAAAAAAAAAAAAAAAAAAAAAAAAAGGCTGGTTTAAGGATCAATCTAAACTATCCAATTACAAAAATAAATAAATAAATAAATAAATAAATAAAAATAAAAAAAAATTAAAATATTTAAAAATAGTAAAGTGCAAACGAGATATCTTTTAAAAAAATTCATGGGATTAGTATTAGCGAGACAGATTTTCTATGTGACTGAAGTAGGTGAAAGATGTCTGAAGAAACAATGTGAAAAACGCATAATGCATTTGAAAACCCAATTTCTGCTATTACCATAAGTAGTTGAAATAATATCTTTTATTTATTTTATTTATTTATTTATTTTATTTATTTATTTATTTTTATTTTTATTTATTTATTTATTTTTTGTGATGCATGATGCTCTATATATGATTTATAGATAGCATTCGAACATTTAGCAGTACATATACAGTGTGCTAAAATTTCTTTCAGTCAGACAAACACTACAGTTGAAAATTTCCATTCAGCAATTTCCATGAATAAACTGAAATGTGCTTTAGAATTTTTGTGCAGCCTTGTATATGATCTGCAGAATTTATGTACATCTAATAATAATAATATTAATAATAAAAGTTCAACTTAAAACATGTACCACAGTTGAAAGATACCGTCTAGTAATTATTGTTCTATAGGTTCCAATATTTCAAATATTGTTCATTTTATTCAGTATAGCCAAATTCTTTTGCCTGTCCCTGTAAATTAACGATAAATTCTATTCTCTACACATTCTACAGTAACAGACGTTTACTACACTTCAGTGATATAAACAATTTCACTATGTTTAAAATAGCGTGATGCCATTAAAATATCCAGCGAACGATTTTTTCTATAGACCGTAATGTAATGAAACTCTTTTGATTATCCCTCTTGTAAATGAATCGTATGTACTCATAAAGTAAAGAGAATGAATAGAGATGAAGGAGGATGGCTGAAGGTTACGCCAAAAATATAACCCTGAAATCCGCTACATTATACAGCCACGTACTTTCTCCAAAAAAAAAAAAAAAAAAAAAAAAAAAAAGAGGAAAATTTATAATAATACAATTTTTAATTCATAATACAATAAAATGCTACTTTAGATTGCTTAAACATAAGCCGATAATTTTCATTTAGAGAAGAAAAAAAAAAAAAACACAAGTGATGTCAATGAATTCGGCCCCTATTCAACACACTTGTTTTGTTTGGGCCGAATGAGAACACTTAAATTTGAGCGATAACCGGATTCATATTGCAAGCAGTTTTTACCATATACTAGATCTCCATCTATCTCTTTCCTCTATGATAAATACTAATACACTTCATTTTCAATATTAAAGATGCTATAGTTATATACAATAACATCTGATAATTACTTGCCAATCGAAAAATATTTACGCGCTTTAGAGGAATGACAGACCGACGGTAAATATACAGATGAATGGACAGACAGGCAAGCGACAAGCCGAATTTATAAATACTGTGGAAAGTGCTAAAAAGAATGAAATGAATATAGTTTTTGTAATTTATTTATCAGTCAAAATTCTTTATCACAGTCAAAAAATGCAAAATAATTAATTATTATAGTTGTAGGGTAAGATTGAGTAGATATTCCGTAGTTTTTGATTTTTATTTTTTAAAAATTGTCTGTTGATTTTACTTGTTATTCATTGATTTCTTCTTAAAGTTTGCACTTTTATGATGTATGATTTAAAAACATATTTAGTTTTACAGATATTATAGAAATATTTTGAACATTTTGTTTTTTTAAAGCAGTGCATTTCGGCATTTTAAACCCAAAGTATGGGTAAGATGGCCAATGGGAAGGCCTCGGTCCCCTTCCACCACCCAATGACAAAAAGAAGCTGTATCTGGCGGCCATTTATGCTTTGTAGAAAGGACAGTTGTCAGTACTCTCTAAGATCATCAGATTTATTTCTCTACTATTTAAACCAAGACTTATATAGACAAATAGAGAAGTCACGTAAAAGATTTTGCACACTTACCAGAAGTGTTAAGACAAAATAGTAATAAAACAGTACCACTAAAAAAATTGCAAAAAAGAACTCAAAAGGAAATAAAAGTATCAGTAGGAAACCCTCTTGCTTGCAGATGAGCGGCGTGGAGTTTCCCTTACAGCGCCTGCGCATATGAAAACTATGTGATACGGCATCTTGTACAACACCACATCTCACCTCAAATTATCCTAATTAAAAAAAAAAAAAAAAAAAAAAAAAAAAAAAAAAACTCTCATAATATTTAGGTTGTGTAGAGGTTCTTTCTTTTGAAACTACTATTTCCAAGCAGAATTCTTAGACATTTCATTTCAGAATGTTGCGAAGATTAATATTCGGAAATTGTGGGACTGCCAGCAAATACAGATTAGTATTCAGAATTGTTGGTACTTAAAAATGAGCAGCTGCAAGCACACCGGATCCTGATATAATTAATATTTGGTGGCTTTAAAAAAAATTATAAAAATAATCAATGAAAATTTTACATTTTTTCTAGAAGAAAAAAATATTTTTAAAAAAGCTAAACGGTAGAATTCTTAATCTAAATTTATTTTCAAAAACTATTTATATTAAATGCAGCAAGATACAAGAATTATCAAGAATAATAAAACATAACTAAATAAACAAAAGATTTAATGGCTTAAAAATAAAATAATAAATGAAAAAAAATTAAGATCCCTGAGGAGATTAAGGTGAAAAGAAGCTTGCAAAGTTAAAATGTATAAATCTATTTTCAAATGAAAATCAACATTACTTTAAAAGGCTGCTAAAATCCAACATCAAAGAATGATTTTCTAATTAGTCCGTTAGTAAACGGAAATGTACTCCAAATCGTTTGTGCTTGTCTCTCTAGGACTTATACAAATTTATACACAATCAAAAATCTGTAAGAAATTAAAATTTTAAAACTAGTGCCACAACTGAAAGTGTACTTCCAACAAATATTGGTCAGAAACAGTACTGTAACCGAATTCTTTTATTATTACTTATTATATACTTATTATTACTTATTATACTGTTTTTTAAATGAATGACTAATGTTACACATACCACATTCTATAGTAAACATCTTGTAACGTACCTCAGTGCTTTATATGAATTTCAATATGTTTGAAAAATGTAACATCGTTAAATTGCACCGCAAGCAATTTTTTTTCTCATATACGCAACGGAAATACTATTTCCATTTTAGACGCATCTTTCATTTTATGCGTATATATTCCTCTATACAAATTTCGTAAACTTGAGTTGATTTCTATTTAACGGATTTTCGTCATAACGAAGTGTTTAAGTGGAACGATGAGACTTCATTAAACAGAAGTTTCAGTGTATGTCAACAACTATGTTGGAAAGTGTCTAAAAAAAAAAGCTATATAAGAGTGACGGCAGATAGCAACAAAGGATTTCGTTTAATATTTCTTATCCTTTCATTAATAGATCCAAATTGTGAGTATAAAATTATTATATTCTTACATAATTGGTAGCACCAGTAAATTTAGTTTTGAAATAATTATAAAAGAAGTTATTTATTTTAATAAATTTTAAAATTTTCAAGGAAAATTATTTAAATAAAATCTAAAATCCAAATTTTTTGAAAATTCGAAATTAAAAAACAATTAGCGGAGATATAAATTAAATTTTTTATTTCTAAAAACGAAACAGATTGTCTAAACGACATTTAAAATGTTGAATCTTTAATAAATCGTAGTAGTTTTTAAAATGAAACGAAAATTGAATTCCAATAAATATTAGAAAAATAAGATGAACAAAATCCTAATAATATAAACCCTTTAATTGGTAAAAAATACGAAATTTCTTTTAAATAAATACCATCTCAATATGAAAATTTCATTTTCAAACACCGAGGCTCGAGCTAAGAATATTCTGTTTATTAGCGAATCGCTTTACCTCCAAGCTATGTCTACCTACACGCCAGACGTTGAAATTAAGATTTTCTTTTTAAAATTAAAATCACAAAAATGAACAGTTGACATTGAAAAAAATAATTTAATTCAAATAATAGACTTTTTCAAAATTTTATTATTTGTCATGTGACACGAATATTTAGCTGTAAGTACACAAAATTTGAAGTCTTTGACTTATACAGTTTTTGTGTACGGACTCTGTGACGGACGGATAGACAGAGGACAGAGACGAATAAAATTTCGCCAGGTAAACGAAACCCTAAAACAATGAATTTTAAGATCTTTGAAAATTCAAGTAGCAGTCTTCGAAGCGTATAGTTAAGTTCTAAAACCATCATAAATTATAAATATGGATTTTTTTTTCTTAATAATAATTAATCCAACGACTCATGCTATTTAAGTATTGAAACAATTATTTACTGTAAACACATACAGATTACTAAAAGGAAAAAAAAATTATCACCATTACAATCAGTTTCGGTCTAACTCAATATTACTATCATAAATAAGGAAATTTTGAATAATATATTCTTAATTTAATCCAGATTATCACAATTTATCTGTGAATAAAAGGCTATCGAAATTCTGTCTAGCAGATTTTCCAAAGATTATTTCCTATCCTAAAAGATATGGCATGCTTTTACAATAATGAGTGAATAATTTTACATGGAAAAATGACTTTAAAAAGTTTTCCTTAATATTTTGCACCTGCATTGTTGTATTGGTGTAATTTGTTTTCGTTGTGTGTAGTTCTTCCTGAAACATAATTAGAAGGAAAAATGAAGGTCAGCCATTAAAGTAACTTCGTTTCTCTCTCTCTCTCTCTCTCTCTCTCTCTCTCTCTCTCTCTCTCTCTCTCTCTCTTTCTCTTTCTCTTTCTTCGGCGTTTTTGTGCGGCAGAATTTTATTAATCTTATTGTTATTTTTAAATATTTTCATTGATATCTTTTACTCTTGTATTTTATGGAATTGCAGATTTATGTATATTTTCCTTTCCAAATATTATTTTCAAATAATAATAGTAATAATTTCTTTTTTAAACATTAAAAATTATTAGTGTTATCTTTATTTATAAGTAATCTATATGTATATTACGCTAATGTATCTGGCACAAAAATCACGATTATTTGTTGATTGTTTAATGGCAACATCTAAATGAAACACATTTTATGGGTTACTGAGCAAACGTCTTTTGGTAAGATTTATGCTGTGGTAAACTGATTTTATTTATGGTTTGTTCCTTCGCTGTAATTATGGAGCTTCAAAATATCATTACTTTTATTTTTTATGTTCTTTTTTCTCAAAAAGAATAAAAAAATCATGAATTTAAAATTTTTTAGTTTCAAATTAAAGTTATGTATTACAAGTGAAATGAGTTAAAGGATTATATTAAAATATTTTAAATAATTAATGAAATACGAAAAAATGCCATGGGTACAATATTTGGCGATTTATTATCTGCGCCGGCTAGCATAAAAATATTGAGCCCAGATGTCATATATGGGCCAATTAGAAAAATAACATTGGCACGTTATTTTTCTAATGCCAGTTTGGCGAAAACTTCGCTTAAAAAATTTATTTTAATTGTTACATACATATTTTTTTAAACTAATTTCTATTATTTTAAAAAAGAAATAATAAATTAAAAAAAGTTTTGTTAATAATTATAGAATAAAACAATTTATATCATTTTGAAAAAAAAAATAATAAAAATAAAAGTAAACAAACAGTTGATTAATAAATAAATAACAATAACCGGGTAACCATGTGAGGCACATATAATTGCCATTTTGTTGCAATCGCGCCAATGTGATGCGTATATGACACCTGTGTTTATTTCTCTAGCAGAATCTTCTAATTTGGCAAAAAATTGAGCAATTAAAATAATTTATGAATACAAGCAATATGATTTAATGCTTAGTATGCATTCAAGGAAGACCTAATTGGTCGCCAAAGGCGGCTAGTATTATCTAAAATCTATAAAAAGTTCTTTTTTTTTTTCACCAGAATAGAATTGTTTTCAAACTATTTCATCAAAATGTCGCATATCATAAAAAAAAAAAAAAAAAAAAAAAAAATGAAGAAGAAGAAAGAAAAAAGGAAAAAGAAAAAAAATCATGCATCAAACATAAATTATGAAAAATTTTCCAACACTTCCAAAATACTTTAACAAAACTTCTCCGTATAATAATATAAATGAGATACCCAAGAAAACATTTTAGAAAGCATATAGCACATTAAAAATCATATTTTAATAATTACCGTTGTTTGCCAGTATGTAATCATAGTTTAATATTATATAATTATTAGCCGGCATATAGCTTTTGTGTAGCTGTGTTGTTTTTAATATGATCTTAGATTTTATGTATTCTACATAGTATGCTAAAATTTAGTATGGTAACAATAACAAAGTAGAAAGTACATAACAAAAGTTAAAAATTCACCTCAGCAATTTTTACCACTGGACGGGTAACGTGTTTGAATTATTTTGTACAGCACTGTGTTTTGCTGTAGATTTTTATACACGTCATACAATATGGTGAAATTTAATTCAAACAAAAACACGCTTAAAATTACTGAAATCATATTTCCAAGTATTATCATTCATTGGCGGACAGGTATATATAGTTCTTTGTATTTTCATGTATATGATTTTACTTATATTCTAAAAACATTTGTGGAATACTAAAAGTTGTCTAGCTTGAAAATGCATATATCAAATTAAAAAATACCTTTAAGTAATTTACTTCCATTTCAGTGTTGTTTATTAATTCTTTTTTGTAGTCTTGCTTATGGTTTATAAAAATTACACCACGTAGCACGTAAAAATTTAGATAAAATTAAAAATCCACATGACAATCTTCTGTTGTAACATTTTACAGTAGACTCTCTGAAATCCGCACAGCTTGAGACAAGATGTTGTGCGGATTTTAGAAATTTGCGGATTTCTGGTCATTGCTCTGTTTACATTTTTTAAACAGTAATTTGAATGCAGTAAATAATGCAATTGAAAGAATAATGAATTCTTACGATATAATAAAACATTTATATAAGCAAACGAACTAAAATAAGAAAAATTTAGATAATTATTAAAATGATTAAAATATTAAAAGCAAAAGTCATGTTAATAATCAATAACGTATGATTAAATATTCATTATAAAGATGAAATGTATTTTTCTTAACTTGTTCAATGAAACTTGCTTCATAAAGGTACATTACTAATTCAAATCAAAATCATAAAATAAGGAAGTTTTATTTCATGTTCAGCCAGACTATATAACTACAAAAATATGATTAATGCATAAATATATTTGTTAATAAAATTGTGATTACTAAAGATATCGTCAATATCTTGAAGATTTTCAGAAATAAATTTATTCATCCTTCATGAAAAAACATGAATCCAGTAATTATTAACAAAAATTACAAATTAAAATACATATGGAATTGATATAAAACTAAAAAAAGTAAAATTTTGTCCTTATATCTGAAATGAATGTTTCATTATTTACATCTGAAAATTAAATGAGGGTTTTAAAGAGTTGCGGATTTGAGGGAGTCTACTGTATTAGTAATGTTTTATGTGTATCTGTAAATAAACGATAAATGAGATGCGCATACGATACCACAGGAAGCATCCTATATAGTAAAACAGTAGAGGCAATTGCGCATGCGTGAAATTGAATTTACTAGCCCTTCCAGTTAGAGGAAAGTCGAAGTTGTAGAGGACTTTGGATCGATCCCAACGCTCGGCAAAATAATTTATTTGAATAATGATGCATTTTAGTACAAGGGAAAGTTAGATGTTTTTTATTCTTTTGTTATCATTATTATTTTGATGCTTTATAATTAAATAAAATTTAACACTCAACAATGTTTTTTTTTTTTTTTTTTTTTTTTTTTTTTTTTTTTTTTAAGTAACAATTATATTTTTAAAATATTTCAAGTAATTAAAACATAGTAATTATTAGATATAAACAGCCAATTTCCAGTTCAGGGCTTTAGAGATATATTTGTAAGAATAAAATTATTGCAAATCCTTACAAATCTCACTCTTTAAAAACAACAACAACAAATACAACATACACAAATAAAAATTGTATCCGTTGAATTATTTTTAGCTATCCTTCTGCTAAAAAGCAAGCTCTGTTAAAATTCTTAAAAAACTGCTTAAAATTCTTTCAGTTGATTACTTGAGTAGGTCAGACTGACAGAACCATGACACGCTTTGAATCTGTTGGAATCACACAGATAACATAGAAATAAATCAAGTTTTCAAAACTTTATTTACAGGTAACTAATTAAGAAAATCTAACATTATTCTAATTAATCTTTTAACATGTTTATCGTCAAATCTTGACGGGTACCATCTAGTATTTTTCTAAATCTCAGTAATGCATATTAATTTCACCACAGTCAAATATAACTAAATGCGAATATTTTTAGTTAAATACCTGAATGTAGACGGACTATTTTTTTTGTGATCCTGTTAAATAAAGGATTGCACTCCATACTTTACAGAAAACATGTTTTGTGCACCTCAGCAATTCTTATCAATGTCATTATGTTTGTAGCAGAGTAACATCATTAAAAGACGCCGCAAACATTTTTCTTTTTTTTCATATATCATATTATAACGGAATACTTTTGAGTTTCTTTGTATCTGTAACTGTAAATGTTACAAATAATGTATTCTATAGTAATCATCTTCTAGTGCACTTAAATAATGTAAATAAAGTTCATGACTTTTAAAGTAGTTGTAAAACTAAAAAAAAAATGCACGTCAAATGATTTTTCCTCATAGATCATAATGTAGCGGAATAGTTTTCAGTGCCCCTGTAAAGGAAGTTTAAATGCAACATACTTCGTTCCGCAATATCGAACATGGCAGGGTAAACATAAATACGATACATCAATTTCTTAACAATCTCAATATATTTGCTCAGCAAGACAGGCAGCCAGACAAACCCAAATCATAAAACTGTAAATAATTCACACAACATATAAATAATTCATACAATACTTTTCAACTATGTTGTAAAGTATTAAAACTAATCGTTGGGGGTCACCATAATACTTACTCATCATGGATATGCATACTATAAAATATGAAAATAAATCCAAGAATTGCGTAAAGAAAGCATCCTTATAACTCCAAAAAGGACAATTATATTAACTGACAATTTACTGCCTTAGATTAAGAGCTCTATTTCTAATTTAAATATATCTTTGAATTGAAATTTGAATGAAATACAGGATCATGAAAAATCGAAGATTGTGGAAAACATTATTACAAATATCTCAACAACTAATTATCCGATCAATTTAATTATTTATGCAAAATTTATGTATTTTTTATTGTCTTTATTTATTTCTTAAAATAAAAAAAATCGCAAATTTTTATGTACCTTTCATCAAAACGAATATTTAAGTGTCCAAAAAAAAAAACTAGTTTCGGTAATCGAGGTTATTGATATTAATTAGGCTTCGTCCCATTCCTACATACTACGTACATACGAAATTTCAAGTCTCTATCTCAATTTGTTCGGGAGATAGAGTATTTATGTACACACAGAGAGACAAAACTTTTTTTTTTTTATGTGTTTTTCGGAATCTTCAGTGTCTGAAACGTGTAAATCCGTCAATTTTTTTTTTTTTTTTTTTTTTTTTTTTTTTTTTTTCAAAATGATTGTAAGATTTACCTCTACGTATGATGGGTAAGTAAAAGAGGCAATATCTCTCATCATTACTTTCTTCTATCTTAACAAGAAAAAAGTATTGGATTCGTGAAAATTTTCGAAATCCGGTCTTCGGCGAATTTGCACGTTTTATGGGGCAAGAGAACCAGAAAAGTATGATTTACAAAACGTCTGTTTGTGAGTCTGCTGTATGTGACAAAAATTTTGTGGAAGCTCTATCTCAATTCTTAATGCACGGAATTTCACAAAACTTTAGATTCTGTTAGACCTTGGTATAAATTGGATGTGATTAGTTTTTGGCGTATGTGTCTCGACAGGTTTCACTGCTATGCTACGTTATTCACAATTTCTACAATAGCCATATCTCAAGAAATAGTGCATGGATTTTCATACTTTTGGTACTTGATATAACATGGTGCTGATTAAGTTTTGGTGCAAATCACTCAACAGATGGCGCTGCCATGGTCTATTATTCGTGATTATCGCACTAGCTCTATCTCAAGAACTAATGCGCGGAATTCCACAAAACTTTAGATTCTGTCGGATCTTGATATAAACTAGTTCTGTTTAGTTTTTGGTGTATATCACTCAAGAGGTGGCGCTGTTATGCTGCATTATTTACACTTTTCATAATAGCCATACCTCAAGAACTACAGCATGTATTTTCAAAAAAATGTACTTTTAGTTAGTATTTAATATATCATGATGCGAATTACATTTTGGTGCAAATCACTCAAAAGGTGGCGCTGCCATGGTTATCGTAATTATTCGTGATTATCGCAATAGCTCTATCCCAAGAATTAATTCACGAAACTTTCTAAAACTTCATATTCAGTTAGACCCTGATATATATTATCAAAAAGCTTAGTTTTTGGTGTAACTCGCCCTGCAAATGGCGCTACTATGCTGCATCTTTTCACGATTTTGCAATAAATGTATCTCAAAAACTAGTACGTGGATTTTCATAAAACTCTAGATTTAGTACTTGATATATAGCATGGTGCTGATTAAGTTTTGGTTAAGTAGCTCAACAGTGGCTCTACCATTGTGCATTATTGTGATTATCTCAATAGTTCTCCCTTAAGAACTAATGCACGAAATTTTCTAAAACTTCAGATTCAGTTAGTCTTTGATATAAATTAGTGTTGTTTAGTTTTTCATGTAAATCGTCCAACAAATGACTCTGTTATGCTGCATTTTTCACGATTTCGCAATAAATTTTTCTCGAGAACTAATACATGGGTTTTTATCGTACATTAGATTCAGTTAGTACCTGATAAAAAATTGATCCTGATTAGTTTTCGGTGTACATCACACAGCATGTGGCGCTATTATGCAGTTTTTTTTTTTTTTAATTTTGAAATAGTTTTATCTCATAAACTAATGCTCGAGTTTTCATCAAACTTAAGATTCAGGTATAATTTGGCATACATTGTTGCTGACTAGATTTTGGATTACACCACGTAACCGGTGGCGCTGCTATGCAGCATTTTTCAGGAAGTATTAACATCCAGAGACAGAAGAAAGTTTAGGGAATGCCACATCTGACTAATTGTTAATTATTTGTACTTTCTTCTACCTTTACAAGAAAGTATTGGATTTGTGAAAATTTTCGAAATCCAGTTTTCCACGGATTTACTCGTTTTATAGGGATCAGTGAACCCAAAAAACATGTTTTTACAAAATGTCTGGTCAGTGAATCTGTCAATCAGTCAGTCTGCTTGTCTGGCTGTATGTGACAAAAATGTTCTAGGCGCTCTATCTCAAGAATCAATGCACGGAATTTCACAAAACTTTAGATTCTGTTAGACTTTGATATAAACTAGATCTGATTAGTTTTTGATGTATATTGTTCAACAGGTGACGTTGCGATGCCGCATTATTCACAATTTTCACAACAGCCATATCTCATGAACTATTGCATGGATTTCCATAAAACTTTAGATTTAGTTATTACTTGATATAAGAAGTTGTTGATTACATTTTGTTGCAAATTGCTCAACAGGTGCCGCTGACATGGTGCGTTATTTGCCATTATTGAAATAGTTCTATCTCAAGAACTAAAACATAGAATTTCACAAAACTTTAAATTCTGTAAAACCTTGAAATAAACTAGATCTGATTAATTTTTGGTGTATATCGCTTCACATGTGGCGCTGCTATGCTGCATTATTTACAATTTCGACAACAGCCATATCCCAAGAACAATTGCATGGATCTTCATAAAACTTTATATTTAGTACTTGATAGAGCATGGTGCTGATTGCGTTTTCGTGTAAGTCGCTCAACAGGTGGCGCTGCCATGGTGCATTATTCGTAATTATTGGAATAGCTCAATATTAACAAATAATGCACGAAATTTTTTAAAACTTCAGATTCAGTTAATCTCTGATATAGATTAGTGTTGTTTAGATTTTGGTTTAAATCGCCCTACAGACGGCGCTGTTATGCTGCATTTTCTACGATTTCGCAATAAATGTATCTCAAGAACTAATGCATGGATTTTCATCAAATTTCAGATTCCGTTGTAAGTTGACATAAGTTGTTGCTGACTAGATTTTGGTTTAAACCACCTAACCGGTGGTGATGCTATGCTGCATCAGGAAGTATCAACATGCATAAGATAGATTAAAGTTTTGGTATTGCCACATCTGATTAGTTTCTATCATGTCATTTTATTTATTTATTTATTTATTTGCTGATAGAAGAACAAATAAGAACGAAAAATCATACTTCTGGCATAGATTAAAAAAGCCTTTTCCAATAAATTCAGAATACTGTAATAAAACTCGACAGTTTATTAGGCCCCGCACTAGTCACTGAAAAAGACCCGGATGATAATGTTTAGTATATGGAGGCGTTCTTTTCAAATATCCCGCTTAAATTTTAATATTTTTACTTTTTTTTTTTTGTGCATAGGATAGCTGAAGATGATCTACAACAGGGCTAGTTTTTACTTTTTCAATTTTGGTTTCAGATTTTTTATTATTATTATTATTATTATTATTACTTTAACTTTCGGAACCGGTTGGGACCAGTTCTGAAATTGAAACTATCATAATATAAAAATATATATAACCAAAATAAAAAAGTAAAAACTAGCCCGGTTGTAGATCGTCCTCAACTATCCTATAAAAAAATAAATCATGCAAAAATATTAAAATTTGAGCGAGATATTTAAAAAGAACGCCTCCATATACTTAACATTATCATCCTGGTCATTCTCACTCTCTTGAAAACACCCGCTTCGTTGTATTAAATCAATGAGTTGGTTGTTTTCCAATCTCAATCCAAGAACAGAAGTAAAAACTAGTCGTTGGGGGCCACCGTAATACCTACACATCATGGATATGCATAATATATTATATGAAAATAAACATGTGAAAACTATTCATAAAATGCGTTGCAATTCCAAAACAAAATTTAAACGTATATTTAAGTATTTTTAATATGCATAGTAATGCTCTATTGCTGATGAACCAATTTCGACAAATTATATAAAACGCCGAATTACTTAAGTAGTTCCAAATTGCGTAAAAGAAACATCCTTATAACTCCAAAAATGATAATCATGTTAACAAACAGTTTACTACGTCAGATTAAGAGTCTCATTTTCAATGAAAATATATATTTGAATTGAAATTTGAATGAAATACAGGGTGATGAAAAATCGAAGAATGTGGAAAACAGGATTACAAATATCTCGGAAACTAATAATCCGATTGACTTCGTTCTGTATGCAAAATTTATGTTTTTTTGTTGTCTTTTATATTTACTCCTTAAAATAAACAATTTCGAAAATTTTTATGTAGATGTTATGTAATCTTTTATCGAAGCAATTAATTCGAGAATCAAAAAAAAAAAAAAAAAAAAAATTCCGGGCAATCGAGGTTATTAATATTAATAAGGTTTCTTTCCAATCTTAAAAACTAAATACATACCAAATTTCAAGTCTATCTCAATTGGTTCGGGATAGAGCATTTACAGACATACAAACAGACGAACGGAATTTTTTTTTTCTTCTAAAAATATGTTTTTTTGGAATCTTCAGTATCTAAAGTGGGTAAATCCGTCTTTTTTTTTTTTTTTTTTTTTTTTTTTTTTTGAAAACGTTTGCAAAATTTACCCTATATTACGTATAATGGGTAAGTAAAAAGAAAAAAAAAATAAGTTTTCGGTTTTTGCAGCAACACCTATTAATTAAAGGTTTAACAAAACGTCGTAAAAGGAGTCTGTAACATGTTTCATTTTTTATCATTTAAATTCCACCACACCTAATTACTAAACTTAGTGTCCTTCTATAAGTTGCCACCTTTTGTTCTCTTTCTTTGTTATCAAATGAAAAAAAAAGTTGACGCCCTGCTTTACCCATCTTTGTCTCTGATAATATGAACACGTTGTTTGTTCTTTTTAAATTTTAAGTGTAATTTATAACACATTTCAACTCATTCTGAAAGTGATGTTGATTTTACACATAGTCAATCCTTATTTACGCTTGACTGTGCTTTTGTTTCTGATATCAAATGTGAACTTTGTAAAAGGTGTTACAAATATATACACTATATTAAAAAAGAAAGAAGTTGGAAATTGCACGTGAAGCATAGCAAATGATGTGCGTTCGTACGATAACGAAGTTTTAAAAATATCACTCTCATATATCAATCTCATAAAATTGTAAATAGTTAATTACAATTAAATGCGAACCAAACAATGTTCTCCCTGTACCATTATGTAATGGGATATTTTTGTGTGGCCTTGTAAATCGATAACGAATGTTCTTTGCACCACAGATTATGCAAAATGTATATTAAAATATGTACTTTATAGATGCATATCAATTTTATTATGTTCGAATGAGTGTAACACAATTAAAATGCATTTGAAACATTTTTTCCCATTGACCG
This sequence comes from Maratus speculifer, assembly GCA_964019185.1. NCBI lineage: Eukaryota > Metazoa > Arthropoda > Arachnida > Araneae > Salticidae > Maratus > Maratus speculifer. The sequence continues at coordinate 177,907,457 of OZ025295.1, read as the reverse complement.
TAATGTAACGGAATACTTTTGATTGTCCCTGTAATTGAACAATGTATCCGATTTTGATCAAATTTGAAATGAATCGACAAAATTATGTAATACTTATGTATCTTAAATTTCAAACGATTCGGTTGGGTAGTTTTTGCGTTGTTATATGCGGACAGACGGACAGACTGAACAACAAATATAGGTGCTACGTATTTACATAATTACGAACGCACCTGAAAAGAAAGAAAAACATGCGTGAGGCAAAGATTGTGTAACAATTTCCAACATATTCAGAACACTGTATCAAAACGTCCCCCTTTTAATAAGGTAAAAGGGGATATCAGTACAAACGATTTGTAAAGCATATAAAACGTTTGAAGACTCAAATTTTGCAACTACTATTTATAGTCGTAAAAATTTAAATTCTTTTGTGAATCTCTGTTCCTCTTTTAAGTTATATGTATATACAACATATGAAATTAAACTGCAGTTCAATTAGGAAACGTTTAATACCGTTGAAAAATCTTCTTTCAATAAACTGGAACCTATTCCTATTCTTTTTTTATGCTTTCTTTATGACCTGTATGTTTTATAAACACGAAGTAATACGTTAAAAAACATTAAATTTATATATACTTACTCAGGGCCGTAGCTAAGTGGGTGCTATGGGTGACTCAGCAACCCCCTAAAACATTTTGAGCCCCCCCCCCCCCCCCTGGAAAAGATTCCAAGGTCACTAAATGAATTTATGTTCCGAAAATCCAAATGAAATTCTATTCAAAAATCTAATTTAGTTTTGAGGACCTTTCACAGTTTTGCAGTATTACTAAATTGTCACTAAAATAAGTGTTTCAAGTTTCAACACTTGCTCATCCTAGTTGCACATATGAAGCTAACATGATGCTTAATATTGCACTCATTATACACTCGAATTTTTCATCATCCTATAACTTTCTTAGCATAAAGTGAAGTTATTAAAACAGTTTAATGAGAAACATAGTAACTATAGTGTGAATATTCACTAATTTATCTTTTTGCATGAGAGAAAATATGAGCCTCCCCTCCCCCCTATTATTCACTTCTAGCTACGGCCCTGTGCTTACTGCAATTGAAAATGCACTTCCAGCAATTATTATTGCTCCCTGTGGCAGATTTTTTTTTTTTAATTTTCCTCGACAAACTAATAACAAAGTAAAATTTTCTGCAACGTGGCATTTTTAATACTAGAAATAAATACAAATGTATCATAACAGAGTTAGAAAAGGACTCTCAAAAACTAATATGTCATTAAACAGATATAATTATTTTAAATATAATGGTCTGATCTATTTTTAAACTGCCGGTAGTCAGGTGTGACAATCCGTTCTTCTTTCTTATGCCTGATTAAAATTTCCTGAAAAATGCAGCGTAGAAGAGCCCCCAGTCAGGTGATTTACATCAAATTTTTGTCAACAACAATTTATGTCAACTTGTAACTGAATCCGAAATTTGATGAAAATCCGTGCATTAGTTTCTGAAATAGAGTTATTGCAAAATCTTTTAAAAAATCTGCATTACAGCGCTTATATGTTGGGTGACGTACTCTAAAAACTAATCAGGATCAATTTTCTATCAGGTACTAACTGAATCTGAAGTTTAATGAAAATCTGTGTATTACTTCTTGAGATACATTTATTGCGAATTCGTAAATAATGCAATATAACATTGCCATCTGTTGGGCGATTTACACGAAAAACTAAACAACACTTATCTATATCAGGGACTAACTAAATCTGAAGTTTTAGAAAAATTCGTGCATTAGTTCTTGACATAGAGCTATTGCGATAATCACGAATAACGCACCATGGCAGAGTCACCTGTTGAGCGATTTGCACCAAAACGTAATCAGCTCCATGTTATATCACGCACTAATTAAATCTAAAGTTTTATGAAAATCCATGCAACTCTTCTTGAGTATTGATATTGTGGAACGTGTAAAAATGCAGCATAGCAGAGCCACCTGTTGAGTGATATACACCAAAAACTAATCAGATCTAGTTTATATCAAAATCTAACAGATTCTAAGGTTTTGTGAAATTTCGTTCATTGATTCTTGAGACAGAGCTATTGCGATAATCACGAATAATGCACCATAACAGCGCCACCTGCTGAGCGATTTGCACCAAAATATAATCAGCACCATATTATGTCAATTACAAACTAAATCTAAAGTTTTGTGAAAATCCATGAATTAGTTCTTGAGGTATGGCTGTTGTGAAAATTGTAAATAATACAACATTTAATGCAACATCGCATGTAAATAATGCGATATACACCAAAAACTAATCCGATCTAGCTTATATAAAGATCTAACAAAATCTAAAGTTTTGTGAAATTCCATCCATCAGTTAGTGAGATAGAGCGCCCACAAAATGTTTGACTGGCTGACAGGCAGACAGACTCAGAGACTCACATAAAGGCATTTTGTATAAACATATTTTTCGGGTTCTCTGACCCCTGAAAAGTGAAAATCCGCTGAAAACCGGATTTCGAAAATTTTCATTAATCCAATACTTTCTTCTTGTACAGATAGAAGAAAGTAAAAAAAAAAAAAAAAAAAGTAACTAACGCTGTCAAATTTTTGTGACCTAAGGCATTTCTTGGCTAATATTAAGAGCCATTATTTTGAAATTCAGACAAAAAAGTGATGTTTTGATAGATGTATTTTTTAATTGGCTCAATATTTTTTTATGTTGAAGCAAATCATATTTAATAAATGCTATGCAATTTTCGAACCCTGAAAAAATTTAGCGTAATATATATAGATAGATAGATTGTGGCATTATAGAGAAATGTTTGATAAACACGCTGGTGCAGACAGTTTTAAATTGAATAATTATTTTAAGAAATATTTAATGTTAAAGTTGGTCAAAATCACCCCATTAAAAAAGTTTTATAGGAGCAAAAACTATACATAGGAGTTTAAACACTTTTAGATAATTTTATTCATTAAAAGTTCATGGTGTGCAAACTACATTTATTTTTTTAATTTGACACTTTTTTTTTTTTTTTTTTTTTTTTTTTTTTTTTTGAGGATTTATTTTTATTTTAAACTCAAATTTTCGGGATTTTGTGAGACATTCGGACATTGGTGTTGGTTGGTGTTGGTGGGCAAATACTGACACGTATGCTACTACCCGTTAGGGAGGCTTTTGTCTCGAAACTCCAAGATTCGGACATATTTTAGAAAAGGTTATTATTTTGAATTGTTGCCAAATGATCGAAGAATAACATTTCCTTTAAATAAAAAAAATATTTACACACGACTATCAAGAAGAGAAAAAAACTTTCAAGTGGGAATTAAACTAGTTAAAAACGGGAAATAAAGAAAATTGCGTCATAAATCGATATTTGCGTGTGAATATTAAAAGAGAAAGAAAATATTGAAATAATGAATTCATTAAAATACGTTAACCAGCATAAATGGAAAAAATTACGTCATATTTGAAACTGCCAAACAATAATATTGCAAACAGTTTAAATTAAAGAACTTATTTTCGTGAGAGATTTCGCATTTCTAAATAATCTTTTCAATGGCGGATCTAAGGGGGGGGGGCGATGGGGCGATCGCCCCCCCCCTTGAGCCCAATGAAGGGCTTCAGAACGACATCAGATGCCCGCACGGAAAAGTTGTTGATTTTAAACTCGAGACCGGCGCGACCCGGGTCGGGTCGCGCCGGTCGTTATACTGGGTCTTCTTAGGGCTTTACAATTTTAAAACCGGGTCAGGTCGGTCTTATTTTTTTCTGCAGACTGGACCGAGCCACATTGTTTTTTCCAGCTCGGGCCTGGCTTAGACTCCCTTCCTATTAGAGGTATACACGGACCAAAATTTTCGAGCCCAGGCTCTGTCCGGTACAATGGCTGATCTAAGGCGGGGGCGAAGGGGCGATCGCCCCCCTTTTGGGCTAGCAAGTTTACCAAAAAGACATGCATCCTTGCAGGAAATCAGTTGAAGCCTAACTCGAGTCCGGTGCGGCGCGGTTTGCCCCGGGTCGCGCCTTTTTAAATTCGCGAAACTCGGGCTCTGTCAGGTCTTCTCGCTTTCAGACCCGGGCCGTATCGTGATCATTATTTTTCTTCAGATTTGGGTCGGGGCCAATGGCGGGTCTAATGAGGAGGGGGGGCGAAGGTGTGATTGTCCTCCCCTCTTGGGCTAAAAAAAGTTTCCCAAAAAGACATGCACCCTCGCTGGAAATGAGTTAGATCCTAACTTGAATTCTACGTGGACCACCCCGAGGTGCGCCTTTTTAATTTCGCGGGGCTCGGGCTGTGTCTGGTTATGGAGTCATTCTTTTTAGATGTCTGCATTAGAGAGGAGACATGTTCAGACTGAGCTCGTGTGCGATTCAAGTGCGGGTACTATTTTTATTCTGGTCGACGGGCTCGGAGTCATTTTTTCTGAAACCTGAAAATTTTATTTATCGATGAATAGAAAAAAGTAAAGGAACATTTTCCCCCTTAAAATATCTTATTCCTTTTCAAATCAATGTCTAGCTATTTTGATCAAAATGAAATTGAAGCACACTTTTTTTTCTATTTTAATATTTAATGCTACTACTAAAAAAAAAAAAAAAGTCATATCTACGTCTATAGATGTAAGTTCAAGCATTGCCGATTACCGACGCGACGTCCGGGCGCCTATGAAAAAAGGCGGGAGTAATGAATCTGTCTTTAGTAAGTTCGATTTTTGTTTGTGGCAGAGATTATTTTGCTATTGCATCGTTTATAATTATTATTATTTAGACATCTAACGCGAAAAAAATATTTTCTTCTGATTTTAGTTTGCGATTACCGAATAATTAAAATTTCTAGTGTATACAACGTATACAAGTCGTAATCGCTCTTCATATGAAAGTAACTGTACTAATTATCATTTATTTTTGGATCTCTGCTGATGCCGTAGCTGTAAGTAAATGTATTTACCATATTCGTCCCATCGAGAAGTGTTTCCTCTGTTCCTGTAAAAGTGTTGAACTTTAAAATTTTTAATTTAACGTTATTTTCTGGATCCTGGATCATGCCTATAACGAAGGCTTGTTATGAAGAATGAAATGATTATAGTTAAAATGTGCATTTTTTGCAGAAAATTTAAAAATGTTGTTCGATTCGTCAGATAGTAGTCAGTATTTTCTAGTTCCATGCATTTATTCATGAAACGCACTTCATCAATATCTCTATAATATTTTCTTATTAAAACAGAGACAAAATATGAGAATCCTTTTATGTGTAAAGCAGGGCTCGAAAAATCTACATGCCCGACATCAGTGTTGTTAGACGGCGACTTTTTAAAAATTTGATTGGCACCACTTTTATTAAAGGATAAAATTCCTCTTGATTAATATGTCATTAAACTAAACGTAATTTTACCAATCCAAAGAAGTGGTGCCAATCTGAATTTTTAAAAAGTCGCCGTCTAACAACACTGATGTCGGGCATGTAGATTTTTCGAGCCCTGGTGTAAAGTACATTTTTATTTTATACCAAACTGTTCTTTTGATAATATTAAATTTAAATTTTCGTAACAGCCATTTTTATGTAAAAAATAGTTTTAAAATGGTAATTACTTTTGGAAATTTTTTTATATTATGCAATTTTTTCCTACTGTATAATTTCATTATCGGGCTTTTGCTCTGGATGCCGCGAAATGTTTCTGGCTCAGGCGGGAACGGGCTGTGGAATAAGAGCGCGAATTTATCTCTAGTCCGCACTGAACAAAATTTCATGGTCGGGGTTCGGCTCGGAATAATAGCGAAATTTAGCTTAAATAGCTTCCGAGTAAAAGCGGAATAAGATTAAAAGCTAAATTTCGGTCCTTGTCCGACCCAGCCTAGAAGTATGCAAGGGTCCGGGCCTGGCCTAGCTGGCGAAATGGTTCCGAATTTTCTTACGGGTCAGCAAAATTAGAATAATTTTTCCAACGGACCGGGCCAACAAACAAAATAAACAGGCCGAGTCGGCAAAATTAGCCCCGACCCACGCAATGAAGTCGAGTCTCCAAATTTCTAAAATCCCCCCCCCCCCCCTTGAGGACTCTCCAGATCCGCCCTTGAATCTTTTAAACTATTGTTTTCAATTTTATTATAACGGAAATAAAAAATATTTTCTTTCTAGCAATAAAAGTATTATCTCGTGAATATCACAAACAGAAAGAAAACTTTAAAATAATGATTCATTAATGTGCGCTAAAAGCAGCAAGTAAAAAAAAAATTACGTCATACTCCATATAACCAAGTAGTACTGCAAAACACTTAAAATAATAAACAAAAATTTTGGACGAGACATTTACTTTATATATTTTGATATAATCTTTTGAACTATTGTTGTGAATTCTAAGACGGCACAAGTAATACTTCCTTTCAAACAACAAAAATATTTTCACTTGAATATTGAAAAGAGAAAGAAATATTGATTAAAAATTATATCAGACTTTAACGTTACATTTAAAATGTCTTATTTAAAAAAATTTCTTATACCGCGGTTCAAAAAATACCAGGAGGCAAAAACTCTGTGTATTTCATTGTTTAATTGATTTTGCCTAACCAAACATGTAAAATAACCAGTAGATGTTTAAAAGAGTACTTCATACAAATGAAAAGACCCGTTCCTCAACACTAATCCTATGGAAGAATTTTATAAAGATAGCTCGGCTGCATTTTAATATTTTTAAATGATTTTTTTTTTCATTAAATAATTGAAATCGTTCTGTATGCAGGCCTTTTTTACTTTTTTGATTTTGTTTATATGTATTTTTATGAGGGTGCTTTCATTTTCGGAATCAGTTTGGAAAGCGAAAGCCCCCTCATTAAAAAATATCTGTAACCATAAACGAAAAAGTAAAAAACGGCCTGCATGCAAATCAATCTCAGCTGTCCAATGAAAAAAAAAAAAAATCATTTGAAAATATTGAAATGCAGTCGAGATATCTGTATAAATTTCTTCCATAGGATTAGCATTAGCGAATGGGTCTTTTCATTCGACTGAAGAAGCCCCTGAACAGCATCTGATTAGACCTTTAAGGGTGTTCTCAACTGCTCCGCTCTACAAGCGTAAAACGTTTTGACACATTTACAAATACATTTTCTAATGGAACGATACAAAATTGGAAGAACTGACTGTAGAAGCGATTTGGAATCGAACTTAATTTTCAATTTTATGATAATTAAATTACCTATCCAGTTCCAACCTATTTCGATCACGTGATCCCCGTTTTTCTCCTGCTTTTCGGCCGGTTTTTCTGCTTTCGTCGGGAAATGTGTTCAAAAACGTCAACTTTGAAGGCTTGTTATGAAAGATCTATTGCATTTATAAAAAAAAAACAGAAAATTGAGTGCAATTAGACAGTTTCTGAATACCAACACCTGCAAGTTTCATGCATTTCCAAACAAAAATAAATTCAAACTTATGTCATAAAGTTGCCTTTTTTGATTTAAGAACGCCTTTAACCTCTTCGCTACTGGCGATTATTACAGTATTTTTAATTATTACTGAATTATTTCTTCTCTCTTCTCTTGACTTCCGAGCGAGATTTTTGTTTTATTTTCATTAGCTCGAATATTAGAATTCGAAACATATTATTCTTATATCGAAATTTCATTTATAATTGAGTATCATTAATAAAATGGGACAAAACTGATGTACCCATTTGGGTACTCAGGGACTGAAGAGGTTAAAATTTCCTAATCAGAGGGAAGTGAATGGAGACCCTTTTACAGGGAAATGGCCAGTTAAAAAGAAAAAAAAAATAGTTTAATGTTTCGTTTTCTTTTGAAAATCGTTCAAATTAGAGTGTTTTTAAAGTTTGTGGTGTCTCAACAGGGGTTGACGAGCGTAGCTCGTAAGGGGAGGGGGGATAGTTAATTAAATTCCAATACAAAACTATACTAAATTTGTGATCGGTTAACGAATCATTCGGTTACAGAACGCTGTTTTGGAACGAATTAAGTTCGCTAACCGATCACTTACTGTACCTGCAATGTATGATGTCACAATAGTTGGACTAAAAGTGTAAACAATTGCCTCTGCTGTCCGATTAAAAAAGAAAGTAGAGAAAAGAAAAGCATAAAGGTGTGTATTCTTTTGATTGAGGGGACAACGATGCCGTCTTGCTTGTTAACTGAGTGGGTTTTTTTAATGACAAGTTTCAAGGTGTTTGCATTTAGCTAGATATACTGTAGCAGAATTTCTTTATCCTTTCCAAATGGTTACTCATGAATAAAGTCTCTTCAGAAGCTATCTTTTAATGGTAATTTGACAAGTGTTACGTCCAAATTGTATTAACCTAAAAAAAAAAAAAAAAAAAAAAAAAAAACTATTTGCAAAGCAATATGATGTGAGATGATTAAAAATGAATTTAACATTAGAAGTATAATTTTTAATCATTTCAAAACATATTGCAAAACGAATTGCTTTTTCGTGATAACTCAAAAACTACTGGCCAGAATAAGTTGTATATTTGAATTTGCATATATAAAGCTTATAGAAATTAATATCTGTTAAAAAAAATAAAGTAAAATAAAATAAAATAAAATGAATATTGGTTAGATTTCATATTTTTTAAAGCTAATTTAAAATACAGCAAAACCCCGCTAATCCGAACTAATTCGAACCGATGGCATTTCGGATTACCAAAAATTCTGATATATAAATAGGAAAGAAAAAGATGCGTGCTATAAAAAATGTAAGTTATAAATACTCATTTATATAGTAAACATATTATAATCCGGCATGCTGGGTAAACCGGCACGACTTTTGGAAAAAATAGCATTCCTGTTTAATCGCTTCCTGTATTTATAGTAATCCAATGAAGCTTCAGAATGTAGAATTACGTGAGGAATTAATTGATCATTACAAACGGTTCAAAATCGCAATCTATAACCCCTTGAGAGGCGATGGAATGTATTTTATCCCATTTAATTTAAACGAGATTTCGCGCTAGAAACTTAAAGAAATTTTACATTTTTAACTTTGGCGCAAAATAGTCAAAACTTGTTTTTCCTTATTTAACATTATTATTATTTATTTTTCTGATGAAAATTCAATATCAAACTGCTTATTTTCCGATTTATTTTTGAATTCACTTTTGTTCGCAGATTCTCTTATTTAGAAACTACTCAAGGAGCCGTACCTGTCAACTTTTTGATAAATGCAGAAAATGTTACAAAAAATGCAGTCAAATTTAGCCTTTTGACCTGAATTTTCCGAAGCGAGAGATCTGGGAACGAAAAAAAGGGTCATACTGAGAAGGTAATTGTTTATAAATCAAATTCTAATAAATTGAACACAAAATGACGTCACAGGGCATTTCATACATCATTTCAAAAATCACCCCAGCAAGTTTCATATTTCTACTTTTAAAAATGCGTCAGAAATTGTATCAGAAAATTTCGAGCTGTTGAAGGTGGAAAAGAATTTTTTCGAATACACCCTTAAGGGGATTAAATATTTCAATCACCACGTTGAAAAGGGGTGAAGAAAAAAAACCTTTCTGTAGATAATTTGCGAAATCAAACTGTTTTAGGAAAAATAAATTTTCATCATCTCAATTAAATACTTTCTGCATTTTAGATTTTTTTTTTTTTTTTTTTTTACCGTAACTGGCAAACAAGCAGATAATCGAGATTTTTTTTAAAATGGCTTCTGTGAATAAAGTCTACTGTAGAGGTCTGCACGGGCCGGGCCGCGGCCCGGGTTCGGGCCGATTGTCAATAATGACATTCGGGCCGGGCCGGGCTCGGGCCTTACTTCTGAAGACTCGGGCCGGGCCGGATCGGGCCTAGTCACTAATCTTTCGGGCCGGGCCGGGCCGGGCTCGGGCCTTAATTTTTTTGCTGGACGGGCCGGGCCTAACTTTTTTTTCCGTACGAAGCCGAGGTTGATTCCATTCTTCCTAGTTTTCATGGACCAAAATAATCAGTTCCTATTGAATCTTCCTATATGAAAATCCTTTTCTCGACTTTCTATAAATCAGTAATATTTGGCTTTGTCCAAAAATGTTTGCAAAAAAGCCATATACTTTTAAGCCGCCATTATTCTACAATTAAACATTAGAATTTATTCCTTTTAAAGAATCGTAGATTACTAGGCGTTTTAAAATAGAATTAAACACACACACGCACACAAAAAACATGATTATGACGGAATTTTTTTTAAAACTGAAAACTGAAAGTTTCTTTTAAAATATTCATCCATGCAAAATGAATACAACAATACGGGAGAAAAAAATATATTAAACATTTACATCTGTTAAGAAGGGAATGTATTTTTATTTATTTATTTTTTTATTTTTTCGTTCCAAAGCGATTTCGTCCTTGGAAATTTTACCATATACCGCTTTTTCCACTTTTTGTCTCCATTACAGGTAATATGGATTAATAATACTAGTGATAACTGAAACATTTACATACAACAAACAAAGATTCATTTAAAAGCGTAAATATCGCAGCCTACGGCACTTCTGCATAAATGGAGATTAAAAACATGAAAAAAAAAAAAGACTAATATAATTTTTTTTGGTCAGAACTCTTCCATAAGATTAAAGATCAATGTTCTATAGAAATTCACTTGAGCCGGGCCGGGTTCGGGCCGAATTTTAAACTTTTTTCCGGACCGGGCCGAGCTCGGGCCGAAATTTTAACTTTCGGGCCGGGCCGGGTCGGGCCAATATTTTTTTCGTTCGGGCCGGGTCGGGCCAATATTTCTTTCGTTCGGGCCGGGCCGGGCCCGGGCCGAAATTTTAACTTTCGGGCCGGGCTCGGGCCTGGAAATTTCGGCCCGTGCAGACCTCTAGTCTACTGTGCACATTTTCATTTTATATTCATGTATATGTATTCTAATTTTACATTATTGAGTGTTTTTTATTATTCTTTTTTTTTTTTAAATCTATTTAAGTATAATTATTAGGTGCGTTCGTAATTATGTAAATACGTAGCACCTATTGTTGTCGCTCAGTCCGTCCGTCTGTCTGTCTGTCCGTCTGTCTGTCTGTCCGTCTGTCTGTCTGTCTGTCCGTCTGTCTGTCTGTCCGTCCGCATATAACAACGCAAAAACTACCCAACCGAATCGTTTGAAATTTAAAATACATAATTATTACATAATTTTGTCGAGTCATTTCAAATTTTATGAAAATCGGATGGATAGATCAATTACAGGGACAATCAAAAGGATTCCGTTACATTACGTTCAATGGGGAAAAAAGTTTCAAATGCATTTTAATCGTTTGGAATTTAAAACGTATATTTATTGCATAATTTTGTCGAGTCATTTCAAATTTTATGAAAATCGTATGGATAGATCAATTACAGGGACAATCAAAAGAATTCCGTTACATTACGGTCAATGGGGAAAAAAGTTTCAAATGCATTTTAATCGTTTGAAATTTAAAACGTATATTTATTACATAATTTTGTCGAGTCATTTCAAATGTTATGAAAATCGGATGCATTGATCAATTACAGGGACAATCAAAAGTATTCCGTTACATTACGGTCAATGGGGAAAAAAGTTTCAAATGCATTTTAATGGTGTTACACTCATTTGAATATAATAGTATCGACATGAATCAATGAAATATGTACTAAAAATACATTTTGTATAATCTGTGATGCAAAGAATATTTATTATTAAATTACAGGGCTACACAAATGTATTCCACTAAATAATGTTATACGGGGAAACATTGTTTGGGGGGGGGGGGGGTGTTATAATTATATTAAACTACTTCACATTTTATGAATAAGATATACGTTAATGAAGTATAATAAGAATTACTCCCTGCATATTTACAGGAACACAAAGATTTCGACCACTATACTGTATCCAAAGTACGCTCTATTATATCAGCATAAGATCTGAATATTTTAAAACTTCGTTATCAACGAACGCACCTCATTTGCTACGCTTTACGTGCAATTTCCAACTTGTTGAAAATAAAATCGTTTCGGATTAATTAAAATTTTGAGGCTCGAATTAGCGGGTTCTACTATAATATATATTATGACGTGTCATAAATAAATATCAGTGCGAATATATATTTGTTTAATTATCTGTTTTTTAACTTTGTTAATTATCCTGGAGCTTAGAACATCATGTCTTCTCTTTTACTAAAGTCTAATAAATATATTTAGGAAATTCCAAAGCTTTATCAACGAAGCCATCGTGATAAAGCCGGTTGCTAAATAATTCGAACACGAAATTCTCTCTAAATTCGTGCTGTTGCCGCAAAATGAAATGCTAATTTCAAACTTCTTGTTTTACATGTACCGTTTGTTAATAAAATGACTGTAAAATTACAGGAGGAAAAAAATATTATGAATTTAGCGCTCGGTAATCGAAACCCGTTTCTTCCGCTCTTTTTCAACTATTAACCTGACCGAGAGTGATTTAGTACAGATCTGATTTCGTAAAGTATGTTTTTTTCTTTCCTCAACTTATGCAATGAAAGAATGTGACACTACCTATTAACAACGGATTTTGACATTTTTCATGCGTTGTTTGACTTGTTTCTTTCTTTCTGTTTTTTATTTGTATTTTTTCATTATCTATTTGTATCTGTTGCTGTACATTTAGTTTATTAAGGAAGATATTTAAATTTCTACACATTTCCCGGTACTAGAATCACGTGAGGAATTAACCATTACAAACAGCTCAAAATCGCAATCTATAAATAACTCAATCACCACCATTGACGAGGAGTGAAGAAAAAAATCTTTCTGTAGATAATTTGCGAAATCAAACTGTTGGAAGGAAAAATAAATTTTTATTGTCTCAATTAAATACTTTCTGCATTTATTTATTTATTTTTTTTTTTTTTTTACAGTGAATGGCAAAAAAGCAAATATTCGAGGTTTTTCAAAAAATGGCTTCTATGACTCTATAAGTAGTCTTACTGTCACGTTTTCATTTTATATTCATGTATATGTATTCTACTTTTACATTATTGGGTATTTTTTATTATTATGTTTTTTTCTTTTTCTTCTTTACCTGTTTAATCATAATTATCGAAAATAAAATACGTTCGAATTAATCGGAATTCCAGGGCTCGAATTAGCGGGGTTCTACTATAATATATATTATGGCGTGTCACAAATAAATATCAGTGCGCATATATATTTTTGTAATTATCTGTTTTTTTTTTTTTGTTTTTTTTTGTTAATTATCCTGGAATTTAGAACATCATGTCTTCTCTTTTACTAAAGTCTAATAAATATACCGGGTGGCCTGAAAAGGACTGAACGATTTTAAAAATCAATAACTTGCAAACTTTTACAGATATTTAAAAAATTCTTGCACTGGAGTCATCTAAAAGGTCAAAAGTTTTTTTCCTGCGATTCTGGATTTTAGTTCGAATTACAAACAATAGATGGCGCTGAGAGCGGTAGGTGCTGTATTGAGAAGGATATTGACGTCACTTGGCACTGAAGCAAAATAAGGAGGTTAAAGCTATGGAGTGGATCTTATTCAAAAATGAACTTTTGCTTTTACCGTCCGATTTTGAATGCAATCCACATAATTTTGATTTTGCTGGCGTCAGCGCGATAATAGAGAAAAATATTATTTTCATGGGTACGACTCCTTTGAAATCGAAATACGTGAAACAACAACGTTCGAATTACCGACTTTTATTTATTTATTTTCTTTTTTTTTTTTTTACATTCCAAGAATGTAAATATTTTGATAATAGGATATCTTATTTATCTATTTATTTATCTGGGTATCTTTTAAACCTTTTTTATGTCACCTAGTCATGTCCTGTATTGTATTTTAAGTATATGGGATTAACAGTTAATTTACAGGTACACCCAAAAGATTGCATCACATCATAGTCTATGGGGGGAAATTACTTGCAGTGTATATTAATGAAATACACTATTTCAAATGTATTGAAACTGATATAAATCACTGAATTTCAGTATAAGATGATTATGATAGAATAGAGTATTTGATATTTATAGCATTTAACGTTCATTTACAGGGGCACACAAAAAGAAACTGGTTACTGTACTGTCTTTAAGTAATAACTGCTGGAAATGCGTTTTCAATTTCGGCATGCGCTTTTAAATTTAGCTGTCTTTTAGATACATTAGTAATTATATAAATGCGTATCACCTATACTCGTCTCTGGTGCGTCCATCCGTCTGTCTGTCTGCATATAACAGTGCAAAAATTACTCTGTCGAATCGTTTAAAATTTTAAATACATATTTATTGAAGAATTTTATCCAGTTATTTCAAATTTTATGAATATCGGATGTGTATTTCCAATACAGGGACAGTCAAAAGTATTAGTATTAGTAGTTACATTATGGCCGACGGGGAAAAAGATGCTTTTGCAAAGGGCAGAGATGCAAAGGGCTTTTGGATGATATTACACCCGACCGAACATAATGAAATTAACATGCATTTATGAATTAAAATGAAATACAAATGATGTAGAATATGCTGCACAAAGAATAGTTATTATTCCTTTACAGGGCCACACAAAATAATTATGTAACATAACGGTATAGAAGGAAATATACTTTGCGGCATATTTTAATTTTGTTACACATATAATAAAATTGTTATAAATTACTTAAATTTACTACGAATTTCTTACTATGTAATAGAAAATATGAAATATTTACAGGGACACACAAAAGATTTCGGAAACCATGCTGCATTAAAAATGCTGTACGCTAACGATAATTGCTTGAAGTTTTAAGTTTTGATATGATTTTTTTAAAGTTTCAGTACATTTTTGCATATTACGCTCTGTACATAATTGGTGCAAATCATATACAGGGCTACACAAAAGAATTCGCACTCCTTACTAAGTGTGTAAGTAACATATATTAGGTGGTTTGTAAATGAGTTATGCATTTTTTTACGTTGAACAGCTTTAAGTATATTACGATATGTTTAAAGAATAGAAATGAAATGATGTACAGAGGCACTCAAAAATTGGATTAATAGCCGGCTCTGGATGGTAATCTCTGAAAGTGTGATTTCATTAGTTTAAAGCATGTTTCGGTTTTAAATAGATTTTAGCTAGATAAATGGCGTGTATTTAAAGATAGTAGGAAAAGTACAGGGCTATACAAAAGAGTTCAAATATGCTTCCGTCTATTTAAATAAATTGCTAAATGTCAAATTTCAACTTAACGCTTTCCAACATAGTTAAAAAATTGTATGATTTCTTTTTAGTTAGCCGTCTGCCTGTCTGTCTTTCCAAACTCTAACTTGCGTTGAAATAATTGAATTGGTCTGTAAGTGATATATGTTAATAAGATTTATTATGCCGTGTTGGGTATTGTAAACAAACTATGCATAATTCATGATTCATTTACACAGACACTCAGAACTATGCCATTACATTATATTCTGTGAGGATAATTATATATATAGCTCCTATATTCGTCATCTTTTATCTGTCCGCTCATAATAGCGCAGAAACTACCCAACAGAATGCTTTGAATTATAATATATATACTCGTTGCAGAATTTTCGTTACTCATTTAAAGTTTTATGAAAAGCGAATCAAAGCTTAAAAGGACATTAATAAATGTTTTCTTCATTCTATTAAAACCTTTTCTGCGTGACTAATTCTGATATCCAGTGATAGGTGATGATTCTAAATTGTCATTATGATTATAGCTCATTTAAGGTGGAGGTAGTATTATTTCCCTATTACCATGAATTTAATATACATAATCGTAATAAATTTTGTATTTGGGTATTTTTACAAAAGAGTGCAACAGCTATTGCACCAAATTTTCAATGTTTATACTATGAATATTCTTTGTTCTAAAGAATAAACCATTTCCGCAATTTTTTTACAACATACATAAAACTCTACAAAAGAACTTCGTTAAAACAAACTAGCATTTCTTAGAATATAACAAATTTTTTTAAATAGCAAAATTGATTAATTTTAACAACAACAAAAAAAACCCTACTAAATCGTTTCACTTTATTTTAAAATATGATGCACAAAGTATTCTTTAAATTAGATGATAAAAAAGTAATTTAATCCGAGAAAATACGGCTTTTTTAAATGTATGCTGCTCGTTAAATTCATTTCCAGTTTCCAATCGCTGCTATTATATAAAAGGATTTATTATTTCCATGACAATAACACATTTCATTGAAATTATACCGACTGAGTCCAAAATCGGGCTTTATGTCGAGTGCACAGGTCAAATGTATGTTGTTCAATAAAAACAAATAAACAAAAGTTCAAAATCGGGCCCTAAGAGCAAGATTGCATTGTCAAACGAGACCCACTCCACAGCCTTAAACTCCTTATTTCGCTTCAGTACCAAGTGACGTCAATATCCATCTCAACAACGCACCTAGCGCTCTCAGCGCCATCTATTGTTTGTAATTCGAACTAAAATCGAGAATCGCAGGAAAAAAACTTTTGACCTTTGAGATGATTCTCGTGCAAGAATTTTTTAAATATCTGTAAAAGTTTGCAAGTTATTGATTTTTAAAATCGTTCAGTCCTTTTCAGGACACCCGGTATTTAGAAAATTCCAAAGCTTTATCAACAAAGCCATCGTGATAAAAACGTTTGCTAAATAATTCGAACACGAAACTCTCTCTAAATTCGTGCTGTTGCCACGAAATGAAATGCTAATTTCAAACTTCTTGTTTTACATGTACCGTTTGTTAATAAAGTGACTGTAAAATAACAGGAGAGAAAAAAAATATTATGAATTTAGTGCTCGGTAAGCGAAACCCGTTTCTTCCGCTCTTTTTCAGCTATTAACCTGACCGAGAGTGATTTAGTACAGATCTGGTTTCCTAAAATGTTTTTTCGTTTCCTCAACTTATGCAATGAAAGAATGTGACACTACCTATTAACAACGGATTTTGACATTTTTCATGTGTTGTTTGACTTGTTTCTTTCTTTCCGATTTTTATTTGTATTTTTTTTCATTATTTATTTGTATCTGTTGCTGTACATTTAGTTTATTAAGGAAGATATTTAAATTTCTACGTATTTCCCGTTATTAGAGTTTCTCAAAACGAATATACAGTGTCTGTCAAAAGTTTCCGGCCTGCATAAAAATTTTCGTTGATTTTTAAGTTTACCGATATGAAGAGGAGTCTCGAAGCAATAATTACATTTTTTATGCACAATAGTAAGAGATTTATTTATGGAATAACAAAAAAAAAAAAAAAAAATCAATAAATTTAATTAACAAAATTAAATGCAAAGGAAAACGCATGCTCGCAAAAGTTTTCGGCCATCCTGGCAAGTTTTGAAAAAAATGATGTTATTGTAGAAAACAGTTGTGATCAACAACATTTACAATTAGCAGTGTTGAATTCAGACACTTTTCTCCGGGAGGGACTTTAGTGGCTCCGAGGGGGACGGGGTAATTGTATTTTTTTACCATTGAAAACGCAAAATTTCAAATTTTCTGGGGGGGGGGGGGGACATTTCATTGCTCCGGATGGGAATGTCCCCCCTGGGCCACCCCCTATATTCAACACTGATAATTAGTATTTCATCGTCAGACCTACGATGACCTAAAATGAAAAGTTTTGAGTCTAAGGAACAGACAACCAACTTGGGACGCACCTATAATTAATTAATAATTATATTCATTTAATAAATAGATATAATTAATTAATAATTATGCATTTGTTTTCTTAATACGCATAATTAATTAATAATTATGCATTTGTTTTCTTAATACACATAATTAATTAATACTTATGCATTTGTTTTCTTGATACGCATAATTAATTAATAATTATGAATATTTATGGGTGTAATAATTATTTACAAATTTTTTGGACCTTTTTCGTCTTCGTTTTCGGCCGAAAATAAGAAGATCTCCGAAATTTGATTTCGGTTTCAGCCTTAAAAACCTGTGTCGATCGATACTTAATTTAATCCTTAACTGCTGTTAGCGGTCGTACAGACCGCAGAATTTTTCAAGTTTCAGAGTTTAACTCGAAACTTTTAGTTTAACTATAGATACTGATGAAATTTTGTTTTCTTTGGAGTCCTATTATTATCTCTAGAGACTTTTGAATAGTCCTGTATATAAAGTTTAATACAAAAATAGTATTCTGAGAGTTAATTTAACATTATATTCATCTTTAGATTAAGACCGCTCACAGTAGTTAAGCGACAATTTTTGTCACTGCAGTTAAGGGTTAAAGCGTGCCCACTGAAATGTTAAGTGGCTTATTCTGGTTATTCTAAATTCGATGGCGTTTCAAATATTAATAATGGTCATTTGACCAGTCTCTTTAAAAGTTTTCACGTTCCACTACCTAATGTAATGCCAATTAATGCTTTAGAGTTATTCCGACTATCCTCTGAGAATCCTTACGAAGTAAAATGATTAGGATTTATGTCAGAGTATGTTAACTTTTCTCAACATCAATAAAAATTACATGGAAAACCAAGAAACCTGATAAGTTATTACCTGTTGCGTAATTAGTTTATAATACAAGGTTAAAACTCGTGGGACATCATAAATATTACACTGTAAATGATGCAGGTTAACGCTAGACATTCGTAGCACTCTTATTCTTGTCAAAATCACACACTTGATAACTTTAGCAATAACCTAAATTCATTATTTAAGTAATGCGCAACAGCGCAATAATCTCTATCTATATATCGTAAAAAATCTCTGTGATCCGGGTTTATGCTAATTTACGAAAAGGCTTTTTCGATAACCGCAGAAAGACAAATTTTATAAATTCGAAACCTATCTATGATATCTGGTATTTTCTCCATTAAATCCGAGCCTTTATACAAAACATCATTTAAGGAACACTTTCTGTATTCGTGTATGCATCAAAAACGGGATTAATTTTAGTAGTAGCACTGTCTATTTTTACAACAGGCCGATGCGGCAAAAAATGAACCTTTCTCGACGTCCTGCGTTACTTTTTCAATTATTTTTAACACTTCTTATTCTCTAAAATCATTTTCACAATCAATAATGAGACCTACTTTTCTGCGCTTTCGCACTTTTTTTTTTTAGGTGCATTTGTAAATATGAGCACCTATTAGTCGTCGTTCAGTCCGTCCATCTGTCCGCATATAACAATGCAAAAACTATCCAACCGAACAGTTTGAAATTTAAAATATATAATTATTACATAATTTTGCTGAGTCATTTCAAAGTTTATGATAATCGAATGTATAGTTCAATTACAGGAACAATCAAAAGTATTCCGTTACATTACGATTAATGGGAAAAAATAATTCCAAGTGCATTTCAATGAGGTTGCACTCTTTCGAACATAATACAATTCATATGCATCTGTGACATATATATAACATTTTTTTTATTATTTTTTTTTCATTTGGCTACTGTTTTTTTTATTTTTCATTCGCCAAATCGCTAATGTTGGTCAAAAGCCAGTGAGAACTCTGCTTCTATCTCATACATACTAATACTTCAAAATTCGCTATCACAGTGCCAAAATTAAATGACAATCTATCCCCATCATGAGGATTCTAAAGATATGAAATTCCGTGCACTAGTTCTTGACATATAAATAACTCTTTCTAAGTAAGGTAAAATCAATGTCTAACTGAATCCCAAGTTAAATGAAAACTATTATTATTACGATGTGCATTAGTTTTTGAAATAGGGCTTTTGCGGAGATCGGAATAAAGGCAGTATAGCAGCGCCATCGATTTACACAAAAATATTTAAAAAAAACATCAATTCATGTCAAGGATAATTGAATTTAATGTTTGATGAAAATTTGTGAATTAGTTCTGGATATTCAGCTATTGCGAAAGTCGGAAAAATTGCTGCATAGCAGTGCATCCTGTTGAGTGAGTTACGCCAAAACCTAATCAACGAAAAGGCTTTTTCGATAACCGCAGAAAGACCGCCTAACTGAATATAAATTTGAATTGAATTTGAACTGAATTTGACCGCAGAGACTAACTGAATATAAATTTTTAGCATTAGTTCTTGAGATAGAGCGCCCTCAAAATTTGTGTCACATATAAACAGACAGACAGAATCACAGATTCGCAAACAGGCGTTTTGTAAAAACTTGGTTTTCGGTATTTTTGACTCTTATCAGTGTATTAGTATCTGAGATAGAATCCTCGCAGAAATCGAAAAAAAAAAAAAAAAACTGGATAGAAGCGACACCTGTTGAGCGATTTACTCTAAAAACTAAAGAATACTAATTTATATCAGGGACTAACTGAATTTGCAGTTTGATGAAAATCCGCGCTTCTTGAAATAGAGCTGTTTCGATAATCATGAATAACACCGCATAGCAGCGCCACCTGTTGTAAGATTTACACCAAAATGTAATCAGAGCCATATTATATCAAGGACTAACAAATTCTGAAGTTTTATGAAAATTTGTCCATTAGTTCTTGAGATACAGCTATTGTGGAAATCGTGAAAAGACCAGCATAACAGCGCCAGCTGTTTGGCGATATACACCAAAAACTAATCAGATCTAGTTTATATTAAGGTCTAACAAAATCTAAAGTTTTGTGAAATTCCGTGTTTTAGTATTTGAGATAGAGCAAAATTTAAGTCACATAGACTGAACTACTGTCTAAAACAGACTGACCAAGGGCGGCGCCAGAGGGGGGACCGGGGGGGCATATGCCCCCCGTCGGGCATACCTGGCCCCCCCATCGGGTCCAAAATTCAATGTCGTCGGGGAAAATATTTTGACGTTTGAATTTCAGCCCGGTCGGGTTAAATCGAAATATGGAGCTTTTTTTTTTTTCAAAGTTGGATTGACTAAACTAATTCTTTTGGATATGAGTCGGTTTCTGACTAAAATTTAAGTTCAGATAAATTCGATTTTTTTTTTCTTTTACATCATAATTTCTTAAATTGAAAATCTACATGGATTACTACACAGGATGATACACGAATGACTCTGTACATGCTTATATTTCAACAATAAAAGATTGTAGTTATAATCATGTATTATTATTTTTTAACTACATTAAATTGTGGATGAATTTCCGCTGCTTGTGGATTTACGGTCGGTTTGACATGAAGAATTTTTGGTTCGGTTAAGAGAACGCAAACGAAAATTATGCTGTCGGGGTTGTCTTGGATGACAAGTAGAATACTGCATCGGGTCGGGCAAACTGAATCTGACCCGACTCGCAGTCTGGGCCGGATCGGGTTGAGCCCAATCTTTTGTCGTTGTGAGTTGGATTCCAGTTTGGTTAACTTTAATAGTTTCAGGTTCAGGTTGGATGTTGGCACTTATGGTTCTTGATTCGAGATGAATCCAACTCTCATAAGAATTTACAAAATTTATTTTACGATGAAAAACTATATATATGAATGTTAATGAGTTTGTCTATACTGATTTTTAACTTAAAAGTTAAAACTGATACTGAAGATACAATTTTTTACATAACTGCATTACAATATGGACATATTTTTTCGTCAGTTACGGTTGGGGTCTGGTTGATGTTGAAATATTTTGGCTTCAGGCGTTTAGGTCAAAATGTGATGATGTCGTGTTCGAGTTTCTGGTAGAGTTCTGCATTCACCTCGGGAAACTAAACCCAACTCGACAGGCAGTTTGAGTCGGATCTGGCTAAAGTTAATATTTTTTCGGATTGACTTCTATTTTTCGAGTCGTATTGTTTTTAATTGTTTTAGCATATAGGCTCGATTCTACCTGATTTCTCAAAAGTATCCCCAAAACATATTTTTAAATGAAAAATTATATTATCCGGGTGTCAATGAGTGCATATACAGATATATTGATTTTTCTACATAAAAAATATAACTTATACTAGTGGTATTATTGTAGGCTACTTTTCTATTATTGCTTTACAAGATGGAAGTTTGTTTTTCATTTCGAGTTGGGATTGGGTTCGGATAGAATACTTTTGGTTTTAGGTCGGAGTTTGTTAAGTTCGGGTCACCTAATTTTAAAAAACTGGTTCAGGTTGAAATGGATATAGAATTAACTAGTTTAAGTCAGGCATAACCCAATCTGTAAAGGGCTCTACAAATAGCTCGAAAAATAATCCGTGAATTCAACTTCTTTTTCTCTTGATTATATTCCATAAAAACAAAAAAAAAACAAAATTGCACTTTAACTTTTCCATTTCTACTCCCCCCCCCCCCTTAAAAATACAGTAAAAAACACCAATTATCTAATACTCGCAGCACCTAAATCAGCATGTTCACCAAATTACACGCATGTTCTGGCAGCTGTGCTGCTTAGTACTTTTTCGTATTTAGAAAAGTAATTTATAAATTCATTTTATCTAAAAATACGTAAAAATCAGAAACTGAAGATCAAAATTTTCAAAAAATCTCCAGTCAGAAGAAAGAAATTGCTTAAAATAATAGAAAACCTCTTCAAATCACAGGGATATTTCAGCATTGTCGAGACGGACTCGGCGAGAAATTTTGGCCCACGCTGACCACAGCTAGACCTCCTGCATAACTCGCGGTTCTGATCAGCGATATATTTTTAATTGCAGGTCGCTTTTCGCTGTTATTAAAACAAGGTAGAACCCGTCAAATTTTGACGAAAGAAATTGTTTAAGAAGAAACTGTTTCATTAACTTATAATAAACCTACAAAATTAGTTGTAGTAAAAAATGCATTTTATATTGGTACGTCTAACTCTTAAACAAAAATAATATTTATCGTCAAATTAACAAAATACTATTTCTATAAAACGCAGTTGTAGAAATTGTTAAAATTAAACTTTTATCGTATATGTAAGCAGTAAAAAATAATAAAGATATGTTATTATGATAAAGTTATAAATTAATGTTCTTATGATACTATTCCAAAAGGATAAAAAGCAAAATGTATTCAACTTTGACTAAATCATAGAATTTTTTTTTTCCTGTGAAATCTAAACCCGGCATCATTTTAAACATATCAAAATTTACAAATGTACATTTCACAGTAGCGTAGCTATGTTTTTTGGCGCTCGGGGCCAGCAAGAAATCTTGTGCCCCCACCCCAATATAGATATATAACAATTTCTCTCAATTTGGCGCCCCTAGGCCTCGGCGCCCGGGGCGGACGCCCCCCTTGCCCCCCCCCCCCTTAGCTACGCCACTGCATTTCACATCTGTATTCACATTTTAAGAAAATTGGCATTTTAATTTGAGAATTTTGATTCAAACTTGAAGTCTCAATGCTATTAGCTGAAATAGATATTAAACTGTTGATATTCTTTTACGTGTAAATCAAATTTTGTAAATGAAGTCAAAATTCACCGGGTTTTATAACAGAAGATATTTAAATTTCTATGTTTTCCCTTTTAATGAGAAAATGGCAACATAAAGATACAACACTCAGTTTTTTCCCTTTTTCCATTGCTTTAAATAGAAATGGAGTACTGTAGAACCCCGTAAATTCGGACCCCATTAATCCGGATCTCCGGATAATCCGGATCGGTTTCCTCATTTTCTTTTTTAAATTTGAGAAGCGATTGGCTAATTTCCACAACATTAATTTGTTTCATCATTGTATTCTGAATAAAAAAATAAAATATCTGAAATCTTTTCGGAAGAATTAAGCAAAGTAAACATTTTTACTGTCTGTAATTATTCAATAAGTTTAATATAAAGGTGATTTCAGTAAGTATATTTTATTTTATACCATTTTTTTCTTATTCTCCGGATAATCCGGATTTTCGATAATCCGGATTGGGTCTGGTCCCAGTTAATCCGAATTATCGGGGTTCTACTGTACTTCTGTTGCCACGATTAGAAAAGAAGTATTAAAAGCTACAAAAAAATATTTCAAAAACAAATTAAGATACAGCTTTCAAACAAATTTCATTTAAAAGTACATTATTTTTCCCACACGATGGTGTAAAAATTGAAAATGTGCGACATTCAGAAGTTTAAAAACTTTTAGACGCAAAAATTGCAATACTGAAATTTATTTGAAATTTAAAAGTGTTGCCATGCGCAAAATGACGTATGCGTTACGCACAGATACGTTTGGCCTTTATATAGACAAGGCAGAACCCGTCAAATTTTGACGAAAGAAAATGCTTAAGAAGGAACTGTTTCATTGACTTATAATAAACCTACAAAATTAGTTATAGTAAAAAATTCATTTTATATTGGAACGTCTAACTCTTAAACAAACGATATTTATGTCAAATTAACAAAATACTATTTCTATAAAACGCAGTTGTAGAAATTGTTAAAATTAACTTTTAATCGTACATGTAAGCAGTAAAGAATAATAAAAGTCAGCTATTATGATAGGGTTATTAATTAAGGCTCTTATGCTAGTATTCCAAAATGATAAAAAGCAAAATTTATTCAACTTTGACTCAATCATAGAATTTTTTTCTCCGTGAAATCTAATCTAAACCAATCATCATTTTCACCATATCAAAATTTACAAATGTACATTTCACATCTGTATTCACGTTTAAAAAAAATTGGCATTTTAATTTGATAATTTTGATTCAAAACTTGGAGTCTCAATGCTATTTTCTGAAATAGATATTAAACTGTTGATTTTCTTTTACGTGTAAATCAAATTTTCTAAATGAACCGGGTTTTATAACAGAAGATATTTAAAGTTCTATTTTTTCCCTTTTAATGAGAAAATGGCAACATGAAGATACAGCACTCAATTTTTTCCCTTTTTTCCTTCGCTTTGAATAGAAATGGAGTACTCCTGTTGCCACGATTA
This sequence comes from Maratus speculifer, assembly GCA_964019185.1. Lineage (NCBI taxonomy): Eukaryota > Metazoa > Arthropoda > Arachnida > Araneae > Salticidae > Maratus > Maratus speculifer. The sequence continues at coordinate 177,882,784 of OZ025295.1, read as the reverse complement.
GAAAAGAAGAATTAAAAACTACAAAAAAATTAATATTTCAAAAACAAATTAAGATACAGCTTTCAAACAAATTTCATTTAAAAGTACATTTTTTTCCCTACACGATGGTGTAAAAATTGAAAATGTGCGACATTAAGAAGTTTAAAAACTTTTAGTACAAATATTGTAATACAGAAATTCATTTAAAATTTGAAAGTGTTGCCATGCGCAAAATCACGTATGCTTTACGCACAGATACGTTTGGCCTTTATAATATAGATAATGCACTTTAAGATTCCCAACTATTTCACAAGTTTTCACTTCATTTATATTTCTCTTCGGAATATTGTATTTAAGCTCTTTGTTTCAGATTTAAATCAAAATTTGGAATATCTCGCTTTCTTCATTCGATGATATACATTCTAAAACAAAATGGAAATTGAAGATGTTTTTCCCATTGTTTTTATTGTTACAACTATAGCTAAAACAATCTGCTTTGATTAAAATTATGAAAAAAGTAAAACGTGATATTTATAAAGTCATAAGTTACGCATTTCAAAAACTGTAGTTCAACTAATTAATTTCACACCATGCAAATACATTGAATTCAAGTAAAATAAATTATTTTTTAGTACAGTAACGTGTTCAGATAGAATGGAACAGGATATCGTTCTTAGCAAGTATGCTGTTTCTTTATACATTTATTCTTATTTAGATTTGAATTTACCATGTTTAAGCCGCAGAGAACAGCTGCGATTCAGTAAAAGGAAATGCATGTCTGTCTGTTTTGACTAGTTTTTAAATTCTGTTCTGCAACTTAATATAAAACAAACTTTTCGAGTAATGGAATGATAAAGAGGTTCATGAGTACGTTGTTTAGCATCAGCAAACGTATTCCTGCTGATTGGTTGTAAAAATAATATTTATATTTTTTATTGTTGGTATGGGAATTACAAGAAAAACACCTGTTGTGATAGACTGGAAGGATGTTTCAGAGTTACCTAGATGCAGTACTCTATTATCGACAATTGCCCATTGACCACAGATAGTAGGAGTTAATTATTTTCCTGATTTAGTATTTTTATTTTAAAATATGGAAATAAGGTTTTTTTTTAATTCTTCTGTTTATTGCTTTTTTTTTTAATTTTATAATTAATCAGAAACCGTAAAAACAATGCTACAATTGAACTTTTAAAGAAAAATTTGACAATGAAAAAATAGAGTTTACGACTTTGCAAATTTTGCATTAAAATTATTATTTCTATTAATTATAAATATTTTGTGAGTTTCTTCTTTTTACGAAAGTACGAACTTTAATATTTTTCTGCTGTATATAAAAAGTTTCAAGACTTTCATACGAGTAAGTCCAAATGCATTTCTTATTTCTTTGTGTTTATATGTGATTTGATATTTTTACCCGAGTGTTTTAATTTTAAAACTGCTTTATACGCAGAATTCGTACTTTTGTTGATAATAATAATTTAATTTGTCTTAATTATGTAAGTTTTTCATTTGTATTTTTCCATTCAGTAAATACACACAGTAGAACGCCGATTATCCGGACCGGTCGATATCGAAAATAATCCAGTTAATGAAAAATCCGGATAATTGGGAAACTTTATAAACGCATAGGGCAATGTTTTTAGGCAACTTCCCTTCACATTTTTTCCAGGTTTCGGACTGGCAATTGTGGTAATGAACATTTTAGCATATTGAAAACGGCGTGTTTAGAAGTAATTTTTTTTTTCATTAAAATTTTATTTTCTTCAAAACTGGTACAAAGTTTTACATAGAAATTATATACATACACTGTACAGTATATACATTTTTAAGAATCCTCGTGATAGGGAAAAGAAATTCTTCATAGTCTTCTGGTTCACAGAGGCCATTCTTTTGTCTGCGTGGGACTCTCGTGCGTTAGGAGTGAAACTTCTAAGGTTCTAGAAAAAAATAGTTTTATACATTGCTGTCTTTGTATTTGTTGGTGATTTTATTATTGCAGGATTAGAAATTAGTTATTTGACAGTTAAATTCCATGCCTTCTTGTCAAATTTACCTTACCCTGCCTGAAGAAGTTTGACTTTAAAATTTTTGGAAAAAATGCCCCCCCCCCCCCCCCAAAAAAAAAAAAAAAAAAAAAAAAACGTATGGTCTTTGATCGATCCGGTTAATTGGACAATACGCTTAATCGGAGTCCAGGTAATCTCTACTGTACTTTAAATTTCATATTCATTATCTCTAAAAGCACTGCAATCGAAAATTAGTATTCCGAAATCGGACCTAAAAAATCTTGTGTAGCTGGGAAGTCTTATTATACCCCTTGGAGATGAGCGACACGTATACTTGCCGCAAAAAGACTTAAGAATCATTGTTTATCAGTGTCATGCTTTTTCTCTCTCTTCCTCTTTTTGTACTGCTTTAGATCTGGAAATACTGTTATTCACAGACATCTGTCAAAAAAGTCTTTCCAAGCATATTTCACTCTTTATTAGAAAACGGAAAAAAATGAAAGAAAAAAGGAAAAAAAAAAGTCTGGTTCAGCCAAAAGTTATAGAAAAATGTGCTATAATACCTGTTTTAAGAATAATAAATTTCAGGGCCGGCGGAACTTTCAAAAAATAAATTTTATTCCGAGTCTTCAGATAAAATTAAGCTCGATTCGAGTTTAAGGAAAGAAAATTTCACCGAGCTCCTTCTTCTGGATAAGCCGCGATAGATGCTTGCATTGGCCAGACTCGGGCTTGTTTTCTTTTACGATACTCCGGCCGATCCATGCCTGGTTTTCACTCTTTTCATGGCTTAACTAATTTTTTTGATATTGAGCTGGAACTATGCGGGAAGAAATTTTCAGTCCCGGTTTCGATCCATATGAAAATCACTTTCTCGGAACTACCTGGTCCGAGTAAAAGTCAGTAAAATTTGACCCGTTCCAAATATTTTTAGGAAAAATGTATATATTTTTATAAGTTTAACTCACCATTATTCTACAATTAAAATTCAAAATGTATTATTTATAAAGAATAGTAGATATTTAGAATAAAATTTAAATACAGAAAAATCTATGAAATAGAACCTGCCTATGACGCATTGCTGTCTTAGGGGGACTCTTCACTCACTTCAAAATACCTGCTCCATAATGTTAAACCAATGGACAGGTTGTTTTCGAATTTCTCGTTTTATTTTAATATTTTCAAACGTTTTTTGAATGGGATAACTGAGCTCAATCTTCAATATGACTATTTTTTACTTTTTCGATTTTGGTTGCAAATATTAAAGAGTAGAATATAGTAATATAAAAAACACTTTCAGTTCCAAAGCCGGTTCCGAAAGTTAAAGTATCTTTTTTAATAAACTATAACGCATTTTTTTTCTTTCCTATGGAATTCTGTCTTAGAAGATTTTATGTGTGGCATTTTTTTCTGATTTTAAAGTCTCCAATACATGAAATAAGGATTCACAATAACTAAACCATTTACATGCAAATAGATATTCATTAAAAATAAATAAATATTGCAGAGTAGAGCACTTCTAAAAAATGAGTTTTTTTTTAATTAGAACTCCCCGTGCAAAACAGTTTATAACTATATCGAATTAAAATTTCATGTTTTGTAGAAATATAGAGTCAGGTCGGGCCAAGATTTTAACTTTTATTTATTTATTTTTGGCCGGCCTACTATATATGTGCATATATATTGTACTTGCTAGACCGTATAATCAGGTTGATTTTTAAAATTTTCTCGCCGATCGGACCATTAATTTATTTTTCACGAACTGGGTCGAGCTTGGCCCTGAAATTTTTGCCCACGCAGTTTTTTAGGCCCCAGTTCAGCACGCGTTGACCTTTAATATATATTATGAACTTGGCCCCCCCTGTCGGGGATACAGTGCCCCCCCGTCGGGCAAACTCTGGCGCCGCCCTTGAGACTGACTGACAGACTCACAGATAGACATTTTATAAAAACATGTTTTTTGGTATCTCTGACCCCCCTAAAACGTGTAAATTCGTTGAAAACCGAAATTTGAAAATTTTCACGAATTCAATACTTTCTTCTTTTAAAGATAGGAGAAAGTAAAAACATAATGTATTGTGTGCTATCTTCCGTTTGATCCTAAGTCAGTAGATGGCAGCACTACGAATTGTTGTACAGAATTTATGAACATGGTTTCTATATAAATAGAATGTATGCTTGGATGAGGACGTGGATTCCAAAATTTGGCTTATGGAAATTTTGAAAAAATCAAATTTTCTCTTTCAGTCTATACTACTATTGAACTTGAATCGAAAAAATACTACAATCTGCAAAAAAACTAATTTCTGAATAAGGCGAATTTCGAAAGTCATGTCCTGAAACTGAAAAATAAAAATATTTTCCCAACATTATAGCTGGAAATTTTCTGATTCATTTTCAGACTCATTTATAAAAGTAGAAACATGAAACTTGCTGAGGTAATTTTTGAAGAGTTGTTTGAGATGCCGTGTGATTTTATTCATTAGAATTTGATTTATAATTATAAACATTTACTTTCTCAGTATGATCATTTTTTTTCGTTCCCAGATCTCCCGTTTTGGAAAATTCGGCTCAAAATGCCAACTTTAATGGCATTTTTTGCAATATTTTCTGCATTTATTAAAAAATCGACAAGCACGACAGATCGTGTACTTTCTAAATAAGAGAATTTGCCAGTTTGGTGCGATTAAGAGTAAAAATGAATTAAAAAAATAAATTAGAAGATAAGTAGTTTGGATTGGAATGCACCCTTAATGTGTATAATTTAATGTTAATTTTGTATCTAATCTCTAGGTCACCTCATGTTTTGTGTAATGTGATAACTATTAATGAATGCGTTAAAAACACAATATATTGTACCGGAATTTTTTTGGAAACAGCAAGAATTGTAGTCAAAGAATTAGGTGTTTTTTTCAAGGTGTTCATTGGATGTTTTAAAAAAAACTATTCTTATTTTTATGTATAGTAACAATGTCTTAAAAAAGATGAAATGCGTTTTAATATAGTACTTTTTTAAGATTAAGAGACCATATAAATAGCAATGGCATTCAATAAAAGATTAAATAAGATTATTCTAATGAAATTGTTCTCAATATTTTTTCAAAAAGTTACACTTTTTTCACTTTTATGCAGCTTCCCTAGAGAATATTTGTCAATTAGAAAATGTTTCTTTTTTCACAAAAAACTGCCTATTTTTAAAATTTAGCAACTTATGCCTGATAAAAATATATATATATATATATATATATATATATATATATATTATTGTGAATGAAGACCATGTATCAAATTAGAAATACAAAATTATGAGGTATTGCAAGAAATAGGAAACACAGACAATAATACATAGATACAGTTGATTTAAACAAACGATAATTGATAATGATATATGAAAATAAAAGAAAAAATACGTTAAATGTATAAACCTGCTCCAACACTATATTTGAACTTTTATACTACCTGGACGAAAAATGATATAACTTATTTTCGAAACAAGCGCATAGTTAATTACATGAAAAAAAGAAACCTTTTTTTAGTGCATGCAATATCAGAACAAAAAGTTGAACGCTAGCAACTTTTTTTTTTTACGTTTTCATAAAAACTTGAAATTTTACTCAGCGTTAAAAAAATGAAAAAAAAAAAAAAATGAAATAAAAAAAAAAAGCTCTCCTGACAAAATGAGAGTAGCTACTAAACTATAACTTTTGTAAATGGTCAACACCAACAACACAAATGGTTGACACTTCAGCAAGTTCACCAGCTGGCATCATCTAGTGGAGCATTTAAAAAATTAAGCGAGTTGGAAAACCTGCCCCTATGGAAAATGTGCTCCGATCTCCCCTAATATTTCGAAAGTTGGAAAAAATATTCTATATAATTAAAGTTATTGACATTTAATAGGCTTTGTCGCATTATTACATTCTGTGTACATACCACATTTCAAGTCTTTATCTCTATTTGTTCGGTAGATAGACTGTTTAAAATCGTGGCTTGATGACGTCATAAACTTTAAATGCTCTATTATTGAACAGCGTAAAAGAAACATTCTTATAACTCCAAAAATGATAAACATGTTAACTAATAGTTTAGTGCGTCGGATTAAGCGTCTTATTTCCAATTAAAACACATCTTTGAGTTGAAATTTGATTGAAATACAGGGTCATGAAAAATCGAAAAATGTGGGATATAGGATTACAAATATCTTAGCAAATAATTATCCAATCGACTTCATTCTTTACGCATTTTTTTTTCTGTCTTTTATATTCACTCCTCAAAATAAAGAATTTCGAAAAACTTTATGTACCCTTTATGAGAACGAATATTTCAAGAGCCCGAAAAAAAATAGTTCCGCATAATCAAGGTTATTGATATTAAACAGACTTCTTACATAGCACCAAATTTCAAGTTTCTATTTCAATTTGTTTGGGAGGTAAAGTGTTTACAGACAGATGAACGGCAAATTTTGTTTTTCTATAAATATGTATTTCGGAAGGAATCTCAGAGTCTAAAACGTGTAAATCCACCAAAAAACATTTTTCGAATATACATGAATAAGTATTTATCATTAAAATTGAATTTGTCTACGATCAAATTTATTGTAAACATTTGCTAGAACATCATAGTTCTTTCTTCTCCTGTAAAGTAAGTTTAACAAATTTCTTTTAGCATTTGCATTTAAAACACTGCATATGAAACTGTATTAAATTGAATAGCGCTGGTAATTTATCAGTTGAAAAACTATGTTATACAGCAGATAGTTCCTGATTCATTTTAACAAAAATTAATCAGAAATAATTTCTCTTAGATTCAAAGAACGAGAATGACAGGTTCATGGAGCACGGGCGTGCCAACTAAATTTCAACCGTCATTCCTCAATGGTAAAAAAAAAATATTGTAGCTTATTGTGACCCACCCGAATATATGTGCGAAGAATTATTTTATATGTACAAAGGTGTTATACCCTGATGTCAAAAGTTGGAATCTATGATTCTTGAACTCAGAGAGAGATGAAGCATTTCCTCGGGCTTTGAATGAATCATTTTGAGGTTTGTGCATCATTGCTGTATGACTCATTCCGGAAGTATTGGTTCCTTCTGAAAAGCAATGAATAAAGATGCAATAAATTGTAGTAAATCGCATTCGCTCATTACATTTCTGCCTCTGGTCCAAATTACGGATGTTTATTCACAAATCCAAAAGGGCAACTTTATGACATAAGTTTTAATTTATTTTTGTTCGGAAATGCATTAAAACTAGCAGCTGTTGTTCAAAAACTATCTAATCTGTTTTTTTTTTTTTTTTTTTTTCAAACACAATAGATTTTTTTCAGACAATATTGTCAAAGCGGGCGTTTTGAACAGACGTAATTTCCACGCGAAACAAGATTAAATACTTCAGATAGGGTGAAAAGCGTTTTTGTCACGTGATAAAAATAGAGCTTATAACTCAATAGATAACTTATTTATTGAAAAACAGAATATACAGTTCAATTCCAAATCGCTTCCATAGTCAGGCCTTCCAATTTTATATCTTTCCGTTAAAAAATGAATTTGTGGATGCATTAAAAGTTTTTGCGCTTGTTGACCAGTGCAGTTAAGAACATTTTTAACCTGAATGTCGTCGGGTCAAGTTAGTTATTAATATCTATTTTTTTTTCTCATTTTCTGAACCGGTTTTGGAATTGAAAGTAACTTTAAAGAAAATACCTGTGACCAAAATCGAAAAAGTTATCAAGGAGCGATCTTGAAAGGGACCTCAGCTATCCAATGGAAAAAAAAAAATTATTTAAAAATGTCAAAATGCGAAAGAGTTATTAGAAAAATGCCTCCTCATAGGAATAGCATTAGGTCGCGAGTGTCTTCGTGGGCAGGGACACGACCCTTAACTGAAGGTACAAATAAACCCGTTTCACACAAACGGAACGAGTTTTTACAACACCGTTCGAAAAAGAAGAAAATTTTGTAAAATCAAAATTATTCAAAATGGCCGCGACGATGCAGGAGTCTAGACGTTCCTGGAAATTCTTCGAGATGGCCGCAACTAGCTATTTCCGACGTTATTTCGTCCCCAGCGTTTACTGGGGTGCTTTTCAGGGATTTGAGCTTGATTGCACAGGCTTTTTGCTGCAGGATCCCTCAAGCTGTCAAGTTTGTTTGGAGAAAGGGATATTGTTGGATTAATACAAGATTAGCCTCTGTACACCATGTTTTCCTACAAGACGAAGAATTAATATCAAGGGAAATAGAAATTAGACAACAAAACAACGCAAGGAATGCGACTAAAACAATAGTATAGATAAAAAATGTGAAAAAAAAAAAAAACATTAAACTAAATTGTAATTTTTATCACGTGACGATATTTGTGTGCAGGATTCTCGCTGGCTTTTGACCAACATTGGCGATTTGGCAAATAAGAGATAAAAAACAGTAGCCAACTGGAAAATAAATAAATAAATAAAAAATAAAGATACAAGTTGAATGTAGATTCTGCCATTGCAGAATTCAGTTTCGCCTCCGATTAACCCCTCCCCCCCCACCCCCCCCCACCCCAAAAAAAAAAAAAATTGATAGAGGTTTCTTAGAAGGGTGACCCCATTTAGATTGCAGTGAACTAACTTCATTTTTCTTGTGTTTATCAATATAATAGCAAACAGAACGGCGTGAAATACCCAATTGAATAGCAATTTCTCTCTGAGACATTGGCATTGCGGAATAATAAAGATATACAATTTGGCGTGCTACTTCTTCATTGACTAGATTCATCAAAAACGGATTTTTTCTTTAGTTTAAACGCTTTTTTGATAGACTCCGAGTTCCTTAGTAAAAGGAAATGCAATTTAACAATAAAACGAGTGGAATCCCGTCGAGTTCGACGAATGAAATGTTTAAAAGACCCGATCGATTTGGTTTAAAAAAAAGCAAAAGTAATTACATTATTGAATCAATATATAATAAATATACTTACAAAGTAAATGTCAAGTTTGCCAGTTACAATTTTGCATGCAGATATTCGCACATCTTCAGTTAAAATTGTAATCTGAGTGCCGGTGAAATCCAGAAATTTTATTTTATATGCATTCACAGAAAAATAGTTTTATTTAAAGAAAAAAAAAACTAATTTCATTTTTACTGTGACATTATTTTCAGTAACTGAAATCATCTGAAAGCAAAATCTCAATCTCAGTGTCCATAATGAAAAGAAATATTGAAATGTAATATCGGCTTCTACTAGGTTATCCCGTCGACCAAAAAATTATGGCCAAACTATAAGATTAAATGCCAATAATGGATGATAGTGAATGTCACATTCAATGACATTAAATGCGATTCATGTGTTTAAAATATCATTAAGTGATTTTTATTTCGACTTTTTATTAATATTTTTATTAATATTCTACTAATTATTTGTTTTTTTCGTTAATTAAAATAAAAACTAGCTGCACCCGTCGAAATTCGACGGAAAAGAGTATACATTGGATGTTATATATATATCAGTCTTATAATACGCAATAATATACAGAGCGAAATAAACAATTGCCACTTCTTAAAATAGGGATAACATAATCTTTCATGATAAAGATACACAAACTTCAGAAAATAATAAAAAATAAGGAAAACAGCTCATAAAGTATTATGTTGGACTTAACTTCAGCTACAAATCTTTTTTTAATATGGTTTCTAAACATTAAACATTATTTAAATGCCGAATTGTTTAGGAAGTTAATATAATAACTCAGAAGACGAATTCAAAAATATCTTCATAGTTTATTTTTTCTCCGTTTAAATATCTCTTGGTAACTCTACAATAATTATAGTATCAATAAAATATTTTAATTATTATAGAAACAGGGAATTAAACTGCATAACCAATCCACTAAACATTTATAGCACTTGCAATAAATTTAATTTATTTATTGGTTTGTAGCCACCATGAACTTGTCAAAATTAATTTTATTGTCATGACAACGAAAAGAAAAACGATATCTTTGTTATAAAAAAGAACAAAATTTTTGTGTTTGTTGTTGATAAGCAGAAAACATTTTATTTATTTTTATTTTAATTAATAACTTAATCCAACAAAATGATTTTAATTAATTTTTGGAAAATAGAAATATCGTAATACCGTTATATCACAGGATATTTTTTTTTCTAATATGACATCATTTACACCTTCTGAAACACTCATCCTTTCCAGAAATAAAAGCGTTATTTATGCAGTTATTTAAAAATTCTTTAGTTTCATAAAATATTTATTGTAATTAAATGGAAATGGCGCAATTTATAGAAATACTTTCACTCGTGCACACCGCGGACCTTTAAATAAATAGAAATTCAGTTTATTTAGATGCAGGAATAAAAGTCAGTGAATATGACATCATCACTGAAACAGCTATAACAATGTATATTATATTCATGGAACAAACTTATCTGTTTTCTCAATGACGACATTTTCTCCATCGACAAAATTTCGCTTTAGATATTATATTTTATAAAAGTATTTTCTGTTATTTTATTTACATAATACTTAATAATATCACACAGTAAATAATCTGTGTATTGTACAGCGATTAGTGAATAATTATGTGCAACATTTTATTAGGATTAAATTTTACGAAAACCATTATTTTTTTTCTTTGAAATGCAATTACACATTCACCGATGAGATCAAGATCCTGATCAAGGCTAACTTATCATAATATCATTATGATAAGGGGGCCTTGATCCTGATTGGTGAAAAGGAATAAAACAAAATAAATTTTTATTACAGTGAGAAAAGCTTAACCTGTTGCCACTGTTTTGAAGAAATGTCATGAAAAAGCTTTAAAAATTAAAAATAAAATATAAAAATGGAAATAAATTAAAAATTAGCCAGAATGGACACATCTACACATAAACAGCTTTCATTTAAAAAAATAATTATCAAAATCGGGCCAGTAGGAAGCTCAGGGCTGATGACTAAAAAAAAACAGCCAGGTGTTTTAAATATATAGATTATGCCAGTATGTATAATTTGGCTATTAGTTTGACGATTTGTATAATTTGGCGAAATTGGTCGACGGGATAACAGAGTAGTACCTAATATCGTTATGAGTAAAAATGCGATGTTTTAAATAGTGATGTCATTTTCTCTTCAAATGCTTTTTTAGAGTTACTGTTATTAGTAATATGAAAAAGGCATCCGTAATAATATTGTAATTCCCATTTATCTGGTTGCTGAATGACACCAGTTTCCTCATTTGAAATTTCTCTTATTTTGATTTAGACATTAATTTTTATCATAAATTATTTTCTGTTATTTTATTTACATTAATAATATTATTTCTCAGTAAATATATTTTTTTAACTCAATTACTGCATAATTATACGCAATCATTTTTGAAAATAAATTTTTATTATCGAGAGAAAGGCCAAACTGTGTTGCCACCATTTTGAAGAAATGTCATGAAAAAGCTTTTTAAATTAAAAATAAAATATAAAAATGGAAATAAATTAAAAAATAACTAAAATGGGCACAACTACAAATAAGTAGCTTTCATTTAAAAAAATAATTATCAAAATCGGTTGAATAGAAAATTCAGGGCTGATGACACGACATTTTTAGCTTGTCTGAAAGAAATAGCATCGGAGGCTAAAAAAAGTTAGCAAAAGAGATTTAGCATGAATCTTTGAAAAATCTACCTTTAATCTTTTTTTTTTTCGATGATTTTTTAAAACATCATACTTTTTGTCATTGTTTAGAAAATAGAAATTATACTATATGCTACAGAAACTATTAAAAATAAATACATTCTAAATTTCTCCTAAATGCATAAATGTTTCAAACATTCTTTCATAAAATGCTATGAGATTTCGACTATAACCGATAGAAAAAAATGATGAACTGGCCATTGATATTTTGCATGCAACTACACTGCTCAAAACAATTAAAGGATATTGCAGTTTTAGGGGGATTTTGTATCTGGGAAACTTTTTAGCTGATTGATACATGGTCGACAGACATAGTAGGTTATATGAGAATCAATTACACATGTTTGGCAGAAAAAATGCATTTTATTGCGCATTTGTGTACAAAAGGAAAAAAAAAAACACAATTTGTACATATGAGAAAAAAAGAATAAGAAAAGGAGTTTTCTTCAAAGAAAATCATTTTCAGTAGGGGGTATGGTTTCCACGGGCGGCCAGCAACGTTGAACACCTTTGAGGCATGGACTCAATGAGGCTAATTATGACGAGTTGGGGGATTCTGCCCCACTCTTCCAGAAGAGCTCTTTCCAGTTCTTTGAGAGTTTGTGGGGGTTGTTGGCGGCCAGAAACTCGTCTTCCTAGAGCGTCCCAAACGTGCTCGATTGGATTCATGTCTGGAGAACACGCTGGCCATTCCATTCGAACGATTCCTTCCTCGAAAAGGAAATCCTCCACCAGGTTTGCACGATATGGCCTGCAGTTATCGTCCATTAAAATGAAGTTATCTCCGATTGCTGCAGCGTAAGGGACTACAATAGGTCTGAGGATCTTATCCCTATATTGGCGACCAGTCAGAGCTCCATCTCGAATGACGTAGAGGTCAGTGCGCCCGTCAATGGAGATGCCACCATACACCAACACTCCTCCACTGCCAAATCTGACACTTTCGTGCACGAACGCAGGATTATTCCTACTGCCACGGTCCCTCCAGATGAAAATACGCCTATTATCCGGATGCACAGAAAAATGGGACTCGTCAGAAAACAGAATTTGCTCCATTCATTTCTCCTCCAGTTGACATGCTCGGTTGCCCACTCCCTGCGGTCGCGACGATGCCTTGATGTTAATCTAACACATACCGTCGGTCGGCGAGCATACAGACCTACAGCATGGAGCCGGTTTCGGACAGTCTGAGTTGAAATCGTGGTGCCTGTAGCCGAGCGAAGGTGTTGTTGGAGAAGAGTAGCGTTCATGTTTCGGTGTCTCCGAGCTGTTAACGGTAAATACCGATCTTCATTGGGCGTTGTTGCCCGTCTACGACCTTGCCCTGGTCTTCGGCCTGCGCATCCACTCTCCAAAAAACGGTTCCAGATCCTGGAAATGACACTTTGTGACACTCCAATGGCTTGCGCTACTTCGGCTTGAGTTTGGCCCCCTTCTAACCTACCAACAATTCTCCAAGCTTCTGAATCTGTCAAATGACTTCGCTGGACATCGTACTCATCGAAACAAAGCAACCACTGAATGCCGATCATCCTTGTCTTCATTATCTTTTATTCAGTTGAAAGTCAAATCTGAAGCGACGTTTTTGACGTCGAACTCAAAATTTGCATACTCCACAGTTTGAAAACCAGAAAAATTTGCATTTGTTATTCTCTTCTTCTATTTTCGGCAAAAAAAATTTCGTTTATATCTTTATTTTATATAAAACTTCAAATATCCTTTAATTGTTTTGAGCAGAGTGTAGTAAACAGTACAGTAAATGGCATATTCAATGTCACATTTCAGCCAAATTTTTCTCGATTTGGCGATTCATGAGAGTTATTTTGTTTGTGATTTTACCCACACACAGATTGTGATAAACTGACAACAGAAAAAATACTTATCATCTAATCCTTTCTATGTCTTTGGTTGTTGCTAAACTGAATTGGAATTAAGTCAGTATCTCTAAAAACAATTATGTAAATGGTAGGGTATAATTGAAGTTGACATCAATCAGCGACATCAATCGTACAGTAACGTAAGTGAGAATCTCATCTGTAACCACGTACACAAAAAAAGCAGAAATTGAGCACTCACAATTTGGCGAATCTAATTATTCATTTACTCGCCAAATGAAGCATTTTATCGCGATTTGGCGCAATGGCGAGTGGCACCTGTTTATGTGTCACCCTGTAGTTCACCCTGTCTATCTGTTTTTTACAATATATAAACTAAACATTTTATCACCAAAAATGTATATTGTAATGAAAATTCGGGACATACTAAATGAATAGCGGAAAGACAAATCATCGCCTGAGAATAAGATGGTTCTATCTGGCCAAAACTCAATTTCGAGTTAGAAGACTTCGAAAATCAGCATGCTGTATACGTGCAGCTATTAAAGTTTGCAAAAAACTTTTGGCATTAATAGGTTCATATGTAGGTATAGACAGTATTTCTACAAAATCAAAGTTTTTAAATAACATTTTCATTGATTTTTTTACATTTAAAAAATTTGATAGAGCCATATTATTCTCAAACGTCGTGTTACTCTTAGATTAAGATGGTTCTATCATGAAAAACCATATTTTTCTTAATTCATGTAGTTTTTTATAGTTTAACAAACTGAAATTTCGTTGATTAATTCGAGTAAACTTCGGTGGATGGTAAAATATTTAATACTATCTATATTGTAGCACAATAATAGCAAATTGCCGCTTCCACTTATTCATACTAATTAAACCATCTTCACAAAACTACGTAAATTAAATATATTACTTAACTTAACATAAAATAGCTTAAATATTTAATTTTATTAAATAGAAACCCAATAGTTTTCCTTTTTAGTATGCTATTTCAGTGGGGGAGTATGGAAATTGATACAAAAAATTGTGATTATAGAGATAAATGAAATTTAAATAAATTATAAATGAAGTTTTTCGTATTACCAACAGGTATACTCTTGATAAAAAAAAAAGACTTTATATGTCTAAAGAAAAAACTTTCTTATTCTTTCTAAAACAACAAAATAAGTTTGATACTTTTTTGTTAGTCGAATTTTTGGAATGTTCCAAAAACCATGAGGCTTTATTTTATATTAGTTAGGCTAATTTTTCTTAAACATATTTTGGAAATAGAGCCTTTCATCTCTCGGAAACTACCTTGGCATGGCTCTGGTATTTTATTTTATCTTTGTTAATATAAGTCCTTTTTCTCTGTGCTACTTTAGGATTTGGTAAAGTGCTTTATGGAAATGATGTTGATACTCCTCGTCGTTTGAAGGAGCTCCTTTGCAAATTCACCGCTGTGAAATTCTGGTCATAACAGTTGCTTGTCTTAAACTCAATAGTATAAAGAAGCTGTGTGAATCATAATTGTATCACCTTGGTCTAAAGAATGAGATTATAGGCAAATTTTTTGCTACACGAGTGGAAATCTAAGAACTGTTCTGATTTCATTCTCAGGGTTGTAAATGGATTACTGCGATTTACTCTCAGCAACAGACGTATAAATGAAAGTGGCGAAAAATATTACATTCATTTCTCTTTCTATTTGGCTGTGAATATTATCCACTTCTTGTACACATGAATGTCCAGGTGCACAATATCTTAGAGTAATATCCATAATATGTGGGATGAGATTGTATATGTATTGCAATTGCATAAGTTATTATTTGATATCTATTCTGAGGAACACAACTGTCACAGCATAAAATTAAACTATCAGCATATGGCAAGTCTGTCAGTATCTTCCGAACAGTCGTTGATACAACTGAGCTTATATCATTCCCATCTATGCCTGATATGTCGTCTGTTCACAAGCAACAATTTGCTTTCTTTTCTTTCTTTTATGTTCCATGAGCTGTCATGTTATACAAGTTAATTTTCTTTATAGAAAAAGTTGCTGACATCACTTTTGGGACATGTTATAACTTTTCTAATACAAATCAAATGACTGACTTATCAGGGGAATTTCTGTTATCATTTCTGAGAGTTCTGGTGGATTCAACTTCTTTTTTGTGCAGATCTTTTTTAAATTGCATGTCATTATTAATATCTCCCTGGGTTTCAGCATCTTTATACTCCTCAGAGTGATCACACCTATCTTTCTTTGGTTCATTGAATTGTATGTTGAACTGCGTATTAAATATGTGCCTATAACATGAAAGTTTCACTGGCTCTACATTGCTTTCTCTGCATTTCTGAAAGCACAAGTCATACATTTTCTGTAAGTTAAGCCCTGATTCTAAGTATGTTTTTTTAGTGCTTGCTCTCTTGTAATGTGACTCAATCTTGGGAAAACTTTCAATATGAGCTTTTATTTTATTCTTGGTATTATTTGAGATTATTCTGCTTGAAAATTTACCTCGGGTATTTTGTTCACAGCTGGAGACAAAGTATTGCCAGTAGGATGTACATAACTTTAACTTATGAAAAAGGATCAAGCTATCAATCGGAATTGTAGGAATTACTTTTAGTGATTTTTAAAAATTGTTTTAGCATCAAGAATATCTAGAGCTGGTGTTTCATCTAAATTGTCATTCATTCTTCCCACAGGATTTTCTAATTCTAAATCAACTAGGATTAGTCCTTCATCCCTGCTTTGATCAGGTCCATTAATAAAATTAAACACAATTCATTTTGCATATCGATGTACTAAAAACATATTTAAAAAAAATTTTTACTGATAAAAATTTCCTCTATATTTTACCTAAAAACGATTTAATTATCGAAATAATATATTCTTTCACACAAGAAACAAAAGATTGCCGGTTTTCATTAAATATTGTAAAATAAAATAATAATATATTACCTTATATTCTGTCTGCAATTACTTTGCCCATAGAACTCTGTTATTCTGACTGCGTTCAACAATTTCTGATGGAACTATATTATTCTATTTCGCAAACGGATGTAAATTATATATATCGAAATTTTAATGCAGAAATGCATTCATTGATACAAATAGAACATTCCTATGCCAAAAGGTAATTTTTTTTCAAAATGTCAGTTAGAACCTTATTATTCTCAGGTGACGAAATGTAAAGAATGCTCGAAACTTTAATAATGTTCTGTTCGATCTTTTCTCATTCTGAATGATAGTAAACGACGAATTAGAAAGTTTTTCTATTTCAGGTTAAAATGAAACAACATGCCGCGCTATGCTTGGAATGTCAGATAAAACGTTTTTGAAATATTAGACAAAGAATAACCTTGACCATGAACGGATCAGATAGTTCCACATCGAATACACGAGGGTGTCTGCTAGATTTAGATTAAATTTTAGTTTTATTCTATTTTAGAAGTCTGATCAAGATTTTTGACGCAAATAGTGTGGAAATCGTGATTGATTTTACCACGATCAGTTTCTCCAAGGTTGATCAGAATACCGATACTTCAAGAACTAAGTTACTTGGTAACTGGTAAAATTTTCTCTTCACTGCGTTATTCTGAATTACTTTAAAATTTTGCGCGTTAAGATCATAATCACTTACTAAACTTCCTTCACCAGCAGAACTCAAAGCATTCAACTACACATAAGACTCTTTCTTTCTTTCTTTTCATTTTAACTACAGCAAAACTGAGCATAATACTTTTTTTAGGTGCGTTTGTAATTATGTAAATACGTTCGTCGCTCAATCCGTGTGTCTGTCCTAATATAACAGAGCAAAATCTACCCAACCGAATCATCTGAAATTTAAAATAATTGTTGCATAATTTTGAATAGTCATTCTAATGTATAGTTTAATTTCAAGAACAATGAAAAGTATTCCATTACATTACGCCCAATGGAAAAAAATAATTTCAAGTGCATTTTAATGATGTTACACTCTTTCGAACATAATAAAATGGATATGCATCTACGAAGTATATACTAAAATATACAATATTTTGTACAATGTGTGGCACAAAGAATATTTGTAATTAATTTACAGGGCCGCACTGTATTCCATTGCACAGTGGTATAAGGGGAAACAATGTTTGGGGCACGTTATAATTATATTAAACTATTTAACATTCTATGAAATGGATAAACGTTGATGAGGTTTACTA
Source organism: Maratus speculifer (assembly GCA_964019185.1). Taxonomy (NCBI): domain Eukaryota; kingdom Metazoa; phylum Arthropoda; class Arachnida; order Araneae; family Salticidae; genus Maratus; species Maratus speculifer. The sequence continues at coordinate 177,865,078 of OZ025295.1, read as the reverse complement.
TAAGGTCTCTGCTTTTTTTTACGACTACCATACTGCAGATGCAAATTAAGCATAGTAATTATACGCAGTGTCGGCCTGTATTGTGGCCAGGATTAACGTACAGGAATAACATAATTGAAAGTCACGTGACAGTCGTGATCCCAACCAAAACGCATTTTGATTGACGCATATCTATTAAATAAAATAATTCTATACTATCTAGTTTGACTGCTGTGTGATTGATATTAATCTGTGTTGAATTCAGGGGATGGCCCGGGGGAGGGGGGACTCCTCCCGGAGAATTTGAAGTTTCGTGTTTTCAATGGTTAAAAGGGGTACAATGTTATTTGTCATATTTTCAGAAAATAACATTATTTTATATTAAGGATTCTGCAAATTATAAGCAAAAAACTTGGAAAATGTTGGGACTGTTTTTATAAAAACCTCAATTTCTCTACTAGTATACATGCTATCCACATAAAAATGGACACATTATATTACAATAAGCCACTTAATCATAATCTACAGTTATATCGTTTTCGCTACGTTAGTTTTGACAGGATTATCCAAAAGTTATTCGTTCTTTTTCAATTTGTTGACGGTCCCCTACAGAGTTTCGTGGAAAAAATCTTCACGGAAACGCATGACCTGTACTATTATATTTACACGCTTAGAGTTTCAGGATAATTCCTCATGTATTTTTCTAGATATTTAACAAAATGTCTAAAATCGCAAGTGGCCGGTCATCTTTGGTCATATAGTGTATGATCATCGAAAATATATTTTATAAAATAGTGTATAAAAGTTTCAAAGCTTTAGTATAAAATAAATAAATAAATAAATAAACAATAAAATGTGTTTAATATTCTTATTAAAGAGATCTGCATGGGCTAAAATTTTCAGGCCCGAGCCCGGCTCTACCAATAGAAGGAAAAAAAAAAAAAGGCCCGGCTTGACCTAGATGAAAAAAATATAGGCTCGCTTCGAATCATTAAAAAAGTTAAAATTTCGGCCCGAGTGCATTTCTAGAAGACATGGTTTATACCCGTAAGATGCAGTTCTGACCAAAAAAACTTCTTTTTTTCTTTTCCATGTTTATAATCTTCATTTTATGTAGAAGTGTCGTAGGCTTCGATACTTATGATTTTAATGAACCTCTATTTGTTATATGTATTTTTTTTTCAGCTATCATTAATCATTGCAAACGCAATAGCGGTTGGTATAACATGTTTAAAAAATAGAATTACTGATGAACCAATTGCCATACAAAAGTGAATGTTTTTTTTAGATAGAATTTTACAAGACGAATAAAATGATAGCATTAAAGCAATTACCGTAGGTTACTGTAGTTTTTTATTTAACTTTAAACGAAAAAAAATGAAGATGCAAATTTCAACAAAGTGTAACTAACGATCTAGTGGTGGATTAATCTTTGTTGTTATCAGTGCCAGATTTCTAGCAGGGCATCCGGGGCACGGGCCCAGGGCCTCTGATTTTCAGGGGCCCTTTAAATGCTGGTGAAGGTTTTTTCAATTATTGTCCAAAATAAATATGATATAGTTTTAATATCGATAGAAAATTTAACATTTCATTCTACATTCTATCATATTCATATTGTATTTTTATAATAATGCATATTTTGTCTAAAACATCCATTTTTTTACTTTATTATAGTGAATATTTTCTTTTAACTTTATCATTTAAAAAATATATTGTAATTTTAATTCTTATTTAATCCTTTTATTGTTATCATCAGATTATTTGAGCGTTGGTGAGCCTAGCTTACAGGCTAGAACCCGTTAATATTTTAAATAATTGTAGCTTGGTGTTGTTGAAAATTTATTATTGTCTGAGCGAAGCGAAGTCTTTATACTCAGAGATACGTAACGATATTAAAAGTCAAAAAAATTCTTTCGTCAAGCAAATCTCAAAAAGTACTTGTCGGATTTTGATTCTGTTTGTACCAATATGTACCTATGAAGGTAATCTGGTGAATGCACCTACTTTTAAAAATTAATTCCAAATAGTTCAAAAGTTATATTTAAAAAACTGATAAAAAAGCACAATTTATTTCCATACGTCACAGAAATTTGGTGTGCGTGATTTTCACAAGCTGGATATTTTCGTAGATAACCGAATCAGTACATGGAGTAAATAGTAATCATTTACGCACTCAGAAACATTGAATGCAATGAAACATTTTAAAATTTAATCATGCAGGAAAATAAAACTTATTTTTTTATATTAAAAAAATGTCATAAAAACTTTGATTTTGAGATTTTGTGATAATCTCTTAATAGCATTTTTTGATCGCTAAAAGAATGTTTTATATATTTCGCGTGTGAAAATTAAAATAATGCTTAAATGCACATTTTTAAATTATTTTCTATTTTCAAAAAGAACTTACAGTAAATAAAATAATAACAATTAATAACTATAAAAAGAAATATCTCATATAATAAAAAAAAAGGAAATGAAAGTAAATAAACATTTTATGAGTAAATAAACAAATAATAAATAAATACAGCCGGGTTACCATCTCAGGTAAAATAATGCCATTTTGACGCCAATTATGTACCCTGGTGCATATGTGACAACTTTTCCCATTTTTCATCCATTTCCTCTTGGTATACAACTTTGAAATTCGGAATATGTATGCATACCTGGGAGCAATACTGGAATTAAACATTGATTTTTTTTTTTATTATTCGATCCAAAAAGGGGCAACGGGGGCTATTTTTTAAAGATTTATATCATTTATACTGCATAAAGAAACCATTTACCTATTTTTATATACAAGAAGTAAGTGGTATGTAAAAACAATTATAGTATAAATAAATAAAATACTTGAGATCGTTTTGATTACCAGATACATATAGCATGCTATAATAACACGTTATTTATTTATTTCAAAATAAAAAAAAAGGAATAAAAGAAACATTTTCTGTTATAAAAAAAAAAGAAATAAGAATCAAAAAATTATAATATTTTTAGAACAAACAATTTATTATTTTACCAAGTGTGTTTTCATAGTCGCTTATATCTTTTTGCAACATAGCGCACCTTTCGAAGCCAAAACTGCACAAAAGAAAAAAAATAATATTTGCAGTAATTTTTTTTTTTAATGTAATGCACATTTCGTAATCAGTAGGCTGGATAATCAGACCTCGTTTTTTTGCTTTAAAAGATGATATTTCATACGACGTCTTTTTTGGATTCGTAGTTTTTCCATATTTGATAGTATGCGTCTACTCGTTTTGTAACTTTCTTCTTTAATAACAGTGACATTTGGATTTCCTATTTAAATAAAAATTCTTCTAAATACAAAGAATTTTGTTAAAATAAATAAATAAATGAAATGCGGACATCTATTGCCCAAAGCACAAAATTTTTCCTATTGAGTTAGTAAAAATCAGTAAAAACATAATTTTTATGATAATAAAAAGGTGACTTATGTAATAATAGAGTCATATATTATGTACGTTATGGATTAAGTATGAATATTTATCCATCATTTATAAATAACAATAATAATAAAATAAAATGCGGACAGACCAAAGTCTATATTTGACTGAAAACAACAACCATTTTCTAAATGCTTTAAAAAAATGGCCAATGAAAAGTGATATTTCAAAAGTATTATGAAATTAGTTAAAAACCATTTATTTTAAAATAAATGAATAAAAGATTTATATTTTTAATAAAATAAATGGGATTTGAAAAATTATTGGAAATTTATCACCATAGATGTATCAATATTACAATCAGTATCTTGTATGCAAAATGGAACAATTAGCAATACTTTTTGTACCCGAAAAATGGTCGTTGCTTCTTTTAAGGTAAAAAAGTAGATTACGAAATATTCCTATACAGAGATGCCAAGCCCCCGCTTATTGCATAGCAGAATTTTCTTATAGGAAAAGTTATTTTTTAAATCCGCAGAATGTTCCAATTTAATAAAACATTTTCTGTATTAAAATACCGGTATCCAAAATGCCGGAGACTTGGCAGCTCTGCCTATAACATTTTAATTAATCACGATACTTTTTTTAATCGGATTCAAATTTAGTGAAGACAACGTTTTTTGGCCAAAAGCAGCTTTTTTCCAAATGTATAACTACGATACAATTCCTTGATGCTGAAATAAAATGTTTTGACTTATGCTATTATTGCTTTCTCTTATTTATTTATTTGAATTTTAAATAAGATGACTCAAAATCGTGTTTTTTAAATGTACGGAAAAAATGCATTTCGAGAGAGTGCGAAAAGAACAATATTTGGCGATTTATTACCTGCGTTTGGCTAAGTGTCTTATGCTTATGCTTATGTGTTCAATATGCTTATTTTCATCATATTTTATCACAATGAATGACCAATTAAAGGTAACATCTCATTTTCTTTACTTATCGCAAGTTATTAAATGTGTTTTCTCAGCAATATCGCTGACTAATCCCTCTGAGGGAAGTCCTAGTTAGTTGAATATTTTATCATTCCTGATGTATAAATTTGCATAGGAAAAGACAATTAGCACCACACAGTTTATTATACAATGTCTACTCATTTGAATTTCATATTTGTGAATTAAGGATTTAAGAGCAAGTTATTGACTATCATATTTTTTTTTTCAATGGATACTTTAAATTCAATAATAATTTAATAACTATCTTTTTACATTTTTTGTCAATCCCCTATAAGTATCAGTGCAAGGGGGCCCCGTAAGCATCTGTGCCCAGGACCCCAAATTTGTAAATCGGTCCTTGGTTGTTATATTTTTATCATTTTGGTAAAACTTAATTTAGGTTTTTTTTTCCCATCTTTGTATGTTTGACGGTTGGTAAGAAAATCGATTTTTTTTTCCTTGCAATTGTTTTACGCAACGGGCTGTATCCATATATCCATTGATTAGTGTCAATACAGAATACACAATATTGCACGTACTTTAGATTTGGATACAGTCCCTCATTTTTTAAATTTATTATGGGAACAATGGATTTTGAATTTAGTCTATCGACAATAATTTTCAGAATTTTCAAGCTATGTTTTTGAGACTTTCACAAAAGTTGCTCTATACAGTTAGCTAACACAATATGCCAATGAGGCTCTGATAGAATTCATGCATGAGCAGTGAAAAATTATTTAGTAAACTTACTCAATTTTCATACATTTTTTAAATTCTGATTGCAGTGTATTGTGTACAATGTTGTTTGCCATATTTTCTGAAAAGAGCATTGAAAGATGCAATGCTTATATATATCCTCTTAAAAACACACACAATTCAGTGAACCTATATCTTGAAAATCCTCATGATGGAGATAAACATTGATTGTCATTTAGATCTGGCACTGTGGTAGCGAATTTTAAAATATTAACGTATGAAAAAAAGTTTATTTTTGTTAAAAAAAAAAATAATATAAACGGTATTTTATTTCAGACAAAAAATAAACGTGGTATCAAAAAGACAGAGAATAATATGTGGCACCAAAATGTTAGTCTTCACACCATGAGTCATGAGTATGATTGGCTATAGCTATATACAAGGATGCCACTCAGAAAGTATCATAATAAAAACGAGAATCGCTGTTCTATTTCATGATTGTTTGACGAAAATCACTGTTTTATTTTGCAATCATTTGATGAAAATCGCTGCTTTACTTTCCGAATTTTTGACAAAAATTGCAGATTTTTTAAAAAGCAGAAATTTGCTATTTTGAAGAAAAGTGGCATCCCTATGCGCAACTCTGTTTTTTTTTTTTTTTTTTTTTTTTTTGATCAATGAAAAATGAAAAATTTCAGGAGAAATACAAAAAACGGTTTACTGAAAGTATTGTCCCACGCTAGCTACACAATTTTGCCACATCTCTAATAAAACATGAATACCAAATGATAAAATGATGCTTTGGACTGAAACCATTTAACCAATCAATTTTGCACTTCTTCAAAATTAGCCAAGTATATCTCAACTAAGCCATGCACCATCGACCAGAACAAGTGATAAACGGAAATGGCCAGGTCTGACAAATATGGCAGGTGCGGTAGCAGATCCTATTTCAATCTTTTTTGTGCGCTGAATTCGATAGCACAAAACGTTGACGTTCTGCCATGACTCTTTTGTGTCTCGTGTCCCATTATGGTCGTTGTTCAAGCAATGCATGGTTCAAATTAATCAGTTTTTGTTGGTAGCAATGCCTTTTGTCAGTTTCACCTAATTTCAGCAATTCATAGCATACGATTACTTTCTGGTCCGACCAAACACAAGGCATTATCTTCTTTCAGAAGAGATTTGGCTATGCCGTTCGAAGTTGATGTTTTGCCAGGTGAAAGACACGATTTTTTGCATTTCGGATTCTCGAAATATATCTACTTCTCATCACCAATAACGATTCGACGCAGGAAACTTTCTTTCAAACCGAAAAAGCAAAATTTCGATAACGGTTCTTCCATTTTTCATCTGTCTTTCAGTCAACTCACGCAGCACCCATTTTTCTTCCTTTTGAATTTTTTTTTTAATGACATGTAAGCTAGTGATGGGCGATTCTGGAAATTTTGAGAATCGATTAAAATCGATATCGTATAAGACAACATCGATCATAATAAGAATCGATTTCTCAGTTCTAGATTCGATACTAGAATCGATATTTCGATATTCAGGTTCACACAGAGAAGATCCAAATTACTAATTACAAAACTTAGACAATCAGCAGGACCGTAATTACCGCCTCCCACCCCCCATCACCATTTAGGGAGGCATAGAATTAAGCTATTGCAGATTTTAGAGTCGGATAATAAGAATTTTAAATTTTAAAATGATTGTCACTTATGGTTGTCACTTACACAAAAACTTTGACAAATTTGAGAGACATAACTCAACTAATAACAACACTGAGTAACTTGGCATTAAACAGAGGATAAAGAGTGCCAAGAGCGTGTAACTAGGATGGGGAACAAGGAATATAGACAAAAAAACTTTTTTTTTTCTAATGCCAACCAAATGTTACACGAGATAGTTTGGAAGAACAAAAAATATGCCCCATTCCCAAGGGGGCAGGTAAACCCCACTCTTGACGGAAGGGCGACCATAGCCCAAATGTATCTTTTGTCGAAGTTTCAAAATGAGGATTTACAATAAAATAGAACGAGAATTGGACATTTTAAAAATTGCATGCATACTTTGAACGGCCCATTTAGTAAAGATTGGCGAGGAAGGAGGGAGGGGGGCGAGGGATTAGAATGGACGAACTTGGGGAAAAAAAAAAAAAAAAAAAAAAAAAACATAATTAACTAATAACCCAAATAACTGAGCTCCTAAACAGAAATATGTTTAACTTAGTGTTGAATTCATGGGGTGGCCTGCGGGGAACATGCACTCTTTGAAACTATAAAAAGTGCCAAGAGCATGTAACTAAGTGGAGAGAGGGGTAGTAACAGAAAAAAAACGAGGAGATAAAAGCTTTATAACGATATGTTAAATGAGATGGTGTGGAAGAAGCAAAAAATATGCCCCCCACCCAGGGGGGCAAGGTAAATCCCAAATGGACAGAAGGGCGACCCCGGCCCAAATGTATCTTTTGTTGAGGTTTCAAAATATGGATTTATAACAAAATAGAACGAGGATTAGACTTTTTTAAAATCGCAGTCATAATTTGAACGAACCTGTAAGTTAAGATTGGTGAGGAAGGAAGGGGGGGGGGCGGTAGGACGGGCAAACATGGAAAAAAAAAAAAAAAAAAAAAAAAAAATAGTGGCACTCTGAGAGTGCCGATAGAAGTGAAACCTTGAACAATTACGTGTGTATTTTTTTGAATCGTTAGTATATATAATTTTGAATCGTCAGGAAATACTTTTAAATGAATAAAAAAAGTTTCTATAATATTAAAGAATATATTAATCTCAAAAAAAAAAAAAAAAAAAAAAAAAAAAAAAAAAAAAAAAACCGTGCGATACCATATGTCTAGCTATTGTAGTTAACTCCCTATAACTACTTTCTTACATTTTAAAACGCGATAAATACACCAACCAAAATTAGACCACACTATTGATACCTTAATCCTTATCGAAATAAATCATTTTGTATTAATGCCTGTTACAATATCTGTAGATTACTTTTTGAATTATTCAAATCGGACATTCCATTCAAAAGATATTACGAATTTAAAGATGACAATCTAAAGAAATAATAGCGCTGCTGAGTACTCGGTGGCCAATAAGCTTAGGGATTACGTGTGCAATCAAACGATTGCGGGTTCGAACCCCAATTTCGCTAATATGTATCATTTTTTTTTTTTTTTTTTTTTTTCCCCGAAGAAGTTTGAAAAATTAAAATTTTAACACATTATGGGTCCGTAACGTGACCTGAAATGATGGGAGAAAATTCCTTATGCTAGATTTGTAATGTATGAAGCATAAGCTTTCAATAGACATATTGTATCAAGAAATGAGAAAAAATCCCTCTGCTCCCCCCCCCCCTAAAAAAAAGGTCCTATAGGGGAAACCGGGAAACTGGAATAGCAAAAAGAACGGCGAGAAATGGTTAGCTATACTAGAATTTTTCTCATCACTGTAACTCCTATAGAAGCAAAGTTATAGCCTTTTAAAGATTGAAATGAAGTGAAGAAATAAGCAAAATTAGGTGAGTGATCGACAGGGGGGAGAGGGGTCCCCAGCTCTGGGGGTGCCATGTAGCTTAAACTTTTAAATTAAAAATGGTTGAGAATTAAATGAGCGAAATTTTAAGGTGTATATTGGGGGAGGGTGCAAGCCCCCCCCCCTCAAAAAGTTTTTTGCTTCTTTTGAAGAAACAAAAAAATATGCCCCCCGGCGGGGCGCAGATAAACCCCATACGGGCGGAAGGGCGACCCTTTATTTATCTTTTGTGAAGGATTTAAAATGTGGATCTAAAACAAAATAGACCGAGAATTGGACATTTTAAAAACTGTATGCATATTTCGAACGGCTCTGTAAGTTAAAACTGACGCGGAAGGGGGGGATTAGAAGAGACGAGTGTGAAAAAAAAACATAATAAACTAATACTTCAAATAACTGGACTTCTAAACAAAAGTATAACGATTTAACCTAGTGTTGAATTAATGGGGTGGCCCGCAGGGGATTACCCCCCCCCCCCAGAAGTTATGAGATTTTATGCTTTTTAATGCACAAATTGCGATTCCCCCTCTCTTACAGAGCTGTAAAACATGATGCCTTCTTCCGGAGTCGCAGAAAAATACCTGCATTCAACACTGATTTAGCCTAGAAAAAGAAAAAAAAAAATCGAAATCGAATCTAAAGATCGAAATCGAATCTAAAGATCGAAATCGAATCTAGAGATCGACATCGAATCTAAAGATCGATCTTACGGGCAGAATCGATTTTACATTTTTACTTTCTTTTGTAACTTTACAAGAAGAGAGTATTAGATTCGTGAAAAATTTTGACTTCCCGTTTTCGATGGATTTATATATTTTAGAAGGTTTTTAACATGATTTCATGGTTTTTAAGAAATATCTGTCTGTGTGTGTCTGTCACTCTGTGAGTCTGTATGCGACAAAAATTTCTGACCGTTCTATCTCAAGAACAAATGCACGGAATTCCACAAAACTTTAGATTTAGTTGGACCTTGATATAAACTGAATCTAATTAATTTTTGGTGTATATATCCTAACAGGTGGCGCTGCTATGCTGCATTTTTTGCGATTTGCGCAACAGCTATACCTGAATAACGAATGAATGGATTTTCATCACATTTTAGATCCAGTTAGTCCTTGACATGAATTGATGTTTTTTGCATTTTGATGTATATAGCTTCCCAGATGGCGCTGCTATACTGATTTTTCACAATTTCCACTCAGCGCCATGTGAAATGGGGGGGGGGGGCGAAAGGAAGCAATCGTTCTGAGCACGGAAATTTAGGAGGCGCCAAATTTTTACTACTAACATCACTTCTAGCCTATCACAAGAAAAAGTTAATTGGGGAGGGGGTGGGGGCTAAATTGGAACTTTGAACCGGGCGCAGTTCTCTTTTCGCACGCCCCTGTTTCCATTTTAACTTTATCTCAAGAACTAATGAACAGACTTTAAAAAAAATTTAGATTCAATCTGTCCTTGATATTATTTGATGCTAATTATATTTTGGTGGAAATCGCTTAAGAGATGGCGCTGCTATACTGCATTATTCATGATTAACGCAATAGCGCTATCTCAAGAACGAATTTTCATCAAAATTGAGATTCAGTAAATCTCTGACATAGATTAGTGTTATTTAGTTCTTGGTGTAAATTGCCCTACAGGTGGCGCTGATATGCTGCATTTTTTATGATTTCGCAATAGCTGTATCTCGCGCTTTCATGGATTTTCATCAAAATTCAGATTCAGCTGGTACCTAATAAAAATTGATCCTGATCAATTTTTGGTGTACATCACTCAACAAAAAACGCTATTTTGCAGGGGGGGGGGGGGGGGGGAGTTCTGAGGTTTCTTTAATTCTTCTATCTTAGAAACTAATACACTGAAATTTTGGAATTGGCACATCCGTCTATTTTATCTTCGACTTTTGGAGGAAAATGAAAATTAAATTACCTTCAGAGAAATCGATTAAAAATTTTTAAAGTATCGATTAAATCGAGTTGGCCGTAGTATCGATTAAATCGATTTAAAAAAATCGAAATTACCCATCATTAATGTAAGCATTTGGAAATACTTTGGCGAGTCATGTTTAATGCTTCCCCAAGTTAATTTCGCTCTTTTGTTATTTTCCTGCAATAACGCGTCCAGATCGGTATCCTCAATTGTTTTGATTTTCTGGACAAATCGCGACTTCTAAAATATTTAAACAAATCTTCACAGGTAGTTTTCGGTGGTGCATGTTTGTTATAGGCCTCCTTAAAAAACGGCGTCCTTCAGCTGCAATTTTTTTTTCAGATTAAATCAGAAAATCATTAATTCCCGCAACCGCTGTTTATTTGGTACAAAACTCGACATCTTTGTTAGAAAAAATATTTTTAAGTTGTAATATATATCAGTATTACGACAGTTTATTGTTAACAAATGCCTAAGCTATTAAAAAAAGTCCTTCCGGCAATGCCGGGAGGAAGAGGTAGCTTTCATATACTTATATATTTATTTATTTATTTTAAAGTAAGTTACATTGTTCAAAAATACTAAGCTCAAATTAGTGGAAATAATCTTATAAAATTAGTGATTTTATAAGATTGAATACTAGTTTTTCTCAAGACTGAATATTAATAGGAATTTTTAGAAATTAGTCATCTTTTATTCAACCTGGTTTTATTTTAGAGAGTCGCCAAACTCCACGATATCATAAAGTGTATGCCATTTTAAAGCAACATGATGGATCGTTCAGATCAGACCGTTTCAAAATGTCAGCCATAAGCAAAATTCAAAGTGCTATAACTCAATCATTTTTCAAGATATAGACAAAATAAAAAGTGTTCTGGAATCGTTGTTTTAAGTTTTAACACGTAAAAGAAAAATATTTTTCAACTTTTAATTTTTTCGCATTTAATTTTAAATTTTAAATTTTTAAAAAAATTTAAAATGGCCACAATTTTGAAACGAAATGTTGGATGACGCTGGCCAACGAACTCGGTCGAGACATTTGTATGTACTATGTACATACCAAGTTTCATTGAAATCGGTTAATAAATACGCGTGTTATCACGTGACAAAAATCAGATCGTTTCAAAATGTCAGCCATAAGAAAAGTTCAAAGTGCTATAACTCAATCATTTTGTAAGATATAGACAAAATAAAAAGTGTTCTGGAATTTTTGTTTTAAGTTCTAACACGTAAAAGAAAAATATTTTTCAAATTTTGATTTTTTCGAATTTAATTTTAAATTTTAAATTTTTTAAAAAAATTAAAATGGCCACCATTTTGAAACAAAATGGCGGATGATGCTGGCCAACGAACTCGGTCGAGACATTTGTATGCACTATATACATACCAAGTTTCATTGAAATCGGTTCATAAATACGCGTGTTATCACGTGACAAAAATCAGATCGTTTCAAAATGTCAGCCATAAGAAAAATTCAAAGTGCTATAACTCAATCATTTTGTAAGATATAGACAAAATAAAAAGTGTTCTGGAATCGTTGTTTTAAGTTTTAACAAGTAAAAGAAAAATATTTTTCAAATTTTGATTTTTTCGCATTTAATTTTAAATTTTAAATTTTTTTAAAAATTTAAAATGGCCGCCATTTTGAAACAAAATGGCGGATGATGCTGACCAACGAACTCGGTCGAGACATTTATATGTACCATGTACATACCAAGTTTCATTCAAATCGGTTCATAAATACGTTAGTTATCGCATGACAAAAATCAGATATATATATATATATATGGTTATATATATATATACACTGGTGTCCAAAAGTTAAGCATAATTGGTAATAAAGTAATTATTTTTAAGTAATGCAAGAAATATGAATCGGAATGTGCTGAAATTCCAGGTGTGTAAACAAAATAGTACGCGTCACATATTTTCGCGAAGAGTTTTCCCCGAAATCGAACAGGGGACCGTCAACAAATTGAAAAAGAACGAAGATCTTTTGGATAACCCTGTCAAAACTAATGTAGCAAAAGCGTTCAAACTGCACATTATGATTAATTGGCTTATTGTAATGTACTGTGTTAATTTTTACAAGGATAGCATGTATACTCGTAGAGAAATTAAGGTTTTTATAAAAACAGTCCTAAATTTTTCCAAGTTTTTTGCTTATAATTTGCAGAGTTCTTATTATAAAATAATGTTCTTTTCTGAAAATATGACAAAAATCATTGTACACTATACCCTGTCATCAGAATTTAAAAATAATAAAAATTGTATGAAAAATGAGTATGTTTAGTAAATAATTTTTCATTGCGCATGCGTCAACGATATCAAAATGTCATTTGCATATTGTGTTAGCTAAATGTATAGAGCAACTTCTGTAAAAGTTTCAAAAACATAACTTGAAAATTCCGAAAATGGGAGCCTATAGAATCAACTCAAAATCCATTATTCCTAAAGGAAGCAAAAAAAATCAGGGGTTTTACCTAAATATAGTTGTACGTGCAATATTGTGTAGGCACTAAACATTGGAATATGGATACAGCCCCTCATCTTTTTGCTTCATTTAGGGAATAAAGGATTTTGAGTTGATTCTATAGGCTCCCATTTTCAGAATTTTCAAGCTATGTTTTTGAAACTTTTACAGAAGTTGCTCTATACATTTAGCTAACACAATATGCAAATGACATTTTGATATCGTTGACGCATGCGCAATGAAAAATTATTTACTAAACACACTCATTTTTCATACAATTTTTATTTTTTTTAAATTCTGATGACAAGGTGTTGTGTACAATGATGTTTGTCATATTTTCAGAAAAGAACATTATTTTATAATAAGAACTCTGCAAATTATAAGCAAAAAACTTGGAAAAATTTAGGACTGTTTTTATAAAAACCTTAATTTCTCTACGAGTGTACATGCTATCCTTGTAAAAATTAACACAGTACATTACAATAAGCCAATTAATCATAATGTGCAGTTTGAACGCTTTTGCTACATTAGTTTTGACAGGGTTATCCAAAAGATCTTTGTTCTTTTTCAATTTGTTGACGGTCCCCTGTTCGATTTCGGGGAAAACTCTTCGCGAAAATATGTGACGCGTACTATTTTGTTTACACACCTGGAGTTTCAGCACATTCCGATTCATATTTCTTTCATTACTTAAAAATAATTACTTAATTACCAATTATGCTTAACTTTTGGACACCAGTGTATATATATATGTCAACATTTGAACGAAGGGTGGTTTTGGGGTCCTGGGGTCATGATCGGTGAAAATATACCAAAATTTTCTGGAAGTGCTTTCCTCCGGACGGCTGCAATAGGTAGCTTTTTACTTTTTGTAATGAAAGCTACCTAAAACATACCAGACATGCATGTAGTTTACATGTGTCGTTAGTGCCATCGATGTGTGAAATTCAGGAACTTAGTTGTGCACCTAGTATATGTTTCTTGGAATAAGTAAATATCTTCAAAATGCTCTTAAATGGTTGCTCTAATAAAACATAAAAATTGAAATTACGAAAATTTATTAATTATTCATCGCCAAGCCTAAATAATTTTACTGAAAAAGCACGGTTAAAACACTGAAATATTTGTTATATCATAAATAAAAATCTGTGCAATTCTTTCGTTTCCAGTCAATTTGTAGTAATTGATGTAATATCATTGTTAGCAGTTGGAATTTTTTAATAAGAAATAAACTGCACCCCCCCCCCCCCATTTTTTTTTTCAGACGAGTGTTTAAAATTTACAGATGATCTACAAGGAAATAAACTCCTCAAAAACTTTTTCAAAGAGATGAGCAAAGAAATTAAAGAGAAAATTTTCAAATGTCCATGAATTTTTTTTTTTTTTTTTAAATGTTTGAATGATTACTTATTGTAAAAAATCTTAATCATGAATTCATAAAATAAAATAGAATTTAATTTAATTTGTTTTAAAAATTTTGTTCATTGATTTTTTGAAAACTGAAAAATAACATAATTGGAAATGTTTAGTAATATTTACATAAATTAGAATTCCATTATTTGAAAAAAGTCCAAATTTTTACCTCTGTAATAATATGAAATAACAAAATTTATCATGAAATACACTGTGCCTAATGAAATGTTAAAAAAGCTCATACTAAATTTGAGGAGAAAATAAATAAAATCCTGAGTTTTACTTGAGTTATTCATTAACTTTTGTTTCAGAACAAATTTTTTCCACTGCAGCAGTTAAACAATATTTTTAAATCACCATCACAGCCCTCTCAACTCTAAATAACAATAATATCAAAAGTAAAGTTATATGGCGCAAAAAACAATAACAATACTTAATTTTCCACCCATCTTCGTTGTATAAAACTGGAATCTCTCCGCAAACAGAAATGTTTGCCTCAAAATCTCCTGAATTAATAAGCACATACATACAAACATGAAAAAATAATTTTATAAACTTATTGTTACGTTATTTATAAAAGTTAAATAACCAGATTTAAAAAAAAAAAAAAAAAAAAAAAAAAAAAAAAAATTGGCAGAAGAAATTTTTATTTAAGAATGAACACAGTCATTCTTATCAAGCAAGAAATGCTTATCAGAAATTACTTTGCAAAAAAAAAAAAAAAAAAAAAAAAAAAATGATTCAATGTTTCACAATGTTAGAAGGCTTTGATTGAATTTGAACAATAGTTTGATTTTATTAGAACATCAAAAAGCATGTGGATATCAGTGATTAAATTTCCCAAAGTAACTGTATTACTTAGTACTAATTGGATAATTCTGTAAGGAAAAACCCACTGATCTAATTTAAGAGGGAATAGCAGCCTTTCTCTTTTAGGCAGATTTCTTATGAAATACTACTTATGTAAACTTTCTTATGCAATATGTAACCTACATATGTAAACTTTCTTATGAAATACTACCTGTCGCTCCTATGTTGGAATTTCTGAAAATTTTTTGCAGATCTATGCCGATCATGACCCCTAGACCCCAAAAATATCAACAGTAAAAAGTTTATCTATCTATATATATATATGGGTCATTCCATGTCAAATCAACCAAAAATATTCAATATTCAACCTGACCATTTCAGATTTCAATGAAATTGCCAGGGATCATTCTCTATAATGATATAAATTTGAGCATATTTTTATTTTTTATTTATCCCCTTAAATTTTTATAAAATTAATTATTTAAATTTTGAAAAATTATAATTTTTTAATTTGCATAAATATTTTCAATTTTTCATGTTCTATCAAACGTAGAAAATTTTATGACCACTCATTTTAAAGTGCAGTTTATAAGGTTTAATTTGATATGCAAGTTGACTATGCATAGTTAAAAAATACACTATATTGCCATTGATTATGGGACACTTGCGATTTTAGACATTTTATTAAATATCTAGAAAAATACATGAGGAATCATCTCGAAACTCTTAGTGTATAAATATAATAGTATACGTCATACATCTCCGTGAAGATTTTTTTACCGAAACTCCATAGGGGACCGTCAACAAATTAAAAAAGAATGAATATCTTTTGAATAACCCTGTCAAAACTAATGTAGCAAAAGCGCTCAAACTCTAGATTATGATTGCATGCCTTATTGTAATACACTGTGTTCATTTTTATGTAAATAGCATGCATACTCGCAGAGTAATTAAGGTTTTTATAAAAATGGTCCCAAATTTTTCCAAGTTTTTTTCTTATAATTTTCAGAGTTCTTAATATATAATAATATATTTTTTAGAAAATATGACAAACAACATTGCACATAGTACCCTGTAATCAGAATTAAAAAATAATGAAAATTTTATACAAAATGAGTTGGTTTACTAAATAATTTTTTACTGTGCATGCGTCAACGATATCAAAATTTCATTTACATATTATGTTAGCTAAATGTATAGAGCAACTTTTGTGAAAGTCACAAAATCATAACTTGAAAATTCTGAAAATATTCGTCAATTGAATAAGTTGAAAATCCGTTATTCTCAAAATGAAGCAAAAACAAGAGGGGTTGTATCCATAAATTCATTGATTAGTGTCAATATAGAATACACAATACGGGATGTTACGGCTACTTTTGGATAAAATCCCTCATTTTTTTGCTTCATTTTGGAAACAACGGATTTTGTCCCTTTTCTATAGACGATTACTTTCAGAATTTTCAAGCTATAATTTTGAGACTTTTACAAAAGTTGCTCTATACATTTAGCTAACATAATATGCAAATGAAATTTTGATATCTTTGACGCATGCGCAGTAAAAAATTTAGTAAACCTACTCATTTTTCATATAATTTTTATTATTTTTTAATTCTGATTACAGGGTACTGTGTGCAACATTGTTTGTCATATTTTCTGAAAAAAATATTATTTTATATTAACAACTCTGAAAATTATAAGGGAAAAACTTGGAAAAATTTGGGACCATTTTTATAAAAACCTTAATTACTCTGCGAGTATGCATGCTATTTACATAAAAATGAACACAGTGTATTACAATAAGGCATTCAATCATAATCTAGAGTTTGAGCGCTTTTGCGACATTAGTTTTGACAGGGTTATTCAAAAGATATTCATTCTTTTTTAATTTGTTGACGGTCCCCTATGGAGTTTCGGTAAAAAATCTTCACGGAGATGTATGATGTATACTATTATATTTATACACTAAGAGTTTCGAGATGATTCCTCATGTATTTTTCTAGATATTTAGTAAAATGTCTAAAATCGCAAGTGTCCCATAATCAATGGCAATATAGTGTATATAATTTAAATTTTTTTTAAGTTTAAAATTTTAAGATAGTTATTTTTAAAAATTTTGAAAAAATTGTATGTTTGTTGTAATATTATAAGCTTAAAACTCTGAAATTTTTAGAGTGGAATCATAATGGGATCAAGAGTTATGAAATAAAAGCTGAAAATTATCATACAAATTATAACTAAGCATCAAAATAAATAGAATTAAATTGTTGTTGTAATTTTTAGCTTTTATTTCATAACTCCTGATCCCATTGAGATCCCACTCTGAAAATTTCAGAATTTTAATCTTATAATATTACAACAAACATACATTTTTTTTCAAAATTTTTAAAAATGACTAAAATTTTTTTAAATTTTAAATAAAAAAAAATTTAAATTTAAATTTTTTAACTATGCAGAGTCAACTTGCGTATCAAATTAAACCTTATAAACTCCTCTTTAAAATGAGTAATCATAAAACTTTCCATGTTTGACAGAACTTGAGAAATTAAAAACATGTAATAAAGCCAAAAAATGTTTTTTTTTTTAAATTTAAATAATTTATGAAAATTTAAAGCAATAAGCGAAAAATTAAAATATGCTCAGATTTATATCATTAGCCAGAATGATTCCTGAGAGTTTCATCGAAATCTGAAAAGGTCAGGTTGAGTCACTGGTTGATTTGGCATGGAATGACCCATATATCACTTGGTTATGGACATAACTTCAATAATTCTGCTCCGATCTTCTCCAAATGTATACATAAAATCAAGGAGTATAAAATCTCAGTCAAGTACATTAATGGTCAAAAATCAGACCAAGGGAGTGGAAATAAGGAGGGCTTTTGTGAAAACCGAAAAAATGCCCCAACTTCTTAATTAAAATAGATATAGAATCAGTTTAAAGTTTATATTAATTCTAAAAAATGGGCCAAAAGTTTATGCATGGCAGATTTTTTTTGACAAAGTAAACAAGTAAGAAAAATCATGCGTTAAGCATAGATTATAAAGCACTTTCCAACACTTAATGAAATCTTTAACAAAACTTTATTATTTAGGGAAATAATAGTGTATAGCCAAATGTACCCAAATATGTATTCCACTACTTTTGAACAGCCCTGTATTTCATATGGCAGTTGTTATAATGAGAAAATTTAGTTTAGCAAGAAAATACCCAATAGCTTGAAATTTCTTTTTCAGCAACTCATACTATTAGATGGAAACATACTTGAATACTTTTGTTCAGCCCTGTAGTTTATATTGTACCTTTATTACACGTCAGCATTAGGCTAAAATTTATTGTAAACTAAAACACTTTTAAAACAATTGAAATCACATTCTCATAAATCATCATTCATAAGCGTCTATGTACCGAATTCTTTGCGTGGCCCTGTATATCCTTTTATCTATATTCTGCAAACATTTCTCAGTAAATTGAGTGAAGCTCAGCATAAAAATGCATAGCTTATTTAAGAACCACGCTTAAATAATTTACGCTCATATTCAGTAACGTTGATGAGCTCTTTTGGGTAGCCCTGTATATCAACTATAACATTTATACACACCGTATAATGTGCATATATTTAGCGAAATATAAACGTGCATATCATAATTAAAATGCATTTCATCCCTCCATCAGCCATCATCGGACACATATACAGTACTTCGGAAAGAATATACTATTTGAAATCTTTTGTATGGCCCTGTAAATGCTATGTACTTCATATTATGCAAGACAGTAGCGTATAATTTATATTAAGCTTCAGTGACATATATCAATTTTATTATACATGAAAAAGCTTAATATATTTAAAATATGTCACAATTCCCCCTTTTACCATTATCTAATGGAATTCTTTTGTTTGGCCCTGTAAATGAATAATAGCTACATTTTCACCTTATATTTTATAGAATGCACATTTTAATATGTTTGACAGGGTATAACATCTTTAAAATTCCTTTTAAACGATTTTTCCCCATAGGCCGTAATATAATGGGAAACTTTTGATTCACCCTGTAGATAAACTAATCATGGTAGAAACTTCATTTTCGATAGGACTTGTGCTAGGGTAAACGTCAATAACGTCCTAAAATTTCATGGCAATCTGAGTATATTAACGATTTTTCACCATAGGCCGTAATGTAATGGGAAACTTTTGATTCTCTCTGTAGATAAACTAATCATGGTAGATACTTCCTTTTCAATAGGGTTCATGCTAGGGTAAACCTCAATAACGTATAAAAATTTCATAGCAATTAGAGTATATTTACGGGAGTTAGAGTGCGGACAGACGGCCATCCGGACAGACAAACCGAATGCATAAGCACTTTTCTACTTTGTTGGAAAGTGCTAAAAATGGGCTCAAGGGACGAAAAAAAATAGGATTTTTAGGAAAAAATATTCATAACTTTGTCAATTCTCAAGACATCAGATCCTACTAAGTTGTTTATAAATGTTTCCAAAATTATCTAAAACTTTTGTATTTACAAGTTTTTCCTAACTAACTCTTACCGATAAAAAAATTAAAAACAAAAAGGGGGATAGAAAAAGAAAAAAAAATCATCACTTTGTCAATTCTTAAACTATCAAATCCAATTATTTTACATCTTCGCAATAATACCTACAACTTTTACATTGACAAATTTTTCATAGGACGAATTCTTATAGCAAAAATAAATTAAACAAAAATTGGAGTTGAAAAAAAGCTCCAAATCCAAACTGCTTATATTTGGACTCATTTTTGATTTTAAATGCATCCAAATGGCAGTTCCTCTTATTTAGGAACTATACAATTTGGCGTATTAGCCAGTTTTTTGATAAAGGCAGAATATACTTCAAAAAAGGCTGTCTAAATGGGTATTTTGAGCAGAACTTCACCGAAACGATCACAATTGGAAAATTGAGGAAGTATTCAAATAACAAATTGCGTTTTTTCTGACTCATTTTTAAATCCATTTTTGCTCTCAAACACATGCAACTGACACATTCTCTTATCTAGAAATTCTATAATGTGCCATATAGGTCAATTTTTTGATAAAGGCAAAACATATTTAAAAAAAGCTATCAAAGTGGGCATTTCGTACAAAATTTTTCGAAGTGATTGTGATGTAAGTATTGAGGATGTATTCAAATAAACTGCTTATTTTATGACTCATTTTTGAATTCAATTTTTCTCTCAAAACACATCCAAATGACAGGTTCTCTTATTTAGGAACTCTATAATGTGCCATATTGGTCAGTTTTTTGATAAAAGTCAAATATATTTTTTAAAAAAGCTGTCAAAATGGGCACTTCATACAAAATTTACCGAAGTGATTGTGATTGAAGAATTGAGGATGTATTCAAATAACAAATTGGTTATTTTGCGACCCATTTTTACATTCAATTTTGCTCTCAATCACATTTTTTTCTTATTTAGGAACGATATAAAGTACCGTATTAGTACGATTTTTTAATAATGTTGGCACTAGCGATTCCAACATTTGGTTTTTTACAAAAAAAAAAATAAATAAAAAATGGATGTTGTTGATTGCTTGTTTTATCGTATATGTATATATTTATCTAATTGACTATATTTAATATAAGTTTTTTCAATGTACAGTATTATTGTTTTTATTTATGTATTCATAAGTGCAGTAATATGGTTTTTTACTCAGGATAAGTAAGAAGTGCATTAAGTATTTTTCCCAGGCAAGGGGTTTGCTAAGGGGAAAGCTTAATTGCAAGTTATGACCTATCATGGGTGCAGAAAATGTTTCTACTCCCAAAATTTCCCCCAATCCACCAGAAAATTTCCCCAAAATTGTACTTTATGTTATCCGTAATTGCTGTACTATCGTAGATATAGAACATTTATTTTTCAACTCAGACTTCGAGTATATATGGCAGAAGTGAAATTCAAAACAGAATCACCCCAAATATACGATACATATTATGACATCGATTTTCTGGAAGTTGCTATACAGATCTTTTTATTTGTAGTGAAAGTTTTCTATCTCAGGAAATTATGGAATTCGTTCTTAAAATCTAAATCAATTGTATATGTTTCTGCAGAATTTCCCCAAGTGGTTAAAATTTCCTCCAATCCTAGATCGCCGGATCGGACATATTCTGCACCCGTGCGACCTATATGTATTACGAAGCAATAAAGTCGACAATTTTGGTACAAAAAGAGGGACTTTTATGACCTCATGCTTTCTGGCCCAGCTGCAGTATCTTCGTGTGGTTCCCTTGGTCTTGTGAGAAACTTGAAAGGTTGAGAGGGCCCAGCTCATGAGGGACCTGCTGACCACTAGTCTACAAGAGGGCGGGTACAAAGAGAGGCGAGTGGTTGGAGATTGGAATTATGCGGAATATGTTAATTTGCATCCACCACTCAGGGCCTCATATGCATATTTTGGAACAGAGTTTTCTTGTTCTCCGAGAGAGAAAAAACAGAGGGAGATGAAAAACGAGTCTAAGAGTGTGGTCGCTTTTAATATTTTGTGACCCATTTTCCTTTTTTGCTCGATATTGCTCAGTACGAGCGATCTAGCAGTGTTAAGTGTTTTTTTGTTTATTACAACATTTTGATGTCTATTGCTCGACCCAAATTAGGGTGATGGGAATAATTAGTACTAAACTGCAAAAAAGACTTAAGTGGTACTGTGTGTTAAACCAAGAGGAAAACCAATATATGCTAAATGGATATATACACATCTTCATCTATAAAAGGATCTGCTTATTTCAGTTGGGTAAAAAATATGCTTTCTTTCCATAATGTTCTTTAGAATATGATGTACTGTATGATGAATATAAGTTGGGATGTGGATTCAAATGCCCGGGAGAACTTGTCAATTTAATACTATAAAACTACAAAAACAAAAAAAATACTTTTTTTTGTGTGTGTGTGTGTGTGTGTGTGTTCTAAGAAATCCCTTACTGATTAGTGAATGCTTGTTCTCATTTTGTATGTATACTTACTATTTGAATTATGTGTAAATAAATGATCTATTAATATTAGAACTTCTTATTTGTCCTTTTGTGTAAGTCTTTTTAATGAATTATTTTTTTAGTAATTAGCAATACCTGTTTGTTTTAATAAGGTTCTAGACCATAAAAAAAAATCAATAGTATAATTAAATTTATCTTGTAGGTTTGATTTGTAAAAAAAAAAAAAAAAAAAGGGGGATGTTGTATTGAAGTGGACTTGGATGATTAAGATTTATCTCCTATCAAACCAATGGGGCCATGGGTTAGGTAATCTTCAAAATAAATCACAACGCAATGGTCTTTATTATCAAAGTCAACCTTTTAATTAAATATGCTTTGGTTGTCTATTACCTAACTAGGCCTGGTGATCAAAATCATTGTAAATTAGAGGCCCCTTTATTTATTTTAAGAGTAAACTCTGAGAATAGGTGCACCCAACACTTATGTTAGTTTGTGTAGGGGGGGGGGGGAGGGGTTAATAGATAATCATTTAAACTATTTATAATCAAATTATTTTATTAAATGTCTAGATCTTGACAGCAAATAAAGTCAGAATATATTTCAAAATATGCTATCAAAATGGTCATTTGAGCCAAACTTCGCTTAGAATGATTCTGATGAAACCAGTTCTTACAGAAAAATAAAATTTGACAAAAAATGTGATTAAAAATTTTTCAAAAGTGGCCAAATCAAATTGTTAAACTGGGGGTCATTCCATGGTAGCGTATGTTACATTTAGATTAATTTACTACAGTAATTTTAGTAATATATATTTAAAAAATATATTAAAATGTAAAATTAACATGATATGTCAATGGAACCTATCCAAGTGTCCATTTGGATGAAAATTTCCTCAAAAATTATAATGAAAATTACACTTTATAGGATAACTTGCATTCCTTTTTCAGTAGTGGTAGTTACCATATTAAGTAAAACTACCAAAATTTAAGAAATAACATTAAAATTAGGTAATTTTCATCTAAATTAGGCTCTGAATAAGTTTAATTAGCAAATCATGTCAAATTTACGTTTTGAAATTTTGTGTGAGTGTGTAATATTAATAAAATGACTGAAAATAGTTCAAAATGTAACATAAGTTACCATGGAATGACGCCTGGACTATTTTCGCCTACAGGCCAAGCCGACAGGGATATTTGTTTTATACTTTATTAATGAATCCTCAAAATTAAATCAGGGAAGTGCCTTATCAGAATGAACATAAATACAAAATTTAAATAAATTGGTTAAGTCTGCATGAAAAATTCATTTATCTAAATGGCAGGGTAGGAAGATTTTTACTTAACCAATGAGCCACCAAAACTAATCAAGGGAGAGTCTTATCAGAATGAACTATATACAAAATTTAAAGCAAATTGAAAAAAAAAAAAAAGTCTCGATTAGCACTTTTTTTTTTTTGGTTGACAAACAGAAAAAAAATGGCAAAAGTCGAATCCCCCTCCCCCTCAGATAAATATTGTAAATTTTCACATTTATGAGAAGTCAGAAGAATGTCATCCTTGACCAAAAAAACAAAGAGTTGAAACATTGAAAATATTTTATTTAACAAAACTATTTTTTGAATCTATCACACAACTGCGATCAATATAAAACATCATTAAATAAGAAATAGATATGTAAAATAAATTGAACATGAATACTTGAAAATGTTCTTAAATGTATCACAAATACAGTACAATAAATTCAAGACGCAAGAGACAACCTACAAGGGAATAGTTTGACTATAACTTTTTAGTGTATTGGAGTCTATGACCAAAACTAGGAGAGTTTCTTGCAGCTTCAATTGATTTATACATTGCCTGTAGCTTTGCATTTTGTTCACTTAGGGCAGAATGATCTGGAAAAATAAAATAATAAATATATGGAAAGTTTAAATATCTTGTGAAAACATTACAGTGTTAAAAATTAAAGAATAAATATTTTCATGCAAAGTGTTTGGGAGAAGCACAAGAGTAACAACAAAAAATAATAACGGTTTGACAGAATATATTAATTGCCTTTAGTTCTCAGCCTGCCTGCATTTAGTTTTAACATAATTAAGAAAATCCACCATGTTTAAAATTTAATTAAAGAAGCTATAAAACCAAAATTAAATGATTACTAAAGTTTAACATAATACATGTTCAATGATGTTTCTTTGAGATTTATATAATGCAATAAAATCTTTCGTATAGATATATTTTTAACAGGCTTAATACTTTTCAAGTAGTGTTAAAGTTTTTTTTAATCTAAAGCAGAAGCCCACACATAAACATTGATTACCATAATTTCTGGAAGAAACGTCGCAGCGGCGTAAGCGCCGCATCACGAAAGATTGCTAAAAAAATTAAGGAAATGGTCGCAAACACCGCAGGTGAAATTTCCGCAGTAATCGCGATTGACGTGCTAAACAGCAACACATTAATAAGCTGTATTAAGAAAACATAAAAGTGAAATTATTAATCAGAAAGTAATAATTTAAATACAAAATTTGAAATTAATAATATTATTTAACTATAATTTTTTCAGGAATTATTACCGTATGCCATAACATAAGAGTTTAAAAATTAAAAATAAGCTTAGTGCGGCAAGGCGGATATGGTGATTTTTTTCCCCCTTACAGCAATATGTATTAAAGAGGTGATTCTGTTCCGAATATTGTGAAAAGGCAGTCATTAATAAAAAAATTTGAAATGTAAAAAAAATATTGCGAATCTCAACAAATGGTCGTAAAAAAAAATCTATTCGCAGAAAAAAATAGCTAGCTTCAAAGATCGCAGCAAAAGCAAGAATTTTTTCAAAGCATCATGGAAATAAAATGAAAATTTTATCAAAGGGTCGCGGAAAAAAAAAAAAAACTAGCTTCATCAAAAGTCGCAGAAAAAAAGGGGGGCATGAATTTTATGAAAACGTTGTGGGAAAACTGCTGATTTCCTAAAAGACCGCGGGAAAATGCAAATTTTGGCCAAAGGACTGTTTGAAAAATTTTTTTCATCAAAGGATCGCTAAAAAAATGTAACTTTTCTTTATGGATGATGAGATTTCACGACGTCCGAGTTGCCGCAGCTAAATAATCAAACATGTCAGGATAACGAGGTTTTTTTATCCAGTGAATCAAACAGTGAGTTTTTTGATGGGTAGCTATAATATTCTTAAAACTTAGTATATTTTGATAAAAATTTGGTATTCAGCCTAACTTATTTTTATTGCCAGTTGCTGAAAATTTGAACGAAATCGGTTAATAAAGAAAATATATATATATATTTTTGATTTTTATAGAGGAAAAAGAAAATTTTGCTTTAATTTCATATTTTTAGTTCATTATTTCTTCTTGCTACTCGAACATTTTTTTTTTTTCAACAACGCAAAACTTTCTGACTTATTCATGGGATCTTTTTTTTCTTTTTGAAGAAATACAATTTGCACGAGAACTCTATGAAAAATGAGTCTATGAGTTCTATGAAAAATAGAGTCCGGTAACAACGGGCCCGGACTTTATTTCATTGAATTTTCTTGGCTGGGTGGGGCAAACTTTTACCATTTTAGGCAGGGTTAATATATTTCATTCGGCTGGATCTGAAAATTTCGGTGCATCCAGATTATTTTAAATTCAATGTCGGAATCTTTGGTACAGGAAAAAAAGAAATCCGATCCAGATTTTTTTTTTTTTTGGAAGGTTATAAAAGAGTGGGGGAGAAAAGAAGGAAATCTACTTCCTGCATTAACTATGCCTTTTTGATGCAATTTGCGTTTTTTCGCAATCTTATGCAAAATTTGCGTATTTATTTTTTATTTATTTATTTATTTATTTTTTTTTGGCTGTCTTTTAATGAAATTTGCCTTTTTTTTGTGATATTTTGACAAAATTTGCCATTTTCTGCGATCTTTTGACGAAATTGGTGATTTTTCTTTGAATGATTAACGAAATCGAAATTCCGTTGTTTCTGTGACCATTTGTCGGAATTCGTGATACATTTATGTCCGAAATTTTGGATTTAAGACCATTTAAAAAAAAAAAAAAAAATTTCGGAAAAGTTCAGCAAAATATCACGCTGTTTAAAAAAAAGGCGCGTAAATTTTAGTTTCAAACATATAAACGCTGCGCCGTTTCTTCCGAAAATTACGGTAATGATTACAATCTTTTGATTTTTCTAAGCATAAATATGCAAATACTGAAAAAATTAAAAACTTTCAAATATGAACAGGGAATTGTAAATCATAGTAAACACTGCCACTTTCCTTTCTGTTTTGACTATTTTGTTGGGTACATTGGTTTATATTACTGAAAACATCTACAGGTTGTTCAAACTTTTATGAACAATGACGATGACCTGGAAAAGAATTATGTTATAAAAGATTCCTCCCCTCCCCCCACAACTGTAAAATTTAAAAAAAGTATAAATTACATTTTCAACCCATTTTTGTTTACTTTGAAACTTACTATCTCATACTTGCATTACAACAAACAAGAAATTTTAAAATATTTATTAATTGCAATTAATTGTTAAATATTCATCTTTGTTAAGGTAGATTTAAAAAAAAATACAGTCACCGCCAAAAAAATCTTGACACTTGAGATTTTAGACGTTTTGTTGAATATCTAGAAATATACATGAGGAATTATTCTGAAACTTCAGGTGTGTAAACAATATAGCACAGGTCACATTTTTGTGAAATTTTTTTGCCGAAGTCCCATAGGGGACCGTCAAAAAATTGAAAAAGAATGAATATCTTTTGGATAACCCTGTCAAAACTAATGTAGCAAAAGCATTCAAACTGCAGATTATCATTAAGTGACTTATTGTAATTATGTGTGTTCATTTTTATGCGGATAGCATGTATACTCGTAGAGAAATTATGGTTTTTATAAAAAAAGTCCCAATTTTTTTCAAGATTTTTTCTTATTATTTGCAGAGTCCTTAATATAAAATAAAATTTTTTCCTGAACATATGACAAACAATATTATATATAATACCCTGACACCAGAATTTAAAAATAATAATAATTGTATGAATAATGAACAGGTTTACTAAATAAATTTTCATTGCGCATGCGTAAAAGTTATGCAAATTTTGATTGCATATTGTGTTAGCTAAAGGTATGGAGCAACTTTTGTAAAAGTCCCAGAATCGCAGCTTAAAAATGCTGAAAATTATCGTCGATAGAATCAGATGAAAATCTGTTATTTCCAAAAAGACGCAAAAAGATAAGGGGCTGTATCCAAATATAGTAAAGCGCGCAATATTATGTACAGAGCCGAGAAAAAAAATCTTGACACTCATAAAAAAAGTCTTGTAAAAGTAAATACTTACATTTTAAATAATTTTATTGCCAAAACTAATATTTTGACATATTTCCCTTCGCTTTTATGACACTTTGCAATCTGTTAGGCATAGAAGTTGCTAAATTTCGGAAATAGTTTTTATCCATATTGACCCACAAAGTTTCCAATACTTCTTTCAATTCCTTTAAGCTGGATGAGTGAGACTCTTGTACCTTATTTTTCATATGATTCCAACCATTTTCTATGGGGTTGAGATCAGGTGAGTTGCCTAGCCAATCAAGCACTGGTATATTATTATCATTTAACCATTTTTGTACAAGTTTTGATTTATGTGCAGGTGCTCCATCATCCATGAAATACTCACATCCATGAATGGACCAAAATTTCAGTAAGTGGTTTTGTAAAACTTCTATATATTTTCTTCCATTCATAGAAATATTTTTTGGAAGGAAATATAATCCAGCTCTACTTTTTTCACCACTAAAAGCTCCTTATACCATGACACTATCTGAGTGTTTCACAGTTTTCACGATAAACTTCGTATCATAGCGTGAGGAACCTTTAGGTCGTCTCACCAACATCGGGCGTCCTCTGATAAGCCTGAAGGTACTTTCATCAGAAAACATTACTTTCTTCCAGTCTTCTGCTGTCCAATTCAAATATTTCTTACAAAAATCTTTTTTTTTTTTTTTCATGACATCAGCAAGCATGGGTTTTTTCGCTGCTATTCGAGCTGGAAGCTTCAAGTCTTTAAGTCTGCGGCAGACAGTCCTTACTGATACATCCTTTAATAGATTAGGGTGTTTATTTTTTATTTCTGCTGCTGTAATGGTTGGTTTTAATAATATCTCGCGTTTCAAAATACTATCAGTCCAGTCTGAGGTCTTTTTGGTCTTCCTGAACCGATTTTTCGTACTGGCATACTGCCCCGAGGTAAATTTGCACTTGCCTTTTTTAAGGCATAAATCGTTTGTCTCGATACTTGCAAATCGTTATCAATGCGACTTATAGGAACATTTCATTCTAATAAAGTTAAAGCGCGAGATTTTTCAACAACTGTAAGCTTTTTTCGCCTCATTATATGCACCAAAAAAGATTTGTATCTGCAAAAAAATTAAATTCCACCTTTTAAACCACTAGAAAATACGGAAAAAAAAAAAAAAAAAAAAACGCTGAGTCATCTCAAGATGCAAGCATTACTATTTAAAGTGGCGCATGTTCAATGGAAACTTCTACCCGGCTTCTATGTTTTAAACAGGCAAAAATAAATAAACGACCCAGTGGCGTGGTCGGTAATGGCAGCTGATGCCACACTGTGGGTCCCCGGTTCGAATCCGGGTTCGGGCATGGATGGTGTGTTGTCCCTTTGAAGTGTAATAAATATGTGTAATGGATATCTGTAATAAAAAGTGTTCTGTATTGTCTATGTTTCTGTGTATTATGGATCAATTGAGGCGGCAGCCATAGTAGCTAGAGGCCTCAAAAGCACTGTCAATTCAAAAATAAAGTAAAACATCTGAACATTTAAAATGCAATCCAAATGTTTTTTTTTCTTTCGGGCATTGTATGCTATATTGTTACTAAACAATGAAATATGGATACAGCGCCTTATCTTTTTGCCGCTTTTTGGGAATAACGAATTTTCAACTTTTTCTATCGACGATAATTTTCGGTATTTTTAAGCTGTGATTTTGAGACTTTCACAAAAGTTGCTCTTTACATTTAGCTAACACAATATGCTATCAAAATTTTGGTAGCTTTTACGCATGCGCAATGAAAATTTATTTAGTAAACCTGTTCATTATTCATACAATTATTTTTTTAATTCTGGTTGCAGGGTATTATGTATATTATTGTTTGTCATATTTTCAGGAAAAAACTTCATTTTATATTAAGAACTCTGCAAATAATAAGCAAAAATTGGGACTGTTTTTATAAAAACCTTAATTTCTCTAAGAGTATACATGCTATCCGCATAAAAATGAACACACATAATTACAATAAGTCACTTAATGATAATCCGCAGTATGAATGCTTTTGCTACATTAGTTTTGACAGGGTTATCCAAAAGATATTCATTCTTTTTCAATTTTTTGACGGTCCCCTATGGGACTTCGGCAAAAAAATTTCACGAAAATATATGACCTGTGCTATATTGTTTACACACCTGAAGTTTCAGAATAATCCCTCATGTATATTTCTAGATATTCAACAAAACGTCTAAAATCTCAAGTGTCAAGATTTTTTGCGGTGACTGTACATAATATTGCGTGCATTACTATATTTGGATACAACCCCTTAACTTTTTGCGTCTTTTTGGAAATAACGGATTTTCATCTGATTCTATCGACGATAATTTTCAGAATTTTTAAGCTGCGATTCTGAGACTTTTACAAAAGTTGCTCCATACCTTTAGCTAACACAATATACAATCAAAATTTGCATAACTTTTACGCATGCGGAATGAAAATTTATTTAGTAAACCTGTTCATTATTCATACAATTATTATTTTTAAATTCTGGTTGCAGGGTATTATGTATAATATTGTTTGTCATATGTTCAGGAAAAAACTATTTTATATTAAGAACTCTGCAAATAATAAGTAAAAATCTTGTAAAAAATTGGGACTGTTTTTATAAAAGCCTTAATTTCTCTACGAGTATACATGCTATCCGCATAAAAATGAACACGCATAATTACAATAAGTCACTTATTGATAATCTGCAGTATGAATGCTTTTGCTACATTAGTTTTGACAGGGTTATCCAAAAGATATTCATTCTTTTTCAATTTTTTGACAGTCCCGTATGGGACTTTGGCAAAAAAATTTCACAAAAATATATGACCTGTGCTATATTGTTTACACACCTGAAGTTTCAGAATAATTCCCCATGTATATTTCTAGATATTCAACAAAACGTCTAAAATCTCAAGTGTCAAGATTTTTTTGGCGGTGACTGTAAATAAAACTAAAATAAAAATTTTAACATCATCATATAAATCATATATAACTGCAATAAAAAATAAAACAAATTGAATTACAGTTTCTAGGAAATTACATTTTAAAAATATATTTTCTTTCTATCTGGCTACATACAGATGTGTAAATAATATTTATTTATTCATGAACTTTGAATTTTGTTATGGCATGTTAGCTGGAAACAAATGCTGATTTATTTATATTGTTCTAAATGCAAATGGATTAAATGTTTTATAATAACTCAACAATACAGGTGAAAAATATAAATAAAACTCTACACTTTAAAATTATTTTAAAATCCATAAAAAAAAATTAGAAGACAGACACAGTTTTCAAACAAAATGCATTTAAAAGTATATTTTCATCCTATTTGACAGCAGAAAAATCTAAATTATGATGTCTATAAGCAAGTTCTCAAAGCTAAAAATCAGATTTCATGCCAGAAATCAGGAGATAGTTTAATTTTAAGCATGCCTTCATTATTATTGAAGATTCTAAAATTATATAGTCATACAGTTTCAATTAGAAAAATGTTTTAAATGAGCCAAAGAAATATTTTAAAGGTGATTTGAATCAGTAAAAACATTTCTTACAAAATTACAAAAATTAAATTTTTATACAGTTTCTCAGTCCTATAAGTTAAATTAAGTTAAATTTTCCTGTTACAGTAAAAAATCCCATTATTCTATGATTAAAATTGATCAAGTAATAGCTGTTTAAAGCTGGAGTATATTTTTTGCTGTAAATTAGGGTCTAATTTACAGTCAAAATGTAATTTTGTCAGATGTATTAAAGAAATGGTTGAAAGCAAAATAAACATTGCAATGCAAATTAAAAAATTTTTAAAATCATTCTGACATATGAAGTATACCTGCCAACTTTTGAAAATGGCAAAGTGCAAAATAACACAAAAAGGTTATTTAAAACAACTTTTAACAACAAAGTCCCACATGTAACATGTTTTTTTTTTTTTTTTTTTTTTTTTTTTTAAATAGCCCTTGGATGACATTTTTGCTTTGTTCTAAAAACATATGCTAATATATTAATAATATCGAATACTACATTAATAACTGCTATAAAGGTAATTTGACAGTAAAAATATAAAAAACATTACAGACTTTCATTAAAACACTGATTTTAAAGAGTTTTTTTTTTCTTTTACTTGATAATTGCTTTTGAAAGTCTGGGAATCAGTGTTGAATTCAGGGGGGGGGGGGGTGTTTTCAATGGTCAAAATGGACAATTTCCCCTCCGGAACTCTACAAAGTCCCCCTGGAACCAGAAATATCCCTCCTGGAGAAATGTGTGTGAATTCAACACTGCTGGGTAAAATTATTCAAAACACTATTCCTTTTTACATGTACAATGGAAATTAAAAGCTTTCCTCACTTTGATTTTAGCAATGAAACCTCAATTCACTCAACCTTTAACAATATTAAACATTACTTCCACTAGCCACTTAGTTATTAAAACCGATTTAAGGGGGAAAAAAAAAAAAGATACACAGATGATTTAAGAAAAACATGGTAAATAGGTGTTAAATTGATTTAACAGGATCCAGGCATGCAACTGTAATAATGCTTCCAAAAAAGTGAGAAAAGTGACTAAAATTCCAAAAAAGGTGACTAAAAGTGACTAAAGTATGTCAAAAAAGTGACTAAAGCGTATCATAAAAGTGACTAAAACATGTAAAAAAAAATACTAAAGCAAAAAAAAAAAAAAAAGTGACGTAAATGGTACAAGACAAAGATTTTTTTCAGTAAATTTGCAAATTAATCATTTAAATGAAATACATTTGTTTTTTAAATGAAAATCCCCTACCAAAATGCCAGATAAGATCAAACCTCAGTTTTCTTTAATCATATAAACAAAAAATACAATGTTAATATGATATTTTTTTAAAAATTGAAAATAATAAGTAGGCTGTTGTCACAAAAAAATATCAGGGATGCTACCTATCACTCTATTTTTAAAGAACAATCTTCATTTTCCATTAGCAATGGAAAATTTGCTTGCAAATAGTGATATTAAAAAGCTGATTGGTAACATCCTTGAATATTTTCTGAGACAAACTCATATTTTAACTGCAACTAACTATAAAAAAAAAGAACATGTTTAAGAAAAAATGGTGGAAATAAAGAGAAGTTAAAATTCTAAAGCTAAATTCATCTCATAAAAATAATTAAACACAAATGAAATGTATCAAAGTGCATAGATTTAAATATTAAAAATCCATAACTACAAAGCTGTTTTGAATGATGCATTTGACTATCATCAATGGAAAATTAAATGTCATCATGTCTCCTACCCAAGAATAGTCGGGACAGACCATTCTATATTAAGGGAATAAGGGTTTTTAATGTCATCCTATTATAAAAATACAAAACATTGATTATAATTGGTACAAGGTCAAAACTCATTTTAAAAGACCTGTACATAAATATTGTAATGGAAGATAAATAGTGAAATACTGATTACATAGCGTAGAAAGTATGCCACATAACAATGAAATAGTAAAAAATATTTTAACATAAAGGACATTGAAATTTTTTTTAGTAAATGAGAAGAATTTTGAAACTATCAAACAATCTTATATTAATGATACAATATCAAAGGTAATCCAAAGAAAAATTTGACAAATTACAGTAGAACTTCATTAATATAAGAAGCAAGGAAATTATAAAAAAGAAATTCCTTGTATTAACTGTTACGGTTACTCACAATACTCTGAAAGATAATAGAAATCTTAAAAACACATATATATTAATAAATACCATTAATTACTCAGATCTTTTAAATGCTAAAATTAATTTAATATCATAAAGGCGATGATTAATTTTTAAGAACTTTCTGTTTCCATTTTTGCAATAAAAAAAAGGATAGAAATGTTAAATGGAAATTCAATGAAGAGTAAGTGTTCCGCGTTCTGGATCTTAAAATCATATGAAGGGATTCTTTTATTAATTCTATCCTACTTTTCACTGAAACTCAAATTGAAGTGAAGAATGTCTTGCTCATATTAGCCGTTATCCTGTTTTTGTATGTCATAACAAGTGAGAAAATTTTAATGCAGTTCATTAACAATGAAAATATCAACAATAATTGATATTGGGATAACGACAAGACTGAAAGATAAAAATGTCAATTTTAGTAACATTTTTTAATGAAAAGTGAGCTAACCAGTTTCCACAGATCCTTCACTCTCAGAGAGTGTTGAATTTGGGAAGAGGGAAAGGGGAGGGAGAATAATGTCATTCATCAAAAAGTACAATTTTCCGCTCCGGAATTCTACAATGTTTACTTATAAGCCAAAGAAATCCTTCACAGAGAAACGCTTCTAAATACAATACTGCTTTCACAGCATATCTTTAGTCAAAAAAGTGACTAAAAGTGACTTTTTTAAAAAATAGTGACTAAAAGTGACAAAATTTAAAAAAAGTGACTAAAAGTGAGAAAAGTGACTAACTTGCATCCCTGGGATCTGATTTAAGCAAACATCATAAGCACCAATGCTTTCTGATTTAAGAAAAAGGCAAGTTTAAAATAAAGACTAAGAAAAAAAAAAAAAAAATGGCAATAAAATTAACAAGATTTAGCATGATACGATTTAATAGAGGTGAAAATTTGTGGTCTTTACTCGCCACATGTTAATAAAAATTGCAAAAGCAGCAACTAAAAAATAGGCAATTGATCACCACTCCCAGTCGCTCGATAAGTGGTGATTAAAAAAAATATTGATTGTCAGGTGAAACACAGTTTCTATCATGGAAATATGCATCTCTAAATTGACATTCATTGCATTCATTTACATTGCATTCATTAGATTTTTGACATTTTGTTATCATTAAAAAGAGATATTTTAAGATTATATTTTATTACTATTCTTACAGAGTGCCAATGATCTCGAGGGAAAAAAGATCAATTTTTTATATAGTACTTTTAAATGGATTTTTGTGGTCTCTTGCAATATTTGTCTCAGGACTAAGGAAATTATGAATGCATTTATAAAATGTATTAAAATAAGTCACTAATTTTTAAAATAGAAACAAAAGTAATTTTTGAGGCATTCAAAAGGCTTTCATATTCAAAACAATAAATTCGGTGTTAAATCACTAAATTGTAAAGTTAAATGGATGATAAATCAATTTAAGAAGTTTCTACATTGCCTAGTCCTAATCGGGAATATGGGAAAACATGAGAAAAATCAGGAGACTTGGAAAATCTGTACAAATAATAATAATAATAGTTCCCTTTCACATGACGTCAAATACGTTTTCTCATTTGTAAATTCTCATTTGTAGTGATTTGTGATCCATTTTTTAAATATTTAGAAAAACAAGGCAAGAATTATCAAGATTAAACAGAAAGACCCCATGTACTTTAAACGACAAACAGGGAGTTACGACACTCTGTTTGGGCTCCAGATTACAGTATCAGTTGTTGCTGTGATGTCAATGCAAGAGGGTCTATACAGTAGAAGATTTTTATAACACAATTCTCTATATAACACACAACTTCTCAGATGTAAACAATGAATTATGAAGGGAAGAAGCACCTGAATTCCCAGATTGTAAAAAATTGGTACTGTCTGGAAAACTAAATTTAATCTCTTTAATTTTGAACTTTTAATACATTAAGTGCCAAGTCTTTTTTGTCTCTTTCCATTTGGGTTGTGAAATGAGATTCCTGTAAAACAATCCTAACATCATCAGACGCCGCACAGTGGAATATTTGGTGGATTTAGCCGGCCAAAAATATTTATAACTGAAAAAATGGAATAAAGTTTACTATTGATTGGTTTAACATATTATTACCACTTTTTAGTAGTTTTTGTCAAAAAATAGACCTTTTTTGAAAATATATACAGGGTACAAGAAAACCATTGTAACATGTAAAGTGCATTTGAACTGCAATAAAATAATAATAAATACTCTTCTTGCGATTACATTTGATCGCTTAGTTGAAATGTATCTTTGCATATTGAGTAACTGAAAAACAAAATATATATATGGATATTGCAATTTCTTTCATAAATTCAAATATATATAATATTTTTACCTTTTTCTTATCATGAGTCTTTTGATGTTCTAAAAACAATATCAAATACCAATACTAAACCAATATCAAATTATGTTGAAAATTTACAAATTTTCTTTTCAAATATTTTTACATTCTTTTTTTTTTTAAATTAAAAAAATAAGTTTTACAGAGTTAATCAAAAGTAATTTAAAGAAACCAAACATTAACTTATAACTTAAATCATTTATTTTATTAAATGTAAATAAAATACGGCAAAAGTCACATATGAAAGAATGTGTATACATATTCTGTGACAAAATATAAAGATTATTCATCTGATGATTCCCCTTCGATTTAACTTTTATCACTAATGGGATCTAAGTTACACTGATGGCCTGTATCAATGCTGTAAATTTCAGTAGGGTGAAGTAAAATTAAAGTATTTTTTTAATTTATTTATTTATTCATTTTTTATTTCTTGTGTCTCCCACACAAGGTAAAAGACAATCTGAAGGTAGCATTTATTGATTTAGAATGTGTGAAATATATGATTCTCTTGAAAATTTCCAATAAAAAATTTTGCGATATTGCTGAAAAGGGTTATTACAAGCGAGTAAAGCTTCTTCAGAGAGCTATAGTAAGGAAAATGGTAAATTATTTATAATTGTAGCAACATGTTTTAAAATTTTAGGAACTATTGCCACCATGGCGTATAATAGATACAAATTCACATATAATTTGGCCATGTGTGTCACACTCAGAAAATTTTTTGATATATTTTTGACAACGCCTCTGAGATGATCTTAAACTAAAAGAGTAAATTAAGATTTATAGCTGCGAATTCTACAGCACAATGCAGATCAGAAATGACCATTAGGCTGATGTTCCCATATCCTGGTTTGGGTATCTCAACAAGTAGTCGCATTTTTAATTTCCACCAGAGCCAATTTCCTCCTCTGACTGAATACGCTAATTTTTAAGGAGTAGTTTACACGATAATGAAAAATGTTCTCAGATATTCTGATGCTTACATCGAGTATGAATAATCCAAACTCCAGTGACCTCTCTCTAATCTTTTTACATATGTTCAAACTAAGTCTATTGAAATAGCTCCAAAATGAATCTATGCATTGTTCATTTTATTTCAGATGTGGCATTGCGAATTTTACTGTCAATCATGGTTAATAACATGGTTGGCTTTATATCATGGACCATTAATCTATCAGCAATTAATGCCAAACAGGTTTTTCAATGTAATATGGGATTTCTTCCTTGGTGATATAGACTCTTACAGAAACTTAACTCTCATGGATCGATAGAATCATAGCTGAAGAAGACGTTTGATTTTGCTAAATGATACTTTTGTATAATATTACACATTAAATTATTTAGCAAACTGTATTTTTAAAATTATACTGTTCAAATATGTGAATTGGAACTTTATTAGGACCGCAGACGATAAATTTTGACGATAAGTACAACTTATCTAGCGTAGACTACATTTTAAATTGAAAGGGAAATTGAAAAAATTGCATTTACAGAAACATACAGTTATGCGTTTCAGACCAATTCTTCTAAATTAGCACTTATTAGCAGCTACACTTTTCAAAATTATTAAGTACATATATTAAACTCTCTTTTAAAGTAAAAAAGAGCATCGGGATCCACCGGGATACATAACAAATGTTTTAATGAATATTGAAATTAATAATGAAACTTTAAAAAATATTTGGCACATTTCATGTCGCTTAATCATTTTAGTTAAATAAACAAATATGAATGTATCCATGTGTATTATAAATGCATATACATAGGCTTTTACAATGGAGAACTATATGGTATAAGCAAAAGTTTACAACGTAAAAATTGCAATGAAATAAACAGGCACTAAATAGAACTTTCAAGTACATTGAAAAACTTAGTGCTACAGTCAAGTTTTACCTTCTCTGGTACTCAATTGCTCACACAAAGGAAAAATTTATAAATGTACGATGAATCTCCATCTATTTCTCTTCAAAATTAGCTACATTTTTATCTTCTCAACAGCATTTCGAAAAATTGACTTTTGGCCGGCTAAATTGGAAAAATACTACACTGTGCGCCGGTGGATGACATGGCACTCAATGTGTTAATGAAAAAATTTAATATTACAATGAATGTTTTTGAAAATGAAATGATTTGGGTCCAGGTATATTTAGACCATTTTCAAAAAATGTATTTAACAGTATGTGGAATGATCTAAATAATACAAAAATTTATAATCTAATAAGGAATGCAGTATAAAGATATTCTAATGTATTTTGATACGTTTCAGGCATACTTGACTACATTTATGAGGTAAATTTAATGACATATGAAATGTGATCCATATAATGTACAACATTGTATTTTTAAGGCATGTGTTACAAATCTAATTTTTTAAAAAGGTTCAATTTATTAGTTAATTTATTGCAATCAATATGATGCCAGTGTTATTCACATACTTTTTTTGCTTTATAATACCAACACAATACATTTTGTATTTATAATGATTAAATTTTCAACAATCATTCAAAATAAAAAAGCTGAAAAAATTATGAAATGCTTCATATTTTAATTTTTTAAAATAATTTTTCTTTTTTCAATTTTATTTTTTTTCAATTGAATAAACAGAGTTTCTTGATATATATGGTGCCAAACAGTTAACAAGCATTTGTTGAAAACTAAACAATAACAATGAAACAATTAATCCTTTTTTATTCATCCACTATTTCTAATTATTGACAGAAATTAGAAACCAATATGTAAAGAGTAACTGATAAAAGTTTTACTGTATTTTGTTACAGTCTATTTTGCTATATATAAAGATTCAAACAACTTAATTCACCACAAAAAAAAAAAAAAAAAAAAAAAAAAAACATTAAAACATACTTTTATATTTATAATATTAAGGTGCGGTGCACTAACCTTGAAATGGTGACAGATTGTTGACATTTCCTGGAAATTGTTGTTGCCATTGCCTCAAAGCTGCTAATTCACTAGTCCTTGAGGGCATTCTCATATTAAAGTCATTTGACACTCGATCTAAAAGTAAATAAAAGAAAAATTAAAATTGACTGAACTAGTATGCTTTTAAAATAGATTCAGAGTGATGTTATGTTAGGCTTCTATAATCCTGGGTTCGTGAGATCCAGCAACTTGCCATGTGCTGAGATCAGACTGGGATAGGGATGGAGAGAAGATAAGTGAAATTTTTGAAATTAGTGATCAGGGATGCCACTCAGAAAATAGCAAAAAAGAGGAAATTATGCGTAAAGTAAAATTTACGACGTTTTTCACAACTTTATGTGTGAATTTTGAAAATTATATTGTTTATAATAAACTAAATAAAAAATTATAGCTTTTCTTTTGTTGTAAACTTTTAATTTATAAGAATAAGTTAAAATGATTTTTCTTTAGTTCACAGTATTTTACATCAATTAAGGTAACCCAGCAACAGGTTCAGTGAAGAATTTTATGTATCGCATCATTTTAAACCAATTCAAGTAACCCAGCAATAAATTCAATGATTATTCCGCGAGTAAATAGCAAAATTTTGCAGTTTTTTTTTTTTTTTTTTAATTTGACGAAAATAACTGTTTTATTTCATGATCGTTTGGCAAAAATCGCAGTTTTATTTAGTGATCGTTTGACGAAAATCGCCGTTTCACATCATTATCGTTTGACAAAAATTGTCGTTTCAGAAAAATTACTACTTCGTTTCGCAATCGTTTGACGAAAATTGCCGTTTAATATCGCGATCGTTTGACGAAAATCGTCGTTTTACATTGCGATTGATTGACGAAAATCGCCGTTTTACATTGCGATTGTTTGACGAAAATCGACGTTTAATATCGCGATCGTTTGACGAAAATAGACGTTTCACATCATGATCGTTTGACAAAAATCATCGTTTCACATCGCGATCCTTTGACAAAAATCGCCGTTTCACAAAAATCACTTTCGTTTCGCGATCGTTTGACGAAAATCGCCGTTTTATATCGCGATCGTTTGACGAAAATGGCCATTTTATTTAGCGATTGTTAGACAAAAATCGCCGTTTCACATTGCGATCGTTTCAAGAAAACCACCGTTACGTTTCGCG
The DNA here is from genome assembly GCA_964019185.1 of Maratus speculifer. Taxonomy (NCBI): domain Eukaryota; kingdom Metazoa; phylum Arthropoda; class Arachnida; order Araneae; family Salticidae; genus Maratus; species Maratus speculifer. The sequence continues at coordinate 177,825,424 of OZ025295.1, read as the reverse complement.
ATCGTTTGATGAAAATTGCTGCTTTATATCGCGACCGTTTGATGAAAATTGCTGCTTTATATCGCGACTGTTTGATGAAAATTGCTGCTTTATATCGCGACCGTTTGATGAAAATTGCTGCTTTATATCGCGACTGTTTGATGAAAATAGCCGTTTTTTTTCGATCTTTTAACGAAAATCGATGTTATATTTCGTGATCACTTGACGAAAAAGGCTGTTTTATTTCGCGATCGTTCGACGAAAATCGTTATTTTATCTCGTGATCGCTTAACAAAAATCGCGAATTCTTAAAAATTAAAAAAAGCGGAAATCCGCCAAAAGGCGGAAAAGTGGCATCCCTGAGTGATACATAATATTAAAATTTCATTAAAATAGGGCTGCCACTGCCAAATGACACTGAAAATAGTAGCTTTACTAGCATCAAAAAGGACAAAATAGTTGCATACCTACTTTTAAAAAAAAAGAAAGAAAAAATGTATCCATAATAAATGAAAGGACGAATGTCCACATCTTATTTCACAGTTTATGCTTCTGCTCAAATCTTTGAATAATGAATAGAGTAGTTCCTTGAAATAAGAAAGCAAGTTATCCAGAAAGTAAGGCCCTAATGTTTCAGTTATGAAGTAAGATTGGTTCTTGTACAATAAAAATTATGTACAGCATCAGGAAACATAGCAGTAAAAACTTTTTGCAAATCATCCCTGATACTACTATCCATCAGGCCTTTTACTTCAATAGTTTCTTAGAAGGTAGGAAGCAAAGTGTTATTTGAGAGACAGTGTTAGAAATAATAAGCGGAATATCACAAATCCTACACAAAAAAGGAAAATTCTGCATTATAAAAAAAATTTGTTAAGATCACAGGAAAATCATTGCAAATTTCTTGAAAAGAATGCACAAAAAACTGAATTCCATGTGAAGATCAAAAGAAAAAAATCTCAAATTTCATTAAATGGTCATGGGGAGAAAAAAAAAAAAAAAAAAAAAAAAAAAAAGCAAATTTGGTAAAAAAAAGATTGAGAATTTAACCAAATGATCGTGCAAAAAATCACGAATTTCATAAGTCAGTCATAAAAAGAATCACAAATTTTGTCAAAAGATCTTTGAAACAAATTGTCAGCTACCATCAATCGATAGTGGGGAAAATTTACTACGAATTTCAACAAGCAGGGGTGGAAAAAGAAATAAATTTTGTCAATCTGTTGTAGAAAAATTTGTCAAATTTGGCAAAGAATTGCTTGGAAAAAAAAAAAAAAAAAAAATTGCAGAATTTTCTTTAACAATAATAAAAATCTCAAAGATATAGGTATTTTCGTCAATCAGTAGGTGGTGGTGTGAGAGAAATCACAAAGCTTGTAATACGTTACAGAAAAAACATTGAGAACTCCTAAAACAACTGCTGAAAAATACTTCAAATTTTGCCACAAAAAATGCTGATTTTTGTCAATTGCACTCTCTTGCTTCCCCCACATGACACTCCTGTCTATAGCTCTCCTGTTCATGATGCGAAGTTAAAGGCATGCAATTAAATTAAAAAGAAAACATTTCACACTAATTATGAAACGATCTAATCAGTAGAGTATAGCTGCTTCCCTTATTTTGCCACAGCAAGAAACCCCATACCATAAGATGACTTACTGGAAAAAAAGTTGCTGGAAACAAAGTCGTCTGTTTTCTTGAAATAGTTGCTTTTTAATGGTTTATGGGCTAAAATAGTTGTCTGAGACAAAGTAATCACTTTTAGTTGCAAGTGGCACCCCTTTGAAGAAGATCTAATAAATGTAGAAAATTCACCTCTATGGCCCAAAGATCACAAAATTTTACTAACTTTCCTGACTTTTCCAGATCGTTTAGCAACTCTACCATGTTCAGTGCATCACTGCATTCAAAAGACGTGATAAGAAATATTACAAGATTTTGAAGCCTATTATAATAGAATACTAAAATCCCAATACAATGATAATTTTACGGAAAACATAACTAGAATAGAAACACAATGAATATTTGGATTTTGGTCAATTTATTAAGTCTGAAAAATAATTTTTTCACACTATAAACTATATTGTTGACGAAGTCATTCATGTTTAGCACCAACATGATTAATATATAAAATTTTCAAATCAAGCAACTAAATTAAATATTTTATGAAATAATTTATACATAGACAATAAGTGTCTCTAAATTGGCAAATCATTTGTAATCTGGCCCACAGCCAAAATCAGAATTTACATGAACAATGTCAGATATGATGTAGTTTCAGCATGTGGAGAGTTGCAACAATGAAATCAATTTTAGACAAACAATGTTCACAAAAACATGTAAATGACTATGAACATGATTACGAAAGAAACTTTTATTTTAAATTCACTGTTTTGTTTCAAAATGGCAGTCATGTGTATATCACAGCCATTTATTAACATAGAAGTGAAACAAAAAATGTATTTGAAACTTTGCATAAAACTCTAAAAGTTAAAATATCTTTTTTTATTTCTAATTTTATTTTTTGGAGTTTTAAAATTATAAATAGCTACCATTTTGAAACAAGATGACAGATCAAGTTGATCAACAAATTAGATTGAGGCCTTTTTAAGCTCTATAACCCTTTAAGACCTAATCTACACAATAATGTAGGTGATCCCAAAGAAGAAAAAAACATTTTTTCTATTTTTATGCAATTTAAAGTAGAGCCTGCATCCACAGAATTGCATGGATCCTCCTTTGGCATAACCTGACATTGAGTGTTTTTAAAAATATTTTTTCAGTCAAATAAAATCTTATTAAATAGGGGAAACCATCAAAACTTTTCATGTCTACCAAAAATCATCTGGTCTTAAAGGGATATGCATGCCTAGTCACACCAAATCTGTTTTATAAATAAGTTGCTATCACAGGACAAATATCTGATACCTATATAAATCAACACTTGAATGAAGGATGGTTTAGGGGTCGGGAGGGAGGGACATGGTTGATGATAGAGTACAGAATATTTTGAAAATGCTTCTCTCCGGACAGCTGCAAGAACTTACTACTAAGCTAACTAAAAGAAAGAAAAACTAGATTAAAAAAGTCTATACAAATTGAAAATTTTCTTAATGAGTGAAAAATTGCCTGGACAGAGAAATAAAACTAAAACCTTTATTTTCAATTCCAATTTCCAAATTTAGCTACACAGAATGACAACTGGGCAACACAATTCTCCTAAAAATACCTTTTTTGGCAATAACATCTAGTCTTCCATATAGATAGCTCAAAAGAATAAGCAACAAATAATGGAAATCTATTAAACAATAGAAATGCTGATACACCATTGTTTCAGCACAATCATACAAATTGATAAAGACATAAAAATTAAATTTTTTTGCAATTGAATGAAAAAGGTGTGCAGGGCAGGAACTGAACACAGAACCTTTGGCTGAAGTTACTAAAAACAGATTCCAGACATATAGCATAGTAACAGATGTCAGCTAATTTTTCAGGTAACTCAATTTAAGCCAAAAATTCTATGTTTGATTCTTTGCTTTGACACTTTTCCCATCAATAAAAAAATATTTTGTGTGGTATTGCCCAATCAGTATGCCTTAAAATAATGAAAAAGTATCTACACTTCCATCATTTAATGGAGTTCATTCTTTACTTGTAGCTTATTCTGTTGAACTGTCTACATGATAGACCAAATGCTATTGCCAAAAAGGTCGTCTGAGTGAATTGTATCGAATGGGTTTTGTTCCAGACAGCTCAAGTGGAAGAGCATTGGCAATTCAAACCAAAGATTTTAATATGTTCCATTCCCAGCTTGAACACTTTTCCCTCAAAAGAAAAAAATTTCAATTTGTATATCTGTATGATTAAGTTAAAAATATTCACATATTTTGCAATCAGAATTTTTCAAAGTTGCATGGCAACTTTATTCATTATTTAATTAGTTCTGCAAAATGCATTTAGATTTAACAAAGCATATGAAGAAAAGTATTGTACAGAAAACAGTCATGTTTAATTGATTTTTAAAAATACATTTAAATAATAATAAAAAGATAAAAGATTTTTCTAATATTATAGAAACAATTTTCCTCTTAGAAGAGTACTGCACAGAAAACAGAGAAAAACAAACTTACTTTCAATAACACTGTGATTGAAAAGTGAATTTTCCATAGGCCAACGCTGTGTTTGAGATGTATTATTCCATAGAGGGGCTGCAATTAATAATTATATTTTTTAAAAGCTTGTTAATTTCATACACACTTTTATAATGTTAACAAGAAAAAGCATGCATTAAGCATAGATTATGAAGCACTTTCCAACACTTCTTGATATCCTTAACAAAACTTCGTCATTTAGGGCAATAAGGTTACTGTATATAGCCAAATATGTATTTCAATACAGTTGAACAGGTATTTGATCTGTCAGTCATTCAAAAGCGTCCATGTATTCAATTCTTTGCGTGTCCTGTATATCGTTTTATCTATATTCTACAAACATTTCTTAGTAAAGTGAATGCAGTTCAGCATAAAAATGCTTAACTTATTTAAAAACTACCTTTAAGTGATTTAAGCTCATATTCAGAAATGTTTGAGACTTCTTTTGGGTAGCCCTGTATATCAACTATAGTATGTATACACACCATATAATATGCATAGATTTAGTAAAACATTATTGAATGCACATATCTTACTTAAAATTCATTTCATTCATCTGTCATCGGATACATGTACAATACTTCAGAAAGAATGTACTATTTGAAAACTTTTGTGTGTCCCTGTAAATGCTATGTACTTCATAATATGAGTGACGATATCATATAATTTATATTAAGCCCTAGCTATACATACCAATTTTATTATATATGAAATTGTTTAATATAATTAAAATATGCCGCACACAATTCCCCTTTTTACCACTATATGATGGACTTCTTTTGCGTATCCGTGTAAATAAATAATTAATATTTTTTCACATTTTTTACAGAATGCATATTTCAATGAATATAAATTTTAATAAGATTGACAGGGTGTAACATCTTTAAAATTCATTAGAAACGATTTTTCCCCATAGGCCGTAATCTAACGGTAAACTTTTGACTACCCCTGTAAATAAACTAATCATGGTAGAAACTTCATTTTCAGTAGGGTTCGTGCTAGGGTAAATGTCAATAACATATAAAAATTTCATGGCAATCCGAGTATATTTACGAGAGTTAGAACTAGAGATGTAAATTTTCCGGAAAAATATAAGTGTCGGAAAAAAACTGGTTTTTTACCGTTTTTTTTCAGAAAAAAAATGGAAAAATTGGAAAAATTGATTTTTCATGACTGTTTCTCCCAAATAAATTATATTTTCTTAGAGAATATTAAATAATAAAAATTTTTTCCCATTTATATGTATTAAATGAAAATTATTTTCACTTAATATTACAAAATAAAAAGAAAGTAGCAAAGCCTGCTTTTAAAAGTTTAGTTTTTTTTTTCCCACAGCCTAAGAATTTTTATTGAAAGCTATTGTTTGTTACATCATATCTCTGTTGAAATGATTTTTCAGTTACATGTTTAACTACCAATTGACCTAATGTAAAAACCTGAGCCAATATGTCTGCAGTTTGGAATGAAATAAATTATGCATTCCATTTACATAAGTATAGTTTTAAGTAAATGATACTAGTTTAAAGAAATTATTGCAGTTTTGTCATTATTATGAATATCAGTATTCAAAAATTCCATTGTTTGTTTAAAAAATGTATATTTTTACTTTATTACTTTTTTTTCCTTAGAATTATAATTTTATTTCCTTTATAAAAATGTTTAGTTTTGGTATAGCTTTCAATCTCAACTCAAAAAAGTTTTGATTTAGTTAAATAATCTAAATTCAAACAAAACTAAGTTTTACTTTGGCTTACTCAGGTCTGCAACAAAAAAATAGCGTAGGATTTATTGACTGTTAGATTTTTACTCACTGAAACCAAATCTATATACATATATTTTTTTTAAGTTTAATTAAATGTAATTTTTTTTTCTTTTTACCCTGAAATCTGGTATTCTATTCTTGAATAAGAAACCATATTTAATAACGTTTCCACATGGTAATTTTATATTTCTAAGAGTGGAACTCAAAAGTTATGAAAACAGAACACTACAAATAGAAAATGCTCACTATTTGAGGAATTAACAAAAGCAGTTACATACAGAGATAAACTTCTACTGTGCTTTAGAAAACTACAAAAATTCAAAGTTTAATCAAGAAGGAAAGTATAATTTGGAACATAGTTATTTGTAATAAAATATGTTTTTTTTTTTTTTTTTCATTGCAGTTGTACTTTTCTAATGCAAACTGCCCGTGTTTTTGCAACATTACTGTACATTATGGAGGTAAAATGGAGGTCAATTTTAGATTCAACACCTTGAAAACACATTCAATTAATCAGCTATAACGAAATCTTGAAAAATGCAGCATAGTAGTGCCACCTATAGGGCAATTTACACCAAAAACTAAACAACATTAATATATATCAGATACTGTCTAAAGCTGTAGTTTGATTTTTAAAAAAAATCGTCCTTTAGGTAAAGCTTTGCAATAATCATGAATAAGCAGCATAGCAGCGTCATCTGTCGAGCAATTTACACCAAAAAGTAATGAGCATGAAGTTATGTCAAAGATTAACTTAATCTGAAATTTTATAAAAATATATACATTAGTTTGAGATAGAACTATTGTGGAAATTATGAATGCAGCAGCATAGCAGCGCCATCGGTTTGGTGATATACACTAATAACTAAACATTTTGAGTTTATGTCAAGGTGTAACTGAATCTAAAGTTTTGTGAAATTATGTGCATCAGTTCTTGAGATAGAGGGCCCATAAAATTTGTCACATACAGACTCACAGAGTGACAGATATTTTCCAAAAATCATCAAATTGTGTTCAGGACGTTCTAAAACTTTTAAATACACCAAAAACTGGAAGTCAAATTTTTCACGAATTCAATACTTACTTCTTGAATAGATAGATTAAAGTAAAAAATGCATGCTTCAAAATTTTATGTTGAATTTTTAATTTTATCATTTCCATTAATCGGCATATTATTGCAATAATTTTACACATGAATTAATTTTTAAAAAGAGAAGTTGCATTTAATTACATATCTAGATTTTTTTTCATGTAATCAAGTTTTTGTGAAATTGTGAACTTTTTGTGTATACTTATACAAAATATATTCAGAATTTTTGAATAAAAAATTACTATATTTAGGTTCCTATTTAGACATTTTTAATAAGATTATTTACATACTTATATGCAACTTAATAAGATTCAGCTGTTGTATGGCATGAGATTTTTTTTTCTTTGATCACTGCACTTGTGAAAGATTCGATTTGTTGATTAAACTTTTTCTGAAATGTCTATTTTCAAGAGAAATTTTGCAAAGAGTCTTGTGTTTCAAACAAGAAAAAAATGTGAAGGATCCTTTCAAATCTTCTCAAACAGATTTCTGCTCAGAGATCAGATTACCCACATTAAAATTTTCATGTGAGACACTCAACATAAAAATAAATAAAATAAAAAGTATGAGAATGTAGCTATTATAAAATTTTCACTTTATAATTTCATAAATGAAATTTCAATTTTTCCAGTTTGGAAAAATTGAAAAATAAGCCTTCGGAAAAAAACCGAAAAAAAAAGAACAGTTTTTTCCCCAATTTTTCTGTTTTGTTTTTTCCGAGCATTCCCATCTCTAGTTAGAACGTGGACAGACAAACCCAATGCATAAGCACTTTTCAACTTTGTTGAAAAGTGCTAAAAACTCACATTTTTGAATAATTTCATTTGAAAATAAATACATTTTTTCTATGTAAATTATAAAAAGGCAAAATTTTATCAAAAAACTGATGCAAATTTTGATAAAAACTAAGCAGCATAAATAATGCAACATTGCCCTTAAAAGATTAACAGAGTAAATTTAAAGAAGAGAGGATCATTTCATGCAAAATCATCTAATGGCAAACACCCCCAAACCTTTCTTATTTGGATAAAATTTAATAAATACTAAGAAATCTTCAGATAAATATGAGAATGTATATTTTTCATTTTTTAAATAACAAATATGTAGAAAATACAGCCTTTTGGAATTTAGTCAAAATCAACAAAAAGAAAGTTGTTTTATAATGAATTCAAATTGCTATGCATAATTATAGATCCCATTTTCTAAAAGGAAAAAAAAAAAAAAAAAAAAATACTGATATCAAATGAATGCAATTTACAATGTTTAAAATTTCAAGTAATCTTTATACATGAACAGAAAAATAAAGTACAATGCATAAAATCTGCATTTAAAGCATACAGGCATGAGACCACAGTAAGATTAAAAAAGAATAAAAACATGCAAAATAGGAAGTCGAGAAATTTAAAATTTCCAAAGAGTTTTAAATCATTTAGCATGAGTTAAAGTTGATATAAATGGCTAAAAAATCAGTTTAAAATCATCAGTATTTAAAGTAGATTGCTAAATAACTAAACAAAACACTTAATCATGACATTGAGAGAAATTGATTCACTTAAAAAATAAATGTTATTTATCGTAAAAGATTGAGATAAAATTATTTGTAGAAACACGAAAATAAACAATATAATATTAATAAAACAATTAAATATCAATGAGGAATTTTAATAAAAATATTTATTTTTGACTGTAATGAATAATTTCTGAAAGCAAGATATACAAGATATCATTTACAGTTATAGGAATTCTTCTGAATTAAAGTTGAGATATCTTAATTGAAAACACCATAAATAAGAATTATAATTAAGAGTTTATTGTAATTATTCAATATTGAAATTGATTTATTACTCAATTTTGAAATAACTAAAATTATCATTATGATATACTTATTTAAAGTAAATACCTAGTATAGATTCAACTACATTTGACAAAAAATTATTATCATTGATTTAAAATTAATGATTTATTTTTAAATTTGAATTACAAATTTTGAACTAATTTAAATTATTGGAAAAAAAATGAATTAATGGAATTTCTTAAGTAGAAAAATTTGAATAATTGACAATTAGTAAGAAAGAAAATAATATTATAGTTATTTTACCGATTAGCAATTAAAGAAACAACATTGAACAAGAAAGAACATTGTATGGTAACATTGACCATATAATGAGTGACTGTGTTTGAGCTTTTGGCACTTTTTAACACTTTCACTAGATTTTGCCGAAATACAAAAGCACATGCCTCTATCTTCTCTAAGAGAAAAGTGTGAGAGATGGCACCCAAAGAGACACTGCTCAATCTTTTCCCAAGTATACCACCATGGTTCCAGATCACAGATCTTTCTGAGTAAAATTGCAACCCCAAACTCCCAGGCAAGGGCCAACAGGAGAAAACCAGGACACAGAGAGAACTGAGAAAATCCCACCAATAGGTTACTAGATTCAATATACTTAATCCAATATCGTTTGATCCAAGGAGCCTTAAATATAGTAAAACTAAAATGAGACAAAGAAAAAAAAATTCTTTGTAAATATTTTTTTATCTGAGGTCAGTGGCACAGTACATGAAAATCAGACTTCCAGTACCTGATATCAGCTTTGCTCCAGAAATATATAAACTGCAATGCATTTGTGAAACATACTACAAGTGGAATATTGATTATCTGAACTAATAGGTGACTGAGAGTGTATGGATAAACAAAATTTCAAATAACTGATAATTTTCAGAAAACATACCAGAGCTTTATGAGCATAGAGAAACGTTTAAATAGGGACAATACACACATATATCTATGTATTTTGTACTACAATGCTTACAAGGGAACAAAATATTAAGGAATCAAGTGATCAAAGAAATCTGTAGGGACTCAAAAGTACAATACAGTAGACTCCCTAAAATCTGCACAGCTTGAGACCAGAGGTTGTGCGGATTTTAGAATTTTGTGGATTTCTTTTTGCTTTGTTTATATTTTTTAAAAAGTAATTTGAATGTAATAAATAATGAAATCAAAAGTATAATGAATGTTTACAATATACTAAAATATTAAAATAAGTAATAAACTAAAATAATAAAAATTTAGATAATTTTTTAAATGATTAAAAGCAAAGGTCAAGTTAAAAATCAATAATGTACAGTTAAATATTCATTATATAAAGATGAAATGTGCTTTCCCTAAATTATTCAAAGAAACTTGCCTCATACATTATTAATTTACATTAGGATCATAAAATAACAAAGCTTTATTTCAGGTTTAGCCCAGACTTAACTAAAAAAGCTTGATTAATACATAAATATACTTGGTAAGACTGATTACCAATGGTATCAGCAATATCTTGATATTTTTCAGAAATTATTCTTTCTTCATGAAAAAACATGAATTCAATAACCTTAACAAATACTACAAAATATATGGAATTGATATAAAACTAAAAAAGTCAAATCTTGCACCTACATCTGAACTGAATGTTTCATTGTTTACATCCGTAAATTATGTATGGATTTTAGAGAGTTGTGGATTTTAGGAGTGTGGATTTGGGGGAGTCTACTGTAATATAGATTTTAATTTTAAGAGAAGAAGTGCAAAATTTTCTTTTGAATCAGAGAAGGCACTAAATGTTTTAATGAAAGCAGATGTACTAGTCCAAATTTGACAGGAATAGAAGTGCTAATATTGCTTGCAGACATGAATGGAATTTCTGCAGTGCATGGTACGCAAATTTGAATTTTGCTTTCTGCAATGCATTCGGTTGAGTGATGTTTGGATAATAGATGCTCTATTATATTTTTTGCATATGAATTGCCCTTTCTTATTAGAATATGTTATATGCACTTTCTACATTGCATCTCCACATAATCTATTTGAAAAACAACTCTCATATTTTTTGTTCACTATCTGATCCAGTCAGTTTTAATAACTGTTTTTTAATTGAACACTTCCATTTATAAATGAACTTGCACTAGCTATATATATATATATATTTTCTAATCTCGTTTTAAAAAATGGGTGGCAATCAGGTTATTTTCATTGTTACAGAGAAAAGGAAGAATAACAGGAATTACTGTATCTTTACTGATGTCATTTTTTTTCCCTTGCAATAACTTTTTTAAAAAATTAAACAGAAGATATTGTTGCTATAAAGAAACACATGGACTTTTATTCATAAACTGTACATTTCAATATTTTTTTATTTTGCTAATGCTGAATTTGAAACAATTTCATAATGAGGTCCAAATGCTTCCCAATAAATGAAAATGACATATTTGAAAGGAAACCAGTATTGTTTTTGAGAATACAATATTTCACTGTAAATGCATCAAAATTGCATAAATATCTTAACTTTTTACTCACTTTTATAGAGATCAGAACCTCAATACAAGAGAGTGATATGCTGGCAATGCTTGTAGCTGGCAAACATTATATCCAATCACGAAGTTTATGTATTAATAACCTATTTATTGCATGTTAATATTTTTTTGAAGTGGGTGAACGAACATGAATGCAAAAAGTGAGCATGTAAACTTTGCAACATTGAAAATGTTAGAATATTGATATTGACAGATTTCATTGAAAGGGAAAAAAAAAAAGGGGGGGGGGATAGTGTCTTAAGTGATGTAATTTTTGCAAATGTTTCATTCAGCAATATCAAAAATCAGAATCTCGATTGATAACTTCATCCAAAATCACTTATCTTGATTACCCAATATGAATCTTAATTTTTCAATAATTCGAAAAAGGTGAAATCAATGGAACTTTGATTGAAGTAATGTTTGTTTTATGAGTTAGACTTGCAGTTAATGTAAGATTTTAGCATTTTTTTCCCATTGAACTTCAACAGCTTCTACCTTGTATTTATGAAAGCCAAAGATTTATTACTTACATGTTCGTTGTTCTTGAACTTGAGGATATTGCATTTGGGATAAATTCATAAGTCTTTGCTGATTGTGTTGCTGCAATACTGGTGGAATGATATCTGGAATTTCTCGAGACTGCAATAGAATTATAATTAACACATTAAAAATGGTTATGTTGATTATTTTGGGTCTAAAATAATTTTAAAATATATAAAAAAAATAATAGGTTATTTTATTTAAATAATTAGTTTTGCTTGCTAATAGGATATATCTTTTTATCAAACAATTTACAAATTACTCCATATAATATCTGGTAAATATATTTAATGTTTAATAATATTTTAATATTTTTTTGAGGGGGTTTTGTTGTGTTGGCCTGGCGCCGGCCGATACATTTTAAATATATCTTCCGAGGAAAACATCATTGTATGTGAAATTAAGATTTAAAATAATGTTTTGGAAGTTTGTAGTAATGTGTAATTTGAAAATATACAAAGATATTTCATATTTCAATATTTTGAGACACATGTGGTCCGGACATCGAATAATGTATTCATACACGGCAGGTGTCCAATGTTTTGATGGACAAATTGGTTTTCCTTTCATAAAAAAAATTTTGATAACAAAGAAAAATTGTAAACGGAAATGCCGTTCAATTGTTTAAATAAATGAAAAATTTTGTTGAACAACACAAATAACTAACAATACATGTCGGACATCAAATGGATTTTTTTGCTACGCTACGAAAATGGAGTGATTGGGCACGAAGAGAAAAGAGGAACGCACGGATCGGAGTGGAGGCTTTTTTTGGATCTGGTCGGCGAGTGACGAGAAGGTCAGCGACTTCGGACTTTGGTGCGAAACGGCGGCAGTGGAGCGAGGAATCGTCAATCGTGACGGGAAGGAGCGAGCAGGTGCTGCAAGGAAAGGAGACGGTCGGAATCGACGATCATGGAGAAGATTATGTTTAAGAGGATGTCACACGATTATCTTCCTGAAAGAGGAGTTCACTCATCAAGGCCTGGATGTTCAATTATGTAAAATTACTTAAGGTACCTATTTATTTTCATTCTTCCCCAGGGTCAAATTCAAGTGTGTTTTACAATCATGTGTTAAATATTAATATGACTTTTGTATTTCTTTAATGATAACTTAATTCTTGTTTAAATTTAAATAAAATGTAATTTATAATTCAATCCATGATTTAAGTCATTACTTATCATTTCCCACAGCAGCTTATTTCTTTTAGAATACTTTTGAATATGCAAATGATGTGTTTAATTCTCACTATACGATCCTAACTTTTGACATGATGATTGAAGATTTATTTAAGTTTAGTTTATATTTATGTTGAAGTTCGGTAGAATATATTTTATTCTACCACATGTTAGTGTCTACCCATCTTAATTTTAGGGATTGACACAACAAAATTACATATAAATAAAATGTTAAAAACTATTTAACAAAGTTCTATTTCTAATTAGATATGTAATATATCCTTGAAATAAAAAAAAATTCCATATTCATGCAGAAAAAGGCATTGATGATTCATTCAAAGAAATGTAAATCAGTTGATATACACATCACATACTTTAAGATCAAACAGCAATGTGTCTGTGTCAGCAGGTTGCAGTGTTACCAATTGGTTTTCTTAAAATTAAGATTGTTTGAATATAACTACTTTTTAAAATTAGTAACATTTCCTTTCTTCAATGACATACTTAATTAGACAGTTATTATAATATCAAAATAAGTGGTCAAGCAATCTGAATGAAAGGAACACAACCAATACGCAACACTAGTACATTAGCCATCCTGAAGTCAGATTCAGAGTAATCTGAGAAGTCTGAGTCAAACATTTTTTCCACAGACTCCAAACTACATGAGCAAACTACACAAACTACATGAGCAAAATTTGAAAATACTATTCCCTAGTTTTAATGAACTGTCAGGATGACCAAATATGGGATAAAAATAATTTAAACAATGTAGCATAACAAACTTAAGGGTTGATATAATCACACATTATGAAAGAAAAAACAAAGAGCATGAAGAAATCGCAAGATGATTAAGGAACAATCTTCTCATGAAGGATGAATTTAAAAAAGAAAGTGAGAGAAATGCTATGTTCTATAGTTTTTATCTCAACATGAAGATTGAAGATCCATTGAATGACAAAAGATTTGTGCAAAAATTCTATATGAACTCCAGTATTTATTAATGCCTTACATTATTGATGTGGATGAATTGTCATGATCTATTACGTATATTATTTGTTCCAGCAAATGAAAAATGCTGTATAAAAATTGAAAAACTAATAGATGCATCCATTTGTAATTTTCAGTCAAGTAAATCTTTAAGTAGTTAGAAGATAAAATCCTTTAGTTGTATATTTTGTTTTTCTTGTTTGCTGAAGGGAGAGTTGCTACTTCAGGCCAAATATATTATTTTGCTAGATTATTATATAACATATTTTTAATGATTATTCCTGCCAAATCTAAATTTTTCTCATTTAATTTAGTATTTTCCTTCTTTAAAAATTTATTATTATTTTTTTCTTCTCTATTCTTAAAAATTAATTGATTTCTTTCTTACATACATTTTTTTTTCATCTTGGCATTACACTAGTAAAATTATCTCTGATGTATTTATACAGAATGGATGTCGTTCTTTTTCGACATGATTCTAGAAGCTACCAGAATTTCTCAACTGCCTTTTTGGAATGTAAATTGCTCAGTTTTGATTATACCATCATCTTTTCTGAAAGGTTTGACTGGGTGGAGTCTATTTATAATTCACCTTTGTGTTCTTTGGAGTGGATTTATAACCATTTTGATGACTCTGGAACACAACCTTTCAGTGATATTATCTGAAAAAAAATAATTATAGTATCAGAAGATTGACTTCTGATTTTATAAAATTTTGCCATCAACATGGATTTCACTTCATAAAATGCTTTATCAAAGTGAATCTCAGTACTTTTGTGAGATAATGTGTAGTACTGTCATGAAGGAATTCTAGATGGTCTATCTACAACAAGCTTTATTTACAAGTATAGTTATTAAGAACTAAACAGAAAAGGTTTAAATAATGAAGTAGATTTATACAATTTAGAACATAAGTAAGCTCTGTTCACAGTATTGTCCGTGGGTTGATGGCCAAAGTACTCCATACACTATTTTCATTAACCAAGAATTCTATACGAAATATCTAAGAAACTTCCAAAAGCATAAAATATGCTTTTTATATCCATCTTAGCATAAAATATGATTTTTATTCTGTCAGATGGAAAGATCTGAAGTGGAATTTATTGCAAGTTTAATTGGGTTGTTAAAGATTTCGATACATAAAATATGTTGGTTTGTATTAGAGGTGGATATTTAGGGAACACTTCTACTATTGAAAACATTGATCTTAAAATACAAAATAATTTTATAAATATTGTCATTCATTAAAGCATTTAAACAGCCATCAGACTACATGCTATATTATAACGCTTAGTACTTTCAAATGTATAAACTAAAAATTAAACTACATCTTTTGAGACTTTCTTTCTGTTATGTCTCAAGCAAACCTTGTCTTGTCCCTCCTCTCCAATTTTCTTGGCTGATTTAAATAATGAGTTTGGTTATGCAATAGGGTGGATCGAAATTTTTTTTTTTTTTCACAGTGTCAAAAACCTACCTATGCGGAAAAGATGTTCTCTTGGATGGAGATTAAGGGAAAAATAATTAAAAAAATTAATTTTAAATTTTACTACTGCCACAATGAGGTTGAATTTCGAAAAAAAGTGAAAAAAGACCTAATTTTGGCTAGATGATTTTTGATTCAAAATAATAGTTTAAAAAATTATCCAAAACCTACCTATGCGTAAAAGATGTTATATTATATGCTGAGTATGAGAAAAATAATTAAAAAAATTAATTTCAAAATTTAAAGCTGCCGCAATGTGGCTCAAATTTATGTATTTAAATGTTTTTATGTTTTTTTTTTTTTTTTTTTTTTTTTTTTTTAAATAAAATATGAATTTTAGAATTTTTAACATTTTTTGCAATGAGGGAATATTTGATTGATTACAAGATAAAAACTTTAGTTTCTTATTTAACAGCTTCATTAGTATTAAATCAAGAAAAATCATCAACATTGCAATTGGCGATAATGACGTTCGGTATTTAAAATCGACATGAGATTTTGTAATTCAATTTGATATTTATAAAACCATCTCTTATATACTATGGTCCATACACAGCAGAAATGCTTTTTGATTATTAGTTTTGTAGAATGAGCGTTGCGTGAATAGATATTATTGATAGTAGATGTTATTGCCACTGGAATGATTGTTGGATTTACCTATTGCTTCTGAAATCATGTCGCTACTAAATCCGTCAGTTAGTAGAGGTTCGACACATTTTCCTATTTAATCAAATCTATGTAATCCGTCGCAAAAGGTCAAAAAGCTGGTAAATGGAAAATATAGATATTTTTTAATGTAATGATTAGGATTACAGCAGATCGTTTGATTTCACTCGCGCGCTTTTAGAATTCATATACTGACATAAATGAAAATACAAAAAGCTTCTAACATGCTGCGAATAATCTTTCTATTTCACTATTGAAACATTTGTGCTTAGCCGCGGTTCCATCCACGCTGCAAAAAGATGACATAGTGAAACCTCATTGGTGTGTAACTAGCACAAAAACCATTGTAGTGGACGCTTGAAGATCAGGTCCATATTTCAAATAACACATCCTTCAACATCTATATTAACAGATATTCCGTCACAACCGATCGCAACCAACTTTGTTACATGTTATATTATTGTTAACACATGACAAAAAAATGTACGTCGTGTTTTCAAATTGTTTAGTACTTTCCCAGAATTTACATATATGTGGCCGATGTATTCAGAACCAAGTTCTTTTTTCAAGCTCAAGTCTCCTATTATGATTTTTCTTCTGTTGTTTTCTAGTGATGTAGTCTGTCTTTACACCCATCAAAGTTTAAAGAAAATGGCCATTATCATAATCTTTTACAAATGACTAAAGAGAATGACTAAAACGATGGAGTGGTCTTTGGTTTGGTTTGTCATGCCGATTTTTTTTTTCTGTCAATAGCATTCGATTCATAGTTTTGTGAGATAATGCCCAGATATAATGCCCACATCGAGAAGTGCACCAGACACGATGGCAGCATCTGCTTGGTCGGAAATGTCCAAACTGTCCAATATTCTGGCTGATGCCAATCTTCGTCACTACAGGTGATGTTACACCTAGCTCGGCAGCATTTTGGCTTTTCAATGATAGCTGATGATGCAGAACAGTGAGTTTGCTCTCAATACGTCGATTTAGTTTACACTCAATATTCATATTCAAATCTATTGAACTGAAAAAAATATTCAGTATTTTCGGAAATGGTCCAAAAGACTGTAGTAGCTTTCAATATCTTATTTTGTTTTACAAGAATTAAGAAGAGCGCAATATTTATCGTGAAACAGTTTAATTTTTCTTAAAATGCTGGTGTGGTAAATTATTGAGATTGAATCTCATTTACAGGTCACTTGTAACTTATTATCAACTCCTTCTCACTGGCAGGAAATAAACAGATGTTGACCGATTCCTTTCTTCGATTAATTTTTAAGTACTAATATATAAGTTTTATAACTTTTTGTAATAGGGAGCATATTTACCGGCAAATCAAAGCCAGACCCAAATAGGATGTAATTCATATCTCTCTGTCTCTGTCTCTCTTTTTATTTATTTATTTTTTTAACAACGCCATGGTACAGTAATATTCAAGGTACACTAAGCTACACAATACACAAGCAGACAAATCCTAACTGAAAAAACTGGAACTGCCAGTTTTTCAAAACTTTAAATCACTTGCAGCAGTATTAAATTTCGAAATTAGATTATTTATTTATTTTTATTTTTATTTTACTTAATATCCATGCAATACAATATTTCTTACGCAAAGGTAGGTTTTGATTGATATTAAAATGATTATTTTGCGTCAAAAATAAATCTAACCAAAATTAGATCTTTTTTCATTTTTTCAATATTTTATCGAATTTTCAACTTTTTTGTGGCAGTATTAAATTTCGAATTTTTTTCGATGTATTCAGAACCAAGTTCTTTTTTCAAGCTCAAGTCTCCTTCTATTATGATTTTTCTTCTGTTGTTTTCTAGTGATGTAGTCTGTCTTTACACCCATCAAAGTTTAAAGAAAATGGCCATGATCATAATCTTTTACAAATGACTAAAACGATGGAGTGGTCTTCGGTTTGTTTTGTCATGCCGATTTTTTCTGTCAATAGCATTCGATTCATAGTTTTGTGAGATAATGCCCAGATATAATGCCCACATCGAGAAGTGCACCAGACACGATGGCAGCATCTGCTTGGTCGGAAATGTCCAAACTGTCCAATATTCTGGCTGATGCCAATCTTCGTCATACAGGTGATGTTACACCTAGCTCGGCAGCATTTTGGCTTTTCAATGATAGCTGATGATGCAGAAAAGTCAGTTTGCTCTCAGTACGGCGGTTTAGTTTACACTCAATATTCATATTCAAATCTATTGAAGTGAAAAAAAAAATAGGCAATACTTTCAGAAATGGTCCAAAAGACTGTAGTAGCTTTCAATATCTTATTTTGTTTTACAAGAATTAAGAAGAGCGCATTATTTGTCGTTTTGTAATAGGGAGCATATTTACTGGCAAATCAAAGCCAGACCCAAATAGGGTGTAATTCATATCTCTCTGTCTCTCTCTCTCTCTTTATTTTTATTTATTTTTTTTAACAATGCCATGGTACAATAATGTTCAAGGTACTCTAAGCTACACAATACACAAGCAGACAAATCCTAACTGAAAAAACTGGAACTGCCAGTTTTTTAAAACTTTAAATCACTTGCAGCAGTATTAAATTTCGAAATTAGATTATTTTTTTTTTTTTACTTAATATCCATGCAATATAATATTTCTTACGAAAAGGCAGGTTTTGATTGATATTAAAATGATTATTTTGCGTCAAAAATAAATCTAACCAAAATTAGATCTTTTTCCATTTTTTCAATATTTTATCGAATTTTCAACTTTTTTGTGGCAGTATTAAATTTTGAATTTACAGTGAAACTCGTTTAAGATACGAATCAAGGGACCGAAAGCATTTCGTATCTTAAGCGGGATCGTTTCTTATCCGGATTTCATGGATTCTTGAATAGTAATGCATAAAACCAGTGCAGACTGTTATTAACGTATTTCAGCCATTTATATTTCTCATATAATCCATTTTTAACAATTTTTAGAGTTTAACAATTCGAATTTAAGGATTTTGAAATAAAGAATAACTTTATTTTTCACCAAAATTTTATTGAATATCTGTTTATACAGTAAAAAAAATAAAATGCCTTTATACAGTACTCTTTGCTAAAAAAAAGAAAAAGACAACAAAACGAAAATTTTATTAATTTTTAGAAAACAGTAACTAAAATACTTTACATAATTAAAGGGGAAGAATAATAAATTTTCAAAATATTTTTTTGAAAAACAAGCGAAATGCATCCAAGGAACAATAATTATTCGATACACTATAAAAATCGTGATATAGTTTTAGTTTCTTAAGAAAAAATCATTAACTTGGTTTAGTGCAACACAGGGCGAGATTTTATTACGAAGTTTTCTGCCTTGGTAAAGTGATAGAAAATATCTTCAACGGAGCGACCAGCATCCACCGAAGAGGCATACCGTCGAAGTAAGCTGAACGAGCTCATTACAGATGTGAAAGATGGTATGGCTGATACACCAGTTTCTTTATTCGCGTCGTCTTCTACTTCTTTTGAAGACCTAAGTTCATCAGAACTTTTGACGTCCGCGATTATATTCGTGATACAACGAACTTCATTTGTCACATCCTGATCGTCAATTTTGACAAATAAGTGCTAATCTTTGCATTCTTTTTGATACTGCTCTTATTCTGTGATGTTAATATTTTGTAAAGTGTCGCGAAAAAGCCAGTGACAAAAAGAAATTCATAAAAAAGGCACTCCTGAGGATGATTTCTAGTAATAAATATAAATAATATAATAATAAAAAGCACCTAGATAAGCAATACAAAAACTAAAAAGCATAAACATATAAACTGATTTCACCGAGCAACTTTATTATCCAATGAGCAGAAAAAACAATCAATGAAATTTCAGATCCATCCACTGCTCCGTAAGAAGTGTGATGGTAAAAGAAATGAAAGCGGTAGTTGTTTTTGTATTTTGTTGAAAAAGAAATGTCAACCAATCAGAATTCAGCGTGCAAAAGCAGCGGAAAAGAAAATATTTTAGCGAGAAAAAAAGTAAAAAGATAGTATCTTATGAAAAATAAATAAGATTTTACATATTCTGTCCTAAAGACACGCGATAAACTGATTACATAAGCATCATTTCGTATATTAAGCGGGTTTTTTGACATCAAGGGACCAATTTTCTTCGTATATTAAGCGGGATCGTATCTTATGCGTACGTATATTAAGCGGGTAATTTTACACAGGTTTAATAGGCAGTTTTCAAGGGACCCAAGATAATTCGTATATTAAGCGGGATCGTATTTTAAGCGGGCGTATCTTAAACGAGTTTCACTGTATTATTTATTATTATTTTTTACTCAACCTCCATACGATATAACATCTTTTCCGCATTGTTGGATTTTAAAAATTATTAAAATAATTAGTTTTTGACAAAAATAACCTAACCAAAATTCGGTCTTTTTTCAAATTTTTTCGAAAATTCAACCCATTTGTGGCAGCATTAAATTTTTAAATTATTTTTTTTTTATTATTTTTCCCTTAATCTCCATACAATAGAACATCTTTTCCGCATAGGTAGATTTTGATGAATGGTAATTTTTTTTTCGCCATAGACAATCGATCCACCCTATTATGCAATAGAAGATTTAAATATATTTTATTGCATAATTTAGTTAAATGCAAACAGGTATTTTACTAGCACCCGAGTTTTCAATGTCTTCTTATTCAACTTCATATCTAAGTTTCTTTTTTATTCTTAAAAGATACCCCTCCCACCTCACCATCAAAAAAATTTTCTTTTAGAATGTGACTGAAATCTTAAAGCTCATTTTATGCTATTAACTGTACATCTACGTTTCTCAAAGGAAAACATTTTTTTTTTCTAAATATTGCTATTTTTAATCTAATTTATCTTTGCTAAATTTACACAATTTAAGTGTCTTCTTAGCTTCAGATATGCTCATCAATGCATAAAATTTGCATTCGACATGCATATTTATTATCATGACCTAGACTAGACTCGTAATGTCTCATGACTGCTCAGATAAGACTTAAAAATAGAAATTACTTACATCCAATAATTTGCAACACTTATATTACAAAAATGAGAAAATATTATATTATATTTGTTCTAAAAACCCAATTGTTTAAAACTGTGACAACCCAGCTGGTAACAGAATAAAATCATAATGCAAAATCCCTAATTCCAATTTGGGAATGCGAGAAAAACTAAAGCTTATTAAACCCAATAAACACAGAGCAAAAAAATGTATTGCCAATTATTCATTAGCATACATAATAAAAATAAATCAGTGGAGAAAATTACTTAAGAATATGTTATATTTGAGGCTTTGAGGAATGATGAAATCCTCAGTAAATCTCAACTAGTCAAGTTATTTAAATAGTAAAAGTACATTTTTAGCTCAAATCTGCACTTCTAGCTATATATCTATATAACAATTAATGGATTTACATAAGCCTTAAAAAAAGAGGGAGAGGGGGAAGAAAAACTAACTAGTTTTTCTCAAACCAACTAATTACAGACAAATTAGTAGTATGTAGCTACATAGATTTATAACTTATACAAAAAGTTGGGTTGATTAAAAATGTTTGTTATTTTAAAAATTTATTAATTCATCATTTTTCTACAGCTTTGCTTGTTGCTTCTGCATAACTTGGATTTTGCATTTTTCAATAATGTTTGTTATTTTAAAAATTGTTAATATAACATTAGGGTAACAATAAAACATTAGGGGATAAAATAATACATTAAAAATAAAACATTAAAATAAAACATTAAAATAAAACATTAAATAAAATATTAGGGAAATAGTAAAACAAAACATTAGGGGAAAAGAATAAAAAAAACCAGATTAAAAAAAAACCAGCATTTTTTTTTTTTTTTTTTTTTTTTTTAAACCATTGGTTTAAACCAAACAACCCTGGTTTAAAATCAAAAATGAGTCAATATAAGCAGTTTGGATTTGAGGTTTTTTCACCAACTCCTATTTTTGTTAATTTATTTTTGCTATACGAATTGGTCCTATGAAAAAGTTGTCAGTATTAAGGTTGTAGATATAATTAAGAAGATGTAAATAAATTTAATTAGATTTAATCGCTTAAAAATTGACAGAGTTATATATTTTTTTCACCCCCCTTTTTATTTTCGTTTTTAATTTTTTTCATCGGTAAAAGTTGGTGCTATCAAAAACTTCTAAATACAAAAGTTTTAGATAATTTTGAGAACATTTTTACAAAATTTATTTAGACTTAATATCTTGAAAATTGACGAAGTTATGAATTTTTTTCTCCCAAAAACACTTTTTTCACCCCTTGAGTCCATTTCTAAATTTATCAA
Source organism: Maratus speculifer (assembly GCA_964019185.1). Lineage (NCBI taxonomy): Eukaryota > Metazoa > Arthropoda > Arachnida > Araneae > Salticidae > Maratus > Maratus speculifer. The sequence continues at coordinate 177,802,938 of OZ025295.1, read as the reverse complement.
AAGTCTGTCACGCATAAACTTTTGGCCCATTTTTAAGAAGTAATATAAACTTTAAACAGATTCGATATCTATTTTAATTAAGAAGTTATGGCATTTTTTCGATTTTCACAAAACCCCTCCCTATTTCCACCCCCTTGGACCGATTTTGCCCATTAACGAACTTAGCCGAGATTTTATAACCCTTGATTTTATGTATTAGTTTGGAAGAGATTGGAGCAAAACTATAGAAGTTATCGTGTCCATAAGAAAGTGATATATATATATAAACTTTTTTACTGATGGTAATTTTGGGGTCTAGAGGTCATGATCGGTGTAGATCTGCAAAAATTTTTCAGAAATTCCAACATTGGTGCGATCGCAATAGGTAGTATTTCATATGAAATCTACCTAAAATCTAAATAGTATAAAGAGTTGTGTTTAAAGAATAAAATTGAAGTTTTTAATTTTCTAAAAAATAATAGTTAAAGAGCAGCAGCTGAAAAATTTTAAAACAATAAAAACTTGTGTGAACAATATTTTAAAAAGAAAATCTGGATATCTACAAAGATTTGAAGAAAATGAGCTCAGTGTTGGCTTAAGTTTAAAATATATAAAGTTTCAATTAAGTTTATTAGTATAAAAGTATTTATATATTTTCCCAGTTTCTCTGCTTAGATAATAACACTTATTATTTTTCAAAGAAACTGTAGAGTTTCAATGACTTGTTTAAAGTTGTTACAATGTTTTGAAGTTTACTTAAATATGTATTTAAAGTTTCAATATATTGTTTTTGAATGTTAATCACTTACTAAAAGGAAGCTGGACTTTATTTGCAGTAGTACAAAGTGTGTACTTTTAACTAAGCCTGTCATGCAACATCACAGTTTGCTGTGTTGACATTGTAGAAATGGTTGGTTGGATTCATGGTTGAATGTGTGAGTAGTATAAAATCTCCTCATGCCAGTTAACCTGCAGATAATTGGTTTTGCAGCTTCCCTCTTGCCAATTAAATTTGCATATTAATCTTTAACTGTGTACTTTAACCTTTTCCTTTTGTATTTAAGCCAGGAGCAAGGCCACCTTATCATAGTATAAAGGCCTCGCATTCAGGAGAAAATCTATTGTTGAAATTGTCCCTATAGTTGCCAACTTATTATGACTTTGTCTCATAAGTAACGCCACCTGGTGCATACTACTGCTAATAATCCATGCACAAATTCATAAGAAAAAAATGGAAAATATTTCAGTTTCTCACATTAGATGGCGCTACCAACGGAAAAATCATGTGGTTTCTGACCACGTGTACTGCGGTCAAAGGAAACATGGCAAATGACAAGCCTTGTTATTATGATAAGGTAGCCTTGGCCAGGAGATTATTTTCTAGGAAGGCAGCATGGGAAGTGAGTACAATGAGAATGCACTTGGCAGTCTTCTGTATAGCTCTGATTTGGCTCTTACAAATTGATGTTTAATGAGATTGTTATGCTGTCAGGAACAGTCATGTTTTTAGTCACCTTTTTTTAACCATGATACCAGCCATCCCATGGAGTATTTGAAGTTAGAGGATTGTTTCAATTGTTTTAATTAACCATTTGTTACTTTGTTATTGAAATGAATAAATTTGTTCAAGTTCTACAATTTTGTTATCTTAAATTATGGCTTGACACACCCAGTGTACACCAGAATTTACACTTAGGCATAATTGAAGCCTAGAGCAGACCCAACATTTAGGAATTGAAAAATTCAAAAAACCAATTATTTCGAAGTAAATCAAACAACTTTTGAATGGTTTAAAAAAATGCGTGGGATAAATGCTCATGTTTCTGGACCTTTGTTATAAGAAGCAGCTTTAGAGCTTAAAAAAAAACTCAATCTAGAAAATTTTATTGCTTCTAATGGCTGGTTGGAATTTTTAAAGAAAAAAAAATTAGATTTCTCAGAAAATTTGGTGTGAAGAGACTCATGATGTTGACATGGAAACAGTAGATTCCTTTTAAAAGACAGATTTCCGATTTACTGGAGAATTACAAGAAAGAAGATACATTCAATTCTGATGAATGTAGTTTGCTTTAGCGAGCAATGCCAATCAAAACATTAGTAATGGCTGGAGAAAGATGGAAAGATTTCTAAGGAGAGAATTACCATTTTGCTTGCTTGCAGTTCAACAGGAGAGAAACTAAAACCTCTTGTGATAGGAAGAGCTAGAAAATTGCGCTGTTTTAAAAAGGTTAACATCAAGAATTTACCAGTCTCGTGGTATGAAAACAAAAAATCCTGGATGACATTCTCTATTTTTTACTGAACGGCTTACACAATTAAACAAGCAGATGAAGCAAAGAAAGATAAATATTTTATTATTTATAGATATTTGTTTAGCACATACAAGAGATTTGTCGTTTTCAAATGTGGGAGTAAAATTTCTACTACTTAATACCACACCACATTTCAGTTGCTAGATCAAGGAATAATTCATGCATTCAAGCTACATTATAGAAAATTCTTGCTCCAGGTTATAATTTCTAAAGCAAAAGAATGTAAATCAGCAAATGAAATTGCTTCATGTATAAATGTCTTCGATACCATAATGTGGATTAATGATTCATGGAATTTAGTACGCCAAAGTACAATTTCAAAATGCTTTGAAAAATCTGGCTTTTGCAAATAATTTCTGAAGATATGAGTGATTCACCATCTGCAAATGATGACAATCTTTCCAATATTCAAAATCTTATAAATCAATTGCCTTTTGAAGATGAACCAGTGAATGATGAATTATTCATGAATTTTGACAGTGATATCCCAACATGCAATACTTCAATTGATCAAGAAAGTCTAAAACAAGAAATTTACGATATGTTTAAAAATTAAAAAGAAAGTAAAGAAGATTGTGTTATTGAAGATGAAGTTGAAATCTAAGAAAATGATGAAATTTCAGGAGCAGAAATGTTAAAGATGTGCAAAAAAATGAAAACTTGTGTTCTAAATAACTGCTCACCAATACTGAATTTGTTGAGGCAACTTGAAAGTTAAGTATGACTAAAAACAATTGGTAAAAAAAAAAAAAAAAAAAAAAAAAAAAAAAAATGTTTCAAGCAATGAAAAATTTCAGATTTTTATTTTTACTGTAAATGAAATTTTATAAAAGTTTGAATAAATTTTTTTAAATGAATAGTTTATTACTGCCAGTTATAAAAATGTTATCATTAAGCAAACAAAATAAAAATGCATATTAATTACAGTGTACCTTATGGTTATATACAGTGCCATGCGAAAGGGGGCATTTGTCTGAGGTACAAAAATTTAAGAGGCACCAAATTTGTACTACGAATATTATTTTTAGAAGGTCACAAAAAAAGTTGGAAAGGAGCGGGGGAGGGGATCGCCAAATTGAAACTTTGTCCTGGGGGCAGGTTTTTCTTTGCACGCACTTGGTTATGTGTTACTTAAATCAATCACTATGGAATATCTTCAAATGAATTCAAAAGGAATAAGGTGAGTTTTAAGTCAATTATCTTCTTTGTAGTATATTTTAATCCTTTAAAGGGCATTGGTATATTTATTTATGAAACCTTAAATTTAATTTTTAATTGATACAATGAAATCAGACTTTTAGTATAATTTATACTATCATATATACAAAATTTAATGTATACTATTTTTCCTGTTTATTATATATGCAAAATATAGTTTCTTCTTACCGTCAAATAGATTTGTATATAAATTTTGGTGTCACTCTAAGATTTTACCAATGGAAGTAATTTCCCTTGAAAGGGCTAAATTAGAAATTCAATTATTGTAATTGCTTTCATTACTTAGCATGCTGCATTTTTCCCATATGTATATATTATTTTTTGAGGATCACAAAAAATTTGGCATTCCTTACAGACATTTGATAAAGTGACCACCTCTATATAGTGACCATTTTAGCCGGTCCCGAGGTTGGTCACTTTAGGCAGATTCTACTGTATATGTATCTAAAAAAAATTGTGAGTGAGTGATTCTGAATGCGAGTACATGTAAATTTTATCTTAAAAACGGTACTAGCGATTTAGACTAAACTTTGTATTTCACAATTTTTGGGCATGAAAAGACCATTGGCTTGGCTGCATATTCGAGAAAATAAGATAGAAGGGTCATTTTGGTCATGGTTAAGCTAATTATATCTATAAAACAACTCAATCGATTTTAATTAAATTTTGTATCTAACTGTTTTTGGGAATGAGAAAACTATTGGGCTAGGTCACTTGTTCGAGAAATTTTGATTAATCGGTCATTTTTGGGTCACTATGAGCAAAGTTAATATATATTTTTTGTAATAAGCCGTATTTTTACAATCAATCTTAAAACAAGACTTAAACATGTTCAATTTTTTTTTTTTTTTTTTTTTTTTTTTTTTTGGGGGGGGGGGGGGGCATACAGTATATCCTCCTCAGTCCTGATGTTGCCTGTAAGAGACACTAAAGAACAACCTTTAAACTATTTTAAATGCTTCAAAAATTGTTAAAATTATTACTAAATCTTTTTAATAAGTGTGTGTACATAATATGCATCGATATATAGATCGTTATATCTTTGAGATGTTTTATAGTCATTTTAAACATGTTTTTGTCTTCCCTCGTGAAATTTGTCTTAGATTGGGGAAGTTAAATAATATTAAATATACAAAAATGTTAGCACAAAAAATTATTGATTTTACCACAGTTAAAATAAAACTTGACACTGACAAGAATGCTTTTTGCACCTCCACTCTTTTTATTGAATTTATATAATTGAAATGAACTTATTTTTTGTAATAATTTTATCTTTATGATTCAAGCTATCTTCACTTAATTTCATTACACCATAAGCTATTACATATATTTCAACCAGTTTGATCATAAATGATGTTTTAAATCTCTTTCCACTATAATGTGAACAAAATATAAATAATAAATTCAATAATGGATAAGCAAAGATAACTGCTTTGAGCTACATGAAATTAACCAAAGCATAACTCAGAAAAGTTAATTTTATTAACTTTTTTATTAACTCATATTTTGCAATCAACAACAAGAATAAAAATTTTCAGACTAGAAAGATGTTTGGCAAACAATTCTTAAAATATAAATAAAAATAAATAAATAAAATACTCACAAGTGTTGATGTATAATCCGGAAGAAATGAATTATTAGTTGGAATAGCAGGTTGTGTGAATCTCTGAACATTGAAATTTGTTCTTGCTCCCAGATGATTTTGTAATGAAATTGCTTTATTCAAACTTGCTGAAAAATAAAAGGATAATTTATAGTGGAGCATTTAATCATATGTATAAACAAAACAATTTTATCTATCACAATTATATTTCAAAGAAACAATTATAAATTCATATTGTACAAGTCACAAATTTGTAATGTAATATACATTATCTATCACAATTATATTTCAAAGAAACAATTATAAATTCATATTGTACAAGTCACAAATTTGTAATGTAATATACATATGAGGACCTCAAGAGCCAAAGGACAAAAATTCGATTTGGAGTAAATTAAAAGATAATTAACATTAAATTTGAACATAATAATTGACTAAACTGTAATAGGAAATTGCTACTTGTTTCATTGTGGCCTTTGAATTCTTATTTCAATAACTGTAAAAAAGTAAAGCACAATTTTCTTTATATTTATAATTAATATTGATAATTATTGATAATTATCAATAATTATTGGCAAAAGCGATTGAAAACATCAAACTTTATGATATTTGAAAATAGATATTGAATATATATATTTATCATGATACATATTCTATCCATGATATGATATACATATGACCGAACATTGCCCATTTGTATGAAACAATAAATACATTGCCAGAAAGTTTTTTTTTCTTATTTAAATTACACCAAGATTCTTATGACAACAAAATAGCTACATTATTATTTTCTTAATACTAGAGTGCCAACTTGCTTATAGAAAACTAGGCTATAACAAACAAAAGTCCTGATCTCTACATTCTCATTATCAAAGAGTGACCGATAAAAAAATAAAAATATTTATTACAAAATAAGCAAAAGTACATATTGAATGCAAAAAACAAGTATAATAAAATATTTAACTTTGCATATTTTATTACTTTAATAGAACATATACAAGGATGTTTATGGGTGTTGATAAAAATATTCTGAAAGTTTTGTAGATTTAATGGAAAAACTTCTGAAGCAGCAGGATTAAAGGTAGAAATTTTGATGACATTTTACAACATGATAGTACAAAGGAGGAAATTTTAAAAATCATAATATTTTATAAAAAATAAAAAAAATAAAAGTTTAATAGTTTAACACAATTAGCAGCCTGTGCTTTGTCACTGCTTGCAATTTAAAAATCCTGCTCAATAAATATTCCAGATTATTATTTTCAATATTAAATTATGAAGTGCATCAAACATCTCATTAATGAAAAAATTACAAGATTAACAAATTCCACTATAAGAGTTGTGAGAAATAGTAAAAATACAGCCTTCTTGATATTACTCACTTGTTTCAAAAGAAGGTTTAAGGTGTATACTTTGTGTGCAGTTGTTAGCAAAACCCGGCGGAGGTTCTCTCATTTTTAAAGATGGCAAGGGTGCACAGGTTGGATTTCTATTGTAAGAATCACACATTTCATAGGATGTGGGGGATCGATGATTGCCCAGAGGACTTCTATTTAGAGCAGATTCTATGTACTGTAATTTTTGTTTTTCTTTTGCTTCAGAAATTAGAAGTGTTTGCAGACCTTTTAACGATTCTTCACAAGGATCAAATCCTAAAAAACAAATTTTAACAATATAACTTTTAAATATGGCAGATTATGATATAAATAACTTTAATAAATGAATCAAGACACAATATGAAAAAAAAAAAAAAAATGATGGCTGTAACCGCAGTTAAAATTGATGAAAGAGAAAAATACTGTTTAAATTCATAAAAAGTTTTTAATTGTATGGGATATTTTGTTTTAAGAGATCATCTCCACATTAAAATTGAACCTAACTTTTTAAAGTTCAATAGTAATATCAATTTTATTGTAATATTTAAAGTTTCCTATGCTAAAAAATCTGGAATTCAAAATCAATTTTGATTAAGTTAGTGATATAAATTAGAAGAAAATAAGCTAATCAATGTTAAATGGCCATTATTCAACTATAGCTCAAACAAAAAATTATTCCACCACTTTGTTTTATATGATATTTTGAAAAGATACAAACATAACTAACAATGCATGCAAATTTTCTATAAACATTTCAGTAATATTTATTATTACAATTATTAAAAATTCATACATAGAAACATTTTTTTATCACCTCATGGTCTATCCCTTCCCCTTAAATTACAAATTATTTTTTCACTTCTGATCTAAAGTTGTCAAGTTATTAGTATATATGTAAAATCAACAACCTTAATTGGGCCATTCTCAACTTGTAGGTTAAAGTTAAAAATCATTTTTCTGCTATTCCACACATGCTGAATATAGCAAATAAACAATATATTTATGGATTTCCCAATGAGTATTGTTACACCAATTTAGAAATAGATCATTATTTTAGCTGCAATATTATATAATTTTTCTAAAATATGTTTCTTAATATTGATTCAGTCCTCAAAAATTAACTCTTATTTTTGAAGGTGCAAGCTTTTTATATATATGTAGTCAATTCCCATTAGTGATTCTGTTTTTGCCTGAAATAACCAAAATCTGCATTAACCGATGTAAGCATTTCAATGGGTAAAAATATATCTTGCTTTGAATTAGTTTTCAATTTTTTGAATGTATAAATAAGATATGTTTTTATATTAATATAAACACTTTTTTTTTTTTTTTTTAATTTAGCAATCAGTAAAAACACAAATTTAGGAAAACATTGTTAATGTAAAATAATTACCCAGAATAAATAAAATATGAAAAGAAATTATCAAATAAAATGTATTTTTAAGTTAGTCTTTTAGAAACTGAAAATAGCATCATGAAAATGAAGAAATCAATTTACCTAAATCAGGATCATCATCTCGTGCATTAGATCTTGTATTACTATGTTCTTGATTCAATATTAAACTATCTTGAACTGAATTTTTTGGAGCTAAAATTAAAGACAAAATTATAATTGCACAAAAAATATGATGAAGATGGGAAAAAACAAAAAGCAAAAAAATAATTGGTTTATATAGTGAAATACATCTATAATAATAAAACAAAGTTTTGCTTTGTCTCTGTTTATCTGTGTGTGCGATGGGTAGCAAAATCTACTTCACATAGAGGTTTCAAAATTTATGTGATGATAGTCCAAGACATGTTCTGATGCACCTGATATAGCCAGATTTTTTAAGGGCCAGGCCAACTGGATCGTTAACATTTTTTGCACTAAATAGTTAACAAGTTGACCTCTTTTCATCCAATTTTCTTTGTTTTGAGGGACCTTTCTACATTTACAACTTACTCTCACCTTTCTATTTTCCAGTTAACACCATGGCCCTTTGGCACTCAGTACAGAGCCACTTCACTAAATTTTTAAGGAAAATTGTTAATAAACAAAGTGTGCAAATAAATTGCTAACAAACAGAGTTTAACAGACGTATAACCAAACAACTAATTGTACATCATGGTGGATCTGATAAATGATTTATAACCGTTAAAAGGAACTTTATTATCTGGGGAGATAGAATTTCTGGAAAACACCATGGCAACACTTTTTGCTGCATTAACTTTGCTGTGAAACTTTCTAAGCCAAATATAAAGAGTTTGATGGTAGAACTGGAGTTGTTCTATCACGATGTGTGGCTGTTTGTGACTGTAAGCGATGGGTGTGTCATCTGCATGTAATACTAAAAGGATGTGGGAAAACTTAGGAGTATCATTTATGTATAAGTTGAAGAGTTATGTTAAGATGAGGCAGCTCCAAGAGATGTTCGCCTTGATATTGCAAGAGGAAGAAATAGAACTATTGACTTTAACAGAAAATGTTCTATCATTTAGATAGTTCCAAAAATTAAGAATTAGTTGAAAAGGAGCATTTAATAAGATTAGTTTATAAATGAGAGCTTTATGCCAGGCTCTTTCAAACACAGGTCAAGCGGCCTACGGCACCATATAACAGCATGTTAATGTATATAGCATGTGCTGGAAAGAATGAAAGAAACAAATTCAATTAAAATTGCCTGGCGTTGAAAGCAGCTGTCAATTTTTTTGAAACAAACTGCAAATAGATTTATTTAAAAGAGGAATCTCAAAATGAAACTTTGGAATGAGTTCCCACTGGCATGCATGGAGGAACGCCATCTGTTAGAGAAGACTACTACAAAACTGATAGACAAGATTAGTTTCAGATGGCGTTTACAAGTATGCTTACTATATAGGCCTACAGCGCATGTTTTTATTTTATAATCACATACATATGCTGTAACTTACAGTGAATATTTCTTAATTATATTCAAGCTGTTTAAAGAATAAAAAAAAACATGATTCACTGTCATTTTTTGTTTAATTCTAATTTCTACATGTTTCTTTCTATATTCATCCTGTAATCCTGCAGGATTCAAGTGTTCAATGTGGCAGATTAGAAGAAGTTTACAGTACCAAGAATTCTTAGCCATATTAAACAACAATTAAGCAAATAAAAAGAAAATTTCTTCTGAAAAAATGGATGTGTATGGGAGTAAACTTAATCTGTATTTCTATAAGTTAGATATTAATTTAAGAATTTATCTGAGAGACAATATTTAGTATCAATATTATAGAGCAACATCTATGTCAAATATAGAGATGTAAATTTTCTGGAAAAATATAAGTGGCGGAAAAAACTGGTTTTTTACCGGTTTTTTCGGGAAAAAACGGAAAAATTGATTTTTCATGACTGTTTCTCCCAAATAAATTATATTTTCTTACATAATATTAAATAATAAACATTTTTTCCCATTTATATGTATTAAATGAAAATTATTTTCACTTAATATTACAAAATAAAAAGAAAGTAGCAAAGCCTGCTTTTAAAAGTTTAGTTTTTTTTCCACAGCCTAAGAATTTTTATTAAACGCTATTGTTTGTTATAACGTATCTCTGTTGAAATGATTTTTCAGTAACATGTTTAACTACCAATTGACCTAATGTTAAAACCTGAACCAATATGTCTGCAGTTTGGAATGAAATAAATTGTGCATTCCATTTACATAAGTAGAGTTTTTAAGTAAATAATACTAGTTTAAAGAAATTATTGCAGTTTTGTCATTATTATGAATATCAGTATTCAAAAATTCCATTGTTTGTTTAAAAAATGTATATTTTTACTTTATTATTTTTTTTCCTTAGAATTATAATTTTATTTCCTTTATAAAAATGTTTAGTTTTGGTATAGCTTTCAATCTCAACTCAAAAAAGTTTTGATTTAGTCAAATAATCTAAATTCAAACAAAACTAAGTTTTACTTTGGCTTACTCAGGTCTGCAACAAAAAAAATAGCGTAGGATTTATTGACTGTTAGATTTTTACTCACTAAAACCAGATTTAAGTTTAATTTAATGTAATTTTTTTCTTTTAACCCTGAAATCTGGTATTCTATTCTTGAGTAAGAAACCATATTCAATAACGTTTCCATATGGTAATTTTATATTTCTAAGAGTGGAACTCAAAAGTTATGAAAACAGAACACTACAAATAGAAAATGCTCACTATTTGAGGAATTAACAAAAGCAGTTACATACAGAGATAAACTTCTACTGTGCTTTAGAAAACTACATAAATTCAAAGTTTAATCAAGAGGGAAAGTATAATTTGGAACATAGTTACTTGTAATAAAATATGGGTTTTTTTAAAATCACAGTTGTACTTTTCTAATGCAAACTGCCCATGTTTTTGCAACATTACTGTACATTATGGAGGTAAAATGGAGGTCAATTTCAGATTCAATACTTTGAAGAAACATTCAATTAATCAGCTATAATGAAATCTTTAAAAATGCAGTATAGTAGTGCCACCTATAGGGCAATTTACACCAAAAACTAAACAACATTAATATATATCAGAAACTGTCTGAAGCTGTAGTTTGATTTTTAAAAAAAATCGTCCTTGAGGTAAAGCTATTGCGATAATCATGAATAATGCAGCATAGCAGCGTCATCTGTTGAGCAATTTACACCAAACAGTAATGAGCACGGAGTTATGTCAAAGATTAACTTAATCTGAAATTTTATAAAAATTCACACATTAGTTTGAGATAGAACTATTGTGGAAATTATGAATAATGCAGCATAAAAGCGCCATCGGTTTGGCAGTATACACTAATAACTAAATATCTCGAGTTTATATTAAGGTGTAGCTGAATCTAAAGTTTTGTGAAATTATGTGCATCAGTCCTTGAGATAGAGTGCCCATAAAATTTGTGACAGACAGACTCAAAGAGTGACAAATATTTTCTAAAAACTATCAAAATGTGTTCAGGACCTTCTAAAAGGTTTAAATACATCAAAAACTGGAAGTCAAATTCTTCATGAATTCAATACTTACTTCTTGAAAAGATAGATTAAAGTAATAAATGCATACTTCAAAATTTTATGTTGAATTTTTAATTTTATCATTTCCATTAATCGGCATATTATTGCAATAATTTTACACATGAATTAATTTTTAAAAAGAGAAGTTGCATTTATGTATCTAGATATTTTTCATGTGATCAAGTTTTTGTATATTACTTGTACAAAATATATTCAGAATTTTTGAATAAGAAATTATTACTATATTTAGGTTCCTATTTATACATTTTTAATAAGGTCATTTACATACATATATGCAACTTAATAAGATTCAGCTGCTGTATGGCATGAGATTTTTTTTTTCTTCAATCACTGCACTTGCGAAAGATTCAATTTTTGATTAAACTTTTTCTGAAATGTCTATTTTCAAGAGAAATTTTGCAAAGGGTCTAGTGTTTCAAACAAGAAAAAAATATGAAGGATCCTTTCAAGTCTTCTCAAACAGATTTCTGCTGAGAGATCAGATTACCCACATTAAAATTTTCATGTGAGACACTCAACATAAAAATAAATAAAATAAAAAGTATGAGAATGTAGCTATTACAAAATTTTCACTATATTATTTCATAAATGAAATTTCAATTTTTCCAGTTTGGAAAAATTGAAAAATAAGCCTTCGGAAAAAAAACGGTTTTTTCCCCAATTTTTCCGTTTTTTATCCGAGCATTCCCATCTCTAGTCAAATATAAACATTTTTAAGTCCAATATCTATTTTTGCAACATATATATATTTTGTATTTTACTGTATTATATTAATTTCTTTTGCAAAAAATTGAAGGAATCTCATTTTGCTAATAAAATTAGAAAATGGAATTCAATGAAACCAAAGAGAAAAACAGAATTCTTGACAAACTTTTTTGAATTCTTATGTAACAGATTTTAAACATATTTTTCATAAGTAATTTTCTATTCAATAGCTACTGTAAAATAAATATTTTGTAATGCTGACTTCTAGGTAAGTTTTCTCTTTAATGCTTCTTAAAATGCATTGTAAAATAGACTAATTTTAAAGATTAAAAGCTTAAAATTTAAATACAAAAACTGCTTTGAATACACATTATCTACTTAAACATCATAATCATCAGATCCCAGAAATTTACGATTTAATTATGTTTTACTATACTTTTATAATTTGAACTAGGGAGTATTTTAAAGAGGTTTTTTTCTCATCTCCAATACATTTCTTCTACCAATAAATTACCTTTGAGTTTTTCACCAAAAATACTGCTGTAGTCATGTGATTATCATGTGTGAGATCAAATGCATATTTATCAGAAGAGATGAGTTCAGACTTTTTCAAAGTTTAAGCCTCACAATTTGAAACCCAAGCTTGATATCAAACGGACACAGTGAAAAATTAATTGCTAATAACATTTTATAATTATTATCAAGATTATTTTTTATCATTTAGAAATCTCTTCTTAGATAGAAATAGATATATTCCTAGCACTTCATGGCAACATTTTGTGACACTCATCGCATTGAAAATATGTTTAGACCCAACTACTGGTATAAATCTGCAAAAGAAAATTCTTATTCTTTTAAAATAACATAACAACTACAGCAGAGAGATGCGTGTTCTGCTTTCTAATCATTCTGGAAAAGGATCTTTCTTAATATTTATTTCTATAAGTAAGATATTAATTTAAGAATTTAAATCAGAGACAATATCTAGTATCTATATTATACAGTAACATCAATGTCAAATATCAACATTTTAAAGCCCAATATCTATTTTTTCAGCATATCAATATTTTGTAACTGTATTATATTAATTTCTTTTACAAAGAAATGAAGGAATCTCACGTTGCTAATAACATTAGAAAATTGAATTCAATGAAACCAAACAGAAAAACAGAATTCTTGACAAACTTTTTTGAATTCTTATGTAACAGATTTTAAGCATATATATCATAGGTAATTTTCTATTCAATAACTAGTGTAAAATAAATATTTTGTAATGCTGACTTTAAGGTAAGTTCTCTCTTTAATGCTTGGCAAAAATGCATTGTATAATAGACTAATTTTAAAGATCAAAAGTTTCAGTATCATGTTTATTTAAAAAAATGATTAAAGCTAATTTACATACAAAAAGTACTTTGAATACAAATTATCTACTTAAACATCATAATCATCAGATCTCAAAAATTTACAATTTAATTATGCTTTACAACACTTTTATAATTTGAACTAGGGAGTATTTTAAAGAGGTTTTTCTCATCTCCAATACATTTCTTCTACCAATATAATTATCTTTGAGATTTTCACCAAAAATATAGCTGTAGTCATGTGATTATCACCTGTGAGATCAAACACAAGCATCAGAAGAGATGAGTTCAGACTTTTTTCAAAGTTCAAGCCCTACAATTTGAAACCCAAGCTCGATATCGAATGGACATAATGAAAAATTAATTGCTAATAACATTTTATAATTATTATGAAGATTATTTTTTGTCATTTAGAAATCTCTTCTTAGATGGAAATAGATATATTCCTAACACTTCATGGCAACATTTTGTGACACTCATAACATAGAAAATATGTTTAGATCCAACTACTGGCATAAAACTGCAAAAGACAATTCTTATTCTTTTAAAATAGCATGATAACAACTACAGCAGAGAGATGTGTGTTCTGCTATCTAATCATTCTGGAAAAGGACTTCAAACAAAAAACAAGGATAAACAGACATCCCATGACTTTTTTATGTTACTAACACCGACTGTGCCAAGACTTCAGAATCAGCTACATTATTTTTTGTTATACCCCACTAATTACAATTTAATTTACTTTCAAATTAATTTTACAAAAAAGACACTAACATAACATTGTTTTTCAAATAGCAAGTTTTTATCTCATTTTCAATTTGTGAATGTATAAAACTTTCACTTTGAATGCAAAAACTGATAAGAAGAGTTTGAGCTTGTTTCATATTTAATATATATTATTTATTTAATTTTTCTCTTTGTCTCTCTCAATATCCCACAGATTTGCATTTCCAATTTGATAAAGGATCTTGTTCACATAGATGAATTTTTAATTAACTATATTTTTCTCCAATTTTTAAGATACAAGTAGATTTTTATAATAATCTTGGTGTAGTAAAGTTAAAAATTTTCTAATTGATTAATTTTGCCTAGAGAGAATTTTTCAAAAATAAACTTTTTGAAAATTATTGGATTATTTCATTATCTCATATATATACAAAATTAAAATGTGCATAAATTTTACGATGAAGGTAGAGGGTGTCCAGCAAAAAACCCCCTGATTTCAAAATTAAATTTCTCAAAAACAAAGATCAATAGAATTATGCAGTAAACTGTTTGTTTATCAGGTAAGCTGTAAAAATCTTATACAAAAGTTTTGAATGGTAAATATTTTGAAAAGATTGTGTTCTGATTGCAAAGAATGCTTTGATTTGACATTTTTCTTGTTTTAGATTGCTGCCAGAGAATGTGTTTTTCGGCTTAAAGTGCCATATTTCATAGTTTTTTAAATTAAATTTTTGAAATTTTGAAATTCTAAAAATTTACTTAAAAAAATCTTTAAAATATTGCACTGTAAGCTGAAAAATTGTTTCTCTGCAGGCAATCTAAAACAAGAAAAATGTCAAATCAAAGCATTCTATGCAATAAGAATGCAATTTTTTCAAAATATTCACTGTTTGAAATTTCTGTATAAGATTTTTACAGCTTACCTAATGAAAAAACTGTTTACCGCATATTACTATCGATCTTTGTTTTTGAGAAATTTAATTTTGAAATCAGGGTGTTATTTGCTGGACACCATGTATATACTTTCATTAATACAATAATAGTTCCTAACAAAAATATTACAATACAATGAAAAAATACATTGTATAAGAATAAAAGGAATTGAATATTTTAATATTTTACTTACCACTATCATTAACTAGAAATGATGAAGACTGTGAAGATTGAGATTTAATAAATTTAAGGAAACTAGAACACTGTGATTGTCCTTTATACTGTATATTTTCAAACATTTGATTGCTCATGAAGTTTGGCTGAGATGGTAAAGAAGGTTCAGATTCTTTTTGTTGTAAAATTTGATTTGTAAAATTTGGATTCAGAGGTGAATTTTGGAAATTGTGATTTGTAGAATGATTGTTAATTCTGATGTTTTCTTCTGATCTGAAGACAGGTTTGGGTGAATTTTCTAAACTGCTTCTTATTTCTGCATTCACAGAATAGGAATTTTGATGATTTTTTTCAGCTTCATTTTGTAACTCAGAACCTATGTTCCTAGAAAGATTGAAATGAAAAATTGTGATAAATGAAGTACATGCAATATAAGATGAAATAAATCATTTTAACACTTAAATGATTATTTTAGGTTGTTGGTTTACTTAATTTTCAGGGATATTTGTTACTTTTTTGTCTCTTTCAAAGAAAATAATTTTGCATCATGAATATGAATAAAATAAAGCACAATATTAAGTTCAAAATTAACGTGTTACAATTTGTACAAATACCTTTGCTTCTAAATATTCCATAATTATAACGTTTCTATTGCAGTGAAACCTGGAGCTTAGTGAATGGATATATCAGTTCACAGTAGTAAAAAGATTTAAAAAATCATGCCTGAATTTTTTTTTTATTTATGAAAAATTAATAAATTAAGTTACAGTATCTAAACTTTATTTGAAAATATTAGTAATACAGTGGAAGATCCATATAACACAATTCTCCATATAATTCATAACTTCTCAGATGTAAACAATGAATTTTTTAGTGAAGAAGCACCTGAATTCCCAGACGGTAAAAAATTACTATTTTCTAGAAAACTAAATTTAATGCATTAGTTCAATTTTGTCTCATTAATTTAGAACTTTTAAATGAAAAAAAATATATATATATATACTATTTCAATAAATATTTGGGTCATTCCATGTCAAACCAATCAAAAAAATTCAATATTGAACCTGCCAAGGCTCATTCTCTATGGCGATCTAAATTAGAGCATATTTTTATTTTTTATTTATTGCTTTAAATTTTCATACAGTTAATTATTTAAATTTTGAAAAATCATTTTTTGACTTGCATAAATATTTTCAATTTTGAATTCCTAAAGTTCTATCAAACATAGAAACTTTTATGACCACTCATTTTAAAGTGGAGTTTATAAGGTTTTAATTTGATACAAAAGTTGACTATGCAGTGTTAAAAAATAAAATTCATTTTTTTTTAAGTTTAAACATTTAAAAAATTTTTAAATAGTTATTTTTAAAAATTTTGAAAAAAAAAATGTATTTGTTGTAACAGTATAAGCTTAAAATTCTGAAAATTTTAGAGAGGGATCTCAATGGAATAAGGAATTATGAAATAAAAGCTAAAAATTACCATTAAAATAACAATTTAATTCTATTTTGTTATTTATTTATAATTTGTATGGTAATTTTCAGCTTCTATTTCATAACTCCTGATCCCATTAAAGTCCCACTCTAAAAATTTCACAATTTTAAGCTTATAATATTACAACAAACAATTTTTTCAAAATTTTTTAAAAATAATTATCAAAAATATTTTTTTTAATTTAAAATTTAAAAAAAAATTATGCATATGAAATTATATTTTTAAATTATGCATATGAAATTAAACCTTATAAACTCCTCTTTAAAATGAATGGTCATAAAATTTTCTGCATTTGATAGAACTTGAGAAATTTAAAATTAAGAATATGTAAGTAAGCCAAAAAAAAAATGATTTTTCAAAATTTAAATTATTAACTATATGAAATTTTGATGCAAAAAAAAATTATGAACATATATTCTCATTTATATCACCAGGCAGAACGATTCCTGAGAGTTCCACCGAAATCTGAAAGGTTAGGTTGAGTCACTGGTTGATTTGGTATGGAATGACCCGTTTGTGAAAAAGAGTAACATAATGAATAATTTTTGTCCAAGTGGAATGATCTATATAATATAAAAATTTATAATCAAGATAAGCAATGCAGTATAGAGATAATTTAAGCAGACTTGCCAAGTTCTGAAAGCTAAAAATCAGGAGATTTTGTTTCAGAAATCAGAAGATATGCACGAAAAAAAAAAAAAAAAAAAAAAAAAAAAAAAAAAAAAGTTTTCTCTGAATTGCAGAAAAAACATGAATTTCATCAAAGGATCATAAAGAAAATGCAAATTTCTTCCATAGATTCCGAAAAAAGGCCATATTTCAAGAGAACACTCTAAAAAGACAAATTTTGTCAAGGGTTCCCCAAAAAACACAAATTTCGTCAAAGGATCAAAAGGGGAAAAAAAAGTAAATTTTGTCAGGATCATGTTGAAACAAATAATGTTAAAAGATCATAAAAAAGCTAATTTAGTCACAGAATCATAGAAAAAACACAAATTTTGTCAAAGTATTGAAAAAAAAAAAAAAGGCCTGAAATTTAAAGATTGCAAAAAAAAAAATGGCAAATTTCATCAAGAGATCACTCAAAACAAATTTTGTCAAAAGTTAAAAGAAAATGCAAATTTTGTCACTATTGTGGGGAAAAAAAAAACAATTTTGAAAAAGGATTGTGAATAAATGCTAATTTTGTTAAAGGATTGGGGGAAAAAAATTTTTGTGAATGGATTGCAAAAGTTAATTTTAACAAAGAACTGTAGAAAAAACAAATTTTGTCAAAGGATTGAAAAAAAAAAAAAAAAAAAGTGAATTTTACCAAAGAAAGAATTGTGGAAAAAATTTGAAATTTTCCAAAAGATCAATAAAAAAGAAAAAAAAATCCTGCAAATTTTTTCAAAGGATTGCAAAAAGTATACATTTTGTCAAAGTATTGTGAAAATAAATTTCGTCAAAGGATAATGAAAAAATAATTTTGTCAAAGGATAGCGAAAAAAAAAAAAAAAAAAAAAAAAAGAAATTTTGTCAAAGGTTCATAGGAAAAGAAAAAAAAATGTAAAAGAATCATGGGAAAAAATGTAAATTTCGTTAAAGGATTACAAAGAAAAAAAAATGCTAATCTTGTAAAAGAATCTCAGAAAAATTATGAATTTTATTAAAGGATAAAAAAGAGTGAAATTTGTCAAAAAATTGTAGAGGAAAAACATGAATTTTGGGAGGATCTAAAATCCAGAAACCTTTTGGTCCCATGGATTCTGGATGGTCCTGTGCTGTATAACATTTCTACTGTTTTTTTTTTTTTTTTGGTTTTTGGAAATTGGTAATAAATTTGGTTAATTTTTCACAAGCAAAACTTTAACATATTCACGAATATGTGTGCTATATGCGTACACAAATGTTGAACAAGATCCACATAGCAACTGATACAGTGACAAACCATTTTGAACATTTTCAGTTGATAAAAATTATTTTACTACTAAATTTATTGTTTGTGTTTTAATTGTTCTCATGATTAAATATTTACTGAAAAGTATGAGGTCAAACACGCGTTTTTACATCTTAGAAGTTCAAAGACAATTTGTCAAGAATTTCAGCAGATATTAAACAATATGCATGACAAAGAACAAAATCTATAAACATAAAAAACTGACTTAGTTAAATATTGCATGTTTCCAAATAAAACAACAAAAATAAAAATGATAATAAAACAGAAAATGTTAAAAAACATTAAAATACCTAATATTTTCTATATTCTGTGAATTACTGGTAGGTGATAATTCTGATGATTCACTACCACAAGAATTATGCTGTATAGAATATGTGTTCTGTTCTTCAGAGCTTTCTGAGCAATTGTCTGAATTTCGATTGTGATTTGTTCTATTTTCAATTGATGAAATAATTCTATGGGGGAAAAAAAAAATCAATATACAGAAAATCAAACAATCAACAATATAATCAGAAAATTAAAAAAATAATTTCCATTTATCCCTAAACAGAGATGCAAACAATTACAAATGTAAATGAAAATGTGCAGATTTTTAAGGTTTTGTTCATCTGATGAAACCCTATGTGTCTGTTTTACGTCTATCACAGAATTCATACAGAAAAACTGTCTAAGTTGAAAACTTCAAATTTTGTGTACTTATAGCTGAATACCTTGTATTACAGACAAATCATAAAATTTTGGAAAAGTCTATAATTTTAATTAATTTTCTCAATGTGATCCATTTATTTTTGCAATTTAAATTTTGAAAGCGAACTTTAATTTCAACTTTTTTCACATAGTCATCACAGCTTTGAGGGAAAATGCTGTGCTAGTAAAAAGAAGGTTCTTAGTTCGAAAACAGTCACTGAACTTAAAATTTTCATGTTGAGATGGATTTAATAAGAAGAAATTTCATATTTTAGCCCAATTTAAAGATTTATATTATTAGGGTTTTGTTCATCTGACCTTCATAATATTTTTTGGATTCAAATTTTTTTCTTATATATATATTTATTTTATTTTATTTTATTTTTTTGCAACTTATGATTCAGCATTTTAAATTTAATTAAAAACTTTTTTTCACTTTAATTTTTTTTTTAATTTTTGGCTATTCATTTCTTTTATATATATATATATATATATATATATATATATATATAAAACTTAGGAATTTGGATTTTATTTAAATAACACTTTGAAATTGATTAAAATAGAAAACTTCCTTCTATAAATATTTTTGAATTAAATTGATTGGTGCTACCATCTATGTAAGAATTTAATGATTATAAATTAACAATTTGGACTTATTAATTAAAGAATAAGAAAGAAATATTGAACAAAACCCTCTGTGCGATCTGCATTCATACTTATCCACTTATTTTATGTTACTATGATAAATTTTTATAATTATTTTCGATAGACAAGTACAAAATTATTGTACTATATAGTAAAAAATTTGCATTTGTCCAAAAATACATTTTTTTTTTAATCTTCCCATTAAAAATTTTATTAAAATTGTTTCAATAACATCCAGCTTAATGTCATTTAAATTGAAAGTACTTTAGCAGGTGTTTCAATATATTGCAAAGTCAATTATGGTGTCGATCGGCCTATTTTAGTAAGTAATGGTTTGGTGTATTAATTTTTTTAATGTGCATGATGTAAACATTACAGTAAATGGATATTTTCCCTTTCATCTTTGATGTCAACCTTGGTTGTGGCCTTAATTACAGTATATGAGCCTTACAAATTACATGAACATTGGTGAAGAATAACTGCAATATAACTATACAATGTAAAACAAATAAGTTAAATTAACTTATTAGAATTAATGAGGAAAGGATGTTTATTTAAGTAATAATGAGGATAAACAAAAGTAAAGAAAATAATGCAAAAATACAACATAACTCAGATGAAACTTGAAAGGCATGATAAAAAAAAGCATAATAATAATCCCCCCCCCCCCCCCACATACACACACAAATTAGACCTATTAAAATGCATCAAATGGCTGTGACTAGATTATGGAATTTTGCACCAGTAAAGGGTAAAAACATTTTAAGCAGACTAATCAAAATATCTCCAAGCCACTGTTGTGCGGCTTCTTCAGAGTTATATTTATCAGTTTTAAATGAATTGCAAAAAGTTGGAGTACAATATCAAATGTCTAAAATTTCTTAAAAATTCAATTATTATTCACCCCCCCCTTTTTTGGGGGGGGGGGGGGAAGAGTAGGTCTATGGGAAATTAACACTGCATACCAGCATTAACAGCTTATTATAAATCTCATATTTCACTACTGTATAATAAAAATAATAAAATACCTAAATTTGACTGATATTTTCACTGTGAATTAATGGTATTCCAATTTCAAAAACTCAATGCATAATAAAAACATGAAGATAGTTTAAATTTCTCACATATTGCAGCTAGATTAAGTATCAACATAATTATAATTTAGTTGAGTACAGATGAATATTATTAATCCCCGACTGCCCAGCAAAATGTCAAAACTAACGTTTTCTCCATAATTTTTAAAAAAATTTAAAAAAAAAAAAATATTTTTTTTTCAACATAATATGAAAAGCTTAGTTACAGATATTAATGTAACCCTTGAAGGTTAATCCTTACTCAGTCTTTCAAAACTGCATAAAGTAACTTGAATTATATTAACCCTTTGTGACTTAACAACTCTGATTTGAAAAATATTGACTGATGTTATAATACATCCTTTTGAGCATGTAAAAAATAAAAAAATTTAGAATGTAAAACTAAAATAATTATTGAATAAAAGATACTTTTCTACATCTAGAATAAACAGAAATCAACATACTTTTCATAAATATTGTCCATTTTCTAATACAAAATGTTAAAGTATACAAAATTACATTTAAAAAAAATCTACTTTCAGACTTCTCCAGCTTTTTAAAATTTGACATAATTTACTTAGTTATTTTTTGCAATATCAATCTGAAACTTCTTGACAAACAAAACTTTGGTATGAGAAATCAACTCAATATCACAGTCTGTTGAGAATTCCAATGATCAATTTGTATTAACTAGTGTATTGGGAAATAGGAACAAATAAAATCATGTTTCAAAAATTACTGTGTAAGTACTATTGACTTTTGGGTATGTTGCAGATCTGCAATACGGAAATACAAAAGGATTAATGTTAAAAAAATTTCAATTACAGTGGAACCTGAAGATTAATGAACAAATAGTTCATGAAGGTTAAAAGAAGTTTTAGAGATTGCATTTTCTGTATATATAAAATTATGCATTATTGACTTTTATGAAAAATTCAATACCTAAACAAGTTTTCAAAAGAATTAAAACTCAATCATAAAAATCAAATAATTTAACCATTAAAAAAAATTACAATACTAAAAACTAGATTACAATTTGAGAATGGTATACAGTTAAAATTATTAGTTGCAAATTATTATATTAATAATAAATTGCAATAACATTTATTATATATCACTACTTTACTAATAAAAATAACAGCAGCTTTAAGATACTTACAAGCATAAATGATAATTTCATAAAGAGTTACAACAAGGACTAAAATGTTCTCTGTAGCTTTTCCATAAGAAAGTATATCAGTCATTTTATATCATAACAAATTTGATTAATAAACAAGTTACTTTGCAATTGGCAACTAAAACTTGTGTATGTTACATTTAATAAAGAATGGATACATTTTAAGTGGACAATGCAATCCATACAGCCAACTAAAAGAAAGAAAGAATAACAAAAAACCACTTAATATATTTTAATGACCAAACTGTCTCAGATACAAATGGAAATAGACATCTGACTAGAAATTGTCTTCTGAAAATACATGTGAGTAAATAATCTAATAAAATAATCTTCATGATGAAATTGCTTAAAATTTTTACATTTCCAACACAAACACCTAATTTTGACATATTTTAAAATAATTTTTATCTTAGGGTATCAAACAGGATGAAAGAGATTTGGTCAATTAGTATAAAAATTATGCAGGTTTAAAGCTATGTCCAACCTCTTTATCAAATAATGTCAAAATATTATTTTGTTAATTAAGTCTTGTGTAATGTCATTTTTTACTTTGAAGGAATTTACAAGTATCTGTGCTACATCTTTGAAGCTTATAGGATTAAAATAATTTTGTATTACTTGTGACATTGCAACTGTTTGAAAAGAAATTGATAGCCGAATATTCATAAAGTCAAATTTTAACTATTTTTTCAAAACCGCATTTGTCGATGTGCAAGAACCAAGTAGTTATCAAAACATTAATCAAATTTGAATGATTACCTTTAACTACTTTATCTTCATATTATCTATTATATTTTTTAATTTGCTGTGAATACATTTATTTTTAAGTGTCATTTTGTTCTGTGGGTCAAATCAATTGGAAATAGGTTTATGACCCCTTAAATAGACTCAGAGTAATTTAATAGGCTTTCATTTAAATTTAATTGCTTCATTTCTATGTAAACAGGTCAAAATGGACAAAGATATCTGTGCAACTGGAGAAAATATACAGTTTCACTTTACTGAACTTCACTTTTAATGTTTCTTCTAGGAGCTTCTGCTCATATTCGTTATGTTTCCTAAAACATTTAGTAAAAATTAATTTTTACAAAAGTAAATGGAAAAAAAAATAATAAATAAGAAAAAAAAAAATCAATGAGGAAAATTTTACCATTCAATCTGACTTTTAGATAAGAAATTTAAAATGCCTTTTTAGAATTACAAAGTAAAATCTTCCCTTCATACATTAAAAGACTAACTTAAAATTTTTTTAACAACAAGTAGGAAAAAAAAGGAGTAAAGTAAAAAATGAACTTACTTATTTTGAGATGCTGCATTTAATGTTTGTTCTAGGAGCTTCTGTTCATATTCATAATGTTTCCTAAAATATTTAGTAAAAATTAATTTTTACAGCAATAAATGTAAAAAAAAAAAAAAAAAAAGGAAAGTTTTATTATTTAGTCTATTTAAAAAAAAAAAACTAGCTAGTTTTAAGAGAATGCAACACATTGATAGCCTCTTGTTTGAAAAAATACTGAAAATAAATTACTGAAAGAAAAAATATCTTTGCAGCCTTTTCTGTTAAATAAATCACCTGGATAGTAAAAAATGACACACACTTATGCAAAAAGCAACAAAAAAAAAAAAAAAAAAAAAAAAAAAAAAAAAAACACCTTTTAAAAATAAATGTCTTAAAAGGT
The DNA here is from genome assembly GCA_964019185.1 of Maratus speculifer. Taxonomy (NCBI): domain Eukaryota; kingdom Metazoa; phylum Arthropoda; class Arachnida; order Araneae; family Salticidae; genus Maratus; species Maratus speculifer. The sequence continues at coordinate 177,778,842 of OZ025295.1, read as the reverse complement.
CTAAAATACTCTTTTCTCAACAGCAGCAGCCTGTCCTATTTTAGTTACATTCGTAATTATATAAATACATCCAGTAGTGGAATTCAAAGAAATTAACAATTAGTTCTGTATCCAAGACAAAAAGAGTAAATTTTTTTACATGAAAAAGAATCTATGGGACTGATTAAAAATGGACAATTTCTGTAATAACATTGCGTCAAGTATTTCTAAATATTCCAGCAATTTTGCAAACAAATTTCTTTTAACATTGTTTTAACTTCTGAAAATTTCAAAAGAAGAAACAATACCCCCCCCCCCCCACACACACACACACACATATTTAAATTATAGGATGACTAAACCCCTTTCTCCTGCAACACCCATTCACCCCTTTCCTTTATCCTGGCATATTTCAAAATTATGTATAAATTTTGAAAATCAAAATATGTATAAATAAATAAATAAAAAACATGCAACCTTAATTCTCTTTCCATCACTGCAAACCATTCCAATAAATGAGATAATCATTTGAAACAAGTTAATTTCCAACAGTCCAATTTCATTTTCTTTCTACATTTTTCCATAAGATTAACATTACACATATTTGGATTTAAAAAATACACTTAATTTTGTAGAACAGCTCTAAAATTTTACTACTATGAACTTTTTTTTTTCTAGCTAATAATCGAGTATTGATTTGGTTGAAGTTATAATCAGATTTATATGTGAAACAATTAGTTTGAAAATCAAAAACTTTTACTTATGATTTCAATGTGAAAAAATAAAGAGTTACATACATAAAACTCTGATTTTTACAAGTAAATATCAATATTTTAGTGTGAAAACTACAGCAAACTCACAAATTTGTTTCAGAAATTACAACATAAGGGAAGAGGGAATAATATGGATTAAAACAATTTCCCACATATTCCATTCATCAGAAAAAACAGAAGAAAACTTTTTTTTACAACTAAATATCAATATCTTTGGTAAAGAAGATTTTTTAAAAATTAACCACTTTACCCTAAGTGAATGTCTTCTTTTGTGAAACTGGCTTCTTCATCTGCAAGTTCATGTAAATATAAACATTCCTAAAAAGGGAAAAAAAAAAAAAAAAACTATAAGTGTGGATAATTTCCACATTTCATTATACAAACCTTTAAAAGCAAAATATGCATTTAAACACTACAATTGAATTTCTGTTTGACATATTTAATGATTTCTCAAATAATTGTAATACAGAATTTTTGTTAATTGGGAATTCAGTCAGTTATCTTTTTCATTGTAGAAATCATTCAATTCTTCACTACATTACAAAGAGATATTTTGCTCGTACAACAACAAAAAAAGCTTTACCTTTCAAAATTTTATGAGTAGTAAAGTAATCCATAATATGAATTTGAGTTTAATTTAGAAAAAAAAAATGTTTTTGTTTTCAAAAAAATTGTTACTTTTTCCGAATTGTTTGAGTGCTTGTTTCAAACAAATAATAATAATAAAAAATTCAAACTTATATTGCAATCTACATTTTAGTTGCAAGGAAATGCTTGAATAACAAATCAAGCTTTGAAAAAGCATTATCAAAACTTTAAAAATCTTTTGATAATGCTTTTAATACAGCTAAAAGGCAAAACAGATCTGTGAATGTTCATAAAAAAGTGACTGGCCAAATACACTATTTAAAATGTGAATTCTCAATGAATAATGAAATCAAATATGTGCAAATAATAATAATAAAATCTGTAAGAGTGGAAATACAATATGTATTAATTTCAAAACTGAATTAGAACTATACATAAATAAAATTATTTAATATTTATGTATTAAAATTTAACAGTTTGGTGTATATGTTATGTATATACATTGTTGTATTTCAAAAAAACCTTTGTTAATAATAGATTAACTAAATCAAAATTTAAGAATTTGCAGCAAGAAGGTGTTAGTATAATTTTTTAGTTTTATTGGTGATGAAGCATGAATGGTTATATGATTTAAAAATACAAGGTACGAGGTTATCCAGACAACTAGATTTTTGACAATGGTGACTTTGCAACAGTCAAGTTCGCATGATAGTTTTACAGGAAAAATGAATTCAGGTAAGGAAATCTGAGCACATGATAAACTGCATTGGGCTATATAATAAAGAACTTTTTCAAATATATAATAACTATAGACCACCTGCTGTATGTTTGGCTGCTCTGGTGACTAGGGATGTGGTGGGGGGTATACAGGAGTATATGCCGTATACCTTCTGGTATTTTTTAGAGAATGCCGTATACCCTCTGTTTACCAAGAAAACTACAGTATATACATACTCTAGGGTATACCCTCTGCTTTGAGCATATACCATTTGCATAAAGCGTATATCTTCTTATTTTTACAACTACACCCCTGCTTGTGACCAATATATTTATAAACCTATATATTTCGTATTATCATTTGAAAATTAAGTCATGTGAACAATCAACTAATTGAGCTAAAATTGTCTAACAATTGCACTTAACTATATAAAGTGATAGTTCTATTAAACTGATACTAAAGAATAAATGTATACCATGTGAGAGGAATCAGCATAATTAATTTTATGAAGAGCAAGTTTAGATCAATCATGATATCACAAAATTTAAATGATTTATTATTGCTAAGTTTAAATGGACTTTCTGTTGCAGCATTTGATCCTACAAAAGCAGTGGAACATTGGTACAAAAATTACATAACATAATGTTTGAAACATCACATACAGTCCACCCGTAACGAGAAAGACCGTGAAAAATATCTTTCTCCCTGTGGTCACTATAGAAACGGACTCGTCCACTTTATTTTAGGGTGACCGCAGTACTGTTGACTTCTTTTGTATGTACTACGAGCGAAAAAAAAGGGGAGATTATCGCAGTATTCGGATTTCAAACTACCTCTGTCAATTGGTATCTTCCGAAGAAGCAACCCCTCTCAGGGTTTTTCTCCTGACGGTAGGTCTGTATCTGCACTTTTATGGTATTTAAAGAAGTTTCTAGTGATTATTATTTGAATTTTACATCAGTGTTTCCATTTTTTTTTTACATCAGAATTTATAAACTTTATTTTATACAAGAAAACTTTATGTATCAGATATATTTAATTTAAAATGGTAAATTAGGTTTACTATTCTTAACTTATGCCGTAGTTCTATTTTACAATTTGTTACCAACAGTAACTAGCTCTTAGATTTCCATATATATGTACCCTGTATAAATATGAAAAAAATTCTTAAAAATTTAATCTTTAAAATATATATATATATATTTAAAGCACTTCAATTTCCAATATCATGATTTTATCTACAGACACTTGCAATTCATACAGATTTTATCTAAGAACTAATTACACTGTTAAATAGATTTTTTAAAAATTATTTTATTTAAAAACTAATTTTGTCACAAAAAATTAAGAGCATGCATTTTATACTAAGACATATTGAAACAACTTTCAATTAGTAAAGATGGATTAATAAAGATTAATAAAGATTCTTATTTCATATGTTTATTATAAATCAATGAAACAGTTCTTTCTTAAACATTTTCTTTCATCGAAAATTGACACGTTCCACTTTGGATATATAAAAGCCGTTCTTGTGTGTATGTTACTTATACAAATATTCAACTTTTGAATGATTTCCATGAAATTTGCTGTATATATTTATTAGAACATGAAAATGGTCGTTGTCAACATAAAAATCATCCGATCACTATCCCTTTTTTTCTTCCACTTTCCATAATTGAACATTAAATAAATCTCTTTTTAAATTTTTTATTTCAACAATTTCTTTCCTATTGCTACACATCTAAAAAATTGCTCAATAAATAAACTTTAGTACTTTGTTTTATGAGCGAATAAAAGTTAAGATAGTTTCAAAAACAGCAAAAAAGTAGTGAAACAGACATCATTAAAAAAATTGCACATTTTCCATGTATATATAAAGATTGGGATCACATGTGTTTATTATGCTGGTCTCATAATTTTTTTTTTTTTTTTTCACACCAGTGCGAAGCATATCAAATTAAATAGAACATCATCTCCAAGTAAAAGAACAGATATTAGTTTGACCACTCGCAGAATAATATCATGAAATGAGATTAATTGGTTTTATTAACCAGTTTGTAGTCGAACATATTCAGACGAAGTAATGTTTCAAATTCCATGAGGAATTTTCCATTTAAATAAACCAGCAATGAAGAATTCCAATAACTTTCTTTGCTGTCAAATAGATGGAATAGATCTACTAGTTTTTTACTCATATCTGAGCCTTAATCCATCTTAGCAACATGATAAAGATGTAACATACCAGAGATGCACTAACAATTGACAAATAGACTTAACCCAGATAACAAGAATTCTTTTATCAGCTTAAAAAAGATAGAATATTCCCATCCAATTTAGCACAATGTTGTTTTATTTAAAAAAGCACAAGATACCGATCCGACAATTAGATGGTGAGTAATCAACCGATGAAGAAGCAAGAATGGATGAGAGAAATGAGTTCTCAAAGCCTATCAAAATATATCTTACGTAATATGACCAATGTATGGTTTCGCAAAGGATCATGGTCTATTCAAATGTAAATAAAAGATATTAAGAAACAAATGTCAATGTCTCAAATGAAAGAATAAAATTAATGGGTTTTAGGAAAAGTGTTGTTTTTCACAAATTAAGGTTTTCAGAATAAATAATAATAATAAAAAAATTTTGATAGGTTTGGGATTAAAAATAATAGATATGTTAAGATATTATTAAAAGACAGGAGGAAAAGTTAGATATAATATGAATTTGGAATAAATTAAGATAAATACAATTTAAAAAAAAAATTATTACATATATAAATAAAAACTTTAAGCATATGTTAAAATGACGTAGGACCTTATTTGGATGTTTCTGAAGTTAAAAAATGTATTTAAATGTAGTTGGTTCAATATCAAGAAATCAATTTAGCAGGGTTGGCACGGTTTAAACCAATTGGTTTTAACCATGGTTTAAACCACGGTTTAAACCAAATGGTTTTTTTAGAAGAAATCTAATGACATTTTCTTTTTTTTCTCTTTATAATTTACGTGTTTCAAATTATTGGACATAAATAATTTCTACTTTTAACACTTTATTTCAGTAATAAGTATTATATATAGTGGGTTTAGGTCTTTTTTTATGCATAGGATTAAACCAATTGTTTTTTTTCTATAAAAAAAAGCAATTCTTTTTTAGAAGAAATCTAATGACATTTTCTTTTTTTTCTCTTTATAATTTACGTGTTTCAAATTATTGGACATAAATAATTTCTACTTTTAACACTTTATTTCAGTAATAAGTATTATATATAGTGGGTTTAGGTCTTTTTTTATGCATAGGATTAAACCAATTGTTTTTTTTCTATAAAAAAAAGCAATTCTTTTTTAGAAGAAATCTAATGACATTTTCTTGTTTCTTTATAATTTACAAGTTTCAGATTATTAGATATAAATAATTTCACATGTTTTTTAGGAGAAATCTAATGACATTTTCTTTCTTTCTTTATAATTTACGGGTTTCAGATTATTGGATATAAATAATTTCTACTTTTAACACCTTATTTCAGCAATAAGCATTAGATATATTGGGTTTACGTCATTTTTTATGCATAGGATTAAAATCAGTACACATTGGTGAACATATCTATTGCTCTAAAGAAAAACTTCAAACATGTAAATTGATCAAAGATAAAATAGATTCAATATTTAGTACAAAATATTTTAATTTTTTTAATAATGCAGATTATTTAATGCAATTAATAATGTAACACAATGATCTTTTAAGATTTTGCACAAGCTGTAAAGGAAATTTTTCTTTGGGAGATTATCTTGATGAATTAAAAGAAAGACTGGTTGCTAGTTATAGCATTTTTATAATAATTTTTTTCCTTTTGCTATCTTCTGAATTTAACGACTAAAAATGTTAACTTCAAATTGTCACTCAGAAAGAAAAAATCCTAAGAAGTATTTGTAATTTATTATTTGAATAATTTTGGAAAAGAATATTTATCAAACTATATCCAAATGTTTATTATTAGTAATCAAAAGATTGTTTATAAAAATTTACAGGGCTTCAATGGTTCACGGTGTAGAACAGTTAAAACTTTCAACATAAGGCTGTTTGCTAAAACTGTTTAAATTGAAAAATGATTTTTTTCAATTTTCAGCATAAATTCACTAAATTATTAAATTTAAATTATTTTAAATGCAGTTACACTGCTTATAAACCAATAATGTCTGTTTTTATCAGTAAATATGCATGTATTATCTAATAAGAAAGGATGTTTTTAAAAAACCCGGTTTAAACCAAAAAAAACGTTTTTTTTTGGTTTTTTTCGAAAAAACCTGGTTTTTTTCCAACCCTGCAATTTAGGAAACAAATTAATAAAGAATCATTTGCTAGCTATGACATCACTTTCTAATAATGTTTTATTCTGAGGAGAAGCTCTTGATCTTCTCAAATTAATTATCATCCATTAAGTGAAAGTTTAATTTTTAAGCCATGCAAATTAAAATTTCAGTAAATGCTAGGTTATTTGGATGTTATTTATTGTTTTTTTTTTTTCCATATTGTCAGGAAAATCTTATTTCTGTCACATTTGCAAAAGAAAACAAACATTCCGATTTTAAAAGCTGAAATATCTTATATTAATTTTTATCAAAATGATATACATTTTTGAAGTACAAACAGTTGCTATGTTTTATGTCATATTGCATTATCATCATTAATTACCATTTAACTAAGCGTTTTAGCACTTTAAATGCAATGAGAGAATTCTGTAATTTATACTATTCCAATTACAGAAAACATGACTTTTCTAAAATTTATATTAATAAGAAAATGTTAAGAGTTAGATCCATCTCTTTTAAAAGGAAGCTTCAAGATTAGACATCAGGACTGCAGGCTTCTAGAATTTGATGTCATTTTCAGGTTAGTCGCTGTAGATTTAATTTTCTTGAATGAAAATTTCCAAAAATCAGGCAATCCACCTTGGAATAACTGTGATTAAAGGTAGCCATATACTGCTAGTTCACAGCACAGAAAACGAAAAATCTCTTTAAATTCAAAACATTAAAAGATTTTTTACTTTTAGAATGCCCAAAATGTAAACTAAAAAGCATTTTTGGTACTTTATTAACAAGCTGTTAATCATGATTTTTTAAATATTCTTTATAGCAATCTTTATTAATCTGAATTTTTTTTTTTTTTTTTTTTTTTTTGGTGGGATTTTAATTTTGTTTGCCTATTTAGTTGTGATATGACCAAAGAAAATGCATATTCTGATGTTTAAAGTCGAGGGATTTTACCATGGTATCGACAGAGTAACATTATAATTTATTATTATATTTTAAATCTTTTATTGATGAAAATGCACAAAGCTCCATTATTGTGATTACCATATTATTTCATTTTACATGGAAGGCTTCCATGTTTAACACATGCAAAACCAGGTAATTCTGTTAGTAAATTAGTATTAAAGAGCTTTAAAATGATTTTGGGATTTTTCTATAAACATATTATATCATAATCAAATTTATTATTCCCAAATGAAGCCCTTTCCTCAGCAATTATGTCTATGGAAATGGCTTAAATTTTTAACTTGACATTCTAAAACAGATTTAACTTTCGTAAAAAAACTACTATGCACAGCAATTCGATACTTACATTTGTTTTCCGTAACATCTCATGATATTGTGGAGAAAAAAAGGGCTATTTTAAGTTTAATAGATTTATAATATTAAACTTATACAATTTCAGGGCTGCCAGCAACTTTGGTACAAAATAGAAGGGACTTAGGGACCTAATGATTAAAAATTAGGAACTTTTTAGGGACAGAAAGTCTTAAATAGGGACCTTTTAGGGATCTGAAAAATAAACATAATATTTATACAAAATAAAAACAATTTTTAACAAAAAAAAAAAAAAAAAAAAAAATCATTTTTGTTTTTGTTTTTTAAACTTTTTTAACCAAATATATTTACAGATTTCTAAAATTAACCTTTATATTTCTTACTCATAGAATTTGAATTAAATTATTTTTTCTTTTATTTATAACACTAGACAAGCTATCAGCTTTATCCTTCTTTTACTCTTGGTTTCTTGTTAGCTGTTACACCAGATGCAATCAAATTTTGTGCCACTTTAGCTTCAGTTAAGTTTCAATTTCCTAAAGTAATTTTTAGCCTTTCGTTGCTTTCATTGATCAATTTGTCCAATACAGTTACTTCTTCACTCACATTTTTGTTTAAATCTTCCAGCTTTTTTTCAAGATCTACAATTGCACTTATATATTCCCCCCCCCCCCCCCCCCCGATTTCTTCCTCTTCTGTAGCTTTCTCCTTTTCTAGTTGTACCCCTCCTTTTTTTTCTTCTCATTTTCTAGGTAACTTTGATAATTTCGATATGCAATATAAGCTTTTTTTTTTATCATTTTATAAGTTATTGGTACTAAGGCAGCATGATTTTCATAACATCTTAAAGCATCTGCTATGTTTAGCCTAGCATTTAGCATTCGTTCTTTCATAGAGGCCCAGTCATCAGAAAGAATTTGATATGAAAACAAAAATCCTTGCTTTCCATCCACACTGCTATGGTACAAACTAAGGCTACTCTTCTTAAAAAAAAAAAAAGAGAGAGAGAGAGATCCATTCTATTTACTACAGATTCTACTTGATTGGGCTTGCGAATTTTCCATTATCTAAGAGGGCATCAATTACAATGTTTATAGCAGACATAGACCCAGCAAAGAAAAAGCTGAGCTTTTGCAGCCTAATTACAGTGCCTAGAATAGATAGTGTGCCGTTCGACACTAAAAAAATGCACGCGAAAAAAAGCCTCCAACAGATGGCGCTGACTGTAATACCGACTGGAAATTTGCTAAACTTCGATAAGTATGAGAAGGCATTTAACTGATATTTAGATAAAAACGAGTCTGAAATATTTCACTAATGAATATATTATTGACAAATTGTTATTTTAGAAGAGAGACATATTTTATAAATGGATCTTTTTCACATTCACTGACCATCATATAATAAAAATCCAAAATTATTAAAAACTTTTTTTTTTCTTTCTTGTATGAACTATGTATGAAAAACAAATAAATTCAAAAGGTTAAATTCCATGTAGCTTTATTTACAAATATAATCAACTGTTCACTACTTTAAAAACTATACAAACTAGGGATGCACCGAATAGTGATTTTGGCCGAATGCCGAATATTCGGCCGACAGGTGAACCGAATACCGAATATTCGGCCAGCCGAACAGTTAACTATTCGGCGAATACCAAATATTCGGCTTTCCAAATTCTTTTTATATTTTAAAATTTAAAGGTATTAAAATGTTACTTTTTAAAACAGTTTTACATAATATTTAATAAAAGAAACTTACATTTTGATAAAAAAGAGCTTTTTATAAGAACATTTAACATTGAAAAAAAATCTGCCTTGAGTTATTTAAGAAGCACAATTATGAAGCTTTAATTAATAAAATTTTCTATGAATCAAAACAAACATTTTAAAATCAAATAATGAAAAAATGGCCGAAGAAATATTTTACAGTCTGATAATTGTCCTTTTTAAATAACTCAAGGCAAATTTTTTTCAATATAAAGTACAAATACTTTCAACTTAATTTTGAATAAAGGCATGTTTGGCTCATAGTTCTTTTCTTATGAATGGTGGTATTTTCCACCCTTCCCATCATATCATATTTTACAGAAATCAAAGCATGTGAGTTGAAAATATGTTATCTTATTTATTGTTAATATAATAAACGAACACACAAGTTTTGACCTAGAGTGAGATGAAATACAATGTACTTATGACTCAATAAGTTGATTATGATTATGGTTTCATGAACAAAAATTGTCTGCCTTGATAGCTATTACTAATCTCAAAAGTTGTTTTTTTCTTTTAAAGGACTTTTATTTGGGAGAAAACAAGAAACAGATTATTTACTAAACAAAATTTAGAAACTTGTATCTGCACATAATTTATTCCAAAGGAGAATCCTAATAAATCACCATTTTAATCCTTCTCATGTTTAATTTTCTTAAGTTATACTTTACAAACAGCAAATAAATAATGTAAAAACATTCTATTTTATTTAAAAATGATTTTGTTTTTAATTGTTTTAAATATAAATTAAAAAATTGACAGTTAAAAGTAGAAATAGTGAAAAGTTTTTAAAAGTTTTTATTAAATATTGAATGGCCGAATACTATGGCCGAATACTTTGATATTCGGCCATACCGAATATTCGGCAGGCCGAATAATTTCATATTCGGCCAAGCCGAATATTCGGCTTAACCGAATAGTTTAATATTCGGCCTAACTGAATATTCGGTAACATGGCCGAATACCGAATAGATACTGAATATTCGGTGCATCTCTAATACAAACATACAATTTTTATTATAAAATAAATTACAAATAGCATTATTTACTTAGTTTTATTTTCAAAACAAAAGGCCATATGTTAAATAAAACTTTCTCATACTGAAAATCCCATATTAAAAATTCTTAATCAAAACTATAAACATTTCTTTCTTTGTGAAATTATGCATGAAAAATATAATTTAAAAAATAAATTCAAAGGTTGAATTCACTTTAGCTTTATTTAGAAATATCAACAACTGTTCACTACTTTGAAAACTATACAAACACACAATGAATATTAATAAAAAAAAAAAAAAAAAAAAAAAAAAATACCAATAGCAATATTTACTTAGTGCTATTTTCAAAACAAAAGCTCATTTTTTAAATAAATCTTTCTCATACTGGAAATCACAAAATAAAATTCTTAATCAAAACAATAAACATTTTTTTCTTTGTGAATTATGTATGTAAAGTATATAATTTAAAAAATAAATTCATAGGTTAAATTCACTTTAGCTTTATTTACAAATATCAACAACTGTTCACTAGTTTCAAAACTATGCAAATACCCAATGATTATTTAAAAATAAATTACCAGTAGCAATAATTACTCAAGTTTTATTTTCAAAACAAAAGCCTGTATGTTAAATAAATCTTTTTCTTACTGGAAATCACAAAATAAAATTCTTAATCAAAACTATAAACATTTTTTTCTTTGTGAATTATGTATGTAAAGTATATAATTTAAAAAATAAATTCAAAGGTTAAATTCACTTTAGCTTTCTTTACAAATATCAACAACTGTTCACTAGTTTCAAAACTATGCAAACACCCAATGATTATTTAAAAATAAATTACCAGTAGCAATAATTACTCAAGTTTTATTTTCAAAACAAAAGCCTGCATGTTAAATAAATCTTTTTCTTACTGGAAATCACAAAATAAAATTCTTAAAAAAATTATAAACATTTTTTTCTTTGTGAATTATGTATGAATAGTAAATAATAAAAAAATAATTAAGGTAAATAATATATCTTTTTTTATGAACCAAAAATATTCAGAGGCGATATTACTAGAAAGCCGTCCATTACTGGCACATCTACCCCAATAAAATTTATCAAGAAAAAATTGTAAACATTTTTTTTTTCTTTTCCTTCTTTGTATTATATATGCAAAAACAGTGTAAGCATAAACAATTACAAATATTTCAAATTCAAAAGAAAATAGACTGACTGTACATCGAAAGTTGTTTAATAAATATTTTAAAATAAATTTATGTGTACTGCATAAAAAATATAATTAAAAATGCACTAAACAATATAATAGGTAAAAGTTGATATGCACTTACTGTACGCACCGTATCTTTAAGCAATTAGCTTTTTGTCGTTTTTCTGGGCGATTTTTATTTATCTGTTTTACATAAAAGTGCAACCGAGTTATGATAAAAATTTTTATAATTTTCTTTGTGAGCACACTTTTGTGTTCAGCACAACCAACCAAATAATTATCCTTAAAGTCTAATCCACTCATTACATCTAAGATGCTATTGTGATGAAGTGGGTTTTTGCTGAAGCATTTTGTGAAATTGTTTTCTAATTCATAAATAAGTTTAAATAAAGAACTAGATGGATAAAAAAGTCCACCCTTGTCAAATTGTTTGGTGAACTCTGCATCTTCTGGAAGATTTATTTTGTCAGATTTCAGTTTACTGTGACATTCTATACATTTGGTTTTATCCTGAAATTTTCTGACTACATATCCTGCTGTGTGATAAATTAATCTGGTATCACTATGTTGTAGATGAATATCATAAAAATCATCTTTTAAATCTTTTACAATATTATCCGCAATAGACAATTTACCACTTTCAATGAGATCATCTATAAGATTAGATAATGAAGGAGCCTTGTTTTTATTAGAAACCAATGAAATATTTTCGGGAGACATTAAGCCATTTATAACATTTGCACTTGTATTTCCACCCTTAGGTGGTCTAGCTAAGTTGTAAAATGTTAAGCATTCCACAATGGTTAAGAATTCCGTTGGTGTTGGATGATCATTACAGCCTTTACATTGCCTTATTACGCTAAACAAGTTCTCCAATTTATCTTGGCTTAATCTACTTGTTAATAAGTATTTGTAATTAAGAGAGGACAAGTACTTCATTAATGATAAGGTGCTTTTTATTGTAACTTTAAAGCCAATACTTGTTTTACTTATATATCCATTCCCATTATTTTCTTTCGCAAAAATTTTCCCATTCAGTAAGAAAATCTAAAAATTCCAACAAGAAATTTTCTGATTCTGAATTGGGCTGTAAGGCTTCATTCGGATAATGGGCAGTCATAATTTTCATCAGTTTGTTTATTTTCTGAATAAAATTTACAGTTTCTGTGGAATCACTAAACTGTTCTACTTTTTCTTTATAAAAAAGTAGAACCTTTAATCGTTCCTTCACCAAATAACTGAAAGGCCAAATTCACTCGCATTTTTTCAAAGTTATTAGGAAAAAAGTGAACTTTAGAAATTTTTGGCATTACTCTCAATGTCAAAGGATTTTCATCCTCTTTCCAAGCAGCCTTTAATTGTTCCAGAATAACTTTACCATGTGGAGTATGAAACTCACCATACTGTAAAAATGTATTTCGTAAACATTTTATCAAGTGAGGAAAATCTGAGATTAAACGAAGTACTCTCTTTTCATCACATGGATGCACAACCTCGCATATTATTTCACCTTCTTTTGTCACACCAATTCTAAACTCTTTCCACATAGATCGATTCCATGATGCTCCATCTCTGGTTATACTATCAACAAATAATCCACTTTTCTCAATAAGGATAACAGCATGAAGAAGGATTTTTGCTAACATGTTGCTATCCATGTTATTTTGTGTTGCAAAAACACCAATAATTTGGATCCAATCGCCAACAAATGGTTGAAAAAGAATAACCAATCCACGGTCACATAGTTTGTTTTCTTTTTTTCCACATGAAAAAGACCCATAATCTACATATCCTTGTACATAACCATCTGCGTTTACTTTTAAATTTTCAGAAAGTTTTAATTCATCAAATTGAATTGATCCATGTCTCTGAAAAATATCAAGTTCAGAAACTTTTTCTTTCAAAATATCAAAATGTCTTTCTGCAAATCCAAAACCATTACTAGAGAAGGATTTAACTGATTTTTGAATGCACGTCTTGCCAGGTAATGTTAAAATTTTATTGATTCGCATATACTCATATAATCTGGGGCTTTTCATATGCATTAAAATGCACTCTAATAGCCATTCTTTGTCCATGCCTTTAACATTTTTTCTTTCTGATGCTTTAAAACATTCACTGACTGCTAGTTGTTTTTTGCTTAATGTTTTTAATTTCATCGCCATCATATTTGCAGCATTCTCTGAGAGCTTTCTATGCATGCCCTTTATATCTGATTTTAATTCAGATACCCTTGCTTTTATACGCTTATACGACCTTTTAGAAAAAACAGTACTTTTATTTTTCACTACCCCTCTTTTTTTTAATGTCTTTTTGTAAAGCAAGTTTTTTCTCTTGAATTTGCAATGCAAGCATCTGCTTTGCTGTGAAACTGATATACTAGTGCACTTTTCACTATAAACTGTGAAATTTTCAATTATTAGAGATTTGTGTGCTGAAAGTATGTCACAAAACTCATCTACATGTCCAGCACCATGACACTGAATAATGTTTTCACTCTCTTTTATAATATTTTCTAGCTCTGAGACTGAGTTCACTAATTCCTGCATTTTAATTATTCTTCTTCCAACACGAACAGTGCATTTAATACTGTCGTCTATTTTTTCAACAATTACCATTTTATCTGGATTGCTCAGCTGTAATGTCGATGCAGTCATACCAGAATCATTCCATGAACCAAATCCAATACAAAATGGGTTATTTCTAAAAGATATTTTGGTCCAAAATTCTGGCAAATGAACACTAGTTAGTTCATTAATTGATATATTATGATTATGATCATTATTAGTAGGTAAAATTTCATTGTTTTCCACAACTGGAAATGGTTTGAGCTTTTTCTTTGGTGGGGAAATTAGGCGATCTTTAGGAGGTGGTCTCTTGAGAGGATTAAAATTCAGATAATTTGGCAGGTTGGGAAATATTGATGGCACGGCATCAGGATGCAAAACTGGTCTTTCTCTTAGAATTAATACTTCCTTTCCTTTTATCGTATGACGAAAATGACGCTCAATGAATTTGTCACAAAAATGCAATTCACAAACACTGCAATGTTCGCTAAAAGGTTTATCAGCTCTCGGAATGCACTTTTCCCAACGTTTCCTTTTTTCCTCATCGGATGGAGCTTTGAATAATGAATATTTATAATTATTTTTAATTCCAGAATACCCCGTACGACAACCAGGCACAAAGCAATACCTTTGCTGATACCATGGGTGCAAGTTTGAAATTTTGCCAGGACTGAAAATATTTTGAATCACTCCCCCCCCCCCCCCCCCCCCCCAAACACACACCACCACTTTTTTTTTTTTTTTTTTTTTTTTTTTTTTTTTTTTTTTTTTTAATTCATGTTTTTTTCTATTAACCTTTGAAAAAATTCGCTTTTTCCCACAATCTTTTGACAGAAATCGAGTCTATTTAGCGATTCTTTGACAAAAATCGCGTCTCTATCGCGATCCTATGACAAAAATAACTCGTTTTTTGCAATCCTTTGACGAAAATTCGTGACTTTCCGCGATACTTTTACAAGAAATCGCGACTTTTTCGCGATCTTTTGACAAAAATTCACAAATTTTTTGCAATCCTTAGACAAAAATTCGCGTCTTTTCCACGATCTTTTGACAAAACTCGCGTCTTTTCTTTGCTCTTTTGACAAAAAAACGCGTTTTCTCCGCAATTCTGACAAAAATAACGTTTTTTCCGCTATAATTTCACGAAAATCGCGTATTTTTCGCGATTCTTTGAAAGAGACTGCGTCATTTTCGCGATCCTTCGACAGGAATCGCGTTTATTTTGTTATTCTTTGACGAAAAACGCGTCTTTTTTGCAATCTTTTGACAGAAATAGTGATTTTTCTGCGATCTTTTGACAAAAATCCCGTATTATCAGCAATCTTAAATCGTGTCTTTTTTCGCGATCTGTTGATGAAAGACGTTTTTTCCTCGATCTTTTGACAAAAATCGCGTCTTTTCCACGATTCCTCGAGCGAGACAGCATCATTTTCGCGATTGTACGACGGAAATGACGTTTTTCTTGAGATACGTCAACAAGAATCGCTTTATTTCGCAATTTTATTTTTTTTTTTACGAAAAACGCGTCTTTTTGCGATCTTTTAAACGAAATAGCGCTGTTTTCTGTCATTTTTTTGGCAGAAATAACGTTTTTTTTCCGCGATCATTTGACAAAAATCACTTTTATTCATAATCTTTTGACGAAAAATCGTGTCTTTTTCCGCGATCTTTTGGCAAAAAACGCGTCATTTTCGCAAACACTTTTCATCGTCGGAGACTTTTCATCGTCGGAGATTTTTCCGTCTCGCTTCCGTCCTCGGGAACTTTTAAAAGACGGAATTCCGTCTGTGGACGGAAAACTTGCACCCATGGCTGATACTTTTTGTTAGTTTTTCCACTCATTATACTTCTTAAACAGACATAATCAAAACTTTAAAGAAAAAACTCTCATTTGTTTACAATATACGTCGCTGTCACAACAGTAAAAGCTTTCAAAATTCCCAGTCGGTAATGACATGCGCGCCACCTCGCGGCATCCTTACTTTCAAGGTTAAAAAAAAAAGCGTTCTTAACTAACGAACGGCACACTATCTATTCTAGGCACTGTAGCCTAATGGACTTTTGATGAAATTCTCATTTTTCCGTGGCCTTTTCACGCAAACGTATTTTTTTCATGATCCTTCAATAAAATTTGAGGTTTTTCCAGAATTTTTCACCAAAATTTGCTATTTTCCATGATCATATGACAAAATTTGTGCTTTTTTGTGATCCTTTGACGAAATTCATGAATTTTCCACAATTTTTTGATGAAATTGGAGTCATTTTTGACAATTATTTGATAAAATTTAAAAAAATTTCTCGATTTTTCAATGAAATTTGCATTTAAGACATTTGTGTATTTTCCACAATCTTTTGTCAAAATTTGTATATTTTCCATGATTTTCGGTAAAATTCATGAATTTACTACAATTTTTTTGGCAAAATTCACATATTTTACTCGCTTTTTTTTTTTTTTTTGATTAAATTAGAGTAATTTTCCAGATCATCAAACAAAAATTGCTTTTTTTTTTTTTTTTTTTTTTTTGTGACCCTTTGACAAAATTTGTGTATTTTACAAGATCTTCCGATGATAATCGTATATCTTATACGACAATTTGATAAAAGTGCATTTTTTCCTGCAATCCTTTGATGAAAAATGCATTTTCCCCACAATGCTTTGATGAAAATCTCATTTCTCCCACAATTCTTTGATGATGAAAACGTGTTTAAACTGCAATCCTTTGATAAAAATCATGTTTCTACCGCAATTTTTTAAAGATTGTGCAATAAAAAAAAAAAAAAAAATGCATTAATTCTTTAGAGAAAGATTAAAAATGACATTTCTGTTGCATTTATCATCAACTATAAGCTATTTAGCTATAAGTATATTAGCATGGTATGTGACATAAAATTTAGTTTTTCTTTTATTCTTAACTTATTTTATTCAAATTAAAATTGCAAACATTCTGAATTTAAAAAGTACTTTATTATAAAATTCTCAGTTATAAGCAGACATGCTACAGGCTCAGCAAGAAAAAATCTGAACTTTCACAGCCTCACAGACTTTTGGCAAAATCTGCGTTTTTCTGAAATTTTTTTAACGAAATTAGCGTTTTTCCGCGACCAATTGAAGAAAATCTCACTTTTTCTCCCACAGCCTTTTTAATGAAATTTGCAATTTTCCAAAATCCTTTAGCGAAATTCACGCTTTTTTGTCAAAAGTTGCGTATTTTCTGCGATCTTTCGTCAACATATGTGTATTTTCCGCAATCTTTCGTCGACATATATGTATTTTCAGCGATCTTTCGTCAACATATGCATATTTTCTGCAATCTTTCGTAAAATATGTGCATATTTTCCGCGATCTTTCATCAAAATTTACGTATTTTCTGTAATTTTTCGGCAAAATTTGCATATTTTTCGTCAAAATTTGTTTTTTGCGATCTTTTGTCGACATGTGTATTTTGTGATCTTTCATTAAAATTTCTGTATTTCCCACGATCTTTCGTCAAAATTTGGGTATTTTCTGCGATCTTTCTACAAAATTGGAACATTTTCCGCGATATTTTGATAAAATATGATTATTTAGCACGATTATTTGACAAAATTAGAGTATTTTTCCGCAACCTGTTCACAAAAGTTGTGTTTTCCCAGCAATTTTTTGACGAAAATCGCGTCTTGTTCGTGATCATTTAACAAAAATAGTGTTTTTTCTCGCGATCATCTGAAGAAAATCTTATTTTTCCCGTGATTGTTTGAAGATTTTATAGTTTTTTTTTCGATCCTTTGGAGAAATTTGTGTTTTTTCTGCAATCCTTTGAAGAAATTTTCTTAATTTAGCGCATTTACTCGCGTTTTTGTTCTATTTCCTCATTACCTCCCCCCCCCCCCCCACATATAAATGTCATCAAATTTTAATACATATTTGCATTGATCCCAGGGATAATAAAATTTGTCGCGAAAAAGCGGAATTCAGAGTTTCCGTGGAAAAGTAGCATGTCTGTATAAGTAAGAAATTCCATAATTAAAATGTAATAAATAATGCATCAAGTAAGAAGAACAGAAGTTTTTAAAGAAAAATACAATGCAAGCAATGGTTTAAGTGCAAACAAACATCGAATATAGGCTTTCTTTTATAAAAATCATTGCTTTTTACATTTCTTTTTATTTCAATTGTTGTTACTATACCATTTATATTTTGAAATTAGCAATATATCTTTAATATCAATATTAACTAATTGATTTATTGCAATATTAATTTTTTTGATATTGTATTAAGAAATTGATGTGAATGCATTGATTTTTACAGTGCATAAGGCTGTTTGATTGTTCAAAGTTCTCCTACGCTCTTTACTTTGAGTTTCTACAATTTTCACAGTGTCATTTATGAATTGTCCATCATTTCATCATGCCAATTTGAAGCAAGTTTGAATTTGGACTGATTAAGCAATAATATGTATTTATCAAGCAGACAGATTCATTAATATTTTTACCATTCTTGATCCATCACTTGTATCACAAAAATAAAACTTTGTTAAAATTACAATGAAACAAAAAATATAATTGTATTTATTGTGAATACAATTTTTTCAATGGAGATTTGTTGTCAGTGTTTTCGGTGCTGTTCATCACTTGTATTGCCATGTCTGTTGGAAGCAAGCACAGCCTGGGAGCT
Organism: Maratus speculifer; assembly: GCA_964019185.1. Lineage (NCBI taxonomy): Eukaryota > Metazoa > Arthropoda > Arachnida > Araneae > Salticidae > Maratus > Maratus speculifer. Next base: position 177,759,998 of record OZ025295.1, on the reverse strand, counting down.
ATTAAGCAATTTTTTCATTTATCCAGCAGAGATATCACCAGAAAATAATTTGATGCTCTTTTCATCAAATAAAGTTTAAGATTTTTAAGCTATTTGAATTTGTTTTCCATATAACATATAAGAATTGTTCACCATTTAATAAACAGAATTTAACTTAAAAATTAATAATCAATGTAATAAAATAATATTTGGATTTGTCTTCCATATAACAGAATAATTTTACAATTTAATGAATTAAGTTTGAACTTTATTCAACACTTTATTATCTATTAAACACATTAAATGAAAATATATATTTTTTAAACATATACTTTATTAGGTATAATTTTGTCTTCATAATATTGCAATAATTATACATGAACAACTTACTGCCATCAGGAAGTGTACATAAAAAATCTAACTTCTAATTGTTTAGGGTCTAGATAATTTATTATTACTTGGCAAAGAGTATGTCATTATATTAATAATTTTTTTTTAGTTATTAATCAATAAGGTTCATATCATTTCTCTTTCCAAACATGGATGAATGCATTTCTTGATTATCTTAATTCAGATTTTCATTATTAGCAAATTTAATATTTGAAATATTTCTTATATTAAAGTATTATTAATTTTAATAAAGTTTCTTAAATTTTATTCATAAAGTTGTTAAGATTAAAATAAAAGTTCTAATTACATCATTGTCATTATTTAACACTATACATCACAACCTCAATGTAGAGACAGAATTATTTTTTGAATGCTGTTTTTTAATTTAAATTTCTTTTAGCAGTAATTATTAATTACTTATCAAAATATTTTGGTACTTAATACAAGTACAGTAAAATGACTTCTAAAAGATGACATACAATCAAAATTTCATAACTAAAAGTATTTAATAAAAATTTTAAAAGCTTGTCATCATTGTCAAGCTAAAGTTTACTTTTTAAGTCTTACAGTCTCTTTGAGAGTATGATCAAATTCTGTCATGTGTGTTGCTATGGATACAGTAAAATATTCCGCTATTTGAGAGCATATATATTTGATATATATATCTTCAGACACTATACACTATCACAATTGATTCATTTACATCTTAAACAAATTTGAAAGATATTCTATACTTTTTGATAATATTAAAAATGTAAAATCATATCAATTTTCTTTATATTACAAGTTTTAAAATAGAATGTAAACTAAAAATCACGAAACAGATCTAGTCAAACAAAATAAAAAGATTTATTCATCATTACTGATAACAGACAATCTATTTACCTTTTAAACTTCCCTCTCCTTTCTCAAAAAAAGGGTTATAACTTAGTTGTCATCTTTATAAAAAAATTGTTAAAAGTATAAAAAACTGAAATTAAATTTTTTTAATCATAAGAGCTTATAAGATTCTCATAATTTTAAAAATTCAATAATCTATGCAGATATATTTATTTTTTTTAAACTGAATATGATAAAACAGATCTAGTCAAAATAAAAATATTACTAGCAGCAGATAATATATTTCATTTCTTACCTTTTCCTTCTCCACCTCCCAAAAATAATTTGTCATATTTTTAAGAACTTCATTAAGTGTTACAAAGTAATATATATCAAACTAATTGAAACTCTTAAATTCCAACATTTTATACGAGATCTTTCGATCCATATAGATAGCTAAGTTAACTTTGCTGTGTTCTGCACTCTAGAAGTAGTAGTTATCCTTATATATATATATATAAAAAGTAACGATTTAGAAATAGACCAATGAAAATCTGCGCGAGGGGTGGGATTGGAAAATGCTGCTAGGCACTAATAGAGCTTAATAAGATTATTTTTAGGTACAAACACTAACTATTTGCAAAATCCGTAATATTTATGATATACAATGTATTTAATATTTATGTGAACTTCTCAAACACATACCAATATGCTAAAAATTATAGAATATTGCAGGAATTAACAAGAACTGATGGACAAGAATGTTTTAAATTTTATAATTTATAAATTATTTATAAAACATAGGAGGCAGAGCCCCTTAGTGAAATACAAAAGCCAAATTCCAGATTCTCAGGTAACAGAACAAAAGTGAAAACCATTTTTTTAGACAATAAATATTTTACATCAAGAATGTTTATTAACAAAATTCATTTTTACATAAAAAAATTTATTTCATCTCATTTTACATCAATAATGTGTTTAAATAATTTTGAATTTTATTAAAAATATTTTTTTATTCCCCACATGCTTGGAGTTAACAGCTGAAGAAATAAAATGTTTCACAGTTTAAATTGCCTTTTGATTTTAACCATTTCAGTGCTGTAAGTGCATAGTTTGATTTTAATTACATGTTTCTTGGTATTTTATTTATGTTAAATAATATTTATTTATAGATGAAATTTTAATTATGTTTTATGGAAATTTAGCAGAAACAAATGCTGATTTATTTATATTGTTTTGAGTGAGATATACTTTCATAATTGGTCTGCATGAGGCAGAGAGAAATAAATTTAACATAATTCAAGCTTGTATTTTTTTAGAACTAAATATTCAGTAAACTGATATACAATTTTCAAACGAAATAATATTTGAAAGCATATTTTTTTCCTATCCATTGGTGTAAAAACAAATTGTATAATTACAAATGATAAACGTGTTTTATAACTTTTATTACAGTAAGTTTAGGAATATGCATCACACGTGTTGAGAAAGTAACTTAAACTTCTCCAATCAGAAAAATACTTTAACACTGAAAAATAACAGCAGTATTCATGTGAAAGTGATGATGAAAATATGATCTAATATATTATATGCTTGATGAATCGAAAATATATTTCTATGTATTTTTGATTAATGAAATACATTAAAAGAAAAATATCTAAATAAAATATATAGAGATATTAAAAGTCTAGAGTTGACAAAAGAAATAACAGATTTATTGTTTTATTGTAAACACAAGGTAAAATTTGAACAAAGTAAAATTACTTGATAGATTTTACAAAGATAAATATTATAAAAATTTTACAGCAAAACTTATAACAATTCTCTAGAAGCCATGAAAAACATATCCATCAGTAGAACTATTGAAAATGCACTAAAAATTACAACGTAACTTAAGACCAACAGAGCTTCAATAAACTTAACATAAAACAAAAATTTATGTATGCTGCATCAATTTAAATATCAAATCCTGTCACATTAAACATCCAGAGTTTGAACAAGAAAGCTACGGACTATTACAGTGATCATCTTTATAATTAAGAGGCAACAGTAGTTTAAATGACAAGAGTTCTTTTTTACAACAGCAAACGATACACACCAACACACCCCTTTTCTGCTAATATATGTAAGGAATCTTATCTTCAGCAGGCTACAACAAAGTTGAATTGCATAATTTAATTTACTAATTTGGACTTTGTTATTTGGCAGAAGATGCAAATATTAAAGCAAAAAATGAGTATTAAGTTTTTAATAAGCTTAATTATAATCAACAGAAAATATGAAATTCCTGAAATTAACTAAAGATATGTAATAATTGATAGTAAGTTACGTTTAACTTAAAATATATTTAATAAATTTATTTTTATAAATAATAAAAGATAAAGTTTACAGAAATATATTCTAATTAATCACTGCAAAAGAAATTGGATAGAAGAAGTTTTAACTAAGGCAATGAGAATTAAGAAAATGGTCTTGTTAATCCCTAACAAGTTCTCTCTCCCCTTCTCCCTTCTTAATGTCTCAGGTAAGAAATTCAAAAAGGACTAAAAAATTAAACATTAATAAAAAAAAACCCAACTTTAACGCTCGTAAAAAAAATAAATGAAAAAATACTAGACTTCCCCTCACAAAAAAAAAAAAAAAAAACAATTTAACAAAATTAAATAAAAACTAAATACAAAATAAGAATGTTGTTGAAACTGCTCAAATGTCCAATGAGAGAAAACTAAGAATGCTTCAATAATTTTAATAATTTAAACCAAAACAAAGCTGAATAAATTTAAAACTCAAACCTAAATTTTAAATTCAAAAAATTTAAGAACTTGCAAAGTGATGCAAGAAAAATTAACTATCAAAACTTGAATGATAAAAGTCAATAAAATATAAAAGAAGTTGAACTTAATTTTTTTCATAGCTTCCATTACATATACAAAAATTTTAAACATATGTATAAATATGCAAGTACAATTCGAACATATAAGAAAAATACATACACTATCGTACAATAACACAAGAGTAAGCATAATTTTTTTTATTTCAACTTTTCTTCATATAGTTTCTTTACATATACAAAATTTTTAAAAATGATATATTTATAAATGCAAATAAAATTCAAAGAACAACTAATACACGAAAAATCAAATGTATCATCATACAATAACATTTCAACCTGAAATGCTAGAACTAGATCAGATAATGTCATCTTGACCACAAAAATAACTAACAATATTATACAAAAATCATAAAATTTCAATCTATATGTTACAAATTTTCAACAATACATATAAATAAATTAATAAGTTTTCATAATAGCTTTAAGGATCTGACAACAGATCAAATGTAACAAAACTTGCATCCGATGCAAAAGACAAAAACATTTTAATCTGCCATTTGTTCATTTACAAACTTCATCTCTCATTACAAATGTCATATGTATTACTTTCATTTGTTCATATACCCACATTGAAGTAATCCGACGTCTGTAACAGAAAAAGCCATTAAAAACTATACCAGTCCATCTATAGCATAATATCTCTGTAACATAAAACTGAAAAGATAATTCTTGAACAAAAGATCTCAAAAGAAGAGGCTTAGACTCTCAAAAGAGAGACTTAGAGAAAATTTAAGTTCAGTAAATAAATTTTTATAAAGACTTTCAAGACTACATTTGATCAATCATAGCTATTTAAGAAATGACTTTACTGCAATTAAAAATACACATTGATTTTTAAATTTCTAATACTTTAAACTTATGTAAAATTAAATAATTATAAAATTTAATTTCATCATGATCAAAAATTAACTAACTATTAAAAGCAATTTCATTCTACAATTTAACTCTCATAAATAAAAAAATTCAATGATATATATCATATACAAATTATCATACATATCTTTCACTTGACTGGTAAATGGAGAATAGTGAAACTATAATAAACGGCTTAATAAAAAGAGAAGTGACAAAAAAGATTTAACATGCCCACAGTAGATCTGCTAGTGGCAGTTATTCATGTACAGATGCTCTGGAAAGTTCTATGACATTTTCTTCATAACAGCCACTAACTCAAAACAGTACTGTGGGATGCTTGAAACACTAAGAAGGAATGACAAAAGGCACCAATATGACCATTGGACAGCAAATTAGTAGTATATCAGTCAAGAAAAAAGGTCAAAAGATCTAAAAAGTGTGGCCAAGAGACAAGAAATGCTAGATAATTTTAAACATCATTTACAAAGATAATACAATGGCTTACTGCAGATCACCAATTACATACTTACAAAATATTTCACATTTATGTCTATAAAAATAAGGTATGCAGTAAGATTTAAGAGTAACTTTTCTAAAACAATGTGAAATACAAATTAATCTTAAAACAGTGTAAAATACAATATAAAAAATTTTAAAATCTTTTCCAAGTACAATAGTGACATTGTGATTTGAACCAGGATCAACAAGGAAAAGATAAGAATTTGACCCATCGTGATTACATTGTGCTCAGAAACAGATTCAGAATGAGAAATTTCTGTGAGCTACCAGCAAAAACTAACTCTTCTAATCTACCCGATTTATAAAGCTACTATCAGGATATTACATGTCTCAAACCTTGTTTATTTGGAAGTGGGCTTGGCAGTCTAGGATTTCCAGTGAAATGGTATTAATGGCTGTCAAGTAAGTCACTCAATTACTTGAATTGCTAATACCGAGCTTTAAATTTACTCCTGGTGTCTCCCTTGTTTCTAAATACTGATGTGAACATGCTAGATGAATATTGTGAAGGTTCTGTAGAACTCTTGCTTACTAAAAATCCTCGATGTTTAGAAAAAGAAGGTGAATCCAAAAACATTTGATTGCTCCTGAAACGGTCAAGTTTTCCGCAGTGCCATCATTTAAATATATTTCTCAGCTTTGGCCATTCTGGCATCATGCTTACACCATAACACAAACTTTTTCCAGATCATCTCCAACATTACTTTCCATGAGGCATTTCATTTCAAGAATTTTTTGGAGGGAAGGAAGCAAAGTTTTATTTGAGGGGCAGAGTCAGAAATGGACAATAAGTAGTGGGAAAAAAATGTAAAATTCACATCAACTTTTCTGAAAGGTTACAGCCGAGGACGAGGTTGGCATGTTTTAAACCAAATTGTTTAACCAAGATTTAAATCAGTTGTAATAGTTGGTTTAGTGTAGTATTTTTTCTTTTTTGTAATTGTTTTTTAAATTACTGATAGAAGTAATTTCTACTTTTAGAACTCTCAGTATCTAAGCAGTCAATAATGATATACAAGTCTAGATCATATTTCTGTCAGGGTTGGGTTTCTGACGTCAGAAACTGGTTTTAGGTATGACAAGTGTTAAAGACTGCCAAAAATTGGCTTAAACTATCAAAAACATGTAATGCGCTTTAAAACATTTTAAGAACAAGAGCGAAACATTGAATAAATCTTAATGATTTAAGTAATTTTTTATTTAAAATTAACTACTGTAATTTAATAATCACATAAAAATTAAATTACAGTAGAACCCTGCAAATTCGGACCCCGTTAATCTGGATTGGTTTAATCTTTTTTTTTTTTCTTTTTTTTGTTTCAATTTTGAGAAGCGATTGGCTAATTTCCATAACATTATCTTGTTTCATCGTCGTATTCTGATATCTTATTTTTCTGATATCTTTTCGGAAGAATACCTTAAGCTTTTTTATTAAACTGATGTTATCTTAAAAAAAAAAAAAAAAAAAAAAAAAACTATGTATCACTAATTTTGGTAATTCCAATTTTCCCAGTTTTCTATTTAAGCCACTTACAAATGTCATAAAAAATCACTGCACTATAAATATTTACTTAGAGCATTGCAAGAAAGCAATGGTAAAATAGTCCCTATAAAAACCATTGTCTGATAAAGATCGCTTTCCGATCTTTGTCAGCCCATAGGTCTGTTTCCTTTGTTATTGTGACAAAAACGCTTCAACAATATCATTTGCAGAAAATTATTTATATGTATTTATGCTCAAACGGATGTGTGACCGTACGGCTCGCAAAAGGTATAGAAAACTGGCACAGCAGAAAACTATAAACTTTTTTATTACAAATATATATATATATATATATATATATATATATATATATATATATATATATATATTGTATGTAAATATTCAATAATTTAACATAAAGGTGATTTTCTGCAAATATGTCTTATTTTATTTCTTCATTTTTTTTCTAATTCTCCGGATAATCCGGATTAGGTCTGGTCCCAATTAATCTGAATTATCGGGGTTTTACTGTACTTTAATTGCGATAAAACATTTTTGCTTTTTAGAATGCTCAAACAGAAGAAAATGATTTTGTACAATAACAAATCTGAATCAATTTTACCCCACAGCATTCTATAGCACACAACCATTTAGCACATTTATTTACACTCAAACGATTTCTGAGTTTAGACTGTATAAAGCCAAAGTTAGAAAATAATCTCTCAATTAATGCTGAGCTAGCAGGGCTTGATAGCAGAAACATTGCTAGTTGAACAAGTTTGGAAGCAGGTCAAATTTTCGGATTTATGACAGATTTTTTTTTTCTTTTTTTCCGGAAGTGCTAATATACAATACAGTAAGTGAATTTTTAATATTACATCCAATGTTGTATATTTCTGACATACCTAATGTGAAATTTTACAGATCAGTGTAGTATGAGGTTTCTTTCTGACAAGGTTTTTGACATGACAGTTTAAACCGGATAAAACCGCACACTGTCAAAAACTTGCCAACACTGATTTCTGTGCATGCAGAATAAAAATTAGCATATGCTGATGAATATGTCTCACACTCTAAAGATTTATATTAAATCATATGAAATTAGACAAGATAAGAAATAATTTTCAATATTTAGTATTGTATAAAATATTTTTATTTTAAAAAATGTACATTAAAAACAGTTAATAACAAAATATAATGATCTTTAAGATTTTTTTAAGTTGTGAAAGAAAGTTTTCTGGATTATTCTTATAGAATTAAAAAAGTAACATAAGATATGAAGTTGAATAAGACAGCTTTTGAAAACTGAATGCTAGTTATAGCATTTCAATAATACTAATCAATCTTTTTTGTTACTTTCTGAATCAAATGGTAAAAAAATTTAACTTGAACACTTGGAGTTATTACTCAGAAAACAAAGTAAGATCTATTTGTATAATTAAAATAACAACCACAAAATAATACATTATATTCTTGAAATGCAGCAAATATTTATTATTACATTATTAATCAAAAGATTCTTCATATGATTTTTATGGGATCAATGTTTCACTATCTAGAGCAGTTTATTCTTTGAACACAATAGTATAGATGTTAATAATATTGTTCAAATTAGAAACAATTTCAATTTTCTGCTTAATTGACAGAACTATTTAATTTGAAAATTTTCAAGTAACGTTATACTACTTGCACAATCTCCAACAATGTTTATTTTATCAACAGATATGCATCTGCACGAAATAGAAAATTATAAAAGAGATTTAAACGAAAAGATTATTTTTTTCTACCCCCAAAGAAAATCCTGTTTTTCTAATAAACCTGGCCGAGGGGAGGAATCGTATGTGTGAATCTCTTAACAATTTTTTTCCTTCCCAACCCTTTGACAAAATTTGCATTGTTTCCTGATTCTTTAGCGAAATTCCAATTTTTTCGGATCCTTTGGCAAAATTCCTGATTTTTCCCATGATTCTTTGACGAAACTTAATTCCCGCAATGTACTACTATCTATCACGTGCTGCTGGCTGTGTTTGAGGAGCTTGTTATCCGGTAATATAAATTTTTGGGCCAACTTGTTTATTTTAATAAGTTTTGGCTGCTGAAATATTGCTGGGATAGCGACTCCCCAAATACAGTCATAGCATACAGCACCCTTTGAAAAACACCAAACAATTAATATATAGTCTATAACTATCAATAGATAATGCTATAGAGGAAAAAAATAAAAATAAAAATCACTATACCCGCCACCCAATCAGAAGGGCATTTTTAGGATATTTTAAACTTGTATACTCAGTGCTTCTTCTCAAAATTACAGTACATATTTATTAATGAAGTTTTAATTTTGTTACAGAAAAATAGAGACAAATGTTGAGCTAATTATAGATCTTTAAATGCAAATGGGTTATTTATCCATAATAGAGCATGTAAGCAATGGAAGATTGTTTGAAAAAAAATCATGCTTGAATGAAATTTTACATACAGATGTAAAACAAATTGTATTTAAAAGTACACTTTTAACCCTATAAGTTCATTTAAAAATTAAAAATTACAATGTTGAAAAAATTAAAAAAAAAATGCAAAGTTGAAATTTGTCTAGTACTGCCAACATGAAAATGACATGAACATTACGCATAGATGTTATTTAATTTTCCATTTGAACAAAATAACTATAAGTTTCATGCATAACCCGACTAAAATTGATTTTATGAATGTGTCAGGTGTTTTTTGATCTCCAAAGTTATTTGACGAAATGAGTTGAAACCTTCAATTCATATAACTGGCAATGTTTTCTCAATATTCAGAACTTAAGTTTTTAAAATTGCTAGATTTTTCATAAATTTTATTTCATGCAACATGACAGTGATAAAATGAAAGAATATGAATAGACTTACTGCTTTAGGACACTGAGCATTCTTGAGAAAATGGCTACAATATTTTGTAGTTCCTAGTGACACTTTAATTATTCTCCCATCGATTTTTGTATTTGCTAAAGATTTTACAGCTCTAACTGCATCTTCACACTTTTGATACGTAATATATATACATGAACCGGGACCCTGGAAAGATAAGTTTTTATAAAATCCATAATTAAAACTTTAATAAAAGTGATTTAACAGTTTCAAAATTCAATAACAGTAAATGTGCATGCATTTTGTGTTTAAAAATATATACACTGTATATTCATGCACAGCAAAGAGCATCATCACTTCACCAAAACAAAAGTATGAAGAAAAGACACTAAAAATTAATATTTTTGCATTTTGGAAGGACAAATATGAATAATGGCCACAAAAATATCTTAAAGTACTTTTTTAATAAACACAGGAAAAAAAAAAATTGAATTACTCAAGCATGCAATGGAAATGGGACCTTGAAAGAGAATTCATAGGCAAAATAGCTTGTAGTCAAATTTGCAGTAAATAATTTGAATCTTCAGTAGCAAAGGAAATACTCAAGGAAAAAAAGATGAAATTCTATGAAAATGGAGACATCTCTTCTGATGCCATTATTTTTGAACAGATGATGTGCACACAAAAAATTCTCTTCCGAGTTCAAAAAACTAGTTTTATTTTTTACGTACTTCTGGTGGATGATTAAACAAAAGCACTAAACATGTATTTTATCCAATCAAAAACGTCAATTTATTTAACTACGTAGGATGTATAAAACTGGCTCAATAAGGCTTAAAGAGAAAAAAATATTATGATGTCAAATGAAAGATTAAAAGAAAAAATACACAAATACCCAATAGAATTTTGAAAAAAAAAAAAGAAACATTTATATGTGAAATATAATAATTTAAAGGAGAAAAAATTTTTACGGCAAAAAGACAAGACAATAAGAGGAATACAAACACCCTACAGGAGTATCTCAGATATCTTAAAATGACCAATAAGACTTCAAATAAGATAGTGACAAAATCAGGAAATTGGCAAGAGTTAATTCAATGACTAAAGCACTAAATAAGAAATAATTGAAAAATCTTATGACTTATATCCAGTAACGGACTAACAAAAATTCATGATGTGTTACATTATTTTTTTTATGCACAATTATAATCTGTTTATATATATATATATAAAGGAGGTGAATAGGCTGATAGAAAATGTCAAATTCTATTTTCACACCAAGAACAGTATCTCACCGAAGCCTCTATACTAGAAAAGTATCATATTTTTCATTTATAATATTTTGATAATCTCTAGACTCATACTTTTATTGCATACATATTATAAGCATCCACAAACTTACCTGTGTACCAGCATAAGATGTTTTATCGGTTATAGTCTCCTTTAGAGTTGGACCAAACTGCCGAAACATTTGTAATACTTTTTCTTTCTTTTCTACATCTTGTGACAATTCTAATGGTAAACCTACAGCAAATACTAGATTTTTTTGAATAACCCTGTAAAAGCAACACAAAATGTAAATCTTACAAAATTTATCAAATTATTAAAAAAAAAAAAAAAATTACATTACAAAAATTACAATTTTATAAAAATAGAAGAATATGCTTTAATTAAGGGGGGGGAGGTTTTTAAAATAGTACTTAAAATTATAAGAATTTGGCCACTTTCATGCCTGATTAATATACCTTTCTTTTTACAGAAAAAAATCAATAAAAAATGTATATTAATACATAAAAGTGGGAAATGAGAAAAAAGGTGCATTTTTAAAATAAAACCAAAATAAAACACAGATTACTTAAAGGTGTTTTTTATTAACAAAACCTAGTACTTTCGAGCATGTCATGCTCATCATCAGGGTTAAAACAACAAAAGCATTTTTTTTTTCATTTATACAGCGATGGAAAACTCTTATTATCTAAGTGTCATTCTAACAGCTACTCACACACACAAAAAAATTAAATATAGCTGCAAGTATTACTGCTATTTTTTTTTTTTTTTTTTTAAATCAGAAAGTAATAATGCTAAAGGTGTAAGTGCAAATATATCTTATTGACTAATGTACAGTCATTAATTTTACAAAACTAATATTTTGAATGGTTTCACTGTTAAATAACACCCTCCCCCTTATTATTTTTTAAGAAAACAATATCCCTGCTAAATAGATCTTTGCTTCTCATATACTTCAAGAAAGTTATTGTAGAAATTATCCAAAAGTGTTGCATAAATAGCACAAAATATTCTATTTCAAAAAGAAATTTCCTTCAACTTTGAATTTTAAAGACAAATCTCGAAAGAAACTTGGTACAATTTTATTTACACAATTTTCAGATGCTTATAAGATATAAGCTCATCATTCCTTTTATGTCTGTTTTGCACAATTCAAGAACAAACTTTAAGAGTTAGAGTTGACAAAATTTCTGATTAAATTTTTCAGGCATTTTCCACCCCCCTTCCAAAACTTTCTTTGCATCAATTCAGAAAATGTCCAAAATTGTTTTTAAAAAAGGTGGAATTCTTTTAGGAAGAATTCTTTCATGCCTGAGAGATTGAGACAGAAACTGAGACTCAACATTTAATGAAATGTTTGAAAAAGTCTCGACTAGAGATGGGAATGCTCGGAAAAAAAGTTTTTTTCCGAAGGCTTATTTTTAAATTTTTCCGAACTGAGAAAATCTAAATTTCATTTATGAAATAATATAGTGAAAATTTTGTAATAGCTACATTCTCATACTTTTATTTTATTTTTATATTGAGTGTCTCACATGAAAATTTTAATGTGGGTAATCAGATCTCCGAGCAGAAATCTGAGATGACTTGAAAGGATTCTTCACATTTTTTTCTTGTTTGAAACACAAGACCCTTTGCAAAATTTCTCTTGAAAATAGACTTTTCGGAAAAAGTTTAATCAACAAATTGAATCTTTCACAAGTGCAGTGATTGAAGAAAAAAAAATCTCATGCCATACAGCAGCTGAATCTTATTAAGTTGCATATATGTATGTTAATAACCTTATTAAAAATGTCTAAATAGGAACCTAAATATAGTGTAATTTCTTATTCAAAAATTTTGAATATATTTTGTACAAGTATATACAAAAAGTTCGCAATTTCGCAAAAACTTTATTACATAAAAAAAAATCTAGGTATGTAATTAAATGCAACTTCTCTTTTTAAAAATTAATTCATGTGTAAAATTATTAAAATAATATGCCGATTAATGGAAATGATAAAATTAAAAATTCAACATAAAATTTTGAAGCATGCATTTTTTACTTTAATCTATCTATTCAAGAAGTAAGTATTGAATTCGTGAAAAATTTGACTTCCAGTTTTTGGTGTATTTAAAACTTTTAGAAGGTCCTGAACACATTTTGATGGTTTTTGGAAAATATCTGTGAGTCTGTATGTGACAAATTTTATGGGCACTCTATCTCAAGAACTGATGCACATAATTTCACAAAACTTTAGATTCAGTTACACCTTGATATAAACTCGAGATGTTTAGTTATTAGTATATATTGCCAAACTGATGGCGCTGCTATGCTGCATTATTCATAATTTCCACAATAGTTCTATCTCAAACTAATGTATGTATTTATAAAATTTCAGATTAAGTTAATCTTTGACATAACTTCGTGCTCATTACTTTTTGGTGTAAATTGCTCAACAGATGACGCTGCTATGCTGCATTATTCATGATTATCGCAATAATAGCTTTACCTCAAGGACGATTTTTTTAAAAAATCAAACTACAGTTTCTGATATATATTAATGTTGTTTAATTTTTGGTGTAAACCCCCTATAGGTGGCACTAGCTGTATTTTTCAAGATTTCGTTATAGCTGATTAATTGAATGTTTTTTCAAGGTGTTGAATCTAAAATTGACCTCCATTTTACTTCCATAATGTACAGTAATGTTGCAAAAACATGGACAGTTTGCATTAGAAAAGTACAGCTGCGATGAAAAAAAAAAAAAAAAAAAAAAAAAAAACCCATATTTTATTACAAGTAACTATGTTCCAAATTATACTTTCTCTCTTGATTAAACTTTGAATTTTTGTAGTTTTCTAAAGCACAGTAGAAGTTTATCTCTGTATGTAACTGCTGCTATTAATTCCTCAAATAGTGAGCATTTTCTATTTGTAGTGTTCTATTTTCATAACTTTTGAGTTCCACTCTTAGAAATATAAAATTACCATGTGGAAACATTATTGAATATGGTTTCTTACTCAAGAATAGAATACCATATTTCAGGGTAATAAGAAAAAAAAATTATATTTAATTAAACTTTAAAAAAAAAAAAAAAAAAAAAATTCTGGTTTCAGTGAGTAAAAATTTAACAGTCAATAAATCCTACTTGATATTTTTTAGTTGCAGACCTGAGTAAGCCAAAGTAAAACTTAGTTTTGTTTGAATTTAGATTATAAAACTAAATCAAAACTTTTTTGAGTTGAGATTGGAAAGCTATACCAAAACTAAACATTTTATAAAGGAAATAAAATTAGAATTCCAAGAAAAAAAAGTAATAATGTAAAAATATAAATTTTTTAAACAAACAATGGAATTTTTGAATACTGATATTCATAATAATGACAAAACTGCTATAATTTCTTTAAACTAGTATCATTTACTTAAAAACTATACTTATGTAAATGGAATGCATAATTTATTTCATTCCAAACTGCAGACATATTGGCTCAGGTTTTCACATTAGGTCAATTGGTAGTTAAACATGTAACTGAAAAATCATTTCAACAGAGGTATGATATAATAAACAATAGAATTTAATAAAAATTCTTAGGCTGTGGAAAAAAAAATAAACTTTTAAAAGCAGGCTTTGCTACTTTCTTTTTATTTTGTAATATAAAGTGAAAATAATTTTCATTTAATACATATAAATAGGGAAAAAATGTTTATTATTTAATATTCTCTAAGAAAAAATAATTTATTTGGGAGAAACAGTCATAAAAAATCAATTTTTCCGTAAAAAAACGTTTTTTTCCGACACTTATATTTTTCCGAAAAATTTACATCTCTAGTCTCGACATTATTAGACTGTCTTACAATATCATGAAATGAACATGTTGCAGTCAATGATTTGTTTATAGCACTGGTTCTGACACACAAAGAGACTTAGAACTTTAGATTGTTTATAATCCAAATGACTCCATTTATATAGATTCCGATGATAAATCTGATAATGAAATCAATGATGCAATTCTTGTTCTATTTCACAAATACAGAAAATGATTAAAAGTATAAGCAGTTACTTTGATGTGCATTTGGAGAGATTAATAAAACAATGGATGAACTCTAAACACATGATATTCCTATGATTCTTGATAAAATATTTAGTTATGTGCCTAAATAAGTTATGACCTGTTACATTTCTTAAAAGTTTTTTATTCAGTATGATAAATAATAATTTAATAAAAACTGTTTTTATCCTATGAATTGTTTAATGCAATAAGTAACAATATATTAAATCCATTTTGCTTTACTTTGATACCACAACCTCCACATGCCTATTTGTGTAAATTTGATAGATTAATAATGTAATTTATTGCTAACCAATTGTTTTTTATGGGAAACAGTGTTAATGTTAGAATATCTTAAAATCTTACATAACCAAAGAAAAGGGTGTGGGGGGGGGGGGGTCTTAGCATTAGCTTTTTTTTTTCTTTACAAAGTGGAGAGAAGGGTACAAAGTGACTAAAAATATGCTACCGTAATACTTGAACGGTCCCTTGTACCCTTTCCAATAATCACTGTAGATTGTTGATCCATCTACATGTTCACAAATTTTCTGTATCGGCATACTAGCATTGCTACTTGTGATCTGACCGAGAAAACATTTGCTATTTTTCTGGCATTTACTGCTGTGGGAATACGCTGTTCAACTATCACATTTTCAATCATATGTAGCTGTTTCTCACAGTATTTTATAGATGTTAATTCCTTTGCTGAACAGTACATAAACCTTAAAGCAATTAGAAAAGGTATTTTTGAACAAATAAACCAATTTCTAACACTGTGGAATTTTTAAAAACTTTTGCGTTGGATCTCCATAGAGTTCCATCATTGGCAATATACAGTTTCATATCATCGCCATTTTTTGCATAGCTGTTTGTTGCATAAAAGCTCCTACTATTGAAAAGACTGCATTCTTCCTGCACTTGGTAAATCAAAGATTGTTTTCATATTTATAAAAAATAAATGCAGGCAATTAATTATAGAAAAAAACAATACAACATACAATTTAAAAAACATATGTTCTGGAATATATATAAAAAAAAGTTAATATGATGACAGTATAAATAAGAACTGCTGTTTTTAGGACTGCAAATATTTGACTTTTACACCTAACTTGGCTGTGATATCTCTCTTACTGAACGATTTATTGTCAGGGGGCACTATACAAAAGTAGAATTTTTCTTTTTACAGAGAAGGTATATTTAAATTGGATATTAATTATTAAATATTTAATTTAAATTATATATATACGAATTATTCTCACAAAAATTTTAACTAATAGCCTGAGAGCTACTGAACCCTGAAAGTAACGGTCGTCCTGTAAGAATAGAAATTTGTATACCTACGATTTATAGCATGCTAAGAGCAATAGCCATGACCTGGCAGGCGTCAGCCCTGCACGTCATCAGGCCCTTTATTTTTTGAACTGTCAAGTAAATTGAGTTTAAAAACTAGTTACTGTAAGTTTAAAAATTTAATAGGATAAAGTTTATTTATTGTAAATCTTTAAAAAAAATTGACAGGTGATTACAATGAGCAGAAGTATATGACAGGTGAATTAAAAAGAGCACAGTTGATGAGGTAAAATAAACTTTGTCCTGTATAGTTAAAATTTAGATATGTTTTTAAGTAAACATTTTAGAATAAATATGTACAATGCCAGGCGGTTTTGAACAACATAAGACCTTGACAGGCGAGGGGAAAGCTGCTAAGGGCGTGCGAGTAAGAAATGTAAGAAATAATATATTCGTTATTTTTAAAATAATTTTTTGTAAAATTGATGCTGCTCTATGCAATATCTATGCATCTTCCAACAGCTCATATAATTTTGTATCAACAACAGAATCCTTTAAAGTTACATATTTTTTTCTGTCCCTCTTGATAATTGTAATTTCATCGAAATTCTGTAACAATTTAGTTTCAAATCGCTGGATACTAAAATTAACATCAACATCTTCATCATTTTCTTCAAGTATTCCTTGTAATAACTCAAAATAATATTTACATAAGTATGTGAATGAAAATGACCTTTTTTTATTTATTATTTCCTCGCTGATAAAAATTTTCATTTCATCAAAAGCCAGTTTGTGAAAATATTTCCACCTCTTCTTCGGTGATTTTGCTTTCACTTGTTCTTGCAAAGTATATATGGCAATTGTTCGACAGCTATTATGATAAAAAATCAATGGGCTTGAACACTTTCATAAAATTCATTATCATCGCCAAACTCTTTCGGAACTTGCATCAAAGTTGATCTTTCTGACGAGTGAAGAGGTTGGTACCGTTCTTAGACTCATTTATATTTACTTTTACTAAAGACACATAACCTATCAACATCACTCGTTTTACTAACGGGCACTTCAGCAGATGTTGATGCTCCGCTTTCTTCAGATCTATTGGAGGGGCTATTGTCGCTGTTCCGACATTTGTCGACAACCTTTCTATTAAAAAAATTTTGAGATATTCATATTTAATGATTAATAATAAGTGAAAACCGATTATGATGATATTGTTTATAATAAAATACCGGTTATCTTGAACAAAATCAAAAGTCCCGGCTGATTGCTATATGACCGCCTTAACAAAAGCACCTTTTTTAACGACATTTATTGCTACGAAATACCGGATTGAGCAAGCAATTTTACTCATTTTCTCGGAGAATTATAACTGTAGCTAAGCTGTATTGTAAACAATTGAAATAGGAAACAGTATCCACATCTGGCACGTATAATGAATGGTCAATGGCCATTATCGCAAAAGTAAAGATCAATAATCGCAAAAGTAAAAATCTTACAAAAAACTCTAAACCAGACCCTAATTAAAAAACATGTGCGTAGTTAAGAATTCGTCATATTTCTTCATTCAGTTTGTAACTTATCTGAACACAAGACGCACCAAAACTTTTTTTTTTTTTTTGAGTTAACTACATTGACTTATAATTCAGAAAAAAACATGTGAAAAATGTCGCAAACAAAAAGACAACAAATTATATAATATCCAACATGAATATATTTTTTTTCTATTAATACCTACGGATTTATATGTATGTATATATGCTTAACATACCGCGTCATAAAAAAATATTTTGTACTTCTAAATCATTAGTACCGGTTGTTACAAATATCGGTTTTTACAAATAAAAATGAATAGTCCCTTCGATTTCGTTATAACAGATTTCGACTGTAATTTTTATTTTTACGTGATTTTTTTTATTTCCGTCAAAAATAATTAATTAAATCTTGATTTGCACATTAATACAGTTATTTTTATAGTACCATTACTATGAATAATTTTCATTTAATATATATTTAGTACTGATCAAATTTGTGCCACGTAATTAAACCAAGAACATAGTTACAATTAAAGAATATACAAGTTAATAAAAAATACCTGATGATGATGCTGGTAGATTTGAAGTTGATGATTCACTCGAGTGATTTTTTCATCACGGCAAGAAAGTTTTTATAACATTTCACATGATAACCAGAATTTGCGTTAATTTCCTCTGGCAAAGAAATATCTTTGAATTTAAAATTATTGTCTTTTCTTATTTTCAATATTGATTTACTTTAATTCAACGTAATCTCTGTAAATCGTACAGTTTTTTCATCAGTTTCTTGGTTACAAATCACACAAATCACGTGTTCAGATTCCATCCTGCACTTTATTTACTGAAATGTTAATACAAAGTATAACAATACACAATATCACTGAACAATTAATAATAATAATAAATTAGATTTTATAAAAATTCGAAATCACTCAACATAAAAAATATATCTCATAGCATCCACACAAGTAAAAAATCGTTCTCTCAGTAAGGCAGACGATTTTGAAGCAGCTATTCATTCCTACGAAGCCAGACGAAATGCGGCAGAAAAAGAACTGAACTGAGTTGATGGGGAATGAAATGTTTTGATTTGTTGTAAGAAGAATGTAAGATAAATTGATAAAAATTTGCTGCATTATGCTGCAACGCACTCCCCTGCTTGTATAAAAAACGGTTACTTGGTAGTGAAATGGAGCTTTCTCATTGGTTGGATTAGAGATATTATATGCAAGCGGTGGAGTGCGTTGCAGCAAAATGCAGCAAATTTTTATCAGTGTAGAGACGACGAATTAATTAGTGTTTATAATTATTTAAATTGTAAATATTGTTTTTGTAAATAGTTTTTTTTCTAAATAGTAATGTTTGAATATAAGTATTTAAAAGTTTTAAACGGTGTCAGATCTTAATTAACTATGAGTTAATTATAATTCCGAAAGAACTTTTAGAAGGAAGCAGAATTCCATCTCGCACGCCCTTAGCAGCTTTCCCCTCGCCTGTCAAGGTCTTATGTTGTTCAAAACCGCCTGGCATTGTACATATTTATTCTAAAACGTTTACTTAAAAACATATCTAAATTTTAACTATACAGGACAAAGTTTATTTTACCTCATCAACTGCGCTCTTTTTAATTCACCTGTCATATACTTCTGCTCATTGTAATCGCCTATCAATTTTTTTTAAGATTTACAATAAATAAACTTTATTCTATTTAATTTTTAAACTCAATTTACTTGACAGTTCAAAAAATAAAGGGCCTGATGACGTGCAGGGCTGACGCCTGCCAGGTCATGGCTATTGCTCTTAGCATGCTATAAATCGTAGGTATACAAATTTCTATCCTTACAGGACGATCGTTACTCCCAGGGTTCAGTAGCTCTCAAGCTATAAACATATTTAACAAATATTAAATATTCCTTCTTGAGTTAAAAAAAAAAAAAAAAAAAAAAAAATATGAATTATACAAACACAAACCTTATATTTGCTAATTGTTTTCTATTTTCAGCTATTTTTTGTTTCTTTTGAATGTCTTTCATTTTCTTTTGTTGTTTTACTTTCTGAATCCTGAAATGAAAACACACATGCATATAAATTTGCAAAGAGAACAAATGAATTTCAGTGTTCAATGTTTATTAAAGAATATATCAATTTTTAAGATGCAGTATTGGATTTCTTTGACAGTGGAAGAATCTGGAAAAAACCCAAAGAAATGAAAGAAACCAATAGAAAATAAAACAGATGCTCAAAATTAAAGTACATTAATCCCTTAATCATCGTACCCAAGACATTCATGGGCAAATTGCACATAAAATGAAAACCATGATGATTAAGGGGTTAACTATAAAAAGAATTAAACTCAAAGTATAATTAGATGAAATCTAAATTTTTAATTAATATTAAAAATTGTATTCTTGAAAAAACAAGCTTTTTTAATAAACTTCAGGTTCAACATACATTTACATGTGATAAGTTTTACAAGTTTGAAGGTAGAAGTATTCGTTTTTTCAATCCATTAATTATGCAATTTAAGTAAAAAACACAACAAATTCTTTATTTTTTATATAAAAATGCATTATTTTAAATTGTGCAACACAGTAGAAACAAATTTGTAATTATTTATACTAGAATCTAGCATGCATATCTCAATGCTTATTTTAAAAGGTTTTAAAAATGTCTATAAATATACCAAAATGCTTTTAAACTTTTAGTTCTGTGGGGCTGAAAGAATTTACCATTTTGCATTTATCCATTTTAGATTGAAAAACAGACTGCAGCATCTTACTACTAAAAAACTTTTTGTCATGCTGTATTCCATTGTAGTAAGGAAAATGAGGATTTTCATGGAAATATTTAATACAATAATTGTTGCATATTACTTATATTAATAAAATTTATATAAATTTCAGCACTGTTTTATTAAAAGAGTCCCATTCTACCATTGTTAAATGATCTGAATTGTTTATTACTAGTTTCAAAAGTTTAAATACTTAAAAATTTGCTGATTAAATTAAAATAACCTTTCAATTGATTTTGTGTGATTTGCATAAATTTCTTCATCTAGCCAATGGTTGAAAAACTTTAGACAGGTGAGATATTGGTTTAAAAACTGATGTAATTATAAACTTAAATTTAGCATGTATAATTAAATTGTATAATGTATAAGTTTAATGGAATTAACTTATGATAATGGAATTAACTTAAGAAAAACACATTTATTGCATCATTTAAAATTGAAAGTTATATGTGGTAAATTTTTAAGGAATAACAGTTTCTTTCATTTCCTATACTTTGAATTTTTACACTAGAAATAAACCTATTTCTTAAGGTTACTTTTTACCACTTAGGGAGAAACTTGCTGAAAATAAGATACATTTCTTCATGAAAGTAAAAACAAAATATAATTCACTGGAAGCAAAAATAATTCCTGAAGTTCTTAAATCTTTCATATTTCTTTTTTTAAATAAGCAAAAAACACTAAATACACTGGCGATAATTAATAATTATAATAATAGACTTTGTAAAAATCTCCATAAAATAAAAACAAAGCAAGACATATTTCAAGCTAAAAACATTACAGCCAATCATCAGGTGAAGGAGACATGTCCATAAGTGAACGAGGTCAAAGATGAACAGTTCATCTTTGAGATCAAGCCCTTATGGACACGTGTCACCTTCAGCTGATGACAAGCTGTATTGTTTTTAAGCTCAAAATGTGTCCTGCTTTGTTTTTATTTTATGGTGATTTTTAAAGTCTTATAATTATTAATCATAATGAATAAATTATACTTTTTAAACAAACTATTCATATCCAAAACTTTTATTATTTTTAAAATTATTAATAGACATTAAAATTTGATATATTTTTAGAAAGATTTCAAGCTAATGAGACATCTTTTAATGAAAATTTAAAATTTTTTTAAAAAATTATTTGAAAAACATATACTGATGAACTTTTTATCTAAAACTTTTAACAAAAATATTTATAAAACTTTCGAATATGTAAATCTAAATTTACTGCAAATTTAACCAAGTAGTTTGAGTTATATAAATTGTAATATGTTTTGCAACAATTTAAAAAGAATTTACAGAAATTTAAAACTTTAAATCTGTAATTTATAAAGTACTTGAGCAAATGACTCTCCATTCTGTATCTACAGGTACAATCTACCAAAGTCAATGTCAAAATTAGGTGTTAATATTGATAATTTTGAAGTTTATTACAATTCCAATATGTAGATGACCACGGATTCTGGTAAGTACAGCATTCATTAATAGATATTATAATTTATTGGTAGTTATCAGTCAAATTTTTATACCATGATATGTAGCAGAGTCATTTTTTTTTCTTTACTTCGTTAATGACTGTACAACAAATTCTAGTAAGCATTTCAAATAACATCAAAGTTATAGCAAATTGTAACTTTCATCGCACTCCTATTTTCGGGAAAAAAAAAAAAAAAAAAAAAAGTGGTTGGAGAAGTTAAAAAAAAATTCATCCCGAGACAATGAAATATTACTCTTGCCCAAGGGGAAACAGGGAAATTGTGGGAGATTAAAAGACAGCAGCAAGATTACATGAATCTAAATAAACTTTTGCACATTCTACATGAACAAAAAAGTGCTTACAAGACAGATTAGATTGCAGTTGTTGCTACATAGGCATCACAGAAAATTTAGATTTTAAGAGTTTGATATAAGATTTTCAGGATTCAAAAAACTATATGATCAAAAGCTAAATTAATTTAAACAAGATAAGAAAAAGTACAGAATTCCTACAACTAGAAATATTAAAATAGAATAGAAACATCAACAGTCAGTACTCACTCTTCGGGGGTGAGAGGTTGAAAGTTGGCTGGGTTTTCAGGGTAGATCTATTAAAGAAAAAAAAATATGTTTCACTAAAAAAAATTAACTAGCTTTTAATAAATTAGAATAATGTTTGAGAATTTTGATAAGTCATTTTTCCTCCTGCCAATTGGAGATGCTCTCAATGATGATTTTAAAAAATCAAAAAGGTTTTTTACATTTTATTAACTGTAGTTTGATTTTTTTCAAGAAATTTTTAATTAAATAAGGTTTTTATAATTAACCCATTAACATGCTATCTTAAATCCCAAGTTTTTTTTTTTTTTTTTTTTTTTTTTTTTTTTTTTTTTTTTATAAATAAAGTTATTTGGAAATAAACTAACATAGATTTTTCTCTCTCTCAACTTTGCAAAACATCTTTGCTACAATTGATTTCTTACTTTCAGTAGCAAATAGTTCAATTTAGATTAATAACTACTCTAAAAACAATTTAAAATTAAAATTAATATTAAAAAGAAATCAGATTTTAAACAATTTTGAAATCTGTACTTTACAACAAATCAATTGATAACATCTTCAATTCTTTCTTATTATTGAAAATTTTTCTCCTACTTAAAACGAACTAGGTTATATTCTTTCAAAATGTTACTTCCTTGTCTAAGTGTGTATTTTATTTAATGATTAAAATTAAATATTTTTCAATTAGTTTTTTTTTTTTTTTTTTTTTTTTTTTTAAGTGGTGAGAAACTTATTAGCCATTTAAAATTCTCAGTAGAATGCTTAGTTTAAGCTTGAAATTAAAACAAATTTTATATAAAATTATCATAAAAACCCAGCCTTTGATCTATTTGTACATTCCACACAGAAACAGTGTAAGGAAAGTATTGTAATAAAAATCTGGAACCGGTTCTGAAATTGAAATTATCATTATAAAAATATACAAGAAAAATCGAAAAAAGTAGAAACTAGCCCAGTCGTAAAACATCATCTATTTTATGCAAAAAATCATGTAAAAATATTAAAATTTGAGCGAGATATTTGAAAAGAATGCTTCCATAGCTTTAACATTTCATCTAGGTCTTTTTTAGTGACTAAGGGAAAGAAAATTTGTTTTTAATGTATTTTAATGATGTTACATTATTTCAAATAAAATGAAATTAATATGCCTTTATAAAGTACACTAAAATATACTTTAAATTTAACATAGTGTGTGTAAAGCATTTGTCAGTCATTTAAAGGTCACTTAGGTTTATGGAGAAAAATGTAGCATATTTATATCATGTTACATTATTTTTAACGTAATGAAATATATAAACATTATCAAGATGTCTACTTATAAAATAGGATATGCATAACAATTATTGTTTATTTACATTGACATAAAAATAAATTTCAGTTATAGTGCACTGTCTATAAACGACAAAAACTAGACATGCATTTTCCAAAATGGTATGTGTTTTAATGTTTAACTAAATTTTTGCATATTATGGGAGGTATATAATTTTTATATTTTTAATACATGGCTAAGCATTGTTATGCATGAGCATGAATTAAGGATTTCTTTTTTAAATTGAGTAATGCATTTTCTAGTTTATTTATATTTAACATATTAAGAGTTTTGCAAAATTTATATATTAAAAAAAGCTGAGTTTTTTCCAACAGTTCATGAGAAAAAAAGAAAAAAAAAAAAAAAAAAAAAACCTACATAATTAAATTATATTCTTATTTTATATGAAAGATAATTGACTACAGAATTGTTATTGTACATTCGTCTGTTCAAAACTTTAATTAGCAGGAATGTATTAAAATTTTATTTCTGGGCATGTTCAACGTATTATCATATTGAAAGAATACATGCATATAGGAGCCTGCTTGGTTGGATTAACAGAGATGAAGATATGAGTGCTTTATTATATTCTTTACTTACTGAATATGATATGGTTTGGTTTATTTTATGACAGCTGATTATCTACGAGGGATATGGGCCATTTAGAATATGATATGGACATAGGAACATGCTTTCAATTTGTATATTACTTCACAGGTCCACAAAATTATTTTCTTGAGCGATGAATATGGCTGTAGACCCCATTAAGGATGATTAGCTTTAAAACAGTATTTTAGTAAAATTGCTTATATTGTATAACATATTTTTATCAGTTATTTTTGGATTACCTGGTATCTGAATGCAAAAAATTCTATAGTGTTTGAAAAGTTGAATGGAGTCATTCCAAGTTTTTATGTAGCCATCTACAATTGGCCTGGTTAACATTGAGAACATAACATTTTTTTTTGAGAGGAAAGGAGAAAAAAGACAACAGTTAAACCAGATAATAAACAAAAGTAACTGATGTATTGGATCAAGTTAATCTTTAATACATTCACACCAGCACAGATATTTAGGTTTTCCTCTAAGAGATGGCTTTAAAAATCATGTTTTGCTTTTTATGGCAGAATGGTACTCTCGTTTATTCAGACATTATATGTGATGACCTTCACCTCTCACATTTATATAATTTAACTCTGCAACTAATGTAACTAGCTGATATGATTGTGAAAGTCAATTTTATAGGGAATAAGCAAATTATTAAGAGACACTTCATTGACAACACCTAAGGCAGCACAACCTCACATATCATAGGTTTTTAGATTAATGTTTACTATTAAAAAAACCAAAATATAGATCTAAATCTTTTTGTATTGATCACATAAATGATATTCAAATACTTAAGTGTGACACCTCTTGGGACAGCTGAACATAACCCATTGTTAATGCATGCCCTGATACAAATACCAGCAAATTAAAAAGATGTTACACAATGCAGCTTGAAATTGCTAGTGATAATTCTGTGAAGAGGATTTTCACACTAAAGAAGCATTTTTCACTTTCTGTACTAGTATTTTATTAAAAAAAAAATAAATAAATAAATACATATTTCATCTTTATTTCAGTCTCAAGAATCTCTTGCAAGACAAAAACTCATGCTGAGATGGATGCTTTGAAGATATGGAGTTAAAAGTTTCTCTTTATACACTGCTCTCTAAAAGTTAAAGTACAGCATGTTTTTTGAAGTTTACTAATAAAAGTAGAAACAAAATTCATAGTGTATTCGTAGTCACATGAATAAAATTATCGAACTTTAAGAAGACGTATGCAAAAGCCTTCAATCCACTTTTATGTTTAAAACATTGTCACTAGCATAGAGTAGGTGAAAATGGTAAAATAAAGCTTTCCTAATTTTGTGTGTAAGTATTCTGCACGATTACTTATTTCCAATTGTAGTTGGCAATTTCATTGACAATACAAAAGAGAGTTTAACAATTGTTGGAGAAATCATTTACCTGATTCATTAAGATGGCAGGTGGATCAAATGGATGGAAATGGCATTGTCACAAGACTATGATGCCAGTTATCTCAAATGTGTTGCCACTGCCAAGACCTGCGGGAGAGTACCTTCTAGCTCTTTTGCTTGAAGAAAGAGAATCACTACTGTGTCTCAGCTTGTTTCAGATCATTTTATCACTTCAAGAACACAAATATCTGCTACTAAGATGTCAAGATGCTTTCATCATGCTGGTCTCTATGCAAAACAACCAGTTTGTATTCTACTGAACTGACAACAGAAAAGTGCTCATTTATGTTAAGCAAAAGAGAACACGTTTCTAAGACCACGCAGCAATGAGCTTTTCTACAGTCTAAATTTACACTAGAGTGTGATTCAAGGTATCTGTTGATCTGGAGATAACACACTAGATACAACCAATCCAAAATTGCTGAAAGGTATAGTTAAAGAAGTGGTGGAATAAGAATTTTGACAGCAATCACTTTTAATGGCCACACTGACTTGGATGTGTTCTATAGATATGGGCCATTCCATGTCAAATCAACACAAAAAAGTGCAATTTTTCCCCTCACCATCTCCGATTTTTACAAAATTTGGGGAGCTAGTTAGACTGGTGGAGATGGAGAAAGTAAAAAATCTGCAATTTCCGATTTTTGAAACTATTAGTTTTTTAATTATAGACATTTAAAGATGGCCGACTAAGACAAATTTACTACTGGATTGCAACCTTAAAATCCCTATAACTTCTCTTCTAATTAACATACAGACATGGACATGGTATCATTTTAAAGCATTTCAATTTATCTTTTATATGATACCAAACAATGTTTTTTTAAAATAAAAAAGTCTCAAGGTCAAGGTATTTGACCTTTGATTTTGAATTAATAAAAAACGAATTCTTCAATTTTCACAATTTTTTTTCTCTGAATGCTAACATGCCTTAACTACATGTATAGCAAATTTCGAAATGGGACCTGGGATCATATAAAAAAATAAATGAAATATGAAATGTTTGCATTTAAATAATGTATTCATATGACAATGAGTTTGTGAACATATCAAATTTTATCATTCTGATGCGAGATATTAAGATAAAATTCCTGGCCAATATGTCCACCAAAATTATTAGAAATTTCATTCTAATTTATGTTATTGTGAGAGCTTTGAGGGTTCTGCTTGTTGAGGATTATCTTGAAGGACAGTTTAAAATAAATGGAATGGCCAGCTCAATCTCCAATAGAACACGTTTGGGACTACTTTTGCACATTTCTCCTTTAAGACGTCCCAAAAGTCCTTACATGAGCTGGGACAAGGTTTACTCTATGCCTGATTTTAATTTCCCATTTTGATGCACAATAACTTAAATCAGCAGCATGAAAAGTCAGTGCTGATAATGCACTGAGACTGGAGGTGGACACATTCCTTTTTAGAAATCTTTTTTTAAATGTTACAATAACATTTTTTCACATAAAACTGAAATACTGTTTTCTTCAAGAATGGAATTTTCTGTCAAGAGTGTCTTTTTGCTATAACTCATATAAATTTCTTTTTCGAATTTAATAAAGAACTGTTTGGTACACATTTCCTCCATATTTCTTGATTATCCATTTATTCATTTTTAAATTGAATATCAAAAGCAATTATACCTGAACTTTTGGGGTCAGTATTTTATACAGGCATAGTAAATGTCACAATATAAAATCTCATTTAAAAGTTATAGTGAAAAATTTTGTAAAAATCCACAAAGAGCATTTAAAATATATTAACAATGTGCATAAATCTTACCCGACGACAGGCAGGACACAAGCCATTTTCATTTGTTCGAATTCGATGCCAGCAAAATCGACAAACCTAGAAAAATATATATACATGCATAAAATAAAACCAAAATTATGGAAAGAAACTAAATATTTGCTTACTGGTGAAGAATGACTGAGATTGGAGTTCTGCATTGGTTATCTGCTTTAACCCAAACCCAATGTCAAATTAGGTTTATTTATTTATTTATTTTTTGTAGGTCGGGTTGACTTCCACTTTTTCACTAAGGGTCAGGTTGAATTTCATTCTTTCAGATTCAAGTTGGGTTATGTCCTTAACGGTCAAGGTCAAGTTGACCCAAATTTCAAAAGCATGTGCAAAATGTTTTTTTCATGTTAAAAATCTATGTGTAATAAGACTTCCATAATGGCTTTTCACCTGAAAGCTGGACACCTATTTAGCAGATACTCTTGCAATTCCTAAAATTTATATTAAACACATATCCCTGAATAACAGGCACATCTCACTATACAAACACATAAAATGTGTATGTGTGCATATCAGAAAAAAAATGTTAATAACATTTTTCATATTTTAAAAAGATAAAATGCTCTTATAGAAAAAATAATTGATGAATGCATTTCTTATGTATTTCTCATGCAGTAAATTGAACATTAAGTTCCAGATATTCAAATATGTATTTATTTTCATAAACTTTTTCTGAAATTCTCAATAAATTGAGTGATAAAAAAATCTATACAAGACCCAGGGTTGTTTGGTTTAAACCATCGGTTAAAAAAAAAAACATGCTGGTTTTTTTCAATCTATTTTTTTTTAATTCTTTTTCCCTAATGTTTTATTTTACACATTATTGAAAAATGCAAAATCCAAGTTATGCAGAAGCGAGAAGCAAAGCTGCAGAAAAATGATGAATTAATAAATTTCTAAAATAACAAACATTTTTAATCAACCCAACTTTTCGTATAAGCTATAAATCTACATACTACTGAGATGGCTACATACTACTAATTTTTCTATAATTAGTTGGTTGGAGAAAAACTAGTTAGTTTTTCTTCCCCCCTCCACCTTTTTTTTAAGGCTTATATAAAGCCATTAATTGTTATATAGATATATAGCCAGAAGTGCAGATTTGAGCTAAAAGTGTATTTTTACTATTTAAATTTCTTGACTAGTTGAGATTTACTAAGGATTTCATCATTCCTCAAAGCCTTAAAAATATAACATATTCTTAAGTAATTTTCTCCATTGATTTCTTTTTTTATTACGTATGCTAATGAATAACTGGCAATGAGTTTTTTTGCTCTGTGTTTATTGGGTTTAATAAGCTTTTCTTTTTCTCGCATTCCCAAATTAGGATTAGGGATTTTGCATTATGATTTTATTCTGTTACCATCTGGGTTGGCACAGTTTAAAGCAATTTGTTTTTTAGAACAAATCTAATATATTTTCACTTTTTTTTTTTTTTTTTTTTTGTGTAATTTAAGTGTTTCAAATTATTGGATGTAAGTAATTTCTATTTTTAAGTCTCGTCTCAGCAGTCACCATGAGACACCGTGAGCCTAGTCTACGTCAAGTTAATATGCATGTAGAATGCAAATTTTATGCATTCATGAACATATCTGGAGCTAAGAAGACACTTAAAGTGTGTAAATTTAGCAAAGATAAAATAGATTAAAAATAGAAATATTTAGAAAATAAAAAATGTTTTTCCCTTAGAGAAATGCAGATGTACAGTTAATAACACAAAATGACCTTTAAGATTTCAGTCAAGCTCTAAAAGAAAATTTTTTTGATTGGGGAAGGGGGGGGGGGGGGATATCTTAAGAATAAAAAAGAAAAATGGATATAAAAAGTTGAATAGGAAGACATTGAAAAATTGGGTGCTAGTCAGGGTTGGCAAGTTTCTTCCGCAGTGGAAAAAACCGTGGAAAAAAAACTCTGAAAAAACCGTCCGGAAGAAATAGGTTTCTTCCAAGTGGAAGAAATGGAAGAAACTGTTTTTCTTCTAGAATTTACCAAATACTTTCAATTTTGTAAAATATAATAAATATCTTCTTCCTATAATCTTATATAAATTAATTCAATTGGACCAAAACAAATTTAATTAAATATATATGCTTATATCAGTTTTTTAGCCAAGATCACACACAATCCTGTCTAAAGATCTAAGTGAAAAGAAATTTTATCCAAAATTAAAATACACAAAATTAAATTTTATTCATTTCAATTTAAGCAACATATTTTTTAATTATTTAAATTTCTGAAACTAGTAGTAAATAGTGGGGATTCTTTACCAATGGTAGAATGAAACCCATTTAAACAAAAGCTTTTAATTTACATCAATTTTATTAATGCAAGTAATATACAATAATTACTGTAATATTAAAAGCTTCGTACTAATTTTTTAATATTACTATATTAAACAGAAATTGATCAAAAATATAGTTTCATTTTCGGCCCAGAATTTGAGTTTTGCCAAAAACGTGACTGAAAATTCAGCTTGACTGAAACTTTCAGTATTCCAAAAATCTTGTTTCTACCTTTGGAAATTTTCAACATTAGTATTTAATTTCAACACTGTATGGTCTCTAATGAGTATTGCAATGAACTTCATTGTTTATAATTATCAGTCATGGATTAGCAATTATCTTGTTGAAAATTTTTAGTTTAAACGGCATTAGTGTTTCAAATATTCTTTGAGAAAGTTCTAGAATAATAAATGATCATTTACAAAAATCATTATCAAAGAAAAATTATATGTATAAAATTTTTTAATTAAATGAAATTCATAGAATTAGAAAATCTTCCTGATCATTGATGAATTATGCTTTATTGTATATGAAAATAAAGTTTTGGGATAATTAACAATTGTGCATAATTAATGAATATCATACATATAATTAATTTACATTTATGTATGTATTAATTACTTTAAAACATACAATTCAATTATTTTTTTGGATGTTTCCATTTTTGGCTGAAACTTTGAATTTTCTGAAAATAGGTTTTAACCTTAGAAACCTGTATCGGTTGATCCTAGTATTTAAAAAAATCATTAAAATTCTAAATTTTCTTGGTACAATGCAGCATAGAATAGCTAAAAGTTTTTTAGCAGTACGATGTTGCAATCAGTTTCTGAACTTAAATTTGATAAATGCAAAAAATGTAGAATTTTTTTCCCCCCAAGTCCTACACTTCAGGATAGTTTAAAAGCATTTTGACATACCCATAGATATTTTTAGAACACTAATCTTTTAAAATCAACATTGAGATACAGTAAAACCTCCATAACGGACACTCCCGAATAGCGGACATCTCTATTTAACGGACAGTTTTCCAATCCCCACTCCCAAAAGCTGAATTTTTGTATGTTTAATATCTGAATAACGGACATTACGAATAGAGGACACTATTTTCGGCGATAAAGAATGAAAAAGTATTTTTAACGAGAAAAACAATGAAAAAAAAAGTAAAAAGACCTTTAAATTTATTAGGACATTGTATCATAAATTTTGTGATCATAGACATATGTAGATAGTAAACTGTAGAAAATCCCCCCCCCCTCCTCCACGTTCAGTGTTTAATTTAGGAGATTGCCCGGGTGGGATATCTCCCAGACCATTAAAATGTCCCCCCGGTAAAGTTTGATATTTTATTCTTTTAACACATTGGGGACGAGCGACACGTATACGTGTCGCAAAATGGGTAAAGAATTCTTGTTTATCCCCACCAGTAAAGTTTGCCTTATTTAATCTAAACATTTTCTCAATTAAATAACTGTTTCTAAAAACCAGTGACAAAACATCAATATTTTCGTAAAAGGCTCCCGTCGCGAAGGGGTTAATAGTCCAAAAGAGCACCCCCCCCCCCCTCCGCGTCTCTCCGCCCAAAACTCTATAATGTCCAAATAACGTCACATTGAAAAACAAATTACATGTAACCACAAGCAAAAGTAAACTTTTGTAACAGATTTTTTTTCACGAGAATGTAATAAACAGTGGATAAAGGTATGCACAATTTTATTTCCGTTTTATTGCTTAGAAATTTTTTTAATTTCTAATTAATCATATAATAGAGGTTTTAGGACATATAAAAGTCAATGAAACATTAAGCATTTCTTAGTGATTTTTGAATCTATGAGATTTTCCCAATAGCGGACACCTCCGAATAGCGGACAATTTCTGCGTTCCCGAGGTGTCCGTTATTTAGAGGTTTTACTGTATTCATGCTAGATATTAGTATAAATAATTACAAAATTATTTATTTATTGTGTTGCACAGTTCTAAGGCATTATATAAGGCATTAAGGCATTTTTATATAAAAATAATATATTTTTATATGAAAAATAAACAATATGTAGGTTTTTTTTCTCTCTTTTTTACATAAATAGCTTAATTAATAATAATAAAAAAATCCACTCCTCTACCTCTAGAGTATTAAAAATCCATCACCTAAAGATGTCTGCTGAACCTGAAGTTTGTTATTAACAAAATAATTTATCTTTGCGAAATAATTATTAATAATTAAATTTTCCAATTTAGATTTCATGTAATTATACTTTAATTCTTTTATATAGTTAATATACTTTAACTTTGAGCATTTGTTTTGGTTTCTGGAGGTTTCTTCCAGTTTTTTCCATTTCTTCCGGTTTTTTCCAGTTTCTTCCACTGTCCTGGAAGAAATAATTTTCTTCCAGAAGAAACCCAACCCTGGTGCTAGTAAAACTCCTGTTTGCATTGAACTAAATTATGCAATAAAATATATTTAAATCTTCAATTGCATAACCAAACTCATTACTTCAATCAGCCAAGAAAATTGGTGAGGAGGGGGGGGGGGACAAGACAAGGTTTGCTTGAGACATAACAGAAAAAAGTTTCATAAAATGCTTAAAAAGATGTAATTTTTAGTTTAGACATTTAAAAATACTAAGCATTGTAAATATAGCGTGTAGTCTGATGGTTGTTTAAATGCTTTAGTGAATGACGGTATTTATAAAACTACTTTGTATTTTAAGATCAATGTTTTCAACAGTCTAAAAAGCTGATAAATAGGTATTTTTGTTTATTTTACTGTTGCCTTCTCTCTTTTTTTCTTTTAACCTGGTAGCTTCACAGAAGTGTCAAATAGCAACAATACACAATACTTCTTCAAATGTGTAAAGATTCTACTGCTAAATCAAATCATTCCAAAAATTCTTTATAAAAAGCTTTACTTTCAATAAAAGATAATTCATAGAGCCATCTAACAGAACAACCAGACATCTCAAAATTATTTGAAAGAAATTATTTTGAACAGCCATGTGAAAATAATATATATAAAATTTTATATATGAAAATACATTGTATATTTATTATAGTGCTAGTAATCAAAAGATTGTCTATCAAAATTTTCAAGGTATCCATGTTTTATTATGCAGAACATTTTATTTATGAAGTATAAGACATAGCTTTTTCTAAAAAGTTTAAAACAGGGATGCCACTCAGAAAATAGCAAAAAAGAGGAAATTATGCGTAAAGTAAAATTTATGACATTTTTCACAACTTTATGTGTGAATTTTGAAAATATTGTTTATAATAAACTAAATAAAAAATTGCAGCTTTTCTTTTGTTGTAAACTTTTAATTTATAAGAGTAAGTTAAAATGATTTTTCTTTAGTTCACAGTATTTTACATCAATTAAGGTAATCCAGCAACAGGTTCAGTGAAGAATTTTATGTATCGCATCATTTTAAACCAATTCAAGTAACCCAGCAATAAATTCAATGATTATTCCGCGAGTAAATAGCAAAATTTTGCAGTTTTTTTTTTTTTTTTTTTTTTTTTTTAATTTGACGAAAATAACTGTTTTATTTCACGATCGTTTGACGAAAATCGCCGTTTTATTTAGCGATCGTTTGACGAAAATCGCCGTTTCACATCATGAACGTTTGACAAAAATCGTCGTTTCAGAAAAATCACCGCTTCGTTTCGCGATCGTTTGACGAAAATCGTCGTTTTACATTGCTATTGTTTGACGACAATCGCCGTTTTACATTGCAATTGTTTGACGAAAATCGCCGTTTAATATCGCGATCGTTTGACGAAAATCGGCGTTTTACATTGCGATTGTTTGACGAAAATCGCCGTTTTATTTAGCGATCGTTTGACGAAAATAGACGTTTCACATCATGATCGTTTGACAAAAATCATCGTTTCACATCGCGATCCTTTGACAAAAATCACCGTTTCACAAAAATCACTGTTTCGTTTCGCGATCGTTTGACGAAAACCGCCGTTATATATCGCGATCGTTTGACGAAAATGGCCATTTTATTTAGCGATCGTTAGACAAAAATCGCCGTTTCACATTGCGATCGTTTCAAGAAAACCACCGTTTCGTTTCGCGATCTTTTGATGAAAATTGCTGCTTTATATCGCGACCGTTTGATGAAAATTGCTGCTTTATATCGCGACCGTTTGATGAAAATAGCCGTTTTTTCGATCTTTTAACGAAAATCGATGTTATATTTCTCGATCGCTTGGCGAAAAAGGCTGTTGTATTTCGCGATCGTTTGATGGAAAAGGCTGTTTTATTTCGCGATCGTTCGACGAAAATCGTTATTTTATCTCGTGATCGCTTGACGAAAATCGCGAATTCTTAAAAATTAAAAAAAGCGGAAATCCGCCAAAAGGCGGAAAAGTGGCATCCCTGTTAAAATTTGAAAATATTTCAATTTTCTACATAATATTAAATAATTCATTGATTAGAATTACTTTTAAATCAAGTTATTACTCATGTATTCAAAAATATTCATTTTTATTGATAGATATGCATGTATATGTAATAGGAAAACATGTTTAAAAAAAACCCGGTTTAAACAAAAAAACTGGTTTAAACAAAAAAAAAAAAAAAAAAAACCTGGTTGGGTTTTTACCAACCCTGCAAGACCCAAAAGAAGTTTTCAAATATGAATACGACCTGCAAAAGGAAAATTTCAAGCAAAAAAAAAAAAAATTTTTTTTGGAATTTCTCAATCCAATGTTTGATTTTATTCAACAATCCCAAGGTGCTCAGAGGTTTTACTATATTTAAATATTAAAGATAATAGATTTCTTCATTCTTTCTAAAGCATAAAAAAGGGTATCTGAAATAAAATTGTAGATTTTTTTTTCATAATGGCATTTAAACACGATTTACTTTCCTTACAATGAGAGTTCAGATTGAAAAACCTTGGTTTCAGCTCAAGTTGTGGGCTGCCATAATTTATTTGTGCAGGGTCGAATCAAGTTGACTTAAAATGAAATTTGTGAATTCAAGTCAGGTTGTAGCCAACCTATGTAGCATGACATTAACTGAGATAGTTAAAAAAAAAAAAAACTGAGAATAAAGTGAAAAGAAAACTTATAAGAACATATTCATATAATAAATACTTAAAACTCCTATCTCTGCAGGCAAAGACACCCACAAGCTAATGCTAAACCGATGGGGAGGTTATTTTCTAATATCTCGTTTGCATTTTGACATTTATTTTTTTTAATTATTATATTATATGCTGAGTTCTATCTCTATATCACTCTTTTTATACTTTTTGATTTTGGTTGCAGATATAATTTATAAAGTTATTTTCACTTTTGAAACTAGTTTAGAAAATGACAGCCATTCTAAAGAAAAAACCTGCAACTAAAATTAAAAAGTAAAAAAGGAGTAATGTAGAGATGGACCTCAGCTACCAATACAAAAAAGTAATAAATGTCCAAATGTAAACAAGATATAAAATAATCTCTATACAGATTTAGCATTAGCTTGAGAGTCTTCGCCAGCAGGCACAGGAGTCTTAATATAGAATAATAAGAATATTAAACTAATAATTCATACGTACTTGATAACCACATGAACAAGGAAAAAAATTCCTATCATCAAGCTCCAAGGCCTCTAAACACAAAGGACACTAAAAAGAAAAAAAAATTGCATAACAGTTATGCCAATTTTCTAAAGAAATATATTTTACAGTCATTTACAAACTTTATGTTAGTATGAAAAATAAAGTACAATACGTAAAAATTAAAAAGCTATGAGTGCTTTATATGGAGAAGAAAATCAATGAGTAAAGATATTAAATTATATTATGCTAAATAAACCTATGCTTATATGTTGGATCAAAAGTTTGGCTGAATTAAATTTCAATGTGCATATTTTTTTCATATGCAATGCAGAAGTAAGCTTGAGATTTAAATAGATTCAAGACAAAATATTGATTTAAAATTTACACTTGAAATCGGATTTTTTACTGTTACTGGCTATATTTTTAAAATACAGATTTAAAGCTAACATCAGCAATAAAATTTATACATTTAATCTTCTAAAAAATACTAAAATTTTGATCTACATGAATGGCAATCCAATATTAAATCTATTTAGCAGGATCCGATTTAAGTAAGTGCTACAAGCTGCAATGTTTTCCAACCGATTTGTTTGATTTAAAGAAAATAAGATTTAAGAAAAGCAGATTTAAAAAAAAAAATAGGTAAATAAATTTGATTTTGTTCTTTTTATAAATGAGAATTATAGGATTTAAAGTTTATTTCTTTTATCACTTTCCAATCCATTTATATATTGTAAAACTAGATACTCATATTTTTTCTTACTTTGTTCTTCCGTAATATATACGACTTTTTTACTCGTGCTTCACAGCTTGGCAGAGTTGTTTTCTAGCGGCACATTCTTTAGTTAGCATTTAGATAGTCAAAAAACCATTGTTTTGTTGGACTTTAGCCCAAATTTTAATTTTGTTATTCAAAACAAGATTTAAAATTACCATTGGACCATAGAAGGGTACACTGTTCATCTTGCAGTTACACCCAGTCTCCCAATAATAAATTATCATAGAGCAGTCTTTTCATTGTATCAGATGATCTGCAACATGTCACTTTTGTGTATTTAACAGACGAAAGCCATATCATTTATAAAAAATATTTTCTGACGTATACTGATGTTTTATTATGTTTGGATTAACAGGAGATTATAAAAATAAAATCAACTATTAGAATGGTCCCAATGTTGCTTATTTATAATGAATAAATATTCAAAACTGTATGAAGAAACAAGTAAGTGAAACTGCAAAAAGATATTTATTACATTTCCATATTTATATACAGCCCAATTCTATTTTTGAATTTAAGTGTTCTAAATATAATTTTTATTCTAATTATATATATATATATGTAGGAGCGATATTTCTCCTACAGCAGACTAGCAGCGTGCCTTGTAGCTTTTTCTTTTCATTACTCTGTGAAAAAAGACTCTCCAGCAAAGCAGACTATTTAAGCAGCTATTAATTCCTACGCAGCCAGACGAAATGCCGCAGAAAAGAACTGAACTGGAGATAACATATGATGGAATGTTTTTTGTTGGTTGTTAAAAGAAGAATGTTGGATGATCATGATGACGACTTCCCGCATAAGACGTTTATTAATTAACTAAAACTTATGATTGTTTAAATTGTAAATAGCTTTGTGTAAATATTACTTCTGTAAATAATTAATATTTGAATAGAAGTTTTTTTTAAAGTTTAAACGGTGTCAGACTCCATTACATGTCTTTGAGTTAATGGTGATTTTGAAAGAACTTTAAGAAGAATTCCACAAAAATGGAGTCAGAAGTGGGATACAACCATACAAATTTTGTGAACGCGTCAATGACCGAAAGGATATGTTTGTAATTTTTATTCGTGCTTTCCAATGGACCTAAGTGATCAACATGGTATGTATGTAACGGAGTTTCTTCTTTTTCTATTCGGTGAAGTAAACCTTCTTGCTTACCACATTTTTTATTAATTAAAATACAGGGAACACAATTTGCTATACATTTCTCAATTTTTTGTTTAATTTTGGGGATGTAAAAATCATTTTCTAATTTTTTCTCTGTTCTTGCAACTGCGTAATGACCTTTTTCGTGAGCGGTCTTGATTATATTCATTTGCATGTCTTCCGGTATAACTAATAAATCATTACCATTAACAGATTTATAAAGAACATTATTTTTAACTAAATAATCATTATAAAATTTCACTTTTAGGATTTCTTTTATTGTTTTAATATGTTCATCGGTTTCTTGAGCTTGGATAATTTTTAAAGTTAAGCTATCTTGGATTACCATACAAATAGGATGTCTACTTAATGCATCAACATGCTTAGTAATATGAGGCATGTTACCGTGTCTATGTTCAATAATAATCAAAATCGGATAACATTATTGCCCTTCTAGCTATTTTTGTACTCATTTCTTTTTTATCCATAGTCATTTTAAATGCATTACAATCGGTTACAATACCAAGAACATATACTCAACTTTTTCAGGGCTTCAATTACAGCTAAAACTTCTAATTCGTAGCTAGTGTATTTTCGTTCAGCTTCGGTGGTTTTTTTTACTGGCGAAATAAACAGGATGAAATTGATTATCTACTGGAGATTGTTGCATTAAAACAGTTCCATAGCCATCAATACTGGCATCACAATGGATTTCGGTCGCGCTTTTGGGATTGTAAATTGAAAGTACTGGTTCTGATTAGAGATGAGAATGCTCGGAAAAAAAATGGAAAAATTGGGGAAAAAACCATTTTTTCCCCCCGAAGGCATATTTTTCAATTTTTCCGAACTGGAAAAATTGAAATTTCATTTGTAAAATAGTGTCTTGAAAATTTTGTAATAGCTACATTCTCATACTTTTAAATTTATTTATTTTTATGTTGAGTGTCACACATGAAAACTTTAATGTGGGTAATCTGATCTCTCAGCAGAAATCTGTTTGAGAAGACTTGAAAGGATCCTTCACATTTTTTTCTAGTTTGAAACACAAGACCCTTCGCAAAATTTCTCTTGAAAAATAGACATTTCAGAAAAAAGTTTAATCTCCAAATTTAATCTTTTAGAAATGCAGGGATTGAAGAAAAAAAAAATCTCATGCCATATAGCAGCTGAATCTTATCAAGTTGTATATATGTATGAATATACCTTATTAAAAATGTCTAAATAAGAACCTAAATATAGTAATTATTTCTAAATCATAAATTCTGATTATATTTTGTATAAGTATATACACAAGAAAGTTCACAATTTCACAAAAACAGGATTACATGAAAAAAATCTAGATATATAATTAAATGAAACTTCTCTTTTTAAAAATTAATTCATAAGCAAAATTATTTCAATAATATGCCGATTAATGAGAATGGTAAAATTAAAAATTTAACATAAAATTTGAAGCATGCATTTATTGCTTTTACTTTATTGCTTATTATTACTTTATTACTTTACAAGAAGTAAGTATTGAATTCGTGAAAATTTTGACTTCCAGTTTTTGGTGTATTTAAACGTTTTAGAAAATCTTGAACACGATTTGGTGGTTTTTGGAAAATATCTGTCACTCTGTGAATCTGAATGTGACAAAAATTTTATGGGCACTATCTCAAGAACTGATGCATGTAATTTCACAAAACTTTAGATTCAGTTACACCTTGATATAAACTCGAGATGTTTAGTTGTTAGTGTATATAGCCCAATCGATAGTGCTGCTATGCTGCATTATTCATGATTTCCACAATAGTTCTATCTCAAGAACTAAAATATGATTTTTCATCAAACTACAGATTCAGCCAGTTCCTGATATATATTAATGTTGTTTAGTTTCTGGCACAAATTGCCCTATAGGTGACACTACTATGCTGCATTTTTCAAGATTTCATTATAGCTGATTAATTGAATGTTTTTTCAAGGTGTTGAATCTAAAATTGACTCCCACTTTACCTCCATAATATACAGTAATGTTGCAAAACATGGGCAGTTAGCATTAAAAAAGTACAACTGTGATGAAAAAAAAAATGCATATTTTATTACAAGTAAATACATTCCAAATTATACTTTCCTTCTTGATTAAACTTTGAATTTTAGTAGTTTTCTAAAGCACAGTAGAAGTTTATCTCTGTGTGCAACTGCTTTTGTTAATTCCTCAAATAGCGAGCATTTTCTATTTGTAGTGTTCTGTTTTCATAACTTTTGAGTTCCACTCTTAGAAATATGACATTACCACATGGAAATATTATTGAATATGGTTTCTTACTCAAGAATGGAATACCAGATTTCAGGATAAAAAGAAAAAACATTAGGTACGTTTAATTTAACTTAAAAAAAATATTATCTGGTTTCAGCGAGTAAAAATCTAACAGTCAATAAATCCTATACTGTTTTTTAGTTGCAGACCTGAGTAAGCCAAACTAAAACTTAGTTTTGTTTGAATTTAGATTATAAAACTAAATCAAAACTTTTTTGAGTTGAGATTGGAAAGCTATACCAAAACTAAACATATTTTTTAAAGGAAATAAAATTATAATTGTAAGAAAAAAATGTACTATTGTAAAAATATACATTTTTTAAAACAAACAATGGAATTTTTGAATACTGATATTCATAATAATGACAAAACTGCAATAATTTATTTCATTAAACTAGTATCATTTACTTAAAAACTATACTTATGTAAATGGGATACATAATTTATTTAATTCCAAACTGTTTTACCTGTAGGCATATTGGCTCAGGTTTTTACATTAGGTTAATTGGTAATTAAACATGTAACTGAAATTTCAACAGAGATACGATATGATATAACAAACAATAGCATTTAATAAAAATTCTTAGGTTGTAATAAAAAAAAAAACTAAATTTTAATAAGCAGGCTTTGCTTCTTTCTTTTTATTTTTTAATATAAAGTAAAAACAATTTTCTATTAATACAAATAAATGGAAAGAAATGTTTATTATTTAATATTCTCTAAGAAAATATAATTTATTTGGGAGAAACAATCATAAAAAATCAAATTTTCCAACTTTTCTGTTTTTTTCTGAAAAAAACCTGTAAAAAACCAGTTTATTTCTGCCTTAAATTTTTCCGGAAAATTTACATTTCTAGTTCTGACGACAAAATACGTTTGAGTTCATAAAAAGCTTTTTGTTCTTCTATATCAAATTTAAATTTTGAATCTTTTCTTAACAGATCGCTCAACAGTTTAGCTATAACTGAATAATTTCTAATAAATTTTCGAAAGTATCCTGTTAATCCTAAATAACTTTCACTTTGGTTCAGGAAAATTTATTACTCCTTTTGTCTTCAGTGGGGAGGGATACAATTTACCATTTATGATTCTATATCCCACAAAATCTACCGATGCTGCTAAAGTAATTTCTGAATTAGAAATCCAAAAAGCTGTCTTTGGAAATCCAGTTCGAATAATCTCAGATAAAGGTCCTGCATTTACCTCTAAAGCTTTCGAAGATTATTGCATCGAAGAAAATATTAAACATATCCCAATTACCACTGGATTACCCAGGTCTAATGGCCAGGTTGAGCGTCTAAATTCTGTCATAATATCTGTCTAAATTATCTGTCGATAATCCTAAAAAATGGTATACACATGTAAGCGACGTCCAACAGGTGATAAATTCGACTTTTCAGAGAAGTATAAGCACAACCCCTTTTGAACTGATGTTTGATACTAAAATGAAACTAAAAAATAACATTGAGATTACTAGCCTTCTGAATGCTGAAATACAATCAGATTTTACTAATAATCGCGAAGATATGAGAAAAATGCTAAAAAACAAATTTTAAAAGTCCAAGAAGAGAACCGTAAAACTTACAATCTCAGGCGAAAGAAATTAACAAATTTAAGCTTAATGATGTGGCTGCTATAAAACGCACTCAACAAGGTCCAGGTTTGAAGTTAAAACAAAAATATTTAGGTCCATACAAAGATGCAAGTAAAAAGAAGTCGAAAAGACGTAAGAAAGAAAAAGACGAAAAGACGTAAGGTAAAAGAAGAGGAAAGGACGTAAGGTAAAAGAAGAGGAAAGGACGTAAGGTAAAAGAAGAGGAAAGGACATAAGGTAAAAGAAGAGGAAAGGACGTAAGGTAAAAGAAGACGAAAGGACGTAAGGTAAAAGAAGACGAAAGGACGTAAGGTAAAAGAAGACGAAAGGACGTAAGGTAAAAGAAGACGAAAGGACGTAAGGTAAAAGAAGACGAAAGGACGTAAGGTAAAAGAAGATGAAAGGACGTAAGGTAAAAGAAGACGAAAGGACGTAAGGTAAAAGAAGACGAAAGGACGTAATATAAAAGAAGACGAAAGGACGTAAGGTAAAAGAAGACGAAAGGACGTAAGGTAAAAGAAGACGAAAGGACGTAATATAAAAGAAGACGAAAGGACGTAAGGTAAAAGAAGACGAAAGGACGTAAGAAAACGAAGACGAAAAGACATAAGAGAATGAAGATGAAAAGACGTAAGGAAAAAGAAGATGAAAGGACATAAGAAAAAGAAGACTAAAAGACTTAATAAAAAAAAATCACGATGAAAAGATGTAAGGAAACTGAAAGAATCAGACTAAAGACGTGAAGAAAAAAAAAAAAAAAAAAAAACGAATTTTTTGAACGAAATTATTTAAACTTCGATAGATTAGTTTAATAATAACTTCTTTTTTTTCAACTAAGACTTTGGATGATACTGTTTTTTTTCTTTATCTTTCCAGATGATCCAACTGCTGCTACCTCCAAACGGACGTGCATTCGAGGACGAAGGCCTAGTCAGGAAGGACGTTGTAGGAGCGATCTTTCTTCTACAGCAGACTAGCAGCATGCATTGTAGCTTTTTCTTTTCATTACTCTGTGAAAAAAGGCTTTCCAGCAAAGCAGACGATTTAAGCAGCTATTCATTCCTACGCAGCCAGACGAAATGCTGCAGAAAAGAACTGAACTGAAGATAATGTATGATGGAATGTTTTTTGTTGGTTGTTAAAAGAAGAATGTTGGATGATGACGACTTCCTGCATAAGACGTTTATTAATTAACTAAAACTTATGATTGTTTAAATTGTAAATACCTTTGTGTAAATATTTTTTCTGTAAATAATTAATATTTGAATATAAGTTTTTTTAAAGTTTAAACGGTGTCAGACTCCATTACATGTCTGAGTTGATGATTTTGAAAGAACTTTAAAGAAGTATAAAATTCTTTATTTGTTAAATAAGAATTCCAACAATTATACTTTTTAAAGGTTAATAAGCAATTTTATT
Organism: Maratus speculifer; assembly: GCA_964019185.1. Lineage (NCBI taxonomy): Eukaryota > Metazoa > Arthropoda > Arachnida > Araneae > Salticidae > Maratus > Maratus speculifer. The sequence goes on along the minus strand of OZ025295.1, from coordinate 177,717,046 downwards.
TAATGTGCTTGTTCACAATTAATGATTATTTCCATATTGCTGTATACTACTACAGTCAAACCTCATTAACATGAACACGCTTAACGTGAATTACTTTTAACATGATCTGTTTCCACAATCCCCTATAAAGACAAATGCAAAGATTTGATACTGCAAACATGAATTATTGTTAACATGAGCAAAATTTGATTCCCCTTGAGGTTCATGTTAACAAAGTTCGACTGTATTATGAAAGTTTTTATTAGGGATGGGCATTATTTATCGTATTAGGATAAATAACGGTGTTACTACGCTGGAACCTAATATTGCATTAATATGTTACCGTAAAGTCCCTGTTAAATAAATAACGCATGGTTTTAAAAGACGATGACTTCCTTCACTTGCCTTAATCAGTATTTCAATTTTGTGCCTCTAAAGTAAGAATAATATTCATTAAAAATGTCCTCAATCGTTTTTTTGAGACGTTTGTCCCACACTAAATGCCAATTCAGACACTTTTTCCGGTAGGGGATTTCTGTTTGTCTGGAAAAGGGACATTATAGAGCTCCGGGGGAGAGGAACGCAAAATCTTCTCGGGGGACATCTCATTGCTTCGCGGTTGTTTTGCACTCCGGACCTCCTGAATTCAATAATGGCCCTATCTTCACTGTTAGTCATAACCAACTCTCTTAGGTGTGTGATGCTATTTTTTTTTTCATTTCATCAATACCAGTGAATACATACATGAATAGTAAGTAATAACTTACAGCACTAAATAAACACTTTGTCTGCTTCGTACCTGGTGCTAGGTCACCATCATCACACACTTTCTCCTATTCTGATAGCACAACATAGGGCACTAAAGACTGAAATTTTTAGTTGATCAGAAAAATAGCTGAAAATTTATAAGAAAATACTCATACTTGAAATATTTTCTACGTTAATCAATATATTGTATTGCTTTCATCTAATATTTTCATAAAAATAAGTCAAATTTGACTCAAAAAACCCAGTAATGAGTTATCGTTTTTTCAGAATATATATGGTATTTTATTCTGAACCTTTACAGAATTACAGTTGAAATACAGCTGTAATACTCATTGAAAACGGTATGCATAGGATAATAGTGTCCACGCTCCTTTTGAGAAATTAAAACCAAAAATTAATTGCCTTTTTAAAATAAAAAATCAATAAACATTACTCACAGAATATAATGGAATACAAAAATGAGCAACATTAAAACTCATACTACTCATATAAATTTTTTGCAATTACTCACCATATAGATTTCAAGAGTACGAAAAATACATTATAACAGTGCCATTTGCAGAGCGATTTATACAGGATCTAACGGATAATAATTTATACCATTTTACATCTAAGTATACAATTTCAGTGCATTAATTTGGAATTATAGTACCCACAAACTTTGTGTAACACATTGATTAATGATTCAAAAATAATTAAATTATGTTTAAAACAGGGTTGTTTGGTTTAAACCACGCTGGTTTAAACCGTGGTTTAAACCATGGTTTAAACCAAGTGGTTTTTTTAAAAAAACCATGCTGGTTTTTTTTAATTTGGTTTTTTTCCTTTTCCCTAATGTTTTCATTTATTTTACACATTATTAAAATGTGCAAAATCAAAGTTATGGAGGACCTACAAGCAAAGCTAAAGACAAATTAAATTTTTAAAGAGACAAACATCTTTAATCAATCTAATTTTTCTTACTAACTATAAATTGACATGGCAAAATATTTTTCTACTGTGAACTGTGGAGGATTAAAAAAGGTAGTGAGTTTTAATTCTTTTTTAAACCTTTTATTTTTTTAAAAATGCAAAAATGGCATATGCCAGCCAAAAATGCAATTTTACTGCTTAGATAGCTTGATTATGATTTACTAAGGATTGCATCAGGTACAGGGATGCCACTCAGAAAATAGCAAAAAAGAGGAAATTATGCGTAAAGTAAAATTTACGACATTTTTCACAACTTTATGAGTGAATTTTGAAAATTATATTGTTTATAATAAACAAAATAAAGAATTACAGCTTTTCTTTTGCTGTAAACTTTTAATTTATAAGAGTAAGTTAAAATGATTTTTCTTTAGTTCAAAGTATTTTACATCAATTCAGGTAACCCAGCAACAGGTTGAGTGAAGAATTTTATGTATCGCATCATTTTAAACCAATTCAAGTAACCCAGCAATAAATTCAATTATTATTCCGCGAGTGAATAGCAAAATTTTGCAGGTTTTTTTTTTAATTTGACAAAAATAACTGTTTTATTTCATGATCGTTTGGCGAAAATCGCCGTTTTACTTAGCGATCGTTTGATGAAAATCGCCGTTTCACATCATGATCGTTTGATGAAATCATCGTTCCACATCGTGATCTTTTGACAAAAATCGTCGTTTCACATTGCGATCGTTTCAGAAAAATCACCGCTTCGTTTCGCGATCGTTTGACGAAAATCGCCGTTTAATATCGCGATCGTTTGACGAAAATCGTCGTTTTACAGTGCGATTGTTTGACGAAAATCGCCGTTTTATTTAGCGATCGTTTGACGAAAATAGACGTTTCACATCATGATCGCTTGACGAAAATCATCGTTCGACATCGCGATCGTTTGACGAAAATCGCCGTTTCACATCATGATCGTTTGACAAAAATCATCGTTTCACATCGAGATCCTTTGACAAAAATCGCCGTTTCACAAAAATCACCGTTTCGTTTCGCGATCGTTTGACGAAAATGGCCGTTTTATATCGTGATCGTTTGACGAAAATGGCCGTTTTATATCGCGATCGTTTGACGAAAATGGCCGTTTTATTTAGCGATCGTTTGACGAAAATGGCCGTTTTATTTAGCTATCGTTAGACAAAAATCGCCGTTTCACATTGCGATCGTTTCAAGAAAACCACCGTTTCGTTTCGCGATCGTTTCAAGAAAACCACCGTTTCGTTTCGCGATCGTTTCAAGAAAACCACCGTTTCGTTTCGCGATCGTTTGATGAAAATTGCTGCTTTATATCGCGACCGTTTGATGAAAATTGCTGCTTGATATCGCGACTGTTTGATGAAAATAGCCGTTTTTTTTCGATCTTTTAACGAAAATCGATGTTATATTTCGCAATCGCTTGACGAAAAAGGCTGTTGTATTTCGCGATCGTTCGACGAAAATCGTTATTTTATCTCGTGATCGCTTAACGAAAATCGCGAATTCTTAAAAATTAAAAAAAGCGGAAATCCGCCAAAAGGCGGAAAAGTGGCATCCCTGCAGGTATCAAAGCATCAATAATGACATAATCATAAGTCATTCTTTCCATCGGTTACTCTTGTTCTGTATGTTAATGAATGATTGACTATGAATTTTCTCTGTTCCATAGCTATTGGATTTAGTAAGCTTTGGTTTTTCTTAGATTGGATTTGCAGTTTTTACATTATTTTTTTCTGTTTCTAGTTACTTTGTATTGTATTTTATTTTAAGAAAGCTACTTATATATATTGAAATAAAAGAATGTCTAAGAAAAATGGAAAATATAATTTGGTTTTCATTTGAGGGAATAAGAAATACATCAAAAACATGTTTAAGAGCCAAATTTAAAAATTGCATGCAATGTAAATACTGTCAAATTAGCTCTTCCTTATAATACTAGGTTTGATTCATTTTCAGATGCTTTAGATGTTTACCTTAAAAATTGCCCCACTTTACTTAAAATTTGTGTAGAAAATAGGAATGTTATTGATAAAAAAATTCAAAAGCTTGTATCTAATTTTTATTTTAAAAGAAATGTTGAAGATATGTTTAAACTGTTAAATTCTATTACAGTTGCCCTGGATAATGTCTAAAGTAATAAGTTCCATTACTAATGCAGTTTATAATTGGACGGGTCTTCAAAAAATATTAAGAGAAAAAAAATGTAAATAAAGAAGTCTCATAGTTTTTAGTGCAGGTATAAAATAGCCCTAACACCCATGCCCTTTTAGGTATACATGCTTGAACCACAATACAGTCAAAGTGAACTATGTGAACAAGAAAAAAAGGATACATTAAATTTTACAAAACAAAAATATCCATGTAACTCGATGCTTGCACAGATAATAAAATTTAATGCTAAATCTTCACCTTTCGAAGAACAAAGAAACAGAAAAAATAAAGTTTGTATTTAAAATAATAATAATTTTTCTAAGCTTATGTCTCAATTTGTGTAAGCATTACATTTGTTGATGTATCAAGTAAGTCAATACACATGTATTTTTTTAGCATTAATAAAATGCATATTGATATTTTTTAAGTAAATATATGTAGTAAGAGATTAATAATCATTTGTTGATGTTAATACTGTAAATAATTTCTAAATTATGCACAAGAAAATGTTTTCTATTTCAGCTTATTTCTGTTAATTTAGTAAAATATGTTTGTTTGCCCTTTACTATGTTCTTCATTATCAACCTGCATATAATTATTTCTTAAATTATTATCTAAAAGGTTTATATAAGTATACTAATAAATTCATAGTTTTTTTTTTCACACAATGAATATTTCCCTATAGAAACCTAAACTTATAAGATAATTTAATTATAAATTTTTATGCTTTAGTTATTTAATTATAAAAAAAATAAATACTAATGTGAATGTTTAACATTAATTAACTATTAATTACAAAAAATCCTAATGACTTTCTAAAACTCAAGTTATTTTTCTTGCAAATGCTATTTAAATAATGATTTGAAAAAAACCCGGTTTAAACCAAAAAAACCTGGTTTAAACCAAAAAAACCCGGTTTTTTGGTTTTTTTCAAAAAAACCGGTTTTTATACCAACCCTGGTTTAAAACATCGCAAAACATGTAAATTCATTAAAAATTTAAAGTCGAAAATTTTCATGAATCATTGTTTTTAGTGAAAATATAAAGGAGAAATATGTGCAGAAATGTATGTCCAACATATTTTTAAAAAAAACTTCTTTAAATGCAATCTTACATTGCAAATGCATTTTAAATTAATAGTTTAATCTTTTAAAAAGAGAAAGAAAAGAAAAAACCCTTTAAATGTTGCATAATTTTGTGTATAGAAATATTAGATTTTGATAATATATTTTCCATTTATGTTACATAAATGAGAAAATAATTATTTCTAATTTCTTTATCCCGAAAACACAGCAAAATTTGAGTTCAGAATCATTAAATTTATAAACAGTACCTTTTTGCAACATTTAACTAAAATGCATTTATTTATAAAATTATGCCTCAAAAACTTAAATACTCTATTTTAAATAGAAAATATATTTTAAAACTAGCAATACTATATTTTGCACATTCATATAAAATGCTTGAATCTACATACTTTTTTATTAATTAGTGCTTTTAAATGCTTACATTTGAACTTCAGACTGATTCGAATTCAAAGCAGCAACCGGAAGAAACCAACGACAGCAGAGATATTGAAAAACACCGTAATTCCAAGATAGTCGTTCCTTTATTATCTAATACAATTATTGAAAAACAAGATTTATTTCTACTAGTTTTTCAATAAATCTCGTTTTTTTTCATACAAAATATCATTTTATCGTTTCATAAGCTCAAAACAAACACAGTTAATAGTGCATCTTTTCATTTATTTATTTGTTAGACTTTTCTGCGGTAATTTAACAGCTGCATAATTTGGAAACATTTTCTTACACAAACATTTTTAAGGGAGAAAAAATAGAACAATAAATATTATCAGAGGATAATTTAGTTTGGGTGAATGACATTGACAGTTTCCGTTCTTGTTTTTGGTTAGGAACAAAGAGTGGTTTTTATTCCCGATTGTTTAAGAGTAGAAGGGGAAAAAACAAATGATTCCGTCTCTTTTTAAGTATCAGAAAAATTGAATTAAAGAGATTTACGGATTTAATTGTTGATAGAAAGCTCTTTTATCACTCGGGCACAGGCCATAATCTTTCGTTGATGTAGTTAGATGGGTAAAACGATGGCAATCTTTGAGTTTGAATATTTAAAAGGGATGTTACTATGTACTCATGGTATTTGGGGAAGGGGGGGGGGGGGTATTTTGGTGCTATGATTTTTATTTAATAAAATGTTTATTGCTGTTTTTCTTTATCATTATTATTTTGTCAATATTGCGTCGTTAGCAAATACAAACTGGAAAACATTACTTTTGTAATTGTATTTTACTGAAAAAAAAGGAAGAAAAATAGCCTGGTGAGGACACATCCATTCGAAAAGGGATGGGGGGGGGGGGGGTCCCGATGGACGCGGAAATTTATAGGGTGCTAATTTTATACTACCAACGTCATTTTTTGACCTGTCACAAGTTTTTTTTTTTTTGGGGGGGGGGGGGGATTTTAAATACGTACTTGCACATACGAAATTTGTGGGATGAATGACATTTGATTAAAAATATACAAGTAATGTTTCGTGCTCTTGTGGGATAAGCTTTGAATATGCGTTGACAGATATTGATTCGGGGATGTCAAAATTCGAACTTCAAATCAAGGTGCTAACAAATAAAGATCAATTTTTTTTTTTTTTTTTTTTTTTTTTTTTTTTTTTTTTAACCAAATTGCATTCTTAAAACGGTGTTGCTTTTATGGAGGATATTTCTGATCGTTTAGAAAAAAATTTCTAAACCGTCAGTTTTGGAGTCATTGTAACAGTTGCAAAAATGCTTTAAACTTTCTTCTGCATCATATAAATATTAATTTACAATAAAATAATTATTTTTTAAATTGTTAAGAAACTACATATTTTATACAGTGTTCAGTAAGTTTCCTATAACTTTTATTTAGAAAAAGTTTTTATGTGTTTTAACAAGTAAATAAGCAAAAAAAAAAAAGTTCTATGGGCAAAATTTACTGAGTTATGATACTTATAAATTTTCAACGAGGAAAAATGCATTTTTAGTGCAAGAAAATGATAATAATACATGAAATGTAAATAGAGCTCATACAGAGTTGGGAAGAAAAAATCCAAGGAAAACAAAAAAAATCCAAGGAGTCCAAAAATTTTAAGGACTTGCCACTTTTGTTGTTATTTATGTGACATGCACTTGCACAGCCCCAATGCAGGGATTCCGCGAGTTACCCTCCCCCCCCCACGAAAGAGGAATTCGCGATCTTCAGATGAAATTGGCGGTTTTTTGCGATCTTCAGGCAAAATCAGCGATTTATCTGCGATATTTTAACAAAATCGGCAATTTTCCTACGTTATTTTAACAAAATCGGCGATTTTTCTGCGATCTTTTGTCGAAATCTATGTTTTTCCGCGATTCTTTTTTATAAAATCGACGATTTTTAGACAAAATTTGCCTATTTACAGGATATTTTCTCGTAAACGGAGTTTTATCCCTGCAATCTTTTGACGAAATCTGCGTTTTTTCCGTGATCTTTTGATGAAATCGGCTTTTTTTTTTTTTCTATAATCTTTTAATAAAATCGGCGGGTTTTTTTTCCCAATGATCTTTTGACAAAATATTTGTGAGCGATTTTTCATCGAAAACGGCGTTTATTCCCACGATCTTTTAATGAAATCATATCTGACATTATATCTGCAATCTTTAGAAGAAATAGACGTTTTCCTGCGGTCTTCAGACGAAATTAGCGTTTTATCTGTGATATTTGGTGAAATTGCCATTTTAACCACGATTCACACAGGAAATTCGTGTTTTTCAGCAATCTTTTGACTAAGTTCATTGAGAAAAATATTGACGAAATCGTCGTTTTCCACGAAATATTGACGAAATGTATGCTTTTTCGGCGATCCTTTCATGAAATTTGCATTTCTCCACGATTGTTTTTTCCGCACGCAAAACCGCACAAGTTGGCAACTGTGCGGAACTGACAACCCAATTTCAAATTTTCAGAAGAAGATGTCTTAAATTTTTGGAAGAGAATCACCCCTGAATCCACCATTATCAGCAAAATTGAAGATGATGAATCTTATTATGAAGAAGAAATCAAAGCTGTATATCTAGCTGTGAAGGAATTAAACAGTGTAATCCCTTTTTGAAATTAGAAGCTTAGAGATGTGTCTGGATTATTCTTTTCACTTTCTTTTGCTTATGGCCGTGAAAAGTAAATCAATTTGGTGGCTATTAGTATGATACCAATCACTGTCGTGCTTCCGATGAATGACATGTATAAAGGGTTTACCGTGTGTTTTACAATTGTGATTTTTTTTTTGGAGGGGGGGGGGGGGAATACTGCTCGCGTGCCAAACCGCAATACAATTTATGGAGTTTCTAAGGGGTATTTTGTTTAAGTAGTTCTAAATACTACTTGGGAACGTTTTCATTTCTAAGTAGTTTCTAAGGAGTCCAAGGAGTCTGTACGAACCCTGGTAAAGTATCACAATTAAGTTTTTGTCTTGCAAAAATTAAAATTTTAACTATGTTGATTTTAAAGGCGCAGGTTTATCTGAACTAAAACAGCGTCTATACTTATGTATCAAAATTATTCAAGATACCTTAATTAACGGCCCTATAATTAAAATGTCTGTTGACAGCATAGTCTCATCGATTAGTTATACGTTACAAAAATAACAGGTAGTTGAAACCTGTTATCTGTGAATGTGTGGAACGATGTAACCTGTTAACCAAAAATAACTATATTTCCCATCTCTAGTTTTTATATAAATATATCATCGTTTTTAATGATGGATGTACTTTTATGTGACAAATGAATGATAAAATTCAGAACAGCACAATTTTAGATAATGTGTAAATATCTACTAAGATTTTACATTGCAAATTTTCTACTGTAGTAAAAATAAGTATAAATTTTAAAGGCACAAATTTATTAAACTGTTCAAAATCATTAATAAATTTAAAATGTGCAGCGATTATTTAGGTATTGTAACCAAAGTGAGAGATTTTTATCTCTTGATAGGGACAGCATCTGTAAAATAGGCAAAAATTTTTGCATAAAGCATGAGAAAGACTTTTTATTTCAGAAAAAGAAAATCTAATAGATAAACATTTATCTAAAACCAAAAGAAATTGGAAAATTCATTTGCCTTTTTTTGTAAAGTCACAAATATTTGGAAAAACAACCATAACTTTCAACTTTGATTTACTTTTTTGGCCATAAATATTATAAATTAATTTTTTAGATATTTTCATTAAAATCTGCATCTTTTTATGTACTTACAGTGATATTTTTAAGATGGTTCACATTCAGAGTTGCCAGTGGGCTACTTTTTTTTTTTTTTAAATTCGAAATTCTTGATTCGACCCACTATTTTGAAATGATAAAATTTTCCTTAATTAATGACATTTAATTCAGTTGAATGCGTATGGAATTTTCCCATTTTAAGAAAGTGGTGGCAATCAAGAAATTAAAAATTAAAAAAAGTAGCCCACTGGCAACCCTGTTCACATTTTAGATCAAGAAAAAATTTTTTGAAAATGGATATACAATTTCAAAATACAGACTCAGAAATGTGAGATTAGAGATAAATTCGAAAATTGGACTCCTCATATCTCTTGAAAGTCCAGTCATTTTAGCAAAAATAGGGGAAAAAATTAGAACAAAGCTGGATTTTTGCATAGGTGCTAGTTAGGTTATGTAGTTAAACATACTAAAAGTCCCCATCGATCCGATGTGAGCTTTCGCCACCAGGGGGCGCTAAAGAGCTTGAAAATCAGTTTTTTGTGAATATCTCACGAGCAATGGCATTTAGAGAAAAAAAGTTGAATTACAAAGTTGTAGATAATTTAATTTCCTATAAAAAGTGTTATTAACAGTTGTTTGTCACATTAACCCTTCCCTGTCAAAAAATATAAAAAAGTGAACATATTTGAAAGTAAAATTATAAAAATACAAAAAATTATGTAAACAGATCTATAATTCTCACCTTTGAATTGGGAAAGTGAATATATAATATACATTTATGCTTATTTCCACACTACCGTTGAGGTAAATCACTTAGTGCGTTTTTTAGGTAGATTTCGTATGAAATACTACCTATTGCATTCTCTCCCATGTTGGAATTTCTGAAAAATTTTTGCGGATCTACACGAATCATGACTCCTAGACCCCAAAACTACCATCAGTAAAAAAGTTTATCTATCTATCTATCTATCTATCTATCGGTGTATATCACTTTCTTCTAGACACGATAACTTCCATAATTATGCTCAGATCTTTTTCAAACTTTTACATAAAATCAAGGAGCTTAAAATCTCGGTCGAGTTCGTTAATGGGCAAAATCTGACCAAGGGGGTCGAAATAGGAGGGGTTTTGTGAAAACCGAAAAAACGCGATAACTTCTTAATTAAAATAGATATCGAATCAGTTTAAAGTTTATATTACTTCTAAGAAATGGGCAAAAAGTTTATGCATGACAGATTTTTGATAAAGTTAAAAATGGGCTCAAGGGGCGAAAAAAACATGGTTTTTGGGAGAAAAAAATTCATAACTTCGTCAATTCTCAAGATATCAAATCCAACTAAATTTTATATAAATGCACTCAATATTATCTAAAACTTTTGTATTTACAAGTTTTTGATAGGACTAATTTTTACCGATGAAAAAAATTAAAAACGAAAAGAAAAAGGGGGGAGGAAAAAGAAAAAAATCCATAACTTACTCAATTCTTAAGCAATCAAATCTAATTAATTTTTTTTTTACATCTTCACAATAATATCTACAACTTTTATACTAACAAGTTTTTCATAGAACCAATTCTTATAGCAAAAATAATTTAAACAAAAATAGGAGTTGTAGAAAAAAACCTCAAATCCAAACTGCTTATATTCTGACTCATTTTAAAATTCATTTTTGATTTTAAACACATCCAAATGACAGATCCTCTTATTTAGGAACTATATAATGCGACGTATTGGCCAGTTTTTTGATAAAGGCACAATATATTTTTAAAAAGGCTGCCAAAAAGGGTATTTTGAACAGAATTTCCCGAAGTTGTCAATGAAAAATTGAGGAAGTATAAAAAATTGCGTTTTTTCTGAGTCATTTTTCAATTCATTTTTGTTCTCAAACCCTTCCAATTTACAGGTCCTCTTAATTAGGAACTATGTAATGTGACGGATTGGCCAGTTTTTTGATAAAGGCAGAATATATTTTTAAAAAGGCTGCCAAAAAAGGGTATTTTGAACAGAATTTCACTAAGTTATCGTGATTGAAATTTGAGGAAATTTAAGAAATTGCGTTTTTACCGAGTCATTTTTAAGTCTTTTTTTGTTCTCACACGCATCCAATTTACAGGTTATCTTATTTAGGAACTATATAATGTGACGGAGTGGCCAGTTTTTTGATAAAGGCAGAATACATTTTAAAAAAGGCTGCCAAAATGGGCACTTTGCACAAAATTTCCCAAAGCGATCATGATTAATGAACTGTGGGTATTCAAATAACAAATTGGTTATTTTATGACTCATTTTTAAATCCAATTTTACTCTGAAACGCATTCAAATGACAGTTTTTTGTTACTTAGGAACTATGTAATGTGCGTATTCCTCGATTTTTTGATAAAGGGTGAATATATATTTTTTTAAAAGCTGTCAAAGTAAGCACTTCGCAAAAAAAAAAAATTCCCAAAGCGATCATAAAAGACTTGAGGCTGTATTCAAATAACAAATTGTTTATTTTATGACTCATTTTTAAATTCAATTTTCCTCTCAAACGCATTCAATTGACAGTTATTTGTTATTTAGGAACTGTGTAATTACTGTGTATTGGTCAGATTTTTGATAAAGGCTAAATATATACTTTAAAAAATCTGTCAAAGTGGGCACTTCGCACAAAATTTCTCAAAGCGATCTTGATTAAAGAATTGTGGATGTATTAAAATAATAAATCTGTTATTTTATGACTCATTTTTAAATTCAATTTTGCTGTCAAACGAATTTACTTAACAGTTTTTTGTTATTTAGGAATTATATAATGAGCATATTGGTCAATTTTTTTAAATTAAGTAAGAATATAATTCAAAATATGTTGCCAAAATGGGCATTTGAGTAGAATTTCGTTTAAGATGATTTTGATAAAACCAGTTCTTACAAAAAAATGAAATTAAAAAAATTTTAAAAGCGGCTGAATAAAGTAGTTAAACTGGGTTTATCTCTAATCATTTTTTTGTTGAGATGAAAACTTTTCGAAATCTACCTCCGCCTATAGGCCATGCCGAAAGGGATTTTTATTATTATTGTGGTTTCCCCCGTAGGCACATAACTAATTTAAAACTTTCTAAAACATGCGTTGAAAATAAAATTAGTCCCTTCCTGAAACCTCACAAAGAATAAATACTTCGTTCAATAAATTAGGGTGATTTCATACTAGTGAAATGAGCACCAAATGAATATAAAACATTGGTAAGTACTTGTACGTGGTACATTTTGACAAATGCAAAGCGAGATAGCGTATTGGGCAATGACTACTCGTCACCTGAGAATAATACAGTTCTATCTGTGTTTTTGAAAATATTGACTTTTCTATATAGAAAGGCTCTATTTGTATCTATGAAGGCATTTTTGAATCAAAATGATGGTATATATAATTTACATATAACCTTACAATTATATTATGACATTATTTTAATCGAGAGATACAAATAGAACATTTCTATATCGATAAGTCGATTTTTTTTCAAAAACACAAATAGAACCTTATTATTTTCAGGTGACGTATTGCACAAGCGTGCAAAAACGCCATACAGACAATGGGGGAGAAATGGGGGGGGGGGGGATCGAAAGTTGTTTAGTATTTGTTCTGCCTCTTTGCCGCGTTATGATTGTTCTTGCACATTTTTTTTCAATAATGTTTAATTTATCTTAATTTTTGGCAAGGAAGGGTTGCTGTGACAAAAAAATGTTAATGACACTTTTTGTAGGAAATTAAATTATCTACATCTTTGTAATTGAACTTTTTTGTCTAGATGTCATTGTTCGTGAGATATTCACATAAAACCGATTTTAAAGCTCTTTAGCGCCCCCTGGAGGCGGAAGCTCACATCGGATCGATGGGGACTTTTAGTATGTTAAACTACATACCTTAACTAGCACCTATGCAAAAATCCAGCTTTGTTCTAATTTTTTCCGCTATTTGCAAAAAAAAAGGTGCTAAAATGACTGGACTATATGAGGTCTAGTGAGAATTTATTTGTTCATATCAAGCTAGGGCTAGTATGTACACAAAGTTTCATCCAAATCCCTGTCGGTCAGATTACAAGATCCGGTTGAATTAGCATGGACACCCAGTATCAAATCTTTGTTTTTATAGGGGATTATGGAAACAATTCATGTTATAAGTAATTCACATTAAATGTGTTCCTGCTGATGAGATTTAATTGTATAACTGAGAGGAACAATTCAAAGTGGCATTTATAAGTGAAAAATTTATAAGTTTTTTTTTATTCCTCATGATGGAACTTTAGAAATGATATACAGATCATATAAAAAACTGGTGGAACCAGAGAGAAAAACAGAGCTCAATCTAGTAAAATTTGGCAAGTATTTTCAGTCTAAAAAAGTGCATAAAAAAGAAATTGAATCCGATTATTTATAAAACTCATGAAATTACTAAAATTTATTAGCCAAATTTTAGCTGAAAATGTAGACTGAACTTAACTGGTGCCTTAAATCAGTCAGGGAAAAAGACATTTTTAACACATTTTATATCCCAATCACCCACAACCAGTTTAAAAATTTGGGTTCGTAACAATAAGTTACAAGGTGACGTAATAAAGAATGAGAACCTGAACGGCCCATTCAATACAAAGTGTAGACTAAACTCCATTCCAGGGTTTTTTTTAATAAGTGGGAGATTAAAGCTCCAATTAAACCCAAACCCTTAAACATACACATTCAACCATATACTAAATATTTGCGTTCAGAAATATTTTTCTCTATCAATTCCTCAACAACCTGAGTACATTAATGTTACACTTAAATTATTACTTCATGGTTTGTATTCGTTTAGCATTGTGGAACTTAGCTGATTGGAGAATACATAATTATACATTCTATTAACTAACTACTTTGCCCAGTAATATTTTGAGTGGATAATAGTATGATTTTGAATATAAGGCATCAGTAAAGCTCAGTCCACATTTTCAGTTTACATAAATTTGGGTAATTTCCTGAGCTTTACAGATAATCTGATTTGAAAATATTTGCCAAATTTTACCATAACATTTTTTAGATCGAGCTCTACTTTTCACTCTCGTTTCATCAGTTTTTTTATATGATTTCACAACTTTTTCAGATCCTTTCAGGAACTTTATGAATTAACTTCAACTAACAAATCTAAACTAATATTAGTATTACTATTTGTTTTTTTTTTAACACAATCAAACTGATTGATAAAGTTATCATACGAATTGATTATTTCCAGCTGAGCGAAAAATTGCCCAGGCCGGGAATCGAACCCAGATACGACAAATAAGGTTATCTGAGCGAAAAAATCCCAGCCGGCTATCGCCCAGATAGCTTAACAGGTAAAGCATTGGCCTTGTAAGCCAAGTATCCGGGTTCGATTCCCGGCCTGGGTAATTTTTCGCTCAGCTGGAAATAATCAATTCGTATAATATTAGTATTAGTTTAAAGTTATTAGTACATACATAAGTTTGGCAAAATCCCAGAAATAGCACCAAGTTGATGTCACTTTTGGAGAATGATTTTGGTTCTCAAATTTGGCAATATTGCCGAGATGGTGGTAAACTTGATGACATTTGGCAACAGAACCTCCTCCCCTTTACAATGGTAGTCCCCCTAGTTTCATGGTATTGACAGATTTCATTTGTCCATTGGTATCTACTTAGATTTTCATTGCTCCATTTTCAAATCTTTATTTTTTATATATATAAAAGGAATTTTTTTTTTCTAAATTATCCCTTTATAATTAAAATATCTGTATTACAGTAACTGTTTTGACTCCAAAAACATTCAAATAAAGGCACAATGTGGTTTTATACATATTTAGCTACAGTTTATATAGATGTTCATGAAAAATGTGCATTTTATGTTTCGAACGCCATCAATTTAAAAAATGCAAAAATATATCTGAAAAATTTAAATTGTTATTGACCAAGGGGAAAAAAAAAAAGTATTTGTTTTAAAAATTATTGAGCAGTTTTTTAATTGGTGGAAACTCAAAAATAATTATTAGAGCCGTACTGAGTACTCGGTAAATACCCGGTATTCGGCAAATTCCGAGTACTCAGTACTCGGCCAATACCGAGTAGTTGCAAGAATTTCATTTTTTAAGCATATGAATTTATAAATGATCTGTAAAATGTTATTTGAATATAAATGTATACGCAGTAATTCATAAAACTATTTACTCGGCTTTAACAATATGTCTGCAAAATATAGAAAAAGTTAAGAACAAAAACCCTTATAAAATTTCACAATTATACAAATAAAAATAAATACTTTTTTGATTTATGGGAAAACAGAAAACTTATTTTGGATAAAGAAATTGAAAATACAATAAATGTAATAAAAAATTAATAATTAAACTTATTACATTTCAAATTATGGTGCAAAAACACCAAACATTCTACATTATCAGTAGACAGGGCATTTCTTTTACTACTATAAATTTGGCCTGCCCCTGAAAATATATGTTTAGAATATCCGAATAAACAGTTGTTGAAGGTGCACATACGAATTTTTTGCAAAGCTGTACATAATCAGAAAAGTTTTTTTTTTCCCCCTCATTATGCAAATGGAGTCAGTTTTAAATAAATCTTCTGTTAAGAAAGCCTGTATCTTTTTGTACCAATTCTTCATGCAGAAATTTTAAACTAGTACAAGTGCCACAATCTTTTTGCTCATTTGCAATTTCCTCAAAATATTGCCAGAAAATAGATGAATTTTTGCTGGCATTTTCTCTTTTGGTTCTTCTACATTAGCATTCTCATGATGTATTTTTTGTTTCTTTGGTGGATTTTCAAAGCTCTAGATCATCTACATTCATCAATTTTAGAGCTTGCTTTTTAAGGCATTCTTAATTCACACATTTATAATTTTTATTGAAAAAAGTTTTTTACTGAAATATTTAAAAAATAATAAATTTTAAATAACACAATTTAATCTGTAGATATGAAAAATGAAAAGAAATTGCAAAGACAACACATTTTTTTAATCAAAAGAAAATAAGGTATAGACAATTACAAAATAAATATGAAATGTTTTGCATTATTAAATGAATTGTTACAGCAACCAATAAACATCTTTATTTTTGATAGACAACAGATTTCAATGGTCAGAATAAATCAGAGGGTTAAAGAATGTTTTAATTTTACATTGGTTAAAAATTGTACTTGTTATGTACCAATTCTCTTTTTTTATTAGTTTTGAACTGTCAAAAATTGACTTTAAAAGGCCCAAATAAATTTCAAATTTAATGAGCTAATTTATTTATACTATATATGTACATTATATAGATGTACACACAAGTGGGTCATTCCATGCCAAATCAACCAGTGACTCAACCTGACCCTTTCCGATTTCAATGAAACTGCTAGGAATCATTCTCTATGATGATATAAATTAGAGCATATTTTTATTTTTTGTTTATCGCTTGAAATTTTTATACAATTAATTATTTAAATTTTGAAAAATCATTTTTTAACTTGCATAAATATTTTCAATTTTGAATTTCTCAAGTTCTTTCAAACATAGAAAATTTTATGACCACTCATTTCAAAGAGGAGTTTATAAGGTTTAATTTGATATGCAAGTCGACTATGTATAGTTAAAATAAATAAAATTTAAAATTTTTAAAATCTTAAAAATTTTTTAGATAGTCATTTTTGAAAATATTGTATGTTTGTTGTAATATTATAAGCTTTAAATTCTGAAATTTTTAGAGTGGGATCTCAATGGGATCAGGAGTTATTAAATAAAAACAAACATTACCATTAAAATAGCAATTTAATTCTGTGTATTTTGTTACTTATTTATGATTTGTATGGTAATTTTCAGCTTTTATTTCATAACTCCTGATCCCATTGAGATCCCACTCTAAAAATTTCAGAATTTAAAGCTTATAATATTGCAACAAACATACAATTTTTTCAAATTTTTTTAAAATGACTCTCTAAAAAATTTTAAATTTTATTTATTTTAATTATACATAGTTGACTTGCATATCGAATTAAACCTTATAAACTCTAATTAAACCTTAAAAAAATGACAGAGTTTGTCAATAGATTGCAGATTTCACCAAAAGATCACGAAAAAAACCCGACAGATTTTGTCAAAGAATCACAAAAGAAAGGCTGATCTCTTCTAATAATTGCGAAAAAACTGCAAATTCCGTCAAAGAAATGAAGAAAAAAAAGTCTTTCCGGCAGTACCGGGAGGAAGAGGTAGCTTTCATATATTTATTTATTTTAAATTAAGTTATGTTATTCAAACATGCAAAGCTCAAATTAGTGGAGCCTGATTTTATAAGATTGAATACTAGTTTTTGTCAATACTGAATATTAATAGGAATTTATAGAAATTAGTCATCTTTTATTCAACATGGTTTTATTTTAAGCGATTTAGAGAGTCCCCAAATTCCACGATATCATGAAGTCTATCTCATTTTAAAGCAACATGATGGATAAAATAAACCAATGAGCTTGGTCGAAATCTTAATATATGTGCACATGTTGAAATCGAATATACAAGTGCTGTCGCAGGCAAATTGATTAAAAAAAAAAAAAAGTCACCCACATTGGAAATTTAAACTGCTATATATCTCAGGCGTTTTTTAAGGTAAAGACAAAGCAAAAAATACTCCGGAATTCATTATTAAGATAAATCCTTTAGAAAGAACCTTTTTTCAATTTCTAATTTTTTGTATGTACACCATTACACATTTAAAAGATTTTTGACAAAACCTAAATGGCTGCCAAGAGGAAACAAGAGGGCGGATGAAGTTAACAGGTGAACTCAGTCAAGACATTGTTATGTACCATGAACACACGGAGTTATATCCAAATAAGTTTATGAATAAGCGTATTATTGTGTGAAAAATTTCAGACCATTTCAAAATGTCAACCACACTGGAAATTGAAAAGTTATAACTCAGCTCAGCTAAAACAAAAAATGCTCTTTAATCTTTGTATCAAGGTCAAACACACAAAAGAAAAACCTATTTTAATTTCTTACTTTTCTGCGCCTAATTTTAAAATTTCAATTTTTTAAAAAAAATTCAATATCTTGCCAATTTTGAAACAAGATGGCAGATGGAACTGGCAAACAAACTTGGGCCAGACATCGGTATGTACTATGTACACACCAAGTTTCATGCAAATCGGTTTATAAATATGCATGTTACCACATGATGAAAATCAAGTCATTTCAAAACGTGAGCAACACTAGAAATTAAAAGTGCTATAACTCAGCCATTTTTTAAGATACTAGCAAAAGCCATGCTTTGTTTGGATTCGCGAAGCATTATTTTATAAAACAGATATTTGAAAGTAAAAATATTTTTTAATATTATTTTTGCATCTTTATTAAACCAAAACGTTATTTTATGTTTTGGCGCATTTTAATTTTTTATTTATGATGTAAGACTGGCATAATAAAATATTTTCGAAGCAAACTTTTACAAAATATTTTTAAATTTTCAACTAAAAGCTCTTTTAAAGATGTTTTTACAATTTCCAGTAACCACTGATGTTTTTTAAAGTTGTTTGAAATATGCATGTTTCCAATCTTTGTAACTAACATCAAATAATCTTTGATAGCTATTTTAGAATAATGTATTTGAAGAGAGCTTGAAGAAATTTACTTCATCAAAATCCTATTTTCTGGAAAAACCTTTGAAATCTGCTCTTGTTGATACTATGAATTTTTAACTGTAAAACTTTTTTTTCTAATTTCTTTGTTTTTATACATGTTAGCGTATCATAATTTTTGATATTGTAGAATTTTTTGTAAGGAAAATTTCTATTGAATGCTTAATTTTGAAGGATTTTCACTCTCGACAACGTTACGTACGTTTTTAAGCCAACTGGTGTCTATATATCCTCAATATCTACAACTGCTTCATCTAATGTTAAACCTTGAGATTTATGAATTGTAACAGCAAAGCTAACTGTAGAAGAAATTATTTCTTTGAGCAATTTATGCTTCCATTTTTCCAGAATTTAATTATTGGGTGAATTGGTACGCACCAATTCTTATAAGTTAAATTATTATATTATTCAAATTTATCCATGATTATTCGCAATATCTGGTATGGTGGCTTGTGATTTTCTTTATTACGTGCAACAAAGTCTAAAGTCCCGTTTTACTAAACCTTTTTCGGTCCACAAATAAGAACGTAACATTACTTTAGATCCAAATGATAAAGTAAGAAATGGTTAAAGTCAATTTGTCGTTTTTGAATCGGCCAACTTTGCTTTAGTACATTTATAAAGAGCTTGAATCTAGGCAACAACTTCACGCTTCAATTCTTTTAATTTTTCATTTATATAACAAATTTAACAATAAATTTTCTTTGTTTCCGATTTTTTTGTTGCCACTTTACAAAAAAAGAATACAATTTTTTTTTTAAAATGTTTAAGTGTCATCTGTGCAAACGATTTTGCTGAATAATGAAAACATTTTATTTATTAAATTAATCATGATTTTATCTATAATTACTTACTCGGTGATTTATTTTTTTTTCTGAAAATATACGCGTTTCATTTTTTATTTATTTGCTAAAATGCGTCCGTATTGGAAATGCATGTGAAATAAATTAATTAAAATAATAAACTTTTTAACGTTTTACTGTAAAAAAATTATATTGTGCAAATCTACAGATCTTAATTTATTTTTGTGTTTAATTTGAAGTTAAAATATTGAATAGTTTTTTTGTAAAGTGTACGACAAAATGTAATTTGAGTGGCCTAGTAGAGGATTCGCTTCGCTCATCCTAACAAACAAAACAAAAAATTAAAATAATAAACTTTTTAACGTTTTACTGTAAAAAAATTATATTGTGCAAATCTACAGATCTTAATTTATTTTTGTGTTTAATTTGAAGTTAAAATATTGAATAGTTTTTTTGTAAAGTGTACGACAAAATGTAATTTGAGTGGCCTAGTAGAGGATTCGCTTCGCTCATCCTAACAAACAAAACAAAAAATGCTCTGGAATCTATGTATCAAAGTCAAACGCATAAAAGAAAATTCTTTTTCAATTTCTCACTTTCTCATACCTATTAAATTTAAAATATTTTAAATGGCCACTATTTTGAAACAAGATGACGGATGGAACTGGCTAATGAATTCTTATTAGGTCTTATGAAGTTACATCCAAATCAACTCTTCAAGTTACATCCAAATCAATTCATAAACATGCGTGTTATCACATGACAAAAATCAGATTTTAAATGTTAACCATAAGAAAAATTCAAAATGCTATAACTCAATCATTTTTTAAGATATAGACAAAATAAAAAGTGTTCAGGAATCCTTGTTTTAAGTTCTAACACATAGAAGAAAAATGTTTTTGGGCTTTTAATTTTTCTGCATTTAATTTTAAAATTTTAAGTTTTTTTTTTAAAATGGCAGATAATGCTGGCTAACGAACTCTGTCGAGACATTTGTATGTAATACATACCAAGTTTCATTCAAATTGGTTCATAAATACGTTAGTTACAGCATGACAAAAATTATATATATATATATATATATATATTATACATGGTTACATAACTATATATATAAAAGAAAGTCTGGATTTCGTATTAATCACAGCAGGGTTATTCCATGTCAAATCAACACAAAAAAGTAGCATTTTCAACCCGACCCCCTCAGAATTTTATGAAATTTGGCTCACTTGAAAAATTTATGTAGAAATCATCAAATACAAAATAATAAGTCTCTATTTCTAATAGTTTCTGAGATAAATAGCATCAAAAACTGAAAAAAAATTGCAAAATTTTTAATTTTGTGCACTACAAAAAAATTCATATTTAATTCCCTAATTGACATACATCTTTAATCTTAGTATTGTTAGAAAGGGTTTGCTTTGGGCTTTCTTATGATATATCACATGCATATTTTTCTTTACTTTTTAATTTCAAGGTCAAACATTTTGATCTTTGACCTTCTGTATCTCAAAAAGTGGTATTTTATTTTTTTCAAAAAAATTATATGTTATTCTTACATTGTTCCTCTATAATATCTGACTTTCTTATTTTGGAACGCTCATGGGATATTGAGTTATAAATTAAAATGCATGCACTTGATTCTAATTTTATTACCAAAATCCCCTACATGATGACTTATCTATGCTAATTTATGCCAAAAAAAACTTATATTTATACATATTTGATAAGCATATTTAACGATAAGCATGGACATGTTCTACTTTTCTCAACTCTGTATATTAATTTGGGACATGATATAAAGTTAAAAATTTTAAATGAAAAAGATTATATTTACTTTAATTATAAAGATTGATTGAATTTATTTCGTTATTATAATGTAAATATATATAAATATATATACATACTAGCAGCCTTCACCCGTTATGCTGGTCAGTTTTTCTAATGAAACCTTGAATCAAACGAATTATTTGTGAATTTAATCATGCACTTTAAAGCAATGTGGAGATTTACATGGAATGTCGATCTGAATTGCTGAAAGCAATATGGACGTTATTACGCTATTATGTTTTATTGAGTCAAGACAATATTTGTGCTGTTAAGAACTAACTTCTTTGGTTGATAATTTATAGTAAGATTTGATAAAGAAGAGTGGAACAGTATGTAACATGCTAAAAACGTTCATGACAAAGTGTCAATGCAAGTTTCATCAGTTTCCGTTAATTAGGCCTTTTGAAAAATCTTCCATACATAATTCGGTTCATCCGATTCTAGACCTCAAATCCATAATTAAATAACTAAGCAAACTGGTGACGGATCAACAAAAAGCAAATGATATCAGCTTTATACCAAATCATTCACTGAAAAATTAACTAACCAATAAAGCTCCATTGAAATCTACTTAGCAGAATCTTTTAAACTGAAAATGTATCAAACAAAACTAAACTTTGTGGCTAAATAATTTGTGAGAAGTACCTCGATCGACAGTGTCCATCCCTGTTTTTGCTAATGGCATTAGTGGAACTGTAAAGGATAGATTAGCAGCCTGAACTAGCTCACAACGCACAATACACTGATCAAAAAATGACAGCTCACTAATTGTTTGAATAGACGATAGCAAATATTACAGGCGTACAATTTGCTTATGTTGCTTCCTTGCAGTATGAGGAAGAAAATCATTTGTTGCAACAGCGTTTAATGTTTTCTCGTGTGGCCCTGGCACCCAAAAGTTACATGCTTTCATATGAAGCACTAGTAACAAACTTTAGTGTAAAATGTATTTGAATTCCACAACAGAAAAGGAAGTAAGAGTAACCAAAGAACTAGACGAACTTAAACTGCATGAAATAAAATGGGTTTGTGACATGTATTTTTGAATATCAGTAGTAAGTAGGATGTGTTCTTGATGTAAATAATGACACAGAAGAAATAAACTTGTTTCATATTCATGGTCCATTTCCATCCTTTTATATCCACAAAACCCAGACCACAAATACCAGCAGCTTCATTTATAATCAGTCATAAATTTTTAACAATTGATATAAATCTATATAATAGACTATTTTAGCAGGGGTGATTGTGACTAAAGGTCAAGATTCTCAGTCGTCACTCGCGACCAAGTTTTAAAAAGTGGCGATGACAAAAATTTGCTATATTCGCCAATTTTTATTTTAATAAAGCTACATATTTTATTTTCTAATTATTTTTCTTTTATTCCTACGAAACACATTGGCAGAATTTACAATTCACTTGGAGAAAAAACTGCAATCCGTAATCCTTTTCACCCATTCACTAGAAATATTTCAATTTCTATTCAGTGCTCCCTTTCCTTCTATCCATTATTCTTTTTTGTAAATAGATGGACACTAAATCGCAGTAAGAATGAGAACACCTGCGAAGAGGAATGAGTCACCCGGCAACCCAGTCTTAGTCTGAGCGCCCCCGAAGAAATTTGTAGAAAGAGACTTTCTCCGTTCCGACTCGCCTGCACGTATGCATCGAAAACATTATTAAAACGTGTATCCGTATTTCATAGCAAGACACCGGGGACCTTCGTTACCTATACAGAGACATGCTATATTATTTTTTCTAACCTAATTTATATATTTACATTTTAATATTTGATGCAATGGTGAGTAAAAAAAGAAAATTAATGGAAGAAAATCATCAGCCGTGAAAAATACAGTCATTTTTTACAAGCACTGGAAAAGAGGCAGTAAATTCTGATGAAAATACTTCCGAACGGTAAGTTTATTTTCTTTTTAAAAATCTGTAATTAAAAATTAATGTTCATTAAAAAATAAATTTTAATAATTACTTTAAAAATTTATCTCTTTTGATTTCAATTTTGATTTTTCCGAGAACAAATCTTAAGTGTTATATTTATTCGATTAGTCAAACTATTTTTATCCTATATATGACTTTTCTTTTTATTTCTTCACTCTATCCCAAGACATGTATAAATTCTGAACTAAAATTTTTTCAAGGACTTCATGGATATTGAGTAATATAATTCTGAAAATTAAATGAGAATCATGGGTGCAAGTTTGAAATTTTGCCAAGACTGAAAATATTTTGACCTTCCTCCCTCCCCACTGACTGAGCACATACGCATGTAACTTCAATTTTTTCCAAAACCATCTGATGAAATAAGTTCCCCCCCCCCCCCCCCAATCTTTCGACTAAATTTGCAACTTTTCTATGATTTTAAACCGAAACTTGCAATTTTCTACTATTTTTAGCCAAAATTTGCAATTTTTCTATGGCTTTTAGGCAAATTTTGTGATTTTTTTATGGTTTTCAGCTGAAATCTGCCATTTTCACGAAATCTAAGTATTTTATATGATCTTTTGGCGAAATTCGTGTCTTTTTGACGATCATTTGAAAGAAATAATGTCTTCTTTGCGATCCTTGGACAGAAATTGCATCTTCTTCGTGATCCTTGGTCAGAAATCAGGTTTTTCCTGTTATCATTTGATGGAAATCGTAGGGTTTTTTTTGCGATCATTTCACAGCAACCAATTTTTTTCTGGATCCTTTAGCAACATTTGCTTCTTTTCAACGATCCTTCGATTAAATTCACATCTTTATTGCGATCTTTTGACAAAAATTGTACCTATTTTGTATTCTTTGACCGGAAATAGCGTCTTTTTCAAAATCGTTTGACAGAAATAGCGTCTTTTTCACGATCCTTCAACAGAAATAGCATCTTTTTCAAAATCCTTGAACAGAAATCGCGTCTTTTTGTGATACTTTGACAAAAATTACGTTTTTCCTGCAATCATTTGATGAAAATAGTGGAATTGTTTTCTATCATTTGACGGAAATCGCGTCTTTTTCTTGATATTTTGGCACAATTCATGTCTTTTCCACGATTCTTTGAAGAAATTCACGTTTTTTTCCATGGTCCCTTGATTAAATTCACGTCTTTTTGTTGATCCTTTGACAAAAATTGCATCTATTTAGTATTCTTTGACCGGAAATGGCATGTTTTCCGCGATTCTTTGACAGGAATGGCATTTTTTCCTATAACCTTTTGACTGAAAACTCATCTTTTCCACTATCTTTTAACATGAATAGCGCTTTTTTGTGATCTTACAACAAAAAGAGCGCGTTTTTCGCGATCCTTCGACAGAAATAGATTATTTTTCTGCCAGCTTTTGACGACAAACGCGTCTTTTTTTGCAATCCTTTGACAGAAATAGCACTTTTTTCCACGATCATTTCACGAAAATCATGTTTTTCTTTCTGCGATCCTTTGAAGAAAAGCGTGTGTTTTTCGCGATCTGCTTCTGTCCTCAGAGATTTTTCCGTCTCGTTTCCATCTTCAGGAATTTTTAAAAGACGGAATTCCGTCTCAGGACGGAAAAACTTGCACTCATGATGAGAATATTGCTATTAAAATGGGATTCTAAATAAATAAAAGGGACTTAGTCTTGCAACTCCCTTGGGAATAAATATGGACTGTTTCGATTTGTTTTCTACTAAATTTATTTCATCATTTTATTTGATCAAAGACAAATATTTCTCCCTCTCTGACGGCCTGTGCGCTGCACTAATATTCTTTCTGCCGCTTTCGAAATGACCTAATTTGAACTTTGATCTTGCGTTTTCGATCTCTTACTTCTGTGAACTTTTATCTCTCTTTCATGTTTTCAAAGTGTATTTTGCAGAGAATGTTTATAATTTAATTTGTAAATGCTCATATTAATGCCAAACTGGAAAAATATATTAAAGTTTTATTAAGGAGATGTAAAATGTATGTGAACTCTTATGGATAAAACTGAATGTAAATGGATATTTCTAAAATCGATTCTTCTCTATTTAAAATCCTGCATCCAGTCGGCTAAATCAATTTTATCCAAACCCGACCTGCTGTATATATTTGTTCTTTTTACAGTTGATCGGGTTTATTTTATTTATTATTCTTTTCACTATGAATTTGAAATCACGGAAGTTGAATTCAGGAATACATGGTTTTTTAAAAGAAAGTTCAAAATAACACATAGAAAAAAAAAAAGAAAAGAAAAAAAAAACTTAAAATTATATCTAGGACAATCTGTATTAAAGACTAAAATTCGGAATATCGCGATTGCATAATAATATTAACGATTTCCTATCCTGGAAAAAAAAAATGAACTTTTGTTTCACATACAAGCCAACCTACATAATTTTATCAATTTATATGCGAGTGTATACTCGGTAGTTTAATTTTTATACCTGCTAACTTTTCTGTTTTTGACAAGAGATTTTTCGCTCTTAGCGGCCTTAAGGCTGAAAACAAAATTTTCCGACTTTTCATCCCACAAACGATCAATAGATATCCTTTTCTTTTCTTTAATATTAATTGTTTCTCCATGTTACATGCATGTAAATTTTATAACTGAATTCTTTAAACCTATTTTCCTCACTTCTAAAATACAATATAATGAATGTATGCTAGTTTTTATGCATGATCAAGAGGTACTTTAGGAAAAATTTGGCTCCTTAAAGGATATTTTGAGAATATCTCATCTTAAAAAAAAAAGACTTTCACCATTTTTTTTTTTTTTTTAATTTTCTGTTTCACAATGCATATAAATTTACTTGTATAATATAAATTAAATTTCCAAATATAAAACAGAGATGCCACTTTTCCGTCGATCGACAGATTTACGCTTTTTTACTTTTGCTGTGGGTAGCGGATTTATTTCCTTGTTCTAGAGTGAAACACGTTTTTTTCGTCCAGCTACCGATCAATGATCAAATGTTGCATCAAAGTGTAGCAATATTCAATCCTCCTCCATCCATAGCATAATAATCAGTATTCATTTTAAACTTGTTTTATTTTATTCTACAATATACAATATATAAGGAATTAGAAATAACCTTCATTTTTGATAAAGGTGTTCATAAATTTATGTATGAAATAAAAAACATTTCGTTATGTTTAATGAAAGCACACTCAATTGAACTCATTAAATAACTTTCCCTTTATGTGATAAATCAAAAATATTTCATCACTAAATAAAATTTGTTCATTTTTATGAATGAAACAAATTTAATAACAGAAAATGCAGGACTGGAGATGGACATTGCAAGTTTGCCCCCCCCCCCCCTTCTCCATTAAACTCAAAATATCATGTCAAAATAAATTAATCAAATATGAGTTTTCATGCATGGTGCATAGGTCTTAAAAAATAAATCGATGCAATGATTTGACAATAAATTTTAGATTGAATAGAAATAATAAAGAATTAATGCGTAAATTTTTGAAAAATGCCAAAATTTTAATTCACATGTAATTTCTTCATTTTATATTTTCTGAGAGGCATCCCGGATAAAATAAATTAGCATACATAAATATAACACGTTTATAAAGTTCTCTATACAGGAATCTATTTAATTTTTTTTTAATTATTTATTTTTTTTAGGGTTCCATTTAATTTTTGTGAAAAAATTATCATATAAAAGTTTCTATTTTAGAAGTTATCAAATTTTATGTTTAGTACAAAGATAGTTTCATTGATTTAATATATGCTATAATATTTTAAACTGAAAAAAATTGCAAAGGGACTACAAAAGAACCCAAATTTAGCTTGGATTGATCCCTGCTATATCAATTTATTAAAACAAAACCCATTTGAAATGTCTAACAAGAACCTAAATATGATGCTAATTTTAATTTCACAAAATCACAACCAGAGTTTTCACAATTTTATATAAATAAATAAAAATAATCCCGTCAGAAAAGTTTAGACAAAACCTTGACTTGATGCATAAACCTAGTAGCAGAAAATGCAAGATAGTATATAATTATATGTTTTTAAAATTTTAAATTACAAAAATCTTTTTACTTCATTTCTTATATTAGATTGTCATCTGTACCACCATTAATGCCAGCTGAAGTGCAAAGTCTTCCGCCAGTTCTATATTCTAATCCAATTAAACCGGATTCTAAGAAAAGCAAAAGTAGTTATTCTGAGAAGGAAAGCAGCCGCCACTATAGGGAAGAATGGAAATATGTAAAGAATGATGACAAAGCAACAGAAGATAGAGTCAAAAACCTCATTATTGATTCAAATGATCCTTGGGATATGTGGTGCCTTGTTTGCACTAAATGGGCTCCACAACTTTCTAGCAAATATCTTTCAAATTTTGTGAAGGTCTCCAAGAACTTTCAACCTCCTCGTCGTAAAAAAGAAAGTGTTGATATTCACTTTAAGAGTATAAGTCACTCAAAGTGTTTAGAAAAGGAAAAATCAACCTTCATTCCAACAAAAGAAGCAGTAATCTATAAAAAAATAGTTACCATAGATGAAAAAACTCAAAAAAATGTCTTGTCTTATGAGAATTATATTTCATTTTGCAATAAAAGACAGACCAGCAAGTGATTTTGCATCCGAATGTCAGTTGCAAAAATTGAATGGTGTTCATTTAGGAGACACCTATCAAAATCAATATTCATTTGCAACTTTATTAAAGTATGTTGCATTATACTTTAAAAACAAAACTGTGGATAGTATCAATTCTGCCAAATTCATATCCATATTGACTGATGGAAGTACAAAAAAAAAAAAAAAAAAAAAAAAAAAAAAATCTGAATATGAAGCTGTTATAGTGAGGTATGTTCCAGAGGGGGGGGAGGGGGGGGGGGAATAATAGCAGAATGTCATTTGTAGGTCTCTGTGAAATTGAAAATGCAAATGCTGAGGGCTTGTCAAAAACCATAACTGATTGTCTTGATAAGTGTAAAATTAGTAAATGGCAGGATCGCTTAATATACATGACAGTTGATGGAGCTTCAGTCAATATTGGTAAACATGGTGGATTGGTGAAGATCTTGCAGTCATCAATACACATTCATTGTTACAATCACTTGCTTGATTTATGTCTAAAAGATTCAATAAAAAATAATGCAACAGTTTCAAAAATAATGGCACTTTTAAGATCAATCAATAATTTTTATAGAGCTAGTCCTAAACTTACTCGAGAGCTACATAGAGCTACTGATGCACTTAACTTAAAAGTACTGTCTTTTAAAGCTATTTGCGAAACAAGGTGGGCTAATTCATTAAACAGTACAGTCATAGCTATTGCTGAAAATTATCAGTTTATTGTTCAGCAGCTTACTAATGTTGTATCGCCCCATGCCTCAGGCTATACAGCTAGTGTTATAAGTTCAGCAAAATACAACTTAAAAAACCTGCTTCTCTATGATTTTGTGCGTTTCCTACATGCTTTTAGAGATTTTTTAGGAATTATTTCTAAAGCTTTATTGTATTTGGAAAAAGCTGATATAAATATATGTGATGCAACAAATTGCATAAAAAAATTAAAATTAGACTTAGTTGACTTTGGAGAATCGGGTGAATTGGTAGAAAGCAACGGCCAGCATTTGCAAAATTTTCTTTTTGCAGTTGATTCCGAAATAGATCAGATAAAATTTAAAGATATTCTTTTGAATACAAAAAGTTCCCTGTTTTCTACAGCAACTAGAAACATAACATCTAGCATTTTACTAGATCAAAAAGACACTTTTATGGCTTTTTGCATAAGTGTAAGTGAAAAGATTTCAGATAGGTTTTTCGGTGATGAAGGACTAGGAAACAATGCTTGCACTCTCATGGCAGAAAATTTAGCACTGTCATGTTTCCACCTACAGAATCAGAACTTAAAAGTTTTGGGGAAAATGAGCTACTAAGAATTTGTGAACTGTTTCATTTTTCCAAAGAAAGAGCATTAGAAGAATGAAAATTGTTACGTAGCAGTATGTTCAAGAACTTCCAACCAACAATTTCATTGCCTAATTTACTAGAAAAGTTGGGTAGTGAAAACTTCAATAACTTCAAAATAATGAAAGAAGTTATTCAAGTTTTAATTACCATACCGCTGAGTAATGCTGAAGTGGAAAGAGTGTGGAGCAGTGTGAAAAACATAATAATTGACAGGTCCATATCTATGAAGATAGAATGTTTGGAAAACAGATTAATTGTAAAAACTGCTAAGGTGGATTTAAATGATTTTAATTGTGAAAGTGTAATTGAATTGTGGTGGAATGATTCTATCAAAAGTAGAAGGCCCTGTTTTCAGGATTAAAATATGTTAAAATATGACTTGCTTGTGTTTTTTTATGCAGTCTGATTTTTCTTTCATTTCAGTTTTTGAAAAAAATTAAAGAAGTAAAGTAAGTATTTAAAAAATTTTTTAGTTTGAAAAAGTACTTAAGATAATATATTGTATAAACTGACTTATTATTTTGTATTTGATGATTTCTACATAAATTTAACAAGTGAGCCAAATTTCATAAAATTCTGAGGGGGTCGGGTCGTAAGCTGTGTTGATTTGACATGGAATGACCGAGCACAAAAAAATCTACCGAACCAAAAGTCTTGAAAATTGGGGTAAAAATACTTCTTACAACATCGAGTGCCGCTAAGGAGGCATTTTCAAAAATTCCAACCCTAAGAGGGGTAAAAATAAGAACAAACATTTAAAAAATTCCTTAAAATTAGTCTTTTGTAGTTATTTTTCAAATGATAACATATTTTAGTGTATTTTTTCATGGTGAATCGAATGATGCTAAACAAATTCTTTTAAATCCAGTAGTTTGAGATACTTCACATTTTCCTAATTTGGTGATGTCCTTGTCGCAAAAACCTGAAATCCTTTATACATATAAAAGAAAGTCTGGATTTCGTATTAATCATAGCACAAAAAAATCTAATGAACCAAACATCTTAAAAATTGGGATAAAAATACTTCTTATAACATCGAGTGCCAGTAAGAAAGGATTCTGCGAAATTACATCCTGAAGGGTTGTAACAGATCGAGTGAGCTTTAAAAAAACTCCTTAAAAATCAGATTTTGTAGTTATTTTTCAACAGATAACATATTTTAGTGTATTTTTTCATGCTGAATTGAATGGAACTAAGCAAAATCTTTTAAATCCAGTAGTTCGTGAGATACTTCACATTTTCTAATTAGACGATGTCTTTGGTGAAAAAAAACGGAAATTTTTAATCTTAATATATAACAGAAAGTCTGGATTTCGTATTAATCATCTCACAAAAAACTCTACCAAGCCTAAAATCTTGAAAATTGGGGCAAATATACTCCTTATAACACTGAGTGCCACTAAGAAAGAATTTTGCAAAATTCCATCATCGAAGGCATGTAACAAAGTGAACAAACTTTAACAAAATTCCTTAAAAATCAGATTTTGTAGTTATTTTTTAACTGATAGCATATGTTAATGTATTAATCATGCTGAATCAAATGGTACTAAGCAAATTCTTTTAAATCCAGTAGTTCGTTAGATACTTTACATTTTCTAATTTGGCAATGTCTTCGGCACAAAACCTTCAAATTTTCAATCTACATAGATAAAAGAAAGTCTGGATTTCAAATTAATCAATGCACAAAAAATTAATGATATAAAAATTTAGTTTGATTCGAAGTTTCTTTAGAAAAACTGACCAATGTAGCAGGCGAAGGCTGCTAGCATATATATATATGCATACCTGCCAACATGTCAATTTTGAAATCCTTACAATTTTAACGATGCACGCTTAAAAATGCATAGCATGCAATGCAAATGCATTACATGCAATGCAAATGCATTACATGCAATGCAAAAAGTAATATCATTTCATAACAATATTTTCTATGCTACTGTTATTTTTATTTATATTTTGAAAAAAAAAAAAAAAAAAACTATAAGGTTGCGCAGGAAATTTGTTTTTGCAATTTCATACTTTGGAACATGTTTCCAAAAAACTGTCCGGCATAATGATTGGTAATAGATAAGGGTAGATTAAATTCACAGCAAATTTCCTGAAAGGTTACAGCAGTTAAGAGGGTGGGAGAGGGAGCCTATCGGTATTAATTATGCAATTTTATTGAATATCTTTAATGAAATGCACATTTTTCAGCGATCCTTTCACAAAATTCGCGTTTTTATGCGATCTTTTGATGAAATCAACGTTTTTTCAATGATCTTTTGACAAAATCTGAATTTTCCCCACAATTCTTTGACAAAATTCACTGTTTTCCGCGACCCTGTCACGAAATTTGTGCGATCTTTTCACAAAATCAGCATTTTATTAGCGATCTTTGGATGAAATCGGCGTTTTTCCGCGATCTTTATGCGAAATCTGCGATATTTTAGCAAAATCGTTTTATTGCGATCTTTTGTCGAAATCAGCGGTTTTTCTGCGATCATTTGACGAAATCGGTGAGTTTTTTTCGCGATTTTTTGATGAAATCAGTGTTATATCATATTACATTTTTTTTCAACGTTTATTTTCCACGAAATATTGACGAAATGTGCCCTTTTTTGGCGATTCTTTCACAAAATTCGAATTTCTCTGTGATTGTTTTTTCCATGCGCAAAACTGTACAATCGTACTGTTCATCCGTACAACCGTACACTTAGAACAAAATCCGTACATTGTACGGCGAAACCGTATAAGTTGGCAGCTATGTATATGTCAACATTTGAATGAAGGGTGTTTTTTTTTTTTTGGGGGGGGGGGGGGTCTGGGCTGAGGGGCGCTATGGGCCACTCAGCCCCCCCCCTCCCCCTCAAAAAGATACCAAGGTCACTCAATGAATTTCTGTTTCAAAAATTCAAATGAAATACTGTTCAAAAATCTAATTTAGTTTTGAGACCTTTCCACAGTTTTGCAGAGTTACTAAATTGTATCTAAAATAAGTGTTTCAACACATCCTATTTGTACGTATGAAGCTAACATGATGTTTAATTTTGCACCAGTTATATATTCATAACTTTCATCATCATATACTTTTCTTAGCATAAAATGAAGTTATTATAACAGTTTAATAAGAAACAGAGTACCTACAATGTGAATATGCACTAATTTATCTTTCTGCATCAGAGAGAAAAAATTATGAGCCCCCCCCCCCCCCTTATTGTTCACTCCTAGCTACGGACCTGTCTGGGGGGGGGGGGGTCATGATCGGTGAAAATATACCAAAATTTTCTGGAAGTGCTTTCCTCTGGACGGCTGCTTCAGGTAGCTTTTTACTTTTTGTAATGAAAGCTACCTAAAAAAAATTATGGAAAATTTTGTCAAAAAATCCACAATTAAAACAGCAAATTTTGCTCAAAAATAGCAAAAAACAAATTTTGTCCAAAAATCGTGAAGATATAAGATTTTGTTCAAAAATCACGAAGATGTGATAAATTTAGTCCAAAAATCTCAAAAGAAGAGCAAATTTCTTCAAAAAGATCGCAAAATCTATTGACCAATAGCAAAAAATATTACTAAATTCATCAAGTGGTCGAAAAAAAAAAAAAAAAAAAAGAATAGCCATTTTCATAATAAGTGATGGACTAAAAAATCATTAGTTTGAACAAGTCATGCTTTTCTGTACATATAAAATAATTGTTAACTATTTAATATTCTGATTAGAATTCCATGAAACCAAATTCTATATTTGAGCAAAATATTAGTGTAGTATAAAATTGTACTTATTGACAGGTAGCGAGATAACTATTCGTTTACACATATCCAACTATGAAAATACAGTGTATTTATTATAGAAAATGCTATAAAACATTTTAAGGGGGACACCAGTACCTTTGAAACCATCGCTTCAATTTTGAATAATACTGTAATATATGTGTATATGTAATATATACTGTAATATAATTTTATTCTTGTGTATATAAAAAATTCAGCAAACTCTCAATTTAAATATTTTTTAAAAAATAACTATAAACTTGAATGTTAAATCCATATAACAAAAATATTACATACACATGAAACCCCCCCTCCCCCAAAAAAAATTTATTTCAGTTAGCAAAAAAAGCCTTAGTATTTTTCAAACTAGCAAAATATAAAAACATAAGCAGGAAAAAAAATCAGTTTAAAGCTTATACTTATATGGGTCATTGTGCTGGATTTATTAACATAATTTACAATATCTCACAATGACAATATAATTGTCGTACATGTAAAAATGAGGTGTCAAAACATTCACAATTGGAGAAGCTTTCAGTTAATATTAAAAAACAGAAAATTTATATTTTGACCAATTTTAAGGCACTGTGACCCTATAATATAAGAAATATGACAATGCAATATCCAATACAATGCAATTCACAAAATCTAAGCATAAATGTTGTGAAAAATGTAAATTTTTACTTTACACAATATTTTCTTCTCAGTGGCATCCCTGATAGTAATTAGTGGCCACTAACTTGACAATAGTGGCTACTAAACATTCAGCCTCAACTGGCCACTGGCTACTAATACAAATATTGAATTTTAACCTTTATCTGTAACAGGCCAAGAAGTGACTTTCTTCAAAAATATTATATGAAATATAGGAATTTTTTTGAAGAAAATATAGGAATTTATAGGAAATATTATTTATAATTAATAACACCAACACATGTTTTAATACATTAACGTAGACTATTTAAAGTTCTTTTCAGACTATTTCAGAAGTTTTTAACACACTTCAGGATTAAAATACTGGTTTCAGGAGTTGAACATCCCCCTTCCCCCAATATTTAACATTTTTTACAATTATTTTTTGAATCATCATCACTTGCAGAATTTGCATTTAAAAAAAAATAATAATTCAAATAAAGGTTATAAATGATTTTTTTAAAAATAAATTTATATGAAAAGAGTTTCAATAGCAAGAAAAATTCAAAGATCGATCTTAAAAAACGCTGAAATTTACAGCAAATTTTAGGAAAAGTTACAGCAGAGAAGAGGGAGTGGGGGGGGGGGGGAGGGAAATCCTTTTGTACATTAATTATACATTTTCCAATGGCATACCCAGTTTTTATTTTTTTCCTGTAATGCTTTGATGAAATTTGCATTTTCCCTTCAATACTTAGGGGAAAATTCTACCCTTCTTGTGATCTCATAACATAAAAAGGTTATTTTTTATTATTATTCCTTGAAGAAAAATAATTTTTTTTCGCAATCTTTGGACAAAAATCTTTTGTTTTCCGCGATCTATTGACGAAAATCATGTTTTTTTCCCGATCTTTTGTCGAAAATCGCGTTATTCTTGCGATAACTGACGAAAATCGCGTTTTTCTCGCGATCTTTTGAACAAAATTGTGGTTTTTTTCACGACTTTTCGATGAAACTTGCGTTTTTCTAGCGATCTTTAGACAAAAATTGCACTTTTTTTCGCGATCTTTAGAGGAAAGACGTGTTTTTCTCGCGATCTTTTAACAAGAATTGCATTTTTTTCGTGATCTTTCAACGAGAATTGCGTTTTCCTCGTGATCTTTTGACGGAAATCACGTTATTATTTCGCGATCTCTTGACGAAAATCGCGTTTTCTCGCGATCTTTTTATAAAAATGTTTTTTTTTTTTTTTTTTCGCGATCTTTTGAATAAAATTGCAGTTTTTTTTTTCACTTTTTGATGAAACTAGCGTTTTTCTTGCGATCTTTGGACGAGAATCGCGTTTTTCTCGCGATCTTTGGACGAGAATCGCGTTTTTCTTGCGATCTTTGGACGAGAATCGCGTTTTTCTCGCGATCTTTGGACGAGAATCGCGTTTTTCTCGCGATCTTTGGACGAGAATCGCGTTTTTCTCGCGATCTTTGGACGAGAATCGCGTTTTTCTCACGATCTTTTTATAAAAATCACATTTCTCTCGTGATCTTCTGATGAAAATCGCGTTTTTTTTCTTATGAAAATAGCATTTATTTGCTATCTTTAGACGAAAATAGCACTTTTTTCGAGACTTTTCGACGAAAATAGTATTTTTTTACACGATCTTTCGACGAAATTCCCGTTTTTCCACAATGTTTTGACGATAAAAAAAAAAAAAAAAAAAAAAAAAAAAAAAATTGGAGAAGCGGAAAATGATAACAAAAAGGAAAATCGCGGATCCGTGGAAAAATCTCATGCCTGGGTGGAGGGATGAAAAATATAGGAAAAAATAGGAAATATAGGAATTTTTTTTAATTTATAGGAATTATAGGAAATATAGGAACGCTGCGAGGCCTGCTGTAATTAAACTGACTCAGTATTTTGCAATAGACTCACTCACTTAGCTGTAGAGCCAGGTTTTGCTAATAGGTATACTATACTGGCATTTCTAGCATTCCAGTATTTAGACTATGGTTAATGGATAAGCACTCTGATGTGATGTCAAAGAAATAAACATGTAAGTAGTAAGAGAGCAAATCCAAAGGCTGAAGATCACAACAAGCACAACATCCAAACATTCATGTCCCGCTCACCACCCCCACCCAAAAGAAACCAGGAACTTTTCTAAATTTATCTTATATTAAAATATAAAATGGAAAAACTTACATCAATAGCTTTCTCCATATCTTCTGACTTTTCTTTTTCAATTCCTACTATACCACCTTCGTTGTCTTTCAAACACTATTAAGAGAAAAAAAATTAAGATTAAAAAAACTAATATTAAAACTTATTGCAATATAATAATATACTGACTATGTATAGGTGAAAACAGAAATTTAGTAGAAAGTGGCAGATACTCAGTTTCATTAGTGGCCAAGTTTTAAACTTATTTCACCTCTAGATAAACTATAATCCTTGTATATTATACATATTTATCTATAAATGAGAGTTTCACACTAGCCAACCATTCACAATAAAAATAGGAAAGCGGCAGGGCCACAACCAGAAGTAAAGGGGGGGGGGGAGGGGGCAGATTTATAAAACCAAAAGCTTTCTGTGCATGTAAATATTGGGTTAAAAACTTTTTGCAAATTAATTTAATGTTTAAGGGGGAAGGGAGGGTGGCAAGAAAATATATTAGGGACTCATATTTTCTCTCTCTCTGTGATGCAAAAAGATAAATTAGCACATATTCACACTGTAGTTATTATATTTCTCTAAACTGCTTTAATAACTTCAGTTTATGGTAAGAAAAGAATATGAAAAAATCAAGTGTATAGCTAGTGCAATATTAAACATGTTAGCTTCATATGTACAAATAGGATGAGCAAGTGTTAAAGCACTTATTTTAATTATAATTTAGAATTTTTGCAAAACTGTGCAAGACTCAAAACTAAATTAGATTTTGAACAGAATTTCATTTGGATTTTTGGAATAGAAATTTATTTAATGACCTTGGAATCTTTTCCAGACAAGGCTCAAAATGTTTTAGAGGGGGAGGGGGGGGGGCTGAGCTGCCAATAGCACACAGTTTTGCAGAAATACTTAATTGTAACCAGGGTTGGCATGGTTTAAACCAATTGGTTTTAACCATGGTTTAAACCAATTGGTTTTTTTCTCAAAAAAAACCAATTGGTTTTTTTAGAAGAAATCTAATGAAATTTTCTCTTTTTACTTTATAATTTACATGTTTCAGAAAATTTGATGTAAATAATTTCTACTTTTAACTTTTTATTTCAGCAATAAACATTAGATATGGTAAGTTTAGGTCATTTTTTTAGGTATAGGATTAATATCAATATGCATTGGTGAGCATATCTATTGCTTTAAAGAAAAAGCTTCAAACATGTGAATTGATCAAAGATAAAATAGATTTAAAATATTCAATATTTAGTATAAAATATTTTATTTTTTGAAAAAACGCAGGTTAACGTAATTAATAACATTACATTATGCTTTCTAAAATTATGCTCAAGCTGCAAAAGAAAATTTTCTTGATTGTGGAGATTATCTTATTAAAATCAAAATATGAAATTGAATAAGATAGTATTCAAAGATTGGATGCTAGTAATAACATTTTAATAATAACAATCTATATTTTCCCCTGTTATCTGCTGAATCTAATGACCAAAAATATTGACTTTAAACTGTCACGCAAAAAACTAAATCCCAAAAAGTATTTGAAATTTATTATTTGAATAACTGTGCAAAATAGTATTATATTTATCAAACTAAATCCAAATGTTTACTATTAATAATCAAAAGATTGTTTATATAAAGATTTTCAGAGTATCAATGTTTCACTGTGTAGAATAGTTTATTCTCTGGGTATAAGATTGTTTGCAAATACTGTTTAAATTAAAATATGATTTTTTTTTCAATTTTCTACATAAATTTACTGTAATAATTTAGTTTAAATTATTTTAAAATGAAGTTACACTACTTATAATCCAATAATGTCTATTTTTATCAATAAATATGCATGTATATGTAATAAAAAAGGATGTTTTAAAAAAAACCCGGTTTAAACCAAAAAAACTTTTTTTTTTTGGTTTTTTTTGAAAAAACCAGGTTTTTTTCTAACCCTGATTGTAACTAAAATAAAATGTTTCAACACTCACTCATCTTATTTACACATAGGAAGCTAACATTATCTATATTAATAAAATAACAAATCGCTCTGTCTGTGTGTGTGTGTGTGTGTGTGTCTGCAATAGTTAGCGAAAACTACGGTACGTACGAAGCTCAAAATTTTTCTGAGAGTAGCCCAATATCTCTCCTGATGCACCTGACACTCAGAATTTCAAAATTCTATTTATTAACTGAGTAATTAATTAAATTCCAAACCTCACTCTCATAAAAAATCGCTTTTTTCCTTTTCATTCTCTTATGGTTGGTTGGTTGCATAAAATTTTCGCAGAAATAATTTTAAAAACTGAGACTGACCTTTAAAATTCACAGAGTGGCAAACTGACAGTTTAAATGAGGATTTTTTTTTTTATCACAGCTGCTGTACGCCATGGAGGAAAAAGATAGGTGGTGGCGAAGTAAACCAAAAGAAAGAAAGGTTTGCAAGATTAAACCATTTATCGCTGAAATTTTAATGTCTCAAAATGTCACGATGAAGGAATTTTGTATTAATAAGACGGATTGGAAGAAATAAACTACAGCTGAAGCATATTTTACGAAGAAATCGTAATTTTTTTAAATGTTTTTTTTCTATTATATTATTTATTAAAATAAATGTTTGCTTTTAAAATAATTGAAATTGGAAAATTAAAAATAATTAAATGTCAAAACAAAATAAAATAAAATATTGAAAACATATGATTTGAAGTAAAAAATTGTATTACTAAACGTTTTCTTTTTTTTTCAGAAATTTTTAATACTTTATAACGTAGATGAAAAATGTTTATAATTTAATAAGATATTTATAATTCCATGTCAATATATAAAATATAGTGCTGAAAAGATTCTTTTAAAATCATGCATGAACACTTAAAAAATAATATTAATCTAAAATCTAGATTTCAGAGTGCAGACGATTTTAAGACATTAACGAAAGAATGTTGATTTTTCAAGCAAAGTCTTAAATGATGCTTCTATATTGATATTTCAAAGTCATATGATAAAATTAATCAAATAATTCTTGCCTATGGTTATCTAATTGTATCTTTCATGCATTCTGATCGTGTATTACAGGCAATAATGGCACAAAACGTTATTTTTTAAACGAAATTTTAGTCATCTATTCAATAACAGTTTAAAAGGTAAAAAACAAAAACAAACAAATACTGGTTTAAACCAGTTTGAATTGATCGGAGTTTCAAAGCACATGGTTTTGTTGGTGCTTATTTGGACTTAATGTCGCGGATTTTAGAGTTACATTTTTTGCGTCACCCCAAGACATTATACTGCCACTCTATTAATTTCTTTTTACTATATGGTTGTACGCATATTTTTGGCATTTCGAACATTAGAATGTATGCGTCATTAGCTGTATTTCAGTAAAAAACATTACACAACACTTTTCTATGAGTTTATTTTTTTAATCATTGATTAAATTTAAATGTGTTCTATTCAATTTAAAATTGTAATATGGCTTTAATTTGTTTTTAAAACAAAAATAAAATAGCTGTTTGGCGTACAATTGTTTGTATCTGCAAACGATTCATTCACCATAATAAATTAACAAATAGCTAAGTAAATTATCTATCAGAAATAGCCATAAAAAGTATTGTATCAAAACTGATTATAACCTTAATGTTTAGACAAAACCCGATTCCAACCAGAAAAAAAGAAACAGACCACACTCCGATCCGTGATATACAAAATTTCCGTGAGTATAAACCCGACCCTGACCTAAAAATTCTGTTGGGAAAAACTATGGATTTGATAACTGACCCGAAACAAATCTGAATCCCGCAAAAATGTTCAAGTGAAGCATAACCCGATTCAAGCAAGGAAAAATAATTTTCGTGGGCATGATATCTGACCCGAACCTAAATATTTTCTTTAAAAAAACCCGAAATATGACTCGAACGAAATCAGAAACCGATAAAAATATTCCAGAGAACTATAACCCGATCCCAGCAAGACAAAATACTTTCCATGGTCATAAACCCGACTTAAACCTAAAAAACTTCGTTTGAAAAATCCTGAACTTTGACCCAAACCACATCTAAATCTGACGAAAGTATTCGAAAGAACCATAACCGGATTCGAGTAAGACAAAATAATTTCCGTGGACATAAACCCGATACAAACCTAAAACTCCCATTCAAAAAAATACCTGAAATTTGAATCAAACCAAATCTGAATCTGACAAAACTATTTCAAACAAACGCAACCGGATCCAAACAAGACAAAATATTTCCATGGACATGAACACAATCCGAACCCAAAAAATTTCTTTGAAAAAATCGCGAACTGAACGAAATCTGAACTTGGCAGAAATATTCCAGTGAAGCATGTCCTTATTCGGACAAGACAGAATTATTTCCGTGAACATGCAAGAAGACCCGAACTCAACAGTTATATTTGAAGAAAAAACTCGAAATCTGAATTGAACCAAATCTGGACCTGACAAAAATATTCCAAAGAACTATAACCCAATCCAAGCAAGACGAAATAATTTCTATGGACATAAACCCAACTCGAATCTCAAAAATTCGATTTGAAAAAACTGAAATTTGACACAAACCACATCTAAATTCGACCAAAATATTCGAAAGAATCATAACTGGATTCGATTATGACAAAATAATTTCCGTGGACATGAACGAGATCCGAACTTAAAAATTCTATTTGAAAAAATACCTGAAATTTGAATCGAACCAAATCGGAACCTGATAAAAAATGTTCCAAAGAATCGTAACCGGATCTGAATAAGACAAAAAATTTCCATTCACCTGAAATGAATCTGAACCTAAAAAAATTCTTTGAAAAAAATCACGAAATCTGAACTGAACAAAATCTGAACTTGAAAAAAAATATTCAAGGCAGCATAATTTCCGTGAACACGCAAGAAAACCCGAACCCCAAAATTCCATTTGAAGAAAAAGCCGAAATCTGAATTGAAACAAATCTGTTCCCGACAAAAATATTCCAAAGAACCATAATTGTATCCGAGCAAGGCAAAATAATTTCCATGGACATGAATACGACCCGAACATTATAACTCAATATCAAAAAATACCTAAAATCTGAACCCGACAAAAATGTTCTAATGAATCATAACCAGATGTGAACAAGACAAAATAATTTCCATGGACATGAAACCAGTATATGGTTTGGTAACATTTAGGTTGCAATTACATTACGGTAAGTCTTTGATTATATCTAATATCCCGTTAGGTTACAGTTAGTTCACGGTTAAGTTAAAGTTAGGTTAAAGTTAAATCGCATTTGTTTTATGGTTAGAATAAGGATATCTATAATAATAAAGAGAGAAGGATGTTTGTCTGTCAGCGCTGTTCTGAAGAGACTGCTTCACGTAGAGTTACAAAATTTGGAGGGAAGGTACTTTTTTACATGTAGTTTTGCACCTCGAAGCCCGATTTTCGATTTTTTGTTTAGATTTTTTTAATAATTTTTTAGGCGATTTTTAGCACTATTTTTGCGGTTTTATCCCATTAGTGAAAGGAATACAGTTTCATTCTTTTAACCCAAAATAGCAATTTTTTTTCTCTTTTCAACAAAGTTTATTCGGAATTTGTACAGCGATTTTTGAATTTTTAACGAATTTTTAATGCGATTTTTAGTGTTTTATCTCATTTTGCAGCTATTTTTTGAGATTGATAAAAAGAAAATCGTTTTAAACGTTTAGCCTAATGCCCTAAATTTTGTGTTTGTTACGATTTTTAAATTTTAACGATTTTTAATGCGATTTTCAATGCGATTTTTAAAGATTTTTGCGTTTAGCATCTATTTTTTTCATAGTTGTTCTATCAAAAACTTGAGCTGCTGTGAATGCAATAAGTAGTATTTTTTGTGAAATCTACCTAAAATGTCAAAAATTTAGGTACCACTATTTTCGAATAGCAATTTCATAAACTATCTTAAATTCTTGCTTAAGACCGCTACCCCCTCGAGTTATATATCACCTGATAGATTATTTAACAGAGTATAGTTTTGATAAAGTTTTTGAAGAATAGAGTGCTCTACCTGGTGGTGGAAAATAGAACTAATAGAACGCTATTTTTTTAAATCTATAATAATATAGAGACAAGTTTGTGTGTGTGTCAGCGCTGTTCTGAAGAGTCTGCTGTACGTAGAGTTACAAAATGTGGAGGGAAGGTACTTTTATAGATGTAGTTTTGCACTTCGAAGTCCGATTTTCAATTTTTTGATTAGATTTTTTTGATAATTTTTTTAGGCGATTTTTAGCGTTCTTTTTGCAGTTTTATCCCATTAGTGAAAGAAATACGGTTTCATTCTTTTAACCCAATATAGCATTTTTTTTCTCTTTTCAGCAAAGTTTATTCGGAATTTGTACAGCGATTTTTGAATTTTTAACGAATTTTTAATGCGATTTTTAGTGTTTTTTCTCATTTTGCGGTTTTTTTTTTTTTTCTTTTTGGCAGATTGATAAAAAAAAACCGTTTCAAACTTTTAGCCCTAAATTTTGAGTTTGTTACGATTTTTAGATTTTAACGATTTTTAATGCGATTTTCAATGTGATTTTTAAC
The DNA here is from genome assembly GCA_964019185.1 of Maratus speculifer. Classification (NCBI taxonomy): domain Eukaryota; kingdom Metazoa; phylum Arthropoda; class Arachnida; order Araneae; family Salticidae; genus Maratus; species Maratus speculifer. The sequence continues at coordinate 177,674,680 of OZ025295.1, read as the reverse complement.
GCTTTTAAGATTTTTTGCGTTTAGCATCTATTTTTTTCATAGTTGTTCTATGAAAATCTTGAGCTGTTGAGAATGCAATAAGTAGTATTTTTTTTGCGAAATTTACCTAAAATGTCAAAAATTTAGTTACCACTATTTTCGAATAGCAATTTCATAAAATATCTTAAATTCTTGCTTAAGACTGCTACCCCCTCGAGTAATATATATCCTGATAGGTTGTTTAAGAGAGTATCGTTTTGATAAAGTTTTTGAAGAATAAAGTGCTCTAGCTGGTGGTGAAAAATGGAACTAACAGAACGCGATTTTGTTAAAATTTGGAAATATAACAATGTGATTTATTTTAAATTTTAAAATTGTTTATAATACATGATAAAAAATATAAACAAAGAATGGTGTGACACATTTCAGGGTGCGTGAAAGGAGGGGCGCGAACAAAATTAGGAAATGTAATAAGGAGATCTGTTTTACACTTTAAGGTAGTTTATAACGCATGTTAAAATTTTTAAAGTACTGGCGATGCTCCGGAGAGACCGCTGCACGAAGTTATGTATGAAATTTTTAGATGTTTTCGAGTCCACGGCAATTTTTTCACAATTGGAAAAGAAATTTTTAAATAATTTGTAGCTTAATGTAGTAAATTTTGACATCAATGATTCAGATTTTTTTGTGTATTTTCATAAAATGTTTAGCAAGTTTTGTGTCGATATTTTTAACTAATGAAAGAGTTCAGATTTCAATGTTTTGTCCCATTATGGTAAATTATGTCCGCAGCAATTTAATATAAATGTTTATCTTACTATGGCAAATTTTGTCCGGATTTTTGAATTTTATTGATTTTTAATCTGTTTTATAGTGATTTTTCAAGTTCTGTGACAGTTGTTGACATCGGTAAAAGAATTTCGGTTTCTAACTTTTAGCATAAATAGTACAATTTGTTCTCCATGCTTTTATGAATTTTGCCAATTTCTAATGCGATATTCAATGTAATTTTTAGTTAGTTTGGGGGATTTTAGGTGTTCCGTGTTGACTTTTCCTTATTTATGAACGATTTTCGATTACAATATTTTCGACTGAATATTAAATTTTTACGGCCATGACTTTTAAATATTCAGCGATTTTTAATGTAGTTTTCGATACAATTTTTAGCCATTTTTTTAAGTTCCTTGGCGATTTTCTGCAATTTAGAAACCAATTTTGATATCAAACATTTTGTTTAATGTATAGTTATGTTTCGAATGCAATGTTTTATCTCTTAATATGATTTTGGCGTTCCATGCCTACATTTTGTAATTTATGAATGATTTCGATCATAACCCCCCCCCCCCCCCTGCCCTGCTTCAATATTATTTTTTTAAGCATTGACTTCCAAATATTTAGCTATTTTTAATGCAATTTTCAATGTAATTTTTAGCTATTCTTCAAGTTTTGTGGCGATTTTTTTACATCCGGAAATCGATTTCGATTTCAAACATTTTGGTTAACATGGTTAATTTCTTGATTACAATATTTTATATTATAACAGTGAATTTTTACCCTAGGGATTTTTTAATGTTTTACGACTTTCATTGCAATTTTCAATGCAATTTTTGGACTTTCTCAGTCTTCTTCTTCTTTTACATTTTTTAAAGGAATTCGATTTTAAATTTCTAGACTAATAAGAGTTTGGTATCAAACTTTTATCCTTTACGGCAGGCCTGTCCAACCTTTCAGCACCCAAGGGCGCATCTTGGCTCTGGGCACTCAATGAAGGGCGCCATTTTTTACATGACTGAAAACATGTGGCAATATTATCGCATAGTATTATTATACACGGGTATCTTAATATACTGTAAAGGAATCGTACAGCGGTAAATAAAAGATCCCTATAATTCTGTAGTTACACGTATTAAATTTTAAATTATACATTTTCTTTTATTTTTTATGAGAAGTTTATATCAAAAATGTTTGTAGGGTAAGGTACCAGAAACTTTAATCGCGTCTATAATAACAATAATAACAACTAGATAAGTATGAAAATCAGTAATATTGTTAGGTTTCTTTTATCATGTGAAAATACGGATTGATTTGTTTTTAAGGTATTGATTAGTTTATGAAAAGTACAAAAACAGACAAGCATGATAGTGACCAAACCATGTGGGTGGTTTTAGAGGGATAGTCTGGAAGTATTTTTATAGATGGAAGTCACTCTGCATTGTTTATTATTTTTTCTAAGCAAAATTATAGAAAAAATCCCTATAAATATAAAAGTCAAGAAAGAAAAATTAAACCATTTAATCTTTCGTATAAAACAGCCAATTTGCCAGTGTGACAACAATAAAAAGAAAAAAATCTGAGCTTCATGCACATGTATCTTCAAAAGAGAGAAGGGCAGGTGAAAACGTTTATTTTTCTCTTACTTCTTAAGTATTAAAAAGAGCTGTTTATAACTATTATGAATAATCATAATTACACTACATAAACAATAACTAAAATTTGTAAATATTGACGATTAATTTTTTAAAGCATGTTTCTGTTTAACGACAAGCCATAGCATGCCAAACACAGGTTTTAAAAATATCTCTGATGAAATATTAAGGATTTTAAAGAAGGCATTCTTTATAATGGAATTTTACTTTTAATATGTTTAATAGCAGGAAATCTTCAAAAGGGCGCCACGAAAACTCCCAAAGGGCGCCATGGCGCCCGCGGGCGCCGCGTTGGACAGTCCTGCTTTACGGGAATTGTTTTGCTCTCTTATTTTGATCTACAGCAATTTTTAATGCAGTATGCTTTTTTTTTTTTCTTTAGTTTACGGCGATTTTTTTCTGATACGGAAAAGGAATTCGGTTTTTAATTTCTTCGCTAATATGATAAATTTTCTCCTGTGCGATTAAAGATTTTTATTGCGATTTTTTAGCAGTTTTTTTCGTATTTTAATGCTTTTTACATTATAAAATTAATTAGATTCAAAACATTTATCCAAGTAGAGTAAATTTTGAGTTTCATGATTTTTGAAAATTTTGCCATTTTTAAAGCGATGTTTACGTTTCTTCGCGACCCGCTTCGATTTTTAGAGGTGCAAATTTTGGCCGAATTTATTAAATTATATCTCTTTTCTTCAAAGTTTATTCGAATTTTGAAACACAATTTTTGAATTTTGTTTTATATTTTTATGAGATTTTTAATGTTTTTGCGATTTGTAAGATTTTTCCACATTAGTAAAAATAATCCAACTTCAATTTTCTAACCCATCTCTTTTCAACGAAGTTTAACGAAATTCGTGCAGCATTTTTTTAATTTTTCGAGGTTTTTATTATGATTTTTAAAGTTTTTCGCAATTCTTGCTATTTTTTAATGAACCCGGGCAACGCCGGACAGAACAGCTAGTGTTACAATAAAGTGAAGGCTAGGTTACATTTATGTTATATTTAATTTACCGTAAGGTACTGTTAAGTCAAAGTTAGGTTACAGGCAGGTTATGGTTACGGTAAAAAAGTTTACGGTTAGGAATTTATCCATAGAGTGGACATTATGCATGATTTGATTAAAAATAACACTTACTTTTGTTAAATGGCTCTGAAATTATAATACTACATACCAACACTTTTACGAGCAAGTATCGATTTCATTCATGGTATAGTCGGATTTAAGAGTGATATAATTAGTTTGAAATTCAAAATATTTCACTTGAGATTTCTATATGAAAAAAAAAATAATTAGTTACGTGACTTAACAGTGATTTTTGATAAATATCAACACTTTAACACGAAAATCACGCAGTCGTTAGATACATATTCCCTCCCACATTTCTCATCGCTCATTTTGAGTATTTTTAGAGCTTAACATTAGCCAGCGTTAGAATTCCTAAAAAAAAGTCACTGGTCCTAAGGACCAGTAAGCATGAGAATTTACTGGTCCGCAGACATCATCACTGGTCCGCTATATAAAATTCTATTAAATAATTTTAACACTTAGAGTGGCCTAACCCGTCCACCCCCTCCTTGGAAAATAAACCAATCTTACTTTGCATTAATCCAAATTTTTCAGCATAATACAATGTAAAATTATAATTTGCTAAAAATTAAAAAGAGAAATTTTCTGTACTTTTTAAAGAATAAATGTGCAAGATACAAATTTAATTATAAAATAATGCTTATTTAAGTGTAGAAGATAACAACATACCTGCCAACATGTCAATTTTGAAATCCTTACAATTTTTACGACAGATTCTTATATGCTTAAAAATGAATAACATATGTATATCCAGTGAAAAAAAAAGTAATATTATTTCATAACAATATCTTCTATGCTACATTTATATTTATTTATATTTTTCCAAAATAAAAACATGAGATTGCACAAGAATTTTTTTTTTTTTTTTTGCAATTTCATTCTTTGGGAACATGTTTCCAAAAAGGTATCCTGCATGATGAGCCATAGATAGGGGGAGATTAAATTTATAGCAAGTTTTCTGAAAGTTTGGGGGGGGGGGGGGGGGATCCCTACCGGCATTAAATATGCATTTCTTCCGAGTATCTTTAAAGAAATGCCCATTTTTTTCCCGCAATCCTTTGATGAAATATAATTTTTTTTTTCCGCGATCTTTAGAAGAAATCGGCGTTTTTCCGCAATCTTTGGATGAAATTGGCGTCTTTTCAACAATCTTTTGATGAAATCGGCGTTTTTTCAAAGATCTTTTGATGAAATCTACGTTTTTTTCGTGAATTTTAGATGAAATTGGCGTTTTTCAACGATCTTTTGATGAAATCGGCGCTTTTTCCCGCAATCTTTTGACAAAATTCCCTTTTTTTCGCAACTCCTTCACGAAATTTGCATTTTTCTGCGATCTTTCCACGAAATCGGAGTTTTATCAGCGATTTTGTGACAAAATTGGCGTTTTATTTTCGATTTTTAAACGAAATCGGCATTTTATTTGTGTTTTATTACCAAAATTTGCCTTTTATCTACGATCTTTTGACGAAATCGGAATTTTTTCCGCGATCTTTTCAGGAAAACGGCGAGTTTGTCCCATGACCTTTTGACGAAATCGGCATTATATCCACGATCTTTTGACAAAATCTACGTTTACCCGCGGTCTTCAGACGAAATCGGCATTTTATCTGCGATCTCATGGCGAAATCGACATTTTTTTCTACGATCCGTTCACGAAATTCGCGTTTTTCAGCGATCTTTTGACAAAATTAGTGTTTTTTTTTTCGGAGAAACTTTGACAAAATTAGCGCTTTTCCGCGAAACTGTGACGAAATGTGCATTTTTTCGGCGCAATTAGTATTTCTCCGCGATTGTTTTTTTCCGTGCGGAAAACCGTACAATCGCACTGTTCATTCGTACAACCGTACACTTAGAGCAAAATCCGTACATTGTACGGCCAAACTGTACAAGTTGGCAACTATGTAACAAGTATCACTATTGTTTGCATTTCTTTTAAAATGGGGCAAGAACAGGTTTATTAAAAAAGATATTTTTGCTGAAAAAAGGGATATTTTTGTTGAGTAAATGGGTACTTTGCTTAATGAAATGTGCTTTCAGGAGTCACATTCACTCAAAAAGATTTGGAGCAATAAAAATCCGATTGGGAAGCAGGAAAATCAGTTTTTGGAGCAGCAACAACAATTTTTAGGCAGGAAAATTAGGTTTTAAAACAGAAAAATTCTCTCCCGGCGTCCACTTTTTTTTTTTGTTCTTTTTTGTCGAAATTTCCGTCTTTTCGCGTTATTTTGACGAAATCTTGTTTTTTTCGGGATTTATTGACGAAATATACTGTTTTTCGCGATATTTTGTTTCAAAATTTCCCGTTTTATCTCTATTTTTGGACGAAATTTGCCGTTTTTTCGCGATCTTTTGAAGAAATCTACCGTTTTTTCGGGTTTTAGGATGAAATTAGCCATTTTTTCGAGATTTGACAATATTTGCCGGAAAGTAGTCATTATTCAGCGCTTTTTTAACAAAATGTGTCGTTTTTTGAGATTTTTTTTTTGGCAAATTTTGCCGTTTTATAGATTTTCGGGCAAAATTTGTCGTATTTTCACGATTGTTTGAAGAAATCTGCCTTCTTTTGCAATTTTTTGAAGGAATCTGCCCTTATTTTGCTCTATTTTTTGAAAAAATCTGCCGTTTTTCGCGATTTGTTTGAGCGGAATTTGCCGTTTTTTCGCGTTTTTTTTGAAAAAATCTGCTTTATGTTTCGGGTTTGGAATGAAATTAGCTATTTTTTCGAGAATTGTTTAACAAAATTTGCCTGAAATCAGTCGTTATTTCACGATTTTTTAACGAAATTTGCCGTTTTTTCGCGATCCGTTAACGAAATTACGCGTCTCGTGGGACGCGTAAGAACTATTTTTTTGCGTCCCAACGCCGTTTTTTTGCATATTTTACGCGCTATAGCGCGTCCACGGCATCGCTAAAAAAAATCTTATGTGCGATCGGTTGCGGTTTTTTCAGGGCCTGAAAAAAGGCACTGGTCCTGCGGACCACTAAATTTTTCAGATTAGTGGTCCGATTGAATTATTGGTGGTCTCGGACCAGCGGACCAGCAAGGATTTCGAACGCTGTTAGCTGTTTTTTAAACCGATTTTTCACACAGTCAGTGGCCACGTATTTCAGACAATGCATTTCTGCATGTTTCGAGTTAATGATAAAATCATACAAATTTCAAGTTCGTTTAATATTGTTAATACGGACCCGGGCAACGCCGGGCGGGTCAGCTAGTGTTTAATATTGCATTTGTTATATATTCAAATTTCTCATCATCTTATTCTTTTAGCATAAAATGAAGTTAGTACAACAGAGTTATTAAAGAAACATCGTACCTAGAGTGTGAATATGCACTAATTTATCTTTCTATGCCAGAGAGAGAGAAAATATGAGCCTCCACTTTCTATTATTCACTTCTAGCTACAGCCTGGTCAAAGTTGTCACTCTAATCTTAAAAAAAAAAAAAATCCCTGTATTTTCCCTGTACTGCAATGCATTTATTCCATGTTGAGTGCGAAAAAATATATGCGTGTATGAAGGCTAATTAAAAATGTTATAATTTGCCATTACCAAATTCCCTGTGTTTTCCAGATTTTTTAGGATGTTTTTAAAAATTCTCTGGATTTTCCCTGTTTTGGGAGGAGATTTAAAATTTCCTGTGTTTTCCAGGTGGTGTGGCAACCCTGCTGGTGAACTCCCTTAGCTAAAGCTCTGGGATGAGAAGCGGTCAAAATTTGTGAAAATTGCTTTAAAATAACAAAATCTGTTATCACATTAATTTTTTAAAAATGCATTTTATGATTATTTGTATACATTCATGAAGACAATTATCAAATTACTATTACTTTCTTTATATGAAAAATATAACTAAAACAAATTCCAACAGCAAGCTGCATACAATACTAATAAAAATAAATATAACACAATAAAATGTTATTTGGATTTTTTAAAATAAATTGACATACTACACAGATTATATACACGTAAAATCTCGGATGGTAAGTGTATTTTGCATGATTAAACAGTACTATGTCTTGAAGAAAATCTCTGCTGACATGTGGCAGAAGTACATATATATTGAAGATACTGCATTGGCCTTAAAATCTGCTTCATTCGGTGAAAAATAAAATAAATTAGACTTTAAATGTGTCTAGAATCCTGACGAATATATTTTGCAGAGTAAAATCTTATTTTTTGAAAAAAATTATCCAAATGAAGAGCAAGTAAGGGAGAAAAAACCGAAATATTGAAAATACAGCTAAGTATTGATATGCGCTTTGATCGAGTAGAAAAAAGAATCATTTTTCTAATTAAGATGTAATCAAAGTAGAGATGCATACTTCCATGAAAAAAGCTGTATTTCAATCAGCGATCAATAACAATTTTTTTAATTGCTACTTGGAGATGGCGATCAATGGCCGATTATTCAATTGCCACCTGTACAACTTTAATTGTCATGTGGCAACCATTAATTTTTACCTTGATGACTATGCATGCAAGTTCTGAAACACAGGCAAACTAAAAATATTAGCACCTTCCTGTGCCAAAACACACATGAGTGTTCAGAGAATAACACAATATATTATTTTAATAAGTTAAAATTTAATCAATATATATTAATAACTCATAACGTTTTAAAATATAAATAATTGTTGCTAAAAAGTATTTTTGTAATCTTGCTTTTCCTACAAATTTAATCACGCTGTTTTCTCTATCATGAGCAATCTATTAACATGTCCATTGACCACTGTGATTCGGTTGAGTTTTGCAAGGTCCATATCTAACCACTACCTATAGGTGAAAACTGGGAAATTTGATTAGTAGCCAGTGGCCGGTAGACCCAGTTTCATTAGTGGCCACTTTTTAAAAATAGGTCAAAATGGCTATTATTTATTTAGTGGCTAGTGAGTTACAAAGTTACACATATTTGGTTCAAAATAAAACTGTCATTCCACTGAACGGAAAAATATGAATTGGTGATTAATAATGCAGATAAAATTATAAGTTATAAACTATATTTAAATATATATTAATACATTGTATAAAACAAACAAGGAAATTGTATTTTTAAATTTTAAAAATAATTTCACATCTTTCTTGGATATTTTATTCTTACTTAAAATTGGTGGTAATTATTAAATTTGGCGAGTGTACAGATAAATATAAATATTCTTTGCTTTGGCTGAGATTTCAAAACTCCGGATGTCTTATTAAGGCAAAATCAGAGAGTGCCAATGTGTTGGTGAGGTGGAGGAAGTCTGCTTGGTAGCAGTAAAGTCAGATGCTAAATTTGCAGTATTACTCGTCTAAGTGGCGAGTGCTAATTTTGTCCTATATTTTTAAAGTAATTGGCTATAATGTGTCAATCTTTCTTGACACCTACATAAACTTTAATCATAAATTAATAAAAAAAAAATTGTACCAGCCAACTTTTACTGGTACAATTAATGAGCATATGGCAAAAGTGAAAGATTTAAGATACAGCAATGTCCTTAAAATCTCCTTGCATCCAGAAGTAAAAATGGTATAATTTATTTGAAATGCATGTGGAATTTAAATTGATGACTATATTTTGTAGGAAAAAAAGTATTTCTTGAAAACATAATCCAAATATAGAGTTCATAGTAAAAAGCTAAAATATAGAAAATACAGCAAAGTTGCTAAATATGCTTGCATCCGATAGAAAGAAAGAATTAACCAATTCACTAATTAGATGCAAACAAAGAAGAGATGCATATATTCATGAAAAAAGCTGTATTTCACAAAGCAAATTAATAAGATTCTTTTATGACCGAGTGGCGATTAGGGTGGCGACCGTTAATTTACACCTATACCACTACCGAGCCTCAATATTGAGTTCAATAGAATCTAATTATTTTTATGTTGTATATCCTATATTTATATTTCAGCGCCTATTCCATTAAATTCCTTTTAAAAGTCTAGCTGAAAATCCTCTTTATTTGAACATCATCCATATTTGGATGAATGAGCCCACCAGGAGCATACCAAATCATACAGATATGGGTGATAACCGTTTTCAAAAGAAGTATCGTAATTTCTCACTTAAACGGCACACTTTGGATAACTCAATTTCCCACCAGAATAAATTTTAAGAAAAATTTTACTTGCTTGTGCTTAGCACGCATTTCACTTCTTTTTCTCAATAAATTTTCTGGTTTGAAAAAGACTTTACTAAGCTGCAGCATTTACGTGAGAAATTATGGTACTGCTATTTTTACTTATTTGGGAATATGCAGTTTAGGTGCAGTATTTACATTTCAATTTTGTTTACTATTATTTGAATAAGTTTTAAAAACTTTATGATAATAAAAATAAGAAATTTCTTTTTTCTATTGGTTAGTGCTTTAAAAAAGTACATTTCATCCACTCTGATAGCCATTAAGATGCTAATAATGATTATAGCTTTATATTCCTCCCCCCCCCCCCCCTTCCAAGAAAAAGAGGGAGGGGGGGGGGGACTTTGTAATGATTGGACAAATCACACAAAGAAGAAATCTTAAAAATACACTTTCTAAAATCATAACCGATATTAAAAGATATATAATGGAATCATCAACAAAAGAGAAAAAAAATATATACAATAAAATTATAAAAAACAAGCAAACATATGTATTGGAATTATCAACAAAAAGAAAAATACTTCCTGAATTTGGAGAGTTCTATAATTAATTCACTTTAAAAGCATGACAAAATAACTTAATGAATTTTAGATTTCATGATCGATTTTAATTCAGCTTTCTAAAGATTTTTTTTTCTTCTAAGTAATACATAATAAAATATAAATATATAACTAGAAAATTTCGAAGATCATTAAATGATTAGCTAGCATTTCAATGGAGAATATATTTCATGAGTTAGAATTACATACCAGTCACCAAGGTAATACAAAGGATGTCTGTAACCATAACAAAACAAAATGTTTACGAAAATTAATACTTTTATATTAATAATTAGTCGTTGATAAATATCAAAATACGTGATAACATTAGATATTGAAATACTGTCACTAATTTTCTTTACAAAACTGTAGAAGCTTTCAATATCTACATGTTTTTTATTGTAGAAGGAAATTACAAGAGAAACCAAGGGCAGCAATATGTGAAATTGAGACAAACAATAGCAACTTAACACAATTCAATATTAATGAATCGCGCAAGCACCTTAATAAAAAAGTTAAGTTTCATACGCTAGACAAGGTATGATTAAGCATAAAAAACAATAAATATTAATAACTACAGTGATAGCATATTAGGGACTAAGTTAAAATATTTCAACGTACCATTAGTAACTTAAAGGAATCAAATATGACCTCTGTGAGACTCTTTAAGTGTATACTATACTCTAAAATGTTTACCTCAAAATTATGCATAAAAATTAGCACTCAATAAATTAGTTTTTGATCACAATTTCACCACCATCCCACGTTTGGCAAAAAAAAATCCCAGTTGTTTGAAGTAGAAGTTCTTTGGTTTGATGTCAAGTCAAAGGCCGTGTTCAAAAGCGGCTTTTTTTGTGCGCGCGCGCTCAGAAGATTCTGCTTGGAGTATGTACTATCGAAGAAGAGAATTTTAAACTTATTCAATTATTGTATTATTTTTATGGTTCAGAATTGGTAAATACAAATACCATATCTCTTTATCCTTTCAAAATATGATTTTCGTAACAGAAATACATACCTGTGACCACTCAAATAAAATTCAAAGTATTCCGGAAAAGTATCACGTGACCTATTTCATGTAATTAAGCCCGATTAGCATTTAAAAAATGACAATCAACCCTGCTCAAACCTTGACGCGCGCGACGCAAAAAAAATGATGGGCGATTTGATCACGTGATTGTGCGTTTTGTGCTTATCTCTTATTGGTTGCACGTTGTTTGTTGTCAAAGTTGGTAGGTTGACTGATACAATTTAACAATTGGTGATTTAATTTTTTTAATAATTTTATTTTTATTTATTTAAAAATCATTTATCAGTTGCTTTATACTTTTCGTATTAAATAATAGAATACTGTTGATTCTATTGTTGTAATTAATAGAATGCTGTTGATAAACCAAGGTTGAGATATCCACACGGGGGACTAGCTAAGGGGGGGGGGGGTACCCTCCCAAAACATTGACAAATGTTGTTACACTTTGCAAATTTAAAACTTTTATGTCAAATTTAATTAAAATTTGAATAAAAACTGCAATACATTTTCTATTTTTGATAGAATTTGCAAAAGTTACAGCTCTAATTGGGAATATTATTAATTTTTTTACAAATAAGAACTGTATTACATTTTCAAAGTGCGTTAACTTGGCAAAATTATAAAACGAGTTGGCGAATATAAAAATTTGACTTGACAATATTAAGGTTTTCTCCCCCACCAATAAAAAGTCTTAGCGATCGCCCTGTATCCACATATTACAAGATTGATTTGTAATCTACAATACTGGATTGATTTCAATGGAATTTGCATTGTTAGTTAGATAATTTTTCAGAAGAAGTTTTAGTATGTATATATTTCTTATTTAATGATTGTATATTTTAATACCGTGTGGATAACAGGCCAAAATATGTCATAAAATATGAAAAACAAACGACATCCGAAATTATGTTAGTATAAGCAAAACACTTATTTATACTTTTAATAGAAAAATTATAAACATTCTAATCATACTTTATTCATTATAAAACTAGAAGGCAAACTCCAAATATTTCACTTCTTTAAAATATATGTATGCAGATATTCTTAATTTAAAAAAATGTATATCTTTTACATTTTGCTTTTATAATATTTTCCATTTTGATTTTAACACCGTAAAATATCCACGCATGCATTATATTTGCATCCTAATCTCAATAAAAAATTACTTCTAAAATTTTCAAAAAAAAAAAAAAAAAGAACATTAATTATTTTATGCGTATACGGATATTTTCGCAGAAAACTTTTTGTTTCATTTTCTTAATATATATATAAATCACTTTGGAACGATATTAATATCGTTCTAATTATCCTTTTAATATTCTAAATTTGGAATGTTAAAACTTTCTCCGCAAAAATCTCATTTTCTCATATTTAAATAAGTATTTTATTATTATAATAGAAATACATGTGCTTCTGTATTATTAATATAAATTTTACCTTTAATAAAAATGTCTTATTTATTAATAAAAAGCAACAAAAAAAAAAAAAAAAAAAAAAAAAAACACAAACCAACTTTTGGCCCGCGCAGGTTTCGAACCTGTATCGTCTGGGTTCAAGCTCAGCACTCTGACCATTCGACCAGCCAGCTCACTTCCATTTGTAACAGATTATCTTTATAATTGGCACTACAAGTAATTACATCCTTGATCTGTTCTCCATCTGTTACTGAGCGAACAGTTACAGTAACTGGTGGCACAGTAGCGAGGACTGAACGCACATCCCACCAAGTATAAGTATCCACTCCATGTCCGTGGCTCCTAGCGTGCGCGTGCAGCGCGCGTAACAGCTGAACACGGCCATTGATGATAAAAGCAGTCACAGTTAAATGGCCGAGATTTGCTATTCATGTTGCCAATGCTACGTTCATTATTCATGTTTCGTTTTTCATTTGTTCTGATAAGCCGAAAAGCAAAATACGAGCAAAATATCAACTTTTTTGAAAAAAATCTTCAATACAAAAACTTTTGTCTGCTTTTTGCACCTTCAATCATACGTTTCGTTTTTTAAACTTTTAAAAAATTTCTACTATTCGATGTGGTAGCATATATATTTCCCTAAACTAACCAATCAACCATAAAAAAGTTTGTAAACATGAGGAATTTTTAGAAAATGCGTCTAAAATTAATAATAAACTTTTGCGCATATGATCATCAAGGTGTTCTGTCGTTCTTTTAACACTTATAGTTTGACATGTCCAATTTGTTTGGTTTTTTTATTTTATCTGCCATTTTAAGATTAGTTTTGCACTTTGTATAAATTTCACTCAACATGTCATGTTTAATTCGTCTTGGAAAATCTTCTACAATTTTGAGGTCTTTTTTCAGGAATTATTCCGTTGTTTCTTGTTTTAGACATTGTTATTTAAAGCAACAGATAACTACTGAATATTTCAAATACCGCTATTTTAATACGTGGTGAGTATTTTCTTCAATAATAAAAATATTGAAATTCGACAAAATATCTCCTGTGCTACAAAATAAGGAAAAAAAAAGCGATCTTTTTAATTATTTATATTTTGCATGCTGCCGCTAATTTTCTTTTAATTTCAATTGAAGAAAAGTTCCGCATCTTGTGCCTTTTGGCGCGGTTCGTGAAAAATTCAAAATAGTACTTAGAGACGTTTTAGCATTTTGCCAAGTTTCTATTTTAACTATGTTTTATTTTAGTTATATTATTTATATAGGTACTTTTATGCAAACTGGCAGCAGATAATAAATTGTCAACTATTGTTTCCATTGCCATCCTTGGAATGTTGGCACAGGCTTAGCCGAGCGGTTACTTCGCATCTTGATAAATGATCCTTGGAATGTTGAAATTGCATTTATCTCAATTCAAAATGATAGTAGAATGTGATTTGTGCATACCACCAATAGTTTTTTACTTGGACATTGAAGGAATTATGTTACATTATGGTCTTTGAGAAAAAAAAGTTTACAATTTATTTTAAGTGTTTCATTATCTTAAATATATTGAAATTGGAGTGTATCACCATAGCCGACTATAATACTACCAGCCGAGCCATTTCGCGAAAAACCGCTGAAAAAGTGAAACTGGATTCCGCTTCAAACTCTGAACCATTTCATTGGACCACGTGTGAGTCCACGTCTCAAAGACCAATATCCCTGCTTAAATTAGCATTGAATAAGTTGCTTTCTGTTCTGTGCACATGTTTGCACACGTGTCATTGTTTTGGTTCAGGGTTTACATGATTGGTCTAAATAACTTGGGCAAAGTATCAGCGTCCTCTGGCGGGAGACTTCATACATTAATCTCAAATAAACAGGCTTTATAGATATAGTTGGCTATGGTATCACTGAGGTGCATTACAAGAGGCTTACTATAGAGAATAGTGTGTGTGTAGTATTCACCATTCATTTACAGGGACATACAGTGTTCTCGCTGACATTTGACCAACGTTAGTAGTTTGGCTAATTAAAAATAAAAAACATTCGCCAAATGAAAAAAGTATTAGCCAAATAGATTCGCTGTGTAGCACTAAAAAAAAAATTATCTTTAATCCTTTAATATACCTCCTTTAGTTCAATATGTTCTAAAATAATCTAAGTTTGTATAGTTGCAACAACGATTGTTATTAATCTAATTTCATCAATCAATATCTTAAAAATATGTATATATTAAAAATATGTATATATGCATATGTATAAAAAACAAAAACATAAAACAAAAATTGAGCACTAGCAATTTAGCGAATCTAATCATTGTTTACTCACCAAATGACGAATTTAGTCGCAATTTGGCGAAATGGCGAGCGACAACGAGAACCCTGAGGACATACAAAAAAAAAAAAAAAAAAAATGCTAAAGTTGTGCTGTCTGTTACATTCAAAATGACCCAAAGCCCTTA
Source organism: Maratus speculifer (assembly GCA_964019185.1). Taxonomy (NCBI): domain Eukaryota; kingdom Metazoa; phylum Arthropoda; class Arachnida; order Araneae; family Salticidae; genus Maratus; species Maratus speculifer. The sequence goes on along the minus strand of OZ025295.1, from coordinate 177,659,633 downwards.
TTAGTATGGTTATTGGTTATGTATATTCAACTTCAATATGCATTACTTTCCTTGCACATCTAATCTAAGAAAAATATTCTAATTGTGATACATACATATCTGAGTGAACATAACAGTGTTGTTCATAAAGTATTGTAGCTTTTGATTCTGTTTCTATTGGCTGCTATGTTAATAGTCTCCTGCATACATTTGTGCAAAAATTGCTCAATGAGTTTGATATCTAAATAACCATTTTTACTTCTTTACATAACTGAAAAATATTTGTGAATTCAATTTTCTTGTGTGTTGTATTTGTATGCAGAAGCATGCAAAAAGAAAACTACGTCTGGTACAGTCTCAATTTGGCACCCTCCTCTCCGAACTTTTTCTTATAACAAGATAAAAATGGCATTGGTAGTATAAATTTGGCACCCCCTAAATTTCTGTGCCCAGGGCGCCTCTCACCCCCTTTCACACGGCGCTGGTTGTATGTCCATACTCTAATTCAGAAGTTCCCAATTTTTATTGTTGCAGGATCAGTCTTTAAGTAAAAAGAAAGAATTACTACCCACGTAATATAAAAGAGTGTAGCAGCATGAAATTATTGCATAACCTCTAGGTATAAGCTTTCTGCTATCCAATCCTACAAAAAAGCCAAATTTTTAAGAAAATTAAGGATTTTCCCTTGAAATGTATTTGCTTGCTGTTGAAATTATCTTTTTTAAAGAGATGAAATAAAAGATATATTTTTGTGATAAATCTCAATTGTTCCATGACCCACAAAACATCTGCTGCAACCCATAGGTTGGAAACTGCTGCTCTAATTTGTGTAAATGTATTCAGATTACCCTATAAATGATTTATGTTTTTGAAGTTTATTCTGGCAAAATTGAACTTAATCAAAATAACAAAACTTTTCTCTGTGAAGCTGTAAATAATTTTAAATAGACAATTTATCTCTCATACACTATTCTAAGTAAATATTGCCCCTAATAATCTCCTATGTTTAAAAATTTAACCTCAAACATAGTTTGTAAAAGGTTTTATTTTATTTTTGCTGAAAAAAAATTATTGGCAGAGCAAAAGTTTATCTACACAATGAATCAATCAATAACAGTTGAAAAATTTATTTATACTACTTTTGATTGAAAATATCATGAACAATAATTTAAAATTAAATATCCGATACTGTTCCTTTTCGAAAACTATGCCCTTAGCACTCTGGGATGATTCCGCTATCCAAAAGGGTATTATGCAAAATGGATATTTTTAGAAGCTATACTTCGGTGTTCACTTGTAAATTGTTGTTAAGATTGGCATTCTACCAAATGCTGCTAAACAAACTTTGCTTACCCCTATTTTGTTAAAATCAAAGCATGCTCAAAAGCACAGAGGATTTTGCTTTCTGAAAACAAGCAGTATATCAAAACAATGATATTTTAAAAACTATTCAATTTGTCAATCCCAAAATTTCCTTCTATCTCATATACATTAATAATTTTAAATTTGCTAGCACAGTGTCAAAATTTAATGTCAATCTATGCCCTGCATGAGTATTCTAAAGGTATCAAATTCTATGCATTAGTTCTTCAGATATGACTATTTCTGAAATCGTGTAAAATGCAGCAAAGCCATGCCACCTGTTGTGTGATTTACGTCAAAACCTAATGAGCAACAACTTATGTCAATGTCTAACTAAAATAGAAGTTTAATGAATTAAAATTCCAACAGCTAAGTATATGACAATAAATATAAATAAATAAATAAAACCCAATAAAGTGTTACTTTGATTTTATTTAATAAGTAAATAAATTATTAACACACTACACACATTAGATAGTTGAAATCTAAGTTGGTGTGTGTATTTTGCAGGATTTAAGAGTATGTTTTGAAGAAAAATAATTCAACTGAGAATGTGGCAGGAATCAAAATATTGCAGTGTCCTTAAAATCTGCTTGCACTTGGTTAGAATAAAAAAAAGGGGGGGGGGGATAAATTGCTTGAAATCATGTGGAAATAAAGCTGATGAATATATTTTGCAGAATTAAACTATATTTCTTGAAAAATATATCCAACTGAAGAGCAAGCATATGGCAAAAAGCCAAATTATTGAAAGTACAGCTAATTTGTTAAAATCTGTTTGCATCCAGTAGGAAAAAGAATTAACCAATATACTAATTAGATGTAATCAAAATAGAGATGCATATTTCCATGAAAAATGATGTATTTCATTTGGTGATTGATATTTTTATCGGCAAGTGGCAACTATGATGGTGATTGATGACTGATTTCTTAATCACCATTTTTACTACTTTAATTGCCACACGGTGAGTGAGGACGACCAATAATTTTCATCTCTAATATAGCCATTGCTATATATTACTGAACATTGATTTATATTGTATAACTTTGTTAGATTAAATCGATACATCCATAAAATGGCACATCATTAATGTTTATAAATATTCAATGTCACATAACTTGCTGATATTTCTCTATTCTTTAGCTATTTATATTTGAGGGCTGATTTAGCCAGGAATTACCTACTTTTTGGATAAATATAAAATTGTCTTGTGATAAGTATTAAATTAAGACGTTAGTGTATTTTTTATTAAGACTTATCTTTCTCTTTGACGATTGATATTTAATATACTCTATTAGAATTTCTTTTCGCTTTTTCTGTTTTAATTATTAATGAGTGATGGCTTAACATTTAATAACCCTTTCTGTTTTATTTATTTGTAAAATTACAATGTTTTTAGAATACCTTTCTGAGTTTATCATTTTGCACAGTAAAAGACAGAAGTAATTATAACTATAGTTTGTTTCTATTTTCAGCTCACTAAATCATGGTATTGTTAATGATTATGCTGTTAGTGATCCAGATCTTAAAGAATTCAATAATGCCTATGATGTAATCCGAAAAGCCATTCTTTATACAAATGACAAAGCCCTTTTAGATGTTGCAAATTGGAGTAGTGAGGTAATATTTTATGGATGTTTGTTTAAATTAAGGTATTTAAAAAAATTAAATTTAGGTGCAATGGTATAATTTTATACTGTCTTTAAAACTTTTTCTTTCTCTTGAAGATAGAATTAAAGTATTACAAGCACATTATTGTAATAATTTATAGGTGAAAACTGGGAAATTAGTGATCACTATAATGTTTCAAGCTTTCTTGACATTTAAATTAACTATAATCGTTGTACATATACATATTTTTTTATATGAAAAAAAAAAAATCAATAAAATGTTATTTGGATCTTATTTAATAAGTAAATGTGTTATTAATATGCTACACAAATAAGTGAAACCTAAGCTAAGTGAGCATATTTCACAGGATAAACAGTATCTCTTGAAGAAAAATAAGTTTTGAGCATGTGGAAGGAGTCGAAATTTTGGAAAATACAGCAAAATCCTTAAAGTCCACTTACATGCAGGTGAGAAAAAAGTAATAAATTACTTGAAATGCATGTGGAATCCTGATGAATCTGTTTTACTGAGTAAAACTGTATTTCCTAAAAAAATAATCCAACTGAAGCGCATGCACATGATGAAATGCCGAAATATTAAAAATACAGCTAAGTTGTTGAAATCTGCTTGCATCCAGTAGAAAAAAGAATTAATAAGCCTGCTAATTAATTTTCATCAAAGTAGAAGTGCATATTTCTATGAAAAAGGGTGTATTTTACTTGGTAGTGTTGACTAGGATGGTGATGGGTATATAATATTTTAGTTGCCACTTTTACAACTTTAATCGTCATGTGGTGAGTGGCGACTGTTAATTTTCACCTATATAATGATTTAGTAAAAATCAAGATACTCAGTTTTATAATATAAATCTATTAAAATTACCATTAAAAACATTTATTCTTAGAACATTTTCATTTATACATGTGAGAATTCTCCTCACATTAAGCCATCTTAAATTTTCATTCAATATTTTTATTCCCTGCGTTTTCTTTTTTTTTAGCATGTGTATCTTTTGTTGATTGTTGAATACTCTCATTAATTACATGTACCTCTGTGTAAAGACATTTTAATTGTTTTTCAATAGGAAATTCAATTATTCTTCATGTAGTTTTTTTTTTCTTTTTTAAGATTTTAAACCTATTTTTATGTTTTTAGATTTGTTCAGCTGTGCTAATACTGTTATGTTTCTAAGTTTGGAACATTTTAACATTTACTTTTATTAATTGTAATTCCTATTTCAGGATTACAATTCTTCTTTATTTGAAGCAGTTTTATTACATTTGGGCATGAAATTTGCAAATCATTTTCTATTAAAATATATATAAAGAGAAAATTGTAATTCATAAATTTCAGCTGAGTTTAATTGTAGTTATGGGAATTATTTGAAGTAATTGTAATTATTACTATTAATATTTATATGATGGTAAAGGGCCAAATTAGCATTAGCCACCAGCCACAAGGAAAAAATAGTAACTAACTATTAAAAAAATTGTTTGTCAATGGCAATGTTCAAAATTAGCAGTCGTTAGTCATCAAATGCAATCAAATTATTTGACAATTACAAAATTATTCTCATTCGTGAAATTTGACGCTTAGCTTTTTAGAAAAATATTTATTAATTGTTACAAACATATTGCTTCTTTGCATAAATGCAAAATTCTATCTTTTTCAGCCTTGAATTATATCATTCCTATCAAACCTACATTAACATTTGTTGATTTTTTTTGCAAAAGGTAAGGTGGGGAGGGTAACACACATAATGCCAAAAAAAAAAAAAAAAAAAAGAGCAGCACCAAATTGAATTTACTTCTTTTCTCCCTTTCCCTTGGCCTACTACTACACATTTAGTCCATACATAAAAATGAACAACATGAAACAGAGCCAGGTGCATGGCACTGTCATTTTCGTCAAAGGATCATAAAAAACTCATATTTTGTCAAACAATCATGAAACAAAAGTTTTCTCATAAATTTACAAAAAAAAAAAAGTCAAAGAATTGTGAAATAAATCTAAATTTTGTCAGTGGATCTCTGACAAAACACACATTTCATCAAAGGATTGCAAGAAAAACAGAAATTATGTCAAAGGATCTCAAAAAGGATGTGGGCTTCTTCAAAGGATTGCAGAAAAAATTATGAGTTTCATCAAAGGATCACTGTCTAAGTGCAAATAAGTTTCGTCAAATGATCTAGAAAAAAAGTGCAAATTTCGTCAAATAATCCCAGAAAAAATCAATATTCTGTCAAAGGATTGAAGAAAAAACATAAATCTTGCCAAAAGGCTACAGAAAAAAATGAGAATTTTATCAAAACCAGAAAAAAGTGTGATTTTGCCAAAAGATCTAAAAAAAAAAGGTGAAATTCATTTCCAAAAGCAAAATTTTATCCCTACTTAAGATAGCTTCAGGGTTCGCACGGACCTTTTTTAAGGGTTATCCTTATAAACTCCTTATATTTCGGTAGTCCTTAATAAGGAACCTTAAGGTCCTTATTTTTTATTGAAAGTCTTTATTTTTTAATGTGAGCTTAATATTAATGCAATCCGTAAAATGTTTTAAAAAATTGCCAAACATTCCAGGAGTGATTCTCGTCTGAAATTTCCGAAACTTTAATGCATCCTCTTCAAAAATTTGAAATTGGGTTATCAGTTCTGCATAGTTGCCAACTTCTACGGTTTAGCGCTAAAAAAACAATTGTGGAGAAATGCAAATTTCATAAAAGGGCTGCCGAAAAAGCACACATTTCGTCAATATCTTGTGGGAAAACAACAATTTTGTCGATGTTTTTGTCCCCGTGGCAGAATGTGCGCGACACTGCGTCGGGCGTCGCAGACTTATAAGGATATTTGCAGACACAGCAATCCCACGGACGCACTATAGCGCATAAATTAGGCAAAAAATCGGTGATGGGACGCAAAAAACAACTTGCGCGTCTCATGGGACGCGTAATTTCGTTAAAATATCACGGAATGAACCCGAATTTCGTTCAAAGATCGCAAAAAACACTTAAAACCGTCACATTTCGTCAAAAAATTCATAAAGTCACATTTCGTCAAAAAATTCCGCAAAAAACGACAAATTTCATCAAAAAATTGCGAAAAAGGCAAATTTCGTTACAAATTGCCGCGAAAACAGCAGATTTCGTCAAAATAACGCGAAAAAACGATAAATTTTATCAAAAAATTCCGAAAATACGACAAATTTCGTCAAAAGATCGCGATAAAACGGCAAATTTCGTCAGAAAATCGTGAAAAAAGGAGATTTCGTCAAAAAACATGGCAAATTTCGTCAAAAAACGCGAAATAACGGAAAATTTCGTCAAAAAAATCCCGAAAAAAACCAGCTTATTTCGTCAAAAAATTGCGAAAAAACGGCAAAATTCGTCAAAAATTTGCGAAAAAAACGCCAAATGTCATCCAAAAATCCCGCAAAAAAGCTGATTTCGTTAAAAAATTGCAAAAAATGGCAAATATTGTCGAAAAACCGCAAAAATGGCAAATTTCGTCAAAAAATTGCTAAAGAAGTGCAAATTTCGCCAAAAATCTCGAAAATACGCAAATTTTGTCAAAGAGGCCCGAAAAAAAAAGATGCTGGAAGTGGATTTTTCTCTTCCATTATTATTATTATTATTATTTGAAAATGATGACCGATGGAAATAGTTTTCACATACATTCACACATGTTGCCATAATTAATTAGTACTACATTGTCACAAAGAATATACGTTGCATCTTGCAGACTATTTTTGAAAATTTTATTAGCGTTGCAGACATTTGAAGATAATTCTGCTACTGGGGTTTTTGTCAACGAACTTTGTCAAAAGATTGCTGGAAAACGCGAATTTCCTATGCAGATCACGGGGAAAAACAGCAATTTCATCAAATATCGCAGATAAAACGCTGATTTTGTCTGACGACCGTGTGAAAACTTCGATTTCGTCTAAAGATTGCAGATATAATGGCAATTTCGTTAAAAGATCGCAGTAAAAAACGCTGATTTCGTGAAAAGATCACAGTAAAAAACGCTTTTTCTATAAAAGATCGCTTAAGATATTTTGTCAAAAGATCATTGAAAAAAAAACGCTGATTTCATCAAAAGTTTGCTGGGGTAAAACACAGTTTTTGAGAATAGAATGCAAATTTTGTCTAAAGATCGTCGAAGAAAATGCAGATTTTATGGGAAAAAACCCCGGGAGAATGCCGATTTCATCAAAAGATCACGAAAAAACTGCCGATTTTGCTAAATATTGCAGATAAATCGCCGATTTCATCTGAAGATTGCGGATAAATCCCATCTTACAGGGGGGGGGGGGGTGTTATTAGCCATTTTTTTGCGAATCTTGCTGAAAATTAGCCATTATTTCGCGATTTTTAATGAAACTTGACGTTTTTTTAGCGATTTTTTGACGAAATTACCCATCCCACGGGACGCGTATGAGGCTATTTTTTGCGTTCTGTCGCCGATATTTTGCGTAATTTACGCGCTATAGCGTGTATGGATCATCACTGGAGGGCTGCGTTTTTTCAAATGTGGGGCAAGAAGGGCGCTTTTTTTTCAATGAATGACAAGAGGGGTGCTAGTTTTTGGATAGGGGGGGGGGCAAGAGGGGCGCTAGTTTTTAAACTAAAAGGCAGGAGGGGTGGAGCGTCCTCCTGAAACCCTCTGGGGGAAACTCTGATGTAAATATGTAGCACCTATAGTGGTCGTTCAGTCCGTCCGTCTGTTTGTCAGTCCATCTGTCTGCATATAACAACGCAAAAACTACCCAACCGAATCATTTGGAATTTAAATTACATATTTATTACATAATTTTGTCGAGTCATTTCAAATTTTATGAAAATCGGATGCATAGATCAATTACAGGGGCAATCAAAAATATTCCATTACATTACGATCAATGGGGAAAAAAGTTTCAAATGCATTTTAATCGTTTGAAATTTAAAATTCATAATTATTATATAATTTTGTCGAGTTATTTCAAATTTTTTGATAATCGGATGCATAGATCAATTACAGGGACAATCAAAAGTATTCAATTACATTATGGTCAGTGGAGGAAAAGTTTCAAATGCATTTTATACGTTTGAAATTTAAAATACATAATTTTGTCAAGTTATTTCAAATTTTATGGAAATCGAATGCATAGATCAATTACAGGGGCAATCAAAAGTATTCAATTACATTATGGTCAATGGGGAAAAAGTTTCAAATGCATTTTATACGTTTGAAATTTAAAATACATAATTTTGTCAAGTTATTTCAAATTTTATGAAAATCGAATGCATAGATCAATTACAGGGACAATCAAAAGTATTCCGTTACATTATGGTCAATGGAGAAAAATGTTTCAAATGCATTTTAAAGGTGTTACACTCATTCGAACTTAATAAAATTTATATGCAACTATATAGTACATATTATAATATACATTTTACATAATTTGTGGCGCAAGGAAAAAGAACATTTGTTATTGATTTACAAGGCCACACAAAAGTATTCCATTACATAATGGTATAGGGAGAACATTGGTTGATCAGCGTTTTAATTCTCATTCACTATTTACAATTTTATGAGATTGATATATGAGAGTAATATTTTTAAAATTTCGTTATCGTACGAATGCACCTTATTTGCTACGCTTCACAAGCAGTTTCCAATTTGTTATATTTGTCCCAAGTAGCACTTCAAATTGTTAGAACTCCATAAGGAATATTATATCAAGTATTGCCTATTTTCAATAATCATCACAGCAGACATATGTTCGATGTTTTTTGGTATTTCGCAAACATCATAATTTTCTAGCTACTTCAAATCCCAATTTAATTCAGAAGTAACTCGCAACCCATAACATAATTATCAAATATTTATGACTTTTAAGTTTAGAAATGCTTGAGAATATGGCTTCTTGAAAAAGAAGTATTGGAATTAGAAAATAAGACCAATGAATTAGCTGATAAAGCTGAATCAACTAAAGATATTCAATTATTTATGAAATCAAACAATTGTAGGAAATATGCAAAAGAAAAAAGGAAGAAATTTCCTCTCTGACCAAAGAAATAGATAATAAAAAACAGTTGCTGGCCTACTAATGTTATATATTTTGTTATATAATTACATAACTTTGTTTTATGTAAAATTTCATTCTATTACGATTGAAATTTAATGTAAGTAATTATATGTACTGTTCTTTTTTAACTTTAGAAAGTCCATATTTTTCTATAAATATGAGTTTGATTGGCTTTAACTGTAATATAGTGTAACCTATATTATAGTTAAAGCCAATTATCCGAGATTATTCATGAGCATCTAACACAAAAACCGTCTAAGTCTGTAAGTTATAATAAAGTAGTTTCTTTAAGTGGTGATCTTGTAGAATTTTATGTTCACACAGATTGCTATAAGCAGCTTTTATGAATGAATAAAAGATTGGACTGCTAAGATTGATCCTGGTTGCCCCCACCGTGAATGACTGTAATCTCCATCAATATGCCTTCTATGCCTAATAAAGCAATGTATGAACGAATTGTGTGTGTTTTTCAAGTAAGAATGTCTCAAGCCACAACTCCAAACCTTAGTTTATAACATATATATATATATATGTATTCCAATGTAACTCATCACTTAAACATTAATTTTTTAACAAACTTAAAAAAAAAAATTGTGTAATTTTATTTAATAAAAGAAAAAAAACAATGAATAAAAATGGTTGCCTAGCAAATGAAAAGCAAAGCCATCAGTCCATGTCTGTTTATGACAATCACATCACTTATGCTATTATTATATCTGTATCAAAACTAGACTAAGTATTTTAGTAAGATAATCATTATTTATTGTACTGGGTTGTTATTGATGAGAATAAATTTTCATTTAGTCTTGTCCTATAATGCTTTTTGATTTTAAAGTACAGTAAAACCTCCATAACGGACACTCCCGAATAGCGGACACCTCTATTTAACGGACAGTTTTCCAATCCCCACTCCCAAAACCTAAATTTTTGTATGTTTAACCTCTGAATAACGGACATTCCAAATAGCGGACACTTTATTCAGCGATAAATGATGAGAGAACTTTTTTTAAAAGAAAAAAAAATGCGAAAAGAGCAAAAAAGCCTCTGAATTTATCAGGACAATGTGTCACAAATTTTGTAATAATAGATAAATGTTGATAAAGAGCTAGGGAAAATCCCCCCCCCCCTATGTTCAGTGCTAAATTCATTGAGTTGCCCGCGAGGAACTGAATTGCCCAGAGCATTGAAATGTCACCCAAGATTATTTTGAGATTTTATGCTTTTAAAGGTCAAAAAGTACAATTCCTCCCTCCCTCCCCGCCCGGAACTCTACAATGTCCAAAACGTCACATAGAAAAACAAATTGCATTAATCGCAAGAAAAAGAAAACTTTTATAACAGATATTTTTCACAAAAATATAATAAACAGTGGGTTCACAATTTTATTCAATTTTAATTGCTTAAAAAATAATTTAATTTCTGATTAGTTATATAATAAAGGTTTTAAGACATATAAGAGTCAATTAGTGAAACATTAAACATTTCTTAGTGATTTTTGGATCTCCGAGGTTTTCCCAATAGCGGACACCTCCGAATAGCGGACAATTTCTGCGTTCCCGAGGTGTCCGTTATTTAGAGGTTTTACTGTATAAACATCATTAAGCTTTGCTTTATTGCAATCAAAGTATGATTTTTTAAAGTTTATTATTTTATGACTACATGCCTATATTTTGTGTTACAGGTTTTAGACTATAATGTTCAAGGTGGAAAACAAATCCGTGGTGTTACTGTATTGAAAGCCTTTAAAATTTTATCAGATCAATTGTCATCTGATAGAGTATTGGAAGCATGCATTCTTGGGTGGTGTGTTGAATTGGTTTGTTTACTTTATTTAATTTAAAATAGATTTCACATGTAAAATGTGTAACCTGTTTTTTGTGTATTACTTAAAAAATATATGTATTTGTATGATAAGCTTGTTCTGCATGAATTTTTATTTATTTTGCTTCAGCTGATAATTTGCAAACTAATTTTTGCACACTAGACTTAATTAAAAAACCATATTCTATCCCTATCCCTTTACATCCAGTTGAGTCACTTGAGTACAGTAGACTCTCTCAAATCCGCACAGTTTGGGACCAGAGGCTGTTCAGATTTTAGAATTTTACAGATTTCTGGTCATTACTTTGTTTTTATTTTTTAAAGAGTAATTTGAATAGCTTAATAAGTAAAGCATTGGCGTGGCAAACCAAAGTATCCAGATTTGACCTCTGGTCTGTAAAAATTTTTTTATAAAACTAGTTAATTTTTCTTTCTTTTTAGCACTTTCCAACAAAGTTGAAAAGTGCTTATGCATTTGGTTTGTCTGTCCATCTTTCCGGATGGCCGTCTGTCCGCGCTCTAACTCTCATAGATATACTCAGATTGCCATGAAATTTTTGGACTTTATTTAGGTTTGCCCTACCACGAACCCTATTGAAAATGAAGATTCTGCCATATTTACAGGGACAGTCAAAAGTTTTCCATTACATTACGGCCTATGCAGAAAAATCGCTTCAAATGAATTTTAACTTTTGTAACACTTTCCAAAAGTTTGAAAAGTGCTTATGCATTCGGTTTGGCTGTCTGTCTGTCTGCGCTCTAACTCCTGTAAATATACTCTCGTTGCCCTGAAATTTTTGAATGCTGTTGACTTTTATCCTAGCACGAACCCTATTGAAAATGAAGTTTCTACCATGATTAGTTTATTTACAGGGAGAGTCAAAAATTTTCCATTACATTACATTATAGTCTATGGGGAAAAATCGTTTCAAAGGCATTTTAAAGATGTTACACCCTGTTAAACATATTAAATTTTACATGCATTTAAGAGGTGCACTAAAATATGCATTCTATGAAATATGCGGTGAAAATAAAACTATTATTCATTTACAGGGTCACACAAAAGAATTCCATTGGATAATGGTAAAGTGAGGGAATAGTGTGCGACATTTTAAAAAAATATATTAAATTGTTTCATGTATAACAAAATTGATATATGTCGCTGAGGCTTAATATAAACTATACAATACTATCTTGCATAATATAAAGTACATTGTATTTACAGGGACACACAAAAGATTTCAAATAGCATATTCCTTCTGACGTACTGTATATGTTTCTGATGATGGCTGATGGATGGATGGATGTAATAAATTTTAATTATGATATATGCATTTAAGTTTCACAAAATCTTTGTACATTATAAGGATGTGTATAAATGTTATAGTTGATTTACAGGGCTACCCAAAAGAGCTTGCCAACGTTACTGAGTATGAGTGTAAATTACTTAAAGGTGGTTCTTAAATAAGGTATACATTTTTACACAGAACTGCATTCAATTTACAAAGAAATGTTTGCAGAATATAGATAAAATGATATACAGGTCCACACAAAGAATTGTGTACATGGACACCTATGAATGATAATTTATAACAATGTGATTTTAGTTGTTTTAAGAATGTTTTAGTTTAAAATGATTTTTAGCTTCTTACTGACGTGTAATAAAGGTACAAGGTAAACTACAGGGCTGAACAAAAGTTTCAAGTATGTTTCCCATTTGTTAGTGCAAATTGCTCAAAAAGAATTTTAAACTTTTTTCTAGCTAAACTAAATTTTCCCATTATATAATGTGTGTATCACCTGACAGATCAAATACAGGGTTGTTCAAAAGCATTGGAATACATATTTGGCTATATACCCTTATTTCCCTAATTAAAGAAGTTTTGTTAAAGATTTCATGAAGTGTTGGAAAGTGCTTCATAATCTATGCTTAACACATGATTTTTCTTACCCTTTTTTTTTTTTTTTCTATTGATAAAATCATAAAATTTCTATTTAAAATCTCTATTGTGTGTGCTTCCATGTGCCGTTTTCTTTCACATTATGCACTGAATTTAATTGATTATGGGTTTTAAAGGGTTTTGATTATTATGTAACATATTTTCAAGTGCATGAAAGTATGTTATAACCGGTGTCAACTGTATATACATATACCATATACATTTAAAAAAAAGTTGAACTGAAGTTGGTAAAAATAAATACTGATTTAATTAATATTTTTAGTTAAATTTCTGCTATAAAGCAAACACAATTGGTTATAAATTAGAAAATTGAAATTTTTCTGCTTCATTAATTGAGTAGATTGTTAGATTATAACAGTAGTTAGTTTTCAACATTTAATTTAAAAGCGACTAATTTTAAAACAATCAAACATTTTTCTAAAGAGACCTTCATATTGTTTACAGTCAAATCTTGATGGACACTGTCTAGTATATATTATTTCTGTTATCAAAATAACTTTTTCTATACATTTGCAAGATGTGAAGCAGTAAATCAGATGTCCTTCAGTAGATTTTTGAACTAGCTTCTGACATAATATGCTCATTTTTTGTTAAATCATGTTCTTGACTTAAAATTCCAGTTAATTAAAAGTTAAATAATCACTGTTTTCATAATTATTTTTTTTTTCTTAAATCAATGTTGGTATAAAAATTAAATAAGAGTTTATACCATGCTCAGCAATTCTTATAAAATGAAAATATTGTGACACCTCAACATCAGCATGGGCTTATTTTTTACATTTATGATTGTAAAATGAAAATTAAAATGTTAAAAAAAAAAAAAAAAAAAAAAAAAAATGGACACAGTCAGTCAGCCAAAGCAGTGTATTTCATGTGTAGTTTAAAAGCTATGTTTTGTTAGGCAAGATTAACCCCCTGACTGCCGAGCAAAAGGGTATGTTGTTTTCTCTTTAATTTATTAAAAATATTTTAAAAAGATGTTTTTCTCCAATCTGATACAAAATGTTATTACGTGTAAGTATATAATCTTTGATAGTATTAATCCTAACTTAATTTTTCAAAAGTGTTTTTTTGTAGAATTATATTAATTTAAATATTGCTTATGTTGCAGTGAAACCTGCAGCTTAGTGAACAAAAAAATCCAGTCGCGGCAGTCAGGAGGTTAAATGGTATTTCATATGTATTCAATTTATTTGTCTGTCCCATCTTTTTCCCAAAGCAATGATGTCACCCTTTAATACAGTTAACTTACTGTTGTTAATTTTTTTCTTTTTGCATGCATTTTGCTATCTTTGATCAGTTTTTAGTGTAACTTTGATGGAATAAACGTGATATTCTGGCTTCATCAATGTTATTTGCAGATATTTTTATCATTGATTTTTCTTTTGAAGTCTAAGTCTTAATAATAATTCTTCTGAAAATATTTTGAAGTTTTTCATCTTTAATATTGTTACAAATATCAAGTCTTAATAAATTGCCTGCATCCAAAAGTATTACATTTTGCTAAAAAGCATTATACTGCAGTGCGAAATCATCTTACAAGTTCACTGTTTTTAAATTTGTTGTTCAAAATTTCATAGTTTTAATAGAGATTTATTTGATTTTTTGTAAAGTAATTTTTTACAGCATTCCAAATTGTAAAAGATAGTATTTATGTATAATGTTATTTCATTTCAATTAAAAAATGTATTTACAAGTCAAATGATTATTAAAACTTTAAAATGTTATAACTTATATACTTCTAAATAATTGTTAAGTGCTTGTGTGTTAAAAGCAGTAAATGGAAAAAATTATATCATTAAAAGTCTGTTTACAGAAGAATATTAAAATAAGAAATAAAATTTTAAAATGCTAATTAAATTATTATGCGTTTAAAACAGTAAATGAAGAAATTTATGTTTATATGCCTAAATAATAATATTACCAAACCATTTCAATTTAAAAATATATTTACACTAGTATATAACCCCGTCAAAAATGACGGAATTTTCACTTGCATTTCATCTTTTTAATACTTCATACAAACAAACAGAATGCAGATTTTATTTTTGAAGAGTTTGTATTGTAAAAAAGCACATTTTAAAAATAGCAATAAATTTCTACAAATACAAATGATTTTTTTTTTTTTAATTTGATATTTAGTTTTTGAACAAATTTTAATTTCAAAACAAAGAACAGTATTTATTACAATAATAATGATAATTGGCAAAATAAAACTCAATTTCTGAAGATTTCACAAAACATTTAAATTAAATATTGAAGTTTTTAAAATTTTAAAATACATTCTTTATTATGATTCTTTATTATGATTCGGCAGCAATTTTAGTCGTGGGTATATGATAGATTCTTAGTTCGATGCTTTTAGGCATCGATTATGAAGCTTTGAGTTTTCTTTTTAAATTTAGATTTGGTGCAATCTATATGCAGTTAATATACACAAAACAACTTTTTTTTTTTTTTTTTTAAAATCTTAGTTTCTTATAGAAAATACTGCTATTTTCTATAGTAGGAGGCATTGATTTAAATCAAAATCAATTTTAAAAACTTCAGCTTGCAACTTTAAAAATTCAATCCGTAAGTTATGAAAGCCAAAATTATTATTATTGTTTCTTTTGTAAAATTTTAAATTAAATCTACCAGTTTTTAAAGCTTAGATTATATCCATTCGAAATTTGCTTACATTGTAAACGAAATTTGCATTTTTTATCAAATGCCATTTAAATGTAAGGAATATATAATATCATAAACTAAATAAAAATCATCAAATTTTAATTTAAGAGCAATTTTGATTTATTTGCATGCATTGCATCAAAGCAGATAAAGTTTTAATTTAAGACCATGTGAAAAAATAATTTTCAGTTATACTAATGCAGTCATGATGATATCTTATATATCCATAACAACTTGAAGAAAAAACAAGTTGGAAATTGCACGTGAAGCGTAGCAAATTAGGTGCGTTCGTACGATAATGAAGTTTTAAAAATATTACTTTCATATATCAATCTCATAAAATTGTAGTGAATTACAATTAAAACGCTCATCAAACAATGTTCTCCCTCTACCATTATGTAATAGAATACTTTTGTGTGGCCTTGTAAATCAATAACAAATGTTCTTTGCACCACAAATTATGTAAGATGTATATTATAATATGTACTTTATAGTTACATATAAATTTTATTAAGTTCGCATGAGTGTAACACGATTAAAATGCATTTGAAACATTTTTTCCCATTGACCGTAATGTAACGGAATACTTTTGATTGTCCCTGTAATTGATCTATGCATCCGATTTTCATAAAATTTGAAATAACTCGACAAAATTATGTAATAATTATGTATTTTAAATTTCAAACATATAGAATATATTTGAAACTTTTTCCCCATTGACCATAATGTAATTGAATACTTTTGATTGCCCCTGTAATTGATCTATGCACACGATTATCAGAAAATTTGGAATAACTCAACAGAATTATGTAATAATTGCGTATTTTAAATTTCAAACGATTAAAATGCATTTGAAACTTTTTTCCCTATTGACCGTAATGTAATGGAATACTTTTGATTGCCCCTGTAATTGATCTATGCATCCGAGTTTCATAAAATTTGAAATGACTCGACAAAATTATGTAATAATTATGTATTTTAAATTTCAAACGATTCGGTTGGGTAGTTTTTGCGTTGTTATATGCGGACGGACAGACAGACAGACAGACGGACAGACAGACAGACGGACGGACTGAGCGACAACAATAGGTGCTACGTATTTACATAATTACGAACGCACCTAAAAAGAGCTTATTTATTTAAATAGAAAACAAAATTTAAAAAAATTAACCGGATAAATGCTAGTATTTAAAAAAATAATAATAATAAAACTAAATTTAACCCTTTATGTCCCAAATTATCATATTTTCAGAAAACTTGTAAGATATATTTTTTTTATGCTTGATTTAACTATAAAAAGACGCAAAAAAATTGAGATTCATTTACAATAATTTTTTTTTTATTGTAATGACATATAATATTACATGGGACTTTAAAGTCCCGTCGGGATTTATGATCATTATGTTGCCATGATATGTGTTGATATGAAGAGCAAAAAATATCAGTTATAAATTAAAAGTAATGCATTTTTAAACAATTAGTCATGGTATTGATAAAAACAGTTCTTTTTTTCATTTACACAAAGGAATACTTTGCATAATGTGCACTGAGAATGTGGTCGTGACTCAATTTTTTTTGAAGCACAAAATTCACAGCGTCCTCTGTTTTTTACAAATATTGGCCAATGTGCACCTTTGTTTTGTTTTCTTATATCATCAGAAACAGAAAAATTTGCTGTCTTGCGTTTTTTTGGGAGTGGTAATTCATTTATCTCTCCACCATCTGATCTTGGTCTTCCTCTTTTCTTAGAAGGCACTTTTGACATTGTTAGAAGCCCTTGTGTTACTCTTCGTTTGTATTCTAGAAGAGGTATTTTATCCTGTATTTCACAGTAGCAAACATACGAGTTTATCATTGCAATTTCTATAATACCAAAAAAAAGACGATGCCACCACTTTTTTGCTTTTCTGTCTCGATCGTACAGTGATTTTAGCATGTCGCTTTTATCTACGCCTCCCATATGACTGTTATAATCTCCTACTATTGTAGGAGCTGGTATATCCATAATTGAACCATCTTTTTGTTTTCTTTGAACGTTACAAATTTCAGTTCCATGATAATTGGACAAGAAAAAGACACTTCGGTTATCTTTCCATTTGAAATACGAAATTCCTTGGTCTGAAACTCTACTGTCAAAATCACCCCTTTTCAATGTTTTGTCTGCTGCAAGAGCTGGTAAACCTTTGCGATTACTTCTTATTGTTCCACAAGCATATATACCAACAGATTTTAAATATTCATACAATTCCACAGAGGAGAAATAGTTGTCCATCATTATAATATGATTTTTATTTACAAGAGATTTGGTTAATTTTTGTACTATACTCCCCCCTAGACCAAATCTTTTGAATTCCGAATCATCTTTTCCCTGATATACTTCAAATTCATACATATAACCTGACATGTCTGATCGACACCATAGTTTATAGCCTCTTTTTATCGGTTTTAGAGGATTGTATTGCTTGATTGCAGAACGTCCTTTGAATAGTATCATGCTTTCATCTATACTTTGTACTTGATTAGGCATTCTCAATGACTGAAAATTTTTATTTAGTTTATCTATGAGTGGTCTAATTTTATACAGTCTGTCAGTATTTTGTTTTGGTATTGCTTCATTGTCATTTATATGCAAATTACCTAATATTTGGAAATATCTATTTCGTGTAAGAGTATCAGGAACAACAGAAACAGAATAATCAATATCACTGCTCCAATAATTTCGTATGCGAGGTAAGCGATGGTAACTAAATAACATATTTAGTCCCAAAAATCCATAAAATTCCTCTTTAGAAATAGGTTTTATATTTCTTTGTTTTTGGTTTGAATAAAGGTTTGTTTGAAATACAATGTTACTGATTATATCATCATCTAAAAATGTTAAAAAAAAATCAGTAGGCAATGTTTTACTTCCGAAAGATAATGCACATGTTCCATGAGATAAGGTAAATATGGGGATAGTTGATGCACAATCTCTTTTCCTCCATATTCTTTTCGGTGTAACTTCTTCATCCCCAGAATCATCCCTTGGTTCGCTTTCCGAGTCTGAAATTTCATGAATGGCTCTCCCATTCGAATTTAGATTATTTGTTTTATTTTGTTCTGGTGAAAATGATTCATCAGAACTACTGTCTTCCTCTGACGTTTCAATATCAGATGGTAATTCATCCCAGATAATTTTTATTTCTTCTGGCGACAAGCCTTTCCTTCGGCTATACATAATACTGAAAAAAAAAAAAAAAAAATAGAAATCAAAATTAGAGCTTTCTAAAAGGGAAAAACAGAACTAAATATTTGAAAATACGCAATGACAAAAAAAAAAAAAAACTCTTAAAATCTGCAATATTTCAGTATAATTGAATATATTATATGTGAAAAATAAATTATAACAAAAAGAAATAACTGTAGAATCCATTTCAAAAAATGTTTATTGGATTTTCACTAGGACCTTGATGGCCCGACGGGACTTCAAAGTCCCAGAAGAAAAACAATGCATAGCATAAGAAAAATTTCACTTAATTGGTTGTATTTTGAATGAAAATTACGATAAATTCTATAAGGAACAGGTAAAAAAAAATATAAAGTACTTACCGATCAATAACTTGTTTGAAGACTGGAAATAAAAGTCAGTAATTTTTCCAACAAAATGGCCATTCAAATTCTGCACACGAGGTTGTTGATTACCTATATTCCTGCGAAACATACAGTTTGTATGGTACTGCCATCTAGTGATCATTAGAAGAAGGTTTAAATAAAGGAACTTAGCAGTCCCGTTGGAAATCTCGGGAGATTTTTCATTCCATTTGACTTTATATTAGGCGGGACTTACAAGTCCCGTCGGGGCATAAAGGGTTAAATTCATCTAAAACTAAATTTATCTTTTACAATATATTCCAAAAAAGGCTTCTAAAATAGCTCATAGATGGCAGCACTAAAGTTGTGAGAGACGGTGCTAGAGTGATAAATAAAATACGATCGTACTCAGATAGTAAAAAACTTTTCTATTTCCACTGTTATCTTTATGTATTATAATTGGGTTTGATATCCATATTTTATATGAAAATATGCTGAAAAAACATTATTTCAAGTGGAAGAAATTTTAAAAGCACCATTTTAGCATCTGTTTTCAATTAAGCCTAACGTGGCGTCTAGCAACGGTTGAATCCAGATAGGAGTGGCACAACCTGGAACCGTTCAACACATTTCTTCAGACGCATTTTATTATAAGTAGAAAAAAATATTACCAAACCATTTCAATTTAAAAATATATTTACATGAAAGATTTATTTCATATTTCAAGATAGTCTTATTAACTCTTGTTACCAGTTTTAAAACAGCACAAATAATATTTACTATCAATCAAAAAAATTTATTTTCCCATAAAAAAAAAAAGAGTTCTGGTACAAATTTCACACATAAAATAGCTTGTTTAAAACAGATAAAAAAGCAGATAAAATTAAAATAAATTTAGATAAATTTTTAAAGCATATAAAATTAGCATATGTTTCAGAGTCTCCAGTGTCTGATTGGAGGTTGACAAGCATAGCTCATAGGGGTCGGATCTTCCTATTGTAGAAAAAAAGATTAATATTACTGAAATAATCCTGTCATTAATTTTCAAAAAGTTATCCTTTTTAAACTTTTAAGCAAGATCAATTTTTTTTTTTTTTTTTTCTAGTAAAATTATTACAAAACAATATATATATGTGCGTATCATTAAAGTTAAATGAGTTATGCTCAATTAAAATTTAGCCATTGTGAATGGAGATATATGATAGAATATTTATTCTAATTTGGGCGTGAGTACGATGTAGTGTCCTCTTTGTGTCTTTAATAAAAACTATCTTTCAAAACTTCAAAATGAAAGGTAAGTAAAATATACTCACCCGATTTATGAATTCTTCTTTTACGATGTATCCATTGATATCCACATGGAATATTATCCCCTGGTATTTTACAGCACCGAGCACACTGTGTTGTATATCCTAGTTTAGGATTCTTATTCCTTGAAAAAGGGTATATTTCATTATTAATTCTTTTTTACACAAACATTAAGAACTTTGATTCAAAGGAAAAGAACACATATTTATTATTTTACCACGAGAAAAAGGACAGAGCATTACTGCTCTACTCAGTGAATTACATGACTACAATTAAAATCAGAAACGCACACACAATCACATGAAAAAGGCAAATAAAGAAATAAAAAATGTTAATTTAGAGTTTTGACAGTTCGAACAATACATAATGATTCTTTCCTCTGTAATCATTTTTCAGGGTCCCGCTAACAAGCACTCAAGTTGATTTACGAAGTAATTTAAACTGTCATTTGTTTCGCAACACAGGAAATTAGTTCCGAATGATGAAATCTTCTATCAACTCCTCCTTAATTTCTGTAGTTGCATTATCACTTAAATGTAAGTTCTTCCTGTGAACTTCAAAAATAGTCTTTGGCAGGGGTTTTGTAAATTAGTCGGCTAGCATGACTTTTTTTGGGCAGTATACGAGGTTTATTATTCCTTCTTGTTTCAAATGTTTTATAAGATGAAATCTTAGTTCGATGTGCTTTGTTTTACTTGAATGTTTTTCTAATTCTATCATTTTAATGGCCGATTGATTATCTTCATACAGTGTTATCGGATATGTTTGTGAGAGATTAAGTTCGTTGAGTAGGTTCACCAGCCATTTAACTTGATTTGCTGCTGAGATGTATTCAGCTTCAGCTGAGGATAAGGCTATACAGGACTGTCTCATAGTCGACCAAAGTATGGGGTTTCCACCTAACAAATATATATTTCCACTGGTGGATTTCCTCTATTCTGTGTCTCCACCCCAGTCAGCGTCCGCATAAACTTCAAGCATAGGTTTTGACTTTCCATCAATAACTAAATTAAAGTTCTTTGTTGTCTTGAGGTATCTCATTACCCGCTTTACACTGTTCCAATCTTTCATTCTTGGCCTTTCGGTTCTTCGGCTCAAGATATTAACAGCTGCACATATATCAGGTCTGCTCACTGTGGCAAGATATAAGAGTGCTCCGATGGCTTGTCTGTATTATGTGTTGTTTGGTAAGAGATTGTCATCATCTTTAAAGTGTGTGTAATTTGTTTCCATGGGTGTACTACACGGTTTTGCTTCTTGTAAATTGAATTTATTAATTAACTCTTCGATTTTTGGGGTTTGGTTAATTAAGTAGTTTTTATTTACTTTTCGAATGTTCATGGATAAATAATTACTTATATCCCCTAAATTCTTTAGCTCATATTCTTTATTTAAGTTCGCGATTATTTCCTCTATGGCTTCGTCTTTTCCTACAATTAAAAGGTCATCGACGTACGTTATTATGTAGATTGTGTCATTATTCCTTTTCTGTGTAAAAAGACATGTATCGATTTTACTTTGAATGAAATTCATGTTTTTTAGTGTTTCTGTTATTTTATTATGCCACGCTCTCGTGGCTTGCTTAAGTCCGTAGATTGCTTTATTCAATTTACAGACTTTGTTTTTCTGATTTGGTTCAACGAATCCTTCCGGTTGCGTCATGTATATATCCTCCTCAAGTTCCCCATGTAGGAACGCAGTGTTTATATCTATATGTTTAACATTCAAGTTTTGGTGCAACGCCGCCATTAATAATGCTCTTATCATAGTATACGACACGACCGGTGCGTAAGTTTCGTATAATCCTCTCCGAACCTTTGCGTGTATCCTTTAGCTACTAAACGTGCTTTATATTTTTGAATTTTTCCGGTATTGTCACGCTTTAATTTATAAGTCCATTTACAACCAATTATTCTCTTATTCGGTGGAGGATCTACAATTGACCACGTTTTATTTTTCTTTAATGAATTCATTTCGCTCTCCATGGCTTCTATCCAATTCTGTTTTACCGGTGAATTTTCCATAAATTTAATTTCCTAATAATCCTTTGGTTCATTAAGTTTTTCATCTTTAACCATGTATATTAGCCTATCAGGAGGTACGCCTTTATTTATTCTATCTGAACGCCTTGGTTCTGCAATTTGTTGTTGGGACGCGGATGGTGTTGTTTTGTTGTTTGAAATTTCTATTTCTACAAGATTTTCACAATTGCGTTTTTCACCCTCATCTTGTTTTGGTTCGTTTTCAGTCTTGTCGTTTACATATTTAAATTTATTTTCAAGAAATTTCACCGTTCTCGCGATTTTTTTTTTCATTTCCTCCTATATATATACGATATCCCTTAGATTGATTGTTGTATCCCACAAAAATGCCTTCTACAGCTTTATTGTCTAATTTTTGTCTTTTGGCTTTATCAATGTAAGCGAAGGCTTTGCAGCCAAACACTTTAACGTAACTTAAGTTTGGCTGTCTTTCTGTCCATAATTCGTATGGCGTTTTTGCATTTGCTTTTGTAGGTAGTCTATTTTGTAGGTGGTTTGCCGTACAGATCGCTTCCCCCCAGAACTTTAAAGGTAAATTTGATTCATTTAACATTGTCCTAGCCATCTCGACTAACGACCTATTTTTTCGTTCAGCCACCCCTTTTTGGCTCGCACAATATGGGGCTGTGTGTTGATGTTTTATCCCATTTGACTTGAGATAATTCTCAATTTCATCCGATGTAAATTCCCCCCCCGTTGTCCGTTCTGATTTCTTTCGGTTTTTCACCAAACTTGTTGCTTATCAGCGCGACGAACTCTTTAAGTTTTTCATAGACTTCACTCTTTTTTGACAATAGATAGATTATCGTAAATCGTGAGTAATCATCGACGAAAGTCAAAAAATATGATTTCCCACCTATCGTGGGTGTTTGAAAAGATCCACAAACGTCCGAGTGAATGAGTTGAAGCCTTTTACTTGCTCTATACTGAGCAACTTTGGGATAGGGTTCATCAGTTAATTTCGCCTTAATACACGGTTCGCAATCTATATTATGTTTACAATTGTTTATTTGAATACCTCTCACTCTCTTTGTGTAATTTCTTTAATCGATGTTAAATTTCTGTGTCCTAACCTCCTGTGCCATAGTTCTAAACAATTTTTATTGTTGCACGTTTGTGTTATGTTCGCGTGGTTTTCGTTTGTTAATTCGACTTCATAGAGGTTATTTACTTTTCGTGCTTCTAAGCAAATTTCACTAAGTTTGAAAATACACTTGTCATTTTTAAATACAATCTCACATCCGTTTTGAGTTGCTTTACTAACCGATAGTAAATTCGTTTAGATTTCGGGTACTAGAAGTACGTCTTTAAGCGTTATTTTATGGATTTTATTATCCGATGTCAGCGTATTTAAATTTACATCGCCTGATCCATAAGCGATAAGTTTTTTCCATTTGCGATAGTCACATTTGTTTTTTCCCGCGATTTAATCTCTGTAAACATTGATTCGGAGGATGCGATGTGGCTTGAGCTACCGCTATCCACAATGAAAGTTTTATTTTCTATTCCCTGTGTTATAAAGGCATAATCTTTGTTTTCGCTTTCTCTCCATGTATTGTTTTTGCCTTCATAGCGATTAAACCTGTGGTTCGATTCCGATATTTGTTCATTCTTAAAATTGTTTTCGCCCTTTTGAAAAACAAGTGATGTTGAATAGTGTTTTTTACTGTATTTGTTGTGTTGATTTTGTTGTGTGGTGTGTGGTTTGTTTTTATTATGCCAGCAATCTTGAGTGTTGTGGCTTTTCATCCGACAGTAGGTGCAATATTTGTTTTCTCTTTTTGTCGGGAACCTTTTCTGAGCTTTAAAAGCTCTCGCCGGGTTTTCAGAATTTTCGATATTTTCATTTCTACGATTAAACTCATCTATGAGTTTACTTTTTATATATGACGGAGTGAGTTGTGCTTCTTCTTTAGATTCGAGCGCAGTTATAAGGTGATCATAGGACTGGGGCAGAGAACACAATAAAAGTGCTGAAATGTGATGATCGTTAATGACTTCGCCTATGGCTCCCAGTTGATCGACAAGTTCCATTATTTTTGTTATATGGTTAAGCATGTTGCCTGATTCGGCTAATTTTATGCTGTAAAGTTTTCTTAAGAGAAAAAGTTTGCTTGTCAAATTTGACTGCTCGTGAATTTCTTTTAGAGCCTCCCAAGTTTGTCTCGTGGTTTGTAAATTTTTTACATGCGTAATTTGGGAATCATCAATAGTTAAATTTATGAGTGCTCTGGCTTTGCGGTCGTTTTTGGACCACCCATCGTTCAAAGGATTTGGTGGATCGTCCGTAATTACATTGAATAATTCTTCTTTAGTCAACAGCATCTCGACCTTAAATTTCCAGGTCGAATAATTTGTTGCTGTGAGCTTTTCTATAGAATAATTATCTCTTAAGGTGGCCATTGTTACTATGTTTTTATTCTACGGTATTAATGTTTTTCAAATGGATATAATTTTTTTTAAATCTGTATCATAATCTTTGATAGAATATTTATTCTAATTTGGGCGTGAGTACGATGTAGTGTCCTCTTTGTGTCTTTAATAAAAACTATCTTTCAAAACTTCAAAATGAAAGGTAAGTAAAATATACTCACCCGATTTATGAATTCTTCTTTTACGATGTATCCATTGATATCCACATGGAATATTATCCCCTGGTATTTTACAGCGCCGAGCACACTGTGTTGTATATCCTAGTTTAGGATTCTTATTCCTTGAAAAAGGGTATATTTCATTATTAATTCTTTTTTACACAAACATTAAGAACTTTGATTCAAAGGAAAAGAACACACATTTATTATTTTACCACGAGAAAAAGGACATAGCATTACTGCTCTACTCAGTGAATTACATGACTACAATTAAAATCAGAAACGCACACACAATCACATGAAAAAGGCAAATAAAGAAATAAAAAATGTTAGAGTTTTGACAGTTCGAACAATACATAATGATTCTTTCCTCTGTAATCATTTTTCAAGGTCCCGCTAACAAGCACTCAAGTTGATTTACGGAGTAATTTAAACTGTCATTTGTTTCGCAACACAGGAAATTAGTTCCGAATGATGAAATCTTCTATCAATATATACTAGGAATTTGTATTATATAGTTATAAATTTAAATTTGTGAGATATTGCAAGATAAAATAAAAATTAACAACAATACATATCCAGTTGACTTTTAAGAAAAAGGCATTTGATACTTGTAGCAATATTAGTAATGACTGATGAAAATATTTTCAGAAGGATTATTATTATAGGAACTCAATTATGGATTGCAGATGAAAGGAAAGACTTTGAAAATGCTTTGTTAATTGTTTTATTAGTATTACTACTACTAGCTGATTTAAAGCTACATCTAACATCTGTTTAAGTGATATCTAACTGTATAATGTCTTTGTTAGATATATTTGTGATGTGATTTTTTCACATTAGTTAACATATTTTCAACTAGAAAGTGTCATCATCAGTTTAAGGGTCAGATTCAATTCTGATTGACTGTGATCCACCTTCAATTTTTTGTTTGATATTGGAAAGATTGTTTCATTATTCCTACTTTATATTGAACATTTTTGCAATGTACATTACATATCTTCAATTTAACAAATGTTGTATCTTTCAACCTTTTTTGACACCTTGTGTAAGTACTATGTACTTATTTTTACAATATTGAACACTTTAGATTATCTTTTTTATAATCTAAATTTATCTTTTTTTGCATGTTATTTCATAAAATTCTCCTTTTTAAAATATGTTATCATAGTTTTTCCATTTGCATTTATTGTATATTCTTCAAAAAATGATATTACTAAAAAAGTGTATTTGACAGCAGTATTTTATAGAAAAAAATTGCATTCCTTTCTCTTACACAGCTTCAAGGATTTTTCTTAGTATCTGATGATATAATGGATAATTCTACAACTAGAAGAGGGAAACCTTGTTGGTATAGAAAAGTAAGATTTGTTAAAATCAGTTTTTCTTTTAAGATTTGTTTTTATATAGCAATTTTGTTTTGATTATTAGGTTACTTATTTATTATTTAACAAAAAAAAAATTGTATATGTACAGTGCTATTTTATACAGTAAAATCTAAAATTTGTCTAGAAATATTTCTTAACCTGTAAGTAATTTGCATGTATTTTTCCTTTTCTCCAAAAAAACTTAAGTCTGCTATAGACAGAATCATTTTTAATAGAATTGTATTTTAAGGTATATGTAAAGTAAAGTAAAGTGATGTGAAGAGTATTTTGAAACAGAGAAATAAAATTTAAAATTACATTAGTTTTATGAGCATTTTTATGAAAATACAGGAAAGCTCTTGGATATTCTGAGGCTTAAATGTTCTTAGACAATTTTAAAAGTAGAAGGAAAAATTAGCATAGCATTTTTAGTTTATACTATTATTTAGTAATATGTTCTCTGACTCTGTCCCCTTACGGACATGTGTTGGTTCAGCTGATGATGTTATTGTTATAGCTCAAGACATGTCCTACTTTGTATTATTATAAAAGGACCAATTACACTATTTAATAATATAACATACAATAAATTTGGCTCATCAGTGTGTAATAGATGTTAAAATTTAATTAAAAATTATGTACTGCTTACAATATAAATAGAGTATATATACAATATAGTACATAATTTTTAATTAAATTTTAATGCCTATTATACACTATTGAGCTGAATTTATTGTATGTTGTATGTCCTGCTTTGTTTTTTCATTTAACAATGATTTCTACAAAGTGTATTATTTTAATTACCAATTATCGCTTGTGTTATCAGTGTTTTTTTCGCTATTATTGTGATGTATTTTTTTTTTTTTTTCTTAAGATTTATTTTTCATGAATTAATAAGAAGTAGTATGTATGATAAATAAGTAATAAATAATATTGCTTAATAAATTCATTTTTTCTTTCAGCCCACTGTTGGATTAATTGCTATTAATGATGCTTTATTGCTTGAGCATAGTATCTACAAGGTATTGGAGATGTATTTTAAAGATCATGGAAAATACATAAATTTTTTGCATGAATTTTTACAGGTATTTTATCTATTTGTTTCTATCTGCACAAGCTCATTATAAGAAAAAATATATTGTTTAAAATCTCCCAAAACAAGTACAATAGATACTTACTAATTAATTAGGAGATATTATTTCAGTAGGATTTTGTTTTATCCCCCCCCCCCCCCTCCAGTTAAACAATTGCTCCTTTTAAACAGTGTCTCAAATAATTGGAGTATACTTATGCATACTTTAATTGTTAATGATGTCTGTATTTATTTTAAACAGGGTTGCAAAAAAGCCAGACCGGTGGTTTTTATTAGTTTTAACCGGCTTTTTTTGGCCATGATTGGTTATTATACAGTGAAGCATTTTAATTATAAGCTACACGTTTTTAAGTGTATTTTAATTAGTTTTAATGATGTTTAATTTACTTTGAATAAATATTTTTATTAAAATGAAAAATTGGGATTTTAAATATGATTTATTATAAGAAATTGGGTTATAATCCAATTTTTCAATAATGAAGACATTAATACTAGAATAATACATTGATGGAGTTGCTAGTGGTTTACAGTCAGAATTTCAAATATGTCAGCTAAATTATAAAATGGCCATACCAAGTGCTTTTTCTGATTGACATTGATCTTTAATCACACCCATTTTTATTGCTTTATAAAATTAAAGAGGACAATGGTTACTCAGTTGCATGTTTTATTTAACTAATTTTAAGAGTTAGTAAAATGTCATGTTTTATTCCCTATAAACATTTAAAATCATAGATAAGAAAAACATTTCTTACTATTGAAAATAGTAATATGAATTATGCATATTTCATAATATATTATATTTCACAATCTATTTCAGTATTCTCAATTAGCATATGCATGAATATATTCATTCATAGAGTAAATGTATGCATAAATATATTCATGCAAGAGGGCATATATGCACTTTTAAATAACAAAGAGCTATTAAAAATTTTAATTCAAAAAATTTTATTAGAACATTTTTTGTTGTTGCTTAATTTTATATAATTATGTATTAAACTCTCCTGAAATACTGAATCCTTCCTAATTTCTCTTTCAACATTGTTCATTTTTTGACTTAATCGTTACATGCTTACGTGTAAGAATGTTTCAATAAATGCTTTGATGTTTACATTTTGTCATAATTCAATTAAATATAATTGTTAAGAATGTGTAATACAAGTAGAACTATGAAATATAGAAGTTTAAAACACATTTTTGAGTGTATTTTCTTTTTTTCCAAGATTTTTATATTTTTTTCAGACATAATGCCTTTACAATTGACTTGTAGCGGTTATAAAGACTTATTTATTTGAAAAATTAAATAGAAATTTATAATTTATTTAGTAGTAAATAATTAAAAATAAATCAATCCAATTTTAATATGGATTTGATACAAATTGACACTTTAAAAATAAAAGCCGGCTTTTTTTTGGCCCAGCTAACAGCCGGCAACTATGATTCTAAATGTCTTTTTTCAAAGTCTTTATTAGCCTTTAGACTTGTTCAAACTTTCAGAAATGAGAAGTACAGTTCTACGGATTGGAAACAGAGAAGAGTGCAAGTATTCACATGATACACACATCTCTACACATTACATATACATGATATAGACTGATTGTGGCAATCATTAGGCTCTCTACAATGTAGATAATTTTACCTAAAAATAGATTGCAAAAGATAACATTACATGTTTCTGTGAAACTCTTATCTCAAAATTTTGCAGAGAGGGAAAAAAACCAAAAAGTGCTGCCTGTAAATTAAAAAAAAAAAAAAAAATGCATAAACAATGATTTTCAGGCAAAGTATTTTTAAAAATGGATTGCTATTTTAAAAAAAATCTAGCAACAGGATACATATGAAAAAGGGTTGAGAGACCCTTCAAAGGGTACTATAGTGCTTTGGGTCCTGCTTTAGAATAGGAAAAAGATTTGATTTTTCAATTCCCAGTTCATGAATAATTCTTGAACAGATTTCTTTGGCTATAAAAATCATTGCAATGGTTTATTTCCAAGGGCTTGTAAATATTAGAAATTTTCTATACCATTATTGTGTGTTTATATTTTGTATGATAATCCCAATTTCATACTCACCCATACTTCACTTATTGGGAAATTATAATTTTTGTGTTAGAAATTTCATTTAAAAAATTTCTTTTCTACTGTAAATGGATGCCATTGATGTTCTCATATTTCCACTATGATTTCAATACAAAATTTCTATTATTTGAATATAAGTCTATCATCATTTACAGTACTTTTTGGTTATTTTGGACGCCATTTGGAGTAGCCATTTAATCAGGGGTTTGTTCAGACTTTTCACACAAGGTCCTATTTTTGTGAAGTTATGAACAACTTTTTGTATTTATGAAAAACTAGTCATAATTTTTTTAATTAGAAATAATCGTTATATTCAGGTTCTTGTTTATACATTTATCCAAAGATATAAAATACATATTTTTTCTTCATATGTATAAAAGTTACAGATCAGATTTATTTTTTAAATTGTTAAATTTTAAAAAGTTCAGACTTGTGATTTGTTCACATAATAATTTTGCATTTTGTGTTACAAAAATATTCGATAAATTATTTTATATCTTTCTGCCTGACTTTATTTTTGTCATGTTTGTTTTTAATTTAGATTTAAAATGAGATCATACAAAATAAAATTATAAGTTGTGGCGTGATTCTACCTTTTAATTTTATTTTTAATTACTCATTTATGGATTCAGTATAATTGGGAAAGTTTAAGGTTACTTGTGTTTGTTCACAATGATTGCATGTATAAATATCAGAACATACAATATTGTTATTATTATTTTTTTCTATATATAAATTTACCAAGTACCAGTTTAAAGAAGGTGGTGTGATAGCAATTCCTATTTTTTGAGCAGAAAAATAAACTGATGTTTTTATGATTATGTAATTTGTGGGAGAAATTAACATGGCACACTTTCATTAAGAGTCTTTAAAAAGATAGTATTTACCTCTAATAGCCATTGGCTATGTTTTATCTATGCAGATTTAACAATCACTTATGCACACAAAAAAAAAAGTTATTGTTTATATGTGAATTTGCAGAAAATTATGCCATCATACTTCAAGATGAAATTCAAGGGTTTCATTGAAATAATTCCTAGGCAACATTCCATCCATTTGCTGCATATTTCAATGATAATGAAGCTATCTTTTAGTATGTTGGTTTTGCAATTATCTCAGAATACCTAACTCATGATACCGCCACAATCCATGTGTTTCAGAAATTTTTAACAAGTTTTCGTAAAAGTAAGATGTACCCAACATTAATGTTAAAAAATATTTTTAGGTTCTGTAATACATTACAATAACCAAAGAATTTAAATCTCTGCTATCACAAGGAAAATTTCGGCATACTTGCTGAATGACACTTGACTGCAGCAGTGTTTTTGATAAGAGTTTGTGATGAAATTGAAGAAACTTTGAAAAGATCTGGCTAGCCTACAAAGGCTGTATGAGATGAATAAATTGTGACTTCTAAACAATTATATGAATCCACAGTTTTTAATATTCCTTTTGCATTAATTTATATGCATAAATAATTACTTGATTGAAGAACAATTAGTTAACGTTTCTAACAATCTCATGCAATTGCTTGCATACAGAGGTTCTACTCATTCATTCCATTAACAAAAAATAAAATTTGTACTAAGATATATTCTGCTTCATCTTTCTCAAATACAGAACTGTGATGAAATTGAGAAAAAGATTTTCTGTTGGTGGTATCAAAAGATTTTTCATTGCTTTTATATGTGATAATACATTGCATAATCAACTCTAATTGGAATTCAGGACACACAGACTGTGTCAGGACCCCCCTTTCCTCAAAAACATTGCATCATAAATATGAGTAGCAGCTTTATGTACAGTTCCAAATTTAAGTCATAGCTTTATATACAAGGTATTTCAGCACAGCAATTACAAAGTTTCTGGAGAGATAGAGTACACATAGACCAGCATTTCCTAACCTAGGGTGCACATACCCCTTAGGGTACATGGCAGACTTGTAAGAGGTACTTGAAAGTAATATCAGTAATGACAGAAATCAACCCAATGTATTAGTAAAATCACAAAATAGCATGTTTGCATTTTTTAGTTGAGTGAAGAAAGGTGGGAGAAAATAGTTATAAAAATGGGAGTAATCG
This sequence comes from Maratus speculifer, assembly GCA_964019185.1. Lineage (NCBI taxonomy): Eukaryota > Metazoa > Arthropoda > Arachnida > Araneae > Salticidae > Maratus > Maratus speculifer. The sequence continues at coordinate 177,628,031 of OZ025295.1, read as the reverse complement.
AAAATGAAAAACTAAATAAAGGGTGTATGAAAGAGAAAGATTGAGACATGCTAACCTAGATGATGAGAAATCACATAGCAATGCATAGTTGGAAACGTTTTGCTTATACAGCAGTAATGACACAAAACACAGGAAAAAAAGGACTTGGACAAATTGAGAAAAAATATTTATTATTTATGGTTCAACAAAAAATTAAGAAATAAGAACAGAAAGAATCATCGATCATTATCAAAGAAAGAGATCAAAATTACGACCTTGGATTATGATGCAACCCTCACATTTCTATTACAAGGAAGACCTAATGTTCTTGAAAATACTGAGCATGTTCCACACTTCCCCAGCAGTTGCCACAATGCTTGCAACAAATTCCTTATCACTGTTAATGTTGTTTTGTACACCAGTGTCTTCATGTATCCCCAGAGGAAGTTGTCAAAGCAAATGAGGTTTGGCAATCGAGTGAACTAATGTACTAGACTACTCTGCTTGATCCAGTGTTGTTGATATGTTGCATTCAGGTGAAGTTGCATATCGGTGCTGCAATAAGCAGACATCATGCCAAATGGAAGAATTAAGAGATGTAAATTTTCCAGAAATTTTTCAATGGCAGAAGAAAACTGTTTTTCAGTTTTTTAAATTCTGAACTTTTTTATATATTTGTAAACAATCTTATCAGGATTTTGTAAATTAGAAATTATTATATTTAAGTTCTTGTTTAGGCATTATTGATATTTTTATTGGCCCTTTGTGCATATAAAATACAGGATCTGTTATCCAGAATGCTTTGAGACCTAAGATATTCTAGATGAGGGATCTTTCCATAATTCAGAACTCTTTACTATGAGTATTAAAAATTGCACAAAATAACAGTATAAAATGCAGGGAATATGAATAACATATGTAAATACATAATTATAAACAAACTAAGAAGCATTATAAATTATAATAATAATTAAAAAAATACATTAACATACAAAACTTAGTTTTCTGAGGCTTGAGAACAGAATCTTTTTCATTTAGATTTTTGAAACATTTTTATCAACTGATTGCTTATAGCATGTCTCTTGCACTAATTCAGGGCTGTAACCAGCGATACATGCCAGGGGGGGCTCTGAAAATTTTCTGGGGGGCTAACATTTTTTAACAATCCATATTTTAAGCAAACTAAACATAGCAAAAACTGATAAAATGGACTTGCCTATAGTCTCTACAGTGTATAGAGTGTAAAACCTCTCTATAACGGAATTTTTCTAAATGGAAATTAATAAATGCAAAATACTTCATGATCATCGGAAAATAAATACTTTTTTTTAACCAAAAATAAAACCTTTTTGAAAAACTACTGTAAGGTTTAAAATATAATTTTTACACAATATATTTAATAAGAAATTAAGAGCATGCGTATTTACCATGCGTATTATTATATTTATTTTTATGTACATTAATTTGACTTTTTGGTGTCTATGCAAGTCCGGCCAAGTTCAATATAAGTGTCCGATAGATACATATCCAATTATCTATGAATTTTTTTCTGATTTAATATTGTTGCAGCGTATATACGGTTCTTTTGATCTTATGGTTAGACAACTTCAAACTCTTGCTTATAGAAAAGTAGAAAATAATTTATTTACAGAACTTCAGAACAACAGAGTCTTCGAAACTCACAAATATTTCTAGATATTCAAAAATAATTGTTCAAATCTATCGTATAAGTGCAGATATAGGTTCCAGAGGCTCTTTATACAACGTCTCAACACTAAATCACATTCAAAATAACGTAAATAAGACTCAAGCAAACTTGCTTAACAAACGCGTTGCTCACTCAATGACTGACTGGTAAATAATAACAACAGCTCGTATCAGGTGCTGGAAATTTCTAGAACCATCTCGAAAAATCCACGGAACAACAAACAATGTATCAGTATACCTAAGGGGGGTTACCATTGAGAGAGAAGGGTAACAATCGCCAAGTTTGTCGCCAACTTGGCGATATATCGCCAAATTTGGCAACCAAAATTAGTCGCCAAAAGTGACGCCAACTTGGCGATTTCGCCAATCTGCCGTAGACATACACTGAAAATAATGGACAAGTTTGCTTGATAACAGAGACAATGTAACAAAAACTAATATTAGTAAAGGAATGGAGCTTAATAAGATTATTTACATTATTTTATAGTACAAACACTAACTATTTACAAAATTCGTAACACTACCCCCTCCACAAAGACTGCACGTCCCGGGCAGTGCAATCCTCGAGTTAGAGGACAACACTTAAAATAAATAAACAAATAAATAAATAAATAATAATAACAATAATAATAAAATTTACATAAATAAGAACTAATTACTATTTACATATTTACAAAAAGTGACTTTCATGACCATGGTCTGAAATTCAAGTTTTGAATTTCTAATCACTTTGGCCAAAATAAGGGGCTAGCCGGTTATAATGTACGACCTTGGGCTTGGTGTGTGGCGATTTTCGTATGCGTACGACGACGTCGTTCAGCCTGTTGACGACTGTGTAAGGACCGTCCCAGTTTCTTTGTAATTTTGGCAACAGTCCCTTACGACGTATTGGATTCCACAACCAAACTTTGTCACCTTCGTTGAACTCATGTCCTGTTGCCTTTGTGTCGTACCGTGTCTTCATCTTTTCTGATGCCAGTCCAATTCGGTTCCTCGCTAGACAATGAATCTCCTCAATCCGTGCCTGGAGTTCATCGACATATTCCTCAGGCGATGAAGGAGTATCAGGAGGACGGCCAAACAAAAGATCAGCAGGCAGACGAAGGTCACGACCAAAGAGCATTTGAGGAGGGGAGTAACCAGTGGCCTCATGAGTGGCACTCCAGTAGGCAAGCAGGAAAGGAGGCAATTTCTTGTCCCAGTCCTGTTGGTCTCTAGACACCAGGAGAGAGAGGCTATTTAGGATGGTACGATTGAACCGCTCCACCATGCCGTCCGATTGAGGATGTAGAGGTGTAGTTCGAGTTTTGTCCATGCCGAGTAGTCCGCACATTTCCTTAAACACAGCCGAATCAAAGTTTCTTCCTTGATCGGAATGGATTTGAAGAGGAACTCCGTATCTGGAAACCCAGTGTTGAACTAGTATGTCTGCTACGGTTATCGCCTCTTGATTAGGAATGGCATAGGCTTCAGGTCACTTAGTGAAGTAGTCCATGACAACGAGGATGTACTTATTGCCATCAGATGTTCTAGGAAGTGGACCCAGGATGTCTAGAGCAATTCGTTCGAAAGGAGCTCCTACATTATAACGTTGCAATCGCCCACGGATTCGCCTCTTAGGACCTTTACGTGCTACACAGGTGTCACAAGTTCGACACCACTTCTCCACGTCACTGCGAACATTATTCCAGTAGAAACGCTCTCGAACCTTTTGCAGGGTCTTCATTACACCAAAATGACCTCCTGTGGGACTACCATGCAGTTCTTGAAGGACCATAGAAATTCTCGACTTAGGGAGTAGTAGTTGCCATCTACATGTCTTTCCATCGTCAGACTCCCATTTTCGGTACAAGATGCCGTTCTTCAAATGTAAGGAATCCCAGAGAGCCCAATAACATTTAGTCGTAGGATGGTAATGGGCCATGTCTTGTCAGCTGGGCTTCCTGTTGGACTCCTCTTTCAGCTCTAGAATTGGCTTAATTTCAGGATCAGCAAGTTGATCTTTACGCAGGCTCTCGTCACTCCACGGATCTTGCGATGATGTAGACCCAGTTGTAACTTGTCTTACTATAGGACCTTTGACATTAAATTTCTTCTCAACCCGGTCGCAGTATCTACAATTCTCTGAGCAGGGTCTTCTTGAGAGAGCATCTGCATTTCCATGTGATGAGCCTTTTCGATGGCGTATCTCCATATCGTACTCTTGAAGCTTTTGTATCCACCTGGCTATCTGGCCTTCAGGGTTTTTAAAATTCAATAGCCAAGTTAGAGAAGCATGATCAGTTCGAATCAGGAACTTTCGACCGTAAAGATAGTGATGAAAGTGGTCTATGGCTTTCACTACAGCAAGAAGCTCTTTTCTTGTTACGCAGTAGTTTCGCTCGGCCTTTGACAAGCACTTGCTGAAATAGGCGATAACACGCTCCTGGCCGTCGATTTCCTGGGACAGTACAGCGCCAATGCTTTCGTTGCTTGCATCCGTATCAAGTATAAACTGTTTATCGATTTGAGGATACGACAGAATAGGAGTGGATGTCAAGGCCTCCTTAAGCTTTTCGAAAGCAGCGTCACATTCCTGTGTCCAGATAAATTTTTTATTGGCTTCTGTTAATTTATGAAGTGGTCTTGCAATCATCGAGAAACCTTTGACGAATTTTCTGTAATAGGTGCATAATCCTAGAAAACTTCGAAGCTGGTGAACATCTGCTGGACGATTCCAATTTTTCACGGCCGATATCTTCTCCGGATCAGTCCTAACTCCTTCCGCCGAAATGATGTGTCCAAGGCAGGCGACTTCATTACGAAACAAACTGCGCTTCGAAGGGCTTAACTTCAAATTAGCTTCCTTTAACTTTTGTAGCTCCCGCCTGAGGTTGTTCAGATGTTCATCAAAAGATTTTCCTATGATTATGATATCATCTAAATAAACAAGACATGCTTCATATGACAGCCCCCGGAGAACCGTTTCCATAAGCCGTTCAAAAGTTGCAGGTGCGTTACATAGACCAAAAGGCATTACCTTGAACTGCCATAATCCTTGTCCCGTTGTAAAAGCAGTCTTCTCGCGGTCGTCCGGATGGATCTCTACCTGCTAGTAACCACTCTTTAGATCCAGAGTCGAGAACCAAGTGTTTCCTGCAAGTGTGTCGAGAGTGTCGTCGATCCTTGGCAGAGGGTAATTATCCTTTTTAGTGACGTCATTCAGTCGGCGGTAGTCTACACAAAATCTTGTAGAACCATCCTTCTTTCTTACTAATACAATGGGAGACGCCCAGGGACTTGTCGATGGTTCAATGACGTCATTTTCTTCCATATCCTTAATTAAATTTTGCACCTCTTCTTGCTTGGCAAAAGGTAATCGTCTAGGGTGTTGTTTAATAGGAGAGTGATCTCCCGTGTCAATTCGGTGTTGTGCCATTTTAGTTCGTCCAAAGTCTTCAGATGTTTGGGAAAATAAACTTTGGAATTCTCTAATTAAACTTTCCGCAGCATCCCTTTGATTTGGATCCAAGTCCGTACTTTGTAACAAATCCTTGACTAAATTTTCTGAAGATTTCTGAGAGTGATTGGAATTTTGACTTATGCACGTCACAGGAGCGCATGATGCTATCATCTCTCCTTTCTTGATAGTCCTTGTTTTATCACCGATGTTAGCAATTCTGACTGGAATGGTCTTCTTCGAGAGGTCCACTACAGATGAAGCCACCAATACTCCTGCTTGTTTACTATTGTCTTCGGGATAATCTATATGGCCAAATCGATAATTAGCTTCATTTTTAATTACAGCTGGAACTAAAAATTCTGTTCTTGGATCTAGATTGATGTCTTCTTTGGCTATTACTGTTTGTTTACATTCAATTTCATTATTTAATCCAAAAAGGCTTATTTCTTCAAATTTTGAGATCATTTTGTTATTTTTGAAATCAAGCTTGAAGCCAAACTTCTTCATAAAATCTAGCCCGATTAAGCAAGGATCTGTTATGTCAGCCACATATGCCGTATGGTAATATTTCGTTCCTCCAAAGTGTATGGTTAAATTGGCCTTTCCATGTATGCCAATCTTGTCGCCCGTCACAGTTTGCAGGGTAACGCAGGGCGGAGTCCAGATGAGTTTACATTTCAATTTTCGAGCCAAATCTTCTCTTATTATTGTTACATTGGCTCCTGTATCCACAATCATACGGCATTGAATCTCGTTAATAAATCCTATCACATATAATTCATTATTGCCGCCACTCATTTTCGATATTTGAAGGATCTTCAGGTGGGGCTTTTTATTCTCTGGTCTTGAATTCATCTCACGTTCGTGGACTTTGGGGCAGTTTCTTCGGAGATGTCCTGTATCACCGCATCCCCAGCACGTGAGATTCTGTCTCCTTGAGCTTGTTCTTCCATATTTTAAAGCTTCAATCTCTTGATTTAATTTCCTAATTTCTTTCAAGACGTCGCTCTCAGTGTCTGAGCTTTTGTTCACCGTTGCCCGTCGGACTGAATGACGATCTCTTCGGCTGGCTTGTGTAGCTGCTTCCAACTTTAAGGCATATAGTAATGCAGCCTTTAAATCCTGCACATCTGCCATTCGTACCGCTCTCTGCACTTCTGGATCTTTTATTCCATCTACAAAATATTGCAGTGAGAGCATTTCCCGTACATTTGTTGGACAGTCAATGAATGCTAAATTTGCAAGCCGTTCAATTTCCAAGGCAAACTCTTGAAGGGTTTCACTCGATTTTTGATGGCGGCTCTTCATTTGTATTCTCGTATAATCCTTGGAGAATTTTTCGCCGAATCTCATTTCAAGTGCACAACTTAGCGTCTCAAAATTGAGTTGCGTCATATCGGGCAATGTTTGCAGCACGTCGGCGGCTTCTCCTCTTAAAGATGCGGCCAGTTGACAAGCTTTCACCTCGTCACTCCATTTGTTCGCTTCGGCTACAATGGTGAATTGGGTCTTGTAAACTTGCCAGGAACTCTTTCTGTCGTATGTCAACAGCTTGATGTGCACGGGAGAAGCAGGCGGATTTCTAAATTCTTCATAATTACCACTGGACGCTGAAAGCTTCTTCTCAAGATCTTGTACTTTTTTATTTAGCTTTTTATCTATTTCACCTATTTTCCCTTCAACGTTACTGATTTTCTCTTCAACGTTACAAACTTCATTCTGAATTTTCTCTTCTACTTCCGCCATTTTCCTTTCCATTTTCTCTTCAACATTACTAACTTCATTCTGAATTTTCTCTTCTACGGAATCTATTCTTCTCTCTACCGACGAGAACTTATCTTCCAAAGTTTTCTTCATTTCTTCTTGGCTTTTATTAACTTCCTCCTTCAGTCACTTCTTGGCATTTATTTATTTTTTTCGCCAACTCTTCTTGGCCTTTATTCATTTCTGTCTTTATGCCATTGATAGCATCTAACAGTTCTTTCAGTTGTCCGTCCATTGTTCTCGTTTTCGCCATAAGCTCCCGACTCCTGACACCAAATGTTACAGCGTATATACGGTTCTTTTGATCTTATGGTTAGACAACTTCAAACTCTTGCTTATAGAAAAGTAGAAAATAATTTATTTACAGAACTTCAGAACAACAGAGTCTTCGAAACTCACAAATATTTCTAGATATTCAAAAATAATTGTTCAAATCTATCGTATAAGTGCAGATATAGGTTCCAGAGGCTCTTTATACAACGTCTCAACACTAAATCACATTCAAAATAACGTAAATAAGACTCAAGCAAACTTGCTTAACAAACGCGTTGCTCACTCAATGACTGACTGGTAAATAATAACAACAGCTCGTATCAGCTCTCCTATATATAGGCTCGTAGCAGGTGCTGGAAATTTCTAGAACCATCTCGAAAAATCCACGGAACAACAAACAATGTATCAGTATACCTAAGGGGGGTTACCATTGAGAGGGAAGGGTTACCATCGCCAACAATCACCAAGTTTGTCGCCAACTTGGCGATATATCGGCAAATTTGGTGACCAAGATTAGTCGCCAAAAGTGACGCCAACTTGGCGATATCTTTATTATTTCGCCAATCTGCCGTAGACATATACTGAAAATAATGGACAAGTTTGCTTGATAACAGAGACAATGTAACAAAAACTAATTTTAGTAAAGGAATGGAGCTTAATAAGATTATTTACATTATTTTATAGTACAAACACTAACTATTTACAAAATTCGTAACAATATTTAGTTTAAAAATTTTAATCTTACCATTTTTGTGACATTTTATCTCACGTGTTTAAATGTATATTTCCAAGTAAGTAACTATAACTATGGTTAGTATAAAATAGTGCGTTTGTACTGGCCATTATTGGGGGGGGGGGGGGAACCAACCAAACACACAGATTTTAAAATATGGGATTCTAAGTCAGAGTTGATTGATTCAAAATTAAATTTATTTTCGCAATGTTTTTGCTGAATTTTGTTATAATTTTTAAAGGATAATTATTTTTGATTTTGTTGAGATTGGCGCTGACTCCAAAAAATCAAATTAATATACATAAATATCATATAATACGCATGGTAAATACAATGCTCTTAATTCAATGTCTTATTAATTATTATGAAAAATAATACTTTGCAATAGTTTTTGAAATCTGTTTTCTTTTTGATAAAAAAAGTTTATTTTTTAGTTAAAAATTAACAGCTTTTTTGCATATGTTATGGTAGAAAATACATACTTAATGAAACTTAATTTATTATTCTTATTTTAATTTTCTACTTTTAATACCTTTAACTAACAGCAAATCGTAATTTATTAATATTTTATTTTCTGCTGAATTATTATATCATTTTAAAGTTACGGCTTTTCTAAATACGATTTAATTTAATGATGATATAAATTCTTCACAATAATAATTAAATTTAAATTTTTGCATATAATTATGTAACTTCAAACATTAATCATTTTTTTAATGTATATTAATTTCATATTTTTGAAACGTATCTGGACTTAACCCCATCGGGACGGAAGCCTTTTATGAAATTTTTATTTTATCATCGTTTTTTTTTTTTTTTTTTTTTTTTTTTTTAATTTGTGTCTTATTAAATCGAGAAAATGCTCCAATTTAATAAGGCAAATTCAGCAATAAAATTTTACTGCTGAGGATAAACAAGGATTCTGAGCACTTTTTGCGGCACATACATGGGTCGCTTGTCCCCAAGGGATTAATAGTGTTTTTGTTAAAAAAAGAAAAAAAAAAAAGGATTTTAATTTTATGTTTTTCAATACTGCTTTTCTTTCGCATATGTTGTACACGTGTTTCTTAAAATTTGTCCATTGTCATTTAAAAAAAAAAAAGAAAAAAAAAAAAAAGCACAAGGACACGAGCACCCATTTTTAAAATATGTGAATAATTTTCATTAAATATATAAGGCGGCTGTTTATTATTAGGTGTTTTCCCGTTTTAATTAATCGTAAAAAATATTTTTTTCTTTCACTCAATAACAAGAAATTTTCATGAAGCATTCAAGAAGTGATTTACTTTCCATTTGTTTAAAAATGTCATCTTCTCTCATTCAGACGAATAAGAATTGAATACTGTTTGCCCTTTTTAAAAAAAAATAAATGCCATGTATCAAGAGTTACAATAATTTGCTACTCAACGACTAGTATTTTGTTCTTAAATGCTATGAAAATCAACCAATAACGTTAAATCTGCCATCATTTTTTGACAGATTATTTTTCTGGTACAGAAAAACATAAAATGCTGTTTGATTTCTTATAGTCCATATACCTGCAAATATTTTTATAAATAAAATTATTTCGCGAATATGTCAAACAGCAGCTTTTTTTAAATTGAAAAATAACATTATAAAACACAATTACACAGTTTTATTCTTTGAGACTGAATAACCATGTCTACAAATTTTGTCTTTATTTATAAAAAATATTCTGCAGATATGTTAGAATGTAGTGCTTGAAAATAAATTTAATGCACCATACATCGAATAATTGCAGATACTTTTGCCGTAATCTTATAATAAATTAACCTTAATCTTTTTTTTTTTTTTTTTGCTTAATTTTTTTATTGTTATATGACAAATTGAAAAAAAATTTTTTTTCATTTAACATACAAACAAACAAACAAAAATAATAATAAAATAAAATAAAATAAATAAATAAATAAATAAAAATAAAATAAAATAAACTTCTTTTTTTTCTAATATACACCCACGTAACCCATAATATAAAACAATTACTAGCTTTTTTTTATTCCACGTGTATAAATTGACATTTTTTATCTTTTTAATTTTCAAACATTCTAGTTTCCAAGTGATATTTCATCGTTAATTAAATCTACTGATAAGCACGTATTGTCAACAGGCAAACCATTAAAATTTAGAAACATGGGTTTTTAATGGCCGTCTTAGTCAAGATTTTGACCATTGCTTGACTAATTATCGGTCAACTTGAACACCATGTGATCATTTCCATTCATCCTGCATAAGATCGTTACTTTGAAAATATAATGATGTACTAACACATGTGGTGACCAGTTAGTGCATCTGGACTTAATTTTTTTCAGGAGAAAGAAATGGTCCTTTAAAATGTGTTTCGAGAAATGCATCTCGAAAACACTAGCAAGATAACCGCAAACAACTAATCTAATAGGGTTCCGAATACAAAATTTTTGGCGTATTTCCATTTTATTCAAGGCAATTAAGAAATCTAAAAAATTTTCTGACCTTTTTTTTTTTTTTTTTTTTTTTTTTTTGAGAAAAGCTAAAATATGGATTTTGTTAAAAAAGTAGAAATTAAAGAAATTGTTAGAGGGGGCTCTAAAGGACGCTAGAGGGGGCTCAGCCCCACCTGGCCCCCGTCTGGTTACGGGCCTGCGCTAATTGCTCCTGTATCTTGTATATTGACAAGATTTGTTGTTCGTGGAGGTGGCTTGTTTACTACATCAAAAAAATCAGTTCTTCAGTTGGAAAACATTAATAAATCATTTGAAATTTTTCCACTCGCCTCATTCTGCCGACCATCATCATAATTTCCATCAGATAAATCATTTGTCATGTTGTCACAAATCTTACTGCCAGTCATTTAATGACTTATAAGTGTTTTGCCATCAGCAACCAATTGAGTTTTTGAGCATGAAATTCCTTTAGCTTAGTCTAGAAAATCTGTAGTAATTTCCATCTTGGAAATGTTAAAGTCTCAACTTCAGGCTCATTAACACCACAAAAAAAGTATTGCAAATGATCAAAAATTGTATCACTCATGGATGAGTATATATCTGTTTGCCATATCAAATGTTTGACTTAAAATACATCTTTAATTTTTATATATTTTACACAAAACAAATTACTTTTCATTTATTTTGCATTCTGGTTTTCAGATTATTCCGGACATGGGATTGGTTTCTAGATAATGTGTCCCATACTGTTTACAGCTAGAAATAAATTCATTGATAATTTCAGCTATTATTCAACTGTTTTTTAAATTTTAAAATCATTACAAATGTGAAGGATTCAATTTGGAGATTGAAAATTTTTTTGAGATGACTATTTTTGAGAGAAATAATATATAACCATATATTTTAAGGCCAAAATATTGTGAAGGATCCTTTAAGAGACTCGGGTTCTTTCTAACAGATTCCTACTTACAGATAAGGTTTTACATGTTAATGCTCTCAAGTGGGACAAATATAAATAAATATTGTGAAAAAAAATATGAAGAAATGTGTCAGAATATAAAATTTTAACTGCATTATTGCATAAAGGAAATTTCAAAATTTCCAGTTTGAAAAAATTAAAAAATAGCCCTTCAAAAAAGAAAAAAAAAAAACTTTTTTTTTTTCCAAGCATTTTTATATTTAGGAAGGACGCATTGCTGCGAACACATGTGCATACATAATTTATCATCTTGTTTGTATCTTTTTCTTCTTGTGATTTGTTTTGTCACTATTATGCCAGGAAAATGCTTTGGACTGTGTGTTGTTGAGTGATTTCCCATCTTCTAGTTGTATTCTATCTGTGCTGAAACTTTGCAACTACTGTGTTGAAAGATCCTATATAAAATACATTATAGACATATGTAAAAATGCATTAAAATATATGGGAAAGTAAAATTTTCTGTACTATATGCTATTTAGAAAGAATAAAACTGTATATCTAAGTGATAGGATGAAATATGTTTGTTTTAATATCTGTTCTACTCTGGATCTTGAAATTTATATTGCATTTTACTATCATTAGTGGAGAACACGGTCATAATTCAGTTTGCATGAATGGTAAAAAATTATTTTTTGTGAACTATAAATTAAAATTTACATAAATTTATATCTTAAAAGAGTGGGGAAAATGTATTTTGGAGCCTCTTGAAAATGTAGGCCAGAGGCTCAGGCTTTGTCATAAAAAGTGGTGTGTTGCTTGTGTGATTGATACTGCAGAAGAAAATCCACATTAAATTAACCTTTCTTCATCCATCAGGTTTTTCGCCATCATACAGCTTTCCAGCAAAGTTTGTGATCTTTTTTTTTTTAAAACAATCTCGCGCAGTATTATTGTTTTATATGACTTTTTTCTTTATTCATAAAATATAAATTATACATACACGCACATGAATGTTATAAGTATTTCAAATATATATTAATAATATTACACAATTTAGATAAATGATTCAAAAGTAAACATTTAGGCTGTGGAAAAATCTTTGAATAACAGCAAATCAGATGTCAAAAATCAATTCAACTTTCAATATTTTAGTTAAAATAACTATAGCACATAAAAATTTAAACAAATTTGGAAGCAAACTAAATTGTTAACTTTTGTTTTATATGTTTGTACTGGTACAAAAAAAAAAAAAGTTTAGCAACTTCATTAGCCAATTTCTAATTTTTGAATGCATCAAATCAAAGGCATATTTGATCTACTGAAGCAGATGAAGCTATTCTAGTATAAAGCTCCTTTTCAATAACTGTAACAAATATCTTATCTTCCACCATTCTAAAAGAATGAGATCACTAGATTCATATGAAAAATCATTGAATGTTTCAGATTTTGCTCAAATTTTAATATAATAGGCATCACTAAAGTAGAACCACAAAGTCATACAGTTTTATTTTATCTCAGCTAGCAGAAGTTTTTTTTTTAACTGACATGAATAAATAATATTTCAATATTTAATATATTTTTCTTAGATTTCTTTACTATTGCAAGATTATTTTGATTTTTTTTTCCTTCTAAACTGTAGATTATATTTTACTTTTTGACAAAGATTAATCTTTATCTTTTTATAAGTTGTTTGATTATCTGTATTATATAATACTAAATTATATTAAAGTACATTAATATGTTTGTTAACATCTTAATTTTTTTTGAAAATAATTTTAAAGAAAAACTGATTTAAAAAAAAAATCAAATGAATCAAATCAACGAATCCTGCTTTCCAGGTAAACCAGATGCACGTTTAGTGCTCATACAGTATACTTAACAATTTCTAATTCAATCACAGCTGCAAGAGCAGTTTTGCAATTTAAGTGGGGAAAAAAGTACAGCAACAAATGAAAAACTGTTTGCACAAGAACTGACGTATGATTTTACAGATCTATGCTGGAAGGAAACACACATTTCTTTGTATATTCATAACACAATGCCTTATTTCTTATTTAGATACATTTTATGTCGATACTTTAATGTCTCAATTAAGTAAGTTGATATAATTTAGATACTAAACTCTTGTTTTATATTTTAGTTTCTATTATATTTTTTATTTAAACTAATTTATCATTTATTACAAAATTTGTGAAAGTAAAATAAAAATCATATAGTAATTCTTATAAGCGTGAATTAATATACTAACTTCATTATTTTTCATCAAATTGTGTACAAATGCTTCAAAAGTTTATATTAAATTTTGAAGATTTTTTTTTTTTTTGTTTTCTTTGTGTGTGTATTTCACATTTAGTAAATTTGCTTCATAATTTAGAAAAGTATATAGCCATTCATTATTTCAAGAAATTGTCTGTAATAAAGAATAATTAATTAATAAGTTTAAGGAAAATTTTTTTTCTAAACTATTTTCATTTTAAATAATAATTTCTTTAAAGACTACAAGAAAAACAGTCTATGGACAGTGCTTAGATATGCTGAATGTTCCTCCCAATGAAAAGCCAAGATTTGAAAATTTTAATCTAACAAAGTATGAAGCAATAGTTGAATATAAAACATCTCAATATACATTTTGCTTACCTGTTCATCTTGCCATGCATCTTGTAAGTATTCATTTTGCTTTTATAGTATTTTAAAAAATGCATAATGCCAGTTTCTGTTTCTTTTTCTCTTTATATTTTCTCTTAAGGAGACATAAGAAAAGTTCTATATTTATCATTTTATTTTTTTTCTATTTCTTATATATGTTACAGGCCAAACCCGATTTTAGGCCAAACTAGATTGGCCTAGGCCAAACCGGTCTATCCTAACGGCCATCGGATAAACTAGTTTTTCCTAGGCCAAACTGGTCTATCCTAATGCCCATCGGATAAACTAGTTTTTCCTAGGCCAAATCAGTTTATCCTAATGCCCATCGGAGAAACTAGTTTTTCCTAGGCCAAATCAGTTTATCCTAATGCCCATCGGAGAAACTAGTTTTTCCTAGGCCAAACTAGTCTATCCTAAGGCCCATAGGACAAACTAGATTTTCCTAGGCCAAACTAGTTTGGCCTAACTCTTATAGGATAAATTAGTTTAGCCTGCTGTTTATTGGTCTGAACTAGTTTATCCTAGGCCGATCTAGATTATCCTAGGCCAATTCTATTTGGCGTGATTTTATTGAATTCAATGACCGCCTCAGCGCCAACGTTTTAATTTGTCTTAGGCTGATCTAGTTTATCCTAGGCCAATGTATTTTACGTGTTTTTAGCTCACAGGCGTCAAAGCCTGAGAAATAATGGGCTCGCAAGTTCTGTATGTACGCATGTATGTACACATGTATGTACGTACGTAACACGATAACTCTTGATAGAAATCATGTAATTTGACGTGTTATCTCATTAGACTACAAAAACCTGAGAAATAATGTGCCCGTGGATTCTGTATCTATGTATGTACGTAAGTACGTAACGCAAAAATTCTTGATAGAAATACCCAATTTGCATCAAACTTTCAATATAGGCTTATTCTTAGGAGGGGTTTTTCTGTTTAATTTTGGGAGGTCATTGGAGAATAATAAGGGGGAGGAAGATCGAGAGGCTGATTCGCCCCTTCCCTTAAAGCAAATAAATGGGTTTCCATGCATTATTAGCATATTTTATAATAAAAAAATTAGATATAGAGGCATTCTGATGAGGTGCCTCCATGATTAGTTGTAGATGTTCATTGTTTAAGTATAAAGAGAGGGGGAAATATAGGTAAAGCCCCATAATTTATGTAAATGCTTTTTTCAAGCAGAATTTGCTGATTTGCTTAAATTTTTGAAATAGATTCATTCTGGTAAGGTGCTTCCTTAATTAGTTTTGGAAGTTAATTGGTTAAGAACAAATGGGAGAAAGGGGGACTCCCGCCTAATTTTGCCAAATGGGTTTTTCATGCAGAATTAACCGATTTGCTGCAAATCTTTGATTTGTTCATTCTGATGAAACGTTTCACTGATTAATTCTGATGGTTCTTTGGTTAAGTATAAAGGGGTAGCATACAATTTATTTCCTTAAATTAGATAAATTAGTTATAATACAGAATTATCCAATTTGCTTAAAAGTTTTGGACATGAATTCATTTTGATCAGACGCTTCTTTAATTAATTTTTCTTTTGGTTAAGTATAATGGGGTAGTGGACGATTTATTGCCTTCCTTAAATTAAATAAATCGGTTTTTAAGCAGATTTATCTGATTTGCTGATTAAATTTTGAAGATAGTTTTTTTCATAAGGCGAATCTCTGAATAGTTTTGAGGGTTTAATGATTAAGTATAAAAGGAGGAATGCAGGATTACCCTTCTTAAATCAGATGAATGGTTTTTGAGCAGAATTATCTGATTTGCTTCAAATTTTGGATAATTCTTCAATTTTATAAAGCATATCTGCGATTAGTTTTGGGGTTTGATGGTTAAGTATAATTAGGGAAAATGGGAAAAAGTAATCTCCCTATCTTGTTTTTTCGAGGGTGATATTTAAAAAAAAAAAAAGTCTGTAATACACAATTAGTGTAAACAGCCTGTGAATGCAAAGCCATTACTTTAACAGGGCAATAGTCTTTTTAATATTAATCCTGACTACTGCTCTCTAATCTTGTGCAAATTGGTTTTGCTATCACCCCTGTATAATGTATTTTATTTGAAGGGTAGTAGAATACTGTTACAGGTTTGCACGGGCCGGAATTTCGAAGCCCGGTATAAAAATTAAAAGTTCAGCCCGAGCCCTGCTTGTAAAAAAATCAGTGAAAAGGGACTCCGTCCGGCTCGACCTGGCCCTACTCAATTTCTGCAAAAAATTCAGATTTTAATTCACATACATTTAAGATTCCTTTAAAGAATACTGCATACATATTTATGGATAAATTTACAATGTATTTTTAAATTACGATGTGTTTGTTAAATGAAAAATACACAATGTATTATTGATTATTTAGATTCGTAGGCCTTCAATATTCAAATAGGAATTCATTAAATAGTTAGAATAAAAGAAAAAAAGGAGTGTTGTAAACATCATAACTTTTGAATATGTTTAGTAAAAAGTAGTTTTGTAAATATATTTTTCTATCATTCCTTAAGGGTTTTCTCAAATCCAAAAGAGCTACATCCTAACACATTTATTAATTAATTCCTTTTCGGAAATGCATAAGATTAACAGGCATTCTCACTCAGAAAATATGTAATCGAATGGCGTTAACCATTTTTTCATAAAAGCGATGTGTCTTTGAGAAAATACTATTAAAGCTATGTTTTGGAATCGAATTCCCAGTTGCGACTTTACGGAAAAGAAAAACTTGACGCCATGACAAAAATAGCTATATGTCGACAGGTAATTAATTTCTCGAAAATGGAAAACTCTGTTCGATTCCAAATTATGTTCAGCTGCGATCTGGCTCGAATAATAATAATAATAATAATAATAATAATAATAATAATAATAATAATAATAATAATATAAGCAAGCTTATCACAGCATGGCCTGAGTCTGCAGAAAGAAAAATAAAAATAAGCAAACACCATGTCCAATGTATCATGTCTCTATGGTGGACATGTTAAATTTCTGTATTGATGTTACAAGCAATGACTCTTGACACACATTTATGCTTATAGTGAAAGATATGTTTTTACCGGCCAAACCCAATTTTGAGCCAAATTATATTAGCCTAGACCAAACTATTTTATCCTAACGCAAATTGGATAAACTAGTTTTCCAATGCCAAACTTATTTCTCTAAATGTCCATAGGATAAACTAGTTTTTTCTATGAAAGTTGGTAATCCTTCAATTTTTCTTTCATACTTAACCATTAAACTCTCCAAAACTATTCAGGGAATCGCTTATCAGAAAGAACATACATCCAAATTTGACGCAAATCCGTAAATTCTGCATCAAAACCATTTATCTAAATTATTGGAGGGTTACCTACATTGCCTTTTGTTTTACACTTAAACGATAAACATCCACAACTAATCATAGAGGCATCTTGTCAGAATGATCCTATATCTAAAATTTTAAATGAAAACTGATAATTCTGCATGAAAAATCCATTTCTCTGAATTAACAATGGGGTATTAGCCTCCCGTTCACCCAGGGTTGGAAAAAAACATGTTTTTTATTAAAAAAAACAAAAAACATGTTTTTTTGTTTAAAACATGTTTTAAACTTTTTTTTCTCACACAGCACAATTTTGATTAAAGTGAACAAAAGTTATTAAATATAAAGAATGGAAATATTTTCAAACGGCAGTAAGGAAGAAAAAAATTATTATAACAAATACCAAACATTAATTAGAAATTTTATTTTTATTCTAAACTAAAACATTTAATTGTTCAGTTCTTTAAAAATAGTAACAAGTTTGTCAATACCCTTACAACAGCCTTATCAACATCCAAACGATTTCTGGTTTTGCTTTGCACAAAACCAAAAGTAGAGAAAACTCTTCCTAATCCAGCAGTAGAACATACAGCTGTGTGTAACTGTTTTATGATATTAATGGCATTTTTATCAATGTGTTTTTCAAGGCTTAACCTGTGTTATTTCCACTTTATTTGATTCTCCAATGTCAAATTTATGATTGGCAACTGCAATCAAACATATAATCAGAGAATGGAATTGACTTAGCTTTATAATTTATAATTATTGGAATTAGTTCAGGACATAATTTGGCAGCAAGGTTCATGCCTTTTTCAGTCTCATCAATTGCAAGTGATTCTCCTTTAAAGCGTAATGAAATTTGTAAAAAATATGTAAAAAAAATATGAAGTACGTAAAAAATTAGTTAAGAAATAAATATTTTTTAAACATGTCCATTTTTTATTATTAAATTATTATTATTATTTTGAGAACATATTCAAACTGAAAATCAAAGTAGGTAGATTGGTTGGTAGGTAGCATACTTTTATAACTCTGAGGACAAATTTAAACAATTAGAATTTAAAACGAATTGAAAGTAGATAAGTTTTTTTTTTTTTTTTTTTTTTTTTTCATTTCAGTTTATTTTCATAAATGAATTATTAAAAAGGAAATACTATTAAAAGAAATTTAAATTAATGTTGAATTTTTTTTATACATAAATATTTTAAATTGAAGTCATTATAATTTTAATAAAGAAAGAGAAAAAAAAAATAAAAAATCTTTTTTGACTACTAAACAAATATCTATAAAGTATTATAGCATTATCTGTTGATGGGAGAAATTATTATCTATAGTATATTAAGAAGGCATTTAGCCCAGATTTTTTTACTCAATATTATGTTCTCTGTGCACCAACTGCCGAATTTATTCACTAAAAAGGAGAAATAGATCTCTCAAAATATACAAATAAATACTTAAAAGGTGTTGTAAAAATAGATATTATTTAATTATTATTTACCTTAGATCTTTTGGATGCCCTCGCATCCATTTTCAAAGGAGTATAAAAGAAGATAATTCTTTAGAAATGGAAAACGTAAAAACAAAACAAAAACAGTCCGTGTGTACAAACAAAGTCACGATGAATTCATCAAAACACCAAGGATATTGTACCAGAGTGCCGAATATTAAGAAATGACATCATTACAAACAGTATCATTGTTAAGTAAAATTTCAAGGGATTCACGGATAGTTGAAGAGTAATGGTTTGATGTTGAAAAGATCATTTTAGCTTTGTAGAAATTTATCAAAATATTTTCTTTTCGTTGCATTCTAGATAAGGCTGTACTAGGCTTGTTGTATTGTATATCCGAAAAATGATCTTTCAGTCTTACTTTTAATCTTCGAAAATTAATATATTATAGAACTTTGATATTATATAAAAAATCATAATTGAGATATTTAAAAAAAAATTACGTATTTCCAATTTTAGAGGAAATAAATTTACTTTAAATACTTAATTAAAATTAAATAACCAATTTATAATTTTAATAAAATTTGAATGTCTTTCAGTACATACAGCTAATTAGAAATGTTTAATACAATTTTATTTCGTAAATTTTAATTTGTAACATTATTAGCAATATTCATGTTTTAAACATTGTTTTAAATGTAATGTTTTAAACGCATTTTAAACAGCTGTTTTAAACGAAATGTTTTAAACATAACAACCCTGCGTTCACCCCCTCTTAATCTTATCCAATGAATTTCCAAAATTAATCAGGAAAGTACCTTATCAAAATGAAACTACTTCTAAAATTTTAAGCAAATCGAATATTTCTACCAAGAGTTATCGCATTACGGACGTATGTACATACATACGTACAATCATGCGTACATACATAAATACAGAACCTGCGAGCTCATTTTTTCTCGGGCTTTGACGCCTATGAGCTAAAAACACGTAAAATTATATTGACCTAGGCTAAACTAGGTCAGCCTAGGACAAACTAGATCAGCCTAGGACAAACTAGATCAGCCTAGGACAAACTAGAATGTTGGCGCTGAGGCGGTCATTGAATTCAATAAAATCACGCCAAATTGAATTGGTCTAGGATAATCTAGATCGGCCTAGGATAAACTAGTTCAGACCAATAAGCAGCAGGCTAAACTAGTTTATGCTATAAGAGTTAGGCCAAACTAGTTTGGTCTAGGAAAAACTAGTTTGTCCTATGGGCCTTAGGATAGACTAGTTTGGCCTAGGAAAAACTAGTTTGTCCGATGGGCGTTAGGATAAACTGGTTTGGCCTAGGAAAAATTAGTTTATCCGATGGGCATTAGGATAGACCGGTTTGGCCTAGGCCATTCTAGTTTGGCCTAAAATCGGGTTTGGCCTGTAACATATATATCCTCAAAAACTACAGGTGTTTCAGTTTACAAATTTACAGATGGTAGAGCACACTATAATAATAACAAAAAAATTTGTAGAAAATCAGTCGTAGGTCATTTATTTTTATTTGTTAAATTTAAAATGATGAGTATGAATCTGTTGAAACTGAAAATAAATCTTTTCCATTATTTCTAATGTAAATGATTTTTATTTGTCACAAGCTTATCTTGTTGTATGTACAATGAAATAGCATCATAAGAAGTCGTGAAAGTGGCCACAATCTACATACAAATTTTAACTAAATTAGATATTCCTTACTTCAGAATGTATTTGGCATTGCATATCACATCACTAACCAAATTACAGTGCAATTTCATCTCTTTTTATTTTCTTCTATCTTCAGTAGAATAAAGTATTGTAATCAAAATGGTTTTCAACGGATTTACATGTTTTATAGGTCAGATATTACAAAAAACGTTTTTACAAAATGTCTGTCTGCCTGTCCATGTGTGTGTCCATATGTCACTATTAAACCCTCGAAAAGTGCATGAAAATATGCAAAGAATTGAATCAATTTTTTTGTGTAAGTGTTTGGCTATGGCTAGTAGGTCCTCCCTGAATTTGAAAAAAATCTACCATAAGGGGTACTGTAATAGCGATTTTTGTGCCGTTTTCAATATTGTACCTCTGAAAAATGTATAGAATTGTACCAAACTTTTTGTTCAAGTGTTTGGCTATGGTCAGCAGGTCCTCCCTGAATTTGAAAAAAATCTGCCTGAAGGGGGTGCTAAAATCACGATGTCCATGTCATTTTCTTTATTGTACTATCAAAAATGTGTATGAAGTTTTGCATAGAACTGAACTAAATTTTTTGTGTATGATTATTTTGGGTATGGCAAGCAGGTCCTCCCTGAATTTCAAAAAATTGAACAGAAGAAAATTGTACAGAATTGAACCGAATTTTTGTGTATATTCTTGGCTATGGCTAGCAGATCTTCCTTGAATTTCAAAAGGAGCATTGTGATAGTGCTTTTTGTATTCTCTTGATTTTATTCAAGATAGTATTTTCTTGATTCTTCATAGTTCTACTGCCCATCAACTTGTGCAGAGGCAGGAACTCGCGTCCTGCTAAGCTGGCTATTTGCAAACAGTTGATGATAGCTAAATAAGGGTAAACTATTGATTTTAATAAATATCATGATCCACATTCTTTTTTTTACCATGATTAATTGTCTAAAGCAGAAATTTTAGATGAAAATCAAAGTTTGTGTAGTATTTAATTAATAATATTAAGGTATTAGCTTGTGCAACTACTTTTTGAAATATTAAAAAGTACGTATGAGATAGAACAGGGTGGCTACAGATTCTGGAAATCATGGAATCAGGGAAAAATCAGAGAAGTTTTTCAATATGGAAAAATCAGGGAAACATCAGGGAACTTTATAAAAATTTTCAAAAATCAGGGAAATTTTTCTCGATGTGAAAATATTTGTTTTCATCTTACCAATAAAATGTGATAAAAAGACATAAAGCCGTACTCTGCTGCAAGTGATATCTATTTGCATGAAATGTCCTATAACCCAAATTTTCAAAAGTTAGTTCATTTGTTATCTTTTGATAAAATTCGTCAATTTTTGCAATCTTTTGACAAAATTTGCTTGTTTTTCGTGATTTTTTGACAATATTTGAACATTTTTCACGATTTTTTGACAAAATTCGAACATTTTTCACAATCTTTTGATGAAATGTGCATGTTTTTTGCAATTTTTTATGCATTTTGTGCATTTTTCACAATATTTAAATGATATTTGCACGTTTTTTCATGATATTAAGATGAAATTTGCACATTCTTTTGCAATCTTTAAAAAGTTTGCTCGTTTAAAAAAAAAAATTAATAGATGAAATTTGCATGTTTTTGTGATCTTTTGACTAAATTCCTGCTTTTACATATACCTTTTACAAAATTCACATTTTTTTTTTTCTTCTAATGCAAGTCTTGGATGCAATTTTCTTTTTATGTGATCTTTAGGACTAATTTTGTGCTTTTCTGCTATCTTTTGACTAAACTTGTGCTTTTCAAAAATATACATTAAAATATTTAATTGCTATAAAGGACGTTAAATACTAATAAAAACATTAAAAGATCTTAATTTTTACATGTTTCGATTGAATTTACTCAATCATCATCAGAAAAAAAAAAATACAAATAAACACAAAAATGAAAAAAAAAAAAAAAAAAAAAAAAAAATTAAATTTCATTTGTAATAGTTTGTCATTTTCCATCTTTGTGTTTATTTGCATTTTCTTTTTCTGATGATGATTGAGTAAATTCAATCGAAACATGTAAAAATTAAGATCTTTTAATGTTTTTATTAGTATTTAATGTCCTTTATAGCAATTAAATATTTTAATGCATATTTTTGAAATGTTTTTAATGGACGTATATGAAAACTTCTATTTATAATTAATGTAAACTTGTGCTTTTTTCGCAAAAGTTTGAAGAAATGAGTGTTTTTTTAATATGATCTATTGACAAAATTTCATGCTTTTTCTGCGATCCTATGTCAAAATTCGCATTTTTTTTATCTGATGCTCGTAACGCCATAACTTTTGTTGCGTATCTGTGATAATTACAGATAAATCATAATACTTGGCACCTCTGCTAATTAAATGCTGTGCAATTTTTTTTTTCCTTCCAAAAGAAATATTTGCAAGCTGGATAAGAGCGTTAAGCGAGAAAGCAGCATATGTTAAAAAAATACCTTGATATGTTCTTTAACAATAAAAATCAGGGAAATCTGATGCAGAAAATCAGGGAACTTTTTTTCATAATTTCTGTAGCCACCCTGTAGAAGAAAGTTTTGGGATTGGCACATCCACACATCCAACTAGTTTTGCGTTATCATTGTATCTCATAAAAAACAAGATGAGTATGTTAAAATATTTTTGTTATTGTTATAAAAAAATATCCAAGTTTGGATTAGAGTGAGACACTCTCTTTTTTTGTCTGAATAATACTATTACCTTCTCCATAATACACAATGTTTTTATATTTGGAGTGTCATTAGCAACTATTCTTTTATTTCATTTGTATTACTATTTCAAATAGACAATCTTCATGACAGATTTCTATGGTAAATGTCTGAGAAAGAAGGCAAAATAGTTTTTATAGTGATGTATGTTAATATTTTTATTCTGTATGAAATTTGCCATGTATCAACTATCTCGTATTGAAATTTTATAGTAGTTTTAGCTTATCACTTCTCTAAAGATAACTTAGCATGATGTTGACAGTAAGGAATTGCCCATTTAAGGACTGCAAATATCTAAAATCCATAAGTTTCAGAAATCGGCTGCATTACTTATTCCAGTTCAAACTTCAAAAACATCTTAACTAGATCTAAAAGGGATCTCTTATCAGTAGATGCACCAAAGTCTGGGTGCCACAGCTTGAAATGTATATGACTATGCATTTTTGGAAATTGTTGCACATATTCATAACTATGTTTAGTATCAATTTTTACCGTATTGTACAGAAAATGTTCATCAAGTAAGCCTTTTGATGGTTGTGGCTCTCACTGTTTAAAATTTGTGAACTGTGCATCTATGTCTTCATCTGACCTTGCCTTCAAAATCTCAGCTAAGTTGAATTTAGCATGTGTAGTCTAGACATGGTATACAAATGAGTTTGCATTTTATATGATAAGGGTGAAGGTTATTAGAGAGAGTGTCATTTAGATTTTCAAGAATTAAAAAAACACTGTGCAGAACAAGTTAATACAAAATTATGCAACTACTTTAAATATTATATTGTAAGATGGAATATCTTGATCTTGCCTGTATGACATTAAATTATTATCAATAACTCAATGATACGGGTGTGATGATGTTTCTATAGTAAGGCAAATTGAAAAACAGTGTTAATTTCATTAAGAATGACTTGAGTTAATAAAAAGGGTAGAGTTACGAATAGATGTGTAGTTGAGTGTCTAAAAAGGTTGCGTTGTGAGTATTGGGATAAGAATTTATGATGTCAGTGTGGGGTTGTATTTTGTAAATATTGGCAAAAGTCATTGGCCAAGGATGTGGATATTTAAATTGCTGTTATAATGTCAACATCCTCTCCTATTATGTTTTTAATGGAGATACAACAAAGATTTTCCTATTTATTAAGATTTATCTGAAAATAAACTTACTGATATTATGAGTTAGCAATCTGTTCTGTTCCATCTTTTTCAGAGAATGTTATTTCAAGACGAAAGTTTCAAGACTGTTTCTACTTTTAATTCTACTTCAGGATTTAAAAAAAATATGTCATTTTACAAATCATGTTGCTGTAACTTGCCTCTTTTAAGCAAAATTCATTTTGCTCAATAATTTACAAATCTTTGGAAAATCTTTGTTGTAGTGCATAGCAGTGCGTTATGTGAAATTGAATATTTTCCCCATTGACATTTGCTACTAAAATCAAATACTAACCCATCAAAGGCAACTAATTTTCTTGCTGTCAACAGTTGTCTGTTTACTTATCAGTAGGTCTTCATGTTTTAATTCTGTGTTTTTTAGGTAGATTTCATATGAAATACTACCTATTGCAGTCGCTCCTATGTTGAAATTTCTGAAAACATTTTGCAGATCTACGTTGATCATGACCTCTAGACCCCAAAACTACCATCAGTAAAAAAGTTTATATATCGGTATATATCACTTTTTTATGGACACGATTACTTCTCCAATTCTGCTCAAATCTGTTTCAAACTGATACATAAAATAAAGGGGCATAAAATCTCATTCAAGTTCGGTAATGGGCAAAATTGGACCCAGAGTGTGGAAATAGGGAGGGATTTTGTGAAAACCGATAAAACGCCATAACTTCTTAAATAAAATAGATATTGAATCAGTTTATAAAGTTTGTTCTACTTCTAAGAAATAGGCCAAAAGTTTATGCATGACCATAGGCGTAACCAGCCTTTTGAACGGGTGGGTGCCCAGAATTTTTAACCTGAACATATTGGGTACAAACAATATCTTATGTAGTAAAACCTTTTAAAACGGAAACCTGTAAAACAGTTTTAATTTCCGTTTTAGACAGGTTTTTATATTAGAGTGTATAATTGTGCGATATTTCTTTTAAAAAGGGTCCAAACGCAATTTTTAAAAATAATTGTGAAAGGATCTGCTCAACTACGGCACCCCCCCCCCCCCCCCATGGTTACACGCATGATGACAGATATGTTATAAAATTAAAAATGGGCTCATAAGGAAAAAAAAAAAAAAAAAAAAAAAAAGGGGGGGGGGGTTATTTGGAAGAAAAAAAGTTGTAACTTCACCAATTCTCAAGATATCAAATCCAACTAAATTTTTTTATAAATGTTCTAAAAATTATCTAAAATTTTTGCATTTACAAGTTTTTGATAGGACCAACTTTTACCGATGAAAAAAATTAAAAACGAAAAAAAAGGGGGGGGGGGTGGAAAAAGAAAAAAATCCATAACTTCTTCAATTCTTAAGCTAGCAAATCCGATTAAATATATTTTACATCTACTCAATAATATCTACAACTTTTATATTGACGAGTTTTTTATAGGACCAATTCTTATACCAAAAATAAAGAAAAGTAGGAGTTGAAGAAAAAACTGCAAATCCAAACTGCTTATATCATGACTCATTTTTAAATTCATTTTTGATTCTAAACGCATCCAAATGGGAGGTTCTCTTATTTAAGTACTATATAATGTGACTTATTGGCCAATTTCTCGATAAAGGCAGAATATATTTTTTAAAAAAAAGCTGCCAAAAAGGCACTTTGAACTGAATTTCCCAAAGCGATTGTGATTGAAAAATTGAGGCAATACTCAAATAACAAACTGCTTATTTTATGACTCATTTTTAAACCATTTTTGCTCTCAAATGCATCCAATTGACAGTTTTTCTTATTTAGAAACTGTATAATGTGCCGTTTTGGTCAGTTTTTCGATAAAGGCAGAATATATTTCAAAAAATGCTCTCAAAGTAGCCATTTTGAGCAAAATTTCCCAAAGCAATCATGATTGAAGATTTGAGGTTGTATTCAAATAACAAATTGCTTATTTTATGACTCATTTTTAAAACCTTTTTTGCTCTAAAATGCATTCAATTGGCAGTTTTTCTTATTTAAGAACTATATAATTTACCATATTGGTCAATTTTTTCATAAAGTCAGAATATATTTTTAAAAAAATACTGTCAAAGTGGGCATTTGAGCCATATTTTGTTTAAGATGATACTGATAAAACCGGTTCTTACAGAAAAAGGAAATTAAAATTTCTTCAAAAGTGGGCAAGTAAAATTGTTAAACTGGGTTTTTCGCTAATTACATTTTATTTTTTGTTGTTGAAATGAGCACTTTACAAAATCTACCTCTGCCTATAGGCCAAGCGGACAGGGATTTTATTGTTATTTTGAATTTATCTACAAATATATTGATTGCAATAAGAGTTATTTTTCAATAATTTTCTATATTTTAAAATTAAGCAATTTTATGCAATTAACTCACAATAGAACTCAATTTATTAATGTACCAAGAATATATCAGAAGTTAAATAACAGTAAAACTTTCATAATGGAACTTTCAAATTACAGATATTTCTATTTAACTGACATTTTTTTAAAATCTCAACACCTAACCTATATATATGTACATTTTCACTTCTAAATAATAGACAAATTCTGCATTCCCTAGGTATCCATTATTCAGTTATTGTATTGTATACATCAACAGTAATTTTATGTATCAATGCAATAATTACTGTAAGAATAATAAATAAAATTTATGCAATGTATAATTGCACATAAATGTGTTATGCAGTTATGTGTTATGGTATGTGTATATACAGAAATAGTCCCTTGTACATTTGTTTAGCTCTCTTTTCATATTCTTGAAAAAACAAACGGTAGCTTAACCCCCTTCCTAACGGTGGCCTTTTACTAATTTTACAATACTTTGTTACCGGTTTTTAAAATAGAAATTTGTGCTTTATTAAATCAAGAAAATTCTCTGATTAAATAAGGCAAATTTTACAGTAAAATTTTGCTAGTAAGAATAAAAAAGGATTCTGAGCACATAAAGTAATTTTCATTACTATAAAAAGTAGTTTTTCTGACTCCTGCTCTGAAATGTATTTAAAAGAAATAAACTTTATTGTATTAATCGTCATCACAAAGTAAATTGTATTATATAAAATAATGTATGTTAACTATACTTTGAGCAGTTCCTAAAATTTTAATACAACTTGGTACGAAATTTTCGCATCACACCTAAGTTCATCCTATTGAGAAACATTACTCTGTGTTAATAAACTTAAGATGATGTGAATTTTAATTGAGTTCATTGTGTTTAATGCTGCAAATATGTAAATTAATTTAAAATCCTTTGTTTGCAGGCTGATAACTTTTCAGAAAAGGAATTTGAATTGTCAGGGGATATTTGTTCAAAGCTTGGACTTTTGTTCCAGATTCAGGTCATACTAAATTAATTTTTATTACTTTTGCATTTAAAATTCAGATTGTTTTGTTTCTTATTTAAAATATTGAAAGTTGTACTCTTATTTCTTATAATTTAGAGCAGTTTTATATTTAATAGCTTTATTTGTATATGTTATACAAGGTATTATGGGTATTAAATACAATATCAGCATTTTTTTCTTTTTTTGGGGGGGGGGGGGGCAGAACAATAATGCCATTTTATAAATAAGATATTTTATTATTAAGATACTTTACTTTAAATTAAATTTTGGCCCATGATTAGAAATATACAGGGACATCTGGGACAGAGGATGTCCTTTAGAGAAATTGATGCTTTGGTAGGGAGGCTTTTGAGAGCCTTTTTTCTTTTAAACTAACTACCTCCCTTTCTATTTTTTTTTTCCTAAAAATTTTGATATACATGTTCCGATTAATAGGAACAGGAATATTCCATACAGTCTTGGTCAAACTTATAAAGGTACTAAAAATTTTAAAGAATCATAGATTATATACAATTCTAAGTTTTAATAAACTTTATAATATGTATTTGTAATCTATCCTTGTTCATTTCTGCTTAAAAATGTATGAAATTAAATAAAATTATCACAATTTATTAGTGGTCATAATTATAAGGACACTGTTTATAAGTTCTAATAGTAGAATTTTAATAAGTAATTTAAACACATCTATTTTGGAGACATTCTGGCATGTAGTTCAATACACTTGGAAGGACAAGTTTTGTGGATATAATTGTCCACAGATTTTTTAAAGTTTTCTCGAGATACAATGCAAGAATGTTACTTGCTGTTTATGTTAAAAAAGTTCACTATTGTGATCCATTCACTCTGTTATGAGATTTGTATTGTGCAATTCATACAACCAATCAAAATGTAGAATATTGTTAATACTGAATCTTGTTTTTGTAGTTTTGAGATATGTTATGATTCATTGATTATATTGTTTGAAAATATTAATTTTTCAATTTTCAAAACACAATTTTTGACATTTGGTCTACATTTTTAAGTTTATCTTCTTAGGAAAAAAAGTAACCTTACCTTGAGTTCATGTATTTCTCCGAATCAAAACTGTGCATGTTGTAGTCACTACAAATATGTCTACTCAGATTCAAGCCTTTTATTGCAACAGTTATATTTCATTAACAGAGATGGTGAATTACATCATTTTGCTCACCAGTGGCAAATGGATTTTCTAGCAAGACGAGTGAATTTTTAATTTTTTTAAAATTGTAGGTAATAGGGACATTATCAGAATCACTTTTTTAACCTAGATAATTTAATTTTCCAAATTAGTATAGTGTAAATATGGTACTAACAAGGGCACCACCAAACATGGTGCACACAGATTTTGATGATTTCAAAATATGTTGTAGAGGTCATACCACTAATTATTCAGCTGAAAGGATTCTTTCAAATGGGCCTTGGTTTTTGAGAAATTGGGGGTCAAAGTTCAGCATATGTTTCAAATACTTATTAGTACGAGCGCCGCATGTGAATCCATGGCGTCGTGGTAACGTACGATCCTGCAATTCGAAAGGTTGCGGGTTCGAATCAGTCATCGGCGTTTATTTATTTATTTTTGTATTTTTACACGTTACAAATTTTAAGTATTTTTATTACAAAATTGCTACAGCTTTTGATATTTTCTTAATAAATTACATTTACATTTTTAAATTTTTTCATGAAAATTTTTTTTTTTCTGCAATTTTTAAACGAATATTTCTATTGACAAAACTACCAAACTAGTTTACGCCTAGAACTTTTTTTTATTAATTATTATTCGCGTTTATTTTAAGCACAATCCTGAAATAATGATTTTTTTTCCCTCTTGCTTTTTTATTTTATAGCATTCTAAATGAAAACTTGCCTTTTTTTGTATATGTATAAATAATACAAAATAATTTTCGGGTGCAATTTTTTAAACGTCTTTAGGATTAGATTATTCAAGTAATGCGTATCTTCGAAAAAAATTAATAAAATAATTTTGTTACCAGCTATCCAAGTTTTCAATTTTCTGTAAATACATTTATCTCTAAAGTTCAACATGAACATAAGTTATCATTTGCACAGATAAGAAATGACAGATTACATCTATTTTTTTATCAAATCAAAACACTCTTTCCATAATTCAACTGAAGTACGAAATAGACGATGGGACGAAGTCTCAAAATATGCTTAAAAATGAGATTCCGTTTGCCATCTCATAGGACTACGTAAATTTGTTGTTAAAATATTTTAACATCCATATTTTATCGAAAATAGAAATGTTCCCACATTGAAACTTGCACATTACTATAAAATACAGAAATATACTCGGAACTATATCTTTTAACCACTTTGCAGCCATTTTTAGAATCGGCACTAGATGGCGCCACCAAAATCCATTTAAAAAAAACAAAAATACAACAAAACAACTTTTAAATCCCAATACATGCTTTTTTATTTTATATTGTGTCTAAAAAGATATTAATTCTGAGCTAAATAAGCATATGTTTGGTATTTTGTTATATTGTTGTTACATATAAATGATACTCCGCCATTTGTTTATTTACATTCATATGGGTTTAAATCCTTTGTCGATTTTGAAACGAGAAATTATAAAAAATAATATAATTGCTTACAAACAGATAGGATGTCAAATGTGTGTCTGTGTTATGAAAAATGTACAAATATTAGATTTTCACAGAATATTCAAATTTCCATATCAAAAAAATTTTTCCTAGCAGAAGCGTGTAATTTTTTATATTCTATTTAATGAGATAAAATTTATAATACATATAAAAATACTTTTTTTTAATCGTCTGCTTTCCTCCGTAATTATCAGAATAAATGAAGATTTCTTTTTATTGGTCTTATTTTTTTCACTTTTACAAATGATGAATAAACCTTTTTACTTTTAATATATTTTTAAACATATTTATCACGAATTGAGTATTTTAGTAATATAAATTATATTAAATGCAGTATTAAATTATCTAAAAATCCAAGCACAATATTGTGTAATACACATTTGAAAAGAAAAAAAAATTACTGATTAATCTAAAAATATTAATATTTAAAGTAGTGAAGATTTTTAAATATTGAAATTTTCTTAACTTTTTCTAAATTTTAATTAAATACAAATTTTTATTTATTTATTTGTTGCAAAATGTACTTTTAGTTGAACCCTGAAGTGCAGTCAGTTCACCATAT
The DNA here is from genome assembly GCA_964019185.1 of Maratus speculifer. Lineage (NCBI taxonomy): Eukaryota > Metazoa > Arthropoda > Arachnida > Araneae > Salticidae > Maratus > Maratus speculifer. The sequence continues at coordinate 177,597,250 of OZ025295.1, read as the reverse complement.
TTTGAAAAAATAATAATAAAAAAATGTTGACAAAGTAAACTGTCCTCTTCAGAAAATATCAAAAGGTTCAAAGCTGTAGAATTTTCAATTCTGCTTATAATTTGCGAAGTGTAAAAAAGCATAAAAGTAAGTAAAAGGCCGAGGACTGATTCAAAACCGCAACCTTTCGACTTGCAGGCTCGTACGTTACTACGACGCCACTGATTCACATGCGTCGCTCGTACTAATAAGTATTTGAAATATACTTTGAACTTTGACCCCCAATTTCTCAAAAACTAAGGCCCATTTGAAAGAATCCTTTCAGCTGAATAATTAGTGGTATGACCCCTACAACATACTTTGAAATCTTAAAAATCTGTGTGCACCATGTTTGGTGGTGCCCTTGTAAGTTCTATCTTTATTAAGCTTGCCTTTGTTGTATATATTTCTTAATATTATAGAAAAGAAGAATTATGAAAATGCATTTTAGTAATAATAATTTCTTCTGTAATCGCATGTGATTTTGTCGCAACTATTTTTAATGGCGTATGTGTTGATCTTTCAGGCTGGTGAAATAAATCCTTGGCTGGTAAGGTTTTTGAAAAATTCCTTACCTCTTATCATTAATTTATAAACTGTGTTATTATTTTTATCTTTGGACTGTATCTCCATTTGGATTATAAAATTGTTTGTCACATGACTATCCAAACCAAATATGATTATCTCATCAAATGACTATTTTTGGTCAATATTAAAATCAATTATATATTTATAACACGATTACTCATATTTTGTGAGAAAATCTATATCCAAAAATGTATAATTCTTAGATATTGCTTTCTAAAAGTTTGAAACATTTCACTTTTCCCTGTAAATAATAACATTCAATATTTTGAAATAAACATAATAATAATAAAAAAAAATTAAAGCCTTTTAAAAATTACTCAATATTGTACAAAAAATTTTATTGCAATATTTATTTTAACGTAATTTTTTAATATAATGTAATATTTTGGCATAAATGCAGGGTGTCGTAACTCAAGGTACTAGTGTGTATCATAAAATCTTATTTAACTTATCAGTCCTACATTCCTACTTAACTTCTGATCATCAAAAGTATTATCTGTCTCATACAAGTTGTATTTTAATAAATTAGTGCATAATTTTTGGAAATTGTTACATTGAAAATAATTACAATGTAATATTAAATTGCCTGTAGCCACAATTATCAAAAGTTGCTGAATCTTTTTAGCCTAAATTCTTTGCTTTATATTATCAACAAAAACATGTTTTATGCTGTTAGAAATATTTTATTTTTTTAAACATTGCATGAAAAGCTTTGGGCCTACAATGGAAAATTTTTATTTTAGGATGATCATCTTGATACCTTTGGAGATCCTGAAATCACAGGCAAAGTTGGAACTGACATAGGAGATGGGAAGTGCACTTGGTTTTCTGCTTCTTTCTTTGAATGTGCCCCAGAACATATGAAAAAAGCTATGATTGTAAGTTTTGCAAAATCATTGCAATAAAAGAAAAAATAAATAAATAACTAAGGTTTCTTTAACAAAAGACTTATTTGCTTAGCATGCATTTATTTATTTTTAATTTCTGTCATACTCATTAAAAAAAAGTATTGAATTTGTAAAAATTTTACATTTTCTAGTTTTTCTACATTTTGAGTTGTTTTGAATACACAATTTTGCTACATTTGAGCTGTCTGTCTGTGCATTACTGTTATTGATGTTGATTGGATATCAACATATACTCTCATTTCTCAATAATGGCATTGTTATGTCATGTTTTAAAAAATGCTTTATTATTCTTCCTTTATAAATATTTAAAAAATATGTTAGTTTTTTGTAGGTAGACTAGCATTAGCATAAATTAAAGTGGTATGCTGTAATCATCACAAAGCTTTTTTCTGTATCATTCTAATATATTAATTTAAATAATTCTGCTATGCACTTGATATGTTGGGGTAACAGCACACCGGCAATAACACCATGCATCATAATAACAAATATTAATGTGAAGCATGCTGCTAAATTCCATTATGTTTTGAGGGCAATTGAAGCTGATTTGTTCTTTAGAAAAACAACTGTGATTGCATTTATTACAGACACAACAGATGAATTGAAAGCTTCTATTTTCTTTTGGTCTTACTTTTCTTCAATTTCAGCATGTTATTGTTTCAAAAATGTACACCCTTTTTAAATTTTTTTGATTATTTTGAAAATAAATGAGAAAATTCTTTGTTATGTTGAGAGATTCTTCTGACAGTGCAAATTTTGCACCAAAATAAAATTGTAAGTGCATATGCATATTTTCTAAGGATGTAAAAGTATATTGTTACCTCCTTGTGACTTAATTACTATTATTATCAACTGGTTTGTTTCATGGTTTTTAAATTTAATTACAAATATAGAACATTTTTGGTACATCCTTTATAGTCAATTATTTGAAAAATGCATATTCTTACATCAATCTATACTAGTGCATTTCTTTGTATTTAACATAGTTACATTGATCAGTAAATAAAAGAAACTCACAGAGAAACAGTGTCAACTGTTCAGTATTCAAAGGATGAATTATCAAGTAATTCATTTGCAACTAGATTTTTTTTTATATTCATACTTGCCAACCTCTGTTTTTAATTAAAATAAAAATACTTTGAACCAGAAATATGTTTAATCAAATGTATCTTGCATTAAATATCACAGTCTTTTGAAATTCACAATCAATTTAATTTTATCCGTTATATAAATTTCTGATTCAAAGTATGTTTCTTTAATTTAAAAAAAAAACAAAAGATCAGCATGTATATTGTTGTTTTTGTTAAATAGATTAAAATGTTATTCAACCCAGGTGAAGCCTTTTTAAAATGTAAAAGATCAACTCATTTAATATTATATTTTTTAAATTTCATCTGTTGGGATAAAATACAGTCAAATGGCGCTTAAACGAAGTCCCTATTTAACAAAGTTTTCTTCTATTTAACAAAGTTTTCTACTGAACCTTGACTATAAATACCATCAACATGCAAATTAATCTACATATTAAGAAAAATATATTCTGTGTATTGAAGTTTATTTCACTTTCGTGCATATACAATATTCAAATGGACAAGATACTCTTGAGAAAATGTATGAAATTATTTCAGCAGACTATGAAAATGAAATTATTTATATATTTAATCATTTCTATTCAAAACAAGAAATGCTAAAAGCCTTCAATACAATAAGAAAAAGATTCCAGTTTCATGTGAATATTATAGAAAAACTGCTCAGGTGTTTACAGAAATGCGAGAATTTTTATGAACAATATATATTTTATAAGAAATCTGTACAAAGTAATAATAGACTTTTTTAAAGTTAAAGAATTGAAATACTGAGAAAAGTTATGCTATGCTTCAATTTTTGTTTACCACTCTTTATTATGGACTTTTTAAAAATTTTCTCATATGTTTACATTGCATTAAAAAAGTTATTACCCGAATTAAAATACATTTTCCCAGTATTTTCATTTTATGCATGCATAGTTTATTTTACAAATTTCATGAATTTGAGTTGATTCCTGTTTAATGAATTTTCTTCATAACAAAGTGTATAAGTGTAATGAGGAGACTTTGTTAAATGGAAGTATCAGCATATATTAAGAACTTATGCGAGTGCCTTTATCTGTTTAGCATTAGTTTGAAATAAGTAGAAGCCTCTAAACTTTTCCGTAGTCTTTGTTTTTAATTATAACATGTTATGAATGAATATTCATTAATTGCATAATCTTGTATAAAAAAAATTTTCATATTCTTGATTATTAATTTTTTTATTGCTAGGAAAATTATGGAGTAAATACCAAAGATTCTGTTTTGAAGATTATGAAAATGTATGAGGAGTTGCATTTAGAACAGAAATTTTTTAAATGTCAACAGTCACTTACAGATGAAATAAACTTCATGATTGAAAATCTTTCAAAAGTATCTTTACAAACTCTATTTTACTCATTGTTAAAAAAGCTACATCATCGAAAGAAATGAGTGTACCTGTCTCTATTTGCATATGAATGGGCATTTTTTTAACTTTATATAATAATCTTAACGAATCTTTAATAGTAAATCAGTATTGCTTAAATCATGAACACTGTTGGGAACCAACTTTGTATTGCATTGTCTTGATAATAGTATAGTCAAGCCCCCTTATAATGAACTCTCAAGATTCTGTGAAAACATTTATGGGAAAATTCTTCTTAAATTTTAGCATAAGACATATTTTAATGTTGCTTACAATTTAATTTAATAAACTAATATGTCACAACGTTTAAAATTCTTAGAAATTAAATTTAGACATGGATAAATATCAGCTCTGTTTTTTACATTTGTCCATAATCTGTTACAAGAAATTCAAAACTGAAAAACAGAATCCTTTATCATGGAGCTTTAAATTGCATGTCTTTTGGGATTTTTTTATGTACTGGCAAACATTTTCCTGTAATCATCTTTGAATATGGTAAAATGTAAAAATGTAATTCCTCAGTATAAGAATGGCAGATTTTCTACTTTCAGTAATTGCATGAAAGGATTGCATGCACATTCTGGCAAGCACATATCATGTATGCAAGACCTTTATTCTCTGAACTGATTTCACTTTTGGGAAAATTTTTGAGTAGTAGTAAATTTTACTTTATGTACTTAAATGATTCTAATTTTACTAGTAAAAACTTATAATTGCTTTCTCTTATCATAAAAGAACAACTTTTAGTCATAATATAAGACATAGAAATCATTTAGCCCATTTTAATTCGATTATGCCTAATACTTGGGGAAAAAATTCAATCTTGCTTAGGTTTGCTTCTTGCAGCCATGGCACACATACATCATCATTTCACTTAAAAGGTGAGAAAGGTTATCAATTGTTCATTGTTATGTAAAACAATTAAAGTTTTTTTTATTTTATCTCACCATTGACAGTTTCTATGCTATACAATGAAAATTTGAATATTTAACCTTCCTACCCTGTTGAAAAAAAAGTTATGTTTTACCTGAATGGGTCGATTAGACCCAGTTTACTTGTTTTTATTTATTCTACCTCAAAACAAGTATTTTCAACTAGCTTTATTTTAGATATTATTTTTGTATTCACTATTAGAGACTAACATATTTTATAACCCCCCCCCCTCCCTCTCTTACTTTAACCGCACCCCCCCCCCCCTCTTCCTTGCAATGCCTTGTTTGTATAAGCAATAATTTGGAAAATAATAATAATAAATGTACCTTAGAAATTTGTTTTATTTCCATTGTTTTGATACGTTTTTTTATGATAAACAAGATTTACAGTACACATTTACATGCCCCTGGCAAAGAAGAGATAAGCATGAAGTACATCTCGTCTGTGTTTTTCAGTCTCTCTTTGGACCACATTCTTTACATCTTCCATGTTTAGCTGAACTAATACTTTCTTTTTTTTTCACCTGCTGCGTTAGCCAATTGCTTCTTTATGGTTACTCGGATATTTTGTTTCATCCTAATATCTCTGTGAGGTTCGGTCAGCTGTTTCCCAAGTTCCTTTAGAAAAAGCCACCTTTTGTATAGTTTGTTTCGATTGCAAGAAGGATTTACATGCATAAAAACAACAAATGCATTTATTGCAGCTAGATCAATTAAATTGTAAAATAAACACACAGGCCATCGCCTAGTGCCTCTTTTGCATGTATATGCAGCAGCTAATTTATCAGTAGTATCTATTCCACCTTTAGTTTCATAATAATATAAAATTATTTCCGGTTTCTTTTCTTTCTCATTTGAAACTTTGGCCTCATGATGCATAGTTGAAAGGAGGATTACAGATTTTTTTTTTTTCGGCACATACGAGACAAGTGTCATATCTTTTTGAAACCCGAATAATGAAGAAAATATTTCTCGCTCATGTGATGATTGAAACTCAAAATCTTCTCTTTATTTTTTCTAAGAGCACCAATAATAGTTAATTTTTTCCCCAATAATTCTTGAGCAAGAATATAATCCGTGAAAAAATTATCGACCGTAATATTTTAGATTGTACCCTCAATAGAATTTCCTAGGCACAACACAACATTTCTACCTTGATATTTTTCTCTCTCACTATCTGAAGGCTTTCCAGTATAGATCTCAGCTGCGCAAACATAAGCTGGGGGGGGGGGGGGGGGGTAACTAAGATTCATCTAAAGGGCATTTATTTCTTTCCCTAACATGCAATTTTTGAACAAATATCTATCAATTTCCTCGAAAATAATCCCTTTTGACCCTGATGGTAGAAAGGGGGGGGGGTGATCCAAAGGTGGCACAACCCCTGAATATGAAAAAAATATATAAAATAAATATCAAATTCAATAAATATAAATTATGAATAAGTACATACCGTTCTTTTGATGTAAGTGGAGGGGATTTACACCATTCAGTTTTGTTGCGACTAATAAAGCAGGATGGAGACGCCACTGTTTCATCTTCTGTATCGGAAATATCTGTTTTCTCTTCCTTCTCTTCGATGGACAAATGATCCGATTCATCTGTTTCAATCAAATCATTATCACTCCCTTCTTCAGATTCATCACTAGGTAACTCTTGCCAAAGCTTTCTAATTTCATAATCAGTAAGACCGCGCTTATTACGTGCCATATTGCATAAAAAATGGTGAAACACTCCAACACAAGAAAAACATTACTTTAGAATATTAGAATAGTAGTGCCATCTAGCGATCATTATTCGAAATACACACTATCTAATTGTTTTCCATGCATTTATATGCGATTAGTGATATGGGTCGATTAGACCCATTCAGGTAAAATGTGACTTTTTTTATTTTGGCTAAAAAAAATAATTTCAGAAGTCTGTAAAAATTATAAACTGAAGATATTTATCTGTTTGAGGAATACTTAAAATATAAGAGCTCTTAGTTAAAACCCGACGGAGCTATTATGAAATAAGTAATAGAAATGGGTCGATTAGACCCATTCAGGTAGAAAGGTTAATGCATATTTAATATTTTCAAGTATAATTTCACTGCTGAAAATAAATTGGAAATTTTTAAAAAAAAAATTAAAATTAGAAATAAAAAATTTCCTAGATATTCAGAGAAAAGAATGAAAAAATCTGGACAAAAAAAAACTAGTCGTTGGGGGCCACCGTAATACTTACCCATCATGGATATGTATATGAAAATAAAACATGTGAAAACTATTTATACAATGCATTGCAAATCGTAAACAAAATTTAAATATTGTTAATATACATAGTAATGCTCTATTAAAGAACTGCTGATTACCGATATTGACAAATTATATAAAACGCCAAACTACTCAAGTAGTAGCGAACTGCGTAAAAGAAACATCCTTATAACTCTAAAAATAATAACTCTATTAACTAACAATTAACTCCATCAGATTAAACGTCTCATTTCCAATTAAAATATACCTCTGAATTGAAATTTCAACGAAATACAGGGTCATGAAAAATCGAAGAATGTGGAAAACAGGATTACAAATATCTCGGCAACTAATAATCCGATTGACTTTGTTCTATATGCAAAATGTGTGTTATTTTATTGCCTTTTACGTCCATTCCTTAGAACAAAAAAATTCGAAAATTTTTATATACCTTTCATCAGAACGAATTTTTCGAGAGTCCGAAAAAAATAGTTCCGAATAATCGAGGTTGCTGATATTAAATAGGGTTCCTCCCATTCTTACATACTAACTGCATACAAAATTTCAAGTCTCTATCTCAATTCGTTCGGGAGATAGAGCGTTTACAGACAGACAGACGGCAAAATTTTTTTTCTAAAAATATGTTTTTCGGAATCTCCACTATCTAAAACGTGTAAATCCGTCAAAAAAATTTTTCCGATTTTCAAAACGATTGCAAGACTTACCCTATACTACATATGATGGGTAAGTAAAAGGGAATTTATTAAATGGAAATTTTATTTAATTCAGAATGTCTCCGTATCGAAGATTCTGCAAAAAGTTTACTATTTAGAAATAAATAGTTAAATGTAAATCTTACATTAAAAAAAAAAAAAAAAAAAAAAAAGTTTTTCATTGTTTTTGTAATTTAGAATTATATTGCAAATGTTTCTTCTTAGTTAAATGTTTGTTCAATATTGGTAGTATTATATCAAGATGTTACCAATGCTAATGCCAATGTTTTCTTTTTCAGTACAGTAAAATCTGTCTAGAATAATATTGAAAAAAAAGAGAAAAAATATATAATTTTTATGCATAGTAAACTTCTGATTGTCTGTCACCCACTGTACCCACAGTGTGGCAGATAACTGACACTCAAAGACCTTTACTAAAATTACATTTATTTTTGTCAGTTAAGAATGTTTAAGCACTTTTTTAATCTTTTGTGTACATTTGTTAATGAAAAGTATAATTGATAATAAGAAATCGATTCGAGACACATTTAGAATTTTACAGAATAAATTTGCAGTATCAGTTTTGATCCAAAATATTCCATTATACATTTTTATTTGTGTTTTGCTTGCATTTTTACTGCAGCAAGATTGATTCTATGTAATAAAAGTACTTGGGTTACATCTGCTTCTTTTTGAATCTCAAAATACTTCATGCACATAAAGAGTGCATTGTCTGCACTTCTGCATGACTTACTCTTGAATATTCATTCCTGGATTCATCATATTCATCACCTTCAGATTTCTTTGGATTCAAAATATTTTGAATAATTTTGTCACATATTAATTCTTCATAACCAAGCATTTTTCTCAGAATAGTGTGCCCTCTGATTTTACTGAGTTTAATCCGCATTTGAATTTTCGTAATTGGTTTCTTATAAAAAAAAAAAAAAAAAAAATATTCAGAAAAGAGGGTGGTGATTCATAGAGTGATGGATAAGTAGAAGTTTATTATACTGTCAAGTTTAAATGACTTATTGTTATTGAAAACTAATATATTCATGTATACAAGAGTTATTTAAACTGTATGATAATTCTAATAAATAAAAAAATTTATTTCAATAATTAATTATGACGAAATTTTATTGTAAATAAATATATAATAAATTTTAATTTATAACTGTTATATAAATGAATCTAAAATGAAACAAACTTTTATATACTTAATAGAATGGAAATCAACCACGAGATGCATGTAAATTTTTGTTAAATGACATTTCTAAATTCCTCTTCTGAGAAAGTTGGGCAACCAGATATTGGGAAACAAAAAAAAAAAAAAAAAAAAAAAAAAAAAAAAAATTCAAAGTTTGTGTTTTCTTTCTGTTCTGTTCTCCCTCTCTCCCATGGCTGGATATAAAATCATTTTCTTGTTTCTCATCCAAGCACCTTTTTTAGGTGCTCGGATGACCAACTTTTGAATAAAAAAAAATATTTGACATTTGTATTACAATTTTGGAATTCTTTTCCTCTAAATATAATTTTTCCTTAAACTTAAAAAAAAAAAAATCTTAATTTAAACTTCTTTTTATTAATACTTTTGTGCAGAAAATACTTTTTTTACACTTGAATTTCCAATTATTTTTTATTATGTAAAGTAGATGGAGAATGTCTTTCTGTAATTCCGATAGTTAATTAAAGCAGCTTCTTCGTCTTCTTTAAAGCTAAATTTATTGAAACCAAGATAATTTAAGATTTAATAAAAAACGAGAGCATTCAAGAAAATTGTTACAGCTTCAGATGCATTAAATTTAAAACCTAGAAGTCTAGTCACTTTAAGCAAATTTTATCACTCTCTAATATTTTTTTAATAAAAGGATTTCTAATGTTTATGTTGTATTTCAAAATCAATATATCTGTAACATTTTTTATTATAAATTACAATCAACGAAGGATTTTCTAGTAACATCCCCATCCCTTTCAAAAAAAAAAAAAAAAAAAAACTAATTTAGAAGGGTGCTTTTATTTTTTACATACTTCAAAGTTTATCCGTACAACCATGTGGCCAGTTCAAAATGGCAAAATTATCATTGTAGACAGTTTTCAGTGTATTAAATTGTAAATTGTATTGAAACTGAATTTATTCCTTAATAAATTCCATTCAAAAGCAAATAATTGCAATACTGGTTTTGCTATTAAAGGATTGTTTTGTTGTTTCTGCTCATGATAAAAAGGAGAAAAAACTCAGTAATTTGTTTTGTTTATAAATATTATATGAAAGTTATATGTACTTAATACTAAATAATATGTGCAGTAAAATAATCATAACCAAATTAACTATAGTTAATTAAACATTTGACTTACTTTATTAGGTAGTATTATTAATTAGAATTATTCTTTTATTTTTATTTATTTAGGGATATATATAATTCATGACAAGTTAACCATATTAAAGATTAGTATAGTATGGGACATACTTGCAGAGTACATTTTTATTTTATTCTTATTACAGTTTAACATCAAATTAATTGCATTGGAAATGTATAGGTATCCATGCAACATATTTTATTTAAATGCGGTCATTTAAGTCTGAAAAAGCTTCTCTTGGATCTATTAATATAAGGCCTTGGACTTGCCTCTTAGATGTTTAGAAAATTGTGTGCAAAAAAAAACCCCTAAGAAAATACTCATTATCGCATTTATTATTATTATTTCTCTGCTTTTGTCAGTTACAAGCCAAAAAAGAGAAGGAGAATAAGTGAGGCTTTGTGAAACCTATTTCTAATATTGATTTGAAATGTAGCTATGTAAGTATGGTAATGATAAAAAACACTTCTTATAATAGTAAAATTTGGAAATAAAATAATCCTGAAAAGAAGAAAAAAATCTGACTACAGCTGAGTGTCTAATTACAAAACTTGTCTATTGATGTCTATTGATTGTCAGTCTATTGATATAAAACATTTGAATCACATACATTACATTTTTGTCTTTTATCACCTGATAAATATGATGAAATGAAAGCATAAATTTTAGTCTGCATATATGTTTCATAAATCTTCTGGATTTACCTTGCTGTATGATGCCTGAATTATGACATTTTCTGAGCTGATGATTGTTCAGTGGTACCTTTGCAAAAACAAGCAGGTATTGTGACCAAATGCATGCTGTCCAACCATACTTGACGTAACTTTGTTGCTATAACAAGCTTGTTTATCTCAATTTTATTCTTTGTTATATATTTTTCCCTTAAATATTAACAAAAAATTTCATTTTTTGTTAACACATTGATTTTAGACATTTTAGAGCTTATAGGACACAATACATCTTATCCATGTCTTGTAAATTTATCTACATTGGTTGTATCAGATTGGGCATAATCTATTTATCATATCATCTAATTTATGACACAAACAAAAAAGCTACAGCTCTGAAAGCAGTAGCTCTATTTGTACACAGATTATTTCAGTATCCATTGGGTTCCGTTAATATGTATTTTAGAAAGAGGAAAATAATGTTGCTTTATTGTTTTTAATCTTTTCAAAATTTTTCTTTTTTTAACATAATATAGTTCATATTAAGATGCAGTAATCCTATAAAACTAATTATGTTAATGTGACACATACTTTAATGTATCTAGCATACTGGTTTTCATGATTGTATATTTATTTATGTTTATTTATATATTTTCCCCCAGCTTTCTGATAAAACCACAGTGAAAAATTTATTCTAACATTGAATTAAGCTGCAGTCATCCACATTTGTGCTAAAAGATCTATTTAAATTGTTGTTATTCGTAAAATTTCAGAATTGTATTGTACCTATTTATATCAATACTTATTATTTTTATATTTTCATATTTTTTATTATTTATTTTATTTTATATTTGTTACTTTTATTATTTATTATGATATATGTTTGTTGAGGTACTTATATTTATTTCGCATTAATGTGTGTGTGTAGGGGGAGGGGTGCTTATCCATTCACATTACATTTAAAATTTAAATATAAAATATTTTATAAGAAGATATTTTAAGATGCAATTTGCAGTTCCAGTTAGGATATGAATAACAAAAAGGGGGAAAGAAAACAATTGTCACTATCAATTAAAAATTTAGATCAATTGGAATTTTGACATGTTATGTTCCCCATTAGTTGTTGTACACCCATCAAAGTTATTTTTATGCAGTAGTGCAACCAAAATCCTCATCTGGTAGGTTTTTGTACCATTGTTACTAATGAAATGGATAATCTGGTTGTGTTACATGTCCATAAGTTAGTGTTTAGTAAATATCTGACACATAAAAACTGATGTAATGAAAAGAGCAAACAAACATAATAATTTAACATTTGTTTTTTACCCATCTTACTTTGATCTTCATACGAAAGGAATTGTATGCTTGAATCATTTTGTATGTACCTTATCAATTTTATAAGTGCTCTTGGGGGAAACTAACTTTAAAATCCCCTCCCCTTTCAGTGCCTTAAGTGCTGGGAGGGCCCAGTTCCTCTCCTTAAGATTTATCCATCAGCTATATAACAGATTTTATTGCAGTCAAATTTGATTATAATAAAATTGGAAAGATCATAAGATTTGCTTATTATAATAGAGTTCTCACAATAGTCAATAGCAAATTTTTTTTCTTGCATTTTTTTTTTTTTTTTTTTAATTTATTACTTTAGAAAAGAGATTGTTAAACAATTTTAAATATATTCATTAATATTCATTTGTAAAATATCAATACTTTGAGGGAGAAAAAAAAAAAAAACTTTTTCCACAGAAATAAAAATTATGTACAATTTAGAACATTTCATATAGAGAACTTATGGATCTTAAAGATCAAGGGATTACTTTTTCAAAAGAGATACTTTTTAAAGGCCATACTTAGAAGTCACTTTTTGGTTCATATTTAACTCCCAAAGTTAAGCGTATTTATTCAATTGCATATATTAAAACTTCTGCATATTTGTGAAAAGCAAAACAAGTTCTATTCATGAATGATTGATAATACAGTAGAACCCCACTAATTCGGACCCCATTAATTCGGATCTCCAGATAATCTGGATCGGTTTGGTCAATTTTTTCTTTTCATGTTTGAGAAGCAATTGGCTAATTTCCATAACACTAACTTGTTTCATTGTCGTATTCTGAATTTTTTTTTTTTTTTTTTTTTTTTTTTTTTTTTTTTTTTTTCTGAAATCTTTTCGGAAGAATACCTTAAGCTTTCTTATTTAAACTCTTTAATGTTATCTTTCAAACAAACAACTATGTAAGTTTGGCAATTCCAATTTTCCAAATTTTCTATTTAAAGCACTTAGAAATGTCATAAGAATAAATTTTTACTTAGAACATTGCAAGAAAGCAAGGTAAAATAGTCCCTATAACACCCATTGTCTGATAAGGATCGCATTCTGATCTTTTTCAGCCCTTAGGTCTGCTTTCTTGTTATTGAGACAAAACGCTTCTACAATATCACAATCACTTGCAGAAAATTATTTATATTTATAAAGCATGACTGTATGGCTCGCAAAAGGTATAAAAAACCGGCATAGCAGAAAATTACAAACTTTTTTATTACAAAGTAAACATTTTTACTGTCTGTAAGTCAACAAGTTTAACATAAAGGTGGTTTTCTGTAAGTATGTTTTGTTTTATTTCACTTTTTTCTAATTCCCCGGATAATCTGGATTTTCGATAATTTGGATTTTCGATAAAATTTCAATAAAATTTCGATAATTTCGATAATTTGGATTTTTGATAATATGTACCTTATCAATTTTATAAGTGCTCTAGGGGTCTGGTCCCAATTAATCTGAATTGTCAGGGTTTATGATCTGGGTTAATGATCTAAGTTTTAATTGTTGAAAAGAGGTAATAATTTATGTTAAAAAAAAATTTCCACATTAGGAACAATTATTTCTTTTATTTACTGTATTAATCTACAAAACTGAAATATAGTTGAAAATTCTTAATGTTAAAGGGGAAAAATTATTAAGGAGGTGACATACATTAAAATTAGGAATTTTTATTTTTTCATTTAAAAGCTTCAAATTGTGCCTGACATGAAATAATAATTTCAGATATGCATTTAGCATATTTAAAATGCTTCATATAATTTTTAAATGATTGAAAATCAGTGATTAGTTTACATTCAGCTCCTAAAAGTATGTATATTTGTTCTATATACATAAATTATTAGTGAATTATGGAAATATTTTGTGCACATTGAGTAAATTTTCTAGGCTTTTATTTCTTTATATTGCATTTGGTAATAAGTTTGATACTTAGTTATTTTTAACTTTTTACTACAAAATTAGTTTTTCTTCCAATCCAAAAATAGTTAGAAATCTTTCTAAATTAGTATGTGATTCGCAGTGCATATACCTTGATATTTAAAAATTCTCATATATTCAGATAAGTACAGTAAAACCTCCCTAAATCGACCATCTTCCATTCCAATAAAAATTGGTTGCTCCAAGAGGTGGTATCTTAATGCAGGTCATGTTTAAATTTAAGTTTTAATTGTTGAAAAGAGGTAATAATTTATGTTAAAAATTATTTTCCACATTATGAACAAATTAAAATTTTTAAGTACCAAGTTAGAAGTTGATTGCACTTGTTAATTACTGCAGAATTTAAAAAATGAATATTTTTGACATTTTCTTTGACTTTGTCGTTTTATCTTTTATAACTTTTATTTCGAAGTTCTTTCAAAGCTCAATAAATGCATGCAATTTTTTTATTGACTGGGAGCAAATAATGACGATTTTATTGCTTTATCTATTTCTTTGACAGTTTCCTAATATAATCGGGCAGGTGAGTTTATTGACCATCATTCTTAATTCGTCATCAGAGTTAAATTCATTGTCTAAAAAAGTACAAAAAGGTTTAAATTATTCCAAAATTACAAAAAAAAAAAATCTAAACTTAATTTAGATATTTGATGAATGATGTTCTCTCCCTAGAATTATTATTCCAATAAAAGTTTTTTCAAGCGACCAGGAAAAAATGGAATTTAATTTTCTTTAAAAAAAAAAACTGATTCATTATGGAGGGATTTCAACTGAGATGGTCTCTGAATAGAGGTAAAATTAGTATTAAGTGTATGGGAATAAATTTCATTCCATGAAAAATAGGTCATTTAAACAGGTGCTTGCACATCAAGGTTTCACTGTATGTGTATATCTTTTACATTCTAATGAAAGTATAGCTATCTTTGTTCTGTGTAATCTCTAAGCTAAAAGAAAAAATTGAAGTTTTATTTTTTGATATCCTTGATAGATATCTAAGTTAGAATTAATTTTTACATTAATATTTTTTTATGGGATTTTTTTTCTTTTATTCATTGTATCATAAGCATCTAAAATTTCTGTTAGATCAAACCAATGAACATGTGCTCAGTATTAAGTAAATATTGTATTTATTGGTAATAAGCAGAAAAGTAGCAATTTATAAATTTACTATGAAGCTATTCTTGTAAAAAATGTATTTTATGTTTAATATTATGTCAATTCATGATTAAAAATATATTTTACATTAGTAATGCTTGATATCTATTTGAAATTTTTGCAATGTTTATTTTACTTTTTCCTAAATTTGATGATACTTTTTTGCCTATTGCCATGCATTTATTATTGTTGCATTTGAAAATAAAAGTACTGTAATTTGTGTTATTTTATAAGCATCAATACTATATTTCAGATTTGTATAATGCATTATTAGTAATGCAAAAATACCCTAATTTTGTTGGAATTATTTGATTTATTCCAAATATTTTAGTATGAGTAAATATTGAAATGACAATATTGTCTTGAATATGTCCAAATTATAAATGTCTCAATATTTGCAGTATATTCAACAAATTACTCTAATATTGTGTGTAATCCTTTCTGGCACACTGTGCCTGTTCTGGGATATTTAATTTTAATTCCAAACTTCGAGTCAGCACCAATAATGTTTTAGTAAAATTTTGATTTTACAATAAAAGCTTAAATTAAGGATTTCAAAATGTCTAAAAAATTTGTTTATGAATTCCGGTGTTAGTCTATAAAATTTTTTATTTTATTAACAAATTTTGCCTGTGCCAGAAAGGGTCAAGACAAGATAAAAGCATTGATTTGTTGAATTTTAGATTTAAATAATTAAATTGTAAAGTATATTTACTTTTAAACTTAGTCTTTTATTTTTTTACATTTGTCTTTTATTTCATTTTTTATTTGTCGAAATAACTATTAGAGTAGATGCTCAATTTTACAAACTCGAGCAGACTCATATAATGTGTTTGTAAAATCGAAAGTTGGAAGTAACATTAGCTCAATGGGATGATTGTTGAGAACAAACAGTATATGAGTTTGTAAAAACAAAGAGTTTGTCAAATCGAGCGTCAACTGAATAATATCATAGATTTCTCCTATCAATTTTTTAAATGCTGATAGATATAAAGAACCAGTGTGAGGAAAAAAAGTGGCTTTAAGTGCTGCAAGAACTTTATGCATTTATTTATTCTTCATTTATGTTATTATTAATGTTTTCAAAGGGAGAGTTTTTTAACATTTTCTAGTTTGGATTTAAAATTTATGTGTATTATTTCAATGCAATTCCAGCGGCAATGCAATGACAATGCAATTCCGGTGGCAATGCAATGCCAATGCAATTCTGGAACTGATGTAATGGAGTATATTTTACATATCCCCCCCCCCCCTTTTTTTTTTTTTCAAAAAAAAAAAAGTATGGAATGTAAATTTTATCTTTTATAATTTGATTTGTTTTTATTTATTTATGCTTGAGTAATAAGTAATTCCCATATTGAATGTATTATGTTTTTCTGTTGAAATTGTAATGTATTGTGTGTTTCATACATATGAGTATGTATCAAAGAAAATTTTTTTAATGTTTTTGTAATGTATGTATTACATTACTGTATTAATATACTTGTTGTTTTTAATTATTTTTTTATATTTAGATTATATTTTTTTAATAAACAAAATAAACTAATTTTACTAAATCTGACTGTGTTTGAATAATATTAAATCACTTGAATTAAACTTGGTAAGTAAAGTTCATTTAATAAGATGCAACCTCTGGAAACAGCCTGTATGTGGTGAAATCTTGCTCACAGTGGAAATTTCACATAAAAAAAGTACAACTTTATTATTAGAGATTGATTAAAAAATTGGTTTTGTTTTTCAACCCAAAATTCGAATTTCATCAAAAATTCGATTGAACCAAAATTATATGTATTCCAAAAACCTTGTTTGTTCTTTTGGAAATTTTCAACATGACTCATTAATTCGAGCTGTATCCGTGCAAATAAGACAATCATTGTTTATTGCTATGGACTTTTCTGTTTTTCATTATCTGTTATAGCTGAATCAAGACTTGATTGTAAAATATAATGCAAGTAATATACAGGGTTATTCTAAATGATGGATCCATTTTCAAAAAATTGTGTTTATTAAAGTACAAATCAAAAGTGAACAATTTTTATGCTAATAAAATAGGAAATTTCAGAGTTTTTTTTTTTTTTTTTTTTTTTTAAGATATTAAAAATGTTTAATGTGTCCACCGTTTGCTGTATAGCAAATATCTGTGCAATAGCCAAACTTGTCCCACACACAAGAAAGCATATCTGCTGCTACTGAGTGCATGGCAGCAAAAAATCGTTACCTTTTCCAGTTGCTTCAGGAACCATTTGCTTTGAAAGCCATGCCCTGAGTAACAGCAGATATGCTTTCTCGTGTGTGGGACAAGTTTGGCTATCGCATAGATGTTTGCCGTGCAGCAAATGATGGACACATTAAACATTTATAATGTTTTAAAAAGCCTTGAAATTTTCTCTTTTCATTGGTACAAAGATTGTTCATTTTGGATTTGTACTTTAATAAATAAATTTTTTTGCAAATGGACCCATCATTTAGAATAACTCTGTTGTCATTACTAAATTTTCAAGACTTTTTCACATGCGCATTAAAAGCTGCAGGTTTAATTGTATAGATATTTTTTTATTTGAAACCTCAAAAGTGTTTCTAATACTCTTAGAGAAATTTCTAGCATAGCACAGGAACACTTTCAAAAATAATTTTAAAAGATAAATAAAATTTAATAAAAAATTTTTTTTTGCAAGTCTATCCATCATTTAGAATAACCCTGTTGTCATTACTAAATTTTCAAGACTTCTTCACATGTTCATTAAAAGCTGCAAACTTAATTGTAAGAGATAATTTTTAATTTGAAACCTCAAAAGTGTTTCTAATAATCTTTGAGAAATTTCTAGTGTAGTACAGGAACATTTAAAAAAATAATTTTAAATGATAAATTGGGGTATGCAAATTAACCTTATATTTAATTTAAATGTAATTTGTATGATTAGAAAATCCTTCTGTGGCATTGATGAATTAATTACATTTAATTTTATATGAAAATAAATATTTTTGGTCAGAGAACAGAGAGTCATCTTGGGCCTTACTCCATTATTTAGCAGAAAAAAAATTCTTGGTCATTTTTGTTTTTGGTCTTAAAAATCTGATTTATTCGATCTTAATAATTACAATAGACGATGCATCTACTAAAAGTAACAATTCAGAAACTGCATGTCAAGCATAGCAAATGAGATGCTTTTGTACTATAACAAATTTTTTAAAATATTCAGATCTTGGTGTAATAGTATACAATACTTAAAATACAGTATAGTAGATTAATTTTGAAACACGATTATTCAATCAGTAAATTAATTATAACAGGAGTAATTTTTCCATTTTTTATTTTTGGGTGAAAAAAGTCCGGACCAGGATTCGAACCAGGGATGTATTGGCTGAAGACGCCAATGCTCTACCAACTGAGCTATCCCAGACACGAATACTGGAGGATTATTTCACCCAAAGTCCTCTAGTGTTCGTGTCCGGGATAGCTCAGTTGGTAGAGCATTGGCGTCTTCAGCCAATACATCCCTGGTTCGAATCCTGGCCCGGACTTTTTTCATTCACAAATAAAAAATGAAAAATGGAAAAATTACTTCTGTTATACAGTATAAGTAGCCGAAATTTTTTGTGTGTCCTTGTAAATACTGTTTTCTATTATACAGGAAGTAACTTGTAGTAAATTTCAGCAGCATATATCAATTTCATATAATGTGAAATAGCTTAATAGTATTAAAACACACCCCAAACAATGTTTCCACCTATACCATTATGTAATGAAATACTTTTGTGTGGGCCTGTAAATGAATAACAAATATTCTTTGAACAGCTAGTCGTACAGAATGTATATTGTAGTACATACTTCATAGATGCATATCAATTTTTTTATCTTTGAAAGAATGTAGCATCATTACGATGCACCTGAAACTATTTTTTCCCACTGCCATAACGTAACAAAATACTTCTGATTGTCCCTGTCATTAAACTATCCATCCGATTTCCATAAAATTTAGCAGCATAATTGCTTAAATAAATATAAATATTATATTAAATAAATAAAATTTCAAACAATTCGGCTGGTTAGTTTTTACTTTGTAATATACGGATGGACGGACTGACTGAGTGACAACTATAGGTACTTCATATTTACATAATTACGAACACACCTAAAACCTTCTATAAAATGGACTTTCCCCTCCTTGTCTCTTGCAGTTCTTAACAGTTTCTACTGTATGTAAAATTTGTCTTTTTTCAACTACTTCTTATTTTACAATTTTTAATCTTATCCTTAATTATTCCAATAGAATCTTGACTAGTCTGGTTTGACTGTCAAGGTGACCATTTTATTATACAGTAAAATTCCAGTTATCCAAACTTCAATCATACAGATCACTATCATAAAGAAAAGTTTTTTTTTAATTTAAACCAAATGTATTATTTATAAAAATATAATTTCTTTGAATTTTTTATTTAAATATGTTTCCTCTATATCATATCCTCTCTTTTATTCTCACTATTAGAGTAATTGAATTGAAATCATTATAGACATTTCATTAAAAAAGATAAAAAATATATTAATATTTTCAAAACTCTCTTGAAATTTCAAGAGTTATTGTAACATCCATTCTCCATGGCTTAATATTTCTAAAAATATTATTATTACTACTATTACTAATAATAATAATTGCTCATAACAAAATTTTAATTAAAAATTTTGTTATTGCATTTGATTTAATAATGATTAAAGATTAAAAGCAAGCTGCAACTGATTAAAATTCAATTGCAATTAGATTCAATTGCAAATAATATAATTTAGTCCTATACCACAATTAATCGCAATAAAAATACACTACTGGCCATTAAAATTGTCCCACCATGAAGGCGACATGCTACAGACATGAAATTTAGACGACAGGAAGAAGATATTACAGTATGCAATTGATTAGCTTTTCAGCACATTCTGACAAATCAGGTGCCGGTAGCAACACCTACAATGTGTTTAAATGAAGAAATTGTTCAGCCGGTTTTTCGCACGAAAATTTCATTTGAGCGTTGTTGACTGGTGAAAAATTGTTATGATGCCTCGTGTAAGGAGGAGAAATGCGTACCAGCATGTTTCTGGCATTTATAAAGGTCTAATTGTAGCTTACCGGGATTGCAGTTTATCGTATTGCAGTATTACTGCTCGCGTTGGTCGAGATCCAATGACTGTTCGCAAAATATAGAATCGATGGATTCAGGACGGTAATACAGAAAGCCATATGGGATCATAATGGCCCACTATTACTAGCAGCCGAGAAGACAAGCA
Source organism: Maratus speculifer (assembly GCA_964019185.1). NCBI lineage: Eukaryota > Metazoa > Arthropoda > Arachnida > Araneae > Salticidae > Maratus > Maratus speculifer. The sequence continues at coordinate 177,576,664 of OZ025295.1, read as the reverse complement.
TGTTATCCGTATGGATGTAATGGATCGTGCAACCACATCACAAGCCCTGAGTCAAGAAATTGGGTCATTTGCAAAACAAAAAGTGTCTGAACGAACAGTTCGATGACATTTGCCGAAGCATAGACTCTCAGCTGCGAGAACAAGGCTGCGACATTCCTTGACGCTGCGTCATAGACAACAGTGCCTTCAATGATGTGATCAATGACGAACCTGGGTACACGAATGGCGTGGCATCATTTTTTCAGATGAATCCAGGTTCTGCTTACAACATCATGATGGTCACATCCGTTTTGGATGCATCATGGGGTACACACATTAATAGCGTGCATTCATCATCAAACACTGGCCCATCACCAGCAGAGTTTCCCCCAGGTTTTAAAAGGGGCAGGGCGCTACTGTTCTGAAAAGGGCACTTTTTACATTTTTCAGGGCACTTTTTACATTTTTCAGGGCACTTTTTTTATTTTTAAGGGCACTTTTATAGAGTTGAATCTATAAACTAGAGGTTAAAAAATCGTGCAAAAACAGAAATTTGATCAAAAAATCGAGAATTCATTGTATACGTGACTCGGTCATCTCTTGTTCGCATTGACAGCACTTTGAACAGTGCACGTTACATTTCTGATATTTTATGCCCAGTGGCTCTACCCTTTATTCGAGACCTACTAAACCCTATGTTTCAGCAGGATAATGCCCGACTGCATGTTTCCGGTATTGTTCAGACCTTCCTTGATACGGAAAATGTTCCGCTGTTGCCTTGGCCAGCATGTTCCCCAGATCTCTCACCAATAGAAAACGTCTGGTTAATGGTTGCCTAGTGACTGGCTCGTAACCATACGCTAGTCACTACAGTGGATGAACTGTAGCAAGGTGTTGAAGCTGCATGAGAATCTTAACTTGTACATGCCATCCAATCTCTTTTGTCTCAATGCCCTGGCACACAAGTTCTATTATTACTGCCCGAGGTGGTTGTTCTGGGTACTGATTTCTCAAGATTTATGCATGCAAATTTCCTCAAAATTTAATCACTTGTTATTTCTATCATAATATATTTGTCCAATAAATATTATTTTGTTATCAGCATTTATTCCTGGTGTAGCAATTTTAATGGCCAGTTGTGTATTTTTAATCAAATTAAGTGGGAGTTGAAGCATGCATTTAAATGAATTATGATAACATTTAATGTCATTACACATTTAGCATGACCATTTAAATTTTTATTCAATAAAAATCTACCCTCCTCTGCGCTCTTTCAGTACACAAAACTAAAAATCTTTAAAATTTTCAATTTTCATTTTTTTTTTAAAATTCTGTTCTCTTTATTTTATTTTGTCCTAGTTGTTTCTTTTTTTGCTTTAAAATCTTAATACAATGTTATCTCGAAAATTCGTCAGCTTCAAAAATCTGGCATCGAAGGCCACCTTCCTCCTTTATTTTATTCTTCCAATTTATGGGACAAAAAAAAAATAGCGATTGTTTTTACGAATTAAAAATTTCGAGATTGAAAGAGATGGGTTAGCAGACATTGAGATTGCTCAAGCTGTGCTAAATAGAGCCGTCGATAACGCTATAGTAGCAGCTCAGAGGAAGGAGGATAAGGAACTGGCAGAAGAAAATACGTCACTTGTAAAAATGTATATGTTTGACTAAAAAAATATTATGTACTTTAGAGGAACAAGACTATATTTCCGAAATCGACATTGTTTACTTATATATATAACTTGTTACTTTTACACATTTAGTTTACACAGGAAAAACTTGTGTAAACTTGAACGGCAAAAATCGAAGCAAATGAAATTGACATCGATATTTCGGAAATTATACAAGAATTGGTTTCACTGTTTATTACAATTTATGTATCGTAGAAAAAAAAAATCCTTTTTTTTTTTTTTTTTTTTCCAAGTTTTTTTACATAAATATCCCTTGTCTTTGAATTAATTATGAATAAATGCATCATTAAGAACACCAGAAGTACATTTGATATTCTTTCAAAAATCCGGTAAAATTCCGGTGCCGACAATGTCGGATTTTCGTTGTTATACTGTACGTAATTAATCAATCCTCTAAATTCTTCCTCTCTTAAATTCTATGATAACCTTTCGTCCCATTATTTGATACGTATAATTTATATATATATATTTATAATTCACAATTTTGTTACGTGAAACATGTTTTATAATTACCGACTGCGGTGAAATTGCGAAGGTTGGGGGGGGGGGGGGTGGCAGTATCCCACTCCTCGTCGAATAAAATATATTATACAGGAGTGACGGCAATACTACTTTGTGCAAGGTTGGCTTCGGATCGGTAGGTGAATAAAAGCACGTCACATTGCATTCGCCTAGGATAAACTAGATCGGTCTAAGATAAACTAGAAGGTCAGTGCCAGGGTGGTATTTAGGATCAATGAAATCAGGCTAAATTGAATTGGCCGAGAATAAACTAGATCTACCTAGGATAAACTAGTTCCAATCAATGAATAGTATGCTAAACAAGTTTATTCTATATGCGTTAGGGTAATAATGTAGCCTAGGAAAAACTAGTTTATCCTATGAGCGTTAGGCTAAATTAATTTGGGCTAGGGAAAACTAGTTTGTCCTACACGTATTAGGATAAACTAGCAAGAGTGACCGAGCTAAGTTCGGGCAAAATTAACTCTGTGTTCAACTGGATGTCATATTATCACTGTATCATTCACTTTGTATTATTATTGTAAAACGTGTTATTTATAATAGTATTATTTTCAAAAACAATCAATAAAAAAACTATTATTGATACTATTATTTGTATGCACATGTTCATAAATTTTACTTTATTTTAAAATTTACAACGAAAGGATATCGATCCAAATCACTTTTTTAGCTCGACTCTGATTGGTTTAACCATGCATCTCGAATCTTGTTAAGAATGTATAAAAAAAATTCTTCACATTCTGAAAGACAATATTTTTTGTCAGATATAGCCAAATTTGGTGAAATTTTTTGATTTGGAGCCAAATACGTGTTTTGGCTTTCGTAATCTTAATGTCGATTTTTCGGCCAAATGTCGTCAATATTTTTTCAAATATCGCCAACTTATTGGCTGTTGCCATATTCTCGTAACCCTGACCAGTATTACCCAAAATGACCCACTAATCACGTTTGATCAAACATGTGACTTAGCCAAATGGTCACCAAGTAATCAAAAACAATAGAATATAAAATTGAATCGAAATTGTTTAATTATTATACATTTCTATTAGCTTGACAGCATTCAACAATAAAGCGAAATGACCCACTAATGTAATTTTGTTTAACGTGCGACTCAGCCCAATCCCAATAGTTTTCTTGTGACAAAAAACGTTTCGTTACAAAATTTAGATAAAACTAGCGGACCCCACAGACGTTGTCCTGTCACCGACAGACGTTGTCCTTCCTGGCACCGACACCAGAAAATCAAATAAATGTACTTAAATATAGTAATACACACGATAAACACTAAGCTCTTAATTTAATTTCTTATTACAATTATGTAAGGAAATTATTTTTCACTCTTCAGTATTTTTTGAAGTCGGTTCAATTTTTGATAGAAAAGTTTATTTTTCTCTTTTTTGTTAAAAGTTAACGATTTTCTGAAGTCAGTTAATCAAAATTATAATACAGGCTATATTACTGTAAAGCATACACGTTTGACAGGAGCGGGGTTCGAACACGCGATCTCTTTCCCCAAAAAGCAGAGCTTATATCTGGAGCCTTAGACCGCTCGGGCATTCCGTCCGCACTCTATTCATCGAACTTATTCAACACTTTTAATTAGCGAAAAATCACTAACTATTAGTTTTTGCCTAGTTACTAAAAAGTACTGAATCAATTTCAATGAAATGTGAATCCAAACCATTCTCGAATTCACCGGAACACACACACAAATTCCATTAAAATTGGTCCAGTCGTTTAGGAGGAGTTCGGTGACATACACACGCACAGAAGATTTATATATATAAAGATATTTCAGGTTTTCAAAATTTCAGGTTTTTGCGCCGAAGACATCGCCAAATTAGGAAAATGTGAATTATCTCACGAACTACTGGATTTAAACGAATTTGCTTAGTACCATTCGATTGAAAAATGCACTAAAATATCTTATCAGTTGAAAAATAACTACAAAAGCCGATTTTTCAGGAATTTTTTAAAAGTTCGTCCTTTTTTCTACTCATCTTAGGGGTGGAATTTTCGAAATTCCTTTTTAGCGGCACTCGATGTTATAAGAAGTATTTTTACCCCAATTTTCAAGATTTTTGATTCGGTAGATCTTTTTGTGCTGTGATTAATACGAAATCCTGACTTACTTTTATATATATAGATAAGGATCGAAAATTTCAGGTTTTTGCGCCGAAGACATTACTGGATTTAAACGAATTTGCTTAGTACCATTCGATTCAGAATGAAAAAATGCACTAAAATATGTTATCAGTTGAAAAATAACTATAAAAGCCGATTTTAAAGGAATTTTTTTAAAGTTCGTCCTTTTTTTTTTTTTTTTTACCCTCCTTAGGGGGAAATTTTCGAAAATCCTTTCTTAGCGGCACTCGATGTTATGAGAAGTATTTTTACCCCAATTTTCAAGATTTTTGTTTCGGTAGATTTTTTTGTGCTGTGATTAATACAAAATCCTGACTTACTTTTATATATATAGATAAGAATCGAAAATTTAAGGTTTTTGCGCCGAAGACATCGCCAAATTAGGAAAATGTGAATTATCTCACGAACTACTGGATTTAAACGAATCTGCTTAGTACCATTCGATTCAGAATGAAAAAATACACTAAAATATGTATCAGTTGAAAAATATCTACAAAAGCCGATTTTAAAGGATTTTTTTTAAGTTCGTTCTTTTTTTTACCCTCCTTAGGGGTTGAATTTTCGAAAATCTCTTCTTAGCGACATTCGATGTTATAAGAAGTATTTTTACCCCAATTTTCAAGATTTTTGGTATGGTAGATTTTTTTGTGCTATGATTAATACGAAATCCTGACTTTCTTTAATATATATAGCACTTTTAATTAGCGAAAAATCACTAACTATTAGTTTTTGCCTAATTACTAAAAAAGTATTGAATCAATTTCGACGAAATGTGAATCTAAACCATTCTCGAATATACTGGAACGCACATACAAAATTTCATCAAAATCGGTCCAGTCGTTTAGGAGGAGTTCAATTACATACACACGCACAGAAGATTTTTATATATAAAGATTGATCGAGTCGTCGTTATACATAATTAGAATGACCCTAACCCATTATGAACCAAAATGACACACTAATCGAATTTTCACGAGCAAGTAAGTGTCCTAGACCAGTGGTTTGCTCTTGCCCGAAAATAATATAATACAAAGTATAGTCAAAATGGTACGAGTCATTTTCTACATGAAATTAGCATGGCCCATCATGACCACAAATTACCCTCATAATCGAAATATCTCGAACATGTGACTTAACCTATTAGGTTTTTTTTTTTTTTTTTTTAACCATTTGAAAAATGGTTGTTGTTTTCGGGAGAATGGACCCGATGATGTTACCACTTTTGAATGATGTTACCACTTTTGAATGATGTTACCACTTTTGAATTTAAATTAAATTCTTTATTTTTAGAAGAATTTTTATTTGAATTTAAATTAAATTCTTTACTTTTAGAAGAATTTTTATTTGAATAGTAAATTAAAATGGTTAAAATCATTGTAATAAAGGAGAAAACTAACAAATTTAAAAATGGGTAGACGGAAATTAACAGATACGGAAAAAGCCGAAGCCAAAGAAATGAATGAACGTGAATATCGCATTCAATGATATTAAACACAGTCAACATGTATAAGTTGCTTATTAGTTTGGCGATTCGTATCATTTGGCGAAATTGGTCGACGGGATAACTGAGTAATACTGTATTTGGTTTGGCGCAAAAACGTCTTTCAATGCAGAAAATGATAAAATCAAAAGATTATTGAGCCGCTGAAAACCAATTACGTGTTGAAAGGCGATCACGAAAAAGGAAGCAATTTAATGCCGAACCGATTAATTGTAAAACATCATGTCGCCAGGGCGACCAATCCACTAGCCATGGCGTTTTACTATCGGTCGGTTCTAACCAGGAAAATTTGAGTGCCAATAGTGATTCTAACAAGCCGGAAAATGTTATAGCTATTACTCTTGATTTTCCACCACCTAAAAAGAAAACTAAAAAGCAATCGGCTTGGGAAAAACTGGGAAAAAACTTTTTTGATTCGATGTCTGATGGACCCATTCACAGATGCATGTGCTGCGATCGATTTTGGTTTAAAACCTCCATCACCAAAATTCTGCTCTGTAAAATCAAACAATATATGCCAAAGTCTTACAAGTATAACAGTATATGCCAAAGCTGTATTTTAATAATGATTACTTTTGCACCAACAATGTTAAATAGTTTGAAATGTTTCTTTCGTCGCCAACTTTTATGCTTGGCGACAATAGAGTGATATAACTTAAACGAACCGTACCTTCAAATTGCAGCATGTATAAAGTCATTTATAGCAGTGGCACGGATAATACACAATAAAACAACTGGTATTTAGCTTAAAATGATAGATGAATGTATCGAGTGAAACATTTTTCAAATGGTTGGGGTAATTTCTTAAATTACAATTATTTTTTTTTTTTTTTTTTTTTTTTCTTGTGTGTGTGTCAACAAACTGTTATATATAAAATTTCGTTAAATGCGATTCTGCCGTTCTTTAAATATAAATAGTTTGACCCAGATCTTTTATGACCCATTAATCGAAATTTCTCGAACATGTGACCTAGCCCAATAGTTTAATCGTGCCAAAAATATGTTGTATATAAAATTTCATTAAAATCGATCCACCTGTTCTTTAGATATAGCTTGACCATGAGTCATTATGACCCATCATGACCCACAAACGACTCTTATAGTCGAAATTTCTCGATCGTGTGACTTAGCCCATTAGCTTTCTCGTGTCAAAAAACTGTTACAGGCAAAATTTCGATGAAATTGATTTTGCCGTTCTTTAAATATAAATAGCTTGACCCAGACCCTTAATGACCCAGTATGACCCATTAAAATTTTTTCTCGAACATGCAACTTAGCCCATTGTTTTTCTCGTGCCCGAAAACCATAGAATGCAATTTTTAGTCGAAATTGCGTGAGAAAATCTCTAGATAAAAATAGCATAATCCCAAAAATGGCCCACTAACCGAATTTTCTCGAACATGTTACCTAACCCAATGGTCTTGTAATCCAAAACGATAAAATATAAAATTTGGTTCAAATCGTTAGAGCCGTTTTTTATATAGAAATGGCTTGACCCATAATGACCCACTAATCGAAATTTTTCGAATATGTGACCCAGCCCAATAGTTTACTCGTGCCAAAAAACGATTGGATACAAAATTTTCTTAAAATCGATCCAGCCGTTCTCTAGATATAAATAGCTTGATCCTGACCCATTATGACCCAATAATCGAATTATCTCGAACTTGTGACCTAGCCCAATTGTCTTCTCGTGCCCGAAAATGGTAAAATCCAAATTTTTGCGAAAATCGTTAGAGCCGTTTTTGAGATAAAATTTACACACACACATAATTTTTGCTCGCATTATAGTATAGGCCTGTCCAATCTTTTACTAAACAGGGGCGCATCTCAGCTTTTGGCAACTAATGAAGTGCGCAAGGGGCTCTAACATGCAAGAAAATCATCTTTTAATAATAGTAGAAATATATATATGCAAATGAGTCATAATGCTCCTATACATCTGAAGCGCCATGTAAAAGAAAAAAAATCAAAAACAATAGTAAATCGTAATAAATTTCGGATAATTACATTTATTTTTATTTATTTATTTTTGCGAAGAGTTAACTCAAACCTTTTTAATTGGAATGAGCCAGAAAATGAAATATCATCTAATATTAAAATTAAATAGTAATCAGATATATTGTTAGGTTTTTTGGGGGATGAAAATGCTTTGCAATTGGAGAATTGAAAATATTTTGGAGGTGTAAATTTGCAATGATAAAAGGTACAGAAACAAAATCATGAATGGTTCCAAAGAGAGTCCGAAAAAATATTCATTAATGGAAATTTTTTCGTGCGAATTTGTAGAAGTTGTGTGGTCTGGTGAAGAAAAAGACAGCCTTTGTCCCGTTTTATAAAGCAGCCTAATGGGCAGTGAAACAACCTCAATAAGAAAAACAAAAATAATGAACTGTCCGGCATAATTTCCAGAAGAAGGATGGCCTTTTTTTCTACATATTAATTCTCAAAGTATTAAAAAAAATACTGCCGACATTTATTTATTCCTATCGGCATAATTTTCATAAACAGTTTTATAAAACATAACTATAAACTAGTAAAAAATTGTAACAGCGCATGGTAATTTAAAAAAAAATAGAACTTATCATGGGCTGTTGTATTTCTTTTTAATGCGTTGCGTATGTTATAAATGTCGATACGTGAAATACACTTGAAGAGATTTTTAAAGTAGCTCTTTTTAAAATATAAAGAGTTTTAAATAAAGTATCCTTTACAAGAGAATTGTATTTAAAATTTTAAAAAAAAGACTAGTAACGGAAAATTTACATAAGGGCGCCGCATTGGACAGCCCTGTAGTATAAGATTATTTTAGCCTAGACCAATTTAATTTGGCTGGTAACGTATACAGCAGCAGGCCGTATCTGAAGAACGCAATTTTTTTTTCAGAGGATGGAATTTTTTTTTTTCAGAGGATGTATACATTTATGAAAACACAAGAAACAATTGTTACTAATTATTATTGATATGCTTTCCTTTATTCATCATAGTTTGCCTTCATTGATTATTGCTATTGGCTAAAAACCTTTTTTAAATATTCTTAATTCCAGTGAATATCATCATTTATAATTAATTAATTAGCTTAGGGATCCTCATTCCAACAAACTAATTATTAAGAGCGTACACTTGTCACGCGGTAAAAGCCGAGCGCTAATGTAAAGTCTATGGGGGCGTTCTTTTCAAATATCTCATTCAAATTTTAATATTTTTACATGATTTTTTTTTGCATAGGATAGTTGAGGACGATTCACAACCGGCCTAGTTTTTACTTTTTCGATTTTGGTTATATATTTTTTATATTATGATAGTTTCAGTTTCAGAACCAATTTTGAAAATTATAGTAATTTTTTTTAAAAAAAATCTAAAACCAAAATTGAAAAAAACAAAAATTAGACCGGTTGTGGATCGTCCTCAGCTATCCTGTAAAAAAAAATCATTTAAAATATTAAAAATAAAGCGAGATATTTGAAAAGATTACGCCCATAGACTCATCATTAGCGTTCGGCTATTACTGTGTGACTAGTGTGTGCTCTTAAAGCAATCTTTTTCAATACTAATTGACTTGCCTAGCCCTGTCTGGGACCGTTGATTTTTCAAGACGAATTGCGAATGTTTAAAAATTCCATTCATGTTTATTAAAAAATCTCTCAAAATAATCTTTTAGAATGGGTCCCGCTGTTTGCAGCAAGTTAATCTCCCAGTACGGATCCAAGCTATCTACAGCATTAGGTGCATTTGGACTCTGTCCGCACGAGCTACCGGACCCGCTCCAATGGGACAGCAGATGGAGCACCTTTTTTTTTCTTCTTCTTCTTCTTCTTCTTCCTTGGGTACAGTAGAAAGGCGAGATCTCGTCACCACCAGCAGCGATTCGACTGCCTTGCATTTCGGCCCGAAAATTCTCCTTTCTCTGGCACTACTTAGCATTTCGGCCTTTTTAGTTTTGGTTATTTATTTTTCTAAATCTCCCTCAAAATTGTCCCTCCTGTTGTCTGCTAAAGACATGCCACCGTTTCGGCTCAAAAAATTTTAGCTACAGCCCCATTTCACTTGGTACGGCGAGTGGGAGTTATGTGCGGCGCCAAACTCAGTACATTCACATAGGCAATAAACTACTCAGTCCAGCAACCGTTAGCCACAATCAGCCGTTCTCGGCACTTGTCTGCGCAGATCGCCCCCCACTTTGCCGGCTAAAATTCCATCACGTACGCTAATGGTGCCTGGTGCATGTAAAATCCGTCGTGGGTGCAAAGTCCTCCAAGTTACCTGTGAATTATACCTTTGGAGGTGCCTTGCCAGGTGAAGGTCTCGTCCTGATCAAGGCTCTAAATTACGAGACCATCTTGCGAAGCCATTTGCAGTTCAAACAACAGGATGTACCATTATTTAACAGGCGAAACAAAGTATGCTCAACGACAAGCAAGTACTGCAGAAATGATGGCATGCGAAGCAAAGTTTATTGCCGCTGCGTGGCAATTAGGTGGTCGTCCGCCCCGATACCAGCTATCTAACCCGTTAAGCTGAGATAACTCGGTAGGTAGGGCCCTGGTCATCGGTTAGAAAGAAAGAAAGCTATCTACGGCATCATGCAACACGTGTGTTGCGCACACGCTGGAAAATCGTAAGCATTCGTTTCATTGAGTTGAAAATAACAAATTCGTTGAAATTTGTCCCATAAAACCCGACGTTCGTCGGACGAGTTGATTTTTCGAAACAAATTACGAAAATTTTAAACCTCGATTCACATTTAAAAAGAAATAATAATCGCTTAAAATGAACTTTTTAAATGCGTTCTCGCTGTCTTCGATACAGTAGACTTAGCATGCAGCGCAGTGTATTCCAAATAAATCTCTTACGGGAACTTCCTCTCCACTGTCTACAGCACCCAAGCAGGTGTGTTGCTAAGTAAACAAATTCCATTGAAATTGAGCATATAAAACCTGAGATAAGAATGCCCCTTGTGGTGGAAAATGGAACAAAAATTTATAAAGCAATGGACCTTATGCACGTGACGTCACACGCCAGAGCTGGCGGTATGCTAACCTGTTATTCTAGTCACTGCACCGCCAGAATGCCTGAATGCGCAGGCGCAAACATCGCTAGCAGACGATTTCAGCCTTTCTGAATACATTTTAACAGAAAACTTACAAATTTAATGAATTTTCTTGCAAGAAGAACAACAATTTTGAATTTATATTACAATATATTAAGTATATGCTGCTTCAACAAAGAATTTTTTTTCCGGTATTTCTAACAAACAAGCATTAATAATTTGCACTCCATAGACTGCTATGCTAAACACCGCCAGTAAATACCGCCAGCAGACGAATTTTAGCCTCGAACTCAGCTTGTGTGCATAAGGTCCATTGTAATCTTAGTTGAATGAAATCAATTCCCGCTGAAGGGTACGCATAATAAGTTATAAATAGATAAAAAATATTTATTTACTTTTAATAGGTTAAGTTTAAAGACTAATCTTTTGAAAGTTATATGTTTCAATTCATTCTATGATTCATTGTAGCAGACTAGCACACATATTTCTTTATTGTGTCTAAATGACGGCTTTTCATTTTGCATGATAGACCTGTATGGCATATTACATGTATTAATCAAAACTCTCTGATGTTGATTGCTGAGCCAGATATTTTATTGATATTGTGTTTGTTCGATTCCTAAACAGACTAAATTTTACCCAGGGCAAAGTAATAAATTACCATCATCCCCTCTTTCATGAACATTTTTAGAATAAAATCTGGGTAAATATACAGGGTGTCCCAAAAGTCACCGTACAACTTCAAAAATTTATTACAAAACAGAAAAAAATATCAACAGTACACTGGGTAACTTAAAAATAAATAAATAAAAATCCAACAATTTTAGTATACTTCTACATGAGATCCTTTCGTTGCAAGAAAAATATCAAATCGTTATTCTAATTCCATCCACGTGCGTTTCAGCATGTTAAGATCAACAGTAATTAAAACTGTTTGGATCATTCATTTCAATTCCACGAGACTGTCCACTTTCGTTCAGTACACGAACACTTTTTTAATTACTCTGTATACTGTTGCAATTATTTTTACTGTAGGTCTATTTTTTTTTTAAATAAATTTTTGAAGTTGTACGGAGACTTTTGAGACACCCTGTATTTATTCAATTTTTTGTCTACTTACTGTTATTATTATTATTTTTCATATAGTCATCAATATAATAGGGTTAGATTTTGAGTAACTGCTATCCCAAACTAAAAAACTTTTGGGAGTCACTGTATGCGTAAATTTGAATGCATACTTTTATATCAGTAAAATTTGGAAGGTTCTCCCAGAAACTAAGCCTTGAGCTATATCTTGTCTAGAACATGAAAAATTTTGGCCATTGCTGAATCAGTTTCATTTGTTTTCAATAAACAAACAGTTTTTCTGTTCGTTTAAGCCCTTTTCTTTTGGTATTTTTAATTACACATTTTTCTGGCAATGCAGCATTAACTAAAATGACAGATAATTTTTTCCGGGTGGGTACATATAAATGAACTTTCGTGTATTTTTGTGAACGCGGCTTTATTCTCTGAAAACTGTTACTAGATGTCTCTAAAAAATCTTTTTTTTTTTTTTTTTTTTTTTTTTTTAACCATTGAAAAATGGTTGTTGTTTTCGGTGGAGGATTGACAAAATGACGTGGTCACTTTTGAATTTAAATTAAATTCTTTACTTTTAGAAGAATTTTTATTTGAATTTAAATTTAATTCTTTACTTTTAGAAGAATTTTTATTTGAATTTAAATTTAATTCTTTACTTTTAGAAGAATTTTTATTTGAATAGGAAATTAAAATGTTTAAAATCATTGTAATAAAGGAGAAAACTAACAAATTTAAAAATGGGTAGACGGAAATTAACGGATACGGAAATAGCCGAAGCCAAAGAAATGAATGACCGTGAATGTCGCATTCAATGACATTAAACACAATACGCGTACTTAAACAATCATAAAGTGATTTTTATTTCGACATTTTATTAATGTTTTACTAATTTATTTGTTCTTTTGTTATTTAAAATAAAAATTTAGTCAACATGTATAAGTTGCTTATTAGTTTGGCGATTCGTATCATTTGGCGAAATTGGTCGACTGGAAAACTAAGTAGTACTGTATTTGATTTGGCGCAAAAACGTCTTTCAATGCAGAAAACGAGAAAATCAAAAGATTATCGAGCCGCTGAAAACCAATTACGTCTTCAAAGGCGATCACGAAAAAGGAAGCAATTTAATGCCGAACCGATTAATTGTAAAACATCATGTTTCGAGAGTGACCAATCCACTAGCCATGGCGTTTTACAATCGATCGTTTCTAACCAGGAAAATTTGAGTGCCAATAGTGATTCTAACAAGCCGGAAAATGTTATAGCTATTACTTTTGATTTTCCACCACCTAAAAAGAAAACTAAAAAGCAATCGGCTTGGGAAAAACTGGAAAAAAACTTTTTGATTCAATGTCTGATGGACCCATTCACAGATGCATGCGCTGCGATCGACTTTGGTTTAAAACCTCCATCACCAAAATTCTGCTCTGTAAAATCAAACAGTATATGCCAAAGTCTTACAAGTATAACAGTATATGCCAAAGCTGTATTTTAATAATGATTACTTTCGCACCAACAATGTTACATAGTTTGAAATGTTTCTTTCGTCGCCAACTTTTATGCTTGGCGACAATGGAGTGATGTAACTTAAACGAACCGCACCTTCAAATTGCAGCATGTATAAAGTCATTTATAGCAGTGGCACGGATAATACACAATAAAACAACTGTTATTTAGCTTAAAATGATAGATGAATGTTTCGAGTGAAACATTTTTCAAATGGTTGGTGTAATTTCTTAAATTACAATTTTTTTTTTCTTTCTGTATTATTGGCGTGTACGTTCCTCTTTTTTAAATTTGTTGCTAATGGTTAAGTTTTGTTATGATTACATTTGTTAAATTTTATTCCTAATTTTCGTGACAATTTACGTTAGAGGCAAGATTTAATCGGGGCGGAAAAACTTTTGAGTAAATCATAAAATTATAGTAGCTAAGTGAGTTATTTCAAGTCATATTGGTATAAGTCACATTTTCTAAAAAGCTCAAAAACGAGGGGTTTTTTTAAAACACATTACAGTGAATTTTAATTTGATAAAATATTTTCAGATGCTCCTCTGCAGTCAATATCAGGAATAATCACTTGCATCGATCTTCTTAATAATTTGACACATTTTTAGATACTTTCCATGCATTTAACGCTAATTTTCAAAATTAGTAACTTACGCCATTGTATCTTGAAATGCCTCAGTTAAGCATGGAATGTCAGGTTGTTCATTTCCCACACATATTTTCCTTTCTTCTGAATTACACGAAACAAAATATTTAAAGAATCAGTGTTTTAGCATTTTGCAGGCAGCATTACTGCACGCAACATTGTTTTTTTAAAAAATGTTTATATTTTCATTTGTTATTAGTAACAAGTAGTTCCAAATTTCCATCTTTTTTTACCCCTTTATTTCTTTGTTCTACAAGATGTGCATTTATAAACATTATTTTAGTTACATGAAGTCAGGAATTCCTAGATTTAAATATGGTACTATAGAAGATCGAGCGATGTATTTAATTTTATTAGAATTATCTGGCTTTTTGTTTCTCAACTTTTTCCTCTTGACAATCGCTAAATGTAAGTATTTTTTAACTTTATAAAGTGATTTTTATTCACAAGCTATGAAACAAACAACAAAAATGGAAAAAAGCAAATTTCTTTAAAATTATGAAAATGAAAAATATAATTCAGTGAAACATTTACCATGCTTGTTCTTATAGGTTACAACACATAGAAATGTTGAAATTTGATTTTTTTTCATGGTCTTTTAACAAAAGTTATGTAAGGAAATAAGCTTAAATTCACTGCGCATATAAGAATAAAGCTCTACTATTTATATTCCATCAAAATCCTATTAAAATAATACTTAAAATCCTATTAAAATAATCACAAGTTACAATTTCTAATTTTTTTTCTACTTTCGTAAATACTTATTTATCATTGTTTTTCTGCTATTTTAATTCAATAATTGATATTTACTAGGTAGTCATTTTGAAACATAACAAGTAAGAAAAATCATGCGTTAAGCATAGATTATGAAACACTTTCCAACATTTCCTGAAATCTTTGACAAAACTTCGTTTTTAGAGAAATCAGGTTTTACTGTCCTTAGCCAAACATGTATTCCAATACTTCTGAATAGTCCTGTATTTAATATGTTGGTTGTTATATATACAATGAAATGTGGAAATTTAGTTTAGCAAGAAAACGCCTAACGGGCTGAAATTTCTCTTTTAGCAATTTACATTAATAGATGTTAACATATTTGAATAATTTTATTCAGCCCTGTATTTTACCTAGTACCATTGTTACATGTCAGTACATTTCTAAAATATTAGTTCAAACAAAAACACTCGTAAAACTACTTAAATCATATTTTCAGAAATTATCATACTTAAGTGACCCATGTATCCAATTCTTTGCGTGACTCTGTATATCATTTTATCTATATTCCACAAATTCTTCTTAGTAAACTGAAATCAATTCAACGTAAAACTAGTCGTTGGGGGCCACCGTAATACTTACCCATCATGGATATGTATATGAAAAAAAAACATGTGAAACTATTTATACAATGCATTGCAATTCATAAACAAAATTTAAATATTGTTAATATACATAGTAATGCTATATTAAAGAACTGCTGATGTACCAATTTCGACAAATTATATAAAACGCCAAACTACTCAAGTAGTACCGAACTGCGTAAAAGAAACATCCTTATAACTCCAAAAATAATAATTCTATTAACTAACAATTAACTGCGTCGGATTAAGCGTCTTATTTCCAATTAGAATATACTTCTGAATTGAAATTTGAATGAAATACAGGGTCATGAAAAATCGAAGAATGTGGAAAACAAGATTACAGATATCTCGGTAACTAATAATCCGATCGACTTCGTTCTATATGCAAAATGTGTGTTCTTTTATTACCTTTTACGTCCATTCCTTAGAACAAAAAAATTCGAAAGTATCTTTCATCAGAACAAAATTTTCGAGAGTCCGAAAAATATAGTTCCGGATAATCGAGGTTGCTGATATTAAATAGGGTTCGTCTCATTCTTACATACTAACTACATACAAAATTTCAAGTCTCTATCTCAATTTGTTCGGGAGATAGAGCGTTTACAGACAGACAGACAGACAGACGGACGGCAAAATTTTTTTTCTAAAAATATGTTTTTCGGAATCTTCACTATCTAAAACGTGTAAATCCGTTAAAAAAAATTTTCGATTTTCAAAACGATTGCAAAACTTACCCTATACTACGTATGATGGGTAAGTAAATGCATAACTTATTTAAAAACCACCTTTAAGTAAATTACACTCACATTAAGTAACCTTTACGAGCTCTTTTGTGGAAACCTGTATATTAACTACAGCATTTATATACACCATATAATATGCATACATTAAGTGAAACTTAAAAGCGCATATCATAATTAAAAATGCATTTCAACCATCCGTCAGTCATCATCTATAATTATATAGTAGTATATTCTAGTAGTATATTCTGTACTTCGGACAGAATATACTACTTGAAATCTTTTGTGTGTACCTGTAAATGTTATGCACTTCATAGTATGCGTAAAATACTAGGCCTCAACAGCGTATATCAATTTTATTATACATTGATTCGATTAACATAATTAAAATATATCGCAAGCGATTCCCGTCCTTTTATTATTGCGTAATGTAATTCTTTTGTGTGGCCCTGTAAATTAATAATAACTATTATTTTCACGGCATATTTTACAGAATACATATTTTAGTGCACTTCGCAAATGCATATAAATTTGGATATGTTTGACAGGGTTAATATTTTTAAAATTCATTTGAAATGATTTTTCTCATAGACTGTAATGTAACGGAAAACTTTTGACTATCCTTGTAAATAATCTAATCATGGTAGAAAGTTCATTTTCTATAGGGTTCGTGCTAAGGTAAACGTCAATAACATCCTAAAATTTCATGCAATTCGAGAATATTTACGCGAGTTAGAGTGTAGACAGGCGACCAGACAAACCAAAAGCATTAACATTTTTCAACTTTATTGGAAAGTGTTAAAAATGGAGCTTAGTATTTTACATTCAGAGAACATTCCCGGAAATGTAAGCGTCGCATAACTAAAAAATTGCTAACAAAATTGAAATTTAAAAAAAGTTTAATTTTTTTAAATTAATTTAAAAGTTTTTTAAAGTTTAAATTAAAACTAATTAATAAAATTTAATTTCAATATTCAATAATTTTTTATTTTCAAATTTGAATTTTTATTCAGTTTTCATCTGTAAAGTAAAACTATGTGAATTTGAAATTCTTTTTAATTAACCCGCGATTGTCCTCTTTTTATTTAGCATTTTTGAGTTTAAATTTTACTTGAAATATCATGTGAGTTTTCTGTTACAAGACCATTTTAGGCACAGTGTACTGAAGGTATTTTAAAGTACCATTTTAACTAATTACCTCTAACGAAATCAATTTCACACGGGTCAGAATTCTTTTATGTAAATCTTTTAACTTTCATTGTAATAATTGTAAAAAAAAAAGAAAAGAAAAAAAGAAAAAGAAAAAGAAAAAAGAAAAAAGAAAAAAAAATGAAAAAAGAAAAAAAATGAAAAAATGCACCAGATCATAATGCAATAGATAAAGGATTAAAGCACAACTGGAACAACCAGAAACTTAATCATATTTAAACAAACATGGTCTATCATCCATGCAGCTTAACACTAGAACGCCCGGATGGAGTCGATTCGACTCCAATCATGTAACTAAATTTCAATTCGAACCAGAAAAATTTTCTTGAAATAATTTAAATCTAATCCACGCAAATTTACGTTAAATAAATCAATTAAATAATTTTGAATAAAAATTCTGGTGAGAAATATTATTTTTAAACTTGAGTAGAATTTCCGGGCGTTCTAGTGTTAAAACAACAGTGTGCGCGTTTTCTCATGACAAGTTGTTCCAATAAAAACAGTCTTTACATCTTTTTTAAAACTTAAAAATGCATGTAACTGTATATAAATTACCTAAAAGGTGCATAATAAAACATATAAAAAATTAAAAATACATTTAAAGTACTTTAAAAAGTTCAGAACGTTTTCAACCGTCACTTACGCGGTCTTCGTCAGTGAGAAAAACTCCAAATGACAATTATAGCTGCTTGGCGTTCTCAGGCTCATCCGGAACACTTTAACTCTGTCATTTAGAGTTTTTTTCACTGACGAAGACCGCGTAAGTGACGTTTGAAAACGTTCTGAACTTTTTAAAGTACTTTAAATGTATTTTTAATTTTTTATGTATTTTATTATGTAACTTTTAAGTAATTTATGTGGAGTTACATGTATTTTTACGTTATAAATTAGTAAATAAGGTGAAATCTGCACTGTTTTTGTTCTTAATTCCAATTATAGTCTTTACATCTTTCTTCTCCAGTGTGCGATTTGTTGCTAAATCAAAGCATACAGGTTCGTGTTTCCACTTCCTGAAAATTAAGTTATATTTATTTCAGAATTACATGACATGTTTTTGAAAATAAATAAATAAATAAATAAAATAAATATTTTTTTAACTTCTACTTCTTTCTGAAGTTTTAGGTCGATTTTAGTACGAACTCGAATACACAACCTATATCGATTCATAAAACGATTACACCAGCCAATATTACAACCAGATACAATAAAATTTACTGATTTAAATTACAGTAAATTTGACTCTTTTATTACAGACATACTCAATCTGCGGCATGTCGACCGGCGACATTTTATGTGCGGACCGAGGCATATAATCATTAATACATACAGAGGAGTGAAAATTATTAGAATAGTTGCGAAATTTTTAATAAAATCTTGTTATATTAAAAATAAAACACCTTATTTTTTAAATATTCATATATTTATTATTTAGTGTGCATTCCACACTTTTTATTCAAGATTTGGTACGTTTTGGCATACTTTGTATGAATTTTTAGCTATTTGCATTTTATTGTCATAGTGCCAAATTCGGATGAGTCTTTCCATCAGATCATTTTTGTTTACGATGCTGCAATTCTTTAAATTTTTAATTACAATGCCCCAAAGATTCTCTATGGGATTCATATCTGGGCTATTTCTAGGCCATGGAAAGTTTTTTATTTTTTTTTCATCGAAAAATTTGGTTACAGATAAAGCTTTATGGCACGGAGCTCCATTATGAATGAATATGAAGTCTCCATTTGGAAACCAGTCTTTTTATTGTGGAATTAGACTTTGTTCAAGCACTTTTTCATACTATTACTGCTTCATATTGCCTTCTACAACATATAAAAGTCCAGTACCCTAATAAAGCATTACGATCTAAACCATTAATTTAGTAGGATGTTTAACTGTTTGTAATATGCAATTTCGAAAAATTCTTCACTGGTACTTTTCTTGACATACTGAGTGCTTTTTTCTGATATGGCAAACATTGATTCATCAGAAAAACATACCTAAAAGATAAACAATTCCTTAAAATATGTAATTTGTTGAGAAATATTCCTATAAAGAAATTTAAAAACAGTTTTACATCTTTAGCCAGTATGCAAAAAACATGATTTCAAGAAAAGAAATGAACAACTTAAGTTTAATTGATTAATTAAGGGAAAATTAATGTTTCTCAACTTGCTTCAGTAATTTCTGAATTGTTATTGCACATCTTTTGCCCAAGCAATCTCTTCTTTGCTTTAGAGGATGTGATTTTAACCTTTTTCGAAGATGACGAGCACTGACTCTAGCTGAGCTAAGCTTTCTACGAATATAAGAATCACATACATTTATTCCATACGCTAGCAAAAAGATTTTTAGTTTATGACTAGTTGCTCTTCTGTTAGCCTTAACAATTTTAATTAATTTCTCTCGTATTTTTGCTGTGAGTTTACCTATCTTTCCATATATCCTTATTCTAAAAGTTTCATATTCACATTTGGAGCTCAAAAATCTTTATATTCTATACACAGATGCTTGCAAAATTTCTGCTTTTTTAGCGATTTCGTGCACTGTATCGTTGTTTCTTGAATGAGACACTTTATCACAGCTAGTCTTCTAACGGAAATATCCCTTGCTTTACGCTTAATCATGGAATAATCCTTTGACAAACGAGAAAAAGCTGTCAATTAGCATAAGCTAATCAAAATAGCGAAAAAATTTGTTTTAAAAATAAACTAATTCTAATACTAACTTAAGAAAGGGAAAAAAAGTACTAACACAGCAAGCTGACAAAATTTAAATTGAATTTTACACTTGTTTGCTAATCAAACTAACTCTTTATGCAATGGAAACAATTTGATTACTTTGGATAAAATACCTTTCTTTTTAAAAAATAGCAACATTTAAAATTTTTTTTATCCCCAAAAGTAATTTAGAGGAGTTCAAAATTGACTAGACCAACAAAACAAATTACTTTTCTTGAAAAATTGCAAGTATATGCAGTATTAATCAAGAAAAACTGAAAAAAAATCACAATTATTCTAATAATTTTCACACCTCTGTATTTATACAAATAATTGGGATGCATATGAAAAAGAATTTATGATTTTCAGTGTCTATTTATGTATTTTCATGGAAAGATAATTATATGTAACAGGGTAAATTTTAACTTGAAAATTGTGTTAAAAACCGTTTCTTTAGTCTATAAGTTCTTTCTGTGTGAAGTCCTATTTGTCCTACAGCGATGTATACATTTCTTAATCTTCAAAAATAATGAAACATCATTCCAAATTTAATTTGCACTGTGTATTTCTACATTTTTTTTTTTTTTTTTTTTTATTGAGCAAAATGTAGATTTATTAGGGAAAATCTCCTCGGAAATGCTGCATTGTTATTATTACATGTTTCATATCTATTATTTACCTATACTACGTTTTAGGGTTGAACTTTTGTCGTTAAAAAAATTGTCGCCGAAAAAATTTTGCAGTACTAATTTGAAATAGCAAAGTTTATAATTTGTAAAGAATGGTGTTAAATTTTTTGCTGACATTTATTCCGCGAACAAATGTTCTACCCGATGGTAATATTGCATTGGTAAACTACTTATGTTATTTTAATTTTTTTTAAAATCTTTTTATAAATGTTTTGTGTGCCACCTAAAGTTGTCGGAATCTTCTGTTTGCAGCCCACCTAAAGTCTGAAATTAGTTTTTGCGGCCCGCGAGAAAAATGTTGAGTATGGCTGTTTTATTATATTCAGGCCTTGATATAAATATTTGATGAAATGGTTTACAATCAAAATGATTTTTCGAGACACTTGCTCACAATCGGCCCGGTTTTTTTTTTTCTTTTCTTTTCAAGTGCATGAAACGATGGTTTGCATCCATGTGCAATTTTTAATAATTTTGGAATTTTTGAAATTTTGTCTTTTTTCTTCCTTTGTTCTCGCATTTTTTTTTTTTTTCATTGAATGTGTAATGACGAACAGTCACCGAGTTAAGCGCAGGGGCGGATCCAGAGAATCGTTTTTTTTTTTTTTTGGGGGGGGGGGATACTAAGAAACATAGAATCAACATAGTCGTAATTTCTGTTCATGAAATCATTCCTTGTAGAGTTATTATTGAATGAATGATCAAATGACATGCTTTTCTGCGATCTTCTAACAAAATACGCTTTTTTTCCGCGATCTTTTGACCAAATATGCGCTCTTTTAGTGACCCTTTGACGGAATTCGTATTTTTTTGCATTTTTGACGAATTTCGCGTTTTTTCCCCGCGATATTCTGTCAAAATTCTTGTTTTTTCCGCGATCCTTTGACGAAATTGGTTCTTTTCTGCGATACTTTGACAAAATTAGCAATTTTTTGCAACCCTTTGCGAAAAGTAGTTCATTTTTCCGCGACCTTCTGACGAAATTAAAGTTTTTTTCCGCGATGCTTTGACAAAACTCGCGCTTTTCCATCGATCTTATGTCGAAATACGCACTTTTGAGCGATCCAATGTCGAAGTTCGCGTTTTCTACGCGATCCTCTGTCAAAATTCGCGTGTTTTCTGCGACCCTATGACGAAATTGGCACCTTTTTCGCGGTACTTTGACGAAATTGGTTCTTTTCTGCGATACTTTGACAAAATTAGCAATTTTTTGCAACCCTTTGCGAAAAGTAGTTCATTTTTCCGCGACCTTCTGACGAAATTAAAGTTTTTTCCGCGATGCTTTGACAAAACTCGCGCTTTTCCATCGATCTTATGTCGAAATACGCACTTTTGAGCGATCCAATGTCGAAGTTCGCGTTTTCTACGCGATCCTCTGTCAAAATTCGCGTGTTTTCCGCGACCCTATGACGAAATTGGCACCTTTTTCGCGGTACTTTGACAAAATTAGCGCTTTTTCAGCAATCTTATGTCGAAGTTCGCGCTTTTTCAGCGATCCTATGTCGAAATTTGCGTTTTTTACGCGATCCTCTGTCAAAATTCGTGTTTTTTCCGCGATCCCATGATGAAATTCGCGCTTTTGCTGCAATAATTTGACGAAATTCGCGCTTTTTCGCGATACTTTGACAAAATTAGCGCTTTTTTCAGCAATCCTATGTCGAAGTTCGCGCTTTTTCAGTGATCCTATGTCGAAATTAGTACTTTTTCTGCTATACTTTGCCTTCCCTTTTTCCAACCCTTTGAGAAAATTAGCGCTTTTTCCACGACCTTTTGACGAAATTTGCTTTTTTCCGCGATACTTTGACAAAATTAACGGGTTTTTTTTTGCAAACATTTGACAAAATTCGTACTTTTCCCTCGACCTTTTGACGAAATTCGAGCTTTTTCCGCGACACTTTGACAAAACTCGCGCTTTCAGCGATCTTGTGTCGAAATTGGCGTTTTTTAGCGATCCTTTGTCGAATATTTTTTTGCGCGATCTTTGACAAAATTCGTGCTTTTTACGCGATCTTTTGTTGAAATTCGCTCTTTTTTTCGCGACACTTTGACAAAATTAGCGCTTTTTAGCAACATTTTAAAGAAATTCGCGTTTTTTCCGGAACAATAGAATGTCTCCGACGGTGTCGCAGAAATCCCTTCCGGAAAAAAGTCTGAATTCAACACTGGTTTGGGGGGGGGGGGGGGCGATCGCCCCGATCGCCCCCACCCCTCGTGGATCCGCGCCTGGTTAAGCAACAACTTTGCAAAAATAATGACTTTTGATTTAAAGACTATAGACCAGGCGCTATTGTCCAATCATTTAAGCAACAGCTTAGTGAAAAAAGATTTTCCCGTTTATAAAAATATGTTTTTTTTTTTTTTTTTTTTTTTTTTTTTTTTTTTTTTTTATGAATGAACAAGTCATAACAGGTTGGAGTGGAACCTGATTAAACCGATTTGGCTGTGCTTCAAAACAGAATGGGAGAAATCAGTAATTTCGGAGAGTGATTTTTTTTCTATTAGCTATGCCCAGAAAAAGTGCTAATTTTTTTTTTTCCGCTGAATTTTTCATCACTTTTTAGCTCACAGGCTATTAAAGCCTGAGAGCTTATGTGCCCGTCCGTTCTGTATGTGCGTATGTGTGTAACGCGATAACTCATGATAAAAATATCCAATTCACTTGAATTTTTGGATATATGTGTATTCTTATAAGGTGCTTCCCTGATTAGTTTTTGAAGTTCATTCGATATGTATAACAGGGGTAACGGGGGCTATGCCCCTCGCCCTTAATTTATATAAATGGGTTTTTCATGCAGAAATATCAATTTTCGTTCAAAATTTAGATGTAGGATCATTCTAATGAGGCACTTCCGTGATTAGTATTAGGTATTCATTGGATAAATATAAAGATGCTCCTCCCCTTAATTGATATAAATGGTTTTTTCATGCAGAAATATCAGTTTTTGTTCAAAATTTAGATGTAGGACCATTCGGATGAGGCATGTCCGTGATTTATATTATTCGTGCAGATTTTTTAAATGATAAATCATATCCCTGATTAGTTTAAGGGGTTCAATGATTAAGTATAAAACGGGGAAATGGAGGTATCTGATTCACACCTTAATTTGTTTTTCGAACGGAATTAACCCTTGAAAATATAAGGCTGTAATATACAATTAGCATGCATAGCCTGTGAGCTCAATGCCATCACTTTAACTGGGCAATATTCTTTTTATTTAACATCTGTTTTCATACGTGTTTCCGATTTAGGACGATTTTTCATTGAAAAGTCGTATATATTTGGCTTATATTCGGAACTATGTGGTATGTCAAATAAATCCGATTGAATCTGCACAAATTAGTACAGGGGACAGACAAACCGGGTTTATAAGCAAATTTGTAACTATGTTGGAAATTGCTGAAAAATTATTCTTCAATAAGCTTTTTTAGCACTTTCTAACAAAGTTGAAAAGTTTTATACATTCGCTTTGTCTGTCCGTCTGTAGACGCTCAAACTCCTGTAAATATACTCGGACTTGCAACTGATAAAACTTATTTAGGGTCACGAAAGCATGTTTGGTATTGCATATGAAGTATATACAATTAATGGTTTATTTACAAGGACACTCAAAAAAATTCGATTACATTATGGTATGGCGAAAAATCGTTTGGAGAGTATTTTAATAACATTACGCTATTTCAAATGTATTGAAACTGATATAAATAACTGAATTTATCTACGATACGTTAAAACTACTAATCATAATATGTATGTATAGTACACGTTAAAATAGTTTTTTAGTTTTATAATTAATCAGTTTTTTTTTTTTTTTTTTTTTTTTTTTTTTATTCATTTGATGCTAAATGTTTGTTATGTCATCAACTGATTTTTAATTTGACTTTTAACTTTATAAAGTTGTATTTTCATTTTTAAAAAATGTGATATAAAGAACAAATTACAAATAAAAAAGAGAAATTTTTTTTATATTTTTTTATTAAAAAAATTAAAGGAAAGAAACAATTAAAATACCATGTTTTAATTTTATACGATGCATATCAATTTACATTTTCCCCTTTTGAAAATAAGAGCTTTTGCATGTAAATCATTTTAAAAAGCATCTGTATTTTGTATTTTATAGAAATACAAATTGGGTAATTTTTATTCTTATTGTTTAATTTTCATTAAATATGTAAACAAGTAAAGTTTAGTGGTGAAAACGGCTTATGTATGCTCAAAAACACATATTTTATTAATATTTTTCCTAAATACAAATAATTATATACATTTTTACTTTCTTCAATCTTTACAAAAAAAAATATTGGATTCATGAAATTTTTTGAATTCCGGTTTTCGTCTGATTTAGACGTTTTAGGGGTCGACATTCCAAAAAACAAGTTCTTACAAAATGTCTGTCTGCAAGTCTGTCGGTCACTCTGTATATGACAAATTTGCGAGTGCTCTATCTCAAAAACTAATGCACGGAATTTCACAAAACTTTAGATTCAGATATAAACTTGATATAAACTGGAAATTTATAGTTTTTATGTTATGCTACAATATTCACAATTTCTACAATAAGCCTATCTCAAGAACTAATGCACGGACTTTCATAAAATTTTAGATTCAGTTTGTCCTTGATATAATATGGTGTTTGTAAAGGCGTTTTCCTTTACATATTAGTTAATAATGTTAAACTTACAGTTAAAATTACCCTTAGTTAAAATTACAATATTCGCTAAATTTGTAACTTTATTTAATAAGCTAGATTTTTAATCCCTTTAATCCTATTCAGTTGCTATCGACCATTTTCCTTTAAAATATAATTTCAGTTATCTCTAAAATGGTTTCTTTAAAACCGCAACGTATATCCGTTCGTTCATGTAACTGTATTTTTCCCATAGCAACAACCTTTTAAAGAGTTATTTCTAGGCTGTTTTTATTCATAGTTAAACGCTACTCGCTTAAGAAGCAGATACGTTAAGTTTGTCTTTTATTTTACTTCATTAGCATTCATTTCCCTTCTGATTCCGTGGGAGTTTAAATAACCCTATGTGAGGAATTTGTTCTCGCAGTTTTTCGTGCCATATGCACCCTTTTATCGTTTGGCATTAATAATTTCAAATTTTACACTTTGACCATTCTCATTGCAGTCTATGGAACGGAAATCAAATGCATGTCTCCTATCATCGAAAGTGTACATCTGGTGTTCGTTATTGGCGATAAATACCAATGTAATTAGCCAAAACTGTGGCTTCAAAAATTGTATTTTTATCATTCGGCTCTCATCCTTAGTAGGATAATGTGATACGATATATTTCTACGCTCCTGTGGTCGGCGGGACTTACCGTCCACCAGAGCCTGTTACATGCCTGATGTTCTTCAATAAAAGCATTTTGTGTCAAGAATAACTTACCTTATCTTGGTGTTTTTTGTCTTTTCTCGAACCCGCGCTCTCAACACCGATGCGGATTGAACCGCCACTGCAGTGCTGACTACTTTTTAGTGCAAATCTCTTAACAGGTTGCGCTGTCATTCTGCATTATTTATAATTATCGCAATAGTGATAGAGGCAATAACAAAGATCGCAATAACAATTTTCATTAAACTTCAGATATCAACAACTTTCAACACGTATTTTCATCAAACATCAGATTCAGTTAGTCCGTGATATAGATCAATGTTGTTTAGTCTTTGGTGTAAATCGCCCTGCAGGTGTCACTGTTATGCTTCATTTTTCATGATTTTGCAATAGCTGTATTTCAAGAACTAATGCATGGATTTTCACCAAACTTCAGATTCAATTAGTACTTGATGAAAATTGATTCTGATTATTTTTTGGAGTACATAACCCGTTAGGAGACGTTGTTATGCAGAATATTTCGAATTATTTTGCAATATCTTTATCTCAGAAACAAATTCGCAGATTTTCATGAAACTTCAGATTCAATTAGAAGTTAACATAAGTTGTTGCTGATCAGATTTTGGTGTAAACAATCTAATCGGTGGCACTGCTATGTTGCATTTTTCAGGAAGTATTAACATGGATAAGGTAGAAGAAAGTTTTGGGATTGCCACATCTGACTAGTCAAAAATGAACGCGTTTACTTTAGACAATTGTTCTCGGTGATTTTTGAAAAGCTTATGAAAAAACAGTTTAAAAATTATTTCAAACAATTTGTTTTTACTTTAAAGAATATTTAATTAATATAAGAATATTTAATTAATTTTATTTACATATTCACAAAAATTTTAAATTGTATTAGAGATCTGTTGCTGCCAGTTTCTAGGTAGTATACACATACATTATAATTTAATTTCCCACTGAGAAATTCTAACAATAACGGTATGCATTTCACTTTTTAACATTGCTAAACGTTGTTACTTTAACAATTAAAAATTATTCAGACTAAAACATTATGATCATTATTACATTGTTGTCGAACCTCCATTGTTGCATGTAATAATTCTGTATTATTTGAATTTGTAATTTCTTATTCTTTCACAAAACTACTTATTGAAAAGCCGCCATACAAACTATCTACAAACTATTGATAATTTGAGTTTATATCTAATTCTACATCTTTTTCTGAATTTTTAAACACTATTTGAGTTAATTTGATTGAGTTGATTGGCTGTTTGATCGTGTCGTGTTAATTCGACTGACTCTGGTGCGATATTGATTTTGTCTAAACATGGAAAATTTAAGAAGTTTGGGTAGAAGAATTTGGAACGCATTCTCTTGCGATGCTGATTCCAAAAAGAAAAAAGAAATTGTCGAACAGATGATCTTGGATAAGGAAAAAGCTGAAGCGGAAAGCTTATACTGGTTGATGGATTCCTGCTTCGATTATGCCGAAACTATTCAAGAAAACTTGCAGCTGACCACTGACAATCCAGTCGTCTTAGGAGATGTGAAATTCTGGATTGAAACGCAGCTTCAAATGATAAGAGCTTCTTGGTGGCCTCGTAAGAATCAAAGTTTGCCTGGAACTTTCTGGCTGGCAAGATCTTACACTCCTTACATCATGGAAAACCTATCAGAATCTTCGCTTGCAGCTGTAAAGTATTGGATGACATTAGTCAAGTATACTAACCAAAAATTCATTGAATTTCGTTATCCAAAGCGTCCAGTTCGTCGTAGAAGAAGCTCTTTTAAGTGTTGCTCATCTTGCTTATCCGGATAATGACCAATGAAAGCCAAAAAAAAAAACTTGGAAAGAAAGACTTAACTGCTGAATATTTATACAGACTGATAATTATATTATTTTTGATAAAGAGATTGAAACTTCAAGGTTGATATTTTTAAAAATCTTCAAAACTGATTGCGAAAATTTGCTTTTAAGTGTTGCTTTTCTAGCTTATGAGAGAAAAATACTTGAGAACGAGGAGTTTTTTGTTGCAAGTATATACAAACTGATGAATTGATATCAACTGATCATAAGTGATAAATTACAAACTGAGAAATTATTACTGATAAAAACATAAAAACTTCATAGTTGACATATTTAAATACCATTAAAAATGTTTCTAAAATTTTAATCTTACATCCCCTGCTTTTTAAATCTACTGCAATAAAATTCTTTTTAAGATTTCTATAACGTGTCTTTATTGCGTGGAAGTATCTAGAGTTTGATAAGGATTTAAAGCTAATGAAAGCTAAATATGACATAAATATGTAAACAAAAAATATTTTATAAGGGTAACCAGGCATTAAATATTTCAAACTGTTATTTCTGAAAAGATTCATTCCATAACATTTTTTTGAATACCTGTTAAAAAAGAGGAAACAGTTGTTTAGAACAGAATGATCCAACTGCGGCGCACGTGGCACCATTAATAGTATGCATAGTGGTTCCACGCGATCTGCAGTTTGAACACACTGGTTTAAAATATGGTACTTAAACCTCTATATGTTAAACTTTTTATAAAAGAGTTTTCTAATTATAAAAAATCATTAACACACCTTCCAAAGTGTAAATTTGTCTTCCATATTAATATATGTATTCATGAAAAAAACTGAAAAAGAATAAACGAGGGTTTAACTTTTCCCGCTTCCATTTACAACTTCTTAAAAGGTTTTCCTTGACATAACAAAAACATAGTAATTTGTTTTATTATATTAAATTTTTAAGCAAAAAACAAAAAGAAATTAGTGCAGTTATCTTTTAATCCACAACTTGCTTGAAAGTGTGAAAGAAAAATCATATATATATATTTTTTTTATAGAACTTTTATGTCATCAACTTATTACGAGCTAGTAGACGTAATAAGTGAGAGAGTTTTAGTAAAATAGAGTGTGTCATGGAATAACATTTTATTAGCATTCATATTTACTTCAATTTTCATTGCTGTTTGAAGATTGCTTTTATAAATAAAAAAGTATTGACATACTCAAAAGGATGCATGCACAGGTTATCTCCAAATTATGACAACGCTCATTTCAGATTTTGACAATACTCGCTTGAAAGATTGAGATGACTGAGACAAATCGATATACCGGGTAATCCAAAAATCAGGACGAACTTTTAAAAATGAATAATTTGAAAACGTATCAAGATAGAAAAATACGTTTTGCACCGAACGGATGGAGAAGAAACCGGGTTTTGTGTAACAACGAAAAAAAAAAATAGTTTTGTTTGCGACAAACAAATGGCGCTATAGTGTTTTATTGCAACAAAAGATGATTTACAAATGAAAAAATGTTGACAATTTACAAGTTAGCTTAATTACAGTTAATTAGTACTACAATAAATGTTCAATGTGCTGTCCATCATTCATAAGTGCAGCTGTGAGACTAGGCACCACACCATTCACAGCATTTAATAGCATTTCTTGTGTAATGGCAGGCACATTTTGGTGAATGGCATATTTCAGTGCTGCTAGTGATGCCATTGGTCGCCAACACAACTATATTTTTTAGTTGCCACACAAAACCCGGTTTCTTTTTGTTGAATTTGAGCGATATCTTGCCAATTCTGGTTGTGCTTGGCGACCTTCCTTTTACTTGGCGTGGCTTGTGCGCCGATTCGCCAGTACACGTATGTAACTCATGTCGGTATGACGTGCGTTTTGTTGCCGGCATAATTCTCAATTTTTTATTTTTCATTAAATGCATAATCAAGATGATTATTGAGTGATTAATTATTATTTAACATCACTTACAAAAATTCAATAAGTTATGGCCTCCAGCAACGTTTCCAATGCGAAAAATGCCGTATTTATGTGAACTTTAAGTGATTGAATTTAAGCGTCGCGCCATTTTTTTTTCGTAGCGTTGTGTACTCCGGATTAAGAAGTTAAAAATGGCACCAATGGACTTTAAGTTAACGATTGAGAAATTGGAATCGGCAAAAGACTGGACAAGATGGAAAATGTCCATGTCATTGTTATTAAAAACGCACGATTTATTGAGTTATGTTAATGGAGAAAAGACTTTGCCAGAAATGACGGATGGATTTGCCGATGCTGCCGCTTTAGCTGACGCGAGAAAGAAATTTGAACTGGCAGATGCAAAGGCACTTTTGTTTATTTCTCAGGCACTGGATGATGTGAACTTTGATTGTATTAAAACCTGCTCAACTGCAAAAGATGCATATGAAAAGTTGACCGCGATTTACGATAAATCTTCGACGCATCGACTCGATCGTTTGTGGACTGAATTTTTTCATCTGGAATAGAAACAAGGTGAAAATATTGCATCATTTATAAGTCGAAGTCAAAATATTTTCATTGAAGCTAACGACGAATTGCAACGTATTTTGAAATGTGCTGTTCCAGGAGCGATGTTACTTTTTCGGATTATTTCGATGCTGCCGCAAGAATACATTGCATTTAAGACTGTTTGGGATGGTATTCCGTTGAAAGATAGATCGATTGAACTTTTAACTGAACGATTGTGTTCTTTTGAGCAACAAATAGAACAGCAGCAATTTGAAACTACAGCCCTGCAAATTCAATCGAATCGGCAAGCGCCGTTGCCAAGTTATGGAAAAGATGACGCCAACGCCAAATATTCAAGAGGAAATAAGCCAAAACCGAAGAAATGGCAGAATAAGAAGCCCGTGAACGGAAATATTACGTGTTTTCAGTGTGGATTTTCCGGACACAAACGAATAAATTGTCCTCAAAATAAAAACAAAACAGCTTCTTCTTCATCTGGTGTTGCCATGCCTTGTTCAATTTCTCAAGATGACAAAAGCTGGATTGCAGATTCTGGAGCATCTCAGCATATGACGTTTGATTCTTCTGTGTTTGAAAGTTTTAAGAAATTTGTTGTCCCAGAAGTAGTTAATGATGCAGGAGGTCGGAAACTTCTTGCTTATGGTTCTGGAAATATTAATGTGAAAACTCTTGTGGCTGGCAAATGGCAAGAAAATCATCTAACAGATGTTTGGTATGTACCAGAGTTGAAATATCAGTTATTTTCTATTTCTCATGCCTTAAGTAAAGGACTCAATGTTGTTTTTAAAGATAATTTTTGTTATGTGAAAAATGGTAACCAAACTATTGCAATGGCTCAGAAATCAGTTAATAATCTATTTGAAATGAAAATGTTTGCTATAAATCCTAGAAAACCTGCAACTGTTCTCATTGCAAGTACTAGTGATACTCTTCAAGTAATGCATGAAAGGATGGCACATCAAAACAAGAAATACTGCATTAAATTTCTTAAAAGACAGGGTATTTCTTTATCAAATGAGAATTCCGATTTTTGTATAGGATGTATGTATGGCAAATCTCAAAGAAAGTCATTCCACTCGAGACCTGTTAGACCTACGAAGCCTGCTGAACAAATAAATGCTGATCTTGCTGGTCCAATGGAAGAAGATTCAGTTGGTGGTTCACGTTACATGCTTGTTCTCAAAGATGATTATACAAAATTTCGCAGAGTATTTTTCTTGAAAGCCAAGAGTGAAGTACCAAATTGTATAGAAACGTTCCTTAATGAAGCGAAGACTGCTGGACATACAGTTAAAGAGGTACTTTGTGATTCTGGAAAAGAGTTTGACAACTATTCTGTGAAGAAGATTTTAAATGACAGAGGTATTAATCTGCGTTTGGCAGTGGTTGAGACACCTGAACAGAACGGAGCTGCTGAAAGAGAGATCCGTATCATTGTGGAAGCTGCAAGAGCTATGGTTCACCAAAAAGAATTGCCGAAGAAGTTGTGGGCTGAAGCATGTAATACTGCTGTCTTCGTGTTGGATCATACAGGTCCAACTCCAGTAGAAGATAAAACTCCGTATGAATTATGGCATGGAAAATCAGAAAATTTCAACATGAAACGATTAAGAATATTTGGTACAAAATGCTATGTACATGAACCAAAACAAAGACGCAGAAAGTGGGATAAAAAGTCAGTAGAAGGTCTGGTTGTTGGATATGAAGCTCATGATGGATATAGAGTTTTTATACCTTCCAAAAACAAAGTGGAAAGAAGCTGCCATGTTACATTTTGTGATGAATTCACATATGAGCCATTGACTGTTGAAGTCACCAGTAGTGATGTACACTCAGAGGAAGAAAATGAAAGGTCCCAAAAGAGTGATGAAGATGAATGTCAAGATGAAACTGATCATGGAAGACGCTATCCTGAACGAGAACGTAAAAGGCCGCAATTTCTGTCAGAAAATTATGTACTGTTTGTAAGTACACTTACGGGTTTTGAAACTCCTGCCTGCTATGATGAAGCGGTGAAGTCGCCTGAATCTCAGCTGTGGAAAGAAGCCATGAGAGAAGAACTGCAGTCTCATGAAGAAAATGGAACATGGGAGCTCACAGAACCTCCAGAAAATAAAAAGATACTTGACAACAAGTGGGTATATAGATTGAAAACAAATACCGATGGTTCTCCCTGTAAAGCTAAAGCTCGACTTGTGGCAAGAGGATTCTCTCAGAAAGCTGGTTATGATTATGATGATTTGTTTGCACCAGTAGCCAGATTTGATACTTTGCGCACAGTTCTTAGTGTTGCTGCTTCGCAAAACCTATACCTGCATCAATTTGATGTGAAAACAGCTTTTCTTTATGGTTTTCTTGATAAAGAGCTCTACATGAAACAGCCAGAAGGTTTTGATGATGGTTCTGGACGTGTGTGCAGATTAGTTCACTCACTTTATGGCTTGAAGCAAGCTCCACGCTGTTGGAATCGACGTTTTGTTCAAGCAATACAGAAATTAAATTTTCAACAGTCACAAGCTGATCCCTGTTTAATCACAAAGAAAAAGGATTCATCTATACTAATAGTGGCATTATATGTAGATGATGGACTTGTAGCTGGATCAAGTGTTTCAGAAATAGAGAAATTAATTAGCAGCCTGAAAGAAGAGTTTAAAATTATTGATAGTCCTCTTGATTTTTTCTTAGGAGTAAAAATTGACCATAGAGATAATGATGACATCTTTATTTCTCAGTCTTTGTATACTGAAAAGATACTGCAAAGATTTAGGCTTGAAAACTCAAAACCACTATCTACACCTTGTGAGGTGGCTAAATCTCAGGAAGGAGATTCATCGACAGCTGATGTTCCCTACAAAGAAGCAGTTGGTTGTTTACAGTATCTTGCTGTTGCTACTAGACCAGATATAGCATTTGCTGTAGCTTTGGTTTCAAGAGCTTTATGCAAACCAACAAAAGAAGATTGGAAGCATGTGAAAAGAATTTACAGATATTTACGAGGCACGAGCAGTGTCGGTCTTCTGTACAAGTCACACGTAAAAACAGAATTTTCCGTTTTTAGTGATGCCGATCATGCTGGTGATGAAAAGACGAGACGCTCAACTTCTGGTATGGTTTCCATTAATTCATGTGCTGCAATAACATGGTGGTCTCGATTGCAACATTCTGTCGCAATTTCTTCTACTGAGGCAGAATATGTTGCCGCTAGTGAGGCAGCTAATGAGCTTGTTTGGCTCAAGTTACTCTTCAAGGAGCTAATAGGATATGATGGCACTCCCATTTTGTATGTCGACAACCAAAGTGCCATAAAACTTGCCCAAAATCCCCAGCACCATCGAAGGTCGAAGCACATTGATGTGCGTTTTCACTCGATTAGAGAGAAAGTTGAACGAGATACTTTAAAATTGGAATATGTTCCATCAGCAGAACAAACTGCTGATATTATGACTAAATCTCTCTCTAGCATTCAGTTTATGAACTTACTGTGATAGACTTGGACTGGTTAAAAGTATAATTCAAAGTGAAAACTGACTATTTATATCTGTTATTTAAGTTTTCTCTTGTTGTGTATATATATTTTTTGGCTAATTATTTGTATTTATTTTATGTGTTATTCAAAATTGGCCTTGATATCGGGAAGGAGTGTTGAATTTGAGCGATATCTTGCCAATTCTGGTTGTGCTTGGCGACCTTCCTTTTACTTGGCGTGGCTTGTGCGCCGATTCGCCAGTACACGTATGTAACTCATGTCGGTATGACGTGCGTTTTGTTGCCGGCATAATTCTCAATTTTTTATTTTTCATTAAATGCATAATCAAGATGATTATTGAGTGATTAATTATTATTTAACATCACTTACAAAAATTCAATACTTTTCCATCCGTTTGGTGCAAACCGTATGTTTGTATCTTGATTCGTTTTCGAATTATTCATTTTTAAAGTTCGTCCTGATTCTTGAATCACCCGTTATATATTTGTTGGCAAAGATTATGTCTAAAATCCTGTCGACCGATGAAATTTTATTGATGCATGTTATCAATGTCTTACGCGTAAAACCACTCTAATTTCCAGTGACGTTCATTTTGACTAATTGCAAACATTTAGGTTCATTCCCAGATTTTCAACCAGGTCATTTCAAACATTTTCAACTTTATTTTGACATATAGCAGATCATACAATCATTTAATTCAATTTTTACTTTCATGCATCTTTAAAAGAGAAAAGTATTGGAATCGAGAAAACTTTTGAATTTCGATTTTTGGCGTTTCGAATTTTGATTTTTGGCGGATTTACGTTTTAAGGGTAAGAAAGTCCAAAACACATGTTTTTACAAAATGTCTGTCTGTGAGTATGTGCATCTGTGTATCTATGAGTCTATGACTCTGTTTGTCTGAATGTGAAATAAATTTTGTGGACACTCTATCTCAAAAACTAATGCGTAGAACTTGATAAAAATTTACATTCAAGTAGTCCCGGTTATAAATTGATGTTGATTATTTTTTGCTGTAAATTGCTCATTAGGTGGCGTTGCTATGCTGCATTTTCTACGATTTATACAACAGCTCTATCTCAATAACTAAAGCACGGATCTTCATAAAACTTTAGATTATGTTAGTCCTTGACATGAGTTGATGTGTTTAGATTTTGGAGTAAATCCCTCCACAGGTGGCGCTCCTATGCTCTAAATGCAGTATGTGAGATACAACTAATGTATCTCAAGAATTAATACAAAGATTTTCGTCAAATTTCAGATCCAGTAAATCCGTGATATGAACTAGTTACATTTATATTTTTGTGTCAATTACCCAATAGGTGGTGCTTCTATGCTATTTTTTTCCAGATGCCTGCAATAGTTCTATATCAGGAAATAATTCACGAATTTTCATCAAACTTCAGATTCAGGTATAGCTTGATAAATATATTGGCGTTTATGTTTGATATAAATCGCCAAAAGGTGTTATGATAAAGGTTTATGTTCCATTTTTCCCGATATCCACGATAGTCTAATTTTAAGAACTAACGCACAAAATTTTTTATGCCTTCTGAATCCTTACGATGAGTGTAAATTGTCATTTAGTTTTGGCACTGAAGTAGTGAAATTTGAATTAATACATGCATGAGACGGAAGAAAGTTTTGAGATTGCCACATCCGACTAGTTTTAAAAAGCACTATTTTGATCTGTTTCTTTTTGCTAGAGTAACAGGAAAGAAAAATAAAACATTATTTAAACTATATTTTTAGGTTTTCAAAATTGATTTTTCAACGTATAATCAATAATTGGTATGAAACTGTTAATTAATTAGAGCGTGTATTTAAAAAAATATATTACACATATTATTTTTTATTTATATTTTCTAAATTTTAGAGATTAAAATATTTCATTTTGGAGCTTCACAACTAATTAGCCTATTTTTTGCTAATTGTAATTTGGCTCATCATAAATCCATTGTTGTATTAACACGTATACAATTTTAATCATGAATGATGTTCGGTTATTTATCACTTGTTGCTAGCTAACAGAAAAAAAATCCTTAAAAATTTGTTTAATGTGAAATCAATCTCTAAAAGTATTAAAATAATCTATTGTTCTCGAAGGACATCTGTGAACAATTTTACATTTTTTTTACAATTCCAGCCGAAGATGTGAGTGAAAAATCTATTTTCAAAATTCCATCTTTGTATGTGAAATAAAACTCAGTCGAGTTAAATCAAAAATTGTGAAAAAGAGGAAAGTCCTCATGCCTTAATAATGTCTGATAAAAATTGAAAATAAAAAAGATTTACTAGAAAAAATACAAAATAGTGAGATAACAGCGCTTACAAGCCTTTTGGATATTGAAAGAAATAAGGGTAAATATAAGCATTCTTTTAAGGAGAGAGAGAAAAAGAAAAAGGAATCTGCAGGTTGACACCATTCTCCTTTCTCAAATACAATTGTTGGTCTCGGGGAAGAAGAATGAGGAAAGCCTGACCGGGGGCATTCTTGGATGTATAGGATTTTTATTCCTCCAATAATTAAGATAAGGAGCACATACCAAAAATAAAGGTCTAAATACCTTTGCAATTAGTAGTTCCTGCTTCTAATATATGCAAATTGAGGACGATGCATCATATATTGAGGCGGAGGAATTTCCTTTGTGATGATTTTTTTTCTCTGTCTCGTGACAGCACATTCCTGGTTTCAAAAATCAGCGCACCTGATGCTCGACCTTCTTCTTTCTGCACTAAAATCACCTTTTATCAATTCTTCTTCTGGTAAGCACGATATAGGCTGGCAGTGGAGTTAGAAGAAAAACTACAACGCGTGATGCAATTGAAAACGAGTGCGCCAAGTATTTTTGGTTCGAAAGAGAGTTTGTGCAGGAACTTGTTTTGCCGTTTGAAAACTTTGAGAACGATCCTTGAATTCCAAGATATTCAGTTATTAGGCTCGAAAATTTAGCACTAATGTGAAAATGCCAGACAAGTTTTCCAGAAAATTTTCCTGTTGAGGTGAGTTTAGCAGTGTGTATTCGCATATTTAGATTCCGCATACTTTTCTCATTATCTACTTTACGAAGAAATTTAGCAAAAAAGCACAGTTTTCAATGGATTTCTTGCATCAGGAATACGAGATTATTAGAATTAAGGAAATGGAATTCCATATTGAACAGACAAAAGCTTCTGGGGATATTTTTATTTTGACATTTTCTTCTAATTTTCTTCATTTTTCTTCAACATTTTCTTCTAATTCTAATTTCAACTGTAAAAACTAAATCGCGATTAAAAATACCTCTTTCTTTTTTCTTTTTTTATAATAATCAAACAGCAGTGAAATTTTTAATAAAATTTGCTTTGAATACAAGTTTAATCATATTAGTAAAAATGAATATTCTTGAATAAAAGTACTTTTCTCTCTCTCTTTTTATAATCCAACTACAAATTTTAGATTTTTACTTCAAAATACACTTTCAATTCTAATTTAAGTTATATGAACATGATGGAATGTTTGCAAAACAAGATATTTCTTAAATAAATTATTTTTTCCCTATTTATAAAACGAAATATTATAGATTAAAAAAATACTTTAAATTCAAAAATAAATTATATAAATGAAAATGAATTGTTTACAAATACAGATGCTTCTTTCTTTTTCATTAATCAAACAACATATTGTAAATACTTAACTTTAAAATCTGTTCCAAATTCAAATATAAATTACATTAATAAAAATGAATAGTTATTAATTAAATCTATTTTTATTTATTTATTTTTCGTGGTTTTCAAACAATAGTTTCTATCTATTAATTTTAAAATTCGCCGTGAATTATATGAGTTAAAATAATAATTTGTAAATTATTTTTTTTTTCTTCTTTTTCCATATTAGTAAAAAACAAAAGAAAAAAAAGCACATGGATTTTTATTTGAAAGTCATCTTTGAATTGTGTAAATTGCATGACTGAAAAAAGAATTATTCGCGACTTACTTTTTGATTTCATGTTACTGAAGCAACAGCTTCCAGATATTTATTAAAAAATCTGTTTTGAATTCTAGTTTTAATTATATGAGTGACACTGAATAATTCGCTAATGAAGGTATTTTTTCCTTTCCGTTTTGGTATTAATTAAATAAAATTCGTGTGATTCAAAATAATCTTTGAATTAAATTTAAACTTGCTTATGGAAAAAAAAAATCTGAGACAAAAAAAAAAAAAAAAAAAAAAGATATTGAATAATGAGGCTAATTACGCTGTACTTCATTCTTTTTTAAAATATTAATTGGACAATAACTTGTTGGCTGTTATTTCAAATAATGTTTTAAATTCAAATTTAAAAAAAAATTGCGAGTGGATAATTTAATTTTCTTTCTTTTATGTATATAAAATAATCATTAAATTAGTCCCAAATGCAACTAAAATTTTCTTCAATCTCATTACATGTTAATACTTCAAAATTCACTTTTCTGGTGCCAAAATTAAATGACAATCTAATGGCCATCATGCAGATTTTAAAGGTATAAGTTCATTTAATTGTGCTCTTTTAAGAAGACCTGTCCGTAAAGTACCGAAAGTGAGCCCTTCTTTAGCAGACAGGAAATTATAATAATTTTAAGGGATGTTTATAATTGCAACTTATGGGAAATAGATAGGTAAAATTTGGTGGGTAGGAGGATATATTTGGAATCTATAAAGTTTCCAGGATTTATCTAATGTGCAAAATATATGAAGAGGCGGGAGGCTTATTTTCGGTACCTTTTGGTAAACATCGCAATTCAATTTCACTTCAAACTTCAACTGTTTTCAATAATATGATTGTAAAAATACTGGTTTCATTGGTTTATTTAATGGTATTGTCTGAATAACTTTGGATGTATTTATAAAAGTGGTTTAATAGCGACACCGTTGGTCATTATACAATCACGCCTAATAAAGATCTATATTTATGTGAAAGTGCAATATAATATGAAGTTTATTAAATTCCGTGTATTAGCTCTTGAGATAGAGCTATTGCGGAAATCGGGAAAAATGCAGCATAGAAACACCAACAGTTGGGAATTTTATTCCAAAACCTAATTTGCAATAACTTAGTTTGATATCTAATTAAATCTGAAGTTTGACGAAAATATCCTCGCGATAATTCGTAAGATTAATTAGAATAATCTTAGGAATTAATTAAGATAATTCTTAAGATCAATTAAAGAAATCGTGAAAAATGCAGTATAGCAACGCCACCTGTTGGAGAATTTACACCAAAAGAACGAATCAGAATCAATTTATATAAAGTTCTAACTGAATCTAAAATTTTAATAAATTTTATGCATTAGTTTTTGTAATAGAGCGGCTCAGACAATTTTTGTCACACACAGATAGATGGATTCACAGACTGATATTTTTTAAAACAGCCAAATCGTGTTCAGCACCTTCTAAAACATATTAATCCTTCAAAAACGAGAATACGAAAATTTTCACGAATCCGCTATATAAATATCATTTTGCTAAAATAATTTTTCTTTACAAGAAAAAAAATAAAATAAAAATAAAGCATTTATTTTATTGTTTATTTGTTTTTTTTAATTTCTTTTAATTGATTACATTTATTAGTAAACAACTGAAAAAAAAAATGAATTGCTTTTCAGAAAACATTAATTTATCTGCAACATGAAATTTATTTAATTTAGGAATTCATCCAAGTACTTCAGCTACAATTTTAGCCAGTATGCTTCAAATTGAGTCAAGACATGCCTTTATATTATAATGTTGTCTTTTTTACAATTCGGCATAAATCATGATTTGGAGCAACAGCATTTAGTTCAGAGAAAGTGACATTTCGACCAGACAATGTTTTCTTTCCCCCAATAACACTATAAGCTACAAGAAATTGGTTTTACAATTAAGGGGCTACTACTTCAGTTGCGCGAAAAAACCAGTTCGCTAATGCTAATACTATGAAAGAAAGAAATAACGATATTTCAGTCGTAGTTCAATATTTTTAAATGTTTCTTTTTTTTTTATTATTGGATAAATGAAATTGATCATTGATCTGTACAAAGGCTATTTTTTACTTTTTATTTTTAATAGCAGATTTTTTTTTTTTTTTTTTTTTTTTTTTTTATGATTGGATAGCTGAGATTGATCCGTACAAAGCCCGTTTTATTTTTTTTAATTTTGATTACAAGTTTTTTTTTTAATTTTTAAATTGGCTTCAAAAATAAAAGTTTCCTTATTAAAAGAGTCCGTAAACAAAATCGAAAAAAGTAAAAAAAAAAAAAAACGGCTTTTGTACAGATTGATCTCTCTATCCAATGAAAATAAATAAATATAAAAATAATGAAAAATAATGAAATAAAAATAAATGAAATAAAATAAAATAAATAATAGTAATAATAAGAAGAAAAACTAAAAATATTAAAATGCGACTAGAGATATCTTTATAAATTTCTTCCATAGGATTAGCATTAGCAAACAGGTCTTTTAGTTTGACTAAAGTAGCTTCTTAAACTGTGGAATGAAAGATGATGAGAAATAATTTAAAGCAATAAGTACAAATTGGTGTTGCACACATATATTTAGTTATTTTATAAATATACACACGTAGTTTATTATTACTTCTCTAATTGTTTATTTATTTAATTTATATATTTCTTTTTGCGGATGATTTACCATGCCTATAAACTTTTTAAGCTTTTATAATTTCCGATGCATTTTGTGTAATTTACAAGAAGATAGGACTTTTTATTAGAATTTTGCGATTGATCCTTTTTATTTTATTTTATTTTTTATTTTCCCTAGATGATATTTTTGCTTTATCAATTTAAACATCTAACGTATTGCGTTAATGTTTAAGAATAAAAATAAAATGACCTAAAAGAATATTTCGAAAAACATTTTGTTCTAAATTTGGATGTGGTTTGGTACCTAAACAATATTGTGTCCCCCCCCCCCCCAAAAAAAAAAGAGCAATTAAAAAAAAATTAATAATTTTTAATGAAGTTACTTTACAGGTTTATCATTTTAATAATTCAATGTAAATCAGAATTTGCAGTAATAGTATTTAGTTCGGAGAAAATGACATTTAAACAGTATTTAACAGCAAAACGGTTGCCGGAGAATGTTTTCTTTCCTCCAATAATATTATAAACTGAAAGAAATTCGTTTCATAATTGAACTAAAGAACTGAAAACAGTGAAATAGATTAATGCAATACGTCCGTTAAAACAGAGCATTCATAGCATTTTTTTTATTAATTTACAGAGGTACACAAAAGAAATTGGTTACAGTACAGCCTTTTTGTGATAATTGCTGAAGAATACTTTTTAAATCCGGTATACGCTTTTAAATTTAACTAGTTTTTTTTTGCATATTACTCTTTATATATAAATTCTAAACCTCATACATAGGGTTACACGAAAGTATTCGCATACCATTCTCCTTATTAGAGG
Source organism: Maratus speculifer (assembly GCA_964019185.1). NCBI lineage: Eukaryota > Metazoa > Arthropoda > Arachnida > Araneae > Salticidae > Maratus > Maratus speculifer. The sequence goes on along the minus strand of OZ025295.1, from coordinate 177,535,258 downwards.
GTACTACTGAAGGGAATTTTCAACTGATAGATATGTACTTCTTTAACAAATTAAATTTTGGAATGTATGTTGTTAATAGATACAAATCTCTAATAGATACAAATCTCTCTGCTAAAAAATTCGGAAAATTTTTTGATTGTAAATGAGAACAGCTGAAATTCGGTTTTGAATTGCGTTATACATTTCCACATGATGAAATGAGATGTAATATTTTAATTTTTCATACGGTGCAATTTTGTTACAGTATTCCGAATGTGTTGGAAAGTGCTTCATAATCTATTTGCTTGACACTTGATTTTTCTTTCTTGTTTTTATTATCATAAGCTCTCATGTAAGTCACTATCAGGGGCTTTCTCTGGAGATCCTGGTCATCTACTATAGTATATTTATTCCTTTGTAGGTCCGAAGCTACTGCCTATTGAAATCGAAGGACGATGCTACAGATTTCAAATGGAACCACGCTTATCGTTCGATGATGCCACAGATAATTGTCCGAAAAATGACGAACGGGCAGTGTTAGTCTCCGTACGGACGCAAGCAGTGATGGATCAAATTCGAAAAAGAGCGGAAAAGTTTGCCATCGACAAGTTGAATAATGCCATATTTTGGATGGGATTATTTATGGAGGACAGAAATACACAGAAACCTGTCAAAAATAGAAAGTAAATAATTGATATTAGATTAGAGTCCTGCATCGATGCGGGTAACTTGATTTTAGTCGAATATCGGGTGGGGTCGGGTCGGGTTGACGCAAACTTTTCCATTGAGAATTCGATTCGGTTGGCTTTAAACGTTTTGGGTTCAGATTGATTCAATTTTGCAATAGAAAAAATCCTGAAAGTTTTTAAATTATATATATATGTATGTATTGTATATATGCATTATGTAATATTGATGAATATACAGTGTATCCACTCTCAAAGGTGGCCAATGGCTAATTTCTAAATCGTTAATCATAGACATATAGTTTCAATTGCAAAAATGCTTTTAAAAAGGTGAAGAATTGTTTTCTAAGCAATTTAGGTTAAAAAATATGATTAGTTATTATCTAACATTAAAATTGACCGAGTTATGAAACTTCAAATTTCATGACTTAAACCACTTTTCTGTAACTGAAAATGTATGAGTTGGACTAAGTTTGAGGGAACGTACAGTAAGTGCTTAAAGTATTATAAAGGGCGTCCATTTCTAATGCTGCCCAATGGTTAATTCCTAAACCATTCGACATAGACATATAGTTCCAATTACAAAAATGTTTTAAATGAGATAAAGAAATATTTTTAAAGCTGAAAGTGCTGCCACGTTATAAGTTTTACGGTAGTGTTAATTTTAATTAATTAACTTCTAGATTTTAAAAATAATTGAAGAGAAACGAGTTTCAAAATTATTTTTATTGAAAAAATCAAATTTTGGGAAATCGCGAAAAAATGCGTCCATTGGCTTTCATTATAAATTTGGAGATTGTAGTGTTAAATGACGTTAAATGACGTTAGAATTAGTACAGATTGGTATAAACTGATATGGAAAACAAAACGATAAAGTGAGTTTTGAAATTTACACCCTCGATTGTATTTTTACATATGTTTTATTTGGTAAAGATAAGAAACTGTTTCTTTTCATTATTTTATTTTAAAAATATGTGTTATTTTGTTAAGCTTTTATTTTCCTTATAACTTTTGTATGTATGTTTTCCTAGTTCAAAATTTGTATTCAAATTTTGACTCACATCTAAATATTCGATGGAGGTTCAATTCGCATACTTTTTTATAACCAAAGATAATGCAATATTATTACGATTTTAGGTGCGTACCATTTATTTATTTTATAGGACAAAATTCTATTAGGTTAATTAATGTCATAGAATTTTGAATATGCATCATTTTGTAAGGAAATGTGACTGTTGCTTTTCAACCTTCAACAAAATTTTTGTTACTTTTTTACTTATATTTTTAGTACAAGTTGTATATTTTGCTTTAGTATATAAACACCAATATAAATTAAAAAACGATATTGTAAAAATTATTTCACCCTCAATATTTAATATTAAATTTTATATCTGACGTTAATTTTTATTTCCAGTAAATTTGTGACTGATCACAATTTTGCAGCAAAAAAGATATTTCAACTTTAAACAGCTATTACTTGGACAGTTTTAATCGCAGAGGAATGGGACTCTTTGCCTTACTTCTTAGAGTAGTCGTAATAATTTACTAAATATCATTTATAGGACCAGGGGACTGTATAAAAATTTAGTTTTCATAATTTTTTAATACATTTTGTTTTGACTTAAGGGAGACCTGAACCCCATTTTCGGCCAAAAATCATCAAAAGTTCAAAAAATTTTTTATCTCAGAAAACGATAAAAGTAGGGGGGAAATGAGGCTCCGACTCCACAGCTTTTCGCTCCTATTCCACAGCCCTCCTCCTCATTCCTCCTCCTCCTCCTTCTGACATCGTCTTGTAAGAGAAGGGGTTAAAAGGATTTTTTTTTTAATTTTAAGCCGGAATTTCAGGGAGTTAGAATTTTTTTAACCATACTATAGTACGAGGGTGTTTTTTAATTTTAATGTGGTGACTTTAAAATTTTCGGCGTGTTACAGTACGTGGGGTATGTTTTTCTATTGAATTTTGCTGTTGTTCATATAAAAAGGTAATTAAAAATTATGAGTGAAATTTTTTCAACATACTCTAGTATGAGGGATTATTTTTCGAGCGGTGATTCATTAAGAAATTTTAATAATTTAAACTTTAAAATTTTCAACAGTTTAAATTTATTTTGAGTCAAGTGTAAAAGTTAATCCAATTTAACAAATTAATCATTAAAAAATTAATTTCAAATAATAATTAAAAATAATGAACTCACTTTAATTATTTCGGCGTGCTGTAGTATGATAGGTTATTTTAATGTGGCAGTATCCACGGCCCGAAACAGGAGCCCCGCAATAATACCATTGCAAGCACGTCGAATGACATCTCGGATCTGCAAGCTGCACATTATGACAAATCAAAAAGCTTCACCCGCCCCCGCCTAACTGCTTGTCCGTCCAGAACTAATCAACATAAGATATATATTTAAAAAAAAATCAAAAGGGAATTCACGGGGAGTGCTTGGGTTAAGTAAACTCACTGGTTAATTTAAGGTTAGTACAAAGATTATGCAAACTGATGGCAGCTTGTGGCGGGAGTGATAATTAGTGTAATACTAGCTTAGCCACAAGCTTAGCCACAAGCTCAGCCATTTCCCCACCTATCAACAGCCAAAAAGTCAACTATCTAATCCTCACCTCCATAAAAGCCAAATAGACAGCAGTTACAACTTAAAAAGCTTAACGTTAACAGGTTTCTCAGGTAAGCAGTACAGTAAACATTAGTATTGTTACTAACCCATTTACCTTCCAGGATTCCCTCCCCTTGAACCTGGCTCCCGAAATTTTCAAGTTGACCTATTCGACGCAGGGATTTAAGGGACCCTGTGTGGTCCGAAGAGATTCGGGAGCACCAATCATGTCCACTGCACCAGAACCGTACAGGTTGACCTCATAGACGCAGAGACTCGAGGGACTCTGCCCGGTCCGACACCGTTCTGGTACCCCCTCCCTAGTAGACTAACGCCTTTCAGGCTTTCAAGTTGACCTCATTAACACAGGGGCCCACGGGACCCTGTGCGGTCCGATGAGCAATGGGAAGCAACTTACCAGCCCACCTACCCCGAACCGCACACGTTGACCTCATCGACGCAGAGACTCAAGTTCTGTGCGGTCCGAAACGTGTTCGGGTCTTTTTTCCCTTGTTTTTTTTCTAGTGACAGTACGCCTCTTTATTAGGTGCATTTGGACTCTGTCCGCACGAGCTACCGAACCCGCTCCAATGGGACAGCCCATGAAGCTTTTTTTTCTTTTTTTTTACGGTAGAAAGGCAGTATCTCGTCACCACCGGCAGCGATTCGACTGCCTTGCATTTCGGCCCGAAAATTCTCCCTTCTCTGGCACTACTTAGCATTTCGGCCATTTTAGTTTTGGTTATTTATTTTTCTAAATCTCCCACAAAATTGTCCCCCCTGTTGTCTGCTAAGGACATGCCACCGTCTCGGCTCAAAAATTTTTGCTCCAGCCCCATTTCACTTGGCACGGCAAGTGGGAGTGATGTGCGGCGCCAAACTCAGTACTTTCAAAAAGGCAATAAACTACTAAGTCCAGCAACCGTTAGCCACAATCAGCCGACCTCGGCACTTGTCTGCGCCGATCGCCCCACTCTGCCAGCTAAAATTCCATCATGTACGCTAATGGCACCTGGTGCATGTAAAATCCGTCGTGGGTGCAAATTCCTCCAAGTTACCAGTGAATTATACCTCTGGAGGTGCCTTGCCAGGTGAAAGTCTCGTCATCTGATCAAGGCTCTAAATTACGAGACCATCTTGCGGTTGCCATGAGCAGTACATCAATTATTGCCGCTTCGCGGCAATTAGGCTGTCGTCCGCCCCGATACCAGGTATCTAACCCGTTAAGCTGAGATTATTAATTCAACAGGTAGGGGCCTGGTCATCAGTTAGAAAGAAAGAAAGAAAGGTTATTTTAATGTGGTAATTTTTTCAATTGAATTTTGCTGTTGTTCATTTAAAAAGGTAATTAAAAAGTAATTAAAAATAAGGAATGAAGCGACTTTTTTTTTTTTCACTGTGCTTTTAGATGAGGGGTTAAGCGGGTATTTGGGGACATAGAATTTTTTTCTGTACTATTGTACGAGTACTTTTTAATTTTAATGTGGTGACTTAAAAATTTTAGGTGCGGTTTACTTTAAGGATTTATTTTTTCGATTTTAAACAGAAATTTTGGGGAGATTGTTTTTTTTTTTTTTTTTTTTTTTTTTTTTGTTGATCTATAGTATGAGGGTTTTTAATTTTAATGTGGCGACTTAAAACTTTTCGGTGAACTTTAGTTTAAGGATTAATTTTTTGATTTTAAGCGAAAATTTTGGGAAGATTGATTTTTTTTTTTTTTGTTTCACCGTGTTTTAGATAAGGGGTTAAGCGGATATTTTGGGGAAAATTATTATTTTTAGGTACTGATGCACGAAGGGTATTTTTTTTTTTTCGCGAGTTGATATTTTAACGAAGAAATATTTAAGAAGGTAACTTTCGTGGTGAATTAATGAGTAAATTTTTTAAAGGAGTAATTTTGTTAAGATTGAATTACGTTTTAATGTGTTAGATTTTTAGGCGATAACAACTTTTAATGGGGAGACTTTAAAATATTTTTCGTGCTAACATTGAATCGCGCTCGTCGCCCTAACGGTTCGGAATATGTGGTTTTCTTCGAACTTTCGTGAAAATTTAATAAAATTGATTATTATTATTATTTTGTGTGTGTTGTATGTATGTGTGTTGTATGCATGTATGTGTGTGAATGTATGTATGTATGTATGTGTTGCATGTTTGTGTGTGGTTTTCTTCGAACCTTGGTGAAAATTTAATTGAATTGATTATTATTATTATTTTGTGTGTGTTGTATGTATGTATATGTATGTTTGTGTGTTGAATACATGCATGTGTGTATGTATGTGTTGTGTGTATGTGCGTGTGTTGTATGCATGTGTGTATATGTATGTTTGTGTGTTGAATACATGCATGTGTGTATGTATGTGTTGTATGTATGTGCGTGTGTTGTATGCATGTGTGTGTATGTGTTGTATGTATGTGCGTGTGTTGTATGTATGTGTGTGTGTATGTATGTATGTGTGTGTGTTGTGTGTATGTTGTATGTATGTGTATGTACATTTTTTGTCGAAAGGTGTGATCTTTAGCTGAAAGTGACCTAGGGTCAAAACTTTCACCCAGGAATCCCCACGGGGAGGCAGATCACATTATTCCCATAATGCACACATTCACATACATTATTTCGAGCGATATTTTTAGTGAACCATAGTATGCAATTGAATTTTTAGAATAATTAAAAAATAACTTTAAAATTTGAATGAGAAAATATGTTTCAAAATGGAATTTTACGTACTAACATTTATTCGCGCTCGTCGACCAAACTGTTTGAAGTCTGTCGTTTTCCTTTGACCTTGGGAAACCTTGCGTCAATGTGATTAAGATATTTCAGAAAGACCCTCACTTTGGGTACTCTTTTAAACTAATATTTGTAATGAGATGTGTTCGCGCGTGTCGGGCTAACTGTTTGGAGTATCAACATAAAATCATCAAATTAATACAAAATATTTCAAATAGTAAGAAAATGATTGATTAAAATCACCAAGTAAGAGCAAAATACTTCAAGCAATGAGAAAATAAATGTTTAAAATCGCCAATTTAACATAAAATATTTCATTCAATAAAAAAAAACGAAAGATTAAATTCGCCAAATAAGAACAAAATACTTCAAACAATGAGAAAATAAATGTTTTAAATCATCAATTTAACATTAAATATTTCACACAATAAAAAACGAAAGATTAAAATCGCCAACACAAAATGAAATCTCATGCAATTAGAATCGAAACATTTTAAAAAAATCGCCAAATTAAAAGATTATTCTTATCTCACAATTAATATTCTGAAAGACCTATTCAAAAATTTTAGATGAAGATTAAAGTTTTCATTCAAAATTCAAAAAAAAAACCCCTTAAGATTTGACATGTCACTAAAAATTTAAAGTAAAAATTTTTTCAAAGTATAATTATCAAAGATTAATTTTTCTAATAATTAACCCATGTAAAGAAAAATTAAAGTACAATGATTCGCCATTTGTTTGATAAATCTTAAAGCATAATATCTGTGTATTTAATAAACATCATGTTATGTAAAAAATATAAGTAAATATTATTAGTTTTAAAATCATTTATATTCGAATGGGTAGTTCGATGAATTAAGATCATTAGAATTTTAGGGATTAAAAAGTAACAATTGAGAAGATAACCATTTCAAAATATTTTTTTAAAACCAACTTTCATGCAATTCAAAAAGTTTTAGTATGAAAATTGAATATTTTTTTCTTAAGAGAAATATTTTATGCGAGTGAAAAAGTGAGAGTCAGTTAATTTATAAATCATTTTAAAATATTACCTCGCAATAATTTGCTTTGAAACTATGTTCTTAAACATATTAATATTTAAAAGTTTAGTCATTTTATACACTTTATATACAAGTTTTACTTACCAACATATGAATTCGCCTTCATTCCGCATTTTCTTGAAGAGTAATTCTTGATAAACTCTTATCAACACCGCATGCTGGTTTGAATCACTACCAAGTTAAGATAGATACGATATGACTAATAGCTAGGTTTTCCCCCAAACAGGGGAAGTCCTGCTTATCACATCCTATTTTGAATGAAGAATATTTCAATTGCAATTAACTTCAGATTTTGTTATTTAATAATTATTTTTTAAATTTGACAATTTTAATTAATGTTTTAGTGATTTACCTTTATTTATAAGATTTTGATTATTTTTAATTGCTTATACTATTTCAAACATGTACATTCCTATTTGTAAATACAAAATCATAAAAAAACATCTTTGAATGCTTTTATTATTATTATTGTTAGACATCATATTAGAAAATCATTTAAACTTTTAGCTTTTATTATTATTATTATTATTTAGATATTACGAAGTGACGAAGGCCTGTTGAATTATTCTCATCTTAAAAGTGATTAATATTCGAAGAAAAATTTATTCTGTTATCTTTTAATTTACCTAGCATATATTTTAATATTCATTAACACACTTCTTATTTAATGAATAATATATTTTATAATATATATGAGATTTTAATCTTTTTTTTAAAAAAATTGGCTTATTTTATTTCATACACATACGTTCTTATTCGAAAATACAAAACCATAAAAAAACATCGTTGGATGATTTTTTTTAATTAGACATTGTATTGGAAAAGCATTAAAACCTTTCATTTTTATCCCATTTAGACTTCAAAAAGTGTCGAAGATCTGACTGCTTTGCAAAGAGTTAAAACTAATGATTTGATGAGTCATACTTTCTGTTGGTTGTTTACAATTTCGGAATTATCTTAATTAATTACCAAACTTCTCATTTTTTAAACACCACACTAATCATTGCTCCCATTACTTAATCACGTAAATATAATTTATATCGTTTTTGATTATCAGTTTTATACTAACATTTGACACCTATACGTTGTATTAATTCTGTTAGTTTAATTCCTGAAATATCAAATTTAAAAGCTAACTCTTAAGAATATGACTCGATGCAATTTACTCATTTTAAACAAGTTAACTTTACTACTTGACAAAAATATATTCAAACGCAAACCAATTTAACTTTCACATTTTTAAACTTATTTATATAATGTACTAACATTTATTCATAATATGCATAATTTTATTAAAATTACTGAAGAAAATAAAATTTATACTAAGTAAAAATTTAAAACCACCAATTAAATATATTAAACAACAACAACAAACATGTAATTAAGATATGAATAAAAAAATATATGAATCACACAATAATAAAAAAGAATACTTATTCATTCATAAAAATTCTTCCCTTGATCAAATCCATGTATGTTAGTAATAATATAAATCTAAAGTTTTCAAAAATATTATAAACATTTCCAAATTAACAAGTAAAATTAGCTATTAAATATCAAATAATGGACATACACTTTTTACACTCACATCTTACAATGCCCTTAGTAGCCAAATTTAATGTTTTTTAAACATGTCTTCTTAAATTTTTTACAATGAAAAACTATCACAGTTGAATATTTAGCTTTCTCTTCATAACTTTATCGAGAAATATATAATGCATACCACACGATTTCATTAAATGAATCAATCACAATACAATTCAAACTTCTCATTTTCAATGATTTATATACTAGTGTTTATCAAATAGCTGTTTATTCGGAACAATCATTACTTAGTTTATTGATGTAAAGATTGTGTTGAACGCTTTTTAAGTCAAATGGTGTGAGAGAAGGATATATTAAGACAGAAGTTATTAAATATAGAGTCTTTAAAGCTTTCATAAATATGAGAAAAATAATTTCAGGACGTGATGGAATGTTGCATTTGTTGCAAGGCGCTTAATTATGATTTGTAATTGTGATGCACATCACATCATGAGCAAATTAGGAAAATTGAAAGACCATGAAATTGACGTGATTACATCCACCCTGGAAAAGTTTATTACCATTAAGTTGAGAAAGCCAACAAGTCCTATACAGTTGGTCTTTTTATATTCATTTCAATTTTTGTCTATGTCATTAGAATTAACTCGCAGGTTTCGAACCCACAATCATCCAGTCAATTTTTAACACGCGACGCTAACCATTGGGCCATTAAGGCCCGTAATTTAGTAACTAAAAAGTAAGAAAGATCATCGAAAGTGATTACTTCTCACATGTAAAAATAATTTTTATTGTGACTTAACAGTTAAAAATCCCGAAGAAAAGAAAAAAAATCACATATGTTTTGGATTACTTTGATATTTTATGAGTCACTTCATCAGTTAAATAGACATATCCACTTCTTATGAATCACTACTTATGCTTAAATATTCAAACACTTGCTTATATGAAATGTATTATATTTTAGTTTATCAGTGATAGTGTAATTACTTGTTAATAATTTTAATGTTATTAAAAAAATTTAAAAAAAATCAAATGTTAATAATTAATTTAAAAAAAATACAAGTCACTATTAAAGGTTTGAACAAATTATTAAAATAATTTTACAAAACTTTTCAAATTATTTAAAAATGTTTCACTAATATTTAGTAATCGTCAAATTTTAATGTCGATAATCATTTATGTGACTTAGTCTTTCTGTTTTAACTGTTAAGTTATCAGATTCCCCCTTCAAGTACATATCATTGATATGTTTTAATCAACCAACCAACCATTCAACTGTTTTCACAATCAACTATTATGTGAGTTAGGTTTTCAGTTTTAATTGTTAAGTTATTTCATCTCCCCCCCCCCCTTCATTTACATCTCATTGATAAGTTTTCAACAACCAACCACCCAACTTTTTTCGAAATCAACTATTTATTTACCCCAGCAACCAGCTATTTGCTTACCCTAGTAACCAAAAAGCTTTTATCGACACATGAACAAAATTTTTAAGATGCAAGACTTCATTTTCATTTGAAAAAACAATGACTTATGTAATAAATTTTTTCTTTACCTAAATGAAACCTTCGCATGTGTATGGTAAAACTTGGAAAATTTCATTTAATGCACAAATTTAAAGTTAACAGACAAGGTCTTCACACATCTTTTAGTATTTTACTAACACTTTACCAAATATCTTTAGAAACCAACATGATTTTAAATAATTATTTTAATAAAAATTCTCATTTGTAACTACGTTACTGACCTAACTTGAAAAAATCCCTGTCGGCTGGGACTATAGGCTGAGGTAGATTTCGAAGAGTGCTCATTTCAACAAAATATATAAATATATATATGATTAGAGATAAACTCAGTTTAATAATTTCATTTGGCCGTTTATGAAAAATTTTTAATTTCATTTTTCTGCAAAAACTGGTTTTATCAGAATCATCTTAAGAAAAATTCAGCTCAAATGCCCATTATGACAACATATTTTGAAATAGATTCTAAATTTATTAAAAAATCGACCAAAACAGTACATTATACAGTTTCTAAATAACAAAAAACTGTCAGTGGAAAGCATTTGAGAAAAAAATTAAATTTAAAAATGAGTCATAAAATAAGCGATTTGTTGTTTGAATACATCCTTAATTCTTTAATCATGATTGCTTCGGAAAATTTTGTGCGAAATACTCACTTTGACAGCATTTTAAGAAATATATTCTATCTTTATCAAAAAACTGGCCAATGCGTCACAGTATATAGTTCCTAAATAAGAGGATCTGTAAATTGGATGCATTTGAGAGCGAAAATGGATTTTAAAACGAGTCATAAAAAACGCAATTTGCTATGTGAAAACTTTAAATTTTCAAATCTCAAAGACTTCGGGAAATTCTGTTCAAAATACCCTTTTTGGTAGCCTTTTTCAAAATGTATTCTGTCTTTATCAAAAAACCGATCAATGCATCACATTATATAGTTCCTAAATAAGAGGATCTGTAAATTGGATGCATTTGAGAGCAAAAATGGATTTAAAAACGAGTCAGAAAAAAACGCAATTTCTTATTTAAACACTTCCTTAAATTTTCAGTCAGGATGATTTTTGAAAATTCTGTTCAAAATACATTTTTGGTAGCTTTTTTTGAAATATACTCCGTCTTTATCAAAAACTGACCAGTGCATCACATTATATAGTTCCTAAATAAAAGGATCTGTAAATTGGATGCGTTTGAGAACAAAAATGGATTTAAAAACGAGTCAGAAAAAAACGCAATTTCTTATTTGAATACTTCCTTCAATTTTCAGTCCCGATGACTTTCGGAAATTCTGTTCAAAATACCCTTTTTGGTAGCCTTTTTTGAAATATATTCTGTCTTTATCAGAAAATTGACCAATGCGTCACTTTATACAGTTACTAAATAAGATGATCTACCATTTGGATGCGTTTAAAATCAAAAATGAATTTAAAAATGAGTCAGAATATAAGCCGTTTGGATTTGAGGTTTTTTCTCCAACTCCTATTTTTGTTTAATTTCTTTTTGCTATACGAATTGGTCCTATGAAAAACTTGTCAATTTAAAAGTTGTAGATATTTTTGAGAAGATGTAAAATAAATTTAATCAAATTTGATATCTTGAGTTATGGATTTTTCTCTTTTTTCAGCGCCCTTTTTCTTTTCGTTTTTAATTTTTTTCATCGGTAAAAGTTGGTCCTATCAAAAACTTGTAAAGACAAAAGTTTTAGATAATTTTAAGAACATTTATAAAAAATTTAGTTGGACTTGATATCTTGAAAATTGACGAAGTTATGAATTTTTTTCTCTCAAAATCCCTGTTTTTTTCGCCCCTTGAGCCCACTTCTAAATTTATCAAAAATATGTCATGTATATACTTTTGGCCCATTTTTAAGAAATAATATAAACTTTAAACCGATTCGATATCTACTTTAATTAAGAAGTTATAGCGTTTTTTCGGTTTTCACAAAAACGCCCCTTTTTCCGACCCCCTTGGTCCGATTTTGCCCATTAATGAACTCAGCCAAGATTTTATCCCCATTGATTTTATGTACCAGTTTGGTGGAAATTGGTGAAGAATTATAGAAGTTATCGTGTCCATAAAAAAGTGAGATATATAGATATATAGATAGATAGGTAGATAGATATATATATAAACTGGTGCGATTGCAATAGGTAGTATTTCTTACGAAATCTACCTAAAAATTAACTCGTCAAAGCAGGTTTTGATTGTTCCAACTTCATAATATTCATAAGTTTTATATGATATTCAACCTATTCGGTTATGTCTTAGCATATCTTTATAAAATTTATCTAAAAAACCTTTAATATCAATGTTTAAAAATATGCGAATAATTCAGTTAGTCTTTTATAGATGATTATTTTCATTTCTATTATTTAAAAAACATTTTTAAATAAAATTATTACTGATGCTAGTTTATCTCAGTGTTATGAAATGTGCATGCAAAACTTTTAATTCTAATTTTTACATTTTATTATTTCAAATTATTGTTTTCAAGTTGTACTAAAATTAGGAAAAAAAACATTTAATTTTCATGCATTATTAAATTGAAATAGTTTAATAATAAAGACACATTTAACGTTGTATACTCACCTAATCCAACACTTTCACAAATACACGTCCAACACACTCCAGGGTTTAAGAAGAAGTGAAAGATTCAAAGTCCTTATCAGAAAATGTTATCAGATAAACTTATCTTAAGATATGTGACGTCATAGAACATATAACATCAACTGGTCACGTGATGTATATCACATGACCAATGCTTTGTTAATTAATTAATCTTATTAATTAATTATTAAATATTTAAATAATTATCAATTAATTCATTAATTAAATTAAAATAATTAATCTTATTAATTAATATTATCTAATATATTATTAATCTTATTAATTAATAAGATTAATTAATTAATGAGATTAATTAATAAGATTAATTAATTTAATTTAATTTACAAATTTAAATGTGTCTTTATTGTTGTGGGAGCGATTCTTTCTCCAACAGCCAAGTATCATGTCTTATAAGGTTCTTCATATCGCAACTCTGATAGAAAAGGTCTTTAGAAAGCAGACGATTTTCTGAAAAAACTCCATTCAGACGAAAAGCCGAAGAAAAAAGAAATGAACGGAAGAGATCGTTGGATGGAATGCGGGGAGAGTTGGTGTTGACTTTAGAAGAATGTTGATTAAGATGACGCGATTAAGATGTTTTAATTAAAGTTTCCTTTTGAATGTTCGAATTGTAAATATTAATATATAAATATCTTTTTTGTAAATATTAACGTTTAATATAAGTCATTTAAAAGTTTAAAAACGGTGTCAGAATTTAATTTACCTCCGAGTTTATTTACTTATGTGTTCGAAAGAACTTTCATAAGAAGAATCTCCATAAATTTTGGTGTCGGAAGTGGGATTCGAACCCACGCCCACAAAGAAGAAATATATATATACTTTAAATAATCTGGAAGCCGTTATTATTTAGAATTGTGATGGAATCCTTGCTGGAAATTATTATGAGGAAATCCTTTTTGAATATATGTTTAATGATATGAAGCTGTTGGATACTGCGACAACAATGCTGTTTAAATGTGTGAAGCTGAGCATCTGATTATGAAGTGAGTTTATTATTTCATTTTTCTTTTCAATAATGGAAAAATTAGTTGATTTAAAGGAATTAGAGTTTTCTTTGAAAACTGAAAAATCAGCTAGTATTAAGATATTGCACAAATTAATTTTTGGAGAAATCGGTGACAGAAATAATCGACGTAGAATTCGGAATTTTACTGGGTTTACGTTTGAAGTAGATTCCGATGAATATCAAACTAAATTCAAAGAAATTAAAGATAATTTTTCTGTTAACGACTTAATTACCATTTGCAATGTTTTGTGTATAAATAATTCGGGAACTTTTGATGAAATTGCTGCCAGAATAACTTCTAGTTTATGTGATTTTAATATTTTAAAAATTAATATGATAGCCAATGTAGGTACTCTTAGTGATGACGAAAGTGTTGATGAATTTAATGATGATTTACAAGATAAAACTAAAAATATTTCAACTGTTTTTGAGAATAATATGAGAAATGATTCTGGTAGTTCTAATTGTGAAAGTAATGAAAATCAGAAAATTCTAATTCCTGATTATGTTATTAAACCAAGCATTTCTATTAATGATATTGAAAATATGATTACAATGTTTGAAGGTACTCAAGTACAAAATATTAATAAATGGATTGCCGATTTTGAAGATATTGTTTCATTATTTAACGTTAGTGATTTGCACAAATTGATTTTGGCTAAACGCCGTATGACAGGCAAAGCAAAATTATTTCTTGAAAGTGAAACAAATATTAATTCGTGGTCTAAATTAAAAGCCCTACTCATATCTGAATTTGGTCAAACGTGCAATTCAGCTGAATTACACGAATTGCTGTTCAAAAGAAAAATTAGACCACATGAATCGTTAGATGAATATTTTTTAAATATGAAACAATTATGCTCAAAAGGCAATATTGAAGATTCTGCCCTTATTCAGTATGTAATAAATGGAATTAATGACCCCATTTCTAAAAAATCTTTTTTGTATGGTTGTCCCAATATTGCTGAATTTAAACAAAAATTAAAGATTTATGAAAAAATAAGATCGGAGTATGAAAATGCAAAATTTCATAAATATGAAGGAGCTAAGCCTAAAATTAAATCCGAAGTTGAAGTTAAGAACAAATTTAAGCCTGTAAAGCCAAATATGCGTTGTTTTAATTGTGGCGGGAATAATCATAAAAGTATTAACTGTGTAAATAAAGATAAAGGGCCGCTTTGTTTTGCTTGTAACGCTTATGGTCATAAATCATTTCAATGTAATAAATCTAAAGATACAAGTGTTAAAAATGCTCAGTCACAAGTAAACATTATTACATCCCAAGATTTAATTCTGAAAGAGATAAAGCTTTATTCTTTGCGTTTAATCTCTTTAATAGATACTGGTAGCCAAAAGACTTTGTTAAAAAAAAGTATTTATGATAATTTGAAGAACTTTGTAGAATTAAAACCTACGAGTATCTCTTTGACCGGTCTAGGAAAAGCCTCAATTAAACCAGAAGGTTGTTTCAATTCAGAAATCGAAGTAGATGGTTCAAAATTTAAAGTTACTATTTTTGTCGTTAAGGACAGTTGCATTAATTTCGATTTAATTATTGGCACTGATGTTATTCATCAAGGTACATTAACTATTTCTGAGAATAAAGTGAAACTGTTTAAAGCTGAAGTTCAGTCTAATGACTTTTTAGTTAATATTGTAAATGTTTTGGATGAGCTTAAAATTGATTTAACTCACATTGCTGACAAAAAATTACGTTCAGAGTTATACTCTTTAATTGAAAATTATGTACCAATTAAAACTAAAACAGTAGATGTTAAGATGAAAATTAATTTAACTGACGAAATCCCAGTTTGTTCTTCTCCTCGAAGATTACCGCCATGCGAGAAAAAAAATAGTCGAAAACCAAATTGAGGAGTGGCTAGCTCAGGGAATAATTCGAGAAAGTTCTTCTAATTTTTCTTCGCCGGTTGTGTTAGTCAAGAAAAAAGATAACACAATGAGACTTTGTGTTGATTACAGATGTCTTAACAAAAAGACAGTACGTGAGCATTTCCCCTTGCCAGTTATTGATGATGTAATAGACCAATTACATTCTGCCGAAGTATTTACCACCATAGATTTGAAAAACGGTTTCTTTCATGTAGATGTTGAAGAAGACTCGCGGAAATACACCTCGTTTGTTACTCATGAAGGACAATACGAATTTTTGAAATGTCCATTCGGGTTGACCAATAGCCCTAGTGTTTTTCAAAAGTATATTTATAATGTATTTCGAAACCTATTAAAAGATCACATTGTTGTCATTTATATGGATGATTTAATAATACCTGCTAAAAACGAAGCTGAAGGTCTAGAAAAATTAAAACTTGTACTCGAAACTGCATCGGAATATGGATTAGAATTAAATCTTAAAAAATGCAATTTTTTGAAGCGTGAAATTGATTTCTTGGGGTATAGAATCATAAATGGTAAATTGTATCCCTCTCCACTGAAGACTAAAGCAGTAATAAATTTTCCCGAACCAAAGTGTACCAAAGATGTTCAAAGTTATTAAGGATTGACAGGATACTTTCGAAAATTTATAAGAAATTATTCGGTTATAGCTAAACCGTTAAGTGACCTGCTAAGAAAAGATTCAAAATTTAAATTCGATATAGAAGAACAAAGAGCTTTTAATGAACTCAAACGTATTTTGTCGTCAGAACCAGTACTTTTAATTTACAATCCCAAAAGTGCGACCGAAATCCATTGTGATGCCAGTATTGATGGCTATGGAGTTGTTTTAATGCAACAATCTCCAGTAGATAATCAATTTCATCCAGTTTATTTCGCAAGTAAAAAAACCACCGAAGCTGAACGGAAGTACACTAGTTACGAATTAGAAGTTTTAGCTGTAATTGAAGCCCTGAAAAAGTTTAGAGTATATGTGCTAGGTATCCCATTTAAAATTGTAACCGATTGTATGTAATGCATTTAAAATGACTATGGATAAAAAAGAAATGAGTACAAAAATAGCTAGATGGGCAATAATGTTATCCGATTTTGATTATGTTATTGAACATAGACAGGGTAGCAGTATGAGACATGTCGATGCATTAAGTAGATATCCTATTTGTATGGTAATCCAAGATAGCTTAACTTTAAAAATTATCCAAGCTCAAGAAACCGATGACCATATTAAAACAATAAAAGAAATCCTAAAGGTGAAATCTTATGATGATTATCTAGTTAAAAATGATGTTCTTTATAAATGTGTTAATGGTAATGATTTATTAGTTGTACCGGAAGACATGCAAATGAATATAATCAAGGCCGCTCACGAAAAAGGTCATTACGCAGTTGCAAGAACAGAGAAAAGTTTAGAAAATGATTTTTACATCCCTAAAGTTAAACAAAAAATTGAGAAATGTATAGCAAATTGTGTTCCCTGTATTTTAGTTAATAGAAAATGTGGTAAACAAGAAGGCTTACTTCACCCAATAGAAAAAGAAGAAACTCCATTACATATGTACCATGTTGATCACTTAGGTCCATTAGAAAGCACTAATAAAAATTACAAACATATCCTTTCGGTCATTGACGCATTCACAAAATTTGTTTGGTTGTATCCCACAAAATCTACCGATGCTGCCGAAGTAATTTCTAAATTAGAAATCCAAAAATCTATCTTTGGAAATCCAGTTCGAATTATATCAGATAAAGGTCCTGCATTTACCTCTAAAGCTTTTGAAGATTATTGCATCAATGAAAATATTAAACATATCCCGATTACCACTGGATTACCCAGGTCTAACGGCCAAGTTGAGCGTCTAAATTCTGTCATAATATCTGTTCTGTCTAAATTGTCTGTCGATAATCCTAAAAAATGGTATACACATGTAAGCAACGTCCAACAGGTGATAAATTCGACTTTTCAGAGAAGTATAAGCACAACTCCTTTTGAATTGATGTTTGGTACTAAAATGAAACTAAAAAATAACATTGAAATTACTAGTCTTCTGAATGCTGAAATACAATCTGATTTTACAAATAATCGCGAAGATATGAGAAAAAATTCTAAAAAAACAGATTTTAAAAGTCCAAGAAGAGAACCGTAAAACTTACAACCTCAGACGAAAGAAAGCTAACAAATTTAAGATTAATGATGTGGTTGCTATAAAACGCACACAACAAGGTCCAGGTTTGAAGTTAAAACCAAAATATTTAAGTCCGTACAAAGTCATAAAAGTAAAAAATAATGACACCTACGATGTAAAGAAACTTGGATTCAACGAAGGACCCATGGTCACCAGTACATGTGCAGAGTACATGAAGCCGTGGACGGACGAAGCTTGAAAAAAAAAAAAAAAAAGAATTTCACCGATTGTGACACTATACCAACTATGACAAACCTCTGGACTGACAACTAATAGAATTTTAACTTTATTCTCGAAAAGACGAAAAGACGTAAGGTAAAAGAAGATGAAAAGACGTATGAAAGAAGACGAAAAGACGTAAGATAAAAGAAGACGGAAGACGTAAGAAAGAAAAGACGAAAAGACGTAAGGTAATAGAAGATGAAAAGACGTATGAAAGAAGAAGACGAAAAGACGTAAGATAAAAGAAGATGAAAGGACGTAAGGAAGAGAAGACGAAAAGACGCGAAAAAAAATATATGAATTTTTTTCAAGAAATAATCTAAGCTTTGATAATCAATTTGAATAATGACTTCTTTTTTTCAATTAAGACTTTGGATGCTGCTGTGTTTTTTTTTCTTTATCTTTCCAGATGATCCAACTGCTGCTGCCTCCAAAGGGACGAGCATTCGAGGACGAAAGCCTAGTCAGGACGGCCGTTTTGGGAGCGATTCTTTCTCCAACAGCCAAGTATCATGTCTTATAAGGTTCTTCATATCGCAACTCTGATAGAAAAGGTCTTTAGAAAGCAGACGATTTTCTGAAAAAACTCCATTCAGACGAAAAGCCGAAGAAAAAAGAAATGAACGGAAGAGATCGTTGGATGGAATGTGGGGAGAGTTGGTGTTGACTTTAGAAGAATGTTGATTAAGATGACGCGATTAAGATGTTTTAATTAAATTTTCCTTTTGAATGTTCGAATTGTAAATATTAATATGTAAATATCTTTTTTGTAAATATTAACGTTTAATATAAGTCATTTAAAAGTTTAAAAACGGTGTCAGAATTTAATTTACCTCCGAGTTTATTTACTTATGTGTTCGAAAGAACTTTTATAAGAAGAATCTCCATATTATTATAAACTATTTCAATTTAATATTGCATGAAAATTAAAAGTTTTTTCCCTAATTTTAGTACAACTTGAAAACAATAATTTGAAATAATAAAATGTAAAAATTAGAATTAAAAGTTTTGCATGCACATTTCCTAACACTGAGATAAACTGACATCAGTAATAATTTTATTTAAAAATGTTTTTTAAATAATAGAAGTGAAAATAATCATCTATAAAAGACTAACTGAATTATTCGCATATTTTTAAACATTGATATTAAAGGTTTTTTAGATAAATTTTATAGAGATATGCTGAGACATAACCAAATAGGTTGAATATCATATAAAACTTATGAATATTATGAAGTTGGAACAATCAAAACCTGCTTTGACGAGTTAATTTTTTCAAGTTAGGTCAGTAACGTAGTTACAAATGAGAATTTTTATTAAAATAATTATTTAAAATCATGTTGGTTTCTAAAGATATTTGGTAAAATGTTAGTAAAATACTAAAAGAAATGTAAAGACCTTGTCTGTTAACTTTAAATTTGTGTATTAAATGAATTTTCCAAGTTTTACCATACACATGCAAAGGCTTCATTTAAGTAAGGAAAATTTTATTACACGAGTCATTGTTTTTTCGAATGAAAATGAAGAGTCTTGCATCTTAAAAATTTTGTTTATCTGTCGATGAAACCTTTTTGGTTACAAGGATAAACAAATAGTTGTTTTCTAAGGAAAATAAATAGTTGATTACGAAAAAAAGTTGGGTGGTTGGTTAATTAAAACTTATCAATGAGATGTAATTGAAGGGGGAATCTAGTAACTTAACAGTTAAAACTGAAAATCTAACTTACATAATAGTTGATTGTGAAAACAGTTGAATTGTCGGTTGATCGGTTGATTAAAACTTATCAATGAGATCTAATTGAAGGGGGGGGGGGGAATGTAATAACTTAACAGGCAAAACAGAAAACCTCACTCACATAAATGATTATGGGTATTAAAATTTGTCGATTACTAAATATTAGTGAATCATTTTTAAATAGTTTGTAAAGTTTTGTAAAATTATTTTAACAATTTGTTCAAACCTTTAATACTGACTTGTATTTTTTTAAATTAATTATTAACTTTTAATTTTTTAATGACACTAAACTCATTAACAAGTAATCACACTATCATTGTTAAGCTAAAATATAATACATTCCATATAAGCAAGTGTTTGAAAATTTAAGCATTAGTAATGATTCATAAGAAGTGACTATTTCCATTTAACTGATGGGGTGACTTATAATATCTCAAAGTAATCCTAAACACATATGAATTCTTTTCTTCATAATTTTTAACCGTTAAGTCACAATAAAAATTATTTTTACAAGCAGATTTAAATTCCAAGTATAGACGATTAAATTGATTATATTATATGCTTCTCAGTGTGTGAAGTACCACTTTCAATGACCTTTCTTACATTTTAGTTACTAAATGACAGGCCCTTCGTGGCCCAATGATTTTCGTGACGAGTTCAAAATTGACTGGATGATTGTGGGTTCGAAACCTGCGAGTTAATTCTAATGACATAGACAAAAATTGAAATTAATCTAAGAAGACCAACTGTATAGGGCTTGTTGGCTTTCTCAACTTAAAGGTAATAAACTTTTCCAGGGTGGATGTAATCACGTCAATTTAATGGTCTTTGAATTTTCCTAATTTGCTCATGATGTGATGTGCATCATAATTACACATCATAATTGAGCGCCTTGCAATAAATGCAACATTCCATCACCTCCTGAAATTCTTTTTCCCATATTTATGAAAGCTTTAAAGACTCTATATTTAATAACTTCTGTCTTAACATATCCTTCTCTCACACCATTTGACTTAAAAAGCGTTCAACACAATCTTTACTTCAATAAACTAAATAATGATTGTTCAGAATATCAACTATTTGATCTAGTGCATAAAACATTGAAAATGAGAAGTTTGAATTGTATTGTGGTTGATTCATTTAATGAAGTCGAGTGGTATGCATTACATACTTCTCTATAAAATTGTGAAGAAGAAGCTAAATATTTAAAGGAAATTGAAAAAAAATTAAGAAAACATGTTTAAATATCATTAATAGGAGTGGGCGATGTAGAGATTTCTTAAATCGATTTATCATCCATCTAACATCGCGATTTAGTGCTAAATCGCGATTTAGCACTAATTTTACCCTTTATAATACGAAACCTATCATTTAATTTTTAATTACAAAATACGGGCTTTATGCCCCCCCCCCTCCCGCACTTGTATTAATTTAGCATTTAATTGTTCAAGTAACTAAAAAATATATATTTTACACACACACACACACACACACACACACACACACACACACAAAAAAAAAAAAGAATGCTTTTTTTTTTAAATTAGTGATCTATTTTAATATTTTTTATCACCTCATCCTTAAAGAAATAAAATAAAAAGGATTTTTTCATTGTGTCTGACTTGTTTTGGATGCTACAATCTAAATTACTTGAGTAGAGGAGCTCAAATAGCACTTCATTGCTAATAACATGCATGCACTTGTTTTTACAGACACTGAGTTAAAAACTTATTGAAGTAAATTAAAAACTTATTGAAGTAAGAAGCAGATTCACTGATAAATTTAGCTGTTCATTTAGCATCAGAAGAATAGTAGTTTAAAAAAAGAGGGGGGGGGGGAGGGAAAAATTTAAGAAAAAAAGTGCAATTTTTTTTTTTTTTTTTACTTTTAGATTATAATAAAATATGATTAATATAAATGTTGACATTCATATAGTGAATGGAGAAAGATTGAAAGGCCACATTACCAAAGTTGCTGATTTTTTTGAGAGCGTTGGCTTCTGTAAGATAAGTAATAAAACAATCTTAAATATATCTTTTTAATGATAAGTAAATGACAAAAAAAGTAGAAAACCGCAAATCTACAGAAAAATCCATTGAATGTTCCCTCATTCTGCTGTAAAAAAACAAATTACCTGAAACATTACAGAACCCTCTTAAAATATTTTTAATTAAATAATTAATTAAAACTATTCTAACGTTACACAAACAAATGAAAAATAAATTTTCATCAAATAATGCATAAAAATATAAACTAAGAATGGATTAATTTAGAATTTAACCTTAAGACTTTTTTTATTTTTCTCAGACATAAATAGTGAATCAGTTACAAATAAAACACAATAAAATGTTATTTGGATTTTAATTAATAAATAACTGTGTTTTTAATGCACTACACACATCAAATACAGTTGGCATCTATACTGGTGAGTGTATTTTGCTTCATTAAACAGTATATCTTGGGGGGAAAAATAATCCAAGAGCTGACCATGCAACAGAAATTGAATATTGAAGATACTGAAATGTCCTTGAAATCCATTTGCATCCAGTGTGAAAAAAGGAATAAATTATTTGAAATGTATGTGAGATCAAAGCTGATGACTATATTTTCCAGAATAAAGCTATATTTCTTGGAAAAAATAATCAAACTGAATATACTAAAAGCACATGGCAAAAAAACCACCGCAATATTGAAAATACAAAAACGTCATCGAAATCTGCTTGCATCCAATAGAAAAAAGAATTAACCAGTTCTCTAATTAGACGTAATCAATGTAGATAAGCATATTTTGATGGAAAAAAATTGTATTTCACTTGGCGATCAATAATCATTATTTTAAGTCGCCACTTGGCGAGTGATGACTAGAGTGGCCATCGATGACCAATAAATTACTTGAAATGCATATGGAATCAAATTTGATGAATATATTTTGCAAAATAAAACTGTATTTCTTGAAAAAAAAATCCAACTGAAATAGATAAAAGAATGCGGCAAAGAAAACGAAATATTGAAAATATAGCCTTGTCATTGAAATCTGTTTGCATCCAGTAGGAAAAAGAGATAACCACTTTTCTAATTAGATGTAATCTATGTAAAGATGTATATTTCCATGAAAAAAACTGCATTTCACTTTGGCGATTGAAAATAGATTTTTAATCGCCACTTGGTGAGTGACGACTAAGGTGGCGATCGATGTCCAATAAATTTACTTGAAATGCATGTGAAATCTAACCTGATGAATTAATATATTTTCCAAAATAAAACTTTTATTTCTTAGAAAAATAATTCCAACTGGTATAATACACTAAAAAAAAAAAAAAAAAAAAAAAAAAAAATTGAAAATACAGCTAAATCATTGAAATATGTTTGCATCCAGAAGGGAAAAGAAATAACCACTTTTCTAATCAAATGTAATCAATGTAGAGATGCGTATTTCCATGAAAAAAGTTGCATTTCACTTCGCGATCGAAAAAATAAATTTTTATCACCAGTTTTATATCTTTAATTACCGCATGGCAAGTGTCAGCCGCTAATTTTTATCTGTTTTAAATCAAATCCTGCTACATCGTTTTGACACATAGGGGGCGCTATGGGCGGCTCACCCCCCCCCCCCTGAAAAAAATCCCAAGGTCACTCAATGAATTTCTATTCCGAAAATGCAAAAGAAATTCTGTTCAAAAATCTAATTTAATTTTGAGACCCTTTCACAGTTTTGCAGAATTACTAAGTTGTATCTAAAATAAGCGTTTCAGCACTCCCTCATCCTATTTGTACATATGAAGCTAACATGATGTTTAATTTTTCACCAGACTCAAAATTTTCATCATCATGTACTTTATTTAGCATAAAATGAAGTTATTACAACAGTTTAATGAGAAACATAGTATCTACAATGTGAATATGCACTCATTTATCTTTCTG
This sequence comes from Maratus speculifer, assembly GCA_964019185.1. NCBI lineage: Eukaryota > Metazoa > Arthropoda > Arachnida > Araneae > Salticidae > Maratus > Maratus speculifer. The sequence continues at coordinate 177,511,515 of OZ025295.1, read as the reverse complement.
TGCCAGAGAAAGATAAAAAAACAAATAAGCTCCCCCCCTACATTTTCTTGACCCCCCCCCCCCCTATAATTCACTTCTAGCTACGGTCCTGTCCTCACCCTGCTAAATCGATGTAACACAAACTTACTCTGCTTTCCCTAAATCGTCTTTCTCTTACATCACCTTTTTCCTAAATCGGAAAGCATTGAGGCAAGGCTACATCGTTTCGCTACATCGCGATTTAAGAACTGGCGAAATCGTGACGTCCGATGTATCTAAGGAAAACCAACAGTTAAATCGGATTTCCGATGTAAGCGTTAAATCAGGGCTATATCGTTTCGCTACATCGCGATGTCAGATGTATCTATTCAAGACTAATAGTTAAATCGGATTTCCGATGTATTAAAACGATTTAAGGCTCAGACCTGCAAATTGGAATTTTAACTTTAAAATAGCTCCCCCCTCCCCTCACAGGCATAAATAGTGAATTATTAATAAATAAAACACAATAAATTGTTTTTTGAATGTTAATTAATAAATGCAGTGTTGAATTCAGACACTTTTCTCCGGGAGATATTTCCGTGGCTCCGGGGAGGGGGGAGAAATTGCACATTTTGATCATTAAAAACACAAAATTTCCGGAGGAGGGACCCCCTTAATAAATGTGTTATTAATACGCTACACACATCACATGCAGTTGACATCTATGCTAGCAGTAGATTATCTAGACTTATCATTTCAGAGGGGGCTGAGATACAGCATATATTTCTGAGAGGGTAGCGCCATGCAAAAGGGCGGGAGCAAGGGAGCGGTCGTCCCGGCGCGGGAATATAGGAGGCGCCAAATTTATACTACCACCGTAATACAGTTGGCATCTATACTGGTGAGTGTATTTCGCATCATTAAACAGTATTATCGTGGGAAAAAAATAATCCAAGAGTTCAGCATGCAACAGAAGTCGAAAATTGAAGATACTGAAATGCCCTTGAAATCCATTTGCATCCAGTGTGAAAAAAGGAATAAGTTATTTGAAATGCATGTGAGATCAAAGCTGATGAATATATTTTCCAGAATAAAGCTATATTTCTTGAAAAAATAATCAAACTGAATATACTAAAAGCACATGGCAAAAAACCACCGCAATATTGAAAATACAAAAACGTCATCGAAATCTGCTTGCATCCAATAGAAAAAAGAATTAACCAGTTCTCTAATTAGATGTAATCAATGTAGATATGCATATTTTGATGAAAAAAACTGTATTTCACTTGGCGATCAATAATTATTATTTTAAGTCGCCACTTGGCGAGTGATGACTAGAGTGGCGATCGATGACCAATAAATTACTTGAAATGCATATGGAATCAAATCTGATGAATATATTTTGCAAAATAAAACTGTATTTCTTGAAAAAACATCCAACTGAAATAGATAAAAGAATGCGGCAAAGAAAACGAAATATTGAAAATACAGCCATATCATTGAAATCTGTTTGCATCCAGTAGGAAAAAGAAATAACCACTTTTCTAATTAGATGTAATTAATGTAGAGATGCATATTTCCATGAAAAAAACTGCATTTCACTTGGTGATTGAAAATAGATCTATTAAATCGCCACTTGGCGAGTGACGACTAGGAGGGTGATCGATAGCCAACAAATTACTTAAAATGTGTGTGGAATCAATGCCGATGAATATATTTTTGCAAAATAAAACTGCATTTCTCGAAAAAATAATCAAACTGAACGCAGTAAAAGAACTCTGCAAAAAACCAAAATGTTGAAAATACAACTATGTCATTGAAATCTGTTTGCATCCAGTAGGAAAAAGAAATAACTACTTTTCTAATTAGATGTAATCAATGTAGAGATCTATACTTCTATGGAAAAAAACTGCAATTCACTGGGCGACCGAAAATAGATTTTTTTTTTAACTGCCACTTGGCAAATGACAACAAGGGTGGCAAACGAAGGAAATTTTTTAATTGCCACTTTTACATTTTTAATATCCACATGGCAAGTGATCGCTGCTAATTTTAGATCAAATCCTACTATATCAATTTAACACCAGCTTTCAATGTTTTTCCTAAATAGTATTGTTCTTAAATCGCCTTTTTCTTAAATCGAAAACACTGAGGTTTGTGATGTGTGTTTAAATTGGATCCTCTAAATCGATTTAACACCAACTTGCTCTGTTTTCCCTAAATCATATTTTTCTTACATCACCTTTTTCCTAAATCGGAAAGCATTGAGGCTTGCAAAGTTTGCTTAAATCGATTTAACACTAGTTTGACATGCAAGCAGTATATACAACAAAGTAGATAACTCAATTTTCTGATGTTAACTCTGAATCATTATTTGAAATCGATTTAAAACCAATGGCTAAATCACGATTTAAGACTGACTAAATCGCGATGTAAGACAATGGCTAAATCGCGATGTAAGGCAATGGCTAAATCGTGATGTATAGCAATGGCTAAATCGCGATTTCCGATGTATCGATTTAAGAAACTGATTAAATCGCTATTTCCGATGTAAGCTTTAAATCGATTTAAGAGATAAATCGATTTAAGGCCCAGGCCTAATCATTAAATTTGGTTACTAAGTGCATTGTAAGATGTGAGTGTAAAAAGTGTATGTCCATTATTTGATATTTAATAGCTAATTTTCTTTGTTAATTTGGAAATGTGTATAATATTTTTGAAAACTTTAGATTAATATTATTTCTAACATACATGGATTTGATCAAGGGAAGAATTTTTATGAATGATTAAGTATTTCTTTTTATTATTGTGTGATTCATATAACGTACCCTGGGGTAATAACGCCACGTTAAGGTTCTACCAATTTTCACGGCTTAGTTTTAGATTGTATTTTTCAAACAAATATAGGATCTGATACAGCAACTCATTGACTATCTATATAAAATAAAATAATTTAACAGATATGTATTCATAAAATGTAATGGCGTTTTTTCTTGACCAATGCTATTTGGCGCTATTACCCACCTATATGGGTAATAACGCCATGCAAACAAAACTATGAAATAAGATGGAATAATTGCATGTAGATTGCTCAATTCTAAAAATACAAACTCTACAAACTTAGAAATTGACAAATTGCATTCTAAGCTATTGAAAATGTTCAATTTTTTGTGAAAGTGTAAGAAAAATAAAGGTGTGGTGTGGGAGGGGGGGATGAGGCAAAAGAATATTAGACCGTGAGCTTCTTTTTGCTTAAAAAGGACCGTTTAAATAGAAATATGAGAAACATTGGACAGTTTTAACTGTGTTTATTTGAATCAGTATTTAGGATGTAGCTCGGACACTGTAGGGAATCAACCGGGGAATTAAAGTCAAGGATTGGCGTTATTACCCCGGTATAGTTATTGCGCAGTACATTTTCAATTACAAATTATCTCGAGAAGATATCCAAAATCTTCAACAACATTTTAAAAGTACATGAAATGCACTACAAATTTATGTAATCAACAGAGTATTTCCGGATAAAAAGATAGTCTCCACATCACAAAACGTATCTCGCAAATTTTAGATCAAGCGTTAATTTTAATTGTTTGTAAAAACAATAAGACCTAAAAATGAAACAAATTAACTTGAAGCTGTTTTTTGCGATTTATATGACTCAAAACACTTCTGCGCAGAGCACATGGGTATCATTTACCTGATTATTTCATAATTATGCAAAATATAAGCACTTGGCGTTATTACCCCGCCTGGCGTTATTACCCCAGGGTACCTTATTTATATTTATGCATCTGTTAATTACAAGTTTGTTGTTGTTGTTTAATATTTTTAAATGGTGTTTTAATTTTTTACATAGTATAAATTTTATTTTCTTCAGTGATTTTAATAAAGTTATGCGTTTTATAAATAAATGTTAGTATATTATATAAATAACTTTAAAAATGTGAAAGTTAAATCGCTTTGCGTTTGAATATATTTCCGTTAAGTAGTAAAGTTAACTTGTTTAAAATGAGTAAATTGCATCGAGTTCAACATATTCTTAAGAGTTAGTTTTTAAATTTAATATTTCAGAATAAAATATGTTTTTCTTAAAAGATTCATGTTAAAAAGCAATTAAAATTTTTTTTTCGTGTTATTAAATAATTAAAAAAATTAAATATCTATTATTTCTAAAACATCGCAAGAAATTCTATCACGTGATGTGATAATAAATATATGAAAACTAGCATAAGATGTTTTAGTTGAAATTTGTGTGAATTAAACTAACAGAATTAATACAACACATATGTATAGGTGTCAAATGTTAGTATAAAACTGATAATCAAAAACGATATAAATTATATTTACGTGATTAAGTAATGGGAGCAATGATTAGTGTGGTGTTTAAAAAATGAGAAGTTTGATAATTAATTAAGATAATTCCAAAATTGTAAACAACCCACAGAAAGCATGACTCATCAAATCACTAGTTTTAATTCTTTGCAAAGCAGTCAGATCTTCGCCACTTTTTGATGTCTAAATGTAATAAAAATGAAAGATTTTAATGCTTTTGCCAATGCAAAGTCTAATTAAAAAAATCATCCAACGATGTTTTTTATGGTTTTGTATTTTCGAATAAGAACGTACGTGTTTTAAATAACATAACCCAATTTTTTTTTAAAAAAGATTAAAATCTCATATATATTATTAAATATATTATTCATTAAATCAGAAGTGAGAGTCAGTGCTTATCTTATCAGCAGATAATGAGGGTCACGTGATCTCTAACGTCACTTATCACGTGGTTCAGTAGATAAGCAGGCATGTTATCACTCAGTCCTTGCGAGACCGGCATACAAGGAGGTTGAATTTTCCTAGTCAGGTAAGATTTTCTTATGAATAAGTTTTTAATATTTAGACGAACTGATTAAGAAAATTAATTAATATGTTAAAAACACCTTTTAATGACCTTATGACTCATCAAAACATGTCTAAAGCTGTTAGGGATTAATTATAAAAATTAATATATTAATATCACCTTTTAATAACCTTATGACTCATCAAAACATGTCTGAAATTGTTATGGATTAATTATAAAAATTAATATATTAACACCTTTTATAACCTTATGACTCATCAAAACATGTCTGAGGTTGGTAGGGATGACGTTGTTATTTTCAGTAGGTGTATGAAATGGGTGTGCTGAGGAGAATTTATGTATAAAATAAACTGTAAAAAATCTAATTCAAACTGGATGAAAAGTTTAAATATTAATTAAATAGTAAAATCAGGTAATAAAAAATTAATAGCTTGATTCACTAAAGCTCGGTTATTATTATTTTTTTCTCATAATATTAACGAAAATTGTACAATAAGTTTTGTTAGTATAAAAATACTGTTAGTTAATTTAAAGTGTTTCTGTTTAGAATTATACAAATTTTTGAAACAATGTTGTTTTTAATTAATGAAAATTTTTTAAAAACCAATTTAATTGAATTTTCTTTCAATACTCATGTCTTAAAATAAACTCGATTCAATGTTCAGCACGAAAAAAGTCACTTCATAAGTTTTCCTCTTAAAAAGTATCGTTATTAAAATTGATACATTATCCCAAAATAACCTTACAAACTGTAGGACGCATACATACATACACATACATACAACATACACACATACATACATACAACATGCACATACATACAACACACACATACATACAACACACAAATACATACACACACATACATACATACACACATATAAACATACAACACACACATATATACAACACACGCACATACATACAACACATACATACAACACATACATACATACACATACACATGCATACAACACACAAACATACATACACACACATACATACAACACACACAAAATAATAATAATAATCAATTCAATTAAATTTTCCACAGCATGAAGAAAACCACATATTTCGAACAGTTAGGTCGACGCGCACGAATAAATCTCATTACAAAATAAGATTAAAAGAATACCTAAGTGGTGGTCTTTCTGAAATATCCTAACTCAGATTAATTCAAGGTTTCCCAAGGTCAAAGGAAAATGACAGACTAACAGTTAGGTCGAAGAGCGCGAATAAATGTTAGTACGTAAAATTCCATTTTGAAACATATTTTCTCATTCAAATTTTAAAGTTATTTTTTAATTATTCTAAAAATTCAATTGCATACTATGGTTCACTAAAAATATCTCTCGAAATAATGTATGTGAATGTGTGCATTATGGGAATAATGTGATCTGCCTCCCCGTGGGGATTCCTGGGTGAAAGTTTTGAACTTTTAGCTAAAGATCACACCTTTCGGCAAAAAAATTTTAATTTTAAAGCATATTTTCTCACTCAAAATTTTAAATTATCTTCTTTTTAATTATAACCTTTTTGAATGCATTATCCTTTCTAGAATTCGACTGCATAAAAGACGTGAGTAGAAATCCTGTTTATACACTTGAGAATCGCTTTTTAACATACAAGTTACAAAGATTCTGAACGGTTAGGTCGACGAGCGCTGTGTTAATCTCATTGCAAAAATAATAATAATAATAATAATAATAATAATAATAATAAAGTCCCACTATTAAACATTTATATCCGCTTAAAACCCCAAAAAAGGAAAAAATAATTCAATCTTAACAAAAATTTTTCCCTTAAAAAATAATTCATTAATTCACCATGAATGCTCCCTTCTTAACTAGTTCTTCGTTAAAATATCAACCCCCGAAAAAAAAATATCCTTCGTGTATCAGCACTCTAAAAAAATAATTTCCCCCAAAATAGTCGCTAAACTCCTTATGTAAGAACACGGTGAAAAAAAAAATAATCAATCTCCCTAAAATTTCTGCTTAAAATGAAAAAATAAACTCTTAAATTACACCAAGCTGAAAATTTTTAAGTCGCCACATTAAAATTAAAAACCACTCGTACAATAGATCAACAAAAAAAAATTCTATGTCCCCAAAATATCCACTTAACGCCTTATCTAAAACACGGCGAAAAAAATCAATCTCCCCAAAATTTCTGCTTAAAATCAAAAAATAAACTCTTAAATTACACCAAACTGAAAATTTTTAAGTCGCCACATTAAAATTAAAAACCACTCGTACAATAGATCAAAAAAAAAAAAATTTTCTATGTCCCTAAATACCCGCTCAACCCCTTATCTAAAACACGGTGAAAACAAAACAAACAAACAACAACAACAAAAAAAAATCAATCTCCCCAAAATTCCCGTTTAAAATCAAAAAATAAACTCTTAAATTACACCAAACTGAAAATTTTTAAGTCGCCACATTAAAATTAAAAACCACTCGTACAATACAGCTCATATTCAAAATATTAGAATAATTGAGAAAAAGTAATAAGAAAAAATTATTTGTCATTTATTTATTTTTTATACTAAGTAAATGCAATTAAATTTCTTATAAATTAAATCTGGAATGTTTAGATAAGATTTTAACATTTATAAAATATAAAATACAGCACAATAAATTAGGTACACAGCTTCCTTAAACACACCAGAATATTAGAATAAAATTTAGATTGGTTCAAAATATTAGAATACTAGCGGCCTTCGCCCGCTACGCTGGTCGGTTTATCTAAAGAAATCTTGAAGAAGTAGTTAGATAAGGTTCAGACATACATTAAAAAAAAAAAAAAGCAAGTCGATCATTCAAAAAACGTTGGGAAATATCAAATATTTACTGTAATTTTTTAAGAAAAACAAAGTTTCGAAAAAAAAAATTAAATCGAAAAAAAAATTACACTGACATATTAATGCAAGGAAATTTTCCCAGAGAGAAAATTCGCCTTGAATACAATATTTCAAATTCTTTTAATTGCTTATAGGCGTTAATGCCAACATAGTGAAAAAAAATTCCATGCTGGGAATCGAACCCGGGCCATCAGTATGGCGCACTGACGTTCTACCGACTAAACCACATGGAACGACAGCCAGCTTGAAACTTTCTCATACTTAAGTAGACTGGCGAAAACATAACGATAGCGCGTTTTAAAATCGCACAGTGACATCTATTGGATTTTATATGTACTAAAAAACGTTATGTACTAAAAAACGTGAGCAGCGCACCTAATAGTTTCTTTTGTTTCTTTTTGTTACTTTTTTGTCTGTTGTCCGATTTTGATGAAACAAAGCCTATACACTGCCCGGGAGTGTGCATTCTTCATTAGTGAAAACCGCATAAAAATCCATTCAGTAGTTACGAAGATAACCTCGAACAAACAGACAGACAGACAGACAAAAAATTCAAAAAAAATTTTTTTGTGTTTCATTGGTTTTCTTTTATCGCCCTGACTCCATTTTTGTCAATTATCTTCAATGTACAGACACACCGGGTCCTACTGTTTTATTATATGTATAGATTTTATTTTACGCAACAATATTACCTTATGAATATGAAGTAAATGGTAGTTAATATTTTGTAGCATCCCCTTTAGCTTTTATAACAGCGTTCAATCGATCTTGCATACTATATACAAGGTGTTTACAAACATTTCTATCAATATTAGCCCAAATAGACTTTATACGTGCCACTAACTCAGTTTTACTTGAAGGAGGATTTTCTTGAAGTTTTTTCTTCATTATACACCATAAGTTTTCGATGGGATTAAGATCTGGTGAATTTGGTGGCCAAGGAAGTACCTTAATGTTGCGTTGGCGGAACTAATTCTTAGTTGACACCGAGGTATGCGGGGACGCTAAATCTTGTTGAAAGATGAAATCATCTTCAAATAAATCTTCTGATGATGGAATCATGTACTATTCTAAAATTTCTTGATATACCAGAGAATTAACCTTTTCGTAGACGATGCATAACTTTCCAGGTCCTTCTGCACTCATACAACCCCAGACCATGACACTAGCAGCAAATTTTACGGAACGTTTAAGGCATTCTTTATCAAATGCTTCTTGCTTCATTCTCCAAACTCGAATACCTTGATTACCATATGAAACACAAAACATATTTTCATCACTAAATAATGTATTTTTTCAATCTTCATTGCTCCATAAACGTCTTGATTTACAACAATTCAATCTTATACGCTTTTGTCTTGCAGTCATGAGAGGTTTTGTTTTCGGTACACGAGATTCAAATTTAAATTTATGGAGACGCCTTAATGTTGTCGATGTAGAAACTTCAACTCCTTCTTCTTTCCATTTTCGGTGCAAGAATCGCACACTTTTAAAACGGTTTTTCTTAACTATACACTTCAGTTTCCTGTCATCTCTAGCAGATGTTTTTGGTTTTCGGCCACCATTTCGGCGATTATTTTGAAATTTTCCAATTTTTGAATATTGTGTTAGTATTTTACTAACGCTCGATTGCGGACAATGTAAATATTTCGCTATAAAACATTGATTTTTACCGTGCCGATACAAATCAACCATACGAAGTTTAGTAGATTCAGGAATATCACTCACACGGCCCATTTTAAGACGAAAAAGAAACAAACTGCAAAAAAGAATACTGATTTTAAATAAAATAGTCTGAATTTAATCAATGATGCCACCAGTTAAGAATTGGTAATAATTAAAGGAGAATTAATGCGAAATATTCTAATATTTTGAACCACTTGAATAAATATTCTAATATTTTGACTTTTCAAAATAATGTTTTTTGCAATTAATCTTTTCAAAAATGATATTAAATTTAAGATAACAAGTAAGTTTAATCAACAATAAGTTCTTAATAAAAATATCGTTTGCATATTTTCATTAAAAGACATTAAATTACCAAACGATATTTTCAATTTCTAAAAAAAAGGTAATTATTCTAATATTTTGAATATGAGCTGTAGTACAGAAAAAAATTCTATGTCTCCAAATACCCGCTTAACCCCTTATCTTAAACACGGTGAAACAAAAAAAAAAAAAAAAAAAAAAAAAAAAAAAAAAAAAAAATCAATCTCCCCAAAATTTCTGCTTAAAATAAAAAAAAAAAATCCTTAAACTAAAGTTCACCGAAAAATTTTAAAGTCCCCACATTAAATTAAAAAACCCTAATACTATAAATCAGCAAAAAGATTCTATGTCCCCAACCGCTTAACCCCTCATCAAAGAACACGGTGAAAAAAAAGTCTCTTCATTCCTTATTTTTAATTACTTTTCAATTACCTTTTTAAATGAACAACAGCTAAATTCAATCGAAAAACATACCCCACGTACTGTAACACGCCGAAAATTTTTAAAGTCCACACATTAAAATTAAAAAACACCCTCGTACTATAGTATGGTTAAAAAATTCTAACTCCCTGAAATTCTGGCTTAAAAAAAAATCCTTTTAACCTCTTCTCCTACAAGACCATGTCAGCAGGAGGAGGAGGGGCGGCTGTGGAGGAGGTGTGAGGAGGAGGTGCCCACCACCACCACCGAACCTCACACCTCCTCCGGGGGTCGGACTGTCAGTTTTCCCCTACTGATAAAATACATATTTGCGAATATCCCTGCAAAATTTCAGAACTCTGGACACTTGGAACAGGTAGCAAATGAGCTTTTTTAATTATAGTCACTATAGAGTTTAAAGGACTAGCGGCCATTTAAAATGTGTTTTCCTGAAAATGATTTTTTTCATATTTTGCCTAAGTTCAAAGTATTAAGGCTCAGTGATAAAATTATCTAGAAACAAAGTGTTTATGTTTTTAGAATCTTAAAAAAATTTGCAACAAAAGTAAGGAGAGATATTTTTCTTAAACAATTTCTGAAAATTTTACATAAATTGGTAAACATGAAAATTATAACGAATTTAAGGAAATTTAGCATGCGTATTTTTATTTATTTATTTATTTATTTTTAGCTGATTAAAATAGAAAATTAAAAATATCTCTCCCTAGGTCTTTTCCATATACTATAACACTATTTAAGAAATTTTAGTAATACCAAAATATTGAAAATTGAATGAGGAGTAGTAATTTTAAAAAATATATTTTTCGACTTAAAAAAAAAATCATAACAATCCCTATAAAAAAATGTACTTTTTAATAAAAAGTGAATTTTTTTGCTAATTATTCCTTACAAAAAGATTCTTAAATAGTACACCAAAATTCATTACTTTAAAATCAATAATAAAAATTTTGGGTTTTTTCTTACAGGTCTCCCTTAAATCGTTTAAAAAATGCTTTTTTACAATTTTTAAAGTAATTTTGCAATTGGAACTATATGCGATCTATATATTAACGGTTTAGAAATTAGCCATTGGCCACCTTTAAGAGGGGACACACTGTATTTACAATGTGAACTCAAAAATCTGGCAACTTTAAAAACCCAGAATCAAAATCATCTTCAGTCGTTTTTTTTAATATTTTATTTTATATGCATTTCCGAAATAAATATTCTTCACGTGCATAAAATCTTAGAAAATCTTGTTTAACTCTAGAACCGCTATGACAGGTCATTTTGAATCTACCAAATGAAAAAAATGTCAATTCGAGCCAGAATTTTTTTTTTTTTTTTCATATGTAAAAATTCTGGTGTCAGATATATTTTTTTAAAACTTGAGTAAAGTTTTCTGCGGTTTTAGTGTTAAGAAAGGTAAAAAAAAAAAAAAAAAAAAAAAAAAAAAATAGAAGCACATAAAATTGACACCGATGTTTCGAAAATTACGCTACAAGATATGACTCCATTATCATTGAAAATATCAATTAAAATAGGTTTTTTTTTTTTTAAATATTTAATTTTCTCCTTTTTCTTACAAAAATATCAGTTGGTTATAAATCAAATTTTAATTAAAGGCATAGGTAAAAGAATATCGGAATGACGTTTGACAATATTCTTTCAAAGATCTGGAATTTTCGAAAAACTGGCTGAGTCTCGATCCCGACGATGCGGATTTTCGAGGTTATACTGTATGTTCATTTTATACAAAAAATATAAAACTGATGTTTGAGATATAATTTTAGGCTACTTTTTCTCAATTATATTAAAGCACAGATTAATTTTCTTCCACTCTGTGTTTGAATCGGGTATAGTTGTAAAAATTTGTTGTTCAGTTCGTATCAAGTTTAAGAGCGTTGGGTTTAACCTTTTTTTAATTATTATTATTATTTTTTTAATAAGGATTAGGTTTTGGGTTATTTACTGTAAACAGTTACTCGATCGATGCAGGGCTCTACATTATACTGAAATAGTAGTTCTTCCTATATCATGGCTTGTTACCAGAGCTGCGGAGTCGTGGAGTCAGAGTTGGAGTTTGGCTCATTTTTGAGTAGAGTCGGAGCCACTAAGAAACGAGTCAACTTCGACTCCCGCTTTTATTATTATTATTATTATTATTATTATTATTATTATTATTATTATTATTATTATTATTATTATTATTATTATTATTATTATTATTATTTTATTATTTTTTTTTTTTTTAATAGATAGTTCGAAATGAAATAAAACCAATTACAGTGTGTTCCACTGAAATAAATCCACCATGATTTTGTATCGTAATTGGATAGGAAACAAACCAATGAGAACAAAACAAATATATAATCAGATAGTTTATGCACAAATACATATTTACAAGGAGTAACTCATTCCTTGCTCCATCTGGGCAGGAAAAAAAACCGTATCAAAAAAGAGGGGGTGAAACTGCTCCGCCGAAATAAAGCCACTACTGTTAATAGAGAATATATTCGGCATGTTTATATATGACATAGAATACATGAGGCGGCATACTATTTACCAATTTCCAGAAGATATTAGCATCAATATTAACCCAAGCTTCAATGATGGCGGCCTCCCATACTGCCATAAACTTAAACTGCCATATATATACAGGCCTACTGAGGATACCCGACACATTTTCTTGAGGGTTGAGATGAACGTACAGGACAGGGCATTCCATGACATGCGCCCAATTATCTAAAAAACATTCCTAGGAGGATTTTGCAAAGATTATGGGGGCGTTGTTCTGCTGGAAAATTTAACAAAGGCTACCAATTCTTCCTGCAAATCGTAGTAGATAAATTTCTAACATTCTTTGGTAATCGGCAGTCTGCATGCGTTCTGAGTGAAAAGCCAGGTTAAGTTTACCACCATAGTCGAAGCCTCCAAACACCATTAATAAGTCTGTCTGCGAGCGTGTGTTGAAAGCTATCCACAAGCGAAGAACAAAGCAGAGTCGATGAGGCCAAATATAAACAAACCTGGTTGGACCAGCAACATCTTGTTACATTCTTAGATGAGAAAAAAATTAGTTTGGATGGCTCAGACAACCTTCCTTTTCACAGGCATGGTATGAGGAAAGGAGAGGAAATTTTCTCCAAAAGACTGCATGGTGGAGGCTTATTAATAGTGTTGGGAGGTTTCGGCTATGGTGGTAAACTTAACCTGACTTTCCCCTTCGACTGCACGTAGACTATACCAATTACCAAGAATTGCTAGAAACCCATTTGTTGGGAATTGCACAGAGAATGGGTGGCCTAAGTTGGATTATCCAGCAGGAAAACGCCTTCACAACCTTTGCAAAATCCTCCTAGGAATGTTTTTTGGATAATTGAGGATATATAATGGAAGGGGCTTCCCCGTACCTCCATTTCAATCGCCAAGAAAATATATGTGATATCCTCAATAGAGCATTAAATGCAGGCAGTTCAAGTCTGTGGCAGAACTGAAGGCTTAAATCATTGAGCCTTGAAATATTATCGATGATATTTAGTTTTTTGCCAGGTTTAGTGCATGATATGCCACATCGTATACTCCAAGTCATATGTAAGCATCGTGGATCTACAGTAGAACCCCGCTAATTCGGACCCCGATAATCCGGATCGGTTTGGTCATTTTTTTTTTTTTTTTCCAAGTTTGAGAAGTGATTGGCTAATTTCCATAACATTAACTTGTTTCATCGTCGTATTCTGAATAAAGAAAAACTTTTTCTGAAATCTTTTCAGAAGAATTAAGCAAAGTGAACATTTTTACTGTCTGTAAATATTCAATAAGTTTAACATAAAGGTGATTTTCTGTAAATATGTTCTGTTTTATTTATTTTTTTTCAAATTCTTCGGATTTTCGATAATCCGGATTGGGTCCGGTCCCAATTAATCCGAATTATCGGGGTTTTACTGTATTGGCTTTTAACATTAGTAGCTTTATTTCGGCGGGACACTTTTTCTCTTCCTCTTTTTTTCTACATTCATTTTTTTTTTCCTGACTAAGTGGGGCAGGGAGTGAGATATTCCTTGTAAATATGCATTTCTATATCGGTTTATTAATATATTTGTTTCGTTCTCATAGGTTTGTTTAGCTACCAATTATGATGCAAAATCACGGTTGTTTTATTTCGATGAAACATACTGTATATATAATTCTAAATCCATAAAAGAAATTCTTACTGTTATTTTTGGATTATATAGGGCTACCCAACACCCAAGTTAAAGATTCTCAAAACAGTCTCATCAAAAAATATCTTGACACTTGCGATTTCAGACGTTTTGTTAAATATCTAGAAATATACACGCGGAATGACTCTGAAATTCCACATTTATAAACAAAATAGTACTGGTCATATATTTTCGCGAAAATTTTCCCCAAAAATCCAATAAGGGATTGTCAACAAATTGAAAAAGAACGAATATCCTTTGAATAACCCTGTCAAAACAATGTAGCAAAAGCATTCAAACTGCAGATTATGATTAAATGGCTTATGGTAATAAACTGTGTTCATTTTTATGAGGATAGCATGTATACTTGTAGAAAAATTAAGGTTTTTATAAAAAAGGTTCCAAATTTTGCCAAGTTTTTTGCTTATAATTTGCAGAGTTTTTAATATAAAACAATGTTCGTTTCAGAAAATATGAGAAACAACATTGTAACTGACACCTTTTGATCAAAATTAAAAAATATTAATAATTGTATGAAAAATGAGCAGGTTTAATAAATTTTCACTGCGCATGCGTCAACTCTATAAAAATTTCATTTGCAAAATATACAGCAAAATAATTATATTCCTATTAGCAAAATATATAGAGCAACTTTTGTAAAAGTTTGAAAATCATAGCTTGAAAATTCTGAAAATTATCGTCGAAAGAATAAGATCAAAATCCGTTATTTCCGAAATGAAACAAAAAGATGAGGGGTTGTATCCATATTCCATTGATTAGTGTCTATACAATATTGCACAATATTATCTTTGGATACATCTCCTCATCTTTTGTTTAAGCAAATATAAAAGCAAATTCAAGCATATGGATTTAGTAAATAATAAAAAAAAAAAAAAAAATCATTTGGTAGAGTAATAGAGATCCCCCCCCCCCCCCCTGTGTGATACCGGACTTCACCAACTCATATTTATTCATGTGTTACCAACACACATCTGGTATTATTGGAGCCTAACTGTCGGTTACTGTTTAACATTGAGAAAACTTGTATTCATATTAAATAAGCCTCTGCGTGATTTTACTCTCTATATGCCTTTGCTCCCACTAACTCTATATGGCTGTAATAAAGTAGCATTTCATTCAGAAAAAATAGGAAAGTTTGAATTTTTCATTTTTGATGTAACATTTAAAAAAAAAAAAATCATGTTGTTATTGCGATAATAATGCTGCAAATTCAAAAATTCAGTGGAGAACGTAAACTCTTTAGATCTAAATGCCGCATAGTTTACTCGATTGTATTTCTGTAAACTTCCATTTGGCCAGATCAAAAATAAATAAATAAAAAATAAAATAAAATAAAATCGTAATTTAACAAATTACAACGACTATTTGGAAAATGATATTTTCAAAGAAATACTCTATTTAAATTAATAATAATAATAAACATCATTTTTAGGATGATTATAACGAGTCATATATTACGTACGCCGTGCATTAAATATTAATATTCTTAGACCAATGATAAAAAAAACAGTAATTTATAGATAGACAACTTTAACTGTTTAAAATGTGCATTTATAATTGATGAAGTTAATCAGACTCTGAACGCCTCCTATCACGTACGGCATTGATTAAACATTAATATTCCTGAACCCATCACAAACAAATTTTAAATGAAATTTCAGTTTTATAATTTTTGAAACTGCAAATTTTTAAACTTCTAAAGATCGCACATTTAAAATTTTTACACCGTTGCGTAGAGACAAAAATGCACTTTTTAATGAAATTTGTTTGAAATCTCTATCACAATTTGTTTTTAAACTATTAATTCTTGTAAAAGTTTTATTACTCTCTTTGTCATCGTGACAACAGAAGTATTCCGTTTTTGGACATCAAACTTAGACCAATCAGAAAACGAATAAAATAAAATACAGAAGTATTCCCTTTTTGGACATTAAACTTGGACCAATCAGGAAATGAATAAAATAAAATAAAGTTGCGGAATTCAACCAATAAAAAATTCAGATGTACATCAGATTTCCCAATTCTCTACCGAGAACAATAACTATTTTCAAATGGTTATAATAAATAAAAACAAAAAAGTGGGATTTTACCTCTTCACTGGGTTTTTTTTAATCCCAATCAATGAGTAAGGCAAAGATATGCAGAGCAATGAATTTAAGGGCTGCAATTTCTTGCGAAATTTATAATTTGACAGAATGCAGGCTGATGATGATACTGACAAGGAAGGTCTCCATACTGGGCATACTGAGAATTTTATGAAAAAAAAAAAAATACTAATTAAAGTACTTATGTATGTAATAAAGGATCAGTTAAAATTAGTGGCGGAATCACATTAGAAATTATGTAAAAAAATAAAATAGTTTCGAATATTTGGCGTGAAAAGACGAAAGAGTCACCCAATTTGGCGAGCATCTCTTTTCGTCAAAAGCAAACGATTATTATGCAACTCAAAACTGTTAGATATTTAGAATGCGTGTAAATCGTATTTAATGAATTTAAACATAAACAAAGAGAGACTTTAATACATATTATATACATATATATACATATTATATAGCATATATATATATTATTTGTTGAAGTAGCTATTTAATTAATCACTGGAAATTTTTTTTTTCATAGATAAAAAAAATCATATTGAGAAAAATTATCTTCATAAATTTAAGCGTATTCAAAAACAAAAGCCACATGTTTCCATATCATCAAAATCTAATCCACAATTCTCAATTGGACTTTGAACAGGAAACAAATTTAAATAATTTAAATTATGAATTTCGTTTTAAATCTCAAATTTTGATGATTAAATTTGAATATAAATACACATAAATATTGATATAACAAACTTATTCGTAAAACAAATTAAAATTTATAAAACTAAAGTTATTTAAATCAAATTTATCAAAACAAGTTCAACATGAAACTTTTTTTTTTCTTGAAGTGTATTTGACATACAGTATTTTTTGAAATTACATTCCTTTGCCAACTGGCGATAAATCGCCAAATAACGAAATTTTCATTATTTTTTTACGGATACAGAATGGAGGTTCCACTGAATTTTTTTTTTTTTTTTTTTTTTTTTTTTTTATAAGCGTATATATCCACACGAGAAAAATATTCTGCAATTTTTTCAGATTTTTCGGGGTATGCCCGTATGGAGACCTTCCTCGTGAGTGACTTTCTAATGTAACATTTTATTCAGACGTCAAACAAATTTAGACCAATGTATTCATTTAAAATCCGAATTTGTAGAGAGCGCGTGTCTTTATCATCAGCTACCCTGCTTATGTGGGAAATGTAGAGTTTACCTGTATTTTGAAAGTTCATCGCTGTCTGTTTAATATTGTTTAGTTTAAATAATGCAAAACTTTATTTTCTTGCTGTTTAAAGTGGACTTATGACAATTCCGAAATTGCCCAGAAATATTACCCTTTAACTACCGAAATCTTAAATTCGCCTGAAAACATTTTTTTTTAATAGCTGTCACGATTTGCAAGTTATTGAATTTTAAAACCAGTCAGTCTATTTTAGGACTCCCGATATGCAGGGTTATAGACCAGAGGACTTCAGATTCAGCTAGGTGGGGAGGCCTACCACAGACAACCACCTCATCGAGTTCACGAATGAAAATCTAGAATTAGTTAAATCTCGGTTCGCATATTAAAACGTAATCGGTCTACCGAGTGAAAAACACTTAAAAACCTGATTTTAATGTTGACTCGTAGGTTTACTATTGTATTTTTTTGCACCCAAAAATATAAAAACATGGAAGATTAGGAGCAGAAAAACACAATGGTAAACCTATGATTGTATGTGCTGCCACCTCCCGGTCTACTAGAAATCTTTTCTTTTGCTCGGTATACTGAGTTTTCTTTTCTCTTAAAAGTTCGTCGTTGTCAATTTAATGTTGTTTATGTAATGCTAAACTTCATTTCCTTGCAGTTGGAAGTGGCCTTATGACGATTCCGAAATTGTCCAGAAAAATTACCCTTTATGGGAAGAAGAGGGCGGACCCGATAACTCAGGTCTCGCATGTTCTGCGATCAGTCCAGCCGACGATTACAAAGTGAAAGCAATCGACTGCAGCGGACCTAAAATTCCTCTCATTTGTATGATGAAAGAAGGCGATCGTAAGTGAAACAATTAATTTAACGAGAGTTCCAATTTAAACCAACGTTAAATTCGAATATTTTTCACTGGGAGGAAATTTTGAAACTTCGAAAGATTTTAGTGCTTGGGAGGAAATCCCTCCTTCCCGGACTATCCCTTGAATTCAACACACGTTTGAAATACTATTATTTTAACAGAATCAATCTGAATGGTAAAGTTTTCATACGAATTAGATATTTTCAACTAAGCGAAAAATTTCCCTGACCGGGTATCGAACCCAAATCCTTCGCTTACAAGGCCGATGCTTTACCGTTTAAGTTAACTGGGCGACAACCGGCGGGCATTTTTCGCTCAGATAACCTTATTGGTCATAGCATCTGGTCGTCATTTAGACAGCTCGACAGAATTAACCGCAGGTAAAGGAACTCCATGTAATGATAGGCTCGTAGATATACTATTATTTTAACGAAGTCAATCTGATTGATAAATTTATTATACGAATTGAATATTTTCAATTGAGTGAAAAATTGCCCAGACTGGGAATCGAAATTCAAGTTTGAAAGTCGAAAAAGTGATTTTTTGGAATTTACTTTAAGAATTCATGTGGGGTTTTAACCTCCTCAGTCCTGATGTCGCGCACTAAAGAACGCTGTTTAAATTAAATGAACTGCTTCTTGAATTATTAAAATTATTTTTAGACATTTTTACTAAATGTGTGAATATCATAAGCTTCATTATATAGATTGATACATCTTTGGGGATGTTTTAAAGTAAGTTTAATCTAATTTCTGTGGTCTATCATAATATTTGGCTCAGTACTGAGGAAATTAATATCAAAGTAAATTGTTTGGGAAATATAATAACAGTTTCACTTTATTTTGCACTAAAAATGCCATGCTACATCCTTGGCTTCATATAAACGAGAGTAGCCTGAAAAGGGAGCATCATTTCATCATTTGCACCGAGCATTTCTGAAATAAACAAATACACAAATCATACCGTTAATCTATTCAATTTTCAGCTTATTTTTTGTGACGTAGCACAATTTTTTTAAAATTTTAAAATGAATGAAATCCGAAAACTTCAATTTGTCACATAGGCGTGCCTTATAATTAGCTTGTAAAAAAAACACAACTGAGAATATATGTATAAAAAAAATTATAGATATAAATTTAGACAAATTTTACAGATTTGAATTAAAAACATTTCAACGCAAATTTAAACGGAATCGGTCTAACTTTTCTAGAGCAATTCAAAAGAAAAATAAAACCATATGTTTCGAGAAAAATAACGTTTAAAATTAATTTTGTTCTACGATATTTTTATGAAAGTTTTATGATAAATTTCTTAATGTAGCTATCTCAGAAAACGATACCATAAAATTTCGAAAGTAACCGCTCTCCAGACATAGCCTTACATATATGTTAATTTTTCCTCTTTTGAAAAAGTGAAGGGGAGAGGGGGTCAAAAATATTGAAAAAAAAGTATAACATAATTTATGGACAGCTCCAACATTATTTCTCCTATTACTTTAAATGACGCGCAGTAAAAAATCGTTTGCTTGTCGCTGTAACTTCTGTAATAATTCAAATAAAAAAAAAAGTTTTTTAGGTTATGTATTTTAGACTCCAGAAAATATAAAATAAAATTCTTCCAATTTTTCGAATTTCAAACTGGCGTGTCTCTTCCTAATATATTAGCCTCTCGCATTTGCCTGAATTTTGCAGTTTAAAAAACTAAATATTCTTTGTTCTCTTTTGATTTTGAAAACACGTTGTACACTTTATTCTTCCTATAACTGACTTAAATGAATACTAAGAGAAAACCGAACTAAACATTTTTCGCCAGAGGTGCTCAATCATAGTACGCAATCTATACAGTTAGTCCAAAAGCCAACAGAACAAAAACCTAAGGTATTGAACACAAGAAAAAAAACCTTTATTTTATGGAAGAATAGTAATAGGAGAATCTAATGATCCATGTCTGCCGGATGTGAAGTGGTGCATAAGCTAAAAATTAATACCCCTTTTGGCTGATTCGTAGGTTTAACATTGTGATTGCCGTACAGTCAAAGATATGAAATGTTTATATGGCAAACACAATGATAAACCAACGAATAACTCACAAGTGGTATTAGTTTTTGGCTTATGCACCACTTCACTTCCGACAGACTGGACCATTAGATTCCCTTGTTACTACTCTTCCATAAAATAAAGATTTTTTTTGTTGTGCTCGATACCTTAGGTTTTTGTACTGTCGGCTTGTGGACTAAGTGTACACAGTCTATAGGTGTCACGTGATAGTTTCTTTCTATTTTAACTTGCAGCCTGCAAGCACGACGTCGTGCCATACATGGTATTCGGAAAGTATTGCATCGGTTCTGTTGCTGGGGCTCTACCCTATGACAAAATGAGAGGCGCTTGTACCCCGGGAGAACCAACAGCGTACAAGCCACAAATGCAAGAAGACGTGATGACTTGTGCAAAAAGCGCATTCTTGGGTGGTGGAATCTTCATGAATATGAAACGAGGAATGGATGGCAAGTAAGTTGAAACCGTAATGTATACTTGAGAAAGTATTTTGCTCATATCAAGGATAAACAAAAATGTTTAAAAATATATATACTGGGTAGTTATGAAATAAATATCTCTATTTGGAACTGTCTGTAGCTTGAAGGAATAACCCGAATAAAACCAAAATCGGCACACTTACTATTAGAGAAAAGGGAAGAACAATGGGACAATAAAAAATAGTAGCAATAATCGCCAACAGATGGCGCTACGGGTTCTTCGGTGCAAACGCCGTTGTAATCACCAGAAAAATCACAAAGAGGTCATTTCTTCCGGTCATTTTTTTCCTTACGTAGAATAGTTTTAAAATCAAAGATCGATCTGGCAAAATGAGAAACATGTCGTGCAAAATCAATAGCAGAAATGACCGCTTCTTGATTTTGCTGATGATTACGACTTTTGCATCGACAGGACCTGTAGTGCTATCAATTTCCACTATTTAAAATAAAATTCATATAAAAAACGGTGTTTAAAATATTTTGATAATTTAGTTTCATAGTGAATTGGCGTACTTTAATGAGCGTGATTGATGTATTATTAATTCCATTGTTGTAGTTCATGTACAATTAGTTATAAACATAATTTTTATTTGAAAGAATGTTCCTCAATTCATCACCTGTTTTCGACAAACGGAAAAATACACTGAAATTAATTTATTAATTTATATTTAAATTCTAAAAACATTAAAATATTGCAGTGTTATCGGAAATACATCTGTTTACCAGGCACGTAGCCAGGGAGGGGGCTAAGGGGGCTGAAGCCCCTCCCGAAATTTTGAAAATACAAAGTTATCCGTATGACAAAAAAATAAGTTTGTGGTAGGTGTTCGGTACTTAAAATATAGAACAGAGATGTTACAGTCACATTTTTATAGTAGACGACACAGCACAAAACACACTATATACAAATCGCATGACGAGGCGCTAAACAGTCAGTTAAACATTCATAAAATTACTTTAGCGCAAAAGAACATCTCTAAGGGAGATGTATTCCGAACACACATCCAAATCTTCCTCTCATCAAACTAAATTACTTCAATTCATGTTTTTTAGAAAGGAGGGCAAAATATCTCAGGATATTTTGCCGAAAGTGGCAATAGCACCACCTATAGATTCTATAATTTAAGGAATGCAGTCATCTTGTTACAAGTTTTGTTTGTTTTTATCTTCCATTACATTAAAATCAATTGCATTTTTAGCTGTAAAAATATCCATTTATTGAATTACAGTTACGATAATCCTTCATTATGTCGGTTATTTGGATATCTTTTTTTTTTAATAGGTATGTACCACTAAAAATATAAAATAATTTTAAAAATTAATTTTTACTGTCTTTATGCGCAGTAAAATTCGATCAAGTGTAATTTCTTATCATTAATTTGACTAAGAAAAATTAAGTATAATACGCTTACGGCATAAGAAAGATCACAAAAAATTAGGAAGATTATTTTCTACATGTTTCAGTCATTGGAAAAAAGCTAAATGTTTTTCTTAAAACATATACAATTAGATTATCACAAACCTTATGCTATTTTAACAAACAAACTTCAGATTTTTTCAGAAAAATAGAAATAGAATTATTTCATTGTTGAGTTTTCAAAAAGCTCCAGGAAAAGAAGAAATTAGAGAAGATCTTGAACTAATACTTGAAACAATCTTATTTTGAGCAGAATAAAATAGCCACTGACCACGATGACGATCCTCTAACTTTAGAGAAATTGGTATAAAAAAGACTAGTTAAGAGTTCTTTTAAGTTTTGAGCAAAGTCTGGAGCGAATGAATTGAAACGAGACATAATAAATATCCTTAGAAATGCTATTTATTTCACCCCAGAAACTCAGAATGAAATCAAATATTCTGGGATACAGTTACTGAAGTATTAATTATCAAAATATATATTACGATCTGTTTTAGCTTAATTACTGTTGAAACTATGGACATTTCAAGCGCAGAACAGCTTGCCATTTGTGTTAGGCATGTGAACTATTAAAAAATTCACAAAACCCAATAATTCGGAATTTTTTTTTTTTTTTTTGCGTGTTATTCCAATAAATGACTCAAAAATTCAAGAAAAGTAATTTTACAACATTGTGATGAACTATGTCTTGGCATGTATAAATGTGTCGCATAGGTGTTTGACAAAGTAGCCAATAAGTTTGGTCATGTTAGCGGGGTTCATTCTAGAATTCTTCAGAATATCTAAAAATTAGATACGTCCTCTGTGAAAGCCATTGGTTAAATCTTTCCTTGTTCAACAACATGCTGATTCCCTTCATTAGAAAGTATCATGCATGGACTTGTTAAAGCAGAGACAAAAGTTTTTAAAAATCACCTGAAGGCAAATTTAGCGCTTCAAGAAGCAATTGCATCATATATCCTAGAAAACAAAAGAATATGACTTTTCCGCATTTGTGAGACAAATTTTATCGAGAGGCATGAAAGCATATTGACTTTTGATGAGCTACTTAAATACATTTGTATTAGCTCAGAAAATATTTCGAAAAACACATGGAAGATTTCTTCAACAACTGGAGTTTTTTTGGCAGCCAGGGAGAAAAATCATTTTCTCATAAGCTTGTCTGTTTGTCAGTAGGTTTTCTGTCTGACAATCATAATAAGTTCTTAAAAAAAAAAAAAAAAAAAAAAAAAAAAAAAAAAAAAAACTCGGGATATAATATTGATTGTAACCCATGCTAAAGGTGCCTACTTGTTTTACATAAATATGCAGAAAAATGAAGTTGAAATCTTTTGTGAGATTTTATTGTACATCAAAACTTCGGGAAGACATCTTCTAAACTGAAATAAAGATCCTAAGACTGACATTTAGACAGGCAACAAGTACAAACCCTCAAATTACATTCACTGACAAGTATTACAACATCACAGTCTTATTTACCCATGTAGAAAGTCTTATTCAAAATTTAAATTATCGATTCATTTCGAATGATGACATTCTAAGAGATTCCCAGTTACATCTTCCAGGATGTGCTTCACTGGAAAAAGCAAGCAAATTAGAGAATCCGATGCAATATTTTCAGGATAAAGTGTCAATGTAGCAAATGAAAGCTGAATATGAATTAGGGTGCAAACAAATTGCTAATATTGACACCAACACAGAGGTTTTAAAATTTTTAGTACTGTAATGTGACGTAATTACGATAAAATCAAACACTTGCTGACAGTTTTGGTTGAGACGAGTAACAAAAGTCAGTGCTGAAATACATTTTTCGGCAAAGAAAATAATTAAATCTGACTCGAAGCGTTATGTCGATGACAGACTGAGTAGTTTTTCCATGATTTCCATTTTTTGGGAAATTACAGAAACTCTTGATAAGTCAATCAGCATCATGGCTAAGAAGAAATTATGATGATTGCTTCTGTTGCACTAGTAAACAGTGTTGAATTCTGGGGGTCGCCCGAGAGGGGGATATTCCCCCTCCACCGGAGAAATGAGATGTCCCATCCCGGAAAATTTGTGATTTTGTGTTTTCAATCGTCAAAAAGTACAATCTCCCCCCCCCCCTCGGAACGCTATAATGTCCCCCCCCCCCCGGAGAAAAGTGCCTGAATTCAACACTACCAGTAAATTTATTTTACCACGATTGTCATTTATAATTATTATACTCAGAGAATGTGAAATACAAACATAATTTTTATGATTACATATGGCTGTAGTAATTATTTTTTTTTTCAAAAAAATAATGCATGTAATTTATTTTATTAATGGATCAATAGTTTCAAGACCTCGCACTGGTAATGTCAGATTCTCGCACGTTAACATTAATCCTGTGTTTTAAATCAATTACATATTATTTGTTTGCATTTCAATATTTTACAACGTTTTTCTTCATAGGATAGGGGAGAGGGGAGCACATTTGAACAATTTTTTTTTTTTTTTTAATCAGTACATTTCTTATTTGAATTATATTTTTTGCGTTTTAAGTATTACATAATAAAAACAGTGCATTTTTTCATCATATGAACCAGAAATTAAAAGTTTTCCATATAAATTAAAAAAATTGTGAGGATTTAAAAAGCTGAAATATTTCTGTTCAAACCTGTCCCATGTAGAGGTATTTTTGAACAAGTAAGGGGCACCTTTGAGCAAATGAGTAAAATATAAAAATATTGAGAGTTTTCATAAAACGCTGCATATGTTTCAGGAATATAAAGTAATACGGATAAAATTTAATAACCATATTTTATTGAAACTAATATTTTTTCTATTATTTAACCAAACTTCATCAAAGTTGATGTCAAAAATCATTGTTGAAACAACACAGAATTTCTCTCCAATTATGTTTGTTTGAGAAAACTTTTTTTAAAATATCCTTGTAATACACCAATATGATATCTGATGCTTCTGAAAAATTAAAATTCTTCATTCACACTTTTTATGAAAAAACGTGACTTAAATTCCGTTTTATCTAGTACGAAAGTACTAGTAATTTTGTAGTTTTGGAAAGAGTATATGAAAGAGTATAGGCTTTGATAGACAAATCTTACTAAACCATGAATCATTATTGTGTATCCGGATTTTGCAATTATCAAATAAATGAATGCCATCATCAATTTAGGTTTGAAACTTCCAATCGTTATATATCCAGAGATTGTAATACATGTTTGCAGTAAAGAAGGATTCTTAACAGTATAAGTTCATGTTCTTTGATATTCTTAATTAACCTCTTTTCACATAGAAAAAATTCCAAAAATAATAACATTTAGGTACATCAATAACTCTTTACTTCATAGTTTTAGATGTTCAATTGTGCTCCATTACATGGAGTTCAACATTACAACGATTTACTGAATTCGGCTGATGATTTTGAATAAAACAAAACTTATAAACTAAAGATTACATCTTTATTTAAGTGTTGAACAATTAATCAAAATTTCAGGGATACAAAATTTGGAACAAAAATCTTACAACGTTATTTTCTTAAGTTTATATTCAAGAGGGAGAAAAATATATATCTTGCTTAGACAGTATTGTGCATACAAAATGGATGAGCTTTGTATACTTATTGCACTGAAGCAATAGTAATGTATTGCCATAGACATTTTTACAAAATAATTTATTTGAAGGAAACTATTTAGTGTTCAAAGGTGCCCCTCCCCTCTCCCCTACTTGAGACTCATCTCAAACATTGTTAGTTTGTGCTTTTTACGTTGCACAGAAAATTTTTCCTAAAAACTCTCCGGTTCTCAAATCGGTTTGGAAACTGGAAATGCTCTTAAAAGTTAAAAATTGCAACAGAAATTCAAAAAATTAAATATGAAGTAACAATATTTGACATAGTTAACAAGTATCCTATGTAGAAACACACATTAGGATAAACCTACATTATTTTTAAATTTGTTACTGAATATTATTCAAATTACTTTTGTAAGAACAGAAAAAATTCCAAAATTGAGCCCCTCCCGAAAGAAAATCCTGGCTACGGGCCTGCTGTTTACATACATTTTTATAATGCGGCATATCCGAAAATGAATGAAAAGTTGATTACAAAATTCTGTCTTTAAGCACTAGGAGGTTAACCTCTACGGGACTGATCGTTTTTTGCATATATACGAATCGTAATTCGTCGAATTCGATGAATGAAAATGCTTAAAAGAACTTATTGAAAAAGGTCAAGCTTTATTCCTTACATCATCAGTAATATACAATTAAGATAATGAAATTAGTAAGTTATTAATTGAGGCTTTGATCTTTGGTCTTACGAAATGAAATTCAAAGAAAAATTGCGCCACTATGACACAATTATAATTTTTGTTTTGAACGAAATGTTCTCTAAAATTAGCACCTTTAGCACCGTCGCAAAATATACTTGAATACTTTTTACCAAGGCTACCTTATCATAATAATACAGTAAAGAAAGAAACAGTGGACTAACAATTGGAAAAAAGATGGTATCCAGCACTGCCATCAGGGGTAAAGTGCAATGGTGCCATTATTTAAACCAGTACAAAAGCGTCCGTGCGGAATGCAGCAGGACCATCGGTGATGACAAACATTAGGCCAGCTTTAGTATGCCATCACATTACTTCAATCTGGCACTTTTTCTTCATTGCTAGCACCTGCCTTCTGCTATTCCTTTGCTGGACCAACACTGTTAATCCAGTAGCATCACCACCATTTATCCTGTAGTGTTTATTACAGTGGTAAACTATCAGACAATTTTTTTTTCACAATGAGCAGAAATCCATCCAGCACCCTTACAAAAATTTCTAATAGAATTCTATAGAAAAAATATTATAGAATTCTAGAGAATTATGGCCCGTTTTTCTAAGCTAGTTTACAGTCTAAATAAAAAGGAGTGAATAGTCACTCCAGAACAGTGAATACTCACTCTATCGCAGACTCAAAATATGCCGAATTTCTTTTGAGTGACTATTCACTTTGGGCAAAAGTGGAATCATTGACTCTTTGAAAGAGTGAATACTCACTCCTAGGACGTGAATATTCACTCTACACAGGGATCAATAATCACTATTTCTGAGGAATGACTATTCACTTTTACTAAAGGAGTGCGTTTATTCACTCCTAGTAGGAGTGAGTAGTCACTTTTTCATAGGAGTGAATGCTCTTTTTTTTTTTTTTTTTCAATGAATTCTCTTTTTTTTTATTGCTATTATGGGCATTTTAAAAGAATCGTATCTTTTAGAACATACAATGAAAATAAATACAAACGTGGTAAAGATTGGAATAAAATACTTTATTGACAATATTTATTTAATTCAAAGTATGTAACATTAATTGAACTTTTTAAGGGAAAACGTAATTAAAGTTACACATGAATTAGAATATTGACAGAAATAAACATTTTATTCCAATCTTTCTTCTTGTGTTTGCTTTCATTGGTAGTCCCGTAAATATATGATAGTTTTAAAATGCCCATAAGCACAAGTTATTAAACAATTTTAAAATATTAAACATACATATATTTTTTCAAATATACCCATTAAGTTTTACATATTATTTAAATAAATCCATAATGCACGTTATCCATGTTTTTTTAATGTGTAATTAAAATCTTATTTCTGAAAAATATATATTAATACAAGCCGTATTTATAAAATGACATGGTAAGTCATATTTAATTTCAATTTTTTATTCCCGTATGTAGAGTAGATGTGCATGTAGTACCTGCCGGCGAAGACACTCACGAGCTAATGCTAATCCTATGCGGAGAGATTTTTCTAATATCTCGTTTGCATTTTGACATTTTATTTATATATTTATTTTACATTGAATAGCTGAAGTTCGTCTCTATATCGCATCTTTTTTATTTTTTCAATTTCGGTCACAGATATTTTTATAAAGTTTCTTTTACTTTCAAAACCGGTACCAAAAATGAAAGTGTTATTTAAAAAAATAACTGCAGACAAAATTGAAAAAGTAAAAATAAACAAATATTTAAGAGAAAATGTGTTTTTGACGACTTCTGTAACTTAAGTGTTTTTATTTAAATGGTGAACGATTAAGTCCTATAAGCCCCTCTTTGACTGTGCCCTTAAACACTTTTTTCGGCTTCATGAGTGGTTTGATTGCCAGATTATAAAATAGGCAAAACATCGTTAGATTCATTTTTAAAAAATAATAAAAAAATGAAGAAGATATTGAAATTTTATAAATCACATTAATATAACTTAAAAACAACTATTTATAAAAATTTTGGTGTCATTACATTTTGGTAAGTGCAATTTAAAAATTAAAATTGATTACTTAAGTTTTTAATTAAAATATTTTATTAAAATATTTAAATATTTAAATAAAAATATTTAAATCAAAATATTTTATGCACTATAAACATTACCGTAATTGCTTTTTTAACAGTGCCTATATGAGTTGTACGTTACTGGAAAATCACTACTTAAGTATTCCAGTAATGGACACTCCTCTCAAAACCTTAAAAATTAATGAAATTTTATAAACGACATTAAATACATAAAATTCAAAGCTTTCTTCAGCTACAAAAACAAAAAATTGCAAATTTTGCAATAAAATAAGGAATACATAAATTTATTAAATGAAGCCAGCTCTTCGTATGATTTTCAATGAAAACACGATTTTCAATGAAAAACAATGAAACTTAAAAACATTATTTTGTGCTTCCTGATTGATTTAATTAAGAGTGTCAACAAAAGTGATAAATTATAAAATATGCAAGGGCGAGTTACGAAAAAAATATAAGCTAAATTTTTATTAGTTATTTTTTTTATAAACCAAAAACATTCAGGTGTGTACATTACTGTTACATCTACCCTATAGTATTCTATGAATGTGAGTTAAAGTTTTATAAAAAATATACTCATGTAGGAAAAAGAAAAATGAAGAAAATATAAAATAAAAGAAATGACTACATAAGTGTTGAATTAAGACATTTTTCTCCGGGAGAGATATTTCTGGCTCCGGGGGGGGGGGGGACTTTATAGAGCTTCGGGGAGGGAAATTGCCCATTTTGACCATTGAAAACACAAAATCTCAAAATTTCCGGGGGGCATTTCAATGCTCCGGGGGGGGGAATACCTCCCCGGGGACACCCTCTGAATTCAACACTGCTACATATGTTTTGTTCTTACTGTTGGAAAACAATTTTAATGAGTTATTTATCGCTAATAAATAAATGTCATCTAATATAAGTCATACTGCAAACTTTTAAAATTACTAAAGCGTTTTATTCTGTTAACGTCAGGCATAAAATACAAATCTTTGCGTCAGCGATTTTTCTTTTCTTTTTTTTTTTCTCCGAGCACATAGAGATAGAAGACAATTTCCTGTGTAAAGTAAAACTTTTAACTCAACATTCTAGAATTTACTTTCGGAAAATAAAAAGTTGAAATTAAAAGTGACTTACCGTTTTTTATGTTCAATATTATCCCTTGTTTGATGAATAATAATCCTTTGTTTGATAAATAAGATATGCGCAGTGCAACATCTCCGTCACTGAGTATTAATGGAGTATTATTGCTTTTTACTGAATTATTTGTTCTCCATTTTGACTCCAGATCAAGAAATTTAATCTATGTGGATTATTTTGAATCATAAGATATCGGAGTATATCATTCCAAGATCGAAATTTAAACTACTTTTCAGTATTAATAACACAAATTAAAGATCCACATTTGTAGACCGAAGAAACGAAAATCGGACACATAACGGACACGATAAAATGGCGGAAACATTTTTATCATCACAACCGAGAAGACGATTTCTGATTGGCTGATGCGTAATACATATCTAAGTCACTTTTTAAGAGTGACCGTTGACTCTTTCGAAGGAGTGACACTCATTTTTGAAAACGAGTGCGTTTTAATACCAAATAAGCGTAATTTTATAGGTTATATTATAAAATGTAGTTTTTGAAAAGTAAGAATTGACATATTTTGGTACTTTTCATTGTTTTACTCCATATATTGGTTCAAAGTTGAGCGGGTTTTTTTTTCAAGTGTATAATGCCGGGCTTTCACTCTCGACCATGGAGTGAGATATTTCACTCTCGACAACGGAGTGAGATGTTTCACTCCTTTTTAGAGAGTCGGAAATTCCACTCTTTAAAGAGTGTATTTGTATAAAGTTCACTCTAAAAAGAGTGAAAATGCAAATCACTCCTACAAAAAGTGAGCTTTTCACTCCTCCCAGTTTTAGAGTGTAACTGAAAACAGTACATAGAAACATTCGAATCTATTCAAATTTCGCCAATATGCAGTGGACCCTCCCAAGTACTAACCGATGTTCGATGCTGTCTGGATTTTATGATCGGGCGAGCATTGATGCCTTCAGCGTATGCTATGGCTGTAAATTTTTCATCTGTTCTTATTAGATATTTTTAGTTTGTTTCTTTTATGATTTGCTTTCCCAATCTTTAAAGCCATATAGAAATCACATACATTTTATACGTTGAATCGCAAATGTGTGAACCAAAGTCATTTGTAACTTAGAAAATAGATTTAAGAAGAAAAAAAAATCCGTTAAAATAAAGAACATATTTATTGTTTTACTGATTTATTTTATTATTAATGGTTGTCATTGTTCTTGATTACAATCACAACGTACATGATAGTCGCTAATAAAAGATTAAAAATTCCAGAATGAAATTCCGAAATACTCAATGTCCTCGATATTCGCAACGCCACCTAGTGTAAAAGTTCCCAGAAATAATGCTGCAAAAGTTCGTGCACTTCCACCGCGTGGTGGGCCAGCGCATGAGATAAATGGAGGCCGATCAGAATTTTATCTTATGATTTCCAACAGCAAAGATGACTCAAACTGTCCAGTATAGTGATCATGCAGTAGTAGACCATTAGCCAGCACTTCACCATCATTGCCAGGACCTATCTTGCTGCTGACCAGAAATTTCCTCTTTGCTAGGAACAGGCTTCGCAGTCGTCAAGTTTCCTTTATCCGCAGTACACATGGTCAACAACCACATGATTTCCCCCTTGTTAGCGCCATCTAATCTGAGAAACTGAAATATTTTCCATTTTTGCTGATGAATTTGTGTACGGAGTATTACCAGTGGTATGCACGAGGTAGCATTACTTACGGGACAAAGTCATATAATAAGCTGGGAGATATGAGGACATTTTCACCCATAAACTTTCTATTGGATGCGAGGCCTGTTATTATGATAAGGTGGCCTTGCTTTTTACATCCATATTCACTATTTTAAAAATATTTTAGCGATATTAATATATTATTAATAAATGTATTTTAAAACTTTATGTCACGTTTGTCAGTTTCGATTTTGCATGTAATACAAATTCATTTTTAATATGACATCATTTTCACCCACTGCAGTTCTCTGAGATGAACGTCTCAATTTCAGTATCCGCGGAATAAAACAATACTGAAATGCAACAGCTTTTGGAGTAAAAATGCATCATTTTAAATTGCAACGTTATTTTCTGTTCAAAGTTTTTAAATAGTTATCTTAAACTGTAATACGATAATGGCATCTGTAATGATATGGTAATAATCCCATTTTTTCCTCTAATCTCTTCAATAATGAAACTAAACCCACTGCCAACAATGTGAAGAAATTTCATAAAGCAACATTTAAAATTAAAATTAAAATATAAAAATGGGATTATTTAAAAAAAAATAGTGGATGTAGGCACATCTACAGATAATGTGCTTTGATTTAAAATATATATATATCAAAATTGGTTCAGCAAAAAGCTCAGGCCAGATGATAAAAAAAAATAATAAATAAATAAATAAATAAAAAATAAATAAACAGCCTGGTCTTTTAAATATATAGATTGTTTGTTTGGCACCATTTATATTTAAACAGTTACATTTAGTTATGTAATCTTGAAAATGCTCTAATTTGAAGAGGCAAATATTATAGTCTAAGAGCCGATAGCACAAAAACCTATGTCATCCAGCACAAGAAAAAAAACCCCTTTATTTTATGGAAGAATAGAAATAGGATAATTGATCCATGTTTACAGGAAGTGAAGTGGTGCATAAGCCAAAAAATAATTCCACTAGTGCTTCACCCGTAGGTTTATCATTGTGCTTGTCCTACAAAGCAGTTAAAAATGGGAACAGGAAAACACAATTTTAAACCTACGAGTGAACCACTGGTGGCATTAATTTTTGGCTTATGCACCACTTCACTGCCGGTAGACTTGGATCATTAAATTCCTCATTATTACTCTTCTAGAAAATAAAGTGTTTTTTTTTTTTTTCTTGTGCTCGATGACATAGGTTTTTGTGCTGTCGGTTCTTGAACTATTACTTTGGTACAAAAAAAAAAAAAAAAAAAAAAAAAAAATAATAATAATAATAATAATAATAATAACAATAAAAAAATAACAGCGCTTTTTGGAAGGTGCTTTTATGAACGCAATGGGACAATAAAAGTGCAGTTAAAAGGATATTCATTGCATTAACTTTAATTGAATAGAGGAAATTAGAAATAGCAATAAGATATTCAAGAATTTATATTAATTTTTAGCAATGATTAAAAGAACATTGTAATCAATCATGGTGATTTTCATCGTGGTGATTAATAATGTAACCAGTGTATCTTGGTGAATAAAATAATTTATATATTTAGGATTTGGAGTTTCTGAAATCTATAAATCTAATAATCTAATCTCTAATAATCTGATAATCTATAAATTTCATCGGGGCCGGCGCACTGGTAAGCGGAGCCCGTGCAAAGCCAAAGCAATAGAAGACGGATTAGTCTTGCATTAATTAAAATTAAAAATATATATGTGATTACCGATGCTGGGTTTGTTTGTGTGTCATGTTACGCCACAGGATTGTATGCTCAAGAAGACTAATTCATCTTGTGCTGTAATTGCATCCTTACCAACAGACGTGAGTGAGCGATGCTAAGATGGGAATCATCCTCGTAGCTTAAATGGTATAGCACTTAAAGTGCTATTCCAAGGGTCTGGGTTCGATTCTCGGCTTGGACATTTTTCACTCCGTCGGACTACGCTTAGTTAGCAATGCGATAGTTCACATGATAAATATCTTCTAATTTTAATAATTTTTAAATTAAAATGAATGGTGCTGCTATCTACCCTCTTATTAAAAAGGATTAAAAATTTAATAATTAGAAATTCATGATTTGTATTCATTAATTAAAGTATGAAGTGTCTTGAAAGGAATATTAAACGAAACCCCCTGGAAAACTCCGATTACACTTATGCATTTGATTTCAATACGTATAGATTAATATTAATAAATCTCTCTATTTTTCAAAAAAAATTCTAGATTCCGTGATCTGTCCGATAATTGGGAACCTCCCGAAGATTGGTGGGAGGAAGGTGAACCACGAGACTACGACTGCGTCAGCTTGACTTTCCAGCCAGACTGGAGCTTGAAGTTGAAGACGATGAACTGCAAATTCATGGCATCTTTCATGTGTATTTTGAATGGTAAGTATATGTTATAGACCAAGAGCCGACTGCACAAAACCTTAAGTCATCGAGCACAAGAAAAAATCTTTTATTTTATGGAAGAGTAGTAATAGTAGAATCTAATGATCCATGTCTGCCGGAAGCGAAGTGGTGCATAAGCCAAAAATTAATACTACTAGTGGTTGACTCGTAGACATAGCACTGTGTTTACCGTACAATCAAAAGTATGATAACACGGAAAATTGGGTTCAGGAAAACATAATTCTAAACCTACGAATCAACCACTGGTAGTGTTCCTCTATTACTACTTTTCCTTAAAATAAAGGAATTTTTCTTGTACTCGATGACTTAGGATTTTGTGCGGTCGGTTCTTGGACTATTAGATAAGAATGCAGAATGATCATTACATCGGTAAGAAAAGTCCTACCAAAAACTTGTAAATACAAAAGTTTTAGATAACGTTAAGAACATTTATACAAAATTTAGTTGGATTTGATATCTTGAGAATTGACGAAGTTATGAATTTTTTTCTCCCCAAAACCCTGTTTTTCTTACCTCTTGAGCCCATTTCTAAATTTATCAAAAATCTGTCATGCATAAACTTTTGGCCCATTTTTTAGTAGTAATATAAACTTTAAACCGATTCTATATCTATTTTAATTAAGAAGTTATGGCGTTTTTTAGCTTTTCACAAAACCCCTTCCTATTTCCACTCTCTTGGACCGATTTTGCGAACTTAGCCCAGATTTTATACTCCTTGATTTTATGTATAAGTTTGGAGGAGATTGGAGCAGAACTATAGAAGTTATCGTGTCCAGAAGAATGTGATATATATACTTTTTTACTGATGGTAGTTTTGGGGTCTAGATGTCATGATCGGCGTAGATCTGCAAAAAATTTTCAAAAATTCCAACATAGGAGAGATCGCAATAAGTAGTATTTCATACGAAATCTACCTAATAGTATTTTATGCGAAATCTACCTAATAATCATCATGACAAATTTTAAGTTTCTAACCCCGCCACTAATGCAATTTTGGCAAGTTTTTGTTCCTCTACAGCCCTTGAAGTTGATGGTACCGATATAAAATATAAGCTATATTAGAGCAGAGATTATCATTCTCATTTCGTCGCTATTAATTTGACATTTATTCTAGAGTTTTCCAAACAAATGTTACATTTTTATAATATTAGTCTATATATGCGTCAATTTTATTATTTTATATTTTTCAGCTATAAGGTAAAATTTGCAGATATTTCCCGATATGGTCGATGAATTTTCAAAAATTTAATGTTATCTCGTAAAATTCACACATTTCTGGAAATCTTCATCTTATTTCCAGAAATTACAGGAAAAGAACTAATCAGAAATCTCAAAACAAAAGTGTTTCTGGTATTTGCGGGATTGTTTCTGTAATAAAAAAAATTCCATTTCTGCAGTAATTTTTGAAACTGTCTTTATTCGGCAATAGCATTAAATTTTCGTGAGCGTTTCTTTTATCGTAAAAATCGTTTTTGAAATTGTTTACTGTGCACGTGCAGTGAAAAGAATTTAATAAAAAAATTACTGTGGTATTCCATTTCAGATAAAAATTTTGATTTCTTTTATATTGTTTTATTTTTTGCTGGATAATATTTCGATATTATTTATTTATTTATTTATTTAGTACTAGGTATATAAATTTGACTCAGCTCTTTTTTGAGAAGATGAAAAATGTATATTTCTTTTATCAAATCCAAAGATACATTTATGTATCGTATTTTCTCTGAAAATACAACATATTTGCCATTGCAATAAACGAGCTCAACAACGAAAGAAGTCTAATTTTTTTATCCTTACAGATGCTTGCACTTATGTTATAAATTTGTAGAATAATATTTTTATAAAAAGCTCTAAAAGTATTTTCCTTGAACGTGCTGCCCATTTCTGTATTCAAACAGAGCCTGATTAATGCAGGGGCACGCGGGGCAATTACCCCGGGCCCCCCGATTTGAGGGGCCATTCCAAGAACAGATATGAGTTTTTCGTTAAAGGAATATCAAATGATAAAAAATGGCCAAAAGTTTCCAAAATTCTCTTTTTTTCAGTTCAAAGGGCTTTCTTTTCCTACCCCCCCCCTCTTTTTCCGTGTCCCATGCTTTCTAAAGGCCTTACATTTATCCTTATATTCATGTAACCAAAAAAATTGCATTCTATAGTTTCTTAAAGTTATCTTTATTCTACTATTATGTATATAGATATGAATTGTACTTTGTACAAAATTTACGAACACATACAATAGGTGTGAATTTTAGTTTTAATCACTTCAGTATAATTTACGAAAAATCTTAAGATAAAAGGGGTCCCCCACTGTCTAAGTCGGGTCCTGTATTCACCAGACATTGCTCCTTCAGATTACCGTCTTTTGCTCCATTCAGAGTATTATATTTATGGAATGTAGCTCCCTTCTTATGCAGGAATAAAAAATTGGTTTGTTGAATGGATTGCTACAAAACAACGAAGTGTTTTTCTAGTTGACTGACAGATTCATGGATTCTGTATTTTTCTTTGCTAAAAGTTCTTAAAATAGATCTTTCTTTCAATTTCGAGTCATTCAACATAAAGCCTGCAAATTTTGTTTTTGTTTGCTGCATCTTTTTTATTTTTTTGATATTTTATAAGTAAAAACGAAAAACGTAATGGACATTAAAATCCAGGTTCAATGAACTTCTATCTCAACACTATAATGACGGTGAGGGGTCATTTTGGCTCCTACCAAATGAAAATAGCTTGGTTTCAACCAAAACTCTCTTTAAAAAATAAGTTTAAAAGAAACAAAGGCAAAATTAATTCATTAAGTAATTCTAGCAGTTTTAAATAAAAATTCTGGTATTAAATATTTTTATGAATTTTGAGTAAAAATTATCGTTTTTTTAGTGTTAAAAAAAGCATTTAAATTAAAAGGGGCAGGAAAACTGTGATTTTACAAAACTCAAAGATCTATAATCATGCATATGTGTTGAACAAATAGTGATAAAGATTTCAACATTTAAATTCTTATAATACAGAAAGTGAAAAAGCTATAAAAATTCTGGATATGTTAGGAGGTAATATAAATACAGCGTATAAAAAATGGACATTCGTATCAATTTTTCTCTTTGCGAGGTATAATGTTTAAATAAAGAATACTGCCCAGCTAAACTGATGGCATTGAGCTCACAGGCTACAAATACTAATTGTACATTAAAGCCTTATATTTTCAAGGGTTAATTCCGTTCGAAAAAAAAATTAAGAAGGGGAAACAGCTCTCCCCTTTCCTCTTTATTTATACTTAATCATTGAACCTCCTATACTATCAAAGACATGCTTTATCATATAAAAAATCTATATCCAAAATTCAGAGTAAGTTAGATAATTCTTAATAAAAACCCATTTAGCATTTATATAATTTAAAAGGAGTTATCCCCCTCTTTTATACTTAACCATTAAACTTCCAAAACTATTCAGAGATTTGAACGAAATCTGAAAATTCTGCTTGAAAAACCCATTTATATAAATTAAGGGGGGGGGGGCATTAGAACCCCTGTTCCCCCTATTTATGCTTATTCAATGAACACCTAATAACAGTCACGGAATCGCCTCATCAGAATGATCCTAATCTAAATTTTGAACGAAAACATAATTCTGCATGAAAATCCCATTTATATCAACTAACGGGGGGGGGGATTAGAACCCTTGTTCCCCCGATTTATACTTATTCAATGAACACCTAATAACAGTCACGGAATCGCCTCATCAGAATGATCCTAATCTAAATTTTGAACGAAAAATTAAATCTGCATGAAAATCCCATTTATATCAACTAACGGGGGAGGGGCATTAGAACCCCTGTTCCCCCTATTTATACTTATCCAATGAACACCTAATAACAGTCACGGAATCGCCTCATCAGAATGATCCTAATCAAATTTTGAACGAAAACTTAATTCTGCATGAAAATCCCATTTATATCAACTAACGGGGGGGGAGGCATTAGAACCTCTGTTCCCCCTATTTATACTTATTCAATGAACACCTAATAACAGTCACGGAATCGCCTCATCAGAATGATCCTAATCTAAATTTTGAACGAAAACTTAATTCTGCATGAAAATCCCATTTATATCAACTAACGGGGGGGGGGGCATTAGAGCCCCTGTTCCCCCTATTTATACTTATTCAATGAACACCTAATAAGTCACGGAATTGCCTCATCAGAATGATCCTAATCTAAATTTTGAACAAAAACATAATTCTGCATGAAAATCCTATTTATATCAACTAACGGGGGGCATGAGCCCCCCGTTCCCCCTCTTATACATACCGAATGAACTCCAAAAACTAATCAGGGAAGCGCCTTGTCAGGATATACCTATATACAAAATTTCAAGTGGATCGGATATTTTTATCATGAGTTATCGCGTTACGCACATACATACAGAACGGACGGGCACATAAGCTCTCAGGCTATGATAGCCTGTGAGCTAAAAACGGGCATTTTATCTAATATTTTATTACATTTTAAAAGTATTGAAAAAAAGTAAAGACAAGTAAAACTTATATGATGTAACAGAAAACAGGGTACAGATTTAATATCTTTGATTTTTTGTTACCCAATAGCTCAAAAAATTTGCGATATTTTACAAACCTTTGAATTTTGTAAAGATTTCTATATTCTCTATATAAAAACATTTTCATAACAGACATTTTTTAAATTTTTTATGTTCCTTCCTTCCTTTTTTTTTCTTTTTTGTAAAAGGATTTAAATTTTTTTTTATATATAGGTTTCCACATATAAGGTATAGCGAAAACTAAAAAGGGTGCGGTAACCCATGCATGCAGAAATATTCTATGATTATCCTTTTACACTAAACAAGTCATTTGTTTTCTTTAAACAGAGCGTAGTCATATTTATACGCCTAATACATCCATTTGCTGCAACTGAGATATCAGAAAGTCAAAGAATGAAATGTGTGACCAATAAATTTTGAGAGTGTTTTTTTTAACAAATGCCTAAGATGCGTTATGAATTATTTTTGTAAAAATTGTGGACTTGTTTGATTGTGTGTGTATGTTTGGTGTTTTTGCAGCGACTGAGGTACATGAATAAGGCGGGGGGAGGGGGGGGGGTTGAACGTGGCTGTGTGGTTTAGGCTCTTGTCCTTAGCCGACGAAGCGCTCGCGAGCTAATGTTATTCCTAAGGGGAGGTTACTTTCTAATATCTGGTTTGCATTTTGACATTTAATTTTTTTTTTTTTTTTTTTTTTTTTTAAATTGGATAGGTGAGGTGCAGCCGACATCGCTCCTTTTTTATTTTTTCGATTTTGAATGCAGATATATTTTATAAAGTTAGTTTCCCTTTCAAAACCGATTTCGAAAGTAAAAGTGCCTATTTAAAAAATATCTGCAACCAATATCGAAAAAGTAAAACAGGAGCGATGTCGGCATGCATCTCACCTATCCAAAGAAAAAAAAAACATCATTTAAAAATGTCAAAATGTAAACCAGATATTAGGAAATAATCTCCCCACAGCGTTGGTTTGTGAGCGTTTCATCGGCCAGGGACAATATAACCTTTACTAACTTATATATAACTTTTTTTAGGAAATAGTAGTTAAGAAAAGTTATATGTTTAAAATAAGGATTAAAACTGCATTAAGGAGGCTGAAATAGTTTGAACGTTACAAATGGAAAAATGGAAAAAGAATGCTAACTATTACTGTTATTGTTAATTTCTCTGAATGAACATGTATGTTTACAGAAAGTAATTCATCATATTTGTAATATTTTTTATTACAAGAAATGTATCAATTTCATGTAATCTGTTTCATGCTGAAATTAAATTGTGGATTTCCAAATGTATTTATTTCTTCACATTTACATGTTAAAAATGTGTTGTAAATTTATAATAAAATCATTTATTTATATTTGGGTCCATTTATTTTCAAATTGATCATATTCATAAAACTTGAGAGAAAAAAAGTAAATTTTAATGATGTTACACTCTTTCGAGCACAATGAAATTGATATGCATGTATGAAGTATACTAAAATATACGTGCTGTAAAATATACAGTACAAGGAATACTTGTTAATTTACAGAACCACACAAAAGTGTTCCATTTTTTTAATCTTTTCTCCGGTATCTTTCGATATTGTGCTCGGGATTGACGCAAAATGTTTCGAGCTCGGTTTTAACCGTTTACACGCCGAATTA
Source organism: Maratus speculifer (assembly GCA_964019185.1). NCBI lineage: Eukaryota > Metazoa > Arthropoda > Arachnida > Araneae > Salticidae > Maratus > Maratus speculifer. The sequence continues at coordinate 177,471,402 of OZ025295.1, read as the reverse complement.
ATATCGCAGTGTAATTATAATTTTGTTTTTCCTATTTTCCTATATTACAGCTTCAAATGTTTTAATTTATGCATACAAATTTAGAAAATAACAAAAAACAAATATTTCTGCAGTTTTTTTTTTTTTTTTGGCTGTTTTTATTTCAAAGTTCGCATTTTGGAACATGATTATTGATTGACAACTTATGCAAATATAACAAATTATTTTCCACTATATGCTATTGTATATTGTTCTTGAATATTTTCTCGAATTCCAAAAACATTTAGATTCCTAGTGATCAAATTACTTTATATAGAGAAAAAGATAAAAGCAAATAATATATTTTTCATGCAAATTAATGAATTTACATTTTCCTTATACCTGTGATAAATGTTTAAACATAAATATATATATTTTTTTTTTCAAAAGTTCAAATCAACCTTATATTTTATAAGAAAAATGAGAATATCTTTATTATGTTGGAAAATATATGTTTTGCATTACAAATAATGCAATGTTCCCATTTGGGAACATTGGCGTTTAAACGGTTTTAAAGTAATCTCGTCGGGCTCTGACGGGCCCAGGATCCATAAAGTGATCCCGAATTTAACTCTATTGTCTATGTATGTGAAACAAAATTTGTAGGGGCTTTCTCTAAAGAACTAATGCACGGAATTTCATGAAACTTTCATATTATCTTAGACCTTTATATTAATTGGTTCTATTTAGATTTGGATGTGTACACTGTGATTCCAAACTCAAGGTATACAATTTAAGCATTAATAGAGGACAATGACAGTATCCATTTATTGTATAAGAATATTTGAGCACAAATGATGCACTGAGGCAGAAACGCTTGAAGAGATATGAAAGGAACATTTATTGACAGCGTCATTGATAAGGACTATGTTTACAATATGCGTAAGAATTTACGTCAAATAACAACAACACATGCCTGGCAACGTCGATGGAGCGATTGGCAAACATGGATCAAAAAATGCGAAGTATTTCACGCACAAGAGTGGCAGCAATGTATATTCGAGCCACGAGATTTTTTCTCAATCGTATAAACACACATCCCTTGTCCATTGCATCACAAAAGTGGTATGCGGATAAATAAACAACAGGTTTGTGAAACAGGTTGGCATGCCATCTTACTTAAATTAAAGTCGCTTATCAATGGTGATCGGAACATCCTCAAGTAGTTCTGGTGAAATACATGAAGTTACTAGGAATTACAATAGACAAACATTGGAGCTGGACGGAACACATTAACGCAATAAAATTAAGCTTAGCAACGCTTCACAATAATAGCTGCAAATTAACATCTAAGTCTTGGGACATTAAGCCCAACATGCTAAAAATATGGTACCACACAATTGTGGAACGAATTATCTTCTACGGCGTGGGCGTCGGGGGTGGAAACCTCACCAACAGAGTGTAGAACAAAATTCCCTCGCTACAAAGGATGTTCCTACATAAAACAATCTCCACAGACACACTCACAGTACTTACAGGTATATCTCCCATAAAATTAACACTAAATTATGAATACATAAAAAGCAGAATCCTTCATTTCATTCACAAAAAAAAAAAACCCCACAAGACGCGCACTTTCCATAAATAGGCATACAAAGGAACGTTAGCAACTGGTTCCTGCATCCTGCAAAAGAAACATCACGTCTGCAAGTCAATCCCTCTAAACATTGATTTGTATCCTCAAAAGTCCCAATTTTTTACACTGATTGATAAGGCAATAAATAAATTCTATTGAATACACATTTCGCGTTTATTTTGAAACTTCATACTTAATTTGAATTCAGAAACTCCAAAGAACTAAATAATGTAAGAAAAAATTGAACTTATATTTTAGCAAAGAGAACCTCGGAAAAAGGTATCGAAAACATGTATCTAATTATACAGGTATAGCATTTTAAAATCTTTTTGTATTCCCAGAAAGAAACTCCATTCTATTCTGAGAGTTTTATGTTTTTGTCATAAGCGCAAAAAGAAAGTTACAGACTCACTCAGAAATGAGAAAATTAACGAAAAAGACTAAGAAAAAGAACTAAAATAAATTTTAAAAAGAAAGGAGTCCCTATTTATAAACTTGTATTTTGGTGTAGGATAAGGGACTGTATAATAACTCTGAAATAAAAAATAAACTTACTTTAATTGAGGAAAAAATTTCAATATGCATGCATCTTTACATGCATATTTTAATACAAAGAGAGAAAAGACAAGGCAACGAAGGATAAATTTGGCGCATCCTTAAATCCCCGCCCGGGGCGATTGCCCCCTGCTTCTCACAGCTCTTTTGATTTTTTAAAAATACAGAAAAAAAAAGTCCTTGTTGTAAAAGTACCTACTTAATATATTATAATACACATTCAAAACGTTGTTTTGCAAAGAAAACATTTTTTTAATTTTAAATTTTCGGTTGCACTATAGGCACGAAATGCAGGTTGAGGTTAAAACTCGCATACTATAGTAGTATTTGCGACTGCGCATGCAGGAATTCTAGCGGTATCGTGGCTAGAATAAAGACCAAATTACCGTCAGCTCCAGTGGCGCAGTCAGAGGGGGGTTTTTGGGGTTAAAACCCCTCCCAGAGCTAATAAAGAACGCTATAATTGCCGCTTATATGAATCAAAACCAATCTTAATATTTAAACATTCTGGCGTATTTCGGAATCCGCCGCTTTATTAAATCAGATTTTATAAAAAAAAAAAAAAAAAAAAAAAAAAAAAAAAGTGATTCAATTAAATGGTGAAAATTCTACTTAAAACTCTGAAAGTGCATATTACATGGATTAGTTAAATAAAAATTGGTTATTTGAACTAAATCACTTTTCTAAGACGTATTATGCTAAAAGAATGATGATTTCCTGCCACACAGATACTCTTCGAGTTTATGTATTTACAGTGAATATTCTAATTAGTACTGATTCTATTAACCGGCGATTCAATCAACCGGCAAAAATCTTTATCAGAAACTCAAAACCCCCCCTAGAACCGAATTCTGGCTGCGCCACTGGTCAGCTCTACTGTGTGAACACACATGCATAAAATCCATAACTACAACTATAAAATATGACTCATTTCCATGCAGTACATCGTTAAAAATGTTAAATTTTCGTTGCATAGTCAGTCTACCGCTTTATAGAAAATCTCTATTCTGACCAATGAGAATTTTTTCATAATATCGGGAAGGAATCGTTTTCTACAATTCCGGTAGAATGTCAATACAACAAAAGTTTCAGACATTTAACTGTGTGTTTTGGATTTAAGCTATAGCTATAATCTTCATCTAAAAAAAAAAAAAAAAAAAAAAAAAAAAAAAAAAGCATAAAAATGCTTTTTTCCGAGTGAACAAAACTAAAATTGAATCATTATAATTTTTAATAAAAAAACTTATGCACCAAAATTCGACATTGCATAGTTATTTTAGACACAGCTGTCATAAAAATTATAAAATATAGCAAGCAAGCCTTGAGAGCAATTATACAAACAAATTTAATCGGCAAGTAATTAATATGAAAATCTAACAGGTATATATTTTGATTAACTTCCGTGAATTAGTTCTTGAGGTAAATCTGGTGTTATATATACTCGTATACATAGATAAATAAGACATATAGGCATTTTCCAAGGCTAGCCAAATCGTGCTCAGAACTTCCGAAAACGAATGAGACATCAAAAAACGGAATTGAAAAAAATTCTCTATTCCAGTACTTTCTTAAGTATACAGAAGAAATTAATAAAGTATTGATTAGGTTTGCTTGTATCTTGCTCATCAGGTAGCTCTCTTGTACTGCGCTTTCCATAATTTCTGTGATGACTATTTCTCAGCATCTAGAAGATGGTATTTCACTTACTTTAGTTAAAATAAAATATTAAATACTATAATTATTCAAGTAAGACTTTGTTTATGCTACAGGAGGCACTGCTATGCTGTCTTTTTTTCACGATTTTCCTAATAGCTATATCTGGGAACCTGTGGGATGGAATTTCATAAAATTTAATATGTAAAATATTTATTAAAATAACATTGATTCAATTTTGGCTTTTTTCATTCACTAGAGGCCTTTTCTATGCTATTTTTGCGATTTTTGGTATAGGTGTATTCGAATTTCTATGGGTTATTTTATGTTTGAAGCTAACCTTTCAGGGAGAAGCAATTTCTATTTCTGCTATTGAATTCATCCGGACATCATCGAAAAAACTTATTTAAAAATTTAAAACATATACCATTTCATAGACTTTTTAAATTTTATTTATTAGAAGTAAAATTTTGTCCAAAAATCCAAGTTCAAATCTACATTAAAATTAAGCTGTATAAATTTCCCACACACCTTAAAGGACTTAAAGATACAGTTGAACTCAGTTAATAAGAGAAGCGAGGATATGATAAAAATCCTCGTATTGAACTTTACTCGTAATGCCCGTAAAAGTAATAAAAATCTTAGAAAAAACCCACTCATAATTAAAATAACTACCATTATTAATTGTTCTAATTATACAACTAATAAACTTAATTTACTATTATAATATTAATAAAACATCCAGTCTCCCTTTGTAAGTGTCATTTTCCTTAGATTTTTTTTTTTTTTTTTTTTTTTTTTTTTGCTTAGACGAACTCACAGTATTAAAGACAAAGTAGGTGGTGTCGTCAAATCTGGTATCAAAAGGTTCTTGATAACACTTTTAACGTGCTCGGTAAGGCCACTAATAGTCCAAGAGCCGACAGCATAACAACCTATGTCATCGAGCGTAATAAAAAAAAATCTTTATTTTATGGAAGAGTAGTAATAGGAGAATCTAATGATCCTTGTCTGCTGGAAGTGAAGTGGTGCATAAGCCAAAAATTAATACCACTACTGGTTCACTCGTAGGTTCATCATTTTGCTTGTCTTACAAACAAAAGTATGAAAACAGTTAAAACTGGGAACAGGAAAACCCATTGTTAAACCTAAGAGTGAACTATTAGTGGTATTAATTTTTGACATATGCACCACTTCACTTCCAGCAGACATGGATCATTAGATTCCCCTATTACTACTCTTCCAGGAAATAAAGGTTTTTTTTCTTGTGCTCGATAACATAGGTTTTTGTGCGGTCCGTTCTTGGACTGTAAGGACTGTTTCTTTAAAATCTGCACAAACTTTGCATTTATTAAAAATTAACAAACGAATGCAAATCAGGCAAAGTCTGCGCATGAAGTGTTTTGTTGTCGTATATAAGAGCACGCCCGTTAACCGAGATATCGTTAAATTATCTATGTTTTTCAAAAATGAGATGGAAAGAGGAGTGTCTGCATACGCGTGTGTACAAATATTATGAAGGCAATAATATTAACAGTCTTTTCGCTAAAAATATACCCAAACAAAATGTATACGAAGTTTTACAGCTTTACTAGAAGGAATATGTATCCAAAAGTCAACCTCGTTCAGGTAGGAAGTCCCAAAAACTCACCAAGCCAAAGTTCCAGCAGTTGAAACGATTGTTTGACAAAGACGACCGATTATAAATGCATTTCTCTGTTGAAAAATTCGTTTTTCCAACAGACCTACCTACATAAGACAATCACCAAGAAGCGTAACATCATACATGACAAGAAAAGGGTAATATCAAAACGAAAAGACAAATAACTGGTTGCCGCAAAAATGAGACATAGTCACTTTATCAAAACATTCTCTGATCGAGTCATATTTTATGCTCATTCAGTCCATTTTCAATGATAATGGTAATCACTGCACATCTGACGTCTCTAGAGCAAAACATATTATCAACTTAGTTATTAAAGCGAAAATCGAAGACAAGATGCTCGTTTTGGTTGCAATGGATCCGCAAGGCTTGAGTAGCTGTTCAACCGAATGCATGGGTTTGGGGATAAGGGGCAACGACATTTGAACAAGTGCTTTCGACATCATCTCATCCTCTACATCCATAGCAATTACAACGGAATGATAATGTCTTCTGGCCAGGGCCGTAGCTAAGGGGGTGCTATGGGTGACTCAGCTCCCCTAAAATATTTTGAGCCCCCCTCCCCGAAAAAAATTCCAAGGTCACTAAATGAATTTACTTTCCGACAATCCAAATGATATCTGTTCAAAAATCTAATTTAGGTTTGATGACCTTTCAAAATTTTGCAAAAATACTAAATTGTAACTAAAACAAGTGTTTTAACACTTGCTTATCCTATTTTCACATATGAAGCTAATATGGTGTTTAATATTGCACTAGTTTTACATTCGAATTTTTCATCATCATATTCTTTTTTTAGAATAAAATGAAGTTATTAGAACCATTTAATGAGAAACATAGTAACTACATTGTGAATATACTCTAATTTATCTTTCTGTGTCACAGAGAGAGATAGAAAATATGAGCCCTACCATATTTTCTTGAGCCCTTCCTACATTTTCTTGAGTCCCCACCCCCTATTGTTCACTTCTAGCTACGGTCCTACTTCTGGCCCGACTTATCCAGTAGACATTACTGCAAAATCGCCATCAGACACTTCCGCCATCAAAGCATTACTTTCGAAGCGAAGATTTACATCCTGGATAACGTTCCCAAAATTCAACCAATTGAGCAGTTCTGAAAGTATCTTAAGTTCAAAGTATATGTTAAAGTCTAGAAAGCCAATAACATCCCGGAAGTGATCCATCGAATCAAGAACAGTGTCAAAATTATGAACCTAAATTTTGAACGAAGTCTAGCAAATACCACCAAAAGTGAAATAGGTGATGTCGACGAAACGGTTTAATTGAAGCCTTACAACAGTTTTTCAGAGTAATATGATTATCAAAGTTATCTTACAGCGCTCATTTGTGTTCTTTGTCTCGTTTTTTCATTGCTTTCCAAAGGAAAAAAAATAGTGCGGATTTCTAGGAAACAGTTCTTAGTACGACCGATTCAATAATAAAAATATTTTTTTTTTCCATTTCTACCCTACTTTTGAACAAAAACCACATTAAAAAGGACATATGTTTTCCTCATGGTAGGCAAGCTCGTAAAAAGCATGAAAATTCTAATATATTTTAAATAATGAATCATTCTTAACTAGCAGATATCGCGTTTTAACTGTGCTCTGATTAAAAGAGTTTGATTATACAGATATTATTCCAATTTTTTATTCGAATGCTCTACAGGGGGATTTTTAATTAGATAATTGCGGATTTTTAATTGGATGATCACTGTAACTTCAAGTTAAATTGGAAACAAGTAAGAAAAATCATGCGTTAAGCATAGATTATGAAACACTTTCCAACGCTTCTTGAAATCTTTAACAAAACTTTGTTTATTAAGGGAAATAAGATGCTACTGTCCATAGCCAAATATGTATTGAAATACTTTTGAACAGCCCTATATTTGATCCGTCGGTTGATATATATATACAATATAATGAGAAAATTTAGTTTAGCAAGAAAATGCCTAACTGGCTGAAATTTCTCTTGCAGCACTTTATTCCAATAGATGGAAAATACTTCAATACTTTTGTTCAGCCCTGTAATTTTTCCAGTATCTTTACTACGCGCCAGTATTTTGTTAAAATTTAGTTCAAACAAACACATTCTTAAATCACATTTCCAGAAATTATCACATATGGGTGACCATGTAGCTAATTCTTTGTGTGACCCTGTATATCGTTTTATCTATATTCTACAAACATTTCTTAGTAAACTGAAAGCAATTCAACGTAAAAATGCATAACTACCACCTTTTAGTTAATTACTCTTTATGTAATTAACTAATAAACGTAATTCAGTAACCTTCATGTGCTCTTTTGTGTAACGCTGTATATAAGTTATAACATTTATATACACCATATAATTTGCAGACATTTTGTAAAACTTAAAAACGCATATCATAATTGAAAATGCATTTCAACCATCCATCAGCTATCATCGATAATACACAGTATTTCGGATAAAAATGTAAGATTTGAAATATTTTGTGTGTACCTGTAAAAGCTATGCACTTCATATTATGCGTTAAATATTAAGTCTCAGCGGTGTATATCAATCTTATAATATTTGAAAACGTTTAACATTATTAAAATATGTCGCAAACAATTCCCTCCTTTATTATTGTGCAATGGAATTCTTTTGAGTGGCCCTGTAAATGAATAACAACTATTATTTTGACAGCATATTTTACAGAATGCGTATTTTAGTGCACGCGAATCCATGTAAATTTGAATAAGTTTAACAGGGTGTAACAGCTTTAAAATTCATTTGAAAGAATTTTTTCCCATTGGCCGTAATGTATCGGAAAACTTTTGACTATCCCTGTAAATAAAATAATCATAGTAGAAACTTCATTTTCAATAGGGTTCGTGCTAGGTTAAACATCAATAATATATAAAAATTTCAGAGCAATCCGAGTATATTTATGGGAGTTAGAGCGCGGCCAGACGGACAGACAAACCGAATACATAAACACTTTTCAACTTTGTTGGAAAGTGTTAAAAAAATGCATGCAACCTACTTTGCAATTGTTGATGTGCAACAGAGCTCTCGAAATTGATATATGAGAAAAGTATGGAAGAAATTTTATTGTTTCAAGCTTACTAGTCTAGTATTGTCGTAAATCCAGCCTGGCTTTTTCCATTTGATTTGTTTGTATTAGCCTATTGATGTTTAACAAGAAGAAATAATGTAATTTTTTTCTTTATTATTTTTGTTGTTTTTATTTTTGATGACAAAATTGACGGGAAATACAATTGTGTAAAATTTAATAAAGATATTTTTCTCCGTGAGCTTGATGTCAAAATAGTTGCAAAGCGTCGTTTATACTACGGTGCTTTTAACTTCTTTTTTAGCACAACAACAAACAATGGCGAAAGCACAGTTTGATTTTCTGAAAAACATTATTATGTGTCTTTAAAAAATATATTACAGGCATCTAATGTTTTTTTTCTTAATCTGTTGCTAATGATTAAGCAATATTTGTTGTCTTAAGCAACATTTGTTGTGATCACACATGCTGTACATTCTACTTTTATAAACTACAATGTCAGTTAAAACGTTAGGAATCGGAGAAAACTTGATGTACAATATTAGCAATTCATTATGCAGGACATCAGATTGTGTGTTCCTATTTTATATTTAGTTTTCTATTTTCTTTTGAGTCTTTTATTATTTGCTTACATGCATCAAAAATATATGTAATAAATGATATAGCATTTTGCAGGTAGAATTATTGCACGCTTCTAGTGCCGAATTAGAAAATAGGAAGAGTATCTGAATTGCTTATGGACATTTATAGGGGCATCGTGGTTTGATGAAATTCAAGTACGTAGGAATTTTTACTCGGGTCATGTTTTGTAAATAGATAAATAAATATTTTAATGGGGAAAGAGTGCCTCGGTTCTTGAATTATCTATAAGGACTTCTAGGTAATTCAATCTGGAACTTCGTGCAATATTAAAAATCTACATATTTACATATATTATTATTAATTGGTTAACTATTCCAAAATTTCACCTTTCTCTATCGTTTTGTAAGATATATATTTATAAAACAGTCTTTTGATATTCAAAATGTTCATGAAAGGTTGGGAAACTTTTTATTTTCATTTATTTATTTATTTTTAGGACAAATGTGAAATATATATACAATAACAATTATATTTCATGATGAGATATAAACCTGGCATTTATCAGTTTAAACAGAGCATAAGCAGATAAACTGCAGAATGATATATTTAATTGGATTCGAATTATTAGGACTTCTGTTTCTCAACCTCTTTTTCTTAACAATCGGTAAATGTAAGTATATATTTCAAATTTTATAGATTGGTTTGAATCTTTTTTTAAGTTTAAAAAAAAATATAAGTGAAACAAAAGTCTTAGCAAATCGCAGAAATAAAAAATATTTTTTTTAAACATAAGAAACATTTGATGAGTAATCTTACAATATATCTTGTTAAAAATTTTTGAAACTAATTTTCTTTTTCGCGGTAATTTTTTTATACGTGTTTTGTTTGTTCGTTTTTGCGAAATATTTTATGTGATTTTTAGCTTTTTCGCTTTTTGCATCAATATTTTGACGTTAATAATATTTAATTCGGCTTAAAGTTTTTAACCTAAACAAGAAAAAAAATTCTCCGCGATTTTTGAGTTTCTAGAGATTTTAAATGCGATTTTCAGTAAGAGATTCGTAATGCTTTTTCGGTTTCCTCAAGTATTTTTAGACATTACTGAACAAATTCCGGTTACAATATTTCCGTCTACTATAGTTAATTTTGTACCCTAAAATTTTCTCATAACTTTTATAAGATTTTTAACCTTCTTTTTTCTTTTTTCTTTTTTTCGTTTTGCGGCGATTTCCCATATTAGTATAAGGAATTTGGTTTTAGTATTGTCGCCGAATGTATAAAAAAACATTGACTTCCTTTCAATAAAGATTTCAGAATTCGTACAGCGATTTGTTTTTCGTGATTTTTAGAGATTTTTCGCTTTTTGTGGCGATTAGTTTTAATATTTGCAAAAGAAATTCGGTTTCAAGTTTTTGATCTTATGTAGTAAATTTTATCTCACGTGGAGAGTTTCAGGAATCAGATTTTTAATTTTTAGCGATTTTTAATGCAATTTTCAGGGCAAATTTTAGCGGATTTTTTTTCTTCATTCGTAAAAGGAATTCCTTTTTTTCAATTTTTTTTTTGAAGAATTATTTTTTTATCCCTTCCTTTAAAAATAAAAATTCTTCTTATTAGTACTATATGATGCGCAAAGCTGTGAGATATAGTAGGAAAGTACCTGCAAGTCTAAAGCAACTCAAATCCAGCTTTTGAATTCTTTTTTTTTATTATTATTTAACTTTATATTACGCATTTTTAAACAATTTTTCGCGCTCCGAAGATTTTTGCATATTAGTAAAAGGAATCTGGTTTAATTTTTTAGTTCAATATGGTAAATTTCGCCTTCTTTATCTAAAGTTTATCCGGAGTTTGTTGAGTGACTTTTTTTATTTTTTACGATTTTTAAATGCTATTTTAAAAGTATTTTAGTTTTTTTTCGGAATTTTTAAAAAATTCATTAAAGGAATTTGGGATCAGACTTTTAGTTAAATATAAGTAATTTTCTCCGACGCAATTTTGAATGTTGTTTTGAATGCTATTTTAAGTTTGTAGAAATTTTTAATGCTATTTTCCAAGCGATTTTTAACAAGTTTTTTGCATTCTGCAATAATTTTTTGAAAATTCCTTAAAGGAATTTGGGATGAGACTTTTAGTTAAATATATGTAATTTTCTCCGACGCAATTTTTGAATGTTGTTTTGAAAGCTGTTTTAAGTTCGTAGAAATTTTTAATGCTATTTTCCAAGCGATTTTTAACAAGTTTTTTGCCCCCTGCAACGATTTTTTGAAAATTCATTAAAGGAATTCGGGATCAGACTTTTAGTTAAATATATGTAATTTTCTCCGACGCAATTTTTGAATGTTGTTTTGAATGATATTTTAAATTTGTAGAAATTTTTAATGCTATTTTCCAAGCGATTTTTAACAAGTTGTTTGCACTCTGCGACGATTTTTTGACATTAGTGAGCAAATTTCGTTACAATATTTTAACCTACTGCAATAAGTTTTTCATACAGCTATCATTAAACATTCACACAATTTCCTTCTACAACTTAATTGGTGGGTGATATGCATTTAATTTGTTAGAATTTGTTCTGGAAATTGTAATTAATTACAAAACTTTAAGGAAAATATTTTTTCTTATTATTTATTCCTAATATGTTTCCCCAATATGTACATAAGAACGAAAATTTTTAAAATATCTCAATGAGAATCCCATACATTGTTTAAAATATTGCTCCAGTTTGAACCAAATTTTTGTGCTCAGTAGCTGTCATCATAAGATGGTGAAATCTTGTATCAACATTTGGAGCTCCCTGTTTCAATCTCGCTCCAACAGTAGGAACTGTGCTTCAACAGGAGCTCCAAATATTGGTTCAAGATTACAACAGTTTACAGTGGCAGCTATTGAGCACGAAAATTTAGTTAAAACTAAGGCAAGATTTTTAACAGTGAACGGAAAATAAATAAATAAATGTATTAGTCCAAGGGACGACAGCACAAAAAACTAAGGTATCGAGCACAAGGGAAAAAAACCTCTTTATTTTATGGAAGAGCAGAAATAGGGGAATCTAATGATCCATGTCTACCGTAAGTGAAGGAGTGCTTAAGCCAAAAATTAATACTACTAGTGGTTTACTCGTAGGTTCATCATTGTGTTTGCCGTACAATCAAATGTACGGCAAAGACAATGATAAGCCGACGAGTAAACCACTAGTAGTATTTATTTTTGGCTTATGCACCACTTTGCTTTCAGCATTAAATTGTAAATAAAAAGTAAAAGAGAATTCAAAAATGCTGTTTTTTGAACTTCTTAAATTCTTGTTCATAAAAAAATTATTGACAAGGTTACAACAAAGTCTGATTATCGGATTTTTATGCAATTTTCTGTATTTGAATTGTTTTTATAAACAGTTCAAATCTTCAAAATTTTTATGTAAAAGTATTAAGTAGCTTTTGTTTTATGTTTGTTTAAAGTAATTGATTCCTATCCCTAACTTAAGAGCTTAACATAGAGAAAAATTAACAAACAGCATAAGTCTTGTCAAATCGGTTGTAGACACATGTTATTAAGATATGTTTCTACGTTCGTCCTAAATAAATTTCCAATTACAAAACAGAATTGCAGTATTTGCAGTTAATTTATAGGGCCTTTCAAAAGATAGGGTGAAATATTTGTGTAATTATACGATTTTTACGTGGATTGCAGCATTTGAATTGGTTTATGAGTAGTTAAAATCTTTAAAGTTTCGTGAAAAAATACTGATTAATTTTATATTTATACATTTTAATTTATTCCTATACTTAATATATAGCAAAGAAATATTAAATGGTTTAACTCTTGTCAAAAAAGACGTTCGCACATGATATTAAAGTATGTTACTAAAATCGGCTTAAGCTAGCTTTCTATACTAAAATAGAGTTTTAGGATTTAATGTTCGTTTACAGGATAACTTAAAATAACTTTTGATAGGAATAAAGCGTGGTGTACTTATCGGATTTTTATGTGGTTTACTCTATTTTATTTATTTTTATAAGTAGTTCAAATCCTTAAAATGCCATGCAAAAATATTAATTAATTTTTTATTTATATGAGTTTGAAATAACTAATAGATTCCTGTACTTAATCCTATACTTAACATTGAGAAAAACTATATTAAATGGCATAACTGTAGTCAAAATGGTCGTATATACACATGATATTAAGATGCATTACAATAGTCGACCCAAAAAATTCTTCTATTGTCAAACAGAATTGTAGCATTTACATTTCTTTTACCAGGATCACACAAAAGATCTTTTGATTGTGTAGTTTATTATTTACTAACAGATTAACGGAAAGTCTCTGCTAAATTTGGAATGCTTGCAAAGTGTTCTAATAAATAATTCTGAAAAAGAAAACAGACTTTTAGAAATACATATTCAAATTATCGTAAAAATAAAATTTGTGAAATTTGTTTTCTACATTAATTTTTAAAAAAGGCCTAAAAATGTATTCTCTAATAAAAAGAAAGATCCCATTTTAAATGCTTATGAATTAATGCCTTGTAATTAAAATATCCATTGGCAACATATATAGCGATATGTTATAAATTACAAAAATAATAAAACGTTGGGAATTGTTACTTATGTAATTGCGTAATGCTGCAATCTGTTAACCGAAAGTAACTCTACCTCAATTCCTCAAATTGAATTAAAAATAATAGTGCATTAAATATCAATTTTTAAAATTTTCAGTGAATGTTTTAAATTTTTTCGATAGGTAGCTTTAGAATTTTACAATTTTTTTAAACAAATTTAATTTTGTATTTTGCGTTTAAAAATTTCATTATGTGCAATTGTAAAAAAAAAAAAAAAAAAAAAAAAAAAAAAAAAATCATTATTGAAATTTTGTAATGAGGCTTTGTATGCAATGGTTAATTTGTCCCTCAGTGGTAAACAAGTTTGACATACTTGCTGAAAATGAATGATATATTTTATACACTGTACAGCAGTGTTGTAGTCCTATAAATTTCAGAGCCTACATGCTAGAAGCAGAGGGTACATGCTAAAGTCAAAACGTCATGCCTAAAAACCATGTTATAGCTTTATTTTAGAAATAAAGAGTATACTGAGCTTCCTTAAAAATTCCAGAACGTATAGGGAGTATACCAGCGCATATCCTTCACTATACACCTGTTCTGCCGCTTAATAAGATTGTAATGCACCTCACTGATATAAATCAATTTTTATACTAGTATTAAAAAATGCTCTGATGAGCACCAAAAATGTTTAATATGTTTTAAGTATAAAAAAGGGTTTGACAAGTGCTTCTGTTAATTATTGAGCATGAGGAAGGACAAGAGATCCCTTCTTGGCTACAGCTCACTTCAATGCCAACTTTGAAAAAATCATATTTGCGCTTTTTCCGTGAAAACAAATCAGTCGCAGTTACTACAAAAATGAGTAGTGTAAAGACGTAACCAGTAAAGATGCAGATTAATTAAACAAATGCAAGCGAAGGTGACATAGCGCCAAAAACCCAGTTCCTGCAGGTATCACATTCATGCACTGCCACCAAGCATGCCCGCAGAGTATAATTTCACAGAAAATTGATTTGCAGTATAGTGCAGAGTGAACAGTGCTGTTAACATCAGGGATGTAGTGGAGGCTATACGCCGTATATCTTCTGAACTTTTTAATAGAACACCATATACCCTCTGTTTCTCAAGAAAGCTATAGTATACACATTCTAGGGTATCTCTTTGCTTAGACCATATATCCTCAGTTATTTTTACGAATACACCCCTGGTTAATATCTAAAGCACGGTGGGAAGTTCTACTGAAGTACCGCAAATTTCTTTTATTTGGAAAAAGCGCAAATATGATTTTTTCAAAGTTGGCATTGAAGTGAGCTGTAGCCAAGAAGGGATCCCTTGTCCTTCCTCATGCTCAATAATTAACAGAAGCACTTGTCAAATCCTTTTTCATACTTAAAAACATATTAAACATTTTTGGTGCTCATCAGAGCATTTTTTAATACTAGTCATTTAATTTTTTTGATAAAAACTGAAGATTTTCTAATATCTTAAAAAGAAAAATAATTGCTGCAGTCAAAATTCATAAAATGATAATATCAGCATAAAATTTTGATGCATTAGAATAATTAAAAAAAGTCATTGTATCGCCATATAAAATGCATGATATGAAAAATAAACCATAGAGTCGAACGAAAAAAGTACAGTGTGTTCACATCTTCATTAAAAGAATTGAAAGCCATACCAATTAAATACATTCACGGTACTTTCTGGAATGAAACATTCACAACTAGAAATATTCTAGAAACTGAATAACAATTAACATAAGAATATTCCAGAAAGAATAGTAATTAAACACAAAAGCATTTCTAAACAAAATGAACTTACATCCAACGGGATTTGAACTTTCTACCCGCTGCTGAGCAGTCAAATGCCTTACCTCGTGAGTCCTAGTTTAACACCAGAGATGCTGCAAATTTTGCTATAGTACCTATATAAATACCAGTATAAGTCTTGTGACTGTCATCAACAGCTCCAGTCTGATTGTTTTATTTTTTTATGTGCCCCGGCGGCTATTTTGCTACTTTTATTTTAGCTACCCGAAACAATCGCCAAATAGGTTTCCTTCGCCATAATTTCATTTTAAATATAAAGCTGTCACTAGCTTTATTTAAAATACATGACTTTCATTAAAAAACACATAAGTTAAAAATACATATATCATATACATTTAACTTGCACGTTTTTCTTTCATTTTATTGAAAATACTATAAGTAAATAAATAAAGGTACTTTTTCAATAGTTGTACATAACGAAAAGTTCTTGGCGGGAAAAGAAGCTTGGCAACGTATATTTTGGCAACTTATTTACAATTTCATATACACAAGCATTTTTTTTCTCGTGCGATAACAATGTATTTAAGATACTACTTAATTATTCCGTCGACCAAAGAACGATAGACAAACTGTAAGATTATATGCCAATAATGGATGAACATAAATGTTACACTTACTTGACATTAAACCCGCTACACTTGTTTGTTAAGTGATTAAATGATTTTAAATTCGATGATTTATTTATATTTTTATTAATGTTTTACTAATTTATTTGTTCTTTTGTTATTTAAAATAAATTTTATGCCAATAAACGAATAGCTCTTGATATTAAGTGAGAAAAATATAATATATTTTATGAATGTTATTTTATGGTTATATCCGCCTACATTTTTTGACTAAATAAAAAGCATTTAACTCCTTACAAACTTCCGCTAACATTGATATGTTTTATGTCCCTTAATAAATTCTATTAATACATTTATAGTACTCTAATATTATTCACATATGCGATATCTTAAAAATATCTCTTTATGGTTTGATTTAATAAATTCTGGATTAAATTATGCAAACTTTTATTAGTATTATTTTATTCGAAATCATCTAAACAAATCAAATTTTATATTTGGTACATGTGTATGTCATAAGTAAACGTCATCATTAAAATAATCCCTTTCGTTAGTGATTTTT
The DNA here is from genome assembly GCA_964019185.1 of Maratus speculifer. NCBI lineage: Eukaryota > Metazoa > Arthropoda > Arachnida > Araneae > Salticidae > Maratus > Maratus speculifer. Next base: position 177,454,795 of record OZ025295.1, on the reverse strand, counting down.
TTAAATCTAAATTCATTAATTTTCTAAACTTAAAATTTTACAATGGCAACATTTTTCCTTTTGAGTAAATTGGCGAATAGTTTGGCGATTTCTATAAATTGATGAAATTGGTCGACCTGATAATCAAGTAGCATCGTATGTAATGTAAATAAACCAAGTACGCATTTTTGGCACACATATCATATACGCACCACGTTGGCGTGATTTCTGCTAATGTCATATACGTATCATCGAGGTATTTAACTGGTGCCAGAGTGTCGTTATTTTTTTGATATGGTAACGCGGATGTTGTTGTTTATTTATTATTAAATTGGGTACTACTTAGTATCCCGTCGACCAATTTCGCCAAATTATACAAATCGCTAAACTAATAGCCAAATTTTGCTTATTTACATAATTTTTATCTTAAATAACGAAATAACAAATAAATTAGTAAAACATTAATAAAAATACAAATAAAAAGTCGAAATAAAAATCACTTGATGACGTTTTAAACATGCATTTCTTGACAAATATCATTGAATGTGACATTCACGGTCAACCATTATTGGCATTTAATATTGTCATTTGGCGACAGTTTTTTTGGTCGACCGGGGTAACCAAGTAGGACCACAAATTGTTTATTTACTTTTATTTCTTTTGAAACAGAAGTAATTTATACGAAAACAAAATAAAAAGTTCATCAGGTTTTTTTCAGAGCTATTTATATATTTTGGCCTTATATCCTCCCTTTTTGAAATTAGAATAGCACCAAGCTTTGGCAAATGGATGAGTATTAATCTGACCCTCATAACATTAGTAATAATTGATCTAGAATCATCTAACGTACCTTCAAAAAAAGCTGACACATTCTCACGTCCGAATCATCTGGGAGTGCACCGCTTTTGTGTCGCGCCAAACCGGATATATTACCGGTACATCCTTCCCTTATGTCACAAAGGCTCAAACATATGTTAAGGCTCCTACAATACCGGCTGAATCATGCCTCCATTAAGTTTCCAAAATGGTTGCCTGACTTGGCGTCTTATCGCGTAGATGGCGAGGTGAGTAAATTTAGTTACTCAATCTCTTTCACGGGAAAACATTCAAAGAACCTGTTTGTTGTATTATACAAGTGATTAGTTTGGCTATTTGGCGAAGTTCTTCAATCCAGAGCTATTCTTTTAAGCATTTATAGACAAATTATTTCACTTTTCTTCATTTATATGGAATTTAAATACTTCAAACCCATTCCTGAACAGACCAGAATAATTGTCTACTCAACAACCGTCCATTTTTAATGATTTTGTAACTTTAAAATCATTCAAACGTTTCTCGCCTCATAGGAATCAATGGGAAACAAACGGTAACTGGGAAACAAGATGCTTGATGATTCAGCCTGAGTTATAGGAGCCCTAATATATGTTTATAAAAGTTTACAACCATACTTTTACGCTTTTTTAAAAAAATCTGCTAAATGGTCTTTCGGCGCCAATTTGTATTTATTCGCCAAACACACCAACAGAAAAGAAATAATGAACACTTTCTTCCCTTAAATGTTGCCCTGATCGCTTAAATTTGTTGATTTCGTTATGTGAACCTTCAGATTTAGTAAGACGCGCAAGTAAATAAAATTATGAATAAAGAATCATATTACAATGCTTAGCATAAATTTAAGGGAGATAGGGAATATCTTATACTATAATGCGAGCAAAAATTGTGTGTGTGTGTGTGTGTGTGTAAATTTTATCTCAAAAACGGCTCTAACGATTTTCGCAAAAATTTGGATTTTACCATTTTCGGGCACGAGAAGACCATTGGACTAGGTCACATGTACGAGAAAATTCGATTATTGGATCATTTTGGGTCATAATGGATCAGGATCAAGCTATTTATATCTAGAGAACGGCTGGATCGATTTTAAAGAAATTTTGTATCCAATCGTTTTTTGGCACGAGAAAACAATTGAGCTGGGTCACATGTTCGAAAAATTTTGATTAGTGGATCATTTTGGGGTCATTGTGGGTCAAGCCGTTTTTATTTAAAAAACGGCTCTAACGATTTCGACCAAATTTTATATTTTATCGTTTTGGATTACAAAAAGACCATTGGGTTAGGTAACATGTTCGAGAAAATTCGGTTAGTGGGTCATTTTTGGGGTCATTGTGGGTAATGCTATTTTTATCTAGAGATTTTCTCACGCAATTTTGACTAAAAATTGCATTCTATGGTTTTCGGGCACGAGAAAAACATTGGGTTAGGTTACATGTTCGAAAAAAAAATTTAATGGGTCATATTGGGTCATTGTCTGGGTCAAGCTATTTATATTTAAAGAATCGCAGAATCAATTTCATCGAAATTTTGCCTGTTATAGTTTTTTGACACGTGAAAGCTAATGGGCTAAGTCACACGATCGAGAGATTTCGATTCTAAGAGTCATTTGTGGGTCATGATGGGTCATAATGGGTCATGGTCAAGCTATAGCTAAAGAACAGGTAGATCGATTTTAACGAAATTTTGTATACAACATTTTTTTGGCACGAGAAAACTATTGGGCTAGGTCTCAGTTCGAGAAATTTCGATTACTGGGTCATTTTGTGTCATAAAAGGTCTGGGTCAAACTATTTATATATAAAGTATGACAGTATCAAATTTAATGAAATTTTGTATGAAAGTTTTTTGACACGAGAAAATTAATGGGCTATCTCACATGTTTGAGAGATTTCGATTATAAGAGTCATTTATGGGTCATGATGGGTCATAACGGCTCATGTCAAGCTATATTTAAAGAACATGGGGATCAGTTTTAACGAAATTTTTTATTCAACATTTTTTGGCACTAGAAAATCATTGGGCTAGGTCACATGATCGAGAAATTTCGATTAATGGGTCATTTTGGGTCATAAAGGGTCTGGGTCAAGTTATTTATATTTAAAGAACGGCAGGATCGAGTTTAACGAAATTTTGAGTGTAACAATATTTATACAAGAGAAAACTAATGAGCTAAGTCACATGTTCGAGAGATTTCGATTATAAAGGTCATTTGTGGGTCATGATGGGTCATGGTCAAGCTATATCTAAAGAACGGGTGAATCGAGTTGAACGAAATTTTGTATACAGCATATTTTTGGCACGAGAAAATCATTGGGCTATGTCACATGTTCGAGAAATTTCGATCAGTGGGTCACTTTTGGGTTATTCTAATTTTATCTAGACAATGTCTCGCGCAAATTTGACTAAATTTTATATTCTATCGTTTTCGGACACAAGAAAATGATTGGGTTAGGTCAGATGTTTGAGAAAACTCGATTAATGAGTCATTTTGGGTCGTAATGGGTCAAGGTCAAACTATTTATACCTAAAAATTGGCTCAATCGATTTTATCTAAATTTTGTATTTAACGTTTTTCGGCACGCAAAAATTAATGAACTAAGTCACATTTTCGAGAGATTTCAATATAAGGGTCATTTGTGGGTCATGCTAATTTTATCTGGAAAATTGTACTCACCATTTTGAGTATATTTTCTATTATATCGTTTTCTGGCAAAAGAAAACCATTGAGATAGGACACATGCACGTAACAATTCAATTAGTGGGTCGTTTTAGGTCTTAATGGGTTCGGGTCATTCTAATTATATATAACAACGACTCAGTCAATTTTACCTAAATTTTGCAACGGAACGTCTTTTGTCACGAGAAGACTATTGAGCTGAGTTGCATATTAAACAAAATTATATTAGTGGGTCATATCGCTTCATTGCTGAATGCTGTCAATGCTATTTTACTTAAGAAATGGCTTAAACGATTTTGATTCGTTTTATACTCTACTGTTTTTGATTACAGTCAACTTACTGTTTTTGATAAGTCACATGTTTGATAAGTCACATGATACTGTTTTTGATAAGTCACATGTTTGATCGCATGTGATTAGTGGATCATTTGGGTAATAAGGATCAGGATCACGAGACTATGGCAAAAGCCAATAAGTTGGCGATATTTGACAAAATACTGGCGAAATTTGGCCGAAAAATCGACTATTAAGGTTACGAAACCAAAACACATATTTGGCGCCAAATGAAAGAATGTGTCCAAATTTGGTTATATCTGGCAAAAAATATTGTCTTTCAGAATGTGAAGAAATTTCTCATACATTCTTAATAGTCTTCGAGATGCATAGTTAAACTAATCAGAGTCGAGCTAAAAAAGTGATTTGGATTGATGTTCCTTCGTTGTAAATTTCAAAATAAAGTAAAATTTATGAACATGTGCATACAAACATAGTTTTCTTATTGATTGTTTTTGTAAATAATACTATTATTAATAACATGTTTTACAGTAATAATACTATATCGAGTTGAACACAAAGTTAATTTTGACCGAGCTGAGCTCGGTCACCCCTGCTAGTGATACATGAAAATAACAACAAATAAGTATTTTTTTTCACGTGATTTGTCTAATCTATTTATTTATGTTACATACATAGCAATTTTTATGTTCATTTAAACTTACGTGCAACAATTACAAGAAGAAACAAATATAAGAAAAAGACTATGGTCAGCTGGAAATTTCAGACAAAAATTCTATTTTCTCAGTAACCGTCAAACATACAAAGATGAAAAAAAAACTGTTTTAAGTTTTACCATGAGGATTAAAATAAACCAAAAACGAAGTTAATCCATCCACGGAAACGTTAGCTAGACTTAGTTGAATTTTTTGCCTACATTTTTTCATTTAAAATTAAATAAAAAACTATTGTAAGTTGCAGTAATTTTTTGAATGCTATCATTTTATTCGTCTCGTCGAGCTCTATCTTTAAAAAAAAATTTCACTGCTGTATCTCAACTGGTTCGTCAGAAATTTAGAAAGTTGTTTGCACTTTCTATTTCTTAAACATATTATACCAAACGCTACCGCGTTTGCTATGATATTTGAAACAGCGTAGATTCATTAAAATATAGTGTAATTGATTTTCCCCCATAGAACAAATTGTAACTAAATTTTTTTGAATGTCCTTGTAAACAAACTATACACAGTGCTAACCCCCTCCCCCCCCCAAAAAAAAATCTTAATATTTAAGCTACAATATCAATGTTCAAATGTTTTATTTTAGTTTTTTTAGTTTTAAATAGAAAAAGCGGGTGATAGTTTTCATCACGCGTTAGTTATGTGAAGTGATGAACTTTGCAGCTCACCCTGATTTAGTGCTCTCCCTTTATTTTTTTTAAGCTCTGGAAGGGGTTTGAAAAGAGGGATTTACTAAATTCTCTTCTCTACAAAAAGAAACTTTTCTGGTGCACATAATCGACGTAAACAGCTTACAATTGTTGAACGATTTCGTGCTTTAACTTTATTGGAACAAAATGTTCTTGTGAGTCGTAAAACCTTAGATTTACAAGAATCAGGGCAAACGATCTATGTCCTAAAAAAGGCTAGGCCGATTTACTATATGGAGGTACACTAAAACGAAATATTGGTTCAAAAAAACCTAGAAAGACTTCAGCCAGGGCTGATAATTTTTTGAAACGTAATGCACTGTTAATACCAACTATAACAACTTCAGAAATAAAAAAGAAATATTACTAATGAATGTATTAGTAAGAACCATCTGTCACAAACTTCACATTTTTCAAAGAATGTCAAAATATTTTTATTGCTGACATTGTACATCCATTACATTGCAATCCGAGTCAGCACGCGAGTTACAGTACAAGCAGACAAACAGACACATTTTCAACTGTATTAGAAAGTGTTAACAGCAAGCTTTTATTTAATACCTTGAACCCTCTTTTGAATTATTACCAGAGGCGACCATAGGTATCCATTACACATATTTTTTTTCCTTTTAAGGTCCGAAGCTCGTGCCTACTGAAATCGAAGGGCGGTGCTACAGATTTCAGATGGAACCACTCTTCTCATTCGATGATGCCACTAGCAGTTGTGCCAAGAACGATGATCGGGCAGAGTTAGTCTCTGTACGGACGCAGTCAGTGCTGGATAAGATTCAAGAGATAGCGAAAAACACTGTCATCGACAACTTGAAGGATACCATATTTTGGATGGGATTATTTATGGAGGACAGAAACTCACGGAAAGCTGCCAGAGATAGAAAGTAAGTCAGTGATACGAGTGGGAGTCCGAAAATAAGTTGCCTCTGGCGACTCTAGATAGACATGTGTATGAAAGACAAAAATATAAGGAAACACTAAAGATGAGACATAACTTTATTTTTCTACATAAGTTTCAAGTGAGTTGAGACATTTGTCATACCCCTTTATACGCTTCAAAAGCATTCGAGGAAAAGCAACGCTCTGCATCATTCTGGCCCCAGTAGATATGGAGAGAAAGTGAATTTTGAATTCGCTGTCAAAGGAAGAGAGAGAGCGGTTGTCCATTATGAATGGGTATGTGGAATATTGAGAGCAGACGTGGAATTTTATGGGCCGAAGCGATTTCGAAACAAATGATGCGGAGATGGTGCCGCCAATTCAGCGAGGAGCGTCAGTAAATGTTGAACAGGCCGAGACCTGGAAAAACATGCACGGTCACTACAACGAAAGCAATGCTTCACTACAGCTTTGGAAGCAATACTGTTCCCACATAAGCTGTTCAACACTTCTTTCGTATGCAGAGCCCTGTTTATTTCCTGGAGTAAATTTTGAAGCTTATAAAGGGGTATGACAAATGTCTTAACTCACTTGGAACTTACATAGAAAAATAAAGTTATGTTTTATATTTAATGTTTCGTTATATTTTTTGTCTTTCATCCACACGTCTGGCTACAGTTGCCAGAGGAAACTTCTTTTCGGATGCCCCTTTGTATTATATTAGAGTCTTGCATTGGGTGGGTTTATCCTAATCTGACTCGATCTGCGGTTCGGATCGGGTCAAACTGACGCTATTTATTATCATTTCGAATCTGATTTGAATCGTATCGTGTTGACTTTAACCCCTTCCGGCGCGGTGTCCCTAAAAAAGGGCATCTGACTTAAACTTTACTGGCACCAAGAATATTTGATTAAAATTTTCCTTTTATGACACATCTGAAAATAAACAAGTTCGTATTCTCTAATAAATTCGTTTATTGATTTTTTAAAAGAAAGTCATTAATATTGTTTGATTAAAAGACAAAAAAAAAAAAAAAAAAAAAAAAACTATATTGTTTAATATTGATGAATGTAGGAGAAGGCGGGATAAGATAACAAGATTAAGTTTTTACAATTTTTCTAGCCACTTTGGACGGGTTTATGAACTGGTATTTGCATGTTAAATTCGTCCATAACTATCCTGATATCATGGATATTTTCGATTTCTTCTTTTAACTTTAAAGAAGAAAACCACGGGATTATCCAAAAAAATAGTTTTCGTCATCTTTATCCAGCCATGGGATAAAATAAAACAGTAAAATAATCCACGAGAATACGCCAAGAATTGTATTTTAATTGAAAAAATACAGATTTGGTCTGTCACTTTATAAGAAAGAAAGGATCCTGTTTGTGGAAAAGGGACAACGATCCCGATTTTGAAAAGAGATTGAAGAAATCGTACAAAATAACAGATTTTAACAAACCATTGTTTTTTTCTTCAAAGGGTGTGTTTCTTAAAGCTTTCAAGGTGATAAAAAATATTTTCGTAAAAAATTTCTATCATTCTCCAGTTTTTAGGAACATTACTTATATGTTGTAGGTTACATAAACTATCGTGCAGCAGTTATAATTATATTGTGTTCTTCTTTTACTGCTATTAAGATTAAGATTCTACAGTTTTTCTAGCCACTCTGGACGGGTTTATGAACTGGTATTTGCATGTAAACTTCGTCCATAACTATCCTGATATCATGGATATTTTCGATTGCTTCTTTTAACTTTAAAGAAGAAAACCACGGGATTATCCAAAAAAATAGTTTTCGCCATCTTTATCCAGCCATGGGATAAAATAAAACAGTAAAATAATCCACGAGAATGCGCCAAGAATTGTATTTTAATTGAAAAAATACAGATTTGGTCTGTCACTTTATAAGAAAGAAAGGATCCTATTTATGGAAAAGGGACAGCGATCCCGATTTTGAAAAGAGATTGAAGAAATCGTGCAAAATAACAGATTTTAACAAACTGTTGTTTGTTTCTTCAAAGAGTGTGTTTCTTAAAGTTTTCAAGGTGATAAAAAATATTTTCGTAAAAAATTTCTATCATTCTCCAGTTTTTAGGAACATTACTTATATGTTGTGGGTTACATAAACTATCGTGCAGCAGTTATAATTATATTGTGTTCTTCTTTTACTGCCATTCGATCCAAGCATACATTTTTTTTTTTTGTTAGTCTCAGATTAGATTTATCAGAATTAGGTGGATCAAATTTGAAAGGATGGATTTTCCTCAAAAGAATATTATATTACACTATTTACCTATTAAGCACTACTTACCAAGATTAATATATATATATATATATATATATTTATTCGGGATTTTTTACACAAAAAGTGATTTATGCCATTGTAATGATATAAGTAATTTACGAGGCAGAATCCGAAAATAAGTTTCCCTTGGCGACTGTGGACAGAGATGTGTAAGAAAAACAAAACATATAATATAACATTTGAGATAAGACATAACTTTACCTTTCTACATAACCCGTAAGGCATGGTGAAGTCACTGGACGTTGTTGTGAAGTCACACTGTGACTTTGTGACCATCGATTGTCGATATGACGTCACGTGACGTTGATGTGAAGTCACAGTGACTAAAATGTGAAGTCGTTATGGCCGTTTTAGAGCTCGTTTGTGACGTCACTTTGTGAAATCACGGTGTGACAAATTTGTGAAAAATCTGTCATTTGTGACTACTTTGACATTAACATCGTGACGAAACTGTGACAAAAGCGACGTTGTGACAAAAGTGTTTTTTAAAGTAAATAACATGTCTTGAAGAATTTTTGTAATTTTCTAAAGATTTTTAAGAAAGTCACATCTCAGTCACAATGTAACGTCACTGAGTGGTGGAATTTTGGTCACAGATGTGATGTGATCACAGTGACTCACAGTGACGTCACTGTGACAATGCATGCTATGAGGGAAGTGCCAAGTGAGTTGAAAAATTTACCATACCCCTTTATAAGCTTCAAAAAAACCTCCAGGAAAAAATCAGGGCTTTGCATACGAAAGAAGCTTTAAACCGCTTGTGTGATTTCAACATTGCTTCCAAAGCTGTAATCAAGCATTGCTTTCATCAGCAGTGGCCATGCACCAACACGTCCTATAAGACGTCTTATAGGACGTGTAGGTCTCCGCCTATCCAACAGTTGATGATTCCCCTCACTGAATAGGCGGCGCTATCTCCACACTTTTTGCTTCGACATCACATCTGGCCCATAGACTTCCACAGAGAGACATCGACAAGTGTTGGACAGACCGAGATCTGCACGGGCGCGCGCAGCCACTATAGACTAAAGCAATGATTGACTGGCTTTGGAAACAATGTCGAAATCACACAAGCCCTTACATTTTTCTGGAAACTTTATAAGCAATGTATATTTTCAGTGTTTTAAATACTAAGTCTAAGCTTTATAAGTATTTTTAACCGTTTTTTATTAGTGAAATATCAAATGACAAAATTTATAAAGTACATATACTGAAGAAACCCTTCAAAATTGTGATTTTCAAGATTTTGAATTTTAAAAAATCTGCGAATGATGGAAAATTTTGAATACCATATTCTTAACAACACCGCTTAAAATATAAAAATTTAGGAATAGATTTAATGAGGAAGAGAAATCTTGTTTGTCAGTGACCATTTGAAAAAACTAAAAGTCCACCATATCTACCTGATAAAATATTATTACTGCAAAATAATTTATCCATTTTTACATAAAAAATGATTAGAATAAAAAATAATTCGTTTCAGAAGATATGAATTTGAAGCGAACAAAGATTAAAGAGAACAATTTTTTTTTTTTTTAATTTAAAATTTGTAAGAATATTTTAACGGCGAATTTTGATAGATTTCAGCTTGTTTTTAATAAATAAACAATAATTAGTAGTAGTAGTAATAATTATTAATATTGATTTTTATATTTGTTTAGTCATTGCTCGAGTATATTATATTTTAAAACTATAGCATTTTGATTCGAGACCTTAACATGCAACTTCTACTAGATTTGCTTCATATTTTATTTCATTAGCTCTTTCTATCACTTATTTGCTGGTATTTTCAAGGCATACTGAGCAAGAAGTAACATCTAACATTGTAAGAAAACAAAAGCACGATTTTACGGAGATTGGTATCGGGACGCCAGTGCAATTTACTGATTTTTAACAAAAAATTTCCCTAAATTACAGGAAAAAACGGGAAATTTTCTGGAATTAATGGAATTTCCCCCTAAAACAGTGAATTTTACTGGCGGACCGTTTATCAATACAATCTCCGTAAAATCGTCCGGTTTTAGATAGATTTCGTATTAAATACTACCTATTGCAATCGCTCCTATGTTGGAATTTCTGAAAAATGTTTGCAGATCTACATCGATCATGACCTCTAGACTCTAAAAGTACCATTAGTAAAATAGTTTATCTATCTATATCACATTTTTATAAACACGATAACTTCTTTAATTCTGCTCAGATCTCTTCCAAACTGATACATAAAATCAAGGGGCATAAAATCTCGGTTAAGTTCATTAATGGGTAAAATCGGACAAAGGGGTCAGAAATAGGGAGGGGTTTTGAAACTGAAAAGTGAAAACCGAAAAAACCCCATAGCTTCTTTATTAAAATAGATACTGAATCAGTTTAAAATTTATAATATTTCTAAAAAATGGGCCAAAAGTTTATGCATAACAAATTTTTAATAAAATAAAAATGGACTCAAACGGTAAAAAAAATAGTTTTTGGGATTTAAAAATTCATAACTTTGTCAATTCTCAAGATATCAAATCCAACTAATTATTTTATAAATGCTCTTAATATTATCTAAAACTTTTGTATTTACAAGTTTTTGATATAAAAAACTCTTATTGCAAAAGAAAAAAAAAATACACGTCAATTGCCGGCGAGATGTGTTTCCAAAAATTGCTTCCTATAATTTTAAATAGGTTTAAAAAGATCATAAAATGTTATGAAGTGCATGCACACTTTAAAATTTATAGGAAATTTTTAATTACTTAAATTTAAGTAGACAATTTTTAAAAACGTATCTCTTCGGCAATTGACGTGTATTTTTCGATGGTGAAAATTGTATTTTAATAATTATGTTAGATAATGATTAATCGCGATTTTAAGTTTTCTAACACACTATCTAGCATAAGGTATTTGAGCACCTTTGCAAATGCCGATACCTGTGGCCCTGATATATGTCATGCTTTCATCATTAAAAATGTTGTTTGAAAGAATATTGGCATCAGTCGCAAGATTCCGAGTAACAGTGGAAATACTAGTTCACGAGCCGCTAGCAGAAAAACCTAAGATATGAAGGCACAAGAAAGAAACCTTTATTTTGTGGAAGAGTAGAAATAGGAACATCCAATGATCCACGTCTGCTGGAAGTGAAGTGGTACATAAGCCAAAAATTAATACCACCAGTGGTTGACTCGTAGGTTTATCATTGTGTTTGTCTTACAATCAAAGGTATGAAAACATGGAGGACTGGAAGCACTAAAATGCAATGCTAATCCTACGAGTCAACCACTAGTGGTATTAATTTTTGGCTTATGCGCCATCTCATTTTCCGGCTGACAGAGATCATTAGATTTCTCTATTTCTACTCTTCTATAAAATAAAGATTTTTTCCGGCTTTTGAACTAAACAGAGTTATTTGTTTATAAGAAAGGTGTAACCATTTGATACCACAAAAATGGCTGGAACATATCATATCTTGCGAACTGGATTACTCAAAATCGACTGTGGCCTATGTGATTCAGAAACAGAAGAAGATTGTCGGAATATGTCCAGACTCAGCAGAGCTATGAAACTGGAGGTCGAAACCGACGAGTGCTCTCCAGAAAAATTCGGAACAACCGTTCCTAACTCAATAGCACACATACTCTAAAAGTTTAAACAAGTATCTTTGTATGTTGCTTGAGTGAATAGCATTCGTACGAACACATCTTGGTTTTCATGGTCATACCGTTGCCCATAAGTCTTTAATCACCAAGTCCACAATTGCAAAACACGTTGACAGTGAGCCGTACAGCATGACAAAGGGTTCTCTGTAGTGATAAACCAAGATTCATCCCTTTTCTCTTTTTATGGTAGGGTCTGGGTTTGGCATCTGTTTGGAGAATGCCTTCTGCCAGATGCATTGCACACACTGTTAATTTCGGCCGAGGGTGAATTATGGTCTGCAGATGTCTTTGCTGATTAGATCTGGGAGCATTGGTCCCAGATGAAATCAGGCACAATAATTTGCCGTAAAAGTTTCTACTTCAACCTTGAACTTATGTGGGTAAATACATTGCGTTTGACTGTCTCTTGAATGTTCGTCGTCCTCTATGTAATATGGTTAAAAAATGCAAAACTAGGAGTTTTAAGTGGCCTTATGACGGTTGCGAAATCATCTAGAAATTTACCCTTTATGGTAAAAAAGAAGGTTAAATATACGCAGTAGATCCACAAGAAAAATATTGTATTGGTACTTGAGTCCCACTCCATATATTTCATCACCTTTCTTCTTATCAATACTATCTGATTTTGTTTTATCTTTGATTGTGTATCTTTTGCTTGCAAACCATCTATCGTAATTATTTAGAAAAAAAAAGCAGGAACCGCCGTTATAAGGAAAAAAGAAAAAGAAATCTCCCGAAATCTTACATTATCATCCTGCAAGATTTTTTTTAAGAGTGTAACCATTTGCAAGTTATTGAGATTTAAAAAAAGTCAATTCATTTCAGAACATGGTATGCTAACAAGGAAGGTCTCCATTGGGGGCATACTCAGAATTTTTTGAAAAAAATACGAATTAAACTACTCGTGTAGGTAATAAAGGATCAGTGAAAATTAGCGGCGGAATTACATTATTAGATATGTAAAAAAATAAAATAGTTTGGAATAATTGGCGTGAAAAACTGAAAGCGACTCGGGATTTGGCGAGCAGTGGATTTCCTCGCCAAAAGCAGACGATTTTAACGAATCTGAAAATTGATTTTAATTGACTTCACTGTTAAAAATCTGCAGCATTTACTGCAACGTCACTCCACTACTTTTATAGAATATCTCTCTTCTGACCAATGAGAATGCTCCATAGCACGGAGAATTGACCGTGTCATACACTGTTAAAAATCTGCTGCATTTTGTTGCAACGCACTCCACCGCTTATATATAATATCTCTATTCCAACCAATGAGAAAGTTCCATTTCACGGCCAAGTAACCGTTTTCTATACAAGCAAGGGAGTGCGTTGCAACAAAATGCACCAGATTTTTAACAGTGTATTTTTCAATTTGGAACAATTTTAATCAATTTAAATTGTGTTTTAAATGATAAAATATATTAATTTCATTTTGTTATAAGTACATATAAACGTATATGACAAAATTACACTTAAAGTAAAGTAAAAATGCAAAACTAAAATTACTTAAACTAAACTTATTTAAATAAATTGAACATAGAAAGTTTTTTCTGTAAAAAGTATTCGAAGCGTAAAAGCGTATTTTTCAAATTTCTTTTTTTCGCCAAGCGGAGATAAATCGCCAAATAAACGAAATTTTTATTATTTTTTACGGACGTTATAAGGAGGTTCCGCCGAAATTTTTTTTGTAATCATATATAACTATATGAGAAGAACATTCTGTAATTTTTTTCAGATTTTTCTGAGTATGCCCGTATGGAGACCTTCCTTGTAAGTTAGAGAAGATCTTTTCTATAGCCCTGCCCATTATGCTAGTAAATACATTGAGTTTTTTTTTCTCTTGAAAGTTCGTTAGTGTCTGTATAATGTTATTTAAACAATGTAAAACTTTATTTTCTTGCAGTTGGAAATGGTCTTATGACGGTACCGAAATTGTCCAGAAAGATTACCCTTTATGGGAAGAAGAGGGCGGACCAGATAACACAGGCCTCGCATGTTCTGTGATCAATCCAGCAGATAATTACAAAGTGAAAGCTGTAGACTGCAGCGGACCTAAAATTCCTCTTATTTGTATGATGAAAGAAGGAGATCGTAAGTGTAACAATTAGTTCAATGAGGTTTGGGGCTGAGCATATGTAACGCTATCATTTTATTGGGGAGAAGTTGGTCCTGGCACATGATATCTTAAGATATATCCGTCTTTTGATATCAATATCAAATCAAAAAAATTTCTTTTTATTTATAACATGGTCTTTGGTTCAAAATAGTATGTTATCTTTTTGCGGTTGGTTATCTATTTTTATGAAAATACAAAGTTGTTATTAAATTTATTAAATTATTATTAAATTAACCTAATTTGGAAAAATGGAATACCCTCAACGTTTGACATTCCTATTCTTCATATATGCATGCATATATAATCACAGCTCGAGAAATCATATTTGAAGTATATTTGAAATGAATCTTTTGTTGATATAAGAATTCCTTCCTCCCTGACCCCCTCCCCCCCTCCTCCATTCGGGGCAAGTGCAACAAGACTTTTTTACTGTTGAATGTATTATGTTACAGAAAGCTATAATAAAATACTTTTAATTTTAGTAACTAATTTTTTAAGTGTTATTTGATATAAAGTGATATTTTATCGACTTCTCTTCATTTGAAGCAATAAAGTATGCATAATATAATATAACCAGTTTTATAAATCACTTTAATCAAAAGAAATAAATTCTAAAAAAGAAAAAAAAAAACACTTTGCGAACGATATAATTACTTGGGGGGGGGGGGGGGGGTTGAGAGATCATAACGTATGATATTTGAAGGAGGGAGGGGGTCCAAAATTACCAAAAAATTGACAACGTTATATTTGCACTGTCCCTTTCCTATTTAAACGAATGTTAAATTCATATATTTTTCTTCAGGAGGGAATTTTGAAGTTACGGGGGTAGATGAGATTTCGGAAAGAATGCTCCGTTCCCGGATCATCTTCTCAATTCAACACAGCTTTGAACTTCAAAAAAGCGATTTTTCGGAATTTACTTTAGGAATTCACATGGGGATTTGTAATAAAGTAAACTGTTTGGGTAACATATTAAATTACGTTTGAAGAGCTTCGTAATTTTCTTAAAATAAAATAATTGTATATTTCGTTTTTGACATCCATGTAAATGAGAATGTTCTTAAAAGACACTATCACTTGCACCTAACATTTAAATAAAATAAAATAAACAATTAATCTAATTAATGTTTAGCTTATATTTTATGATGTACCATATAATTTTTTAAATTTAAATATATTTAAAATGGCGGAATGAAAATAAATTCAATTTGACCCCATAAAAAGAGTCTTAACCCATTAATGCCTGAATTATTTTCTTCGGTAAAATTCAAATTTTGCATTTTCTCACTGCTTTTAAAACAAGAATAACTTTTATCTTAACTGATCAAGGACTTTGTTTCGTGAAAGAAAGAATTTATTTATCCTCTTTTTTACTGGTGTGAAATATGCTTTCTTGAATTTTTTAAAACTGTCTCAAAAATGGAACGTTAGGCACTAATGGGTTAAAATTAACTTGTAAAAAGTCAAAAAATGGCAAATGTATATAAATGTATGCATAACTACATAGCCTCGAAGAATTAATTTTTGAACACTTCTACACAAATTTAAACGAAATCTTTAAACGAACTTTTCTCGAAATAAAGATGTTTAAAGTCTCATTTATTCTACGATAATTTTTTGATAAATTTCCCAATATATCAGACTCAGGAAACGATTTTTTGGACATAGATAGATGATCGGTTAAGTACTCCAATCTTTTGACTGTTTTTTACCTGCCAATAAAATAAAAAAACCACATGCTTGTCACTGTAACTTTTATAATAATCTGAATTTCGAAAAATCACTTAAGGTTATATTCTATAAACTATGAAATGCCAACACCGATGCCTTTCATGCAAAATAAAACTTTAAGATTTTTCGAAAGTTTAAAACTGGTGTATCCATTCATAGAACAATAGTTCGTCGCCAAAGCGTGAAAATATCCCTGAATTTTGCAATTTAATAAACTATGTAGTCTTTGCTTCTGTTGATTTTGAAAGCACGTTGTACAATTTATTCTTCCTCACTGACTTAACCCCGCGACCGGTGTACGTGCCAAATAAAGCGCTCAGAATACTTGATTGTTCTCATCAACAAAATTTTATTGTAAATTTTGCCTTATTTAATCCGAGCATTTTCCCGATTCAATTAGCTAACAATTTCTGATTTGAAAAACCGGTGCTAAAAGATTAAAAATTCTGTAAAAAATTTTTGTCTTGAAAGGGTTAATATATTAAACACTAAGAGAAAAAAGAGCTAATGAATTTTTCGTCATAGCAGCGCTATCTTTGCACACAATCTTGTGTCTGCACAATATATGATCTACAATATATGACCAAAGGTGACCGGCCACTTGCGATTTTAGACACTTTGTTAAATATCCGAAAAAATACATGAGGAATCATCCTGAAACTCTAGATGTCTAAACATAATAGTACAAGTCATACATTTCCGTGAAGATTTTCCCCCGAAATTCCATAGGGGATCGTCACCAAATTGAAAAGTAATGAATATCTTTTGGACAACCCTGTCAAAATTAATATAGCTAAATCAATCAAACTGTGGATTATGATTAAGTGGATTATTGTAATAAACTGTGTTCATTTTTATGCGGATAGCATGCATATTCGTAAAAAAATTAAGGGTTTTATAAAAACAGTCGAAAATTTTTCATAGATTTTTGCTTATAATTTGCTGAGTTTTTAATATAAAATAATGTTCTTTTCCGAAAATTTGACAAACAACATTGTAGACAATACGTACTCAGTAATGATAAATAAAATAATGAAAATTGTTTGAAAATTGAGCAAGTTTACTAAATAATTTTTCATTGCGCACTATCACAACTTCATTTGCATATTTTGTTAGCCATATGTATCGAGCAACTTTTGTGAAAGTCTCAAAAACATAGCTTGAAATTCTGAAAGTGATCGTCTACAGAATAAGCTCAAAATCCGCTATTCCCAAAATGAAGCAAACAGATGAGGGGCTGTGTCCATTTATCCATTGATTAGTGTCAATATAGAATACTAGGAGGCTCTGCCTTCTACGAGCTGTGCCCGCCAACCCCCGTGAAGACACCCAAGATTCTGAAAGCACGCTAATTTCAGCGGCTTTAAGAACCTTGAATTAGATTTTTAAAAAACAAGGGCGATCTCCCTATAAATCGATTTCAATTCATATTTCTTTGACTGAAGGATTTTAAGGGCAAATTAGTCGCTGTCAGAAGATACAAAGTCTGTTTTCCTCTTTGATTAAAAAATTACTTAAAACATTGAAAATAAAGTGACATAAAAGGAATTAAGTAAACAGTAAACAGAGTCTTTGTCTCTCGGTATTTACCCTATATATCATATAGTTCTGGACTGTGAAAACTCATGTACGTTTATACTATTATATTATTATATTATACACATAAATGTATTTGAAATATAATATCATAAATGAAATATATATCATAAATATATTCGTTTTTTTATTAGACAGGATAAAGCAACTTAAAATATGTAGTGTATTTTGGAAATTTATGTTGTTAATTTCAATATTTAATAAAACATTTATTATATATTAGAATCGATCCAGATGATTATTTTTTAATTTAAATGACAGCTCAAGTTATGTTGTTTATAACTTTGGAAAATATAGCAATGAAATCTATGATTTTAGAAGTATTCCTTTTAAACACACGATTCTATGTTTCTGTAAATAATTTTTTCAATTGTATATGTTTGACCTGTACTATTTATTATGTTTACACACGTCTAGTTTTAGGGTAATTCCTCTTTTATTTTTCTAGATATTTAACAAAATGGTCTGAAATCGCAAAGGAAGGTCATCATTGGCCATATAGTATATATCATGACATGGGGAATTTTATTTTTATTTTAACTTTCAGCTTGCAAGCATGATGTCATACCATACATGGTATTCGGAAAGTATTGCATCGGTTCTGTTGCTGGGGCTCTACCCTACGACAAAATGAGAGGAGCTTGTACCCCGGGAGAACCAACAGCGTACAAGCCACAAATGCAAGGAGACGTGATGACGAGTGCAAAAAGCGTATTCTTGGGTGGTGGAATTTTCATGAATATGAAACGAGGAATCGATGGCAAGTAAGTTGAAGAACGCAATGTATATCCAAGAAGGTATTTCGTTTACTTTAGGGATAGTTAAAAATATTAGAAGAAATAAGAAATAAATAAGAAGTATATAAAACCACCGTACGAATATATGATTTTTTTTTTTTTTTCAGATTTTTTTTTTTCAAGAAAAGAACATGTTTTCTAACATTTTTCTTGTTTTTAAATGAACATTTTAATTAAAAATCTATTAAAATATTTGAGTGACCGCCTTAATTTTTTTGCATGAAATACTATGAAATATTATGTATATTCACTATTAGTTTCAAATTTCTACGTAGGGTGCATCATATTAGAAAAAGACAAAATTATCCGGCCCAGATAGGGGGCGTGTCTCGCACGAACCTCACATATTAAGTTTACCTAAAAGTTCTGTCGTATAATGTTATTTCACGCCTTCTTTTAAACTACCCTTTGAACTAATATGTGAGATTCGTGCACGCCTTCCCCCCCTCCCCCCGATCTCCGCCGGAATATGATTTTGTCTTTTTTTAATATGAAGAAAGTTGAAATTGATAGTGAATATACATCATATTTCATAGTATTTCATGCAAAAACATTAAGGTGGTCACTCAAATATTTCAACAGATTTTTAATTAAAATGTTCATTTAAAAAAATAAAAATGTTAGAAAACTTGTTCTTTTCATGAAAAAAATCTGAAAAAATTATCGAATATTCGTATGGTGGTTTTGTACATCCCTTATTATTTTTTTCGTTGAAATCCGTGAGTAGTTTCGTCACAATGCGCTCTTTTTCAAAAAGACATTTAGGGTCATAACCCCCCATGGACATGAGATACAAATTTGAAAATTAGAAAAAATAAATTTCTTTTTATGGGCTATTGTGATTTATGTAGAACTCGATGTGGTTGACTCATGGGCATATTTTACTAAGAAACCCGGCTATACCCTTTAGTCACAAATTTAAACATTTCGCGATTGCCAACCTTCATTTGAATTTCCTTCTACAAACACAATATTTTCAACCAAATTTGCATTTTCTTAAATTATAAATCTTGTTGCCGTTGCATAATGGTGCAAAAGTTTATTTATGTGACAAAGTTAAATTCTGTTGACATTCATAAAATGAAAATGGTGCTTGAACTAAAATTTAAAAAATATATATTTAGAATTAATAATCTATAAACAATTTTAAAAATTATAGGAGGACCTAAGAGTAGACAAATTAAATTAGAACGGAAAGGCAATAACCCAAACTATTTAATGATCGTGCTTTATCACACAACTTTTTGTATATTAAAAATGAAAAATTTTAAACAAATATTGAGCTTTTTGCAACAACAATATTTTTTTATTTGTAGGGGGTACAAGGATTGCCAAAAACTATTGGCAAATATTTAAATATAATATAAAATCAAGTAATTAAAATCTTTTTCTTTTCTTTTTTTTTTTTGGAAATTTTACTTTTAATAGATATAGGATACACATCAATGAACTCTGTCTATTTTTCAAAAAAATTTTAGATTTCGAGATCTGTCAGATAATTGGGAACCACCCGAAGATTGGTGGGAAGAAGGCGAGCCACGTGACTACGACTGCGTCAGCTTGACTTTCCAGCCAGACTGGAGCTTGAAGTTGAAGACGATAAACTGCAAATTCATGGCATCTTTCGTGTGTATTTTGAATGGTAAGTATGTGTATGAATAATGGGCAAATTCAGTAACTAGTTTTCCTGAATTATTAACACTTATTTAATGGAGTGTAATGTGGGTTTTATTACTTACAATTAATGATCTAAACCATTATTTATAAGATTGAAATTTAGGGCCTCTTTGCCACATAAAGGCTGTCAGCTCACGGACTTAAGACACCACACTAATCACTGAAAAAGATGCGGATGATAATGTTAAGTCTATGGGGGCATTATTTTCAAACATCTCGCTCAAATTAATATAAAATAAAATCAGCTCAAATTAAATAATTTAATATTTTTACGACTTTTTTTTTCTTTTTTTGCATAGGATAGTTGAGGAAGATCTTTAACTGGACTAGTTTTTACTTTTTCAATTTTGGTTTCAGAATTTTTTTTTAATATATATATATTTTAACTTTTGAAACTGGTTTGAACCAGTTCTGAAACTGAAACTATTCCAATATAAAAAAAAAAATGTATAATCAAAATCGAAAAAGTAAAAACTAGCCCGGTTGTACATTGTCCTCAGCTATCTTATGCATAAAAAAAATCGTGTAAAAATATTAAAATTTAAGCGAGATATTTGGAAAGAACACCCCCATTTACTTAACATTACCATAGGGTATTTTTCAGTGACTCGAGTGTAGTATTAAGTCGTATGCTGGGCCAACTGCTCCGAAATACATTTTTGTAGGTCCATATTTCAATGCGTTCTTTGGCATTGATATTCGGTGAACTTACATTCCACTAGAGTCGTGCATCGGGTCGGGTCGGGTCGAATTGGCGTTATATATATTTTTTTGTTGTTGTTGTTGTTGTTGCGGTGTTTATTATCAGATCGAGTTGACTTTCACTTTTTCACTGCAGGTCGGATTCGGGTCGGATGCAGGTCGGATTCGGGGATTAGGTTGACTTCCGTTGTATCGGTTTCGCGCTTGATTTTGACTTTTGCGGGTCGGGTTAGGGTTGATCGGAATTTCAACGAAATTTCCAAAATATTTTTTTAGGGGAATGATACGAATAGGGTTTTGTCAAAGGAATGGCAAATTTCGTACTTCCAGATCGAATAATACCGCAGTTCCCAATTTTAGAATTTCTTTGCTCCTCCACTCACCTTCTCTTGAAGGTGATGTTCTGGCATAAAATATGGTTTATATTAGAACAGAAAGAACTATCTCTTTATCTTTTTCTCACCATTAATTTTGTAATTTGTTCTGTTTAGTTGTAGAGTTAGTAGTACATTTTACAAACAAACGTTTCCCTCTTTGTACTATTATTATAGATATGTGTAAGTTTTAATATTATCTTTTTCTTTTTCAGCGGTATAGTAAGATTGCAATAAATTGTAGATACTTGCTAGCCGATACATTTACGAGTATTTAATATTATCTCATGAAATTGACTTTTTTTTTTCAGAAACGCTCGTTTTATTTTAAGAAATTACAGGTAAAGAACAGATCGGAAACCTCAAAATAAAAGGATTTTCAAGATCTAAGGAATTGTTTCAGTAATAAAATAATTTCTTTTTTACGTGTAATTTTTGGAAACACATTTATTTGACAACAGCATTAAATTTTCGTGAGCGTTTAGAGATCGTTTCTGAAATTTTTTTACTGTGCACGTACAGGGAAAAAAATAATCTCTCTCTATTTTTTTTTCAAAATTTTAGCACGTTATTCCTTTTTAGGCCCAGTTCAAAGTTCTGGGATTTATTTTATTTTTGCTCAGTTTTTTGCTAGATTATTTTTCTGCATTCTTTATTGTTTCGCTTTTTTATCAGATGTACTAATATGATTCTGCTTTGTTTCGGGAGGATGAAATATATACTTGCTTATTGTCAAGCTGAAATACATATTTATTTAAAGTATTTTTCACCATAAACAATATTGGTCTATCTGTCATTGTATTAAACTAATTTGGCAATGAAAGAAGTATGGTTTGTTTCACAGTTGTCCTGTCATCAAATCAATTTTTAATTTCTGCGAAAAAAGCTGAAATGCTCTCATTAAAAGAAACAACAACAACAAAAAAAAAACACTGACCAAAAAATATGGTGATATGAAGGAGCAACATCTAGTGATTAAAGTAGCGGAGAAAAGAAATACAGTCGACTCTCGTTAATTCGAAATCGGATAATTCGAATCTTCGCTTAATTCAAACTAAACATGAAGTCCCAAAATTTTCAATGCCAGAATAACGTTAAAAATTTTCATTAATATGAACTCGTTTTCTCTTGACTTCGTTTAATTCGAATTAACAAGAATTTCGATTTTGCCTTTTTCTTTTTTGTTTCTCACGGATTTCAGATCATTTGAATAACTTCCTTTCTTTGATTTTTGTGAAAGTTGTTCCGAACGAGTATACATATAATCCAATGCATTTGATATCCTTTTCTTAGTGCCCTGTCTGTCCATCAGCGACGCTTTAAGTTTTTCTTCCATTGTGCTTGTTTCTAATATTTTAATAAGTTTATGTATTTATACATTCTAATTTAATAACAATAAGTCATATTCTAATGATAACAGACGAAATAATTAAAAAAAAAAAACTGTAACATTAATTCCTTTGTAATAGTACCATATTAAGCATGTTTTCATTTCATTTTTTCCATAATTCGAACATTTCTTGTGGTGCCGACGAGCTCGAATTAATGCGAGCTGACTGTATCAACAAAGTATAGAGAAACTTCCACACAACGAAGCCATCGTTACAATTAACCATTTAACTTCTTCTTCTTCTTCTTTTTTTTTTTTTTTTTTTTTTTCGTACAATAAATTAAAATATGGGATAAACATAACTTTTTTAAAAACTAAAATATAAATAAAGTTAATCAAAACAAATCAGTTAATCGGGAAAATCAGATAAGTGGTTAAACTGCTTTCTGCTTAAACTGGGTTATGAAGAAAATTCGTTAAACAGTCCAAAAATAAGAAAGATTTTATAAGCCTTTGAATTTGGTAAAATTGAAATTTTCGACCATCTCAAATTAAAAAGATTTTCAAGATAGATTTTTTTTATGATTTTAATTTCTTTTTTTATGAACAAAATATCGGAAAAATTAAAAATGGCGCGTCAACCAATGTTTGTGGAAATTTTGTGAAATGATACTTTTAAAATAAACTAGTGGGTTTTTTTTTTGTCGTTTTTTAAACAGAGTATATTCATATTTATATACCTAATACAGTCGAACCTCTATATAACGAAACTCTATACATCGAATTTCTCCATATAACGAATTTTTAGTAAGAACGGTCCCCTTTTCGCATGATTACATTAAAAACAGACTCTATATAGCGAAATATCTATCTCCATATAACGATTTTTTTCATAAATTGATCTTAATTTATTCAGTTTTAAAAAAGCTTCGAAATCATATGGAATCAATTTTCCATCACTTATTTTTGATTTATCGTTCAGTGGAGAGGTTTTTTTTTTTTTTTTTTTTTTTTTTTTTTAAATAAATATTACTTCTCTCCTTATTCTTTAAATCTAACAAGTTCATCTCACCTCCCACACACCTTTCAACATCCTTCTCAAAACACAGTCAATTGAATTGTTACACATATAAGAGAGGAATCAATGAGAGCACATAAGAGAGACCTTCAAATGGAGGAAAATATGAACTACTATTTTTCATTCCTTGCTAAAATTTGAGAATTTTTTTTGAGAGCGTAACAATTGTAATTTAAAAATCAAAACAACAAAAAATTACAGATTTCTTCCTCTGAAATTTATGTAAGTCTTCCTTATTTGATTTTCATTAAGCTTTCAAATAAATGTCTTTTCTCTTTTTTGAAACTGCTTAAATAAGTAATAAATAAAATGTTAGGTTAATATATACTTTTAAACATTTCAAATTCTTAATTAAAAAGATCAAAAATAATATTTGTTCAAAATTTACACATTAAATACTATTTTTAACATCATACTCTATACATCGAATTTCTCTATATAACGAATTTTTTACTGGAACGATGGATTTCGTTATATAGAGGCTCGACTGTATATTCTTTTGCTGCATGCATCTGAGATGTCTGAAAAGTCAATAAATGGAATGTGTAAGCCATAAATTTTGAAAATGAGTGTTATTTTGAACAAATGCTTTAGATGTTTTATGAATGATTTAGTCAAAATTGTGAACTTGTTTGACTGCCTGTGTGTGTTCCGTATTTTTTGGTGGCTGAGGGAACATAGTCCGAGAGGTAACTAAGTACAACAAACAATTTTTGTGTTGGACATCAGGCACAAATATATACATACATACATACATACATGTACATGTGTGTGTAAAATTGTAGAAATCTTGGCGTGCTTACTGTGAAACATTCAATCATGAATAGTGCAACATATCAATCGTGAGTCGAATCATTATAATTCGATAAGTAGCCGATGCATTGTTGAAGAAGATTCAGATAGTGAAGTGGAATTACTCAGGCTGTGGAATGAAAAACTAAGGGTTTTCTCCATGAAGAAATATTCAGCTTATACCTTCATAACTTTCTTGACATTACATCATCGAAAAGAATCCCGAATTTCCATTAACATTTTAAATATATCATCTTTAGGATTTTGAAGCAAATCAGAATAAAAAACTATTTTCAAAAGAAACTACCAGTCAGCAGAGATGGTGGCAGATGAAAAAACGAACAAAATATGCGGAATCATTCCATGCATCCGCTTTTTGTCAATAGGTCGCATTAACACAAATCATGATTTCACGCGCGTTTGGGCAATGAGTGAATTAAAGACACGCCTACGTCACGTCCAATGGGAGTGATTTCGTAAAGAGTCCTGTTAATTTGGAAACGGGTGGATTTTGAAGTAGTAAATGCCCCAATGCAAGAAAGATTATCGGAATAAAATAAGTAAAAAAGAAATGGCTCTTTTAAAAACATTCGAGTTACACTAAATAATAGAAATGGTAAAACATGGTGATACAATTCAGGAATAAACTAAAAGCTTTATATTTAAATAAATTGACCAATATAATAATTAATTTAAAGAGAACTTAATAGGATTAATAATAGATATTTTTAAAGAATAGGAAATTAGTAAATATGGCAGCAATTTTGAATAACAAAAAGAAATATCGCGAAGGAAGAAATAATAACATAATATATATATATATATATATATATATATATATATATATATAATATATGTGTCCACATGTCTGTGTTTGTGTATAGAGAGGTAGACAGCCACTTAAAATGCACGGCATTCCACTTTAGTCAAAACTCAGTTTTTCCCCCCTGAACTTTAAAAATAATAAAAATATCGTGACACGATTTGTATGACATGCGATGACTTCAATAAAACAATTTTTTCAGTGACACAATATACTGTATCAATCAAAATATGGAGTGTCTAGTTTAATGTTGTGGCGGAGTTCACTTTCATCTTTGCTTTTTGTGATGTCGTCCCATTTTCCTCAAAACAAGATAAGTATGTTGAAATTTTTGGCAAAAGAAATTCAATTTTAAGAAAATCACGTTCGAATTGAACTGAAATGTCCCGTATTTACGACTGAATAAATATATTACAAGCCTAGTTTCCTATACATATTTTATTTTTGTACCTTTTGAAATATGTAATTCTGATACAGAGCATACTGAATATTTCCATTAAAAACAAAATGGTACGCCTTATATTGAAGTTTAAGGTAGCATAGCTGAGGTCTATTCCAACTGAATCTGTACAACATATTGCAAAATGTTACTGTGAATTTGAATGATAGTGAAACAGTGAATCACTACTAGACAGTGTCACTAAACAGTGAGTTAAGTAAGTCACTTTCATAATTTACTACACATATTAATTCACTTCAAAAAAAAATTTCACGTTTAAACAGCAAAAAATCGCTTTAAAAAAATTCATTTTATTAAATGTTATTTAAAAGTATGATAATGAGTGACAGAGATTAAAGTGGCTCAAATTTTTTGAATGTAATAAATGTAAAAAATTGAAAATGATTGCTATTTTTTATTGTTATTGTTGATTTCTTTTAATTAATAAGTATGTTTACAGAACATGATTCGCCATATGTATATATATCTATATATTTATAATAAGAGATGTATCAGTTATAATCTATCTCATGTTAAATGAAATTATGATTTTTCAAATATATTTATTTCTTGCTATTTATTGTTAATAGTATGGTGTAAATTTGTAATAAAACATTTTGTTTGTATTTGTATTATTTTATTTTCGATTTGGTCATAATGCTTGAGAAAAACTTGTCCTGTCTAAATATTATTTCAATGCAGCGATTTGATGTTTGATCGATACCATTCATTTTGTAAAACTGTGAGTCAAGATTCTAGAAGTTTTAAAAATACACTTAATTATTGTTATCAATATTATTATTGCTACGAGTCGAAACCCGCCGAATTCGACGAACGAAAATGCTTTAAAGGATTTATTAACTGAATTTATTATTTAAAAAAATAAATAAAAAAATAAAAAAAATAATTACAATTAATCAATTTTATATTGACTGACCTAACTCTTAAAACAAATGTTATTTTTAACTATAATTTATCGTTAACTTTTCAAATTATTGAAAAAAATGAACTTTAATCCTATTCGTAATTTGTAACATGCAATTAAAATAAAGATTTTTTTTTTTTTTTTTTTTTTTTAAATTGAGGTTTTGATCTTTGGCGTTACAAATGAAAAATCATGACAAAAAGTGCAATGCTATCACGCAATTATAATTTTTGTTTTCAACTAATTCTAAAAATAACATCATTTTCACCGTCACAAAATTTTTATGCGTGTTTTTCATATACATAATCACTATTTTAAAAATATTTTAATGAGCAATCGATTATTAATAAATATATTTCAGTACTACTAGGTTATCCGGTCTACCAAAAAAATATCGCCAAACTATAAGATTAAATGCCAATAATGGATGATCGTGAATGTCACATTCAATGAAATACGTCACATTCAAATACGATTCAAGTGTTTAAAATGTCAATAAGTGATTTTTATTTCGACTTTTTATTAATATTTTTATTAATATTCTACTAATTATTTGTTTTTTCGTTATTTAAAATAAAAATTATACCAATATGTATAATTTGGCTATTAGTTTGTGGATTTGTATAATTTGGTGAAATTGGTCGACGGGTTAACAGAGTAGTACCTATATTTCAAATCTTGATGTCATGTTTGCCGGTTGCAGTTTTTCATGCAATTATTCGAACTCTTGACTTGACATTCTAATCTGAGTGCTCTTGAATTCCAGAAATTTACTTTTAGACGAATTCGTAGTAAAATATTTAGTTTTATCAAATAAAATACTCATTTCATTTTTATTCTGATGTCATTTTCCCTCATTAAAGTCTTCTGTTATTAGTGTCTCAATCTTAGCATCATCGGAATAAAATAAAAATTGAAATGTAACATCTTTAAAGTTTAAGTACTTAAGAGTAAAAGTACATAATTTTAAATAGTAACATAATTTTCTGTCCGAAAGTTTTAACCATTTGGGACGAGCGACACGTATACTTGCCGCAAAAAGTTTAAGAATCCTTGCTTATCCCGACAAGTAAAATTTTTACTTTAAAATTTACGTTATTTAATCGGTGCATTTTCTCTATTTAACAAAGTACAAATTTCTGTTTTCAAAAGCCGGTGACAATACAGTAAAATTTTCGTAAAACGCTCTCGTCGCGAATGGGATAAGAAAATTGTTTTTAATTGTAATATGAAAATGACATCCGTAATAATTATGGTAATTTCCAGTTCATTCTTTTTTTTTTCTACAACAATAGGAGAAAACCGATGGCCACTGATAAAAAGAAACTCTATAAAAGACTTTTAAAATTAAAAATAAAAATAGCGATTGCGGGTCATCTAGAAATAAAATGCTTTCATTTTAAACAAGTTGGAAATTGCACGTGAAGCGTAGCAAATGAGGTGCGTTCGTACGATAACGAAGTTTTAAAAATATCACTCTCATATATCAATCTCATAAAATTGTAAAATACATATTTACAATTAAAATGCTCACCAAACAATGTTCTTCCTATACCATTATGTCATGGAATACTTTTGTGTGGCCTTGTAAATCAATAACAAATGTTCTTCGCACCACAGATTACGGAAAATGTATATTATAATATGTACTTTATAGATGCATATCAATTTTATTATGTTCGAATGAGTGTAACACCATTAAAATGTATTTGAAACATTTTTCCCCATTCACTGTAATGTAACGAAATATTTTTGAATGTCCCTGTAATTGATCTATGCATCCGATTTTCAAGAAAATTTAAATAACTCGACAAAATTATGTAATAAATATGTATTTTAAATTTCAAACGATTAAAATGCATTTGAAACTTTTTTCCCCATATACCTTAATGTAATGGAATACTTTTGATTGTCCCTATAATTGATCTATGCATCCGATCTTTATTAAATTTGAAATGACTCGACAAAATTATGTAATTATTATGTATTTTAAATTTCAAACGATTCGGTTCGGTAGTTTTTGCGTTGTTATATGCGGACAGACAGACGGACAGACAGGCAGACGGACAGATGGACGGACTGAACGACAACTATAGGTGCTACGTATTTACATAATTATGAACGCTCCTAAAAAGTGATTATCGAATCGGTTACTCTTATTAAATCAACGGTGAATATATTTTAGTGGGAAAAGTAAAATTAAAACAAGGCGAATTATATGCTATTTCAAGAAAGTTTACTCTGCAACTCCGCCAATTTTAAACAACTAGCGAACAGGCATAGCTGCATTATGCATAGATAAATTGCTATAAATAGATATATTTTTTTCATATCTCACACTAAATGCAATTTCTGAGCTCTAACCTAGTAGTATACATTACAATAGGGAGAACAACAAGATTTAACCCACTCCTCTCCGAAATTTTTGTGAAGATGATTATAGGCATGTCATTAACAATCAGTTAGAATCAAGGTTCTCGTTGCCGCTCGCCATTGCGCCAAATCGCGACAATTTTTTTCATTTGGCAAGTAGACGGATTATTACACTCGCCAAATTGAAAGTTCTTAATTTTTGCGCATCTTTTTTTTTTTTTTTCAGTGTATGTTTGTGTGTGTTAAAACAAGAGGCACTCTTATTTACATTACTGAATGACTGATGACATTATCATGTTATACCATGCTATACCATTTACTTTATTTTTAGCGATACTACTAACTAGCACAACACCAATTTAGCTGCAGCCAAAGCCATAATAAGCAAAAATATCACGTCAATATGCCAATGAGACAACAGTATTATTTTGAAATTGTTTTTGAAATATGGGCTTGAATGAAAAGCCGAAGAATTTTAGAACAATAAAATTTTTGACACATTTTGTTGTTTATTTTTTTAATTTTTCAGAATGCATTTAATATAATATCTTAAACCCCGAGTTAATTGGGATTCGAAGTTTTATTTCATAACATTTTATTGAGCTAAATCAGATTATAATTTTTTTCTTGATTTTACAAAACATTTAGAATACAGTTTTTTTTCCCCCTGTAGAGGATAGTAAAATTTGGATGAATAACTGATCTGTTATAACTATAGTTAATCTAATCGATAGGTCTAAAAGAATAACAATTATAGAAACTTAGGTTATTTTAGAATATATTAAAAACAAGTTCGATATTGCACATAAAGCATATAGTACTTCGGCTTCGGATACACTAGAGTATCCGAAATATTTTGTATGTTCCTGTAAATACTATCTCAATGAATATATCGAAACTCCTCACACATTTTCTGATTTCTTTTAAACATAAGATATAAAATTAGTGAGCTTCAGCATTGAAGCAATGTGAGATCGAATGGCATTTTCCATTTGAAAAAAAAGAAAAAATAAATAAATAAATGCTTATTTAGTAATAAAATATTTTTGTCACCTGACGACCGGTTTTCTCCTTTTCCACCGTATCACACCAGGAATTTTGGTTTTAAAACGTCAACTTTGACAGTATTTTCTGAAAGGTCTTCTGCTTTTACCAAAATATGGAAAGCACCATTCAATTACATAGTTTCTGAATAAGAACACCTGCTCAGTTCACGAGTGTCCGAAAACAGGCGAATTCGTAAATGTATCAGAAAATAGTTCCTTTCTATTTGTGAACAACTTTAATATGAAATTTACTCAAGTAAAATTCTATTGGGGTTACAGACGCTCCATAAATTTTTATATGAATATACATTAATTTTTAAGTTTTTCTTACTGCAAATTCATTCTGGGAAATAAATATACACCCATCCAAAAGATTAAGAATAATCGTAATATTACCTTATACCGATTGATTCTGCAGTCATATCTGTCCGACTATCTCTTACATACATCATGATAGAAAAGTACTTTCAGTTGCGAAAAGTATGTTATTAAGTGCAGCTTTCAGATATAGAATTTGGTTTAAAAGAGGCTATATTTACATATTAATATATGAAGCTTAATTTTTATAAAGTCCCTGATTCATAAGCCCCACCAGTGGCCGCGAGGTTCTGACCTCGAAACTGGTAGACTGTAGGTGCTGGGTTCGAACCCAATCGTGACCGTCGGCCTAACCGTTCGGAGTTATCCGTGGTTTTCTTCAAACTTTGCGTAAATACGGGTTAGGTTCCCTTAGAAAGACCCCCACGGAGGGCATCCCACCCATTAAGGCCTATATCCCAAGCGTAGATTATTAGCTGGCATAAACAAAACCCAAATCCTGATTCCTAAAGAGCTGCTCTATCCACTGATCCCCTTCCCTTCAATAAAGATGTTTTAAAAAAATTACTCTTTTACGACCAAAACTTATTTGGAATTTTAAAAAATTTCAATTTTTACCTACAATAAAAGTGCTTATTTTTGTTTTTAGTGCCGCAGAAAACATTAATTACCGCACATTATATGAAATTCATTAACCGCAAATTACATAAAATTCATAATTTCATGAGCTTCGACTTGCAAAAGATTTTTTATTATGACTTCCTTAGAAAAAGGATTTGCTCGATCATCACTATCACTTTTATAGGAAACGGTATTATGGAGCATTCTCATTGGTCAAAATGGCGATATTCTATAAACGATGCGATATTCTATTAACGGAATGACGATGCAGCAAAATTTTCAAATTTTTAAACCGATACCGTATAAAAATTAAATTTCGCATTTTAATATTAGCCCTTTGTAAAATAAATACCTTTTATAAAAGCTGTACTTAATTTCTATACTTGTAGTATATTTTTATCATTAATGATTTATGAACTGATGAGGCTGGCGTATGTTTAAAATTTCCCAGTATATATCTCTTTGAAGGAATGAAAAGGGGCCTTCAGAAAGTTAAGCCTAGAGGCCCGGGTGATAGTTAATCGTCTTCTGCTTTGAAGGTAGCAGCATAAATTTTGATGAAAAAATATTTTCAACTGTGTGCGTTTTATTTAAAAATCCCTGTTGTATTTTATACAGAAGGTAATAAAAATGACTGACATAAAATACCTAATAATTATACACATTATGCATGTTTTTCTATTTATTTTCCTCATTCACTACTAGATGGCGACACTACTGAAAAATATATTGTGCTTAGTGCGATTGTGATTTTGGTCAAAGTAAATCAGACATGAAACATAATAATAATAATAATAATAATAATAATAATAATAATAATAATAATAATAATAAATAGTCTTCCTTCAGTAAATCAATACACAGACAAATATAATTAATGGATAAATTAATTAGCAGCTTCACTAAACAGCTAAAGAAAAAATCACTTACTACAGTAAATCTGCTATTATCTTTTCTGAAATAAATATTTTCTCATTCATTTATGAAATTCATCTGCTGCTATTGTTCTTGAATCTATTTCTGTAAATTTTCGGAAAGGGTTAAAAAAAATTGCAACTTAACAAATTACAACGACTATTTGGAAAATTATATTTTCAAAGACTAAAATTTTAGACTTATAATAAAAATTCTATATTTAAATAATAATAATAATAATAATAATAAACATCATTTTTATGATTATTAAAATGTGGTTTACGTAATAAAAGAGTCTATTACGTACGTCATGGATTAAAAATTAATATTCCTGTACCAAGCATATACAAATTTTAAATGAAATTTAGCTTTACAATTTTCGGTATTGCAAATTTTTAAACTTCTAAATATCGCACATTTTCAATTTTTACACCGTTTTACAGAGAAAAAAAAAATATACTTTTAAATGCAATTTGTTTGAAAGCTGTATCTTAATTTTTTTAAGTTATTATTATTTTTTTTTTCTAGTTTTTTATACTTTTTTTTTTTTTGCCATTGTGGGAACAGAAGTATTTTATTTCTGAACATTAAACATGAATTAATCAAAAAACGAATAAAATGAAAAAAAAGAAGTATTCCATTTCTAGACATTAAGTATAGACCAATCAGAAATAAATAAAATAAAATAAAATAAGTTTCGGAATTCAACCAATAAAAAGATTCAGATATATTTCAGATTTCTCAATTTTCTAACGAGGGCAGTAATTATTTTACAAATAGTTAAAAAGAAAAAAAACTTTCAATTTTACAGTGATTCAAGAATATTTTTATATCTAAGCATAATAGAATTTTTATAAAATGAAACAATGTGAATATTACCATTATGCCAGTATAGCCGAAAAAAGAAGAAAAATTAATTTTGAATTTGAACATTGTACCGAAAAAGTCAATTTCTTTTTTTTAATTTTAATATACATTTTAAAAAAATCGTTTTTTACATAGTGTTACAACA
This sequence comes from Maratus speculifer, assembly GCA_964019185.1. Lineage (NCBI taxonomy): Eukaryota > Metazoa > Arthropoda > Arachnida > Araneae > Salticidae > Maratus > Maratus speculifer. The sequence continues at coordinate 177,422,098 of OZ025295.1, read as the reverse complement.
ACAGTTGTATCAAATAAGTTTTATAATCAGTGATGTAGTTGTAAAAAAAAGAAGAGGGTATACTCTCTAAGCAGAGAATATACGCTCAAAGCAAAGAATGTACGTTCAAAGCAGAGGGTATACCTAGGATGTATATACTATAGCTTTCTTCCAGAGAGTATACGGAGTATAGCCTCAATTACATCCCTGTTTATATACTAAAAATCTTTTGCAAATTTATGATCAGGAACACTTTTTTATCTCTTGCGCATTCACATACATGAAAATTTAATCCACAATTTCAAAGGCGCTCTACCAGGGTAGGGGGCAGGGGTAGAGCAAGGTAGGGGCATTGTGATCGGACGATAATTTTTAAAAATATAAAAAAAAATAATGACTTAAAAACATTAAAGAATAAACGTTATATTTATGTTGCTCTGCTTAAAAATCTTTTAATACAGTGGTTTCTCTCAAATTTTTTTAACTGAACTCATTTTTTTTTTTTTTTTTTTTTTTTTTTTAGCTATAAAAGTAACTGTTAAGTTGTAGAGCACAAGACAGTCAGATCTTAAATCTGTCTATACCCCCGGATTCCGTTCTGTTGGCAACTTTACGCATAACGGATGCACAGTTTAAATTTTAATTGAACAATTTGATGTTGTCATCTTTAAATATCATTTGTTTTATTTTAATGACACTAGATGGCAGTTTTATCCAAAAGATTGAGAATCTGAAATAGATCTGTTTGAGTTTTTGAGTGAACAATGCTTTGAGGTTTATAGCTACAATGGCTGTTACCTCGAATGATCCATAAACCACAGAAACGAATACAGAACACTTTTATTATTACAAGAAATCCACAGGGGCGTAAACCACCCTAATCGGGTAGGGGGGTGTCGGCTCAAAAATTTCCGACTCCAAGAAGGAAAATTTCCGAGTACTATGGCCAACATGAAGACTAATATACATATATATATTATATATATATATATAAATGTCATAATTCGCAAGATAATTATGACTTAGTGTATCGAGGTAGTCAAATAATCTTATATTATGTTATTATTAGTCTTATATAATATATTTTCCCCATTATTAGGCGATCTCCTGATTGAATACAATAACTGTTCCACCCGAGAGGGACACGAATCGTGCATAATACGAATAAGCAGTCAAAGGGCTTTCCAGCAATATATCACATGAAAGGTATCGGCTAAAATTAGAAAAGTGGTTGCCCGTGAAGGCAAAATAGGAATCCAGCGATACATCACAAGAGAGATGTATTCCAAATTTAGGAAATTGCCCTTCCTCCCAGAATAGACTATTCCTCTAACTATAAAATTTTCATATATTATAAGTAATATTTATCGGAGGGCCCCGAAAAGGAAAAAAAAAAAATCCTGTCTAAAATGATAAAACGTTACAATTTCAAAAAAGATTTCGAAAATCGATTCCAATACAATTCGATACAATTTCGAAAATTGTCCCCAATAGAGGATAAGGTGGGGCAGGGGAAGAGGGAGAAAGATTTATTATATGAAAGAGTGATTTGAAGGCTTTCCTATGATATGTCAAAAAAAGTATGGAATTTTTCCACCCCCATTTAAACTCCTCGGGGGTGGAAATTTTGAAATATCGCTGAAACACGTATTTAATTAGTTTTTAAAAATTTTATTTTCTGCTGTTTCACGTTCTTATTGGAAAAGACTGTTGAGATGTGCCAAATGTTCTAAATTTTTCGACTTCTCCCCTTTTAACCCCCTTATGGTGAGATTTCTAAAATCACTGGATTATGTGTTTAATAATTTTTTTAGTAGATTTATTTTCTGGAATTTTACGCTCCTACCTTAAATGTTTGTTGAGCTATGCAGGGTTCATACAGAGTTGGGAAGAAAAAAATCCAAGGAATACTTAAAAAATCCGAGGAGTCCAAAAAATTTTAAGGACTTTCCACTTTTGTTGTTATTTATGTGGCATGCACTTGCAAAGCCTCAATTCCGCAGGGATTCCGTGAGTTACCCTCCATGAAAGAGGGGGGGGGGGTATCCACGATCTTGAGACGAAATTGGCACTTTCCTGCGATCTTTAGACGAAATCAGTGATTTATCTACGATATTTTAGCAAAATCGGTGATTTATTGCGATCTTTTGTCGAAATTGGCAGTTTTTCTGCGATCTTTTGACAAAATCGGCGTTTTAACGTTTTATTTTATTTTATTTTATTTTTTTTTATTTTTTTTATGAAATCGACGATTTTTAGACAAAATTTGCATTTTTATACGATCTTTTCTCACAAAAAAAAAAAAAAAAAAAAAAAAAAAAATGGCGTTTTATCCCCGCGATTTTTTGACAAAATCACTGTTTTTTCCGCGATCTTTTGACAAAATATTTGTAAGCGATCTTTTATCGAAAACGGCATTTTTTCCCGCGATCTTTTAATGAAATCAGCGTTATATCTGCAATCTTTAGACGAAATCGACGTTTTCCCGCAGTCTTCAGACGAAATTAGCGTTTTATCTGCGATATTTGATGAAATTGCTGTTTTAACCGGAATCCGTACAGGAAATTCATGTTTTTCAGTGATCTTTTGACAAAGTTCGTTGACAGAAACATTGACAAAATCGTCTTTTCAGTGGCGTAGCCACCTACTGTCATGTTTTTTGGCGCCCGGGGCCAGCAAGAAATTTTGCGCCCCCACCCCAATATAGATATATAACAATTTCTCTCAATTTGGCGCCCCTAGGCCTCGGCGCCCGGGGCGGACGCCCCCCTTGCCCCCCCTTAGCTACGCCACTGCGTCTTTTTTCCACGAAATATTGACGAAATGCGTGCTTTTTTGGCGATCCTTTCACGAAATTTGCATTTCTCCGCGTTAAACTGTACAAGTTGTCAACTATACGGAACTATGGTAATCCAATTTCAAATTTTCGGAAGAGGATGCCTTTAATTTTCGGAAATTTCGGACGAGAATCACCCCTGAATCCACCGTTATCAGCAAAATTGAGGATGATGAATAGTATTATGAAGAAGAAATCAAAGTTGTATATCTAGCTATGAAGGAATTAAACAGTGTAATCACTTTTTGAAATTAGAAGCTTAAAGGTGTGTCTGGATTATTCTTTTCACTTTTCTTTCCCATATGGCCGTGAAAAGTAAATCACTTTGGTGACTATTAGTATGATCCCAACCAATCAATCACTGCTGTACTTCTGATGAATGACATGCGTAAAGGGTTTACCATGCGTTTTACAATCGAGATTTTTTTTTTTTTTTTTTTTTTTTCGGGAGCAATATTGCTTGCGTGCAAAACCGCAATACAATTTAAGGAGTTTCTAAGGAGTATTTTGTTTATCTAAGCAGTTCTAAGTACTATTTGGGAACGTTTTCATTTCTAAGTAGTTTCTAAGGAGTCTATACGAACCCTGGATATGGCAATTCGTTTCAGAATTTTTGACCTCCCCCGCTTGTCCCTCTTAAAGGGAGTAATTTCACAATTTCCATCTTAGTGCATGCTTACATCATAAGAAGTACTTTCTCTTCAATTTTCATGGTTCTAGATTCAGTACTTTGGGGTGTGCGTTGATTATCAGTCTGTCAGGACAAACTATTTTATATATTTATTGCTATCTCTACTAGCTGACCCGCCCGTTGTTGCCCGGCATTAGATAAAATATATAATTAGATACATCAGAAATAAATATATTAGATGCAATATATAGATAAACAACAAATAAATTATTAAAGCAGAGTATGTAAATTTTCAGGAGCGAATTCAAAGGGCTTTCAAATTATACTCAAAATTTTTAATAAAGAAGGCAATTGTACATAGTTTTTCTGACTCCTTGAGAAAACATGCGCAAAACACCAAAGAAATAAACGAAATGCATAAGCCAAAAGTAAAATTCTGGTTCCTTTTTCATCTAACCCCCACCCCCATAAACCCACACACAGGCACAAAAAATGTACCAGTAAAGTTGAAATGCCTTTTTAAAATTTCAAATTGCAAAAGAGGTTTAAAGATCCATTTAATCATCAATTAGCTTTAAACAGTCAAAAGTTGCGCTGTTTTATCCTCCCACAAGGCTAAAATTATTTTCAAGTTTTAAATGATTAAATTTTGATTCTTATCTATATACACACACACAAAATATATACATAAAATAATAATGAAAATATTGTTATGCAGAGAGACAAAATTATTATACTTGTACTATAAATATTTATATATATTATATAATCCGGCCCGGCGGAATCGTTTCAAATTTTCTAACGGGCCGGGCCGGGCCGGCAGATTTAGAATAGTTTTTCAACGGGCCGGGCCGGCAAAAAAATTGAACGGGCCAGACGGGCCGGGCCGGGCCGATTAAAAAAATTTTCGGGCCTACCGGCCCGTTCTGAAGATTTGAATTGGAACGATAAAATATGAGGTATTTTCAATAGTTTTAACGAGAATAAGTATAAATGTGCGTCACGAGCCATACTAGTTTGACAGCATCAATATAAAAATGTACAGTGTAGAGATCAGCATCGGAGAGTTACATTGTGTGCAACTCGTTTTAATATTTTTTTAGCTGGCTCATGCCGGTCCGAGATCAAGCTTGCATTATTTTTCTACATATAGACTAGCCGGACCGGAACTAGACTTAATTGTTCTCAAGATCTGTAGGGCAAAAAACATGATTTGTAAAATTATTAACAGTGATAAAGAACTTGTATTAGCTTTATCTTCGGATATATACTTCTTGATGGTTTTTAAATTAATTTCTCAATAATGCGAAAGTTTGACACATTTTCTGATTAATTTTAAATTGTAAAAGTATAAAAGTGATAAGCTTAACTATTGAAGGGATTTGAAATCGAATAGCGTTTTTTTATTTTTGGTAAATAAAATACTTGTATGACCTTGTTGAGATGTAATAGTTTCTCAAATGATTACAGGTTTTTCTCCCTTGCCATGCTATCGCTTCCGGAAATTCTATTCAAATCTCTAATTATGACAGCATTTTATTTGCTTGTAGTATTCTTAAATTGCTTGTATCAAAAAATGGATAACACCACTCGATTATATAGTTTTTGAATAAAGATACCTGCTAATCTTATGCATTTCTGAGAAAAAAGTGAATTTAGAAATGTATCAGAAAAGAGCTTCTTGGAATTTAAGAATGAATTTGGATTTAAAACCTTTAATAAAATGATATAGAAATATTTTTATAAATCTTCTTTTATCAAACATCTTCAAAAGTATCGATATTTTTAGCTTTCTTTTTTTTTTCTTTTATTCTACGCCATATTAAATTTTTAATGAATCTTTATTCGAATGTTGAAAGCCTAAGAATCTAAGTAATCATTAATGTTGTTAATGTGTATTTCCTGTAAAATATACTGTAAAATCATTCCATAGATATGTATGCAGTATTCTTTAAAGAAATCTTAATTATATGATAAAAATCTGATTTTTTTTAGAAATCGTAGAAATTGTAACGGGCCGGGCCGGGCCTGTTTTCACTGATTTCTGTACGGGCCGGGCCTAAAATACAAAAATTTAAACAAGCCGGGCCGGACCCGGGCCGAACTTTTGAGCTTTACAACGGTCCGTGCAGGCCTCTAATATGGGCTGAAATTTTATCAGCATGCTTTTGTTTATTAAGTGTGTTCCTGTAATCACTATCGAAAATATAATTACATAACCCACATTTCACTTTTTGTCTCTTACATTAGGTGGGGGCATAAATGATAAAAAAATATTGATACTATATACCAAAATATTCTCCCATCAACACTTTTTAATTGAATGGTTTCGTACTATGAGCCAGAATACTAACGGTTTAAACAAAGAGTTAACGCAGGCGCAGTTTGTTTTGTAACTGACACATAGGGCGGGAGGTGCAACGTCCAGTCATTTAGGTGCCCAAGCCCAAGCTTTACGTTGAAGAGAAAACAATGTTTTATCTTTCTATTTTTTAGCATTCAGTTAAAATCTCTTTAGCGGGTTTTTTTTTTTTTTTTTTTTTTTTTAATAAAATTGAAATCTGTTTGCTTGGGGAATATTTCAGAGACAAAAAATTGTCAAAAATACGGGATTCCTTAATATAAGTTTTAATTCTTTCTAGCGACAAACTTAAAAGCAGCGTAACAATTTGGGGTTACAACTCATTTTTCTGACTAAACAAAATGTAGTAGTAATAATAAAAATATTAAAAAAATTTAATACAATTGACTGAGGAAAAAGCTAACGAAAGAGAAGTAAACTCGTATAGGCTGTAAAATATCCAGATTATTTCGAGATGAAAATTCAAAGTATTTGGGTATTTTCAATTTTCATCCATTATCATATAAATTTCTTAAACAATCTTTTAAATCAATCAAAAATTACGTAAAAAAGTAAGTATAAACAATTTCGCTTTTATTATTATTATTTTTTAAATAAAATAAAAAGAAAACACAAATTTAGATAGTAGGAAAAAATGAGACTATAATTATTTTCAATTAAAGGTAAAATTTGAATAGAATGGAAAATATCCAGGTTTTGATATGAAAAAATACCAAATATTTGTATTTCTATAACTGAATTTTCATCGTATACCACCTAAATTCCGTGATACATATTTCTAATTAAATTTAAAGTTTAGAATAAAAAAAAATAGAAGTTTCTTCACTTCGATCAGTATATCTTAAAATTTCGCGATTAAACTAAAAACTTTCCAACAGTAAAAAAAAACAAGTAGATTTCGATATATCCAAGTCAAAAGACACAGAAGAAAAAAAAAAATGGAATATCACGGTTTTACTCAAATATCACTGTTATAATTAACGGTATAACTTTAACATTACTAGAAAATGTACAAGAATATTTTTTTTTTTTTCGTCATATCGAAGTTTCCGAGAACACAATATTTGACAAATCAAAATTTTTCTGAGTAGTTTTATCAGAAAAATAAAATCCTATATATTAATAAGTTATATTAATTAATTAGCAAATTAAAGTAAATAGTAAATTAGCAATTAGTTAAATTAATTAATAATAGTTCCGGCTAAGAATAAATTTGTTTTCTTCATCCTAAATGTTTTTTTTTCTTCTTATTTTTCTTATCAGAAATTGCAAGCGGAAATAAATCCGACTGAGAATAAAATTTTATAGGTTTTCTTCGATCTAACTTGTTTTTCTTATTTAATTAAAAACTACAAAAATATTTCTCCAATTCATAAATATTTATAGATTAATACCCTTTTTTTCGGCTAAATTTACTTTTTTCCGATCGAACAAGAATTTTTCCGACTGACTTTTCCGTTTTTCCAATTTATAAATCTTTATAGGTTAATACGTAATACCATTTTTTCCGACTAAAGATGCCTTTACCGTTGGAACAGAAAACTTCCGATTGATATTTTCGTTTTTCCAATTTATAATTTTTTTATAGGTAAATGCCATTTTTTTCGATCGAATAAGAATTTTTCCGATTTAAAAATTTACAAGTTTTTATAGGTTAATACGTAATACTATTTTTTCCGACTAAACATGCCTTTCCGGATTGAAACGGAAAATTTTCCGAATGATATTTTCGTTTTTCTAATTTATAAGTTTTTATAGGCTAATACCATTTTTTCCGACCGAACAAGAATTTTTCTGATTGACTTATTCGTTTTTCCAATTTATAAATTTTTATAGGATAATACTATTTTTTCAGACTAAACATGCGTTTTCCGATGGAACGGGAAATTTTCCGAATGATACTTTCGTTTTTCCAATTTATAAGTTTTTATAGGTTAATACCATTTTTTCCGATTAAACAAGAATTCCGACTGATTTTTCCTTTTTCCAATTTGTAAGTTTTTATAGGATAATACGTAATACTATTTTTTCCGATTAAACACGCTTTTTCGGATGGAACGGGAAAATATCCGAATGATTTTCCAATTTACAGTCGGCCCCGCATAAACGAATATTAACGGTTCCAGAAAAAATATTCGATTAAGCGGGGTATTTGATTAAACGGGGAGGCATATAAATGTAATATTTAATGTGCAATAAAATGACAAAATTATTAAATATAGTATATTTAATTACCAGAGTAAGAAAACCGTTAAAAACTTTAATGGAATAATACAAACCAAAATAAAAACAAAATGACAAATAAATACGCAATAGTTCAATGACAGTAAACACATGCATTTTGTTTACATAACACTAAATGCCGATCGTGTGAATTGGGTCCAAATTTTGTTATTAGAATTTATTTTACGTAATTTATACAGGTTTAAAAAAGTAGATGAAAGTGGTTTATGGGAAATTTTAGAGTAAAAGATGGATGAGATTTTCTTTCGAATGGTATCACAATCACCATCTTGAGCCTCTAAGTGACAACATATTATTATTAAAGGGCTACTTCAATCACGTGAAAAGATTTGCTCGCTAATGCTAATTCTATAGAAGAAATTTATAAAGATATCTCTACCGCATTTCAATATTTTTAAATGATCTTTTTTGCAATGGATAGCTGAGATCGATCTGTACAAAGGGCTTCGTCGTTTTTAACATTCGTTTTTATTCCTGATATTTTTAATGAGGTTGATTTCAGTTTCGGAACTGGTTTTGAAAATGAAAATGTCTCCATTAAAAATAACTGTAAAGAAATCGAAAAAGTGAAAAAAAAAGTCCTTTGAGAAACGAAAGTAAACAAAATATGATATTGATCAAAATTATTGTCCAATTTACTTCACCATTTTTGAAATTAAATCGAAAAAATAAACAAGAAAGGGAACTCACTTGACCAGTCCATTATGCACCTACCAGGCGAAATCTATGCTGGGAGTTCTGGATGTTTGTTTTCTGTGTAACAACCGAAAATGACAAAAAGTATGGAGGAAATTCTAATTGAAACGTGTTTTTCACATCCACTTTTCAAATTGTCTCACTCATTTGTTATTCGATTAAGCGAGGACATTTCGTGAAAAGTATTCGATTAAACGGGGTAAAATAACATTAGCCCAATGGGGTTAAATTCGGTTCCGGAGGATTTTATTCGAATAAGCGGGGTATTCGATTATCTGTTACCCGATTAAGTGGGGAGGACTATATAAGTTTTTATAAGTTAAGAACATTTTTTCCGATCAAACAAGAATTTTTCCGACTGATTTTTCTGTTTTTCCAATTTATAAGTTTTTATAGGACAATACGTAATGCTATTTTTTCCAACTAAACATTTTCCGAAATTTTCCGAATGATTTTCCAGTTTATAAGATTTTATTGGTTAATGCCATTTTTTCCGACAGATCTGGGAATTTTCCGACTGATTTCTCCAAGGGGGGGTGTTGCACCCCCCCAAACCCCCCCGGGATTTACGGCCCTGGAAATCCATTACATACATTTTACACATCACAAGGACAACACCCGCACACCCATGCCGCTAGCTGGACTCGAACCAGGGTCCAGCGGTGTGGGAGGAGCTCACGCTACCGACCACGCCACTGGATCGGCTAGATCTGTTTTGCGAGGGATTTGAAAAAGTAATAAACATAAGAAAATTTCGCATACGTTATTTTGCTTACTGTGAATGCTTTTCAAAAATTTATGTTTGTGATTCGATAAATAATATAATGAACTCATAAAAAAGCAATAACTAATATTAAGTGACTTATATGTCCTTCTGTAGAATTAATTAAAAATTATTTATAGGATGGATGAGTGTAATGAGTATACAGTTAATATAACATATTTCTAAAAGAGGTGGGATAAACTCTCCGAAGACTAGCTCTTAAGTTTTTGATCTGAAAAATTAAGATATTAATAAATATATAGAAAAATATTTTGTTTTTTTGCATTTAACTTGAGCTCTGACAGGAAAAAAAACCACACCTCCACAAAGTGGAATTTGTCTAGAGGTTCAGAAGTAAAAATATGCAAATGTGTTTCAAAGTATGTATCTCAAATAAAAATGTATGTTATTGTGGTTTTATTCTGTATGCGTGTGAATAAAACATTTCTAATTTTGATCAAATAAAAAATTATATTTTCTTATTACTGTTTTGTTGTTGTTTTGTTGTGTCTTTGTTTAGGAAGGCGCGGAGGGGGGGGGGGGGGGTGCCCTCCTGCCTCCTTCAAGCTATGCTCCACAAACTCTAAAAACATGCATATTTTTCATGTTTTTAAAAGATTATTCGATTATGGAAGATTGGAAGATACCAGGTTCAATCGCGATCTTCTATAATCGGATTGCCAATTATTTTCCATCCAAATTCCCAAGGTCACATCTACTGGCTATCGCGACAGCTGGTAGCTGTTTCCGTGATTGATTAAATTCAATTGCACATTTGAAAATCATCTTGATCTTATACAGTTTTAAATACAATTTTTAAATATGTCGAAAGAAAAATGATGTGTTAAATAGTACCAAACCTCTTTTTTGGTTAGAAACAGCTTTGCTTGGGATAAAATGTGGATTAACTATATGAAACAATGGGTTAACTAAAAACAGTTGATATCTTCGAAACTCTGATCTCTAAAACACTTTTACTCTGCCCGTATCACATCTAAGGCTGCAAATTATTTTAAAGTGCTACAATAAATGCCATTGATTTGATCCCCAACAAAACCTGAACAAAATCTGGCAAAAATCTCTAGTGTTAAAATGGTATATACTTAATTTATATACAGAATGTACCTAATATGAAATTAAAAAAACTAACATATTTCAACAATAAGGTAACCGAAATTCCAAAGTTTGAGGTCGTAAATAGTAATCCACTGACATAAACGTCAAAAATTATAACACCAAACCATGAAGAAGTGAAATTTAGGTATCAAGTGATGAAATGAATTTAAGAAACCAAAGCGACAGGTGGATCTCTAATCGTCAGTCGGCAGGACACCACATGTCGCTAATAAATGCATTATTTCATACCATAGACTAGCAAATTTGCCAAGAATAGTCTATCTCTGCCGATATAATGCTTTTGAACAATAAAATATAAAGAAAAACAAGAAACCAGGACTAATTGGATCATGACTAATTGGGGCCCTCAGCAAATATAAATTTAAGGGCCCCCATTCAAATCGTGAAACATTCTTCAAATAGAACTGATCAGTCACATGTGTAATGCATAAACAATATTTTCGCCCCTTGAATTGAATAGAAGAAAATTCTTATTTCAGTCAACTGTAAAATAAGTACTTTAATATTTAATATATATATTTTTTCTTAACACAGAACAAAATTCTTTTATGTAATTTTAGCAACTTTTTGTATTACTTTAATATGAATTTAATAATTTTCATTTACGGAAGAATGTCAAATACTCCAACATGTAAATATGATTTTATAAAGTTAGTTTCTTTTACATCTTTTTAAGTTGTACTCCACACAACACAATATCGATTATCGAATCTAATACATTTTATTTCACTTCCAAAAGTTTTTTCTATAAACCTAAAAAAAGTTAGAAATTTCGAGTTTGTTTTTCATATTTACTCAAAGTTAAAAGGAAAAGAACTTTGAATACAGAAGAAAATTTAGCTCATGATTGATAAAACTATTTATTTTCAACCACAAAAGCTTGGATATGATTTCAGTTCATTTAACAGAGGAGAATTCCGAAACTGAGTAACCAGTTCACAATTTCTTCAAATCAACACCAGATATTACTAGATAACAGATAAATCTATTTCCTTCCTCTTCTTGTTTTAGTCTTGTTTATTTACTTTTTTTTAAATTCAAAACTCTTGGTGTGTTTTATTATATACAAATGACATTTTATTATTATTATTATTATTAATTTAAAAAATATTTGGAATTAGTTTTAAAATTTTTAATAAACGTTAAAAAAGTGTATCAAAAAGGAGAAAAAAAAAGTATCCTTTAATATGAAACTTAAAATCGCGAAATAATATTTTTCAAACATACGAAGAAAATTAATGAAATTTATTCTAAAACAGCGAAAATTCTCATTTTTCTACCAATACGTTCCACAAAATTGTGTGCTTAATCATAATGTTAATTGTTATGGACTATTATGCAGAACGAAAAATAAAATCTTAAAACGAAGCAACTTATTAAAGAAAAAAAATGCTGCCTTGAACCCTTTTTTTGACGTTTCTCTTCCTGGAAAAATTAACCCTAAAAATTGGAGGCATGCATTATTGCTTCTCTATAGTCCTTTTTTATTTATTTCTTTTACGTCACACATTCAGCAAAATTCATTTTCTAACTATCGGAATCAGCAAGAAATAGGAAAAAGAAGCGTAGGTTTTTTTTTCTGATATTATTTCGAAGTGAAAAACTGTCTTTTCACATCTTTTTTTTAATTTCTTTCTTTTTTCTGTGAATGTTCCGTGCCGTTTTTATTGCTTTACATATCGAAAAGAACCGATAATGTTGGATTCGGTGTGTGACTTATCATTGTGGACATCCGCCTTATTAAGCGCACCCTCAGCTATTTCTGGCGCTGTGCCCCGTTTCCAGATCTCTTTTTCGTCTGCGCCTTCATGTTAAGAGTTCCTAGCTTCAATAAAAATAAGTTTCGATAAATGTTAATAAAATCTTGACCCGGAATGAGTTATGACGTTATAACTTTTGGGAGAATAAAAAAAAAAAAAAGTATGCATGCTATCCCATCCAGAAATTCTTCAAAGAAGTGTTATTACATTAGACGCAATAAATATCTGGGGAAAAAAGAAAGAAAAGAAAAGAAAGCAATTTACTGAAAAATAAATAAACAAATAAAAATAAATACCTAATTCTTAAATTAATTTAATTCTTTTAAAAATACAGTAGACTCTCTCAAATTCGCACAGCCTGAGACCAGAGGTTGTACGGATTTTTTTAGAATTTTGCGGATTTCTGATCATTGCTTTGTTTCTATTTTTTAAGAAATAATTTGAATGTAATTAATAATGAAATAAAAAATATAAGGAATGCTTACAATATAATAAAATATTAAAACAAGCAATAAACTAAAATATTATAAATTTAGATAATTTTTAAAATGATTAAAATATTAAAAGCAAAGGTCAAGTTCATAATCAATAATGTATGATTAAATATTCATTATAAAGATGAAATGTATTTTTCTTAAATTATTCAATGATACGTGCCTCATAAAGGTACATTACTAATTCGCATCAAAATCATAAAATAAGAAAGTTTTATTTCAGCTTTAGCCAGACTTAATAACTAAAAAAGCTTGAATAATACATCAATATCTTTGATAAGAAGTTTATGATTACAAATGATATTAGTAATATCTTGAAATTTTCAGAAATAAATTTATTCTTCCTTTACGAAAAAACATGAATTCAGTTATATTAACAAAAATGACAAATTAAACTACGGTGTCTCACAAAAGTGATGGGACACTTGTGCTATAAGAAACTGCAATAAAATAAATAAACAAACATGTGCAAAAAATTTTTGGGTGTGTTTCATATTAAAAGTTAATAACAATTATTACATAACATACATTTTGTCAAAATATTAAAATATTAATTTAGTAAAAATACAATTGTTCAGAACGGAGCAAAAAATGGCTCACATAAGTGATGGGACACTTACTTCTCCATCAAATATTTATCCAAAAATTTTACTTTTTAAAAGGTTTTAATATTTTGTTGGATTTCCTTTTACTTTTAAAACATGATTTAATCTTTTTGGGATGGATTCGACTAATTTTTTTTGTGATTTCTGGAGTGATTTTACCCCATTCTTCTTGAAGCACCGATTTTAGTTGTTGTTTTGAAGAAACGGTGTGTTTGCGAATTCTTGATTCCAATTCTTGCCAAATATTCTCTATGGGATTTAAGTCTGGAGATTGTGGTGGTGTTTTTATTATTTCAGGACAGTTATATAGCAGCCAGAGTCTAACGTTCAGAGCAGTGTGCTTGGGGTCATTGTCCTGGTAGAATTTAAAATCGTTATGAAGGTTCAATTTTCGTGCTGAAGATTTCAAATTTTGCTTTAAAATACCAATATACTTGTACTGATCCATTATACTGTCAATAAAAACAAGATTACCAACTCCAGCGGACGACATACACCCCCATACCATAACTCCTCCTCCACCATGTTTTACTGTTGGTACCAAGTTCTGTTTGCGAAATTCTTCCCTGGGTTTTCTCCACACCAAGATTCTACCGTCAGAACCAAATATATTAAATTTACTCTCATCAGCAAATATAACTTTATTCCAGTAATCAAAATTCTTATGTTAGATTTTGCGAAAGCTAGTCTGAGTTTTCTATTCTTTTCACTTACGAAGAATTTTTTCCTGGCTACTCTGCCGTGATATCCAGTAGATCGAATTACCCTTCTAATAGTCTCAGGATTAACAATTATTCCATATAATGCTTGTAAATCAGCAGCAACTTTTGAAGCACTATTTCTTGGATTTTTTTTTTTTTATATTTCGAACGGTAATTCGCTTTATTCCATTGGATAGCTTTGATGGTCGGCCAGGTCTTCTTTTATCCTGAATCATATGATTCTTTTTATATCGTTTAATGATATTGAAAACTGTTGAACGACTCAAGTTAACTGTTTCAGCAGTTTTTCTAATAGATTTTCCACGTTCAATATGCAAATTAATAACTAATTTTCGAATTTCAGGCGAAATTTCTTTTCGTTTAGCATTCATGGCTACACAGAGCTAAAAAACACAAAAATTCCAAAACAAACTGGAGAGAAATACTGCAGACGATTTTATAAATTATTGCCAATTGCTTTTAAGTAAAAATAAAACCCCCAAAAATATTTTTATTGCTTATTTCAGACGATTTTTGTTGCATATATAATGGTGTCCCATCACTTATGTGAGCTATTTTTTGCTCCGTTCTAAACATTTGTATTTTTTTTAAATTAATATTTTAATATTTTGGCAAAATGTATGTTATGTAATAATCTTTACTAAATTTAAGTATGAAACACACCCACAAAAAAATGTGTACATGTTTTTTTAAATTTATTTGATTAGTTTCCTTTTGTAAAGCACAAGTGTCCCATCACTTATGTGTGACACTGTATATATGGAACTGATATGAAACTAAAAAAGTCAAATTGTGTCCCAATATTTGAACTGAATGTTTCATTGTTTACATCTGTAAATTGTGTGAGCAGGCGAGCAACTTCGAAGTTTAATCCTATATGCATTGCTTGCTTTATTATTCGCACGTTACATCTTGAGTTAGGCCTGAATGATAAATATAAACATTGAAGTTCATAGCTATGAATAAATAAAGCCTCATTTGAGCTAATGCATCTCAAGTCAATGAATGGTTTTGGAAAACCCCGAAGGAAGAAACGATACAGTCCGTTTAAAAGTTAGAAGTTTATATGATTTTATAATTTTTTACATTTTTTTTCACGTGTTAATATTTGAAAGCAGTGGTGTAGTCGTAAAAAACCAGAGGTTAGGTTATACGCTCTAAGCAGAGGGTATACGCTCAAGGCAGAGGGCATATCCTACAGTGCATATACTATAGCTTTCTTGAGAAACAGACAATATTTAGTGTTCCATAAAAAAATCCAGAAAGTAATACGGCGTACGCCCCACGTATACCCTCCTGTTTGAAAGGTTCTTTTAATTTAACATAATTCTTTGGTATTTTTAATAAGGTTAATATTCAGTAGAGCCAATTTATAGGGGCCCATGGGGCCTGAGCCCACCCAATAATTTTTAGTCCTAGCGTCCCCAATTTTTATTGTTATATTTAGTTATTTATTTCATTATTATTTTTTTTCTCCCTAGAGCAAAATTCATTTTGTCAATGACCATGTTTTTTAATTCTCCAGCTGACCCCCATAAATCCGAAATGACTGAACTTCATTGAAAAATTCTTAACTTTCTGCTATTTCAATTTGTAGTCATGTTCATGAAACGGCTTGATAATATTGCAATAAATATTAATGTCTTTATAACGAAAAACGCATGAGAATAAAATTTAATAAAATTGCAATATTATTAAGACATGGTAGCTTGACTTAAAATTCTCATCTTTCATCGTCTGAGTACACTTCAAAGAAGAACAAACTGGTCGTACCATTTTATTAAAATGTTTGAGTCCACCCATATTTTTTGGCCAACCCAACGTTTTTTAGCCAACCCAATGTTTTTTAGCCAACCCAATATTTTAAAAAAAATTGGCGCCACTGTTAATATTCATATTCGTTTATAACAAGTGAGGTAAGTAAACCAGTCCCAGTGAACTAAAAATGCAAATCACCGCTACGGAAAAAAAAAAGCGTTACTATGCAGGATGTGCTTTGTTGAGTTGTTGGATTTCGTTTTAGGGCTAAAATCATAGTTGTAAAGTTTTCCCGGTGTAACGAAAGGGTTAAAAAAACAAAGGGAAACCAGCTGCAATAACTGCTGTGTATGAGAAAGTTGTAGTACAGTTATAATTAATAGCTTTTAACCCTTTCCGGAACGGGCAAAATCTGTAATAAAATAAGAAATTATCAACTGACACTGGAATTCACAAACAAATTTTTTGGATATTTTGAAATCCTTAATTTAAGCTTTTGTTGTAAAAGCAAAATTCTAGTGGAATATTACTGGTGCCGTTTGCAGGTTTATAATTAAAATTAGGTATCCCAGACCGGGCACAGTGTGCTGGAAAGGGTTAACCCAAGAATTTTCTCGATTTCAAAGGGTTAAAAAACAAAATCGGAAAATTACGTGTTTTGCATAGATTATGAAAGGCTCTGCGCCAGCATTGGGAAATCAGTAAGAAAAATGGCCGACTCTGACTCAGACTCTGGAAATTTAAACAACTTCAACTCCGACTCCGGGCTGATTAATATATAATAGTGTTGCTGCTGGTTATATTTTTGAGGAAAAGCAATAAAATAAGGCGAAAATTTCACCATTTCGATATTAATTCAGTTCTTAGAGCTTCGAAAGAAAAAAGGAAAAACAAACATTTTCTTTTTCAATTTTACGTTCCACAAACTCGAAAAATTCAACTATCGAAATGTAAAGATCAAAACAGAACAGAAATCTTACTACTTCGGATCTGTTAACTCGAAAAGTTGAAATATTTACAATTTTGATGTTATTTTGTGTTCTCCAGAGAGAAAAATTTCGATGGAAAAAAAAAAAAAAAAAAAAAAAAAAAAAAATCCCTGTTGGCGTGCCCTTCAGGCGCAGGTAGATTTCGAAGTTAAGTGCTCATTTCAGCAACAAAAAATAGAATTTGATTAGAGATAAACCCAGTTTAACAACTTTATTTGGCCGCTTTTGAAGAATTTTTAATTTATAGTCCATTTAAAAGTTAGAAGTCTATATGGTTTTATTATTTATTACATTTATTTTATTTTTTTCATGAGTTAATGTTTGAAAGGTTTTTTTAGAGATAAATCCAGTTTAACAACTTTATTTGGCAGCTTTTGAAGAATTTTTAATTTATAGTCCATTTAAAAGTTAGAAGTTTATATGGTTTTATTGTTTATTACATTTATTTTTTATTTTTCACGAGTTAATGTTTGAAAGTTTTTTTTTTTCTAAATTTAAAATAATTCTTTAGTATTTTTAGTAAGGTAAATATTCATATTCGTTTATAACAAGTGAGGTAAGTAAACCAGTCCCAGTGAACTAAAATGCAAATCACCGCTGTGGAAAAAAGCGTTACAATGCAGGAAGCGCTTTGTTGAAGAACAGTCAAAAATCAGAATCCACTCTAAAAATTGAATAACAAACACTCTGGCTTTCGTTACTTTTAAACAAAGATCCTCGCTATTTATTGTGACGATGCAGGAAGCGTGCCCAGTAGCGACAGCGTGACAATTTGGCCATGAACCACTGCGAGAGAAGGACAGACCTTCTTTGCCAGCTATTATTTTATGAAAAAAAAGAGTTGCTGGATTTCGTTTCAGGGCTAAAATCATAGTTGTAAAGTTTTCCCGGTGTAATGAAAGGGTTAAAAAAATAAAGGAAAGAAGCTGCAATAACTGCTGTGTATGACAAATTTTAATTATAGTACAGTTATAGTTAATAACTTTTAAAGGAATCATTATTGTTAATTTTGTATTATATTGGTTTACCTCAATTTAAAGATTCGGAATATACCACCCGGCGTACACTGTAGACGAAAATTGCTTTTAATTACAAATTCCAGTAGATTCCGAATTATTTCCGAATTCGTAAAATTTTCAATTTCATTTTTTACTTACCCATCGTACGTAGTATAAGGTAAGTCTTGCAATCGTTTTGAAAATCGAAAACAAATTTTTGACGGATTTACACGTTTTAGATAGTGAAGATTCCGAAAAACATACTTTTAGAAAAAAAAAATTTGCCGTCCGTCTGTCTGTCTGTCTGTAAACGCTCTATCTCCCGAACAAATTGAGATAGAGACTTGAAATTTTGTATGTAGTTAGTTTGTAAGAATGGGACGAAGCCTATTTAATGTCAGCAACCTAGATTATCCGGAACTATATTTTTCGGACTCTCGAAAAATTCGTTCTGATGAAAGGTATATAAAAATTTTCGAATGTTTTTGTTCTAAGGAATGGACGCAAAAAGCAATAAAATAACACGCATTTTGCATATAGAACGAAGTCGATCGGATTATTAGTTGCCGAGATATTTGTAATCCTGTGTTCCACATTCTTCAATTTTTCATGACCCTGTATTTCATTCAAATTTCAATTTAGAGGTATATTTTAATTGAAAATGAGACGCTTAATCCAACGCAGTAAACTGTTAGTTTATATTATAATTATTTTTGGAGTTATAAGGATGTTTCTTTTACGCAGTTCGGTATTACTTGAGTAGTTTGGCGTTTTATATAATTTGTCGAAATTGGTACATCAGCAATTCATTAATAGAGCATTACTATGCATATTAACAATATTTAAATTTTGTTTTGGAATTGCAATGCATTGTATAAATAGTTTTCACATGTTTTATTTTCATATGCCTATCCATGATGGGTAAGTATTACGGTGGCCCCCAACGACTAGTTTCTCATTGCCATCTTTTTGTTTGTTCTGGAGGACACGAATTGACATCAAAATTGTAAAAATTTCCTTTTTCAAATCCACAAATCCGAAATAGTAATTTTTTTTCTTCTTTTTTAGGTTTTGATGGTTGGATTTTTCTGGTTCGTGGGACGCATATTTGAAAAATTAGTAAAACGAAAAATACATTTTTTCTTTTTTTAATTTTTTTCCCTACAGACGCCAAAATAGTAAAATTTTCGCCTTATTATTCTTGCATTCCTTCATAGTTTTAACCAACAGCAACATTACTATATCAGCTAGCCCAGAATCTGAGTCGAAGACGTTAAAATTTCCGGTGTCGGAGTCGGCCATTTTCCCCGCCACTCCACAGCCCTTTTGATAACATTTTTTTTCATGCATTAATGTTTGAAAATTTTTTTAAATATAAAATGTTTCTTTAGCATTTTTAATAAGGTTAATATTCATATTCGTTTCGGACAAGTGAGGTAAGAGAACCAGTCCCAGTGAACTAAAAATGCAAATCATACTTATTAACTATTATACTTAATAACTTTTAACTCATTAATAAATAATTTTCTCAATCTTAGGGAATAAAGAAAAAAAATTGTAGTTTAGCAAAGTACAACGACCATTTGGAAATGATATTTTCAAAGACTAAAATTTTAAAAACTTATAAATAAATTCTATATAATAATAATAAATATCACTTCTAGGATGATCATAACGAGTCATATATTATGTACGCCATGCATTAAATATTAATATTCCTAGACCAATGATAAAGAAAACAGTACTTTATAGATATACAATTTTGACTGTTTAAAATGTCCATTTTTATTGGATGAAGTTAATCCGACTGACTTCTGAACGCCTAGTATTAAGTACGACATGGATTAAACATTAATATTCCTATACCCATCATAATCAAATTTTAAATAAAATTTCAGTTTCCCAATTTTCGTAACTGCAAATTTTTAAACTTCTAAATATCGCACATTTAAAATTTTTACACCGTTGCTTAGCGAAAAAAATGTGCTTTTAAATGAAATTTGTTTGAAATCTTTATCACAATTTGTTTTCAAATTACTTTTTAAAAAAAAGTTTTTATTAATTTTTTTGTCGTCGTGGCAACAGAAGTATTCCATTTTTGGACATTAACCCTTTCCGGCGCGGAGTAAGTTTAATTGAAATAATTATCTGCCACCAGAATTTATAAACGAATTTATTAGAGAATACGAACTTGCTTATTTTCAGGCATTTTATCAAAGGAAAATTTTAATTAAATATTCTTGGTGCCAGTAAAATTAAAATTAGGTGTCCTTTTTAAGGGACACCGCGCCGGAAAGGGTTAAACATTAATTAATCAGAAAACGAATAAAATGTGGAATTCAACCAATAAAAAGATTAAGATATACTTCATATTTCTCAATTCTCTACCAAAGACAACAAGTATTTTCCAAATAGTTAATAGGTAATTAAAAGGAAAGAAGTTGCAATAACTGCTGTGTATGATAAAGATGTAATTGTTGTATAGTTATACTTAATAACTTTTAACTCATTAATTAATAATTTTCTTGATCTTAGAGAAAAAATAATAAAAACAAGAGATAAACATCATGTGTCTTGCACAGGGCCGTAGCTAAGTGAGCAATGGGGAAAGGGGGGGGGGGGGCTCATATTTTTTTTTTGTCTTTCTTTGACGCAGAAAGATAAATTAGTACACATTCACATCGTAGGTACTATGTTTCTTATTAAACTGTTGTAATAACTTCGTTTTATGCTAAGAGAAGTATATGATGATGGAAATTTTGAGTGTATAACTGGTACAAAATTAAACATCATGCTAGCTTCATATGTACAAATAGGATGAGTGAGGTGTTGAAACACTTATCTTAGGTACAATTTAGTAATTTTGCAAAACTCTGAAAAGGCTCTGAAGAAGATTGGCGCCAGATGGTTTTGATCTGAGGACCTCTGATCAGGAAGCGAGTGCTTTAACCGTTGAGCAAAAGGCCAAGCCAGTTACTCGCAGGTAGTAACTCGCTTTATACTGATCGAGATCGTTACAGAGTATGCTCCCAGTGAGAAAGACGTATTACTGACGTCTGACGAGCGATATGCACTCATGAATGAATGCTGTCGTACGCATAGTGTGATGCGAGGACAGGCTTTGCGTTGAGAGATTTTGTTTGGTGCTGCCATCTGTTGATAATGAGGTGAGTTGATTGTTGTGCTCTGGAAGTTGATGATGAGAGAGAGAGTTGCGTGCGTGTCCAGGGTCACCAATGAAGAAGATTGGCGCCAGTTGGTTTTGATCTGAGGACCTCTGATCAGGAAGCGAGTGCTTTAACCGTTGAGCAAAAGGCCAAGCCAGTTACTCGCAGGTAGTAACTCGCTTTATACTGATCGAGATCGTTACAGCTCCAAACTAAATTAGTTTTTTGAACAGAATTCCATTTGACTTTTCGGAACAGAAATTCATTGAGTGACCTTAGAATCTTTTCCAGAGGGGGGGGGGGGCTCAAAATATTGAAGGGGGGGATGAGCCGCCTATAGCGCCTTCTTAGCTACGTCCCTGGTCTTGCATAGATTATGAAAGGGACTGCTCTGGGACTGCGGAATCTGCGAGAAAAATAGCCGACTGCAGCTTCGACTGTGACTCCGACTTTGATTCCAACTCTGTGGGCTGGCTAGCTAGTGTTGCTGCTGGTTAAAATTATGAGGAAACGCAAGAAAATAACGCAAAATTTTCACCATTTCGGTATGAATTCAACTGTTAGAGTTTTCAGCTTTATTCTGAAAAAATATAACGAGTTTTTAGAGCTAAATTTGACTGATTTTTTTTATTATATACAGTCGACTCTCATTAATTCGAATTCGTCGAGACCACAAGAAATGTTCGAATTATCCAGAGTTCGAATCATGGAAAGTATAAGAGGGGAAACTTATTTCAAGGGGTGCTATTACAAATTAATGAAAGAAGAAATTAATGTTATAGTATTTTTTAAATATATTTCGGCTGATATCATCAGAATATGACTTAATATTAAATTGAAAGATATAAATACATAAACTAATTAAGGGATTAGGAACAAGCACAAACAAATATGGGGCAGAGATTGTCGTTGATGGACTGACGGGGTACTAATAAACAGGATATTAAATGCATGGGATTATATCTATACTTGTTCGGAACAATTATGACAAAAATGAAAGAAAGGAAGTTATTTCAAGGATCTGAAGTCCGGGAGAAAATAAGGAAAAATGAAAAATCGGAATCTTGTTTGTTCGAATTAAACGATGTCAAAAGAAAATGAGTTCGAATAAACGAAATGTTTTAATGTTATTCTGCTATTGAAAATTTCAGGAATTCTTTAGTTCGAATTAAGCGAAGATTCGATTTATCCGATTTCGAATTAACGAGTGCCGACTGTACATTCATATATTCTTCAATGTATTTTTTTTGTTTCATCTGAAAAAGAAGTGTTTGAAACTAACATAAATGAAAAATACTTAAATAAAAATTTTGATGATAAGGAAGATGACATGGAATTTAATTTTAAAGGTATTTAAACAAATAAGATTTCGTCATTTTTAACATTTGTTTTCAGTCTAATTTATGTCTTCGAGCTGTTGTTTTAACGCATGTTTAAATTCGAGAAATTAGATGTGTAAAAACTAAAATGGAAACTATTTGTTATATTATTCCAGTCTGCATTCAATTTAAAATAACTAAGTATGAAACACATATGAATTAGTTTTCAACCAATATGCTATAATAGAAATTGCATTTAAAATGCTTTACTATTTGTGTCCCTTTTTAATTTTTTTTTTTTCAATAATTATTGCTGCGTATTAACTATATATATTTGTTACTCAATTTTTTTAAAAGTTTTAATTTAAAAAAAAGTACAATTTAATAAATACAACAACCATTTGGAAAATAATTTTTTTTAAACTAATCGTAACGTTAACTAAGAGTTTACAATTTTGTCCACGAAAATAATCTAAATTGCTAAGAAATAATAATAATAATAATAATAATAATAATAATAATAATAATAATAATAACAATAACAATAACAATAACAACAACAACAATAATAATAATAATAAAAGAATATCGTAAAAAATTACCTCTGTTTTTAAAGACTTTTTAGTTTATAACCAATCAAAACGCTCCATAGGCGTTCATGTGACATTCTCATTTGTCAGGAATTTGATAGTCTTTAAATTAGAGCAAGTTTTTCACGATATTTTTAACAGTGTATAAATTTTTATATACAAAAGAAAAGCAATTTTTAATCACACATCACTCGTCTCTCAATAAATTAAATTATAGTTCAATCATTCAGTTAAATTCAGTCTAGAAAAAAAATCCATAAAAAATGAAATAATAATAATAATCTATAATAATAAAGAGAGAAGTTTGTGAGTGTGTCAGCGTAGTTCTGAAGAGATCGTTGCACGTAGAGTTACAAAATTTGGAGGGAAGGTGCCTCTGAATATGAAGTTTTGCACTTCGAAGCCCGATTTTCGATTTTTTGATTAGATTTTTTTATTTAATTTTTTAGTCAATTTTTTGCGTTTTTTTTTATGTTTCGAGGCAATTTTTACCCAATAATGAAAAGAGTACGGTTTCATTCTTTTAACCCAACATAGTCAATTTAATTTTCTTTTCAGTAAAGCTTATGCGGAATTCATGCAGCGAATTTTGAATTTTTAACGAATTTTTTAATGCGATTTTTAGTATTTTTTCGCATTTTGCGGCTACTTTTTGACATTGATAAAAAGAAAATTGTTCCAAACTTTCAGCCTAATTTACTAAATTTTGTCCGCTACGATTTTTGAATTTCAGCAACTTTAATACGATTTTCAGTGCAATTTTCAAAATAATTTTTAGCGATTTTTCAATTTTTTGTACTTTTATAATCGATTTTTTTATCATTTTTGTCAATATTATAAGTTTTTTTTATGCATCAGGATTATCACGAACACGGGCAATGCCGGGCGGGTCAGCTAGTAATAATAATAAAATGAAATGCGGACATCCATTGCTCAGAACAAAATGCTTGAAAGTTTCAATAATGAGTTAATAAAAATTAGTGAAAGCATCAAAACGTGGCTTATGTAGTAATAGAGCCTTATTACGTACGCCATGGTAAAACATTAATATTCCCGGACCAATAAAATGCAAACATAAAAAATGCGGACACCACACGTATTCAGCTATATCTCAGATATATCTATATTCTCGGCCGAAAACAACTGTTTTCCAAACAGTTAATAAAGTAATTTTGATTTTATTAATATCATTATCATCATCATTATTGCTATTATTATTCATTAAATTTGTCTCATACTTGTCCTTCACATGTTATTGGTCATGTAAAATATAAATGGCACTCGCATATGAAAAGGTTCGACATTCCTGGCCTTGAGAGAACTTTTTAAAATATCATTTAAAGGTTATTCCCAATCGATTGATACTATTATTATATTTCTATTGTTATTTATGATAGAATTAATAGAAGAAGAGATATTGGTTGAATTTTTTTTCAACGATGGAAATATTCCGTGACTTATTTCGGAGTTGTGAATTTACCATTATAAGAAATACAAAAACCGATACTTGTCAAAACAGAACAGGATAAAAAAATTACGTAGTTGGAGAAATCTAAATTTTATTTTTAATGTATTCTATGATAAAGTTTGTATAAGCAAAAATTGTAAAAAGGAAAAGACCAGTTTAAATAATAATATTATCACTAATATTATTTTTAAAGCATAGTATCAGAGCCTCACAATAATGAAATAATATAAAACTACATTAAAAAGTAAATAAGCAATAATAATAATAATATAAACATGACTAATGAAATAATATAATAATGGAATATAAAAATGACTTTTTTTGTACCATACAACATTTTAATATTTTTACGGCTCATTATTAATTAATATATTAATTTTATGGCATTTTTCCATTAGCGCACCACAGGGATAAAATCGAAAACTTTCTCTGTGACGCATACATTTATATGCAAAAATGAAGCATTTCAAACGTTAAAATGTAGAAAATGATGCTAAAGGAAACTAGTCAGAAGTGGTAATTCCAAAACCTTCTTTCTTATACATTTCAATACGTCCTGAAAAATGCAGCATAGCAGCGCCACCGGTTTAAACTAAAATCTCGTCAGCAACAACTTATGTTAATTTATAACTGAAACGGAAATTTGATGAAATTCCGTGCATTAGCTTTTGAGATAGAGCTATTGCAAAATAAAAAATTAAATTAGCATAACAGAGCCACTTGATGGGTGATGTACACTAAAAACTAATCAGGATAAATTTTTTATCAGGTACTAACTGAATCTGAAGTTTGATGAAAATCCATGCATTAATTCTTGAGATTCTTTTATTGCAAAATCATGAAAAATGCAGCATAGCAGCACCATTTGTAGGACAATTTACACCAAAAACTAAACAACACTAATATATATAAAGGATGAACTGAATCTGAAGCTTTAGAAAATTCCATGCATTAGTTCTTGAGATAAAGCTATTGCGATAATCACGAATAATGCATTATGATAGCGCCACCTGTTGAGAAGGTTGTACCAAATCGTAATCAGCACCATGCTGTATCAAGTACTAACTAAATCTAAAGTTTTTTGAAAATCCATGCACTAGTTCTTGAGATATGGCTATTGTGGAAATTGTGAATAATGCAGCATAGCAGCGCTACTTGTTGAGCGACATACACCAAAAACCAATCAGATCTAGTTTATATCAAGATCTAACAGAATCTAAAGTTTTGTGATACTCTGTGCATTAGTTCTTGAGATAGAGCGCCCACAAATTTTTTGTCACATCCTTACAGACAGACAGACATTTTGTAAAACATGGTTTTCGGTTTTCCTGCCTCTTAAAACGTGTAAATTCATCGAAGATAGGATTTTGAAAATTTTCACGAATCTTATACTTTCTTCTTGTTAAGATAGAAGAAAGTAAAAATCCAGGGTGTAATATTTTAGGGGGAAAAAAGGTTTTTTTTTAAATCAATTAATAGTTTAATATAAATTAATCTATGTTTTTACATTGAAATATCATATTAGAATTCCTAAAAAGATAGCTAATGAAGTCTCATCGCTACACTTAAGCACTTCGTTATGAAGAAAATTCGTTAAATAGAAATCAACTCAAATTCATGACACTTGTATGAAAAAGTGTAAATATTGGCGGTCTTTTATCATTTTTCACAATGCTAAATTTAAAACGTATACCAACATTTGTTGTAGTATTATAAAGCTATCATTTAACAAAACACCGAGGTCGTAAAGCCAAATTTAACGGGGGCTTTACGAGGTCGTAAAGCCATGGAGCATTTTTAATTAGTTCAATTAATTAACATTTTAAACTAAGAAGTTAATTACAGACATTTTTGAATAAAATTGATTAATTTACTTGGAAAATGTATAAATTATTATGTGTACAAAATTTCGGTATAACTGAGTTAAAAATGTAAAAAATGGTTTTGAACTTCCATTGGTCCCCTTAAAAAATTGTTTTTTCATTTACATTTTCCTTTTCAGAGACAGTGTATGGTTTGTTGTATTTCAACCAAGGAACAATTACAATATACTCCCTCAAATCCGCAACCATAAAATCCTCAACTCGCTAAAATCTGCACGTTATTTACGTATGTAAACAATGAAACATTCAGTTCAGATATAGGGACAAAATTTGACTTTTTTAGTTTTATATCAGTTCTATATGTCTTTTTATTTGTAACTTTTGTTAATAATTACTGAATTCAAGTTTTTTCATGAAGGAAGAATAAATTTGTTTCTGAAAAAAATTCAAGATATTGCTGATATCAGTGGTATTCACAATCTTCTTACCAAATATATGTATGTATTAATCAAGCTATTTTGGTTATTAAGTCTGATTAACTAGAAATAAAACTTTCTTTTTTATGATTTCGATGCGAATTAGTAATGTACTTTTATGAGGCAAATCTCATTGAATAATTTAAGAAAAATACATTTCATATTTATAATGAGTATTTAATCTTACCTTAATAATATTAATATGACCTTTGCTTTTAATATTTTAATCATTATAAAAATTATCTAAATTTTTGTTATATTGCATTATTAATTATATTCAAATTACAGTTTAAAAGATGTAAACAAAGCAATGACCAGAAATCTGCACAACATCTGGTCCCAAGCTGTGCAAATTTAAGAAAGTCTACTGCATTTTAAACTCTTTTATTTTATTTATTTATTTATTTTTTTTTTTTTATGTAAACTATATTAGTAAGGTTATTATTTAAACATCATGAATAAGTATC
This sequence comes from Maratus speculifer, assembly GCA_964019185.1. Classification (NCBI taxonomy): domain Eukaryota; kingdom Metazoa; phylum Arthropoda; class Arachnida; order Araneae; family Salticidae; genus Maratus; species Maratus speculifer. The sequence continues at coordinate 177,394,814 of OZ025295.1, read as the reverse complement.
ACTGAACCCAGATCAAGCATCTTGTAGCTTATTTAATTCTGCAAGTTTTCAATAATTTGAAAGCTATTTTTTATAACCAAAATACTAGAAAACGTGCTGAAAAAAAAATAAAAAAAAAGTCAAACTCCTGATAATGGACAAAACCTCTGAATAATGTGTGTTCGTGAACATGGTGAAAGTCCTAATCATTGAACTATCCCTGCCCTGGATTCACCTTAGGTAGGAATTCATAAAAACAGACATGAAAAAAGAAAAAAAAACGAAAGAAAAAAAAAGAGGTTATCCTTATAACTGTTGTACGGCTTCCATAAAAAAAGGACGCCTTAAAATGTAAGCTAGATTGGATTTGCTTCAGGAAGAAAAAAAAAGACACGAATGTTCTTTATGTTGAGCTTACGGCTGGGGAAGAAACATTCATCACTAGTTACAAGATTTTATCCATTTATTAGGAAAAAAAATAATTGATAAAACGGATATAATTGTTTTTGTTATTTTTTCCCCCGTGTACAGTATAAGTTAAGAAGAGTTCCAGTGAAATTTTAATATTCTTGTTTTCCAGCGTAATGGCGTGTTTTTTGGCTCATTTATATGACTGTAACTAGACTGGGAAATTAAGGGACAAGAATTAGTCGAATTTAAGATATTCACTCTAAGCGGCTTTCAAAAAACTTAAAAAATCTGCACAAAAAGTGCCCAAATGTCAGTTGTAGAAGTCATTGTTTATTAATCCTACTTTGCATAATATTTAATATTCTACATTCCTCTATTTTTTTAGGTGAACTCGTAATTATACAAATACGTAGAGTCTATAGTTGTCGCCTGATCAGTCTCTCTCTATATATACGTATATTTATTATAAAGACCAAACGTGCGTAATCAGTGCTTAATGCATATGTCATCTTGCGAGTGATAACACCTCGAAATTTGTAATCAAATTCTGGATTTGCAGTTTTTGCTACTGCAAATTTTCAAACTTCTAAGCATCGCAAGTTTTAGATTTTACATCATCATATAGGGAAAAATGTACTTTTAAATACAATTTCTTAGAAAACTATATCTTAATTAATTTATAGTTTTCAATACCGCTTTTGAAATCGTGCGAACAGAAGTACTCCATTTCTATTTAAAGGGGGAAAAAAGATAACTGTATCTTTTTGTTGCCATTTTATCAAAAAAAGCGAAAAAAAATTGAAATTAAAGTACGTGCTTTGTAAAGAATATCGCCTGCTATAAAACCTGATGAATTTTGTTTTTATTTTGTCTTTAATTATCAATTAAATAATTTTTAATTTATTACAAACTACAGCACTTTCTCTTTACAAAAATGTATTTAAAAGAATAGTTGTGTGTTTTATTCTCTCTGCTTTTTGTTTATTCCATATCAAATTGTTGAAAGAATGTAAATTTAGTAATAGGTTCATAAAATCATTTTCCGAATTTTGAAGAAATATAAATGAATGATTTCCGATAAAACATGGAACTATTATAAACAAACAAATGAAGGCATATGAATTGTTAGATACCCAATTTGCTTCTTAAACGACGACATGGCTATTTTGCTATTATTATCGGCTTATGTTATTCCTCAATAATTGCGTCATGCATATACTATTCTATAGACGTTCTTTAAGAAAATAGATCGTAAAAGAGAAATGTTTTTGTGGATAGAAATGACATTATTTTCTTAAGAAAAAGCGTGTATTATATTTTGTAGAAGTATGTTATTTTGACCCCACCTATTTTGAAATGCTTCATCAGTGAAAATATACTTCACTAATCACCAAGGCAACCTAGAATCATTGCTTATCACGGGATATTATTGAATTAATTATTAGGATGAGCGAAGCGAATCCTCTACTAGGCCACTCAAATTGCATTTTGTCGTACACTTTGCAAAAAAATATTCAATATTTTGACTTCAAATTAAACACAAAAATAAATTATAATCTGTAGATTTGCACAATATAATTTTTTTTTTTTTTTTTTTTTTTTTTTTTTTTTTTTTACAGTAAAACGTTAAAAAAATATTATTTTAATTAATTTATTTTATATGCATTTCCAATACGGACGCATTTTAGCAAATAAATAAAAAATGAAACGCGTACTATATATTTTTAGAAAAAAAATATAAATCATGGAGTAAGTAATTATAGATAGAATCATGATTAATTCAATAAATAAAACATGTTTTCATTATTCCACAAAATCGTTTGCACAGATGACACTTAAACATTTAAAAAAAATTGTATTATGGATTTTTTTTTTTTTTTTTTTTTTTTTTTTTTTTTGCAAAGTGGCAACAAAAGAATTGTAAACAAATAAAATTAATTGTTAAATTTGTTATATAAATGAAAAATTAAAAGAACTGCGTGCAGTTGTTGCCTCGATTCAAGCTCTTTAAAAATGTACTGAAGCAAATTTGGCCGATTCAGAAACGACAAATGGACAACCATTTTTTACTTTAAACTTTGGATCTAAAATAATGTTACGTTCTTATTTGTGGACCGAAAAAGATTTAGTAAACAGGACTTTAGACTTTCTTGCACGTATTAAAAAAAATCACAAGCCACCAGACCAGATATCGCGACTAATCATGGATAAATTTGAATACTACAGTAATTTAACTTATAAGAATTGGTGCGTACCAATTCCCCCAATAATTAAATTCTGGAAAATTGGAAGCATAAATTGCTCAAGGAAATAATTTATTCTGCAGTTAGCTTGTGCTGTTACAATTCATAAATCCCAAGGTTTGACATTAGATGAAGCAGTTGTATAGATATTGAGGATATATAGACACCAGTTGGCTTAAAAACGTACATAACGTTGTCGAGAGTGAAAATCCTTCAAAATTAAGCATTCAATAGAAATTTTCCTTACGAAAAATTCTACAATATCCAAAATTCTCGTATGCTAACATGTATAAAAACGAAGAAATTAGAATAAAAAGTTTTACAATTAAAAATCCATAGTATCAACGAGAGCAGATTTCAAATGTTTTTCCAGAAGTAACTTTCTTCAAGCTCCCTTCAAATATATTATTCTAAAATAGCTATCAAAGATTATTTGATGTTAATTACAAAGATTGGAAACATGCCTATTTCAAACAACTTTAAAAAACACCAGTGGCTACTGGAAATAGTAAAAACATATTTAAAAGAGCTTTTAGTTGAAAATTTAAAAATATTTTGTAAAAGTTTTCTTCGAATTTTTTTTATTATGCCAGTCTTACATCGTAAATAAAAAATTAAAATGCGCCAAAACATAAAATAACGTTTTTGTTTAATAAAGATGCAAAAATTATATTAAAAAAATATTGTTATTTTCAAATATCTGTTTTGTAAAATAATGCTTCGCGAATCCAAAGAAAGCATGGCTTTTGCTAGTGTATGATAGGCTTTAACAGAATGAAGAAAACTTTTATTAATATATTTTTAAGTTTTAATTTAATTTTCACAAAATTTAAATGAATCGACAAAATTCTATAATGATTAAATTATTGTATTAAGAAATTGTATTAAAAATTGTATCAAAAATTGTATTAAATTTCAAACCAGTCGCTTTGGTAATTTTTGCACTGTTATATGCGGACAGACGGACGGACCAGATGACGACAATACATGCTAGGTATTTATGTAATTACGAATGCACCTAAAATTGATAAAATGATGCGCAGCTATTTTTCTCAGTTTATTCTACAGCATGTCATAAGGAAAGTTTCATTAAATTGGAATATTCCTGTCTTGTTGTAGATTACACATTTTTCGTACTTTTTCTCTTAGTGTTAAATTGGTAAATTAAGGAACAAGAATTTTCCAAACTATAGATATTTATTTAACAATACGCTGTTAAAAATTCCTATTATATTAACAGATTGTCTGCTGTATTTTAAACAGAATATTTACATTTCATGTAAAAATACAGAATAAAATATTAAAATACTTTGCAAACGATTTTTTTCCTAAAGAGCATAATGCAACGTAATTATTTTTAGTGTCTGTAACCTAGCTATAAATGTTAACATTATATTTTAAATATCAAACAAGCCATGATAAAACCCAATAACATATATCAATTATCTGGTAATCAGAGTATGTTTAGTCGAATTACAGCAGCATGGACAGACAGGCACACACGGACAGAAACCCCCTCCTTTTTTTTAAAAAAAGTAAATAAAAATAAAATGAAATAAATTGGACAGTTTCGATCAATTTTGTATTTTGTTTGTTTTCGTTTGTCAAAGGATGTTTTTTACTTTTTTCATTTTGTTTACGCCTATTAAGATAGGCGTAAACAAAGATGAAGATACTTTCATTTTCGAAATCGGTTCCGAAACTAAAAGCATCCTCATTAAACAAAATTGGCAATCAAAATCGAAAGAATAAAAACAGTCTTTGTACAGATCGATCTCAACTATCCAATGCAAAAAAAGATCCTTTAAAAATATTGAAATGCGACCAAAGTATGTTTATAAATTTCTTCCATAGGATTAGCATTAGTGAGCGAATCCTTTCGCATGACTTGAAGCAACACGTCCTATTATTAGCCCCTTAATAATAGTGCACCATCACCTAGTGGTTCAAGATAGCAATTATGATATGATTCGAAAAATATCGCCATTTATTCCTCTAAAATTTTACATAAACCACTTTAATCAATTTTTTAAAACCTGTATAAACAAAATAAATTAAATCCTAACAAGTATACCCAAATTTGGACTCAATTCAGACGAGCTGCGTTAAATGGTTAAATATAAAGTAAACGAAATGGATATATTCACTGACATGCAATTATTACGTATTTATTTTGTTTTTATTTCAGTTTATGTTATTCTATTAAAGTTTTTGACGATTTTTTTTTTTTACTCTGTTAATTAATTATACTGTATTTAATAGCTGTGCCATTTTATTACACATTAAATAAGATATTTTTGTTTCCCCGTTTAATCTAATACCACAACTTAATCGAATATTATTTCTGGAACCGTCAATATTCCTTTAAACGGCATTGTCTGTACGTTAAATTTGTAATATGTCTAAAATTGGAACTTAAAATTTGAACCCCCCCCCCCCATTTTTTCCGCTTGAAAAGGAGCGTATGAGTAAATATAAATCTCAAAATAAATAAATAGATAAATAAACATTTTAAGCAGAAAAAAAAAATGCCCCGAATCGCCTTACAAGAATAATTTAATGTATCGTATTAAAAAAAAAAAAAGAACAATATAGACGTTAAATTGAAATAACAATCAGATATTTATAACACTAGCATAGCTCTAGAATTGCGACAAGTCCAGCATTTGAAAATAGCTCTATACGAATATTACTTATGAATTGATTTCTTATGCAAAAAGTTTTCCTTTTAATGTATGTCCAGTTATCGAACAAAACAAAATGTCATGAGTTTTACAAATGTAAAAATTAATTTCTCCCTTTACAGTTAACTTTGTAGTATAAACGGGCGTCGCCGATCGAAGATTCGACCCAAATGACGTCAATCAAAAGCTTTATTTTCATCTTTGGCAACCACGTTGGCGTTTTTCCATTTCATTTATTATCTTTAGAGGATTATCGGAAAACTACACTTTTCTTTCGAAAAATTTTCCATCAAATGAATCGTCTGTTTTTATATGTTAATAGATTTATTTTTCAAATTAATTGTTTATACTTTTATTTTGTTAAAAAGTACGTAAATTTACCATTGTTTTCGAAATCAAGAACATAAAAATGTTTTCCCCCAAATTAATAATGCATAATACAGGTCTAAAATAAACCAAAGGAAACTAAATTTAATTCCGCGCTTCTAATTGCAATATTTTATAAAGGCTTGGAAACTAAATGATAAAGGAAAATTGGATCATTAAGGCGACACTGTACTTTTTAAACTTTTTTTTCAAATTTATTGAATAATACTGTTATATATGTGGAGGCACAATACTTAATACTAAAAATTATATAAAATATAAAAATAAAAAATCCTGTTGAACAATCTTTCTATTTTACTAAACTTTAAATTAAAAAAAAAAATCTTTTTAAAGATTTTTACTACTTAGATTTTTATTACTTTTATGAATGTAAATATTTTTGCTTCGATCCCCCCCCCCCTCCCATTCATTAGAACTGTATCCAAGACTTCTTTAAAATATCGTTAAAAAAAAAAAAAAAAAAAAAAAAAATGCATATTTAGTAGGGAAAACTCGAGCCGAAATCGAACTTCGGTTCGGTTTTTATTCTTTTCGTCGAAATTTTTTTCACATTTTATTTTGTAAAAAATACTTCTACTCATCCGAACGTTTTGAAAGTTTTGTAAATGATATAAATTTTGTCTGCAGAGATGTTCTTAAAAGATCGTGTGGAAATAAAAACTGCTAGGCCTTAGAAAAAATATCGTCTCCCTAAGCAGTGTAAAGTTTCAACATGAGCAAACTTATTGAGCGAAAACTTACGAATTTAGTTCCCTTTCTGTGAGAATTGAATTGAAGTTGACTCACGTTTTGATAAACAAAGCTCAAGTTTTTTTGTAATTTATTTAACAAAATTTTAAGGGCAAGTTTTTTCAATTCAAATATTATTTAGAGGACTACACGGACTCAGGATGGGCCTAGTTCGATCATCACTTTATATAGGTCGGGCCTGGGTATTGCTTTCTATGATGGTTCGAACCGGACTTATTTCTAATCCTACACTGTCAATAAAATAAAATAAAATAAAATAAAATAAAATAATCTGTTAAATTTACAGCAAAAATTTTTTACGGCAAAAACTTTTTTTTTTTTTTTTTTTTTTTTTTTTTTTTTTTCTTACAGTGTATGCTTTATTGTTCTCAGAATTCCGAAATTTTCTGGTGCGGTCACAACCCTGCTTGCAAGAGAATCACCAACCCATCCCTGTATGATTCTTGCAAAAATCTGTTTAACTGAATAAGTCAAAGTCGTGCGTGCCGTTCCAATGATTTTCACGTGAACTGGGTAGAAAATGTGAATGTAAATTTCTACCTGTTCAGACCTCAAGAATAATGGCGTCCATACTCGATATAGGACGAAAGAATTTAGTTCCGGCCCATCTTGACTCGAACGTCTAGAAAAAAAGTAATCCCTAAAAAAACTCCCAATCGAGGGTCGGAAAAAAAGATTTGTGCGGGCCTTGAAGACCCTTTACATCGATACTCAAAAAATTAGTTCACAAAATTCTGTAAATTTGGACAATAAATTTCAAATACAAAAAAATAATATTAAATAAATAAATTAAGAAATAAAAATTAAGAAATAAAGAAATACAAATAAAGAAATAAACTTTTTAGTGAACTTTAATCATTTTCATAGATGAGTTTGAGATGAGCGAATTCGTTTGAAAATTTTTGGATTTGAGCACGTACTTGACTTATTCTGGAGAAATTAAGTTAAGTTTGAATTAATGTTTTTTTTTTTTTTTTCATCTTTTACTTTTTTCGTGAGTGTGCCCAACATTTATAGGTCTGCACAGGTCCGGGCTTGGCCCGAAGCATGTAACTGGCCCGGCGGAATGCCTAATTTCTAATGGGCCGGGCCGACAGAATTAGAATGATTTTTTCAACGGTCAAGTCCGACAAACAAAATGAACGGGGCGGGCCGGTAATAAAATTGAATTGGCCATACGGGCAGGGCCGAGCCGATAAAAAAATTTTGCGGGCCTACCGGCCTTTTATAAAGGTGTAGGAAAAAACAATAAAATATGAGCTGTTTTAAATGAATATGGCTTTAACGAAAATAAACATAAATGTACGTCACGGATCAAAACTAGTTTGACAACATCAGTACAAAAATGTAACTTGTACAGTGCAGAGATCGGCATCGGACAATTACATTGTATCTAACCCGGGCTTAATATGTTTTCTAGTAGAGTCGTGACGGACCGAGATCATGCTTGCATTTTTTTTTTTTTTACATAAAGTCGAGCTGGGAAGGAATCTAGACTTAATTGTTCTCAAGATGTGTAGGGCAAACAACATGATTTGTAAATGTATTAATAGTGAGAATATGGAAAAGGTTTAGAACCAAATAACATTTTCCATTTTTGGTAAATAAGATACTTGTATATGAGATATGAGGTTCCGGATATGAAATGGACGAATGTGGGAATATCTATTGTAAACTTTATTCGACACTACCTATGACCACGAACCTACTTTAAAAAATCCTGTATTTGGAGATAAATTGCATAAAGATATAGGGGGAAGTGGGGTACATTGATACATCATGGAACACATTGATACACCCTCACTACAGCTAACAGGGTCATTACATGAAGTTTCAAAACAACTCCAAAAGGTGATACTATAGTGTACACAACTACATACAGAATGACTTGGCATGATTCAGTAGTTTGATTAAATGGGACGGATGATTTATTGTTTTTGTAGGTCAAAAGTAAATTTGAGCAGTACAATTGCAATGGTATTATACAACTGTTCCAGTATTTTTAACTGAAAATAATACTCTCCCTGGCAAGCAAAACAACTCTTTATCAGTTCCTCATTCTTTATTGTTAGGTAAATTATGAAGAGTTGGATTTGAGACTCATTTTATTCAAAATGGCTGTATGGGGCACATTGATACACTCTATGTCGGGGCACATTGATACAATAGTCTAAGAGCTAGCAACGTTTTCGTCACCTGATTTTATCAAGGCTAATTTTTTAATATGTTTTTCCCTTTTATGGTAGAATACGTTTGTAAGCGGTCTGGCAGTCGGGAGAAGTTGCGTTTACTTGTGGCAGAAGGGGTTATGCAGGTCAAAAAGCTTCAAAATCACGTCCTTTTATCAAGGCTCATTTTTTATATGTTTTTCCCTTTTATGGTAGAATACGTTTGCAAGCGGTCTGGCAGTCGAGAGAAGTTGCATTTACCTGTTGCAAAAGGGGTTTTGCAGGTCAAAAAGCTTCAAAATCACGTCATTTTATCAAGGCTCATTTTTATATGTTTTTCGCTGTTATGGTGTTGTACATTTGCGGGCTGTCTCGCAGTCGGCAGACGTTGAGTTTATACGTAGTAGAAGGGGTTATGCAGGTCAAAAAACTTTAATTACGCCATTTTAGCAGATTTTTGTTTGTAAAATTGGTTTATACTAATTATTTGTGATATTAATCCATTATTGCTAGACGGTATCAATGTCACTAAGACTCTGCCAGATCAATATTTATAGATAACATAATACTCATTAGATAGCAGATAACCTATAACTAATTTGCCAGACACAAATTCGGTTCCAAAGTTAATGCCAGACGGCTTTAAGCAGTCTAGCATTAACTTTGCAACCGAATTTGCGACTGGCAAATTAATTATAGGTTGACTGCTATCCAAAGAGTAATATCTTGAAATTTTTAAGCTTGATAAAATGACGTAAAGAGGTCTTATAATTTTTTGAATTATAAACCATTTTAGGAACAGGCACTTTCGTTGTCATATTTAAATATGGCCACGAAAGTGCCTGTTCCAAGAGTGGTTTATAATTCAAAAAATTTTAAGACCTCTTTACGTCATTCTATCAAGCTTAAAAATTACAAGATATTACTCTTTGGATAGCAGAAAACCTATAATTAATTTGCCAGACACAAATTCGGTTGGAAATTTAATACCAGACGTCTTTAAATATGGCAACGAAAGTGCCTGTTCCAAGAGTGGTTTATAATCTGAAAATTATAAGACCTCTTTACGTCATTTTATCAAGCTTAAAAATTACAAGATATTACTCTTTGGATAGCAGTCAACCTATAATTAATTTGCTAGATTATAATTAATTTTCAGATTATAAACCATTCTTGGAACAGGCAATTTCCTTGCCATATTGAAAGCCGTCTGGCATTAACTTTGCAACCGAATTTGTGTCTGGCAAATTAATTATAGGTTGTCTTCTCCCCAAAGAGTAATATTTTGCCATTTTTAAGCTTGATAAAATTACGTAAAGAGATCTTATAATTTCTAAATTATAAATCACTGTTGGAACAGGCACTTTCGTTGCCATATTTAATGCCGTCTGACATTAACTTTGGAACCGAATTTGTGTCTGGCAAATTAATTATAGGTTGTCTGCTATCCAAAGAGTAATATCTTCTAATTTTTAAGCTTGATAAAATGACGTAAAGATGTCTTATAATTTTTAAATTATAAACCACTTTAGGAACAGGCACTTTCGTTGCCATATTTAAAGCCGTCTGGCATTAACTTTGGAACCGAATTTGTGTCTGGCCAATGAGTTAGAGGTTGTCTGCTATCCAATGAGTAATATGTTATCTATAAATATTGATTTGACAGAGTCTTAGTGACATTGATACCGTCTAGCAATAATGGATTAATATCACAAATAATTAGTATAAACCAATTTTACAAACAAAAATCTGCTAAAATGGCGTAATTAATGTTTTTTGACCTCCATAACCCCTTCTGCCACATATAAACGCAACGTCTGCCGACTGCCAGACAGCCCGCAAACGTACAACACCATAATAGGGAAAAGCATATAAAAAATGAGCCTTGATAAAATGACGTGATTTTAAAGCTTTTTGACCTGCATAACCCCTTCTGCCACAGATAAATGCAACTTCTCCCGACTGCCACACCACTTGCAAAAGTATTCTACCATAAAAGGGAAAAACATATTAAAAAATGAGCCTTGATAAAATGACGTGATTTTGAAGCTTTTTGACCTGCATAACCCCTTCTGCCACAGGTAAACGCAACGTCTCCCAACCGCCAGACCTCTTGCAAGCGTATTCTACCATAAAAGGGAAAAACATATGAAAAAATGAGCCTTGATAAAATGACTTGATTTTGAAGCTTTTTGACCTGCATAACCCCTTCTGTCACAGGTAAACGCAACGTCTCCCGACAGCCAGACAGCTAACAAACGTATTCTACCATAAAAGGGAAAAACATATTAAAAAATGAGCCTTGATAAAATGACGTGATTTTTGACGTTGCTAGCTCTTAGACTACAAGCTAAATCCTTTTTTAGTTCATTTTTTCATCACCTTTTAATATTTTTTTATCATACACTTTTCAATCCAACCATTTTTCACCAAAAATTTCTAATATTCATTTTTATTGAAGTGAAATAGCTCTAATTTTTTTTTATATTAGAACATTTTATAGTATTTTTGCAAAAAAAAAAAAAAAAAAAAAAAAAAAAAAAAAAAAAAGGAACGAACTTACCCAAAAGCTAGTACTAGTAGAACTAATAAAAGAAAAGGATAGCAGTCTGTCAAATCTCGAATTTATATCGATTCTCCAGAGAAAAAAGCATTTTCGACATGAGAAATACTAAGCAAGAGAAACAAACTGCAGAACAGAAAAGGATAATTATATTATAAACAGAATTTTTACTATAATTATCCTTTATTTTCTGTTTATAAACCTAATTATAAACAAAAAACCTGGTAATTTTTTCATTTTTCCTAAGAAAGAAGATAATGCTGGGGTTGAAGTGCTAGATATGACAAAGTTACCACAGCCAACAATCAGACAAGGAACAGCCAGAACATCAGGTCATTATAGATTTAATTTTGATTGCTTTAATATTACTTAAAAATAAATTGTGGGTGATTTGAATTTCTATAAAAATATAAAATGGTTTGCTAACTCATTTTCTATGAAAAATATGCATTGGTGTAATTTTGTCGCCATTTTTCTTAAACGTATCAAACTGTCCCATGAAGTGTATCAATCTGCCCCGGGGATAGGGCACATTGATACAAATGACTTTTTTTCAATTTTTTTAAATTAAATGCAAAAATACTGTATAAAACAATGATTGTACATTTTTATAACATACTACACAAGTTTTTCTGCCACCACATGGAAAAAAAACTTGAATTTTCTACTTTCTGCATACCAAAAAAAAAAAAAAAAAATTCTTAGAAAAAAAAAACTGTATCAATGTGCCCCAGTCCCCCTTACATCTATATTACATCTCTAAGAAATTTTATATTTCAAATATGACTTAATATATTACTATTTGTATAAATTTTATTAAAAATTATATTTTTTAACTTCTGAAGAAATTTTTATCTATCTCCTTTTTTAACTTTGGAAAAAACAAATTTAACCTTATTTTCTCCTAGCTATTTTCATTTTAATAAATTGTAAGCATTCTTTTCAAAAGTGAAACAGTCAGAAAATTCAATTTGATACAACCAATGACGTCGCAAATAGAAATTGTTTTCATGTTAGTGTGGTTGCATTTATATAAAGAAGAAATATATATATATATATATATATATATATATATATATATATATATATATATATATATATTACACTTAACTTTTAATTATGTTCAATTTATTTGGGTGAAGCGGTCTCCAAGTTACTTTATCTTAACTTAGTGCTCTGAAGCTATATTGTAAACAATTGTTTCAACTCATTTTTATTAAATCTGAAAATATTACTTCCTTGTACATTAAATGCTATAAGATAATATTTCATTGTTTTCTATTTCTGTTTCATCATTTATCTCCCCAAATCTTGCAGTTACAAGAAATTTCTATTATTTTCTCAGAAGAAAACTATTTATTATTTCTCTTTTTTATTTTTCGTTTAATGGAATTAATATACGTATTGTTTTATTTCTAATTTGTCTCGTGTATTTTATATTCGAAATTTATTTCAATAGCAGACAAGCCTATACAGATATAGTCCTTTAGTAGAGGGGAAAAAAATGTCAGTAATACGCAGCCCAGTGATAGTAATGTGAATACCTTGAGATTTTAGTCGTTTAGTTAAATATCTAGACAAATACATAAGGAATTATTCTGGAAATCCAGGTGTTTAAGCATAGATTAAGACAGGTTATATATTTTTCAAAGATTTATTCCCAAAACTCCACAGGGTATGTTAACAAATTGAAAAATAATTAATATCTTTTGGATAACCCTGTCAAAACTAATGCAGTAAAAGCGTTCGAGCTGCAGATTATGATTAAAGTGTTTATTGTATTAAACTGTACTCATTTTTATGAGGCTAGCATGTATACTTGTAGAGAAATTAAGGTTTTCATAAAAACAGTCCCAAGTTTTGCCCAGTTTTTGTTTAAAACTTGCCGAATTTTTAGCTTTCGATAGAATAAGCTCAAAATTCATTGTTTGGAAAAGGAAGGGGAAAGATGAGGAAATATATTGCTTTATTGCATTAATTAATGGATATATGGATACAGTCCCTCATCCTTTGGCTTCATTTTGGGAACAATGGATTTTGTACTTATTCTATCGATGGTGATTTTCAGAATTTTAAAGGTATGTTTTTGAGACTTATACAAAAGTTGCTCTATGAATTTAACTAACACATTATGCAAAATGTATTTTGATTACTTTCATAATGCGCAATGAAAAAGTATTTAGTAAACTTGCTCATTACTCATACATTTTTTATTATTTTTAAATTCTGATTATAGGTTATTGTGTACAATGTTGTTTGTCAAGTTTTCTGAAAAAAAAAATTCCTTTTTTTATTTTGAAAATTCGGCAAATTATAAGCAAAAAACTTGGAAAATTTTGTTCTGTTTTTATAAAAAATCTTAATTTCTCTACGAGTATACATGCTATCCTCATAAAAATGAACACAGTTTATATGAACACATTTAATCATATAATGGACACATTTAATCATAATCTACAGTTTGAGCGCTTTTGCTGCATTAGTTTTGACAGGGTTATCCAAAAGATATCGATTATTTTTCAATTTATTGACGGTCCTCTATTGGGTTTTGGGAATAAATCTTTGAAAAAATATATAACTTGTACTAATCTGCTTACACATCTGAATTTTCAGAATAATTCCTCATGTATTTGGCTAGATATCTAACGAAATGATTAAAATCTCAAGGTGGATACATTAATATGACTGGACTGTGTATAAGCATTCAGTTAACACCTTCGAGACCATTGGTACATTTACGCATCTTCAAACGATGCTTAAAGCATTTGTTACTGACACCACTAAAAAAAGTAAAATTTACCTTATTTAATTAAAATATTTTTTTGATCAAAAAGTGGTTTCAACTGAATAAAATTCATGCAAAAGATACTTTTTCCAAACGGCTTAATATAAACTGAAGAATAAACATTTCTGTAAAAAATGTTTTTGTTCTTTTATCTTCAAAAAATAATTTGATTGATTGTTCCTTAGTATTTAAACTTGTCTAATATGTATGTTTTCAATAAAATGCGTTTATATTGATACGTTTTTATAAAATGATTTTATTGACAGTTTTGAAGGATTTAAATTTACCGGGTGTCCCAAAAATGACTGATGGATTTTAAAATTCAATAACTTGCTAACGGTGACAGCTATTTAAAAAAAAATTGCAGGAGGGTTATGTATAATGTCAGGAGTTTTTTTACCGTAACTTTTGATTTTAGTTCGAATTTCAAACAATAGATGGCGCTGACGGCAGTTGAAGCCCAGGTCGACGCCGAAACTCACCTCACTCAGCACTGATAATCTGGCCTTTAATCACCGTCTGCGCCATCTATTGTTTGAAATTCGAACTAAAATAAACAATTACAGTAAAAAGACTCCTGACATTATACATAACCCTCCTGCAAATTTTTTTTTTAAATAGCTGTCACCGTGTGCAAGTTATTGAATTTTAAAATTCATCAGTCATTTTTGGGACACCCGGTATATATCTTATATCTATAAAACTAGGGGGTTCTGCCATCTGCATCCTTCGTAGGCCGACCCTGGATTTTTTTTTTTTATGTCTAAACGTATAGATTGCCTTCTCTATATCTTTCTGCTTGTTTTTTGTCTGTCTCCTGTCTGCCTGTTATTTATCTGCCCGCTGTCTGTCTATTGTTTATATGTCTGCTGCTTGCTTTCTGTCTTTCCGCAGTCTTGCATGCTTTATCTGTCGGCTGTCTGTCTGCTCTCTGTCCGTCTCTGTTTGTCACTTTGTCTGTCAAAATTGGACTTCAAATCTTCATTTGGAATCGAATGATATTTTCCATTTTATGGCAAATGATCAAAAACACCACTCAATTACATAGTTTGGAACATTTGACAATTTCACGCGTTTCTCAATAAAAATTAATTCAGAAATGTGTTAGAAAGTAGCTCCTTTAGTTTTGAGAACAGCCTTAACAATAAAAAACTGAGAGAACTTTGAACATTAGTTTGAGACAACGTAATGCCTCTTGGTTAAAATTTGAAATGTATTTAAAATAAGTTTACACTAAACTTGTGAACTACGTGGCCAACATGTTTTTTTATTCCACTTTTACATTTATAATAAATAATTAATTATTGAATTTTAAAATTTATAATATAATAAACAACACAGAACTAAATTGGTCATTTTCACGGAAAGATACCTTTTCCAGTCCCAAATGGATATTGGCGCAACATGTCCCTTTAGGGACTTTGCGCTACTAAACCCCATTCAACCAACCAACCCAAACGAATGAATATTAGGAAATATTAAAAAATCCTTAATAAGTATATTTTTATGTATATAAAAGTTTTAGCCAGAAACTCTTTTTTGTCATCTAAGTCCGAGTCCAACACTGAACGCACGCTTTAAAAAAATTGTTAGTAAAATTTTAAAAATGTTTCAAGATTAATTTCGTCATTTAAAAATCTCTTCTTAAATAGAAATAAATATTAATCCTAATTGCTTCCTCGTGATGACATTTAGTGATTTTCATGTTCCTGAAAATCTGTTTAAAATATAAAATTTGTTACTTATACTTAACCATTGGTCGTAAAGTTAAAATTCTTATGGCAGGGAAAAACAAGAGCAATTGCAATTATGACAGAGAGACATAAGGAACTACAATTATGGCATAAGGACATAAAAAACTACAGTTATGGCAGAAAGACACGAGAACTACAATTATGGCAGAAACACAAAACTAACACAATTGTTTAAAAGAGACATAAGCAACTACAATTATGACATAAAGACATGATCAATTACGATTATGGCAGAAAGACACGAGGAACTACAATTATGGCAGAAAGACACGAGGAACTACAATTATGGCAGAAACACAGAATTAACACATTTTTTTTTTTTTTTCAGAGACAAAAGCAGCTGCAATTGTGGCATAGACTCATGAATTAGACTCATGGCATAGATTCATGCTGGCAATTATGGCAGAAATATAAAATTAACACAATTTTTTCAAAGAGACATAAGCAACTACAACTATGGCATTAACTCATGAACAACTACAATTATGGCAGAAATCCATGAGCAACTACAATAAGGGCAGAAAGACACGAGTAATTACAAATGTGGCAGAGAAATATGAACAGCTAACAATAATGACAGAAAGACACAAGTAACTACAGTTACGGCAGAGAGACATAAACAATTAAAGTTATGGCAGGAATCCAACAGCAACTACAATTATGACAGAAAGGCACGCGCAACTACAATTATGGCAGAAAGACTCGCGCAACTATATTTCTGGCAGAAAGACGCGAGAAAGCACAGTTATGGCTGAAAGTCAGATTTCTGCTTCCTAGTAAATCTGGAAAAGGATTTCAAACAGACTGTAAATATGATAGATAAAGGATATTGACGTCTTTATGTTACCAACACTGACAATGCAAAGGTTTCAAATTCAGATAGAATGTATTTTTTGTCAGACTGGTTTTAAAAGATTGTAAGACAATTTACAAAACTTACAAAATAACAAGTTTATATATATATATATGTGTGTGTGTGTGTATGTGTGTGTGTGTGTGTGTGTGACATTTTGAGATTGGGAGCCAGTTGTATTTGCCGCAAGTTTCCCCATTTTATATTACAGGAATCGTGGCGAAATAAAAATTAAGTAAATAAATAAATGTAGAAGGTTCATGAAATGAAACATTTGACAGCTCCAAAAGATTTATTTAAATGCAATCATATACAGAAAGAAAATGTTCTCCCCTTCCGAAGCAACATTCCATTGAAAAAAAAAAAATAAATAAAAATAAAAATAAAAACATTCGTTTTAGCTAAATTGTTCAAACTTGAAACATCGAATAAAAGTCCATCCAATTTTAGGGCTCTCTAGCTTAAGTAAAAAGAAAGCTTCTAGAACTTTCCATAACCTCTAAACACGATTCTTTTATGTAAACAGAAAGTAATATCAAGCATCAAGATTAAAAACGCCAGTCTCGATTTTTTTTTTCAAAGGATAATTTTATTTTAATAGACTATGATTTAACTAATTTGTAATCGAAAGTACTCTACAGACGATAATTTAACACAAAAAAAGAAAAGAAATGAATTTATTGATGCGCAATAAATATAAAACGCGAAGAAGAAAAAAAATAAAAAGAATGATATTTTAACAAATATGCTTTTGGTATAAATTTAATAAGACTTTCTTAAAAAAAGGGTGTTAAAAACAGGGAAAAAATGAATTTTATTAGGAAATTAAAGGAATAAAGTTTAATTAAGAATATTTTTAATTTAGAGCCATTTTTTAAAATTACGCATATTGGAATAAATGTTTTTTAAGGCGAATTAAGAATTTATATAATTTCTATAAAGATTAATAGATTAGATCTAATAACAGGATGTTAATTTAATAAGTTGCAATAAATACGGAATATTGTTAAAAGAAAATTAACTTAGTATAAGGTTAATTTTGGCGAAAAAAATTAAATTGTGTAATATCTATATACATATATAATATTTACAATTAATTTGAATATAAATAAAATTTTTATTTTGAGCATGAGTGCCTTCCTCCCCCCCTTTCCTTTTCCCGAACCGGAAGACTTGTTTAAAAATCTACCATAATTCCATCTCAATTCCTGACTTCGGCATTGAATACATCTCATCTCTAGTACACACAAAAGACTTTGCAGGAATCCTTTTACTAGCGATAAATACATTTAGGTGACTTTTTTGATTCTGACTAAGCGAAAAGCAACAATTAATATTCTTTTAAATTATTATAGTACAACTATGGCGGAAATATACGAGGTATGTTTTCCAATAATTCTGAAAAAAAGGGCTCTAAACCGAAAACCAGGATAGATGAAATATATACCACGGTTTCTTTATGTTATAACACTAACCATGTAAAGTTTCAGAATTACATAGAATAATCCCCTTTATACCCCAACAATGAAAAATTCAATTTCTTTTCAAACTGATATTCAATGCTGCTATCAGATTCACCAACGTTTCGAGAAACTTTCGAGCTAACATTTGATTTTCTCCAACTTTTCGCGAAATATTCTCTCAACACCCAGTGTGATAGCAAACAACAATATCCCCCCAACTATTTTTCCTAGTTCTAAAAAAGTCTACTCTAGCCGCGACTTTTTTCTTTAACTTTCAACATTTTAAGTTAAAGTGGTGAAAGTTAAAGAAAAAAGTTTTAAAATTTTAACCAATCACAGATAAGCGATTGATACGAATTGTTGATAAATATTAACGGTTGGTATCAACAAAAAACTTAGAGATTTTTTTCCAGACTTTATTTTCTTTGGAACTAGCTGTACAGGTTTTTCTCCGACTTTAACAGCAACCTTTTTCTCTCTTTGAATGGGAAAAAGTTGGAGTGAAAATCGGCGAAAAAATGTGTTGCTCGGAAAGTTTGTGAATCTGATAGCAGCTTAAAGGAATGCAAAACACTTTTAAAATCTTGTACTACATTCTTGTTTATAAAATAACAAGTTTTTCCCCCTTTTTCCATTTATGAATATACAAAATTCTCTGCATATAAATCTGTCTCGAGGCCTGTCTCATCTTTCATGTGCATCGCAAGAATATTAAAACCAGCAACTAACCCTTATCGGACCCAGAATCGAATTTTGGAGTAAAGTAGCTTAACCGGTTCGATGTAGCACTCTGCTGCCAATATTACCATTCATCAAGAATTTTCCTGAATTTGTATTTCGATTCAAACTGCATTTTTTCCGATTTATTTTTAAATTCATTTTTGCTCTTAAACGCACCAAATTGGCAAATTGTCTTATTTAGAAAGTACACAGGATGCCGTGATTGACGATTCTTTGATAAATGCAGAAAATATTGCAAAAAAAAAAAAAAAAAAAAAAAAGCAATCAAAAACGGCATTTCGAACTGATTTTTCCAAAGCGGGAGACCTGGGAACAAAAAAGAGGGTCATGCTGAGAAGATAATTGTTTATAAATCAAATTCTAAGGAATTGAGCGTAAAATGACATCACACGGCACCTTATACGTCTCTTCAAAAATCTCCTTAGCAAGTTTCATGTTTCTACTTTAAAAAATGCGTCTGAAATTATATCAGAAAATTCGAGTTGTTGAAGGAGCAAAAGCATTTTTTCGAATACACCCTTAACCATTTAATTGATTTGTCCGTACGTCGTGCGGACAAGAAGAGTTTGCTTGATCTCTTAGTCTTTTGACTTAGACTTAGCCTTTTTGACACCACTAAATTTTTTAAATACAATTTCACACTGTTTAATGGAAGAAATGTTTAGATTAATTATTACGAATATTTTATCTTAAAAAAGGAGTTATTTATCCCATATTTTCACTTTATTGTGCATAAAAAAGGGAGTCAGTTAAGTGATTAGTTTAAACTCAATCCCTTGTACGAAACATGCAACGTCTAGTACTCCTGTAAATCCACTTTTGTAACAATAAAAATATTAAGGTGGAGAAAACAATTTCTGAGATTTCACTTCAATATCTTGCATGTTCTTGATTTCGTATGATTATTTATGTACGCATATGCATACATATGTATTTTTTCGAGATGGATGAAAGTTGCTAAAGCTCTTTTCCGGAGTAATTTATTAAGTTCAGTCCCTTATAGGCGACCAGATACCAAATATTCTTTTAATCCAGGTAGAAAAGACAAAAATCCTTAATTTAAAATGTTAAAATCTAATTCAGAATTATTACTAGGTATTAATACATTGCTCGTAAATTTTCTACGTATCTCAAATAATATACCTATCTTTAAACTGAGTTCATGTTTTTCTAATAGCAAGATTTTCTTTTTCCAATTTGTGGATCGGTAAAATTTTTACTTTGATCCTGAGCCCGAAGACTGCTACAAAAATCAAACCCTTATGGGACACACGGGGTTTGAATGAGCCTGCTCTATCTCATTTACACGCAACTGACAAGGAAGGTCTCCATACAGGCATACTCAGAAAATTCTGAAAAAATTACAGAATGTTTTTCTCATGTGGATAGATATGTTTAAAAATAGTTCAGCTGATACCCGATTGGTATCGGGTATTGATAGTTGGCGACGAAATAAAATTTCAAAAAATGCTTTTTTATGTTAAATGCTTTTTAAGGTAAAAATAAATCCTGTTGAACTTGTTTAAAAAGTTTTTACTTAAATAAATTTAGTATTGTCAGTTTTAGTTTGTTTTAACTATAGTTTTGTGAATAGTTAGAGATAGTGTATTGTGAATAGTTAGTTATAGATTTTATGAATTAAAACAAAATTTAAATTATTTAAAATTGTGACAACTCCCAAATTAAGTCCAATTGAATACCGTCAATTCAATCTTGTTGCTATGGTAACAAAAACTTCTCCGATAATTGAAATGGTTTTACTGCGCAGCATTCTTCATATGGACTTTATTTTGGAATACGCTTAAATACATGAAAATATACTTTTCAATATGAAATTATTTTTAAAATGATAAAATTAAATACTAATCGCAGCAACAAGCAATATATAGATGCAATGCAATATAATACATATTAAACTCTTTCATTGTTTAAGTTTAAATTCATTAATATCATTAATATCAAATGCATTATAAAAATCTATTAATAAACAATTTTCAATTACATTAAAATAAAATCGTTTGTTTTTGGCAAGGAAATGTGCCGCTCGCCAAATCGCGACAGCGTTTTTGTCTTTTCGCGCCAAATATTTTAACGTTTTTTTTTTTTTTTTTTTTTTTTTTTTTTTTTTTTTTTTTTTTACAGACTTTTTACTGCAATTCCACCGTTGAATTCGGCCGATTCTTTGTTGCGAACAGAAGTAGTTTAATTAGTATTTTTTTCTTCAAAATAATCTGAGTATGCTCAGTATGAGACCTTCCTTGTGAGAAAGAAATTTTAACTGCAGTATTTTAATTAAGGATCCACCGAAACAGGTTTTTAAGGCAAACAGCGAAACCGAATTTTCGTGATCTTCCTATTTTCGGACGATATTTTCCAAAATTTTTCTAAAAGTAATTAAATTGCAGATATTAAAGTAATTAATGTATACATAAATATACATAATTATTAATCAATTATACGTAATTATTAAATATGCATAATTATTAATTAATTATGCATGTTTGTTAAATATGTATAGTTATTAACCTGTTATATCTGTAGCTTTTAAAAGGCAGTAAAAAAAAAAAAAAAAAAAAAAAGTTATTTACTTTAAAGCAACGTCAAAGTTTACTTTTATGTGCGTTGCTTGCTTTATAATCTGCATTCATATCTTTAGTCAATCATGACTAACAATTATAAACGACGAAGTTTGTATCGTTAAATAGCCTCATTTATGCCAATTCGGCTTAAAACGTTCAGTAAGGTTGAAAATTTCCGAAGGAAGAAATGAGCTTTTTGGAATACTGATATATTCGGTTCGGCCGAACTTTAAGCCACATTTCTATCGAAAACGAAGTTTAGACGAAACTGAGATTTTGGGCAAAAAACAAAAATGAATTGAAATTTCCAGTCGATCTCTAATTTTAACATTAGCAATTGTAAAAAAGTTTATTCTCGATTATATTTTAAACTCTGTGTTATTATTATTTATCCTACACTTAACTCTTTTATATTTTGGTTTAAAAAACAAAGAAAAAAAAACATTTTACCTTGTTATTTCATAGTAATTTTCCTTTTTATAAAAATAATCAGATTCATTTTTTCTGATATTAAAATAAGATTATATTCTACACTATCAACAAATTTGATTTAATCTATTCGACGCCAACGCTAAAAATGGAATGTATTTTCTTATTTTTACATGGAAGTGGATAAAGAAACCCAACCGAAGACCTAATTTGTTGATTATTTTTATATAGGGCAGAAAATATATTTAACTAATTTCAACTATATCCATTTATATGAAAAAAGGAGTGCCTAAGTTATTCTGGCTACCGCCTGGAATGTAGTTTCATTTTGCAAATAATTATGTTAACATTTCTGATTAAATATAATTTCTCCGTATATACTAATGGAATAATGTGATATTTCCCTGAGTTCCATTTCCTTTTCTTGTTTTTCGATGTTCATCTTTCCATGCTATGCTAGAAAAGATTTTTTTGTTGTAATTTTCTCAGCAGAAAAACCTTTTTATTTTCCTCATTATTTTTACTTTTTTCTATCTTAAAAAAAAAGAAAGTATTCGATTCGTAAAGATTTTCGAATTTCGGTTTTCGACGGGTTTACACATTTTAGGGGTTAGAGATTTAAAAATATATGCTTTTACAAAATGCCTGTCTGTGAGTCTGGCAGTCTGTCTGTCTGCAAGTGGGACATAAATTTTGTGGGCATTCTATCTCAAGAACTGATGCACGGAATTTCAATAACTTTAGATTCAGTTAAATCGTGATATAAACTGGATCTGATTAGTATTTGGTGTATATCGTCCGTTAAGTGGAGTTGCTAAGCCGAAGTTTTCATATCTCAAGAACTTTAGACGGCTTTTCGTAAAACTTCAGATTCCCTTAGTCCTTGATATAATATGGTTCTGATTACGTTTTGGTATAAATCACATAACAAGCGGCGCTGCTAATACGATATTCATGATTATTGCAATAGCAGAAACTAATGCACGAATTTTCATTAAATTACAGATTTAGCTAGTCCCTGATATAAATTAGTATTCTGTAATTTTTGCCGTAAATCTCTTGACAGGTGACGCTGCTAAGCGGCATTATTCATGATTATAGCAATATTCTATCTCTGGATCTAATGCAAGAATTTTCATCAAATTCAGATTCATTTAGTGCCTGGTATAAACGAGTATTCTATAGTTTTTGGAGTAAATCACTCATCAGGTGACGCTGTTATGCAGCATTATTCATGATTATCGCAATAGCTCTATCTCAGGAACTAATGCACAGGATTTTCATCAAACTTCAAATTCAGTTAGTCCCTGATATAATTTAGTATTCTTTAGTTTTAAGAATAAATGGCTCAACAAGTGGCGCTTCTATGCTTTTTTTCTCCCTTTAACTTCTGCGAAAATACTATCTCAAATACTAATGCACAGATTTTCATCAAATTTCAGACTCATCTGTAATTTGAAATAAGTTGTTGCAGATAAAATTTTGGTGTAAATTATCTTACTGATGTCGCTACTGTGTTTCATTTTTCTGGAAGTATTAACATGCGTGTGATAGAAGAAAGTTTTGGGATTGCCACATCCGACTGGTTTTTCTTGGCTCAATAGATTTTTATTTATTATTACATTTTAAATTTTACTTTTGTATTTTATTTTATGATCGTATTACAACAGATATCAAATCTCTATCGATAATATATTTTCCGTATGAAATTAAGTTGTCAATAATCTAGAAAATTTGCGAAAAAACATGTAAGTAAAATATTTTTACTGACTCATTCAGTTCAAGATAATCTAACAAATGCTACTTATATTAATATTGTTTATTGAAATCGAAAGTATTATTTCCCAGTACGGTAATGCAATAGGTTAATACTACTTCATTAGGTTCTATTTCAGGTTCTTGCTTTTCAACATTTATCTTCTACGCAAGAAATTTTTGCGTTCTTTTTCTCTTCGCGGGAAACCTGTTTCTTTCCTTCCCCTCTCTCTATTTAATTCCGATGGATCTATATTTATTATTTTATAAATTTTTATTTTTGTATTTCATTTGGAGAATTTCCTACAGTTAATAACAAAGAAGAAAAAAATCATGCTTCAAGCATAGATAATGAAACATTTTCCAAACATTCAGAATAATAATAATAAAAAAAAAAAAAAAAAAAAAAAAAATAGAAAATAACTTACTTTATTTTTTTATATGTAGAAATAAGAAGTCTGATTGAACTATATGAGAATTATCTGAATTCTTTGAGCAGCCCTGTATATGAGGTATAGATTTGTATCTACAAATTAGATGCAAGCAAAAATTTAATTCGCTTAATACCACAACATACCACAATTAAAAATTTACCTTTAGCGATTTCAATTAATACAGAGTATGGTGCGAAACCTTATTATTATTTTTTTTTCTTGTGGGGAGAGGGGGGTGCACAGCCCAGTATACGAATTTACGCACAAGAAGTAACATGCAAAGAATCAATTACATTTAAAAGCACATAGCGAAATTGAAAACGCACTTAAGGTATCTGAACCCCTTTAAAATGTAATTTTCGATCAAAATATCGATTTTGCATTTTTACAATAATATCAAATTGTTTATCTTCAATTTTGTCTGTTTTTAAAATAGAACCTGAGGTACAGCCATTTAAAATTACATCTATTAGTATTTTGAATTGTGTTTAAAAATTATTTATGATTTTTTTTCTCAAAATGAAGTTTTTTAGATTTTTACTATATGCAAAAAATACGAACACAAAATATTATGCATGAAATTCCTAGAAATTTTCTGTACTTCTTTTACAAATGTCTTTCTGAGGAAATAGATTACACTCATGATAATATATCAAATATTTTTATATTTATTCTGGTATCAATGACAAACTTGAGATAAATTTTGCGAATTTTTCATTGCATCAGTACTTTAATTGCCATATCATCTGACATAGAGATGAGATTATAATGTGAATAGTGTAAGTTCTAGAGTTATTCGGCCTGTAATGCAAATTACAAAATGTCAATACATTGTTTTATTTTTGAGTTATGGCGGAAATGTCAATTTTCGACATAATTTTGATTACTTTTCTCTTTAAAAAAATATTTCTGGGTAATTGCTAAAATTTTTACATTTTTGTGCAAAGTTTTAAAGTAAATGTCATTATAAAAAATGGATACTAAGAGAAGATTTCAAAAACTTCAAAAAATCACTTCCGAAAGTGTGCAAATACCTTAAAGCAATTATTGCTCAAAAACAATACAGTAACCGATTTCTTTTGTGCTTCCCTGTAAATGAACAATAAATACTATGAATGCCCTATTCTACACTGTAAAAAATGGTCGAACGGAAATATACAATAACTTTTTCAGAGTCATCGCAGATTCGGTAAAGCTTCTTTTACCTTTAAAAACATCAGAAAACTATTTGTTTTAGAAATTTAAATAAGAATTTATATATATATATATATATATATATATATATATAACCATTATATAATACTACAATTTAACATCCATAATGAATGTAGAATAACACATAAAATAACAAACTACAACAAGACAGAGGAGTTGGCAAATATTGGAACAGATACGAAGCATTGGAAATATGGTATTTAGCTCGTTGTCAAGGGTAACACCAAATAGTCACATTAATTGCGATTAACTTCTGATTAGAAATCTGGATAAACCTAAAAATGATTTTTAAATTATCCTATTAATCGCCAATGCAAAATGTAATTCAATGAAAAATACTGGACACTTATTAAACCAATAATAATATAATTTGAAAAGGGAAAAAACTTACATGATACAATCGCCAGCATGTGGGAGAAAAAAAAAATAATTCAAATTTGCAATCTCACCTCGCCACAGTTAAGAGATGACAGTTAACAAAATATTGTAAGGAAATTAATGTATATATATATATATATATGCATAAATATTAGCTGCCAAACATTTTTGGAAACGTTTTCAAGAAACATTTATAATGCAACAATCAGTTTTCTCATATCGGAATATCACTTTTCCGGATGCTATCAATGACAGATAAATATTTCTAGGTAACAGATAAATATTTCTATATTTAAACATCTGTAATAGACATACTAACTAACAGCATTAACATTAATATGAAAATAAACATTATTTTGCTACAATTGTATGCATAAATACATTTATGCAACTGAAAATGTTTATTTGAGGATTGATACTCGATTTTCCTGTTACAATTTCTTGGCGTTCGAAGATTGGGGGGGGGGGGGAGTTCAGTTCGGATTAATTTACATATTTCTATCGTAAAAACAATACATCTGTACGTTTTCTATTTTTACAAAATACTAAATAAAATATTTAAAATAAAAAAATTGAGTAGAGTTATTAATTTTGCACAAAATTCCTATAAATTAAAAATGAATTAATTAATTGGTGTTAAAACCTCTTCGATTCCTGGGTACCCATACCAAACCTCTGTTTTTTTTTTTCTTTTTTTTTTTAATAAAAACTAAAATGTCTGATTTTTTTTAAACATTTTTACCTCATTTATCAATAACTGAATGTTTTTGTGCGTTGAAAGCAAACGAATAAAACCGAATGAAAAGCAAACGAACCTGCATCTAAGCTGAATCTCTCGTAAAATAAAGGTTATTCTCATTTGCATCTGCAAAATACTGAAAAAAGGCCAAAATACAGCGTGATCAAAAGAAAGTGATAAATCTTTATAAGTATTTAACTTAAATCTCCTTTTTTTTTTTTTTTTTTTTTTTTTTAAGTATTTGGAAAATAGTTTTTGTCCTCGGTAGAGAACTGGAGAATCTGAAGTATATCTGAATTTTTTCACTGGTTGAATTCCGCAACTTATTTTATTGTATTCGTTTTCTGATTCGTCCAGTTTAATGTCCAAAACTGTAATCTTCTGTTTTTTATTTTATTTGTTTTCTGATTGGTCTATGCTCAATGTCTAGAAATGGAATGCTTTTGTTGCCATGAGAACATAAAAAGTTTTAAAAATTACAAAAAAAAAAAAAAAAAAAAAAAAAAAAATTAATAACTCAAAAACAAATTTAGATACAGGTTTCAAACAAGTTGCATTTGAAAGTAAAATTTTATATTTATATGACAGTGTAAAAATTGAAAATGTGCGATTTTAAGAAGTTTATAAATTTACAGTACCGAAAATTTTTAAGCTGAAATTTCATTTAATATTTGTTTATTATTTCTTGTTTCAAGCTCTTAAATTTGTAATTGCGTTAATTTAGGTTAATGACTATTAAATTGATGTTTTAAAGGGTTTTATAGTTTAAAATCCATACTTTTGAACCTAAATTATTTAAGTGCCAAAAGGTTGAGAAAAGATACTTTTTATGTCATTTATAATGCCATTTTGTTCAAAAAAAAAAAAAAAAAAAAAAAAAAAAAAAAAAAAAAAAAAACAATGAATAAGTAGTTGTTGACGTGTGCCCGAAGGTCAAGATGGGTAACTGAGCTTCCATTTAGACAGCATCCAGAAAGTTGGAAGTCAGACTTCTATAGAAGAAGATGTTCGATAAAGCTGTCAATAGATGGCAGCACCAAACAACGCCACATCCTCAATTTCGATATGTGGCGGAAGGAGAGGGAAAGGTTTCTCCAGAGACCGATACTAATGGTAACTGCTAAGACAGACCACAGGACTTTCAGAACTACTTTAATGAGCGGGCGCATACACTACATACACTCAGTTTGATTTCTGGTGATGTCGAGCATCGAAACCGAAACCTTTCCCTCCGGAGCATGGTGCTATGACCACTAGGTAACCACGATCCGGACGGATGACTTGAATTATTATATCAGTTTCGTAACTGAAAAGGTTAAATTATGCATAAAATTCCTATAAAAATTTTTATTAATTGCAATTGGTAAAATCCTTCTAACATTTATTAAATGATTGTGTAAACCTTCTAATGCAGTTTCAAAAATCACGCAGAAAGGCTTTATCAAATGAAATGTTCACGAATTCATAATTTGCCACATAAAGGTTTAAGGGTGTCCGGGACATATTTTAAAGTAAATTTTATTTAATGAGTTAAAAGTTTTGAATTTTTTTGTTGTTATAAACCATATTATTCGTAAACAAAACCACATGATAAAATTTCTCATATTTTTTTTAAAGAATTTAAAATTTAAAATTTATTAAAGAAGTGGGTTAAATTAAAATCGTTATAACCCGAAATATTATTTGTAGAATTTTATTTTATTTTTATTTAAATAAAGAGAAATGTTTATTTTGTTTCAGTATTAAAAAAAATATTTAGATAAAAATTTAAATATTTAAAAAAATAAATAAAAAAAAGATCTTTTTTTTTAAATTATGTTTTCGGAACTAAATATTTTTTTTTTAATTCGTTGAATTAAAGTTAAAATAAAACAATTGAAAAAAACATGTTCTAAGTTTGAACCATTTATTTTTAACGGTTCTTGACTTATAACAATTTAATTACGAGAAAGGATGATAAAACGCATTATGAAAAAAAAAAAAAACCTCTATTTCAGAAGAAATCGTTTCCAAGTAAACCAGTGCTTGAAAGCTAGATTTTGAAAACAAACCACATGAAAAAAATCATTTTTTCTGTTCTAATTAAGATTAAAAACAAGATTTACACGTCAATTTAAGCAGGAAAAACAACAACAAAATTTTTTTAGGGAATTTATGCAACATTTTTTTTAAGGTAAATTTGAAGAATTTTTTGTCCCGGATTCCCTTAACCAAATTAAAAATATTTTTAAATTGAATTTTAAAACAAAATATTTAAAGCTTTAATAAAACTTTAGACGCCTGGAAAGTTTCCCCAAACAGATTTTTTAGAAAAGTAATTTCGGATAGTTTATAACTGAATTTTAAAACAATACATTTAAAGCCTTTATAAAAATTTAAAACAGCTGGAACTTTTCCGAAAACAAGTTTTTTAGAAAAGTAATTTCGTATAGTTTATAATTGAATTTTAAAATAAAATATTTAAAGCTTTAATAAAAGTTTAAAACAGCTGTAACGTTTCCCAACACAGATTTTTTAGAAGGGCAATTTTGTATAGTTTGTAACTTTGTAATAGAAAATTGACAATATTTGTGAAAAGTGTGTATCTTTACGTTTATTGTAGCTGTGAAAAAAAAAAGTACATTTTAGTGA
Organism: Maratus speculifer; assembly: GCA_964019185.1. Taxonomy (NCBI): domain Eukaryota; kingdom Metazoa; phylum Arthropoda; class Arachnida; order Araneae; family Salticidae; genus Maratus; species Maratus speculifer. The sequence goes on along the minus strand of OZ025295.1, from coordinate 177,365,873 downwards.
ATAGTATTTTTTTTACTTTACGCCAGTGTTGACTGGCGAAATTTTTGTTTACAAAAACAGTGTCTTTAGAGCTATGATTCTTTTTTGTGTTGGGTTAAAACACTTTGCTAGCAGTTTCTTTGGCACTGATATGAACAACGATTCATTCAGACACTGTCTGGATTAAGGATAAGGTATTTAGGGCTCATTATAGTAACAGGTCTATGACCAAGATCACAGACGCTGCGAAATATTTTCCGTTCTGCTAACTTTAAATTTATGTGTTTCTTTTATAGGCATTGAGAGACAATTCAGAAACCTCATAAGAATTTTTTCACATCTGTTTTTTACGCGCTTATATAAATGCGTAGCACCTATAGTCATCTTTCTGTCCGCCTGTCTGTCAGTATGTAACATAGGAAAATCTATCCAACCAAATCGTTTGAAATTCGAAATATATAATTTTGTCCTGTTATTTCAAATTTTATAAAAGTCAGATGTATAGTTTAAGTACAGAGACAATCAAAAGCATTTTGTTACATGACGATCAATAGGAAAAATTGTTTAGAGTACATTTTAACGATGTTATACTCTTTGAACATAATAGAATTGATATGCATCTATGAAGTGTATACTAAAATATACATTCTGCACAATCTGTGGGGCAAAGGATATTTGTTATTAATTTACAGGGACACACAAAAGCATTCCATTTAACAATGCCATAGGGGGATCACAGTTTGGGGCGAGTTTTAATAATTTTAAATTATTTCACATTTTATGAAATTGATAAACATTGCTGAGGTTTACTACACGTTACTTCCTGTATAAAAGAAAGCAGATAGTATTTACAGGACCCACAAAAGATTTAGCCCACTATATTATATCCGATGTACAATATACTATTACACCAACTTCTAAATATTTGTAAAACCTCGTTATAGTACGAACGAGCTTCATTTGCTACGTTTGACATTACTACGTTTGAGTTGTTTTTATGCAGATCAATACACAGGTATGTTGAACTAGAAAGAATATAGGGACTACATATGAGGAGAGGACCCCAGAAGCAAAGGAAATACAAATGACAAAATTTTGATTTGGAGTAAAAAGAGTTCAAAGCTGAACATCAATAGTAACTGACTGAAATAAAATACGGAACTGTTGCTTATTTCATACGGTCTTTTAAATTCCATTTCAATATCTGTGAAAGGAAATTGTAGTACAATTATTTAAAATTAAAGTACAGATTAAAGAAGTTAAATAGTTTAAAGAGTTTAAGTAACTGACCTCTAGAACTCAGCACATAATTAAACATTAATCACATTTCCTTGCCTCAATAGCTTGTAATTATTTGTACTTGATTGTATGTGCACAGCTTTTTAAATTTTGTCACTTATACACTTTGGCTTCTGGAATCCTCATATGTAGTCCTGGCTAGAAAGATAAGATTCTTTGGTTGTTTTTTAAACATGTACTTTCGCCTAGTTTTGTTCATTTTAAGATGATTTTAATAATTGGATAGCATTTTTGAGTTTATGTAATGAATGACGATGATTTGGCTGAATGGTAATGCACTGTCTTTCGCAGTACACCCTCCCCCCCCCGAATACTAGGTCTGGTGCCAACAGAAACAAAGGGGTAAAAGGGGCTGGAAATAATAACAGAAAATACAAAAATCAAATAAAACATAGATGCCAATTTTTACGCATTTTTGCTACCACTAAAATTGCACAGAGATTTTCTATTTGTTTAATCATAAGACTTTGAGGGTTAAATAAGACAATATTCGCTATAAAATTTTTGTGGTAGGATAAATGCGTAAAAGTTGGCAGCTACGAATAAAGGGATAGAAAATTGTTAAAGCAAAAAAAAAAAAAAAAAAAAAAAAAAAAAAAATCAGAATTTTGTTACCAGAGGGCGATTTTAGATTAATACATTTAATATTGAGATAGTTTAGAAATTTTAGTTATTAACTTAACCTGATCCTAAAGACAGCATTTTTCGAAATGCATTGTGGTCAGTTCTGAAACATGCTATCTTACAATACCAGATGATATCTGAAAATGATGACCGTCATGCAGAACATGTTTGATTGTAAAAAAAAATTGTAAAACTGTCGTAAATGTATGCTAAATCTGTAATTCGTTTAAAAAAAAAAAAAAAAAAAAAAAGCTTCTTATTTATTTTTGCTCAAACAAATTCCCTTATCCTCCACAAAATTTCACATCATCATTCTGAACAATAGTTTCGTCTGTAGACAACTTTATTGTCGTTTAATTGTGGACAGCCTGTAAATGAAATTTCTAAGTTATCGTAATGATAAGTGTGCAATTTATTAAAAATCGCTCGCTAATGGCAAAATTTTGAACTTTTTTTTTTCGTAAACAAATTTATATTTCTTTATTATGTCTTTCACAACATTTCACAACTTTATGAACAATAGTTTCGACTGTAAACAACTTTAAATTAGGTTCATTTAATTATAGACATCCTGTATTATTGACATCTAAGTAATCTTTAGCCTTTTTTATCTTTCTCCGTAGACCACTGTGTATATTCCTATTTTAACTTTAAAAATGTACATATGTCTTAATACATATTTATATATTGGGTATGGCACTCTCTACCAGAATAATGGAATAATCGCTATTAGTAACTGTACTCAACTTTACTTAAGGCTGTTCTCAACTACTCTGCTCAACAAGCGCAAAACTTTTGACACATTTATAAATGCAATTTCTAATAGAAAGGCATAAAATTCGTAGGCCTGACTGTGGAAACGATTTGGAATCGAATTGAGTTTTCGATTTTTTGATCAATAAATTACTTATTGAGTTATAAGCTATTATGATCAAATGCGTTTTCATCCCTGTTTGAATGGTTATTCTTCTTTCACGCAGAAATTCGGTTTAAAACGCCCACTATTACCTTATCTTATTCAAAATCTCTTGCGTTTGTAAGGGGAAAAAAAGCGGGGGGAGGGGGGGGAGGAGTGCGATTAGATAGTTTCTGAACAACAACGCCTGCTAGTTTCATGCATTTCGGAACAAAAATAATTTAAAACTTATGTCATAATATTTCCCTTTTTGATTTCAGAACATCTTTAAATCCCCTTCCCTGCCAGAGGCTTGTGCCCCACTTTCGGAATCATAGATTTAGAACAATCAAATCCTTATACCTTCTATTTCGACGTATCTGTATAAGAATATATAATATACATGACTAAAAATTATACGATTCAAATTTTGGTTCGAAATGCAATGCTTTAATTTTGAAACAGCTTTAACTAAAATTATTCAAAATTTTCATAAAATAACGAATGTATTTCATCAATCTGCGGAGAACTGCTTGGAGAGGCTGTTTTATTTTTCGGCTTTTGCATTCTGATATGGCAATTGCATTAATGATTTTGCTGTGGAAGTACAATGACTGTGTTGAAAAAACGTCAAGATTCGTATCTTATTTTCCGTTCCACCCAAGTAAATTAACTCTCGCAGATTCATTGCTAAGCAATTAATTACTCTTGTGGCATACGTGTCAAGTGCAGTAAGACATTGAATTTAGAAATTAGTCTCTGACCTCTTTCTGCTCGAGCAATGCCAGTTGCACGTAGATATAAAAACTTGAATGAAATTTCAATCAAATTTACAATACTGAAATTTATAATTAACATTTATATTACTTCTGTTGTCAACTTATCCCAACTAATATGTATCGTAAACTGTTAAGCATTTCTGTAAAAACACAGGAAAATAAAAGCGAAACCCACGTGTCAAATCTTGCGTTCGTACTACACTGTTAAAAATGAAGTTCGGGGTTTCACAAAGGAGATGGTGAAAAGTAGCTAAAATTTAGCTGCAACAAAGATAGTGGTGATAAGTTTCGCCAGTTTATTACTTTCACAAATACCATTATGTTAGTGAAACGTTGGACCATGATTCGGGATTTTTATATATTCAATTTTCTGGTGAAAGGTTGACCCATGATTCAGGATTTTTTTAATCCATTTTTCTGGTGAAAGGTTGAACCATGAATTGGGGTTTTATTAAGTCCAATTTTCTGGTGAAAGGTTGAACCATGATTCAGCGGGTTTTTTTTAATCCGTTTTTCTGGTGAAAGGTTGAACCATGATTCAGGGGTTTTTTAATCCATTTTCTGGTGAAAGGTTGAACCATGAATCGGGGTTTTATTAAATCCAATTTTCTGGTTAAAGGTTGAACCAGGATTCAGTATTTTTTCTAATAGAATTTTCTGGTGAAAGGTCAAATCATTGTTCAATATTTTGTCTATTCCAATTTTCTGGTAAAAGGTTTAACCGCGATTCAGAGTTTTTTCTAATCCAATTATGTAGTGAAATATTGAAGTGTAATTCAGGTTTTCCTTTCAATTAACTTTATGAAGAAAGATCACACGAGATTGTAGTTCCACCCCCTCACTTTGGAATGTAATGTTTAACAAAAATTTTGGATTTCAATTTATCATTTTATGATATAATAAAAATCAAATTTTCAGATTATGCGAATCTTGCAGTAGAAAAGCATAATTTTTTGATTAACATTAAACAGAAAATTATTTAAACTTTAAATATCGATTCTATTGTCTTTAAAATATATTTAAAGAAAAATTGTAAACCAGTTTGTCATAATTTCATAAAATAATTGATTTTTTTCACAAATATTGCCATTATGTCTTTATACATTTTGGAATATTTATCCGCACTCATCTTATAATCAATTTTGTGTTAGCTTATTCACAAACCATTCATATGAAAATAATTTATAACTTTCTTAGATTTAAATAAATATCCTGCTTCTATTCAATTTTAAAATCTAGGAAATAAAAAATATTTTTCCGAAACATTATTTTAAACAAAGCTGAATGAATTTCTTTAAACAATATTAATTTTTGTACAAGTCTGAGAAAAGTTTTTTCTATAATGCACTCAGCTGCTACTCTTATGATCTGTAGAATATTTTCATTATTATTGCTGATAATCTGTAGTTGGTGAAATTTTGATATTGTAAGCGTTTCAAACTTTTTTATCTTCTTTTTGCAAGACAAATAGAAAAAAAAAATGTTTTAATAATTAAAAGAACCTTTTTTTTTAAATATTTCCTTATGTTGTTAATATAAGGATACAGTTGTAACCCTTATGAAATGTCATATATTCACTATTTTAGGTTATACATATTTTAATAGCTCAGTTTTTGAGACTTTTGGATAGTATAATTGACATGTCATATCCAAAATCCCAATTCTGAAAAGCTATTATACTATGTACTTATTTTAAAGTTAGCATCAAATAATATTTTTTTTTCTATTACTGACGCATATCAACAGTAGCAACGATCTATGCATACCATTTCCTTTTTTTTGAAATTAATTACAATCGCATTATTTATTTTTTTGTTGTTGAAAAGGTTAAAAAATTGAAATTTCAAGTGCAATTCGATTAAACTTGCATTTCAATTAACGGAATTCTCACGGTTTTAAAAATAATTTGCAAGCATGTATTCTCAGGGTTCGCACAGTTCTACCACTAAATTTTCAGAATATTTTTGAAGTGTTTTACTGCAGAAAAATATTGTAAAATCTGTGAAAGAAGGTGGGGATTACGAATGTTGTGGTTTAAAAATTAAATGTAAGTTTTCTTATTTTTAATAGTGGTGCCAGAGTCCTTAGAAATTCCAAGGAGTGTGCGAACCTTGATTCTGTTGAAAATTTAAATTGTACAGAACTCGATTATGCAAAATTAATTCATGTGAATTTAAAACAAAAAGTTCATTGTTTGTTTTTGTCTAATATTCAGTAACAAATGTAACAATTTTCGATAACTAAATAAAACAAACAATATATATATAAATATATATATACATATATATATACTTTAAATAAATTTTAAAGCTTTTTTTTTCTTAATACACAATGAGTTTCCATGATATGTCAAATATTTACTTTGCAGGATTAATTTAATAAGAGCAATGACGCCACAAGTGACAATTTATTATTACTTGTATCTCTATATATTTTTCAGTATTCCTAAACGATAATATATAATAATCTATCACAAATATACATATATATTTTTTTTTAATAACAATAGCAGAAAAGAAAAATGATTATTAAATGTCAACTGTAAGTAGCAAAATCATTTGGTTAATCTCTAGATCAGCTAATACAAAAAAGTTATTTAAATAAACTTAAAAGTTTTTTTTTTTTAATAGAAAAGGAGTTTTCATAGTATTTCAAATACTTACTTTGAAGGATTAATTTAATGCAAGCAGTGTCGCCATAAGTGACTGTACCTTATTACTTGCATATATATTATTTGTTTTCAGAATTCCTTAACAATAATCCATGACAAAGATTTTGTACTTTATTATTATTATTATTTTTTAATTAACATTAGCAGAAAAGAAAAATACTTCTTAACAGCAGCCTTGCAATAGCTGGGAAAAAAAAGTACGGACAAAATGAAATTTCAACACAATTCAGTTGGTCTGCGGTATGCCGCTCCTTTCATTGAAAATACAAATCATATAATTATTAAAATATATTAACTACATATGTCAGACAACTATGACGCTATTTTACATACAGAGTTTCTCTGACAGTTTTAGGAGGGTACTGTACTCTGACCATTCATTTAAAAAATGGCATCTTGCTTGCCCAAATGAGGATCATGAATATGACAAGTTCATCAAATATAAAGAATTCTTCAAGCTTCGTATAGTCTAAATCGATATTTTTAAGTCAAGTAAAATGGAATAGCTTCAAACATCAGGTTAATTTCTCCATCTGTTTTAAATGAAAGGATAAAATTATTAAGACATAAAATTGTATTTTGTGCTGACATAACAATGTTACGTCATTATGCAAAAATATAATAAATGAAATAATCAAATTTCATCCAGGATAAACAATCAAAATTTTAAAACAGTATATCATTCAAATTCTTTTTAACAAGAAAAAAAGCTTTAACTTTTGTAAAATTATTATTCTGCAAATTGATTAAATTCACTAGGCACAGATTTTTGATTGAAAATAAACAAAATCTGGAGGATATGTCGTAGGAAAATAAGGTAATTTGAACCGTATTGTGATGTTCGGGCAGAAGGTCGGGACTTATTAACCTATAACCCAACCTGACCAAAAATAAATAAATAGATAAATAAATAAATTAAATTAAAAAAAGGCTGCACCCTGATCAAGTCACAACAATTTAATTTTAGTCTACAAGCAAACCGAACCTAAAAGTTTCATTTAGAAAGGAGGGGAAAACGAAATTTGTCCTGAACCAAATTTGAATACGATAAAAATATTCTAATGAAAAACTAAAACGATCCGAGCAAGACGAAATACTGTCTGTTGATATGCAACCTGAACCGAACCTAAAAATTCAGTTTGAAAAAAAAACTTTGATCCATTAAATCTGAGACAGACAAAAATAGTCCAAAGAACCATAACCGGATCCGAGCAAGACAAAATAATTTTCGAATACATGTTATTCAACTCAAACATAAACATTGGGCATGCAACCTGAACAAAACTTAAAAATTCAACTTGAAAAATACCCAAATTCTGATCCGAACCAAACCTGAACCAGACAAGATTATTTCAAACAACCATAAAGAAAGATCTGAATATTTTAAAACACCGTTATATATAACGATGTTTTAAAAATCTTCGGGTCTTGGTGTAAAAGTATTACAGAAATTTGGATACTGTATAAGTACTCGAAATCCCTGTGTGTCCCTGTAAATCTGTTCTATCAGTTTTCTATTATACAGGAAGTAATTTTTAGTAAACCACAGCAACGTATAACAATTTAATAATTAGTGAAATAGTTTATTCTAATTAAAACTTATTTCAAACAATGTTTCCTCATATACCATTATGTAATGGAATATTTTTGTGTGGCCCTGTAAGTTAAAAACAAATGTTCTCCGCGCTACAGAATTCACAGATTGTATATTTTAGTATGTACTGCATAGAAGCTTATCAATTTTATTATGTTTGAAAGAGTGTAACATCATTAAAATGCACTTGAAATTATTTTTCCCCCATTGAGTGTATTGTAAGGGAATACTTTTGATTGTCTCTGTATATTGAACTATACATCAGATTTTTATAAAATTTCATATGACTCCACAAAATTATGTAACAATTATATAATTGAAATTTCAATCGATTCAGTTGGATAGTTTTTGTGTCGTTATATGCGAGCAGACAGACAGACCGACGGATTGAACGACGACTATAGGTGCTATGTATTTACATAACTACGAACTCGCCTAAAAATAATTTTTGGTTATGTTCCGTGAACCAGTGAGCCCGGGTTTCCAGGTTGAAACGACTACTAATATATGAATTCAAATATATGAATCAAATAAATAAAATGCTTATATTTGGGGTTTATAGCATAATTTTGACTGACTTATATATAGATATATACAGGGTGTACCAAAAGGTCGTTTACAAACTTAACATGCTGGTCTGTCATATCATGATGAACAATATTAAATAGGAAACTAAGGGTCCCAAACGTCTTCCAAAGGAGATATGCGCCATTAAAGTTTAGGGTCCAAAAATTCAAATGATTATAAAAAACAGAAAAATTGGTCGATTCGTTTGCGATTTTCACTAAAACTATTCTTTACGTCCGTATTTTCTTGAAAATAAATTATAAAGATAAATTTCAAAAAATGTCGATAGAGGGCGCTTTAGACTTTGGTGGTGGTGTATTTTGTCGGCCGATTATCTACGCTGTGGGATATAGGCCCTATGGGGTGGGTTGCCCTCCGTGGGGGTCTTTCTAAGGGAACCTAACCCGTATTTACGCAAGGTTCGAAGAAAACCACGGAAAACTTCGAACGGTTAGGCCGACGGTCGCGATTGGGTTCGAACCCAGCACCTACCGCTTTAGACTTTGGAATAACGATAAACTAGTTTTTACCAGTATTTTTTGCATCTCATTAAATTTTTTTAGAAGCTTAGACATAAACTTAAATTTTTAGATGAAAATCTGAATCGTTGGGAGTGGTAAAGTAGCGCAAACTGAATTGCGGGGAGAGATTCAAATTTCAAATGATTATAAAAAACGGAAAAATTTCTCAATTGATTTGCGATTTTCACTAAAATTATTCTTTATGTCAGTATTATCTTGAAAATAATTTATAAAGATAAAATTCAAAAAATGCCGATAGAGGGCGCTTTAGACTTTGGAGTAACGTACAACTATTTTTTCCGTTATTTTTTGCATCTCATAATTTTTTTTAGAAGCTTAGACATAAACTTAAATTTTGAGATGAAAATCTGAAAATCCCCTCCTATCGATTTAGATTTTGAGCACAAAATTTAAGTCTAAAATTTTGCAAGCATTTAATTAGATTAAATAAAAAAAAAAAAAAAAAAAAAAAAAAAAAAAAAAAAAGGTAAAAAATAATTATTGGTTATTTTAAAGTTTAAGGCGCCCTCTAACGGATTTTTTTTAATTTATCTTTAAAATTTATTTTCAAGGCAATATTGACATAAAGAATAATTTTAGCGAAAACCGACCAATTTTTCCGTTTTTTATAATCATTTGAAATTTGAACCTCCCCACCCCCATTGAACATATTTCAGTTTGCGCTACTTTACCACTCCCAACGATTCAGATTTTCATCTCAAAATTTAAGTTTATGTCTAAGCTTCTAAAAAACATTTATGAGATGCAAAAAATAACGGAAAAAATAGTTGTACGTTACTCCAAAGTCTAAAGCGCCGTCTATCGGCATTTTTTGAATTTTATCTTTATAAATTATTTTCAAGATAATACTGACATAAAGAATAATTTTAGTGAAAATCGCAAATCAATTGACCAATTTTTCCGTTTTTTATAATCATTTGAAATTTGAACCTCCCCTCGCAATTCAGTTTGCGCTACTTTACCACTCCCAACGATTCAGATTTTCATCTAAAAATTTAAGTTTATGTCTAAGCTTCTAAAAAAATTTAATGAGATGCAAAAAATACTGGTAAAAACTAGTTTATCGTTACTCCAAAGTCTAAAGCGCCCTCTATCGACATTTTTTGAAATTTATCTTTATAATTTATTTTCAAGAAAATACAGACGTAAAGAATAGTTTTAGTGAAAATCGCAAACGAATCGACCAATTTTTGTGTTTTTTATAATCATTTGAATTTTTGGACCTTAAACTTTAATGGCGCATATCTCCTTTGGAAGACGTTTGGGACCCTTAGTTTCCCATTTAATATTGTTCATAATGATATGACAGACCAGCATGTTAAGTTTGTAAACGGCCTTTTGGGACACCCTGTATAGAGAGAAAAGTGTAGACAGACGGGTGTGGGGTTTTAAAGAGAGAACGATAGAATGACAATAAATATTCTTAAAATAAAAGAATCGTATATATCTTTTTTATCCTTTTTACCTTTGATATTAAGGAAATTAATAAAAATTAAATTAAATACTGTCGACTCGAAATCGGATAAATGGAATCGTTGCTTAATTCGAACTAAACATGAAGGTTCCGAAATTTTCAACCGCAGAATAACATTAAAATTTTTTTCATTTATTCCAACTCATTTTATCTTGACTTCGTTTAATTCGAACTAAAAAGAATTTCGATTTTACATTTTTCTTATTTTCACACGAGTTTCAGATCCTTAAAATAACTTTCTTTTTTGTCAGAATTGCTCTGAAACAAGTATACATATAATCCCATTGATTTGATACCCGCTTTCTTAATGCTCCGTCTGTCCGAAAATGACACCTCCAACCCTTCTTCCATTGTGTTTGTTCCTAATTCCTTAATTATTTTATGCATTTATATCTTTTAATTTATTATTAAGTCATATTCTAATGATAGCGGTCGAAATAAATTTTAAAAATGCTATAACATTAATTCCTTTGGAATCAGGGATGTAGTGGAGGGTATACCGGGGGTATACACCGCATACCTTCTTGGAATTTTAAAAAGAGCACCGTATACCCTCTGTTTCAGAAGAAAGCCATTGTAAACACACACTAGATACAGGGCCGTATCTAAGGGGGCGCTATGGGAGGCTCAGCACCCCCTAAAATATTTTGAGCTCCCCCCCCCCCCTGGAAAAGATTCCAAGATCACTAAATGAATTTATGTTCCGAAAATTCAAATGATATGCTGTTCAAAAATCTAATTTAGTTTTGAAATCCTTTTACAGTTTTGCAAAATTACTCAATTGTATCTAAAATAAGTAATTTAACATTCTCTCATCCTATTTGTACATATGAAGCCAACTTGATGATTAATTTTGCACCAGTTATACACTCAAAATTTTCATCATCATATTATTTTCTTAGTATAAAATGATGTTATTACAACAGTTTAATAAGAAACACAGTACCTACAGTGTAATTATGCACTAATCTATCTTTCTGTCTCAGAAAAAGAGAAAAAAAAATTATGAGCCCCCCCCCCCCCTACAATCTCTTGAGCCCCCCCCCCCCCTATAGATCACTCCTAGCTACGGCCCTGACTAGATATACACCCTTTGCCTTGAGCATATAAACTCTGCTTAGACCATATATCCTCTGTCATTTTTACGACTACACCCCTGTTTATAATATTACACTTTTAATCATGTTTTCCTCTCATACTTACCATAATTCGAACTCGAATAACTGGTACATTTCTTCTAGTCCCGACAAATTCAAATTATCTAGAGCCATCTGTATATTATTAGCTATAATTTTTGGCGCTTCAAACGTATATTTTACACCTATCTCACTTGAATGTAGATAGTAAGTAGTGAGTATTTTGTTAAATTCAGTAATTTGCATCTACATTACGTGAGCGTAAGTTTCCAATTCCTTTTTAAACTCTGGTCTTCAAGTAAAGAAGGTTCTATTTATAAACGCTTTTGTTTTCTTATTGTGTCACTTTCTCGACATGAAGTATCTTTTCCGGAAGAAAATTTTTACAACTTGTAACGACTTTCTTAAAATTTCCTGGAAAAATAATATTTTGCTTAAGGAATTTTTATTTTTCCTTCTTTTAATAATGTTTCTCTCGCACGAATATTTAGCAAATATGTTCGGCCGTTAAATGCATTAATTTCAATTGCTAACAAGATGGAAATTGCACATAACGCATAGCAAATGAAGTTCGTTCGTATTATAAGGTACTTTTAAAAAAGTTCAGATCTTGATGTAATAGTATACAGTACTTCGGATACAGTAGAGTATCGGAAAATCTTTTGTGTATCCCTGTAAATACTATCTGCTTTCCATTATACAGAAAGTAACTTGTTGTAAACCTCAGTAATGTATATCAGTTTCATAAAATGTAAAAAAATTTAATATTATTAAAAGGCGCCCTAAACGATATTTCCGCCTGTACCATTATGCAATTGGATACTTTTGTATAGCCTTGTAAATTAATAATAAATATTCTTTGCACCACAGATCGTACAAAATGTATATTTTATTATGTACTTCATAGATTCATATCAATTTTATTATGTTCGGAAGAGTGTAACGCCATTAACCCTTTCAGGGGCGGTGTTTGCAGTCTGCAAACACTTAATATTACTGTTCCAATTTCGAACTGGCACCAGTAAAATTTTAGTACAATTTTGACTTTATAATATGCGCGAAAAACAGCTCTTGATTATTTTCAAATAAGTCTGTTCTTAAATTGTGGTGTGAATCAATTATTTGAACATTTTCGGAGCAGAAATACCTTGACCCTGAAAGGGTTAAACTGTACTTGAAATTATTTTTCCCTTTGGCCGTCATGTAACGGGATACTTTTGATTGTCCCTGCAATTAAACTATGCATCCGACTGTCATAAAATTTGAAATGATTTGACAAAATTATGCAACAATTAAATATTTTAAATTTCAAACGATTCGGTTGGGTATTTTTGGCTCTGTTATATGCGGATAGATGGACGGGCTGAACAACCACTATAAGTGCGACGTATTTACATAATTACGAACGCACCTAAAATGTGCATATTAACTCTTCCGACTATCCAGCTACGTTCGGGATTTTTTTTTTTTTTTTAACTCTACTTTTGACACATTTTTTGGTATTTTTCAGAGTTATCTAACGTAGAATAAAGAAAAGTATTAAAAAATATGTAATATCTATGCAACTTTTAAAAAATGTTAAGAATTTTGGTCATTTTCTAGCATTTTTGTATGAAAACGGTTCCGGTTCTTAAAAAAAAAAAAAAAAAAAAAAAAAAAAAAAAAAAAATCATATATCACATTTTTTTGGGGGGGCTCGCTAAATGATGCCACACTTTGAGTGGGAGGATGGAGGTTTGTGAAATTGCGATAGTTTGTGATAAGGGGGGTGAGAGAGAATAAGAAGAAATGTGATATTACACATTTTGGTTAAAATAAAAGCATTAAAAATCAGCAGATTAAATTTTGAAGTTATTTTAAAATTAAAGTATTTTGTGTTCATAAGGTATAGATAAGAATTAAAAAGCCTAATATATTAAATTCTATTTCAAATTCCAAAATACTATTGTTTTCAGTTGCTCTTTCATATTAATATTTTATTACTATTCTATGTTATTTATGTTTTTAGTTGTAAATCTTAACATTACTTTATGCAAAATAAGTACACGAATAATTTTTACTGTTATTCTTACAAATGTCATTAAAATAAATAGTTCAAAAATAACGCTTGAAATATGATCTATAACGTATTGCTTTGTTTCTGAACCGCAAACATATGTTTATGTAATATAACGTGATATGTGACAAGGGGGGAGGGGGGGGTATGGTGAAGTGTGATACTTTGTGACAAAAGGGAGGAGGGTCAAAAATATTGAAAAAAATGTGATTTCATTTTTGGACAGCCCCTATTCAACATACGCATATTAAACATTCCTAAATGTAAGGAATTAAAAATTAGTCAATATACATTAACTGAAAAAGATACAGCGGATTATATACAATTACATAGAAATTTTCCGTAATTATACATGTAATTCTTCATGAAAACAGCTATATGTGAACAAATAAGTCACTTAGAGCTAATTCTTTAACCCTTTCCGGCGCACTACCCTTTAAAGTTGGGATTTAAAGAAAAAAAAATTAGGCAATCTATTTAGGCCTAGAGGAGTCCACAGGTATAATTTTGTAAAGATTGCGCAAACCATTTTAATTATACAGCTGTTGCCGAAGTGGTAACTCCCCATAAGCACAGCATTGATAAGCTCAGTGAGAAAAGCATTGCTTTGAAGCGCGCATTAGAGTAAAATATTTTACCTATTATTTAAAAACAGTAGAGTTTGATCCTTGTGGTTCTGCAATCTAGAACTCATAAGAAAGATTTAAAGTAGCCATTAAAGTAGTTTTTAAAATATTCACGGAGTTTTTGTGTTTTTAAACAGGGGGAACTTTAGGTGTAGCCGACCCGGCAACACTGCGCCGGAAAGGGTTAAGTCATGCACTATAGATATTATCGAAAAACTGCACAAAAAATTTCATGGTTATAGGATAATAAAATCTTGAGTTAAAGCGATAGTCGTTGACCTTTTCCTATGAAAATTTAATTTTTCAGAAAACTCATTAAAAGTTTGCAACTTCAGTTTAAATTAACGTCATCTGCTTTTTTTTAAGATTTCTAATTTCATTTCTAATAAGCTTACAGGAAAAAAAAAAACTGATTTAAAACAGAAATATACATTTTATAAGAAAATCAATCAAAAATAATTTTCATCGAAATTGAAGTTTCAAGCGTAGGCGGATACCTTAAAATTAGTAAAAATACGCTTATTTTGACTGTTTACTTGTTTCTCAACCCCCTACTCCTCTGTTTGAGTCATTTTCAAAACAAATAAAAATATTCTAAAATTGCACAATATATGAAACGTCACCACTAAATTTTTCACATATTCTTTCACATTATGCACCTTATCTTTATTTCACTCGAATGTTTATTTTATTTTCGTAACCATTGAGTAGCTCGAGACATAATTTGCGTATGTAGAATGATAATATTTACAAAACTAAAATAAGCATCGAATAAGTAAAATAAAAATATCGTGCTCAATATGAAAGAATAGTATGTGCGAAATTGAACGATGGTTTTTATAGGCCGTGCAATTTTAGAATTTTTTTTTTATTTTTTGTTTTAAAAATGACTCAGACTAGAGTTATAATATGCAAACAGTCAAAATAAACGTATTTTTATTGGTTTTAAAGTGCCAATATACGCATTTTAGCTACTGAAATTAATGCAATATATATAATACTCTAATGTGACGTCTCCGGGTTTCCCTCATCCTCGAGAAAAGCAACTAATGGTTGTCATATTCAGCATAACTATTCAGATGCCAAAAGTATGCCGACTGTTCACCATATGGAAATATACACATTATCCGCTCTGTATCACACCTATTTTCTCTTTTTTCCCAAAATACTTAAAAACTATCCAATTATAATATTTTAAATTCTAAATTAGAAATTACAGATAACAAACTGTTATAAACAACGGATAACCAGATATAAAATAAACCGACACTGTTTTGATGTCATCTATTAGCAATCGATATAAATAAAAGAACTTAAGAAAAATGTAGGATGTAATGATATTATTCGATATCTATTTTTTTTTTTTTTAAACTTCAGTTTAAATAATTTTAGAATTTGTTCAAAATAAATAAAATAAATTTTATAATTTAAATTCAGTTTTATTAATTTTTAAGAGCTTAACATTTATCCACTTTTTAAAAAAATAATTGGTTTGCATTATAAGTAAAACAAGTTGGAAACTGCACGTGAAGCGTAGCAAATGAGGTGCATTCGTACGATAACGAAGTTTCAAAAATATCACTCTCATAAAATTGTAGATAGTTAATTGCAATTAAAATGCGCACCAAACAATGTTCTCCCATTAAGTAATGGAATACATTTTTATGGCCTTGTAAATCAATAACAAATGTTCTTTGCACCACAGATTATGCAAAATGTATATTATAATATGTACTTTGTAGATGCATATCAATTTTATTATGTTCGAATGAGTGTAACACCATTAAAATGCATTTGAAACATTTTCCCCCATAGACCGTAATGTAACGAAAATCTTTTGATTGTCCTTGTAATTGATCTATGCATCCGATTTTCATAAAATTTGAAATAACTCGACAAAATTATGTAATAATTATGTATTTTGAATTTCAAACGATTAAAATGCATTTGAAACTTTTTTTTTCCCATTGACCGTAATGTAATGGAGTACTTTTGATTGTTCCTGTAATTGATCTGTGCATCCGATTTTCATGAAATTTGAAATGACTCGACAAAATTATGTAATAATGATATATTTTAAATTTCAAACGATTCGGTTAGGTAGTTTTTGCGTTGTTATATGCGGACGGACGGACAGACGGACTGAACGACAACTATAGGAGCTACGTATTTACATAATTACGAACGCACCTAAAAAAGTTCTTTTTATTTTATTTATTTATTTTTTTTTTTTTTCAGTTAAAATTGAGTTATGAGATTGCATGAGTATGATTGAAAATTATTTTTTCGCATTCTCTTATTAAATTACAATTTTATTTTCTCTCCAAAGTTATGTTCGAATGTTATAACGTTAAAAATCAAAATTTTATCTGCATTGATATAATTGATTAATATACATGTAGTACATTGTGTTATCTATCTTACATTTTAGTTACATTTTGTAAGAAGCATAAATTTTATTTATAATGCAATTTAATTTCAAGTGAACGTAAGGTAATATTTGAAGAATTAATAAAATTAAATTAAGATTGTACAAAGAAATATTAAAAATAATAATCTTGATTTTATTTATACCCAATGAAATTTTGTAGCTATATAGTTAGAGCTTCAGTTATATAATTTTAAAATTTTGTTCAATATATATAAAACGAGTATTATAATTTAAATTAAATTTTATGAATTTTTTTTAATTTGCATTATAAGTAAAAAAGTGTTTTTTTTTCTTCTTGTTCAGATTTAATTTAATTGTGCATTTGTATGACTGGAAATTATTTTTGCACATCTTCTTATTAAATTAACATTCTATTTTCGCTCCAAAGTTATGTTCGGAAGTTACTCCGTTAAAACTCGAAATTTTACATGCATTGAGATAATTAATATATCTTATACTATAAAGCGAGCAAAAATTGTGTGTGTGTAAATTTTATCTCAAAAACGGCTCTAACGATTTTCGCACAAATTTGGATTTTACCATTTTCGGGCACCATTGGGCTAGGTCACATGTTCGAGAAAATTCGATTATTGGGTCATAATGGGTCAGGATCAAGCTATTTATATCTAGAGAACGGCTGGATCAATTTTAGGGAAATTTTGTATCCAATTGTTTTTTGGCACGAGAAAACTATTGGGCTGGGTCACATGTTCGAAAAATTTGGATTAGTGGGTCATTTTTGGGTCATTATGAGTCAAGCCATTTTTATCTAAAAAACGGCTCTAACGATTTTGACCGAATTTTATATTTTACATTATTATACATTATTATTTTATATTTTTGGATTACAAGAAGATCATTGGATTAGGTAACATGTTCAAGAAAATTCGGTTATTGGATCATTTTGGGGGTCATTGTGGGTCATGCTATTTTTATCTAGAGATTTTCTCACGCAATTTTGACTAAAAATTGCATTCTATGGTTTTCGGGCACGAGAAAAACATTGGGCTAGGTTACATGTTCGAGAAAAAATATTAATGGGTCATTAAGGGTCATTAAGGGTCTGGGTCAAGCTATTTATATTTAAAGAACGGCAGAATCAATTTCATCGAAATTTATCCTGCAACAGTTTTTTGACACAAGAAAGCTAATGGGCTAAGTCTCACGATCGAGAGATTTCGATTATAAGAGTCATTTGTGGGTCATGATGGGTCATAATGGGTCATGGTCAAGCTATATCTAAAGAACAGGTGGATCGATTTTAACGAAATTTTGTATACAACATTTTTTGGCACGAGAAAATTACTGGGCTTGGTCTCATGTTCGAGAAATTTCGATTACTGGGTCATAAAGAGTCTGGGTCAAGCTATTTATATTTAAAAAACTGTAGGATCGATTTTAACAAAATTCTGTATACAACATTTTTTTTTTTTTTTTTTTTTTTTGGCACGATAAAATTATTGGGCTGGGTTACATGTTTGAAAAATTCAGATAAGTGTTTCGTTATTGGGTCATTATGGGTCAAACCAATTTTATCTAAAAAAAAAAGGGTTCTAACGATTACCACAAATTAAAATTTCCAAATTTTGTATTCCACAGTTTTGGATTGCAAGAACACCATTGGATTAAGTCACGTGTTAGAGAAAATTCGTTTAGTGGATCATTTTTGGGTCATTGTGGGTCACGCTAATTGTATCTAGAAAATAATTTGCTCGATTTTGACTAAATTTTGTATTCTATAGTTTTCGGAGATGAGAAAATCATTGGTCTAGGTCACATGTTCAAGAAAATTCGATTAATGGGTCATTTTGGGTCATAATGGTGCGGGTTAAGTTAACTGTATAAAAAAAAGGCTAAAATAATAGTGGCAAAATTTTGATAATGACAAAGCTAATTATATCTAAAATATGGCTTTAACGAATTTTAACATAATTTTGTATTTTACCGGTTTAAACCTTCACAAAACCCCTGGGCTGGGTCCTATGTTTGAGAAAATTATATTAGTGGGTCATTTTTAGATTCACTGCAGGTCGAGTTAATTTTATCTAAAAAATGGATTAAACGATTTTGACTAACTTTTATATCCTACCGTTTTTGATTACTGGAAGACCATTGAGCTAAGTCACGTGTTATAACAAATTTGATTAGAGGGTCATTTTGGGTAATAAGGGTCAGGGTGACGAGAAGTCAACAGCCAATCAGTTGGCGATATTTGAAAAAATATTGGCGACATTCGTCCTGAAAATCGACAATTTTACGAAATCAAAATCGTTACGAAAGGCAAAACACGTACTTGGTGCCAAATGAAAGAATATCGCCAAATTTGGCAAAAAAATATTTTCTTTCAAAACGTGAAGAAATTTCATAAAACATTCTTTAATAGGAATCGAAATCCATGTTTAAGCCAATCAGTGTCGAGTTGAAAATGTGATTTGTATTGATGTTATTTCGTTTCAAATTTTTAAATGTAAAATTTATGAATATGTACCTACATTATAGTTTTCTTATTGACTGCTTTTGTAAGTAATACTATTATAAATAACACTTTTTATACAGAAAAAATGATACAGTGAGAATATTATACCAAGATGGACACAAAGTTAATTTTGACCGAGCTAAGCTCGGTCTTGCCTGCTAGTCTTATACTATAATGCGAGCAAAAATTGTGTGTGTGTGTGTATAAATTTTATCTCAAAAACGGCTCTAACGATTTTCGCAAAAATTTGGATTTTACCATTTTCGGGCACGAGAAGACCATTGGGCTAGGTTACATGTTCGAGAAAATTCGATTATTGGGTCATTTTGGGTCATAATGGGTCAGGATCAAGCTATTTATATTTAGGGAACGGCTGCAACGATTTTAAGGATACTTTGTATCCAATCATTTTTTGGCACGAGAAAACTATTGGGCTGGGTCACATGTTCGAAAAATTTCGATTAGTGGGTCATTTTGGGTCATTATGGGTCAAGCCATTTTTATCTAAAAAACGGCTCTAACGATTTTGACCAAATTTTATATTGTATCGTTTTGGATTACAAGAAGACCATTGGGTTAGGTAACATGTTCGAGAAAATTCGATTAGTAGGTCATTTTTGGGGTCATTGTGGGTCATGCTATTTTTATCTAGAGATTTTCTCTCGCAATTTTGATTAAAAATTGCATTCTATGGTTTTCGGACACGAGAAAAACATTGGGCTAGGTTACATGTTCGAGAAAAAATTTTAATAGGTCATATTGGGTCATTAAGGGTCTGGATCAAGCTATTTATATTTAAAAAACGGCGTGATCGATTTTAACGAAATTTTGTATGTAACAGTTTTTTGACATGTGAAAACTAATGGGCTAAATCACATATTTGAGAGATTTCGACTATAAGGGTCATTTGTGGGTCATGATGGGTCATAATGGATCATGTCAACTATATCTAAAGAACATGTGGATCGATTTTAACGAAATTTTGTATATAAAATTTTTTTTGGCACGAGAAAATCATTGGGCTAGGTCACACGTTCGAGAAATTTCGATTAATGGGTCATAAAGTGTCAAAAAGGGCCTGGATGAAGCTATTTATATTTAAAGAACGGCTGGATCGATTTTAACGAAATTTTGTATGTAACATTTTTTTTAGACACGAGAAAACAAATGGGCTAACATCGGCTAGGTTACATGTTCGAGAAAGAAATTTAATGAGTCATATTGGGTCATTAAGGGTCTGGATCAAGTTATTTATATTTAAAGAACGCTGTGATCGATTTTAACGAAATTTTGTATGTAACAGTTTTTTGACATGAGAAAAATATTGGGCTCACATATTTGAGAGATTTCGACTATAAGGGTCGTGAGTCATGACGGGTCATAATGGATCATTTCAAGCTATATCTAAAGAACAGGTGGATCGATTTTAGCGAAATTTTGCATATAACATTTTTTTGGCAAGAGAAAATAATTGGGTTAGGTCACACGTTCGAGAAATTTCGATTAATGGACCATAAAGGGTCTGGGTCAAGCTATTTATATTTAAAGAACGGCTGGATCAATTTTAACGAAATTTTGTATGTAACAATATTTAGACACGAGAAAACTAATGGGCTAAGTCACATGTTCGAGATATTTCGATTATAAGGGTAATTTGTGGTCATGTTGGGTCATGCTAATTTTAAGTAGAAAATGGCTCGTACCATTTTGACTATACTTTGTATTATATCATTTTCGGGAAAGAGAAAACCATTGGGCTATGACACATGCTCGCGAAAATTCGATTAGTGGGTCATTTTGGGTCATTTTGGGTATAATGGGTTAGGGTCAATCTAATTATATATAATGACGACTCTATCAATTTTACCTAAATTTTGTAACGAAACGTTTTTTGTCACGAGAAGACTATTGGGCTGGGTCGCACGTGAAACAAAATCATATTAGTGGGTCATATCGCTTTTTTGCTGAATGCTGTCAAGCTAATTTTACCTAAGAGATGGCTTAAAAGATTTTGATTCAATTTTACATTCGATTGTTTTTAATTACTTGAAGATAATTGAGCTAAGTCACATGTTTGATCAAATTTGATTCGTGGGTCATTTTGGATAATACGGGTTAGAGTTACGAGAATATGGCAACAGTCAATAAGTTGGCGATATTTGACAAAATATTGGCGACATTTGGCCGAAAAATCGACTATTAAGATTACGAAAGCTAAAACACGTATTTGTCACCAAACTAAAAAATGTCTCCAAATTTGGCTATATCTGGCAAAAAAATATTGTCTTTCAGAATGTGAAGAAATTTTTTATACATTCTTAATAGGATTCGAGATGCATGGTTAAACCAATCAGAGTCGAGCTAAAAAACTGATTTGGATCGATATCCTTTCGTTGTAAATTTTAAAATAAAGTAAAATTTATGAACATGTGCATACAAACATAGTTTTCTTATTGTTTTTGACAATACTACTTTTATAAATAGCATGTTTTACAGTTATAATACAGAATGAATGATATAGTGATAATACTATAGAGCCAGTTGAACACAAAGTTAATTTTGACCGAGCTTAGCTCGGTCACGCCTGCAAGTGTAGTATCTGATATTATATATGTGGGAGCGATTCTTTGTCCTACAGCAGGGCAGCAGTGTGTCTCATTTCCGGGCGCTGTCGATAAAGAAAGACAAGGTACTGCAGCGCGGCCGCTAACTTCCCACGCAGCTAGATGGAGGCCGATATTTTTTTAGAACTGAACTGAGCAGAGCGTGAGGAGAACGTTGGTTGTGTTTTGGAAAGAATGACGCAAAATGACGAATTCAGATATAAGGGAACTGAAATGTCAGTAATATATTAGAGCAGGCCTGTCCAACCTTTCAGTAACCAGGGGCGCATCTCGGCTCTTGGCACTCAATGAAGGGCTCCATTATTTACGCGACTGAAAACATGTAGTAATATTATCGCATAGTATTAGTACACATGCACGTCTTAACATGATGCAAATGAATCGTACAGCGGTGAACAAAAGACCCCCTACAATTCTGGAGTTACACGTATTAAATTTCAAATTACATATGCATTTTTTTATGGGAAGTCTATATCAAAGATGTTTGTAGGAAGGCGCCAGAAACTTTAATCGCGTCTATAATAACAAATAAATAAATAAGAAAATCAGAGATATTGGTAAGTTTCTTTTAGAATGTGAAAATATAGTTTGATTTATTTTGAAGGCATGGATTAGTTTTATGAAAAGTACAAAAACAGACAAGCATGATAGTGACTAAACCACGTGTGTGGTTCAGAGGGATAGTCGGAAGTGCTTTCAGATGGAAATGATTCTGTACTGTTTATTATTTTTTCTAAGCAAAATTACAGAAAAGAAAATAAGTATAAAAAACCCCTCTAAAACTTCAAAAGTCAAGAAAGAAAAATTAATCCTTTTTATCCTCCATATAAAACAGCCCATAGGCCATTGTGACAACAGAAAAACAAATGTTTTTAAGTACATCCCTTTGAAGATACATATGTATCTTCAAAGGGAAGTTGGACAGGTGAGAAACATTTATTTTTCTCTTAGTTCTTAAGTATTAAAAGGAACTATTTCCAATTATTAAAAATTTAACTATCATAATTAAACTTCATAAAAAATAACTAATAATTGCAAAAATATGCATGATTAAATCTTCAAAATAAGTTTCTAATTTTTAATGTACAACGGAAAGCCAACAGCATGCCAAACATAGGTTTTAAAAATATTTCTCATAAAATATTAATGATTTTAAAGAAAGCAATTTTCATGAAGGAATTTTACTTCTAAAATATTTAATAACAGGAAATCTTCAAAAGGGCGCCAAGAAAACTGTCAAAGGGTGCCATGGCGCCCGCGGGCGCCGCGTTGGACAGCTCTGTATTAGAGTATCCTGTAAATATTACTTTTGTAATTAATTAATGTTTGAATATAAGTTTCAAAAGTTATCGGCATCAGGTCTAATTTAATATGATATTTAAAGAAGGTCTTATTCTACATATATTCCTTACACTTTTTAAGACATAAAATTTATTCACAATTTAAACAAATTTCAAGTTGACGTTAGCTAATCTCTTTGTTAACTATTTCATAAAATGAGCAATTAATAAAAATTTATCTTCATCATTTGCATTTGTATAACGCATTTGCTTTTTTTAAAACGTGTTTATCTACAATACAAACTCTTCAATAATAAAAGCTTCATTTGTATGAAGACTTGTGTAACTTAAATGCAGATCAACATCCCGCCATTTTTGTCCGGGGGGGGGGGGGTATATGAGTTTAAATGTTTCTAGTTATAAATCTAACGTTTTTTCTTCCTTTGTTACATAAACGTTGACTTAATATCTTTTTTTTTTCTTTTTAATACCTTTTGTTTTTCTCCTAACCCCATGAAGGGTGGTAATGCAAATTGCCTCATTAGTACCAGAATTTTTCAATGAAAATTTTACTATAATTAAGTATGCGAAAATATACTTTTACCTCTTTACAAAAAAATTGTTATGTGTAGGCTTAAATAATATTTTTGGCTTCAGAAACTTGTGACACCTTGCAAAAATAAATTTTCTTGATTTCCTTAAAAACAACATTTCGTTCAAGAATTTTGTTATTTTTCCTTCTTTTAATAACATTTATCTTGCGTGAATATTTGAGAAACGTAGGAAGATGTCAAGTTTATTATATTTCAAATTTTAAAACTTTATGACAGTTCCAATTAAAAGAATGTTTTGTTATTATGTTTGCAAACAACTCCTTTGATATTTTTCTTATGAGAACTGCATATAAATATGTCAAGTGTAACGGAATTTAGAATTAAAGTGTTTAAACTTTGAATAATAATGTACATTTAAGTAGGGCCGCGCCAACAGTATCTGGCACCTGCGTGCAGAATTTCAGTTGGCGCCCTACATTCCCACTTCGCCCCCCCCCCCCCTTTAACTTTTGAAAATAAAATAAATCCATGAGCATTTATAATCTTCCGGAATTTTTTTAAAAGTTAAATAAAGTTTTTTTTTTTAACCAGAAAATTTATTTAAAGAAAAGTTATTTTTTTCTAGACGGTTCTAATACTTTTTTTCATTTATTAAGCAAAATTTCTGGTTCCTAACATGCTTAATTTACTTGAAAAATAAGGCAGATTAGCAGCATATGTAAATAAAAGTCTGAAACGCAGCAAAGTCTGCGGAAATGGAACCTGTTTATATCATAAAACTGCATTAAACGGAACATTTAATTTTTTCTGATATAATATCATACAATAAAATAGATTACATCTATATTAATAAAAGAAAAATTTTATCTGTCTATCTGTGTGTGTGTGATGGTCAGCGAAATCTACCACAAGTCAGTGAGGATAGTTCAAGACAGGTTCTGATGAGCTACGGATTCAGATTTTAAGTTTTTGACAATTAACCGAGCTATTAACTAAAAACTCATCAAAAATCTTCTTTTGCGAAAATTGGTAGTATTCTATATCTTTGCTTTCTGCAGAAAAAAAAGCAAATGCCGATTTGTGTGTGTGTGGGGGGGGGGGGGGGGGAGAGAGAGAGGAAATGGGGTTAATACCTATCAGGCGAACCATTTTAAAAATGGTAAAATCGACAATATAGTCTTGAAATTCGTACTTTTGCATCTTAAAAGCTCAATTCCTTTGAAAAAAATATCATAATCGACCCTTTATTTATTTATTTATTTTTAATGGGGTCGTTTTTACGAATGACTTTTTTTTTCTTTTCGGCGCCGGTTCCTCAGTGTTCGATTTCAAAGGCACGGTTTTAAAGCTGAGACCTTCTTCAACGATGCAATTCTTTTTCAAAAAGGAATTGTAATCCCTTTTAAGAATTCAAAAAATTCGATACCGCAGGTTGCTCGTGCTTCCCACAGAAGATCTTTCTCCGACGCTAAAAAGACAAGGAAGACAGCATTTTCATCACCTTTTAAAATTCGAGGCATTAAAAAATGAATAATTAACGGATCAATATTTTTTCTTGGGAGTGATTCTAAAAAAAATGTCAAGTTTTTGTAAATTTGTATTACTATTATTTAAATATTGTTAAATTATTTATGCATATTTTTTAATAAGATGTCGAGTAGTAATAATATCAAAGTGGGTAATAGTGCCAATTGTTAATGTTGTTATGTTACGAAAGAATCCGGGAGATGGCATCCTCGGATTCTGCCCAGAGGGGCTGTGAGTCATCTGAATCGCAAACAACTGCTAAGGGTTAATTTGTTGTTGCATTTGTAGACATTATCGCTGGATGAAGCACGTAGGAGTCAGCGTCCGATCTAAAATTTGCGAGGTAAGTTCTGTGATGTGAAGACTATATATTTATTAGAAAATACTTTGTTTATTACATGAATTTGTAATGCCTTTCGTGTACTTCCAAAATGTAGTAGAAGATTTTGGATGTGTTCACGAGGTAGTTTGAAGTTTAAAATGCATTACACAATAAGTATACCAGGATAATAACGCCATCTATTGCCATTATTACACCGGTTATTCTATTCAGTGGTAGAACTACATCCGATAAGGTTTATTTTTTATTTTATACATGAGAGAGCCGCATTGTCATTGTTGTAAACTGAAAAGGATAAAGATAAAATTGTAAGTTCTAAGTGCTGCTATTTTTCTTTTTCTTTTTTTTATGTCAGAAGAATAAAATATCAAATGATTATTACTGCATCCTAATATCGCAATTAATGGCAAGTAAGAAATATTTGTCAATTTCTAGAGTTTGGATCTTTAGAATTGGACAACAAGCCATCATTCCATCTTCTTTTATTGTTTTGTTAAGCATGGTGTTATTACCTACCATATGAGTAATAACGCCGAACAGCATTGGTCAAGAAATCCGGTCGTTACGTTTTATGAATAAATATCAACTAAAATATTCTTTCTTGTATAGATAGTCAGTAAACTGCTGTATGAAATCCTATCTTTGTTTGAAAAAAAAAAATCTAAAACTAAACCGTGAAAATTTGTAGAACCTTAACGTGACACTATTATACCCTAGGACACCTTATATATTTATTTTGTTCAATTCAATGCTTTTCCTATATTATGTGAATTAAAATTTTCCATTATTTTCGTGCTTTTCCAAAAAGAAAGTTCTATTTATTTGTAACTCTCCAATTCCAATGCTTGTCTTGCCTTAACGTCAATTTTGCAAGACATTTTAATTGCATCTTACTTCACACAACATCCTGAAATTCGTAATTAATAACGTTAGGTTATTTGATATTTTTAAACTTATCAGATTTCCTAAAATCGCTGAAAATTTAATTTTCGTAATATCATTATGCTGCGAAATTCCGTTGCTAGGCAACCGTTAAATGAAAAGAGGTTCAAAATTGTAAAAATGATGAGTCTTTTTTAAACATATGTACAAAATTCCATAAAAAATAATACAGATAATTTCAAATTACTGGGGAAATTATTTCCAAAACTTCAAACCGATATGATTAATTTAAGTCATCGCTTAGTAAAAAGTTAGCATCCATAAAGTGATATTTTAATCAATCATTAAAACATTCCATTTTCATTTCAATGAAAAAAAAAATATCGTCTGAATTCTCAATTCTTATAGAAAAGCATTATGAAGAAAAATAAAAATGTATTTTATACCAGTTATTGCGAAACGTACAAATATATAAACAGACACGAAAAACTTAACATTAAGCTTTGCTGACATTTCGGCAATAATCAGAATTTTTCACTTTATCTATTCAATTTTTCAATTTTGTCGTTTTCAATTTATTTTTGTTCAGTATTTTTTACTGAAGAGATTTATGACACCTTCTAGAGATAAAATTTCTTAAAATTCCCTTAAAAAGAATATTGTTCAAGTTTTCTTTTTCTTTTATGTTTTGAAGAACATTATTCATGCAGGTTTTTTGAGTAGCGTAGGAAGCTGTCGTCATTTATTACTTTTATAAACTTAAAGCTTTGTGACATTTTTAATTAAAATTTATTGTTTAGTATGTAAAAAAAATCTTTTGAGAATTTTCTTAATTAAAAATAGGCGAAAATCCATCAAATGCGACTTGATATTTAAAATTAAAAAATTTTACATTTGAATACCTTTATTGTGGAAATAATATTACATAGACATCGCAAATTGATGTGGAAAATGATTATTACAGCGTAATATGACATTATTGGTGATAGAATCAATACAATATGTTCCTCAGAAAAACCCTTTTTTTCCAGAAAAAAACTCAAGTTAATGGGTTTTTTTTTAAACTTTGGGTTTAATTTGGTTTAATTTTTCCGGCTTTGGTTATGTTTAACCTTTTTTTTTGGGGGGGGGGGGGGGAGTTAAAGTAGGATTTTAATAGGATTTTTTTTCTAAGATGCATAGGATGATTTTAAAAAATAAATATTAATACTTTATTAGTCTAAAAAAATCTTAAAAGCTAGTTTTGAAATTCATGGTAAAAGAAAAATTTGAATCATTTAATTTGTATCCTGATATTACGCCATTTTACAATTTTTTTCAATGTTCTTTTTTTTTAACGAGGTAACCATTTTTCCACGAGAATTTTTCAACCTTTCGTTAAGTAGAGCAATTTGGGATCCACCAGCATTTCTAAGAACGCTATACGCATGATATAATATACATATTTTGTGCTTGATTCAAATAAACATGTTTATTATTAGTTAGATAAATGCAATTTTAAATAAAGATTTTGAAAAAAAAAATATTCCGCGCTTTTTTTTTTGTTTTTTTTTTTTTTTTTTGTTTTTTTTTTTTTGTAAATGCTGGATTTAATAAAGAAAAACCCATCAAACCAGCCTTACATTTTGCATATAAATATTTTTATTTAGGTTTAAGACACTTTACTTTTATTTATTTTACCAATAACAAAGTTAGTGATAAATGTACTAATAACAAAATTTATTCATAACAAAAAAGAAATTATTTGTTTTGTAATTAAATTAAATTGTAAATTTAAGAGGTATAATATATATATAACCATTATACAATACTACTATTTAACATCTACAATGAATTATATATATGACTATATAAATCATATTAATATTTCCTTTCATGTTAATGGGAGCTTGTTATGTGGGCTAATTTAGATTCGTATGCCACCCATTTATTAGCTTTTATATAAATTGCCTTTTATTGCGAAAATTTTTTGGCTCATTTCCTTGGCTTTTGGAAAGTTGCCCAGTTCCCTAACTCCACAAATTGATCCAAATGGCGAAGGCTATCTCTTAATCCTTTATCTAAGGAACTACTTATTAAGAAATTGCTTCGACTCTGTAATTATCTTCTTTAATATCTGAAGATATACCGGAATTATCAAATTATAATAATATGAAATTTAGCTATTTTTTCATTAAAACTGATTGAATATACTAGTAGTTATAAAACTTTTTTGTAAAATATTTACAAAAATACTCTTATCACAAATCTTATAAAAACAATGTATTAAAATGCATTATGATCCTCTCTGTAAATTGAAAGGCTTTTGTCGTTAAAAATGTTCTCTCTCTCTCTCTCTCTATATATATATATATATATATATATATTAGGGTGGGCCGAAAAAAACTTTTTTTCGATTTTCGATAATGGCGGGTGCGGAAAAGTGGCCACTGGTGGCACTCAATTCACACAAAAAATTTGAGATTTTTTGAACATTTCCTTACCCTGCCGCAAATGGCTTGAAGTTTTGCCAAAATGCTGATTTTTGAACTTTTTTAGCAAAAAAATTTAAATATTAAATTAAGCCTTTTTTTTGGTGGTATTTAGTTTAAAAGATGTATTTAATGTGCCAAATGTTTAAATAACCTCTAATTATGCATTAGTTTAGTGCTATGTTCTTTAAAAATGTACAGATTTTAACTTGTTTTGCGTTCCGTACCAACGCGAAACAACCGAGAACTCCTCGCGTGGATGTCGTAACTGCACGCCGAGTTTTATTCGCCTATAAAAATCGGCTGATTTAAAATACACATAGCAATTAAATAATGCATTATCAGAACTTATTTAAACATTAGATACGTTAAATATGCCTTTCCAAATAAATACAGCCAAAATAAACTTAATTTAATATTTTAAAAGTTTTTAATAAAAAAGTTCAAAAATCAGCATTTTTTCAAAACTTCAAGCCATTTGCGGCAGGGTAAGGAATTGTCCAAAAAATCTCAAATTTTTTGTATGAACTGAGTGCCACCAGTGGCCACTTTTCCGCACCCGCCATTAACGAAAATCGAAAAAAAGTTTTTTTCGGCCCACCCTAATATATATATATATATATATATATATGTTACTAAATTACCACATTGAAACATGGAAAAAAAAATTCAGAATGAATACAATCAAAACTTGCGGAACCAAAGCAGAATCCTCAGGCCTTCAAATGCTTTGGGACGACAAATAAAGTGTGTGATGTCATCTTCGTATTAGCCATGAAAACGCAAAATAATACGAATTTAGGGCTACCAACGCACATAAAACCAAAATAAAATACAGAAAAAATTAAAAATAAATAATAATAACATTATTAAAATGTATAGAAAAGGGAAAAAGCATACCAGATACTATAGTTAACCCTAAAATGCTGTAGCAAAAAATCTTTTAATTTGACAATACTAACTTAAACTCAATATCTTAATGTAAGATAAAAGAGGTAGTAAAATCGATAATTAATGTATTCATTTTATACGCTTTAAAATAGTATTTTGGATATTGTCCAAAATGTTAAAAGTTAGATTCAAGTTAATCTTTAACAAAATTATATTAATAGATTTAAATAATGTGACTGTACAATTATTCATATGTATGTGTTAATTGAACACCTAGTATAAAATATATTATAATTTGGAAGATACCTTTCTCCCCTCAGTTTATTATTTTTAATTAACCATTGCGTATTATCCAGACAACAGCGCCTTCCTCCGTACTCTAACATTTACCCACCTAGACATCATATTATATATATTTTTTATTTATTTTGCTTTTTAATTTATTATTTTTATGTTTTAATATTTTTTATACATTTTTTACGCAATGTGCTAATTATTTTTAAGATCATGTAGTTATTAATTGTATATTACAGAATATATGAATTTTTTTAGTAAATTAAATTATCTAATGGATCATAAATTAGTTTTTTATAATTTGCGTTAATACGATGAGAAGAACATAGACATTTTATCCTATGTAAATGATTAAGGATTATATTACGATATATAGAATTATGAAGATAGGATTTAAAATTAGTAAATGTATTAAATTTGAATTTAAAATAATTGCTTTTGTCTTACATATCAGTTATTAATTTGTTTTCTTTTAATATAATTTTAAGATCTAAAAAGTTAATTGTATTGTTGGAAAGCAGGTTTTGCGGAAATTCTGTATTAGCTGGATAATCTACTGAAAATTGATAAATATTGGTATTTACAGTGGCAATTAAAATTATACCACCAATATATCGATATAAATGTACTTTATTATTAATATATTTACCTTCATAATGCTATAAGTCTGATAATAAGTTAGATGTACGTACAACCACCTTGTGGTATACCGACTATTAGTAAATATGTTGTGTTACCTTGCAATATAAAATTATTATAACTAATGAAATTTGTTAAAGCATGAAAATAATCTGTATCGATATTCGTTGAGAAATTCATATCATTATGATATTTTTTAAATAAAGCATTTATTATATTATGTAGATCTAATCTATTAGGTAAAAGAAACATCCTTATAACGCCAATAATAATAATAATAATAATATTAATTAAGAGTTTACTATGTCGGATTAAGCGTCTCTTTTCCAATTAATATATATATATATATATATATATATATTTAAATTGAAATTTTAATGAAATACAGGGTCATAAAAATTGAAGACACGTTTTACGCTTTAAAATAAAAAAGTTCGAAAATTTTTATATATCTTTCATCAAAACGAATATTTTGAGAGCAAAAGAAAAAAAAAATAAATAAATAATAATTTCCAGATAATAGAGGTTACTGATATTCAATAAACTTATTACATACTAAGTATGTACTAAATGTACACCAAATTTCAGGTCTCTATCTCAATATGTTAGGGAGATAGAGCGTTTAAAGACTCTCAGACAGTCAGACAGACACACGGATTTTTATTTCTAAAAATTTGTTTTTTGGAATCTTTAATGTCTAAAATGTGTAAATTCGTCAAAAAAGTTTTTTCGATTATCAAAATGTTTGCAAGATTTACCTTATACTTCATATGACTGGTAAGTAAAATAAATAAATAAATAAATAAGATCTAAAATAAATAAATAAATAAAATTGACACTGGTAAGTATAATATTAAGGAATGGGGAACGGAAGAAGGGTTTCTAGGAATTATAAAGTATGATATCGTAAGTGGGAAGATGTCTAAAATTATTAAAATTTAATAATGTTATACATGTACAGCCCCTGAAGGATGTATTTTTTATAAGGCCTTATTCCGGGGGTAAACGTCAATATAGATAGCTTTTGAATAATTACGTATTGATACAGATACAAAGTAAAACGAAAGCCGAAAACAATTTTGTATATGTTACTTTTAATCGATCATTTGCCTGTTTTTAATTAATTATTATTTTTTTACATTTTTCCCAGCTAGACTAAAAAACGTCCAATTTTTAAGCGAAATGACTAAAAAACAAACACCGTTGAGATTAACAGCTTAGCTCGCATGCACGTTCATCAGTCAAAGATTAGCATAGATTTGTACTCTTTTGTTTATGTAAATGAGGCTTCTTTTTTTTTTACGCCACTCTTCTTAAAGTGTTACCGGAATCCTTACAAATGATCTGAAAAATGAAAATGGCGTCTATTCATTTAATGATTTATGAATAAATTATAGCTTTTCGCCGTTTAAGAGGGCGAGGATCATGAAAGGGAATTAACGCGGAGAGAGAAAAATGTCTTAAGGAAAATATAATTTGGGGTTGTGCATACATAGCATTATCAACTGTTTGGTAATTTTGGACACTCCCCTCCCCTTATGATATCATACGTTGTCATTCCTTGACCCCACACACACATACACAGTAATGATATAGTAATCAATATATAAAAGTTCTTTAGATTATTGGATCTTTTATAGTTCCGTACTTAAAAACGGAACCATTATAAGATCACTCCCGTGTCTGTCTGTCCACAGCCATTTTACTCTTAAATTGTGAAACATGGAAAGTTCAAATTGGGGGAAATAATAAAGACTATTAACCAGTGGCGCAACCAAGGGGGTGGTTTTGTGGTTAAAACCCCTCACAGAGCTAAGAAAGATCGCTATAATTGCCGCTTATATGAATCAAAACCAAACTTAATATTTAAATGTTTTGGCGCATTTCGGAATCCGCCGCTTTATTGAATTAGATTTTGTCGGACGTTCCTCTCAGCCCGCACAACTTTGAAGAAAGTCCGTGGTAGTTATAGCTGCCACCACCGATATTATTAGGTGATATCGGTCACCCACTGTGAGGATTGTGTAAATGAACGCTGACGCTGTCAATTAATTGAATTAACAGTTTATTTAGAATATGTGTACACATTAAATAAGCTATTTACAATTATATACAATTACAACTCGGATGTAGGTGAACCGGTTCAACATTAAATTAAATACAGTAAAGGTTGGCTGTGTACTGTTCAAATTACACCTTCCACCTCACACTCAATGCACGTTAGATTCACTTTATCGGAGATCAACTTCGAATCTCCCAACACATGTATACTCGGCCTATGCTATCCGGCCCAGAGCACAACACACCAGGACGTGTGTGTCCCTTGCTTTCCAGATACGAACTGCCTACGCTCTACAACACAGAGCACTCTCTACAAGGACCTCTGTCCTACACACTTCCAAGTTTGAACCCCAGATACCAACTGCTCCAATCTGAGACAAGACTCGCTCTTCTCAAATCACTGTGTTTCCCCAATGTCAACCCCCTTTGGAGCTTATTCATTGGACACATTCCACATTCCTTTCTTGATTAGTGACATGTTGCTTGTTTGCTCATCATTCACATACATCCCTGACGGATGAACACGCCTCTCAGCAATCTCCTCTTTCTCACTCACCACCTGTACAGGATTACCTGTCAATTCTCCCTTCAACAAAGAAAGAATGTCACCTTGAAAATTCTAGTACACAGCCATAACAATACACAAAATATTAAGATAGAGAAATAACGGAAATTCCAATCTTCAGCAGAGGTGGTCTCAGAACCTGACAGATTGCATTTAATAAAGTGAGTCAATTAAAGGGCGAAAATTCTACTTAAAATTGTGAAAGTGCATATTACATGAATTAGTTAAGTAAAAATTGGTTATTTGAACTAAATCACTTTTCTGAGACACCATTATGGTAAAAAAATGATGATTTCCTGCCCCACAGATGCTCTTTGAGCTTAAGTATTATGCAGTGAATATTCTAATTAGTACTGATTCTATTAACCGGCGATTCAAATAACCGGCAATCACTTTTATCAGAAACTCAACCCCCCACCCCACCTCTAGAACCGAATCCTGGTTGCGCCACTGCTATTGACCCATATATTTACAGATATTAAACGTTTACAAATGTATTTAGGAGGGAGATAGAGGGGCTAATTAATTTACTCAAATAAAAAAAAATTTCATTGCATATCACGTGTGGAGTATTTTGTGAAAACTTTTGTTACGCTGAATTCAAAAATACATTTCTTTTAATTTTAGGAATTATATTTTTATAGATATCGTCAGAAATGTAGTGCAAAAATATGTTCTCCCCCATCTCTATTTTCCAATCTAGTGAAGCTAAAATTATGAAAAAAAAAAAAAAAAAAAATAGAGATAGTAGCTATTAGTTTAACCCCTTGGGGACGAGCGACACGAGTACGTGCCGCAAAAAGACTTAAGAATCCTTGTTTATTCCCACCGGTAAAATTATACTGTGAAAATTGGCTTTTTCAATCAGAGCATTTTCTCGATTTAAGAAGGAACAAATTTCTGTTTTTTAAAACGGTGACAATAGATTAAAAATTTCGTAAAAAGGCTCCCTTCGCGAAGGAGTTAACCTTTGCTGGAAAACTATAGTAATAACATTAGGTCACATGGTTTTCGTTGAAATTGCTTTTACAGTTACACACAAATTTCGATTTATTGGCATTCAGAAAATGTGTTGGGGAGCTCTGGAGGTCTGCAGGTACCTATTGTAAAAGAAGTATAAAAGCATTGTTGATAATGATTTAATAGTCGAAAAATAGTCGGCAATTATTAAAGACATTAATCCTTAAAGGCACGGCTTGTTTGGAAATACATAATGTCAGGGCATAATGTACTGTCTGTATCATCGGCTTTTCAAGTCTAGATTAAAAACTGTGCATATATAACTTTATCAATTGTTTGATATATTTGTATTTTACGATATCATATGTTATTATGCTTTGAAGTAATTTCGATCAAATTCCATGCATTAGTTTATAAGCTAGAGCACCCACAAAATTTGTGGAACTATACACAAACAGACGCATAGAGTTATTAAAAAAACCAATTCATTCCTGTTAAAGACTTCTAAAACGCATAAATCCGGCGAAATTTTTCACGAATCCAATGCGTTCTTCTTTTTTAATGTAAAGACAGAAGAAAATAAAAATCAACCGAGCAACAAGTAGGTAACTGTAATCGCAGATCGCACTGAGGGTTTTGTTTAACAACTTATTCTTTAATTAATAAATCTAAATTGTTAATTAAATTCTTACATAGATGGTAGCTCCAGCAAATTTAATTTACAAATAATTATAAAAAGAAGTTATTTATTTTAATCAAATTAAAAATTTCGTCAGATGAACAAAATCCTAAAAGGTAAGAAAATAATCAATGTTGATAAAGTTTTTTCATTCTGAATGAGACTTAAATCTGATAAAATTTTTAACTAGTTTGATCTTGGCTTATAAAATCATCTGCAACTAATGATTAAAGCATTTAATGCATACTAATTTTCTTCCAAACTCTTTAAAATTTTTCAACTACGTTAAACTTTTTTATGCAAATGTTATTTGTATGCGAAACAAAGAATAATTACTAATGTTATAGTTATAAAATGGGGAAAATGTGAAAAGTTAACCCATTATGCAGTAAATATTTCTATAACTTTAGAATTGATATCTATCTAAATATGCATATTTTTAGGAGCTGAACCTCAAATAAAGCATTGATTGGTTTTCAATCATTTAAAAATCGCATATTGCTCATTTTAACATTAAATTCATTATGAAATATTTTTATTAAAAATATTTTGCTGTTGAGAAAAGAAAATCTTATTTGTTGTCATTTATAATTTATAGAACTTTTATATAAAAAAATAAAATAAAATGCATTTTTGCCAAGTAATTACTTTATTTTAAAAAATCACATAAATGACACGATTACCACCATTTATTCATCTCACGAAGCCTTTATAATTTGAATTGGCATTACCAATTGGCGGAGTATGGTTGGGGGCTTCGATGCAAAACAAAAAATCGTAACAAGTATAATTTCTCATGGAACAAAATCGCAACCAAACCCAAATTGTGTTTTCAAATCCGAAATTGAAACGTAAATTTATTTCTTTATAAAATCGTATTATGAAAAATTTATTTGTTTATAATTACTCTTATAGTGAGTTATTGAGTTTTAAAGTTAAAGAATCCTTTATTAAACACTCTGTACTAGAGCAAGTTGGATTTAAGGCGTATACGAGGGGGTGCTTAAAAGTTTCTGGCTTTGACTCGAAAGAAAATAGCTAGAGTTAAGAAATTAAACTATTTTTTCAACATATTATCCCATGAGACTGATGCGTTGTTGCAGCTTTTCAAGACCTGTTAAATAAATTTTCTTTGCTTGGTCCCGAGCCTCTTTGACATCTTCAATGTCCTCAAAATGACGAATTTTAAGGTGTTTCTCCAAGTTTAGAGACAGAAAATAGTCTGAGAAGGTGGGTGAGTGAGAGGGTTTATTGAACAAATGGAAGCCCATGGTCATCGATTTGCCAGCCTCAAAATTGGACGTGAGTGAAGGTGCATTGTCATGCAACAGAAAGATACTTTTAGTCAACTTCCCTCGGCTTTTATGCTTGATGAATTCCTTCAACTGGACCAATAGATTAGCATGATATTGCTCAGTTATACTACATCCCTGAGGTAGGTAGTTCACCTAAAGAATGCCGTATTTGTCCCAGAAACTGGCACCATGACTATTTCGGCTGATTTCTTTCAAAATTTCTTCTGCCACGAAGACCGACTGTGGTGCCATTCTTTTGACTGTTTCTTGTTTTCCGGGTCAAAGATATAAAGCCAAATTTCTTCCTTAGTCACTAACTTTACCAAAAAAGTCCAGTTTTGCTGACTTTTCCTGTAGGAACAAAACCTTCATGACGCCTCATAATTCCAAAGATATGAAACTTTTTTGTGCCTCTGACATAGCAGCTTTCATTCGCAACAGAAAAAATTTAATAATCAGAAACAACTGATGTTATTAGTGTTGCATATTAAGATTTTAAACTTTCAAATGAGTCCAACTTTGCTTTTTATTTCAACTATAAGTAGTCAAAGGCAGAAAATTTTCAGCAACCCCCCGTATGATATAAATTCGCTTGTCTTTTAATATATACCTTAAAAATAAAAATGAAGTTTATGAAAATAAAAATATCTTTCACGATTTAGTTTCAGAAAAGAACAAATATTTTACTTCAGTTTCGGAACTGGAAGCCGCGAATTGTTTTTTCATTTATATGAATCTTCTTTGCTTTTCGTATTGAAATCAGAGAGTTGTTCACGGTGAAACATATTTTCAAGGAATTTGCATTTTATTTCATTACTACCATGTTTCGCTCGCTACACAGGTCGGTTTATCCAAATGAAACTTGAATCACACTTTTGACAATTTTCATACGTCCGTGAGGTAGTTTGCAGTTTAAGGTATACTTAGCAAAATGTATACTGGGATAGTAATGTCATCCACTGGTGTTATTATCCCGGTTGATTCTTTTCAGTGGCGGAATTATATATTTTTATTTTATTTTATTTGCACGATAGATATGTTATTGTCATTGTTGAAAACGAAAAATTATAAAGAAAAACTAGTATATCCTAAATTCTGTTAATTGTTTCATGCCAGACGAATAAAATATCAAAAGATTATTACTATATTCTGATATCACAATTAACAGTAAGTAAAAGCAATTTTTCAATTTCTAAATCTGTAGAGTTTGAATCTTTAGAATTGGGCAATTACATACCATTATTCCATCTTATTTTAAACTTTTGTTTGCATGGCGTTATTACCCACCAGGGTTGTAGTCGTAAAAATAACAGAGGATATACGGTCTAAGCAGACGGCATACGCTCAAGGCAGAGAGTATACTAAAAGCTTTCTTGAGAAACAGAGGGTATACGGTGCTCCTTTAAAAAGTACAGAAGATATACGGCGTATACCCCCTTATACCCTCCACTACATCCCTGTTACCCAAACAGATGGTATTCGGTGCTCCTTTAAAAATACAGAAGGTATACAGCGTATACCCCTATATACCCTCCACTACATCCCTGTTACCCACATAGGTAACTATCCACACACGCCAAATAGCATTGGTCCAGAAATAACGCAACTACATTTTGTGAATCCATACTTCCTGAAATGTTCTTCCTTGTATTTATATTAAATAGGTTGCTGTATCAAATCCAATGATTGTTTGGAGAAAAAAAATATGAAACTAAGCCGTGAAAATTGGTAGAACTTTAACATGGCGTTATTACCCCTAAACATCTTATGTAATAGATAGATATACAATTCTTTCAGACCATCAAAATTAACCTGTTCTTTTTTCTTTTCTTACTATCCTGTTATATCTGTTTAAAAAGTAGTCATAAACTATTATAAAAATACAAGTTTTCGATTTACAAAATCATTCTGAAAATGAAAAAATCGTTTTAAATGCAAATAGTGAGTGATATTGTATAATTGAGCATTCTTCTAGAATATTTTATTTCGGATATACAAAACACGTATTTTGAAATATAACTGACCGGCAAATTAAATTTTTTTGTGAGATTTTAGATTTCCCTTAGATATTTAGCGTAATTTCAGCAACGTGTGAAAGTTGATCCCCTTTTTTTAGAAATAGAAATACAAAAATCAATAAATAAGAAGAATAATCGAGATCGTATTTCTTTCCTAAAATATGTAGATGACATTCTTGACGTACGTGAGAATACTTCTTTGACTTTCTACTTTTAAAAAGATAAGTGAGTATGTTGCATATGCGTATGCTGCTAGGTATATCTTTATTACTTTTATGATTTAAATCCCCCCTTCTCTTCTTTCGGCATATACTACTTCTTTATATAAAACATTTACCAATAATGAAATAATGTACATTTTATTATAGCTATTTAAAATAATTTATTTCACAGCTTGAATTCCAAGATGGGGAATAGAAAACCATTGCTTTTGACTCTTAAGAAAAAAAATTCCAAATAGTTGTAAAATTGCTTTACTTTTTTTTTTCTTTGCTGAAAATGAATTGCTGTTTTGACTCAAAGACACTATTTTATAAATGATTTCCTTAACATTTTTCTCAACGCGCTTCGCATCTCTGGAAAATCACTTCATGAAAAAAAAAAAAAAAAAAATCCTTTTCATTTTAAACAACTGGTTTGCGCTTATGTGCATGACTTATTTTTCATCTATGAATATCGTATTTCGTTTAAAAAATGTCATTTGTATAAAATCGCGAATTGAATTACCGTCCAACTGTGATGCAACAGGAAGAATAAGTAAATGGCTGAAAAGTTGCTCTGCTATTTATCCCACTACTTTCCAAGTATAGTAACAAGTGATTCTACTGTTTTATGTTTTTTCATTCGATGGAAGCCTTTCTGACACTTTGCCAAAAGGCAGACGATTTTTGTTATTCAGCCATGTCTTGTTTGTTTTCTTTTGTTTGTGGTTAGGTTTAATGGCTTTCTCAGTTGACTGAAGATCATAAATATGGTGAAGATATGATATACATATTTGTATAGCTCAAACAGACTCATACAAATCTATGCAAATAAATCGAATTTGCTCTCCTTATTATATTTTTAAAATTTTTATTTGGAACACAGATTGTAGGTACACTGTAAAAAATGTCAGATGTTTCTGAATATATAAAAATGTACTGTAATCAAACACGAAAATATACAATAACTTCGTCTAACTCACCTAAGGTTTCAAAAACCGTTCCTTTACCTTTAAAAATCCGGAAAAACTATTTGTTTTCGAAATTCAAAGAATAATTTATAAAAATTAATTTTTATTAGCTGCCCGTCCTTTTCGGAAACGTTTCTAAGTAGCTTTTACAGTACAATAATCACTTTTCTCAAATCAAAATATCCCTTTTTCGGATGCTACCAATTCATACGAAAATATTTTGATATTCAGAAAACATGTTTAATAGACAAACATACAATATTAACAGTATTAACATTAATATGAAAATTAACATTATTTTGCTACAATTGCATGCACAAAATCAATTATGCAGCTGAAAATGTTTACTTCAGAATTGATACAATCCGAAAACGTGATATTTTGATTTGAGAAAAGTGATTATTGTACTATAAAAGCTACTTAGAAACGTTTCCGAAAAGGACGGGCAACTAATAAAATTTAATTTTTATAAATTCTTTTTTAAATTTGGAAAACAGATAGTTTTCTGGGATTTTTAAAGATAAAGGAACGATTTTCGAAACCTTAGGTGAGTTAGAAAAGGTCATTGTATATTTTCGTTTCTGATTACTGTACATTTTTATATATTCAGAAACATCTGACATTTTTTACAGTGTATATCTTATGGTACTTTTATTATTGTTATTATGTCACTTTGTTCTATCCTTATCTTTGATCTATCAATATTCAAGTTTCAGACAATAATTTAAATTAATACAAGATTTCTTTTAAACGCCAGTAAGATAATTTCGAACATTTTATTGTTTTGCTGTTAATATCTTACAAAAAATTAATCCATCTTTCTACGTCATTTCATTTTTTTTTTTTTTTTTTTTTTTTTTTTTTTTGTTACTTTGTTCTATTATTATCTTTGATCTATCAATATTAAAGTTTCAGACGATAATTTAAATTAACACAAGATTTCTTTTAAACACCCGTAAGATATTTCAAACATTTTATTGTTTGGCAATTAATATACCTTACAGAAAATAATTCTTCTTTTTACATCATTTCATATTCTCTTTCTTCAATGATACTTCACATTTTTTTTAAATAAAAAAAAATTCCTCGATAAAAAGATACTTTTTTCATTCAAAAATATTTCTTTTATCTTTTTACTTTAAAATCTCCTATTCAGCAGTTTTATGCTCATTCTCTTACGTTGGATTCTTGAATACTTTTTAACTACATTTGGCAAAACAATTGTAATTTTTTTCTTCCTTCATTTTTATGCGAGCTTTATAATGATCATAGAAACCCTCTTGTATGTGAATCGAGAATTCTCAATTCTTTGCATAAAAATTCTCTTTCAAGTATGCATTTTAAAAAGAACAAAGATAAATTCATACCTAACTTTTTTTTTTTTTCTTCCTTTAGGCAGATGTGATCTAACCTTTCTGAGAAATTCTTTTTCTTTGAGAAATCGTACCCTGAAAAGGGAGTTCCTAAGATTTATTATTTTTAAAACTATCTTTTTGAAGGTCGCTGGGAGGAGTATTTCTCTTAAGTCTTTTATTGATTTTTTTGGGAGAATGCGTGCTTTCAAGTATGTATATATACATATATATATACGCATTGTAATTTATTATTAATGTTCAAATCCAATTTATTTTTAAAATTACAGTTGTCTCGCATTAATTCGAACTCGTCGGGACCACAAGAAATGTTCGAATTATGAAAGAATGTAAAGAAAACGTGTTTAAAGGGGTACTATTACAAAGAAATTAATGTTATAGTATTTTTTAAATATATTTTCGGCTGTTATCATTAGACTATTACTTAATTTTAAATTAAAAGGTATAAGTAATACATTAATTAAGGGATTGGAAACAAACACAGTCGAAGATGGGGTGGAGGTTTCATTGATGGACAGACTAGAGGTCTGCACTGGCCCGGGCCGGCGGAATTGTTTCGAATTTTCTAACGGGCCGGGCCGGGCCGACAAACAACATAAACGGGCCGGGCCGGCAAAAAAATTGAACGGGCCAGACGGGCCGGGCCGATAAAAAAAATTTTCGGGCCTGCCGGCCCGTTCTCAAGATTTAAGCAGAAACGATAAAATATGAGCTATTTTGAACGAAAATGGTTTAACGAGAATAAGTATGAATGTGGCTATACTAGTTTGACAGCGTCAATATAAAAATGCACAGTGTATCGGCATCGGAGAATTACATTATGTGTAACCCGTTTTAATATTTTTTAGCTGACTCATGCCGGTCCGAGATCACTCTTGCATTGTTTTTCTACATATAGACTGGCCGGACCGGTACTAGACTTAATTAATGGCAGAAAACATGATTTGTAAAATTATTAACAGCGATAAAGAACTTATGCTAGCTTAGTCTTCGGATGTATACTTCTTGATGATTTTTAAATTAATTTTTCAATAATGCAAAAGTTTGACACATTTTCTGATTAATTTTAAATTGTAAAAGTATAAAAGTGATAAGCCTAACTATTGAAGGGATTTGGAATCGAATAGTGTTTTTCATTTTTGGTAAATAAAATACTTGTATAACCTTGTTGAGATATAATAGTTTCTCAAATGATTGCAGGTTTTCTCCCTTCCCTTGCTATTGCTTCCGGAAATTCTATTCAAAACGCTAATTATGACAGTATTTTATTTGTTTGCAGTATTCTTAAATTGCTTGTATCAAAAAATGGATAACGCCATTCGATTATATAGTTTCTGAATAAAGATATCTGCTAATCTTATGGGTTTCTGAGAAAAAAAATGAATTTAGAAATGTATCAGAAAGGAGCTTCTTTAAATTTAAGAATGAATTTGGATTTCAAATCTATAATAAAATGATATAGAAATATATTTATAAATCTTCTTTTATTAAACAGCTTCAAAATTAACGATGTTTTTAGCTTTCTTTCTATTTTTTTTTATTCTAAGCCATATTAATTTTTTAATGAATCTTTATTCGAATGTTAAAAGCCTAAGAATCTAAGTAATCATTAATGTTGTTAATGTGTATTTGCTGTAAAATATATTGTAAAATCATTCCATAGATATGTATGCAGTATTCTTTAAAGAAATCTTAGTTATATGATAAAAATCTGAATTTTTTAGAAATCGTAGAAATTGTAACGGGCCGGGCCTGTTTTCGCTGATTTTTGTACGGGCCGGGCCGGGCCCGGGCCGAACTTTTGAGTTTTACAACGGGCCGGGCCGGGCCGAAATAACTTTCCTACGGGCCGGGCCGGGCCGGGCCTGGAAATTCCGGCCCGTGCAGACCTCTAGGACAGACAGGACACTAAAAATACGAATATCAAATATATGGGACTGTATGTATACTTGTTCATAACAATTCTGACAAAAATGAAAGAAAGAAAGTTGTTTCAAGGAAGGCCAGGAGAAAGTAAGGAAAAATGAAAAATCGGAATCTCGTTAGTTCTAATTAAACGAAGTCAAATGAAATTTTTTAACGGTATTCTGCAATTGAAAATTTCGGGACTTCATGTTTAATTCGAATAAAGCGAATATTCGATTTATCCAATTTCGAATTAACGAGAGCCGACAGTATATTTTTCACTAATAGTTTCTGAATTTAATTCCTCCTTTGGTCTTCAATGTAATTTATTTTCCACATTGCAGATTTCTTTCGTAAGACCATTACTATTGCTGTTCCCGAGTACATTTTTGAAAATAGCGGGACCCATTTATGAAAAAAAGTGTGACAGCTTCTAAACGCTGATCAAACGAAATGCATATTTCACGTTCTCTTTTTCCGTTAAGGGTAAAGGAGGGGGTAACTTTAACGAGGTGTAACCTTAGGGCACATCCATTAATTACTTAAATTAGGCCAAACAGTACAATAGCAACTCTTTAAGACTAGAAATTATTAATTATCAATTTTATTTTCCATTTCAACAAGTAAAGTAAACAAGTTGGAAATTACACGTGAAGCGTAGCAAATGAGGTGCGTTCGAACGATAACGAAGTTTTAAAAATATTCAGTTCTTGCTGTTATAATAGACAGTACTCGGGAAACAGTATAGTGGTCGAAATTTTTTGTGTGTTCCTGTAAATATACAGGAAGTAACTTTTATTACACCTTAGCACCGTATGTCATATTCATAAAATGTGAAATAGTTTAATATACTTAAAACACACCCCAAACAATGTTTCCCCGTATAGCATTATGTAATTGAATGCTTTTGTGTGGCCCTGTAATTTAATAATAAATATTCTTTGCAACACAGATTGTACAGAATGTATATTTTAGTATATATTACTTCAAAGGTTCATGTCAATGCTATTTTATTCAAATGAGTGTAACAACATTAAAATGCATTTGAATTTTTTTCTCCATTGACCGTAATGTAACGGAATACTTCTGATTGTCCCTGTAATTGATCAAAGCATCTGATTTTCATAAAATTTGAAATGACTCGACAAAATTATGTAATAATTATATATTTTAAATTTCAAACGATTAAAATGCATTTGAAACTTTTTTCCGCATTGATCGTAATGTAACGGAATCCTTTTGATTGTCCCTGTAATTGATCTATGCATCCGATTTTCAGAAAATTTGAAATGACTCGACAAAATTACGTAATAATTATATGTTTTAAATTTCAAAC
This sequence comes from Maratus speculifer, assembly GCA_964019185.1. Taxonomy (NCBI): domain Eukaryota; kingdom Metazoa; phylum Arthropoda; class Arachnida; order Araneae; family Salticidae; genus Maratus; species Maratus speculifer. The sequence continues at coordinate 177,321,859 of OZ025295.1, read as the reverse complement.
GATTCGGTTGGGTAGTTTTTGCGCTGTTATATGCGGACGGACAGACGGACGGACTGAACGACAGCTATAGGTGCTACGTATATACATAATTACGAACGCACCTAAAAATCCAGCATATTTAACATATTCTAAAAATCTGGCATATTTAACATAGGAATATTTAGCAATATTAAATACTTTAGGTATTTCTTAAAATACCGGGTGTTTCTAAATGAATATCAGAGTTTTAAAGCTTGGCAGTATTAATTGCATAAAACTTAAAGTTATAATTAATGTATGCATAAAATGAAAGAGCATTTCAAACAGTTTTACCTACAAACTTGCAAGTGTTCAATGTGAGCACCTTTCGTTATACGGCACACGTTGATTAATGTTTGTAGAATCATTGTTGCAATAGCTGCAATGGTTAGCTAGTATTGGAGGCACGTACACATGATCCTTTGAAAACCCTCACAGGAAGAAATCACAAGACATCAGATCGGGTGAGCGTCTGAACAGAACTTCTTTGTTAATCAACGTTTGGGAAGAACTGAGCTATCGACTTGATGTGTACCGTGTGACGAAAGCTGCTCATATTGAACACTTGTAAGCTTGTAGTTAAAACTGTCTGAGTTGCTCTTTCATTTTATGCACTATTAATTATAACTTTAAGTTTTATGTAATAAATATTACTAAGCATTAACCCCGATATCCCAAAACAGAACATTTGATCATGAAATTAGCCTAGCAATACGTTATCATGCAGATTTTATGATTTACAATGTTGTAATAAATCAAATTTAACTGACTTTTTTTATTTCCATTTTCACTAGAAAAACTTTTCAAAGTGTATTTTTTTTTTTTTTTTTTAAACAGTTTATCTAATAATTAAGACCACAGTTACAATTTTCCTTTTTAATTATTTTTTTATCAATCACTATACATTTTGAATCATATTGTCATTCATAAAAGGAAAACTTTTGTACTAATAATTCTTGAAATATAATTCAAACCGTACTAATCAGATCGAACTGTAAATTTGCATACCCCTATTAGAAGTTTTTAGAAATCGGTTTCTGTAACAAAATATTCGTAAACTAGTTGGCTCTGCCCCCTGCGAGCTATGCTCGCGAACTCCCCTTAAGCCTTTAAAAACATGGTAAAACACATTGCTTTAAAAATATTACCAGATTATGGAAGACTGAATGATATTATCACGAACAACAGCTATTTTCTGTAATCGGGTTGCCATGCTTTTTCGTTTAAATTGCGCATTTTTCGATTACCAAGGCCTGATCCACCGCTGTTGCGATAGTTCATGGTTGTTTTTAGAAATGATAAATGAAATCAGTTACACACTTGAAAATCCGGTTCTATGAAATGGTTAGGTTAAAAATGACGCCTCTTCTATACTTTTATAACGACGCTATGGACAATATTCTTCAATAAGTTTGGATTCCCTTTAGGAGATAACCTATATATATGCATGTATCATACCCGATACGTCTATGTGAAATTCAAAAAAAAAAAAAAATTAAGGCTTTGAAAAATCGTCTGCTTTTTGTCTTTGACATGCAAAAAAACTAAATGCAAAAATTTTGAAAAAAAAAATACATTACAGAAATTTGGGGGGGAAAAATGCAAATTTTTCGTGAGTATAATGTTTTGACATAATTAACAAGTTGGAAATTGCACGTGAAGCGTAGCAAATGAGGTGCGTTCGTACGATAAAGAAGTTTTAAAATTATCGCTCTCATATATCAATCTCATAAAATGGTAAATAGTTAATTACATTTAAAATGCGCACCAAACAATGTTTTCCCTATACCATTATGTAATGGAATACTTTTGTGTGACCAAGTAAATCAGTAACAAGTGTTCGTTGCACCACAGATTATGCAAAATGTATATTATAATATGTACCTTATAGATGCATATCAATTGTATTATGTTCGAATGAATGTAACACCATTAAAATGCATTTGAAACATTTTTTCCCATTGACCGTAATGTAACGGAATACTTTTGATTGTCCCTGTAATTGAACTATACATCCAATTTTGATAAAATTTGAAATGACTCAACAAAATATTGTAATAATTATGTATTTTAAATTTCAAACGATTAAAATGCATTTGAAACTTTTTTTCCCCTTGATCGTAATGTAATACTTTTGATTATCCCTGTAATTGATCTAGGCATCCGATTTTCATTAAATTGTTCGTTTTCATAAAATTTGAAATGACTCGACAAAATTATGTGAAAGTCATTTTGATGATTTAGTTGTTTCCAATCAATTTAACTCATTGTTATTTTGAAAAAACTCGTAAGTATTCAGTTTTAAAAAGCACAGAAAATTCAACTCTTTTTAACAAAACTATAAAACATTTTTTTTTTCTTTCAATACTTTTAATATTTTCAAATGCTATACAAAGAATAAATATTTAATGTTTTAAAAATTTTAGAACCTATCTTTATGAATAATTAAAATAAAATAATGTGCCTATCTCAATACTAAATAATCATACTTTTTTAAGAATTTTCTTCTCGAAATCCCTTATTTATTACAGATAAATGTAGCGTTTTTGCAAACATGGTTGAAATTAATGATCTTTCGGTTATCTGTAATTATTTTAAAAAACTAAAGACCTCTCTGTTTTGCATCACATAATGATTATTATTATTTCTTTTTACTTATTTTTATTGCTTGTTTTTTTTTTTTTTTTTTTTTTTTTTTTTTTTTTTTTTTTTTACAAAAGTTTATTTTAAAAAGTTTACAATTTATCGCAGAGATTACAACTGGCTCAATCGTAAATATAAATGCTGATGAGAAATAAATGGCAGAAGAAATTGTTTTAAAATTTTTTATGCTACATTTGGTATAATAATTATTAATTATTGTTATTTTATTAATATTTCCTCTTATAATTAGGCAAATTGAAATTGTGGAGTAATTGATAAATTCTCCAATTGAACAAAAACTTTATTGCACTAAATGAAAGTTAAAATTCTACATTCTAATGCTAAATACAATTTGATATAAATAATTAAAATTCATGTAAAAATACATTAATAAATGTACTAAAATTACTTTCAGGTGTTACATATAATATACCTTTATTTAAAATACATTTAGAAGATTTATTGTTACATTAAAAATATTTAGCACTTTAAATAAATTTATTTAAAATATTTAGCATTTTAAATAAATTTATATTTCATGCATACACCTGACTGTAATTTTAGTACATTTATTTGTGCTTTTTATATGAATTTATTTATTGCATTATTAATAATTTTGAGAAGTTATAAATATTTTCTTTATTCAAGTAGTTCACTGCATGTTTGTGTCTCACGACTTTGTTAAAGTAAGCTGGGGTAACTGGCAGTGGAGTATCTAGACTTATCATTTCGAAGGGGGCTAAGATACAGTAAAAATTTCTTAGAGGAAATCACAAAAACGTTAACATTCTCACTTTGAACAGATTTTTATCATAGTAGGTGACGCATACCTTATACAATCGAACCTGCTAAGATGAAATTGCATAGCGTTGGATTTTCGTTTTAATCAAACTTTTGTCTTAACCAGCGTACTTTTTACGGTATATAAAGAGAGTTTGCGTAACTCGTAAACTTGGTTGAAATTGTTATTTTGCGGTCTCTGCGAAAAAACACTTTTTTAATGAAAGCCTAACCAAAATGGAATATTTTTCTAGTTCCTTTTAAATTCCATCTTAGCAGATTTCATTATATTTTGATAAGCTTTCGTCAATAAAATTTGTTTTCTAGAAATTTCGGAAAGGGCTGCAGCCCCATCCGCCCACCCCCTGAATACGCCACTAATAACTGCGCTCACGATATAACTAGGTTATAGGCTATTTTATAAAAAAAAAACATTAATGATTTTTAAGTTTTAACTTTTGTCAACATTACATCTCAACCTCTACATCTTAAAACAAGTGTGTTAACTCAATCATTGGTCTATTTTTTCTGGGATAGGTTACCGAATATCCAGGCTTCCTTTTTAGAAAACTACGCCGATTTGGTTGATCTTCTTGGGATTTATTTTAAAATAACAGTATGTGCTTTTTTAAACAATCACTTTTTTAAAAGACTAGTCATAGAAATACATTATTATTATTATTAGGTATTTATTCATATTTGATTCATGCTTCAAATGTAAGGCGGGTGTTCCATTTACCCCGTAATTTTTTCAAGAATGGGTTAACTGGGACATGAGTCCGGGGTAACTGGACCATGTAGGATCCAGCTGCCCCGACAGTTATGAATATAATTTTGGAGGTTATAAATACATCTTCATTTAAAAAGGGCTTTAAAGGTTGTTTCTGAAATTTATACAGCCGAGCACAAAAGTGCACTATGGCAGTTAAGAATTACTTCGAAATAATGTTAAATGGACATATATTTGATTTAATATTTTCTGGAGTATTAGGTCAATCCTGGAAATCAATGTAATTGCATAGTTCAGGAATTATATTTTAAATACAGTACCAGAGTTTCGGATTTAAACTGCACTGTTCTTGGATAGATATAAGACTATTAAATGAAACTTTTTTTCGTTACCATCTTATGAGATTTAAATGCAGCTGAAAATTTTTGTTCGCGATATTAAACTCCTCTAAATCTTAGGTAGAAAAGTATTAAGTCAAATTCCCTTTCGTCGGACTTTTAAAAGATTTAGATCCAGTTGAAGGTTTTCAGCTGGTTATTTATTCGAGACATTAAATTTCACTTCCATTTTCAGAACTTTTTCTTCATGCATTAGTATGAAACTAGAAATGTCTAAGGTAAAATAGATGTAAATGTATACAGTAAATGCTCTATAAAGCGGGTTCTGCATAAGACGGAAATTATCGAACTCGGAAATATTTTCAAGTTCCTACGATGCCATAGAAATAGAGTAAAATTTCTCTAAGACGGAATGTTGTCTAATGCGGAAATTTTTTGTCGGCCACGAACGATTCCGCCTTGGACGCAGTTTACCATATTTGTCGTAAGTGCATAGATTCCATGGATAAATTAATGGGTTTCGACTATGATAGTGTTAAATTTTCTTCAGACGACTTTTTTGTGCTTTTTTTTTCTGGAAACGTACCTCCCTATGCTTTTAAAATTCTAAATATAAAATGTGATTTCATCCCGTTTTTCAGTTTTAGCTACATATCCCTTTAAATTCAAACAAGAGAAAATATTTTGTTTTACAATAAAATAAAAAAAAATCATGAGATTATATATTAAAAATTAACGGAAAACATTTTATATTGCTTCAAAATTTTTGAACTTAAGATGACAACTATTACACTATAGAAACTAGTTTTCAATTATGCTATTAATTTTTAGTGTTTAAAACATGGATTAATAATCATTACATTTAAAATTCTCATTACGTACGTAAAATAATCTAATGTAAAAAATATTTTAAAAAAAAACTTTTTTTAATACGATATTTTTTTCTGTCTTCTTTCTCCCTTTCATTTTCATATTTTTTGCAGATTTTTTTTATACTTTTAGGAACGGTAAATTAAGTTGATAAATGAAGTTTATAATTCTAAATGCTCTGATGTAGTTACAGATGCCCCGAACTTTCAGCTCATTAAGCTCATGTTTATATCCACAAACATCATTAACATCCAGTTCAAGTTAATATTTCATAATGATTTAGCCTGAATTTTAAGGGGAAAAAAACCCTCCTCTTTGTTGTTGTACTTTATTCCGTTGAGAAAAGTAAATCAATAAATCAACAAGAATAGAGTATGAAAACACTTTACATTATTCGAATTAGTTAGGTTAAATTCAAAAGACAGATTTATTTAGTTATTAGCAGATAAGTAACATATTTTTCTTGGCAGTTTTCTAAATGGGAAAGGAAAATTAAGCTTTACTAATTATTATAATTAGAGTTTCGCCTCCGGTCGGTTTATCTCAAATGAATCTCCAATTAAAGGAACCTAGATCTTAATGCTCGACTGCCTTTTTATAGCGCACACCCGCTTGGACAAAGTAACCGTTGAAATGGAGTGATTTTGCATCTCTCTTCAGATTAAATTCAAGATTTTAGCTTTGTTGTTCGCATTGCTTGAACCGATATGCCATTCTTCCAACTTGAATTTAATCAATTTAGTAAGAGGAGTATTTACGAGAATGATTTTACCGTTTCAGGTAAAATTTGTCAAAATAAATAAATTAATTAAGGGGAAGAAGTGAAAAAGAAACCAAGCGCCAAGTAAAAACAGGCTAAAAATTGCATTTTTTTTTTTATTTTTTTTATTTTTTTTTAAGTAGTAGAATAAAATTTATTGGACTAAAAAAAAGCTATCGGATACCTTTTTGTGAATGTAATTAAAAAAGGCACAAAATGAAAAAAAAAATCTAAAAATATAGTAATTGCGAAAAATTAAAAAAAAAAAAAGGCTATACGAATTCTGAGTATAAATAAACGTTAATGAACGAAGGACAAATTTTACTATATTGAGGCTAAAAGATTGAAACAGGATTCCTTTTACAAATGTTGAAAAATTGAAGTGAAACACACACATACAAAAATGAAGGGGAAAAAAAAAAGAATACTCCTGATAAAAATCATTCGAAAAAAATCTAAAACTTAAAAAATCGCGTGAGAAATTACTGTAAATGTCGCAGTTAAAAAATCGCTCTAAAAATTCCGAATAAACTTTATTGTAAAGGAAACAAAATTTACGATCACTAGTCCAAAAAATTTTAAAACGGATTCCTTTTACTAATGTATAAGAAAAAAAAATATCGCCGTAATTCGCGAAAAAATGTTTAAGTTCGCATAATTGTTTCTAAATCTAAACAAAATGTCTTAAAACTAATTTCGAGCTCGTTTTTCAGGAGCAGTGAATTAATTAGCTATGCATTTACTATACGTTATTGTACATCGTTCACGCATCGTTTAATGGAACGCTTTAAATTCAAAGGTTTTTAGATGCACTTATTTAAGTGGCTCGATTTTATAAAGATTAAATAATAATCTGTGCCATCTTTAAATAAATAGCCATAGTAATTGCAACCGTTTGTTGCCGATACGATAATACTTAGCACTCAAACACTTCTTAGTTAATACGCCATACGTGATGCCAAACATGGGGAAATTGGTAGTGTTATGTTTTTTTTTAGTAATATTTTTTTTTGTATAAATTATTTTAATATTCCAAATTTAAAAAGAACTCTTGTTAAGATATTTTTAATACGGTTTTTTATAATGCTTTGTGTATCTCATATTTAAAATTAGTCTTCTTTTTTTTTCTTAGTAGCGAAAACCCTGGACATTTCCTTTTTTCTATTTTATGATCGTTCTCACGAGAATAAAGGCATTGTTGTGTATGAAAGTGAAAGTTTCCCATTCCCTTATCTAGCGTAAATAACACCCGTTCGTACGAATGCTTTTACTGTCCTGGAATTATTGTACTATTTGAGTAAAGTGGTCCTTTGTTGATTTTTTTCGAAGAAGAGTAGCTCCTGGCTTGTTTGTAAAGGGCATATATTCAGCCTTGTTAAAAATTGGCCCACACGCATAGTTTATTGCTTGCGTACGTGAATGAATAGTACCCTAAAATTTTATTACCCATGACAAACGTTGACTGTCATTTGAGGCGGAGTTGATATTTTCCCAGACCCTTAAAGTTTTTATGACCGATTTGAGATAATAGGGCAAATTCACGGATATCGGCGAGCACTGGTTTGCAAGCAGGTGCAAAACTTAGAGACAACTGTCCCTGCTATCTGACCACGTGATTGAGGGTAGGGGACGCAAGCGATGACCATATTTGGTCATGAGAGAGGGTGAATATTGCATTGGCCAATGAGATGGACTCTAGGAACAGGAGAGAAAGGGGAAAGCATTAGTCTTCCTAGTTTTTGGTGCCCCTTTTGATTTGCAGAGGGACGTGCAATTGGTTTTTTGGAAATAAAGGGAGTCTTGGTCAGAGCTTCGTATGGAGAGCATCTAGAAAACGATTGCGGATAAGTCTTGTCTCCCCCCCTCCCCTGTTTTTTAATCTGGGAGAGGGGAGGCCAAAAGAGTTCTTGGAGATTGGCAGTCTAAGAGAAAGCACGTCGTGAGTAAGTCAAGAAAAAGTGCTACCTGCCGGAGAGAATCGAGAGCTTGCCGTGAAAGAATGTTTCCTCCGTTCTAACCTTCACCGTAAGCTGTGGAATGATTTGCGGTCTAAAGAGAAAACACTCCAAGTGTAAGTCAGGAAGAAGTGCTACCTGCCGGAGAGAGCCGAGATCTTGCCGTGAAAGAATATCCCCTCCGATCTAGCCTTCACCGTGAGCAGTGGAATGATTAGCGATCTAAGATAACACACTCCGAGTGTAAGTCAGACAGAAATGCTACCTGCCGGAGAGAGCCGAGATCTTGCCGTGAAAGAATATCCCCTCCGATCTAGCCTTCACCGTGAGCAGTGGAATGATTAGCGATCTAAGACAACACACTCCAAGTGTAAGTCAGACAGAAATGCTACCTGCCGGAGAGAGCCGAGATCTTGCCGTGAAAGAATATCCCCTCCGATCTAGCCTTCACCGTGAGCAGTGGAATGATTAGCAATCTAAGACAAGACACCCCGAGTGTTAATCAAGAAAAAGTACTACCTGCCGGAGCGAACCGAGAGCTTGCCGCGAAACGATATCCCTTCCGATTTAGCCTTCACCGTGAGCGGTGGAATGATTAGCGGTCTAAGACAAAAACTTGAAAGAATTCAGCTGCTGCCTAAACCGAGTATAGACTCTGGGAATTCTGTGTAGAGACTGTTGCTCTAGTGCATGGAAGACTTGTCTATTATTGTCCATCATATAAATGAGAAATACCCAAAATGGGTCAATGAAAGAATTCAGCTGCTGGTAAGAGATATACTCTGTATTTGATCTTAAACGATTTTCATTTTAGTGATTAATCTTGTAGTGATTTAGTATTTCCATATATCTACAACAAAAGTTGTATTAGTGAATTCAGATGTTTTTTTTTGTTTTTCATTTTTATGTTAAATTAAATAAAGGAGAATGTATATAAAGGATATGCTTTAGTATAGATTTTTTTAGTTTTTTTTATTTATCCTACTTTGATATTAATTTATTTGAATTTTAACCTCTATAGTATCGAAATAACTATACTAAGTTTTGTAATTCCATAAAATTAAAGTAGTTTCTTTGAATGTTTGGAAGTAAAATAATTTTCAACCATTACCTATTTTTATTTGAAATTTTTAAATAACTTTTTAAAAAAGTAAAAAAATAATTTAATAAATAATTAAAATAATATTAACACTGATTAATTAATATACTATTGCTTAAACTGAGTAAAGATATTTGACTAGGTAATAGAAATTTTAAAGCAAAAACTGTTAAGAAATTCACTTGATTTTAAATGAATTAACTTATCTTATAAAAAAAAAAAATGGAGAAATTAAATTAAATGTACTAACACTATACGAAATTGGTCAAAAATATCATTGTTGATTTCTGGGGTGTTTATGTTTATTATTTCTAGTTTTTTAATTTATTCAAAATTATATCTTTCTTTGCCTTCTTGAAAATAAGAAGGATTTCAGGGTCTTTCTTCTCTCTTTTGTAATGTTAGATTGAATCTTGTATTTTTAAATTATCAGTATGAGTTTAATATCTCAGGAATCAACATTGATAAATGTTGGGTTCTACTGCAGATCAAGGTTTAGTACTTGAGACTGGGTCAGATTGAGAATCTTGCTGTGTTCTTTCTTATTTACTTGTATTCATTAAATTTTAAAGAATTTTAAATGATATTTGTGTTTATCCTCTTTATCGTTTTAATTTGTCGTTTAGTCTGTTTATCTTAATGATTTCTTAATGTTAACTGGTGTAATCTTAACTTAATTCTTTTTATTATATAAGCATCTAGTTTATTTAATTAAACCAACAACAAGATTCATGTCATTGGAAATTTGACCCAGATCTCATTAAATTTCTTAATAAAGCCGAAGAATATTTATTGATCTATATTAACTAAGTATAATTTGCTGAGCAGATGTTGCAATTAATTAAAGTAATGATCAGTAGCAGAAGTTTAAATAAAAAGAACCCAACACAATAAATGGCGCCGTGTGTGAAAAGCCTGGTTATTGTGAAAAATAAATGGTACCGTGTGTGAAAAGCCTGATTATTGTGGTACAATAAGTATAAAAATAGTACTATGAAGTAGAGCCTATTTGTTACAACAATAGCCTGAATTTTGATATATATTTACTATATTAAGAGTGAAACGAAATGAAAATATATGTGTTTTGTGATTTTATTGTGTATTATGTTTGATTATTTTAGTGTATATTGTGCATAAGTAATAGGGGTGTACATAGCTTACTAATTTCAAATGCCTTTTTTTTAGTTAAGCAATTTTACCGGGTTTTCAAAAAAAAAAACTATTTATTTTGAAATTTTTACTGTTATATTTACATTTAAAGGAGTGTTTGGGCTTACTGAGTAAATTATATGCCAATATAAGTTATGTATTTATGTATTTTTTATTTATTTTTTTTTCTCTCTTTCTTGGGCATCTGAGAATTAAGTAGCAGTTAAATTACTTTATTTTCTATTATTTTATTTTAATTCGGTGTGAAGTTTGGCCTAAAAATGACAGAAAACCAGCATTTCAAAGAGCTCGCTCTTATTCAGAAAAAGAGCGCATTAATCGAAAATGTCAGTCTTATTCCCCCTTTTAGTGGCGAAGGCAACTCTTGCTCATTTTCTGCATTTTTAGAAAAGTATGAGCAGTTGTCCGAGTTCTTTAATTGGTCAGAGGATGAAAAAAAATTTGCCCTACTAAGTAGATTAAATGGGAATGCTGCTAGGATATATAAATTGCACCGCACTAAGGGAACTGTGGAAATAATTAAAGTACTTAAAGAGAGATATACGCAAGAGCTAGCCCCTGATATTGCTTTGACCCAATTTTTGAATTTTAAACAAAATCCCCATATGCCTGTTCAGGAATTTTACGACAGAGCATATGATTTGTCCCTTAAAGCATTAGTAGTCGAAGGTGTAGAACAGAATGTTGCTGATAAAAGCAGGGAAGCTCTACTGCATTCTATGTTATTAAGTAATTTAGTTTCTGAGATAAGAAGAGGAGTTATAACTAGGTGCCCTAAGACACCTGTTGAAATTTTAGAATTTGCCCTCCTTGAGGAAAAAGCATTAAAGAGTGTTAATCCTTTATATAACATGCAGGTAGAGAATATGAACCCTTTTTTCCCCCAAATTGCCCAGCAAAGTGTTGCGTGTGCTGCTATCCAGCCAAGTCACCCTAATCAGTCAGAGCAGGAGATTAGTAAACTGCGGGAGCAGGTAGAAGCTCTTACTAGTAAATTAGAGAGATTTTTAGAGGGTAGCAATCAGCAAAGAGACTTTCACACTACTGAGAGGCCTCAGTATAGAGAATTCATCTGTTACGTGTGTTCCCAAACAGGGCACATAGCCAGATTTTGTCCACAAAACCAAAATGCTAATAGAGGGAACTTTCAGAATTTTAGAGGAAGAGGTAGGGGTAGTTATTCTCAGTCCCACCAAAATCGCAGGGGAGGATATAATAATTACAGAGGTAGAGGGAATAGAAATAATGATAATGGTGTAAATATAGAAAGCGAGAATGTTCAAAGCTCAATTAGTGAAGCGAATAATCAAAACAATTCTTTAAACAGGTAAGGGCTGGTGTCGATTTGGTCGAATCATCTCCATCAAGGCCTCTAGACCTCCCAATTATTTTTAGTATGTTTTCACCCCAGTCTTATCATTTACCTACTGTCTTCATAAATGTAAATAATGTGTTTTTTAATGCGCTATGTGATACAGGATCTGCTATAAATATTTTAAGTAATACAATACTTAATGATTTGGATTCTTATGAAATTGTAGAGTGCAATACCCCTATTTTAACGGTGACTGGCGAGAGAGTGCTTTTAAACCATAAAATTTCCTTAAATTTTAAATTTAATAATTTATTATGCCAGTCTGAGTTTTTTATTGTCCACGGTAAGTTGGCCGATGAGTTTAGTGTAATTTTGGGGATGCCCTTTTTAAGTAAATATCAGGCTGTAATTAATTGTAAAAATAACAATGTGGTTTTAGATGTTCCTACTGAAACGCAGTGTAAGCAAATAGTAGAGAACCATATGTCAAATGTTTTACCTGTGAAAAATTCTAGAGAAAAAATTGTTGTAAATAGTATCAGTGTAAATAGTATAGGTTTGGAGAATAATTATGTAAATACTTGTAATGTGCAATCTAAAGGCAAGCAAAGTTCTGATAGTGAACAGAGAAGTAAGTGTAGTAATAAGAGTACTCCTAGGAAAAGTGTAAACAAAAAGAGTAAGGAATGTGTAAAAGAAAAATTTGGGAATCTGAGTAGTGGAAATGAGACGGTTCAGGGTAATATGTATCCCATTATGGAGGAAAGGGTAGACTCAAGCATAACATTTAATGCGAAAGAGTCAGAAAGTGAAATTGCTCAGGTTTTTTGTTTGCAAAGTATACCAGGGAGTAACTCAAGTACTAATGAGTGTGAAATTAATGAGAATAATGTGCCTTTAGACCTTAGCCAGCAATCAGCGAGTCAAATTGTACAGGAAAATTCAATCTATGTCCATGAAAATTTTTACATATCTGAGGATAATGAAAAGGAGTTAGTAAATAGAGCAAATCAGACTAATGAGTTAGGCATTATTGATAATAATAATAACAGAAATAGTGAAAGTACTTCCTTAGCTATTTTATGCGAGAGAATTTCTGTTCCCCCCCAGTCAAAATTAATAGCTGAAGTTAAATGTAATAAAAATAATTTTATAAAAGATAATGATATACTGATATTAGAACCTTTAGCGAAGAATTTAAGCCAAGGGCTTCTTATTTCTCGAGCCATTTGTACCCCAGAACATGGCCTTTTTGTTTCGCTTGCTAATTTTTCGAATAAAACTGTTAAGCTAGGAAAAAATACTTATGTTGCTAAAATTCAGAAATGTGTAGATAAATCTAATATACCCTTAAATAATAATAATATAACTTGTAATGTAAATTTAACCACTCCAATAGCTGACTTTGATCACGCTGATCTCACTTGGAGCTCTGATATTGATTTAAGCCATCTAGACCCCCCCTTAAAATCTAAAATGCAGGAATTTTTAGACCAAAATAAAGATGTGTTTGCAGCTTCTGTCCTAGACTTACCAGGCTGTAATACCATACCCCATGTTGTAAATTTAACCTCTGATAAACCTGTAAAATCCAAAGCTTATAGAGTCCCATATAAATTACGCCAGGAGATGGAAGATCAACTTAATATTTTACTGCAAGCTGAAATTATTTCCCCGTCTATGTCTGAATTTGCTTCACCGGTTATTCTTGTAGAAAAAGCAGATGGTTCTTATAGGTTAGCTGTTGATTTTCGTAAACTTAACAAGAATCTTGTCAAAGATGCATATCCTATCCCAAACATTACTGACTCTGTTGATGCGTTAAGTGGAGCTAATTTTTTTTCAACACTAGATTTAACTAGTGGCTTTTTTCAACAGGTCATAAGACCCGAAGACAGGCATAAAACTGCTATTATCACGCATAAAGGTCTTTTTGAGTGGAATAGAAATTGTTTTGGGTTGTCCAATTCAGGCAATAGTTTTCAGAGGCTAATGAATGCCATTTTTGGAGATTTAGGAAATCTAGGAATTTTAGTGTATATAGATGATATTGTCATTGCTTCGTCTGATGTAGAATCCCATTTTGAAAAACTTAAATTAGTATTTGATAGACTAAGACAACATAAACTGAAACTTAAGCCCAGTAAATGTAATTTTCTTTCGAATAAAATACAGTATCTTGGCTTTGAAATTAATAGCGGGCAAGTATCCCCGGTTAATAAAAATATTGAGATAATAGAAAAATTGCAACCACCTACTAATCGTAAAGGTGTCAGGTCTTTTATTGGAACCCTATCATTCTATAGGCGTTTCATACCTGACTTCACAAAAAGGGCATTAAATTTAATCGATTTGACTAAGGAAACTGGACATTTTGCCTGGACAAAAGAAGCCCAGGAGGAATTTGAAGATTTAAAAAAGGCTTTAATATCTAAACCGTGCCTAGTATTGCCTGATTTTACTAAAGAATTTTATCTATATACAGATGCGAGTGGAGAAGCGCTGGGTGCTGTTTTGTCACAAATGGATGATGAGAATAAAATTCATCCAGTGGCGTTTGCCAGTAGGCGACTAAAAGGTGCAGAGACAAGATACTCTGCCACTGAGAGAGAACTTCTCGCTCTGGTTTGGGCAACTAGTCATTTTAAGTGTTATCTAGCTAACACTCATTTTAACATTTTTACTGATCATGCACCACTTACTTTTATGTTAAAGATTCATGACCCCACCTCACGTATAGCCAAATGGGTATGTACTCTTTCAGATTTTGATTTTACTATTAAATATATTAAAGGGAAATGCAATAGTGTAGCAGACTTTCTATCTAGATTTGCTAAAACTGATGAAACACCTGAGATTAGTAAGAGTAATTTTTGTATTCAAGTAGAAAAAGAAACTACTTTTGTTCCCCATTCAAATTTAATTGAGAAAATTAGTGAATTACAAAAAATTGATAAGAAATGTTGTGAAATAGCTAGAAAATTAGACAAAAATATAGATATAGCACCTAAATACATGAAGTTTTTTTTTAGAGATGATATTCTCGTATGTGAAGATACCAGAGATTCAAGTGTAATAAATAACCCTATTAAATTAGTAGTTCCTAGGGATATGATTGAGCAAGTGTTCGCTCTAACACACGATTCTCTAGCGGCTTGTCATCAAGGGTTTAAGAAAACGATTGACCGCATCCGGGAGCACTTTTACTGGCCCGGAATGTCGGCCGATGTCAAGCATCTAGTAGAATCATGTATTAGTTGCCAGCAGAAGAGGGCGTATAAACCAGATCAGCAAGCACCCCTTCAACGGATGCCTACACCTGAATTTCCCATGAACAAAGTTCATCTAGACCTAATTGGCCCATTACCGGTCACGTTTTCTGGTAACACCCATATTGTTACGTATATAGACTCGTTTACTAAATGGCCAGAGGCCTATGCTGTTAGCTCCACCACGTCTGATGTTATCGCAGATACACTTGCCGATTTCATTTCGCGTTATGGCGCTCCTGTGTATATTGCGACAGATAATGGAAGAAATTTAGTATCGGAAGCGATTGAGCATGTATATAAAATGTTCGGTATTAAACATATAACTACATCTGCCTTTCACCCAGCCTCGAATGGACAGATTGAACGGCAGAATAAAACTTTAAAAAACGCACTCAGTCACATTGTAAATGAGAACCAGTCAGACTGGGATACTAAGCTAAAATTTGCCCTATTAGCGATGCGTTCGGCTGTGCATTCTTCAACTAAATTAACCCCCGCAGCAGTTTTATATGGCAGAAACTTAAATCTACCATATAATCTATTTTCGCAAGCGCCGAGGTTTAGCTATAACGACGCCCCATCTTTTTGTGAATTATTGATACCCGCACTCCAAAAGGTATATGCTGAGGTGTATGATAGTTTAGTTAAGGTGTCTGAAAGCCAGGAAAGGTACAGAGAAAGAACTGCAGTCGTTAAGGATTTAAAAGTAGGCGATAGAGTGTGGTTATTTAACCCATCCATCACTGCTGGCAATACGAAAAAATTGTCCAAATTAAATAACGGACCATTTACTATAATTGAGAAGCTCAGTGAAGTTAATTTTAAGATAGCATTAATTGCTAATCCGTCTAAAACTCAAATTGTCCATGTAGACCGCCTCACTTTATTTAAAGATAGGCATATTTCAGGTGTAAATGAGCAAAATGGAGACGATATTGTAGACCAAAACAAACGCCAACCTCTGATATCAACTACGAATGATTCGAGTCATTCTCAATTCGATTTCACTACGCGAAGGAAAAGGAATCGATTCATAAATAGATTTCCCCCTCCCATTCCATGTCAAGGAACCAGCCAACCTGCAGTGCAATCTACGAGCAGGCGACAAGAGGGTAGCGAGGAAACGGTTGGTGGGTTGCTCTCAGAAGCACGGGAAAATACGGTAATAGCGAGCGCTGATAGCTGTGAGGGATTTAGGCAGGTAGGAACGCCTAATGGGACTTTACAAATAAGTTTAATGGAATGATTTGTTTAGCATAAAAAGTAATTTTTACAAATTTCGAATTTCATCTCCAACTCAATACTCGATACAGTTTTAGGTAGATTTCGTATGAAATACTACCTATTGCATTCTCTCCCATTCCCATGTTCGAATTTCCGAAAATTTTTTGCAGATCTACACGAATCATGACTCCTAGATACCAAAACTACCATCAGTAAAAAAGTTTATATATCTATCTATCTATCTATCTATCTATCTATCTATCTATCGGTGTATATCACTTTCTTCTGGACACGATAACTTTCATAATTATGCTCAGATCTTCTTCAAACTTTTATATAAAATCAAGGAGCTTAAACTCTCGGTCGAGTTCGTTAATGGGCAAAATCGGACCAAGGGGGTGGAAATAGGGAGGGTTTTTGTGAAAACCGAAAAAACGCGATAACTTCTTAATTAAAATAGATATCGAATCAGTTTAAAGTTTATATTACTTCTAAAAAATGGGCAAAAAGTTTATGCATGACAGATTTTTGATAAATTTAAAAATGGGCTCAAGGGGCGAAAAAAACATGGTTTTTGAGAGAAAAAAATTCATAAATTCGTCAATTCTCAAGATATCAAATCCAACTAAATTTTGTATAAATGTACTCAATATTATCTAAAACTTTTGTGCTTAGAAGTTTTTGATAGGACCAATTTTTACCGATGAAAAAAATTAAAAACGGAAAGAAAAAGAGGGGAGGAAAAAGAAAAAAATCCATAACTTACTCAGTTCTTAAGCAATCAACTCTAATTAAATTTATTTTACATCTTCACAATAATATATACAACTTTTGTACTAACAAGTTTTTCATAGAACCAATTTTTATAGCAAAAATAAATTAAACAAAAATAGGAGTTGGAGAAAAAACCTCAAATCCAAACTGCTTATATTCTGACTCATTTTTAAATTCATTTTTGATTTTAAACGCATCCAAATGACAGATCCTCTTATTTAGAAACCATATAATGCGACGTATTGGCCAGTTTTTTGATAAAGGCAAAATATATTTTTAAAAAGGCTGCCAAAAAGTGTATTTTGAACAGATTTCCCGAAGTTATCGTCATTAAAAAAATGATTAAGTATAACAAATTGCGTTTTTTCTGAGTCATTTTTAAATCCATTTTTTTCTCAAACCCATCCAATTTATAGGTCCACTTATTTAGGAACTGTATAACTTGACGTATTGGCCAGTTTTTTGATAAAGGCAGAATATATTTTTTAAAAGGCTGCCAAAAAGGATATTTTGAGCAGAATTTCCCGAAGTTATCGTCATTGAAAAATTGAGGAAGTATAACAAATTTCGTTCTTTCTGAGTCATTTTAAAATTCATTTTTGTTCTCAAACACTTCCAATTTACAGGCCCTCTTATTTAGGAACTATGTAATGTGACGGATTGGCCAGTTTTTTGATAAAGGCAGTATATATTTCAAAAAAAGCTGCCAAAATGGGCACTTCGCACAAAATTTCCAAAAGCGATCATGATTAATGAACTGTGGGTATTCAAATAACAAATTGGTTATTTTATGACTCATTTTTGAATCCAATTTTGCTCTGAAACGCATTCAATTGACAGTTTTTTGTTACTTACAAACTATATAATGTGCGTATTCGTCGATTTTTTGATAAAGGGTGAATATATACATTTTTTAAAGCTGTCAAAGTAAGCACTTCGCAAAAAATTTTCCCAAAGCGATCATGATAAAAGAATTGAGGTTGTATTCAAATAACAAATTGTTTATTTAATGACTCATTTTTAAATTCAATTTTGCTCTCAAACACATTCAATTGACAGTTATCTGTTATTTAGGAACTGTGTAATGTGCCTTATTGGTCAGATTTTTCATAAAGTCTAAATATATATTTAAAAAAAGCTGTCAAAGTGGGCACTTCGCACAAAATTTCCCAAAGCGATCTTGATTAAAGAATTGTGGATGTATTAAAATAATAAATTGGTTATTTTATTACTCATTTTTAAATTCAATTTTGCTGTCAAACGAATTTAATTAACAGTTTTTTGTTATTTAGGAACTATATAATGAGCATATTTATTAATTTTTTAAATAAAGTAAGAATATAATTCAAAATATGTTGCCAAAATGGGTATTTGAGTAGAATTTCGTTTAAGATGATTTTGATAAAACCAGTTCTTACAGAAAAATGAAATTAAAAATTTTTTTAAAGCGGCTGAATAAAGTAGTTAAACTAGGTTTATCGCTAATCATTTTTTTTTTTTTTTTTTTTTTTTGAGATGAAATCGAAATTTACCTCCGCCTATAGGCCATGCCGACAGGGATTTTTTTCTGTTTCTCTCTTTCACTTTCCATGCGGGGTCTAAAATGTAAAGTAAAGACAAATTATGCACATTCGACCGATCTCATTCTTAATTGAAGAGTCATCCCAGAAGACTCTCTTTTGTTCACCAACTTTTATTCTCGTTATCTTACTAGCTATTGTTATTCACATTCTGACAGCGGCATTTTCCCTCGCAGTCAGGAAGTCTAAATAATATTAGTCAAGCTAGTGTTTCTCTATATTCAATATCTGAGTGCAAAAATTCTTCATATTTCAATACTCATACAGGATTTGTGAATGTTGAAAAGCTTATTTTAATTACAATTTAGTATTTCTGCAAAACTATGAAAAGGCCTCAAAAGTAAATTAGATTTTTGAACAGAATTTCATTTGGATTTTGGATCCAAATAGACGAACCCGGAACAGAAATTCATTTAGTGACTTTGGAATGTTTTCCAAGGGAGGCTCAAAATGCTTTAGGAGGGGGGGGGGTGAACTTTCCCTAGCACCCTTCAAGCTACGGCCCTGCGAGTATCTACATAAATATATTATGCTAGCAAATAGCTTCCTCGGTAAATAAGATCTTCATGTGTTTGTCGAAAAAAGACTTAAAGACCAGAGATAAGAATTCTTAAAGAGGATCGTTTCATATCTGCTGCATTTGAAAGGAATTAGAGCTTCATCGATGAGTCGTTTTAACGTCGCAGCACATAGGATTTCCCTCAGAATCAGCCTAAGTCCAAACCCCCATCTCTTGTAGGGCTACTTGTTTGATGATCGAGGATTAATACCTTAGAAAATCATCGCAATACCGAAGCTTCTTACGGAGACGGCTATTTTAAGAAATCGCTTTCTATCTCATCCCTTTTCAATAGCCGCCTGCCAAGTTTTTTTCGAGAAGCATTTCATTGCAACTATTGTTTACATTTGTAGTTAATGTGATTTAAAAAACAGGGTACTATAAAACATATTTCCCTGCTTTCGGTTAAATCTAATAGACGTAATAAAACTGCATTTTGAATTTTAGACATTTTAAGGGGCTACTTCAGTCACGCGGAAAGACCCGCTTGCTAGTGCTAATTCCATCGAAGAAATTTTTAAAGATGTCTGTTTGCATTTCAATATTTTTAAATGTTTTTTTTAATGCTGATACGATTTCCGAATCGTAATCCTTACCTTATTTAATCGCAGAATTCTGCGATCAATTAACATTAAAATTAGGGACAGTTTTCTATATAGAAGGAGTGATAAACTAAAATTTGGAAAAATGACAGTCAAGTATATGTAAGTAGATATATTTAAATTTTTATTTTGCTAAAGAAAAAGAATCTCCTTTAAATAAGTAAAAAAATAATCGGATAAAAGTGACGGCGAGAGAAGGAGGGAAGGGGGAGGAATGGTGGCACTCTACAGTTGTTTGTACAGTACAAAATAACTCAATAAACATGAAAACTCAATAAGCATGATTGTGCAGGTTCGCATTTGGTGAATTTGATGAGTTTTTGGTAAGTTTCTGAGTCCTAAATGACTGTGATGCTTAAAAATACAAAACATGAAAAAAATGCACTAAGAATAGTTCAAAACATAAAAATTAATTTACCTCGTTTTAAAATATATATGTTTCATCCATTCCGAAAATTTCCCTCATTATTTTCCTTTCAAAATTCATTCTTCCATGCTCTCCCAAAAGTCTGAATACAAATATAAATCATATAAATGTGGCCTCTTAGATTTTACTTCATAACCACTCTGTATTTTTATGAGAATTAAATCAATTTATGGACAATGAAAAGATGAGTCATTAGCGATAAGTAAATTAATCCACTATATAGTATTACTAAGACATTCCTCAGAGGGATTAGTGTGAACGATATTACTGAGAACATAGATTTAATAATAACCTGTAACAAGTAAAGAGAATCAGCCATAAATTTTAATTAGCTTATATACTTCCGTAAATTGAAAAGATGAAAATTAGTAAATTCAATCATAGAATTATAAAATCTTATATAAAAATTTAAATACACTGTTTAAAAAAATGAGATAATCCACTATATAGTATTACTAAGACATCCCTCAGAGGGATTAGTGTGAACGATATTACTGAGAACATAGATTTAATAATAACTTGTGACAAGTAAAGAGAATGAGAATCAGCGATAAATTTTAATTAGCTTATATATTTTCGTAAATTGAAAAGATGAAAATTAGTAAATTCAATCATAGAATTATAGAATCTTATATAAAAATTTAAATACGCTGTTTAAAAAAATGAGATAATCCACTATATAGTATTACTAAGACATTCCTCAGAGGGATTAGTGTGAACGATATTACTGAGAACATAGATTTAATAATAACTTGTGACAAGTAAAGAGAATGAGAATCAGCCATAAATTTTAATTAGCTTATATATTTTCGTAAATTGAAAAGATGAAAATTAGTAAATTCAATCATAGAATTATAAAATCTTATATAAAAATTTAAATACGCTGTTTAAAAAAATGAGATAATCCACTATATAGTATTACTAAGACATTCCTCAGAGGGATTAGTGTGAACGATATTACTGAGAACATAGATTTAATAATAACTTGTGACAAGTAAAGAGAATGAGAATCAGCCATAAATTTTAATTAGCTTATATATTTTCGTAAATTGAAAAGATGAAAATTAGTAAATTCAATCATAGAATTATAGAATCTTATATAAAAATTTAAATACGCTGTTTAAAAAAATGAGATAATCCACTATATAGTATTACTAAGACATTCCTCAGAGGGATTAGTGTGAACAATATTACTGAGAACATAGATTTAATAATAACTTGTGACAAGTAAAGAGAATGAGAATCAGCCATAAATTTTAATTAGCTTATATATTTTCGTAAATTGAAAAGATGAAAATTAGTAAATTCAATCATAGAATTATAGAATCTTATATAAAAATTTAAATACGCTGTTTAAAAAAATGAGATAATCCACTATATAGTATTACTAAGACATTCCTCAGAGGGATTAGTGTGAACGATATTACTGAGAACATAGATTTAATAATAACTTGTGACAAGTAAAGAGAATGAGAATCAGCCATAAATTTTAATTAGCTTATATATTTTCGTAAATTGAAAAGATGAAAATTAGTAAATTCAATCATAGAATTATAAAATCGTATATAAAAATTCAAATACACTGTTTAAAACAATGAGATAGCAAATCATGCAAGACAGCCATGCATGGATATAAAAAAGGAAGTATACAATATATTAAAATAATATAGAAAAAATAACAATTATTAATTAAACTAACATTTATGGATAGCTATCTTCTTTTAAAAATAACAGAAAATGTTTCGTTTATCACTTTATTTATTTTTATATTGGAATTAAAAAATAACGGGATAGTATAGCACATTATATATTACTGGTATTAAAAAATGATGTTTTCGCAAAATTGGCATAAAAAAAATCCCAGTTTTAGTAAAAAGATAATGATTCGATTTTAGCGGTTGACTCATATGTTTACAATTGTGTTATCCTACACCCAAAAGTATAAAAACATGGCGGACAGGGAGCAAGAAAACATAATGGTAAATCTATGAGTCAACCGCAAAAAACAAATTTTTAGGTGCTTTCCACCAAGATATGACTCGACTTGGCAGACCGATTGGGTTTTAATATGCAAATCGAGATTTTAGTTTATCCGATATTTTAATCCGTGAATTCGATGAGGTGATTGCCTGTGCTGCCGCCTCCTGGGCTAACTGTTTTCATAGCTTCCAGAAAAAATCGATACAGAAATTTGGATGCAAAAGGAAATAAAGCAAACATTCATCCATAAAAAATGCTTTACAATATATCTATAAAATTTGAATAAATGAGATTTTTTTAAATTGTAATGCTTGGAATTCATAATAATACATAAAGAAAAAGAAATCAATTTTTACACAGTGTATTTTCTTAGAGCAATAAATATTTAACACCATTAAGGTCATTAAGGTAATTATTGATTATTAAGGTAAATGGGAAAAAGAGCATTGGACAATCAATGTATGGGGCGTTGCTCTTTTTATTTATATTAATTTTTAACTTGTTCTATTGTATGCGAGAAAATCATTTTATTACCAGAATTTATCGAATAACCTCTGTTCACTGAACAAAAGTGCTAGTGCCAAAAGATTCGTTATAAAAAGATTTCGATGGTGTATTTTTCCATTCTGTTTACAAACATTTAATGTCGAAGCTGTATTTTGATATCTCTCTTTTAATACGCTTTCTGCAACTACCGGCTCAGTATATGTCTCCAAATAACTCTCAGGGGAAGAGGAAAAAAAATTAATTACCCTTTCATCTGTCTCACGGGGTCTTTGTGACTTGCCTCATTGTCTCGGAGGAGTCGATATTTGTTTATTTAGCATATCAAATTTAGCGACTTCTGCTCTGCATTTACGATTGCTTTTGTTTGCATTTTTTTGCCAGCCAGGGGAACTACTCTAAAAGTCAATGATGCATGCTTTGCTTTGACTGCTCTCTCACGCTGTTTTTATTTTAAATTGTGTATCAAGTTGTAAGTACTCGTCTTGAATAGCTGTTAGAATTCATTACACGCGTTTTTTTTTTTTTTTTTTGGATTCTGTGAGAAATTTTGTATAGCATCCACCAGCATTTTCTTTAATAATTAATAAATCTATCCGTAGTCTATTTTTATGGTAATTTTTATGGTCTTTCATTTATTTTTCTGGTAACTTATCCGATTAATTTGGAAAAGTTCGTGATGTTATGACAAAGATAAATGATTCAAAAAATACATTATTTAAGGGTGTATTTCGATTCAAACTGCTTGTTTTCCGATTTATTTTTGAATTCACTTTTGCTCTCAAACGTATCAAACTCGCAGATTCTCTTATTTAGAAACTTTACAAGGTGCCGTGATTGTCGATTCTTTGATAAGTGTACAAAATATTTATAAAAAAAAAGCAATCAAAAACGCCAATTTGAACCGATTTTTCCGAAGTGGCAGATCTGGGAACGAAGAAAATGGTCTTCCTGAGAAGTTAATTGCTCATAAATCAAATTCTAATTAATTTAGCGTAAAAAGACATCACACGGCACTTTATACGTCTCTTCAAGAATCCCCCAGCAAATTTCATGCTTCTACTTTTAAAAATATGTCTAAAATTGTATCGGAAAATTTCGAGCTGCTAAAGATGGAAAACCGTTTTTTCGAATACACCCTTAATTAAAAAAATAAATATTGCTAGTTATACCATGGCCAAGTAGATCTATAGGGCCCATATATTTGAGATTAATGTATGAATCCCCCGCCAAAGGACTCTGATACCCTGCCCAAGTTATTCGGACCAATCGTGCAAACCCTGAACAAAAACAATGCCCATGCATGCATAGAACAGAAAGCAGCTTATTCGATGCTAATTTGGGCAGGGTTTGCGCCACGTGGTCTAATGAAATGGTTCAGGGTTTGAAACTTCACTCCAGCTTCACTTTTTCGGCGGTTTTTAGCGAAATGCGCCAGCCGTTATATATCTAGTTGGCCATTGGTTATACATATACACTTGCAAGAGCATAGGCCAAGCCCGAAAGAAAATAAGCCATGTTCGGTTCATTTTTTTCCGTGAGATTTGTACAAGTCTTTCTTTCTTTTTCTTCTCTTTCTTTTCTTTTTTTTTTTTTTTTTTTTTTTTTTATTTATCCGTTAATTTTGTGTTGGTCGCTCTTATTCATTTTTTTCTGGGCCACGTTGGGTTCGGGGTCTTATTTTTTCTGCGCTTTCCGTCCAGAATTATTTTATTTCGACCCGAGCCGGGCTTAAACTTTCTTTCCTCTGAACCCATGTTGGAATGGCATTTTATTTTTTTATTTATGTATTCTTGTATAAATAAAGAGGTGGTGAACGTTTGTTTATCAAAATCTTCAGACATTTAATTTAGTTTAATAAACAACAAAGAAATACCTGTAGCTTAGAAAATTATTATTTTTTTCCTTGTAGAGCTTTAAAATTGTGATTTTTTTAAAACCATGCTTTTCTTTTATTGATTTTTTTACTGAATCTTCCTTTGAATATAATTGCCCATATCAATTTTTTTAACATTTATGTACATAAATTTGTAAGTGGTTATTAAGCTATTGTTATATTCCGTATTTCTTGAATTTCAAACATATAATCTGAAAGTAAAAGATATGCTTAAGTAAGTGCGCTTTGTGAATATTTTTAATTCTAGATGTTGCTTCAAAAATATGTGCATTCTTTATAGATATTGAGGCAGGCCTGATCGAACTTTTAGATTTCATAACAGACCGGGCCCGGCTCGAGTGGAACTTTTATTTTTTATCGGCATAGAGCGGGTTGAAGTTTTTGCACGGGCCAGGGCCGTGCAGAGTTCTACTACTAATTACTATTACTTAAAAAATAAATTAATTTTAATTTATGTTGTTTATCGGCTGAATTATTATCAACGATTGATTATAGCATGAGCATTGCTTTTTAATTCTGGCAGATTTGCATTCAAAATTAGTTATGCATTCAAAGTGATACTGAACTTCATTTTGAGAATGATAAACTAATTAAATCTAGTTGCAATAATTACAAAAGCAGGATATTTTTGGAAGAATGGTTTAAAAATGACAAATATCCACACTAAAATGCAAAGATTTGCAGTTCCAGCCAATTATATGATACTTTCTGACTTATTACTAATTTATTAAAGCAATTGTTTATCTTTGTTGGTAATCGTACTGATAAGGGATAAGGGATTCTTTTAAATCATGAAACGTCTACTTTGTGATTTTACGTTTTTGTAATTTATTGTTCGTATATTTATGTAATTAAATGCCTGAACTTTAAATGTTTTAGTTTTATTTTATTTTATGAGACTAACTATATTTTATTTTGGGACTTATGAGATTTTCATCTGAAATTGAGCATTGGGGTAAGATTACTCCGCAAATAGATTAAACTGTAATTAGATACAAATTACATAAGGATAGACTAGGTTTAGAAAATGACACCTTCGCTGGCTATTTTCAGAAGCAGACAATGAGTAAGATGAAATCTGTTTAATATCTAATGTATTTAATTGAATTATTGTACAGATAAAAGAAAATTCGACTATTCGATTTCATAGGACCAGTCCAACTTAATCGCGAAGCATAATTTTGTACAAGGGATATTTTTTTCATTTTTACGTTATTGAAAATAAAATGTTGTCAATAGGGTTAAAGATTCTTTTTGTGATCTGAAATATCGTGATGATAACAAAACCATTTACTATTGTGACCATAACAGCAAAATAATATTTAATGAAAATATTAACAATCTTACGATGACCACAGAGAAATGTTAATGTCCTCGAAATTAGTTTCTGCAAAATCTTGTATTTTGCTACAGTCATTTTTAAATATAAAATGTTAAGTTATAGTCTAGCCGTATGTTTAAATTTCATGGTAAGTGGAATCATAGCAACATCAAGAGTTGTGCAGGCAGTTCTGGCATCTGGCACAGACACCAAAGCAAATATTTTCTTCATCGGAATTTGCACGATGGACTTACAATGATGACGCACCGAGAACTTAATTCCACGCCACTATCTGTAAATTGGAAACATATAAATCGACAGATTTTAGAGAATATTAGAGATGCACTAAATTGTCGAAACGGTTTGCAGTAAGAAGCCAGTTATCACCAGGGGCGCGCCAACAATATCCCGCGCCTGAGTGCAGAATTTCTGTTGGCGCCCTACATTCCTACCTCATCCTCAATTCTCAAAAAAAAAAAAATCATTACTTTGTACAAATGCATAGTGCTAACCTTTCGGATATTTTCAAAAGTTAAGTATTTTTTTTTTTACCCAGAAAATTTATTTAATAAAATGAGCCTCTTTTCTAGGAGGTTCTAATATTTTTTGTCTTTATTAAATAAGATTTGGGGTTCCAAACGTGTCTAATTGATTTGAAAAATAAGGAAGTTTGGCATCTACATAAATAAAAATCTTAAACACAGCAAAACCTACGAAAATAGAACCCATCTGTACAGAATCCTGCATTAAACGGGAAATTTCATTATCTCGGATAAAATAATACAAATGCAATAAGAGTGTGTGTATGTGAGATGGCCAGAGAAATTTATTGTACCCAAAAGTCTGAAAATTTCTATGAGGAAAAACCAAGCATCTCAAACTTAGATTTTAAGTTTTTATATTTAGCCAAGCTATTAATAAAAACTCACCACGAAACGGTTTTTGCAAAAATCGGCACCATGTTCAATCCTTGATTTCCGCAGAGCGTAGAAAAGATAAGATCCAAATACTGATTTATTTTATTTTATTTCATTTAAAGGAGTTGAAAGGGAAGCAGTATAACACACATTGGGCGATTAATTAAAAGAAGGTAAAACAGACGATACACTCTTAAAGTTCGTATTTTTTCATCTTAAACGCAGCAATCTCTGAAAAAAAAATATCGTTATCAACCCTTCGAATTTTCCCCCCAAAAGATTCGTTTCCGTGAGTGATGTTCTCTCCCTTTCGACCCTGCTTCCCCACAATTCGGTTGCAGAGATACAGTAATAAAAATTCTATCAAAAGTGAGACCAACTTTTCAACTAAAATCATTTTTAAAAAATACGAATCTTAACCCTTTCAGAAAAGTTGCGATCGCAGGTCATTTGCGCCTCCGGAAGACGATATTTTTTTCCACGCTAAAAATAACTAAAACATTGGTATTTCAACCCAATCTTTTTAGAGCATTTCGGAAAAATGCATTTACATCACCTATGAAAATTTCAAAACGTAGAAGTATTTGAAAAAAACAAAAAGAAAAAAAAATCGGAGATATTTTTGAAGAAAACGCTAAAACATGGATGTTTCAGCACAACTTCATAGAGATTTTTTTCTCTTTCTCTGTCAGTGTCTTTGAAGATATTATGAATCATATATGGCTGGTTTGATATGCTGCATTTCTTAGACTTTTTCTTCGTTATTAACTGTCATTTCTGAGCTATTTTTAATTTCTAAAAAAGTCGTTTGTTGATTCCGGTGTCAGTCAATCATTTCATCATTTTACGAACAGAATTTTTCTGCGTCGGAAAGGGTTAACGTTATTAATTATTTATTTTGTGATTAAAATTTCTGTCCCCTTCGGTTTCCTCTGAAAAACATAATTTTAAATTTACTATGAT
Source organism: Maratus speculifer (assembly GCA_964019185.1). Taxonomy (NCBI): domain Eukaryota; kingdom Metazoa; phylum Arthropoda; class Arachnida; order Araneae; family Salticidae; genus Maratus; species Maratus speculifer. The sequence goes on along the minus strand of OZ025295.1, from coordinate 177,294,161 downwards.
TTTATTATTCCTGAAAATGATTTTTACATATAATTTCTAAATTATAGGAAACTTATGGCTATCACCATGAGATACATGTGCAGCATCATATGTATAAGATATTTGTGACGTATAAATCTATCACTACACATAAGTTGATAGCGGAAATGTTCACCGATATTTCCTAGTAGAAATTTTCTTCTTCTTTGTGAGAAAAGTTATGCAGGAATGCAATGATTGCCATTTAAAAATTAAAAAACAGATGGAATTTAGCGTCAATAGTAATAAAGCTGTTGTCCACCTTGCCACTACTACATTGAAATGACTTTGTTGTATGTTTTCAGTCATGGAAATTTTGGTGCCCTTCATTCTTTGCAAACGTATTAGGTGCTCACCTGTTTCCTGAAAAATTGGACAGGCTTATATCTAAATCGCTCATTATGGGGACTTAGAAATAGAACAAAACGAAATAAATAAATAAAGGAATTGATAGTTTATAAGTAAATTTTTCTCATGTGAATTTGTAAAATATAATTAAGATGTCAAGAAAATGTAATATATTTTAGCATAACTAAATTAAGAGTTTTTCTTTTAAAGTATTTTTTCCTCAACTGAACTTTTTGGCGCCTTTACTACTCCGGCGCCTGTGTGCACTGCACACTTTGCACACTGGGTCGGCACGCCTCTGGTTATCACTCAAAGTATTCGGCCAAAAAAAGACAAGCACGTGGGATTAGACCTGAATTCATTGGACAGGTAGAGATTTTCAAATCTATTCGTATGTGTTTGGGCTAAATTGTGGCTGGTTTTATTCGTTTTCAGGATTGCACTTTTAGCTACGCACCATACCAACGCAGTTTCTCTCTATCTTTCTCTGAATTCTGTATTTCGTTTGACCCAATTTGCAGTTGATACGCGGAATTCAGATACCTGTGACCTTACCACTGATGAAATCCATTGCAGTGGTGTAGTCCTAAAACAAAAACAAAGCATATATGTTTGGTAATAGATAGAGGGTGTGCATTAGAGAGCATACACTATACCTGAAAAGGATATACGGCGTTTCTATAAAATATCCAGAAGTTATACGGTGCATACCATCGTAAATTATCTACTACATCCTTGGTACATTGGTCAAAATCCCCAAAAATGCAAAATGACGTCGTAATCACTTTCACAGCAATGTAGATTACGAAACGCAGGACAACATTTCCTTCATATAAAGTCACGGGATGAATTCTTTTCATTAAATCACATTCTAGTTGAGACCACGATGTCACTATGCTGTATTAGTAATCGTTTTATGGCTTTTTACCACTTTATTAAACATTGAATGACACATGAAACTCATTGCTTACATGTTTGAATTGAATAAGCTGAGTAATTTTAAGATAAAACAGTTTTCGAATATTATCATTTGAACTGAAACATTAATGAAGTTAGTTTCGAAAACATCGATCAGTTGAATTATTTAAGAGAAACATTGTTGAACCGTAAGCTCCGAAGGGTAAAAGAAAGCTTTACAGCTTGCAGAAGCAAAAGTTATTAAACATAACTATGTAATATCATGCTGAGGTGTACTTTTATTTTATATCAGATATTGAAAAAATATTTTTTTTTCTCTGTTATTTATTTTTTTTTAAAGTCATGAAAATGAACAAAGTAACTTTTAAAAATGAAATGGTAAATGATATTTATTTTACCTTTGCTGAGCAATATAAAATTGACATTAAAAGATATTTCATTGGTTTCCAACAATTTCATTTCGAATAGTATGATATATAACACTTATTTTGACATCCATTCTTGGTTTTTATTTATTTGTTTTCGCTGTTTTCTAACAGAAGAGAAAATTTTTTGGTAGCTGGTTAAGAGAGAAATTTAGAAAACTGGATTATTTTTTTTCTTGCGTAGAGAAGTCAGTTTATTATTTCAAAGTTGCTATTTTCGTCCCAGTTTATTAGCATCGAATATTGGAGAGTTATGTAAGAGTCATGTTGAGAAAAGTGTGTATTTTTTTTATATTGGGTGAATTTATTAATGTTCCAGAATAAGTAAATTTCCACGAAATGTCACGGAATGAATTCTTCGTATTAATAAGAATTCATTCCGTGGCATCACATTCTAAATGTCACTAGGATGTCACAATAATGTACTAGTAATCGTTTTATGGCTTTTTACCACTTTATTAAACATTGAATGACACATGAAACTCATTGCTTACACGTTTGAATCGATTAAGCTGAGCTATTTTAAGATAAAACAGCTTTTGAATGCTATCATTTTAGCTGAAGCATTAATGAAGTTAGTTGTGAAAACATCGATCAGTTGAATTATTTAAGAGAAACACTGTTGAACCATAAACTCCGACGATTAAAAGAAAGATTTACAGGTTGCAGAAGCAAAAGTTATTACACATAACTATATAATACCATGTTGGGACATGAAATGTTTTATTTTATATCAGATAATGAAAAAATATTTTTTTCTCTGTTATTATTTTTTTAAGTCATGAAAATGAATAAAGTAACTTATCAAAATAAAATGTCAAAAGGACATTTATTTTACCTTTTCTGGGCGATTTAAAATTGGCATTAAAAGATATTTCATTGATTTCTAACAATTTCATTTTGAATAGTATGATATAAAACACTTATTTTGACATCCATTCTTGGCTTTTATTTATTTATTTATTTTTTCGCTGTTTTCCAACAGACGAAAGAATTTTTTGGCAGTTGGATAAGAGAGAAATTTAGAAAACTGTATTATTTTTTTCTTGCGTGTGAGAAGTCAGTTTATTATTTCAAAGTTGCTATTTTCGTCCCCAGTTTATTAGCATCGAATATTGGAGAGTTAAGTGAGAGTCATGTTGAGAGATGTGTGAAATATTTTTTTATATAGGGTGAATTTATTAATGTTTCAGAATAAGTTAAATTCCACGAAATGTCACGTAATGAATTCTTATTAAATCACGTTCTAAATGTAACTACGATGTCACAATAATGTACTAGTAATCGTTTTATGGCTTTTTACCACTTTATTAGATACAGAATGACATGTGAGACTCGTTGCTTACACGTTTGAATCGATTAAGCTGGGCTATTTTAAGATAAAACAGTTTTTCAATGTTTTCGTTTGAGCTGAAATATTAATGAAGTTATTTGTGAAAGCATCGATCAGTTGAATTATTTAAGAGAAACATTGTTGAACCCAGTGGCGTAGCTAGGATGGGTGCAGTGGCGGATCCAAGGGGGGGGTCATGAGGGTCATGACCCCCCCCCCCTGGAGCTCTTCAAAGAGGGATGTACAGTGTAAGTAAAAAATGCTAAAACAGGAACGCAAATTTTTTTTTTTGTGTGATCGACGAAATTTGAACGATTTTCCACGAATGGTCTGCGAAATTTGCGATTTTGCTTCACTTGATTAGCAAAATTCACGATTTTTTCGCACTCGATCGGTGAAATTTGCGATTTTTGCGAAGCCGATCCACGAAATTCACATTTTTTCCATGCCTAATCGACGAAATTCATGATTTTTTGGGTGTAATCGACGAAATTTGAAATTTTTCCACGAATGGTCTGCAAAATTTGCGATTTTTCTTCACTTGATTGACAAAATTCACGATTTTTCCGTACCCAATCCACGAAACTAGCACATTTTTCCGTTCTTGTTCGATGAAATTTCTTCAACCGCTCAAAAAATTTTTTAATTTTTCCGCGCATCATCAACAAAATTAGCGATTTTTTTCGTCCCGAATCGACAAAGTTCGCGAGTTTTTTGTACTCGATCGCCCGAATCCGTGCTTTTTACGAAGCCGATCGACCTTGATTCGCGATAATTTCTTTCCCGATTGATGGAATTGTCAATTTTTGTTCGCCATATTAATGTAATTCTCGATTTTTTTCATTCCCGATCGACTGTATTTGCGCTTTTTACGAAACTGATCGACCGTATTTGCGACTTTTTCGTTCCCGATCGACAAAATTCGCAATTTTTCCGTGCCCTACCAAAAGCGATTTTGTCGTTCCTGATCGAATAAATTCGGGCTTTTTACGAAAGCCATCGACCATATTCGGGATTTTTCCGTGCCCAATCGACGAGATTCGCGCCTTTATCCGTTCTTGGTCCCTGACATACCGCACCGAACAATAAAATTCGCGATTCTTAACTGACTGATGAAATCTGCATTTTTTCCCCGCCGATAATTGATGAAATCTGTAATTTTTTTCTCGCGATAAACTGATAAAACTCGCTTTTGTTCTGCAGCCGCACAAAAAAATTTTCGATTTTTCCGCGCATCATCGACAAAATCTTCTATTTTTCCTTGCCCTATCAACGAAATTAGCGATTTTTTTGTACCGATTTGACAAAATTCGCGAGTTTTTCGTACCCAATCGCCCGTATCGCTCTTTTTACGAAAACAATCGACTATATTCGCGATAATTTCTTTCCCGATTCAAGAAATCGGCAACATTTGCGTTCCATGTCAACTCGAAATTCGCGATTTTTTATTCCCAATCAACGAAATTTGCGATTTTTCTGTTCCCGATCGAATAAATTTGCGCTTTTTACGATGCCCCGATCGAGAAAATTGGGATTTTTTCGTGCCTTATTAAAGAAATTTGCGATTTTTTCGTTCCAGATCGACAAAATTCGCGATTTTTCTGAGACAGACAAAATTCGAGATTTTTCGAAGGCCGATAGACAAAACTCGCGATTTTCCAATGTACAGTTGACGATATTCGATTTTTTCGCGCCCGGTCAACGAAATTCGCGTTTTTTCGCGCGGTAAACAGACAAAACAGGCGACTTTTCTGCAACCTATGAACAAAATTTGCAATTTTTTCAAGTATTATAAAAAAATCTAGACCTTTTTTTCCTTGCCCGATAAACAAAATCTGAGATTTTTCGCGTCCAATCGACAAAATTCGCGATTTTTTCATGCCCGATAAACAAAATCTGAGATTTTTCGCGTCCAATCGACAAAATTCGCGATTTTTTCATGCCCGATCGGCGAAATTTGCTATTTTTTATCGTAATTCCGTTTTCACAAGATTTACTGTATTTTAAAATTGCTTCATTAAATCATCTGTCAAAAGTTGTGACCCCCCCCTGGAGGTTGGGCTGGATCCGCCCTTGGATGGGTGACACCCGGGGCGGATGTAAATAATGGTGTCACCCCCAGCCATCAAGATGTCACCCCTCCCTTCCGATCCGTGATATTTTTTCAATCACAATTCTATGTTATTATAACAAATGACCATACCATTCCTTATTTATCTTTTGTCCTCTTGCATAAAAAAAACACAGGAGCAACCCATAGTCCGCATAAATTAATATGGTGTCTATATGTAGAAGAAAATTCTTTCTTTAAAAATTTACTTTTGCTACCCTCTCGTTGGATAGGTATATTTTTGCTCCCTGGTGCATGTCTTATTTAGATATACCATACCATTCTGTATAAAATTTCACATTCTCAAAGAAAATATAACTAACTCGATAGCGTCGTGCGTTAAAAATTTCCTTTTATTTCATTTTTTTTTCAAAAATATTTTAAGATTATATTTTTTATTTGCAAATAAAGATTGGGTGTCACCCCTAAGAGGGTGACACCCGGGGCGGACAGCCCCCTCCGCCCCCCGCTAGCTACGCCACTGGTTGAACCATAAGCACCGAAGATTAAAAGAAAGCTTTACAGCTTGCAGAAGCAAAGTTACTCTATATAATATCATGCTGAGGTGGGGTTTTTTTTTCTATCAGTTATTGAAAATATATTTTTTTCTTTTCTCGATCAATTTTGTTTTGAAATTAGTCGGATGTGCCAATCCCAAAACTTTCTTCTATCTCATACGTACATTTTAATGTTTCAAAAGTTATTTACGCATGTTAATACTTTAATATTATTAATTCAATACTATACCAAATTGATTTTCATCTTAAATTTCTGCTTCGGACAGTTAATCGGATTAAAAATGAGTTAACGTGGATCATGATATTTGTTACAATCAATAGTTTTCTCTTATTGTGTTATCATTAGCAGTTTGGAAATAGATGGCTTAGCAAGACGCAAAATTCCGGATGTGTACGAGCCGATAGACAAAAAAACGATAGGGAGGTGTTTTTCAAATTCAGGGAGGGCCTGCTGACCATAGCCACACAAACAAAAAATTCGGTTCAATTCTACGCATAACGTCATACACTTTTCGTTGGTATAATATTGAAAATGGTACAAACACTGCTATTAATAACGCCCCCTTCCGATAGATTTTTTTTCCGATTTTGAGAGGGGAGGTCCGACTAGCCATAGCCAAACACTTACACAATAAATGGTTCAATTCTATGCATAACTTCACACACTTTTCGATGGTAAAATATTGAAAGTGGCACAAACACTGTTATTACAACGCCCCCTTCCGGCAGATTTTTTTTCAAATTCCGGGAGGTCCTATTAGCCGTAGCCAAACACTTACACAAAAAAATTGGTTCAATTCCATGCATAACTCTATTCACTTTTCGGTGGTGCAATATTGAAAATGGCACAAAAATCGCTATTGCAACGCGGAATATTTCAAAATTGAAGGATGACCTGCTTGCCACAGTCACAAAAATTTGATTCAATTCTATACATATCTCCATACACTTTTCGATGGTACAATGGCGACAGACAGAGACACAGACACAAACATGGACAAACAGACATTTCATAAAAACATGTTTTTTTTCAATCTCTGACCCCTAAAATGTGTAAATCCGTCAAAAACCGAAAGTCGAAGAAAATTTCGATTACAATATTTTCTTATTTTGAAGATAGAAGAAAATAAAAAAAGTCATGAAAATGAACAAAATAACTTTTCAAAATAAAATGCCAGATGGCTATTTATTTTACCTTTTCTGGGCGATTTAAAATTGACATTAAAAGATATTTCATTGGCTTCCAACAATTTCATTTCGAATAGTATGATATATAACACTTATTTTGACACCCATTCTTGGCTTTTATTTATTTGTTTTCGCTGTTTTCTAACAGACGAGAGAATTTTTTGGCAGTTGGGAAAGAGAGAAATTTAGGAAACTGTATTATTTAATTCTTGCGTGTGAGAAGTCAGTTTATTATTTCAAAATTGCTATTTTTGTCCCCAATTTATTACTATTAGCATCAAATATTAGAGAGTTATGTAAAAGTCATGTTGAGAAAAGTGTGTAATTTTTAATATAGGGTGAATTTATTAATGTTTCAGAATAAGTTAAATTCCACGAAAAGTCACTTGATGAAGTTTTCTTATTAAACCGCGTTCTAAATGTTACTACGATGTCACAATAATGTACTAGTAATCGTTTTATGGGTTTTTTTTTACCCCTTTATTAGATACCGAATGACACATGAAACTCGTTGCTCACACGTTTGAATCCATTAAGCTGGGCTATTTTAAGATAAAACAGCTTTTCAATGTTATCATTTGTGCTGAAACATTATTGAAGTTAGTTGTGAAAGTATGGATTAGTTGAATTATTTAAGAGAAACATTGTTAAACCATAAGCTCCGAAGATTAAAAGAAAGCTTTGCAGCTTGCAGAAGCAAAAAATACTCTATATAATATCATGCTGGGGTGTTTTTTTATAATTTCTATCAGTTATTGAAAATTTATTTTTTTTTCTAGATCAATTTTGTTTTTAAATTAGTAGGATGTGCCAATCACAAAACTTTCTTCTATCTCGTGCGTATATTTTAATGTTTCACAAACTATTTGCGCATGTTAATGCTTTAATATTATTAATTTAATACTATACCAACTTTGATTTTCATCTTAAATTTCTGCTTCAGGCAGTTAATCGGGGTAAAAATGAGTTAACGTGGATCATGATATTTACTACAATCAATAGTTTTCCCTTATTCTGTTATCATCAACAGTTTGGAAATAGCCGGCTTAGCAGGACGCAAAATCTCGGGACTGCACAAACCGATAAACAAACCAAAAAAAAAAAAAAAAAAAAAAAAAAAGACTGTTATGATAAATGTTTTTTAAATTCAGGAAGGATCTGCTTGCCATACCCAAAAAGAATCATGCACAAATAATTTAGTTCAGATCTGTGCATAACTTCATGCACTTTTCGATGGTAGACTAAGAAAAATGACACAGACATCGAGACTATAGTGCCTCCTTCCAACGGATTTTTTTTTTTTTTTTCAAATTCAGGGAGGGCCTGCTGACCATAGCCAAACGCTTACACAAAAAATTTGGTTCAATTCTATGCATGACTTAGTACACTTTTCGCTGGTACAATATTGAAAATGGCACAAACACTGCTATTACAATGCTTCCTTTCAGTAGATTTTTTTTTCACATTTTGAGAGCTCCTACTAGCCATAGCCAACGCTTACGCAAATAATTGATTCAATTTTATGCATAATTTCAGTTACATTTCGATGGTGCAATATTGAAAATGGCACAAAAATTGCTATTGCAGCGCGAAATATTTCAAAATTGAAGGTTTTACCTGCTCACTACAGTCAAAAACATAAAAAAAAATTGATTAAATTTTATACGTAGCTTCATACATTTTTCGATGGTACAATGGCGACATATAGACACTCAGACACAAACACGGACGAACAGACATTTCATAAAAACATGTTTTTTGGAATCTCTGCCCCTAAAATGTGTAAATCCGTCAAAAACCGGAAGTCGAAGAAAATTTCGATTACAATATTTTCTTACTTTGAAGAAAGAAGAAAGTAAAAAAGTCATGAAAATGAATAAAGCAACTTTTCAAAATAAAATGTCAAATGGACATTTATTTTAACTTTTCTGGGCGATTTAAAATTGGCATTGAAAGATATTCCATTGGTTTCTAATAATTTCATTTCGAGTAGTATGATATATAATACTTATTTTGACATCCGTGCTTGGTTTTTATTTATTTGTTTTCGCTGTTTTCCAGGAGACGAGAGAATTTTTGGGTTATTGGGCAAGAGTAGTAGAGAAACAAGAGTACGGGCTCAGCCGGAGGGGCAGAGGGGCCGTCCCTCCGCATCCCTCCGCGCCCCGCCGCATCCCTCCGCGCCCCTCCGCATCCCTCCGCGTCCCGCCTGCGGTGCCGCCTGCGGTACCTCCTGCCCCCACCATACACCCCCCCTCCACGATCGCCCCCTAGTGGAAAAAAGGAACATTCTATTATAACAGGAGAGGTGATCAACCTTCCCTAATTAAAAATATTATCAATCACATCTCAACTCGGAATCATACTATATGATGAAGATTAAATTTATATTTGAATTTTGAACAACCGTAATTTTAATGAGTATTATTAATTAAGCGAAACAATTAAAATCTCAGTTTTTAACCATTTTATTTAGATTTCTTCAACTACAAGATGAGATTATCAATTTAACACAAGAAAGTTAAACATATATTTGAATTTTGCTTGATAGACATCTTAATGAGTAGTATTAATTAAATAAAAACAATAGAAAATATCCAGTTTTATAGAAAAAGACTGATTTCTTACGATTTTTATCAACTATATGATCAATGTAACGTCTTAAAAGTTGAAAGTGAAACATGTATCCTAGTTTTTCAACAGCTATAGCCTTAATCAGTATCGTTAATTAAGTAAAAAAACAATGGAAAATATCAAGTTTTATGGAAAAAGACTGATCTCTTACGATTTTTATCAACTTAAGAGAGAAAACTTAAACATACATTTCAGTTTTTCAACAGCTATAACCTTAATGAGCATTCATAATTAAGTAAAAAACAATGGAAAATATCGATTTTTATAGAAAAAGACTGATTTCTTACGATTTTTATCAACTGCAACATCAGAATATCAATTTGATAGAAAGAAATTTAAGCATGCATTCCAGTTTTGGACAACCATTTCCTTCATGAACATTATTAATTAAGCAAAACAACAGAAAATATTAAATTTTTAACTGATTTCTTCATATTTTTTTTATTTATTTATTTTTTTTAAATATAAAATCAGAATACACAACTTAAAATAGAAATTTAAAGATATTTTTTTAGTTTTTGAACAGTCGTTACCTCAAAGAATTTCGATAATTGAACAATTAACAAAGGAAACTAATGATTTTTTAACGAAAAAAGACGAATTAAACGAATTTGGTTAACTTTTACTCTAATTGGAAATTTCATAGTACTTTATATATACTAAGTAGAATTTTAAAATATAAACGAATAATTTAAAGAAATCCTCTACACACAAATGTGAACCTGCAGAGCATTCCTTATTACGTCATATCTAAACTAAAACTTTTTTCTGCAATCCCTCCATGCATGCATTCCAGGTAGGGGAACATAACAAAGAATTTTGACGTCACAACTTACAATGGTATACAACAAAATGTTTACGTCCAAGAAAAAGTATCACATAGAGAGAAAAAAAGAAGAGATTTAAGCTATTTATCCATTCTAGTTTTATAACAGTTACCACAACATCTCCAAATTAAAATTTGGAAGTCATAATGAGTGTAATTAATTAAGCAAATCAATAGAAATATTAGTTTTTCAGAGGGGAAAAGACGAATTTAAACAAATTTTATCAGTTTTACACTAGTTTAATAATAATTTTAAGAGGAAAAATACGAATTTGAACTTTTTTTTTTTTTTTTTTTTTTTTTTTTTTTTAGTTTTACACTATTTTTTCTCATCTCCAACACGGATATATCAATTTTAACAGAAGAATTAAACATATAATTTAGTTTTAACAACAAAATCTTAACAAGTATCATTAATTAAACAAAAATAAATATCAGTTTTAAAGAAAAGACGAATTTGAATAATTTTACACTAGTATTTTCAAAAGCAACATGGAAATATCAATACTTATTCACATATTTCACTTATTCACTGTATTCAATACTATATTTAATAAATTTGGATACACTTTAAGAATTTCCTAATCTATAATTATATATTAGCTGTATATTTAATGTTACCCGTGTTTTCAACATTAGTCCATAATCGTGAATTTTGTATTTTAAATACCATCTATTCAGGTTCAGATTATTTTCACTTGAAATCATACAGAATTTTTTAACAGAGTTTGTTTTTGAAATCATTGAAGCAACTATATTTAATATTTTTAACACCAATTTTCTAACATTTTCCGATTATACATTCCTCATAAGTACATTTCTAAATGCTACAATCACTTTACATATCGAAAAGATATCATTGAAGCAACTGTATTTAATATTTTTAACACCAATTTTCTAAGATTTTTTAACATTTTCCGGTTATACATTCCTCAAAAGTATATATTCTAAACAATAGAAAATATTAATTTTAAGAATAAAAAGACGAATTTAAACAAATTTTATTAGTTTTACAATATTTTTTCTCATCTCCAACACGGATATATCAATTTTAACAGAATTAAACGCATATTTTAGTTTTAAGAACAAAAATGTAATAAGTATCATTAATTAAACAAAAAAATAAATATCAATTTTCAAAAAAAGACAATTTTTTACACAAATTTTCAACTTTGAAATACATTTGTTTACATATATTGTTACAATATATTACTAAACTTAAACTTTTTAAAAAGTTTGAATGTCTTTACAAAGGGTTCATATTTATATTTTTCACGTCTTGACTGCATTCGAAATCTTACAACAAAAGTATACTTTTATTATTTTTATTATTATTATTATTCTAGAAAACCTAAAAAGTCATTTCTTGCTGCTTTAAACACTTGACATTTTAAAACTACTCTCACATATTCTACCCATATAATTAATCAAATTAGGACATGATTCACCTTACACTTCAAAATTTCTGAATTTTTACAATACTTATTTTCATCAAACTTTATTCTTGATCCTATATATTTTAGGAGTACAGAATTTTAACATCTGTTTTTATCTACTTATCAGAAAATTATTAAAACACCCAACACCATTTTCCAAATATGAATATTATCTTTACAGTTTAATAATGCAAAACATACACGAATACAAAGTTAAATTTTTACAAACATTTCATATTTCAAACCAAACTGTTCGAAATTTTCACAACATAAGAGCAAACATTAGACGAACTTTTTAACATTAATATTGCTTAGATCTTTTCATCATAACCTTTAACTATGATAATTATCCATTTTTAGATTGATTGTCGAAAAACTGTAACTGAAATTACATAAACTTAATGTAAAAAAACATGTTCTCACACAATTTCTTGAAATTCAACAAAGAATGGACTATTACTCTAATACTTATCTACATCAATCTCGACTCTCGATAGTATATAGATATTTCATCATTACATACTTACAACTCTTTTCAAACGTTTATCAGAAAATCAAGTCAATCAAAGTCTAGTAATTATCACACCTGTTCCTCAGAAATATTACTATCATATGAAACAGTAAAGAAAATTAATAAATATTTAATATTTAATAACCTCATACGTAAAATTACTGCCGAATGAGAATACTAATAATCAATAAAATCAACTGTTGGACAAAAAATAGTACAGAATACCGAAAATTCAAATCATTTTTTCTACAAAAATTACAAAAATTAACAAATGAATGACAAGTTAGAGAAATAACTAAAAAAATTAATGAACATATTTACAAATTTATTAAAATCACACCTTTTTCTGGATTACAAACCACAATTTCTTGAAAAATTTAACACCGAATTTGTAAGATTTTAATCCTAGTATTACATACACTCAACAAATATTCAAAATTAACAAAAAAAATATTTTTTTAGTCTCATCAATAAGCAGAAATTCTATATTAAAAGAATATTTTCATAGTAGTACTTATAAAAATGAGAGTTTACAAACTGATTTTCATAATTTTATCACATTTAAACTTAATTTTTATACATAAAACATTATTTAATCAAATTTTATACGTTCTAATTCAGTAAAATTCAATACTTTTTTAGTTTTTAAACCAATACCACAATATTTATTTACATCAAACTTGATTCTTTACCTTTTATATTTCCACATTACACAAGTGAGATAAATACTAACTTGGAACGAGAGTTGAAGTCAATTGATTCTATTCGATTTTCATCGTATACGCATTGCTACTACACGAAATTTCTTACTTCTATAAGCATCTAATGTATTAAAACTAATCTACTCATATTTTTAATCAATTCATCAGATGTTTCATCTCGCATTTCTGAATTATCATCCATTAAGTTGCTTAAAATATAAATACTATCTTTATAGTTTTAATGTAGTATACATGACTAATCTTGAGTTAGACCTTCCATAGTATTAATCAAATTATCATATGTTTCATCTTACAGTTAACGATTTCTGAATTATCGTCCATCTAGTTGTTTAAAATATTAATAAAATGTTTATAGTTTTTGATTATACATAGTATGTATGAATACAATCTTTAATTTTTAACAGTTCATATTTCAAATAATCTATTTTCGAAACCAAACTATGTGAATTTTACCACAATGGTTATCATCATACAGAGATTTGTGTTTCATACTTTTTCTAAAAATTATCAGATATGTACTCTTCAGAGGAATTTCTATCATTTGAGTAAATAAAAAAAAATTATATTAAACGTACAACGAAATTTGATTGCAATATACATGTATTTAATAAAAATAAATAAATAAGCGATTATTTATACATTAAACCTTTACTAAATATATATTTCTTGCGTTATACAGATGTTTCAACAAGATGAACTAAAACAGCAGCAAACTTCAGAAATTAATGATCTGAATGATTCATCCCTAGCACATGTAGCGTTAATGAATAATACATATGTAAGTACTTATATGAAAAATACTAGAATTCGTATATGTAACGTAATTAGAGTAATATAAAATGATTTGTCTTACTGCCTACACTTTAACAAATACCTTTTTACCTATATTGTTGAAGATAAATGTCAGTACTTATATGAAAAATACTAGAATTCGTATATGTAACGTAATTAGAGTAATATAAAATGATTTGTCTTACTGCCTACACTTTAACAAATACCTTTTTACCTATATTGTTGAAGATAATCCTAATTGTTTGCATTTATTTCTATTACAGATGTGTTCTATTTGCTACAAACACTTCTTAAGTAAATGGAATTTAACAGAACATACAAAAATCCATACAGGTGAAAAACCTTACACTTGGGAAGATTACCAAATGCGGTTTTCAAGAAGACGTGAATCAAAAATGCACACATCATCATATAAAGCGTCGTCATTTATATGCAAACTTAGTGAAGATATTCAAAAATTAGTCAGACGTTTGAAGAATTTAGACATAAAGGAAGATATTTAGACTATATATCCATCATATTTTCATAACACTTACCACAATATCTCAAACTTAAAATTTGGAAGACACACACTGCTGAAAAGTAATTTTGTTACCCGTGATTCTTCTAACCAGCATGAATGTATAGATATTATTTTGCAATGTATTATTTAAATGCTCACAATAAATATTCTTTTATATACATATATCGTTGTGTTTATTTTTTTAAAACCTATTACATTAATAAAATAGGTTACACACACATACATACACATAACATTTTAAGTGAAACAACACTCTCACAACTTAAAAAATGCATAAGAACATACAAAAATAAGCAGATGTATGAAAAAATATGCAAGTTTACAAAATAATTTCACTGTTTTCTAGAAATACCAACAAAAAATATTTACAATATAAAAAAATTACAAAAGTGAAAAGAAAAAACATAAATGTAAAACAAAAAAATCACAAAGTGAAAAACTCACAACAAAGTTTTTGAAAAAAAAAAATTTACAACAAAAATTTTTTTTACAAAAACCAAAACTTCAAAAAATATTTTTACAAAAAAAAATTTTTTCAAAAATATTTTTCACAAAAATTTTTTTTTTCAAAATAAGTTTTTACAAAAGTAAAAAATAAAAAATCACAACGTTAAAAAAATGAAAAATTTTAATTAAAAAAGTGTAAAAAAAATTGCAAAAAAAGTTGCAAAAATTTCAAAAAAAGTTATGAAAAAATATCAAAAATTTTGTTCTTTTTAATACAGTATGCAATGGCGAAACCATTGTATTTGCTATTAAAAAGAACAAAATTTTTGATATTTTTTTCATAACTTTTTTTGAAATTTTTGCAACTTTTTTTGCAATTTTTTTTACACTTTTTTAATTAAAATTTTTCATTTTTTTTAACGTTGTGATTTTTTATTTTTTACTTTTGTAAAAACTTATTTTGAAAAAAAAAATTTTGTGAAAAATGTTTTTGAAAAAATTTTTTTTTGTAAAAATATTTTTTGAAGTTTTGGTTTTTGTAAAAAAAATTTTTGTTGTAAATTTTTTTTTTCAAAAACTTTGTTGTGAGTTTTTCACTTTGTGATTTTTTTGTTTTACATTTGTGTTTTTTCTTTTCACTTTTGTAATTTTTTTATATTGTAAATATTTTTTGTTGGTATTTCTAGAAAACAGTGAAATTATTTTGTAAACTTGCATATTTTTTCATACATCTGCTTATTTTTGTATGTTCTTATGCATTTTTTAAGTTGTGAGAGTGTTGTTTCACTTAAAATGTTATGTGTATGTATGTGTGTGTAACCTATTTTATTAATGTAATAGGTTTTAAAAAAATAAACACAACGATATATGTATATAAAAGAATATTTATTGTGAGCATTTAAATAATACATTGCAAAATAATATCTATACATTCATGCTGGTTAGAAGAATCACGGGTAACAAAATTACTTTTCAGCAGTGTGTGTCTTCCAAATTTTAAGTTTGAGATATTGTGGTAAGTGTTATGAAAATATGATGGATATATAGTCTAAATATCTTCCTTTATGTCTAAATTCTTCAAACGTCTGACTAATTTTTGAATATCTTCACTAAGTTTGCATATAAATGACGACGCTTTATATGATGATGTGTGCATTTTTGATTCACGTCTTCTTGAAAACCGCATTTGGTAATCTTCCCAAGTGTAAGGTTTTTCACCTGTATGGATTTTTGTATGTTCTGTTAAATTCCATTTACTTAAGAAGTGTTTGTAGCAAATAGAACACATCTGTAATAGAAATAAATGCAAACAATTAGGATTATCTTCAACAATATAGGTAAAAAGGTATTTGTTAAAGTGTAGGCAGTAAGACAAATCATTTTATATTACTCTAATTACGTTACATATACGAATTCTAGTATTTTTCATATAAGTACTGACATTTATCTTCAACAATATAGGTAAAAAGGTATTTGTTAAAGTGTAGGCAGTAAGACAAATCATTTTATATTACTCTAATTACGTTACATATACGAATTCTAGTATTTTTCATATAAGTACTTACATATGTATTATTCATTAACGCTACATGTGCTAGGGATGAATCATTCAGATCATTAATTTCTGAAGTTTGCTGCTGTTTTAGTTCATCTTGTTGAAACATCTGTATAACGCAAGAAATATATATTTAGTAAAGGTTTAATGTATAAATAATCGCTTATTTATTTATTTTTATTAAATACATGTATATTGCAATCAAATTTCGTTGTACGTTTAATATAATTTTTTTTTATTTACTCAAATGATAGAAATTCCTCTGAAGAGTACATATCTGATAATTTTTAGAAAAAGTATGAAACACAAATCTCTGTATGATGATAACCATTGTGGTAAAATTCACATAGTTTGGTTTCGAAAATAGATTATTTGAAATATGAACTGTTAAAAATTAAAGATTGTATTCATACATACTATGTATAATCAAAAACTATAAACATTTTATTAATATTTTAAACAACTAGATGGACGATAATTCAGAAATCGTTAACTGTAAGATGAAACATATGATAATTTGATTAATACTATGGAAGGTCTAACTCAAGATTAGTCATGTATACTACATTAAAACTATAAAGATAGTATTTATATTTTAAGCAACTTAATGGATGATAATTCAGAAATGCGAGATGAAACATCTGATGAATTGATTAAAAATATGAGTAGATTAGTTTTAATACATTAGATGCTTATAGAAGTAAGAAATTTCGTGTAGTAGCAATGCGTATACGATGAAAATCGAATAGAATCAATTGACTTCAACTCTCGTTCCAAGTTAGTATTTATCTCACTTGTGTAATGTGGAAATATAAAAGGTAAAGAATCAAGTTTGATGTAAATAAATATTGTGGTATTGGTTTAAAAACTAAAAAAGTATTGAATTTTACTGAATTAGAACGTATAAAATTTGATTAAATAATGTTTTATGTATAAAAATTAAGTTTAAATGTGATAAAATTATGAAAATCAGTTTGTAAACTCTCATTTTTATAAGTACTACTATGAAAATATTCTTTTAATATAGAATTTCTGCTTATTGATGAGACTAAAAAAATATTTTTTTTGTTAATTTTGAATATTTGTTGAGTGTATGTAATACTAGGATTAAAATCTTACAAATTCGGTGTTAAATTTTTCAAGAAATTGTGGTTTGTAATCCAGAAAAAGGTGTGATTTTAATAAATTTGTAAATATGTTCATTAATTTTTTTAGTTATTTCTCTAACTTGTCATTCATTTGTTAATTTTTGTAATTTTTGTAGAAAAAATGATTTGAATTTTCGGTATTCTGTACTATTTTTTGTCCAACAGTTGATTTTATTGATTATTAGTATTCTCATTCGGCAGTAATTTTACGTATGAGGTTATTAAATATTAAATATTTATTAATTTTCTTTACTGTTTCATATGATAGTAATATTTCTGAGGAACAGGTGTGATAATTACTAGACTTTGATTGACTTGATTTTCTGATAAACGTTTGAAAAGAGTTGTAAGTATGTAATGATGAAATATCTATATACTATCGAGAGTCGAGATTGATGTAGATAAGTATTAGAGTAATAGTCCATTCTTTGTTGAATTTCAAGAAATTGTGTGAGAACATGTTTTTTTACATTAAGTTTATGTAATTTCAGTTACAGTTTTTCGACAATCAATCTAAAAATGGATAATTATCATAGTTAAAGGTTATGATGAAAAGATCTAAGCAATATTAATGTTAAAAAGTTCGTCTAATGTTTGCTCTTATGTTGTGAAAATTTCGAACAGTTTGGTTTGAAATATGAAATGTTTGTAAAAATTTAACTTTGTATTCGTGTATGTTTTGCATTATTAAACTGTAAAGATAATATTCATATTTGGAAAATGGTGTTGGGTGTTTTAATAATTTTCTGATAAGTAGATAAAAACAGATGTTAAAATTCTGTACTCCTAAAATATATAGGATCAAGAATAAAGTTTGATGAAAATAAGTATTGTAAAAATTCAGAAATTTTGAAGTGTAAGGTGAATCATGTCCTAATTTGATTAATTATATGGGTAGAATATGTGAGAGTAGTTTTAAAATGTCAAGTGTTTAAAGCAGCAAGAAATGACTTTTTAGGTTTTCTAGAATAATAATAATAATAAAAATAATAAAAGTATACTTTTGTTGTAAGATTTCGAATGCAGTCAAGACGTGAAAAATATAAATATGAACCCTTTGTAAAGACATTCAAACTTTTTAAAAAGTTTAAGTTTAGTAATATATTGTAACAATATATGTAAACAAATGTATTTCAAAGTTGAAAATTTGTGTAAAAAATTGTCTTTTTTTGAAAATTGATATTTATTTTTTTGTTTAATTAATGATACTTATTACATTTTTGTTCTTAAAACTAAAATATGCGTTTAATTCTGTTAAAATTGATATATCCGTGTTGGAGATGAGAAAAAATATTGTAAAACTAATAAAATTTGTTTAAATTCGTCTTTTTATTCTTAAAATTAATATTTTCTATTGTTTAGAATATATACTTTTGAGGAATGTATAACCGGAAAATGTTAAAAAATCTTAGAAAATTGGTGTTAAAAATATTAAATACAGTTGCTTCAATGATATCTTTTCGATATGTAAAGTGATTGTAGCATTTAGAAATGTACTTATGAGGAATGTATAATCGGAAAATGTTAGAAAATTGGTGTTAAAAATATTAAATATAGTTGCTTCAATGATTTCAAAAACAAACTCTGTTAAAAAATTCTGTATGATTTCAAGTGAAAATAATCTGAACCTGAATAGATGGTATTTAAAATACAAAATTCACGATTATGGACTAATGTTGAAAACACGGGTAACATTAAATATACAGCTAATATATAATTATAGATTAGGAAATTCTTAAAGTGTATCCAAATTTATTAAATATAGTATTGAATACAGTGAATAAGTGAAATATGTGAATAAGTATTGATATTTCCATGTTGCTTTTGAAAATACTAGTGTAAAATTATTCAAATTCGTCTTTTCTTTAAAACTGATATTTATTTTTGTTTAATTAATGATACTTGTTAAGATTTTGTTGTTAAAACTAAATTATATGTTTAATTCTTCTGTTAAAATTGATATATCCGTGTTGGAGATGAGAAAAAATAGTGTAAAACTAAAAAAAAAAAAAAAAAAAAAAAAAAAAAGTTCAAATTCGTATTTTTCCTCTTAAAATTATTATTAAACTAGTGTAAAACTGATAAAATTTGTTTAAATTCGTCTTTTCCCCTCTGAAAAACTAATATTTCTATTGATTTGCTTAATTAATTACACTCATTATGACTTCCAAATTTTAATTTGGAGATGTTGTGGTAACTGTTATAAAACTAGAATGGATAAATAGCTTAAATCTCTTCTTTTTTTCTCTCTATGTGATACTTTTTCTTGGACGTAAACATTTTGTTGTATACCATTGTAAGTTGTGACGTCAAAATTCTTTGTTATGTTCCCCTACCTGGAATGCATGCATGGAGGGATTGCAGAAAAAAGTTTTAGTTTAGATATGACGTAATAAGGAATGCTCTGCAGGTTCACATTTGTGTGTAGAGGATTTCTTTAAATTATTCGTTTATATTTTAAAATTCTACTTAGTATATATAAAGTACTATGAAATTTCCAATTAGAGTAAAAGTTAACCAAATTCGTTTAATTCGTCTTTTTTCGTTAAAAAATCATTAGTTTCCTTTGTTAATTGTTCAATTATCGAAATTCTTTGAGGTAACGACTGTTCAAAAACTAAAAAAATATCTTTAAATTTCTATTTTAAGTTGTGTATTCTGATTTTATATTTAAAAAAAATAAATAAATAAAAAAAATATGAAGAAATCAGTTAAAAATTTAATATTTTCTGTTGTTTTGCTTAATTAATAATGTTCATGAAGGAAATGGTTGTCCAAAACTGGAATGCATGCTTAAATTTCTTTCTATCAAATTGATATTCTGATGTTGCAGTTGATAAAAATCGTAAGAAATCAGTCTTTTTCTATAAAAATCGATATTTTCCATTGTTTTTTACTTAATTATGAATGCTCATTAAGGTTATAGCTGTTGAAAAACTGAAATGTATGTTTAAGTTTTCTCTCTTAAGTTGATAAAAATCGTAAGAGATCAGTCTTTTTCCATAAAACTTGATATTTTCCATTGTTTTTTTACTTAATTAACGATACTGATTAAGGCTATAGCTGTTGAAAAACTAGGATACATGTTTCACTTTCAACTTTTAAGACGTTACATTGATCATATAGTTGATAAAAATCGTAAGAAATCAGTCTTTTTCTATAAAACTGGATATTTTCTATTGTTTTTATTTAATTAATACTACTCATTAAGATGTCTATCAAGCAAAATTCAAATATATGTTTAACTTTCTTGTGTTAAATTGATAATCTCATCTTGTAGTTGAAGAAATCTAAATAAAATGGTTAAAAACTGAGATTTTAATTGTTTCGCTTAATTAATAATACTCATTAAAATTACGGTTGTTCAAAATTCAAATATAAATTTAATCTTCATCATATAGTATGATTCCGAGTTGAGATGTGATTGATAATATTTTTAATTAGGGAAGGTTGATCACCTCTCCTGTTATAATAGAATGTTCCTTTTTTCCACTAGGGGGCGATCGTGGAGGGGGGGTGTATGGTGGGGGCAGGAGGTACCGCAGGCGGCACCGCAGGCGGGACGCGGAGGGATGCGGAGGGGCGCGGAGGGATGCGGCGGGGCGCGGAGGGATGCGGAGGGACGGCCCCTCTGCCCCTCCGGCTGAGCCCGTACTCTTGTTTCTCTACTACTGGCAAGCGAAATTTAGAAACTGTGTCATTTTTTCTTGCGTATGAGAAGTCAGTTTATTATTGAAAAGTTGCTATTTTCAGCCCCTGTTTATTAGCATCGAACATTGGACAGTTATGTAATTGTCATGTTGAGAAAAGCCTAAAAAAATTATATAGGTTGAATTCATTAACGTTTCAGAAATAAGTTAATTCCGTGAAAAAAAAATCTAGTTGTTCTAGTTTTAATAAAGTAATTTCTATGCTCTATTTTTTTTTTCTAAAATATTTCATTGAAATAAACGTACTACTGCTGTTATATAGATGTAAAAATAAGTCAAATAAAAAAAATGAAATAAAATAATAGATATTTGGATTAAATACCTGACTATGAAATATGTTTAAAAAAATGTGTACAACCTATAATGTATTACGTAATTAAAATAACACACTTTGTTAAATACATCATAAAATAAAAAACAATGCAAGACGCGTTTCGAGCTAAAAACAATACAGCACGTCATCAGCTTAAGCAGACGTGTTCGAAAGGGCACAAGGTCAAAAATGAACAAGTTCATCTTCGACCTTGTTGATGAACCAAAGATGAATCCAAAGATGAACCAGTTCATCTTTAATCTTGTGCCCTTACGGACACATGTCTGCTTCAGCTGATGACGAGCTATATTTTTTTTTAGCTCGAAAAGCGTCGAGCAGTGTTTTTTATTTTATGGTGAATTTAATAAAGTGAATTATTTCAATAATTATTTATCACCTGTGTATTCGTTGTTTTTTTCGCTGTGGATGTTCTATAGTGATTCTGCAGATCGCGTAGCTCTCATAATTTGTATGTTAACTACCCATTAGATATCGAGAGAATATGCAGTTCGAATTATACAATACTTTCTCTATACAAAAGACTTGTGGCTATTCTTATCGGACGCACTTGCCCACTAGACTTCTTCCTGTAATTTTCCAACAAATGCCAGAAAACAAAACCCGCAGAACATCTGCAGATGTGTCAAAGTGATAGTTATAGGATATCAGGTGACTGTTATGCAAAGGAATTCCAATCATCCTGAGGATACAGGCCATATTAAATATCATAAAGCTCACCTGCAAGAAAAGTGACATAACTTGCAAAAATTCATTTTGCATTTAATTCCATAAATAAGCTTGTCATAGGCAGAGGCGGATTACCCATTAGGCTGAAGCCTAGGGGCCCAGAAGAAAAGGGGGCCCGGTGCTAAAATTTTACTTATATAAAGAACAAGAAAATATTCTTTTACACTGGTCGGACATTAATACAAAAGACAAAAGATGTGCGAAATTCTTTGTCGTAATCTTTTATATTTTAATCATGAATGATTTATGAGTTAATG
Organism: Maratus speculifer; assembly: GCA_964019185.1. Taxonomy (NCBI): domain Eukaryota; kingdom Metazoa; phylum Arthropoda; class Arachnida; order Araneae; family Salticidae; genus Maratus; species Maratus speculifer. Next base: position 177,271,682 of record OZ025295.1, on the reverse strand, counting down.
AAACAAGCATGTGTTTTAATTTTTCCAGTATATACCTCTTTGAAGGAGTGAAAAGGGGCCCTCAGAAAGTCAAGCCTAGGGGCCTGGGTGGTAGTTAATCCGTTTCTGGTCATAGGTGTCTCTTGTTACACAAGCAGTTTGATAAATGTAGTTATGCAGAAAACTACTTTATTACGCTTTTTTGTTCATTTGTGACCACGAAAGTGGGATGGATTATGTGGGAGGTAGAATTATCCAAGTCTCCAAACCTCATCCAATATCTTCCTTCTTAAGGACTTTATGCTTTTATGTACATTGTACTTTAATTTCTAGTTATGTCAAAATCATGCAATTTTTTTTTTTTTTTGCCTTTTTTGTGGAATTTACTTTTGTCGAGACGTGTCACTTTTCTTGCGGGAGAGCGATATCATGTGGATTTTCTGAGGATGCTAGTGTAACATCCGTTGCACATTATATCATATTTACTCGTGTATAACGCGCATTTTTTTGCAAAAAAATAGAGCTAAACTCCTTAGTGCGCGTTATACACGGAATATTTTTTTACTGCTGGATGTAATCACACGATGTACCTATGAATCAAGAAATGTATTTAAAGAAGACATAATCACTCGGAAAATCTTATATAATTGAAGTATCACTGCACCTTTATTTCACTCTTTGCACTTTTTATATATTAACATTACATAAACGAACGCTATTTAAAATTCTCACTGCCATCATTCACTCCTAACCCCCGTCATTAGTTCTAAAAATGTATTTTCGCCTTGTTTTAGGCCTAAACTTGTTTCAACTTTCTTTATTGAAATTTATTTAGTCATTCATTCATTTTCATATCAAATTTACGTTGCGCTTTACATACGAAATTTTAAAAAATCGCCATTTTTTCTTGTTAAGTACGGGATATACGTTATACACGCGTGCGCGGTATACACGAGTAAATACGGTAATAGAATTTTTTGCTTATACATGAAAATATTGCTTATTAAAACCCAAATATATATATTTTTAATTTTATACTAAATTTTTCTAACAAAAAATAACTAAATTAAAACTTATTGAATAATATATGCAGCTTAGAAGGTGTTGTGTCATCTGTGTACAAATTAACCTATATTATTTTTAAAATTTTCGATCATAAGAAGCTTTTTTCGGTTAAATCGCGTCCTCGTACTTTAATTACTTGATCTCTTATTAAACTGTGAATGTGACAAAAACTTTTATTCGATCTTGTACATTTAATATAAGAAATCTTCCATAATTGAAAGTATTCTATAATTTTTGCTAGCATTGTTTGATAGCTTAGTTATTTTTTCCCCCCCAACATAAGAAAATAATGGCCATTTTATAGGTTAAAATATATTTTTCAGATATATAACACTCATATAATTTTTTTTAGCCATTTTATAGGTTAAAATATATTTTTCCATATATTACCTACCAGATCCGCAGATATTAGTTTCCATAGACTCGCGGGGGCGTTTTCTGTGTTTTGGCATTTAATAATATACATTTATGGAGTGACATTTTATTCGATAATCTTTCTGCCAGAACGATGGGAAAAAAAATACAAAGTATACTCTCAAATATATAATAAAAACCGATGGAAAGATCATTTATTTTCGCTTAAGCTTATAAAGTTTGCCATATGAAGGATTTTTTTTTCTTTTACTGCAGTTTCGATAATGCTACTTTGTTTGACATGATGCTTGAAATTTCTTTTTGTGAGTGGGTTTTATTTTATTTTCGTTTATTTATTTATTTTTCTGATCGCAAAAAAAAATTTTTATCTGTGACTTTACATGTGTGTGAAATGAGTTTAGAAAACAGTAATTTTAGAACCATAAAAGTAGCTGTGTTTGATGAATTTTGTGTTTTTTGAAAATATGGTTCATAGAGAGTCTCGGATCGAATCGAATTTTATACTTTTTATAATTTTTAGGAGCTTCAATTTTTGTTCTGTGACAGGAAATCAGTACCGCCTAAAGAAAGTTATAGCCTATGATGCTGTTGGCCGAAGCTTTTACCCTTCTCAGCTCGTACATAAACAAATTCGAACATGTGTTCACGCTTTCCTGATTTCTTTATTAGAACGATTAAGTTGAGGTAAAATATAACCTCTGACAATAAAGTTCGGTGAATAGTCCTGTAACATTAATGTAGATGAAATATTAAAGAAAGTTATTATACCATCCTTCGAAATAGTCGCCTCCCATGACTTATGCACCGCTGAGATCTGCTATACATGTCCTGGGAAATTCGCAAGAAATCTTCTTTTAGGATGGAGTTCAAAAGCTTCGTCACGTTTCGTTTGATTTCAGCAATATGGTCAAATCTCTTTCAAAGAGAGTTTGAGTCATGGAAATAAGAAGACATCTGGAGGATTGAGATCTGGCGAGTATGGTGGATGCTCAATTTGCACCACCCCTCATGAATTTCTGTCGGTGTCTTGCAAAGCTTAAAACCAAACTTTAAACTGATCTTCTGTTTGTTCATTTTCCTGTTCTCAGTTAAGAACCAACACACTAAACAAGCACTTTGTAAATCACGCCTTACCAGAACATAAATGATGCTCAACTGGACAACGGTGGGGGAAGACGGTCAACACTTGCCTCTATGTAGATGCAGCGTTTTGTTTCCCCAATGCTGCAAGATCGGCCATTCTGAATTCATTCACCCAACTTTTTTGTCAGAGGCTGTAATATTACAATGAAATGTGAAACAACCTTATTTTGCTTATTAAATTCTCTAAACAAAACATTCCACATAAGTGTACACTATTGTCTACAATGTTGTTTGTCATATTTTCTGAAAATAAAATTTTTTTTTTATATTAAGAACTCTGCATGTTATAAACAAAACATTTGATGAACTTTGAGACTGATTTTATAAAATCCTTAATTTGTCTACGAGTATATATGCTATCCTCATATAAATGAACACAGTTTATTACAATAAACTACTCAATCACAATCTGCAGTTTGAACGTTTTTGTTATCTTCGTTTTGCAGGGTGATCTAAAAGATATTCGTTCTCTTTTAATTTTTTGACGGTCCCATATGGAGTTTGGAGAAAAAAAAATCTCCGTGGAATATATGACTTAACTATTCTATACACACTTGGAATTTCAGGATAATTCATCATTCATTTTTCTAGATATTTAACAAAATGTTTAAAACCGATCATCTTTGGCCACATAGTGTATACTTTTAGATTCTGCAATACTGTCATTGTCAATCATGCGTATGAACGTTGATATTGTAACAGATTTCATAAAACAGATGAGCTCAAAAAATGCTATTTTTGAGATACTGATGGAGAGAATAATAAACAGACTTCTTCATCTGTAATTAAAAACACATTTAAATTCATTTTTTAAATATATTTATTTTTAAATATTTTTAAATGTAGTTTTAATTTTACCATTTTTTGATCTAGTGCTAAAAAACGAAGGATAGCTTTGTGGGAGGTGTACTTCTGGACTTCCCCCAGAGTGCTAAGAATTTAAGCTTGGAAAATTAGCAGAATTCCCTTTGTGAAAACTTGATGTTTTCCTTGACGATTTCATTTGCATGCCAAACGCGACGTGGCTACTAAAGCTAATCCTCCTGTAATCCTATTGTTTACAAATCTGAAATAATCAGTCGAACTCATGTAGAAATAAATTATTTTTGAGTTGGAATATAAAAGTTTCGACTCTATTCCTGTTAATTTCAAATAAAAAATAATTTATTTTCACAGAATGAAGATAATTTTAAAAAATCATGCTTAAAAAATATTTTCAAAATCTTGAAAAATTAGTCACTTATGATACACTTTTCGAGCAAATAGCATTTTTAAACACTTCCCAACAAAGTTGAAAAGCGTTTATGCTTTCGGTTTGTCTGTCCGCTCTCTGACTCTCATAAATGTATTCGGATTACCATGAAATTTCTGGACGTTATTGACGTTTACCCTAGCACGAACCCTTCTGAAAATAAAGTTTCTACCATGATTCATTTATTTACAGGGACAGTCAAAAGTTTTCCATTACATTACAGCTTATGGGGGAAAATCGTTTCAAATGAATTTTAAAGATGTTACACCCGGTCAAACATATTCAAATTTATATGTATCTACGAAGTGCACTAAAATATGCATTCTGTAAAACATGCTGCGAAAAGAATAGTTAATTCATTTACAGGGCCACACAAAATGATTTCATTACATAATAATAAAGGGGAAAGTTGTTTGTGATATGTTTAATCATGTTAAACGATTTTATCTATAATCAAATTGATATACGTCGCTGAGACATAATATGAGTTACTTCACGTCTAATACGAAGTGCATATAACTTACAGACACATGGAAAATATTTCAAATAGTAAATTCTAACCGAAGTACTGTATATTACGGATAATTGCTGTTAGATGGATGAAATGCATTTTTAATTATGAAGGTTTCACTATATATATGCACATTATATGGTGTGTATAAATGCTAATATATACACAATTTAGATATACAGGTTACACAAAAGAGCTCGGGAAGGTTACTGAATACGAGCATAATTTACTTTAAGGTGTTTTTTAAACAAGTTATGCATTTTTACATTAAACTGCATTCAGTTTACTAAGAAATGTTTGCAGAATATAAATAAAATTATATACAGGGTCATGCAAAGAACTATGGATACAGGGTTTTCTATGGATGATAATTTCTGGAAATGTGATTTACACTCTAAAAGTGGAAAGAATGAAAAGCTCACTTTTAGGGAGAGTGAGAACCATTTTCACTCTTTTTGGACTGACTTTTGTAAAAATACACTCCTAAAGGAGTGGAAATTTCCACTCTATACAAAGGAGTGAATAATCTCACTCTATAATCGAGAGTGAGAGAGTCACTCCATTGATAGGAGTGCCTGGTGTCACTCCGCTAATGAGGGTGAAACCCCGGCATTATAAACTTAAAAAAAAAAAATCGTTAAACTTTGAACCAATATATGGAGTAAAATAATAAAAACACCAAAATATGTCAATTTTTAATTTTCAAATACTCCATTTCACAATATAACCTGGAAAATTACGATTACTTGGTATTAAAACGCACTCTTTTTAAGAGTCAGCAATTACTCTTTCGAAGTGAATACTCACTCCGTAGGCAAGAGTGAATACTCACTCCGTAGACAAGAGTGAATACTCACTCCGTAGGCAAGAGTGAATACTCACTCCGTAGGCAAGAGTGAATACTCACTCCGTAGACAAGAGTGAATACTCACTCCGTAGGCAAGAGTGAATACTCACTCTGTAGGCAAGAGTGACTCATCAGTCAATGAGAAATGTCTTCTTACTTCCTGTACTGATAAGAAAAATGTTTTCGCCTTTTTGGAATGAATCTTCCGTTTCCTCGGTCACATGTATGGACCTCTGTTAATTTAATTTTTATTTATAATATTCAAACGTATTTTAAATTTCGATCTTTGAATGATATGCTTCGATGTGTATGCTATGAAATAATCCAATTATTAGATTAATCTCTTCTGGAATCACAATAGAAAAAAAATAATTCGGTAAAAAGATATATTACTTCATTGATACTCAATAACAGAGAGTTTACAGTACATGGATATTATTTACCAAACAAGGGAATATCATTTATGAAACAAAGGATATTATTTATCAAGGTAAGTTATGTTTAATTTCAATTTTTGTTCCCAAAAGTTTGTGAATATTCAGTGTAGTTTCACATTGTGCAGAAAATCATTTGCTATGTGTCAGCCATTCTATCTCCTCAGGGGGGAAAAAAAAGAAATGCTGACACAAGTCATACAATATAAACATCATTAGCAATTACGTGATTTTATTATTCTGATTCAGTCTTATCTTAAAGTTCTTACTTTTTTTTCTTTTTGAAGTTAAATGCGTAATTCGAATAGGAATTTCTAATATGGGAAATAATATTGAGAAATTGTTGAATCTAACAATAAATTTTATTCCGTTATAAAATTTATATCTGTTGTTATAACTTTTTTTTGTGACATATGTATTTCTAGACATTTAAAAATAAATCATTATATTTAAGTATTGAAACAAAGTGCTTTTTTATGCCTTATCTTTATTGAAACTGGTTTAGTAATTTTAAAAGTCCGTAGTATGACTTATATAAAACGAAATATTTTTAAAGAGATAAATAACTGTTTTTTATATTACAAATGTTTTTAAAGCTAGTAATAAACACCCCTGAATGTTTTCGGTTTATAAAAAAATAACCAATAAAAATGTAGCTTTTATTATTTTTTTTCGTAACTCCCCCTTGCATATTTTATAATTTTGCACTATTGTTGATATTCTTAATTAAACCAATCGGGAAGCGGAAAATATTGTTTCAATTTTAAAGTTTATTATTTATAAAGTTAGTTATTATATTTAGTTTATAAATAGTTATTTTTCAGTAATGTACACCTCATATAGGCATTGCTAAAGGGGAATATTTACAGTGCATAAAATATATTGACTTAAAAGAAAACTTAAATAATCAAATATTATTTTTAAATTACAAAATTATCAAAATGTAATCGCACCAAAACTTTTATAAATAGTGTTATTAATGTGATTAATGAAATTTTAATATTTTATTCATTTTAATATTATTATTATTATTATTTAAAATGAATCTATGATTTGCCTATTTTATAATCTGGCAATCAAACCACTCATGAGGCCGATAATATTATTTAAGGGCGCAGTCAAAGAGGGGCTTAATCGTTCACCATTTAAATAAAAACACTTAAGTTACAAAAGTCATTAAAAACATATTTTCTGTCTTAAATATTTGTTTACTTTTACTTTTTCAATTTTGGCCGCAGGTATTTTCTTGATAAACACTTTCATTTTTGTTACCGGTTTTGAAAATGAAGGTAACTTTATAAAAAATATCTGAGACCAAATTCAAAAAAGTATAAAAAATACGATGTTGAGACAAACTTTAGCTATTCAATGAAAAAAAAAATTGAAGATAAAAATAAATAAATAAATAAATAAAAATGAAAAAAAATAAAATGTCAAATTGCAAACGAGATATTAGACAAGTCCCTCCCCATAGGATTAGCATTAGCTCGTGAGTGTCTTCGCCGACAGGGACAGGAGCCTTAAGGGTTTCCATTACTGGCACATCTACTTTATATACGGGAATAAAAAATTGAAATTAAATATGACTTTGCCTGTCGTTTTATAAATACGGATTGTAATAACATTTGTTTTTCAGCAAAAAAGTTTTTCATTACACATAAAAAAAAAACCATAGAGAACTTGCATTATTAAAATAATATGTAAAACTTAATGGGTATCTGAAAAAAAAAATATACTGACTACATAAGATTTTAAAACTGTTTAATAACTCGCACTTATGGGCATTTTAAAACTATCATATATTTATGGGGCTACCAATGAAAACAAACACAAGAGGAAAAATTGGAATAAAATAGTTTCTTTCTGTCAATAATCTAATTTAATTCATAGTAATTTTAATTACGTTGTCCCTTAAAAAGTTCAATTAATGATGCATACTATGAATTAAATAAATATTGCCAATAAAAATATTTTATTCCAATCTTTACCATGCTTGTATTTATTTTCATTGTATGCTCTAAAAGATACAATTCTTTTAAAATGCCCCATTAAAAACGCACTCCTTCAGCAAGAGTGAATAGTCACTCCTCCTTAAGAGTTACTATTCACTTCTACCAGGAGTGAAAAAACGCACTCCTCTAGCAAAAGTGAATAGTCACTCCTCAGAAAGAGTGATCGTTGACCCCTGTTTAGAGTGAATATTCACTTCCCAGGAGTGAGTATTCACTCTTTCAAAGAGTCAACTATTCTACTTTTGCCCAGAGTGAATAGCCACTCTAAAGAGGTTGGGCATATTTTGAGTCTGCGATAGAGTGTGTATGCACTCCTCCGGAGTGAATATTCACTCTTTTTTATTTAGAGTGTAAGTAGTTTAAAGAGTACTTTTATTTGAACTAAATTTTAGCAAAATACTTTCGTATAGTAAAGGTACTAGGTAAACTACAGAGCTGAACAAAAGTACTTAAGTGTGTTTCCATCTATTAGTATGAATTTCTGAAGGAAAAATTTCAACCAGTTAGGCGTTTTCTTGCTAAACTAAATTTCTCCATAATATAGTATATATATATCAACCGACAGATAGAATACAGGGCTGGCTGTTTAAAAGCATTGGAATACATATTTGGCTATGGACAGTAACAATTTATTTCCCTGAATAACGAAGTTTTGTTAAAGATTTCAGGAAGTGTTGGAAAGTGTTTCATAATCTATGCTTAACGCATGATTTTTTTACTTGTTTTTCTCCTTAGACAACATAAGACTTAAAATCATGCGATGTTTAGAATTTTTAAAAAATTGCAGTAAAAGACTCATTTATTGGTACGGTGTTACCATCATCAGAATGTGATCTGCATTAATCACAGACATGTTTTTGTTCTACAATATTGATTTTCGAAGAATTAAAATAAATTATAAATTAAAAAGACTATGTTCGCAAATCGTGGATAATTGTAATGCATCACATTTATAGGAAGAAAATTCCACTTCCTTTTCTGGAAATAAGAATATTTACAATTTGTATTCTTTTAAGAATTAAATGGTTTTGCGAACATACAATAGAGATTATAGAAAATTGCACTTACTGATTGCGGAGAATGGAAACTTCAAAGAAGGTTTTAATTTGTTCTTTATTAAATATAAAACTACCCTTAATTATACTTCACAATTCGTAACATTGGATTACCTAAAATGAAAATTTTAAATATTAGCTTCTATGTTTAATCTTTTAAGTGGGACCTTTGAAAATACCAGTCGATAAGAAAGTTAGCATGTAGGGAAGAATGTTTATACATTATATCGACATGTTGAGTTGAATGTTAGGGTATATATAAGCTTACGTAGGCGTTAATGGTAGTTGCAAGCATTTAATGCAGCTTTATTAACTGACATTTCATCCGATAATATTGACATCAAAGCGTAGTAAAAAAATACGAAGTAATTTCTCAAGCGGTTAATGGAAATTCTATCGAAATTCAATAACGCTACTCTCTTTAACAGGATACTTAAAATTTCTATTTCTGCTTATGCGTGGGTTTCATTTTTAATACTTTCTAAGATTCAATAAACTCTGTCTAAGGCAGAATCAAGAAAATTTTTCGTAGTAGACATTATTTCGTCTTAGAGAAATTTTATTCTACATCTACGAGGGGTGATCCAAAAAAAAGTTTACAAGGCAAAGGAAAAAGTATTTATTAACAATAGAAACAAGATACAAATGGCAATCAAGAGACACATCTAGCCTTTACTTTTCCACATAGTCGCCAAACCTGTTTAGGCATTTGTCAGAACGTTCGACCAACTTATTTATCCCGTCTTGGTAGTAATCAGGGCCCTTGCTCATTGAGCCATTTCTCGGCAGCTGTTTTCACTGCATCGTCTGAGATGAACCGTGTTCCGTATAAGTTTCACTTCAACGCCGGAAAAAGGAAATAGTCAATTGGAGCCAAATCGGGGCTGTATGGGGGGGGGGATTCCAGATCTCCCACTTGAACCTTTGCTGCAATTCCTGAGTATGGCGAGCTGTATGGGGCCTGGCATTGTCATGCAGAACTATGACGCCTTTGCTCAACGATTTGTCTGTGAATTTCGGTTGCGGCCACATTCTTGGCCCATAAGAATCGAATTACGGCTCGCAACCTCTATGCGAGACCACTTTTCTAGACGTCGTCGTGCCATTACTGTCGCTTTTAAGTGTCTGCGTACTGACGTTACTTACTCGTAGAACCGCTGTAGGACAACTAGCGCCATCTGTCAACCACCCTGGGTGGAAATATTTGCTCTACAATTATTACGTTTCAAATGCTACTGCTTGTAAACTTTTTTTGGATCAACCTACTTATGATATGGATTCACAAGGACTTGAAAAATTTTCAGAATTAGACAGATTTACGTCTTACATAGAGTTCACCTTACAGAGAGTTTACTATAGTTGAAAAGTGTTTATGAATTCGGTTTGTCTGTTCACCTCTTTGCGCTTTAACTCGAATAAATAGACTCAGATTTCCATGCAATATATACATATATTTAATGTTAATCTATAAGGTTAATCTTGTTTACCATGGCATGGCCGATATTGAATATGAAGTGTGTAGCATTAGGTAAATTTCATGTTAAATACTACCTATTGCATTTCCCCCTATGTTGGAATTTCTGAAAACTTTTTTGTAGATCTACACCGATCATGACCCCTAGACCTTAAAACTACCATCAGTAAAAAAGTTTATCTATCTATATCTATCTCCATATATCACTTTTTTATGGACACGATAACTTCCATAATTCTGCTCAAATCTTTTCCAAACTGATACAAAAAATCAAGGGGCATAAAATTTCGGTAAGTTCTATAAAGGGCAAAATTGGACAAATGGGGTGGAAATATAGGGTTTTGTAAAAACCGAAACAAAACCCCATAACTTCTTAATGAAAATAGATAACGAATCAATTTAAAATTTTTGTTACTTCAAGAATTTATGCATGACAGATTTTTGTTAAAATTAAAAATGAGCTTAAAGGGAAAAAAAAATTTGGGAGAAAATTTTTATAATTTCGTCATTTCTCAAGATATCAAATCCAGTTAAATTTAAAATAAATTGTTCTCATATTATCTAAGACTTTTGTATTGACAAGTTTTTCATAAGACCAACTCTTACCGCAAAGCAAAATTAAAAACGGAAACAAAATAGGTACCCTATTGAATTATAACGGAATCTATATTTGGGAGAAGAAAAATTCAGAATTTTGTCAATTCTCAAGATATCAAATCCACTTAAATTTATTATAAATCTTCTTAATATTATCTAAAATTTTTGTATTGGCAAGTTTTTGATATGTCAGAGCCCGTATGCCTATTGCCTTTCATTAAATTTAAATTTTTCCAAATTAAAATTCCCTCTTTATTTTTCTAAATTAAAACATATGCTCCCACATTATTATTTGTTTTTCTTTCTCTCTTTCGTTTATTTTCCCATCCTCTGATCTCAACTCTGTAGGTAATAAAACATCCCCCAAATGTTCCCATACTTAAAAATAAAAAGAGGACAATCCCTATCCCAATAAATAAATAAATAAATGCATGATGCCTGCAAGTGACGTTGTAAAAAGCGACTAATGTCCACTTAAACAGACCACCCGTATGCCAGCTGCAAACTTGCCTTGTTAAAAATTTATTAGGGTAATTTCATTGCCTGAGAATATGGTAACAATACCAGTTTTAAGAAAGAGAGCAACAGACTTTAAAATGTCCCCTGACTATATGCTTAGCTTTGAAAAGAGAGACCTCCCCGGTAGAGAAATTTTTATTGTCGTCATAAAACGTGAAGCTAAAATGTTTTTCTTCCTTTTTTCCGTGAAAATCGCTGGCTGAAAGGTCCAAACACCTGCCCCTTTCAGAGGGGGTGTGTTTGCGTCACGTGGGTTTAGTGTTGCCTTGAAATCTCCTTATATGGTAAAGGGGAGAGAGAAATAACTATGAGCCAATCATAGTCCATCCCTGTATGCACTAGGAGAAAGGGATGCCCTTGATGTTAGTAAGGAGGCCCCGCAGATAAGTCTATTCCTGGGAGTTGGAATATAAGTTTTTAGTTTTAGAAGTGTCCGTCTTACTATGAAGAGGTAAAAAAATATGTAGCTGTTTCCCCCCCCCTTTTTGGGAAGAGGGGGGAGATGTATGGAAAAGACATTAAGCATTTTTTGACTCGACATTCTAGCTGGGCAGAGTAAGGTCATGGTATCAGGAGGTGTATGAAAAAGACTTTTATTTTTTTCGACATCCAAGCTCTGCTGAGGATTGTTCTGGTACCTATATAGTTTGCGATAAATCGGTACCGACTCGGGTATCTCAAGCTGAAAAGAAGTTATACACGTACTAATGGATACGAGCCAGTCACAATTTTTAGAAAGTAACTTCTGAAGTGAAAAGACATTGGAACGCTGTTCCCGTTGGCTGAATAGGACATTGGTGTACTTTAGTACCCCACTTCGCTGAAAATGCCAAATGGCTGGGGGAAAATAGTCTTTTGCTTACAGAAGTTTGAAGCGCTTTAGTAAAATGCGAGGATCTCCCAGACAAGTGGATGATTATTATGGAAGCTCAGAGAACCCTAGGATTGTTCTAAACCTCCAATATTGCCGGGTAAAGTGCCGAAGGATTCATCGAGTGGCGGTGTAACGGCGTGGAAAGTCGTCAGTGGCGTCGTATGAGAAGGTGTAATGACGAGTGAATCGTAAATAATTCTATCAGTTGGACTAAATAATTAGAGGGTATTCGTAACTTACTTTATGAATGCAAGAAAATATCTCGCAATAGCGAGCTATGTTTGAATAGGATGATATGTCAGTGTCATCGAAGGTAAGCATTTTATGCTATTTTTGATTTGTAAAACAATTTATCTCTTTTGCATATATATATGATTGGCTATTGACCACAAAAGTTTATTGAAAATTATAGGATGAAATCCTTATTGCTTGGTTAAATAATTTTATAGTAATTGAGTATATATATATATATATATATATATATATATATAAAGAAGTGTTATCGATTGAATATAAATATATAGAATAAACAAGAGTTATTTGTTAAAAATGCATGTGTATTTCTTGTAGTTTTATTCTACTTACTCTTTATTTACATAGTAATGAAGTTTGAGTAACTATAAATCAGATTAATTTTTTTTTTTTTTTTTTTTTTTGTTTAGTAGTTAAAATTTACCTGGGTATAATTTCATCTCATCCTAAGATTAAAGTGAAGTAATTTTCATTCCAATAATTTATCTGAAGTTCAATACCTAAATGGAATATTTATTCAAAATCTTATATCTTCTTAGAAATTTTAAATAGATATAGATGAACTTACTTTATGCCGAATCTATAAAATTCTTTTCTCGATTCTAATTTAAAATGGAAATATTTAATTGATTTTCTTAAAAAAAAAAAAAAAATAGTAGTAATACCCAGGAATTTTATATTTAAATCTCATACTAAGACATTTTGATGAATCTAAATGAAATAAAATGAGTTGATAATTCACAATGCAATTGGAAAGAGATATAAAAGTGCAACCACTATTCTTTTCGAGGTCAAATGCCATTGCTTGTGTTGTAGGATGTTTGTTTTAATATTCTTGATACCTTTGTTTATTTTGAAAAATTTGTCTTTCTTGGCTCTCTGAATATCTGAGATATTTCAGCTTTTCCCCCTCTCTTTTTAAAATTTAATTGATAAGTACTTATATTTCTCTCTTAAGCACTGACTTGCATTTAACATCCTACAAAACAGTAGTGGTAAAGTTGGGATCATTGCTACAAGCTTACAGTGGATCAGAGATCTGAACAGGTTGAGAATTTTGTTGCACCCTTTTTAAGTTGTCTCTAAGATATTTTAATTATGCAAAAATGGGGATATTTTCATTAATTTGTAAATTAACTAATGTTGTCTTGTGATTTTAGGTTACTTCTTTAATTCCTCTTTTCCTTTTTTCAAAATTATTGTGGAGTTTACTTTGAATTTAATTGTCTTATAACTACAAGATTCAAGTAGGTGGAAACCTAGTTCAGGTCTCAATTAATTTAGTAATTAAATAGATGAGGCAATCAAATTAATGAATCAGTAATATATGAAAGTGACTATTTTTTTAACTGAAATTTATGCTTAATGTTAAGGAGTAAATTAGGAATAGGATTTCAAAGTGGAGTTACTAAAATTTGTAGCAAAAGGTCCCAACAAGTTTAGTACCGTGACACAGAGCCTGTATATTGCTCAATAAATTTTGAAAATGAAGTTTACATGAACTATTATTTTGTTTTAAGTATTCATTTTGTATGCAATTTTTATATAGTAGGTATATGCAGTGTCATTTAGGATTGTGTGTTATTTTTATTTTATATTATGTGTAGTAGAGTTATAAGTTTTAAGCAAGGCATTTTGAAATTGTTTATAATTTAAAATTGGAAAGTAACTATGCCTAAAAGAATAAGGGATGTAAATGATTTTTGCACCTGCTGGTCTTCTTCAAAAAACTAATTACTCACTAAATTATTTAGGGCATGTATTTTTATGTTTATTTATTTTATTTTTTTTTTCTTCTCTTTTTACTTCTTCCTTGTTCTTACCCATTTTTAGTTAGCATTTAAATTATCTCCATTTTGTGTTATTTTTTTTTAAATCAGAGTGTAATTTATATAAAAATGGTCGACAACCAGCATTTCAAGGATTTAGCTTTAATCCAAAAGAAAAGTGCCTTAATTGAGAATGTTAGTGTTATTCCTCCATTTAGCGGTGAAGGAAATTCTTGCTCATTTATTGATTTTTTGGAAAAATATGAGCAATTATCAGAATTTTTTGGGTGGTCTGAGGAAGAAAAGAAGTTTGCCTTATTGAGCCGTTTAAATGGCAGTGCTGCTAGATTGTACAAACTGCACCGAACAAAACAAACCGAGGATATTATCAAAATCTTAAAAGAAAGGTATAGTCACGAACTGACCCCGGATGTAGCCTTAACTCGTTTTTTAAACTTTAAGCAAACCCCCCAGATGCCTGTCCAAGAATTCTATGATAAAGCATATGATCTTTCACTTAAGGCATTAGTAGTAGAGGGCCTAGAACAAGAAGTAGCTAATAAGAGTAGAACTGCTCTTTTGCATTCCATGCTATTAGGCAATTTAACACCCGAAATTAGTAAAGGAGTAATCACTAAATGCCCAAAAACGCCAGAGGAAATTTTGGATTTTGCCCTCCTCGAAGAGAAGGCGTGCAAAAGTGTAAACCCTTTCTACAACGTGCAGGTTGAAAATATCAACCCTTTTTGTCCCCAGAATAGCCAACAAAATGTTGCATGTGCAGCTATTCAACCAGGCCCCTCTAATCAGTCCCAGCAGGAAGTAACTAAGTTGCGAGAACAGGTGGAAGCACTCACCATTAAATTAGACCAGTTATTAGAATGTAGCAACCAGCAGAGGAATTTTAACACTGCAGAAAGACGTCAGTATAGAGATTTAGCCTGTTACATTTGTTCCCAGCCTGACCATTTTGCTAGAAATTGCCCACAAAACTCTAATAGCAGTAGAGGTAATTTTCAAAATTTTAGAGGCAGAGGGAGAGGAAATAACTTCCATTTTCATACCAATCGCAGGGGAGGTTACACAAATCAGAGAGGTAGATGGGATCAGAGAAGTGGTAGGAGAGGAAATGATGAGAGAAATGAAAGCGAAACTAGTGAAAACCAGAATAGCAATGTAAATAACCAACCTGAGTCTTTAAACTCTACGAGGCCGGGTCAGAGATAGTCGGACCGACCCAGGAAAGGCCAAACGACTTCCATCCTGTATACACTATGTTTGTACAGAAGTCATGTGGGCTCCCAATAAAAAATATTTGTATTAACGACACTGAAATTCCTATACTATGTGATACTGGTAGTGCCATTAATTTAATAAGTAACAGTATCCTTAATTTGGGCCAAAATTTTAAAACTGAAGATTGTTGCACTCCCATAGTTACTGTCACAGGGCAGAAGATCTATCTTAATAATAAAATAAACTTAAAATTTAAATTTTTGGGAATGTTTTGTGAAACAGATTTTTATATTGTACCAAGTAAATTGGCCAATGAGTTTGAAGCAATTCTTGGTATGCCTTTTCTAAACAAATACAATATTTTGTTAAATCGTTCTGATAATTCGATATCATTTAGCCCTCCTGAACAAACTTTAGTCAAGACACCAGTAGAAAGTAAAACTCAAATCAAAGACTCAGTCATGAATGGGGACAAAATTGTGAGGAATTCAGATACAGTAAATAATGTCCAGCAGGACTGTTACACGAAAAGTAGTGTATATAATTTTGTAAATAATCATAAATGTAATAATAATTGTAACAGTATGTGTAATTGCGCTCAAGTAAGTATCGAAATGTCAAAATCCAATGTACATGAAAATTCTCACACTAAGAATGATGGAAAATGTAAAAAAGAAAGTAGTACTGAAGAGGCAGTTCAGGGTCTTAGTTTTAGCAATAACAATGAAATTTTTCAAATTAAGGTTAGAAGTAATGAGCAGGAATTGAGTGATAAAATTGCGGAAAATGTAGAGACCCCTGATTTAGGAAAAATTGAGTAAAATAAGAATAAGGTGTCACAAAATAATCATGTCTTCCATCTCAGGCAGACTGAGGAGAATTTAAATGTTGAGCATGAGGTAAATGGAGAAATTCAATCTAATTTAGAAGGTAATGTAGATAAAAACAATGATATAGATAAAACTATTGTAGGAATTGCTGTTTTAAGCCATAAGCTTGTAATCCCCCCGATGACAAAAATGTTAGCAGATGTGAAATGTACTAGAAAATTGAGTATTTTAGAAAATGAACCGTTATTATTGGAACCTCTAGCTAGAAACTTAAACCAGGGACTTTTGATTGCCAGAACTTTATGCACGCAGCAGCATGGATTATTTATGTCATTTGCAAACTTTTCAGATAATAATATTAACTTAAATAAAGGAACTTCCATAGCTAAAATCTTAAAATGTATAGATAGCGCCAATTTAACTAACCTACTTCTTAATAATGATAATTCAACTCCTAATTGTAATTGTATTTCTGAGAATTCTAATTTAGATTCTCATAATCCTAACTTAACTCCAAATGACTCTAATTTAACTTCATGTGAATGTAATTTAGTTTGTAATATCAATAGTGAGAACCAAATTCCTGACTTTGATCATGCTGATCTGGAATGGAGCTCTGAAATTAACCTAGACCATCTTGATTCCCCCCTTAAAGCTAAAATGCAAGAATTTTTAAATAAAAACAAGGATGTGTTTGCAGCCTCAGTACTAGACCTACCTGGATGTGACACGATACCCCATACTGTAAATTTAACTTCTGATAAACCTGTTCGCTGTAAAGCATATAGAGTACCATACAGATTAAGAAAAGAAATGGAAGACCAACTTAATATTTTACTGAAGCAAACATTTTAACACCGTCCATGTCTGAATATGCATCCCCAGTTGTTTTGGTTGAAAAAGCAGATAAATCTTATCGATTGGCAGTAAATTTCAGAAAACTTAATAAAAATTTAGTTAAAGATGCTTTCCCTGTACCCAATATTACAGAATCTGTCGACTCTTTAGCAGGATCCAAATACTTTTCAACCCTAGACTTAACTAGTATGTTTTTTCAACAAGTTATTAGACAAGAAGACAGGCATAAAACTGCCATTATTACACATAAAGGGTTATTCGAATGGACACGTAACTGTTTCGGGCTAGCAAATTCGGGCAATAGTTTTCAAAGATTAATGAATGCCATTTTAGGAGACTTAAAAGATCTTGGTATTTTAACTTATATTGATGATGTAGTAATTTCATCTTCTGACATAGAATCCCACCTAGATAAACTAAATTTAGTATTCGAACGTCTCCGTCAACATAAATTAAAACTTAAACCCAGTAAATGCACCTTTTTAACTGACAAAATTCAATATCTTGGCTTCGAAATTCATAGCGGGCAAGTATCCCCCATTAATAAAAACAAAGAAGTTATCGAAAAATTGCAACCACCTACTACCCGTAAAGTTGTCAGATCATTCATTGGAACCCTCTCATTAGTGATGGGCGATTTCGATTTTTTAAATCGATTTAATCGATACTACGGCCAACTCGATTTAATCGATACTTTAAAATTTTTAATCGATTTCTCTGAAGGTAACATAATTTTCATTTTCTTTCAAAAGTCGAAGATAAAATAGACGGATGTGCCAATTCCAAAATTTCAGTGTATTAATTTCTAAGATAGAAGGATTAAAGAAACCTCAGCCCCCCCCCCACCCCCTCGCCTGCAAAATAGCGTTTTTTGTTGAGTGATGTACACCAAAAATTGATCAGGATCAATTTTTATTAAGTACCAGCTGAATCTGAATTTTGATGAAAATCCATGAAAGCGCGAGACACAGCTATTGCGAAATCATAAAAAAATGCAGCATATCAGCGCCACTTGTAGGGCAATTTACACCAAGAACTAAATAACACTAATCTATGTCAGAGATTTACTGAATCTGAATTTTGATGAAAATTCGTTCTTGAGATAGCGCTATTACGTTAATCATGAATAATGCAGTATAGCAGCACCATCTCTTAAGCGATTTCCACCAAAATGTAATTAGCATTAAATAATATCAAGGACTAATTGAATCTAAATTTTTATGAAAGTCCGTGCATTAGTTCTTGAGATAAAGCTAAAATGGAAACAGGGGCGTGCGAAAAGAGAACTGCGCCTGGTTCAAAGTTCCAATTTAGCCCCCCCCCCCATTAACTTTTTCTTGTGATAGGCTAGACGTGATGTTAGTAGTAAAAATTTGGCGCCCCCTAAATTTCTCTACTCAGAACGACCGCTTCCTTCCCCCCCCTTTTACATGGCGTTGAGTGGAAATTGTGAAAAATTCAGTATAGCAGCGCCATCTGAGAAGCTATATACATCAAAATGCAAAAAACATCAATTCATGTCAAGGACTAACTGAATCTAAAATGTGATGAAAATCCGTTCATTCGTTATTCAGATATAGCTGTTGCTCAAATCGCAAAAAATGCAGCATAGCAGCGCCACCTGTTAGGCTACATGCACCAAAAATTAATTAGATTCAGTTTATATCAAGGTCAAACTAAATCTAAAGTTTTGTGGAATTCCGTGCATTTGTTCTTGAGATAGAACGGTCAGAAATTTTTGTCGTATACAGACTCACCGAGTGACAGACACACACACAGACAGATATTTCTTAAAAACCATGAAATCCTGTTAAAGACCTTCTAAAATATACAAATCCATCAAAAACGGGAAGTCAAAATTTTTCACGAATCTACTACTCTCTTCTTGTTATGTTACAAAAGGAAGTAAAAATGCAAAATCGATTCTGCCCGTAACATCGGTCTTTAGATTCGATGTCGATCTTTAGATTCGATTTCGATCTTTAGATTCGATGTCGATATTTAGATTCGATTTCGATCTTTAGATTCGATGTCGATCTTTAGATTCGATTTCGATCTTTAGATTCGATTTCGATCTTTAGATTCGATGTCGATCTTTAGATTCAATTTCGATTTCGATTTTTTTTTTTAGGCTAAATGAGTGTTGAATGCAGGTATTTTTCTGCGAGGAAGGCATTATGTTTTACAGCTCTGTAAGAGAGGGGGAATCACAATTTGTGCATTAAAAAGCATAAAATCTTATAACTTCTGGGGGGGGGGTAATCGCCTGCGGGCTACCCCATTAATTCGACACTAGGTTAAATCGTTATATTTTTGCTTAGAAGTCCAATTATTTGAAGTATTAGTTTATTATGTTTTATACTTTTCACGCTCGTCTCTTCTAATCCACCCCTTCCGCGTCAGTTTAACTTACAGGGCCGTTCGAAATATGCATACAGTTTTAAAAATGTCCAATTTTCAGTCTATTTTATTTTAGTTCCACATTTTAAATCCTTGACAAAAGATAAATAAAGGGTCGCCCTTCCGCCTGTTTGGAGTTTATCTGCGCCCTGCCGGGGGGCATATTTTTTTGTTTCTTCAAAAGAAACAAAAAAAAGTGAGGGGGGGGGCTTGCACCCTTCCCCAATATACACCTTAAAATTTCGCTCATTTAATTTTCTACCATTTTGAACTTAAAAGTTTAAGCTACATGGCACCCCCAGAGCTGTGGACCCCTCCCCCCCCCTGTCGATCACTCACCTAATTTTGCTTATTTCTTCACTTCATTTCAGTCTTTAAAAGGCTATAACTTTGCTTCTATAGGAGTTACAGTGATGAGAAAAATTCTAGTATAGCTAACCATTTCTCGCCGTTTTTTTTTTGCTATTCCAGTTTCCCGGTTTTCCCTATAGGACCTTTTTTTGGGGGGGGGGAGGCAGAGGGTTTTTTTTCTCATTTCTTGATACAATATGTCTATTGAAAGCTTATGCTTCATACATTACAAATCTAGCATAAGAAATTTTCTCCCATCATTTCAGGTCACGTTACGGACCCACAATGTTAAAATTTTAATTTTTCAAACTTCTTCAAAAAAAAAAAAAAATAAAAAAAAAATAATAATAATAACATTGATACATATTAGCGAAACTGGGGTTCGAACCCGCAATCGTTTCATTGCACACGTAATCCCTAAGCTTATTGGCCACCGAGTACTTAGCAGCGATATTATTTCTTTAGATTGTCATCTTTAAATTCGTAATATCTTTTGAATGGAATGTCCGATTTGAATAATTCAAAAAGTAATCTACAGATATTGTAACAGGTATTAATACAAAATGATTTATTTGGATAAGGATTAAGGTATCGATAGTATGGTCTAATTTTGGTTGGTGTATTTATCGTGTTTTAAAATGTAAGAAAGTAGTTATAGTGAGTTAACTACAATAGTTGAATATATGGTATCGCGCGGGTTTTTTTTTTATAGATATTAATATATTCTTTAATATTATAGAACCTTTTTTTATTCATTTAAAAGTATTTCCTGGCGATTCAAAATTATATATCCCAACGATTCAAAAAATACAACGTAATTGTTCAAGGTTTCACTTCTATCGGCACTCTCAGAGTGCCACTACTTTTTTTTTTCATGTTCGCTCATCCTACCGCCCCCCCCCCCCTTCCTCACCAATCTTAACTTACAGGTTCGTTCAAATTATGACTGCGATTTCAAAAAAGTCTAATCCTCGTTCTATTTTATTATAAATCCATATTTTGAAACCTCAACAAAAGATACATTTGGGCCAGGGTCGCCCTTCTCTTCGTTTGGGATTTACCTTTCCCCCCTGGGTGGGGGGCATATTTTTTGTTTCTTCCACACCATCTCATGTAATATATCGTTATAAAGCTTTTATCTCCTATTTTTTCTGTTACTACTCCTCTCTCCACCTAGTTACATGCTCTTGGCACTTTTTATAGTTTCAAAGAGTGCATGTTCCCCGCGGCCCACCCCATGAATTCAACACTAAGTTAAACACTATATTTTTATTCAGAAGCTCAGTTATTTGGGTTATTAGTTAATTATGTTTTTTTTTTTTTTTTTCAAGTTCGTCCGTTCTAATCCCTCGCCCTCCCCCCCACCTTCCTCGCCAATCTTTACTACATGGGCTGTTCAAAGTATGCATGCAATTTTTAAAATGTCCAATTCTCGTTCTATTTTATTGTAAATCCTCATTTTGAAACTTCGACAAAAGATACATTTGGGCTATGGTCGCCTTTCCGTCAAGAGTGGGGTTTACCTGCCCCCTTGGGAATGGGGCATATTTTTTGTTCTTCCAAACTATCTCGTGTAACATTTGGTTGGCAATAGAAAAAAAAAAATTTTTTTTTGTCTATACTCCTTGTTCCCCATCCTAGTTACACGCTCTTGGCACTCTTTATACTCGGTTTAATGCCAAGTTACTCAGAGTACTTATTAGTTGAGTTATGTCTCTCAAATTTGTCAAAGTTTTTGTGTAAGTGACAACCATAAGTGACAATCATTTTAAAATTTAAAATTCTTATTATTCAACTCTAAAATTTGCAATAGCTTAATTCTATGCCTCCCTAAATGGGGATGGGGGGGGGTGGGAGGCGGTAATTACGGTCCTTCTGATTGTCTAAGTTTTGGAATTAGTAATTTGGATCTTCTCTGTGTGAACCTGAATATCGAAATATCGATTCTAGTATCGATTCTAGAACTGAGAAATCGATTCTTATTATGATCGATGTTGTTTTATACGATATCGATTTTAATCGATTCTCAAAATTTCCAGAATCGCCCATCACTACCTCTCATTTTACAGGCGTTTTATATACCTGACTTCACAAAAAAAGCATTAAATTTAATTGATTTAACAAAGGAAACTGGACACTTTGCCTGGACGCAGGAAGCCCAGGAAGAATTTGAGGATTTAAAGAAAGCATTAATTTCTAAACCATGCCTAGCTTTACCTGACTTTAATAAAGAATTTTATGTTTATACCGATGCGAGTGGAGAAGCATTGGGTGCTGTTTTGTCACAACTAGATGAGGAAAATAAAATTTACCCTGTAGCGTTTGCTAGCAGACGACTCAAAGATGCAGAGACAAGATACTCTGCTACTGAGAGAGAACTTCTCGCGCTAGTGTGGGCTACGAATCATTTTAAATGCTACCTAGCTAACACCCACTTTCATTTATTTACAGACCATGCCCCCCTTACATTTATGTTGAAAATTCATGATCCTACATCACGTATGGCAAAATGGATTTGTACTTTATCTGATTTTGACTTTACAATTAAATATATAAAAGGTAAATGTAATAGTGTAGCAGACTTTCTCTCTAGATTTGCTAAAATTAATAAGACACCAGAAATTAACAATAGTAATTTTTGTATACAAGTAGAAAAAGAAACTACTTTTGTACCGCATTCAAATTTAATTGATAAAATTAGTGAGTTACAAAAAATCGATAAAAAGTGCTGTGAAATACCCAGGAAATTAGAACAAAATTTAGATATCGTACCTAAATACATGAAATTTTTTTTAGAGATGATATTCTTATATGTGAGGACACGAGCGATTCGAATATAATAAATAATCCAATTAAATTGGTAGTGCCTAGGGATATGATTGAGCAAGTGTTCGCTCTAACACACGATTCTTTAGTGGCTTGTCATCAAGGTTTTAAGAAAACAATTGACCGCATCAGGGAGCACTTTTACTGGCCTGGAATGTCGGCTGATATCAGGCACCTAGTAGAATCGTGTATTAGCTGCCAACAAAAGAGAGCATATAAACCTAATCAGCAAGCACCCCTTCAAAGGATGCCAACACCCCAATTCCCTATGAATAAGGTACATTTGGATTTAATAGGCCCCCTACCAGTTACATTTTCAGGTAACACTTTTATTGTCACGTATATCGACTCTTTTACTAAATGGCCAGAAACATATGCAGTTAGTTCAACCACATCAGACGTTATCGCGGATACGCTAGCTGATTTCATTTCGCGTTATGGCGCGCCGGTGTTTATAACAACGGACAATGGGAAAAATCTGGTATCCGAAGCTATCGAACATGTCTACAAAATGTTTGGCATTAAACATATCACTACGTCTGCCTTTCATCCGGCGTCGAATGGGCAGATCGAGCGACAGAATCTGACGTTAAAAAACGCCCTTAGTCATATAGTGAATGAGAACCAATCAGACTGGGATACTAAGCTTAAATTTTCCCTGTTAGCGATGCGCTCAGCTGTGCATTCCACTACAAAATTAACACCCGCTGCAATTTTATATGGCAGAAATTTAAATTTACCATATACCCTATTTTCTCAGTCATCTAGGTTTAGTTATAATGACGCCCCATCCTTCTGTGAACTGTTGATTCCAGCCCTCCAAAAAGTACATGCTGAAGTATATGATAATTTGGTTAAAGTGTCAGAAACCAAGAAAAATACAGAGAAAAAACAGCGGTCGTTAAAGATTTAAAAGTAGGTGATAGAGTATGGCTATTTAATCCATCTATCGCTACTGGTACTACGAGAAAATTGTCAAAATTAAACAACGGACCTTTTACAATCATTGAAAAGCTGAGTGACGTCAATTTTAAAATTGCATTAATTGCTAATCCCTCTAAAATTCAGGTTGTACATGTAGATCGCCTCACGTTGTTCAAAGATAGATGCATTGTAAACGCACATAAACAGGATGGAATGTCTCGTTTGGACCAAAACAAAACTCACGATCGGATGTCAACAAATGAATCGAATCTTCAATTCGATTTTCTTAAGCGACGGACGCGAAATCGGTTTATAAATTGGTTCCCTCCAGCCCTCGCCCAGACAGCAACCCAGCAACCTAAAACTCAGGGTCACCAGAGTAGCAACAGACTACAAGAAATAGACGATACCGAAAATGAAACTGCAGTGCAAAACGAAACTTGTAATCAGGCGACAAGCGCTGATTTCCTCCCTGACTTTCCATCACAAGATAATCCCGTCATGGGAAGTGGAGAAACGTTTCAGTGCGCTCAGGGAAAAACGGAAGTATCTACTTCGGATACTCGCGAAGCGGAAGTGAGGCAGATGGGAACGTCGAATGATTCAAGCCGTGTGAGTCGTTCACGAGAGCGAGTTAGCTCCAGTTCGAATCAAAACAAAGGGCGCGCGATGTGAATATTCCTTAAGGAATAGAATTTCACGACCAAATTATAAAATTTAGAAGTGTTTATTTTTAGTTCTTTTTGTATTTTAATATATGATTTGTAAATAGGCTCTATATATGGGTAATTTTAGATATTTTGAGTAACTTTCGGTCCGAAATAGGGAAACTTAGAAAATATTCGAGCCAAAAGTGGGTTTGTTTTGATTCTGTTGCGCACTTGTTTACAATGAATTTTAGCCCTTCCCAAATTTACTCTCAAAAGTTTTAGTAATATTACAGTATATTACTACCAGGCGAGTGCTCCGCCCCTTGTTTGTCTGCATTTCTGGGATTTTTAACGAATTCTTCCACGAATTTTGAGGTCTTTGAAAATTTTATGGTTGTGAAACTTTGGGAAAATAAATGTGATAGCAGTATATATATTGCTCGGAATCTCTAAATGCATCTCTTTTGTATATATTATGGTTTTAAATGTAAATGGTTCATTCGTTTAATGAATTTTTAGCATTTTATGTAATTTTAAAAATTTTTAATGTATCTTTGAAAATTATCTGAAAATTTTATTTTTGTAAATTTTTTGGGGTAGAGACTATCTAATGCCAGATATATACGCCTCACATATATACTTATCTGGTTTATATGCATTATATATATATATATTTTTTAGTCTTTTTTTTATATAGCCATCTACCCACCCCTTTTTATTTTATTTGGGTATGTTAGGAAAATTCTTATCCCTTGTCAAAATGATTGGCAAGATCTCTTGTGAAGTAAATATTACTACACTTTGTTTGTTTTTTTTTTGGTGAAATCTTCTGGCCTTTAAAAATTTTTGTTTATGCAATGGGTGTTACTTGTCTGTGGTAATACAGAGGTGCAAATATCAATCTATTTTACACGAAGAAACTGTTATGTAAATGTAATCTGATGGTGTGTTATGTATATTTATTCCCACTGCACACAGTCAGATTTAAATGTCATATTAGTACGTACCCTTTTTATGTAATGCAAGATGTTTTTTATGGTCATTTGTATTTACTTTTTTTTACATGTGTACAAAGTGTTATTTTTACTTATGTGTGTACATATCTGTGATACCTTCAGCTGACATGGTATATCTATTTTGAATTTTCAAAATGTTATTAGTTTAGGCCCTTTTGGCTTATTAATGCTTTCAGAATTCAAAATTTTGGAAATTTTTAAATTTTATACAACATTTCCTTGCATTCGACTTTTTACAAAAATGGCTTCATATGTCCAGAGATAGTAGCATATAGGGAAATTGCAGCTTGATAATGTTCCAGATGTTATGGGCAACTAGGGAGGCTATTGGGAACTCAAACGTTTAATAGGTTAAGCCGAATAGAAGTAGTAGGTCAGAATCCTTTGGTAAGAAACTTGTACTTTGGTAATAGCAATAGTACCTTAAGTCCTATTTTACGTTTTACTTTCATGTGTTATATCCAAGCTCCAGCATTGCATTCCGGAGTGCATAGTTGGTGTGGTGAGTTAGTAGGGTGAAGTTGTCAACTTTTTCGAGTCGTTGTTTGATCTGCTCTAGTGGATATTCTTAACTCTTCTGATCAACCGGGGTACAACAGTAATTTAGCATTTCACGTTGCCATTAATTTTGGATTTACCTTTAATTTACGCTTGGTTAGGACTTTCTTCCACTGCCCTTCTGGGTTCATCAAATTAAAAAAATAAAATTCTTGCTTTTTTTGCCAAAACGAATAATGTTTATTTTTTTTTCAACGTGGGGGAGTTTCTTGTTAGAGCCCGTATGCCTATTGCCTTTCATTAAAATTAAATTTTTCCAAATTAAAATTCCCTCTTTATTTTTCTAAATTAAAACATATGCTCCCACATTATTATTTGTTTTTCTTTCTCTCTTTCGTTTATTTTCCCATCCTCTGATCTCAACTTTGTAGATAATAAAACATCCCCCAAATGTTCCCACACTTAAAAATAAAAAGAGGACAATCCCTATCCCAATAAATAAATAGATAAATGCATCATGCCTGCAAGTGACGTAAAAAGCGACTGATGTCCACTTAAACAGACCACCCGTATGCCAGCTGCAAACTTGCCTTGTTAAAAATTTATTAGGGTAATTTCATTGCCTGAGAATATGGTAACAATACCGGTTTTAAGAAAGAGAGCAACAGACTTTAAAATGTCCCCTGACTATATAGAGAAATTTTTATTGCCGTCATAAAACGTGAAGCTAAAATGTTTTTCTTCCTTTTTTCCGTGAGAATCGCAGGCTGAAAGGTCCAAACACCTGGCCCCTTTCAGAGGGAGTGTGTTTGCGTCACGTGGGTTTAGTGTTGCCTTGAAATCTCCTTATATGGTAAAGGGGAGAGAGAAATAACTATGAGCCAATCATAGTCCATCCCTGTACGCACTAGGAGAAAGGGATGCCCTTGATGTTAGTAAGGAGGCCCCGCAGATAAGTCTATTTCTGGGAGTTGGAATATAAGTTTTTAGTTTTAGAAGTGTCCGTCTTACTATGAAGAGGTAAAAAAATATGTAGCTGTTTCCCCCCTCTTTTTGGGAAGAGAAGGGAGATGTATGGAAAAGACATTAAGAATTTTTTGACTCGACATTCTAGCTGGGCAGAGTAAGGTCATGGTATCAGGAGGTGTATGAAAAAGACTTTTATTTTTTTCGACATCCAAGCTCTGCTGAGGATTGTTCTGGTACCTATATAGTTTGCGATAAATCGGTACCGACTCGGGTATCTCAAGCTGAAAAGAAATTATACATGTACTAATGGATACGAGCCAGTCACAATTTTTAGAAAGTAACTTCTGAAGTGAAAAGACATTGGAACGCTGTTCCCGTTGGCTGAATAGGACATTGGTGTCTTTAGTACCCCACTTCGCTGAAAATGCCAAATGGCTGGGGGGAAAATAGTATTTTGCTTACAGAAGTTTGAAGCGCTTTAGTAAAATGCGAGGATCTCCCAGACAAGTGGATGATTAGGATGGAAGCTCAGAGAACCCTAGGATTGTTCTAAACCTCCAATATTGCCGGGTAAAGTGCCGAAGGATTCTTCGAGTGGCGGTGTAACGGCGTGGAAAGTCGTCAGTGGCGTCGTATGAGAAGGTGTAATGACGAGTGAATCGTAAATAATTCTATCAGTTGGACTAAATAATTAGAGGGTATTCGTAACTTACTTTATGAATGCAAGAAAATATCTTGCAATAGCGAGCTATGTTTGAATAGGATGATATGTCAGTGTCATCGAAGGTAAGCATTTTATGCTATTTTTGATTTGTAAAACAATTTATCTCCTTTGCATATTTATATGATTGGCTATTGACCACAAAAGTTTATTGAAAATTATAGGATGAAATCCTTATTGCTTGGTTAAATAATTTTATAGTAATTGAGTATAAATATATATATATATATAAAAAGAAGTGTTATCGATTGAATATAAATATATAGAATAAACAAGAGTTATTTGTTAAAAATGCATGTGTATTTCTTGTACTTTTATTCTACTTACTCTTTATTTACATAGTAATGAAGTTTGAGTAACTATAATTCAGATTAATTTTTTTTTTTTTTTTTTTTTTTTGTTTAGTAGTTAAAATTTACCTGGGTATAATTTCATCTCATCCTAAGATTAAAGTGAAGTAATTTTCATTCCAATAATTTATTTGAAGTTCAATACCTAAATGGAATATTTATTCAAAATCTTATATCTTCTTAGAAATTTTAAATAGATATAGATGAACTTACTTTATGCCGATTTTATAAAATTCTTTTCTCAATTCTAATTTAAAATGGAAATATTTAATTGATTTTCTTTAAAAAAAAAAAAAATAGTAGTAATACCCAGGAATTTTATATTTAAATCTCATACTAAGACATTTTGATGAATCTAAATGAAATAAAATAAGTTGATAATTCACAATGCAATTGGAAAGAGATATAAAAGTGCAACCACTATTCTTTTCGAGGTCAAATGCCATTGCTTGTGTTGTAGGATGTTTGTTTTAATATTATTGATACCTTTGTTTATTTTGAAAAATTTGTCTTTCTTGGCTCTCTGAATATCTGAGAGATTTCAGCTTTTCCCCCTCTCTTTCTAAAATTTAATTGATAAGTACTTATAGTTCTCTCTTAAGCACTGACATGCATTTAACATCCTACAAAACAGTAGTGGTAAAGTTGGGATCATTGCTACAAGCTTACAGTGGATCAGAGATCTGAACAGGTTGAGAATTTTGTTGTACCCTTTTTAAGTTGTCTCTAAGATATTTTAATTGTGCAAAAATGGGGATATTTTCATTAATTTGTAAATTAACTAATGTTGTCTTGTGATTTAAGGTTACTTCTTTAATTTTATTTTCCTTTTTTCAAAATTATTGTGGAGTTTACTTTGAATTTAATTGTCTTATAACTACAAGATTCAAGTAGGTGGAAACCTAGTTCAGGTCTCAATTAATTTAGTAATTAAATAGATGAGGCAATCAAATTAATGAATCAGTAATGTATGAAAGTGACTATTTTTTTTAACTGAAATTTATGCTTAATGTTAAGGAGTAAATTAGGAATAGGATTTCAAAGTGGAGTTACTAAAATTTGTAGCAAAAGGTCCCAACAGATAGGAGATAGGACCAATTCTTGCCGCAAAAAATATTAAAAACAAAAACAAAAAGAGACCCTGTTGGATTACAATGGAAGTCTATGGGAATTTGGCGAAATATTGGAAATAACGCTAAGTTGGCGTAACTTTTGGCATGTAATTTTGGTCGTCAAATTTGGCGACAAAACCTGTTTTTCCCGATGGTAACTCCCCAGCGAATTCGGAGTATCTACGCAGAAATATAAATAATTTTAAAATAAATAGAAATCTAATATTCAAAAAACAAATTGCTTATTTTCTGATTCATTTTTATTTTCTTCTTATTTTTAAGTTCATTTTTTTCTCTCAAATGCATGCAAATTGACAGTTAATAAAGTTATTAAACTGGGTAAATCTCTAATCACATTTTACTTTTTGTTCGTGAAATTAGTATTTAACTTCGAAATCTACCTGCGCCTGTAGGTCGAGCCGACATCAATTTTTTAATAGTTCATTTATAGCAGCGGTTCCCAAACTTTATTGGTACCCGACCTACCTTTCAGTGAAACAAATTTTCGCAACCTACCCAATATACACTGGTGTCCAAAAGTTAAGCATAATTGGTAATTAAGTAAGTAATGAAAGAAATATAAATCGAAAAATAGGTGAAACTCCAGGTGTGTAAACAAAATAGTACGCGTCATAATTTTCGCGAAGAATTTTCCCCGAATTCGAACAGGGGACCGTCAACAAATTCAAAAAGAACGAAAATCTTTTGGATAACCCTGCCAAAACTAATGTAGCAAAAGCGTTCAAACTGCACATTATGATTAAGTGGCGTATTGTAATGTACTGTGCTTATTTTTATAAGGATAGCATGTATACTCGTAGAGAAATTAAGGTTTTTATAAAAACAGTCCTAAGTTTTTTGCTTATAATTTGCAGAGTTCTTAATATAAAATAATGTTCTTTTCTGAAAATATAACAAACATCATTGTACACAATACCCTGTCATCAGAATTTAAAAATAATAAAAATTGTATGAAAAATGAGTAGGTTTAGTAAATAATTTTTCATTGCGCATGCGTCAACGATATCAAAATTTCATTTGCATATCAGTATAGAAATTGTTGTATGACCTCTAAAAGCTATCAGCTATCCTATCCAATGAAAAAGGCAAATTTTCGTACGAAGAATACATTATCAACGAAAAAACAATTCTTAATTCCAATGTGTTTAAGTGGAATAATAATTAACACAACACACAAACTAGAAAGATAAATAAATTATTTAGTTACTATCAAAACATAACTTTATAATGAGTGCGTTTTCTGGCACTGATGTTTACCGATGAAAGCATCTGTATCAGGGTTAAACCTTGTTAATTTCAATCTTAATTCACTTTCAACACACAGTTTTTTTTCTATACATGTTTTTCAAAGCCAACGAAGTACAAAAAGCATCTTCACTCGAGTATGCTGTGTGGAACTCCATCAAGGAATTCAAATCTCATTTAGATGTTTCAGGATATTATTTTCATATGGAAAGTAAGGAAATTCCCTTAAAATATTATTTGCTGTTAAAGTTATCATACTTCTTTTAACACGTAAAATAAAAAAATATTTTTGTGAAAACCTCGATTGTTTCCGCGACCCACTAAATTAGCCGCCGCGACCCACCATAGTTTGGGAACCGCTGATTTATAGGGACATTCTAAAGAAAATCGTGGCATTATGTTTAATAGGGGAAAATCATTTGCAGAGTATTTTAATGACATTACGCTGTTTCAAAATTACTGAAAAATAAATTAGTGCATATTTCCACTGTAGGTACTATGTTTCTTAGTAAACTGCTGTAATAACTTTATTTTATGCTAAGAAAAGAATACGATGATGAAAAATTCGAATGCATAACTAGTGCAACATCATGTTAGCTTCATATGTACAAATAAGGGAGGCTCAAAAGTTTTTAGGGGGGGGGGTCTTAGCCCCCCTAGCACCCTACGGCCCTGGGTTAACGTCAATTATCTTTGAACTCAATTTACTCCAAATCGAATTTTTGTCACTTATACCCCTTGGCTTCTGAGATCCTCAAATGATTTCATGATTGTATCACGAATATTTAAAACAAAGATGTAGAGATTTGACAACAGTCATATTTTTCCTGCAAAATTGGCCCGTGATTTCAGAGAAAAAAAGAATGCAGTGACTGTAAGTTTTTTAACATCTGTTTTACTCGTCTAAATTCACTTGCAACCACTTTCCAACACCGCATTCATCCTGATGAATCTCGCCCCATATGAGATTCTGCTCAGTATTCTAGACACATGGGCGTCGACCCTTCTTTTGACCCTTTACCAACATCTGGGGAGCTCACAATACCCCAAACATCGAAGGCCCCTTTTTCTTCTTGAATGCATGAATGCCTGAATCCAAGAAGCAGTTTTGCTCCTTTTTGAGCATCCAGAGGTCATAAGTCAGCAGCAGTTATGTTTTTGGCACATTCTACAACCCCTATTAGTCTTTAATAGTGGGTTATTACGAAAAATATGTTTTGTGGTGCACTCGTCGCTATGCTTTGAAGTGTTTTTTTAATAGTTTTTTTTTTTTCTTTTCACAAAATTACTTTCTAGTTTCAATTTACAGAGCTTCTGCCATGGTATAATTTATGTTTTTAGCAGCTGATAAAGTTTATTGTTGGTTTACATTTTCTGCTAAGTTCATTTTTAAGTTTCTAACTCCATGCTTTCTTTTTATTATTTCTTTTACAACAGATTTCAGTTATATATCTCATTAAGAATATCGTTCGATCTCTGTAAATCAATAAGTTATTTATAAAATACAATATGAACTTTAACGTTGTCCTAAGCTGCTCTGCTCAACAAGGCAAAACGTTTTGACATATTTACATTTTTTTTTTTTTTTTTTTTTTTTTTTTTTTTGACGGAAAGATTTAAAACTTAAGGCCTAATTAGCAATTCGGAATCGAAAATCAAAGTTGACTTTTATTCGATAAATAATTTTAAACTACAAATTTTTAAATATGTTTTAAACCATTTAAAAAGTATTTTATTGAATTAGAATTTAGTAACATTATTTCTCAATTGTGAAAACATTACTATTTCAAAAACTGATAAGCATTTGTAGTCAGAGTTTTAAAAAGATACAACAATTGCTTTACTTAGTTTACATTGTGAATTAATTTTTTTATGGTTATTGCTTTTATTAAATGTATTATTAAAGGATAGTAAGTACTTGGTGTTGTATTTTATTACTTAGATAATTTTAAGGACTTTATTAATAAATAACCAGGGATGTAGTGGAGGATATACGTCGTATACCTTCTGGATTTTTTAATGGAACATCGTATACACTCTGTTTCTCAAGAAAGCTATAGTATATACAATCTAGGGTATACTCTCTGCCTTGAGCGTATACCTCTGCTCAGAGCGAATACCCTCTGTACTTTTTACGACTACACCACTGTAAATAATGTTCTCTTTTTTTTCGTTTGTATATAACACCATACACAGAATTATTTAATAAACTAATCAGGTGTAGCAATCCCAAAACTTTCTTCTATCTTATGCATGTTAATACTTTCTGAAAGATTCAGCGTAGCAGCGCCACTGGTTAGGTGGTTTAAACCAAAAACTAATCAATAACAACTTATGTCAACTTATAACCGAATCTGAAAATTTGATGAAAATCCGTGCATTAGATTTTGAGATGGAATATTGCAAAATTTTTATAAAAATCTGCATATCAGCTCCAAATGTAGGGTGATGTACACAAAAAAACTTATCAGGATCAATTTTTTTATCAGGTACTAACTGAATCTGAATTTTGATGAAAATCCATGCGTTAGTTTTTGAGATATATTTATTGCGAAATCGTGAAAAATGCAGTAGAGCAGTGCCATCTGTAGGGCTATTTACACCAAAAACTAAACAACACTAATCTGTATTAACTAAATCTGAAGTTTTGAAAGTTTCGTGCATTAGTTCTTGAAGATAGAGCTATTGCGGTAATCACGAATAATGGCAGCGCAACCTGTACAGCGATTTGCAATAAAATGTAATTAGCACCATATGATATCAAGTACTAACTAAATGTAAAATTTTATGAAAATCCATGCACAAATTCTTGAGATGTGGCCTATAGTAGGAATTGTAAATAATGCAGCATAGCAGTGCCACCTGTTGAACGATATACACCAAAAACTAACTGATTTAGTTTATATCAAGGTTGTAATAACTTGCCTCAAATAGATTAAAGCTAAGTGGTTGGTAGCGTAAGTGCCGCTCGGCAAATAATCCAGGCAATTTAATGGAGAATCAATTATTTATTTATAACAATAAAAATGGTTCTCTGTATTAAATTTTATGTACAGCATAAATTGATTTAGAACACGTAGGATCTTAATCCACCAGCTCCAAGTCCAAAGTTCTGTTCTATTTCAGTTCAGAGAATATTCAGTTTATAAATCACATACAGTTTCTACCAATTAGCAACACGGCGTACTCTAGTCACCGAAGATAAGACTTGACACCGGTACTCTCCTGGCGAGAGTCCTTCTCTTCCGGCTCACTTGGGTGATGTCACCCTCTACAGCTCCCGATCCGAGCCGATCCGCTTTTCTCAGAGAACAAATCCGAGCCCTGAGCTCTGTTCTCTCTCTTCTCACTCCGAGATCCGAATCCCCCAAAAACCTTGGCTTTCTCTTTTTCGTCTCAGCCAAGACCTCCCCTAAAGGTCACGAACCAATCATCAACCTTAATGATCTTTTCTCATTAAGAGATTCGTAACATCGTCTTCTCATTCGTACCTGAAAATACACACCCATGGCGACAATATGTCTGGACGTCTGGACTCTTTCGCTTTCATTTCTGCGTCGGCGTTCTATCAAAGGTGCGACTCGTGTGGTCCTCTATTCAAGTTAGTGTCGCCCGCCTGTCTTTTCAGCTGATCGATGATGATTTAGCGATCTTTTTAAAACGCCGCTCTTTTCATCTTGAGAATGAAAGCCATTTTGTGTTTTCCGTTCCATAGTGAAATCTCTTTTCAGAAAAAATGTCTTTAAAAGCCTGTGATAAATCTAAATTATCACAACTACCCCCGCCTCTAAGATGATTTAACGTCTGAAAGGCGTGAAATCTAAAAAGCAGAACATGGTTAGCTCATTCATTTTGGGTGGCTCCTTGCACTCAAAATAAAATTTTAACAATTCTAAAAAGACACTTTAAAAAAAATATTTTCAAACTCTTTTAACGACTTTGCTTTGCTTGGAGAACTTTAATAATTTAAAGGTGTTGAAACCAGTATAAACACATTAAGAAAACCTTATATATACAATAAAAGAAAACTATTTACAAATGTGAGAGAGAAAAAAAAAATTTGAGCTTTTTTTTTTTTTTTCATTTTATTGCCCTGCTCAGACAATCAACGTGCGGTATATCCTTGCCCGCTCTGTGTTTTATGGCATACAGGAACGGTTGCAGTGATAAGGACCATCTTAACAACCTGGAATTGTTACCTGCATTGTTTTTCAGGAACACTAAAGGATTGTGATCGGTTTCGATACTGAACTCTTGTCCATCAATGTAGTGACGTAATTTTTTTATGGCAAAAATTATAGCTGCACATTCTTTCTCTGTTGCGCTATAACTTTTCTCTTGTTCCGAAAATTTTCTGCTCAAATATATAATGGGATGCTCTTCTGAGCCCTGTCTTTGTGCTAAAACTACCCCTATCCCTTTATCTGACGCGTCCGTCTGAACTACAAATTCTAGATTATAATTTGGCGCATATAGGATGGGTTTTTGGGTGAGTTTAGATTTTAAGGTTTCGAAAGCCTCTTTCATCTCATCGGTCCATATGATTTTTTCTTTTTTTTTTTTCCTTTTAATGCTCGTGTGAGCGGTTCTACGATGGTCGCATAATTTTCTATATAACGGGAGTAATACCCTGCCATGCCGAGGCATCTTCTAATTTCTGTTTTATTTTTAGGGTCTGGGAGTTCCGTTATGGCGCGGATTTTTGCTTCTGCTGGTTTCCTTTTTCCTTCCCCTACTATGTGTCCCAGATATTTAACCGTTTTTTGTGCGAATCTGCATTTCGAAATTTTAACGGTAAGTTTCGCCTCTTTAATTCGATTTAGTACCGTGTTTAGATGCTGAATATTGTCTTCCCAGCTATCTGAAAAAATGGCCATGTCATCTAAATATGGAAGACAAAATTCTTCCAACCCATTTAGTAATTTAGACATAAATTTGGAGAACCTATAGCTAGCGTTGGACAAACCGAAAGGCATTGCCTTTGGTACCGAAGCTAGTGACAAAAGCGGCTAATTTTTGTGCTTTTGGTGTCATGGGTATCTGCCAGTATCCTTTGGTCAGGTCTAATACAGAAATATATTTTGCCGCCGCCACCTTTTCGACCCTTTCTTCAATATTCGGAAGCGGAAAAAATTCTGTTTTTGTTATCGCATTCAAACGGCGATAATCAATGCATGGCCGAGGTTCCCTCCCCGGAGTTTCGACTAAAATCATGGGAGAATTATAATCAGACTCCCCTTCCTTAATTATATTTAATTCAAGCATGCGCTTTATTTCTTTTTTCAGTATTTCATTCTGTCTAGGAGATACCCTATACGGTCTAATTCTCACCGGTTTTTCCTCAGTTAGCTCAATATCATGAATAGTCAGGTCCGTTAAGCCCGGGTCATTCGAAAAAACTTCACTGTATTCGTCTAATACCTGTTTTAACATTTGAATTTCCCCTGCTGTGCACCGCTCGTTTAATGCACTTTGTTTGATAACTTCGTCAAAGTCATAACTATCTGAATCTGCTAATGGGAAAGCTATCTCCAAATCCTGAGATTCATCTGTCTCATTAAATTCTTTTGTCAGAATATTTATTTTACCTACCCTGGTGATGTAGGGTTTTAAAAGATTTACATGATAGATTTGCGATTTTTCTCTTCTCCCTGGTATACTCACAATATAATTCGTCTCAGAAATTTTAGACTCTACTCTACCGGGGCCTATCCAACCTACAGACATTTTGTTTTTCTTGTTAGTTGCTAAAACTAACACTTCGTCTCCTGGTTGAAATTTTCGTTCTTTAGCATTTCTATCATACCACATTTTCCGTTTATCTCTAGTAATTGTCATGTTTTCGACCGCTAGCTCCTGACAGCGTTTCAGTCGGTTGATAAGTTTGAAGACGTACTCAGTAACTAATTCATGCTCATCATTTTCTCCCGTCCATTGTTCGAAAAGTAGGGTTTCCGGAGTACGGAGATTTCTCCCGTGAACTAGCTCTGCTGGGCTAAAACCTGTAGAATCATGCGTTACCGTCCTAAGAGTTAAAAGCGCATGGGGCAGATTAGCTTCCCAGTCACTACCGTTTTCCACGCATAGCACTTTTAAAAGCCTTTTTACTGACCTGTGCCATCTTTCGATAACGTTTGAGGAGGGGTGACATACACTTGAATGGTTTAGTTTTACCCCAAACCTTTTTAGGAAAGCTGTCGTTAAATTCGAAGTGAAACTCCTCCCAAGGTCCGTTTGTATGCTAGACGGGTAACCAAGTCTACTAAAAATCGTGATCATCGCTTCAATGATCGTTTCCGAGAGCATATCTGGTATCGGTATTGCTTCTGTATAACGTGAATAAACACATATTGCTGTGAGTAAATATTTATTCCCTTTTTTTGACGTCGGTAAGGGGCCTACTAGATCGCACGATAATTTTGAAAATACTTCTGAAATTATGGGAACTAATTTTAATGGGGCTTTCTTAGTTTCCCCCGCTTTTCCCACTACCTGGCAAGCATGGCATGACTTGACAAAATCCTCGATTTCCCTAATAATATTAGGCCAGAAAAAATATCTCAATATTTTATCTTTTGTTTTTGATTGGCCCATGTGAGCCGCTATACCTTCGTGACAAGCGCTAAGTATCGCTTCCCTGTACTTAGTTGGGACAACTAACTGTTTTCTTTCGAATCCGTGATGATCCGTTACTTTCCTCATTACTAAATTCTCTTTAATTTCGAAATTTGATTTCTTTTGTTTTGCTTTTTCGCGAATGTCTCGTAGCGAGGAATCCGTCTCTTGTTCGGTTATGAATTCTGCCCTTTTAATTCTCGACAAGCCGGTCCCTGAGTCTTCCCCTGCTATCGGTAAAAACTCGTTATCTGACCTTTCCGGATCTGCCTGTTCCGTGAAATCGTTTTCCCCTGCCCCTAAGTTTGTATCGGTTTCTTGTTCGCCTCCGTCACTCCCGGAGCAAGTTTCGCTTTTTTCCGCCTGCGCGCGCGTCATTACTGCGTTCAATGTTTTGATTTCGCGTTTTTTTTCTCTCGTCGATGAGCTTCTGCGTATCATTCCCTAGTATATAATAGGACATATCTACGTCTCTATCAGTTACTATAGCCTTCGTCGAGATACTTCCTATTTCGTCAATTTCAAGCGTTATATTAGCGGTGGGCAACCAGCGAACATCATTTAAGAGTGGTTGTTTTATCCACATAAATTCCCCATCTAATTGACTGTGGTTTATAAATTTACTGGAAATAACGTCGACACACGTACCAGAATCTCGTAATACCGTAATTTCCTCCCCGTTAATACGAGCCTTACTTAAATATGGCGAAAAACCTTTTTCAAATTCTTGATTTTTATTTAAATGCCCTACAGACGTGGCGTTATTTTCCCTCTTGTGTTTTTCTGGGCACTGGGCACGATAGTGCGAAGAACTTCCGCAAATAAAACATTTGTTTGTTCTCTTTTGCTCAAAAACACGGTTTCTTTCTTTATCGGGATCCTTGTCTCTCCAATTCGTTTTAGTTTCGGTCGATTTCTCAACACGCGGTTTATCTTCGAGTCTCGGTTTTTCTGATTTTATGGGAAAATTTCTCGGGTTCCAGATTTTTTTCGAGGGTCCTTTGACTGCCTCAAACTCGTCTAAACACTTAACTAGAACTAACGGGTCTTTGAAATTTGCCCAAGAGTCAATAAAATGCTCTTTATATTCTATCGGCGTACGGCGCTTAATTTGGTCTGTTACCAATAATTTCTTTAAGTCTTCGAAATTTGAAATTTCTAGTCCGGTTAACCATCCTTCTAGATAACTATTTAACTCGAAAATAATATCTTTCCAAGGGGTGCCTGGTATCCGAGAATGCCTTGTAAATTTCTGGCGATAAGCTTCAGGACTTAGCCGAAAGCGTGCTAACAAAATTGATTTCACGTGCGCGAAATCGTCGATTTTATCTGTGGGCTCGCGCAAAATTAATTCTGCAATATCTGCCGGGAGTAGCGATAAAAGATGAGTCACAAGCTCTTCTGTTTCTATGCCTGCTCGAGAGGATTGCCGTTCGAAAAGTTTTAAAAACAGAGTAATATCTGATCGCTCTGGATCGAATTTGTGCATTAACGCTTTTAAAGGGGGTTTCTGACTCCTCTCAGATCCGCTACTTGACGTAGATTCACGTCTATTTGCATTTTGAGTTAATCTCAATTGTTCTAATTGAAATTCCCTTTCTTTCTGTTTTTCTTCGCTGTCCCGCGGCGCCCTTTCTCTTTCTGCTTCTAATTCTCGCTCGACCCTTTCTCTTTCTTTTTGCTCGACTGCTTGAGCCTCCCTATCTTGTACAATATAATTAGCCTGCGATAAAGTGAGCTCTTTATCATAATCTGCAGCTGATTCAATTTTCTGTATGATTACAGCTATTTTATCACTCTTATCAATATCAATTCCCAACTCGTCTGCTAACATTTGCAAATCGATTTTTCTACATTGCTTTAAATCAGTAATGATTGTCATTTTTAGACTGAGTTGCCCTAACCGAAATTTCTATTTATTTCCTAACAACCTATAAAATTACCCTAGCATATATGCAATGTTAATTCTATACATACACTTTACTACACAATTTAAACACAGTAAATGAGAATGAAATGAAAAATATATACATGAAAAGTACACAATTTACCGATTCAACACTTTTTTTTTTCAACCGACCACAATACCAGTACCTGTACTTATTTCTAATTCTAGAAAAATATTGCCAGTTTTAGCATTCAGATTTTTCGAAAACTACACTTTAAAAATGTAAACATTAATAATTTTAGATCAACAGGTAATAATATCCCTCTCTGTTTAGAAGCCTTTAAAGGAAATTTAAATTTATGACTAACCTCATAACATTTATGCTGCTAAAAAAAATTTTACAATTGTACAAGAGTTTACAATTTTACAAAAGTTTTACACTCTTTTTTTTTTTCAAAACTTTCTAATTTGTTCCGTTTTGTCCGGAAAAAAATGCATTTAACATTTAATGTTTTTATCATTAAAAAAGAGAAGAATTTTTTTTTTTTTTTTTTGCAATACTTTTTACTAATTTCTTAATTTTAGATTAAAATAATAAAAGTATAGAAACATAGTACATAAATTTCCTCACTGAATTTACTTTTGTGCAAAAATTATAATACAGAGCCACTCAAAATTTAGAATGAATGAGCTTACCTATTTCCGTCGTCTGCATCTCTCTTGGGGCATCTTTCCGTCGGAGGGTGTTGGGTGCTACAGGCAGGTTGCGGCTGGGTGGCCTTTCGTCGGTTAGGCGTTGTATCTCTGGTTATGGCTGGGTGCCTTCGTCATCTAGGCGCTGGGTTTCTCTTAGCAGCTGGGTGCCTTCGTCAGCTAGGCGCTGTGTTTCTCTTGGCGGCTGGGTGCCTTCGTCAGCTAGGCGCTGGGTTTCTCTTGGCGGCTGGGTGCCTTCGTCAGCTAGGCGCTGGATTCTATCGATGATGCTGCAGTTTTAAAAATTTTCCTGATTTTTTTATTGTGATTTTTAGAGTTTTTTGGGCTATTTTTTGACGGTATGTAGCAACGGCAATTTTATCACTTGATTATACAATTTTATAGGAATTAATAAATTTTTAGGAAATATTACAATCAGTACAAGAACTGCCTTCGAAACTTGCATAAGGGTAAAGAGCTAAAGATCCCTTCATTCAATAAGCGCAAAGTAACAGTAATATAAAACGGAAAAATAATCTATATTATAAAGGCCAAACGTATCTGTGCATAACGCATAAGTCATTTTACGAATGGCAACACTTTCTGATGAAATTTCGGTTTTGCATTTTTTGCTACTGTAAATTTTAAACTTCTAAACATCGCAAATTTTAGATTTTTTATACCATCGTATAGAGAAAAAAATTTACTTTTAAATGCATTTTGTTTGAAAGCTGTATCTTAATTTATATTTGAGATATTAATTTTTAGCACC
This sequence comes from Maratus speculifer, assembly GCA_964019185.1. Classification (NCBI taxonomy): domain Eukaryota; kingdom Metazoa; phylum Arthropoda; class Arachnida; order Araneae; family Salticidae; genus Maratus; species Maratus speculifer. The sequence continues at coordinate 177,231,549 of OZ025295.1, read as the reverse complement.
AATTTTGTAATTGTGGCACGGAATATACTCTGGAACTGCACGGCGAACTATAGTCCTGGGCTAGTGGCTCCCGCTGCCACCAGCTGTAATAACTTGCCTCAAATAGATTAAAGCTAAGTGGTTGGTAGCGTAAGTGCCGCTCGGCAAATAATCCAGGCAATTTAATGGAGAATCAATTATTTATTTATAACAATAAAAATGGTTCTCTGTATTAAATTTTATGTACAGCATAAATTGATTTAGAACACGTAGGATCTTAATCCACCAGCTCCAAGTCCAAAGTTCTGTTCTATTTCAGTTCAGAGAATATTCAGTTTATAAATCACATACAGTTTCTACCAATTAGCAACACGGCGTACTCTAGTCACCGAAGATAAGACTTGACACCGGTACTCTCCTGGCGAGAGTCCTTCTCTTCCGGCTCACTTGGGTGATGTCACCCTCTACAGCTCCCGATCCGAGCCGATCCGCTTTTCTCAGAGAACAAATCCGAGCCCTGAGCTCTGTTCTCTCTCTTCTCACTCCGAGATCCGAATCCCCCAAAAAACCTTGGCTTCCTCTTTTTCGTCTCAGCCAAGACCTCCCCTAAAGGTCACGAACCAATCATCAACCTTAATGATCTTTTCTCATTAAGAGATTCGTAACATCGTCTTCTCATTCGTACCTGAAAATACACACCCATGGCGACAATATGTCTGGACGTCTGGACTCTTTCGCTTTCATTTCTGCGTCGGCGTTCTATCAAAGGTGCGACTCGTGTGGTCCTCTATTCAAGTTAGTGTCGCCCGCCTGTCTTTTCAGCTGATCGATGATGATTTAGCGATCCTTTTAAAACGCCGCTCTTTACATCTTGAGAATGAAAGCCATTTTGTGTTTTCCGTTCCATAGTGAAATCTCTTTTCAGAAAAAATGTCTTTAAAAGCCTGTGATAAATCTAAATTATCACAAGGTCTTACAGAAACTTAAGTTTTGTGAAATTCCGTTCATTAATGCTGGAGATAAAGCTATTGCGATAATTACGAATAATACACCATGGCAGTGCACCTGTTTAGCGATTTACACCAAAACGTAATCTGCACCATGTAATAACAAGTACAAATTAAATCTAAAGCTTTATGAAAATCCATCATCTATAGTTCTTGAAATATGGCTATTGCAAAAATTGTGAATAATGCAGCATAGCAGTGCCATTTGTTGAGCGATATACACCAAAAACTAATCTCATCTAGTTTATATCAAAGTCTAACAGAATCTACACTCTAAAAAATAAAAGTGTAAATTAGACAAATGTACATATATATTTGTGTAAATTCCTAAAATTACACACCTGACATGAAAATTACCCACTTTTTGCAAAGTTTTACCTGTTGTTATGTGTATTTTAGCTTATAATACTAAGTATGTATTTTGTTATCACTTGAAAGACACAAACAAATGTGTAAATGCTGAAAAATGCCTGAATTTACTCATATTGGTATGTTATTGTAATGACACATAATGCTATATACATAGGTAAGTGTGTAAATTTCTAAAATCACCCACTTGGCAAAAAAAAAAAAAAAAAAAAAAAAAAAAAAAAAAAAAAAAAACATTTTTCCTATGAAAAAAATACCTATTTTAATGTGTGTTTAGTTTATGGCATTAAGTTTGTAAGTTGTTATCAGTTCATAAACTCAGAAAAATGTGTAAATGTAGATAACTCCTGAAATTACACTAATTAATGTGTTACAAAAATTATAAATGCGTGAATTTTAAAGTAGACGTTACGAAATGGATGGGAGGTTTAAATATTATTCAGAGCTACACTTTTTATTTTTACCCAACCCCATTCCATAAATAACATGATTTTATTGCATTGCTTAACAGCATTTTTAAATAATAGACCAACATATTTATTTATTTTTATAAGATACTCTGACCGCCTTTCTCACTTTCCCCGTTTCAGCAGCATATGAACATTTAAAAGAAGCTAAAAAAATTAATCTCGACAAATGTAACAAAATTTCGTTACATGTAACATAAAATTTTATTCATTTAATTAGTTAATTTTAATTTCGTTTTCCGAATTACCTTCTGAAATTTGTACATCAAATATAAGAATGTTTGATTTTATAATTCTAGAATTTGGTTAAATCGTAATTTCTTTCAGCCGTTTCGCTTACCGCTGTTTTTTTTTCACAATATTACTTATAATTTTCAGTAATAGTGTTAGATCTCATTCTTTAAGTGAAATTAGAAAGACTTCATAAAGAGGCATTATAATAGAGATATAATCCCACTTTATGCTTATTCATAAATTTAAGTTATATTTTTTGTATTGTTGGTAATTTTTCTGTTGCCCTCCCCCCCCTCCCCACACTTAATTTAAAGGACAGTAGTTTATCCTTCAGTAGAATCTAAAAACTATTTTGAATTCATTTAATATGTAACATAAAATATAATTCATGTAAATTAAGATAATTCTAAATTCATATCCTGAGTTATTTTTACATTTAGCATATCGAATATAAGTATGCTTGATTTTACCCTAAATTATTAAATCCAAATTATAAAGTCTCATAGCTTGTAACCATTTACCCATTTCAAAGTTTAACTTGTAATTTTAGTTTAACTTTAGTTCGCTGTACAATTTATGGTTCTATTCATCAACTACGCGAATCTAGCATCAAAAACTAAAATCATAATCATCGCCGACTTCATCAGGTTTAAGTTGGAAACTAATGGTGGGTCCAGTAACTTGACCTTGATCACGCCGGGATCGAAAATGAAACTTCTCAACCAAGCGCGCATAGAAAGCAAATCACGTACAAAGTGGTGGCAAACTGAATGCAAGCACTCGCGTTGAGAAAAATATAGAAGTTATTCTCCTATAAAATATAAGGTATGTAATCTCATACATTCGTATTGCCTCCAATTCTTTTTATCTGATTTGTTTATATTTACGTATAAATGTATATTCTATATGTTGGATTGTTTTTTTACATAAAAGAATATTTTTTAAGAGTAATTTACTTGCCTTAAAAAATGTCAACATTACCTAACTCCTGAAATTTACTCCTTAATATAACAACTGTTGTATCTAAAGTTATTTATTTCTTGAAAAAGTTTCATCTTAAAAAGAATTTATGAATGTATTTTAACAGTAGCAAAATAAACGTTAACATCATTTTTTTTTCTGTATGTGTGTGTGTGTGTGTGTGTGGGGGGGGGGGTGTTAAATTTCGGGTCTGTTGTGTGAAAGATATTATAGTTTATTTATAAACTATTATACAAATGTATATTATATCTATAAATTATATATTCGATTTATAAGCTAAACAGTTCATCTGAGTTTTAGTTTTTTATTGAAATTTCTTTGTAAGTTTTTTATTATGAAACTTATAATGTTAACTAAGTTTATCATCGATTAAAACTATAGCGTTGTTTTTGAATTTCTACGTTACATTTTCCAATTTTGAGAAATTTGAAATATTTATTTATCTTAATTACATTTAATTTTCAGCTAGGTTTTAATTTGAAAATATTACATCAGAAAAACTATGTTCCACTAAAATAATCATAGTAAAAACACATAATTTTTCTTTTTCTTCAAATAAACATTTTCTCATTGCAATTTGCCTATTATTATAGAATTAATATGACCTAAAACGTATGATTGTATGTATATAAAAAAATTATAACACTTGTGTCATAATGAATATTCAAAATGAAACTTATTAGTTCCCCCCCCCCCCCACTACATAAATATTCCCCGACGGGTGAGTTTTATACACTTAAGACACAAATGTAATTGTCAAATAAATTCTACGAGCATTAATTTCGAAAATTTATAAGCGTCAATTGATATTTGGATATAATCACAGTATTTCTTATCTTTTACTATAGTTGATAAATAAAAATGCTAATTAGTTTGATATCTAAAATTTTAATTAGAATATCTGAAATTTTCATTTATGAAAATACGAGTCATTTCATTAATGTTAAAATATATTTGTATTTTTTTAAAAGACACTAATTTCTAAATATAATCTTAAATGCAAAAGATGTTATTTTAATGATTCAACAGCCTTTTTGATAGTCTTGATAATTTTTTAAGGTAAATTCTTTATAATGATGAATATTTATAAAAAGAAAACAATTCAACATATAATATAGGTGATTCATGTCATATATAAGCAAATCAGCTATAATTTTTGCAGATAATATGTGTGTGTGTGTGAAATGAAGATTACATACCTTTTTCTATTTTTTATAGTATTTTAAATTTTACTTTTATAACTGTACGTAACACAGTATCTTGAGTATAATTGACTTTGTATTTTGAGTCTGAAAAATAAAAAGTGAAAAATTTAGTCTGAACACTGAAAATAAAAACTGCGAAGATTGCAAGTTTACCAACTATCATTATTCCATCTGACTAGTCTAAAATCTATCATTAATTATTTTTTTATCTTAATTTTTAATTGCATGTTCTAAATAATATCTAACTGAAGAAAAAATAAAATTAAGAAGCAAGGAAGAATATAGAAAATAAAACAGCAGTTTTTATGCGTATATTTAGAGGAGAGTGGGGAGGAATGGGACACTCTTTACAAAAATAATAAAATCAGCTTTATTTGACATAAATACAAAAATTTTGATTTATAGAACACAAAATGAAACACTTTCTAATGTCCTTGAACAATATAGAAACATAATTTGAAGAATCAATTTTATAATTAAAGAAATTGTAAATTTCAAAATGTGTCCCATACTTTCCCATTAACAGAGAAGTAATATTTGTACTACGACGGCTGATGAGGAATATCGAAAACTAATGTCTTAAATGGCAGTATGCTGAATTTTAGAACCTTAGCTGCTGTAATAACATAGTTTTAGAGGGGTGAAGTTCTAAAAACCTATTTAGAGGGAGTTTTCAAGAAGGGGGGGGGGTGAGTGTGATAGGCTGATTTGGAGCTTATGCGGCTACACTTTTGACAGTGGATGAGAAGTGGGTAACTATGATCCCGAGTCCAAACAACAGTAATTTTATCTCATCCACTGTCACAAATCTAGCCCCATAAGCTAAAAATCAGGTTTTCAACTACACCCCCCATTTCACTCCTCCATCCAAAACTATATAAATAATGCAGCTACGGTTCTTAAACTAAGCATAAAATCAACTAAGACATTAGACTTCTATATTGTGCATCACCCATTGCAGTACAGATATTCTATATTCACTAGACATAACAGTTATTGAACCCCCATTGAATATGCTTATTTTACGTATTACGCAAAGAACTTTGTAAATTACAATAACACAATAATGCGTGTTTTTTGCATAATAAGCATTTATCCATGTGATCACTGAAGATTACACAGATAAATGAGTAAGAATATTACGCAGATATGTGTGTATTCTTGCGCAATTTACACATTAATGTGGGTATTTCATGAGTGATCACTATAACTTTTAAACACTTATGTTATCATCAAATTACACACTGAAATGTGTATTTTGAAATTTACACATTAGGCGTGTATTTTGGCAATTTATACACAAATTTACACATATAAACAAATCGTTTTTGTATCATCGATTTACACATTTTTGTGTGTAAATTTACACTTTTATTTTTTAGAGTGTAAAGTGTTGTGAAATCCCGTGCATTAGTTATTATTTTTTTTTTTTTCCCCTTACTTATCATACATAGTAGAGAGTAACTTTTGTAATTTTTTTCTAATCTGTTTAAAAATCGAAAAACATTTTTTGAAGGCTTTACATGTTTTAGACACTGGATATTCCTAAAAACATACTTTTAATGTAGGGGAGGAGGAATTGCCGTCCGTCTGTGTGTGTCTGTACATTGTAAATGCTCTATTTCCCGAACAAACTGAAATAGGGATTTAAAATTTGGTGTGTACTTAGTATGTAATAATGGTTTGGTGTGTACTTAGTATGTAATAATGAAAAGAAGCCTATCGAATATCAGTAACCTCAATTATCCGGAACTTTTTTTTTCCGGACTCTAGAAATATTCGTTCTGATAAAAAATACATAAAAATTTCGAAATTATTTACTTTAACGAGTGAGTTTAAAAGACAATAAAATATATACATTTTATATAAAGAATAAAGTTGATGGGATAATTAGTTGCCGAGATATCTGTAATCTTATTTTCTACGCTTTTCGATTTTTCATGACCCTGTATTTCACTCAAATTTCAATTCAAGGATACATTTTAATTGAAAACAAAACGCTTAATCTGATGCAGTAAACTGTTAATACGATTGCCATTTTTGGCGTTATAAAAATGTTTCTTTTACGCAATTCAGTAATAGAGCATTTAAAGTTTATGTGGTCATCAAGCTAAGATTTTAAACACTCTATCTAGTGAACAACTTGAAATATAGTCCAATCAGATCGGGAAAATTTGCCATAATAAATGCTACAGCGATGAAATTTGGTACAGTTGCTCATTGATAGCTACTAATGACTAGGTAAAAAGTCCCCATGAATAGGAAGTGAGCGGGGGGGGAGGGAAGGGCAAAAATAAGTCCGCTCCTTTCTTTTTTTTAGGTTTTTGAAAATATCTCAGAAACTACGGGCTTTTATGTAAAAAAAGTTACTCCATCTTAAGTTAAAGAGCTTGAAATTCTTTATAAATGACATGTATAAGCAATGGAGCCTCAGTTATCCGTCATTCACGGAACCGAAAAATTAACTAATTTTCACAAAAAAAAAAAAAAAAAAAAAACATTTTCGTTTAATCAGATTAGGAAAATTTGTCATAATAAATGTTACAGAGATGAAACTTGGTACAGTTGTTCATTTATAACTACCAATGACTAGACAAAACGTTCTCGTGAAAATATCAGTGAGCCTCAAGAGGGAGGGGCAAAAATAAGTCCCCCCCCCACACTTTTTTTATATATTTTTTAAATTATCATAGAAACTGTAGGTTTTCATGAAAAAATTACTTTGACATTAAATTAAAGAGCATAAAATCGCTACAAATGATAAGCTTACAAAATTGAACCTCAGTTATCCGTCATTCACGAAACTGGAACCTTGACGGATTTTCACAAAAGAAAATCATTTTCTTTTCAAACTTATTTAATTTCGTTTCAAATTTATTAAATATTGTCACAAAAATAAACAAAATAAAAACAGAAAATAATCCATTATGTAATACTGCACGAGATAATGGCAGGTAATTAATGAAAGAGAAATATTCACAATTAATGAAGTGTTTATTAATGTGAATCATAACAGTGACTGTAAAAAAAATATGGAGAAAACTAAAAGTAGATACATACTTATTTATAATTAAGTCGATGTTAGGTAACTACACACTTTTTGACAAGTGAAATGTGTTCAATTCATCTAGTGTGGAAATATTAAAATCAGCATTATACATTATAAAACAGAAAATACTCTACTATGTAATACTGCACGAGATAATGGCAGGTAATTAATTAATGAAAGATAAATATTCACAATTAATGAAGTGTTTATTAATGTGACTCATAACAGTGACTATAAAAAAATATGGAGAAAACTAAAAGTAGATACATACTTATTTATAATTAAGTCGATGTTAGGTAACTACACACTTTATGACAAGTGAAATGTATTCAATCCATCTAGTGTGGAAATATTAAAATCAGCATTATCGTAAACAAACTGACAAAACATTCCTCGTAAATCTGGTTACCATGTTAAATGGCAACCATTTCAAGCAATCTGGATTCGTAATAGAAGGAACAAAACCCCAAACTGAAAATTGATCAACTAAGTTCTTATGGCCATATTTTCTGTACAAGAGCACAATATTGGCTGGTCAATATTCGAGAAACAAAAGACTTTGGACGTACTGCTGATATGTTGGCATGACCTTTTGTAATGCATTTTCTTTGACGAGCAACATTTTTCTGTTGGCTTTTCTTCTTCATAAGCACATAGCCCAGAAGAAAGCTGAGAGATTTAGGAATATTACTCTCGGGATCCTTGAAAAAGTCATTACTTGGAGGATAGTTCTTAAAATCATAGACTGGACATAGACTTTTTCACTGGATATCCTCCTCTGCTACAGTTTGTACAATTATTAGTCGCTCATCATCACAATCTTTTTTAGGTGCGATCGTAATTGTGTAAATGCGTAGCACCTATAATTGTCGTTCAGTCCTTCCGTCCGTCCGCATATAACAACGCAAAAACTACCCAACCGAATCGTTTGAAATTTAAAATATGTAATAATTACATAATTTTGCCGAGTCATTTCAAATTTTATCAAAATCTGTTGCATAGATCAATTACAGGGATAATCAAAAGTATTCCATCACATTACGGTCAATGGGGAAAAATGTTTCAAATGTGATTTAATAGTGTTATACTCATTCGAACATAAAAAATTTATATGCATCTATAAAGTACATATTATAATATACATTTTGCATAATATGAGGTACAAAGAACATTTGTTATTGATTTACAAGGTCACATAAAAGTATTCCATTACATAATGGTATAGGGAGAACATTGTTTGGTGCACATTTTAATTGTAATTAGCTATTTACAATTTTATGAGATTGATATATGAGACTGATATTTTTAAAACTTCGTTATCGTACGAACGCCCCTCATTTGCTAATTTCCAACTTGTTTTTATATTTTTAACTGGACAGGTATCAAACTGATAATCCTGACTGTTAAAAGGATTTGGAATCGAGTAGTCTTTTCTGTTTTTGATAAATAAATTATTTGTCGAGATACAAGTGATTCTTGTCTCGTGGCTGCAAATTTTCTCCTTTCTTGTGCTGTCGCTTCCGGAAATTCTATTCAAAACACTAAATTTGATAATATTTTTCTCAAACATATATTGCTTTTATCAAAAAATGGATAATGCCATTCGATGACATAGTTTCTGAATAAGAAAAACTGTCAATCTTATCCATTTCTAAAAAGAAATGAATTCAGAAATGTGTCAGAAAATAGCTCCATTGAATTTGAGAAAGGCCTTAATAAATGGCAGAGAAATATTTTCACAAATTAGCTTTTTTATTATACATTTTCAAAATTTATGGTGTTTTTAATTCTCTTTATTATTATTATTATTCTAATGAATCTTTATTTGAAACGTCTAAGAATTGGAGTAATCATTAATGTTGCTATTGTGTATTTTCTGTTTTGCGAAAACATCGTAATATAAATGTACTTAAAAATTATCCCATAAATATGTATGTGATATTTTTTACAAGAATCTTAGCTATGTGTTAAGAAAAGTTCAAATTCTTTGTAGAAATCGAGTCGGACCAGATTGGGCAGGACCGCAGGACCTGTCTTGGGTCTGAAATTTCTGATACGTGCAAACTTTTAATCTGAGCCCTTTATTTGATCCAACGTGAGTGGCATAAAAAAGCAAATGCAATTTTCAAATCGATTTTTAGTGCTATTTTGCCATTTGCATCGATTTTTGAATATTCGTGAACAAATTCTAGCACAGTATTTTAAACCACTGTAGTAAATTTTGCACTCTGCAATTTTTTAATTTTTAGCGTTATTTATTTATTTTTTTTTTCATTCAATCCGTGGCTGTTTTTCTACATTAGTAAAAGGAATCCTCTTTTAACTTTTTAGCCAATACAATAAATTCTGTACTTCTTTTAATAAAGTTTATTCAGTATCCATAGATTAATTTTTGAAGTTTTAGCGAATTTTTTTATGCGATTTTTAGAGATTTCTCCCGTTTCACAAAAATTATACGCACTGTCCACAGAATATAAAGCATTCCGCGAAGATTCTTCGATATTTGTAAAAGAAATTCTGTTATAGCCTTTTAGCTCAATATAATATTTTTTTTTCTCTGAGGTTTTTGAAATTTATCGTTTTTTCGCTGTTTGCTTTGATTTTTTTTTTTTTTTTTTTTTTTTTTTTTCATTAATGAAAAAAATCCTGCTTCAACCTTTTATCCCGATATAGTCAATTTTATCCGCCTTTCACTAAAGTTTATTCGGATTTTGTGCTGCAGTTTTAAAAATTTTCCTGATTTTTTTATTGTGATTTTTAGAGTTTTTTGGGCTATTTTTTGACGGTATGTAGCAACGGCAATTTTATCACTTGATTATACAATTTTATAGGAATTAATAAATTTTTAGGAAATATTACAATCAGTACAAGAACTGCCTTCGAAACTTGCATAAGGGTAAAGAGCTAAAGATCCCTTCATTCAATAAGCGCAAAGTAACAGTAATATAAAACGGAAAAATAATCTATATTATAAAGGCCAAACGTATCTGTGCATAACGCATAAGTCATTTTACGAATGGCAACACTTTCTGATGAAATTTCGGTTTTGCATTTTTTGCTACTGTAAATTTTAAACTTCTAAACATCGCAAATTTTAGATTTTTTATACCATCGTATAGAGAAAAAAATTTACTTTTAAATGCATTTTGTTTGAAAGCTGTATCTTAATTTATATTTGAGATATTAATTTTTAGCACCAATTTTGTAATTGTGGCAACGGAATCACTGCATTTTCTTTTAAATTTGAAAATAAAATGCTTATATTTTGACTAAATATCGTCTGTTAAAAATCCCGCCGAATTTCGGGTTTCTTTCGTTTTAATTCATTAATTAAATGACTTCAAGTTTTGAGTTAAAATGATCAAATTAAAATACCATTTTTTAAACACTGTGAATACGGGTGTAAGAAGTGCGTGTATAAATTTTCAGAAGATGAAAATTATGGGAGGTTTAGATTTCGCGTGAAATTCTATGATCGGTCAATTTGGAATAAATTTTGTTTTATTCATTCGCATTTACACCAAACATAATACCCTCAATTGATAACTTCATCATTATTGATCTTCCTTATTTTTTACTGATTACATATGCGATTAAAGTTTAATTTTAATAATTTGGGAAACTAAATTTTTTTAGTATTTTGTTAATTTAGATTAAAACAATATTTGCTTATAGACTGGCCATAATAAATAAATTTTTTACTGTAACTAATTTTGTAGATTTATTATAAATCAATGAATCAGTTCCTTCTAATATTTTTTTCGTCGAATTACGACGGGTTCCACCTCGTTATTTTAAAATCAAATAGAGATGAAAATTCAACGAAAGCGCTGGTCTTTTATATTTACACTTAGAAACGAAACACATAAAAAGTCCCTAATTCGTTTTTCGATTTTTTTTTTTTTCGTTTTTCGATTTTTTTTTTCTTTTAGAATTTACTGACAGTGTGCTATTATAAAAAATACATAATCTGCCAATGTTTGTTTTAACTGGAATAAGGACTAGTCAAAATTTTGATTGTTCTGACTTATTTAGATACGATATAGTACCAATTATTATCATTTTTTGCTTATTTATTTATAACTTGTTGCCAGTTTTTTCAAAGCTTCTCCTGAAATAGTTATTGATTTAGAGGTTTTTTTTTTTCCTTTATTTTTGAAAGAGATTGTTTAGTTGATGGCTTTGCGAGCGGAGGTGAAGCCTTATGATTTAGCTTCTTATTTTTTTCTAAGATTTTTTTCTTAGTAATCGTTAGTTTTAATAATGATTACTCGAGAAAAATTGGAAAGTCGTCCCAAAAGAGGATTTCTCTTTATTAGTAAGTAGTGCACACACATTACGTATGTATACACATTACGTATTGTTAAGTTATATGTGATTCATTCTGTTATATTATTTTCCTCTATCTCTTAGTCAAATCGCATTACTTTGCCTTTTTAAAAATTTTGAATGCTACTAAAAGTATGGAAGCAATTTCTAATCGAACTTTGTTGCCATTTTATGATAATTAAATTACCTATCGAGTTGTAAGTGATCGAGTTATAATTTATCGAGTTATAAGTGATTTCGATTACGTGATTATGTGTTTCTTCTCCCTTCGTTAACTTGTTTTTCTGCTTTTGTTGGGAAATGCGGTTCAAACTCTAACTTTGAAGGCCTGTTTTGAAAGAATTTTTGCATTTGCAAAAAACAGAAAACTCAGTGCGATTAGATAGTTTCTGAACAACAGCAAATGCTAGTTTCATGCATTTCCGAACAAAAAATAAACTAAAACTTATGTCACAAAATTGCCCTTTTTAGCTCACAGGCTAACATAGCCTGAGAGCTTATGTGCCCGTCCGTTCTGTATGTACGTTCGTTCGTGCGTAACACGATAACTCATGATAAAAATATCGGATCCACTTGAAATTTTGCATATAGGTATATCCTGATAAGGCGCTTCCCTGATTAGTTTTTAAAGTTCATTCGATATGTATAAGAGGGGGAACGGAGGGCTCATGCCCCTCCCCTTAATTGATATAAATGGGTTTTTCATGCAGAATTAACAGTTTTTGTCCAAAATTTAGATATAGGATCATTCTGATGAGGCGATTCCGTGACTGTTATTATGTGTTCATTGAATAAGTATAAACAGGGGGAACGGGGAGCTCATGCCCCCCCCCCTTTTAATTGATATAAACGGGATTTTCATGCAGAATTAACAGTTTTCGTTCAAAATTTAGATATAGGATTTTGATGAGGCGAGTCCGTGGCTGTTATTAGGTGTTCATTGAATAAGTATAAACAGGGGGAACGGGGGTTCTAATGCCCCTCCCCTTAACTTGTATAAATGGATTTTTCAATCAGAATTGTCAGATTTCGTTCAAATCTCTGAATAGTTTTGGAAATTTAATGGTTAAGTATAAAAGAGGGAATAACTCCTCTTAAATTATATAAATGCTAAATGGGTTTTTATTAAGAATTATCCGATTTACTCTGAATTTTGGATATAGATTTTTTAATATGATAAAGCAAGTACTTGATAGTTTAGGAGGTTCAATGATTAAGTATAAAAAAAGGAGAAAGGGGAGAGCTGTTTCCCCTTCTTATTTCGAACGGAATTAACGAAAATACAAGGCTGTAATGTACAATTAGTATGCGTAGCCTGTGAGCTCAATGCCATAAGTTTAACTGGGCATGGGCAATATTCTTTTTATTCATTTAACAACACCCTTAAATGAAAATAGGAAAATTACGGATACAATAGGTTCAGGGTTCCCACTGCCAAATGCTATTACGCCAAATTGCAATAAAATGTTTCATTTGGAGAGAAAGCTGAGGGCTAAAATCGCTAAATTGCCAAAGTTGTTTTTTTAATTTTTTTTTTTTTTTTTTTTTTTTTTTTTGCGAAGCTCTAAAAAGTGTTACTTTTAATAAACGATTGAAATTTTTCTGTGTAACTTATCTGTGTTTTGATATGTTTTCATCTATGGATTCGTTTTTATTTAACTCACTAATATGTTATCCGGGATTCGTTTGGATTTTACTAAAAATTAAAACTAATAATAAACTAAGTAATTTTTTTTTTTTTTTTTTTTTTTACCTTTGACTTTGCAGAGCATCTATTTAACTCGTTTTATTAGTTTTTGTCTCGGATTAAAAAGGGAAAAAGAAATTCGTTCGGAAGTAGTGTGTGGTAGTGTATTTTTGTCGGCCGATTATCTACGCTATGGGATATAGGCCCTATGGTGTGGGTTGCCCTCCGTGGGGATCTTTCTAAGGGAACCTAACCCGTATTTACGCAAGGTTCGAAGAAAACCACGGAAAACTTCGAACGGTTAAGCCGACGGTCGCGATTGGGTTCGAACCCAGCACCTACCGTCTACCAGTTTGGAGATCAGAACCTCGCGGCCACTGGTGGGGCCAATTCGTTCGGAAGTTTAAGGATCATTCTCAGATAAAGGGAAATTTTACGTTCCCTAGTGAGAATCAAAAGCCAGTGAGAAAACTGGACAGGTTCATAATTTTTTCTCTCCGAAATGCATCACAACTTTGTCTTTCCTACGTGGAGATGTCTCTCCGTGAGGTAAATTAAGGCTGCTTTTAAATCAAATGGGGCAACTTAATGAGATATTTTTTAATTTATTTTTGATGGGAAATGTATGAAACGTGCAGGCGTTGTTGATCATAAACTATCTAATCGCGCTCATTTTCTCGCCTTTTTTTTTTTTTTTTTTTTTTTTTTCAAACGCTAGAGATCTTTTAGAAAATAGTATCAAAGTGGCCGTTTTGATTGAATTTCGCTCGAAAGGAGAATATTCCCCAACAAGGGAACGCACTCAAACTAAGGTAAAAAACATGTTCGTTGTGTGATTAAAATTGCTTAGAGCTCAATAGGTAATTTATTGATCAAAAAATGAAAAACACAGTTCGATTCCAAATCGCTTCCATAGTCAGGCCTTACAAGTTTATATCTTTCCGTTAAAAAATAAATTTGTAAATGTGTCGAATCGTTTTGCTGTTGTTGATCTGAGCAGTTGTGAACAGACTTCACCCTTTTGCGACAAGAGACTTTTGGCTAATTTTTAACTTTTTACCACCGATTTTTCTAAACAGTAAATTTTCTGTAACTGCATCTCGAAAATCTCTTAGACTGGGAAGCGGCAGCACAGACAATCACCTCATCGATTTCACGGATGAAAATCCAGGATAATTTAAATCTTGATTTGCATATTAAAACGCAATTGGTCTGTCAAATCTTACATTGATGGTAAATACCTAAAAAATCAATTTTAGCGATTGACTCGTAGGTTTACCATAGTGCTTTCCTGCAGTTAAAAGTATAAAAACATGGAGGATCGGAAGCAGGAAAACATAATAGTAAAAGGTGTTTTTCACCAAGATATGACTTGGCAGACCAATTGCGTTTTAATAAGCGAATCTAGATTTAACTAATATTCGATTTTCATCCGTGAAATCGATGAGGTGATTGTCTGAGCTACTGCCTTTCCGTCTATCTGATTAACTAAGGCAAATTTTACGATAAATATAAGTTGTGTGAATAATGAAAGAATCAGATCATCTTAACCATTTATCTACCGACGGTAATTATAAGTACCATTAAAATTACTTATTATAAAATTCTTTTAATACGTCGATTAGTTGTATTACTGTTTAAAATTAGTTACAGATACATTACTTTATTTTGTTCCAAAAGCATTATTGGTTATACAAAACAAAAATATTTTTAAGAAGATTAGCCTTTATATCTTTTCAGCTTTCTTAGCGCTGAGGAAGGAGGATCGGGATTTTTCAATTCGAAAATTTTTCTATATTTGTATTGTGCGAACATCCTATTTCTACATTTTATAATTTTACAAAGCCCTACTAAGACAATAATTTAAAATAAAAAAAATTGTGTAGGGCTGTAAATATTGCACAAAATTCCTGTAAATTCAAATTTAATTAATCCTTCTAAATCCTTCAAAAAGGTATTAAATGAGTATGTAAATATTTTAATTTAGTTTAAACAATTTACGTAAAATGCTTTAGAATGTAAAATTTTCATGAATTCATAACACGTTAGATAAAAGGTTAAATGGCACATATACTGGTCACTCGTCTCCAAAGTGTTAAAACTGAAGGAACAACAATTACAACATCTGTTTGCTTGGTGCTTACTGAAAATCTTTCCCGACTAACTTCCAATTCAAAACAAACCCCACTCATCGCATCCTCACCACATTCCGAGGGAAGATCAAAGAAGCAGAAGCCAACCGCCCTCACATTCCTTGCGGAGAGGACTCTAATCTCTGGAGCAGGTGCTAAAGGATGCTTGCATCCTGGAGGATAGAATTCTATCATCCTAGAGAAGCAAGGTTAAGGGCACAGTGGAAGGGGAGAAAGAATAACAAAACCCGGAAAAACATGAAAGCTCAGCTTAGAAGTCGAAATTTCCAGGCCCGAGCCCGGAATGACTAATATCAAAAGAATTTAAGTCCGGCCCGTAGGAAAAAAAATATATGGGCCTGGCCCCCTTTCCGCTATAACAGCTGAAAGTTCGGTCTGAGATTGGCCCGGCCCAAGAGAAAGTTAAAATTTTCTGCCCTAGCCCGGCCTAGTGTTCCTACAACCTTTGCCAGGTACACTAGCCCGGCCTGGCCGGACTAAATTCCTACAAAACATTGACTTTTACTCATACTATGGTGTTCTGGACAAAAAAGCTTAGCTTTTTTTTTTCCCTTGTTTATAATCGTCATTGATATAGAAGTGGCACAGGCTGCGATATTTATGTTTTTAATGAACCTCTGTATATTGTATGTAAATGTTTCAGTTATCTCTTATACCATGTAATGGAGGCATAAAATCTAAAAAATGCTGTTATAGTAAAGTCATCTTTGACGGAATCGCACAGGAAAGAAAAAAAAAATCCGTTATAGACGAATTCACTTCTTAGCAGATATAATTGTATTGTATGCATTTTTTTTTTCTATTATATTATTCATTTTGCTAGGGTGAACACATTTTTCAGTTTTAAACGAAATTCCGTTATGGGTAGGTTATTTTCCATATGTTCTACTATATTTTAATTTAGTTATCTATACATATAATAAAACAGTAGGACCCGGTGTGTCTGTACATTGAAGATAATTGACAAAAATGGAGTCAGGGCGATAAAAGAAAACCAATGAAACACAAAAAAAAATTTTTTGAATTTTTTGTCTGTCTGTCTGTCTGTCTGTCTGTCTGTCTGTCTGTTTGTTCGAGGTTATCTTCGTAACTACTGAATGGATTTTTATGCGGTTTTCACTAATGAAGAATGCACACTCCCGGGCAGTGTATAGGCTTTGTTTCATCAAAATCGGACAACAGACAAAAAAGTAACAAAAAGAAACAAAAGAAACTATTAGGTGCGCCGATCACGTTTTTTAGTACATATAAAATCCAATAGATGTCACTGTGCGATTTTAAAACGCGCTATCGTTATGTTTTCGCCAGTCTACTTAAGTATGAGAAAGTTTCAAGCTGGCTGTCGTTCCATGTGGTTTAGTCGGTAGAACGTCAGTGCGCCATACTGATGGCCCGGGTTCGATTCCCAGCATGGAATTTTTTTTCACTATGTTGGCATTAACGCCTATAAGCAATTAAAAGAATTTGAAATATTGTATTCAAGGCGAATTTTCTCTCTGGGAAAATTTCCTTGCATTAATATGTCAGTGTAATTTTTTTTTCGATTTAATTTTTTTTTTCGAAACTTTGTTTTTCTTAAAAAATTACAGTAAATATTTGATATTTCCCAACGTTTTTTGAATGATCGACTTGCTTTTTTTTTTTTTTTTTAATGTATGTCTGAACCTTATCTAACTACTTCTTCAAGATTTCTTTAGATAAACCGACCAGCGTAGCGGGCGAAGGCCGCTAGTATTTTAATAGATCTAGAAATCTGCTATTCTTTAAAAATAATAACTTTTAATGTTTAATTGTAAAATAATGGCGATTTAAAAAGTATGCATTTTTTGCAAAGATTTTTGGACCCGGCCAAATTTTATCGATTTTTGAACAGGCCTGGTTACGCTGAGACAATGATTTTCATACAGGCTGGCTCCAAACTACGAATGAATATTTTGACTTATGAAGACTAGGAAGAATGAAATCAATCTCGGCTCGCTACAGAAAAATAATTTAGCTGGGTCCAGAAAAAGTAGTGACTAGGCCCGCCCGACCTGAGTACCGTGAATAAAAATTGGCCAGAACCGGGCCTGTAGGCCGGGGCAGTTCAGATCGAGCCTACCTTTTTGTAGATCTCTGACTCAGCCTAGCTTACTACGTCACTCAAAAAAATATTGGGGCACTTTGCAAGTATCAAGATATTTATAAAAATATTAATAACATTAATACCAAAACAACATAAAATATGAAATAATTTAACATTTGGTAAACATTTGGCATTACATTAAAAAAATAATATTTTAGAAATCAAGCTGTAGCTTTTTAAATATTATACAACCTCAAACTGGTCTCAAAAAAAGTTTTGGGACACTTTTGAAATGAGAAAGTTCAAAAATACTTATCGCATCAATAAAAATTAATTTACTATTATTATATTTTAAGTATATTTTAAATATTAAATTTCAGTATATCATGTGTTTCATGTAATAATCGCTAGAAGTAAAGATATCTGTGTGGATGTGCGAAACCTGGTTATAAATCACATGGAAAACTGGGAAATGAGTCAATCGGTATTGGAGAAATCTTAAAACTGAATGTCTAGTGTATTTAATATTATCTCCAGATAGATGAAAACAAACAACTATCAGGATATCAATGTGAAAAATAACAGTAGTAAGCCTTTATTACGTCCATCAAGAACTATATCGTAATATTAATAATATACCGGGTGTCCCAAAAATGACTGATGGATTTTAAAATTCAATTACTTGCAAACGGTGACAGCTATTTAAAAAATTTTTGCAAGAGGGTTATGTTTAATGTTAGGAGTTTTTTTACCGTATTTTTTTATTTTAGTTCGCATCTCAAACAATAGGTGGCGCTGACGGCGATTGAAGACCAAGTGATCAATGTTGAGTGAAGCGTCGAACTGGCCTTCAGTCGCCATCAGCGCCACCTATTGTTTGAGATGCGAACTAAAATAAAAATATACGGTAAAAAACTCCTAACATTATACATAACCCTCCTGCAAAAATTTTTTAAATAACTGTCACCGTTTGCAAGTTATTGAATTTTAAAATCCATCAGTCATTTTTGGGACACCCTGTATATTCCACAACGAAAAAGTAAGAATTTATATTATAAATAAATATTTTTCTTATAAGACGTTGCTGTATTAATAAAAACATTTAAAATACATTGTTTTTTTTTATTTGCATGTTTCAACTCTTTTTAATCGAGTCACCTTCAGAATGTAAATAGAAAATAAAATTACAAATATATTGAACGTGAAAAACTGGAATAAATAATTATTGAAATTAAATTAAATATATCATGCGCTTTTTAATTAATTATCCAAATTAAAATTAAATTTAAATTTAAATAAAAATAATAATATAATAATTAAATAATTAAATTAATATTAATATTATTAAATAATATAAATATAATATAATAATAATATTAAAATAATATTAATTAAATTAAACAATTGATTAATAATAATTAAATAAAATTAAAATTTAATTTAATTTATCCAAATTAAAAAGGGCGTGATGTATTTAATATAATTTCAATAATTATTTGCTCCAGTTTTTCACGTTCAATATATTTGTAATTTTATTTTCTATTTACATTCTGAAGGTGACTCGATTAAAAAGAGTTGAAACATGCAAATAAAAAAAAATAATGTATTTTAAATGTTTTTATTAATACAGCAATGTCTTATAAGAAAAATATTTATTTATAATATAAATTCTTACCTTTTTCGTTGTGGAATATACATTATTAATATTACGATAACGATCAGGATGTCGAAGGATATTTTGTGAACGCGAAGCGAGATGGTTTGCGAGACAAATTCACATGAATCCCCTAATCATAACCGTAAAACTGACCCTGTAAACTGAAAACAGATTAAGGAAATCTGCAAATATTGAAACTACCAGAAATACTTTGAGAAAACATAAGTTTCATGCCAGAATATCTCCGAGAAAGCTCTACATCAGCAAATCAAACCGACGTGCTACACTTGCTAAAACTTATATAAAGAAGCCAACAGAATTTTGGAAAAATGTTCTTTTTGGGGATGAAAGCAAATATAGCATTTTCGAATCGGATGGCAAGCAAAAAGTTTGGGGAAGAGCAAATACAGCATTGCAGATCAAAAATTTACGAATTGCAAAATATGGAGGCAGCAGCCAAACGGTTTGAGATTGCTTGGCGAGTTCAGGTGTAAGAACTTATTGATGGTAAAATGGACAATCAAAACTATCTTGTCATTCTTAAAGGGAATTTAATGCAAAGTAAAAATAACTTGGGGATTTCAAAACATTTTAAACGGTATTGGGATAACAACCCGAAGAATTCTGCTTTTTAGGACGGTGCTCTGGAGGACTATGCTTTGGATCCTCCATGGAGGACAGTGCTAGGATGCTCTGAAGGACTATGCTGTGGCATACTCCAGACAGAATAATTTTAACAATACAGGGTTGTTATAATTAAAGTTCGCCTATTCAAAAGGCTCTGGAGCCGGTTCTATTGCTCCAAACGAAACAAAATTTCACTAGCACATTGTTAAAGAGATGCGCTCTGCGAAAATCGAAAAAAAAAATTAGTCAAAATTTTTGTCACTAGGTGGCGCTGCGCCAATGTTTAAGGCGATGTTTGCAGATTCAATATATCAATATCAGTCAATCCAGACGAAACACACAAATTTAAAAGTTTCAACAAACTTCAACGAGCTGCGAATTCTTATAATTAAGTTCACCTAATCAGACAGCTCTAGAGCCTGACCTATGACTCCAAACAATACAGGAAAATGAATATCATTTCATATGCTGTAATCTGCATCAACAAAAATAAAACATGTCGCTTGACAGTAAGGAAATAACGAAAAATAACATGACGCATGCTCAATGAATTCTCCGCCATTTTAATAATGCATTCCATTCTCAGAATTGTGCTTTCCACGGCATTGCGTAAACTGGCCTGTAAGATTGAGCGAATGGGAAGTCTAATGCTATGTTTCAGATCACAGATTGTCTAACATCTGTTTTTAAATACAGAATCTTTCAAAAATCCCCAAAAATTAAAGGAATCTGCAAATATTGGCTTAAATATTGACGCAGCGCCACCTACTGACAAAAATTTTAACTATTTTTTTTTTCGATTTTCGCAGAGCGCATGTCTTCAAATACCTACTAGTGAAATTCTGATTGGTTTGGAGCCATAGAACCGGCTCTAGAGCCTTCTGAATAGGCGAACTTTAATTATAACAACCCTGTACTTTGATAAATATAGACATGAGAAAAAAAGGCACACAAAATTTTCATTTGGCGCTCCATCGTTCTGGTGCCCGGGGCAAATGTCCCCTCTGCATTGTTCACATTCTTGTATGGGGAACAATATTTATTTTATAATTAAGTATATATTACCTATTATATTGTGTGCATTGTGTTTTAAACATTAGGGGAAGATGGGGATACTTGAGCCATTTTTTGAATTTTAATTTTTTTAAATTTTTTATAATTTCTTATAATAAAATAAAATATTGAAAATGAAAATTTGATATTTTTTCTTCATCTGAAAACCACTTTCAATTAATTTTGAACTATTTTTCTATGTATAAAAAATGTTTATTTTTTGTTTTACATGGTGGCTCAAGTATCCCCATGGGAGGGATACTTGAGCCATGGTGAAGGGATACTTGAGCCACTACGGAAAAATACCTACAAAAGTAATTTTTTTCGCTTTATTTTTGCACAAACATTTTACAGAATGATAAATTATGAAACATAAAGTCCTTCCAAACCAATTGAGAAATCAAAGTTAGTAATACGATGATTTTTTGTCATTAGAACTGGTTGTCAAATGATAATTTCAACTTGAGTTATAACGGCGGTAGAAACACCCTCAGTTCAGAGCCATTTAAATTTGGAATCTGCTATTCTTCGGGCAAATTTCATTTTCAAAATATTAAGTGCTTATCCAACAAATATTTTTAGTTTTCTTTCTGGCATATTTTATTAGTAACCAACTATCAATAGAAGATTTTCTTTTCACATCATCACCATCATTGGCAGAATTTTCCTCTAATGATAATGTCGAACTCATGCTTTTAATTTAGTAGCTGTCGGAATTTAAGCCAGATGTATCATTCTACCATTTCAAACACTTTTTTGATTTCACAGGAAAAGATTTTGTCTTCCTCTTTGGCTCCATGCAGGTAAATTTGAACTGGGATTTTTGTTGCTTTTCTTGTTTTTTGTGCGCTCTTTTTACCAATTTTTCTTCAATTTTCTTAGTTAAAAAAAATTACAGCAAAGAGGTTACGATTTCAATATAAGATATTAATCTTAATATGTTATATTAAAAAATAATAATTTTAATATGTTGGACCTAACTAATTAAAGTATTAGAGATTATAGCCTGTAAAACAGTTTTAAAAAGTTATTTTAATTTAATAAAAGTTAAATTGAAAACTATGTTTACATTTATCTAGACAGGCTATTTTGCTAGTCAAAATGAAAATTAAAATGGATATTTTCATTTAAAAAATATACATTTTTAAACATTTTTAAGTCGTTATTTTTTTAAGAAAAATAAAATAAAATGAAAAATTATTCTCTCTTTAATCCAGAAAAAAATCTATTAGTGATTATAAGGAAGGAATTTTATTTTTTGTTTCTTTCTCCTATGTTTAATTTTCCAGTGGGGAGGGTTGAGACATGGCTCAAGTATCCCCACTCTTACTGGCTCAAGTATCCCCACTACCGCTAGTTTTGTTTCCCAGAGTTTTACTAAATAAAGCATGCAGCTATTAGAACTATTTTAGATTCAAAATACAATTGAAATTATGCTTATTAAATTTATGTATATAGTTGCAACTTTAAACAAAACTTTGATTGCAAAAAAACAAAAAAAACATGTACCCAAAAATTTACTTCAGATAGGGAAAAGACAACTATTGATCACTATACTTTCAAAATGGTACCAAGATGTGTGATTTCTTTTTTACATGTTCAGAACTATAAATGTGTTAACATATTGGCAGTTTTAGAAAGAAAAATTAACCAACTGTAGAGATAATAGGGGTGGCTCAAGTATCCCCTATGCTCAAGTATCCCCACTCTCCCCTACATTATACAGGATGTCTTTTTTTTTCACTGATCAGCCTCTAATTTCTAAACTGTTAGTTTTAGATTCCTAGTTCTAATTACTAAAGAGTTTGAAATCTTGTTCTTTATTATAATATGAAAATTCTCTATTGTCAAAGTTATATATTTTTTAAAGTTATGAATTTAAAATTTTTATACGACCCATAAGTTATATTTAGAAAAACTTTTCCTATTCTAAATGCAGTAAAAATGTCACCCATCTATGTTTTATGATAGTCTAAATTTTATAAATTTTTGCCGCGTTCTGGTCCTAAACGTAGAAAAGTGCGTTGTTTAGTATATAAAAATGGAATTTTATTATTGATTTTTCCTCCGTGGAGGTACAAGGCGGGCCTGCTGGGAATACGTAAAAATAATATCGGTAATGGCGGAAATCACAAAAATTGTTAATGCATGATTTTTCATCAAACTTCAGATTCAGTTATAAGTTGACATAAGTTTCTGTTGACTAGATTTTGGTTTAAACCACCTAACCTGTGGCGTATGAACATGCATAAGATAGAAGAAGGTTTTGGGATTGTCATATCTGACTAGTTTAGTATTGTTTTTCATTATTATTAAAAATTGGCGTGTGCTAATTAAGAATTGGCATTTTTTACACTCTTTTATTTAACTTAATCTATTTTTCGTATGCAGAGATGGAATTTTTCAATAGATTTTTAACTCATTTATTAATGTGTTACAAGTATGTAAATTATGTATAAAAATTTGTTTCCGACAGCACCACAATATTACAATATTTTTATAATTTAATTGTAAGTTTATACATTAATTCCAAGATATTTATCAATGAGCCCTTTCAGATGATAAATTGCCAGTCTGCAATCCGTGCAATTAATTGTATTAGAGTAAAAAAAAAAAAAAGTATTTAATTCGGTTCGGATTGGTGCTAAGTTTTTTCATGTGGATCTGTTTGAGTTTTATTCTCTCAGTTCGAATTTGGGTTGATCCGATATTTCAAAAGAAACTCTTGACCATTAATTTAAAAATTATATACAACGGAACTTCCCTAACAATATCCATCTTTCGGAGGCTACTTCAGGTAAGCGAAAAGACCCATTTAATACTGGCAATCCTATGGATTATAAAGATATCTCTATTGCATTTCAATATTTTATTTTATCTTATTTTATTTTTTATTTTATTTATTTATTAATTTATTTATTTTTTGGGGGGGAGAAGGGGGGCGGGGCATTGGATAGCTGAGATTGATTTGCACAAAGACCATTTTTTACTTTTTCGATTTTGTCTACAGATATTTTTAATATCTGTAATAAGTATAATAGTATGGTTTGTGGCAATTTTAAGCACCGCATTCTTTTCTCTATTTGGCGCCTGATGCGCTTGTCCTTTTACCGTCTCACGCCGGCGCATAGATAGTGATTAAATGATAATAGAGAAATACATTTTTGTGTCTCTAGTGCGCACCCAAACAAAAAAAGAGCAAAACCTGAGCATTTGCAATTTGGCGAATCTGATTGTTTGTCTACTCGCAAAAACGAAGCATTTTGTCGTGATTTGGAGCAATGGCGAGCGGCAGCGAGAACCTTGGATGTGTTCAGTGCATGGGCTTCAACTCGTTCTTCAAAGCTTCATTTTATCGTTCAAAAATAAATATATTTTCATTTGGGGAAGCACACGATATCTAATTGATAAAATACTGAAGGGAAAGACATGTGTTTGAGCGTATATCTTTTTAATATTCCGATTGAGACATAATCAGTTTTATTAATTGTGCAAATGATTTACAATAAGGCATTTTTACCATTATTTTTTCTTTACATATTTCCAAAACTTAACTTTTAAGTATATTTTCAAATATTTCCATGCAATATTTCGTTTGTGATGCTAAATATAGACCTTCATGTTTATGTTTATGTTTAAAATAGTTCTGGATATATCTGCTTTTTTTAAAATTTAGCCTACACAAACAATGCTGCTCCAAACAATAATCTAACATTCCAAATTACTACGGCTTGCTTTTTAATTAATGTTTGTAATATGAGCTGAAATTGGAAGAGTATTGTTATATATAATAACAAAGCTGGCACATTTGTGTATTTTACAGATTTTGAAATGGAATTAATGGAATGTATTACAGATTGTTATAACAACTATTTAAACACGACACGTTTGTTCTATTTTGTACTCGCTTTAGCATATTTCCAAGAATCGCAATAATTAATTATATTTTATGGAACTTTATTATTCTACTATTTAGCTGAGTTAGAAATATTTGAGTTTTAAAAATAGCTACAAACATACAGAATTTTTGAAAGGCGAACAACAGAAATATTATCGATCAAATAGACACCTGTATAATCTGCATTCAGTTGTTATCTATCCCTTTCCGGCACAGACAAATTATGTTCACAAAATGAGAAATTATTGACTGACATCGGAATTTACAAAAGACTTTTTTAGAAATTAAGGGATCCTTGATTTAAGCTTTTATTATAAAAGCAAAATTTTATTAAAATATTCTTGGTGCCGATTGCAAGTTTTGAATTAAAATTATGTGTACAAGGAGTGGGACCACCGTGCCAGGAAAGGTTAAATTCATTTTGTTGTAAGTACATCAACTGTCAAAATAATGATTTGGAGACAACTATGTAAAATGTAACACCATGCAGGAGCAAAAATTAACAATTTTTTTACTTTGTTGAAAATTATTTAGTTTTCATATAAAGACACATATTTAAGAGCATGAAGTAAAAAGTATCAAAAGCTATTTTTCTTATTTTAAATTTGAGCTGAGTAGCGTAGAGTTTTACCCCCCCCCCCCCCTCCAGAAAAAAAAAATTCCAAGTTCTATATTTATCAAGAATTTAATAATGATTAGCATGCAATAACTGTTGAATTTCCAAGAAAAGTAAATTGATTGTAAATATGTCCGGTATCAATTTTTCCCTTTTTTTTTTCAATTCCTCTAGAGAGTTGAACTATTAGGGATGTAGGTAGGGGTCACAGACAAAATTTGGTCGCTCCCGCGGCGGTAAATAAGAATAATAATTAGTGAGGCGTAGGTACGGTCGTTTGGTAGCTTCAGCGTCCCAAGACTATCCTTCCCGATTTTCAGCGTCTTTAATTTGTGTAATTTTGCTTTAAAATGTGTCCGTTATCAATTTTTTAATTTTTTCCCGTTTCACTGGAGAGTCGGACTATTCGGGACATAAGTAGGGGCCGCAGATGAAATTTGACCGTTACCGTGGCGGTTATTCTTCACGTATTCTTCATGTATTCCTCATGTATTTTTCTACATATTTAATAAAACGTTTAAAATCGCAAGTGTTCGGTTATTAATACCATATGGTGTATAAGCAATTTTAACCATGTGGCAAACACATTTTTTATCCCCGTTTGAGTAATTATTCTTTTGTCGGGCAGAAATTCGGTTCAGAACGCCCACTTTGACACTATTTTTTGAAAAATCTATTGCGTTTGCCAAAACAAATAGAATAGGATGTTAATAATCACATATATTGGCTCTAGATGTGAACATTAATAATCGTTAGATTACAGCAAGAAAAAGGCAACTGATCAAGAAATATATATATATATTATTTATTCGTTAACGGAAAGAAAAGTATACAGCTGCATTGTCAATGATTTTTAGCATGAAACAGTTGATTAAAAAAATATATATTATGTTGATGGCTGAAAATTTTTAAAAAAATATAAGAAGAAATGTATTTATTAACCATATGAGGGGCAAGCAATTGCATTTGTGTAATTTTGAGTGTCCACCGGAAAATTGGTAAAATTTTATTTCAAAGTAAGGAAAAGCAACTTTCCACCATATTTAAGTAAAATTTTGTAAATTTTTTTCTGATGCAAATTTTTATTAATCGTACGTCAGATATAATATATTACACCACCTCTCAAGGCTTTAATTGCAGAAGAGATGAAAAAAACAAAAGAAAAGTGAAAGGGGAGAGAAGTTTTAATTAAAAAAAGTTGTAAAATAAGTATTTAACTTTGAAATGGGTATAATTATGATACGTGATTATTAAATAATTTTTAATGTTTATTAAATTAATCTATGGGACTGTGCAAATATAACGTTATCAACTTTTTAATAATTTTAGACCGCCTCCCCCCCCCCCTTCCGATACCATACGTCATTCATGTATAACGTTGGAAGTAGAATAGGAATGTCAAACGTTGTTCAAAATTTCTATATTTTAGAATTAAATAGTTTCATAATAACTTTGTATTGTTCATAAAAATAGATAACAGACTAAAAAAATGCTTTTTTTTAGTAAGGACCATATTACAAATAAAAAAGAGAATATTTTGATTGGATCAAAAATGATATCGATATCAAAAGATAGATTCTCTCCCTTCCTCTAAAGATATCTTAAAATATCATGTGCCAGACCCCTCCCCCCCCCCTATAATGATAACGTTATATTTACACAGCCCCTATCTCGCAAATGAACGTTATATCGCAAACTAATAAGACCATTTGGTTTTTTAAATTAAGTTCCTTATGGACCTCCTAAACTCCGGGCCATACTGGCCACTCATTGCCAACTTCGGTAAAAAAAAAAAAAAAGAAAAAAAAGAAAAAAAAAAGAAGAAAAAAAAAAAAAAAACTCTGTATGATATTTAAGATTGGCAAGATCTAAAATAGTCTTTTCGTCGTTTATTTCCGTTCAAATATTCATAAAAATTCGCTAAGTTTTATTATTGTTTTCCCGGTGATAAAACAAAACACAGAACTTTATTCATACATTTCCATCTTCCAAACGTATATTTAACCGCCCCTCGTTCGTTTGTTAATTAAGTTTCCTTTTGTAGATTGGTGTGTTCTGCTTAATTAAAGTATATATACTTCCAAACGCATATTTAACGGCCCCTCGTTCGTTTGTTAATTAGAGTTTCCTTTTGTAGATTGGTGTGTTCTGCTTAATTAAAGTATATATTTACATTGTTGGCAAATATGTTCATCTCGAAACAAATGGCCTTTTGTTTGTGCGCCTTCATTCCGCTGAATGTAATTGGATCTTGAAGTGTTCGTTTGCCACCTTCCGGTTTGGAGGGGTGAATACAGCGATAGAAATTTTACTTGTTTTTACATTCATTTTAGAAGGGCGGGGGGAAATATTGGTGTGCAATTCCGACATTGTGTCGTCTTTATAAAAAACTACATTTTTATTTAGCTGTTACTCGTGAATTATTTCACTTGAGATTTGAAGAAATAGGGATGCTATCAATGAATGCTTTTATAGTTTCTGATTCAAACATGACGTTATACTGAAAAAATCACTGAAGATTCGACTGAAACAGGTGTTAAAAGCCGAAATCGAATTTTGCTATTTCTATTTTTGGCCAAAAACGGAAACGAAAACAAAAGCAAAATAATAATAATAAAGTAATTAATACACACATAAAGATACATTTGAAACGAAAATTCATTGCCAAAAATGAATTTCGGTGAAACTCACATTTTGAACCAAAAGAGAAAGCGAAACCAAAGCTTCGATTGATATCTAATTAAAACTTTTTCCAACTACTAATGGTTCTGCCCTTAAGAGCTATTACGTTTACAAATCCCTCTCCAGACTCAATCCCACGCTCTAAAAACACACCAATTTTCTCTCTTTAAAAAAATATTACCCGATTACGGAAGATTAAATGACATCATAAGGACTGCTGGTGATCTTCTGTAATTGGACATCTATTCATTTCCTTTTGACTGGCTCCGGATCCCACCGTTGTCGCGACAAATGGCGGCTAATTTGTTAAGGGTCCTGTCCCTGCCTAAAAAAAAAAAAATAAATAAATAAAAAAAAATAAATAAAAATCATTTAAAAATATTGAATTGCAAAAGAGATATCTTTATAAATTCCCTCAATAGGATTAGCATTAGAGAGCGAGTCTTTTTGATTGACTGAAATAGCCTCTTAACTATTTTATACGAGCTGATTTTCAAATGGATAATTGGACTTTCTTAAGGGCCCCATCCCTGTCCGCGAAGTCACTCACGAGCTAATGCTACTCCTATGGGGAAGCATTTTTCTAATAACTCTTTCGTATTTTGACGTTTTATTTTATTTTATTTTATTTTATTTTATTGCATACGATAGCTGAGTTCCCTCTCAAGATCGCTCCTTAATTACTTTTTCAATTTTGGTCGCAAGTATTTTTTATAAAGTTACCTTCACTTTCTGAACCAATGCAAAAAAAAAAAAATTTTTAATGTTAAAATGCGAAAGAGTTATTAGAAAAATGCCTCCCCATAGGAATAGCATTAGCTCGTGAGTGCCTAGTTAAGCGGCTATTTCAGTCAAGCGAAAAGACCCGCTCACTAATGCTAATCCTGTTAAGGGAATTAATAAAGATATCTCTTTCGCAATTTAATATTTTTAAATGATTTTTTTTCTTGCATTAGATAGTTGAGATTGTGCAAAGGTCGTTTTCACTTTTTCGATTTTGTTGACTGGTATTTTTAATAATAACACTTTCATTTTAGGAACCGGTTTCAAAAGTGCAAGTATTTTTTATTTTTTTTAAATGGTATCAAATCGAAAAAGTAAAAAACGGTCTTTGTATAGATTGATCTCACTATCCAGTGCAGAAAAAATCAGTTTTAAAATATTGAAATTTAAATGAGATAGCTTTATAAATTTCTTCCGTGGGATTAGCATTAACAAGCAGGTCTTTTCGAGTAACTGAAGTAGCTCCTTAACCCTTTCCGGCGCAGACAAATTCTGTTCGTAAAAGGAGAAATGATTGACTTACACCTGACACCGGATTTTAGAAAAGATTTCTTTAGATTTAGAGTTCCATAATTTAAGTCTTCATTGTAAAAGCAAAATTTTATTAAAATATTCATTAATAAAATTAATTCGCCAATAAAAATATTATTTATAGTTAAACGGTTACTTCCACTTTCGAAACCGGTTCCAAAATTAAAAGTGTCATTCTAAAAAAACATCTGTAACCAAAATCGAAGAAGTGAAAAAAGGGCGATGTAGGGGCGATGTAAGGCGATGTAGGCGATGAAAAGGGCACCTATGTTACGCAACGAAAAAAAAAAAAAAAAGATTTTTTTATAAACGTTGAAATACAAATGAGATATTAGCAAATAACTTCTCCATAGAATTAACTTTAGCTCGCGGTCGCTTAGGCGAACTCTTACAATGTTTCGAAAAAAAAGTTTTATTTTCGATTCTACAGCAAAATTCTCTCTCTCTATCTCTCTGCGTAAAAACTGTTAAGTAAGGGGCTGTGCATATATAACATTATCATTTTAGGGAGGAGGGGAGGTCTGGCACATGATATCGGAAGATATCGCTAGGGGGAGGGGGGATTTGTCTTTTGATATCGATATCATTTTTGATCTAATTAAATTTTCTAATTTTATTTGTAAGATGGTCTTTAGTTTAAAACAGCAAATTATTATTTTTTTCTATTACTCGATTATTTATTTTTATGAAAGTACAAAGTTATTATTAAAATCACAAGATTATAAAATTATTTAATTCTAAAATGTAGGATACCCAGACGTTTGACCTTTCTATTCTTCTTCATATGTGTATGCATATATTATGACGGTTCGAAAAAAAAGGATGTGAAGCATATTTCAAATGAAATTTGTGTTTACTAAAAAATGAAACAGAAAGAATGTTTTCGACTTGCTCTATTGATAAGAATTTCTCTCTACTCCTCCTCAATTCGGTACAAGTGCAACAAGACTTTATTACTGTTGAGTGAATACGTAACATAAAGCTTTGATAAATTACTTTTAAATAGAAACTATTTCTTTTAAGTATTATTTGATATAAAGCGATATTTGATTGACTTCTCTACATTCGAATCAATAAAATATGTGGAAAACAAATGTCACCAGTTTTGTATATCACTCCAACCAAAAGAAAAAAATTCATAAAAAAATACACTTTGATAACGATATTATTACCAAAGGGGGGGGGGGGATTCGAGGGATGATAACGCATGATATCGGAAGGGGGGGAGGGGGTCCCCAATTACTAAAAAGTTGATAACGTTATACATGCACAGCCCCTAATTGAATAAAAAGTTATCTGTAGTGCTCTAACTCTGAAGAAAAGTGCATGTTTTCGATGTACTTATTTTTATTGCAAGTGAATCAAAATGCGAAAAAAAAAATGTTTGCAAAAAATATTCCATATTTAATTTTATTTTCGATAAACCGAAAATATAGTGATTTAATTTAATGTAAAGTAAGATGAGAGTTGCATTAAAATAACTTAATGAAAATATAAAAATATTTTATTTAACTGAAAAATATTGAAAAATATTTTATTTAGTTTTAGGTACTTGTTACATGCAAAACTAATTCCTTTTTTTAAGATATTTTGGAAGCATTATAAGAAATATATATATTTTTTAATCCCACTTAAGTTTAGCACGCTTCTAGGTAAATTTTAAATACTTTTAAGCTATAGGATTCATTTTTTGACACTAGATACGAAAATAAAATTAATATTTCTCCAATTCTCTATTCTTCTAAAACATACTTTTCACACACTTCACTGTAAAAGAATAAATATTTTGATCTTCACATTCTCTAATAAAAAGATCTGACAAAAACCATTCTAACTATGAATCTGTTAGAAACGATTACCGAAATAAGGTTTAATCGGACGGCCAATCTTTCTCGGAGTCTTTACACACATGAACTTTACAAGGAAGGTCTCCATACTGGGCATTATCAGAATTTAAAAATAGTAATAATAATAATAACACTAATTAAACTACTTATGCGTATAAAAAAGGATCAGTAAAAATTGGCACGGAATTATGGTAAAAAATAAGTAAAAAAATAAAATTATTTGAATATTTGGCGTGAAAGGACGAAAGCGTCACGCGATTTGGCGAGCAGCACTTTCCCTCGCCAAAGCAAACGATTTTAATGCAACTTAAAACTGTTGGAATTAGAATGCTTCTAAATGGTATTTAATGAATTGAAACATAAACAATCACAATGAGATAGTTTAATATATTATACACATCTATATACATATATATACTGTATTATATATATATATATATATATATATATATATATATATATATATATATATATATATATATATATATATTGCTTGTTGCTTGTTAATTTATCACTGGAAAAATATTTTCATATTTAAATAAATCACTTGAAAAAAAATATTTCCATACATTTAAGCGTATTCAAAAATAAAAGCCAGATGTTTCCATAGCAACAAAATCGAATCGACAACGCTCATTGGACTTTGTGCTTGAAAAAATTTAAATTATGAATTTCGTTTTAAATTGCAAATTTGGATGATTTAATTTGAATATAAATACATATAAACATCGACATAACAAAATTTTACTTAAAAAAAAGTAAAACTGACAAAATTAAAATTATTTGAATTAAATTTATCTAAACAAGTTCAACATGAACCTTTTTTTCCCCATAGAGTGTGTTTGACATAAAGAAGTATTTTTTAAAATAAAATTGCACTCCATCGCCAACCGATGAAAAATCGCCTAAGGACGAAATTTTCATTATTTTTTTACGGACGCTGTATAGAGATTCTGCCAAAAAAAAAAAAAAAAAAAAAAAAAAAAAATTAGAAACGTATATATCTTCATGAGAAGAACATTCTGTAATCTTTTTCAGATTTTTCGGAGTATGCCCGTATGGAGACCTTGCTAGTCAAGAGCTTTGGAGAAGGAAAACCAGGATTGTCATATAATTAAATAAATAAATAATTAAATAAAATAACAAAAATGTAATTTAACAAATTATAACGACTATTTGAAAAGTGATATTTTCTAAGTCTCAAATTTTAAAGACGTATAAGTATATTCTATTTTTAAATTAACAATGATAATAAACATCATTTTTATGATGATCATAACGAGTCATATGTTACGTACGCCATGCATTAAACAATAGTATTCCTAGGTCAATGATAAAAATACAATAGTTTATAGATATACTGCTTTGTTTAAAATGTGCATTTTTATGTGTTTCAGTTAATCAGATTGACTTCCGAACGAATCATATGTTAAGTACGCCATGCATTAAACAGTAGTATTCCTAGACCGATGATAAAAATACAGTAGTTTATAGATATACTGCTTTGTTTAAAATGTGCATTTTTATGTGATTGAGTTAATCAGATTGACTTCCGAACGAATCATATGTTAAGTACGCCATGCATTAAACATTAGTATTCCTAGACCGATGATAAAAATACAGTAGTTTATAGATATACTGTTTTAACTGTTTAAAAAGTGCATTTTTATGTGATTGAGTTAATCAGATTGACTTCCGAACGCCTCATATT
Organism: Maratus speculifer; assembly: GCA_964019185.1. NCBI lineage: Eukaryota > Metazoa > Arthropoda > Arachnida > Araneae > Salticidae > Maratus > Maratus speculifer. The sequence continues at coordinate 177,198,619 of OZ025295.1, read as the reverse complement.
ACGTACGATAGGAATTAAACATTAAAATTCCTGGACACATCATAAACAAATTTTAAATGAAATTTCAGTTTTACAAGTTTCGGGGCTGCAAATTTATAGGCTTCTAAACATCGCACATTTTAAATTTTTACACCGAGAAAAAATTGCATGTTTAGCTGAAATTTGTTTGAAATCTTTATCACAAATTGTTTTCAAATTCTTATTTTTTAAAAGTTTTTATTACTTTTTTTTGTCATCGTGGCAACAGAAGTATTCCATTTTCAGACATGAAACATGGATCAATCAAAAAACGAATAAAATAAAAAGCAGCAGCATTCCATTTTTGGACATTAAACATGAACAAACCCGAAAACGGATAAAATAAAATAAGTTACGCAATTTAACCAATAAAAAGATTAAAATATGCTTCAGATTTCCCAGTTTTCTACCGAGGACAGCTATTTTCCAAATAGTTAAAAAAACTAATAAATTCAGAAAAAATATCAATTTTAATATTAGCTGAAATTCCTGTTATTATATTGCTGTCTTTGTTGCCATTCGGCTGTTCTTTCTAGTCGCTTACCGAAATTTATGTATTATACCACCGTTTCCCAACCTTATTTTTATATGTGCCCCTTTCTTAGGCTTTTCATTTCGGAGTACGCCCTTTTCTTATAAGCATACCCTCCCCTTACCCCTCCACTCAAACTAGTTTAGAAAACATGCTTTTTTAATTATTCATCATATGTAGTATAGGGTAAGTCTTGTAATCGGTTTGAAAATCGAATTTTTTTTTTTTTTTTTTTTTTTTTTTTTTTTTTTTTTTTGACGGATTTGCACATTTCAGACACTGGATATTCCGAAAAACAAATTTTTAGGGGGGGGGGGATTAGTGTCCGACAGTCTGTACGTGTGTATGTAAATGCTTTATCTCCTGAACAAATTGAGATAAAGACAAAATTTTGTGTATACTTAGTATGTAGTAATGGGCAAAATCCTACTGAATTTCACTTATTTCAATTATCCGGAACTATTTTTTCAGACTCTCGAAATATTCGTTCTGATGAAAGGTACGTGAAAACTCTCGATTTTCTTTCTTTCTTTCTTTCTTTTTTTTTTTTTTTTTTTTTTTTTTGAGTCGTGTCTGTAAAAGACAATTTAAAAAAAAAAAAAAAAAAAAAAAAAAAAAAAACAGGCTAGTTAGTTGCCGAGATATTTGTAATTCTATTTTCCACATTATTCATGACCCTGTATTTCATTCCCTGATTTTTCATCACCCTGTATTTCATTCAAATTTCAATTCTAATGTATATCTTAACTGAAAATGAGATACTTGCGTATCCAACGCAATAAAAGACTTGTTAATATATTTATCCTTTTTGGAGTCATAAGATGTTTCTTTTACTACTTGATTATTCCGTCGACCAGAAAACTATCGTCAAACTATAAAATTAACTGTCAATAATGGCTTACCGTAATTATCACATTTACTTGATTTTAAACACTTACACATGTGATTGTGTTTCGTCAAGTGATTTCTAATTTTTTCGTTTTATTTGCATTTTTATTAATCCTTTACTAATTGATTTGTTCCTTCGTTATTTAAAATAAAAATTATGTCAGTTTGTATAATTTGCGAGTAGTTTGGGGATTTACATAATTTGTTGAAATGTGTCGACGGGATAATCAAACAGTACTCGCAATTCAGTAATAGAGAATTACTATGCATTAAAAATATTTAAATATATGAAAAATATATAGAAATATTTAAATATATGCAAATTATTTGCAATGCATATAAATAGTTTACACATGTTTATTTTATGTTTTTTAAATATGTTTCAGCTCAAAAAAAAAGTAAAATAAAATAAAAACAAAAATCCTAAGAATTTGACAAAAAAAAGTACTTTTTGAGTCCTGGTGTATCATTAAATTTAATGTATAAAAGAATTTTTTTTATTTTTTCACTGTTTATTTTCTCTCAGTTATCACTTTGTTAATATAAATCCATAATTGAACTTTTTAAAAAGGGTACATAAATAAACCCTGAGATCTGATGAGGTTTATACGTCTCCAAGCGAAAATAACCTCTCTCCAGTTTCACACTTTATTCACAAAACATTGTACTTCTTTTTCTTTTGCTGCAAAGAATAAATTTCGATAAAGATTTTCTTCAAAAAGCTTTGTCAAAGCTTTCTTCTAATCTAGTGGAAGGGATTACCCAGATAAAACTGAGACAGATGACTGTACTTTCTCTGATATGCTACAGTAAACCGGCATCCACGCTCGAGATAAATACGAAGTGTATATCTAAAACTTTAATGCATGGAAAAGTGACAAAAATATATTTTGTTATTTGATTCAGAATGTTGTTGATTTATTTTGATTTAAAGACATCCTTAGCCGTTCACTGCACGATTTTTTATTATTTTTTTAATGATTTATTTTTAAATCTATATATTTTTTTATGATTTATTTTTAAATCTATATATTGGTATAATAATAGGAAAAATAGTAAAAATAATAATAATAATAATAATAATAAAATAATAATAAATTATAAAAAATAATAATAAAATAAAATAAAATAAATTTCGAATTTTCATCTAAAATTTTATATTTCGTAGCATGACCTGATATTCATAATTAGGGTTTTTAAATCTGTGGCTACCAGTAATAACCAGGTGAGTCACATTTTTGAAAAAATTCAGATAATTTGGGAAAATGTAGCTTTAAAAGAGTACTTTCATCTGACATAGTACTGAATGAAAAAAAAATATGTGTGGCACTCGGGATACATGTAGGTTAATCAGGAATTTTTATCATTGAAACTATACGTTTATGGTAGCTGAAATAAAAAAACATAAGTTTAAGACTTGATATTCTCAAAATATCTGAAAAATACTGCGTGAATGTCTGCCGAAGTCTACGGAGGGATACCGTGCCGAAGTCTGCCAAACTGAAGCGACGTTAGCCGGAGTGTGAGGTTTTTTTTCTTGTTACAGAATTTCTAGATTCTTTCGCCGCGCTCAAAGCCCGCGATAAAAGCTATGCAATACCTTAATAAATTACAAACAAAATTTGGCCGCGATACGAAAAGTAGATCGCGAGTTATAAGCATTTTAAATTTTCTGAACCTCACCGTGGGGGTCTCCTGTCACTAAAAATTAACACTGTCTCATAATAAATTACCAAACAAAATTTAGCCGTACTACGAAAATTAGATCGCGAGTTATAGGCATTTTAAATTTTTCGACCCTCACCATGGGGGATCTCCTGTCACCAAAAATTAACACTGTCTCATAATAAATTACCAAACAAAATTTGGCCGCGTTTACGACAATTGATCGCGAGTTATAAACCTTTTAAATTTTTCGACCCTCACCGTGGGGGGGGGGGTCTCCTGTCACCAAAAGTAACACTGTCTCATAATAAATTACCAAACAAAATTTGGCCGCACTACGAAAATTAGATCGCGAGTTATAAGCATTTTAAGTTTTTCGACCCTCCCCGTAGGGGGGGGAGGGGTCTCCTGTCACCAAAAGTAACACTGTCTCATAGTAAATTACCAAACAAAATTTGGCCGCACTACGAAAATTAGATCGCGAGTTATAAGCATTTTAAAATTTTCGACCCTCTCCATGGGGGATCTCCTGTCACTAAATATTAACACAGTCTCATAATAAATTACCAAACAAAATTTGGCCGCGCTACAAAAATCAGATCGCGAGTTATAAGCACTTTAAATTTTTCTACCCTAACCATGAGGGATCTCCTGTCACCAAAAGTAACACTGTCTCATAATAAATTACCAAACAAAATTTGGCCGCGCTACGAAAATTAGATCGCGAGTTATAAGCACTTTAAATTTTTCGACCCTAACCATGAGGGATCTCCTGTCACCAAAAGTAACACTGTCTCATAATAAATTACCAAACAAAATTTGGCCGCGCTACGAAAATTAGATCGCGAGTAATAAGCATTTTAAATTTTTCGACCCTCACCGTGGGGGGGGGGGGGTGTCTCCTGTCACCAAAAGTAACACTGTCTCATAATAAAATACCAAACAAAATTTGGCCGCACTACGAAAATTAGATCGCGAGTTATAAGCATTTTAAGTTTTTCGATCCTCCCCGTGGGGGGGGGGGGTCTCCTGTCACCAAAATTAACACTGTCTCATAGTAAATTACCAAACAAAATTTGGCCGCACTACGAAAATTAGATCGCGAGTTATAAGCATTTTAAAATTTTCGACCCTCTCCATGGGGGATCTCCTGTCACTAAATATTAACACAGTCTCATAATAAATTACCAAACAAAATTTGGCCGCGCTACAAAAATTAGATCGCGAGTTATAAGCACTTTAAATTTTTCGACCCTAACCATGAGGGATCTCCTGTCACCAAAAGTAACACTGTCTCATAATAAATTACCAGACAAAATTTGGCCGCGCTACGAAAATTAGATCGCGAGTTATAAGCATTTTAAATTTTTCGACCCTCACCGTGGGGGGGGTCTCGTGTCACCAAAAGTAACATTGTCTCATATAAAATACCAAACAAAATTTGGCCGCACTACGAAAATTAGATCGCGAGTTATAAGCATTTTAAATTTTTCGACCCTCACCATGGGGGATCTCCTGTCACCAAAAGTAACACTGTCTGATAATAAATTACCAAACAAAATTTGGCCGCGCTACGAAAATTAGATCGCGAGTTATAAGCATTTTAAATTTTTGACCCTCACCGTGGGGGGGTCTCATGTCACCAAAAGTAACACTCTCATAGTAAATTACCAAACAAAATTTGGCCGCGCTACGAAAATTAGATCGAGATTTATAAGCATTTTAAAATTTTCGACCCTCACCGTGGGGGTCTCCTGTCACCAAAAGTAACACTGTCTCATAATAAATTACAAAATAAAATTTGGCCGCGCTATGAAAATTGATCGCGAGTTATAAACATTTTAAAATTTTCGACCCTCACTGTGGGAGGGGGGGGGGTCTCCTGTCACCAAAAATTAACACTCTCTCATAATAAATTACCAAACATGATTTGGCCGCGCTACGAAAATTAGATCGCGAGTTATAAGCATTTTAAAATTTTCGACCCTCACCATAGGGGGGGGGGGTCTCCTTTCACCAAAAATTAACACTGTCTCATAATAAATTACCAAACAAAATTTTGCCGCGATACGAAAATTAGATCGCGAGTTATAAGCATTTTAAATTTTTCGACCCTCACCGTAGGGGGTCTCCTTTTACCAAAAATTAACACTGTCTCATAATAAATTACCAAACAAAATTTGGCCGCGCTACGAAAATTAGACCGCGAGTTATAAGCATTTTAACTTTTTCGACCCTCACCGTGGGGGTCTCCTGTCACCAAAAGTAACACTGTCTCATAATAAATTACCAAACAAAATTTGGCCGCGCTACGAAAATTAGATCGCGAGTTATAAGCATTTAAATTTTTCGATCCTCACCATTGGGCGGGTCTCCACTCACCAAAAGCTACATTATCCTACCTTGTTTTATCTTAAGACGATTCTTTTCTATACACATTCTATCAGGAATTTTTATTATTGAAATTATAGATTTATAGTAACTGAAATAAGATATATAATTTTGAGACTTGATATCCTCTAAATATCTGAAAAATACCACGTCAATGTCTGCCGAAGTCTACCGAAGGATACCATGCCGAAGTCTGCCGAAGTGAAACGACGGTAGCCGAGTGTTAGGTTTTTTCGTTACGGATGTGTTAGGATATTTCTTGTTACGGAATTTTTGGATTCGGTCGCCGCGCTCAAAGCCCGCGATAAAAGCTATGCAATAGCTTAATAATATTGCCCGGTTAAACTGATGGCATTGAGCTCACAGGCTACGCATACTAATTGTACATTACAGCCTTATATTTTCAAGGGTTAATTCCGTTCGAAAAAAAAAAAAAAATTAGGAAGGGGAAACAGCTCTCCCCTTTCCCCTTTTTTATACTTAATCATTGAACCTCTTAAACTATCAAGGACATGCTTTTTCATATAAAAAAATCTACATCCAAAATTCAAAGCAAATCGGATAATTCTTAGTAAAAACCCATTTAGCAGTTATATAATTTAAGAGGAGTTATCCCCCTCTTTTATACTTAACCATTAAACTTCCAAAACTATTCAGAGATTTGAACAAAATTTGACAATTCTGCTTGAAAAACCCTTTTATAAAAATTAAAGGGAGGGGCATTAGAACCCCCGTTCCCCCTGTTTATACTTATTCAATGAACACCTAATAACAGTCACGATATCACTTCATCAGAATGATCCTATATCTAAATTTTGAACGAAAACAGTTAATTCTGCATGAAAATCCCGTTTATATCAATTAAGGAGAGGGGCATGAGCCCCCCCCCTCCCCCTGTTTATACTTATTCAATGAACACCTAATAACAGCCTCGGTATCGCCTCATCAGAATGATCCTACATCTAAATTTTGAACGAAAACTGTTAATTCTGCATGAAAAACCCATTTATATCAATTAAGAGGAGGGGCATGAGCCCCCCGTTCCCCTTCTTATACATATCGAATGAACTTCAAAAACTAATCAGGGAAGCGCCTTATGAGGATATACTTATATACAAAATTTCAAGTGGATCCGATATTTTTATCATGAGTTATGGCGTTACGCACGAACGTACATACAGAACGGACGGACACATAAGCTCTCAGGCTATGATAGCCTGTGAGCTAAAAATGAAATTCGAATACTTTCCGTCATAGGGTGACTAAAAATTTTCATTTAAAAATTGAAAAAACAGTAATAATCGGGTAAGTGCATAAAGTAACAGTAATAACCAGATAAGATTTCTATTTTTTTTTTTTTTTCGTCTATAATTATAAAAAATAACATAAAAATGGCTGTATAACTTATAAATATCTCTAAATAATTAAATTAACGTAAAAAAAAAAAAAAAAAAAAAAAAAAAAAACTATAAAAATTACCTATTTGTGGCGGGAAACTGCAACCAGCTAGTGGATTAATTTTCAAAATAATCACACAAAGTAAAAGATCTGGTTAATGCTATATTTATTCTTTTAATATACTATAAACAAACAATTATAATAATAAAAGTTGATAAAAAATGAAATTTTTTGTTATCATAATTAGAACAGAAATTATAAATTAAATTAATTATTAATTAAAAAACACTTTTTTTTTAAACAACGCCACAGATATATTAATTTTAATTTAATAAAAATGAAATAATTTAATTTAATTTAATTGACAATGTATTTAATAGTGATATTAATGTTTAAAATGTAAATAAATATTTAATTTTATTTACATTTATTAAAAATAAATGTAGCTTTATCTGGTTATTACCGTTTTACACTTATTAAAAATAAATGTCAAACGGTAATAGTAGTGGATGAATGACAGTTCAGCGGCATGCGGTGGCGTGTGGCGGGTGGTGGAAGTGGAACCACCACCACCTCACAGGGAGAGGAGGAGGTCCTCCACCACCACCTGAATGAGAAGCTTATCTGATGGAGAGTGTATCATATTATAGTAGGATGATGGGGAGGGCTTAAAATTGAGGGGGCTTAAATTTTTAGGGTTTGAAACGTAGGAGATTATACTGTAGTAGAGGGTTGGATGTTTGGAGTCTGTTAGAGTATGATGGGATTTTTGAGAGAGAGAGAGGGGAGGGCTTATTTTTTAGGAGGGGCTTAAAATTGAGGGGGGCTTAAATTTTTTTGGGGAGTTTAAATTTAAGTAGAGATTGGAATCAACTTAGAGTAGGAAAGATATTTGAAAATGGGTGATGGATGTTTTAACTCTGTTACAGTATGATGTGATTTTTAGGAAAGGGGGAGGAGGGCTTAATTTTTAGGGGGCTTATTTTTCTGAAAGGCTTAAATGCATTTTTTTTCTTTAAGATTGGAATCAACTTAGAGTAGGAAGGAAATTTGAACATATCGTAAAATATGTTTTAGTATGATGAGATTTTAGGAAAGGGGGGAGGGCTTAATTTTTAGGGGGCTTATTTTTCTGAAAGGTTTAAATGTATTTTTTTTTTTTTTTCTTAAAGATTGGAATCAACTTAGAGTAGGAAGGAAATTCGAACATATCGTAAAATATGTTTTAGTATGATGAGATTTTAGGAAAGGGGAGGGCTTAATTTTTAGGGGGCTTATATTTGTGAAAGGTTTAAATGTATTTTTTTTTCTTTAAGATTGGAATCAACTTAGAGTAGGGAGGAAATTTGAACATATCGTAATATATGTTATAGTAAGATGAGATTTTAGGAAAGGGGAGGGGTTAATTTTTAGAGGGGCTTAATTTTTAAGGGTTTAATTTTTTTTTATTTAGGATCTGAAGCTTATAATATCATATTATAGCAAAGGGGTAACCTCCTCATTTTCCAAACTTCACCCCCACCCCGGAAGATTTTTATTTGGGTGCTGCTCTTTGTTGGATCGAATTTTCGTTGGAAATTAATAATTTTAAAAAATTGAGTCTGATCAATTAAGCATTGCTCATCACGTCTGTGAGATAATCGAGTATTGCGATAAGGAGGAAGGTGAGTCTGCTTAATTAAACATTAATCACAATTGCCCATTGCTCATCCCGCCAGTGGCCGCATAATGTCTTATATTACAATCGAATCATCTGTAACTTAAAATAGTATGTTATCAACACGTATTCACTGCCTTGCACAAACATCCGGTAACCAAACAATTTTAACAGGAACTAGCTGATATAAGAAAAATAACAACTAAGATTACATTTCACATATTTACAAATAACAAGAAAGAGAACTTTGTTTGATGTTTCAACTAAGCTTTTTAAAACGACAATTTAATTTCATTAAACCATTACATATGTTTTTTTGTAGGTTCCCTGTTTTATCCAATTTTCATCAACGTTAGAGCAACAATGAAAATATTTTTTAAACAGTAATATTGTAAAATATGAATTTTACATTTTTAACTTTAGTTTACCTAAACCTTGATTATTCATACACATTGATTTTTACACCTTTCAAAATATATAAACTACTTCATTATTAATTATTTTTCGATGTATAGTTCTAATAATCGGTTAATTGTCATACATTCATTTTAGTAAGTTTGCTGTATTCACATAAAAAGTGTTTTTACAAGTTATCATCTATTAGTCGATCACGACAAATGTAAGCAATGTATTACTTTAGTATAGTATTGTTTTATCACTGTGCTGAAAATAAGTGATTCTTTTTCCGTTAATTTTCACATGAATTTTCTTATCAATTAGAAAAAAATTACAACAGCATGATAAACACCAGATAACATCGAGCCTTACCTATCAAATACCATCATATTATCAGATTACTTTGTAAACCAATCCTATTATTTTTTAAAAAAACAGTAGCGCCTCCTAGAATTTAACAGATTTCGTGAATCAGTATAAATTCATCACACTGTTTATTGTTTTTTTGTCATATGAAGATATTAAGCGCTGTTCTTTAAGTGAGTGCTGTACAAGAAATTTCTTACTTCATGAATATGGAATCGGATTTACCCAGTCAAGAGGTGCAAGTTTCGAATACTGAAAGATCACCCTCTTCATCAACCCAACCATCCTTTTCTTGTAATCAATGTCAAAAATGCTTCTCTAGAAAGATTGCGTTAACCTGACATCAAAGATCCCACTTGGATAAAAAGCCCTTTAAATGTGAAACTTTCATTCAAAGTACTGATTTAAAACAACATAGTGTTACTCATCCCAACACACCCACTTTATTTAAATGTGATCAATGTGCAATGGAATTTTATAGAAAGTATTCGTTAAGAATTCACAAGAGATTTCATAAGACATATAAATGCGATGAATGTTCACTAGAACTCTCTAAAAAATATTTGTTAAAAATTCACAAGAGATCTCATAAGATGTTTCATGTTTGTGAAAAATGTTCTAACTCGTTTCTATCAAAGTCTGCTTTAACTAAACATAAAAAAAGTCATCGTCAAAAGGAATATAAATGTAAACACTGCGCTGTTATATTTTACTCTGATATCGATTTTTTATTTCACAAAAAAGTTCATTACAGGAATTTCGAATGCAAACACTGTAACAAAACATTTAATGTTGACACCAAGTTTATTCAACATTTGATTAAAATGCATAAGTGAAAAAATGCAAACTTTGTCAAATCATGTGAACTGGTTGATTTTCTGTACAGTTTATAATTTTTTTGTATTTTTATTATTATCGAGAATGATGAATAAAGAATGTGTAAATGAAAAAAGCTTTTGTCTTGTATTTTTGTTATAACAATTCATGAATTTTAATAATTATTTCACGATATTGTAAAAAAATTTACTTAAATTTTAACATTTAGAAAAAAGGTTCCTATCAATTAAAATACTGAATTTGTATTTATATTGAATTAATTTTCAAATACTTTAAATATATTAGAATTATTTATCAAGTTTAATTTATCATTTATATTAGCAATTGTTATTCACATAATCATGATGGATATTACCTTGTGTTGCCACAAAATTTTTTAAAAAGAACGAAACTGTTAACAATAAGTATTATTCATTACTCAGATTAAAACTTTTACCTAGTGTTGCCACAAAATTTTTTAAAAAGAGCGAAACTGATAACATTATTTATCATATACTTACTTAAATTAAAACCTTGTGTTGCCACAATGTTCTTCAAAAAATAATAAAACCACTAACATAATATATAAACTACCACTTATGTATAAAGACTGTTTTTTTTTTCTTTAGCTTATTAAAAAATGGTTGACTAAAACTAATGGTATTACTAATTTTTTAATGTTTAACTGTAACCGACGTTGATTTTTTTGACATATATTAGGATATGTGTTGTTTTTAAGCATTCAGTTTGCAAGTGATTTCCGTTTGAACTTCATCAGCAGCTCTTCTTATTTTTTGAAAATGGATTCTGTATCAAATTTGTTAAAAAGACCTCTCGACGAAGTAGTTTCTTCTTCAAAGTATCAACGTTTAGAAGACTGTAATGAACCTACTTATGTGAAAGAATTAAACTTACCGAGATTAGAAGTTCCCAATGCATTGAACACTAACAATGAGACGATATCATGTGATTATCCACTGAATGTGAAATCTGAGATTAATACGAATTTTTTTAACTTAATTTCCCAAGACGAATATTTTCAAGAACCCACTACTAGATGCGAAGAGACTGTGTTCCAAGCAATCAACCTTTCCCAAGCAAGTGATGAAAGCCAATCCACCACTTCACGAACTAAAAGGGGCAAATCTTGTAATCGTGTTATATTTCGAGAAGAACTCAGTGATTGTATCTTCTTAATTTTAAAACTGTATAACAGACAATTTTATATACATATTCAAGAGTTTAAACGCAGTGGGCTTACTAATGAAGAAATTGTAACGAAAAATGCAATTTTTATGGATGTTAACAGTTGGTACGAATTTTGCAATAAAATTTTTCCATTTAATTTGAAGTATAAAAGTTCCTCGTTTGTTGCTAATAATATGATATTAGTGTTAAATTTTAATAATTCTATCATGCGAATTAAACATTTAAAGAATTATTCTCACATTGACTTGAACGAGTATCAATTAGAAAAGTTAAAAATAAAAGCCTTTGATCTGAATAAAGAACTTCTTCAGCATATATATGTAAAGCATTTACCAAACTTAATAAGACAGAAATGTATCGTTAGTCACACATCTTTAGAAAATGAACGCATGTGCCAACATAAACTTTTAACATGTATTGAAAATAGTATATCGAGTATACTAAAGCGCATTTTTGAATGCAATGGATGTATTTTTAACCACGAATCTGTAATCTTTCATCCCTGTTTGATATTAAATAATCGACAAAAATTTGAACAAATGGGAGAAATGTTATTAACTCTAATAGATTTCGACTTTGTTATTTCCTCGTTTTTAAACGAAGTAGATTGTATTAGTGAAAACTTCTTATCTAATATTAATGTAGAAACCATTCAAAACGAATTGTTTAAAATAATGAAATAAAATGTTTTACTATTCTCTTTAATATGTGTGTTTAATTATTTTCAAAATGTATGTTTATTTCGTTTAGCTTTTTCAAAACATTTATAAATTGTTTCAATTTGTATATGTATAAAAAAAGAAACACTTCATTATTAATAAAAAATATATTAACTATCTTAAAAAAATAATAATGTATAAAAAAAGAAACATTTCATTATTAATAAAAAATATATTAACTATCTTAAAAATAATAATAATAATCTTAATATTTTAATTCATTCTTTTCAAAAATTAGAAAGTTAATAAAAATGAATAAGTTAAAAAAACTTTATAGAAAAAATTATTATTAGTAGAAAATTTTTCAAATGTTTAAAATATATTTTGAAAATTTTAAAATGTATTACAACTTATCAAAATTGAGTTTACTGATTTATATGAGTATGTATATTATTTTCACTCTTTTATATTACTGTAACATTACAACAGATTCATAGTTAATGACATATAAACATTAGGATGTATATAAAAGCAATAGATTAATATACTCTCTTGTTTTATTAAAAATAAAATAACTTCATAAAAATGTTAAAAAAATAAAAAGTTTATGAAAAGTTTAAAAAATAATTCATTAGATAGAAAAAAAAAAAAAAAATCACAAATTAAAAAATATATTTCATAAGTTTACAAAAAAAAGTAACATAAAAAGTTTTATCGAAAAAAAAAAAGTAACATAAAAAGTTTTATCAAAAAAAAAAAAAAGTAACATAAAAAGTTTTAACAAAAAAAAAGTAACATAAAAAGTTTTATCGGAAAAAAAAGTAACATAAAAAGTTTTAACAAAAAAAAAAAAAAAAAAAAAAAATTAAATGTTTAAAAAATGATTTACAAGTTTAAAAAAAAAAAAAAATTACAACTTATCAAAAAATGAGTTTACCGATTTACTGATTTATGTGTGTATGTTATTTACATCATATTATCTTACAACCAACATTACAGAACGTTCTTAGTTAAACACTTATAAACACCAGCAAATGTATAAAAGCAGTTGATACTTTCCTGTTTTTATTAAAAGTCATACTAACTTTATAAAAATGTTTTCAAATAATAATAAAAAAAGCTGTTAAGTTATTAGATTCTCCTCTTTAATTGCATCTCATTGATAAGTTTTAATCAATCATCCAACCAAGCAACTGTTTTCACAATCAACTATTATGTGAGTTAGGATTTCATTGATAAGTTTTAATCAACCAACCAACCGACATTTTACGAAACCAACTATTTATTTTCCCTAGCAATCAGCTATTTATTTACCCTACTAACCAAAAAGCTTTTATCGACACATGAACAAAATTTTAAGATGCAAGACTCGTCCTTTTTTATCGAAAAAACAATGACTTATATTATATATTTTTTTTTCTTACTTAAATGAAACCTTCGCATGTGCATGGTAAAACTTTGAAAAATTCATTTAATACACAAATTTAAAGTTAACAGACAAAGTCTTCACACTTCTTTTAGAATTGTACTAACATTTTACCAAATATCTTTAGAACTCATCAAGGTTTTAAATAATTATTTTAATAAAAATTGTCATTTGTAAGTAACATTATTGAACTAACTTGGAAAAATTAACTTGGCAAAACAGGTTTTCGCTGTTCCAACTTAGTAATATTCATAAGTTTATATGTTAATCAACCTGTTTGGTTATGTCCCAGCATGGCTTTATAAAATGTATCTTAAAAAAACCTTTAATATTAATGTTTAAAAATATGCAGTTAGTCTTTTATTGATAATTATTTTCACTTCTTTTATTTAAAAACATTTTAAAATAAAATTAATACAGTTACCAATTTATCTGTGCGTTATGAAATGTGCATGCAAAACTTTTAATTATAATTTTCACATTTTTAGTATTTCAAATTATTGTTTTCAAGGTGTACTAAAATTTGGAAAAATATTTAATTTTCTTGCATAATTAAAATAAAATAGTTTAATAATAAAGACACATTTAACATTCTATACTCACCGTCGTAAAAGCACGTCCAACGCAGTCAAATGTTTGGGAAGAAATGAAAAATTCAAAGTCCTTATCAGAAAATGTTATCAGATAACTGTATCAAAAGATCTGTGACGTCAAAGAACATGTATCATCAACTGATCACGTGATGTATACCACGTGACTAATGCTTTGTTTTCTAGATTGGTTCTTATAAACATTCATTTATTAAATAATTTAATCATTCTATTAATTATTAATTAATTAATTCACTAGTTTAAAACAAATGCTGATTGTAACTAATATTCGTGATATCATGTTTTGTTAAACATTTTAAAAACTAGTTTAAACTAGTGAATTAATTAATTAATAATTAATAGAATGATTAAATTATTTAATAAATGAATGTTTATAAGAACCAATCTAGAAAACAAAGCATTAGTCACGTGGTATACATCACGTGATCAGTTGATGATACATGTTCTTTGACGTCACAGATCTTTTGATACAGTTATCTGATAACATTTTCTGATAAGGACTTTGAATTTTTCATTTCTTCCCAAACATTTGACTGCGTTGGACGTGCTTTTACGACGGTGAGTATAGAATGTTAAATGTGTCTTTATTATTAAACTATTTTATTTTAATTATGCAAGAAAATTAAATATTTTTCCAAATTTTAGTACACCTTGAAAACAATAATTTGAAATACTAAAAATGTGAAAATTATAATTAAAAGTTTTGCATGCACATTTCATAACGCACAGATAAATTGGTAACTGTATTAATTTTATTTTAAAATGTTTTTAAATAAAAGAAGTGAAAATAATTATCAATAAAAGACTAACTGCATATTTTTAAACATTAATATTAAAGGTTTTTTTAAGATACATTTTATAAAGCCATGCTGGGACATAACCAAACAGGTTGATTAACATATAAACTTATGAATATTACTAAGTTGGAACAGCGAAAACCTGTTTTGCCAAGTTAATTTTTCCAAGTTAGTTCAATAATGTTACTTACAAATGACAATTTTTATTAAAATAATTATTTAAAACCTTGATGAGTTCTAAAGATATTTGGTAAAATGTTAGTACAATTCTAAAAGAAGTGTGAAGACTTTGTCTGTTAACTTTAAATTTGTGTATTAAATGAATTTTTCAAAGTTTTACCATGCACATGCGAAGGTTTCATTTAAGTAAGAAAAAAAAATATATAATATAAGTCATTGTTTTTTCGATAAAAAAGGACGAGTCTTGCATCTTAAAATTTTGTTCATGTGTCGATAAAAGCTTTTTGGTTAGTAGGGTAAATAAATAGCTGATTGCTAGGGAAAATAAATAGTTGGTTTCGTAAAATGTCGGTTGGTTGGTTGATTAAAACTTATCAATGAAATCCTAACTCACATAATAGTTGATTGTGAAAACAGTTGCTTGGTTGGATGATTGATTAAAACTTATCAATGAGATGCAATTAAAGAGGAGAATCTAATAACTTAACAGCTTTTTTTATTATTATTTGAAAACATTTTTATAAAGTTAGTATGACTTTTAATAAAAACAGGAAAGTATCAACTGCTTTTATACATTTGCTGGTGTTTATAAGTGTTTAACTAAGAACGTTCTGTAATGTTGGTTGTAAGATAATATGATGTAAATAACATACACACATAAATCAGTAAATCGGTAAACTCATTTTTTGATAAGTTGTAATTTTTTTTTTTTTTTAAACTTGTAAATCATTTTTTAAACATTTAATTTTTTTTTTTTTTTTTTTTTTTTGTTAAAACTTTTTATGTTACTTTTTTTTCCGATAAAACTTTTTATGTTACTTTTTTTTTGTTAAAACTTTTTATGTTACTTTTTTTTTTTTTTTGATAAAACTTTTTATGTTACTTTTTTTTTTTCGATAAAACTTTTTATGTTACTTTTTTTTGTAAACTTATGAAATATATTTTTTAATTTGTGATTTTTTTTTTTTTTTTTTTTTTTTATCTAATGAATTATTTTTTAAACTTTTCATAAACTTTTTATTTTTTTAACATTTTTATGAAGTTATTTTATTTTTAATAAAACAAGAGAGTATATTAATCTATTGCTTTTATATACATCCTAATGTTTATATGTCATTAACTATGAATCTGTTGTAATGTTACAGTAATATAAAAGAGTGAAAATAATATACATACTCATATAAATCAGTAAACTCAATTTTGATAAGTTGTAATACATTTTAAAATTTTCAAAATATATTTTAAACATTTGAAAAATTTTCTACTAATAATAATTTTTTCTATAAAGTTTTTTTAACTTATTCATTTTTATTAACTTTCTAATTTTTGAAAAGAATGAATTAAAATATTAAGATTATTATTATTATTTTTAAGATAGTTAATATATTTTTTATTAATAATGAAATGTTTCTTTTTTTATACATTATTATTTTTTTAAGATAGTTAATATATTTTTTATTAATAATGAAGTGTTTCTTTTTTTATACATATACAAATTGAAACAATTTATAAATGTTTTGAAAAAGCTAAACGAAATAAACATACATTTTGAAAATAATTAAACACACATATTAAAGAGAATAGTAAAACATTTTATTTCATTATTTTAAACAATTCGTTTTGAATGGTTTCTACATTAATATTAGATAAGAAGTTTTCACTAATACAATCTACTTCGTTTAAAAACGAGGAAATAACAAAGTCGAAATCTATTAGAGTTAATAACATTTCTCCCATTTGTTCAAATTTTTGTCGATTATTTAATATCAAACAGGGATGAAAGATTACAGATTCGTGGTTAAAAATACATCCATTGCATTCAAAAATGCGCTTTAGTATACTCGATATACTATTTTCAATACATGTTAAAAGTTTATGTTGGCACATGCGTTCATTTTCTAAAGATGTGTGACTAACGATACATTTCTGTCTTATTAAGTTTGGTAAATGCTTTACATATATATGCTGAAGAAGTTCTTTATTCAGATCAAAGGCTTTTATTTTTAACTTTTCTAATTGATACTCGTTCAAGTCAATGTGAGAATAATTCTTTAAATGTTTAATTCGCATGATAGAATTATTAAAATTTAACACTAATATCATATTATTAGCAACAAACGAGGAACTTTTATACTTCAAATTAAATGGAAAAATTTTATTGCAAAATTCGTACCAACTGTTAACATCCATAAAAATTGCATTTTTCGTTACAATTTCTTCATTAGTAAGCCCACTGCGTTTAAACTCTTGAATATGTATATAAAATTGTCTGTTATACAGTTTTAAAATTAAGAAGATACAATCACTGAGTTCTTCTCGAAATATAACACGATTACAAGATTTGCCCCTTTTAGTTCGTGAAGTGGTGGATTGGCTTTCATCACTTGCTTGGGAAAGGTTGATTGCTTGGAACACAGTCTCTTCGCATCTAGTAGTGGGTTCTTGAAAATATTCGTCTTGGGAAATTAAGTTAAAAAAATTCGTATTAATCTCAGATTTCACATTCAGTGGATAATCACATGATATCGTCTCATTGTTAGTGTTCAATGCATTGGGAACTTCTAATCTCGGTAAGTTTAATTCTTTCACATAAGTAGGTTCATTACAGTCTTCTAAACGTTGATACTTTGAAGAAGAAACTACTTCGTCGAGAGGTCTTTTTAACAAATTTGATACAGAATCCATTTTCAAAAAATAAGAAGAGCTGCTGATGAAGTTCAAACGGAAATCACTTGCAAACTGAATGCTTAAAAACAACACATATCCTAATATATGTCAAAAAAATCAACGTCGGTTACAGTTAAACATTAAAAAATTAGTAATACCATTAGTTTTAGTCAACCATTTTTTAATAAGCTAAAGAAAAAAAAAACAGTCTTTATACATAAGTGGTAGTTTATATATTATGTTAGTGGTTTTATTATTTTTTGAAGAACATTGTGGCAACACAAGGTTTTAATTTAAGTAAGTATATGATAAATAATGTTATCAGTTTCGCTCTTTTTAAAAAATTTTGTGGCAACACTAGGTAAAAGTTTTAATCTGAGTAATGAATAATACTTATTGTTAACAGTTTCGTTCTTTTTAAAAAATTTTGTGGCAACACAAGGTAATATCCATCATGATTATGTGAATAACAATTGCTAATATAAATGATAAATTAAACTTGATAAATAATTCTAATATATTTAAAGTATTTGAAAATTAATTCAATATAAATACAAATTCAGTATTTTAATTGATAGGAACCTTTTTTCTAAATGTTAAAATTTAAGTAAATTTTTTTACAATATCGTGAAATAATTATTAAAATTCATGAATTGTTATAACAAAAATACAAGACAAAAGCTTTTTTCATTTACACATTCTTTATTCATCATTCTCGATAATAATAAAAATACAAAAAAATTATAAACTGTACAGAAAATCAACCAGTTCACATGATTTGACAAAGTTTGCATTTTTTCACTTATGCATTTTAATCAAATGTTGAATAAACTTGGTGTCAACATTAAATGTTTTGTTACAGTGTTTGCATTCGAAATTCCTGTAATGAACTTTTTTGTGAAATAAAAAATCGATATCAGAGTAAAATATAACAGCGCAGTGTTTACATTTATATTCCTTTTGACGATGACTTTTTTTATGTTTAGTTAAAGCAGACTTTGATAGAAACGAGTTAGAACATTTTTCACAAACATGAAACATCTTATGAGATCTCTTGTGAATTTTTAACAAATATTTTTTAGAGAGTTCTAGTGAACATTCATCGCATTTATATGTCTTATGAAATCTCTTGTGAATTCTTAACGAATACTTTCTATAAAATTCCATTGCACATTGATCACATTTAAATAAAGTGGGTGTGTTGGGATGAGTAACACTATGTTGTTTTAAATCAGTACTTTGAATGAAAGTTTCACATTTAAAGGGCTTTTTATCCAAGTGGGATCTTTGATGTCAGGTTAACGCAATCTTTCTAGAGAAGCATTTTTGACATTGATTACAAGAAAAGGATGGTTGGGTTGATGAAGAGGGTGATCTTTCAGTATTCGAAACTTGCACCTCTTGACTGGGTAAATCCGATTCCATATTCATGAAGTAAGAAATTTCTTGTACAGCACTCACTTAAAGAACAGCGCTTAATATCTTCATATGACAAAAAAACAATAAACAGTGTGATGAATTTATACTGATTCACGAAATCTGTTAAATTCTAGGAGGCGCTACTGTTTTTTTAAAAAATAATAGGATTGGTTTACAAAGTAATCTGATAATATGATGGTATTTGATAGGTAAGGCTCGATGTTATCTGGTGTTTATCATGCTGTTGTAATTTTTTTCTAATTGATAAGAAAATTCATGTGAAAATTAACGGAAAAAGAATCACTTATTTTCAGCACAGTGATAAAACAATACTATACTAAAGTAATACATTGCTTACATTTGTCGTGATCGACTAATAGATGATAACTTGTAAAAACACTTTTTATGTGAATACAGCAAACTTACTAAAATGAATGTATGACAATTAACCGATTATTAGAACTATACATCGAAAAATAATTAATAATGAAGTAGTTTATATATTTTGAAAGGTGTAAAAATCAATGTGTATGAATAATCAAGGTTTAGGTAAACTAAAGTTAAAAATGTAAAATTCATATTTTACAATATTACTGTTTAAAAAATATTTTCATTGTTGCTCTAACGTTGATGAAAATTGGATAAAACAGGGAACCTACAAAAAAACATATGTAATGGTTTAATGAAATTAAATTGTCGTTTTAAAAAGCTTAGTTGAAACATCAAACAAAGTTCTCTTTCTTGTTATTTGTAAATATGTGAAATGTAATCTTAGTTGTTATTTTTCTTATATCAGCTAGTTCCTGTTAAAATTGTTTGGTTACCGGATGTTTGTGCAAGGCAGTGAATACGTGTTGATAACATACTATTTTAAGTTACAGATGATTCGATTGTAATATAAGACATTATGCGGCCACTGGCGGGATGAGCAATGGGCAATTGTGATTAATGTTTAATTAAGCAGACTCACCTTCCTCCTTATCGCAATACTCGATTATCTCACAGACGTGATGAGCAATGCTTAATTGATCAGACTCAATTTTTTAAAATTATTAATTTCCAACGAAAATTCGATCCAACAAAGAGCAGCACCCAAATAAAAATCTTCCGGGGGTGGGGGTGAAGTTTGGAAAATGAGGAGGTTACCCCTTTGCTATAATATGATATTATAAGCTTCAGATCCTAAATAAAAAAAAATTAAACCCTTAAAAATTAAGCCCCTCTAAAAATTAACCCCTCCCCTTTCCTAAAATCTCATCTTACTATAACATATATTACGATATGTTCAAATTTCCTCCCTACTCTAAGTTGATTCCAATCTTAAAGAAAAAAAAATACATTTAAACCTTTCACAAATATAAGCCCCCTAAAAATTAAGCCCTCCCCTTTCCTAAAATCTCATCATACTAAAACATATTTTACGATATGTTCGAATTTCCTTCCTACTCTAAGTTGATTCCAATCTTTAAGAAAAAAAAAAAATACATTTAAACCTTTCAGAAAAATAAGCCCCCTAAAAATTAAGCCCTCCCCCCTTTCCTAAAATCTCATCATACTAAAACATATTTTACGATATGTTCAAATTTCCTTCCTACTCTAAGTTGATTCCAATCTTAAAGAAAAAAAATGCATTTAAGCCTTTCAGAAAAATAAGCCCCCTAAAAATTAAGCCCTCCTCCCCCTTTCCTAAAAATCACATCATACTGTAACAGAGTTAAAACATCCATCACCCATTTTCAAATATCTTTCCTACTCTAAGTTGATTCCAATCTCTACTTAAATTTAAACTCCCCAAAAAAATTTAAGCCCCCCTCAATTTTAAGCCCCTCCTAAAAAATAAGCCCTCCCCTCTCTCTCTCTCAAAAATCCCATCATACTCTAACAGACTCCAAACATCCAACCCTCTACTACAGTATAATCTCCTACGTTTCAAACCCTAAAAATTTAAGCCCCCTCAATTTTAAGCCCTCCCCATCATCCTACTATAATATGATACACTCTCCATCAGATAAGCTTCTCATTCAGGTGGTGGTGGAGGACCTCCTCCTCTCTCTGTGAGGTGGTGGTGGTTCCACTTCCACCACCCGCCACACGCCACCGCATGCCGCTGAACTGTCATTCATCCACTACTGGTAATAACCAGATAAAGTTACATTTTTAATTGGTTCTCAATTAATAAAAACGATTTTTATATAACTATTTTGGCAAAAAAACGAGGTTCTTATATCCTAATTGAATGTAGTGAAAATTATTAAGCTCTAATCTGTTTGATAAAAGTAATGATAAAAAGACCTTTTTGAAAACTTTAAATGTTAATTACTCAAAATATTAAAAATGTGCCTTACCTGATTATTATCGGAAGCCACAGGAATATTGTATTGCTTATTTTGCAATTAAATGAGCTTAATTTAATTAACTTTATCTGCTTAATATTCTGCAAATTTATTTACATTAATATTCTTAAGTATTTAGAAATAACAATAAAAGTAAAATTTACCTTAATAACTTGATCAATTTTTTTTTTCAAAAAACAAATTTAAATTTTTTGTTAAATGCAACCATTTGACTTGGAGAAAAATAAGTGTTATTCCATTCTTTGGAGTGTTCTTGATCAGTTACAGCGATTCTATTGGCCAAATTCATGGCACATAATTACAATTGTAGTATTTTTAGGCATGTGCCAGACATGGCACACGGTGCAGTGAAGGATTAAATCTATTCTCAAATCCAAAAAGGGCTGTTTTTTAACACATTTTTTAATTCATGTTTGTTCGGAAACGCATGAAACTGGCGGATGTTGTTTTTGAGAAACCATGTAATAGAAAGACGTTTTCCATTTTTTTATATGATGATAATTTATTTAACCTCTCTGCCTTTTTTCCCTTCGTTTTTATGTTTAGTAGCCAAAAAATAGTTTATACATCTCAAAAGTAACATCTTAGTTCCAACTTTGTAAATGATATAAAAACTTTGAAAAGCTATATTTATGTGAACTGTTCCCATGCATCCCCTCTCTCTTATCTACTCAATTTTTAGGTGCGTTCGTAATTAAGGAGCTACGTAGCACCCATAGTGGTCATTCAGTCCGTCCGTCCGCATATAACAGAACTAAAACTATCCAACCGAATCATTTGAAATTTAAAATATATAATTGTCGCTTAATTTTATCGCGTCATTTCAAATCGGATGCACAATTTAATTACAGGGATAATCAAAAATATTCCGTTACATTACGGCCAATGGAAAAAAAAAGAGTTTAAGGTGCATTTTAATGGTGTTACACTCTTTCGAACATAATAAAATTGATATGTATCTATGTAGCATATATTGAAATATACATTCTATACAATCTGTGGGGCAAATAATATTTGTTATTAATTTACAGGGCTGCATAAAAGTATTCCATTAAATAATGGTATAAGGGGAAACATTGTTTGGGGGCACGTTTTAATAACATTAAATTATTTCACATTTTGTGAAATTGGTATACGTTGCTGAGGTTTTCTACAAGTTACATCCTGTATAATAGAAATCAGATAGTATTTACAGGGATTCACAAAATATTTCGTATACTTTACTGTATCCGAAGTACCGAAGTACCGAAGTACTGTATCCGAAGACTTATTACACCAAGATGGGAATATTTTAAAAACTTCGTTATAGTACGAAAACGTACAATTTCCAACTTGTCTTTATAAAAATGAGAGGCATGATTAGAATTATCTTTTTCTTTCAGAAGAAAATATTATTATATATTATGATATTAATACAAATATATATACCTAATGCAGTTTTTTTTTCTCCCCCTGATTGTAATAACCAGTGCATTGATTTTCGTTTATTTCAGATTACGGAATAAAATACCCGACCCGTGCAGGACCAGTGTATGGATATCAAGTAATAAATATACCCTATCTAAATCTAATATTTTGTTCTGAAAAATTCAAAATTGTAATTTCAATTTCTCGTTAATAAACTCCAAACAAAAATCAATCTTTCTCCGATTTCACCCATTGTTGCAAAAACATGTTTCTCTCTTTACTGCACTCAAAAAATAAATTTTGATCTCGATTTTCTCTAAAAAGCTCTGACAAAAACCATTCTCCTGTAATCTATTGGAAAGGATTACCGAGATAAGGTTCAGTCAGACACGGCCGTTCCTCCTCTGATGCTGACAGGACCGGAGCTACTTTGCCCCGTCAAGGACTCCGAATGATGGATGCCATGCTCTTAGCTCGACAGATGGAAGCTATTTGATACAGGAAAATTTTCAGAAAGGATGCCAAAAAAGCCCGCATTCACTTAACGGGACGATAAATGCTAAATGTCCTTAGATGGGAAGTCGTTGCACTTTTGTTTTTTTTTCTTTGTTTTGCATGGGAGGAACCATTTATTTGAATATAAAATGCACACAATGTAAAGTGAAATATGGTATGCATTTTATTATTAGTTTTGTGAATAAGTTTTGCACTGATTTACAGACGGTTGTGGCTTTGCATTAGAGTTACCTTTAGCATACAAGAACTGGATTTACTCGATCTCTTCAGCATTTGAAAAAATATTTTTTTTTTTTTTTTATCCTCAACAGCTCAAAATTTTCTGATACCTTTTCAGACTCATTTTTAAAAGTAGAAACACGAAACTCGTTGAGATGATTTTTGAAGAGATGCATAAGAAGCCGCGTGATTTGATTTTTCGCTCAGTTATTTAGAATTTCATTTATAAACAATTATTTTCTCATTTTGAACTTTTTCGTTCCCAAATCTCCTGCTTCGGAAAATTCGGGTCAAAGCGCCAAATTTGATGTAATTTTTTTGCAAGATTTTCTGCATTTACGAAAAAATCGACAAGCACAACACTTAGTGTAGTCTCTAAATAAGACAATATGTCAGTTTGATACGTTTGAGAGTAAAAATGAAATTAAATCCGAAAATAAGCAGCTTAGAAGAATTCCCCTCACTACGGGCGTTTGATGCATTTCTGTATTTAAAATATCTCTTGCAGAAATTAATATTTCCCACTTCTATTTTTTGTATACACTTCTTAAAATATGTCTCTGTTTTCTTTGTTTTTAAATTTTTTCTAAAGTATATACTTAATTTTATATGAAGTGTTAAAATTTTACTCGCAGTTCGCCCGCTTTTAACACATAAAATATTAAATTAAGCATAGATTTTAGAAATAGTTTGAGAATTAAGAAAAAAGAAACTTCATTTAAGAAGAGTACACAGAAAAACGAAGTTAGAAATATTAATTTCCGCAAGAGATTTTTAAATATACGAATGGCATCAAACGTTCATAGGCTTAAAATTACAGAGGAGAAATCCGAAGCTGAGTGACCAGACCCCTTAAACTTCCAGTGGTCGTGCTGTCACAAATTTTACGTGAAATGTAAATTTTCAGAAATTTTTTTTTCATGTATGGAATGGCACTGAAATTAAAATACATTCTTCACTATAGATATCTGTAATTGCTCTTCTAACTTATCTTTTATTAATGTGTAAAGTTTCGCCGAAAGAATATGTTACGTGCAGGACCTGAACTATGGGACGCGCAGTGTCATTTTTAGGGCCCCTTCATTCGAGATGAATTTTATAAATTCAACGTACCCAGAAACTTACCAATGCTTACGAATATTATTCCAAAGAGTATCTCAGTTAAATTCACATACATGTCACTAAAAACTTTTTTTATGTTTAAAAATTGGATACAACCAAGAAAAATACTCAAAAAGGAATAAACGAACATGAAAATATGAAAAAAAATATAAAATTATCCTAATTACTTGAGTAGCTCTGTATATAATATATGGGTGATTCTCAAAATAGGGGACAATTTATGTCTTTCGGCATACAAAAAAAATTGAGAGGTTTTCTGCCATGTTTTTTATATTTAGATATGTTTGTCTTAATATTATTCATTATTTGCACTCAAGAATTACTCACTTTTTAGTTAAAAACACCTTAAAATAACAGAATAAATGTTCAAAATGTCATTAGCATGGATGTCCACAGCAGCTGTGCCTTGTATATACTAGCTTTTTAAAGAGTTAATATCATGTTTATAAAATAAAACAAATGTTATTCTTTCTTTAAATTAATCAAGGAGAGGATTTATTCACTAAATTTCTTTTTAAAAACAAAATTATAGTATATAAAAAAAGAATTAAAGTTTGTCCTTCATATTCTATTTTCAAAACAAGGTCATACTATAACAGCTGGTTAATAATCAAAATTTCATTTTCACATATGACAATAGTTTGAAAATATAAAGTTTCTTCATGGCAACAAGTAGCCATTTTATCCCAGCCTGAAAATAGAAGCATGTATTGTATTTTAAGAATAGAAGTTGAATATTAGGGGCGTACATCAATTGTATGTCATTAGAATGGATAATAATTTTCATGTTTATTTTACAATTAAAATTTTTATTTTACTTATTTGCATAGGACTTTTGTGTTTTAAAAAGCCCCAGAAAGGACTATTGCATTGTGATTATATTATGGCTCATAATCTTATTTAAATTAAAATTTGTCATTAGCATGGACAAATATCAGTATCATTAGCATGTTTTTTCTGTCCATGCTAAAGACTCCTATATGCATAAATGTAACCATTGCTTATATTGTATCTTTTACAAAGTTTAATTTTACATATAAATTTAGGTATTACATTTATTATCCCTAAAATATGCATTAAATCTGTCAGAAAATCACTAAGACAGCTTCTCACATTGTTAGTGACAGAATGTTGCTCATATAAACAAAATTTGCTTTTTGGTAATGTTTTTATTCTCCTTATATGTATATATGTAAAAATGGAAACCATTTGCAGAAAAGGAAGGCTAATAAATATAGAAAAAAATATTTAAACAGGAAGAAAATAAAAATTTCTTAATTTATTTATTCCATGCAATTTGTTTTGTCATTAGCATGGCTCAAAAAATACTAATTATTTTTTTTTAAAGTTAATTTTTAAATATTTAGCTCTGCTGGCTATATGTAAAGTATACCTAATACTATATTAACAACATCTATTTTTTCAGAAATTTTGCTAACAGTAATTTTTTTAAGATTTCACTTTTGAAATTGTCCCCTATTTTGAGAATCACCCATATTGATTTGTATCTATTAACTCTACTTGCATTCCACAATTTAGTTAAAAAATACGTTTATACTTTAGTTGAAATTTCCCCTTTTGCAATTTCCGCTAATAAAAAGAATGACTCCTGAATTCTTTTGCGCAGCGCTGTATATGAGGTATAGAATTTATATACAACTAGTAAAATGCAAAAAATAGTTAAATTTAAAGGCGCATGCCGAAACTGAAAGCAGAGTTCAAGCAAATATTTATACAGTACTATAATCAATTTCTTTTGTGTGTCTCGGTAAATGAGTGACAAACTAATAACCTATTAATGTGATGAATAAGCTATTATATCGTAATCATCTTGTAATGAAATATTGAGTGATTATATCAATTTTAATACATTTGAACTAGCGTAATATCACTAAACTTTAGCAAACTCCCCCCCCCCTCCCTCATATACTATAATGTAATAGAAATTTTTAGATGGCTCTGTAAATGAATTATTAATTCCACATGCTTCATATATAAAACCAAACATGCTTAAATTACCCTAAATTATGTTTATAAATTGTATGAAATTCTGAGTATATTTACGGGAGTTAGAGCAGGAACAGACAGATAGACAAACAGACAGGCGGACACACAAACCGAATGCATAAATACTTTTCAACTTTGTTTGAAAGTGTTAAAAACTACATGATTTCTTACACATTCGATTATATTATTATATTTGATTATGCTATTTAATTATATTATTGATTTCTATTTGATTATATTTTACTGAAAGCTTTAGCTTTTCTTTTTTTTTATGGTCAACTTCCAGCAAGGGTTGTGGAAATCAGAGATCAATGACATCGTTCAACGATCAGGGATTTCCATGTCTTTATTTAAGGATATTTTTATTATTTTTTTTAACTTTGTAATTCAAAACACATTCTTAAAATTCTTTTGCTATTTGATTAGAAACATTAAAAAAGGAAATTTAGTTCAAAGGTTTATTTATATATATTTTTTTAACTTAGAATAATTTAAGACTTAAGATAATGAATTACCGTTTATTCTCAGCAAATTCACAGAAATTTTTTAAACAGTGTATTATTAATTATATAATTGATTACCTATTGATTATACTTTATTGAAAGCTTTAGTTTTTGTTTTTCATTATCAACTTCGAGCAAGGGTTGAGGAAATCAGAGATCAGTGACATCGTCCGTATCTTTGACAGCATTCGCAATTCATTCAAGATTACGCATAATCAACAAAACCCAGTTACATCGAGAAGTCACTGTTAATCGTTTTCTTTTGTGTGTTTCTGTAAATGAAAGACAAATGCCATGAATTTCCTATTTTATCATAATCGCCTTGTAATGAAATATCTAGTGATTTATATCGGTTTTGAAATTACGTAATGTCATTAAATACTCTGCGAACGATTTTCTCCCATGTTTTATACTGTAATGGAAATCTTTCGGATGTCTTTGTCCCTGTAAATGAACTATTGATCCCACATGCTTCATAAATAATACCGAACATGCCTAGGGGACCCTAAATAATATTTATCACTTATATGTTATTCCGAGTATATTTACGGGAGTTAGAACGTCGACAGTCGGACAAATAGAAATATAGACAGACAAAACGAATGCATAAACACTTCTCAACTTTGTTGGAAAGTGTTAAAAAATGTACGATTTCTTACACATTCGATTACATTATTTGATTGTATAATTGATTACATACTTGATTGTATTTTAATGAAAGTTTTAGCTTTTGTTTTTCACTATCAACTTCCAGCAAGAGTTGAGGAAACCAGAGATCAGTGACATCGTCCGTATCTTTGACAGCATTCGCAATTCATTCAAGATTACGCATAATCAACAAAATCTAGCGAGATCGAGAAGTCATTGGGGGAAACAAAAGCAGTGTTCACTGTCACTCGATACTCTTCGAACTGACTCTGTCATTAAGATGCATTCTTGAGATTTGGCAGTAAGAAACGCCTCTGGCAATTTAAAACTAATCAAGTCATAAGGTCACCCGATTGTGCGCCATGGCTGAGAGAGCAGCATTGAAATTTTCGTGTAAAAGTTGTCACAAACTATTAATGCTGCTTAGGTCAAGCGTGAAACATCCTCGTGAGTTGGCTTTCTTAAGTATATCACCCGGTTAAGAGAGATCGAATTCTTAGAATTCATGCATCTTTTATGGTAAATGAGATTACATCTGCTGAATAGTCAGGAAAAATAAATGTAATTCTTTTTATTAAAAAAAATAGTTGCATGTGGGTAAATACTGTCGTGTCTGTTGTTTTTTACAGTAATGATTAATGTGATGGAGGAACTCACAAATATCATTCAAATTTTACGTTTATCACTTGGTGGCCAAGAATCGTTTAAGGATCAGTCAAGGTATGAAATTCTCTCATCAGTGGTACTCCCATGAGCTTGGAACGTGTTCTTAACTTAAAAATTTTTAATTGGAAAATTAAAAAAATTAACTTTTTTTTTCCTACTTAAAGAATGTTTCTTTGTTTTTCATAATAGGAAGCGTTACTGACGACGTTGTTCCTAAAAAAAAAAACACAATAGAGTTACGGTTACGAGCGTTTGTGATTAAAGTTCTCAGGGTATGCGCAATACACAGCTTCTTAAAAAAATCTAGAGGTTACACGGCGTATACTTCCATATATACTCCACTACATCCCTTTCCAATACTTTAACAGGAAAATGTTTCTGCTTGCGAAAGATGCCATTTTTGCGATTTTAGTAACGTCTAAAGTCATTAGTAGCCAACTGAGCCGGGTTCATCGGAAAAATGCAAAGAAAAAACACAACATAATAAAGAATTAATCAATAATTAATTAGTTAACAAATTAATAACACATTCTAAGTTGATACTGGATTCGGCACCCCTGGTTCCAGCTTTTAAATATCTCAGTTGTGCATTAGACCGTCATTCCGCACCTTATCATATAAATTGTACTTCTGCGTTTTCAGCATACCAAAGCGGTTCATCCAACCAAACCGAGTAAACGAAGCTTGTTGGTTCGGATGTCGGAACAAACCTAAAAGCTGCTCTGTGTGAGGAATAATCCCGTCTCTGAACTTGAGTTTGGGAGTAGAATCACTCGACCGTGTACGCACGTCGCACGTGAACTAAATCCCGAATTCCATCAGCATCCTTAACTCTCAAACTGATTCTAGTCTAAAGGTGCTGATACACATAACTATTTTTTGCAGTTAGAAGTCGGCTTGTTTCATGTCCGTAGGCGGCGTGTTTTATGTACAATGACTTTTTCAGTTCAACTTCAATCCAACTGTAGAACAGGGATCTTTCCCCAAAGTAGGGTGGAGATAGTTATCTCCTGAACAATTGTAATATCCTCATTTTCTTTTGTCCATAAAACGCAGTAGGGAGGAGAAGAAAGGTTTTTATCGAATCCAGTTGAAACTGAGCAAAGCACACGTGTGTTCGGAGCATAATAGCGATGGTTGTTTGTGTTTGGTGAGGTTTGGAAGTAACACAGCGACACACACCCACACCCCACAGTCGGATGCTCACCAGTGGCCATGTTCATGAAATATTTCGGAGATATAGAGAATTTGCGATGGCGCCACATTTGCGGGTTGAAAGGGATAGAAAAGATAGGATGGAAAGTGTTTGTGGTCTGGTGGAGCTTAATTGTGGTGGATGTTCACAGAGATAACAAGCTCTGGGTGAATGTGCATTGTTAATTAAATATTTCCGAATAATGCGAAAAGAATTTTTATATGTGGGTGATGTAGTAAGTGCCATTAGCCCTGAACCTTGAAGAATAAATTTTAAAACAAACAAGTTGGAAATTACACGTGAAGCGTAGCAAATTAGGTGCGTTCGTACGATAACGAAGTTTTAAAAATATTACTTTCATATATCAATCTCATAAAATTGTAAATAGTGAATTGCAATTAAAACGCTCATCAAACCATGTTCTCCCTATACCATTATGTAATGGAATACTTTTGTGTGGCCTTGTAAATCAATAACAAATGTTCTTTGCATCACAAATTATGTAAGATGTATATTATAATATGTACTTTATAGTTGCATATAAATTTTATTTTCGCATGAGTGTAACACGATTAAAATGCATTTGAAACATTTTTTCCCATTGACCGCAATATAACGGAATACTTTTGATTGTCCCTGTAATTGATCTATGCATCCGATTTTCATAAAATTTGAAATAACTCGACAGAATTATGTAATAATTGCGTAATTTAAATTTCAAACGATTAAAATGCATTTGAAACTTTTTTCCCCATTGACCGTAATGTAATGGAATACTTTTGATTGCCCCTGTAATTGATCTATGCATCCGAGTTTCATAAAATTTGAAATGGCTCGACAAAATTTTGTAATAATTATGTATTTTAAATTTCAAACGATTCGGTTGGGTAGTTTTTGCGTTGTTATATGCGGACGGACAGACGGACGGACTGAACGACCACTATAGGTGCTACGTATTATATAATTACGAACGAACCTAAAAAGAAAACATACTTATTTTTAGAAGTTTTGTATTTTCATTGATTAAGATCTTAGAGTGACATGAATTTTATTAAGGGATTACTTCAGTCAAATGACAAGACCAGTTTTCTAATGCTAATTCTATGTAGGAAATTTATAAAGATATCTTTGTTGCATTTCAATATTTTTATTTTATTTTATTATTATTATTATTATTATTTTTGCATTGGATAACTGAGATTCATCTGAATGCAGGTCGTTGTTTTCTTTTTCGATTTTTGTTGCAGATATTTTTTATGAGAGTTCTTTCGCATTCCCAAGTCGGTTCCGAAAATGAAAGCGTCCTCATAAAAAAATTTTGTAAACAAAATCAAAAAAGTAAATAAAACGGCCTGCATACAGATCAATCTTAGCTATCCAATGTAAAAATCATTTAAAAATACTGAAACGCAACCGAGATATCTTTATAAATTTCTTCTGTAGGATCAGCATTAGCGAACAAGTCTTTTCATCTGAATGAAGTAGTTTCTGAAGAAGTTATGAAAATAAAGGTTTTTCTGGCGAAATGTAACTGTATGTAACCTACTGCATATTTAGATTAATTTTTTTCTGTTCTTACAGTTCACAGTGAGGCTTGGCTTTTGCATTGCAATCTTTGTGATTACTTGTTGATACACTATTTCATTAAGTTGCAATTAACTGCAGTTCTAATCAAAAACGCATTTTAACGAAATGTGAGTGTACTTTTGCGGGCTAAAAGGGATAGAAAAAATCGGATGGAAAGGGTTTGTGGTCTAGTGGAGCTTAATTGTGGTGGATGTTCACAGAGATAACAAGCTCTGGGTGAATGTGCATTGTTAATTAAATATTTCCTAAAAATGCGAAAAGAATTTTTATATGTGGATGGTGTAGTAAATGGCATTAGCCCTGAACCTTGAAGAATAAATTTTAAAACAAAAAAGGAAACATACTTATTTTTAGAAATTTTGTATTTTCATTGATTAAGATCTTAGAGTGATATGAATTTTATTAAGAAGAAGTTGTTTATGAAAGCAATGAACTTTTCTGGCGAAATGTAACTGTATGTAGCCTACTGCATACATTAGATTTATTGCTTCTGTTCATGAGATTCCGAGTTAGGCCAGGGTCGTAGCTAGAAGTGAACAATAGGGGGGGGGACTTAAGAGATTGTAGGGGGGGCTCATAATTTTTTTTAACTCTCTCTCTCTTTTGCAGAAAGATAAATTAGTGCTTATTCACATTGTAGTTATTATCTTTCTTATTAAACTGTTGTAATAACTTCATTTTATTCTAAGAAAAGTATATGATGATGAAAATTTTGAATGTATAACTGATGCAAAATTAAGCATTCTGTTAGCTTCATATGTACAAATAGGATGAGGGAGTGTTGAAACACTTATTTTAGATACAATTTAGTAACTCTGCAAAAATGTGAAAAGGTTTTGTGAGGATTTTGCATTACTATATATGGTTAGGTAAATATTTGGTAGCTATGAAGTGATGCAAATCCTTTCCATATTAAATGACTTTATTCAAGATATGATAAAATTATGTACATTTCTAAGAACTCAGGGTTCTCTATGAAAAACATACCACACGCCTTTTACAGCGAGCTGCATCCTCGAGAGTCATCATCCAACTTCTCTCTCATCCCCATCAGGAGAACAACTCCTCCTTCGGGCCCCTCCCAGATCAAAGTTATTGGTTCGGCTGGGATATGC
Organism: Maratus speculifer; assembly: GCA_964019185.1. Taxonomy (NCBI): domain Eukaryota; kingdom Metazoa; phylum Arthropoda; class Arachnida; order Araneae; family Salticidae; genus Maratus; species Maratus speculifer. The sequence goes on along the minus strand of OZ025295.1, from coordinate 177,166,185 downwards.
CTTGGCGCCAGATTGCCATCGTCCGTCTGGGAATAAATGAAACTATTTCCTACGTCTCTCGGCTTCTGGGAGGTCTAGCGATAAATCAATGGTGGCCGTAACTAATATGCTAATGTCACATGAAAAAGGCCGAGCTAGACTTACCGTCGACAGGAAGAAAAGGACCTTAATCCTTTTAAGTGCTCACACAATTACCAGACTTCGATGTGCCAGTCCATTGTCTAGTTTTAATTAGCCAAATTAGATTCTTACAGCAGTTAAATCCTTACAACCATCCCCTCCTGTGACAGAGATTTTTCACATGTGGAAAATCTTACGTCGAGGTACAGTTACTCTTAACTTAATTCACTACAGAGGTTAGCACCAGTTAATTTTATTAATTTAACTTGTAAGATAAAACACACAATTTACTACAATACAACATTTTTATAAGCCAGATACACATTTTAATTAATAATATAATATAGAAATAATTTGAATGCAAGCTAATTAAGAATTTATATACAAATATTATCTACGGCACACCTTCATTCTATTCTACTCAAACATTAATGTGTAACCTTCCCTTTTCAACCCTTTTCCTGAAAGAGTGATGATAAGCTCGAATTATTTTCGAATTTCTTCGCGTAATTCGGCATCTCCCAGATCGGATCTTCGATCACCTCTTTCGATGTGAGGAAGGTTTCCTCCCTTTCTGGATTCCAATTAAGTTTAGTTTTCCGCTTTTTTTCCTCTAAATCGTGCGTCTCAGATTTTATTACCGAAGCATAATTTTCGATAAGATCGGGCATCAATTTCGAACGACTAAATTTTGGCTTACGTTCCGGCGAAGAGAATTCCGTTTTATTTCGGGTTTTAACTCCCGTTGACTTACGACCTCTGTCACCTAGCCTTCGTCTCGACTCATTAATCGTATGCAGTGCTGATTTTCCCTTGGTAACCTTAACTTTCAAATTTTCCTTACGCCTCTGCGAATTCCGACTCGGGCGAAGCCATACCAATTGGTTATAATTTGATCCTCTTTTTTCCGAATCAACTTCTTCCGGGATACTGATTAAAGGTCTAGTACCCAAATCATTCCTCGTTACATCAGATTCCGATGCCTTTTTACCCATGAAGTAAACTTCTGACTCCCTTGGAATACGCATTTTAAGAAAATTTTCCTTATTGTTTTGGGAAAGCTCTCTGCGGTTCAACCGACTAGTGACATCATCCGCCTCGGTTAATTTTTCCTCCACCGTACCCACATCATTTTGCTCCGTCTTATTCTCAGACGCCTTTGTCATCGTTTCCCCTAATAATCCCTGATGACCTTTCATGCGGTTCATCAAATCAAAGGCACATTCAATTACCGTATTTTCGGAAATCTCACCTTTCTTCCATCGTTCATATAATTCTTTCAGTTCTTTTTCGGCATTTGGCCAAAAATAATTATCCCCTATTTTGCTCTCAATTTCTTTCACAATTTCCGGTTTTTCTACACAATCACGGTTGCCTGATCCGATATTTTTCTCAATGTCTTTCGGGCTGTGATTAGTTTTTCCTTTTCGCTGATCCGTTAAAACGCGGCATTCTCCTAATTCTCCCTTTTCTTCAATGAGCGATATTTTCTCGTCAGGTTCAAGGTTAGTACATTTTACTTTCGCTTTCGGTTTAAAAACACTAACGGTGCTCCGATTGCCCGAGGCTATCATTCCTCCTAAACCTTCTCTTTCGCTCTGCGAGAAAATTCCCTCCTTCGGACTGACTATCTTGGCGCGCCGGTATATCGCTCCTCTCGACCCAGGGGGGTTGAAATGGGGGGACGCTCTTCCTCCCTCAGCGCTGACAATTCCCTCTCCTGCAGAGATCTGGAAACCGGTTCGCTCGTCTAACGATTGAGATTTTCTCTTCTCACGTTTGCTGCTAGTTTCGGAATTCGAACATACGCGTGGTTTCGGAGTGATATGTCCTTCTAATTTCGCGCTTGCCCTCCGTTTATCAATTAACGCTTGGGTTTTGTTTCCTAATAAATAATGGATCATATCCGTTTCTTTATCAACTGCAGCCGCTTTAGTGCGTATGAAGCTGCCGTCACTTAGCCTAATTTCAACATTTACCACTGGTAAACAACGAAGTTTGTTGTCTAAGGCTTGTTTTAGCCAAACCCTTTCTTTAGTAAATTGGTCCTTATTTACATCGTGAGCAGAAATTAGGTCAAATGTAGATCCTGTATCGCGTAAAATTTTCATCTCTTTCCCATTAATTTTCCCTCGACTGACATAGGGACTAAAATCTTCTGCCAGATTTCGTAGACCCGCGATGTGATAAACTGTTTCAGTATTTTCAGTTTTTGATTCCGTACAATTAATTTTATAATGACCTGATTTCTTACAATTAAAGCAAGTAATTTCTTTTCTTTTATCGAATATCCCATTTCGATTTTTAGAGTTTTCTTTATCCCTCCAATTTATTTTGGTCTCATCCGCTCTAGTTTCGCTTTTAGACTTACACTCAAAAGGTTTAGCGGCGCTATGAATTTTAGGGGATCTTTCCCGCCTAATATTTTTCCTCGCCACCTCGTACGCGTCTAACTTTTTAGCTAACTCAAAAGGTGTGATTATCGCGCTCCAAACATCAATAAAATGTTGCTTCGCTTCCGGGTTAATTTTCCGTTTCAGTTGATCAGTGATTATCAAATCTCTGAGTTGTTCGAACGTCGTTATTTCTAAACCACTTAACCATTGGTCAAAGAAATTGGAAGCTTCGTACACGAAATCTTTCCATGTTTTGTTCTCGGGCTTTTTAGAATTTACGAATTTTAGCCGAAAGTCTTCTGCTGAAAGTTGAAATCTTTCGAGAAGCATTTTTTTAATGTGGTCGAAATCATCTGAATCAGAGGGAGATTCGCGCAGTATCAATTCCCCTAAATCGGTAGGCAATAGTCCTAACAAATGAGTAACCCACTGATTTTTATCGATTTGAGCTTTACGGGCTTGTCTTTCAAACAAATTCAAATAAATGGAAATCTCGGAGTTCTCTGAATCAAATTTAGGTAGAACAGACTTTAAAGATATTTTTGGTTCTCTCTCGCTCTGGCTAGAGGCCAAACTCATTGTATCCGTCTCCCGTTCTAACCTTAGTTTCGCTAATTCATGCTCCCTTTCCAACGCTTTAGTCTTTTGTTCCCTCTCATAAGCCTTTAGTAATTCTCTCTCAGCCCTTTCTTCATTTTCCCTGTCTAGCCTATCCTTTTCAATAATTTTTAGCTGGGCTAATGCCAAAGTCTCATCATAATCAGGTGCTTCAATTAGTTTTTTTATGATTTTAGGAATATTATCCGAATCCTCTACATTTGCGCTAAATTCAACAGCTAATTCCTTTAAATCACATTTTCTCTTTCCTGACCACGTCATTCTGAACGGTGCGTAATTATGAAAAAAAAACAATCTATACTAAGTTAACTACGTAAATGGATGCCTCTCAATTATTTCCCGTAATGTAAATATTCACAATCATAATACGCGACATGTCAATTACAATACAAAATACACTATGAAAACACTCACAATACGAATACTCAACAATATGTTAAATAGCTCTTATCATTACTCAAACAGGAAAATATTTCTAAAGCATTTTACCGAACCCAATGTTAAACAATCAACTGATTCTTAAAAAATATTAATTTTGATTAATATGCAAATAAGAGATAGAAATTTCTTTAGTTAATCGCAAAACTCTAGTATAATATTTAAACTTTTACTACACATAAAGATTTAAATCCTAAATCACAGAATTATATTTATTCAAAAGAATTAAAATGCATTTCCAATAAATAATTAGTTATTCAAATTACTGCATGCCAATTTGTACCCTACTTAAAACTTTTTTAATTTTAAACTTTGCAAATTTAATTTAGTTCAATTTTGAATAATCATAGATAACTGCCGGTGATTTTTTTTTTTTTTTTGAACGAACACACAACCTACAGTGAAAACCTCTGCAATGAACAATTAAAGAGCACTGACCTGTATTCCTTTTTCGGATGTCTACAGCTTCCACACTTAGGGTAATCCACTGTCCACTTTCCCCGGGCGTCCTTTTCTGGATTATCTCGGGCTCCGGGCTACGTCTGTTGATTCCTTTTCGTCTCAGGTCTCCGTCAGTTGATTTCTTTTCGTCTCAGGTCTCCGGCTGCACGTCCGACCTCTCCTCGGCTCTGAGTCACGTCGCTTGCGTCTGGGTTGATTCCTTCAAGTCCCCGCTGCACGTCTGGAGTCCTCGGCTCTGAGTCACGTCACTTGCGTCTGGGTTGATTCCTTCAAGTCCCCGCTGCATGTCTGGAGTCCTCGGCTCTGAGTCACGTCACTTGCGTCTGGGCTAATTTCCTTCAAGTCCCCGCTGCACGTCTGGAGTGCTCGGCTCTGAGTCACGTCACTTGCGTCTGGGCTCGTTCGTTCAGGTCCCCGCTGTACGTCTGACTCTCCTAACTCTGAGTCACGTCGCCTGCGTCCGGGTTCCACTAGCGATTTTCATCATCGTCCGCTGCGTCTGGGCTTCAGTGGCTATTTTTCATAATCTTCCGCTGCCACCACTGTGAGGATTTTGCATTACTATATATGGTTAGGTAAATATTTGGTAGCTATGAAGTGATGCAAATCCTTTCCATATTAAATGACTTTATTCAAGATATGATAAAATTATGTACATTTCTAAGAACTCAGGGTTCTCTATGAAAAACATACCACACGCCTTTTACAGCGAGCTGCATCCTCGAGAGTCATCATCCAACTTCTCTCTCATCCCCATCAGGAGAACAACTCCTCCTTCGGGCCCCTCCCAGATCAAAGTTATTGGTTCGGCTGGGATATGCCTTGGCGCCAGATTGCCATCGTCCGTCTGGGAATAAATGAAACTATTTCCTACGTCTCTCGGCTTCTGGGAGGTCTAGCGATAAATCAATGGTGGCCGTAACTAATATGCTAATGTCACATGAAAAAGGCCGAGCTAGACTTACCGTCGACAGGAAGAAAAGGACCTTAATCCTTTTAAGTGCTCACACAATTACCAGACTTCGATGTGCCAGTCCATTGTCTAGTTTTAATTAGCCAAATTAGATTCTTACAGCAGTTAAATCCTTACAGTTTCAAAACTAAATTAGATTTTTGGACAGAATTTCATTTGAATTTTTGGAACAGAAATTCATTTGGTGACCTTGGAATCTTTTGCAGGGGGGCTCAAAATAGTCTAGGGGGGGGGGCTGCGCCGCCCATAGCGCCCCCTTTGATACGCCCGTGAGTTAGGGTTGACTTTTGCAATCAGTGGCTCACCCAGGATTAAGCTTTAGAGGGGGTAGCATATTTTAGAGGTCATTTCAGAATTTTCAAGCTATGTTTTTGAGACTTTCACAAAAGTTGCTCTATACATTTAGCTAACACATTAGAGGTCTGCACGGGCCGGAATTTCCAGGCCCGGGCCCAACCCGAACGAAAGAAATATTGGCCCGACCCGGCCCGGCCCGAAAGTTAAAATTTCTGCCCGAGCTCGGCCCGAACCCGGCCCGGCTCGAGTGAATTTCTACAGAACATTGATCTTTAATCTTATGGAAGAGTTCTGACCAAAAAAATTATATTAGTCTTTTTATTCCATGTTTATAATCTCCATTTATGCAGAAGTGCCGTAGGCTGCGATATTTATGCTTTTAAATGAATCTTTGTTTGTGGTATGTAAATGTTTCAGTTATCACTAGTATTATTAATCCATATTACCTGTAATGGAGACAAAAAATCGAAAAAGCGGTATATGGTAAAATTTCCAAAGACGAAATCGCTTTGGAACAAAAAAATACATTCCCTTCTTAAAAGATGTAAAGGTTTAATATATTTTTTTCTCCCGTATTGTTGTATTCATTTTGCATGGATGAACATTTTAAAAGAAACTTTCAGTTTTCATTTAAAAAAAAAAAAATTCCGTCATAATCATGTTTTTGTGTGTGTGTATGTGTGTGTGTTTAATTCTATTTTAAAACGCCTAGTAACCTACGATTCTTTAAAAGGAATAAATTCTAATTTTTAATTGTAGAATAATGACGCCTTAAAAGTATATGCTTTTTTTGCAGAAATTTTTGGACAAAGCCAAATATTACTGATTTATAAAAAGTCGAGAAAAGGATTTTCATATAGGAAGATTCAATAGGAACTGATTATTTTGGTCCATGAAAACTAGGAAGAATGGAACAGTCTCGGCTTCGTACGGGAAAAAAAAGTTAGGCCCGGCCCGATACTCCAGCAAAAAAATTAAGGCCCGAGCCCAGCCCGGCCTGAAAAGATTAGTGACTAGGCCCGGCCCGGCCCGGCCCGAAAGGATTAGTGACTAGGCCCGGCGCGGCCCGAGTCTTCAGAAGGAGCCCGGCCCGGTCCGAATGCCATTATTGGAAATCGGCCCGAGCCGGCCCGTGCAGACCTCTATAACACATTATGGAAATTATACTTTGAATGCTTTCACGCATGTGCAGTGAAACACTATTTAGTAAACCTGCTCATTTTTCATACAATTTTTATTATTTTTTAATTCTAGTTACTGCGTATTGTGTACAATGTTGTTTGTCATATTTTCTGAAAAGGACATTTTTATATATTAAGAACTCTACTAATTATAAGCAAAAAACTTGGGAATGCTTCTCTAAAAACCTTAATTTCTCCACGAGTATTCTATCCACACACACACACAAAAAAAAAAAAAAAAAAAAAAAAAAAAATGAATACAGTTTATTAGAATAATCCAATTAATCATAATCTGCAGTTTGAATGCTTTTGCCACATTAGTTTGACAGGGTTAGCCAAAAGATCTTCGTTTTTATTAATGACGGTCCTCTATGGCATCTCCGGAAAAAAAATCTCCTTGGAAATATATGACTTGTACTAATTTGTTTACGCACCTGGAGTTTCAGAATAATTCCTCAGGTATTTTTCTAGATACTTAACAAAACGTCCAAAGTCGCAAGTTTCCGATACCTTTGGCCGTATACTGTATAGTAACGACTAATGAGGATTTCAGTGCTGAGTACATCATCCGGATCTTTTATATAAGTTTATTCGCTATTACAACAATGGACACAATATCCTTTTTACACATTCACGTGAATTTTTCTTTGCCGCTCAGTTGTTATTTCAATGCACCGTCAGTTATTCGATTATATCGCCCCCTCGTTTTAGAAAACTACTTCAGTCACGCGAAAAGATCCGTTCGCTAAAGCTAATTGTATAGAACAAATTTATGAAAATATTTCGATATTATTTTATTTTAATTGTTTATTTATTTTGTTATTTATTTATTTATTTATTTATTATTGCATTAGATTGTTGAGATAGAGAGATTGTTGAAATCGAGATTTTTTTCATGAGAACATGATGAAAATATTCTCTGAGGAAGAACCTGGTGTTGGATAAAGCGTTCAAAAGATGTTATTTTAACACCCCAGCTTTCTAAATACAGTGCGGACGCCTATTACTACTAAAAAATATAAAATAAAAAAAAGAAGTAAATAAACTTCTTCAGCACTAATAATTTATTTACCGGTAAACCTTATACCTTTTTCCATAAGAATTTTTTTAAAACATTAGAAAATACATTTCTTTTCATGTTACATCACATGCCAAAAAATGACACGAGCATTAAAGGTGAAAAGATAAAAAAAATAAAATGAGAAAACATGGACAATAGGTTTAACATCCTCCCACCTTTTGATTATACACTATAATCAAAACTTTATACTAAAAAAATACATTTACATAAATATCACAAATCGAGTCTTTCTGGAATCTTTATCGTCCTGCCAGATCTCGTCTTTTTGATTTGTGCCTCGTCTTTTGAAGGATCAACATGGTTTTCATGCAAAGTTAGTTTGGGAAAAATATTTTCAGTACAATCAATCGATGACACCTCGAGAGGGTAGATTCTTTGAATGGGCCGAATCATTTGTGAATGAGACGTTTGTAATTTCAAAAGGCGAACTTTTCCATCTTGACCACGAATGAGTTCTGTAACTCGTCCTAATGGCCAATTGATCCTATTTTTGTTATCTACTCCCACCAAGACAATATCTCCTACCTCAATTGAACGTTGGGCTCGTCTACCATTCGGTCGTTGAATAAGAAGACCCAAATATTCTGATCTAAATCTATTTCTTAGATCCTTTTGCAGCTCTTGCCTATATCTAAGTCTACGAGTGAGAGAACTTTCTTCAACCGCATCAACATCTGGTAAACCACATTCATGAATATCTTTCAGAAACATGTCCGGAGATATGGGTTTGATGGACTCTTTCTCTGATATGTAAGTTAATGGTCGTGAATTTATAATGCTTTCACAGTCAGCCAATACAGTTATCATCTCTTCAAACAAGCTTGTCCTAAAGCTCTTTTTAATAGATCTTTCATCAATCTGATGAGCCTCTCCCACCATCCGCCCCACCAAGCAGCCGTTGGGGGGTTAAATTTCCATGTGATAGAATTTATTGCTCCATGCTTCAATATGCGGTCCCAGTTCAATCTTTTTAAAAAATTGGCGGCACCAACAAAATTGGAACCGTTGTCGCAATATATAATAGAACATCTTCCTCTACGAGATACAAATCTTCTCAGTGCCATCAAAAATGCCTCTGTAGAAGCTGAAGTCACAAGTTCCAAATGCACAACTCTGTAAATGGCACAGGTAAATAAGACAACCGAACTCTTCTGCTTATTTTTAAGAAACAGAGGGCCAGCTAGATCAATGCCGACAATCTGAAAAACTGCTGCATCTTTGACTCGATTTTCTGGCAGAGAAACTGGTGATGATTCTAAATTCTTCGAATTAAATCTTTTACAGATGGTACATTTTGATAAAACAGAGCTTACGGTTCTTCTTCCATTCAAAAGCCAGTATTTTTCTCTAAGCAAATTTAAAAGAATCTGAGGACCTGCATGACAATTTTTGCGGTGGTAATATAAAATTAATCGTCTGACAACTTCGTGAGCTGAAGGAACAACCATAGGTGTGAGGAAATCTAAACTGTCTTTTCTGTACATAATTTTAGTTTTTACACGTATTATGCCTAGGTCATCCTTAAACGCCTCCAAAGTTTTCAATCTCCTCTCATTTTCATGTGAAAAATATTCTTTTTGTAGCATCCAAATTATCTTCGTCTCTGCTTTCTTAAATTCTTGATTTGTCAATTCTCCTGTGACCTGCTCCTTTGGATTACAAGAATTATATCTAAAACGAAGTATCCAAGCAACAAGACGTGCAATATTTTCATAACTGGAAAAATATCGGTAGTACCAGTTTCTGTCTGTACTTTCATCAACATTTACAAGTAATTTTGTAGATTTCAATTTTTCTTTTTCAATTTCTTCTTCGTTTATGTTTTGACAGGTGAAATTCATGTATTTATTATATTCTTCAGAATCTTTAAGCCAATGTGGTCCCTCCCACCATTTGAAAGACACCAGCTGTTTTGTTTTACACCCTCTAGATGGCAGGTCTGCTGGATTAATTTCACCAGGTATATGTTTCCATAAAATCGGATCACTCAATCTTTTAATTTCTTGAACTCTATTTCTAACAAAAACAGACCAATTTTCTTTTCTGGATATCCATGCAAGCACTGTAGTGGAATCGCTCGAAAAATATTTTTCCATATCTTCCCAGCCCATTGCGTCTGTTACAGTTTTTTATTGACTACTGCCTTTCTTTAAAATTTTAATTATTCAAAATTCAAAACCCTTCTTCTTTTTTTGAACGCACAGACCCTTAATATTTTCTTTATTTTTATTTCCCTTTCTCACGCTTTCACAAGCGTTTGTGTGTCAGAAAGAAAAACACACCCCCTCCCCTTAAAGTCGCATAAAATCCCAGCTCTGGCAGAGAACTGCAATAATTGCTAAAAGCCCTTTTGTTAAGATTAAAGATGAGTGAGGTTCCCATGCTATGAAGTTTTCGGACAATAAATAGCGTACCTTATATAATTGGCCACACACGGAGTTTTTAAGCCCTAAGTACTTGCTAAAAGTACACCCCTTTTTTATGACCCATAAAAAATTGTATAGTGTCATTTTAGAGAGAGCAAGATACATTTTCGCCCATAAAAATATCCCCAAGACTGTTACTTTCATTATATGCAATACTTGGAATCCCAGCTTTAGATTTTATGGGAGCGGGAATTTGGAGAAACACCTGCTTAAAAAGGGCAGGACCTCGAGTAAGTCACGTGATTGAGAGATGGAAACATTTCCTTATTTGGGCATTGGCAATGAAACTTACGCGCTGACCAACGAGAAGTCACCCTTTTGGCTGGGACAAGGGGGAAGCGTCCGTGTTCTCAGAAAAAATAGCCCCGTATGTTAGAGGCTTGCGCGCAATTGGTTTTTAAAAAGTCAGTCCTTGTGATAGCAGTCGAGCTGAAAGCATCTGCTAAAGTGTAAGCAATAGTTCTGTCCCCCCCTCCCCTTTTTATCTGGGAGAGGGGAGGCCTGGATAATTCAACAAGATTCAAGTGAGTCTGCAACAAAATGCTAAGAGAGGCTGTTGGAAGATATGGTCGGCTCAAATTATTATTATTAAGGAAAAAGTCGAAGTCCCGCGAGTAAGAATTGTAGCGTCCCACATGGTGCGGCTAATAATGTTCGATTTCCTATCGATTTCTTCTACCCCTGCAGTTCTGATGGATGTTTGGGAACCCGTTTGATAAAGACTTATTTCGGGCGTAACATAATATTGAAGGTCTTGGTTGCATATGGCTGTCAGCTTACTTCGATGATTCTCCAAGAAATTTTTGGTAAATCAATCTGCAATTCCGAGTAAAGTGCCGGAATCCAAGTGCGTGAATCCTCGAATCCAGTATACTGAAATACTCACGTCTTGAATTACTGAGGGCTGCTAAATGTATTTTCTGGGATTTTCAAGGAACTTTAGTAGCTCTGCTTACCTTTCCAAATAAAAAAGAAATTGGCGTCAAGACCCTTTCCGAGCAGGACTATCCATATAAATGTTTCACCGTGAACCGCTGATGCTTGTCCCAGTGCATCATTATAACTTTCGCATCGTGAACTGTTGATGTTTGTCCCAATGCGTTATTATAAATTTTTCATCATGAACTGCTGATATTTATCCCAATGCAAGGGTGACTTGGTTTCAAATTAATTTTAATAGCAAGAGTGTTACGAAAAGTAAAAACAGATATTCTTGTAAGCTGAAGGTAAGAAATTACCATTATACTTGTACTGAAATTACTTTTACTCTTATAAAGTATATTTGTTGTGAATTGATATTTTCGAGTGTTTTCAACAAAGTCATGTTAATGTGTTTTCTGATGTTTTTTATGTTGAATTAAATAAAAAAAATGTATTTGTTAATAGAAATTTGAGATTGATATTTTGCTTTAGTATATCCATTATTTTAATTATAAGAAAAAAAATTTAACTCTATTTGAATGCAGAGTAAGCATTCAGTTTTAAGTTAAAAGTGTAAATTAGTAAAAAAAAAAAAAAAAAAAAAAAAAAAAGAGGTAAAAAAAAAAAAACAAGGAAATACTCAAGTATAGTTCCCTAGATTTTTATCCTACCTTGATATTAGATTAATTGAATTTCAATTTCATAAGTGTCAATATGACTATTCTAAAATATGTAATAACTTGAAATTAAAGAAGTCCCTCTGAATGTTTAAAAGTAAAATAACTTCAACACTTACCTCTTTATTCAGAATTTAAAGTAATTTATCTGATTGGGAGTTATCCTTGCATTGATTAATTTACATACCTTTATTTTAAAGTTGAGTAAAGATATTTAACTAAGTAATAGAAATTCTTAAAGCGAGACTTTTAAGGAGTTTACATGATTTAAAACAATTTAATTTATTCTAAGAATAAAAAAAATGGAGAAATTAAGATAGATGTATTTCCACTAAACCCTTCTTGGCCACAATATCATTGTTGTATTATGGGATGCTTGTTTTTTATATTATTAAAATCTTAATGCTTACAAAAAAAAAAAAAAAAAAAATTCTTTTTTTGCTCCCCATAAATAGAAGGGAGATTCCAGTGTTTTTCTTCTCTCTTTCGAAATTTTAATCAAGATCTTGAGCTTTTAAGTTATCTATATGAATTTGACATCCCATAAGACAATATTGGTAAAAAATTGGGTTCACTGCTACAGATCCATATATACTACCTGAGATCTAGACAGATTGCGAATTTTGTTGTATTTTCTTCATTATTTACCTTTAATCATTAATATTTATAGAAACTTAATGAATGTATAATTATTTTTTTTAAATCATTTTGATTTATCTTGTTAATCTATTTTATTTCTGTAATTTCTTAACTTAACTTGAGTAATCTCATAGTAATTGCCTTTATGAAATCTCCTCTTATTTTGGATATTTTAAATTGCAACAAGATTCCTATAGAAGGTAATCTAGTCCTGATCTCATTCAGTTCATTGATAAAGCAGATGAAATACTTGAACCAATTGATAAGTGAGGTGTAAAAATGATGGTTTATATAGTAATACATATATGAAAAGACAATTTTACTGAATGGAATTTTTAATTGATTAAATTATAATCTGTAGCAGAAAAGACCCAATACGTCAGTTACTGATTTAGTCAATCTAGCACCAATCAAAGCAGCTAAAAGTTCCATTCTAGGTATAATTACACATCTTAATGGACCGATGCGGGATTTTGCAGCAAGGAGGAATAATTTTATACGATCTTTATTTTCTACCCTTAAAAATATAACAGTAGCATACGCATACTGACTTGCATCGCAAAATGTATGAAGGGTACAAGCTTTTAAATTCTCTGTGATGAATTGAATATATCTAGGAATCTGAATTTCTTGTAAAACATTTAATTCACGAAACCATTCAATAAATTCGTTTTTTATATCACCAATGATTTCTTCATCCCATGAGATTCCTTCTTTCCATGTTTTCTGTAACATCATCTTGGGACATATCATAACAGGAGCAGTAAAGCCAACTGGATCAAAAACTTTATGTGCAACTGACAGCATGACTCGTTTTGTTATTTTTTCTATATTTATATCTTTTATCCAGCTTACGTTAACTTTTAGAACATCTCGAAATCTGTTCCATTGTAATCCCAGTACAGTAGTATCTTCACTATTTTCGCTGTTATTTCTGTCTTCTGTCTGTTCCCAACCTCTCAAATCAAATCCACCTTTAGCCATAAAAGACTTAGAATCAGTAATAAACCTTTCCAATTCTTCCTTTGTTTGGACACTAGCAACGACATTGTGCACATAAAAGCTTCTTAGAATCTGCTGTTTAAGATTGGTGTCGTATTCTTCATCGTTTTTAATGTGATATTCGATGACGGAAGCAAGAAGAAAAGGAGAGCTTTTGACTCCAAATACAACTCTAGTGTGTCGAAACATTTTAATATTTCTTTCTTCTAGATCACTCCACCACAAAAAACGCAAATAGTCTCGATCTTCTTTACGAACATCTATTTGTAAGAATGCTTTCTTGATATCAGCTACAACACCAAATTTCTTTTTTCTAAATCTTAAGAGAATGTCAGGAATTAATTCTATAAGATTTGGGCCACAATGTAAACATTGATTCAAAGACGGGTGATTTTGCATTCTTGCTGATGCGTCAAACACTGGACGAATGGGGGTTGTACTGTTTTCTTTTATCACTGGTCTATGAGGTAAGTAGTTTCCAAAACGATTCATTTCAGACTGTGGAATTTCTTCATTTATTTTATCATCAAGCCACCCTAGAAGCACGTCTTCATACTTTTGATAAAGGTTATCGGAAAGCAACTTGTTCGTAACATTAATTAATCTTTTCTTGGCTAAACTCAGATTATCTGGTAGAGGTGGTGTGTCTTCTGACCAAGGCAAAGAAACTTCATAACGATTATCTTCATTCATTCTTACTGTCTGTAAAAAATGTTCTTTAACCTGACGATCAATTTCCATTTTAGATTGTTTTTCAATCGGATCATGTATTCCTAGTAAATCCAATTTCCATAAATCGGCAATTTCTGCTTCCTTTACGAACATAGACGTAACTGATAAAGCTAAGTTATCTTTAGATGTATTATCTTGTGGTACTTTTCCCATTAAGGTCCATCCCAAATATGTTTCTAATGCGACTAATCCTGACGAGAGTATTTCTCGACGACCTGTCAGTAATTTTCCCATTACATCGGCTCCAATCAGTACTTGAATAGATTCAGGAGTCTTACCAACATCCGTCAAAGTGATGCCTTTTCTCGATAATTCTTTAAACCAGGATCCCTTTTCTACAGGCATAACATTTTCACATATAATGTCTTGATCCAATACTACAAAATTACATTTACAGAGCTGCCAACTTCTACGCCTATTTAAATCTTATAAACATGTTTCGAACCACAAAAAAATTTTAGTAAAATGTATACGAAATATATTCAATGTTATGTATTACAGAACATATTCTTAATTATTTACTAAACTTTCTATTTCTAATGTGTTTATTTGACTGTAAATAGGCGTAGTAGTTGGCAGCCATGCATTTAAAATTTTCCTTTAAATCACTTAATCTTACCTTGTAGTAACGATGATTATAATCCTTTGTTGTGACTCCGCCAAAAAGAGAATGCGTAACCTTTTCTTCTCGTAGCGGTAGATAGTCCATTTCTTCGGCTAGTTGTGATAAAATGTACGACCTTTGAGAACCTGAATCTAAAATTAGTCGAACATCTTTCTTCTTGTTGTCAGAAAGGATTTTTGCTTTGAGCGTCTGAAGAAATACTTTAGGATTTCTATTAAAATTAGCCATATTTACTTCTTTTCCAGACGACTTTTCTTCCTCTTTCTTTTCATTTGGCTTGTTTTTATCTAGCATTTGACACATCACAGACGCATGTCTTTTATCACAAACGAAACACTTCAAGATAGCTTTACATTGCTTCGTAGTGTGACCCGTTGCCAAACATAAAAAGCAACATTTTTTATCCTTTAATATATTCTGCTTTTCATTATAAGTCATCTTTCGTGCCGAAAAGCATTCTGAACTCAGATGTCTTCCGTTGCAAAAAACGCAATTTTTTCTTAACTCTGGTTTTGAAGTAGTTGTTAAGAGGGTAGCAGCAGTTGGTAAATGCTTAGTAGTCTCGTTGTAACCTTTATTTTTTCTAAAGTTTGCATCATCTTTTTTCGCTAAACCAAAACCTGACACAGCTAAATTAATTCTTTCACCACCTTCAACTTCAGATTTGAGAAACATCATTAAATTATCCAGACGTTCTTTTACATCAGAACTAGAGATGGGAAATATGGTTATTTTTGGTTAACAGGTTACATCATTCCACAGTAGCGCTGGTAACAGGTTCCAACATCCTGTTATTTTTGTAACAGGATACAATAAACAATTTATAAACAATTGCTAAATATGCTCCCAAACGGACAACACATGGGATATGGGCCCCCAAGGTGGTGCCCTCCGTGGAGGGAGGGGGGGGGGGTCTTTCTAAGGGAACCCAACCCGTATTTACCCAAGGAAATCCAAAGTTCGAAGAAAACCACGGAAAACTCCGAATGATTGGGCTGACGACCGCGATTGAGTTTTGTTCTAATCCAGCGTCTGCCGTCTACCAGTTTTGAGGGCAGAATCTCTCAGCCACTGGTGGGGCAACAACATTTAAGAAAATATCTATAGGCACATATATTTTTGAATATAAAATAATGTATCCAATAGGAAATACGAAAAGCAGGAAAATTAGAAAGTACAAGAAAACATATTAAGAAAACTTTCTTTAACATACAGAGGAAAACGAATTTTTCAAAAATCCATTTTCCGTATACCGCGTTTTCTCAATCAGCACTGTTGATGTTTTAAAATCTGAGATGAAATGCATTACTGAATTTTCGTACAGCAAGTCAATGCGTGCTGCCACTACTAGAGCAGCTGCAAAACATAAAACAAATATTAACTGATAGGACAAAGAAACTTGTGAGATAGGACAGATGGTAGAGAATGAAATTTTTTCCAAACTCAGTTTTTTTTTTACTAGTTTCTTAATAGCAGATATGTATAGTATGCAAGATCGATTGTACGTTGTTATGAAAGCAAAAGAGGGTGCTACAAAAAATTAACTACCATTTACTTCATATTAATAAGGTAATATTGTTGCGCAAAATAAAATATTCTAATACATTGAACTCATCTAAATTTTATCCTACTATTTTTATGTCTTTCAGAAAGCTGTAAACCTAATATATTGTACTGTATTTTATATTTTGTAAATATTAAAATCTTATCTAAACATTCCAGATTCAATTTATAAGAAATTTAATTGCATTTACTTAGTATAAAAATGATTAAATTGAAAATAATTTTTTAATAATTTTTCTCAATTATTTTAATATTTGGAATATGAGTTGTATTAAAATGGTTCCAAAGTTCACTAGCTCATACTTTTTTATATGGATCCATACATAAATAAAAAATAAGACTTATTTCCACAAAATTTTCACCCCCCCCCTAAAAAAAAGTGACATTTTTGGAGTGTCGACAGAAGTGAAAACTTGGACAATTACGTTTTTAGCTCACAGGCTATCATAGCCTGAGAGCTTATGTGCCCGTCCGTTCTGTATGTACGTTCGTATGTTCGTTCGTGCGTAACGCGATAACTCATGATAAAAATATCGGATCCACTTGAAATTTTGTATATAGGTATATCCTGATAAGGCGCTTCCCTGATTAGTTTTTGGAGTTCATTCAATATGTATAAGAGGGGGAACGGGGGGCTCATGCCCCCCCCTAATTGATATAAACGAGATTTTCATGCAGAATTAACAGTTTTCGTTCAAAATTTAGATATAGGATCATTCTGATGAGGCGATTCCGTGACTGTTATAAACAGGGGGAACGGGGTCCTCATGCCCCCCCCCCTTAATTGATATAAACGAGATTTTCATGCATAATTAACAGTTTTCGTTCAAAATTTAGATATAGGATCATTCTGATGAGACGATTCCGTGACTGTTATTAGGTGTTCATTGAATAAGTATAAACAGCGGGAACGTGGGTTCTAATGCCCCTCCCCTTAATTTGTATAAATGAATTTTTCAATCAGAATTGTCAGATTTCGTTCAATTCTCTGAATAGTTTTGGAAGTTTAAAGGATAAGAATAAAAGAGGGGAATAACTCCTCTTAAATTATATAAATGCTAAATGGGTTTTTATTAAGAATTATCCGATTTGCTCTGAATTTTGGATATAGATTTTTTAATATGATAAAGCATGTACTTGATAGTTTAGGAGGTTTAATGATTAAGTATAAAAAAGGAGAAAGGGGAGAGCTGTTTCCTCTTCTTAATTTTTTTTTTCGAACGGAATTAACCCTTGAAAACATAAAACTAATGTACAATTAATATGCGTAGCCTGTGAGCTCAATGCCATCAGTTTAACTGGGCAATATTCTTTTTATTATTTTTTGAATTGTCAGGACATATTTTTTTGTAATCGTCAGGAAACATTTTATTGTGCAGAAAATACTTTTAAATAATGTGTTTTTTTTATTCGTTATTATAAAGTACTACTACGAAAATTGCATTGCAATTTTCATTTAATGTGCAATTGTGCATGAAAAATAATGCATATTGTTTTACATAAAAAAATTGCAATAAAAAAAGACTGAATAATATTTATATGGCGCAGATGTCATACACACATCACGTTGGCACAATTTTTTTCTGATACCGATTTGGCAAAAAAACCTCGAAGAAGTTTAAGAAATTTAAATTTCAACCCATTATGGGTCCGTAACGTGACCCAGAATAACGGGAGAAAAATTTTTATGCTAGATTTGTAATGTATGAAGCATAAGCTTTCGATAGACATATTACATAAAAAAATGAGAAACACCCCCCCCCCCAGCCCCTCCTCCCAAAAAATGGTCCTATAGGGAACCCCCCCCCCCAGAAGAGCCCTTTAGAAATCAAATCCACAAATCTCAAATTCAGTCTTTCTGATATTTAATAAAAAAAAGAGACGAAATCATTTTTTATTTATCCTCTTTCTTCAACAACCGCGAATGAAAACCAAACAGGAAACGAAACTTTAAATCAAAAGTCGTTAACGATAACAACATTATCCTCAAACAAAACGTTTGAAAATAAACAACAGTTACGAAGCGATAAAATGTTCTTTTGCAATGTAAAAAACTACATTTTTAAAAAAACGGGTGGAAAACAGGGCCGTAAATCCCGGGGGGGTTTGGGGGGGTGCAACACCCCCCCTAGGAGAAATCAGTCGGAAAATTCCCAGATCTGTCGGAAAAAATGGCATTAACCAATAAAATCTTATAAACTGGAAAATCATTCGGAAAATTTCGGAAAATGTTTAGTTGGAAAAAATAGCATTACGTATTGTCCTATAAAAACTTATAAATTGGAAAAACAGAAAAATCAGTCGGAAAAATTCTTGTTTGATCGGAAAAAATGTTCTTAACTTATAAAAACTTATATAGTCCTCCCCACTTAATCGGGTAACAGATAATCGAATACCCCGCTTATTCGAATAAAATCCTCCGGAACCGAATTTAACCCCATTGGGCTAATGTTATTTTACCCCGTTTAATCGAATACTTTTCACGAAATGTCCTCGCTTAATCGAATAACAAATGAGTGAGACAATTTGAAAAGTGGATGTGAAAAACACGTTTCAATTAGAATTTCCTCCATACTTTTTGTCATTTTCGGTTGTTACACAGAAAACAAACATCCAGAACTCCCAGCATAGATTTCGCCTGGTAGGTGCATAATGGACTGGTCAAGTGAGTTCCCTTTCTTGTTTATTTTTTCGATTTAATTTCAAAAATGGTGAAGTAAATTGGACAATAATTTTGATCAATATCATATTTTGTTTACTTTCGTTTCTCAAAGGACTTTTTTTTTCACTTTTTCGATTTCTTTACAGTTATTTTTAATGGAGACATTTTCATTTTCAAAACCAGTTCCGAAACTGAAATCAACCTCATTAAAAATATCAGGAATAAAAACGAATGTTAAAAACGACGAAGCCCTTTGTACAGATCGATCTCAGCTATCCATTGCAAAAAAGATCATTTAAAAATATTGAAATGCGGTAGAGATATCTTTATAAATTTCTTCTATAGAATTAGCATTAGCGAGCAAATCTTTTCACGTGATTGAAGTAGCCCTTTAATAATAATATGTTGTCACTTAGAGGCTCAAGATGGTGATTGTGATACCATTCGAAAGAAAATCTCATCCATCTTTTACTCTAAAATTTCCCATAAACCACTTTCATCTACTTTTTTAAACCTGTATAAATTACGTAAAATAAATTCTAATAACAAAATTTGGACCCAATTCACACGATCGGCATTTAGTGTTATGTAAACAAAATGCATGTGTTTACTGTCATTGAACTATTGCGTATTTATTTGTCATTTTGTTTTTATTTTGGTTTGTATTATTCCATTAAAGTTTTTAACGGTTTTCTTACTCTGGTAATTAAATATACTATATTTAATAATTTTGTCATTTTATTGCACATTAAATATTACATTTATATGCCTCCCCGTTTAATCAAATACCCCGCTTAATCGAATATTTTTTCTGGAACCGTTAATATTCGTTTATGCGGGGCCGACTGTAAATTGGAAAATCATTCGGATATTTTCCCGTTCCATCCGAAAAAGCGTGTTTAATCGGAAAAAATAGTATTACGTATTATCCTATAAAAACTTACAAATTGGAAAAAGGAAAAATCAGTCGGAATTCTTGTTTAATCGGAAAAAATGGTATTAACCTATAAAAACTTATAAATTGGAAAAACGAAAGTATCATTCGGAAAATTTCCCGTTCCATCGGAAAACGCATGTTTAGTCTGAAAAAATAGTATTATCCTATAAAAATTTATAAATTGGAAAAACGAATAAGTCAATCAGAAAAATTCTTGTTCGGTCGGAAAAAATGGTATTAGCCTATAAAAACTTATAAATTAGAAAAACGAAAATATCATTCGGAAAATTTTCCGTTTCAATCCGGAAAGGCATGTTTAGTCGGAAAAAATAGTATTACGTATTAACCTATAAAAACTTGTAAATTTTTAAATCGGAAAAATTCTTATTCGATCGAAAAAAATGGCATTTACCTATAAAAAAATTATAAATTGGAAAAACGAAAATATCAATCGGAAGTTTTCTGTTCCAACGGTAAAGGCATCTTTAGTCGGAAAAAATGGTATTACGTATTAACCTATAAAGATTTATAAATTGGAAAAACGGAAAAGTCAGTCGGAAAAATTCTTGTTCGATCGGAAAAAAGTAAATTTAGCCGAAAAAAAGGGTATTAATCTATAAATATTTATGAATTGGAGAAATATTTTTGTAGTTTTTAATTAAATAAGAAAAACAAGTTAGATCGAAGAAAACCTATAAAATTTTATTCTCAGTCGGATTTATTTCCGCTTGCAATTTCTGATAAGAAAAATAAGAAGAAAAAAAAACATTTAGGATGAAGAAAACAAATATATTCTTAGCCGGAACTATTATTAATTAATTTAACTAATTGCTAATTTACTTTTTACTTTAATTTGCTAATTAATTAATATAACTTATTAATATATAGGATTTTATTTTTCTGATAAAACTACTCAGAAAAATTTTGATTTGTCAAATATTGTGTTCTCGGAAACTTCGATATGACGAAAAAAAAAATATATTCTTGTACATTTTCTAGTAATGTTAAAGTTATACCGTTAATTATAACAGTGATATTTGAGTAAAACCGTGATATTCCATTTTTTTTTTTTTCTTCTGTGTCTTTTGACTTGGATATATCGAAATCTACTTGTTTTTTTTTACTGTTGGAAAGTTTTTAGTTTAATCTCGAAATTTTAAGATATACTGATCGAAGTGAAGAAACTTCTATTTTTTTTTATTCTAAACTTTAAATTTAATTAGAAATATGTATCACGGAATTTAGGTGGTATACGATGAAAATTCAGTTATAGAAATACAAATATTTGGTATTTTTTCATATCAAAACCTGGATATTTTCCATTCTATTCAAATTTTACCTTTAATTGAAAATAATTATAGTCTCATTTTTTCCTACTATCTAAATTTGTGTTTTCTTTTTATTTTATTTAAAAAATAATAATAATAAAAGCGAAATTGTTTATACTTACTTTTTTACGTAATTTTTGATTGATTTAAAAGATTGTTTAAGAAATTTATATGATAATGGATGAAAATTGAAAATACCCAAATACTTTGAATTTTCATCTCGAAATAATCTGGATATTTTACAGCCTATACGAGTTTACTTCTCTTTCGTTAGCTTTTTCCTCAGTCAATTGTATTAAATTTTTTTAATATTTTTATTATTACTACTACATTTTGTTTAGTCAGAAAAATGAGTTGTAACCCCAAATTGTTACGCTGCTTTTAAGTTTGTCGCTAGAAAGAATTAAAACTTATATTAAGGAATCCCGTATTTTTGACAATTTTTTGTCTCTGAAATATTCCCCAAGCAAACAGATTTCAATTTTATTAAAAAAAAAAAAAAAAACCCGCTAAAGAGATTTTAACTGAATGCTAAAAAATAGAAAGATAAAACATTGTTTTCTCTTCAACGTAAAGCTTGGGCTTGGGCACCTAAATGACTGGACGTTGCACCTCCCGCCCTATGTGTCAGTTACAAAACAAACTGCGCCTGCGTTAACTCTTTGTTTAAACCGTTAGTATTCTGGCTCATAGTACGAAACCATTCAATTAAAAAGTGTTGATGGGAGAATATTTTGGTATATAGTATCAATATTTTTTTATCATTTATGCCCCCACCTAATGTAAGAGACAAAAAGTGAAATGTGGGTTATGTAATTATATTTTCGATAGTGATTACAGGAACACACTTAATAAACAAAAGCATGCTGATAAAATTTCAGCCCATATTAGAGGCCTGCACGGACCGTTGTAAAGCTCAAAAGTTCGGCCCGGGTCCGGCCCGGCTTGTTTAAATTTTTGTATTTTAGGCCCGGCCCGTACAGAAATCAGTGAAAACAGGCCCGGCCCGGCCCGTTACAATTTCTACGATTTCTAAAAAAAATCAGATTTTTATCATATAATTAAGATTTTTTTAAAGAATACTGCATACATATCTATGGAATGATTTTACAGTATATTTTACAGGAAATACACATTAACAACATTAATGATTACTTAGATTCTTAGGCTTTCAACATTCGAATAAAGATTCATTAAAAATTTAATATGGCGTAGAATAAAAGAAAAAAAAAAAGAAAGCTAAAAATATCGATACTTTTGAAGATGTTTGATAAAAGAAGATTTATAAAAATATTTCTATATCATTTTATTAAAGGTTTTAAATCCAAATTCATTCTTAAATTCCAAGAAGCTCTTTTCTGATACATTTCTAAATTCACTTTTTTCTCAGAAATGCATAAGATTAGCAGGTATCTTTATTCAAAAACTATATAATCGAGTGGTGTTATCCATTTTTTGATACAAGCAATTTAAGAATACTACAAGCAAATAAAATGCTGTCATAATTAGAGATTTGAATAGAATTTCCGGAAGCGATAGCATGGCAAGGGAGAAAAACCTGTAATCATTTGAGAAACTATTACATCTCAACAAGGTCATACAAGTATTTTATTTACCAAAAATAAAAAAACGCTATTCGATTTCAAATCCCTTCAATAGTTAAGCTTATCACTTTTATACTTTTACAATTTAAAATTAATCAGAAAATGTGTCAAACTTTCGCATTATTGAGAAATTAATTTAAAAACCATCAAGAAGTATATATCCGAAGATAAAGCTAATACAAGTTCTTTATCGCTGTTAATAATTTTACAAATCATGTTTTTTGCCCTACAGATCTTGAGAACAATTAAGTCTAGTTCCGGTCCGGCTAGTCTATATGTAGAAAAATAATGCAAGCTTGATCTCGGACCGGCATGAGCCAGCTAAAAAAATATTAAAACGAGTTGCACACAATGTAACTCTCCGATGCTGATCTCTACACTGTACATTTTTATATTGATGCTGTCAAACTAGTATGGCTCGTGACGCACATTTATACTTATTCTCGTTAAAACTATTGAAAATACCTCATATTTTATCGTTCCAATTCAAATCTTCAGAACGGGCCGGTAGGCCCGAAAATTTTTTTAATCGGCCCGGCCCGGCCCGGCCCGTCTGGCCCGTTCAATTTTTTTTGCCGGCCCGGCCCGTTGAAAAACTATTCTAAATCTGCCGGCCCGGCCCGGCCCGTTAGAAAATTTGAAACGATTCCGCCGGGCCGGATTATATAATATATATAAATATTTATAGTACAAGTATAATAATTTTGTCTCTCTGCATAACAATATTTTCATTATTATTTTATGTATATATTTTGTGTGTGTGTATATAGATAAGAATCAAAATTTAATCATTTAAAACTTGAAAATAATTTTAGCCTTGTGGGAGGATAAAACAGCGCAACTTTTGACTGTTTAAAGCTAATTGATGATTAAATGGATCTTTAAACCTCTTTTGCAATTTGAAATTTTAAAAAGGCATTTCAACTTTACTGGTACATTTTTTGTGCCTGTGTGTGGGTTTATGGGGGTGGGGGTTAGATGAAAAAGGAACCAGAATTTTACTTTTGGCTTATGCATTTCGTTTATTTCTTTGGTGTTTTGCGCATGTTTTCTCAAGGAGTCAGAAAAACTATGTACAATTGCCTTCTTTATTAAAAATTTTGAGTATAATTTGAAAGCCCTTTGAATTCGCTCCTGAAAATTTACATACTCTGCTTTAATAATTTATTTGTTGTTTATCTATATATTGCATCTAATATATTTATTTCTGATGTATCTAATTATATATTTTATCTAATGCCGGGCAACAACGGGCGGGTCAGCTAGTAGAGATAGCAATAAATATATAAAATAGTTTGTCCTGACAGACTGATAATCAACGCACACCCCAAAGTACTGAATCTAGAACCATGAAAATTGAAGAGAAAGTACTTCTTATGATGTAAGCATGCACTAAGATGGAAATTGTGAAATTACTCCCTTTAAGAGGGACAAGCGGGGGAGGTCAAAAATTCTGAAACGAATTGCCATATCCAGGGTTCGTATAGACTCCTTAGAAACTACTTAGAAATGAAAACGTTCCCAAATAGTACTTAGAACTGCTTAGATAAACAAAATACTCCTTAGAAACTCCTTAAATTGTATTGCGGTTTTGCACGCAAGCAATATTGCTCCCGAAAAAAAAAAAAAAAAAAAAAAAAAAAAAAAAAAAATCTCGATTGTAAAACGCATGGTAAACCCTTTACGCATGTCATTCATCAGAAGTACAGCAGTGATTGATTGGTTGGGATC
Source organism: Maratus speculifer (assembly GCA_964019185.1). NCBI lineage: Eukaryota > Metazoa > Arthropoda > Arachnida > Araneae > Salticidae > Maratus > Maratus speculifer. The sequence continues at coordinate 177,141,772 of OZ025295.1, read as the reverse complement.
ATACTAATAGTCACCAAAGTGATTTACTTTTCACGGCCATATGGGAAAGAAAAGTGAAAAGAATAATCCAGACACACCTTTAAGCTTCTAATTTCAAAAAGTGATTACACTGTTTAATTCCTTCATAGCTAGATATACAACTTTGATTTCTTCTTCATAGTACTATTCATCATCCTCAATTTTGCTGATAACGGTGGATTCAGGGGTGATTCTCGTCCGAAATTTCCGAAAATTAAAGGCATCCTCTTCCGAAAATTTGAAATTGGATTACCATAGTTCCGTATAGTTGACAACTTGTACAGTTTAACGTGGAGAAATGCAAATTTCGTGAAAGGATCGCCAAAAAAGCACGCATTTCGTCAATATTTCGTGGAAAAAAGACGATTTTGTCAATGTTTCTGTCAACGAACTTTGTCAAAAGATCACTGAAAAACATGAATTTCCTGTACGGATTCCGGTTAAAACAGCAATTTCATCAAATATCGCAGATAAAACGCTAATTTCGTCTGAAGACTGCGGGAAAACGTCGATTTCGTCTAAAGATTGCAGATATAACGCTGATTTCATTAAAAGATCGCGGGAAAAAATGCCGTTTTCGATAAAAGATCGCTTACAAATATTTTGTCAAAAGATCACGGAAAAAACAGTGATTTTGTCAAAAAATCGCGGGGATAAAACGCCATTTTTTTTTTTTTTTTTTTTTTTTTTTTTTTGTGAGAAAAGATCGTATAAAAATGCAAATTTTGTCTAAAAATCGTCGATTTCATAAAAAAAAAAAATAATAAAAAAAAATAAAATAAAACGTTAAAACGCCGATTTTGTCAAAAGATCGCAGAAAAACTGCCAATTTCGACAAAAGATCGCAATAAATCACCGATTTTGCTAAAATATCGTAGATAAATCACTGATTTCGTCTAAAGATCGCAGGAAAGTGCCAATTTCGTCTCAAGATCGTGGATACCCCCCCCCCCTCTTTCATGGAGGGTAACTCACGGAATCCCTGCGGAATTGAGGCTTTGCAAGTGCATGCCACATAAATAACAACAAAAGTGGAAAGTCCTTAAAATTTTTTGGACTCCTCGGATTTTTTAAGTATTCCTTGGATTTTTTCTTCCCAACTCTGTATGAACCCTGCATAGCTCAACAAACATTTAAGGTAGGAGCGTAAAATTCCAGAAAATAAATCTACTAAAAAAATTATTAAACACATAATCCAGTGATTTTAGAAATCTCACCATAAGGGGGTTAAAAGGGGAGAAGTCGAAAAATTTAGAACATTTGGCACATCTCAACAGTCTTTTCCAATAAGAACGTGAAACAGCAGAAAATAAAATTTTTAAAAACTAATTAAATACGTGTTTCAGCGATATTTCAAAATTTCCACCCCCGAGGAGTTTAAATGGGGGTGGAAAAATTCCATACTTTTTTTGACATATCATAGGAAAGCCTTCAAATCACTCTTTCATATAATAAATCTTTCTCCCTCTTCCCCTGCCCCATCTTATCCTCTATTGGGGACAATTTTCGAAATTGTATCGAATTGTATTGGAATCGATTTTCGAAATCTTTTTTGAAATTGTAACGTTTTATCATTTTAGACAGGATTTTTTTTTTTTTTCCTTTTCGGGGCCCTCCGATAAATATTACTTATAATATATGAAAATTTTATAGTTAGAGGAATAGTCTATTCTGGGAGGAAGGGCAATTTCCTAAATTTGGAATACATCTCTCTTGTGATGTATCGCTGGATTCCTATTTTGCCTTCACGGGCAACCACTTTTCTAATTTTAGCCGATACCTTTCATGTGATATATTGCTGGAAAGCCCTTTGACTGCTTATTCGTATTATGCACGATTCGTGTCCCTCTCGGGTGGAACAGTTATTGTATTCAATCAGGAGATCGCCTAATAATGGGGAAAATATATTATATAAGACTAATAATAACATAATATAAGATTATTTGACTACCTCGATACACTAAGTCATAATTATCTTGCGAATTATGACATTTATATATATATATATAATATATATATGTATATTAGTCTTCATGTTGGCCATAGTACTCGGAAATTTTCCTTCTTGGAGTCGGAAATTTTTGAGCCGACACCCCCCTACCCGATTAGGGTGGTTTACGCCCCTGGTGGAAAATCTAACAGAAAAGAACTACATAACTGAACTGAATTGAAAAACTGGTGAAAAATCTAACAGTTATTGAATTTGCGAATATTAAGGAGTTACTTCTTTTGTGGTTGCATAGGCATAACCAGCTTTTTGAACGGGTGGGTGCCCAGAATTTTTAACCTGAACTTGCTGGATACAAACAATATCTTATTTTATATAGTAAAACCTTCTAAAACGGAAGCCTATAAAACAGTTTTAAATTCCGTTTTAGACAGTTTTTTATCTTAGAGTGTATAATTGTGAGATTTTTTTAATAAGGGTTTTTAAGGGTGATTTAATAAGAGGGTGGGGACGCAAATTTTTTAAATAATTGTGAATGGGTCTGCGCAAGCAGGGGGTGGGGGCTGTCCGGGCTGTACTTGCTGGATACATACAATATCTTATTTTATATGGTAAAACCTTCTAAAACGGAAGCTTTTAAAACAGTTTTAAATTCCGTTTTAGACAGTTTTTTAATCTTTGAGTGTATAATTGTGAGATTTCTTTAATAAGGGTTTTTAAGAATGTTTTAATAAGGGGGGGGGGACGCAAATTTTTTAAATAATTGTGAATGGGTCTGCGCAAGCAGGAAGGGGGGGAGGGCGCTGTCCGGGCACCCAGCCCGGACATTCAACATTGTTCGGCAAACGTCTCAAAAGAAACGATTAAGGACGTTTTTAATGAATATTATTATTATTTTAGAGGTACAAAAAATGAAATCTTGATTAAAACAAGTGAAGGAAGATGCTGTCATTAAGAACCATGTGTTATTTATTTAACAGGGACTTTTCAGTAACATATTAATGCAATATTAGGTTCTAGCGTAGTAACACTGTTATTTTTCCTAATACGATAAATAATGCCCATCCCTAATCAGAACTAACAGGAGTCGTATGGGTTCCATTCCAGGCTTTCAAAAAATCAGCTGTAAAACAAGATTCTACCATTGGATATAAAATTCAAGGGCATTTATCAATTGTGACTCCTAGCGTCTCAAGAGCTCGTAAATACGATTCAAGTTTATCATATAACGTTGTAATAGAAAATTTTCCTTTTGATTGAACAGAAATGATTAATTTTAACAATTCTCTGACATACACTTCTACCAAAAGATCTTCCCTGCCGAAACGAGCATTAAGACTCTCAATAGCTTTGGCATAGTTGGCACTTGTTGGTGGGAAACTATCAACAACTTCTCGTGCTCTAGATCCAGTGACTGTTGCTTGGATCAAATATTGAAATTTATTTTCTGGTGCAATATCAGGATCATTATGAATCTGCTCAAACTGACTCCAGAACGGCAACCATTCCATTAAATCACCATCAAATTGGCGAAATTCTAACTTCGGTAAAGTAAATTTTCGTTTTGAATTATTCATATCATAATCACTTGAAATATATTAATTTTGTATTTGTCCTTGAGATTGAATTTTAGCTAGTTCCAATTGATGATCTAATTCCAGTTTTCTTAACTCAATTTCCGATTCTAGCTTTCTTAGCTCAATTTCTTGCTCTAACTTTTCCTTTAATTCTAACTTCTTTAACTCTTCTAACTTCTTTAACTCTTCATTTTCCTTTCTCTCAGCAACAGCGTTAGATAAAATTTCTTGTACAAAAGCAGGATCTTTTTTGTATTTTTCGCTATTTAAAATAATTTGCTTTAGAGTTGCGATGGTGTACTCTTGAGGAATAATTTCCCCAATCTCTTCTGTTACAAACTTCAAATCAGCCTTTTTAAAAATTTTCACGGCTTGAAACATTTTCTTTTGAATAAATTTAATAAACAGTCCTGTCGCGAAACGTCAGAATGTTGGATAAAGCGTTCAAAAGATGTTATTTTAACATTCCAGCTTTCTAAATACAATGCGGACGCCTATTACTACTAAAAAATATAAAATAAAAAAAAGAAGTAAATAAACTTCTTCAGCACTAATAATTTATTTACCGGTAAACCTTATACCTTTTTCCATAAGAATTTTTTTTAAAACATTAGAAAATACAATTTCTTTTCACGTTACATCACATGCCAAAAAATGACACGAGCATTAAAGGTGAAAGGATAAAAAAAATAAAATGAAAAAACATGGACAATAGGTTTAACACTTGGTTCGAAAATACTAAGATTTTTAAATAAAATAAAACTTTAATATCTATAATTGTTTATTTAATCGCCTTTTAAGTAAGCATTATTCATTTTATGTTAAAAGCAAGACCAAATTTTATTCCGTCATATATTTTATATGCATTTTAATTTTTCGATTTTAATTTCAGATATATATATATATATATATATATATTTTTTTTTATTTATTTATTGATTCCTAAAGTAAAAGTTTGCTCATTAAAAATATCTATTAAACAGAGTTTAAAAAAAAAGTATAAAACGGACTGCGTACAAATCAATTTCAGTATCTAAAGAAAAAAAAAATCATTTAAAAATACTGAAATGCAACCGAGATATTTTTATAAATTTCTTCCATGGGATTAGCAATAGCAAACGGGTCTTTTCCTTGACTAATGTAGCATCGTAGCATCAGCGCGGAGATTAACTTTGCTATCTTCACAAGCAAGCTACACTAGACTTCATATTAGATACTAAAAGCGTTGTTTCAAATTATTTCTTTTATTCCACAATTTTCCAACTAGTTCTAAGAACTTTATTCCACAAAGAATATTGCATATATTTTTTTTTTCTGCCAAGTGATGTGTTACACTTATTATTTTATTAACTCGCATTCAATGTATGATTTTTATTGACATAAATTTTGATATTATTTCAGGCAAATGAATTATTCAGTTTCCAGATGAAATTGTTGAAAAGAATGCACTTAAATTTATATCCAAAGCATCAACATTATTAATTCTTTGTATCCCAAATTATAAATTCATGAAATATATATCTTCTGAAATATTTTTCGCGAATTTTTGAAACGATATTAGAAATTTTACAGAATGATTTAATAAATTTTAGAAGGATTTTTCCAATTAAAATTATTTAATTAAATTTGATTTTAAAAGGATTTTTTTGCTACATTTATAACTTCACTCAAATCTTTTACATGAAATATATTTTTTTAGTATTTTATAGAATTGTTAAATGTGCAAATATAGTGGTGTTACAACAGAAATATAGAAATACAGTTCTAAACTGAAACTTTTCCCTCACAGTATTTCAACGTCAAGAAAGCTGAAAAGTTACAAATGAAAAAGAAATAATCCATTTTACCACTTAGCTGATCAATATTTTTGAAAAAAAAAAAAAAATATAATAATAATAAAATAAATAAATAAAATAAAAACCTTACAAATAATGTCTTTTTTTTTTCTTTTTGCGTCTTTTGCAGATTTTCCAAACAAAATGCCCAGATTAAATAATACAAATTTTACAATAAAAATTTACTGGTGAGAATAACAAATCGTGATTCGAAATCATTTCCCGTACGAGATACAGTCAAATCATGATCGACAAAAACAAGTTCACCATATGACGAACAGGCAAATCAGGGAAGCGGATTATTTATTTTATAATATTTTTCTTTTGTGTAAGATTTTTTTTTTTTTTTTAATAACAAGAGAAAGTGAAATATTTATAGCTCATTCCAAACTGTACTTTTATTAATATATATACAATAGACTCTCTCTATCTGAACACCCCGATGTTATGAACACCTTCCGACAGTCCAGGGCCGTACCTAGAAGTGAATAGTAGGTGTGTGTGTGTGTGTATGGGGGGTCTCAAGAGAATGCATGGGGGGGGGGGCTCATAATTTTTTTTCGCTGACGCAGAAAGATAAATTAGTTCATATTCACATTGTAGGTACTATGTTTCTTATTAAACTGTTGTAATAACTTCATTTTCTGCAAAATAAAGAAGAAAATAATTTAGGAAAAAAAATTGGATGTTGAAAATTTTGAGTGTATAACTGGCGCAAAATTAAACATCATAATAGCTTTATATGTACAAATAAGATGAGGGAGTGTTGAAGCACTCATTTTAGATACAATTTAGTAATTCTGCAAAACTGTGAAAGGTCCTCAAAACTAAATTAGATTTTTGAACAGAATTTCATTTGAATTTTCGGAACAGACATTCATTTAGTGACCTTGGAATCTTTTCCAAGGGGGGGGGGGGTCAAAATATTTTAGGGGGCTGAGCCGCCCATAGCGTCCCCTTAGCTACCGCTCTGCGACAGTCCCAGCGAAACTCCGTAGACCTAACAAAAGACAACTCTTTATTCTGAACATCCCACTATTATGAACACTACTTTTGCCCCCCTTTTATGCTCCAACTCTTTGTAAACCGAGCATGTGTTGCAGTTTGAATGAATTCCTTCTGATTAATTCCTCCATCATGGAAATTTAAAGAAACTGTTACCAAAGATTAAAAAGGTTCAACGAACTCGATTAAAAAATAAAGACAAAATCACTGTTATATTTTAAGCATGCACTTGAAGCTGCAATTTGTTTGAATACTTCAGATAAAATCTTCATTTAAATATTGAAGCCCCTGTTGTCACATTGTTATCAGCTGCCTGCTATAAAAATAAAGCCATTTATAATATATTTTTTAGAAAATGTAAAAATTTAGTTTTTGATTAATTGGAGACAATGTTGGTAAGTTAAAGTAATCTACTTCCATTTTGCTTATTTCAAATAATATTTTTATATGAATTATTATTAGTTGCAGCTTAAGCATGATATTTGAATGATTACTTTTGGAATTTTCGACTGATTTCTTGGATTAATCAACTATTGAAAAAATGACAATTAAAGAAACTATTTGCTTATAATTTTATTGCTATATACTAATTTCAGCAGATTTCATTTTTGCCCTAGAAAGAACACTTATTAAGGGTTATGTCAATCATGTTAGTTTACTTCTAAAACTTAAAAGGAAGGAAATATAAGCGAAAACCCCGTAGCACCAACCTTATTTTATCAACTACTATATTGGTCATCCTACATAACAGTAGTAGTAATGTATTTCCTATCTTCCTCTATACTGAACACCCCCATAATCTGAACATTTTTGGTCGGTCCCTTGAGTATTCAGAATAGAGAGAGTCCACTGCATTACATTAATTTTATATTTATTTTTATACTAGCGGCCTTCGCCCGCTACGCTGGTCGGTTTATCTAAAGAAATCTTGAAGAAGTAGTTAGATAAGGTTCAGACATACATTAAAAAAAAAAAAAAAAAGCAAGTCGATCATTCAAAAAACGTTGGGAAATATCAAATATTTACTGTAATTTTTTAAAAAAAACAAAGTTTCGAAAAAAAAAATTAAATCGAAAAAAAAATTACACTGACATATTAATGCAAGGAAATTTTCCCAGAGAGAAAATTCGCCTTGAATACAATATTTCAAATTCTTTTAATTGCTTATAGGCGTTAATGCCAACATAGTGAAAAAAAATTCCATGCTGGGAATCGAACCCGGGCCATCAGTATGGCGCACTGACGTTCTACCGACTAAACCACATGGAACGACAGCCAGCTTGAAACTTTCTCATACTTAAGTAGACTGGCGAAAACATAACGATAGCGCGTTTTAAAATCGCACAGTGACATCTATTGGATTTTATATGTACTAAAAAACGTTATGTACTAAAAAACGTGAGCAGCGCACCTAATAGTTTCTTTTGTTTCTTTTTGTTACTTTTTTGTCTGTTGTCCGATTTTGATGAAACAAAGCCTATACACTGCCCGGGAGTGTGCATTCTTCATTAGTGAAAACCGCATAAAAATCCATTCAGTAGTTACGAAGATAACCTCGAACAAACAGACAGACAGACAGACAGACAGACAGACAGACAAAAAATTCAAAAATTTTTTTTTTGTGTTTCATTGGTTTTCTTTTATCGCCCTGACTCCATTTTTGTCAATTATCTTCAATGTACTCTTCAATGTACAGACACACCGGGTCCTACTGTTTTATTATATGTATAGATGTGGGATCCATTCACAAAGCCCTTAGTAACAGCTGCGGCAATGAACTTTCTATTGCTGAGTAAGCATCTGGAGGCTCGTGATGAGAACCCTATCATCGCGACTAACGGTAAAATTGTGATGGTGTAAGTGGTTTTTTTTTAGAGAAGAGGACAGATGCTCGCGGAATTCAGCAGAGAACAGACGGTTCTGTAGCTGTCCGCATATTTTACAGCGAAACCCAGGTCAGACGGGCCTGTGGGTAATGGAATAACAGCAAGCTTGGATAGGCAGACGGCCTGTTCATGTACGTTTTTCTTATTTTTGCAAATCCATAAAATTGTACATAATTGTGTTCCAGTCTATATAATTGTGATAACATAACCCAGAACATTAAACTAAGTTTTTTCACCAAAAAAAAACGCCTGGGCCAATTTTTTTTACCCTAGACACCACTTCAGAGCAATTCAAACTTTTACTACAACGTGGGGTGCTCGCCCTGGATCAGTTTCTGGAGAAATTTGAGGAAAGGATTAGATGAGAGAATCCCCCCCCCCCTCTCTCGTAAGACGGTCATCGTCGTCAACCAGCTTCAACGGAGTGAAACTTGTGGCCCCCTCCCTTCCGTAGACAGTCAGCGCAGATGTTGGGTCAGTCTTCAGGATCTTTCAGCAAGGAGCGCCTCGCTTTGAGGTTATGAATCTTCGGAAAGAGAAAAGAAAAAAGAGAAAAACCTGTGTTTTCCCCCTGCAACTACAAAACAGTTTTATCGTAAGAAAAAAAAAAAAAGAAGAATCAAGAAGCCGCTGTTGTGTTTTGTTTTTTCATCTAGTGGAAATTTTTTAAAAAAAAAAGTCTGCTGTGCTTTTTTTTTCGCAGACTGTTGATATCTATGATAAATTTTTTAATAGTCTGCTGTGTTTTTTTTTTCGCAGACTATATTTTTTTTTTCTCTTTTTCAAAGTGAAGTTGAACGTACAAAGTGAAGTTGAACGTACAAAGTGAAGTTGAACGTACGTAGTGAAAAAGCCTGCTGTGTTTTTTTTTTTTTTTTTTTGCAGGCTATTTATTTATTTATTTTTTTAAAAACATGCCAGCCGTCGTACTTGCATAATTTTTTTTTTAGATTAAAACGAAAAAAAAAATATCCTCTGGTAAAGTAAGTGCTATGTGAAGTAAGTGCTATGTTTATAGATATATATATATGTGTGTGTGTAAACAATTATTGAAATATATATATAAAAGGGTATAAAATATATTGATATATAGATATATTTTTTATTATTATATGTGCATTGATATTATTTGGTTTTATGTGTTAAAAAAAAAAAAAAATTATTATGAATCACTTAATTAGATCGAAAAAAATAGATCTGATTACTTTGGTGATCGAATTGGGCCTGAACCCGCCCGAGAATGCAACTAAAAGTGTATTGGCTGATATGGTGATTAAATCAGATGGGTATGATGAAGACTTTGTTAAAAATTTGCTTAGTGGGATAGTTAGTGAACGCGAGGAGGAGGAGAAGAATTTAAAAGCTAAAGAAACGGAAGATCGCGAATATCAATTAAAGATATTAGAATTAGAGAATAATAAAGCTCAAGTAATAAATTCAGCGGCAATAGGGAAAGGTCCCGATGTTTTAAAACTGTTAAAAAGATACGATAATGAGGAGGAAATTAGTGTTTATTTAACCTTATTCGAACGGCAGGCAAAACGGTTAGAAATTCCTAAGGAAGAATGGGTAACATCTATTCTGGCATTACTACCGCTCGACATAGTGAGTTTAATAAATCGTGAAAGTGAGGAAAAATCGAACGAATATGATCACGTAAAGAAAATACTATTAAGACGTTTTAAACTTACGCCCGAACAGTTTCGACAAAAATTTTTCTTACATAAGAAGGAAAATTTAGCATCGTGGAAAGATTTCTCGTTTGAACTTTCAAATTTTTTGAATGAATGGTTAGAGGGATTACAAATATCAACGTTTGAGGAATTAAAAAATATTCTAATTATTGAACAAATTAGGAGAAAGTTGTCATTTGAAATGAAACAACATTTTTGTGATGAATTACCCAAAATTACAAATTTAGAGGAATTGACAGGTAAGTTGGATGATTTTGAAACTGCCCGAATTAATTTGCGGAAAGATGAAACCAAACATCCAAAGATGGAATTTAAGAAACGCCTAAATCAGGGTATTGAAAATAATAGAGTGTTTCACCGAAATGATACGAGTCGTGTATCATATGAAAAAAATTTCACGGGTGCGCAGAAAAATTCAAATGAAAAAATTCGCTGTTTCAATTGTAATGAATTGTCCCATATATCGAAACACTGCCCCCGAAAAAAAGAAGGCCCGATTTGCTGGAGGTGCAAAACACCTGGTCACAGATCTGACCAATGTACATATAATTCCGCAAAAAATGCGAATGCAGCCGTAAGCAATACCTCGAATTCGTTAGATAAAATAATGAAAAATGTGAGAATTCTAGATAAAAATATAGAAAGTCTTGTTGACACAGGCTCCGATGTGAACATGTGTAGTAACGAAATTTATAAAACTTTGGGATGCCCTAAATTACACGACAACGATTTAGTGTTATCAGGAATTGGAGGTAACCAAATTACTCCCCTAGGATTCATAACAGTAAATATTGAAATAGATGGCTATTCAGTAAATGCAGATTTATACATCGTAAAAAATTTGAATCACTCCATAATTTTGGGGAATAATTTTCTAAAACAGTTAACTTTCAATATTACAGAAAAGGGATTGCAAATTACGGGGAAACGGAAATTAAGGGAAGTGAGAGTAAATTACGTCACTGCGGTTCCACGAGAACAAGTCGTGACAAAAATCAAGCGCGTCAGCTATATTACACCCAGATTTCTTACGATGTTGCGGTCAGAAAATCAAAACAGTCCCATGGTAGAAAAGATTGCTTCGACAGCTGAATGTGTGGGAAAAGAACAAATTAAACAGAATGAGACAGCTTTAGACTGCAGTGAAAGCGTAAACATGCAAACAAGCATTCATGAAAATAAATTATTGGAAATTGAACCGTGTTTAGACTTAACAAAAAATACAGAAATTTATTTAGCTGAAACAGCCGATTCGATTAATTTTCAGGAAATTGAAGTAAATCACATTTCAAACAAAACCATCAAAAAAGAGCTAACAGAATTGATCTCTAATTATAAACCAAATAAAATTAAGGATACGGAGTTGAAAGTAAACATAATATTAACAGATGATATTCCGATAGCACAACGACCGCGTAGGTTAGCATTTCCAGAACAGGAATTTGTCGACAAACAGATAAACGAATGGCTGGAAATGGGAATCATAAAGGAAAGTAACTCCAATTATGCATCTCCTATCGTATTAGCGCGAAAGAAAGACGATTCTTGGAGACTTTGTGTTGATTATAGACTCTTAAATAAAAAAATAATTAAAGATAATTTTCCCTTACCGAGGATTGAGGACGTGTTAGACAGCATTGAGAGCGCGAAGGTTTTCACTACTTTGGATTTAAAAAATGGTTTTTTCCACATAGACGTAGCAGAGGACAGCAGAAAATACACAGCATTTGTCACACATAACTCTCAGTACGAGTACCTAAAACTCCCGTTCGGACTTTCACTTGGCCCTCAACAGTTTCAAAGATACATACAAGCTGTTTTTAAACAATTAATTAAAGAAAAAATAATGTTAGTTTACCTAGACGATGTCATAGTACTCGCGGAGACTGAGGAAGAGGCTCTATTGAAACTGAAACGTGTATTAGAAGTTGCATCGGATTACGGACTAGAATTTAATTTTGCAAAATGTCAATTCCTTAAACGGAAAATTGAGTTTTTAGGTTATATTGTCGAGAACGGAACTACTAGACCTTCGGAAGCCAAAACTTTGGCAGTAAAGAAATTCCCTGAACCCCGCACCCTTAAACAATTACACAGTTTTCTAGGTCTGACTTCTTATTTCAGAAAATACATCCCCCATTATGCAACTATAGCGAGACCTTTAAGTGATTTATTAAGGGCAGGAAATACATTTAAATTTGGAATTATTGAAAAACAAGCTTTTGAGACGCTTAAAGAAAAACTAGTGAACCCCCCAGTATTGCATACATTCCGACGAGGTGCTAGGCTAGAATTGCATACCGATGCTAGCGCCATAGGGTTTGGCAGTGTCCTACTACAAGAAGATGAGACCAAAAGTTTACATCCTATTTATTACATGAGCCGTAAAACTACCCCTACTCAAGCGAAATATTCAAGTTACGAATTAGAGACTCTCGCGGTAATAGAATCAGTTAAGAAATTCCGAAATTACTTATTAGGCACTAAATTTAAAATTGTGACAGATTGTTCCACATTCCAAAAAACCATGGACAAAAAAGACATTACGCCAAAAATAGCCAGATGGGCTCTGTTTTTACAAGAGTTTGATTATGAAATTGTTCACCGATCAGGATCCCAAATGAAACATGTAGACGCATTAAGTAGAAATACAGTGCTAATAGTCACCCGATCGCATGATGAATTAACATTAAAAATAAAGAATGCTCAACAAGAAGACGAACACATACAAGCAATAAAAAAATTGATTGAAAAAAATGAAAGTTCAGAATATCTTATAAGAAACGATATCGTATACAAATATGAAAATGACCGAGAACTTCTAATGATCCCTACCGACATGCAAAAGGAAATAATACGCAATATTCATAGCAGAGGTCATTATGCCGTAGTTAAAACCGAAACGCTTCTGAAAGAAAATTATTATATACCCCAATTAAGAAAACAAATTGAGAGCGTCATAGCCAACTGCGTAGAGTGTATACTTTGCAATAAAAAGCAGGGAAAAGGAGAAGGCCTACTAAATCCGATTCCCAAACAAAATATACCCCTCGAGACTTATCACATAGATCACATTGGTCCCATGCCATCTACAAATAAAAATTATAATCATATTTTTACCGTTGTGGATGCATTCACTAAATTTGTTTGGCTGTACCCTGTTAAAACGACTGCCGCTAAAGAAGTCATTGATAGGTTAACCCGACAACATGATATTTTCGGAAATCCGTCGCGGATAGTCACCGATAAAGGTCCGGCTTTCACTTCTGCCGATTTTGAAGAATACTGCAAGGAAGAGAATATAGAACATATTCCAATAACAACAGGGATTCCGAGAGGGAATGGACAAATAGAGCGCATGCACAGAATTCTTATACCAATTTTAGCAAAACTTAGCATAGAAGACCCCACTAAATGGTACAAATTCGTCGCGCCCGTACAACGCATCATAAATAGCACCGTATCGAGAAGTACCAAATTCCCACCTTTCGAACTATTGACAGGAGTAAAAATGCGGCAAAAAACCGACATGCGAATTAAAGAGTTGTTAGATGATGAGGAATTAAATTCATTCGTATCGGAAAGGAATTCTAATAGAGAAATAGCGAAGCAAAACATATTAAAAATACAGCAGGAAAATGTGAAAACGTACAACAGAAAGCGAAAAAAGGCCAACACATATAAGCTCGGTGATTTGGTGGCCATTCAAAAAACACAGTTTGGGACGGGCACCAAACTAAAGCCTAAGTTTCTTGGCCCTTATGAGATCACCACAGTAAAAAGAAACGATCGTTACAATGTGAGAAAAATTGGAGACCATGAAGGTCCACAGATGACCTCTAGTGCTGCAGATCATATGAAACCGTGGACTACTACAAACTAAAGCAAAGCAACTGTGCTTTGACATAAATGTGTGTGATTATTATTATTGTTTTTATTAGTATTTAGTATTATTTTTTGTTATTGTTATTATATGTTGTGATGAACGATAGACGAAATTTGTTTTTGGACTAATATAAGTAAATCAAGGACAGAACTGTGTCCAAGAGACAATCAAGAAAAAAAAATTTTGACTTTAATATTATCTTGTGCATTTCATTTATTTTATTTTATTTAGTTTGTTGTGAATATTAGACGCCTGTAAAAGTCATCCGGTACCAGTTTGGTTTAAGAACAGATGATGACTGGGAGGACCCAGCACGGTCAGGTAGGCCGAGTTGTGGGATCCATTCACAAAGCCCTTAGTAACAGCTGCGGCAATGAACTTTCTATTGCTGAGTAAGCATCTGGAGGCTCGTGATGAGAACCCTATCATCGCGACTAACGGTAAAATTGTGATGGTGTAAGTGGTTTTTTTTTTGAGAAGAGGACAGATGCTCGCGGAATTCAGCAGAGAACAGACGGTTCTGTAGCTGTCCGCATATTTTACAGCGAAACCCAGGTCAGACGGGCCTGTGGGTAATGGAATAACAGCAAGCTTGGATAGGCAGACGGCCTGTTCATGTACGTTTTTCTTATTTTTGCAAATCCATAAAATTGTACATAATTGTGTTCCAGTCTATATAATTGTGATAACATAACCCAGAACATTAAACTAAGTTTTTTCACCAAAAAAAAACGCCTGGGCCAATTTTTTTTACCCTAGACACCACTTCAGAGCAATTCAAACTTTTACTACATAGATAATATAAGTTATTTTAATGCTATTTTAAAGTACCGTCGGGGCAAAAGAGTGGCCTCTACAGAACGAGCTTCTTTACAGAATTTTTAGTCTTTTGTCACCGGGTTTTTAAAACAGAAATGTTTGAATTATTGAATCGAGAAAATATTCAGATTAAATAGGGCGCAATTCGCAATTAAAATATGCTGGTGGAAAAAAATCAAGGATTATGCAGGTTTACCATTATATTCTGTTCCTAATCCTCCATGTTTCGATACTTTTGGGTGCAGGAAAGCACAATGGTAAACCTACGAGTCAATTGTTAAAATCAGGTTTTTGTGTTTTCCACCAAGATATGACTTGGCAGACCGATTGTGTTTTAATATGTGGATCAAAATTTAACTAATCCTAGATTTTCATCCATGAACCCAAAGAAGTGATTGTCTGTGCTGCCGCCTCCAGGTCTTTTTACTTCATCTCTTTACATTTCATGTAATTAATTAATTCATATATAATTAAAAATATTGATATAAATCACTTTTTGGCTAAATTTAATATTTCTTGTATTCATTATACTATCACTAAATTGAATGTGGTGCTTAAGGAATTAAGTGTTAATTATTAATATTTTCTTCACTCGTTATACTTAATGGGGTTTCAACTAGTCTTTTTTTTTCTATTTCATCCCGTGCCTGCCTTATTTTCAAATACAAATTTCATTCAGAATTTGACCATGCATCATAATTTCTTCAAGGGAATACCATTCATTTTTAGCCCGAAAACGACGTAATTACGTTCTTTTTTTTCGTTTTCTGTCTCATTCAATTGTTCACCGAGTTCATTCATTAAGTTTTGGAGTGAGTCATCATGAGGCACGTGTTTAAGAATCTTCTGCTCTCAGAATTTCCTCATAATATGAGTCGTTCATTTATGATATCTGGAGTTTTAGAACAGACATCGTCTGCTAAGATGTCAGTCGAAATGGAAATAAAATCTTTTAGACAGTGTTTCTTTGTCATTTTCACAAGTTATCATTTTTTTCTGTGAACTTATAAATCGTATTTAATTGGATTGTGAATTTAATATTTGGTGATTAACGTATTTTTTGAGTAAACAAAGATGTACACACATTACTTGTTAATGTGGAGATAAGTTTAGTTGACATTCCTGACAAGATCATAATGAATTGTAATGGAAGTGATGCACCACTGACATATTTAACAATTCCTTTGATAATGATTCTGTTTTGTTATTTAAATTTGGTTTAGCAATGAAGATAGCATATTATGCGACATATGTAATAGCATTTTTCACGCTTTATAACAAAATTTAAAAGTACAGTCGAGTCCCTATATAACGAAATCCATCGTTCCAGTAAAAAATTCGTTATATAGAGAAATTCGATATATAGAAAATGATGTTAAAAATCGTATTTAATGTGCAAGTTTTGAACAAATATTATTTTTGATGTTTTTAATTAAGAATTTGAAATGTTTAAAAGAAAATATTAACCTAACATTCTATTTTTTAATTATTTAAGCAGCTTCAAAAAAAAGAGAACAGACATTTATTTGAAAGCTTAGTGAAAATTAAAATAAGGAAGACTTGCATTAATTTCAGACGAAGAAATCTGTAAATTTTTGTTGTTTTGATTTACATTGTTACGCTCTCTCTCTCTCTCAAAAAAAAAAAAAAAAAAAAAAAAAAAAAAAAACTCAAATTTTAGCAAAGAATGGAAAATTGTACTTAACATTTTCCTCCATTTGAAGGCCTCTCTTATGTGCCTCTCATTGATTCCTTTCTTACATGTGTAACAATCTAATTGACTCTGTTTAGAGAAGGATGTTGAAAGGTGAGTGGGAGGTGGGATGAATTCGTTGGATTTAAAGAACAAGGAGATAAGTATCATAAAAAAAATTCAGCACTGAACGATAAATAAAAAATAAATGATGGAAAATTGATTCCATATGATTTCGAATCTTTTTTAAAACTGAATAAATTAAGACCAATTTATGAAAAAATTCTTTATTTGGAGATAGATATATTTCGATATATAGAAACTGTTTATAATGTAATCATGCGAAAAGGGGACCGTTCCAACAAAAAATTCGTTACATAGAGAAATTCGATGTATGGAGTTTCGTTATAGGGAGACTCGACTGTATTTATGAATTCGGTTTGTCTACCCGTGCAATAATTCGGATAAATATGCAATTGATATAGGTTAGTCATGTTTACTATAGCATGTTCCGTATTGAATAAGACATATGTAGCATTGATAGTTCATTTACAAAGACGCTCAAAAGAATTCTGTTACATTATGGTCAATGGCGAAAAGTCATTTGCAGAAAATTTTAACAACATCATGCTATTTCAAATGTAAGGAATTTGATACATGTCACTGAATTTTTCTCAAAGGTGATTACTATTGAATAGAGCAATTATAGTATTTGTTGATCATTTACAGAGACACATTAAAGATCTGTCACAATTCAGAATTTGGACAAAAATTGCAGAAAATGCGTTTTTAATTTTCGTTATACGCTTTTATGTAGAAAAAAAATTGCATGTTACTCATTCTGAATAAATTCTATAACTCGTACACAGGACTGCACAAATGAATTCACGTACCATTCTCCTCATTACCGAAAATTGTTGGAATTTTCATCTGAGGTAGTTATTTCAAACTGAACAATATTTTTGCATACATGTAGTTAACAGATACAGATATATGTATCATATACGGTGTGGCTTAACCCTTTAACGTTCATTAGTTTCACCACGAAACCACAAAATTTTAATTCCGATATGCAACACTGACGCCGGTATTTTTATCTAAAAATATCCCTTTTATTATGTATGTGAAAAATCACGTTTTCTTATTTAGAAATATATTTGCTCTTAATTACCGGTGTCATTCATTTATTTTGACATCTTAGCAATGAAAATGCTTTTATCGTTAAAGGGTTAAAGAATTTGGATAATTTTCTGGCTGTAGATTGCTAAAATTGGACTTTAAATATGCGTTTTCAAATTATTCATTTAGACATCATATTACAACTTGTTAAACAGTGAAGTTTTGTTACATTATTCTGAATATATTGGAAAGTGTTTCATATTCTATGCTTGATGCAAGAAATTTTTTCCTTCTTTATTTTTCCACGAATCATAATTAATTTTCACTAAGTTGCATTTAGTAGCATTAAGGGTGTATTTCGATTCAAACTGCTTATTTTCCGATTTATTTTTAAGTTCATTTTTGCCCTCAAATGCATAAAACTGGCAAATTATATTATTCAGAAAGTACTCAAGGTGCCGTAAAGGTCGATTCTTTTATAAATGCAGAAAATAGTGCAAAAAAGGCTACCAAAGTTGCCAATTTGAACGAATATTTCAGAAGCGGGAGATCAGGGGACGAAAAAAAAGGGTCATACTGAGAGGATAATTGTTTATAAATCAAATTCTAATGAAGTGAGCGTAAAAAGACATCACACGGCACCTTATATGTCACTTTAAAAATCCCCTCAGCAAATTTCATATCTCTACTTTTAAAATTGTGTCTGAAATTGTATCGGAAAATTTCGAGCTGTTGAAGGTGGAAAATCGTTTTTTCGAATACACCCTTAATGCTTCTCAAAGAATCGCTGTGTCATTATTATTCCCCTCTTCTCCAAGCACAGAAATAGAATGGTTAAATGGAACAATTTTTCTAAGATAATATGAAATGAAAAGTTTATCTAATTAATTTAGATATATATATACTTTAAAAATAACTATTTCAATGCGGTTTTTTCATCATTATTTTTTACAGTTTGGAAAAATAACTGTTTATCATGTTGCATTGTTTATATTCCTCACGTGGATTACACAACTTATAAGTATCGTAATCAGGCGATACTTGAGCAACTTTCAAAATTCAAACAGCTATCAACTGATAACGAATGTTTAAGAAGTGCTTAAATAGAACATGGTTAAATTTAATGGGTATTAGCCATTAAAATTTAAGTCTAATTAAGTTAGTTAGGCACTGTAAAACGTGGTCTACCATTCTATTTTATGTTACATAATAAAAATTAAAAAAAAAGAACTGCATACACTATACAGCCAAAGATGACCGGCCATTCGCAATTTTTGACGTTTTATTAAATATCTAGAAAAATGCGCGAGGAATTATCATGAAACTCCAGATGAGTAAACAAAATAGTACAGGTCATATATTTCCGCGAAGATACTTTCCTAAAACCCCATAGGGGACCGTCAACAAATTAAAAAAGAACGAATGTCTTTTGGATAGCTCTGTCAAAAATAATGTAGCAAAAGTGTTCAAACTGTAAATTAGGATTATGTGGCTTATTGTAATAAACTGTGGCTAATTGTAGTGTGTTCATATAGCACTATACTCGTAGAAAAATTAAGATTTTCATGAAAACAGTCTCAAATTTTGCAAAGTTTCTTAGATATAATTTACAATGTTCTTAACATAAAACAATTGTTTTTTTTTTTTTTTTTCTTTCTAGAAAAGATGACAAACAACATTGTACACATTACCCTGTAATCATAATTAAATAACAATAATAATTTTATGAATAAAGAACAGATTTACTAATTAATTTTTGACTGCGCATGAGTGAAAGCAATTAAAATGTAATTTGCATAATGTATTACCTAAATGAATGGAGAAACTTTTGTGAAATCTCAAAAATATGGCTTTAAAATTCTGAAAAATTATCGTCGATAGAATAAGCTCAAAATCGTCATTCCCAAAATGAAGCAAAAAACATGGGGGGCTGTATCCAAATACATTGACACTAATCAATGGATATATGGATACAACCCCTCATCTTTTTGCTTCATTTTGGGAACAACGGATTTTGAGCTTATTCTATTGATGATTACGGGGTTATTATTTGTCATATTTTTTGAAAAGAAAAAAAATTTATATTAAGAACTCTGAAAATTATAAGCTAAAAACTTGGTAAAATTTGGGATTGTTTTTATAAAAACTTTCATTTTCCTACGTATATACGTACTATTCTCATAAAGATGAACACATTTTTTCATAATAAGCCACTTAGGCAGCAGTTTGAACGTTTTTTGCTACATTAGTATTGACAGGGTTATCCGAAAGATATTATCTATCTCCTTAAAGGCGGAATCGATCGGAACCGAGAAAATTTTCCGTAGACAATATTTAGCCTTTTAAAAAAAATTTTCTTTAAGTCTATGGTTTTATGGATTCACAGGAACCTGAAAATTTTTCCGAGTTAGACAGATTTCCGTTTTACACAGAATTTACTGTATTTATTTAAAATCTTTCTTGCTGGTGACGTCTTTAAAAGATAATGCGCGTTATATTTGTAAAAGGACATCATGTAAATGATGACTCGTCTAAAATCGTATTTAAACAATAACACGCATTTTCATTTGTAAAAGCGTATAATTTAAATGATATCGCATACATATGACATAATTCGCATATTTTTTATTCCACTCGTACTCCTGTTTAGCATCATAATCGAAATTTTTTTTCTTTATAATCATAGTAATTATCATTGATCTGGATTTTTAAAATTAGATAAATTGACATCAGATTGCTAATTTTGTATTTGTTGAATTAGAGTATTTTTTGTATAAAGAAAGACCTATTACTTATTAGTGCAAAAATGACATATTGTCAAATAAGTTGTTTATAAAATATGATAAAACTACTTTTGACACTCTAACTATTGCACCAGTATCCATTCTATGTTATCATTTGATTATCTCGGCCTCAAAAAATGATATGCTTTGCATGAGCGCTTATGTATCGCATTATTTTATGTTTGTGCTATGAATCATAATTATTATTTACTAAATGATCTTTGAATATCAATGAACACTTTATTATGTCCTGGCATTTTCTACAAAAAAAAGTGCGTGACATAAATTCGTTTAACTTTTTTTTTTTTTTTCTAAATGATGTCCTTACTCTTTTCTTTCTTTTATATAAACAAGGTTATCGTAAGTTAAACTAAGTAACAAGGGCATATTTTCTTATTCTAAGGAAGTGAGTTTGTTCTCACAGTTTAATATTATGTAAATTAAGAACATTATTCATTTCGCTTTGAAATTAAATGTGACACTTGGTGAAATGAACTGCCAACGAAATTTTCACAGGTAGAATGAATTTTTGTGTCGAGATAGTAATGGGCAATAGTTAAATGACGACTGTCACAATGGGTAAATTGGTGTTATGCTTATTTATTTACAAGTTATAGTTGTAAACATTTTTAATATTACGAGTTTGTACTATCTTATTGGTATTTGCTTACTATATAAGTAAATAAAATAATAGCTTAAATAGTATAGTAATAGCATAAATAATAGTTGTAAACATTTTTAATTTTGCGTATTTGTACTATCTTATTGATATTTGCTTACTATATAAGTAAGCAAAGTAATAGCTTAAGTAGTATAGTAATAGCCAGGCATGTAGTGGAGAGTATATGAGTTATACACCGTATACCTTACGGATTATTTAAGGTGCACCGTATACCCTCAGTTTCTTTGAAAAACTATGGTATATACACTCTAGGTATATACCAAGTGCCTTGAGCGTATACTCTCTGATTTTTTTACGACTACACCACTGGTAATAGTATAAATAATAGCTGTAAACATTTTTAATATTACGTGTTAGTATTATCTTATTGGTATCTGCTTACGCAAATATAGATTATGCAATAAAAAATATAAGATATCTTGTGGTAGCGGCAAGATTTCTTGACGAAAGCAATTTGGCCTTACACTGTTAAAAATTTGAAATTTTAGCTGCATCGTCACGCCGCCGCTTTTATAGAATATCTCTATTTTGACCAATACGAATGCTCCATAATAAAGTGTTTTCTATAAAAGTGGTGGAGTGACGATGCTGCAAAAGTTTCAAATTTTTAGCAGGTGTATTATTCACTTATGTGGGTGATAACATCATGCAAGCAAACCTATAATATAAGATGGAATAATGGCATGTAAATTATCGAATTTTAAGGTTACAAACTCTACAGCACTAGAAATTGACAAGTTTCTTTTACTTGTCATTAATTGCGGTATCAGGGTGCAGTTATAATCATTTGATATTTTTCTTCTCTGACATAAAACTTATTAGCAATTAGCACTTAGGACGTACAATTTTTTCCTTATCATTTTTGACTTTCTACAACGATAATAATGCTCTCTCGTGCATAACATAAAAAATAAACCCTCTTCCAATTAGCACTGAAAAGTATCAACCGGAGTAATAACACCAGTGGATGTGTTATTACCCTGGTATACCTATTGCACAGTGTATTTTAAATTACAAACTACTTCGCGAACACATCCAAAATCTTTCACAACATTTTGAAACCACATGAAATGCACTACAAATGTATGTGATAAGCTAATTATTTTCTAATAAATATATAGTCTTCATATTACAAAACTTACCTCTTACATTTCAGATCAGGCGTTGCTTCTTACGTGCTTTTTCCAGAGATAAAGTCTACAAATGAAACAAATTAACTTTTAGCGGTTGTTTGTGATTCGAATTACTCACAGACATTTTGCGCTGAACCCGTAGGTGTCATCCCCCGAATTCCTTCATAATAACCCATAATATTAGCAATTGGTGTCATTCACCTTGGCATTATCACCCTAGGACACTTTACCATTTCTTTAATTCAATATGTATAACAATATTGATGGAATACTAAATTTCAAGATTTAAATGAAAATGTCATTAAATATTAAATTATAAGAATTAAGGCTTAAAATGCATTAAAATGAAATTAATCAGATTTGAGAGTTTGTGGCATTAAATTTCTTCAAAATTAATTTAAAATTACATATTTTGAAAATGAAGGACACGAAATTTGGTCCAAATCTAGACAAGAGTTGTAGTTGTATACGAATTTTCTGACTTCCCTACACTAATTTATGAGTTACTTCATGCACCCCAATAATAAATTTTCATCCCTGAAATTTATTTCAATATTTTTTTTTAACGAAATTTGTGATATTTACTCGAAAAAAATTTTTGGACATCTTCAGCCATTTGATCATTATAACAAATACTCTACATGTTTAACATGTCAACATGTCAATCGTTTAACACAAATATTCTGATTGACAAATAAATTATACGAGTTATAATTTTTCTGCTGAATGAAAAAATGTCCAGACCGGAATTCGAACAAACTTTA
The DNA here is from genome assembly GCA_964019185.1 of Maratus speculifer. Classification (NCBI taxonomy): domain Eukaryota; kingdom Metazoa; phylum Arthropoda; class Arachnida; order Araneae; family Salticidae; genus Maratus; species Maratus speculifer. The sequence continues at coordinate 177,118,930 of OZ025295.1, read as the reverse complement.
GTTACCTACGTACTATCAACTAAACTATCTTGGTCAAATCAGGTGAACACGATTCACTGACACAACCTTTTCACAATAGCATCTGCTTTGCTATTTAAAACAGTTCAAAAAATTAAGTTGCATGTAATAGAGCTCTAATTAAAGGTTTGAACGTAATTATGACGTGTAATAGTTATTACTCGAGTAATAGTTATTACTGAGTTGAATTTTCATGCTGTTTATTCGTTTGTTTGAGCTTTTTAACAATTTCAGAAATGATGTGGTATGATAAACTTAAGAAAAATAAGTTAGGAAATACCTGGTTGGTAGACGGGAAGTTCTGGGTTCGAATCCAATTGCGCCCGTCAGCCTAATCGTTCGGAGCTTTCCGTAGTTTGCTTCAAACCATGGATTTTCCTGCGTAAATACGGGTAAGGCTCTTTTAGAAAGACCTCTAAGGAAGGCATTTCCCTTCTTTTCGGCCTATGTCCCTCGAATTGATATAGTCGGCCGTCATAAACCAAACCATATTTGTACTTATTATATTTAATCATCATTGAATCTAAAACTTAGGATGTACGAAACATCCAGTAAATATTACAGAAATTTTCATATGTTAAAGCTACTTGTTCTGAAGCAGTGAAAAAAATATATTCTCAAAATCGAGTAAAAAAGTACTCATTTTTAAGTACTTCACATACTCAAAAATAGCTCCGATCCAAATGTACTCAAAATTGAGAAACACATGTACTCATTTTTGATTCCGTAGTTGTGTTAAAATATGAATCCCATACTTCCCCCGGAACTCACAAATTAAAGTAAAAATGTACTGGCATTTACTTCTTGCTCAAAATTATTAGCAATAAACGTTTAATCGATTTTTTACTAAGAAAAATTGCAAAATTATTAGCAAGATACTCAAATCGAATATTTTTATGACGAGAGCATTCTTTGCAAGCACTTTTAAGTTACCATAAAAAACTGTTCATAATTTAATATTTACATCAATAAACATATTTTATGCCACTCTGACTGAAATAAACCAATAAAGGGTACAAAATTATCGTTTGTTTGGATTTAATAACATATGATAGTTCGAAATTGAGACAACAATGCGTTCATTTTTGATCCAAACATACTCAATTCGTCGTGAGTACATCGATTTACTCATTTTTGAGTACTTCCTTTTTTTCAGTGAGTTCACTCCTCAACAAGCGCGAAATTTTCTGACAATATGACGTACACATTCTTAAACGTAAACCTATGATATAGACAGACCTTATTATAGAAGCGATTTGGAACGGAATTGATTTTTTTCATTTTTGATAAATATTTACCTCTCGAGTTATAAACGTTTTTCATCACGTGACAAAGCATTTTCTTCCTTCCTTGGCTGTTTTTTCTGCTTTCGTCAGAAAATTCCGTCCAAAACACCAACTTTAACTGTGTTTCCTGAAAGAATACTGTTTTTTACAAAAAGCAGAAAATGTGTTTCGATTACATAGTTTCTGTATAAGAATATCTGCCAGTTTCCGTGCGTTTTCGAACAAAAATAAATAAAAACATAAAGTTGTCTCTTTGGATTTGAGAACAGCTTTTTAAAAAAATATTAGAAGCTCAAAATTATTTTGTATCTCATTTTATATATAAACATATTTTGAAAGGATATTTTTAAAAAAATTATACCGTTAATTAACATTATATATTTTACTAAAATTCCGTTTAAAAAGTTCTGTTTATCTTAAAAATGAATCTATTTTTTCACTGATGCTGTGCACTTGAAAAGTTTTTATCTTCTTTATGGGACCTTTTATCCTGCTGAATATACAGATATTCCGGATAATATGAGACGATTTCACGTAATCGTTATCCAATAATTTCTTGTCCAGTGAATTTTACTCCTTTTTTACATAATTTTCATATCAATGCATTAAAAGTCCAATGTGTTAAGATTTCTCCCTAAATGCCCAAAATTCTAACACTTCCGATTTTTTTTTCCTTGTACAATAATGATTTAATTTTTAGATACAAAATTACAAATGAAGCAGACCGTCATCATATGGAATTAATAGGAATTTGTTTAATTATAGAAATTAAAACGATTTTTAGTCGTTTTAAATTAAAGTATTCGCTTTCAAAAATATATCCAATCTTCATCATACAACGATTTTTATTAGAAACAACAACAAATATACAAATAAAAATAGTTTTTTAACTAATAATATTAATCCAAATTCGTAATTCAAATCAAAATGATTTTCTAAAAGTTTATTTATTTTTTTAATTAATTTGTTTAAAGTATTTTTTATTCGAACTTCCCCGTAAAGCACTATTTTATGAAAATCTTTTAATATTCACAATAGAACTTGTTTTTATTTGTTTTCATTTAATTTACATTAAATTTCTATTTTTTAAATTGAGTTTTGTTATATTACGAGCTGAATGTATCAAATGACATAAAAAATTATGAAAAATGCTGAATAATAACTGATAAATATCTTTTAAAAACGGGAAAAATTTTTATTCCTTAGATCACTTCAGTTGAAAAGGGAAAAAAAAAATGTTCTTATCTCTCTTAAAAATTAGATGTAAACCTGAATTTTGATTTGTAATTCTACTGTTTGTTAAAAAAATATATATAAATAAAAATAAAATAAAATAAAATAAAAATCCATTAATTTACAGAGAACTTAGTATGAAAATAAAAACAGATTTAAAAAGATCCTTGCTTGAAAATAAAAATGTTTTTCAACGTTAGATTTAACCTTCCTACTCTAAATGGGTCTAATCGACCCAGACCTATAATGCGTTTCATTCGATTCCAACCAGAAATTTTTTCATAAAGTAAACTAAAAAAATAACACAAAGATTTAAGTTTAATAAGTATGTTAAATGGATCTAAATAAAAATTCTGGTGAGAAATATTTTAATCAAGTTTGAGTACAATTTCAACAGGGTAGGAAGGTTAAAGAGATTTTAGCTTAAAAATAAGAGGTTTTTCATTGTTAGATATGAGGCATTCTCATAAAATTTTAGCTTTCAAGAATAAAAATTTGGTGAAATTAAACTTAATATTTTAAACTTATAGAAAAATGCCTAATGATTCTAAATAAAGAAAAAATGGTCAGCAGCGACGATTTTTTTCATTTACTGTAGATATTAACTGGGAGGATTTAAACTTGAACCAATAGACACATGCAGATGATTTTGAAGTGCTTAGAAGAGTTATAATGCTCTTGTTCAGCTTTGATCGACAGAGATCGTGATCAATCGAATTATCAGGGTGCATAGATGATCAGCATGTAATGGAATTTTAACAAATTCCTAGAGCATTGAAATGGTCTAGTACAAACAAGAATAAAGCGGAAAAGAAAAGGCCTCAAACCACACGTTTTTAAAATACATATACATATATATAAAATAAATAAATCATAATTATTTATGAAAAATAAAATAGAACTAGGAAAAGTTAAACTTGAGTGTTTAATTTTCCTTGCCGTCCCTTTGACATTTTACCTCTATAACTTTTTATTTACTTCTAAATTTTTAATTGAATTTGCATAGTACCAATAGAACATTTAGTTAAGAAATAATAACAACATAGTACTTTTATTTCGAATGAAAATTTAATTTCAAATTCTTTTAATTGCTTATAGGCGTTAATGCCAACATAGTGAAAAATATTCCATGCCGGTAATCGAACCTGGGCCATCAGTATAGCGCACTGACGTTCTACCGACTAAACCACATGGAACGACAACCAGCCTGGAACTTTCTCACTATCGCGTTTTGGCAAGGCTACATTTGCAGCACAAGATGGAATATAATCTGTGAGCCACCGATCTGGGGTAAACACAGAACTCAAATAGAACCAGTATCGATGAATATATTAATACATGGAAATTTTTCCAGAGAGAAAATTCGCCTCGAATACAATATTTCGAATGAAAATATTTTCATTTTTGAGTTCTGCGTTTGCCCCAGATCGGTGGCTCGCAGACTATATTCCATCTTGTGCTGCAAATGTAGCCTTGTCAATACGCAATAGTGAGAAAGTTCCAGGCTGATTGTCGTTCCATGTGGTCTAGTCGGTAGAACGTCAGTGCGCTATACTGATGGCCCGGGTTCGGTTCCCGGCATGGAATATTTTTCACTATGTTGGCATTAACGCCTATAAGTAATTAAAAGAATTTGAAATTAGATTTTCATTCGAAATATTATATTCAAGGCGAATTTTCTCTCTAGAAAAATTTCCATGTATTAATTGTACTTTTAGTATAAAATTTTGGCAAAACATTGTCTTAAAGGGGTTTTACGGATGTAACGGTAAGGAAAAAAGGGTTGGTAAGGAAAATTACCATCTATTTTTTAGGCAAATTAGGTTAAGAATAAGTAATAGTCTCAATGTTCATTGACTCTTAGCATCTGTTATTTACATTTAATTAACAAATATGTATGTACATTAATTTATCACAAAAAGTGTAGGAATAAACCTTGGAAACGGTGAGGCTTCCAATAAAGTCAGAATGCTTGAAATTGATATTTAAATGCTGATTTAAATTCTGCAGTTATTTCGATCAAAGAACTTTAGCCATTATTTCTCTATAGCATATAGTTCTGCATGAGAAAATTTTTTAAAAAGTTCTGGGGCTGCATCTGAAATGGTTTTTTGTATAATTTTAGCATTAGGGACGGTAAAGAATTTAAACTGAACGGCGTTAAAAAAAAATAATAGCAACCGTAAAAAATGTAGGAAATTTAACTTTTTGCTACAGTTTCATATAAAACAATAGTTTCGTAAAGAAAAAAACTACATCGAATTAGTTTTATTGAAACAATTTTATAATATCAGACCGTTCCAAACTTAAAAATCAGCATCAGGGACGCGGTAAGGTAAGGAATTTCGTAGTTTATTTGGAACTCCAACATGGTCCCAAACTTATTTATTTTGCTAACATTGTTACAGTCATGCAATGGAATGTTTTCCAATATGAGAAATATCTCCCCCCCCCCCTCTTAAGAATATGTACTAAAAAAATAGTTATTAGGGACTTAAAAGTCAAAATTATTTGATAATGCCTCATATAGGGTAGATGTGCCAGTAATGGACCACCTTCCAGTCTTGTACTTTTTGCTTTATAAAAAAATAATAAATAATAGTTAAGCTATTATTATTTTTTTCTTAACTCCCCTTTCCATGCTTTAAAGGCTGGATTATTTTTTTACATTTTTCATCTAAGCAATTAGGAAGCAGAAAATAAACTTTCACAGTTTCACTGTTTTTCATTGAAAATCTTAGTGAACATGCTAAGAGCTGACTTTACTTATTTAATTTATATCTTTTTTACTTTTTATTTTTTGTAAAAATTGGATGTTTTTGTTTTGGTAGCAATACAAAACATTGAATTTAGTATAACAATGGCCATTTACAAAATTTTATTTATTTTAAAGATTTTAAGAGAAGTGGTCCATTACTGGGATGCTTAATTCGTGATTTTCCGGTTAATGGACACCCCAAGTGACCAGTATTAAAAGTGTAATTTCGGTACTGCATAAAATATTATGATTTAACTGAAAAGCAAAATAATTAAATTTAATCCTTAAATTTTATTTACTAGAATTTAATAAAGGTAATCTATTTAGAAATAGCTGCTTTTAATTATAAAATATTTTGAGAAAAGTTTGCCACATAAAGTATTTTGATTTAACTGAAAAGCTAAATAATCAAATTTAATCCTTAAATTTTACTTACTAGAATTTAATAAGTGCAATTTCTTAGCAATTAAATAGCCACTTTTAATTAATTCCATGTTGCTAATATATTTTTAAATTAAATCCCATTTTTTTTAAAAATTCATTCAATGAATTTCTAACTTAAGTTTTAAAGTTTTGTTTTATTAAGTTCTAGACCTAAATACAATTGAAAAAACATTTATCTGTTATCTTTTTTGGGGTGGTCCATTACTGGAACGTACGGTGTCCATTACTGGAACATAGTGAATCCATTACTAGACTTTTGGGTGTTTTGACGCATTTCTATTATTTAAAATAAAATTTTTATTTCTGTTGGGAAATGTGACTATGAGATTAGTTAAATATTGTTGAAAGATTAATCTAATCTGAAAAAAAAATGGATATAATAGTTATAACTATCAATAAAAATTATTTTTTAAAGAAATTCCTTAAGGGGGTCCATTATTGGCACATCTACCCTATAATCTCCTGTCGTCGGATATTGTTAGATATTAATTATTGTTAGATATTCCAATACAAAGAAGATTATGCTTTTTTTGTGAGTATGGTAATATCGTAATTTATTTATTAAGTTAGTTTGCAGGTTATTAATGTGTAACTAAATTATATAAAAATAATTAAACGTTATACAGGATGTCTTTAAAAAGTTCATTCGACTTAAAAATGCCTCCAAATATAGGATTCTAGTTTAGATTCACCAGCTTCATTTACATTTCTAGTTTAGATACGACGGATTTAACTAAAAAATTAACAATTTTTTTTTTTTTTTTTTTTTTTTTTTTAACCGTATCATAGTTTTTCTAGGAGGTCGACATAAATATCGATTCTGTTTATTTTAATGATATGAAGAAATAGCATTTTACAAGGATACCGCAGGTTACTATTTTTTACATGTGTTTTGCACCACTTTTTCAAAACAAAAATATTTTAAATACACTTTGACTACATTTGCACGAGAAATATTGAACGAAATGGATTTCGTAAAAGTTGTGCTGCCAGCAGAATATAAAAATAGTCGCCTGTGGCAGCTCTGCATTTATCTACATAATTCAATTCAATTGATAAAATAACTTCTGACAAATTATTTTTATCTGAAAGTTTGACAATAATTAGATAAATAGAGCACATGTTATGCAAATGCAATAGTACTTTTAATTGAATTTGAAAAAGTCAGATTTACTATATCTGCACGTTTATTTTTATTTTTTTATTCCAGAGAAGAGATAAATACTGTTTACTTCTGTTATAGAATTGATAAAACATTTTTGACGCATGACTTCTTTGTAAATTTCCATGATAATTAGAAAGCGATAAAAAAACACGTTACGCACAGGTAGCAGTGTTTTTAAATAGGCATTTCGTTAAGTATTTTGTTTCTGTGTGATTGTGTTAGTTATGATAAGATATTCGATTTAAATAATGTACAAAAATGATATCTGAAAACGCTTTTGTGTTAATTTTGAAAATTAAAAATTTCTGCAAAATATGCAATATAAACATTAAAAAACTCATCGTTTTGCTTAAAAGGGACAATAATAATATAAATGTTAGAAGTTAAAAATATACATTTTATTCAAATTTTTTAGTACTTTCGGCTTGCAATTTCGCGGCCATCGTCAGGGAATTTGTTTTATTATTATTAATTTGCCGTTTCATTCATTCAGATACGTAGTCTGCACTGTAAAAAAAATCGGCAAAGAATAGGGGAGAGTGGGGATACTTGAGCATAGGGGATACTTGAGCCACCCCTATTATCTCTACAGTTGGTTAATTTTTCTTTCTAAAACTGCCAATATGTTAACACATTTATAGTTCTGAACATGTAAAAAAGAAATCACACATCTTGGTACCATTTTGAAAGTATAGTGATCAATAGTTGTCTTTTCCCTATCTGAAGTAAATTTTTGGGTACATGTTTTTTTTGTTTTTTTGCAATCAAAGTTTTGTTTAAAGTTGCAACTATATACATAAATTTAATAAGCATAATTTCAATTGTATTTTGAATCTAAAATAGTTCTAATAGCTGCATGCTTTATTTAGTAAAACTCTGGGAAACAAAACTAGCGGTAGTGGGGATACTTGAGCCAGTAAGAGTGGGGATACTTGAGCCATGTCTCAACCCTCCCCACTGGAAAATTAAACATAGGAGAAAGAAACAAAAAATAAAATTCCTTCCTTATAATCACTAATAGATTTTTTTCTGGATTAAAGAGAGAATAATTTTTCATTTTATTTTATTTTTCTTAAAAAAATAACGACTTAAAAATGTTTAAAAATGTATATTTTTTAAATGAAAATATCCATTTTAATTTTCATTTTGACTAGCAAAATAGCCTGTCTAGATAAATGTAAACATAGTTTTCAATTTAACTTTTATTAAATTAAAATAACTTTTTAAAACTGTTTTACAGGCTATAATCTCTAATACTTTAATTAGTTAGGTCCAACATATTAAAATTATTATTTTTTAATATAACATATTAAGATTAATATCTTATATTGAAATCGTAACCTCTTTGCTGTAATTTTTTTTAACTAAGAAAATTGAAGAAAAATTGGTAAAAAGAGCGCACAAAAAACAAGAAAAGCAACAAAAATCCCAGTTCAAATTTACCTGCATGGAGCCAAAGAGGAAGACAAAATCTTTTCCTGTGAAATCAAAAAAGTGTTTGAAATGGTAGAATGATACATCTGGCTTAAATTCCGACAGCTACTAAATTAAAAGCATGAGTTCGACATTATCATTAGAGGAAAATTCTGCCAATGATGGTGATGATGTGAAAAGAAAATCTTCTATTGATAGTTGGTTACTAATAAAATATGCCAGAAAGAAAACTAAAAATATTTGTTGGATAAGCACTTAATATTTTGAAAATGAAATTTGCCCGAAGAATAGCAGATTCCAAATTTAAATGGCTCTGAACTGAGGGTGTTTCTACCGCCGTTATAACTCAAGTTGAAATTATCATTTGACAACCAGTTCTAATGACAAAAAATCATCGTATTACTAACTTTGATTTCTCAATTGGTTTGGAAGGACTTTATGTTTCATAATTTATCATTCTGTAAAATGTTTGTGCAAAAATAAAGCGAAAAAAATTACTTTTGTAGGTATTTTTCCGTAGTGGCTCAAGTATCCCTTCACCATGGCTCAAGTATCCCTCCCATGGGGATACTTGAGCCACCATGTAAAACAAAAAATAAACATTTTTTATACATAGAAAAATAGTTCAAAATTAATTGAAAGTGGTTTTCAGATGAAGAAAAAATATCAAATTTTCATTTTCAATATTTTATTTTATTATAAGAAATTATAAAAAATTTAAAAAAATTAAAATTCAAAAAATGGCTCAAGTATCCCCATCTTCCCCTATTTATTATTTATTCTGTTCCATTCATTTACTACTGTCCAAGTATGCATTTAAAATGAAAGTAACATATATAAACAAAGCGATGTATTCAAATAAATGGAAAATTAAATATTTCTCTTTATAGTTTCAAACCAAGGCATTGCTACTTCTATTTTCAGATATCCTTATAATGATACAACGTAAAACATTTGTGTAACGTTACTCTATAAAACTGTTGGAAAACTCTATAAAACTGATTTTCAGCCTCCAGTTTCATGGAATACATGGAAAAAAGAAATATATACAGTCGAGTCTCTATATAACGAAATCCACCGTTCCAGTAAAAAATTCGTTATATAGAGAAATTCGATGTATAGAGAATGATGTTAAAAATCGTATTTAATGTGTGAAATTTGAACAAATATTATTTTTCATCTTTTGAATTAAGAATTTGAAATGTTTAAAAGTAAATATAAACCTAACATTTTATTTCTTAATTATTTAAGCTGTTTCAAAAAAGAGAACAGACATTTATTTGAAAGTTTAATGAAAATCAAATAATGAAGACTTGCATTAATTTCAGACGAAGAAATCTGTAATTCTTTGCTTTGATTTTAAAGTTGTTACGCTCTCAAAAAAAAAAAAAAAAAAAAAAAAAAAAAAAAAAATCTCAAATTTTAGAAAGGAATGAAAAATTGTATTTAACATTTCCCTCCATTTGAAGGCTTCTCTTATGTGCCTCTCATTGATTCCTCTCTTACATGTATATCAATCCAATTGACACTGTTTTGAGAAGGATGTGGAAAGGTGTGTGGGAGGTGGGATGAATTCGTTGGATTTAAATAACAAGGAGAGAAGTAATATATATAAAAAAAAACCTCAGCACTGACGATAAATGGACAATAAGTGATGGAAAATTGATTCCATGTGATTTCGAAGCTTTTTAAAACTGAATAAATTAAGACCAATTTGTGGAAAAATTCGTTATATGGAGATAGATATTTCGCTATATAGAGACTGTTTTTAATGTAATCATGCGAAAAGGGGACCGTTCCTACAAAAAATTCGTTATATAGAGAAATTCGATGTATGGAGTTTCGATGTAGAGAGACTCGACTGTATATATATATATAGATATATATACATATATATATATATATGTAATGTTACTCCATAAAATTGATGGAACCTGCTGTCTACAATTTTATGGAGTAATTTTTTGTCTCACTTATATAATGGTATGATTTAAACATGTATTACTGGTGTAAGTATTTAATGTTACACCGATTATATCAGTTAAAGTATTCCATGAAACTGGAGGCTGAAAATCAGTTTTATAGAGTCCTCCAACAGTTTTATAGAGTAACGTTACACAAATGTTTTACGCTGTATTATAAGGATATCTGAAAATAGAAGTAGCAATGCCTTGGTTTGAAACTATAAAGAGAAATATTTAATTTTCCATTTATTTGAATACATCGCTTTGTTTATATATGTCACTTTCATTTTAAATGCATACTTGGACAGTAGTAAATGAATGGAACAGAATAAATAATAAATATTCTTTGCCGATGGCCGCAGAAATGCAAGCCAAAAGTACTGAGAAATTTAAATAAAATGTATATTTTTTATTTGTAACATCTGCATTGTTGTTGCTATTGTTGTTGATGATGTTGCCTGAATGAAACGGCGAGCTTCTTACAGTTCATATTACGTATTTTGTGGTTGAATCAAGGTGGAATATTGTACTTTGATTCACAATTTTATTTAAAAAGTTATTTTTAATTTCTAATTTCTCTCATGCCGGTTTTATTCTTCTACTCACTTAAATTTATCTTTAACACAATTTAATTTTTGAATTTCAAATGTCTTATCCCAGACCAGAAGGGATTTTTTCATGCCAAAGATCTCCATATAATAAACATGCAATATAGGGGAGGGGGGAGGGAGAGAGAGAGAGAAAAAGAACTTTATTGCGATAACTTGAACTATCATGAACCCCCAAAAGTTATTGAATTATTAAAAGTTCAAGACTTTTTCAGTTATCCATACATTTGATATCCGAAAATTATTTATTATTGCATTCAGTTCCGCCAAATATAACGGAATTAAAAAGAAGAAAGAAATTAAAACAGACATGTTTTCCATTATACATATTTTTAAAAGCATCGAAAATATCTAACATAAATGAAATTAAAAAAAAAAAAAAAACAGATACAACTTTACTTATTTTCTTATTATAATTCGCGCAAATAAATCTGCTCCAAAGATTTTTTTTTTTTTTTCTAATGTCTGTAACTTATATACATATAATTCATGTAAATAAATCTGCTTGGAAGATGTTTCTTTTTTTAAGTTCGTATAATTTATTCTGTGTTTGACGTTTACATTTTTGTAACATTTGCATTTGACGTGAAGTAGAATTCTTATGAAATAGTATTAATTATTCTCATTTTTCTTTATACTGACTTTCATTTAAAATCCTTTCAGAAAATTGTAGTAGAAAATAAATCATTTGAAAAAGAATAAATACTGCTATCAAACTTTTCGAACTTAAAACTCTACAGATATTTCTCATTTTGATCATCTTTTCTTCGCTCTCTCTCTTCTTATGTAATTTTATCTATTGTAGAAGTATTCGGAACCTTTTTGTTGGACTACTGTTTTAATATTTGAAATTATAATTAAAAAGTTATTATGACTGTTAATATGAGAAAAAAGTTATAAAAGTGTTATTATGATATACCGGGTGGTTCAGAACTATATTTCAAAAGTATAAAGGCGGGTAGAGGGGATCTAAATAATCAGATTTTGCATAGGAATGTGGGTGCGGAAATGTAGCGTTGAGGCAGTAGAGGGCGCTGTTGAGTTAGGTAGACAAAAGCGCTTCCCTGATTTGAATCACCATTTAAAGGACAGATTTCGAGCAACATGCATCGTTACACGAACGTGAAGCTTCCTGACATACATTTCATGTATGGGCATGCGCTAGAAAATGGCTCACACTTCATGCACGTCCAACAACTTTCGAGCTTGTCGAAGAACTGTCCTATACTGTGCATAATAAATAGTGTTACTTCCACTGCATGAATTCTGCGATATATTTCAATGCTCGTAATCGTGCCTTGTAAAATAATCCATTTTTTATATCTTTGACTAATTACTGTAACTCTATTGAATGACATTTCTATAAGAAGTTATTGAATTTAATACTTTTTTACATTGATTTAAGAGATTAATTACTTGGTTTTTGAATAAATGATTTTATATCAATTTTTAAATATTTATACCGTAATACACTAATTATATATATAGAGAGAGAGCATAATAATATAAATTAAATATACAGTAAAACCTCCATAACGGACACTCCCGAATAACGGACACCTTTATTTAACGGACAGTTTTCCAATCCCCACTCCCAAAACCTTAATTTTCATATGTTTAACCTCTGAATAACGGACATTCCGAATAGCGGACACTAATTTTGACGATGAAGGCTGAGAATTTTATTTTTAATGTGAAACAAAAATGAAAAAAAAAAAATCCTCTAAATTTATCGGGACAATGTGTCATAATTTTTCTGACCACTGATAAATTTAGGGTTAGGCTCGGGAAAATCCCCTTCTCGTGCCCTGTATTGAATTCAGAGGGTGAGTTAGGAGAAAATGTCCCTTTCAGAGCATTTGTATGCTTCCTCCCTCGTCGAAAATTTGAGATTTTATGCTTTTAAGAAGCGGCAAAATATGATGAGCAATTATATAAAAAAAATTTATAAGAAAAAATATATATAAAGATGATTCAAAAGTATTAAAACTACCACCTTGATTAGAACTTGACACTGAAAAGCATGACATGTAATCGCAAGCAAAAGCAAAAGGTGTGCACGATTTCGTTATAGTTTTATTGCTTAAAAGCTATTAATTTCTGATTAATCCTTACTAATATTATAAATCGGAAAGTGAGTTTGTTTGTTTGTTCCGCTTTCACGCCGTAACTACTGAACCGATTGCTTTGAAATTTTGCAGACGTAAAGTTAGAAGTCCGGATTAAATAATAGGGTATTTTTTATCCCGGAAAAAATTGATATTCCCGAGGGAAAACAAAAATATAGTTTGCTTGATGGATGGATTGGAGATGGCGCTGTGTGTCGTTTAAAACAAGATAAAATATTGCAAACGAATAAACATGTAAATTTAGAAGCTAAATGATACGATAATGAATCCCCGAAAATGAGGAATTCCCGAGGGATGACGTACAATTTGTTTTATCGTCTAAACTGTTTTTTTTTTACATCTACTTATATATTGCAAACGAATATGAACATGTAAATTTAGAAGCTAAATGATACGATAATGAATCCTCGAAAATGAGGAATTCCCGAGGGATGACGTACTATTTGTTTTATCGTCTAAAATGTTTTTTTTTACATCTACTTATCCTGAAATAACTATAAGTCAACGAATTACTAATTGGTATAAGTATTAGTTACGTTATTTAGTTCTTGAGGTATGCGGTAGATGACGCTGGGTGTTTTTAAAACGTGGTAACGATGTGCAGTAGCTGTATAATAGTTAGGTTAGGTTAGTTTAGTGCTTTTTTTCTAGGTAGATATCTAAAGTAGTTATTGTTTTTCCGGTAGGTAATTACGTCGCTTTGTTCGTCGTTTAGATTGTTATAGTTTAGTTTGGGATTTTAGTTTAGTTTAGGTTTATAGTTTACTCATATTTTCACAATGCCTCGCAAACGTAAATCTAATTTGTCGAGCACCTCAGCTAAAGCTCGGGCAATGAAAATTGCCCGATCTCAAGAATCGTCTCTCCATGCTGAATTAAGAAGGCGCGAACAAGCAGAGCGTCAGGCTGCTTCGAGAGCTGCTGTGCTACCATCTCAGCGCCAGCAAAGACTTGAGGAGCAAGCCGCTCGCCAAGCTTCTTTGAGGGCTTCTGAGAATGATATTCGTACTCAAGTCCATTTATCGCAACAGGCTCAACGTCAGGCTCTATATAGCGTGTTCTCGGGTTTCCAGTGCCCAAAATCTGCATGTTTTTGCTCCACAAGGGAAAACATATAATATAGTGTACCATTCAGTTTTGGTTTAACAACTAATCGTATCCAGCGTTACATCGCGCTTCTTACATTTTTCCGTGGAAATGAGAAGTTTTCTTATAGTTGTGCTTTATACCGCAATATAACCGAATTCCACGCGGGCGAAAAGCTAGTTATATAATAAACGATGGTATATTTTTACGGTCATAAATTTAGGACATGTATGAGTCAAATAAGGAAATATACGCATTTCTTATCAATTTTTGAATCTCCGAGGTTTTCCCAATAGCGGACACCTCCGAATAGCGGACAGTTTCAGCGCTCCCGAGTTGTCCGTTATTTAGAGGTTTTACTGTATTATCTAAATCATCTTTTTTTTTTCAGGACGAATACATTTTAAAAGGCACGGATTTTTTTTATTATTATTTTCCTTATATGAATCATTAATTAAAAATTTATACGCACAATCATTGCCTGCTATGGAAATAGCTTTCAAGGATGTATTTCTATGGTCATATATATGAGAAATAAAATAATAATAGGAGGAAAAATTGTTATTGATAAATTATTTTTAAAGATTTATTTTATTTATTTATTTTGCATATTTTTTTAGTGCGGAATACAGGCATTTGCAAATTACACTCTACTGTATAATTTTATTTTATACAGAAACATTCTTTTCACGAAATAACATTACGAAGTAATCAACTTATCGTTATTAATATGTTAAAACATAAACGGAAGAGAAAATGTTTATGCACTTTAACTTGTTGAAGCATGAAAAATTTATCGGTGAATTTTTCTGTTCAGATACATTTTGGCTTTATCTTTCAGTACTTTTCTCGTGTTGCAAGAAGCAACGCTACCTAGAATTAGGAACTTCTCTTCGTACTCATCAGATGTTTTCTTTTCTCAGAAATTCTACCTAGTTGATCGGTGAATTAAAAGTAACTTACTAATAAAGTTAAAGAAATCCTCCTTGATTTTATACGATACTCCTTTTCTTTATATGACGAATAATACCTAACATAGCTTTATCGTTGTTTATAACTTTTAGGATGATTTATGCTAGTTTGTTTTTCTTCACATGCGTTGTCACTGGCTTATTTTAAAAGAAAATATATATTTTTAGGCGCGTTCGTAATTATGTAAATACGCAGCACCTATAGTTGTCGTTCAGTCCGTCCGTCTGTCCGCCTGTCTGTCTGTTCGCTTATAACAACGCAAAAATTATCCAAAAAAATACATAATTATTACATAATTTTGTCGAGTCATTTCAAATTTTATGAAAATCGGATGCACATATCAATTACAGGGACAACCAAAAGTATCCCATTACATTACGGTCAACGGGGGAAAAAGTTTCAAATGCATTTTAATTGTTTGAAATTTAAAATACATAATTATTACTTAATTTTGTCGAGTTATTTCAAAATTTAGCAAAATCGGATGCTTAGTTCAATTACGAACAATCAAAAGTATTCCATTACATTACGGTTAATGGAGAAAAATGTTTCAAATGCATTTTAATGGTGTTACACTCATTCGAACATAATAAAATTGATATGCATCTATAAAGTACATATTATAGTATACATTCTGTACAATCTGTGGTGCAAATAATAACGGTTATTGATTTACAAGGCCACACAAAAATATTACATTACATAATGGTATAGGGAGAACATTGTTGGTGCACATTTTAATTGTAATTAACTATTTACAATTTTATGAGATTGATATGTGAAAGTGATATTTTTAAGACTTAATTATCGTACGAACGCACCTCATTTGCTACTCTTCAAATGCAATTTCCAACTTGTTTTAAAATAAAATATATTTCTTTTTTTTTTTTTTTCGTGATATGGTATATGTCTTCGATGAATTAAAAATATAAAACATACAAAATAATACAGGAAAGTTATTTTATTATCAGATTTTATTTACATGCTAAACTGTACTTAAATATTTCAATTTTTGTATTCAGTTGTACCGTAATCTACATTTTAAAAAATATATATAAAATCTCTCGTCGTTTAAGGTATGGAAGTGATAATTTTTCAAAAAGTGATATACATAGAATAAAAAATAGTCCACAAGTCATATTTGTCCCGATCGTAGTCAAAGGGTTAACACATTTCCTTCATACTCTACGTTCATCATTATTTAATATTTGTATACATCCAATTTACGTAGATCTAACTTGCATTTTTACACACACACATTCAGATATACATTTTACAACATACACGCTTCTTACAATATATGTAAATACATGTGGAATCTATCGACAAAGATACGTAGCAACAAGGATTGAACTCTGCTCTGCAAAATAAGCACATTCTATTATGAGGCTCTGGAAGATTGGATTAAACCCGCGAACTACGGAAATTTTAATGAACTAAGTGATTTTTATGAGAATTGAGGCAGATGCTAACGGGAGTCGGCTATAGACAGACGGTCTGAAAAAAGCTTCCCGAACATCTCCGAATGAAAAACCAGAGGCTAATGACGGACCTGCGTAATCGGAATATGTCGGGCAAGCTACTTCTTAAACTTTAATAGGCAGACGGCCTGTTTTTTGTATGTTTCACATCAATCTAAAATGTAAATAATTGTGCTGCAATTTATATACATGTATATTTATAGCCCAGAAAGTTTAAACATTAAAATAGTCAAGATTTTCGTTAAAAAATCGCCTGGACCACATTTGTTCCCTAGACACACCAAAGTAGTTTATTATTCTTCCTACATACATAATACATAATGTATACAGAAAAAATAACACACACAGCAGCGTTTTTTGTACAACTCGCTTCTACTCTGTTACAAAAAAGGAATTCTGAAGAAATCTGGGAAATGAGGAAACATTTACTCATAATCCCGATTCAACTAAACTTAATAAATATTAATTTAAGGGGGTCGGGGAAACATTTTAAAATAATGTTTATTTATTGAGTTAAATCTTTTTTTTTTTTTTTTTTTTTGTGTGTGTGTGTGTGTGTGATGATTAAACACCTTATTCGTAAAGAAAATCACACGACAAAACTTATCATGCATATATTTTTTAATTTTAATTAAAAACGTATTGAAAAAGGTGGGGTAATTCAAAATCGTTATAACTCAAAATATTATTGATAGAATTTAATTTTTTTTTACATTTAATTCAAATAAACAGAAACATCTAAGTCTTAATTTTGATAGAGCATTTTTAAAAATATTATTTAAAAAAAAATATTTAAAGTAAAAATATGAAGAAAAAATGATGTTACTTTTATTTAAAAAAATCATATTTTCAAAAGTAAATACTTTTTCAAATTTACTGAATTAAAATCGAAGTAAAATAATAAAAAAAGACGTGTTTCAAGTTTGAACCATTTATTTTTAACGGTTCTGGAGTTATAGCATTTTAAATATGAGAAACTGTGGCAAAACCTAACATGAAGAAAAACGCATTTTCACAACAAATCATTTCCATGACAAATATTGCTTGAAAGTCAAATTTTGAAACAAATCATAACGAAAGAATTAATATTTCCTCTTCTAATTATGCTAGAAACATCATTTTAAACGCCATTTTAAGTATTTAAAAAAATAAAATAAAAAATGAAAAAAATAACGTTTTTAAAGCAATTTTTTTTTTTTTTTTTTTTTTTTTTGAAAATTTGAAGATTTTTGTGTCCTACACCTTCTTAAATTGAGGAATATTTTATAATACGAAATGCTCTATAATTTTTTTATAACGATGCTTCCTGAATAAATGGAAATGTAATTTTTCTGTCGCCTTAAAAAGTTTCAAAAATGAAAAATACCCTCAGACAGTAGTAATAGTTTATTAACGCTATTACAAATTGATTATAAGCACAAGCATTTCCCCCCCCCCATTAAATAACATTATGGAGCAATGTGTTACCTCCATTAATAGATTAAAACAAGGAAAGAAAAGAAATTACTTGTGCACGCGTTACTCGTTGAAGGAAGAAAATTTCTCGGTGGATTTTTCTCTTCATCCTGGCTTTATCTCGGAGTATTTTTCTCATCTTGCGGGAAGCAGCGCTACCTAGAATTAGAAATTTTTCTCTTGTTCCTCATTCGTCGCTTTTATTCCTAGAAATTCCAACCGACCGCTCGATGGATTAAAAACGTAGTAATACTTTTGGAGGAAACTTGTTTTTTTTTTTTTTTTTTTTAAGTTACTTTTTTCACAACAGGTTTCAATGACAAATAATGTGGCTTTATTGCTTTTATAGATTATGTTATACAGTTAATTAGAGAAATTAGCATGTTTTTTTTTTTTTTTTTTCAATAAATTAATATCACGGAAGAAGAAATTCGCATTTTTAAAATTATAAATATTTAATAAAACATAAGCACAAATTTGTACATATATATCTTTTATGTCATCAAATTAATACCAGAAAAGTACAGTTTTTTTTTCTTTTGTTGATTTAGTTTAATTTGATTTTTCAATAAGTTAATAATACAATTGCACAAATTAGTATGTATTTTTTTAAAATTTCAATAAGTTAATCTTATCAAAGAATAAATTCGTATTTTGTCGATTTCCTTAAAATCGTTTTTTTTTTTTTTCAACGCAGTAATAACACAAAAGCACAAGTTCGTATTCTATTAAATTTCAACAAGTTAAAAACACAAAAGCACAAATTCGTATTTTTTAAGTTTTAGCAAGTTAATAACATAAAATCACAAATTCGTACATGCATATAATATTTTTGTTGTTGTTGATTTTGTTAAATTCTATTTTCTTAAATAAATTAATAACACAAAAGAACAAATTCGTATTTTGTTGATTTTCTTGAATCTGCCATTTTTTAATTTCAACAATTCATATTTTTTAATATTAGCAAGTTAGTAATCCAACAGCGCAAATTTTTCATAATTTGTAAGTTTCGATTGAAAAAAAAAAAAAAAAAAAAAAAAAAAAAAAAAAAAATGAATACGTTTATTACACGAAAAAACAATCTTGTATTCTTTGTTGATTTCCTTAAATTCGTATTTTTATATATTTCAACAGAATAATAGCACAAAAGCACAAAAATTAGTATTTTAATAAATTTAAAAAAGTAAAAATCACAAAAGCACAAATTCATATTTTTTAAATTTCAGCAAGTTAAAAACATAAAAACACAAATTAGTATTCTTTAAATTTCAGTAAATTAATAACATAAAAGCACAATTTTGTATATTTTAAAATTTCACCCAGTTAATAGCACAAAAGCACAAATTCTTATTTTTTGTTGAATTCGTATATTTAACCCTTTATCTACCGCATTATGAATTCATGAAAATTTTACATTCTAAAGCATTTTACGTAAATTGTTTATACTAAATTAAAAGATTTACATAATCATTTAATAAATTTTTGGAAGATTTTAGAAAGGATTGAAGTATTTAGAAGGATTAATTAAATTTGAATTTACAGAGATTTTGTGGGATATTTATAACCCCACTCAAATCTTTTATTTTAAGTTGTTTTCTTAGTATTTTCTTGAATTATAAAATGTACAAGTATGATATTCTTACAGTATAAGTATAGAAATATTTCCGAATTGAAAAATCCCCATCCCCCTCCCTCAGCGCCAAGAAAGCTGAAAAGATACAAAGGCAACAGAAATAATACTTTTAAAAATATTTTTGTTTTGTATAACCTATAATGCTTTTGGAACAAAATAAAGTAATGCATGTGTAACTCATTCTAAACGGTATTACAACTAATTGACGTATTGAAAGAATTTTGTAATAAGTAATTTTAATGGTACCGTCGCTAGATAATGGGTTAACTTTAAAAAGTTAATAAAACAAAAGCACCAATTCATATTTTTTGTTGATTTTTGTTCACATTCACTCTCATACCTGCTTTCCAAGTGCTTTTATCTGTACTTCACTTCGAATTTACATATCATCTTCGAGGGAACAAGCTATTTTTTAAAAGAAATTAATACAAATAAAATAAACAAGTTTAAAATTGCACGTCAAACTAAGCAAATGAGATGCGTTCGAACTATAACGAAGTTTTAAAAATATTCAGATCTTGGTGTGGCAGTATACAGTATTTCGGATACTTATACAGTATCCGAAATCTATATTTTGTATGTCCCTGTAAATACTATCTGCTTTCTATTATAAAGGAAGTAAACTTTAGTAAACCTGAACAACGTACATCAATTTCATAAAATGTGAAATAGTTTAATATAATTAAAACACAACCCAAGTAATATTTCCTCCTGTACCATTATGTAGTGGAATATTTTTGTATGGCTCTGTAAATTAATAAAAAATATGCTTTGCATTACAGATTATCCAGAATGTATATTTTAGTGTATACTTCATTAACGCATATCAATTTTATTATGCTCGAAAGAGTGCATTTCAAACTATTTTTTCCCATCGGCCGTAATGTAACGGAATATTTTTGACTGTCCCTGTAATGGAACTATGCATCCAATTTTCATAAACATTAAAATTACTCAACAAAATTATACAACAATTATATATTTTAAATTTCAAACGATTCGTTTGGGTAGTTTTTTCGTTGTTATATACGGACGGATAGACAGACTCACAGACAGACGGACGGACTATATACGACGACTATAGGTGCTGCGTATTTATATAATTACGGTATCACCTAAAAAGCAAACGATAAAGTGCAATACCAAAGCATAAGCATAAAATATTTTTCAATAGAACTATTTTTTTTTTAATGTAAAGCTAGAAAATAGTTTTTAAAACGTTTAATGTAAATTAAATCCGAAAAAATTATAAATTAAAAACAATTTAAAAAACGCTATGGAAGAAAGATGTTTCTAGAAGACATTTACTTATTTATTTATTTTTTACAAAAGTTGAAAATCAATGTGAATAAAATAAATTACAGTGAGAAAAAAAAAATATAAAAAAAATTCCTGGGTATTTAATCATGAAAACATTTTTTGTAAAAAGGGGGAATAATGTTTGATAATGAAACCTTTTTACGGCATAATAGTCTAACGCATAATGTCATATATATCTGAATCGTTTATGCTCATTTCTAACAAAATAGTAAAAATTCCTGGCTTTTTGTGGTGAAAAAAAAAAAAAAAAATACGGGTAATATGATCTTATCAATAAAAGTTTAAAAATAGAACAAAATGTCAGCTAAAAATTTCATTTTATTTTCCTGTGATATCGGTTTTAAATGTCAGGAGAAAATAATTCACTTTTTTCTATTAACTTTTGTTTTGCGATGAAAACAAGCTTATTAAATTGCTCTATTTTGGGAAAGTTTTTGAAGTTTTATGATTTGTTTCAAAATTAAGGTGGGAATTAAAGGGCTGAAACGCTGCCATCGAAATACTCAAGAAGGCCATAGGACACGAGGTGTGACGTCATTATTAGTGGAATCTCCCAAGAAAATATCAACCAAATTCGGCAACATTGTGGCATTCCACATCTGACTGTTTTTTTTATTTAGGGATTCCGAATTCTCACCAGTAAGTTTAAATAGTAGTTATTGTTTTATAAGATGATAGATATTCCTCAAATAAAATAAAGGGAAACTTTTAATCCAGAAAAAATAATAAATTGAAAACTATTTCAAAAACGCTATAGAAAAAAAAAAGTTTCTAAAAGATTTTTTTTTTTTTTTTTTTTTTTTTTTTTTTTTTTACAAAATATGAAAATTTAATGTGAATATTACAACGGAAAAAAAATTCCTGGATATTTAATCATGAAAACACTCTTTGTAAAAAATGGGAATAATATTCGATTATGAAACCTTCTTTACGACATAATAGGATAAAGCATAATGTCATACATATTTTAATCGTTTATGCTCGTTTCTAATAGTGAAAATTCCTGGCCTTTTTTGTGGTGAAAAAGGAAAATTTTATGGGTAATATAATCTTATCAATAAAAGGTTAAAAATAGAACAAAATGTCGGCTAAAAATTTCATTTTATTTTCCTATGATATCGGTTTTAAATGTCAGGAGAAAATAATTCACTTTTTTCAATTAACTTTTGTTTTGCGATGAAAAACTAGATAATTAAATCGCACCATTTTGGGAAAGTTTTTAAAGTTTTATGTTCGTTTCAATAATAAGGTGAGAATGTAAAGGGCGGGAACTCTGCCATCGAAATACTCAAGGCCACAAGCGTTTGACGTCATTTCATTACTAATCGACCGATTTTGCACTAGTACGAGATTTCAGACAAGGAAATTTTAAATAACTATTTTCTTTTATTAATTACCCATCATACGTAGTATAGGGTAAATCTTGCAACCGCTTTATTTATTTATTTATTTATTTATTTATTTGGACTAATTTACACGTTTTAGACACTGGAGATTCCGAAAAACATATTTTTAGAAAAAAAAAATGGTGTCTGTCTGTCTGTGTGTGTTTATAAACGCTCTATATCCCGAACCAAATGAGATAGAAAATTGGAACTTTGTATGTACTTAGTATGTAAGAATGGGGCTGTCAGGTTCTGATACCACCTCTGCTAAAGAATGGAATCTCCACTATTTCTCTATTTTAATATTTTGTATTGTATGGCTGTGTACCAGAATTTCCAAGGTGACATTCCTTCTTTGTGGAAAGGGGAATTGACAGATAATCCTATGCAGGTGGTGAATAAGGGAAAGAGAAGATTGCTGAGAGACATGTCCATCTGTCAGTGAGGTATGCGGATGATCTGCAGACAAGGAACATGTCACTAATCAAGAAAGGAATGTGGAATGTGCCCAATGAGCGAGCTCAAAAGGGGGTTGACATTGGAAAAGCAGAGATTTGAGAAGAGCAAGGCTTGTCTCAGTTTATTTCAGTCCGTTCCTGGTTTTCGTACCCAGAGGGTGCTCTGTGTTGTAGAGCGTAAGGAGTACGTTTCTGGAGAGCAAAGGACACAGACGTCCTGGTGTTTATTACTCTGGGCCGAGAAGTGCAGGCCGAGTATACCTGTGTTGGGAGATTCGCGATTGATCTCCGATAAAGTGAATCTAACGAGCATTGAGTGTGAGGTGGAACGTGTAATTGGAATAGTACACAGCCAACTTTTATTGTATTTAATTTAATGTTGAACCGGATCACCTATATCCGAGTTGTAATTGCATATAATTGAAAATAGCGGATTTAGTGTGTACATATATTCTTAATAAACTGATAATTCAGTTAATCGACAGCGTAAGTCTTCATTTACACAATCCTCATAGTGGGTGACCGATATCACCTAGTAATATCGGTGGTGGCAGCTATATCTACCACGGACTTTCTTCAAAGTTGTGTGGACTGAGAGGAACGTCCGACAGGGGCGAAGCCTATTGAATATCAGTAACCTCGATTATCCGGAACTATTTTTTCGGACTTTCGAAAAACTCATTCTGATGAAAGTTATATAAAAATTTTCGATTTTTTTATTTTAAGGAATGGGCGTAAAAGGCAATAAAGTAACACAAATTTTGCATAAAGAACAAAGTCGATCAGATTATTAGTAGCCGAGATACTTATAACTATGTTTTCCACATTTTTTAATTTTTCACGACCCTGTATTTCATTGAAATTTCAATTCAAAGATATATTTTAATTGGAAATGAGACCTTAATGCGGCGCAGTAAATTGTTAGTTAACATGATTATTATTTTTGGAGTTATAAGGATGTTTCTTTTACGCAATTTGGTAGTACTTGAGTAATTTGGCGTCTTATATAATTTGTCGAAGTTGGTTCATCAGCAATTCATTAATAGAGCATTACTATATATATTAAAATATTTTAACATACGTTTAAATTTTCTTTTTAAATTGCAATGCATTTAAAAAATAGTTTACACATGTTTTTATTTTCATATAACATATTATGCTTATCCATGATGGGTAAGTTTTACGGTGTCTCCCAACGACTAGTTTTATTTGCGGAATACCTATCATCTTGTAAAACAGTATTAACTATTTAAGCTTAGCGGTTAGAATTTGAAATCTCCCAATAAAAAATCAACCAGATTAGGAAACACTGGCACTTCGCACTTGGCTGATTTTTTATTTAGGGTGGAGGTAAGTTCTTTTTATTAAAAAAGGAGTTTACACTTAAAGGGACGGTGGACATTAAACTTTTTTTTTTTCATCATAGCAATATGAAATTTTGTTCATATATGCATTTCACCAAAGCATATAGAATACCTTAAAAAAAAATTCCAATCTTATTAAATTTTTTTAATTTTTAAACGAAATTTTAAAATGCTCCCTGTGTCTTAATTTTTGAGATATTTTCTTGCTTTTGCATTTTTATCACTTAAAATTTCATTATAAACAAATTTGTGTAAGATTTTTTTTTTTTTTTTAAAGCTCCTGAACAGTTAATATTTTAAAGTTTTTTTTTCTAAATTCCATATCGATTTTCATCAAATTTTTTCCTTTTAATAAGTAAAAAATCAAGTTCGTCTATCTTAATGAAAACGAATTTTAAAAAGCTTACACAATTGCTTTCTAAACAATATCAGGATACTTCCTTATCAATTTCATAAATATTGATAAAAAATTATGTAGCAAGGAGCATTTCAAAAATCTAAAAACGCTGAAAAATTAGTTTTGAGAAAAACAGATTTAAAGTACATAAATACACTTACCTTTATTATTTACTTCTTAAAACCTTCATAAATGATATTTTAATAAGAAAAAACTGTTCTGGTACTATTGTATCACAGAAATAGACCTTTTTTGCGAAGATTTTGCTTAGACGAGTTTGCTCAAATAAAGGTCCACTGTTCCTTTAAAATAACGTTCAGGGATACATGAGTAATCTATGAAAATAAAAAGTAAATATAATTTAATTCATTTCATAATGTTGAAAGGTATATGAGTAACTTACAGGATGAGAATAAAAATAGGTATAATTTCATTTATAGAATAACGCTGAGATTTGATTGGGTAGGTCTTGCGTTGTTATATGCAAATGGACAGACAGACGGACGACTATAGGTGCTACATATGTCTATATTTACGAATGCACCTAAAAAGCAAATGATTACGATAAAGTGCAATATCAAAGAATAAACATAAAACATTTTCGACACATCTACATTTTTTTTTTTAAAGTAAAGTTAGAAAATAGTTTTTAAAACTTTTAAGGTAAATAAAATCCAGAAAAAATAACAAATAAAAAACAATTTACAATAATAAATTAAAAACAACATATGTGAGTACTGTATGAAAATAAGAAGCAGGTATAATTCATGCCATAAAAAATTGTTGTGAGATATAGAAGCAATGTATCTATCTTATCTATATTATAAAGGCTAAATGTATCTGTGCATATCGCATGTCGCTAATTCGATTAATATTTGTTATTACTTTGGTGTCCACACTCTCATAGTGACTTCATGATCATCATAGTTTTATTTTTCGCAGACGATCACAAGAAATGAAAAAGTAGTAGTAGAGTTATTCTGGAATAAAAGTATATGTTAAGTTTTTATCTGAAATGTTTTGAAGCTTCGTTTTTGTAAGATATTTACGTTATTTTCACACGTTTAAAGTAAAACGACGATGTTTATATTTTCGGGTAGAATTTATGACATCGAGATCGCAATGTTTGTGATACCGCATACGTCATTTTGCGAATTGCAACAATTTGAAATTTGAAATGCAATTTCGGTTTTGCAATTTTTGCTACTACAATTTTTAAAACTTCTAAACATCGCACATTTTCAATTTTTACACCGTCATATAGCGAAAAATATGTATTTTTAAATGAAATTTGTTTGAAAGCTATGTTTTAGTTTATTTTTGAAATATTAATTTTTTTTAGTTTTTAATACCATTTTTCTATTTGTAGAAGTACTCCATTTTTAGTAAAAGCAAAGGTAAAAGAAGTAAAAGAAAAAAAACAGATTACTATCTTTCTGCTGCCATTTTCTCATTAAAAGTGGAAAAAATTGAAATTAAAATACGTGCTTAGACAAGAATATAGTTTGTTATAAAAACCCGATGAATTTTGGTTTCATTTACAAAATTTCATTTACACTTAAAAGAATATAAATAGTTTAATATTTGTTTCAGCTAATTGCTTCGAGACTTCAAGTTTTGAATTAAAATAATTTCAAAATGATCAAAATAAAAAAGCAATTTTTTGAAAAAGGTGAATACAGATATGAAAGGATCATATGTAAATTTTGATATGGTGAAAATGATGTCGGGTTTATATTTCAGAGGAAAAAATTCCGCGATTGAGTCAAAGTGGAATAAATTTTTGCTATTATCTTTTTGGAATAATTTAATAACTTTATCATAATAACAGATCTTTATTATTTTTTATGCTTATACACGTACGATTAAAGTTTAATTTTAATAATTTTTACAACTGAGTTTTATAGAAATAGTATTTTGCTAACTTTAAGTTAAATATCATTTGTTTAAAAGTTAGGCTTACCAATATAAGGTGCGTTTTTTATTGTAACTAATTTTTGTAGTTTTGGTATAGGGAAGAGGGGGGCACCTTTGATCATTTTTTCAGAAAATCAATATATTTCTGACTCGAATTATATTTATTGAGTTTAAAATATTTCATAATAAAAACAACACATTTCTTCATCATCATCTGAACCATAAACTAAACATTTTACAAAGAAATTAAAAAAATTGTGAGGATTTCAAAAGTTGAAAGATTTTTTGTTCAAACGTGCCCCATGTAGGGATACCTTTGAACAAGCAAGGGGCACCTTTGAACAAATGAATAAAATGTGAAAATATTGAGAGTTTTTATAAAAAAATTGCATATTTTACAGAAATATAAAGTAATATGAAATAAATAAGTAACTACATTTTGTTGAAATTACTAATTTTTTTGTTATTTAACCAAACTTAAATCCATGTAAGTTGATATCAAAACTCATTGTTGATAAAACACAAAGTGCCCCTCCAGTTGTGTTGGGTTGTAAAAACTTTTTTACTATATCCTTGAAATACACCAATGTGATATTTGATGTTTCTGTAAAATTAAAATTTTTCATTCGCTATTTTTTTAAGAGACCTGATATAAATTCCGTTTCATCCGTTACAGAAACCAGAAATAATGTTTGGAAACCTGTTAAATCATGAACCATTATTTTGTATCCAGGATTTGAAACTTCCCATCACTGATACATACAGAGGTTGGAACCCATGTGTGCAGTAAGGGGAATTATTAGAAGTATAAGTCCATGTTCTTTGACATTCTTAATTAACCTCTTTTCACATTAAAAAAATTTCATAAATAATAATATTTACATATATTAACAACTCTTTACTTCATAATTTTAAGTGTTCTCTTTATATTATTTCAATTATTATTTATCACCAGTTTATTCGGTGTTTCTTCGCTGTTCAATGGTGTCCCATCACATGGAGTTTTACATTACAACGGTTTACTTAATTCGGATGAAGAATTTGAATAAAACAAAGATTATAAACTAAAGCTAACATCTTTATTTAAGCATTGAACAATAAATTAAAATTTTAGGGACAGTCGTTTGTAAAAAATCTTACAACTTTATTTTCTTAAGTTTAGCTTCAAGAGGGAGAAAAAGACATATCTTGTTTAGATAGTACTGTTCATACAAAATGGTACAGCTTTGTAAAATTATTTCCTTGAAGCAGCAGTAATGTATTATTATATACATTTTTTAAAAATAATTTATTTGACGGAAAATATTTAGAGTGTTCAAAGGTGCCCCCAGTTCAAAGGTGCCTCCCCTCTCCCCTAAGTCATGGAAGAAGTTCCTTCTTAAACATTTTCTATCATCGAAACTCGAGGGGTTCTACCTTGTGTATATAAAAGCTACGCAAATTTCACTCATAAAATAATCATCTGAGATGTATGAGTAATGTAAGAAAATAAAAAGGATGCATGATTTTATTCATAAAATATTATGGAGAAAAAGTATATGAGTAATGTACGGAAATAAAAAGTAGGAATAATTTCACTCATATTATAATGTTGGGAAGTATATGAGTGATGCATGAAAATAAAAATAGGTATAATTTTACTTACAAAATAACGCTGAGATTGATATATATGAGCGCTGTATGAAAATAAGAAATAAGTATAATTTCTCCCATAAAGCAATGTTGTAGGACACATGAGTAATGTATGTAATATATATATATATATATATATATATATATATACACGTATAATTTTACTCTTCAAATAATGTTGAGATGTATGAGTAATTAAGGAAATAAAAGGTATGTATAATTTTATTCATAATTTAGAGTAATGTACGTAAATAAAAATTACGTATAATTTCACTCATAAATGAATGTTGAGATGTATGAGTAATTTAAGAAAATGAAAGGTATGTATCATTTTACTCATAAAATTATTTGGAGAAATACATGAGTAATCTAAGAAAATAGAAAGTAGAAATAATTTCACTCATAAAATAATGTTGGAAGGTACATGAGTAATTTATGATAAATACATTATAGAACTTTTTCATTCTCAGCATATAATGAACTTTTTTTATTCTTTTTTAGGAGAAAGCGCTGCAACAAAAAATACAGTCCATAAAAAATCAGGACAAGTAGACTTAAATAAATCGACTTCTCCCCGAAAAATTCTCTGCCGATTGAAGTCGTGTTTAATCGCTCTCACCGTCTCCAAGGCACGTGATGATTCCTTTTCAAGACGAGTATTAAGAGCTCAGTGGAAGAAAATAATCACATCCATCTCGCTAAAAGAACAATTCAAAACGTGCTCCATTAACCTGTGTTCACAGATTCTCTCACTCCAATTCGTTCTCTTCGGGAAGATGTAATTTATCACAGCTGCAATCCGCAAGCTCAGCGGAAAAAATAAAAGTTCTTCTCTCTCTGTGATGTATTTGCACTTTTGTTCTTGACCCGTTCAAGTGGCCAGGCTGAATCATTTTCTAGGAAAAGACCGGATTGGTACGAGAGATTATATATTAAGAAAATGGTTACGGCAAGCATTTCAGAACAGAAATTTAATTTGCCACAGATTCTGGAATTACAATTAATTCATTTTTATTGGTACAAAAGAGAGCCGCGAAAATTCATAAGGGAGAAAAAAGAGGTTTAAAAAACATGAATTCTTTGTAGTTCAAGAACTCCAATTTAAAAGATATTAGCTCATAAAATAAAATAGTGTGAAAATCCCACATAACAAAGTCTCATCGTTATACTTCGTCATGAAGAAAATTCGTTAACACGTTGAGTGCTATGTCAGTCACCGGGGGCTGATACTGAAAATTACGTTTAAGCCGCGTCAGTCACCGATGATTGACAGTCAAAAATAAGAAATAAAACTTTATATTGTTTTAAATGATTACTGAAAACTTATTTAAAATTTACTTAACTTTTATTTATTACAGGATTGTAATTTCTTAATAATTACTTAAAACATTATAATTTTTTTAGTTTTATATCATATTTCACACTGTCAGTCAGTAGTGACTGACGCATCCTAAAAGAAAAGTTCAGTATCAGTCACCGTGGCATTCAACGTTTTAAGCAGAAATCAACTGAAATTAATAAAGTTTTTATAATAAAACACACTTGCATAAAATGGAAAATACACATACAATGGAAATAATTGAAAAATGCATTTTAAGATCAGAAGAGATTGGAAAAGATCAGATTGGGACGAAAGATTATATATTAGGAAAACGGTTACGGCAGGCTTTCAGCCCAGAAATTTAATTTGCCACAAATTCTGGAATTATAATTAATTCATTTTTATTGTTACAAAAGAGAGCCGCTTAAATGTAAGTCAGTTCGTAAAGGGGGGAAAAAAGAATCATAAAAACAAGAATCCTTTGTAGTGAAAGAACTCCAATTGGAAAAATATTTACTCATAAAGTATAGTAGTGTGAAGCTTCCTCATCGTTACATTTCAGTGTTGATTTCAAGGGGTGGCCCGGGAGAGACATTCCCCTCGGAAAATTTGAGATTTTGTGTTTTCAGTGGTCAATTAGTGCAATTTGTTAAACAGATATTAACTCAAATTAGTAAAATTTGTATAATAAAACACATATGCATTTAATGCGGATTCTGGAATTACAATTAATTCATTTTTATTGGTACAAATGAGAGCCGCATAAAGTCAATTCGTAAAGGAGGGGGGGGGGAGGAGTCATAAAAACATGAATTTTTTGTAGCGCAAGAACTCCAATTGAAAGAATATTTATTCATAAAATATAATAGTGTGAAGCTTCCTCATAACGAAGTCTCATTGTTACACTTCGTTATGGAAAAAATCGTTAAACAGAAATTAACTTAAATTCATAAAATTTGTATAATAAAACACGCATACATAAAATGAAAAAAACACATATAATGGAAATAATTGAAAAATGCATTTCAAGATCAATAAAGATTGGAAAAGACCGAATTGGCACAAGAGATTATATATAATGAAAATGGTTACGGAAGGCTTTCAGCTCAAAAATTTAATTTGCCACAGTTTCTGGAATTACAATTAATTCATTTTTATTGGCACAAAAGAGAGTCGCGAAATGAAACTCAATTCGTAAAGGAAAGAAAAAAAGGTTTAAAAAACATGAGTTTTTTCTAGTTCAAGAATTCCAATTCGGAAGTTATGAGTAAAAAACCTCATAAAGTAAAATAGTGTGAAACTTCCACATAACAAAGTATCATCGCTACACTTCGTTATGAAGAAGATTCGTTAACCCGTTATGAGCGCCACGTCAGTTACCGGCGATCGACACTGAATCAGTCACCGGTGACTGATATTCTAAAATATGAAATAAAAGTAAAATATATACATATTGTTTGAACTAATTACTGAAAATTCTTAAAATTTACTTAATTTTTATTTATTACAAAATTGTAATTTCTTAATAATTATTTAAACCATATAATTATTTTAGTTATATATCATTGTCAGTCACCAATGACTGACTCGACCTAAATGAACAGTTCAGTGTCAGTCACCGTAGCATTTAGTTTGTTAAGCAGAAATCAACTCAATTTTATAAAATTTGTATAATTAAACACAAATTCATAGAATGAAAAAATACATACAATAGAAATAATTAAAAAATTCATTTTAAGATAGGAAAAGATAGGAAAACACCGAATTGATACGCGAGTGGCCGAGAGGTTCAGACCTCTCAACTGGTAGACGGCAGGTGCTGGGTTCGAACCCAATCGCGGCTGTTGGCCTAACCGTTCGGAGTTTTCGTGGTTTTCTTCGAACCTTGCGTAAATACGGGTTAGGTTCCCTTAGAAAGACCCCCCACGAAGGGCACTCTCCCCTGGTCCTATATCCCATTAGTGTAGATAATCGGTCGACAAAAATAAACCAAACCAAACCAAACCGAATTGATACGAAAGATTATATCAGGGACGCAGAAGTGAATAATAGAGGGGGGGAGGGGGTCAAGAAAATGTAAGGGGTGGCTTATATTTTCTCTCTCTCTTGACGCAGAAAGATAACTTAGTGTATATTAACACTGTGGGTACTATGTTTCTTACTAAACTGTCGTCATAACTTCATTTCATTCTAAGAAAAGAATAGGATGATGAAAAATTCGAATGATAACTAGGGCAATATTAAACATCATGTTAGCTACATATGTGCAAATAGGATGAGCGAATGTTGAAACACTTGTTTTAATTCCAATTTAGTGTTTCTGCAGAACTGTGAAAAGGCCACAAAACTAAATTAGATTTTCGAAACATAAATTCATTTAGCGGCCTTGGAATCATTTCCAGAGGAGGCTCAAAATGTTTTAGAAAGGGGGGGGGGGGGGGGAGGCTGAACACCCTGTAGCAACTCTTGGCTACGGCCTTGGTTTTATGAAATTATTATGGCAGGCTTTGAGTCCAGAAATTTAATTTGCCAGAGAATCTGAAATTACAATTAATTCATTTTTATATACTGAAAAAGAAAACTGTAAAGTTTTTAAACTTTTTCTATGAAAATGGGATTTATAGACATTTCATGTAACGGTAACAACTAAAACTCATGCAATAACCGATGAAGTTACATGAATTTTTGCTGTTACCGTTACATAAAAAATTCTTATAATCCCAGTTTTTTAGAAAAAGCTCACTATCTTTACAGGTTTTTTTTTCTATGTCGGTACAAAAGATAGCCGCGTAAATGTAGCTCAGTTCGTAAAGAAAAAAAAAATAGTTAAAAAAACATGAATCCTTTTTAGCGCAAGGACTCCAATTTGAAAAATATTTACTCAGAAAGTATAATATATACAACTCTATTGTATATATTATACTTTCTGAGTAAATATTTTGTACTCTATTGTAAATAGCATATTGTTATATGAAGCAGAAGGAAAAAGACTTTTGGAGACAGGGGGAAAAATTTGGCAGCTAGAAATGGATGCTGAATATCAAGAATAGAAGTAATAAGAAAGGAAAGAATCAAGGAAATGATGAAAATGAAGGGAGCCATATTTGATAATATTAAAAAAACAATTAGAGGAGACTGGGTAGGGTTGACCAGATCAAACATCCCTTATATAAATACAAACTTTTAAAATTCAGTAATTAATTCATTTTAAGATTGTAAAAATGAAATAAATCACCTTTTTATAAGATATCTCATAAATTTTACACAGAATAATGAAAAAAATAGTTCAGATATAGATAGCGCTGCATTGTGTCGATTGTAAAGAAGCTGAAATTTCATAATATGGTGTTTCAACACCTAAACAATTTGAAAAGCAAAAATTGGTTGAGTTACGATCCTTCGTTAAGTATTAAACTAAGACAGCCCAGCAATCTTACAAGCGGTTATCTTTTAGCGAAAATCTGAGCTATTTTTTGAATTATGAATACAAAGTTTATAAGTTACTTTATAAACATGTTTTTCATTTCATCTTTATGTTTGTTGAATTTGATAAATTATTTAATTTTTACGTTTGAATGTACTTTTTGCAACACCCTGTACAGTAGCACCAACTTTTCAAAGATATTGGGTGAGCTCAAATATTTTTGAGTAAAAAAGCATATATATATATATATACTTATATTTACCTTAGTGTGTGTTGGTATGGAGAGGGGGGGGGGGGGATAAGCGAATGGCTAAAGATGATAATTCGAAATTAAAATGTTTATTCTAAGCAAATTTTTGAAATATTATAATTTATTTATATTTTTAAAAATAATTTTATTAAATTATAGTCTTATAAGTTATTCCTTATAAATACAGTAATATTAATTTTAAATAACCTTGGAATAGCTAATTGTTGAAAGTACAAAATTCTAAATGTCAAGGAAAGCATACATTTTAATTATCTAAGAGATTTATAAATTTGAAACATCAAAACAAATAGCAAAATCGGCAGGAAGTTTGTTTTTCAGAGAAATTTTACTGTGCATCCGCTGAAGGGGTTTTCAGAGCTCCTGTAAGTCTAATGGATGCCCTTACCATTTTTCAAACAAAACTATTTTGAGAATGTTAATAAAACCAAATTTCCTGTTAAGGCTGTTCTTAATTACTATGCTCAACAAGAACAAGCGCAAAACTTTTTGACACATTCATAAATCCATTTTTTAACGGAAAGACATCAAATTGGAAGACCTGACTATGGAAGCGCTTTCGAATCAAACTCAGTTTTCCACTTTATGATACTTAAATTATCTACTGAGTTGTAAACTAATCTGATCACGTGATCACGCTTTTTTTCTCCTTTTCGTTCATTGGTTTTTCTGCTTTCGTCGGAAAAATTGTCATTCAAAACATCCAATTTGACGGCTTGTTATGAAATAACGATTGCGTTTGTAAAAAAAATTTGAGATTTCCGAACAAAATTTAACTAACACTTTTCTCACAAAGCTGGCTTTTTTCTTTTTTGATTTAAGAACACCCTTAAGGATTAAATTATTGAAAAAATAAATTACGAATTAAATCGATTAAAACTGGGTGGGCTCGTGCCCATGGGTCCATAAAAGTTGGTGCCCTGTATACATAAGATATAAATAGTTAGCGAGATAGGAGGAATATCAGTTATTATATTGAATCCGGTTAATTTTATGTAACATCTTATTTTCTTGAAAAAGCTGTTTACTTTTTATAAAACAACTCTAATATTTTATTTCATCTATTTGATTTTACTACCGATAGCTAATCTAATAATTAAAAATATTACAAAAAAAAAAAAAAAAAAAAAAAAAAAAAAAGAGAGAGAGAGAGAGAACATTGCTTTAAAATTTAAATCCGAAAAATTCTTACCTATTCAAAAATATAGAGAGCCAGAGAAGTGTTTTCGATTTTAAGAACTCCGAGAGAAAATAAATAAATAAATAAAACTCTTGTAAACTACTTACACATCGTGTATTTCAGCTCGAATGAATTTAACATTTCTCTTTTTTCTTTCCAGCAAACTCACCGTTAGAGAAAGTTTTTTTTTTTTATTTTTTATTTATTTATTTTTTTTTTTCAGTCTTTTTTTATGCTCCGTTACCATTTTGAAATTCCCTCTCCCCTGGAAAATACTTGGAATAAATACGATCACCTTTTCTAAGGATCATTGCTTTTCTACGTCGCCTAACTTTCGTTTTTTATAAATGACTGTATCCCGGCGCAATGGAATTTCTCTTTTTTTCTTTTTGTCTCTGATTTTCATTAGGGTGCGAGTATTCTTTTTTTGGATCAGTTGTCTGTTGCAGATTTTAATTATACATGGTTTGTCTTTCTTAGGTTAATCGTTATTAAGGTTTTTTTTTTTTCTTTACCAGTAATTGTGTTTTGTTTTCGGTTCAATTTCCTTTTATTTCTTTTCTTTGTAGATTTTCCGGAAAAGAGGAAAATAATCTGGGAAGTCAGATGAGAAAAATGTTTATGTTTAAATTTTGTTTAATGAGTTTTAAATATATGTTTAACAGTGTCAAAATATTAAAAATTTCTTTAACCATATTCTTTTCTTTTCTTCTTTTTCTTTCTTTCTTTTTTTATATAAAAAATGTATTGTAAAATTGAACAGTTATAGTACTTTTTTTTAAGCTTTCATAAATAAATAGAATAAAGATGTTTATTAGAATAAAAAAAAATAACTAAGAGGAATTAAAATTTTAATGCTTATGTCAAAATATTTAATTTTTAAATTTAAAAATATCGGTTATTTTGAAGCTTAAAAGGAATTGTTTATTTCAGTTTTCTTATTTCTGACCTAAAAATGATTAAATAGTTAAACAATGGCAGTGATTTTGTCGCGTATAATAGCTACTTTCGCCAACTCCCGTACAAATCCATCTGGTTCTAAAGGTTTAATTTGATTTAAAGGTTTAATTTTAATTTTAAAGGTTTAATTTGAAAAAAGGATTGACATCAGAAAAAATATATGGGCCATTTTCAAATTTCTCTTACATATACTGTCCCAGAGTAAAAAGAAGAAAATTCAAACATAAATTAATATTTAAAGTTTGATTTGAGCTATGCATTAGCTAAAGAAGATTATATTGAACATTTCTAACATGAAAAATTAAAGAAATTAATAAAAAATTTTGAGATATAAACCTTTAAAATTTTGATTCTAAGCAAAAATGCCCGTCTTATTCCAAGTTTTATGTTTTTAAATGTTTTTTTTTCTTTTATATATATATATATATATATATATATATATATATATATATATATATATATATATATATATATAATTTGAGCTAACTTTTTTAAATAAAAAAGTTTATCTATTTTAAATATGAACTGTTAGAGTTCTATATTAATAAAAAAAAATTATTACAAAAGATATTTTCTCTAAGAAAATGCCAGAAATCTTTTGTCCCTCGCTTTTTGTCAAGTCCGTTACTTTGTGATTATTTTAGTCAAAATAGGTTTCGAATGCTGCCTAAAGTTAGCAGCAAATATTCGGCGATATAGTTAAACTATTCATGCACCTACTACATGCCATTTTTAGGTGATTTCGTATGAAATACTACCTATTGCAATCGCACCAGTTTATATATCTATCTATCTATCTATATATATATATCTCACTTTTTTATGGTCACGATAACTTCTATAATTCTTCACCAATCTCCACCAAACTTGTACATAAAATCAAAAGGGATAAAATCTCGGCTAAGTTCGTTAATGGGCAAAATCGGACCAAGGGGGTCGGAATAGGGGGCGTTTTTGTGAAAACCGAAAAAACGCCATAACTTCTTAATTAAAGTAGATATCGAATCGGTTTAAAGTTTATATTACTTCTTAAAAATGGGCCAAAAGTTTATGCATGACAGATTTTTGATAAATTTAGAAGTAGGCTCAAGGGGCGAAAAAAACAGGGTTTTTGAGAGAAAAAAATTCATAACTTCGTCAATTTTCAAGATATCAAGTCTGTCATGTACGCTAATGGCGCCTGGTGCATGTAAAATCCGTCGTGGGTGCAAAGTCCTCCAAGTTACCTGTGAATTATACCTCTGGAGATGCCTTGCCAGGTGAAGGTCTCGTCATCTGATCAAGGTTCTAAATTACGAGACCAAATTGACAGGGCCGTAACTACCGCCGGGGCAGCCGGGGCACTGCCCCGGGGCCCCCAAGCCTGAGGGGCCCCAAACTGGTGGTTAAAAACTATTGATTTTAGTTTCTAGTCTAACTTCCTATAAAATGCCCAGCACCTAGTTAAAAGTTAGTAATTAAAAAAAATCAAAGTGCTAGAATAAATGTTTTTACGTGTCCGTCGATATACACCATACACTTCGCATTTAAAAGCAGCTCTAGTGCCGACAGCAGAATGTCGAGTCGAATGTGTCATGTCGCGCCAGCATGTTTGCCGATCCCACCGAAGCTAGTATAAGGAAGAAAATATGGGCTTCTGATCGGTTGAATAATATAAAAAGCACCTAAAAAATTCTGGAAAATCTTTGTTCTTATCTATTAATAAATAAATAAAATCGAAAAAAAAAATCAAAAGCCATCTTTTATCTTTTTAGGCTTGTCATACTGTGTACGTTTAAATAGCGGCGTGCGAAAAAAAAAAAAAAAAAAAAAAAAAAACTGCGCCTGGAACAACGTTTTAATTTTCCCCGGGCGCGAGGGGCCTCACTATTTTGCCCCGGGGCCCCCAAGTTTATAGTTACGGCCCTGCAAATTGAGTAGCCGTTTGCAATACATACATCAGGATATAACGTTAAGCAACCGTCAAAACAAAAGTATACTATACTGAGAAATAAGTACTGCAGATGTGATGAAGCGCGAAGCAAAGGAATCATGTTTTTTGCCGCTACGCGGCATTTAGGCGGTCGCCCGCCCCGATACCAGGTATCTAACCCGTTAAGCTGAGGTAACTCGGCAGGTAGGGGCCTGGTTATCGGTTAGAAACAAAGAAAGATATCAAGTCTAACTAAATTTTTTGTAAATGCTCTTAAAATTATCTAAAACTTTTGTATTTACAAGTTTTTGATAGGACCAAAACTTTTATCGATGAAAAAAATTAAAAACGAAAAGAAAAAGGGCGGTAAAAAAAGAAAAAAATCCACAACTCCGTCAATTTTTAAGCTATCAAATCTGATTAAATTTATTTTACATCTTCTTAAAAATGGTCTACAACTTTTATACTGACTTTCATGGGACCAATTCGTATAGCACAAAGAAATTAAACAAAAATAGGAGTTGGAGAAAAAACCTCAAATCCAAACTGCTTATATTCTGACTCTATTTTTAAATTCA
The DNA here is from genome assembly GCA_964019185.1 of Maratus speculifer. Lineage (NCBI taxonomy): Eukaryota > Metazoa > Arthropoda > Arachnida > Araneae > Salticidae > Maratus > Maratus speculifer. The sequence continues at coordinate 177,081,148 of OZ025295.1, read as the reverse complement.
TTTTTGATTTTAAACGCATCTAAATGGTAGATCCTCTTATTTAGAAACTGTATAAAGTGACGCATTGGTCAATTTTCTGATAAAGATAGAATATATTTCAAAAAAGGCTACCAAAAAGGGTATTTTGAACAGAATTTCCCAAAGTCATCGGGACTGAAAATTTAAGGAAGTATTCAAATAAGAAATTGCGTCTTTTTCTGACTCGTTTTTAAATCCATTTTTGTTCTCAAACGCATCCAATTTACAGATTCTCTTATTTAGGAACTATATAATGTGATGCATTGGTCAGTTTTTTGATAAAGACGGAATATATTTCAAAAAAGGCTACCAAATAGGGTATTTTGAACAGAATTTCCCGAAGTCATCATGACTGTAAATTTAAGGAAGTATTCACATAGCAAATTGCGTTTTTTATGACTCGTTTTAAAATCCATTATTGCTCTCAAACGCATCCAATTTACAGATCCTCTTATTTAGGAACTATATACTGTGACGCATTGGCCAGTTTTTTGATAAAGATAGAATATATTTTTAAAAATGCTGTCAAAGTGAGTATTTCGCACAAAATTTTCCAAAGCAATCATGATTAAAGAATTAAGGATGTATTCAAACAACAAATCGGTTATTTTATGACTCATTTTTAAATTCAATTTTTTTTCTCAAATGCATTCAACTGACAGTTTTTTGTTATTAAGGAACTATATAATGTACTGTTTTGGTCGATTTTTTAATAAATTCCGAATTTATTTCAAAATATTGTCAAAATGGGAATTTGAGCTGAATTTTTCTTAAGATGATTCTGATAAAACCAGTTTTTGCAAAAAAATAAAATTAAAAATTTTTCATAAACGGCCAAATGAAGTTATTAAACTGAGTTTATCTCTAATCTTTTTTTTTTTTTTTTTTTTTTTTTTTTTTTTTTTTTGAAATGAGCACTTTTCGAAATATACCTCCGCCTATAGGCCCAGCCGACAGGGATTTTTTACTCTTCAATTGTGAGGCAATGTAATAGTGGCAAGAATAAGCTATTATCAAGAGTGCTATTTTTTTCACTGTCAAGTCTGTTACCGTAAATTTTAATATTAAAATAAGGATTTTTGCACTTTTCTAATTAAATATTGTTCACTAAATAGTTCCAGAAGGTAGGTATATTATTATCTAATCTAGAAAAAATACAAGCTAGTTCATTTCTAATAGTTTTATTTGAAATGTAAAATTCAAATCCGTTACCCTGAAATGTAAGCGAATGGTGAAAATGGCCCATATATGATGCATGAATATAATCTAAGTAAGATGTCCTGGAGTAATAACGCCAGGATGTGTAATAATGTCAAGTGCTAATATTATGAGTAATTATAAAGGAACCTGAGACATGGCACCTACGGTTTTTGCGCAGAACGGCTCTGAGTAATTACAGCATCCACTGGCATTATTACTCCAGTTGATTCTTTTTAGTGCTGTAATTACATCCGAAGGAAATTTATTTTTTATTTATTTTATGCACGAGAGACCATTTATTGTCATTGTTGAAAACCAAAAAGCATAAAGAGAAACTTGTTGAATAAAATTAATGAAATACCTAAATGCTGCTAATTATTTCATGCCAGAAGGATAAAATATCAAATAATTATTACTGCACCATGATATCGCAATTAATGGTAAGTAATAAATATTTGTCAGCTTCTAAGGCTGTAGAATTTGTATCTTTAGTATTAGGCAATTTACATGCTATTATTCAATTTTATTTCATAGTTCTGTTTGCATGACGTTATACCCACATTGGTGGACAACAACGCCAAATAGCATTAATCAAGAAATCTCGCTACTACATTTTGCGAATACATATCTACTAAAATATTCTTTTTGTATACATATGCAATAAGTTTTTGCACCTAATCCTATATTTGTTTTAGAAAAATATCTAAAACTAAGCCGGGAAAATTGGTGCAACTTTAACGTGACATTATTATCCCAAGATTTCTTATCTTTTAATCTCCTATGCAAACTATCTCCATATATATTTTATTCAACAGCAGTCTGACACGAGATATATTTTGTGCTCTAAAATAATCGTACATTCCTGTGTATAATCTAGGAACCAATTCCAGAAATCCTCTTCCTTCAGACCTTTTGACCTTTTACTATATCGTGTGTTTCCGAAATCGAATTCGTTCAGTGCTTGTTTTAGAAGCAAATTCCGATCATGTATAAACAAACCAAATCATCACGATCATAGCTTAACTTTTTTCAGCTATTTAGGGGGTAAATGGTACAAATTTAGCAAACCCGCACTGATGATCTTTCCAACCTACAGGTCAAACCAAATTATTTTTACTCGGGTGAAAATGCTTTCACACTAACATAGGTTATTCTTACAGAAGGCGTGCTAGTTCTCTATCAACGCGGTTGCCTGGAACTATTTACGAACATTTACTTATATATTCACCTTTCGCCCTGCTCAGTTTTTTTGCATCGTTATGGACCGAGGGTAACATGCGATAATCGTGCGAAAATAAACAATATTTTGTTCAACAGTGCATGTGGTAGTCATTTATGGAGCGCCATTTACCTCCCTGTATTGTAGAAACGATTTTTTAAAAAGGATATTTCGGTTCACCGTTTAAAAAAAGTTTTACTGGGAAAAGGGGCATATTATATTTTAAGGATTTCCGTTTTTGCTAATTATCTCAAACTCAAAAATCTTGTGAAAATAAACCCCAGTAAATAGAGCGTTCCAGGAAAAAAGAAATAGGATAACATATTACTATAAAATATTATTTCTGGATTTTATTTCAGTGATAAGAAGTCAAAATTTTTAAGAATAAATAAACTGTTAAACGGAAAGAAAATTCATGTCTTTTCTTTTTTTTTTTTTTTTTTTTTTTTTTTTTTTTTTTTTTTTTCTTTGAGACTTTTTTTTTTTTTTTTTTTCTTTTTTTGAGACTTTTTTTTGTAAGTTTCTCTGCCCCAACCTTGTGTACTTTTTTCCTGTCATATTTTATTAAGCAATGACTTTCTGAATCCTAATTCTGCATTTTGTAATTTTCTCTAGAACAATTCTCATGCCGTATAATATTATAAAATCTCCGAATATTGAATACTTAGGAGTGTGAAATTTTTACAGTTCTCAGTAGTAAAAATATGCAAATACATAGCATAGCTGTCAACTCTTCCGACTTTTCAGACCAGAAAAATTTAATTGAAACGTTTGCCTTATTGAATCGATGCATTACTGTGATAGAAATGTTTGAATTATCCGAAGTTCAAATTATGGAAAATATGAAATGAAAACAAGCTTAATATGTTACTATTACAAAGGAATTAATGTTGTAGTGTTTCTTAAATTTATTTCGTCTTTTATCATTAGAATATGACTTAATATTAAATTAGAATTAGAAATACATAAATTAATTAAAAGATAAGAAACAAGCACAATGGAAGAAAGATTTAAAGCATCACTGATGGATAGACGGGGCACTAAGAAAGTGGATATCAAATGCATTGGATTATATGTATACTCGTTCGGAACAATTTTTATAAAAATCAAAGAAAGAAAGTTATTCAGAGGATCTGAAATACGTGAGAAAGAAAAGAAAAATGAAAAATCGGAATTCTCGTTAGTTCGAATTAAACGATATCAAGAGAAAATGAATTCAAATTAAGGAAAATTTGTAACGTTATTCTGCCATTAAAAATTTCGAGACTTCATGTTTAATTCGAATTAAGCAAAGATTCGAATTATCCGATTTCGAATTAACGAGAGTTGACTGTATCTATGAAAAGAAAAGATACTGATATTTACTAAAGCTAAAAATAAGAAAGCCTGGGGAGCGTAGCTAGCATGAATAATTCTTCTACCATTAGAGATAGCTTGTCAATATCCAGAAATATTTCAGTAATAATTTTTGTAATCATTATTGTAATTTTAGTTTGGTTTATTGTTAACTATTTTTTTGTTCTAGAAAAGACCGTTAGTTGTTAATTATGGGTATGCAACAAGGTAACAAATTTCTTGTTATTTTCTGCACAAGTTGTGGGTGCGCCCAATCAGCACAATCTATATACAGGGTGTCCAGCAAATAACACTCTGATTTCAAAATTAAATTTCTCAAAAACAAAGATCAATAGAATTATGCAGTAAACGGTTTGTTTATCAAGTAAGCTGTAAAAATCTTATGCAAAAGTTTCAAACGATAAATATTTTGAAAAGATTGTGTTCTGATTGCAAAGAATGCTTTGATTTGACATTTTTCTTGCTTTAAATTGCTGCCAGAGAATGTGTTTTTCGGCTTAAAGTGCCATATTTCATAGTTTTTTTAAATTAAATTTTTGAAATTTCGAAATTCTAAAAATTTACTTCGAAAAATCACTGTAAGCTAAAAAATTATTTCTATGCAGGCATTCTAAAACAAGAAAAATGTCAAATCAAAGCATTCTATGCAATCAGAACGCAATTTTTTCAAAATATTCACTGTTTGAAATTTCTGTGTAGGATTTTTACAGCTTATGTAATGAAAAAACCGTTTACCGCATATTACTATCGATCTTTGTTTTTGAGAAATTTAATTTTGAAATCAGGGTGTTATTTGCTGGACACCCTGTACTACCTGTCATACTTATCATTCGTTAGTCTATTTACTTATCAGTTGATGCAGTAAACAGTCTCTTTTGCGCTGTATCCAAAAAAGTAATTAGATTATCTAGAGACTTGCAGCGAAGCAAAGAGGCTGAAAGTTAGAGTAATAGGTAAGTAGATATAGAGATAAGTACATGGAAAACTATATAAAAACTAGTCGGATGTGGCAATCCAAAGTCTTACCTATCAGTTGAAGCTCCAAACAGTCTCTTCTTCGCTGTATCCAAAAAAGTACTTAGATTATCAACAAGGGCGGCGCCAGAATTTGCCCGACGTGGGGGCACTGTCTCCCCGACAGGGGGGGCCAAGTTCATAACATATATCAGAGATCCCGGCGTGCTGGAACAGGTCCTAAAAATTGCGTGGGCAAAAATTTCAAGGACCCAGTTCGTACAAAATAAATTAATGTTCCGGTCTGCGTAAAATTAAAAAAGTTGTCCTGCTTATATGGTCTAGCAAGTATTATATATATTAGCCCCTTCCCCCTCCCCCCCCCCAAAAAAAAGTTATAATCTCGACCCGACTTGACTCTATTTCTACAAAACATGAATTTTTACTTCGATATTGTTATAAACTGTTTTACACGAAGAGTTCTGATCAAAAAGAATTAATCTTTTTTTTTTTTAAACTATTTGGGAAATAGTTGTTGATCTCGGTGGAGAACTGGAAAATCTGAAGCAGATCTGAATCTTTTTATTGATTGAATTCCGGAACTTATTTTATTCGTTTTGTGATTGGTCCATATTTAATGTCCAAAAATGGAATACTTCTGTTGACACGATGACAAATAATGTAATAAAAACTTTTAAAATATTAATAATTTGAAAACAAATTGTGGTAAAGTTTGCAAACAAATTTCATTTAAAAGAGCATTTTTTTCTCTATGTCACTGTGTAAAAATTTAAAATGTGCGATATTTAGAAGTTTAAAAATTCGCAGTTCCGAAAATTGTAAAACTGAAATTGCATTTAAACCTTCTTTATGTTGGGCCCAGGAATATTAATGTTTAATCCATGTCGTACGTAATATATGAGGCGTAATAATGGGTGCTCTACTGTATGTATTACTGAATGCAAAAATACAAATGAAAAACTTACATAATTTCTTTAAAAAGTTAAATTATTATTATCAACAAAATTACGAATTCTGCGTATAAAGAAGCTTTAAAATTAAAGCACTCGGGTAAAAATATCAAATTACATACAAACGCAAAGAAATAAGAAATCATTTGAACTTACTCATATGAAAGACTTGAAACTTTTTATGTACTGCAGAAAAATAGTATAGTTCACACATTCGTAAAAAGATTGAACTCATAAAGTATTTATAATTAGTAGAAATAATAATTCAAATGCAAAATTTGCAAAGTCATAAATTTCATTGTTTTATAGTCAGATTCGTTCTTTAAAAGGTCATTGTAGCATTGTTCTTGCGGTTACTGTATTATTAATTATATAATTTTTGTAAAAAAAAAAAAAAGCATTAAATAGACGATTTCGATTTTTTTAAATAAAAATACTAGATTAGGAAAAAGAATTAACTCCTTATATCTGTGGTCAATGGACAAATGTCGATAATAGGGAACTGCACCTCATGTAACTCTGAAATATCCTTCAAGACTATCAGAGCAGATGTTTTTCTAGTAATTCCCACAACAACATTGAGATGTATAAAGGTTCTTTTTACAACCAATCAGCAAGAATACGTTTGCTGAAGCTAAACAACATATTCATCGATCTCTTTATCATTCCAGCAGTCGAAAAGTTTGTTTTATATTAACTTGCAGAACAGAATTTGAAAACTACTCAAAACAGATAGTCATGCATTTCCTTTTGGTGAACTGCAGCTGTTCTTTGCAGTTTAAACATCGTTAGATTGAAATCTAAATAAGAATACGAGTATAAAGAAACAACATACTTGGCTAGAACAAAATCTGTATAAAATTGAAATTTCTTTCAGATCCTTTTTCGTTAAATCTGAACACGTTGCTGTACTAAATACTAATTTCCTTGAAATTAATGTGAAAGTAATTAATCGAACTAGAATTTTTGAAATATATAAATTTTAAGAGTTTATAAGTACCGCGTTTTACTTTTTTCATCATTTTCTAATTTAGTCATTTTTGAGAAAATGATATTATTTAATAAACACTCAAAAAACATTTCGCAAAAAATAAAACATACAGGCAGTAATTTGCTGGAACGCACGTGTGGTTGGAACGGATTTTTCTATTACTTGAAGAATTTTCTGTCTTTTGATCGTAGAATTTTTAAAAAAATTGAGATTTGATTCATGAATTTTTCATATTTCGAGAGAAAATAGAGGCAAGTAAGAAATCAGTTTATAATAGAAAATCCTAGTACACAGCGTTGTTACACAGTTAATTAAACAGTCCTTTAATTAAAAAAATGCATCTGTAGATATTGGAGGATTTCAGGTAGTTTTAGCATTAAGTTGATTAATTTTCTTTATTTACGAAAAAATGTTCAAATTAAAGCAGACTTTTTTAGCTATAGAAATAATAATAAAAACAATGGGGGAAAATATCTTCAATTTCCATTTTGTTTTAGAGTGTATGTTGATCAAATGCACAAAGTGTGATGTTCCAAATTTTGATAAGATCAGAATTTAAATCTGAAACAAAAACTTTAACACAAAATTTCCAAGAGAAATGTAAATGAAGTGAAAAATTGTAAAATAGTTGGGAATCTAAAAGTGAATTATTTTAATATCAGCGAAAAGCGATCTGCAATTATAAATATATCGCTGATTCGAACTGCGGGTCATGCATGAGATCTAGCTGCGGGTTAGAGGTCTGCGAGGACCAAAATTTCCCGCTCAACATTGCCGAAGCATTCCTTTGATTTTCATCTTTTCTATTATTTTAATTAATTTCTGCCTTCTGACATAAGATTTTTTTTTAAATTTTGATCTTAGATTTCTCATTTTTACATATTTATAGATAAAAGGGATTTAAATTCCTTTTCTAACACGAATAGTACTAAGCAACACAGATGCCAGAATACCCATGTAATTTGACGAACATGCTGTTTAGGTGTGAGTATTTCAGGTATTTGGTGTTTTTTCTGTATTTTTTGCGGGAGGTGGAGTAGAAATGGCAAAATTAAAATGCAATTTTTTCTGTATTTACGGAATCTAATCAATGGAGGGGGGATAGTTCAATTCACGGATTGTTTACCGAGCACGGAATACTCCACGGAATGGGTTATACCTGACCTGAGCTAATTAATTATATATCCATTCAACCTGAACCAGTTTTTAAAAAATAGATAACCCGAACTTGACAAAACTTCTAAAATCAATAGTATTCATTCCGAACGCAATTCCAACTCAGTATGAAAAAACAAAATTCCATCTTGTAAAGCAATAATGGAAAAGTAGTCTAGTATCAATTATATTTTTTATGTAGAAAAATCGATATATCTGTATATTCATTCATTGACATTCAAATAATGTAATTTTTCATTTTAAAATATATTTTGGGGATACTTTTGAGGAATCTGATAGAATCGAGCCCATACGCTAAAACAATTAAAATTACCCGACTCCAAAAATAGAAGTCAATTCTAAACTTTCCGAAAAAAAATTAACTTTAGCCAGGTCCGACTAAAACCACCAGTCGAGTTGAGTTTAATTTTCCGAGGAGATGCAGGATCGGGTTTCTACCCGAAACCCGATTTAAGCTAGACATCTCTACATTTCGACCTGAACCCGAAATATTTCAACCCAACCAAACCCTAATTGTAGCTGATGAAAAAATATATCCATGCTGTAATGCAGTTATGTAAGAATATGTTTACAAATGTATATTCAGTAACAATTTCAGATTTTAAGTAAAAAAAATCAGTATACATAAATTCATTGACATTCAAATACAGTTTTTCATCTTAAAATAAGTTTTGTAAATTCTTTTGAGAGATCAATTCTTCTCGAATCAAGAACCATAAGTATCAACATCCAACCCGAACCTGAAACAAAGTTAATCCGACTTTAATCCGACACTCAACGACAAAAATTTAGGCTCAACCCGATCCGGTCCAGACTGCGAGTCATGTCAGGTGCAGTTTGCCCCACACGATGAAGCATGCTACTTGTTATCCAAGACAACCCCGACAAAATAATTTTCGTTTTCGTATTTTAACTGAACTAAAAATTCTTCATTACCAAGCCGATCGTAAATCCAAAATAAGCAAAAACTGATCCACAAATTTAATGTAGTTAAAAAAAAAGGATAAAATTGATTTTTAGTGTAAATTTTATCTTTTAGTTGAAAAATAAACATGCATAGAGTCATTCATGCATCATCCTATGCTGTCATCCATGTAGATTTTTATTTTAAAAATTCAGATTTTTTTCGACAATTCGGGTTTATCTAAACTCAAATTGCAAGAATCAAACTTCAGTCAAAAACCGATGTACAAAAAAGAATTAGTTTAGTCAATCCGACTTTCAAAAAAAAAAAAAAAAAAACTCCATATTTCGACCCAACTTGAATGGGCTGAAATTCAAAAGTCAAAATATTTTCCCCGACGAAATTGAATTTTGACCCCGATGGGGGGGGGGCAGGTATGCCCGACGGGGGGGGGGGCATATGCCCCCACGGCCCCCCCTCTGGCGCCGCCCTTGATTATCAAGAGACTTGGCAACGAAGCAAAGAGGTTGAAAATTAGAATGATAGGTAAGTAGATATGGAGATAGGTACATGGAAAACTATATAAAAACTAATCGGAATCCAAAAACTCTCTTCTATCTCATACACGTTAATACCTCCTGAAAAATGAAACGTAGAAGCGTCACCGGTTAGGTGATTTACATCAAAATCTAATCTTCAACAACTTATTTCAAATTCTAACTGAATCTGAAATTTAATGAAAATCCGTTTGTTAGCATTTGAGATAGAATCATTGCAAAAATCGTAAAAAAAAAAAAAAAAAAAAAAAAAAAAACTGTATAGAAACGCCACCTGTTGAGTGATTTATTCCAAAAACTAAAAGATACTAATTTATACCAGGGACTAACTGAATTTGGAGTTTGATGAAAATCCGCGCATTAGTTCCTGAGATGGAGCTATTGCAATAATCATGAATAACACCCTATATCAGCGCCACCTATTGGATGATATACACCAAAAGCTAATTAGTTCCAGTTTATATCAAGATCTAACTGAATCTAACGTTTTGTGCAATTCCTTGTATTAGTTTTTGAGATAGAACGCCCACACAATTTTTGTCACATACGGAATGACAAAGTGACAGACAGGCATTTTTTAAAAACATGTTTTTGGGATGATCTCGCCCTTAAAAGGTGTAAATCCGTCGAAACCAGAATTTAAAATTTTCACGAATTAATACTTTCTTCTTGTAAAGATAGAAGAAAGTAAAAAAGGAGAATATGGAGAGTAGAACATATCAGGCAATAAACAGGGAAAATAACGTTACATTTTATGTGTAAAAAAACTGTTCTTAGAATCTTTTGATAAAATCTTATCATACTTTAATAAATTATATGTATAAAAATAAAAATTATAAAATATATATGTATATTTTACATATATTTACATAATACATATGTAATACATATATATATGTATATTACTTTCTTTTAAATAAATTATATTAAACTCGGTTCAACAGACTAGTGGAAAGAAAAATTATTGCATTTTTATTCCTCCTGGCGTCTGCGATCTTTCCTGCATTTTTATATAAATCATCACAAAACTCAAGATACGTTGAGTTTTATTTAGCATTACAATGCTAAATTGTCTTAGCATATCCCTTCATCCCATAGACCGGAAGGAGGCAGCAAAGGCATTCTCCTCATCGAGTTCACGGATGAAAATCTAGGATTATTTAAATTTCGATTCGCATATTAAAACGCAATCGTTCTGCCAAGTCATATCTTGGTGGAAAATACCTAAAAAACTGATTGTAGAGGTTGGCTCGTAGTTTTACCATTGTGCTTTCCTGCATCCAAAGTATGAAAGCATGGAGTATTGGGAGCAGGGAAGCATTATGGTAACGAACCTATAAGTTAAAAGCTAAAATCGGGTTTTTAGGTGTTTTTCACTAAGATATGGCTTGGCAGATCGATTGCGTTTCAATATGCGAATCGAGATTTAACTAATTTTAGATTTTCTCCCATGAACTCGATGAGGAGATTTTCTAAGCTAATGTCTCTCGGTCCAGTATACTTTTTAAAACATAATTTTGTTAAAAATATTTTTGCCTACAAGCTATTCAATTTATTTTCTGAAAACGGAAAAAAATACGTGAAAGCTTCTTATAGGATTTTAATGTGTGAGTATTTACCCTATTAAACTAAAAAAAAAAAAAAAAAAAAAAAAAGAATCTCATAACGATTTAAAAACTCAACACGAAAGATTTGAATGAATCATTAACGGAACCAGAATTCTCCTGAGTTAAGACTGTACTCAAATTCAAAGTGTTTATTTTCTGACTAAGTTTTGCTTTCAAACACATCCAGTTGGGCGGTATTCTTATGCAGGAAGTATTCAAAGCGCTGTATTGGTCAATTTTTTCTTCATAAAGGTAGAGTATATTTTAAAAAATACAGTCAAAGTGGCCGTTTTGAATCGAGTTTCCTGAAGAGATAGTGCTGGAAGCATATAAAAAAATACGGTCGTACTAAGAAAAAAATTGGTTATAAATCAAGTTCTAATTAACTGAATGAAAAAAATAAAAACACATGTCGTTTATAAATCTCTTCAAAATATCACGTCAGCAAGTTTCATGTTTTTATTTTCAAAAATGAGTCATGAGAGCTTCAATTTGTTGATCGTGGAAAAATATTTTTTTTTAATACCGTCTTAAGACAAATCGCATTCTTGTCAAAAAGCTCCATAATTCTTAGACATAATTTATTTTTAGTGATGTATCCTTTGCGAAGGGGATTAAAAATCTATTTATGGAAAATACTTTACCGTTTCCTATTCATCAAGCCGAAGCGTCATTACGAAATCATACCTATATTTGATGATTCCTTTGATGTCGTGTAGTAGTCATCTTTAAAATCTTTTCACTTGAATTTATCTTTGAAATTTCCATAGGATTATTATTTTAGAGAAACTGGTAAGGTACACACCTACGATAGAATAACGAGAAAATTTATTTGATGCGAATACTTTCGTTGAATTAAATATTTCCGCTTTTGATTTAAAACTCTTTTACGCTTCTTTATAAGTATCGCATTTCTTTTTTTCTTCTTTAGATATAAGAGAATCAAATTAGATTTTTAAAAGGTCGTTTTATTCATATATGAGAACAGTCTGTAACATATAAAAGCTCTTTTTAACTTGAACTTAAAAGGGAATAAATATGAAGTTCGAAAATTTTTTAATTTAGATTTTGACTATACAGTTGCTAAAAATTAAAAGAAAAAAAATATTTTTACTTTTATTTCAAAAAATACATGCATCTAAACAGATGACTCACGTTATGATATATACACATATCAAAATATCTTGTATATGTTGCTTCTTATTTATTGATCAGGATTAAATATTCTAGATTGAATGCTATGGTCTGGATTATTTACAAGGGAAGGTTGGTTTAGTGAAGACTACTCTTAAAAGACTATTGTATTTTTAAAAAGTCATTATAAGGGGTTTTTTCTATATTTCATTTTAATCCATTCTTTTCTAGATAGTTGAAAAAACAATAAACTTACAGACATTTGAAAGGGAAAAAATAAAACTCATTTTATTGTTACACATTCCTACTCTGAAGAAATCGTCGTACGGAAATAATAATATCGATAAAGAATTATGGCAAGCTTCCCGTGCATCAGAAAATCCCGGCAGACGTTTATCTATCGCTTCCACTCAGTCGACTGCAGTGACATACATCAAGGTTTGGCCAACACTACAGTCGCAAAAAATTGTTTTCAGTTGGCGCTTGATGTCCAAGGTGAAGTGATTTCATCGTAAAAGCGACGTTAAAACTGATACTCATCTCGTCAAAATAAAATAAACAGATAAAAAAAAACATCGTCCCCATTTGATTTCATTTAAAAATTCGAGCGATAATGTAGTGCGAAATTAGTTTTCTAGCGAATCGTGAGTAGTGATGGAGTATAAAAAAAATATCTACCCTCGCACATTTTCAAATCGTTTATCGGAGTTTCAACTGAATCGATATAGTTTTCCTCGAAATTGAAATAGTTAGATATAGCCATATTAGAGACCAAACTCAGCTATCTCATGAGAAAAAAAAAAAAAAAAAAAAAAAAAAAAAAATGATTTAAGAACATCGAAAATGAAACGAGAAATTCGAAAACAACCTACACACAGGATTAATATTATGGATTGGGAGTTTTCGAATCGATGAAGACTCCCCTTAAATGATTACTGTATTGTTAAAAAGCCATTATAAGAGATTTTTTCTACATTTCAATTTAATCCATTCTTTTCTGGATAATTAAAAAAAGATAAATTTTAAGACACCTGGGAAAAAAAAACCTTCATTCTATTGTTACACATTCTTACTCTGAAAAAATCGTCGTACGGAAATAATAATATTGATAAGGAATTATGGCAAGCTTCCCGTGCATCACAAAATCTCGGCAAACGTTTATCTATCGCTTCTACTTAGTCGACTGCAAATGACATACATCAAAGTTTGACCAACATTTACAATCGCAAATTTTTTTTTCAGTTGACGCCTGATGTCCAAGGTGAAGTGATTTCATTGTAAAATAGCGAAGTTAAAACAGATACTCATCGCGTCAAAATAAAATAAACAGATAAAAAAAAACATCGTCCCCATTTGATTTCATTTAAAAATTCCGGCGATAATATAGCACAAAAATATTAAAACAATATTAGTTTTAATTTTTAAACATTTTAATTATTAAAAATTTCAATCATTTTGATAATTAAAATCAATTTTAATTAATAAAAACATCGTGAGTAGTGAAGGAGTATAAACAAAATATCTATCCTAGCACATTTTCACGTCGTTTATCGGAGTTTCAACTGAACCGATGTAGTTTTCCTCGCAATTGAAGTAGTAAAAAATTAGAGCCTTAACTCAGCTATCTCATGAAAATAAATATTTTAAAAACATTGAAAATGAAACGAGAAATTCCAAAACAACCTGTCCACAGGATTAATAACGGAATGTGAGTTTTCGAATCGGTGAAGACTTCCCTTAAATGATTACTGTATTTTTAAAAAAACATTATAAGGGATATTTTCTACATTTCAATTTATTCCATTCTTTTCTGGATATGTAAAAAACAATAAACTTAAAGACATCTGAAAAAAAAAAAAAAAAAAAAAAACCTCATTTTATTGTTACACATTCCTACTCTGAAGAAATCGTCGTACGGAAATAATAATATTGATAAAGAATTATGGCAAGCTTCCCGCGCATCAGAAAAATCTCAGCAGACGTCTATCTATCGCTTCCACTGAGTCGACTGCAGTGACATACATCAAGGTTTGGCCAACACTCACAATCGCAAAAATTGTTTACAGTTGGCGCCTTATGTCCAAGGTGAAGTGATTTCATCGTAAAACAGCGACGTTAAAACAGATACTCATCTTGTCAAAATAAAATAAACATAGAAAAAACATCGTCCCCATTTGATTTCATTTAAAAATTCCTGCGATAATGTAGTACAAAATTATTTTTCTAGCGAATCGTGAGTAGTGAAGGAGTATAAAAAAAAAAATACCATTTTCCCATCGTTTATCGGAGTCTCATTTCAGTGCAACTGAACCGATATAGTTTTCGTCGAAAAGGTGTGCTGCCTTTCCTCGGATGTATCATCATCCATCTTAAAGAAAATGTAAGATGATAGAGGAAAGCCTTTTCCCTCTCTCCTGAATTTATGCCAACTTAAATTTTTGACGTCACTCCGATCCTGTTCTTCTTCTTTCGATTCACGTAAAACTTACTGTTTCTATTTCAAAATGGGGCATTCCAATGTGATTTTTTTCTTTTTTTAGCGAGGACAGTGTTGTTAAAGTTGTTGTAGTCTTAATTGTGTGAGAGTAACCTACTACAAAGGTCATACTATGTAACCGTAATCATGAACGCTTGTTTTTAAAAAAAAGGCACTCCGGGAGTGCCGACAGAAGTGAAAACTTGAACAATTATGTGTGTATTTTTTTAGTCGTCTGGACATATTTTATTGTGCAGAAAATACTTTTAAATGAAGTGTTTTTTATTCATTATTATAAACTACTGCTACAAAAATTATATTACAATTTTCATTTAATGCGCTATTGTACATGAAAAATAATGCATATTATTTTACATACAAAAATTGCAATCTATTGCTTAAAACATAAATTTACAAATGCATGAAATATGAAATATCGTCAGTTGGTATTCTTTGAAATAAATACCCATAAAACTTATGAATTTTCATCCCCATTTCAACAATTCTCCCATCATCATCATCATCATTATTATCATTATATTCTAGATTTGATATTATAGGTTTATGGTAACTAAAATATATAGCAAACAATTTTGATTCAATTTTATTTAAATATCTTGTAATGACTGCATCAATTGTAATTTTTTATCTCACTGTGCTAAGATTGCGATGGTTGGTCATTGTTAAATCAAATTTTCTATCTAAAAATTCAATTAATTGTAGATTTTCATCATCCACAAAGTTGATGTTGAAATCCCTACTCAAAATCATCGGCAAATCATCAAATCTCTTTCCAATTCCATCTTGAAGTAATGCAGAAGCCTCTTTAGAACAAATAAATAAATTTTCATACAAAAATTCTCATTTGCACTTAAAGACTTATCCGGTGAAATATAAATGGCAACCAATACAATTAGTTTTTCATTTTCAGAATGGCAACAACAAACACATATATCACTGATATCAAAAACATTACTACTAAACATACTGGTGTACCTCACATGCACATTCATATGAATTGTGGAAATATATGCCCATTACATCAAACAACCTTTTATAAATAGCTACTCCTGCTGCTGGACGACCGTATCTTCTGAAACTTGCAACAAATTGAATAGTAATCAAACAATATAAGTTGTTAAACTTTAAATACAATTTTTTAAAAAATGGTTGGAAAGTTCAGCATAATCGATGCACAATATCATGATTTTTCTTTCTTAACTTTTTATTCCATCTGGTAACAGTATATTTTGTTAAACTTTAAATACAATTAAAATTTTTAAAAATGGTTTTGAAATGTAGCATAATTGATGTGCAATGTCATGTTTTTTCTTTCTTAACTTTTTATTCCATTTGGTATCAATTTATGTTGTTACTATTTAAATACAATCAAAAATTTTTTTAAAAAAAGAGAGAAAAATGGTTGGAAAGTGCAATGTAATCAATGCGCGATGTCATACTTTTTCTTTCTTAACATTTTATTCCCTCTGGTAACAGTATAAGTTGTTAAGGTTTAAATACAATTACAATTTTTAAAATTGGTTGGAAAGTACTGCATAATCAATGTACAATATCATGTCTTTTCTTTCTTATCATTTTATTCCATTTGATAACAATATAAGTTGTTAAACTTTAAAAACAATTGAAAAAATATATATATATATATAAAGGTTTAAAAGTGCAGCATAATCGATGTGCAATGTCATGTTTTTCTTTCTTAACTTTTTATACCATTTGGTATCAATTTATATTGTTACTATTTAAATACAATCAAAAATTTAAAAAACTGAAAAAAGTGGTTGGAAAGTGCAGCATAATTGATGTACAATGTCATATTTTTTCTTTCTTAACATTTTATTCCTTCTGGTAACAGTATATGTTGTTAAACTTTAAATACAATTATAATTTTAAAAATTGGTTGAAAAGTGTAGTATAATCGATGAGCAATGTCATGTCTTTTCTTTCTTAACTTTTTATTCAATTTGATAACAATGTAAGTTGTTAAACTTTAAATACAATTGAAAATTTAAGGAATTGAAAAAAATGGTTGGAACGTGCAGCATAATTGATGTGCAATGTCATGTTTTTTCTTTCTTAACTTTTTATTCCATTTGGTATCAATTTATGTTGTTATTATTTAAATACAATAAAAAATAAAATTTTTAAAAATGTTTTTGAAATGTAGCATAATTGATGTGCAATGTCATGTTTTTCTTTCTTAACTTTTTATTCCATTTGGTATCAATTTATGTTGTTACTATTTAAATACAATCAAAAATTTAAAAAAAAAAGAGAGAAAAATGGTTGGAAAGTGCAATGTAATCAATACGCGATGTCATACTTTTTCCTTCTTAACATTTTATTCCCTCTGGTAACAGTATAAGTTGTTAAGGTTTAAATACAATTACAATTTTTAAAATTGGTTGGAAAGTACTGCATAATCAATGTACAATATCATGTCTTTTCTTTCTTATCATTTTATTCCATTTGATAACAATATAAGTTGTTAAACTTTAAAAACAATTGAAAATATATATATAAAAAAAAAGGTTTAAAAGTGCAGCATAATCGATGTGCAATGTCATGTTTTTCTTTCTTAACTTTTTATACCATTTGGTATCAATTTATGTTGTTACTATTTAAATAAAATAAAAAATTAAAAAAACTGAAAAAAGTGGTTGGAAAGTGCAGCATAATTGATGCACAATGTCATATTTTTTCTTTCTTAACATTTTATTCCTTCTGGTAACAGTATATGTTGTTAAACTTTAAATACAATTATAATTTTAAAAATTGGTTGAAAAGTGTAGTATAATCGATGAGCAATGTCATGTCTTTTCTTTCTTAACTTTTTATTCAATTTGATAACAATGTAAGTTGTTAAACTTTAAATACAATTGAAAATTTAAGGAATTGAAAAAAATGGTTGGAAAGTGCAGCATAATTGATGTGCAATGTCATGTTTTTTCTTTTTTAACTTTTTATTCCATTTGGTATCAATTTATGTTGTTACTATTTAAATACAATCAAAAATTAAAAAAACTGAAAAAAGTGGTTGGAAAGTGCAGCATAATTGATGTACAATGTCATATTTTTTCTTTCTTAACATTTTATTCCTTCTGGTAACAGTATATGTTGTTAAACTTTAAATACAATTATAATTTTAAAAAATGGTTGAAAAGTGTAGTATAATCGATGAGCAATGTCATGTCTTTTCTTTCTTAACTTTTTATTCAATTTGATAACAATGTAAGTTGTTAAACTTTAAATACAATTGAAAATTTAAGGAATTGAAAAAAATGGTTGGAAAGTGCAGCATAATTGATGTGCAATGTCATGTTTTTTTTTTCTTAACTTTTTATTCCATTTGGTATCAATTTATGTTGTTATTATTTAAATACAATAAAAAATAAAATTTTTAAAAATGTTTTTGAAATGTAGCATAATTGATGTGCAATGTCATGTTTTTCTTTCTTAACGTTTTATTCCATTTGGTATCAATTTATGTTGTTACTATTTAAATACAATCAAAAATTAAAAAAACTGAAAAAAGTGGTTGGAAAGTGCAGCATAATTGATGTACAATGTCGTATTTTTTCTTTCTTAACATTTTATTCCTTCTGGTAACAGTATATGTTGTTAAACTTTAAATACAATTATAATTTTAAAAATTGGTTGAAAAGTGTAGTATAATCGATGAGCAATGTCATGTCTTTTCTTTCTTAACTTTTTATTCAATTTGATAACAATGTAAGTTGTTAAACTTTAAATACAATTGAAAATTTAAGGAATTGAAAAAATTGGTTGGAAAGTGCAGCATAATTGATGTGCAATGTCATGTTTTTTCTTTCTTAACTTTTTATCCCATTTGGTATCAATTTATGTTGTTATTATTTAAATACAATAAAAAAATGAAAAAAAGTAGTTGGAAACTGCAGCATAATCAATGCACAATGTCATACTTTTTCTTTCATAACGTTTTATTCCATCTATTAACAGTATAAGTTGTTAAACTTAAATACAATTATAACTTAAAAAAACATACACGGACATTCGCGCAAGCGCCCTGTGCCGCCTAAACGGAGCAGCAAGGCACGGTAGAAAGAGTGGGAGATACTAGTTCCTCTCCCTTCCCCTCGATCTTACGCTTTTTCGATCAGCATCACGTGACCCTGACGCGAGTTTGGAAGTTTTTACCCATACAAAAAGTGCTCAGCGCCGCTAAAGAAGTTTTCACTTCAAAAAGTCGCAAATTAATCATAACCAATGAATTTCATTTGGATTAACTGAAAATTATTAATATCTCTACAAAAAAAAAGCCTAAGTCATGTAATATGGGGATGCCCTCATCAACAATTCCGGAGTGACCACTTCATTTTTTAGATGCCCGGCAGCCATTTTGCTACTTTTTATGTTAGCCGGGCACAGGTGATAAATCTCCAAATAGGGTTCCATCGACGTTATTTCACCTCTATAATAAAAGCCTAAGTCATGTGAGTGTCATAAACATATATGGGCTGATCTTTTCGTTTTCTATATGCAAGGCGACCATTTTTAATCAAAATTATTTTTTGAAGAAAACTACATAAAAATTGACATGATCGTAAAGAATTTTTGGTTGTTTTATATTAGTCAGACAGTCTTCAACAGTTCCGGACTGACCGCTTCATTTTTTATATACCAGGCGACCGGTTTGCTATTTTTATGTTAGCCGAGCGCAGATGATAAATCGCCAAATAGGATTCCTTCGACATCATTTCATCTTTATAATAAAAGCCTAAGTCATGTGAGTGTCATAAACAAATATGGGCTGTCCCTTTCGTTTTCTATATGCAAGGCGACCATTTTTAATCAAAATTAATTTTTTGAAGAAAACTACATAAAAGTTGACATGATCGTAAAGAATTTTTGGTTGTTTTATATTAAACAGACGCAAATCTCGTCAATAGTTAGGCAGTTAGTGTTTTCTATTTTTCGCAGGGTAAATTTAAACATTGCTTTGATTTTGAAATTAAATGTCATGGTTTACGTCTGTGTTCTTTTCTTTTCTTTTTCTTCCTTTTTTTAAGAAATAAGGGGAAGTCATTAGTTTTAAATATTTCATTTTAAAGTTGTGTGTTTTAAATAAAATTTGTGAAAGTATTACATTTTAAAAGGAATTAATGAAATACGAGGAAATGCTTCACGAATAATGTTTGGCCATTTATTACCTGCACCTGGTTAACATAAAAAAAAGTTCTTGATTTCTTTATCAGAATTTTCTGATATGGGGAAGGACCTGAGCAAATAAATTAAATTAAGAATAAGACAGGGTTCGCACTGTTCCTAAAATTTTCGTATTTTCCTACCACAATTTTTAAACGGCAATATCTATTGTATAATTCTTTTGTAGATGTTAAACGTACCTTCCATGAAGATTTTTTATTTAAAATACTGGTAGCAACGTGTGAAAATTTTAGAAACGGTGCGAGCCCTGATAAAAGTAACATGACATAATGCTTAGCATGCATTTAAGGAAGACCAAACTGGTCGCCTATGGCGGCTAGTACTTATAATAATGTAATAATAATATAAACTATATAAAAATCTCATAATCGTAATTTCTCTGTAACCTTACTTTTTCCAGTGTATCATTGTAATGATTGTAATCTAAATGTAATCATTTTCTATCATTAAAAAAATGGTAACCAAAAATTTAATTGTAATCCAACTTTTACGTGAATAATGTTCTTTATATTAGTTTTAATTATTTTTTTAATTATAGCATTTGTAATCAGTTGCAACCTTTCGTAATCGATTCCAAGCTTGGTGCTATAGATGATTACGGTTGTTAATTTTAAAGTATTTTCCAGGTGAATATGTCTGGTTAGTGAAAATGATTTCAACGAAAGATGGATCTGCACATTCACACATGGTTCGAATTTAAAGAACCTGAATGTCCAATTTGGGTTGACGTATGGGAGGGGACATTTGGGATACAGTTTTTGCGCATTTTGGAATGAGTTTTGCCGAAAGATCTGATTTGGATATGATTTTACCCATTTTGGTTATTTTATTATCTTTTTAACCTAAATTGGTTACGAGACCAATTTGGAGTTGTTCTGTTTTGCGGTTTAATTTTTACAGAGTTTTGTCAATAAACCTACAGAGAAGAAAACACAATAATCTCCAAGAAAACTAATTTTATCCTGTATTTCTGCCATTGTAGAATATTGGTTTACTATCAAAACTCGCTCTCTATACTAGAAATTTAGGATATCTATTAAAATTTTCTTTTCTAGACAAGGCGCGTTTTAAAATTCCTGATCTCAATTCACGTACAGACTTCAACTTTAAGCATAACCCTTTCGGGTCCAAATTTTGTTTCAATTTTAAGAAAAAATTACTTTTACGTTAATAACTTAACACTAGCAATCTAAATAGATTAGATAGTGTTTAACGAATATTTCATTGCCTGAAGATAATGAATACTGTTGTTTTGTGTACTATTCAATTAATATTCATATGTCAATCAGCTAAGGATGAGTTTTTAGAGATGCTTGAAAAATATTGTATTACAATAAGATTTAACTTATATTGCAATTTTCTAATACTTTTTGCACTTTATTACGCATGATTCGTTCAGAAAAGTAACTTTTATTTTAAATTTAAAGAGTGAAATATATCAATTTAATTTAAATGCTTTAAGTGATAAATTAAATCCATAGTTGCAAAACCGTCTACTAAATTAAAAAACTCAATATGTAGGAAAATTGACCCAATAGAACCACATCAAATATCTGGCGTATATGAAATACCATTCACAAAACAAGATGGAACAAAACAATATTACATTGGTGAAACAAGTAGAAAACTCAAAACTAGAATTAAAGAACATATAGCAGACATCAAATACAATAGGAAAACTACAGCTCTCTCAAGATTATACAGCAAAGAACCATTACAAATAGATTTTAAAAATAGCAGAATAATATACCCTTCTAGATCATATTTTCCGTCAATCATAAGAGAATCAATAGAAATCTTCATACGTAAAGACAATATTTGCAATGAATTTGCCTCCATGGAACTATTTAAAATATGGAAAGAAATGCTTCAAAGGTTTTTAAGACAATAATTTATCACTTAAAGCATTTAAATTAAATTGATATTTTAAAGTGATGTTTATATTATATGAGTGAAATATATGTTTACAAGAAAAGAATCGCAAACAGATTTAAGAAAATACTAATAATTATTGTTATTACTAAAGGCTTAAACATGAATGATGTTATATAGTAAATGCATAAACATATACTAACATTACGACATGTAGATAGTAGCAAAAATATTTCTTAAAACAAAATAATACTCAATTAAAAGTCATGCACTATTAATAGTACAAAAGACCCGAAAGGATTACGGAAACTGGTCACTCAACTTCCAAATTTCCTTCACTAATGTGAAGTCAATGGGCTGCATTGGGATGCATTTGTGTAATTAAAATATCTCCTCGGAAAATTAATATTTTTAATTTCGATATTTTGTATGCACTTTTAAAAGGTGTCTCTGTTTTTCTTTGTTTTCAAGATTTTTCTAAAGTTTAAATTTAATTTTATATGTTGTGCTAAAATTTTACTCAGAGTTCCTCAGTTTTTAACACTTATAAATATTAAACTGAGCACAGATTTTAGAAATATTTTGAGAACTAAGGAAAAAAAGAATCATCCTTTAAGAACAGAACACAGACAGAAAAAAAAATATAATTATTACCCCAAGAGCTATTTTAAATATACGAATGTTTAAAACATCTATAGACTTAAGGTTATGGAGAAAATTCCTAAGTTGTGTGACCATCCCTCTTTAATGATGAAGTATTTTTAATATCCACGTCTAAAATATTTACTCATATTTTACTAAACTAATTATAATTACTAAACTAATTATAATTTACTAAACTAATTTAATGATTATCATTTTTTCACTATTCTACTTTTATTTTTTATTCAATTAAGAAAAAATATGCATTTTCCTTAAAATTTAAAAATTTACATGAATATATGTACTGTAATTATTAGAAAAAGTTCTTGTATAGTTTCTAATGACCAAAATCTTGTGGCTAAAACTGCCTCTCATTTCAATTTAATTTAAGTATTATTGATAACTATCATGTTTTGAAATTTTGGGACATAAGTTTGGGAAAATTGGGACTTCAAAGTAAGTTGATTTTAGGAAATTTAATAAATTTAAAGCTGAGTATTTTCAGTAATTTTGTATAGTAACGGACTTGACAATTTGCCTTACAAGCCAATTTTAAATAGCATTTACTTATTATATTACAGTGCAAAGTGCATAACCAATATTTTTCCATGTACCTTAAACATTCTCTTTAACACCTGTCTCCATTTTTAAAAGAAATTTTTTAAGTTTGAAAAATAAAAATAAAATTCTGAAATGTAAGCGAATGGTGAAAAGGGCCCACACAATTTTTTTTTCTTCATTTGAATGTATTAAATAATTAAATTTTCAGATTCAGATGAATGAATTTCTGTAAAAATTAACGGATGGGAACAAAAGCATATAAAAGTGAAATGAGATCGATACGAACAAATGTCCCATGTTAAAGTGCCTATCACTCGCTCAGCGGCCGAATTCCCTATCGTAATGTTAATTCTATGGGCGTTTGATGCATTTTTACGTTCAAAATATCTGCTCAGGAAATTAATATTCTAAAATTCTTTTTTCAATGTTCTCTTCTTAGAGTACGCCACTTTTGTTTTCTTTGTTCTCAAAATATTTCAGGTAAAATTTTAACACTTCACACAAAATTATGCATAGATTTTAGAGACATTTTGAAAACTAAGAAAAAAAGAAAGATCATTTAAGAAGAGAACACTGAAAAAATAAGTTAAAAATACTGATTTTCTGCGGAGATATTTTGAATATAAAAATGCATCAAGAGCCCACAGACTTAACATTAGCGAGGGAAATTTGACCGCTGCGTGACTAGCAACCTTAACTTGAAAATTCTGGATCTTCAATCTTTTGAACTGCTTATTGAAAAATTTCTGAAACTTAATTATTATAAACTAATGTAATTTATAAACTTTTCACTCCGTGCTTCTCTCAAAATTGGAAATATACTTATTTGTTTTTAAAAATTTAGGGGGACACACTACCTTGAAATTGGTAAAAATATCGTTTTTCTTTCTTTCATTCTTCTTTTTTTTTTTAATATTAACTGAAAGCTTCTTTAATTGTGAATATTTTGACCCTTCATTTTTATCTATACGACAATCGTATCGCAAGATATTGTAGATTTTGTTAATAGATCCAACGCAATTACCCATACAAATGAAAACTTTAACCTTTTCAGACCTGAGGTAAACAAATGTGTACCTCCAATCTTTTCCTCATAAAAACTAAACTGTTCGATTTTTTTTTTTTTTTTTTTTTGCATTTTTACTTTAGTTCTATACAGCTGAATGTTTTTTGTTTTAAAACAAAACCAGTAAATGGCAGCACTGATGAATATTACCTCATAAAATAAACATTATTTTCATCCGAGTTTCGAAAATACCTTCAAGACTATGTGGCCAAGAAAATAAGAAATATTCATGATTATTTAACTTAAGTGTTTTACAATAAAAAATTTTGAGGATTTGCTGATCATTTACTGGTTTAAAGACCTTAATTTAGTTATTGCGTAAATTTATATTACTGATATTCAAACTGATATTTTAGGGGATTAGTACGATTTATATCCATACTTGTAAACCTAAATTACCAGTCCCCTAATGTACTGATTAAAAAAAAAATGACTCTTTCATCTATGGTGTCATATCGATTTTGCAAAAGCTATAAGTATATATTTGTACAATTATTTTATGCTCAGGTCTGAAGAGGTTAAATTGATTTTTTTTCTCTATTCATATTTTTATAGCATGCTTGTTCATTGAATACTAAGGCTTTTTTTCTAATTTAGATAGACGATGGATTTTTTTTAACTTGTTCTCCATGGTGCACTTAATATTTTTGTGCATGGGTAATTAAATTCAAGTTTGCTGTTATTTTTCGAAAATATTTAAATTGAGAGTTTGTTGGTTTTAATTAATTTTTCAACGTACACGAGAAAAAAAATATATTAAATGTAAAATCCCTACGTCTAAAAATCCATGCACAATCTTGTGTAGTATATTTCAATGAACGTGGATAAACAAATTGAAGCAAAAATATTCATATATTATAAAAGTATATAAGCATATATAATATAAGCATTCATTATAAAAGTAGTAAGGATTTTAAAAAGTTAAATAAAAAATAGTAAAATAGGCTGTTTTAAAAGATTTTTTAAATGTTATTTAATTTTTAATATTAAGTATTGTGCCACCGCATACGGGGCCCGATTTTGACTAATTAGGGCCCTGGGAAAAGATAAATTAGGGGGGAGGGGTTTCAAATCAATGCAAAATTTTTCAAATAGAGCTAGCTGATGGTCACTCATGTGTAATGCATAAACATATTTTCACACCTTGGATATAAATGGAAGAAAGTTCTTAGCTCCATCAATTCTAAATTAAATATCTTAGTTAATATAAGTACAAATTTTTCTTCTTTAATACAGAACAAAATTCTTTTACATAACTTTAGCAGTTTGTTATATTATTTTAAAGTGAATTTAATAACTTCAACATATGGAAGAGTTGGAATTGGAAAAATAAAGTAAACATTTTATGATTTAATGTATGGATTTGGAGGCCCCTTAAGGTCCGGGGCCCATGGACATAGTCCCGATTTGCTTATGCGGTAATAAGGGCCTGACCACATATTATTACAGTATTAATCAAAATTGAAGGGATGCTTTCAAATGTAGTGTGTCCCCTTTAAACATTGAAAGTTGTGAGAGTTTTGAAATAAATTTGAGTCATGCTTTGTACATTTTTCTATATTTATTATGAGAAACAACCAGTTGTTCTTTGTCATAACTTTCACAGAAGTTTCCACTAGGCAGCAGACACGTCGACGATCCAGTATCTAAATTCTTCGTCTATCTTTGAAGAAAAATCCTCAGAAAATCTCGCTTTTTAGCGAAAATCTTGCTGGAGATAAACAGCTCGAGACTGAAGCCAAAACAAGCAGTGATAGAAGCATCACAAGTGCTCCAGGAATCAGGACGATAGATAGGGAAACGTCTGTCTCCTTGACCCCTTCCTGGGGTAGGAAGAGATCTTCAAAGCAGTCCTTTCTTCGAGAGGGGGCGAAAGGAAAGACTACTCAGGGGCCCTTGCAAGGAAAATATCGTCTACAGTTTAGAGGTCTGCACGGGCCGAAATTTCCAGGCCCGGGCCCGGCCCGAAAGTTAAAATTTCGGCCCGGGCCCGGCCCGGCCCGAACGAAAGAAATATTGGCCCGACCCGGCCCGGCCCGAAAGTTAAAATTTCGGCCCGAGCCCGGCCCGGCCCGAACGAAAAAAATAATGGCCCGACCCGGCCCGGCCCGAAAGTTAAAATTTCGGCCCGAGCTCGGCCCGGTCCGGAAAAAAGTTTAAAATTCGGCCCGAACCTGGCCCGGCTCGAGTGAATTTCTACAGAGCATTGATCTTTAATCTTATGGAAGAGTTCTGACCAAAAAAAATTATATTAGTCTTTTTTTTCATATGTTTATAATCTCCATTTATGTAGAAGTGCCGTAGGCTGCGATATTTATGCTTTTAAATGAATCTTTGTTTGTTGTATGTAAATGTTTCAGTTATCACTAGTATTATTAATCCATATTCCCTGTAATGGAGACAAAAAATCGAAAAAGCGGTATATGATAAAATTTCCAAAGACGAAATCGCTTTGGAACGAAAAAAAAAATGCATTCCCTTCTTAACAGATGTAAATGTTTAATATATTTTTTTCTCCCGTATTGTTGTATTCATTCTGCATGGATGAACATTTTAAAAGAAACTTTCAGTTTAAAAAAAAAATCCGTCATAATCATGTTTTTGTGTGTGTGTGTGTGTGTGTGTGTGTTTAATTCTATTTTAAAACGCTTAGTAATCTACGATTCTTTAAAAGGAATAAATTCTAATGTTTAATTGTAGAATAATGACGGCTTAAAAGTATATGCTTTTTTTGCAGAAATTTTTGGACAAAGCCAAATATTACTGATTTATAAAAAGTCGAGAAAAGGATTTTCATATAGGAAGATTAAATAGGAACTGATTATTTTGGTCCATGAAAACTAGGAAGAATGGAATCAGTCTCGGCTTCGTACGGAAAAAAAAAAGTTAGCCCCGGCCCGATACTCCAGCAAAAAAATTAAGTCCCGATCCCAGCCCGGCCCGAAAAGATTAGTGACTAGGCCCGGTCTGGCCCGGCCCGAAAGGATTAGTGACTAGGCCCGACCCGGCCCGGCCCGAGTCTTCAGAAGTAAGGCCCGAGCCCGGCCCGGCCCGAATGCCATTATTGAAAATCGGCCCGAGCCCGGCCCGCGGGCCGGGCCGGGCTCGGGCTTCGGGCCGAGGCCCGGCCCGTGCAGACCTCTACTACAGTTGCTTCCGAACTCCTTTTCTGGGGCGAATGTAAATAGATTTCAATGTTTCTGGTTTATTTAGGGAATTTTTTGGGGGCGTGATTGACAGCAAGGATGCAAAAATGTTTAGTATATCGTTGTTGTGACCATGTGATAAATAGGAGTCGGTGTTAACGCTTGTTATCACTTTAACCGCAAATTTCTCTCTGAAATAATAAACCTTCGGGCTTGGAAAGTATCCGTATTTCTCAATTGTCCTCATAAAAGTAAATTTGTCAATTTTTTCTGTATGCTGCTTTTAAGGTATGTGCTCAATTATCCAATGAAAAAATAATCGTTTAAAAATATTGAAATGCAAACGAGATATTTAAAAATATTTTTCTCATAGGATTACCATTAGCGAACAGGTGTTTTCGTTTGACTGAAGTAGCCTCTTATTGAAGCCCGACGCATATTTCAATACTGGATTAATAAAAAAATATCTATAAATTTTATATATCATGGAATTATACATAATGCATAAAACAAAATAAATTACTACTTTCACATTCAATACGTATATTATACTTATTTCACAAAATCTTCTATCTTTGCAGTATTTTAAAAGTTTCATCAAATCTCTACATTCCTCGATCATTACATCACCTGTACCTGTAAGAAATATTTACAAAGAAATATTTAAAAAGAAATCTAGAGCAAAAGTATTATTATTTTATTCACAGGAAATGTTACTTCGAATTATATCGGGCAATTTCACAGAAAAGTGCCGTTTTGAGGAGAGGGGGGGGGGGGGTTAATAATGAAATTAGTAATGTATGTAATTAAAGGACATGATTGGAAAGCTTGATATTTTTATCTTCTGAAAGAAAAAGAAAAAAAATAACAAGAAGGTATCGTAAAGTTAAGTAACATTATTATCTTTGTAAAGTGACAATGTTATATGAGTTACACAATAAAAGTTAAGTCAGTTACATATGTAAATGCTATTTTTTTCTTTTTTATTATTCAGAAATTACTTTTAAAAGTTATTTTCATAATTTGTCATTACTTATTGTTGTTATGAACACAAAATCACTTTTTTTTTAAAAAACTGGATAGTTTTGAAAATTTTTACACTATAATGAAGGTAGAAAATATGTTTGTCTATTTCATGTTACATCACTTACAGAATTTTTGGAAAGAAATTAAATTTTTGGGATTAAACCTTTCGAGTCCGATTTTTTTTTTTTTTTTTTTTTTTTTTTTCAGTTTTTAGAAAAAATTACTTTTATGTTAATTAACATTAACACCAACTATCCATTTGGATTTATTAGTGTTTAACGGATTTTTCATTATCTGAGAGATAACGGATGTTGTTGTTTTGCGTACTATTTATTTAATATTCATATGAAAATAGGCTAAGGAAGAATCTTCGGAGATGTTTAGAAAATATTGTATTACAATAAGATTTAACTTATATTACAACTTTCTAATACTTTTTGCTCTTTATTACACATTATTCTTTCATAAAAGTAACTTTTATTTTAAATTTAATAAATGAAATATATGTTTAAAATAAAGGAATCGCAAACGGCACGAAGAGAATTAAGCAAATAATAATTATTATTATTATTACTAAATGCCTAAACATAAATGAAGTCATATAGTAAATTCATAGACTTATACTAACATTCCTACATGTAAACAGTAGCAAAAGTATTTCTTAAAACAAAATTATATTCCATTAAAAGACATGTACTATTAATAGAACACCAGACCCAAAACGATTAAAATGGCAATTAAAATAACGTGAAGGTATTTGGGTATTAAGTACTCAAAAAAATATTTCAAAATTATAAAAATTGTCCTAACTTTATTAGTAAATTTCCTATACAGTTTAGAAAACAATAATCGATCATAAAGTTTTATGTCAGTTATGATGGAAATGATCTATAGAAAGACTTTGGGAACTGTAAGTCTCTAGGAAGGAGTTGAGCCGGGGTAGCCGTCCCGTTTGCCTGATGGATGTGCCAGTCTTGCTTGCTTGAGGCTGGTATGCCTTTTAATACATTTCAAAACTTTATAAGAATATATAATTGATAGTTTTCATAAAAATTAGTCATTTTCATGCTTTTTGGTGTTATTTATAGGAAATCTAAAAATATATTAAATGTAAAGTAAATTATTAGTTTTCAATTTAAAAAACGATTTTCACCTGTAAACTGTAAATCGGGAAGCATGAGTTAGTCCCTTAGTATTTCTGTTTTTTTTCTTTGTTTTATTTTATGTGTCAAAGTCTTATATTCATAAAAAATGATAATTTCCATGCTTTTCGGTGTTATTTGTAAAAAATCTAAAAAATCTATTAAATGTAAAATAAATTATTAGCGTTTTCAAGTTAAAAAACGGTTTTCACCTACAGCTGTAACCACATGAGTTGGTCCCCTAGTATTTCTTTTTCTTTTCTTTTTTTTTTTCTTTGCTTCATTTTATACGTTGAAATCTTATTCACAAATCATCATCTTTAATAAAATTTGAACCCTCATAATATGAATTTAAGTGTCTGTATTTTCAAACTCTTTTACTTCAAGTACAAAACATATATCATACAAAAAGAATTACAACTTAAAAAAAAAAATAGCAATTTTCTAATGACAAATTCGAAAAATACGAAGGCATATCATGCTTATAGGTTAAGCAAATTTGCTATTGGTTTGAGATTTAATGGTTGAGGAGTCCTTAGCGCCTACATGGAGGTGATTATTCATTGAAATATTCTGAGAATGGTTATTATTAAAAAATAAAAGTTCTCTTTTCATCTTTGCTTTTATTTGAATTGGCAAAAAACTTTCTCCGATTTCTTTTGAATTCTGATTAAAAGTATCAGCTACTTTTGTGCATTTATTAATGAAAAGTATATTGCAAGTGTGTTGGGAAGTAATGCGTTTAAATTTTAAAAGAGCCTTTGTAATAAATAAATAAATTAAGCATTAATTGCTATACAGGGCTATAGCTAGAAGTAAATAACAAGGCGGCGGGTAGGCGTCATATTTGTTCTCTCTCGCTGAATGCAAAAAAAAAAAAAAGTGTATATTTACATTGTAAACACTATGTTTCTTATTAAATTTCTCACGAGAGTGTGTAATTAATTCAATATTAAATATCATGTTAGTTTTATGTGTGCAAACAAGATGAGCGTGTCTTGAATCACTTATTTTAGTTACAATTTAGTATTTCTGCAAAACTGTGAAAGGGCCTCAAAACTAAATTAGATTTTTGAACAGAATTTTATTTGGACTTTCGGAAAAGAAATTCATTTAATGACCTTGGAATCTTTTCCAATGGTGGCTGAACAGGTTATGAGGGGCGGAGGGGACTGATCCTCCTAGCACCCTCTTAGCTACTGCCCTACCCATATAAATATTATTATTTTCTGATAAAAAATTTTAAATATGTAAAGATTTTGCCTGATCTTTGAACCTTTATCCTTTGAGGTCCAGAAAAGTTCTGACTGTAAAATAACGGAATTCTCTGACCCCGGAATTTACAAATTAATTTCTTAGGGGGGAAAGATTGTTTTTCTAAACTTTTATTATAAAAGCAATTTTCTTTTAATATTCTTGATGATATTCGTCAATTTGAAATTAAAATCAGGTGATCAGGCCGTATGGACCACCAACCTTGAAAGGGTTAGTTAAACGTCTAAATTGACAACATTATCAATTGAAATACGCTGATGATTAAATAATATAAAAAAGAAATATCTTTTCATTTTTGTTTCTTTACAAATTGACAAAAACTTTGATCCATTCCTTTTCCAACCTGAGTAAAAGTAGTATTCCCTCTAAGATATCTGTCAGGTATCTGGCGCAAATGGGCGGTTAGCTATACTGGTTTCCAAAAATTAAGGAAAAATCACAAAAATAGCGATAATTCAAAATATTACATGTGGATTTTAATGAAATTCAGCCACAATATACAACGCATAGTGAGGTATAAAATAACACGAAAAGATATTAGCAGACAATTATGGTGTTTCAAAAAATAGTATAATTATAAAATTAACAAAATCAGTTTGCCAGTTTGGTATAGGAAAAGTACCTTTAATATGCCTTATGATCACCCCTAGTAGCAATACAGCACATACAGCGATGTGTCATAATGTCAATTATGCGGTCGATGAGTTCCTGAGAAGTAAGAGCCATTGCTTTTCCAAAGCAGTTGTAAGCGTGGTCAGAGGAGGGGGGTTGAGAGCAGCAACACGTCTCCCTAAAACATCCCAAACATGCTCGATGGGATTCAATTC
The DNA here is from genome assembly GCA_964019185.1 of Maratus speculifer. Taxonomy (NCBI): domain Eukaryota; kingdom Metazoa; phylum Arthropoda; class Arachnida; order Araneae; family Salticidae; genus Maratus; species Maratus speculifer. The sequence goes on along the minus strand of OZ025295.1, from coordinate 177,049,802 downwards.
CGGTGAACGAGCTGGCCATTCCATGCGCTGAATTGTCTGGTGCTGAAGATAATCTTCCACGATGCGGGCCCTATACGGTCTAGCGTTGTCGTCCTGTAATAGGAAATGATTACCTATTGCACTGGCATAAGGTCGCATATAAGCATCAAGGATGCCATCTCTATAGACTATAGACGTAAGCATTCACGGTTCCATGTGGAAAGATATGGAGGTCTGTGCGACCACCCAAAGAGATACCACCCCAAACGCAGACACCGCCTCCTCAGTATAAATCTCTTTCACGAATGTTTGATGAATGATAGTGTGTTCCCTGTTCTCTCCTAATCAAACAACTCTTACTATAACTTTGAAGGCTAAACCGGGACTCATCCGTGAAGAGAACACGCCTCCATTGATCAACCGTCCAGTGGACATGTTTACGTGCCCACATCAAACGTTTTCCGGTGACGTGAGGTGAGCGGTACACAAATCGCTGGTCGCCTCGCGTAAAGTCCACTTTCGTGAAGCCTTCTACGCACAGTAGACATTGACACCAACCTTCCAGTAGCTGCAGCAAGGCAGGATCTAAGGTGAGATGGGGTTGCAGTTCTATTCCTTCATACACATTACCGCAAATATCGGTCATCGGCGCTTGTCGAAACCCTTGGCCGTCCTTGGATGAACCTTCTTGAACACGAACCAGTGGTTTGAAATTGTTGCCAAAGCCTATAAACCACCGAAGTACTTACATTTAGCCATCTAGCCACCGCTGCCTGACTTTGTCCTGCCTCCAATCTCCCAATAGCTCTAAATCGCAGTTCTGCGAGCAAATGATGCCTCGAGATCATTGTAATGAATTGGCTATCCTAGACTTATAATATCACTATCACAGCGACAACTGCAGCCTTACTCTCTAACGTGCATTTTTAAGTGCCTCACGGATGACACAATGCGATCGCAGCGCCACTAAATTGCATTTGATATTTTTATTTAGCATATTTTATTTAACAATACATGCAAATTTAATACGGATTGCTTTCTTTTTTGAACGAGTTATCAGTATTTTTGTGATTTTTTCTTAATTTTTGGAAACCAGTGTATTTAGGATTACTAGGGTCAAACCATTTCAAGTGGTCCAGAAAATAGTTTTCTGGTCGCTCGACCATTTTTAAAAAATCTGAAATTTTTTGTACAACAACCCTAACATGATGGAAGTTCAAAATGACCGTTATTTTAATTTTATTGTTTTTTGTTTGTGCATGGCGGCCATCTTTTTTTCATCGTGTGCAGCGATTTTCTCAGATACTGGGATACACAAAATTGTAAATATCTCGTCTTTTATTTGCCCAATTGAAATGGGGTTTGCAGCATTTTGTTCAGAATAAAATGGGCTAAATGTACGGTGCTAGAATAATTTTGAAAAATGAATTTTTAAAGGTGAAATTTTAGCACAAAATTTAAGATTTTTTCCAAAATCTATCTGTTTTCAAGAAAAATTTTTCATGCAAAGAAAACTGTCAACCTTACGCAATTTTTTCTACAAATAGGTCAAAAGTGCGTGTACTCATACACCAAGTCCCAGATCTGGGAGTTGATTTCTCTTTGCGAAAAAAATTCCGAAATTCGTCAAAAATTTCAAAAATCGCACTTTTTAGGCTTTGATATCTCTGGTGGGACACGAGATAAAAATCTGATATTCTGGCCTTTGATAGTATTGTGTAGTAGTGTTATGCACAAAAAATTTCAAGAAGGACATTTGACTACAAGTTGAGATATGGCATGATCAATATGTAAAAACAATACTTCTAAACTATTGTAACCTACTATGTATGTTTGTTCATACCTACAAAATGTTAAACTAATGGTTTATGATGCAAAGTTACAAAGATCATCTTTAAATTCTGTGTAAATCGTGATTTAAATAATTCAGATTGTATGCTAAGCCAATGCACTATTTGTCCAGATGAACAAAACCTACAAGTAAAACTATTCGTCCATTTCAATGGCCCCAAAAATATTTTTGTTAATTTATCGTTTTTAAAAAATCTCAAAATTTTTTGTACAATAACCCTAATATGAGGGAAGTTCAAAATGACTATTATTTTAATTTTAATATTTTTCGTTTGAGCATGGTGGCCATCTTTGTTTCATCGTGTGCAGCTATTTCCTCACATTGAAGTTTGATATCTCTTGTGTGGCGGGAGATAAAAATCTGGATTTCTGGCTTTTGATAGTATTTTATAATAGTGTTATGCACAAAAAATTTCAAGGTGGAGATTTGACTACAAGCTGAGATACAGTGATTAAAAAATGTTAAGAAATGCTATTACGAGTACATTAGGAGAAATGGGATTAGTCTCTTTTATTACAATATTTACACAGAAAATATCGCTTGTTGAAAACAGTTTAATAATAAATTTTTAATTTACAAAGATACTATATATGCTCAAGAAAGAACTTAACACTATTTACGAGAGATGTTATGAGTTCGACAGTTACTGTTGTCAGTCCATCAGGCTGTTCTCTCTCAAAATTTTATTTGAAGCCACCCAAGTCTTGTTATCCCTTGTTAATTTGAATGAAATTCTCTAGGTTTAATAATTGAAACCACGTCAACTCGATCAGTTGCAACCCATTGTCTGTAATTTACTTTTTCTGAAATGTGTTCCGAGTAAAATTGTTGCAATAGCATTTCTAGTAGGTTTATTCATCTGGACAAATAGTGTATTGGCCTAGCATACATTCTGAATTGTCTAAATCACACAGAAGCATTTGAAGAAGATATTTATAATTAACATTTAACTTTGTACCATAAATCATTAATTTAAAATTTTGGAGGTATGAACAGTTACATAGTAGGTTACAATAGTTTGGCAGTATTGTTTTCACATATTGCCCATGTCATATCTCAGCTTGTAGTCAAATCTCTTTCTTGAAATTTTTTGTACATAACACTACTACACAATACTTTCAAAGGCCAGAATTTCAGATTTTTACCTCGGGCCCCACCAGAGATATCAAAGCCTAAAAAGTGCGATTTTTGAAATTTTTGACGAATTTCGGAATTTTTTCGCAAAGACAAATCAACTTCCAGATCTGGGACTTGGTGTATGAGTACATGCACTTTTGACCTATTTGTAGAAAAAATTGTGTAAGGTTGACAGTTTTCCTTGCATGAAAAATTTCCCCTTGTAAACGGATAGATTTTGGGAAAAATCTTAAATTTTGTGCTAAAATTTCATCTCTAAAAATTTATTTTTCAAAATTATTCTACCACCGTACATTTAGCCCATTTTATTCTGAACAAAATGCTGCAAACCCCATTTCAATTGGGACAATAAAAGACGAGATATTTACAATTTTGTGTATCCTAGTATCTGAGAAAATCGCTGCACACGATGAAACAAAGATGGCCGCCATGCACAAACAAAAAACAGTAAAATTAAAATAACGGTCTTTTGAACTTCCATCATGTAAGGGTTGTTGTACAAAAAATTTCAGATTTTTTAAAAATGGTCAAGCGACCAGTGCTTAGAGATCTGCACGGGCCCGGGCCTGGCCCGTACCCGGCCCGGCGGAATCGTTTCGAATTTTCTCACGGGCCGGGCCGGCAGATTTATAATAGTTTTTCAACGGGCCGGGCCGGGCTGATAAAAAAATTTTTCGGGCCTGCCGGCTCGTTCTGAAGATTTGAGCAGAAACGATAAAATATGAGCTATTTTCAACGAAAATGGTTTTAACGAGAATAAGTATAAATGTGGCCAGCCACGAGTTTGACAGCATCAATATAAAAATTGCACAGTGTATCGGCATCGGAGAATTACATTATGTGTAACCCATTTTAATATTTTTTTAGCTGATTCATGCCGATCCGAGATCACGCTCGCACTATTTTTCTACATATAGACTGGCCGGACCGGTACTAGACTTAATTATTGGCAGAAAACATTATTTGTAAAATTATTAACAGCGATAAAGAACTTATGTTAGCTTAGTCTTCGGATATATACTTCTTGATGATTTTTAAATTAATTTCTCAATAATGCGAAAGTTTGACACATTTTCTGATTAATTTTAAATTGTAAAAGTATAAAAGTGATAAGCCTACCCACATAGCATGCATGGTCACAGTGACGTCACTGTGAGTCACTGTGGTCACGTCACACCTGTGACCAAAATGCCACCCTTCAGTGACGTCACATTGTGACTGAAATGTGACGTCATATCTGTGACCAAAATGCCACCCCTCAGTGACGTCACATTGTGACTGAAATGTGACCTTCTTAGAAAATTAAAAAATATATACAAAAATTCTTCAAAAGATCTCTCATAGCATGCATGGTCACAATGACGTCACTGCGAGTCACTGTGGTCACATCACATCTGTGACCAAATTACCACCACTCAGTGAAGTCACATTGTGACTCAGATGTGACTTTCTTAGAAAACTTTAGAAAATTACAAAAATTCTTCAAACCATGTTATTTACTGGCAAAAAACGTGTTTTCTGGCATTTCAGAAGAACATTGTGCAATCGCTGTTATGTCACACGTTACATACACTGCTTGTAACGTGTACGTCATATCACATATGTGAGATAAAACTCCCATTATATGAAACTAAGCACCCAGCAATGAACCTATCAGTGAAACTTCCATTTAAGGAAATTTCTCGTTACACTTAAATGCTTCGTTATGAAAAAAATATCGTTGAATAGAAACCCACGAAAATTCATGAAATTTGTATAGTAAGCTACAAATAAAAATGGAAATATTATAAAACTGTGTTTTAATTTGGATAGTAATTTTTGTTATGCAATATAGCCACATAAAAAAAAAAACATTAGTATAATAGCTAAAAAACCACGTAATAAAGGTAGGGAAACAAAAACTGAATCGCAGCGTTCTATTTCTCGTTTTCTCTTGTATTTCAAATCGAAAAATTAAAAAAAAAAATTGGAATATTACTTTGTGTGCGATCTCTTATGAAAGATACACTCATAAAAACTTTCGCATCTTTTTTAAGTATTCAGAGAATGGACCTATAATATTTTCGTGGAACTAGAATCCCTTTCTTAGCATATCGAAAAATTTTCGCATTTTTTCTTTTTATTTAAAAGATAAAATAAATACATAATTTCAATCCATACAATCCGCTGAAATTTATTCACCAATCAATCTTAACAGCAATCTATCCTTTTGAATATTGTGCACGCACGGAAGTGCAACAAATTTTGCTAAGTAGAATTTTTTTTAATATGAATATCAATTTAAATGTTTATTGCGTTCTAAATGAAGGTTCAACAGAAAATTAAAAAAGTAGATAAATTCATTAAATATGGGCTTCGTTAAATGAAAGTTCCACTGTATTTCGAAACTAATTAAAAGTAAAATAGAAATGCGTGAAAAAAATTTTTTAACTCAAAATTTTAATTAGGGATACCCTCATAAAACTAATGCGCATGCGCATTCAACTTATAAATCTTCGAAGCTCAAACAACCAATAATAACAAAAAATCACCTGCTTAAAAAATATCGTTTGGCAACAACCAGAATAGTTGACACTAGTGTATTTATTCTTTAGAATATTATGCAGCTGCTCTAGTAACTTTGTTATGATGTTATGTGTGTATATTTAGTACGTTAGTTGAAAATTTTTAAAAAGTGATGCAAAATTGCGATCAGGTGACATTTTATATAAAATGTCTGTCCGAAAAAATACAATCTCAGTGGCATTTCGTTAATATGAGCGCGCCAATGTCATTGTACTTCATTCGGACATTCCGACTTCGAAATTATCTTCCCTATTTGGATTATGAAACTGGAATTAGAGGATAATGCCGATAAGAAAGAGGTAAGAAAATGTTATTTTTCCTGCTTTTTTTTGTAATTATTTCTGTTAATTTCGTAAAAAACATGTTATAAAAGGAATCATATTAATTTAACTTTTTTGAATTCACTTACCTTAGTAAATTCAATAAATTTAACATTTATTTTATTGAAATACGGAACAGCATGTCAACGATCTGAAAATAGTTAATAATATTATTTTAAAAATGCACTTTAATCGCATTTTTTTTAATTACATGGTTAAAATCACATTTTAATAAATTGAAAAATATACACATAATCAAAAGTTAACGTTATAATTAACATATAAAGGAGTTTGGGGTTGTTTAATTGTTGAAAATAGTGATAAATATATTAATTTATGCACTAATATTGCAAAAATACTTTTGTAAAACTTTTTTATTACCTTTCTGAATTTCTCATAATCCCAAAAATTTTATAACTGTAATTCCATGACATTTATTATTTTAAACCATGTTCTAAAATAATTAAGATATTGATTTTGTGGTAATAACAATTATTGATTTTAAAAAATGAGTAATTATCGCATTATTTTATTAATTTTTGATATCTTAATTGTTAAATTGTGTTGAAAATAACAATTTTGTTTCATTAGTATGTGTTCATTAAATCCTGGTTCTAAATAGTCATAAAAACAATTACATGTACACTTTTGTGGGATGTACATTGCTGAAATTTTTAGTGTTTGATGTATTTCTATTATTTTCAATAAAATTTTGTCTAATATTGGGAAGTGAGACTGAGAATACTTAAATATTATTAATAGATTCATCTAATACAAAAAAATGAAATCTAATAATTATAACTATTAATAAGGAAACTTAAAAAAAAAATTCCTTAAGGATGTCCTTTACCGGCACATATATACTATATGACATATACAATATATATATATATATGAGTTTAACTACGAATTTAAACCATGGTGTAATCATACATGCGCACAGGCCACTATAGTAAGAAAATAACTGAGCGTAATACTAGAACTAATTGCCTCATCTTCATTTGTACTCGATTTTCAAATAAAATCTATATATTACGAATATTGCGCATAAACTTCACATAGTTTTATCAAAAGATAATTCTATATTATATTTAACAGAACGATTTTAATTAGTAAATTAATCAAACGAATATTAATTTTCCAAAATGAGTAAAAAAGTGTTTAGGTTAGGATTCAAACTAGAGACCCTCGATGTATGCTGCCAATGCTCTTCCAACAGAGCAACTTAGCACGCACAATTCACCAGGAGAAATATCATTATATACTCATACGAATAGTATGCATTTATCATACGGGTAGTTTGAAAAAAAAATTAAAGTATTATTACATAGGTTTATGTATAATAATGATAAGTATGCGTTCGTATTCACTGTGTGAATTGTGTGCGTCAGATTCTTCCAGGATAGTTCAGTCGACAAAGTATTGACAATTTGCGCGAAAGACTGCTTAATTCGAATCCTGACCTGGACACTTTTTCAATCAGTTGGAAAATTACAACAAAAGATAATTAAAAGATATAGGGTGGATGCTCCAGTTTTGGCAACTGCACAAGTTTTGGCCACACTGGAATGATTTACCCTCTATTTAGGCTGTAAATTGATTTTAACAAATTATATGCATTCTTACTCCTCAATCCAGTGGCGTAGCTAAGGGGGGGGGGCGTCCGCCCCGGGCGCCGAGGCCTAGGGGCGCCAAATTGAGAGAAATTGTTATATATCTATATTGGGGTATGGGCGCAAAATTTCTTGCTGGCCCCGGGCGCCAAAAAACACAGCTACGCTACTGCCTCAATCTAACACTCTTTTATCAATTCCAATCCCATTTGTTTATTTTTTGATAAAAAATGACTTGCAAAAAAAAAAAAAAAAAAAAAAAATGTGTAAAACTATAGTGTGCACTCACATATATTAAGGTTTTTGCTTAGGTAACAAGTTTTCATAATCTTTCAATATTAGGCATTTATCGAACTTTATTTGTTCTGAAACAAATTGCTATGAAGCTTTATGAAGTAGGCTTTCTCTCTGTTGTAATTTCATATCTAAATTAATTATTTTTACAGCTTAAAGTAGGAATGGCCAAAACTGGTACTTTAAATTTGCTATGTGTACCAGTTATGGCCATGGTGTGGCCAAATAGGGCACAACATTATGCTCCACTTTTGGCTACAAGACTAATTATAGTGAAAATTTCAGCAATATATTTAGAAATGTTTTATGACTTATAAATTTAAAAGTTCAATAAAATTACAGCATGATTTAGTGGTTTCTTGTATTTTTTTGCAAAACAAAATGAGGAAGTTGCATAACTTTTGCAAAATTTCAAGCACATGAATTTAGAAATGACAAATAATGTGAAAATTTTCACACTATAAATAGGATTTATTTTAACAAGTTTAAAAAAGACAATTCTGTACTCTTAAAAATGGTCTAGATTAAACACTGTTATAAGATAGGAAGTAAAATTATGGCTTTTCAAAATTCATTGTCAGTTTTTCAAGATGGTTAAGTTTTGTAGTATCTCGTTCTACCTTGCAACACAAGTTTACAGAATGGAGACCAGTTTTTACTATTTTTGAATCTCAAGTAATAGGGTTGTGCTATTTATGATGGCCAATTATCTATATGAGAGATATGGGCCGAAGAGAAGGGAGATGCTCTCTGTGAAGGTCTTTCTACGATCCTAGCCCATATTTACACAAGGAAATCTAAGGTTTCAAGAAATCTAATTCCAAATGATTAGGCTGACAGGCAGCTAAGTACGAGGAATTAAAGTTAAAAATCAGTTGAAAAAAAAATGGATTTTAGAGATTGTCAAAATACTATTTCATGAAAAAATAGAATAATTTCAAGATTCTAGTCATATAACTGTAAATATTGGTATAGTATAACATATGATATATATAAATGGAACTATGCAAAATGTCAAAATAAGCTTTTTATGTCCTATAAGTCTTTTTTATGAATTAAATATATTTTTTGTTTTTAAATTTAAGTGTTCAGTTAAAATCAGCTTAAGTATATTTTATTTGATGTTTTTATGATTTCATTAAAAAAATGCAAATCTTTTTTATACAGCAAACAAATATGTGTGTGGTAAAACAGATTTTGCACAAAAATGCTTTATTTTTACTTATTATCAGTTAAAATGTTTGCAAAATTACAAGATATTAGGGTGGCCAAAACTGGTGCAGGGATGGCCAAAACTGGTGCAAATTGAAAGAAATTACTTAACGAGTTATTACTCACAATCTAAAATATTTGATAGAAATTTACTATAATTAACAGAAAGACAACTAAATTTACTAAAGAATACTGTTATTGCGATTTAATATGCTTTATTCAGTCTAAAACTATAAAATTTTCATTTAAACTTTTCTCTTAATGTGGCCAAAACTGGAGCATCCACCCTATATATTTATAGACATCAGAATTATTGGTCAGAAATATTGGCAAGCTGTACAGTTTTAGATATGTGCTGGGATTTGTGGATATTAAAGCGAGTAAAAGTTTTTAAAAAAAAGTTCAAAAAGATTAAACAGTTTGAACAACATACTACAAAATGTGTGTCAGTTATAAATAAAATTGAAGCTATGCAATTTTCAGCATGTGGGGAAAAATATATAAATATTTTTGAAAGATAATATTTTTCAAATTTTGAAAACAACACCAGAGTTGTAAGGCATGTGAGGTAAATCGAATTTTTAACTTTAATTTAGAAGAAAGTCTCCTTACTGCAGGTAACTATTTTTATATATTATACAGTATTTGTTCATAAATTATCAATATATGATTTTAGGACTCAAACCCTATTTTAACAGGAACATGGCATGGAATTATAGTTTCATCAGATCCTGTTTCTTTTAAATTGTTAGTGAATCGTTAAGAAAAGTTAAATCGTCACAGAATCATCACAGTGTTAACGAAAGTTTTGTCACAAATGATCTGCAGCGTGAGTCTAAAATAATGGGACAAACTTTAAGGGAGGTGGTAGAGCTCACTATAATAAATAATTATGGCATAGAAATGTATGACTGGAAGTGACGCGTTAAAACGCCACACTAGTCACTGCAAAAGACACGGATTATAATGTTAAGTGTATGGGAGCACTATTTTCAAATATCTCGCTAAAATTTTAATATTTTCGCATATTTTTTTTTCCATAGGATAGCTGAGGACGACCTGCAACTAGGCTGGTTTTTACTTTTTTGATTTTGGTTACAGATTAAAAGAAAAATACTTTAACTTTCAGAACCAGTTTAAACCGGTTCTAAAACTGAAACTATTGTAATATAAAAAAAATATAACCAAAATCGAAAAAGTAAAAATTAGTCCGGTTGTGGATCGTCCTCAGCTATCCTATGGAAAAAATAAAATGTAAAATATTGAAATTTAAGCAAGATATTTGAAAACAACGCTCCCCCCCCCCCCCATAGACTTAACATTATCATCCGGGTCTTTTTTTGGTGACTAGTGTAGCGTCTTGACGGGTCACTTCTGGTCATATATTTCTGTGCCATCATTATTTGTTATAGTGAGTCCTATCGCCCCCTCAAAGTTTGTTCCATGATTTTGGACTCAACCTGTATTTCACAATTTAGTCACAATGTGACTTGAAAGCATTGTCATTTTCGTCACAATTTCGTCACAATGTTAATGACAAAATCATCACAAATGACACACTTTTCACAAATTGGTCACATTGTGACGTCACAAAGTGGTCACAATGTGACGTCACAAACAAGCTCTAAAACGGTCATAACGACTTCACATTTTAGTCACTGCGACCTCACATCGACGTCACGTGACGTCACATCGACGGTCACAAAGTCACAGTGTGACTTCACAACGATGTCACCGTGACGTCACCATGTCTTACGGGTAACTATTGAAGGGATTTGGAATCGAATAGCGTTTTTCATTTTTGGTAAATAAAATACTTGTATAACCTTGTTGAGTTATAATAGTTTCTCAAATGATTGAAGGTTTTTTTCCCTTCCCTTGCTATTGCTTCCGGAAATTCTATTCAAAATGCTAATTATCACAGTATTTTATTTGTTTGCAGTATTCTTAAATTGCTTGTATCAAAAAATGGATAACGCCATTCGATTATATAGTTTCTGAATAAAGATATCTGCTAATCTTATGCGTTTCTGAGAAAAAAAAAATGAATTTAGAAATGTATCAGAAAGGAGCTTCTTTGAATTTATGAATGAATTTAGATTTGAAATCTATAATAAAATGATATAGAAATATATTTATAAATCTTCTTTTATTAAACAGCTTCAAAATTAACCATGTTTTTAGCTTTCTTTCTTTTTTCTTTTATTCTAAGCCATATTAATTTTTTAATGAATCTATTCGAATGTTGAAAGCCTAAGAATCTAAGTAATCATTAATGTTGTTAATGTGTATTTGCTGTAAAATATACTATAAAATCATTCCATAGATATGTATGCAATATTCTTTAAAGAAATCTTAGTTATATGATAAAAATCTGAATTTTTTAGAAATCGTAGAAATTGTCACGGTCCGGGCCTGTTTTCGCTAATTTTTGTACGGGCCGGGCCTAAAATATAAAAATGTAAACGGGCCGGGCCGGGCCTCGGGCCGAACTTTGGAGTTTTACAACGGGCCGGGCCTGGAAATTCCGGCCCGTGCAGACCTCTGGTGCTGGACCACTTGAAATGGATTGACCCACTATCATTTTGATATTACCTTTTTAATTGTATATTGTATTCATATCACCTTCTGTGTACTTGGAATTTTAAGGTAACATTATTTTTTCTTATCTGAAAGTTAATCTGAGCTATTTTTAGTTAGATAGTATTGTATGAAAAAATGTATTGCATCAATAGATTGGAGTCATTCTTGCCACTCAAAATGCATACCTGAGATAAGGCAAACAAAAGAGTCTCACCGGTTATCTATGGAAATAATGGACGTCACGGATAAGAGCCATTTTTAGATAATACAGACTCCGCGTAGCTGTTTTTTTAGGGAAAACAGTGCTGAGGAGAAATCATCAGTTCGTGCGTGGACTTGAAGGTGTGTGGTTAATCTTAACTTCGTAGAGTTTTGGGATAAGAGAGTAGGCTCTTGGCGTATATAATCAGCTTATCGGAAGATCCAGAGTGATCTCCAATAAATCTGTTTTAACGAACCTAGTGTTTGAGGAATACAGATATTTTAATAAGTGGACCCAGTAAGCAGAAGGTATTTGCTGTATTTAACTTAATGTCGGACCGGATCATCTATATCGGAGTTCTTAATTGTAAATATCGTTATGTTATATGCAAATAACGTAAATAAATTGTTCGATAATTTTAATTGATTAAGTTTAGCATTCTTTTGACAACCCTTTTCACAACATGCCCGATATCACGCAGTTATATCGATGGTAGCAGCATAACAAAATAAAGGTACATTCTTCGACGTCGTGTGGACTGAGAAAGAGTAAGGGCATAGTACACTGTAAAAATTAAAGACCAAGTTGGGTTATAAGATTTCTGGGTATAGTAGCGTTCCTAAAATGGTACAGTAATGTTCCCAAAATTGTGCATTAATGCTCCCAAAGTAATTAACCCAAAATGGTTCAAAACAAGAGCAGATCCTTAATAACATTAAAACAATCAAAATTTCTTAGATATAATGTATATTATTATCTGAGATGTTTTGGGTTTTTTTTTAATGTTATGAAGGATCTGATCTGTTTTGAACCATTTTGAGCTACAAAGTGAACTCTCCAATTTGGAACACTGCTGTACCCAAAAATCTTACAACCCAGTTTGGGTCTTTTATTTTTACAGTGTAACTTATCTGTTTTAAAATCAGAAAAATACATCCTACTGTATTTTTTAAAACACTAAAATGCACTTTTAACTGTATCCGTAGATTTTTTATAAAAACCTTCTCCAATGCCATCCCTCATAGCATGCATGGTCACAGTGACGTCATTGTGACGTCACTGTGAGTCACTTTGGTCACATCACATCTGTGACGATAATGCCACCACTCAGTGACGTCACATTGTGACTAAGATGTGACTTTCTAAAAAATTTTTCATAGTTCGTCACAATGTTAATGTCAAAGTAGTCACAAATGACACACTTTTCACAAATCGGTCACATTGTGACGTCACAAAGTGGTCACAATGTGACGTCACAAAAAAGCTCTAAAACGGCCATAACGACTTCACATTTTAGTCACTGTGACTTCACATCGACGTCACGTGACGTCACATCGACAATCGATGGTCACAATTCCCACATAGCATGCATGTTCACAGTGACGTCACTGTGATTCACTGTGGTCACGTCACATCTGTGACCAAAAGGCCACTCCTCAGTGACGTCACATTGTGACTGAAATGTGACGTCACATCTGTGACCAAAATGCCACCTCTCAGTGACGTCACATTGTGACTCAGATGTGACTTTCTTAGAAAACTTTAGAAAATTACAAAAATTCTCCAAACCATGTTATTTACTGGTAAAAAAACGTGTTTTCTGGCATTGCAGAAGAATATTGTGCAATCGCTCTTATGTCACACATTACATGCACTGCATGTAACATGTACGTCATATCACATATATGAGATAAACCTCCCATCATATGAAACTAAGCACCCAGCAATGAACCTATCAGTGAAACTTCCATTTAAGGAAATTTCTCGTTACACTTAAATGCTTCGTTATGAAAAAAATATCGTTGAATAGAAATCCACGAAAATTCATGAAATTTGTATAGTAAACTACAAATAAAAATGGAAATATTATAAAACTGTGTTTTAATTTGGATAGTACTTTTTGTTATGCAATATAACCACATAAAAAAAATCATTAGTATAATATCTAAAAAACCGCGTAATAAAGGAAGGGAAACAAAAACTGAATCGCAGCGTTCTAATTCTCGTTTTCTCTTGTATTTCAAATCGAAAAATTAAAAAAAAAATTCGAATATTACTTTGTGTGCGATCTCTTATGAAAGATACACTCATAAAAACTTTCGCATCTTTTTTAAGTATTCAGAGAATGGACCTATAATATTTTCGCGGAACTAGAATCCCTTTCTTAGCATATCGAAAAATTTTCGCATTTTTTCCTTTTTATTTAAAAGATAAAATAAATACATAATTTCAATTCGTACAATCCGCTGAAATATATTCACCAATCAATCTTAACAGCAATCTATCCTTTTGAATATTGTGCATGCACGGAAGTGCAACAAATTTTGCTAAGAAGAATTTTTTTTTAATATGAATATTAATTTAAATGTTAATTGCGTTCTAAAAGAAGGTTCAACAGAAAATTAAAAAAGTAGATCATTTCATTAAATATGCGCTTCGTTAAATGAAAGTTCCACTGTATTTTGAAACTAATCTCTATAAATAAAAGGAATTCTGAGGATAATTAATTGAATAATTGAATAATTATTTGAGGCACAGAAAAAATCGTCTGCTAAGAAAATCTTTTTTCATTTTGAACTTCTATAAATAAAAGGACAGATAGGCTCTCAAACAGTGAATCGTCGAATATAATTGAAGAACAAATGGAAGAACAAATGGAAGAACAAATGGAAGAACAAATGGAAGAACAGATGGAAGAACAGAAAGAAGAACAGATGGAAGAACAAATGGAAGACCTCTTCATTAATTGAAGAACAAATGGAAGAACAAATGGAAGAACAAATGGAAGAACAAATGGAAGAACAAATGGAAGAACAGATGGAAGAACAGAAAGAAGAACAGATGGAAGAACAAATGGAAGACCTCTTCATTAACAATAAAAAAAGATATGCAAACGAAACCCCAGAACACCGAGAAGAAATTCAGATAGTCTTCGGGCTACTGAGGGCGGGCAACCGTCTAGTTGAAAGTAAAATAGAAATGCGTGAAAAAAAAAATTTAACTCAAAATTTTAATTAGGGATACCCTCATAAAACTAATGCGCATGCGCATTCAACTTATAAATCTTCGAAGCTCAAACAACCAATAATAACAAAAAATCACCTGCTTAAAAAATATCGTTTGGCAACAACCAGAATAGTTGACACTAGTGTATTTATTCTTTAGAATATTAGGCCAGCTGCTCTAGTAACTTTGTTATGATGTTATGCGTGTATATTTAGTACGTAAGTTGAAAATTTTTAAAAAGTTATGCCGAAATGCGATCAGTTGACATTTTATATAAAATGCCGGTCCGAAAAAATACATTGTCAGTGGCGTTTCGTTAATATGAGCGCGCCAATGTCAATGTACTTCATTCGGACATTCCAACTTCGAAATTATCTTCGCTATTTGGATTATGAAACTTGAATTAGAGGATAATGCCGTTAAGAAAGAGGTAAGAAAATGTTATTTTTCCTGCTTTTTTTATAATGATTTCTGTGAATTTCGTAAAAAACATGTTATAAAAGGAATAAGTATCATATTAATTTAACTTTTTTGAATCCACTTACCTTAGTAAATTCAATAAATTTAACATTTATTTTGTTGAAATACGGAACAGCATGTCAACGATTTGAAAATAGTTAATAACATTATTTTTAAAATGCACTTTAATCACATTTTTTTAATTACATGGTTAAAATCAAATATTAATAAATTTAAAAATGTATGCATAATCAAAAGTTAACGTTATAATTAATATATAAAGGAGTTTGGGGTTGTTTAACTGTTGAAAATAGTGATAAATATATTAATTTATGCACTAATATTGCAAAAACAAATTTTTTAAAACTTTTTTATTACCTTTCTGAATTTCTCATAATCCCAAAAATTTGATAACTGTAATTCCATGACATTTATTATTTTAAACCATGTATCTAAAATAATTAAGATATTGATTTTGTGATAATAACAATTATTGATTTTAAAAAATGAGTAATTATCGCATTATTTTATTAATTTTTGATATCTTAATTGTTAAATGGTGCTGAAAATAATAATTTTGTTCCATTAGTATGTGTTCATTAAATCCTGGTTCTAAATAGTCATAAAAACAATTACATGTACTTTTTTGTGGGATGTACATTACTGAAATTTTTAGTGTTTGATGTATTTCTATTATTTTCAATAAAATTTTGTCTAATATTGGGAAGTGAGACTGAGAATACTTAAATACTATTAATAGATTCATCTAATACGAAAAAAAAAATGAAATCTAATAATTATAACTATTAATAAGGAAACTTTTAAAAAATAAATTCCATAAGGATGACCTTTACCGGCACATCTACACTATATGACATATACAATATATATATATATGAGTTTAACTACGAATTTAAACCTTGGTGTAATCATACATGCGCACAGGCCACTATAGTAAGGAAATAACTAAGCGTAATACTAGAACTAATTGCCTCATCTTCATTAGTACTCGATTTTTAAATAAAATCTGTATATTACAAATATTGCGCATAAACTTCACGTAGTTTTATCAAAAGATAATTCTATATTATATTTAACAGAATGATTTTAATTGGTAAATTAATCAAACGAATATTAATTTTCCAAAATGAGTAAAAAAATGTTTAGATTAGGATTCGAACTAGAGACCCTCGATGTATGCTGCCAATGCTCTTCCAACAGAGCAACTTAGCACGCACAATTCACCCGGAGAAATATCATTATATACTCATACGAATAGTATGCATTTATCATACGAGTAGTTTGAAAAAAATTAAAGTATTATTACATAGGGTTATATATAATAATGATAAGTATGCGTTCGTATTCACTGTGTGAATTGTGTGCGTCAGATTCTTCCAGGATAGTTCAGTCGACAAAGTATTGACAATTTGCGCGAAAGACTGCTTAGTTCGAATCCTGACCTGGACACTTTTTCAATCAGTTGGAAAATTACAACAAAAGATAATTAAAAGATATAGGGTAGATGCTCCAGTTTTGGCAACTGCACAAGTTTTGGCCACATTGGAATGATTTACCCTCTATTTAGGCTGTAAATTGATTTTAACAAATTATATGCATTCTTACTCCTTAATCTAACACTCTTTTATTATTTTCAATCCCATTTGTTTATTTTTTGATAAAAAATGACTTGCAAAAAAAAAAAAAAAAAAAAAAAAAAAAAAAAAAAAAAAAAAGTGTAAAACTATAGTGTGCACTCACATATATTAAGGTTTTTGCTTAGGTAACAAGTTTTCACAATCTTTCAATATTAGGGATTTATCGAACTTTATTTGTTCTGAAACAGATTGCTATGAAGCTTTATGAAGTAGGCTTTCTCTCTGTTGCAATTTCATATTTAAATTAATTATTTTTACAGCTTAAAGTAGGGGTGGCCAAAACTACTTACTTTACGTGCTAGTACGTGCTTTAAATTTGCTATGTGTACCAGTTATGGCCATTGTGTGGCCAAAAATGGCACAACAATATGCTCCACTTTTGGCCACAAGACTAATTATAGTGAAAATTTCAGCAATATATTTAGAAATGTTTTATGACTTATAAATTTAAAAGTTCAATAAAATTACAGCATGATTTAGTGGTTTCTTGTATTTTTTCAAAACAAAATGAGGAAGTTGCATAACTTTTTGCAAAATTTCAAGCACATGAATTTAGAAATAACAAATAATGTGAAAATCTTTATACTATAAATAGGATTCATTTTAACAAGTTTAAAAAAGACAATTCTGTACTCTTAAAAATGGTCTAGATTAAACACTGTTATAAGATAGGAAGTAAAATTATGGCTTTTCAAAATTCATTGTCAGCTTTTCAAGATGGTTAAGTTTTGTAGTATCTCGTTCTACCTTGCAACACAAGTTTACAGAATGGAGACCAGTTTTTACTATTTTTGAATCTCAAGTAATAGGGTTGTGCTATTTATGATGGCCAATTATCTATATGAGAGATATGGGCCAAAAAAGAAGGGAGATGCCCTCTGTGAAGGTCTTTCTAAGATCCTAGCCAATATTTACACAAGGAAATCTAAGGTTTGAAGAAAACTAACTCCAAATGATTAGGCTGACAGGCAGCTAAGTACGAGGAATTAAAGTTTAAAATCAGTTGAAAAAAATGGATTTTAGAGATTGTCAAAATACTATTTCATGTAAAAATGGAATAATTTCAAGATTCTAGTCATATAACTGTAAATATTGGTATAGTATAACATATGATATATATAAATGAAAATATGCAAAATGTTAAAATAAGCTTTTTATGTCATATAAGTCTTTTTTATGAATTAAATATATTTTTTGTTTTTAAATTTAAATGTTCAGTTAAAATCAGCTTAAGTATATTTTATTCGATGTTTTTATGATTTCATTTAAAAAAATGCAAATCTTTTTTATACAGCAAACAAATATCTGTGTGGTAAAACAGATTTTGCACAAAAATGCTTTATTTTTACTTATTATCAGTTAAAATGTTTGCAAAATTACAAGATATTAGGGCGGCCAAAACTGGTGCAGGGGTGGCCAAAACTGGTGCAAATTGAAAGAAATTACTTAACGAGTTATTACTCACAATCTAAAATATTTGATAGAAAGTTATTATAATTAACAGAAAGACAACTAAATTTACTAAAGAATACTGTTATTGCGATTTAATATTCTTTATTCAGTCTAAAACTATAAAATTTCCATTTCAACTTTTCTCTTAATGTGGCCAACACTGGAGCATCCACCCTATATATTTATAGACATCAGGATTATTGGTCAGAAATATTGGCAAGCTGTACAGTTTTAGATATGTGCTGAAATTTGTGGATATTAAAGCGAGTAAAAGTTTTTTTTAAAAAAGTTCAAAAAGATTAAACAGTTTGAACAGCATATTACAAAATGTGTGTCAGTTATAAATAAAATAGAAGCTATGCAATTTTCAGCATGTGGGGAAAATATATAAATATTTTTGAAAGGCAATATTTTTCAAATTTTAAAAACAACACCAGAGTTGTAAGGCATGTGAGGTAAATCGAATTTTTAACTTTAATTTAGAAGAAAGTCTCCTTACTGCAGGTAACTATTTTATATATTATACAGTATTTGTTCATAAATTGTCAATATATGATTTTAGGACTCAAACCCTATTTTAACAGAACATGGCGTGGAGTTATAGCTTCAGCAGATCCTGTTTCTTTTAAATTGTTAGAGAATCGTTAAGAAAAGTTAAATCGTCACAGAATCATCACAGTGTTAACGAAAGTTTTGTCACAAACGATCTGCATCGTGAGTCTAAAATAATGGGACAAACTTTAAGGGAGGTGGTAGAGCTCATTATAATAAATAATTATGGCATAGAAATGTATGACTGGAAGTGACGCGTTAAAACGCCACACTAGTCGTAGTCACTGTAAAAGACACGGATTATAATGTTAAGTGTATGGGAGCGCTATTTTCAAATATCTCGCTAAAATTTTAATATTTTCGCATATTTTTTTTCCATAGGATAGCTGAGGACGACCTGCAACTGGGCTGGTTTTTACTTTTTTGATTTTGGTTACAGATTAAGAGCCCACAATAATTCAGAACCAGTTTAAACCGGTTCTAAAACTGAAACTATTGTAATATAAAAAAAATATAACCAAAATCGAAAAAGTAAAAATTAGCCTAGTTGTGGATCGTCCTCAGCTATCCTATGGAAAAAATATCATGTAAAATATTGAAATTTGAGCAAGATATTTGAAAACAACACCTCCCCCCCATAGACATAACATTACCATCCGGGTCTTTTTTGGTGACTAGTGTAGCGTCTTGACGGGTCACTTCCGGTCATATATTTCTGTGCCATCATTATTTGCTATAGTGAGTCCTACCGCCCCCTCAAAGTTTGTTCCATGATTTTGGACTCACCCTGTATTTCACAATTTGGTCACAATGTGACTTGAAAGCATTTTCACTTTCGTCACAATTACGTCACAATGTTAATGACGAAATCGTCACAAATGACACACTTTTCACAAATTGGTCACATTGCGACGTCACAATGTGGTCACAATGTGACGTCACAAACAAGCTCTAAAACGGCCATAACGACTTCACATTTTAGTCACAGTGACTTCACATCGACGGTCACAAAGTCACAATGTGACTTCACAACGACGTCACCGTGACGTCACCATGTCTTACGGGTAAAGTCACAATGTGACTTCACAACGACGTTGCAGTAACGTCACCATGTCTTACGGGATGTTTTTTTCTAAATCTGTGTATCTGAAACCTTGCAAGACTCATAGACCTCACTTATTTCTTTACAAGAAACACAGTTAATTATTAAATCTTCTATTTTTTTTCCATTACTGAACACAATATTTTTTTTTTGTAAATATTGCTAGTAATGAAAAACTAAATTTATAAATATGGTCAATGAACACTTCCCGTAAAGCATGGTGACGTCACTGCAACGTCGTTGTGAAGTCACAGTGACTAAAATGTGAAGTCGTTATGGCCGTTTTAGAGCTCTTTTGTGACGTTTCACAAAGTGGTCATAAGGTGACAAATTTGTGAAAAATGTGTCATTTGTGACTAATTTGACATTAACATTGTGACGAAACTGTGACAAAAGCAACGATATTTAAATTGCCAGAAACATGTTTTTTAAAGTAAATAACATGTTTTATAGGATATTTAAAACTTTCTAAAAATTTTTAATAAATTCACATCTCAGTCACAATGTGACGTCACTGAGTGTTGGCATTTTGGTCACAGATGTTATGTGACCAAAGTGACTCAAGTGACGTCATTGTGACGTCACTGTAACCATACATGCTATGAGGGCGATTGTCGCTGTGACATCATGTGACTGTGAAGTCACAGTGACTAAAATGTGAAGTCGTTATGGACGTTTTAGAGCTCTTTTGTGACGTTTCACAAAGTGGTCACAATGTGACAAATTTGGGAAAAATGTGTCATTTGTGACTAATTTGATATTAACATTGTGACGAAACTGTGACAAAAGCGACGATATTTAAATTGCCAGATACATGTTTTTTAAAGTAAATAACATGTTTTGAAGGATATTTATAAATTTCTAAATATTTTTAAGAATGTCACATCTCAGTCACAATGTGACGTCACTGAGAGGTGGCATTTTGGTTACAGATGTGATGCGACCAAAGTGACTCACAATGATGTCACTGTGACCATGCATGCTATTAGGGTTGAGAGGTTTGTACTTAAAAATTGAAATTTGCAAAACAATCTCTTTTGATTGATTACTTCAAGTAAAATTCTTTTAAACGTTTTCATTCTTTTTGCATGGACACAGTTTGCATAAAAATACAAATCAATAATTCTAAAAATCATTGAACAATTTAGTAATCAATTGAAAATTTTAATTAATTCTCTTTTCTTCCTTTTATCTGATTAATGTACTTTATATACTTCGGGTATATTTGAGTTTCATCTTTATTGCTTTGTAAATTTTATATCCTTCTGAATGATTAATTAAAAATAATATAAAAAACTCCGAATAAGGGACACCTCTATTTCAGGGACAAAAGTTCCAGTTCCATAGGTGTCCCTTATTTGGAGGTTTCACTGTATATTACTATCAAGAAAAATATAATTTTATTTCTTAATATTTTTAACTCACATGAAAAGTATTATGATTGTTATTACGAGATTTCTTGTTCTTGAGTGAACTAAACACCAAAAACATTTCAAAAGTTGATTTTACTCCATTTATTGTTATGCTTTATTTTGAAGAATATTTTTGTTAGTGACAAAGTGGTTGTTATTTTTCTTTCAGACAATGGGCTAAATTTCTTATGAAAAAACATACAGCTGACTCTCTTTGGGTCTGTGCATATATAACCTTATCGTTTTAGGGGGGAGGGAGGGATCTGACATGTGATGTCGAAAGATATCTTTATTGGGAGGGGGGTTTGTCTTTTGATATCGATATCAGTTTTGATCCAATCAAAAATTCTCTTTTCATTTGTAATATGGTCTTTGGTTCAAATATATATTTTTTCACTAGTCTCTCGTTTATTTTTATAAAAATTCAAAGTTATTATTAAAATCATAAAATTAACTTAATTCTATAATATGAAATATCCCAACGTTTGACATTCCTATTCTTCTTCGTATGTGTATGCCTATATAACCACAGTTCGAGAAACCCTATGTGAAGTATATTTTAAATGAAGTTTGTGTTGATTAATAAATAAAAGAGAAAGAATGTTGCCCACTTGTTTTGTTGATAAGAATTTACATCTGCCTCTTACCCCTCTTGCGTTCGGGGCAAGTGCAACAAGACTTATTACTCGTGAATATATTACATAACAAAAAGGTATTATAAAATAATTTTAAATAATAATTATCTGTGTTATTTTATAAATAGTGATATTTTATTGATTTCGACAATAAAGTATGCGAAAAATAAGTAGAACCAGTTTTGTGTATCTCTCCAAACAAAAAACTAAATTCTAAAAATCAGAAAACAAAATTACTGTTTGATAAAGATATCACTGACGGTGGAGGGAGAGGGGTTCGAGAGATGATTACGAATGATATCGGAAGGGGAGGAAGGTGTCCATAACTACGGAAATGTTGATAACGTTACATTTGCATGGCTCCATTAATTCAGTGGTGGATACAAGGTAGAGGTCACGGGAGTCATGATCCTCCTGAACGAAGAAAATTTTCAAAGAATATTTAAAAAATAAAATACATATATCTTTTTTTTTTTTTCAAATTTACCCCTTGCTCTATAATTAGAATCTTTCTTATTTTTTAAATCTTTATTTAAATATTAAGAAGGTATTTTCTGACACATTTAGGAAGTCATTTTTAATTTTAGATGCAATACATTTGCAAGTGCACTTATTTAGAACAAATGTGATTAATTAGCGATTTTCATTTCTCGATAAAAACAACAAATCTTTTGGAAAAACTACGTAAAATGTGGAAGTTTGAACTGAATTTCAGGTCGCGGCAATCAGTTTGTTCCCTCGTTGACTGTAACTGTCTTGTCCTTAAAACTATATTGAAATTAAAAAGGACAACATTATGAGATAAATTTTAATATATTTTTGTTCGGAAATACATGACACTAGAAGGTGTTTTTGTTCAAAAACTATCTTATCATTCTTTCGGGTTTTTTTTTTTTTTTTTTTTTTTTTGAAAACACAATAGATTTTTCAGAAAATAGTGTGTGATTTGAACCGAATTTTCGCTCGAAAAAAGAACAACCACAAGGGAGCTCAGGGGTTAAAAACTTTTCAAAAAATCGATTTTTTTATGATCTAATATGATTATTTATTTAATTCTTAACTCAATGCAAAAAACCGCATAAAAATATTTGCATTTTTAACGGAGTTATAAGCATTTATGTATCAACACTTTTATAGCCGCATCCATATAATTTCAACTTTAAGTCGCGTTTTCTCAAAACTTGATTTTTGATGACTAACACCAAGATTTAAAAAAATCCCTTTCGGCATGGCCTATAGGCGGAGGTAGATTTCGAAAAGTTTTCATCTCAAAAAAAAAAAAAAAAAAAAAAAAAAAAAATTAAATGATTAGAGATAAACCCAGTTTAACTACTTTATTCAACCGTTTTTAAAATTTTTTTAATTTCATTTTTCTGTAAGAACTGGTTTTATCGAAATCCTCTTAAACGAAATTCTACTCAAATGCCCATTTTGGCAACATATTTTGAATTATATTCTTACTTTATTTAAAAAATTGACCAATATGCTCATTATATAGTTCCTAAATAACAAAAAACTGTTAATTAAATTCGTTTGACAGAAAAATTGAATTTAAAAATGAGTAATAAAATAACCAATTTATTATTTTAATACATCCACAATTCTTTAATCAAGATTGCTTTGAGAAATTTTGTACGAAGTGCCCACTTTGACAGATTTTTTTAAATATATATTTAGCCTTTATCAAAAATCTGACCAATACGGCACATTACACAGTTCCTAAATAACGAAAAACTGTCAATTGAATGCGTTTGAGAGCAAAATTGAATTTAAAAATGAGTCATAAAATAAAAAAATTGTTATTTGAATACAACCTCAATTCTTTTATCATGATCGCTTTGGGAAATTTTTTTGCGAAGTGCTTACTTTGACAGCTTTTAAAAATATGTATATTCACCCTTTATAAAAAAACAAAGAATACGCACATTATATAGTTCCTAAGTAACAAAAAACTGTCATTTGAATGCGTTTCAGAGCAAAATTGGATTTAAAAATGAGTCATAAAATAAACAATTTGTTATTTGAATACCCACAGTTCATTAATCATGGTCGCTTTGGGAAATTTTGTGCGAAGTGCCCATTTTGGCAGCCTTTTTTTGAAATATATTCTGCCTTTATCAAAAAACTGGCCACTCCGTCACATAATATAGTTCCTAAGTAAGAGAACCTGTAAATTGGATGCGTTTGAGAACAAAAAAAGATTTAAAAATGACTCGGTAAAAACGCAATTTTTTTAATTTCCTCAAATTTCAATCATGATAATTTCGTGAAATTCTGTTCAAAATACCCTATTTGGCAGCCTTTTAAAAAATATATTCTGCCTTTATCAAAACACTGGCCAATACGTCGCATTATATAGTTCCTAAATAATAGGACCTGTAAATTGGATGGGTTTGAGAACAAAAATGAATTTAAAAATGACTCAGAAAAAACGCAATTTGTTATACTTAATCAATTTTTAATGACGATAATTTCGGGAAATCTGTTCAAAATACCTTTTTTGGCAGCCTTTTTAAAAATATATTCTGCCTTTATCAAAAAATTGGCCAAAACGTCGCATTATATAGTTCCTAAATAAGAGGATTTGTCATTTGGATGCGTTTAAAATCAAAAATGAATTTTAAAATGAGTCAGAATATAAGCAGTTTGGATTTAAGGTTTTTACTCCAACTCCTATTTTTGTTTAATTTATTTTTGCTATAAGAATGGGTTCTATGAAAAACTTGTCAATATAAAAGTTGTAGATCTTATTTTGAAGATGTAAAATAAATTTAATTAGATTTGATTGCTTAAGAATTGAGTAAGTTATGGGTTTTTTTCTTTTTCCTCCCCCCTTTTTCTTTTCGTTTTTAATTTTTTTCCTCGGTAAAAATTGGTCCTATCAAAAACTTGTAAATACAAAAGTTTTAGATAATATTAAGTACATTTATATAAAATTTAGTTGGATTTAATATCTTGAGAATTGACGAAGTTATGAATTTTTTTCTCCCAAAAACCATGTTTTTTTCGCCCCTTGAGCCCATTTTTAACTTTATCAAAAATCTGTCATGCATAAACTTTTTGCCCATTTCTTAGAAGTAATATAAACTTCAAACTGATTCGATATCTATTTTAATTAAGAAGTTATCGCGTTTTTTCTGTTTTCACAAAAACCCTCCCTATTTCCACCCCCTTGGTCCGATTTTGCCCATTAACGAACTCGACCGAGATTTTAGGCTCCTTGATTTTATGTAAAAGTTTGAAGAAGATCTGAGCATAATTATGGAAGTTATCGTGTCTAGAAGAAAGTGATATACACCGATAGATAGATAGATAGATAGATAGATAGATAGATATATAAACTTTTTTACTGATGGTGGTTTTGGGGTCTAGGAGTCATGATTCGTGTAGATCCGCAAAAATTTTTCAGAAATTCCAACATGGGAGACAATGCAATAGGTAGTATTTCATACGAAATCTACCTAAAAACTATTTGATAGAATGGCTTTTTTTTTTTTTTTTTTTTTTTTTTTTGCATGCATATAACATTATTATCTAGATTATGAATTAATATATTTTAGATAGTTTCATATTTTGAGTGTTTTTAATGGAAAAAAAAGTTGTATTTTTAGGGGTTTTTTTTAATTTTCAACTTTGAGAGATTTTTTAATACTGTTTTTATTAAGTGATAGTTATATCCTTAATTCATAATCTAGATTATAATGTTACTATATGCAAAAAAAAAAAAAAAAAAAAAAAAAAAAAAAAAAAATTAAGCCATTTTATCAAATAGTTTTTTTTAAATCTTGGTGTTAGTCGTCAAAAATCAAGTTTTGAGAAAACACGACTTAAAGTTGAAATTATATGGATGCGGCTATGTAAGTATTGTTACATAAATGCTTATGACTCCGTTAAAAATTCTAATATTTTTATGCGGTTTTTTGCATTGAGTTAAGAATTAATTGAATAATCAAACTAGATCATAAAAAAAAATCGATTTTTTGAAAAGTTTTCAACCCCTGAGCCCCCTTAAATTGGGATGAAAAACGTGTTTGTTACGTGATCGAAGTCTGTTATAACTCAATAGGTAGTTTATAGGTCAACAAACAGAAAATTCGGTTCGATTCCAAATCGCTTTCATAGTGACGGCTGTCCAATTTTATTACCTTTCCGTTAATAAATAAATTTGTAAATGTTTGTGTTGCTTTGCACATGTTAAGCAGAGCAGTTGAGAACAGCCTTAATTGAGTTAAAATGTTCAATTTCTGATTGATTCTTTGTTATTATACGAAAATGGAAAATTCTCCAATTTCTTAATATATATTATAAAATGGGAAAATTTTATATTTTTACGAATATTAATGCTTTTTTTTTTTTTTTTTTTTTTTTTTTGTATTTACGATTGAAAATGAATTCCCAAAAGTATCAGATAAGCAGTTGTTTTGGATATGAAAACAGTCTCCAATATAAATTTTTTTTATTAAGGGATGTGTCCCACAACCCCCCACCCCCCATCAAAAAAATAAGGATACATGAACTCACTTTAAATGAGTGGATGGGTTCACCTTTGCTTTAATTGTTGATTCAAACTTGAATAATTCGAAGCATTGATTAATTAGAATATACGAGCTTATTTCTCTTGAAAGCCACATTAAAAATAAATAAATAAATAAAAACCTTATGTAATTTAGAATCACTTTTAATAATGCGAAGATTTTTAATTGTGATACGAAATATTTAGTTTTCTACCGAAATAGACGTCGGTTAGTTTGTTGGTTGATTGGTTGATTGTGTTTTATGATGGCCGATTAATATTGAGCAAGGGGTAAATTTGAAAAAAAAAAAAATGATGTATGTATTTTATTTTTTAAATATTCTTTAAAAATTTTCTTCGTTCAGGAGGATCATGACTCCCGTGACCTCCCCCTTGTATCCACCACTGAATTAATGGAGCCATGCAAATATAACGTTATCAACATTTCCGTAATTATGAACACCTTCCTCCCCTTCCGATATCATTCGTAATCATCTCTCGAGCCCCTCTCCCTCCACCGTCAGTGATATCTTTATCAAACAATAATTTTGTTTTCTGATTTTTAGAATTTAGTTTTTTGTTTGGAGAGATACACAAAACTGGTTCTACTTATTTTTCGCATACTTTATTGTCGAAATCAATAAAATATCAACACGAGGGATATAGACCCTAAGGATGGGGTGCTCTCTATGGGGCTCTTTCTAAGAGAACCTAAACCGTATTTACGGCAGGAAATCCAAAGTTCGAAGAAAATCACGGAAAACTCCGAACAATTAGGCCAACGGATTTGATTGGGTTCGAACTCAGCCCCTCCCGTATACCAGTTTCGAGGACAGAACGTCTCGGTCACTGCCCTAATAGCATGCATGGTCACAGTGACGTCACTTTGAGTCACTTTGGTCACATCACATCTGTGACCAAAATGCCACCACACAGTGACGTCACATTGTGACTGAGATGTGACTTTCTTAAAAATCTTTAGAAATTTATAAATATCCTTCAAAACATGTTATTTACTTTAAAAAACATTCTGGCAATTTAAATATCGTCGCTTTTGTCACAGTTTCGTCACAATGTTAATGTCAAATTAGTCACAAATGACACATTTTTCACATATTTGCCACATTGTGACCACTTCGTGAAACGGCTCTAAAACGGCCATAACGACTTCACATTTTAGTCACTGTGACTTCACATCGGCGTCACGTGACGTCACATCGACAATCGATGGTCACAAAGTCACAATGTGACTTCACAACGACGTTGCAGTGACGTCACCATGCTTTACGGGTGGTGGAACGAGAGAGCTGTCGAAAAAGACAATTTCAAATTACCTATCAGAAATTATTGTTAAGAAAGTATTTATTAAATTATATTTAGTTGGTTCTTGCAAATTACATCAATGCAGCCGACTAGTTTACTTGTAGTTGTTTTCTTGGTTACTAGCAAATTACAGCAATTCTTTATTTTAATCATTAGAATATTATAGAATAGAATAAATTACCTATCAGAAATTATTGTTAAGAAAGTATTTATTAAATTATATTTAGTTGGTTCTTGCAAATTACATCAGTGCAGCCGGCTAGTTTACTTGTAATTGCTTTCTTGGTTACTAGCAAATTACAGCAATTCTTTATTTTAATCAATAGAATATTGTGTGTGTTTTATAAAATTGTAAGAATAAATTATAACTAAGTTCATAGTTTTCTGAAAATGAATATTGTGAGTGTGCAACTTTTTTGTAATCATTACTCGTTTTACTATTAAGATTTATGTTATTTGTTAAAAATTATCTCTAAATAGTACGTTTTTCATTTTATACGTTGACGAAAAACATAATTTTTTAAAAGTTTTAAAGGTGTTGACGTAAAATTATTTAACAAATAAAGTTCTGTTGTTCTGTTCTGTTCAAACTTCATTGGTATGTTAAAGCAAAATATAACTTGTAAGTTTGTAAATATTAATTTAAGAGCCATTTTTATTCTAAAATGCACAATTTTAAAAAAAGGAGGTTTTTTTATACAAAATTTAGTATGCTAAGAAGTATTGAATTGATTGAACTAAGGAGGTAATAAATATTTTACTTTATATCACAGTAAGTAATTTGCTATTATATTATCGAAAAAAAAGGGGGGGGGGGGAGAAAGAATTATATTGAATATTTCATTAAAGAAGTTTTGGTATAAAAGCAATTCTTTAATAAATCTTGAGTAAATCTTGCCAAAATTTCAAAAGTTTACTAAATTTCCATTACAATTTTATATGAATTCATTGTTTGAATTCCTGTTTAACTAAAAACACATGGGTTTGATAAAAATTTGATATTTTTCTAAAAAAAAAAAGTGCCTCAAAGATAGGCATATATACATTAAGGCTCCTGCCCCGGCAAGCGAATTCATTCGCGAGCTAATGCTATTCCTATAGGAAGGTTATTTTCTAATAATTCTTTTGCATTCGGACATTTTTAAATATTAATATAGATTTTTTGAATTGGGCAGTTGGGGTCCCTCTTGACATCACTTTTTTACTTTTTTGAATTTCGGTTGCAGAAATATTTTATAAAGTTACTTTCACTTTCAAATCCGGTTTCGAAAATGAAAGTGTCAATTAAAAAATCTTCAATCAAAATCGAAAAAAAAAAAAAAAAAAAAAAAAAAAAGCGATTTCGAGAGAGATCTCAATTATCCAACGCAAGTAAATAAATAAATAAATAAATAAATAAACATGTTGAAATGCAAATGAATTATTAGGAAATAACCTCGCCATCGGAATAGCATTAGTTTGCTTTAGTCTTCGCTTGTAAAAACAGGAGCCTTAAATACTGTGATTGGTATTCCTCTGTAAAAGGAGTCTGCAAAGGATCCTTTTAGAGAGGAAGGGGAGGATAGAAAGAACATAAATTCTATATCATTGCCATGCGAGGAAGTTCTTTACAGGGGAAGTATCATCTAGAGTTTCTCCCCAACTGTTTTTTCTCGGGGATTGTAAATAGATTTCAGTGGTTCTAGTTTATTTTCGGAATTTTACTGGGCCATGATTGATAGCAAGGGGGTTTGCTTCTTTAGAGTACTTTCGCATGCATGAAAAGGTGGAAAATATGCGGAGTGTATCATTACATGAAAAAAAATTTTATTTTGAGAAAAATGCAAAAAAGATTCGTCCTGTTTGCATTTAAATTTTTGTTTAATTTTTTAAGCTGGTAATAAATGTTACAGAGTTAAAAAGATGGGTTATATTATATTCGATGTAGACGTTGTTTTGTAGTATTATATAATGGCTTGCCGAATCTGCTGTATTTTTTTAAGCGATAATTTGAAAAATAAATTTTTCAAGTACCGTTTTACACACTGTGGTGGTATTCAGCCAGTTCAATAGAACCGGCTGTTAATCTGTGTTTGATTCAGCAACCCGGTTGTTAAAACAACATTTTAAAGAAGGAAATCACAGATTTACAATCCGTATTCTCTTTATCTTTCTTTTGAGCAATCTTATATTTTTAAAATTAAATAAAAAAAAACTGCAAAATGTCTTGTCGAAATTGCTATCAATCAATCCAGTTTACTGTGCGTATCTTACTACTTTCTTGAAAAAAATTACCAGAAT
Organism: Maratus speculifer; assembly: GCA_964019185.1. Taxonomy (NCBI): domain Eukaryota; kingdom Metazoa; phylum Arthropoda; class Arachnida; order Araneae; family Salticidae; genus Maratus; species Maratus speculifer. The sequence continues at coordinate 177,019,653 of OZ025295.1, read as the reverse complement.
TCAATGATCGGTAAAACCAATAAGAAACTGGGACATAATGGAACAACAGAAAACTACATTTCAAAAGTTGTCACATGACAAGAGTAGCTTATATCTCGATAATTAATTTATTTACTAAAAAATGGGAAACTCTATTTGATTCCAAATTTCTTTAATAGACAAGCAGCTTATATCTCGATAATTAACTTATTTATTAAAAAAATGGGAAACTCTATTCGATTCCAAATTTCTTTAATAGACAAACCTACCAATTTTATTCCTCTACGCTTAAAAATCAGTCATAGATGGATAGTCAACAATTTAGTATTAAGAAAGACATTTTAATCAATATGTAACGATTGTCCAATACAGTGAAACATCCTACAACGGTCACTCCGAACAACGGTAACCTCGGAATACCGGTCATGTTTTAATCTCACCGAATCCCTTTCATAGAAATAACATTACGCTAAACTTCTGAACAACGAATTCCGAACAACGGCCATCCCACAGTATTTTTGTCTAAATATTCCTTGTTCTCGTATTTTTTGTATGGTTGTTTTTTTTCTTTTATAGAATTAAAATTTAAATCTAATGAAAATTTTTGCAAATCTGAAACCCAAACATACAGACATAATTGTAGATGATGCTGTATTAAATGATATTTTAAATAGCACCGGAATGATCAGCGAATATGTGAATGTAGATAATGATTTGGAAAGGAGAATTAATAAGAATAAAAGTTATGATGAAAATGGAGCAAAGAATTATCACAAAATCATACCGAAAAATCATATTCTGTTGTCCTTTTTAGCTTCAGAGAAACTAAAAAAGTTATACTCACTTAAAATGATACAACATATTTGTGGAAATGATTATGCATTTAGAGAAAAACAAATGTTTAAAAAAGTGATTTCATTTGTATAAAATAACAGTATGTATTTTTTAGCTGTAAAATAAAATAATTTGTAACAATTATTTTTATTTTAATGTTATGTAAATTTGACTTTTCAAAATGTGGAACCTCTGAATAACAGCAACCTCCGAAGTATGGTGGCCGCTAATCCGAGGTTTTATTATGCTTGATTTAAAAATGCATTTTATTTTTTTAGAACTACATTTCAAACGACAATTTTTAAAACTACCAAAAAATCAATATCTTATAACAATATTCTTATAATTTTGGAATGTGTGTATTACAATATGTTTGGGACACATAAATCTCCTTTCTGCTTATATAAGAAATAAATAATACAAACATAAGAGCAGCGAACTGGTTGTCAAATTATTTGAATCCATCACTACTTAAACATTATTTTACATACTACACCGAAATCCATTCCTAGTTTTATTTCACATAACTTGTTGAATTTATGGATTTTCTGTCAAGACCATCAGAGTATTCAATTTATTCACAGTGGGCTATCGCTGCTACACTTTCTTAGAAGAGATGAGATTGGAATATTTTAAACACTTGCCTCTAAAGGGTTTGCTTTTGCTACACAATGTATTATGGTTTCTTTTCTTTGAAGTAAGTCTTGAATTTCATATCTACCTGCTGTTAGTTCATATTGATTATTATTCTTCAGATGTTACAATGGCATTAGCTACATGCTTTCATTCAATTTATATACTACGTCATTTTGAAAAGAACTTTTTAAAATTACTCACTTTCCTGACTTTCTAGTTGGCAAAAGTGCGTTGTAAGAAGTCGTCTTACAAATGTAGAAGAGAAGAAAGAAAGAAGTGATAACTTATCTTAATAAATATCTCGGGGTTGCATTCTTCTTTATAAACTTTTTATTACTTGAAAAGACGACACTTACAAATATAACACTAACGTACACACATTATATACAAAAAAAGCTTTTACATAATTCTGGCGCACGCCACCATCACAAGATAAAACCACAATTCACAACCAACATTCCAATATCACTAAGAAAAAGAACATTTTTTAATAGAACTAGTGTTGCCAGATTTCTTTTAAACGAGAAATATTACAACTACATTTTTTTTTAATTTAGCAAAACTCAGGTCACGTGACGCGTGAGTCTATTTTTTTTCTTTTATTCCTTTGGAAAGCGCGTGTTACAGCGTTTATTTTCCAGATTTAAAATTGCTTTGAAAAATTTATTTCGAAATTAATTCCATACGGTATTTTATTTAAAATATAAAATCTCTTTAACTCTTAATTAACTTTTAATCTTTCTATTTATCTCTTTAACAGAGGTAATCATCATTATCTGTAATATTGATTATATTGAAAAAAAAAAAAACAATAATAACAACAAACTGGATTTTCTTTAATTAAAAAAAATGTCATTATTTTAATTTGTTGGAAGAAAATGGCTGAGATTCTAAAGACATCAGAAGTGCTAGTAAAAGGAAAGTAATACTAAAGAGATAAATTTTTAAAGCAGGTTAAAATGATATTTTCTGTAGCTTATTTCCATGTCAATATTGACACAATATTCTATCAAATATCAGCGTAGTATTCTTGATAACGAAGTTAGTCGATGTGACGTCACAATTATAACAAATTATCAAAGTCAGAATGATTAGATATAAAATATTTTCAATAAAATGTTTATTTTTCCACAATACTGCTGTTACGTTGGCATAATGTTGAAAATATCATGATAAATTTTATATAACACTGTTCCATTGTCAATATTTTCAAAGAAATCGCGAGAAATTTTCAGTCAATACAGGCTGTTTTGTTTTAATTACTAAACTACTAAATTATTTTACATATATGTATTAAAATATGAATTAATTTTCTTCCGTTTCGGGTTCGAGTTGAAACATTCCAGATTGACTTTATATGGAAATTTTCTCGTGGTATTCTAATCTGGTTTTATCCACTATTTCAAGCAAGGGATCGTCCATAAATGTTGTCACGCTTGAAGAGGGGAGAAGCATTCATGAAATTGTGACAGTTTGGAAAAGGGGGTGGGAGGAGGTAAGAAGAAATGTGACACCACACATTTTGATTAAATTTAAAGCATTAAAATTTAGTAGATTAAATTATGATGTATGAAGTTATTTAAAATTAAAGTATTTTGCGTTCACATAGATCAGATTTAAAGCCAAATATGTTAAATTCTATTTGAAATTCCAAAATACTGTTGTTTTCAATTGCTCTTTCATATTAATAATTTATTACTATTTTATATTTATTATAATTTTTTGTAAACCTTATTTTATACAAAATACGAATCATTGTTATTGTTCAGCTCACAAATGTCATTCAAACACATGAAGTTTAAAATTAAAATAGGAAATGTGATCGAAAACTTTGAGTTTCTGAACTGCAAGTATATTTTTATGTAATTTAGCGTGATATGTGACAAGAGGGGGAGGGGGAATAAAGTGATGTATGACACATTGTGACATAGGAGGGAGAGGGGAGTAAAAAATATAGAAAAAATGCGTGATCATTTATAGATGGCCCCCTCAGTTAAATATGAAAAAAAAAAAGCTCATTAATGAATAAATTCTGTATGCAATTTTCTCCCCATTAAAAAACTGTAATACTTTCCTAGTAAAGATGCAAGAAAAAAAGTTTCAAAATTTTTTTAGCAGTTTTTCGAAATTAAAACATTCTGGTGCTTTGATATGATGTGCCTGTACAATTATATAATTTTATGTTTTTAATGACACCCCATTCATTCTCTTTTAACCTTCAGTGTATTTTTAAAGAAGCCATCCTTTGTACTACTGAAATTCATTATTGAATTGCCGTTAAAGTTATTTAATTCAAATCAGTTAATTTCTTTTACTTATTAGTCAAACGCATATACAATGTGTTGAATAAGTGAAGAATAACTCGGTGTTGTTTCCATGATTAAATATAAATTCTGAATTAACAATTTCAATCCCTCGTGTTTCTCTCGAGTAGTTAGTTCAAATTTATAATGTCCTTCAATGGTAAATAAAGTTTTTGACCCAAGTTTGAATATATTCAAATTCAATAAAGCACATTACAAATCAGATCCAATCTTAGTCAATTTTACAGATACCAGTCGACGAGCAAATGTGATCACAGACAATAAAAACCGATTTCAAATTGAATTCTTAAATGAATCACGGCGTCTGTGAGCAAGGGCGGCGCCAGAGGGGGGGCCGTGGGGGCATATACCCCCCTGTCGGGCATACCTGGCCCCCCCATCGGGGTCAAAATTAAATTTCGTCGGGGAAAATATTTTGACTTTTGAATTTCAGCCCATTTAAGTTGGGTCAAAATATGGAGCTTTTTTTTTTTTTTTTTTTTTTTGAAAGTCGGATTGACTAAACTAATTCTTTTTTGTACATCGGTTTCTGACTGAAGTTTGATTCTAGCAATTTGAGTTTAGATAAACCCAAATTGTCGAAAAAAAAATCTGAATTTTTAAAATAAAAATCTACATGGATGACAGCATAGGATGATGCATGAATGACTCTATGCATGTTTATTTTTCAACAAAAAGATAAAATTTATACTAAAAATCAATTTTATACTTTTTTTTAAAACTACATTAAATTTGTGGATCAGTTTTCGCTTATTTTGGATTTACGATCGGCTTGGTAATAAAGAATTTTTAGTTCAGTTAAAATACGAAAACGAAAATTTTTTTGTCGGGGTTGTCTTGGATAACAATTAGAATGCTTCATCGTGTGGGGCAAACTGCACCTGACATGACTCGCAGTCTGGACCGGATCGGGTTGAGCCTAAATTTTTGTCGTTGAGTGTCGGATTAAAGTCGGGATTAACTTTGTTTCAGGTTCGGGTTGGATGTTGATACTTATGGTTCTTGATTCGAGAAGAATTGATCTCTCAAAAGAATTTACAAAACTTATTTTAAGATGAAAATCTGTATTTGAATGTCAATGAATTTATGTATACTGATTTTTTTTACTTAAAATCTGAAATTGTTACTGAATATATATTTGTAAACATATTCTTACATAACTGTATTACAGCATGGATATATTTTTTCATCAAGCTACAATTAGGGTTTGGTTGGGTTGAAATATTTCGGGTTCAGGTCGAAATGCAGAGATGTCTAGCTCAAATCGGGTTTCGGGTAGAAACCCGATCCTGCATCTCCTCGGAAAATTAAACTCAACTCGACTGGTGGTTTTAGTCAGACCGGGCTGAAGTTAATTTTTTTCGGAAAGTTTAGGATTGATTTCTATTTTTCGAGTCGGGTAATTTTAATTGTTTTAGCGTATGGGCTCGATTCTATCAGATTCCTCAAAAGTATCCCCAAAATATATTTTAAAATGAAAAATTACATTATTTGAATGTCAATGAATCAATATACAGATATAGCGATTTTTCTACATAAAAAATATAATTGATACTAGACTACTTTTCCATTATTGCTTTACAAGATGGAATTTTGTTTTTTCATACTGAGTTGGGATTGCGTTCGGAATGAATACTGTTGATTTTAGAAGTTTTGTCAAGTTCGGGTTATCTATTTTTTAAAAACTGGTTCAGGTTGAATGGATATATAATTAATTAGCTCAGGTCAGGTATAACCCATTCCGCGGAGGATTCCGTGCTCGGTAAACAATCCGTGAATTGAACTATCCCCCCTCCATTGATTAGATTCCGTAAAAACAGAAAAAATTGCACTTTAATTTTGCCATTTCTACTCCACCTCCCGCAAAAAATACAGAAAAAAAACACCAAATACCTGAAATACTCACACCTAAACAGCATGTTCGTCAAATTACATGAGTATTCTGGCATCTGTGTTGCTTAGTACTATTCGTGTTAGAAAAGGAATTTAAATCCCTTTTATCTATAAATATGTAAAAATGAGAAATCTAAGATCAAAATTAAAAAAAAAATCTTATGTCAGAAGGCAGAAATTAATTAAAATAATAGAAATGATGAAAATCAAAGGAATGCTTCGGCAATGTTGAGCGGGAAATTTTGGTCCTCGCAGACCTCTAACCCGCAGCTAGATCTCATGCATAACCCGCAGTTTGAATCAGCGATATATTTATAATTTCAGATCACTTTTCGCTGATATTAAAATAATTCACTTTTAGATTCCAAACTATTTTACAATTTTTCACTTCATTTACATTTCTCTTGGAAATTTTGTGTTAAACTTTTTGTTTCTGATTTAAATTCTGATCTTATCAAAATTTGGAACATCACACTTTGTGCATTTGATCAATATGCACTCTAAAACAAAATGGAAATTGAAGATATTTTCCCCCATTGTTTTTATTATTATTTCTATAGCTAAAAAAGTCTGCTTTAATTTGAACATTTTTTCGAAAATAAAGAAAATTAATCAATTTAATGCTAAAACTACCTAAAATCCTCCAATATCTACAGATGCATTTTTTTAATTAAAGGACTGTTTAATTAACTGTGCAACAACGCTGTGTACTAGGATTTTCTATTATAAACTGATTTTTTACTTACCTCTATTTTCTCTCAAAATATGAAAAATTCATGAATCTAATCTCAATTTTTAAAAAAATTCTACAATTAAAAGACAGAAAATTCTTCAAGTAATAGAAAAATCCGTTCCAACCACACGTGCATTCCAGCAAATTACTGCCTGTATGTTTTATTTTTTGCGAAATGTTTTTTGAGAGTTTATAAAATAATTACATTTTCTCAAAAATGACTAAATTAGAAAATGATGAAAAAAGTAAAACGCGGTACTTATAAACTCTTAAAATTTATATATTCAAAAATTCTAGTTCTATTAATTACTTTCACATTAATTTCAAGGAAATTAGTATTTAGTACAGCAACGTGTTCAGATTTAACGAAAAGGATATGAAAGAAATTTCAATTTTATACAGATTTTGTTCAAACCAAGTATGTTGTTTCTTTATACTCGTATTCTTATTTAGATTTCAATTTAACGATGTTTAAACTGCAAAGAACAGCTGCGGTTCACCAAAAGGAAATGCATGACTATCTGTTTTGAGTAGTTTTCAAATTCTGTTCTGCAAGTTAATATAAAACAAACTTTTCGACTGCTGGAATGATAAAGAGATCGATGAATATGTTGTTTAGCTTCAGCAAACGTATTCTTGCTGATTTGTTGTAAAAAGAACCTTTATACATCTCAATGTTGTTGTGGGAATTACTAGAAAAACATCTGCTCTGATAGTCTTGAAGGATATTTCAGAGTTACATAAGGTGCAGTTCCCTATTATCGACATTTGTCCATTGACCACAGATATAAGGAGGTAATTCTTTTTCCTAATCTAGTATTTTTATTTAAAAATATCGAAATCGTCTATTTAATGCTTTTTTTTTTACAAAAATTATATAATTAATAATACAGTAACCGTAAGAACAATGCTACAATGACCTTTTAAAGAACGAATCTGACTATAAAACAATGAAATTTATGACTTTGCAAATTTTGCATTTGAATTATTATTTCTACTAATTATAAATACTTTATGAGTTCAATTTTTTTACGAATGTGTGAACTATACTATTTTTCTGCAGTACATAAAAGTTTCAAGTCTTTCATACGAGTAAGTTTAAATGATTTCTTATTTCTTTGCGTTTGTATGTAATTTGATATTTTTACCCGAGTGTTTTAATTTTAAAACTTCTTTATACGCAGAAATCGTAATTTTGTTCATAATAATAATTTAACTTTTTAAAGAAATTATTATAAGTATTTCATTTGTATTTTTGCATTCAGTAATACATACAGTAGAGCAACCATTATTACGCCTCATATATTACGTACGACATGGATTAAACATTAATATTCCTGGGCCCAACATAAACAAGGTTTAAATGAAATTTCAGTTTTTCAATTTTCGGAACTGCGAATTTTTAAGCTTCTAAATATCGCACATTTTAAATTTTTACCCAGTGACATAGAGAAAAAAATGCTCTTTTAAATGAAATTTGTTTGCAAACTTTACCACAATTTGTTTTCAAATTATTAATATTTTAAAAGTTTTTATTACATTTTTTGTCATCGTGTCAACAGAAGTATTCCATTTTTGGACATTAAATATGGACCAATCACAAAACGAATAAAATAAAATAAATTCCGGAATTCAACCAATAAAAAGATTCAGATCTGCTTCAGATTTTTCAGCTCTCCACCGAGATCAACAACTATTTTCCAAATAGTTAAAAAAAAAAAAAAAGATTAATTCTTTTTGATCAGAATTCTTCGTGTAAAACAGTTTATAACAATATCGAAGTAAAAATTCATGTTTTGTAGAAATAGAGTCAAGTCGGGTCGAGATTTTAACTTTTTTTTTTGGGGGGGGGGGGAGGGGGAAGGGCTAATATATATAATACTTGCTAGACCATATAAGCAGGACAACTTTTTAGCTCACAGGTTATCATAGCCTGTGAGCTTATGTGCCCGTCCGTTCTGTATGTACGTTCGTTCGTGCGTAACGCGATAACTCATGATAAAAATATCGGATCCACTTGAAATTTTGTATATAGGTATATCCTGATAAGGCGCTTCCCTGATTAGTTTTTGGAGTTCATTCGATATGTATAAGTGGGGAAACGGGGGGCTCATGCCCCCCCTCCCCCTTAATTGATATAAATGGGTTTTTCATGCAGAAATAATAGTTTTTGTTCAAAATTTACGCATAGGATCTTTCTGATGAAGCACTTCCGTGATTGGTATTAGGTGTTCATTGGATAAATATAAACAGGGGAAATGGGGGGGGGGTCTAATGCCCTCCCCTTAATTTATATAAATGGGTTTTTCATGCAGAATTGTCAGATTTCGTTCAAATCTCCGAATAGTTTTGGAAGTTTAATGGTTAATTATATAAAAGAGGGGGATAACTCCTCTTAAATTATATAAATGGGTTTTTATTAAGAATTATCCGATTTGCTCTGAATTTTGGATATGGATTTTTTTATGATAAAGCATGTCCTGATCAGTTTAGAGGGTTCAATGATTAACCTTCCGTCTACCAGACGGGTCCATTGGACCCGACAGCAATATTTAATGTAGATAAATGGGTGTTTTGTCTGGTAGACGGAAGGTTAAGCATAAAAAGGCGAAAGGGAGGAGCTGTTCCCCCCTCCTTAATTTTTCTGCGAACGGAATTAACCCTTGAAAACATAAGGGTGTAATGTAGAATTAGTATGCGTAGCCTGTGAGCTCAAAGCCGTCAGTTTAACTGGGCAATATTCTTTTTTATTAAATTTTACGCAGACCGGAACATTAATTTATTTTGTACGAACTGGGCCCTTGAAATTTTTGCCCACGCAATTTTTAGGAACTGCTCCAGCACGCGGGGACCTCTGATATATGTTATGAACTTGGCCCCCTTGTCGGGGGTACAGTGCCCCCACGTCGGGCAAATTCTGGCGCCGCCCTTATCTGTGAGTATAAGTATGTTTGTGTGAGCATTATTCTATTCTGAATCTGAATGATAAGGCAAACCGTTCCGGTTTGGCCAGCTCATTTCTCTCAATTCCTATCCTTTTATATTATTTTAAATTGACAAACAAAAGCCCATTTAAAATCTTTTTATTTTTGGAAGGGACAGGGTATTTATTTAAATCTTTTGAAGAACTGGGAGAAATTAATACCGTTTTCTACTCTCTTACATTTTTAAAATTAGCCGAAGTACTTATTAATGGCAAATTTATCTAACTTTGAGAATATTTCAACAGAAAAACTTTAAAAAATATGTTGTTCATAACGATTAATTTTTCAGCTTAAGGTTAATATCACTTACTTTCCGAATTCCCCTCAGTAATGTTAAATCTGCCAGAGTTTGATGCATTCTTATAGTTGAAATATCCCCCTCAGGAAATTAATTTAAGGGTGTATTTGGATTCAAACTGCTTATTTTCCGATTTATTTTTGAATTCATTTTTGCTCTCAAATACACCAAAGTTTCAAAATCTCTTATTTGGAAAGTACACAAGGTGCCGTGATTGCAGATTCTTTGATAAATGCAGAAAATATTGCAAAAAAAGCAATCAAAAACGGCATTTCGAACTGATTTTCCCCTAGCGGGAGTTTTGGGGACGAAAAAAGGGTCATACTGAGAAGGTAATTGTTTATAACTCAAATTCTAATGGACTGAGCTTAAAAAGACATCCCACGGCACCTCATACGTCCCTTCAAGAATCCCCTCAATAAGTTCCATGTTTCTACTTTTAAAAATGTGTCTGAAATTGTATTGGAAAATTTCGAGCTGTTGAAGGTGGAAGAGCGTTTTTTCGAATACACCCTTAACTTATTTTTTCCCCTCTCTCTCTCACTCGCTATTTTTTTTCTTCTTATTAGAAAATAGTTCGAAATTCCATATTTAATTTTATATGGCGTATTAAAATTTTATTCTCAGTTCGTCAGCTTTTAACTCACAAAATATCTTTTTTCTGGAAGCAATTTCTTGAGCGTCGAGTTTCATCACAGAAATTCGATATTATCAAATTTAATATCTTATATCACCTCATTCCAGGGTTCGCCCAAGTGGGCCCAGTCCACTTGGGCAACAACCCGCCCGGGTTCTTTTTGGGGCGAGCCCACTTGATAAAACCCATGATAAAACCCATTGTGGGTTTTTAAAAAAATTTTCAAGATTTTATAACTATATCATTATTTAATCTAAGGTAAAGATAATGCAAAGATAAATGCCAGTTTAAATATATTTCAAGAGAATCAGATTTAAAAGGAATTTTCTAAGCATTGATAAAAAGACCAAAAAATAAATTAACGTAAAGAAGGAAAGAAAAAAGTTTTCAACTGATTTCTGATTTGAAACTAATGAAAGAAACTATATAAATTTAGCATATTTAACTTAAAGCAGGGTTGTTATGATTTTGCCAAACTCAAGAAACCAACTAGGTTTTTTCAAAATTTCAACTTTAAATTATGTAAGGTTAATTTCTTCATATTGTTATTAAGATCTTAATACTTATATTAAAATATATTTCTTAATAACAATCGTAACAACTCGTAAGGTTTCTCTACCTACCACAAAGGGAATGAAATATCTTAATTCTCCCAAAGAAAAATTTTAAAAGAAATAATTGTAATTTAATTTTTTATGCATCACAAACACAAAAACAATTTTTTTCCCATTAAAAAAAAAATCTATTCTATGTTATGTTATACAGTTGAATACAGTTGAAAAAATACCACATGTCCTTGGAATCCTAATTTATTGAAGTTGCTATGTAAAATTATTTGGTTTATTCTATTCATTAGTTATAACAAAAAGAATATTGCCCAGTCAAACTGATGGCATTAAGCTCACAGGCTACGCATACTAATTGTACATTACAGCCTTATATTTTCAAGGGTTAATTCCGTTCGAAAAAAAATTAAGAAGGGAAAACAGCTCTCCCCTTTCCCCTTTTTTATACTTAATCATTGAACCTCCTAAACTATCAAGGACATGCTTTATCATATAAAAAATCTATAGCCAAAATTCACAGGAAATCGGATAATTCTTAATAAAAACCCATTTAGCAATTATATACTAAATTAAAAGGAGTTATCCCCTTCTTTTATACTTAACCATTTAACTTCCAAAACTATTCAGAGGTTTGAACGAAATCTGACAATTCTGCTTGAAAAACCCATTTATATAAATTGAGGGGAGGGGCAATAGAACCCCCGTTCCCCTATTTATACTTATTCAATGAACACCTAATAACTGTTTCGGAATCGTCTCACCAGAATGATCCTATATCTAAATTTTGAACAAAAACTGTTAATTCTGCATGAAAACAACGTTTATATCAATTAAGGGGAGGGGCATGAGCCCCCCGTTCCCCCTCTTATACATATCGAATAAACTGCAAAAACTAATCAGGGAAATGCCTTATCAGAATATACCTATATACAAAATTTCAAGTGGGTCGGATATTTTTATCATGAGTTATCGCGTTACGCACGTACGCACGCATGAACGAACGAACATATACATACATACAGAACGGGCGGCACATAAGTTCTCAGGCTATGATAGCCTGTGAGCTAATAAAAAGTACTAACTAATTCTGATTTAGCTTTGGTATTAATATAGTATTTTAATGATAATTCATTCGTAAAATTATTACTAGTAATCAATTTTTGTAAAAGAAAAGTGTAATTTTGACTGTCATTGATTTATATATTTTTGTAATAACTTCAAATTGTATTTAGTAGTATTTATGGAATTACAGTGCATTTTATTCAAACATTCTGAACCTTCTTCATTAACTCAAAAAATCCATTTATAGCTGACAAATCTACCTTTTAAATTAACTTGATTTTTTAATATATACATTTTGTTAATTCAATCTTAATACAAAATTATACCCAGGTTTCACTGATATATGAAGAATTTAGCTATTACGTATATGAAAATTAGAAATTTAAAGTGTTTAAAAATTTTCAATAAAACCCGAAAAAGTCCGACTACTGGGCCCAGTGGGTTGGGTTTTTTCAAAAAGACCCGGGTTTTTTCAAACCCTGCCTCATTCACGCATTCAGAATTTTACATTTTGCCAATATATCACCTTCCACTTTTTATACATAATCGTCTAAATCTGAACATGCATGTGTTCTAAATTTCTTGCATTTTTTTAATTCAATGTTGGACAGTAATCTGATCAAAATTTTTAGAGATATGTCAAAATATTTATTTATTTATTACTTACCTCATGCCTAGTATAGGGTATGTCTTATAAGCGTTTTAAAAATCATAAGATTTTTTTGAGAGATTTATAAATTTGAGACACTGCATATATTTTTAGAAAAAAAAATGTCGTCCGTCTGTTTGTGTGTCTGTCTGTATGTCTGTAAACGCTCCATCTCCTGAACAAATTAAGATAGAAACTTAAATTTTGGTATGCTTTTAGTATGTAATAATGGAAAGAAGTCTATTGAATATCAGTAACTTCGATTATCTGAAACTATTTTATTTTTTGGATTCTCGAAACATTCGGACTGATAAAAGGTACATAAAATTTTTCGAAATTGTTTATTTCAAGGCGTGAATATATAAAAAAAAATATTAAAAACATAAATTTTGCATAAAGAAGGAAGTCAGTCGGATGATTAGTTGCCGAGATATTTCTAATCCTATTTCCGATACTCTTCGATTTTTCACGACCCTGTATTTCCTTCAAGTTTCAATTCAAAGTTTTTTTTCTTTTTTTTTTTTTTTTTTTTTTTTATTGGAAATGAAACTTTTAATAGGACGCAGTAAACTGTTGGTTAATATAATAATCATTTTTAGCGTTATAAGGATGTTTCTTTTACACATTTTGGTACTACTCGATCACTCTGTAGACCAAAAAAAAAAAAAAAAAAAAAAAATGTTGCCAACTTGGCGACATATTGCAAAATCTGATAACAGAAATTATTTGCCAAAAGTGGAGCAAACTTGACGGCCTTTCGGTATATCACCAAATTCCCATAGACTCCCATTGCACTCCAATACGGTCCCATTTTGTTAAAAATATTAAAATATACATTTAAATTTTATTTCGGAATTGCAATGCATTTTACGTTTTATTTTCATATTTTATATTATGCATATCAATGATGGCTAAGCATCATGGTGGCCCCCAACGCCTGCTTTTTAAATTAATAATTGATAAATCGAGCAGACGATTTTGCCACATAGGATAATACTTATAAGAATAAATACACGGAGAATCTTTGATGCTGCTATCGGAACTGTAAGCCTCTCCCACATTTCACGAGTTTGACATCAATCCGTCTTTAGATGAAAATGGGATCAAGTACTCAGAGGAAAACCTTAAACCATTCTATTTTCAGTTGCAGAATTTAGATGCCCAAAACCTGAAGAAATAAAATTTTAAATATAATCGTAATTTAAAACGGAGTCTTCCCTGATTTATTTTTTAGCTGGAAAGGATTTGGATAAAGCTTATCGTATTTTAAACAGCAGCTTTGAGCCTCTCAGGCTTAGAGAAAAAGTTTAAAAGAAACTACGTGGAAAAAGACTTCCATCTAAAAAGATGTGGATTTTTAAAGTTATATCTTACAAAATAAATTTGAAAGTTTTGAACACTTGGCACTATTTTTTCCATTTTTTTTTTTTTCTAAATATATTTACGTTTTTTGATAAGTCGTTAACAATTGCTTTTTTCTTTTTTTTTTTTTTCAATAGTCTTTATTATTTATTTAAAAAAAATGAAAAGAATTATTTAAAAAGGATTGATTTGTTATGAATGATAAATGCAATTCCTTGAGACTTTTAGCTTTGTTTTATATTACTTTTCTTCAAGTAGGTATTTTAAGAACAGTGTAGAATAACCGAAATAATCAGATTAGTCATTAATCCTATTTATAAAATGTGAAATACGCTGTTAAACATTTTTGGGTGATATAAACCAATATTTAGTGTTACAAAAGCGGCACCTGGAATTTGATTCAAGCTGGTTTTTAAGACCAAATCTGAAACAGAAACAAAACTTCGGCAACCTTCCTTATTTCAGCCGAAAACGGAAAAAACGAAATGGTTCAGTCAAAAAAAATAAAATAAAATAATAATAATAATAATAATAATAATAATAATAATAATAATAATAATAAATATTAAAGTAATTAATTCCCGCATAAATATATATATGTATAATTATTAAATTATACGCAATATAGAAACACTTTCTAACAAATAGACAGACATACATACATGCATATGTGTATATAAGTTCAAACTAAACAAAACACATATAACTTTTATATTTTATTACTTTATGACAAACAATAATCATAGGATTTATTAAGAATTAACTAATAATGTACTTTCAAATAAAAAATAAATTCAATGATAAATGTTTAATTATAGTGTTACACAGATAAAAAAAATAATTAAAAAATGATTTAATTTAAAAATTGTTAACAAATATTTACTCACTCTCCTCCCAAAAACTTTTCCACCATCTCGTCTCTTCAAGAAAGTTTTTTTATGGCACACCTACAGTAAAACCCCGATAATTCGGATTAATTGGGACCAGATCCAATCCGGATTATCAAAAATCTGGAATATCTGGAGAATTAGAAAAAAATGAAATAAAACAAAACATACTTACAAAAATTCACCTTTATGATAAACTTATTCAATATTTATAGACAGTAAAAATGTTTACTTTGTTTAATTCTTCCAAAAAAATTTCAGGAAAAGTTTTTTTTAAATTTTTTTTTTAAAATTTAGAATATGACGATAAAACAAGTTAATGGAAATTAGCCAATCGCTTCTCAAAATTGAAAAAAAAAAAAAAAAAAAAAAAGACAAAACCGATCCGGAATATGCAGAGATCCGGATTAATGGGGTCCGAATTAGCGGGGTTCTACTGTATTTGGAAGTTTTATCTCCGGCACCGAAGTTGGCTTTCTGTGCCTCTGACCAAACCTTTTTTATTTTCATATAAAATAAAGTGTAATTAGTAGTTCACTTACAACGTAAAACGATTTTCTAACTATACAAATTTCATCTAATTAAGGATGTGTTTGAAAAGAAAAAAATTTCACCCTCAACAGCTCGAAATTTTCTGAGACGTTTTCAGACGCATTTTTAAAAGTAAAAACATGAAACTTGTTCAGGGGATTTTTGAAGCGATGTATGATTTAATTTTTCGTTCAATTCATTAGAATTTGATTTATAAACAATTATTTTCTCAGTATGACCATTTTTTTTTTCATTTCCAGAACTCTCGCTTCGGAAAATTCGGTTCAAAATGTCAACTTTAACAGCATTTTTTGCAATATTTTCTGCATTTATCAAAAAATCGACAAGCACGGCACATTGTGTAGTTTCTAAATAAGAGAATTTGCTAGTTTGGTTCGTTTGAGAACAAAAATGACTTTAAAAATGAATCGGAAAATATGCAGCTTGGATTGAAATACTTTCTTAAAAAAATTTTGTTATACATACCTCGATGTATCTTTTCTATATGATCTTCATCTGTTTTAATACACCTTTGTTAAAGATCATTTGAAACATTTCTGCGGTTTCAAACTAAAAAAAATTATTACTGTTAAGTGTGTAGTTTCTAATGAGCACGTAGAAAGCGTCTTCAAAGTTTCGTCACATGTATATTGCTTGATTTATAATTTGCACTCATGTTTTGAATTAGTGATGACTGATAACTATATAAAGAGTAAATTTCATAGCATCAAATAAAGTGCGTTTTATTTGAGCCTATACAGCTCCAATCAATGAGTAATGACGTAAAATTCCAAAGAAGGAAATGATATTTTTGAAATGCAGATAGTTTTGGCCGAATTTTTGACAGCACCTTCACCGACACTCAAATTTTGGGCAAGAAACGGAACCGAATATCGGGTCGATCTCTAGCGGCAACCATTAGATGGCTTGTTCCAAATCTTGTGCCAACATTCGGAGTTCTGGTTGAGCCATAGTTATAAATGTTGGAACAAGATTTCACCAACTTTTGATTCCAAGTAAATGAAGCTCCCCAAAAGTTTTTTACATTGTATGCATAAGGCTGTTTGTTAGCCAGTGAACAACCAATTTCTTTTGTTAATGTTAAACCCGTGGATATGAAATGCATTCGAAATTAAAATATCTCTCCAGGAAATTAATATTTTTAACTTCTTTTATTCTGTACTTTTCTTAAAAAATTATCTTATTTTTCTCAGTTTTTAATTTTTTTAAATGTACACTTAATTTCATTTAAATTGTAAAACTATCACTTTCAGCTCGCCAGCTTAAAACGCATAAAACATTAAATTATCCATAGCTTTTAAAATACAGAACGTGCAATAGTTTTCAACTTTTAATTATGAGATGCATATACATCATCATCTAATATATTTTTTCAGATAGGACTCGAAACCATGTTACGTTTTGAATACGGACTTATAGTGTTATACTGCAGGGATTTAACAATGAACTCCACAACATATTGTAATAAATATGGATACACCAGTTTGTTGAAACTTCAGTGATGAAGCTCAATGTGGAAGGCTTAATCCTTCACTGCACCGTGGGTCATATATGGCACATACCTAATGTCATGACGCTGCCGTGTGTGCTAAAGTTATAAGGGAATAGGCCGTGATCTCACACAAGAAACATTTATTTATTAGCACCAATTAAATATAAGATTTAAGCATTATATATATAGAGAGAGAGAGAGAGGGGGAAGAGAGAGGAGACTTCGGAAGACTTACGAGGAGATGAGTAGAACCCGGGAAATACCATCTCCGGCTCTGATCATGGATACTCTCTCCTGGTCATCATAGCTACTTCTCATCCTCTTTAGTGCTATTCACAACTCCATTATTGCTAACTATATTCTGCTATTCTGCTGTTCGTTTACCCGGTCTAAGTATATATATAAAATTGCTTACCTAAAAAGGGGTCATATTTTAACGACCTCCGACTTTTGTTTTGCTGATTAATTCTCATGATTTCTCTAATCTTAATTACGTTCGTGGGAATATCAACTTAGGAAGGGGTTACTCGTTTATTCTTGCTATGTGGGTGCGCCTTATATCTGAAAGCAAACTTTGGTTAATAGATTCCTCACATGCCCAAGGAATTGTATGCTTTATCGAAACTGGCATGTGAATTTTGTATCAACCTCTTGATAATTGAGAAACGTTAGCTGATTACTTTTTACTATCTAGACTTTTGGACTTAAACTTATGTGACATCGTCACACTAAAAACAAAATAATTCTTATTATGTGTCATGAATTTGGCCAATATGATCACTGTAACTGATCAAGGACAATTCAAAGAATGGAATAACACTTAATTTGTCCAAGTGAGATGGCTACATTTGACACAAAATTAGAATTTATCCTTCGGAAAAAAAAATCGATCATGCTTTTAACCTTTTTAGTGCCAAGGAGCGCCGCCGCGCTGCTCTGAAAAGTGCCAAAGAGCGCGGTCGAGCTACTCTGAGCAGCTCGAAAAACTGCAGAAATAAAATGATAATGTCTTTCATTCACAGTTTATCGTTTGCAATTGAAAACTTCTTACATTTTGGTATTTCTGTTGCTAGGCGACAATAAATTAAATAAATTTAAATAACACTTTATCAATTACTGTGTGCGACAAAAGTGAACTGTGAAAAGGGGCGCTATCGCGACGCAGGCATTTTTCACTAGCGAGAGCAGCGCGACGACGCTCCTTCGCACTAAAAGGGTTAAGGACAAATTTACTTTTATTGTTTTTACTGAATGCTTAAAAATATTAATACAAAACAAACTGCAGAGTGTTAAGCAGACAAAATTAATTAATTAAAGCCCATTTAATTGCAAAATTTAGCAATACAGTATTAAAAAATTCTAACTGTGTATAGGCTACACGCCATAAAATATCAAATTTTAGCTGAAGATTTGAAAAAAAAATTTATTTTTATTTTTTTCCCATTATTAGACTGACATGAAGATTTCAAACAAATTTTTCATAGCAATAGAAAAAATCGTGCAGTAAAGGGTTAATTATTTTCCTATTTCGATTTCCTAATTGAAATTACTGCCTTCTTCTAATTTATGTTAAAATTATTGAATGCACTCAAAGAGATTATTTTTTGTTTTAAAACAAAATATTTCCTTATAGGATACTTTATTTTATTTTTTTACTTCAAATTTGCAAAACATTCTAAACAGGCAAAGGCACAGCATGATGCATGATTTATGAAAATTATTGTAAATTGCTCTTTCTTCTTGACAGCGCAAGAGACGATATATTTTTTTTATTTAATTTTCTCTTGTTAAGGAAAAAAAAAACTTGTTGCCAATCCATGTTTTCTTTGTTCTGTTGTAAATAGGATCGTGATTGCGTGCGAGCAGCTCGTGACTGCAGGTCAACGTGAAAGCAAGCTACACTCGTAAAAATCACACAGATTAAAAGTTAGAGGAAGGAAATAACCAGATCTTTCGTTTCAAAGTATTATTAGACTTGTTAAAAAAGTCCCCATTCTATTGATATATAGTGAGATAAATGCAGGGACTTCTAGAAGATTGTATATGAAATTTGCAATTATTTATTCCGTTTTGCCTGTAACTGTGGTTATTCCTAATCGTCTACATTTGCTATGACGCTCTTTTTTTACATGAAATTAAAAAAAAAATATTTTAATGGAACGTTGCGGTTTGTGTGGTCTTAGGTTCTGATTGTGTGAGTGGCCAATCATGCGGGAATGGCCTTGATATACAATTATAACATATTGTGTATGGAATATTTCTAATTTATTAAAATCGCCTTTTATTTTCGCCACCTTAGCTAAAGAACAAAGGCGTAAACTATAATTTACCTAACGTATTTTTTATGTTTATATCTATATTATGTATGCTTCATTAATGATTGGTAATTGTAAATGCATACTGAAACTAATATTGTCTTGTCTCTGCATAATTTCGCAATATAATAATTGGGTTAATCGAAAAATTATAAAAGTAGTTTCATAAAATTCGAATTAAGACTGCAACGCGTCAATAATATTCTAGTTTGACGAATTGAGATGTATGAAATTTTTTTGTGACTTTTCAAAGTATGTTGTAGGGGTCATGCCACTAATTATTCTGGTGAAGAGGTTCCTTCAAATGGGCCTTGGTTTTTGAGAAATTGGGAGTCAAAGTTCAGCGTATATTTCAAATACCTAATTGTACAACATCTGAATGTCAATTCGTGCCGCCGTGCCAAAGCACGCGTTTGTGAATCGAAAGGTTGTGAGTTCGAATCCATTCTCGGCTTCTATTTTCTTTTTTACTTACATTTATATTTTTTACATGTTACCATTTTCTAAGCAGAATTGGGAATTCTACAGCTTTGAACCTTTTGATATTTTCTGAAGAGGACAGTTTACTTTTTCAATAGTTTATTATTACTATTATTTTAAAAAATATGGCTCAAATGGTGAACTGACTGCAGTTCAGGGTTCAACTAAAAGTACATTTTGCATCAAATAATTAAACAAAAATGCGTATTTAATTAAAATACGCATACGAGTTCGAATCCATTCTCGGCTTCTATTTTCTTTTATACTTATATTTATATTTTTTACATGTTACCATTTTTTAAGCAGAATTGGGAATTCTACAGCTCTGAACCTTCTGATATTTTCTGAAGAGAACAGTTTACTTTTTCAATATTTTATTATTACTATTATTTTTAAAAATATGGCTCAAATGGTGAACTGACTGCAGTTCAGGGTTCAACTAAAAGTACATTTTGCAACAAATAATTAAACAAAAATGCGTATTTAATTAAAATTTTGAAAAAGTATAAGAAAATTTGAATATTTTAAAATCTCCACAATTTTAAATAATATTTTTAGATTAATCAATCACTTTTTTTTTTATGTGTATTACACAATGTACTGTGTATGGATTTTTAGATAATGTAATGCTACATTTAATATGTATTTTTAATTGATATAAGTTGTACAAAGTGGTGAAATCTAACACATCTTCATATATACTTTTATTAATAACAATTATAATAATAATAACGTTAAGTCTAATTTCATACGCATATTCAACACATATATAACAATCAAATTGTACAAAACGTTTTAAATAGCTATATCAAATACAAAAAAAGCCTTAACATTTTGAAATATGAAAGCGAAGTAAATATAAACATAGAGATAAAAAAAAAAAGTTTAAAGTTATCATTTGTGTGGGAATTGCGTAGGGTGTATTAACAAAATTTACAACATGTCAAGATATGATTGTCGTATGGATGAAAAAGAGGTATTAAAATATTCAAAATTAAACAGAATTTCATTTAATGTTTCAAAATAAAAATCGATTTTTTGATCAATTTTGGGGTAAACTGTCCCCTTAAGAAATTAAGTTTACGTTTATGAACTTTTAGAGAAAATCAGTATTTTTTACCGAAATTTTTAATCTAAACGCAAATCCGATTTAATTTATGTGAAACTTAAGCTTTTAAAACTTCCATAATTATATTCCTTGAATACTTAATTCATTATAAATATGTTTAAAAATACATTAAAAGATTTAAAAAAAATAAAAAAATGTTTAATCATCTTTTGTACAAATGCAAATATATGATCAATAAAAAGAAATCTTTATATTATGGAGGAAAGGAAAACAGACGAAAAAAGAAAAAAAAATAGTATTTTTATATATATCGTAAATTTTATTAACAGACGATTTTTGCACTCTAATTGAATTACAGAAAGAGTGTTTTGATTTTCAATAAAAATAAATGTAATCTGTTATTTCTTATTTGTGCAAACGATACATTTTGTTGAGATTGAACTTGTACTTGTGAGATAAATGTGTTTACAGAAAATTGGAAAATTGAAAATTTGGATAGCTGGTAACAACTTGCATTTTAGCATTACTGTATTAATATTTTATTACTCTTTTGAAGATATGCATTACTTGAGTTATCTAATCCTAAAGATGTTTAAAAAATTTCACGTGAAAATTATTTTGTATTATTTATACAAAAAAAGATAAATTTTCATTTAAAATGCTATAAAATAAAATAAAAAAGCGACAGAAAAAAGAAAAATCATTATTTCAGAATTGTGCATAAAATAAAAAATATAGATAATATTTAAGAAAAAAAAGTTCTAGGCCTAAGTTAATTTTGCTGTGTTATCAAAAGAAATATTAGTTTAAAAATTGCAGAAAAAAATTAATTTTCATGAAACTAGTCGTTGGGGGCCAACGTAATACTTACCCATCATGAATATGCATAATATAAAATATGAAAATAAAACATGTGTAAAATATTTATAAAATGCACTGCAATTCCAAAATAAAATTTAAACGCAAATTTAAATAGTTTTAATATACATATCATGCTTTATTAATGAATTGCTGATGAGCCAAATTCGACAAATTATATAAAACGCCAAAATACTCAAGTAATACCGGATTGCGTAAAAGAAACATCCTTATAACTCTAAAAATAATAATCATATTAACTAACAATTTACTGTGTCGGATGAAGCGTCTCATTTCCAATTAAATATATCTTTGAATTGAAATTTGATTGAAATACAGGGTCTGAAAAATCAAAGAATGCGGAAAACAGGATTGCACATATCTCGGCAACTAATAATTCGATATACTTCGTTCTTTACGCAAAATTTGTGTTATTCTATTGCCTTTTACATCCACTCTTTAAAATAAAAAAAAATCGAAAATTTTTATGTACCTTTCATCAGAATGAATGTTTCGAGAGTCCGAAAAAAATAGTTATGGATAATCGATGTTACTGATATTAAATAGGCTTCGTCCCATTCTTACATATTAAGTACATACAAAATTTCAAGTCTCTATCTCAGTTTGTTCGGGAGATAGAGCGTTTACAGACAGGCAAACAGACAGACAGACGGACGGACGGCAAAAAAAATTTTCCAAAAAATATATTTTTCGGAATCTTTAGTATTTGAAACGTGTAAATCCGTCAAAAAAAGTTTTTCGATTTTCAAAACGATTGCAAGACTTACCCTATACTACGTATGATGGGTAAGTAAAAATTCAAGAATGTAAATGCAATTTATTAAGAAAATATAAAAGTTGTAGCAATTTCTTTAATAATAAAAATATTTAAAATTTGTAACGTGTAAAAAATATAAATATAAGTAAAAAAGAAAATAGAAGCCGAGGCTGGCTTCGAACTCACAACCTTTCGATTCACAAACACGTGCTTTGGCACGGCGCCACGAATTGACATTCAGATGTTGTACAATTAGGTATTTGAAATATACGCTGAACTTTGACCCCCAATTTCTCAAAAACCAAGACCTATTTGAAGGAACCTTTTCACCAGAATAATTAGTGGTATGACCCTTACAACATACTTTGAAATCATCAAAATCTGTGAGCACCATGTCTGGTGGTCCCCTTGTAAGTTAATTTCATCTGATCACTTATTTCAATTTTATTTCATTTCAATAACTACTAAGTTTATTCCGAAACTAAGTCATCAGTTTCTTATAAACAAGCTGAAATGTCGACATTGCAAATGTTAAACTATTTTCACTAATTAAACGGTAAGAAAACTTCTTTTGAAACTAAATTAAGGGAAGACAGGCTGGGTGCAACTCTATGGGAAACATGCGAGGCTTATGACCTGTATCTTCCGAAACTACCGTCCCGATTTTGATCCTTAAATTTTTTGAGTTTCCACCTCCAGGGGGCGAACTGTAATTTTAATACAAAATTGTTTCTGAATGAAACTTCGTTAAACAACTTACCTTATATATATATATATTATATATAATCACGCATGTGTATATATACAATCATAAGTGAAACAGGAATTACGTGTCAGCAGACACAAATTCGAAACATTAAACAGTTGAGTATCATACTTTTCGATGATGCAAATATCCATGAAAAATGACGAATAAAAACAAATGACTCACAATAATAATAATAATAATAATAAGGAAATAAATTTTTTTTAAAAAAAGGTCAAAACGCATTGAAAAAATTAGACATCTGTGGAATAGATTCTTCATGCCCAAATTATTCCAGATTCTACTACATAATTCATATAATCACAAATTAATCATCGCATCAGCATTTGGCTAATAAAGTACAATAATTCGTGCATATAAATCACAATATATAGTAAAGTTTAAAGTAATTAATTAAACAAAGTGAGACGAAAAATAAGAAAAGTAGATAATGCTATGTACATCTAACCGAAATAATGTGTATACTCTTGGAGGAAGAACTTGTGGTATACTTGAATTATATATGAATATATGTTGCCAAACCGTTACAACTTACAAAAATTCAAAGATAATTAAAAAAATAAAAGAAATGACTCATAGGTAGAAAGACTTATTTAACTTGTTTTATGTGCAAAGAATCAAGAAAAAACAAGTAAGAAAAATCATGCGTTAAGCACAGATTATGAAACACTTTCCAACACTTCTTGAAACCTTTAAGAAAACTTCGTTATCCAGAAAAATAAGATATTGTTGTTCATAGCCAGATATGTATTTCATAACTTTTGAAAAGCCCTGTGTTTGATCTGTCAGTTGATATATAGACTATATAATGGGAAAATTTAATTTAGCAGGAAAATGCTTATTGATTGAAATTTTCCTTTCAGCAATTTATACAAAGAGATGGAAACATATTTGAATACTTTTATTCAACCCTTTAAAATACATAGAACGTTTAATATACGAAAGTATTTTGTTAAAATTTAGTTCAAACAAAAATACTTTTTAAATTACTTAAATCCAATTTCGAGAAATTACCATCCAAAGGCGACCATGAATCCAGTTCTTTGCGTGACCCTGGTATATAATTTTATTTATATTCTAGAAACATTTCTTAGTAAGAAAATGCAGTCTAACGTAAAAATGCATAACTTATTTAAAAAACCACCTTTAAGTAAATTACGCTCATATTCAGTAACCTTTCCGAGATTTTTTGTGTAACCCTGTATATCTAAGTTGTGTAAGTATTAGTATTTATGTACACCATGTAATATGTATACATGTAGTGAAACTTAAAGGAGGATATCATAATTAAAAATGCATTTCATCCATCCAACCGCCATTATCTATAACCTACAGTACTTCGGATAGAATATACTATTTGAAATCTTTTGTGTGTTCCTGTAAATGTTACGTACTTCGTATTATGCATAAAATAACTCATGTTAATCCCCAGCGACATATATAATTTTGGCTATACATGAAATAGTTTAACATAAATAAAACAGGCCGCAAACAATTCCCCCTTTGATTAATATGTATTGGCATTCTTTTGTCTGGTCCTGTAAATGAATAACAACTATTCTTTTGATTGCATACTTTACAAAATGCACATTTTAGTGCACTTCGTAGATGCATATAAATTTGAATAAGTTTGACAGGGTGTAACATATATAAATTCATTTGAAATGATTTTTCCCCATAGGCCGTAATGTAATGGAAAACTTTTGATTCTCCCAGGGTAGAAACTTCATTTTCAATAGGGTTCGTGCTAGGATAAACGTCAATAACGCTCAAAAAATTCGTGGTAATCCAAGTATTTTCACGAGAGTTAGAACGCGGCCAGACGGTCAGGCGGACAGACAAACCGTAAGACAAAGTGTAAACACTTTTCAACTTTGTTGAAGAGTGTTACGATTTCTTTTATTAAAAAAAAAAAACTAGATTAAATTATGTTTTCGAAATTGAATAATTATTGTGTTTTTTGTTTTTATTTCTTGTCAAACGATCAATTCATAGTTCATATGTTATCAAATACATTTAAAAAAGGTATTAAAATCATTTTAATAGTTCTAAAGAAGAAGAGTCCATCAATTTTCACGTGCGTTTTCGCAGCTGTTTGTGTTCCTGGAATATAATACACATTGATGAATAAAATTAATAAAAAATCATAGATAAAATTCTTAAATACTGTTATATTTATATTATATTTCATAGGTTTATTATCCGGTGAACATTAATAAAAATGTTTTAATATTTTAAGGTCTCCGTTTTAAAGTGATCTGATCATAAAATAATTATTTTCAGAAATATTCTGTTAAAAATTTACAGCAAACTCTCCATAATCATTCGACTTTTTTTTTATATATATATATATATATATATAGAAAACGGTCACATAACGGTAATTTATCTCTCTCTGACTGTAGTTTGATCAATAATATAGTCCGGTACACTACACAATATGGTCAGTTAAGGGGACAGTTTATCTTTAAAAACAATTTTGTTCATTTTTTATTAAAATATGATTCAAATGGTCAATTCACTACATTTCAATATGGAACTAACATTGAATTTTGAAACAGTAATTAAAAAAATTAACTGAGTATTTAATTAAAATGTTTTAAGAGTTTTTTATAGATTGCATTTTTTTAAATCCCTACTACTTTTACAAATATTAATATTTTTTATCCAATTTTTTTTTAAAGTTTCTCAAATGTATATTACACAAGGCTATTTATGAATTTTAGATAAATAATGTAAGATAAATTAGATTGTTTAGATTAAATTAATTAGATTAGATTACATTGTTTAGATTAAATTGTTTAGATAAATAAGTGTAATATTAGCTGTACTAATATTACATTTATATAATTTATTGACTGATATATATAGTAAAAATAGGTGAAACTAATACATCTTCATATATTTTTTTTTATTAAAAATAAAATGAATAACAATTGCCAAGGACTTATCCAAATATAGTAGTACGTGTCATATTGTGTATTCTATATTGCCATTAATCAGTGGATATATGGATACAGCCCTTCATCTTTTTGCTTCACTTTGGGAATAAGGGATTTTGAGCTGCTTCTATAGACGATCACTTTCAGAATTTTCAAGCTATGTTTTTGATATATTTACAGAAATTGCTCTATACATTTAACTAACGCAATATGCAAATGAAATTTTAATATTGTTGATGCATGCGCAATGAAAAATTATTTAGTAAACCTGTTCATTTTTCGTACAATTTTTATTATTTTTTAACTTTGATGACAGGGTATTATGTAAAATGTTGTTTGTCATATTTTCATAAAAGAACAATATTTTATATTAAGAACTCCTCAAACTATAAGCAAAAAACTTTGGGAAATTTTCGACTGTTTTTATAAAACCTTTAATTTCTTTCCGAGTATACATGCTATCCACATAAAAAAGAACATAGTATATTACAATAAGTCACTTAATCATAATCTACAGTTATAGCTTTTGCTATATTAGTTATGACAAAGTTATCCAAAAATTATTCGTTCTTTTTCAATTTGTTGACGGCCCCCTATAGAGTTTCGGGGGAAAAAAATCTTCACGTAAACATATGACCTCTACTATTATGTTTGCACGCTTAGAGATAATTCCTCATGTATTTTTCTAGATGTTTAACAAAATGTCTAAAATCGCAAGTAGCCGGTCATCTTTGGCCATATAGTATATATATTAAAATAGCATTTCATTTTCAACGGCTTTACAGTTTTGTATACATTATAAAGAAAACCAGGTACATTCTATCAACCACAGCCTATATTAAAATATTCTTTAATCCGATATCAGAATATTATTTTTCCCCACTTTCAAAGCATTACTACAAAGGATTCTCCTTTCATAATAATATAATAGTACCCCGCAGTTCCCAAATTCTCCATCATCTAAGAAATATACGTTATCTGCTTCCTAGGGAGCCTATATTTAAAGTTTCAGCCCTTTTACAATTCAACTCAGCTCTAATGAATACAGAGAGGCTGATCTGGATGGATCCCCTCCTCACCTGACTGCTCATCTACCATCTATTACATCCCATCTCCCTCCTCCTGTATTCATTCAACCTTTCAGGATGGATGACTGGATATGTTTGAAAAGTAATATTATAAAGTAGGGGAAAGTAGGTAGGTCAGCTCAGCTGCGGCTTTGTGGGTCAGTTGACCCCGACCTTGACCCTTCAGGTGTATCAGAAAAAAGGAAAGTGGGATGAATAGAAATCGAGGAAATGCAGAATGGTTCGAGAAATATTTATGCTCCCGGATCTGATCCTGAGCAGGTTTTTAGGTTCCATATTCTATTATCCGTAAGGAAATCTAACTCTTGAATTTTCCATAACCATCGAATTCTACAATGGGATATACAATGTCCTTTTCATGAAAGTGAAGCGATTTGTGCACAAATGTGTCGCCACTGTGACCATCTGCTGGTAATAAGAATTTTTATAATAAGCTAATTCTGGTAGTAAGAATTTCATGCCACTCCTAATGTTGCAGTAAAAGTATTTCATTCCATTCATAAAATGAAAAGCATACAAAAACTTGTTACAGACTGTAAAATCTGCAAGTTGACTTTCTGTAAATAAAACTAAGACTTGGCTTTATAGATGCAAAAAAATGCAAGGGTATTTCAGAAGTCGTTATTTTATTATAATTCTGAAATAATAATAATAATAATAATTTTAATTATTTGGAAAATGGCTATTTCTTTCGGTTAAGAATAGAGAAATCTGAAGTGATGTCCGGATTTTATTCTTTTTCTATTTGATCCATGCTTAATGTCCAGAAATGGAATACCTTTGTTGCCACAATGATAAAAATAAATAAATAAAGTATAAAAAGCTACAAAAAAATTTATAACTCAAAAACAAATTGAGATATAGCTTTCAAATAAATTGCATTTAAAAGTACATTTTTCCCCTATACGGCGGTTTAAAAATTAAAAATGTGCGATGTTTAGAAGTTTAAAAATTTGCCGTATAGAAAAATTGTAAAACTGAAATTTCATTCTTTACATTTAGAAGAATTTTTATTTGGACAGGGGGGGGGGGATGTCGTTGTTAATAAACAAAAAAGTAAAAAAGTTCGAAATGGGTAGATGCAAATTAAAAAGTATGGAAAAAAAATTCCAAAGAAAGACGTCGTAAGAGTCTGATTATAGATCCCACCGATTACAAATTGTGCGATGACGATCACGAAAAAAGAAACAATGTAATATTGAACTAATTGATTGTGAAGAACTAATGTATAACTATAAATAATACCCTTTCTCTCTTCTCTCTTTCTTTTTTATTTTTATTTATTTTTTTTTCAAAGAAGGAGGGTGGATTTAGTAGTGTTGAAGTTCATTTATTTATTTATTTATCGAGGAATTCGTTTTCATCCATTAAATTATACATAATTTGATAAATATATTTATGTTATGTATTACTTACCCATCATACGTAGTATAAAGTTGCAATCGTTTTGAAAATCGAAAAAAAAAAAAAAAAAAAAAAAAAAAAAAGACGGATTTACATGTTTCAGACACTGGAAATTCCGAAAAACATATTTTTAGAATAAAAAATTGCCGTCCGTCTGTCTGTCTGTCTGTAAATGCTCTATCTCCCGAATAATTTGAGATAGCGACTTGAAATTCGGTGTTAATTAGCATGTAATAATGGAAAGGAGCCTATTTAATATCAGTAACCTCAATTACCTGTAACTTTCTTTCTTTCTTTCTTTTTTTTTTTTTTATTTAAAAATATTTGTTCTGATGAAAGGTATGTAAAAAATTTCGAATTTTTTTATTTTAAGGAGTGGATGTAAAAGACAATAAAATACACAAATTTTGTATATAAAGAACAAAATCAATCAGATAATTAGTTGCCGAGATATGCGCCCCCCCCCTCCCCCCCCCCCAACGACTAGTTTATAATTGCATTCATACAAATTTAGTTTTACATTAAATAAAACCTTATCCACGATTTTTTATTTCCCGTTTTTGAGACTGTAATTTCATTTAAGCAAATTGAATTTAATGTTATATATCAAATTTTATGGGTTTTGTTTTATCAATGACACAATAAAAATGTTCGAAATAAAATAGCACAAAAATGGATCGATGAGATCATAAGATGAATCAATGATTTGCATGTTTTGAAGAATATTGCATTTTCAGATAATTGTCTTTCAATTATATTCAAAGGAAAAAATCATAAATCAGCGATTGAAAAAAAATTGTCTAGACGCGAAACTAAACGGAAAAGAATGTTTCACGTTTTGAAAGATTTTAATGCTGCGTATACCGTGGGAAAAAATTGATACTTTTAATCTTATTGACTGGAACGTTTTTTAGATGATGAAAGTGAAAGTTGCAAGACATTTTATGTGCAAAACAACGATATATTTGAATGACTCATTTTAAAATGCGTTCGTAATTATATAAATACATCGCACCTATAGTTCAGTCTGATCCGCCCGCCTGTCTGTCTGACCTCATATAAACAGCACAAAAACTACCCAACCAAAAGTTTTGAAAATTAATATATTTAATCATTGCAGGAATTTTGTCGAGTCATTTAAAATTTTTATGAAAATCGAATCAAAGCTTAAAAAGATATTAATAAAAGTTTTCTTCATTCTATTAAATCCTATCATACGTAATTAATCCAATGGTATCCCATGATAGGTAATGATATTTGGCTGTCATGGGGGTGACGTCCTATTTAAGATGGAATCCTATTATTTCCGTGTTGCTGATTTTAATATATGTATAATCGTAATGAATTTTGTATTTATGTATTTTTGCATAAGAGTGCATTAAAAGCTATTGTGCAAGATAATAACAACAAAATAATAACAAAATTAGTTATAGTGCAAATGCACCTCATTTGCAACGTTTTATGTACAATTTCAGACTTGTTATTATTAGCAAAAGATCAAAATTAGTACTTTTAGTCACAATGATTGAAAATTTTTCACACAGATAAACAAGAAAAATTTTAATATTTCATTCTAAATTTAAAATAAGTTAACATAATTTTATTTTTTTAATTATTACTATTATTTAGCTTATATAGGTAATGTATCTTTTATATAATATTATCAATTATATCACTTTTAAAAGAATTAACATTACTTTTCTATATACAGTGGACTCTCTCTATCTGAATACTCTCTAATGTGAACACCCTGGTATTATGAACACATTCCAAGTGTCACGGCGAAACTCTGTAGACTAAATAAAATATGAACTCTCTATATTCTGAACACCCCGATATTATGAACGCTACTTTTCGTCCCCATATATGTTCCACCTCTCTGTAAACTAAATATGTCTTTTTAATCTGAATTCGAATTCCTTCATCATGAAAATTTGGAAAACTGTTAGAGAATATAAAGGTTCAACGAACTCTAATAAAAAATAAACAGAGAAAATCACTGCTGGGTTTTAGCATGTATTTCGAAGTTGATATTTGCTTGCATACTTCAGATACAAAATTCAGTTAAAAACTTGGAGCACTTGTTGTCACATTGTTGTCAATTGCCTGCTGTAAAAAAAAAAAAAAATATATATATATATATATATGTTTTTTTTTAGAAAATATAAAAATTTAGTTTATGATTGATTTGAGACAATTACTGTAGATTAAAATAATCCACTTCCATCTTGTTTATTTCAAATAATATTTTTAATTTTTATATGAATTATTATTATTAATAACAGTTTAAGCATGACATTTTAAAGATTAGTTTTGGAATTTTCTACTGATTTCTTTAATTGATCAAGTACTTGGAAAATTGCAGTTAATGAAACTATTTGCT
The DNA here is from genome assembly GCA_964019185.1 of Maratus speculifer. Taxonomy (NCBI): domain Eukaryota; kingdom Metazoa; phylum Arthropoda; class Arachnida; order Araneae; family Salticidae; genus Maratus; species Maratus speculifer. The sequence continues at coordinate 176,988,682 of OZ025295.1, read as the reverse complement.
TATAACTACTTAATTTCAGCAAATTTCTTTTTTGTTTGTGATAGAATATTTATTAAAGGTTGTATCAAGCATGTTAGTTTATTTCTAAAACTTAAAATGGGGGAAATACAATAAAAATCCCGTAATACCGACCTTTTTTGCTCAATTAATTGCTTGGTCATCCAATAGTTGTAGTAGTAATGAAATTCCAATCTCCCTTAATAATAAACATCCCCTCCCCATAATCTGATAATTTTAGGCCGGTCCCATGAGTGTTCAGAATAGAGAGAATCCATTGTATTTTACTGATTCTTAAGATAAATGAATGCATGCACTCTTTTTATAACAGCCTAAAAAAAAACCCTTTTTTTTTGCTTTGTTTCTTTTAGACACTTCTACACACCCTCTCTCCTCCCGGGAGTCTTGAGTTCCTTTACAACTAAGGATTGACCAAAAAAGGTTTTAAAGGCCGAAACAGAAATTTAATTTCGGGGATCATCCTATTTTTGGCCCAAAATGAAAACGAAAAACCCTAAAAAACTTTAAAGTAATTAATACATGCCTAAATATACATAATTTTTAATGAATTATACGTATTAAAAAATGCATAATCATTGATTAATTATTACATACTTAGTAAATATACATAGTTGTTAATGAATTATACGTATTTAAAAAAATGCATAATTATTGATTAATTATACATATTTATTAAGTATACATTATTATTGATTATACACTGATTCAAGTTGGTTCTCTATGCTCTTTCATTTACATAATAAAATTAAACGGTAATTAATTCATCAACGACATAGCAAGTTTTTTCAATTTTACGAATATTATTTATTTTGAGGTATACACATCTCGATTTATGTTTTATAATGTTTTCTGCAAATGATCGTCTGTAATAGAACTAGAACTTTCTCAAAGAGTATTCGAAATACTTCTGCCGTTTCAAACTACAAATTTACTATTACCATTAAGACTGCAGCTTTTATTGAGCGCGTGAAAAAGTTGAGTAATGTGTATACGAAATGCTTGCTTTATAATTTGTACTCACGTCTTGAGTCATTCATGACTGATAATTATAACAACCCGTAAGGCATGGTGACGTCACTGCGACGTCGTTGTGAAGTCACAATGTGACTTTGTGACCATCGATTGTCGATGTGAAGTCGTCATGGCCGTTTTAGAGCTTTTTGTGACAAAGTGGTCCCATTGTGACCACTTTGTGAACTCACGGTGTGACAAATTTGTGAAAAATGTGCCATTTGTGACTACTTTGACATTAACATTGTGACGAAACTGTGATAAAAGCGACAGTATTTAAATTGCCAGAAACATGTGTTTTAAAGTAAATAACATGTTTTGAAGAATATTTGTAATTTTCCAAAATTTTTTAAGAAAGTCACATCTCAGTCACAATGTGACGTCACTGAGTGGTGGCATTTTGGTCACAGGTATGCTGTGACCAAAGTGACTCACAGTAACGTCATTGTGACGTCACTTTGACCATGCATGGTATGAGAGAACGAAGAGCTAAATAAGAATAACAACGAAGTTCATAGGAATAAATAGTTTCATCAGAGGTGATATAACTCAAACGAGAATCTTGTTGAAAATTTCCGAACGAAGAAACACGATTTTTGGAATTGAAGTAGTTTTGGTTGAGCTTCGATTCAGCCGAGTTTTCAGCAGCATTTTCGACGAAACTCATATTTCTGATCGAAACCGAAACCGAATTTCTCTGAAGATCTCTGATTACAACTAACGAACTTACACTCTTTATATTTTATATGTTTGTACCTCCCACTTACAAAAATTTCCCATACCCCTTAGAAGCACATATCTAGAGACATGAATCAAAAGGTTTTAAAGCTATATTGGTTCGTAGCTAGTTAGCAAATGAAACATACAGCTATCATATGACAAGAGAAAAAAAATAAATAAAAGGAATACCCTTTTCTTTATTTCTTACATATAATTTGTTCTTTAACATTGAACTACCAATAAATAAATATTTACCCATAAAAAGATGAATATTTAGTGTTTATGACAAAAAAAAAAAAAAAAAAAAAAAGTATTTTCTAAGGTTTTTCTATTTTTAGGGCTATATTTAAAAAAGTTCTTCTATAAAAGTAATTTTATATAAAACTATAAGAAATTTCTGTTCACATTTTTTTTATTTGAATATAATATTTAAATCTGGTAAGAAAATTGCAAGCGAGCGGGGAAAAAAATGCGTTTTAGGCAGCCCTCACATTGAGGCGATACATACAACTTATTGCTCGAACTCGAGAGTCATGTTGAAAATTTTCCAAACAAATTTTTGGAATACAGATAGTTTCGGTTCTGCCGAATTTTCCACAGCATTTTCGTCAAAACTCATACCTTTATATATATATATATATTAAAAAAAAAAAAAAAAAAAAAAAAAAAAGGAGTGAAAAAAAAGTTTAAAACAACTTTTTTCCTGTTCCTTCTTCCCCCCCCCCCCCAAGTCGCACCTATTCTTGTCCTTCTTATATATGTGGAATGTTTTAGAGAGATTTCCGTCTTAGAAAGTACACCGTTTATTGAAAATTGTTCCATATTAGAATTAGACCAGGACCGTAACTAGAAGTGAATAATAGAGGAGGTTCAAGGAAATGTAGGGAGGGCTCGTACTCTCTCTCTGTATAACGCAGAAAGATAAACTAATGAATTTTCAGACTGTAGGTACTATGCTTCTCATTAAACTGTTGTTATAACTTCATTCTATGCTATGAAAAGAATAGAATGATGAAAAATTCGAGTGTTTAACGAGTGCAACATTAAACATCATGTTAGCTTTATAGGTGCAAATAGGATGAGGGAGTGTTAAAACACTTACTTTAGTTACAATTTAGTATTTTTGTAAAACTGTTAAAAATCCCTTAAAACTAAATTAATTTTTGTTCAGAACTTCATTTGGATTTTCGTAACAAAAATTCCTTTAGTGACCTTGGAATCGTTTAAAGAGGGGGCTCAAAATGTTTTTTTTTTGGGGGGGGGGACTGAGCCACCTGTACCACCCCTTTAACTACGGCCCTCTATTAGACCATAAAAATTTGCGTTACATACTCATTCTATTTTGTGTTTTGGTAGGTTTTAATGTACATTGAAATGATTTTAATATTTTATTTTTTATATCAAAATGAGTATTCTAGAGGATATTAATTCAATGTCACAATCAGGTTTTACTATCTTGATGTAATATCTCCCATTTGTATTAATCTTCACACTTCTTGATTTCGCACATTTCGATCGAGCCTTGACCCAACGACGTGCCGATCTTTCGCGTGTTCTTCTGCAATAGAATCTGATTTGGGCATTCATGAGTTATTCGCGCATTGATTCTGCTAAGGGTAGTTGACCGCATTTGGAAAGAGTGAGAGAGGCCTTTTGCCTTGTGATTCTTCCTTGTGCGTCAATTGCATTGTTTTGAAAATTCAAGGTGGCATCTCCTTCACTTAATACCATTCGATGATGTCATCTTCGTTATTCTTATTCGATGTTGTTATACAATTATTTTGATTAAGAATGCTCTTAACCCTTTATCTACCGCATTATGAATTCATGAAAACTTTACATTCTAAAGCATTTTACACAAATTGTTTAAATTAAATTAATATAATTTATATAATTTAATAAATGTAATTTCTTAAAACATACTTTCCTTAAAATTCACAAAAATGCAGAAAATATATTTTTAAAAGGCTCTAAACTGCCTTGTTCACCCAGATAGCCCCGCCAGAGCGATCTTACGGACTCACGCGCGGTTCATATTCTAGAAAATCTTCTTGAGCTATTTAAAATTTTTAATCTTCCCAAATGCATGTAGTACAAACTATAGTGTATAATAATAGATGATATAACTTATTTACCCTCCTAAATAAAGTATATTGCAATCGGGGACTTAGGGTCTTAGATAGTATAGCACCGTCTGATGGCGACTATGTAATTAATAACATCGGATATGAACATGTGCAAATGTACATTTTCTTATATCGCACTTTAAATTATGACTAGTAAGTGTTTTAAAGGGGAAAACACCCTAAATGCACGGACTATTAAACTAATTTGAGATGAGCTTGATTATGGAAGGTTAACCATTTATCTACCGCATTATGAATTCATAAAAACTTTACATTCTAAGCATTTTACGCAAATTTTTTAAACTAAATTAAAAGATTTACACAATCATTTAATAAATATTTGAAGGATTTTAGAAGGATTGAAGGGTTTAAAAGGATTAATTAAATTTGAGTTTACAGAGATTTAGTGCAATTTTTACAACCCCACTCAAATATTTATTTGTAATTATTTTTTAGTATTTTGTTGAATTATAAAATGTACAAATATGATGTTCTTACAATATAAATATAGAAATATTTCCGCATTGAAAAATCCCCATTCCCCTCCCTCAGCGCTAAAAAAGCTGAAAAGATGTAAAAGCAAAATAAATCATTCTTTTAAAAATATTTTGTTTTGTGTAACCAATAATGCTTTTGGAACAAGATAAAGTAATGTATCTGTAACTCATTCTAAACAGTATTACAACTAACTGACGTATTAAAAGAAATTTATAATAAGTTATTTTAATGGTACTTATAAGTAACGTCGGTAGATAAAGGGTAAAATAAAAAAGGGCAACTTTATGACATAAGTTTTAATTGGTTTTGTTCGGAAATGAATGAAACTAGCAGGTGTTGTTGTTCAGAAACTATCTAATCGCACTCCTTTAATCGTTGGTTTTTTGCAAACACAATAAATACTTCAGAAAATAGTGTCAAAGTGGGCATTTTAATCCGAATTTCTGCGCGAATTAAAAATAATCACTCAATACAGTGAAAAACTTGTTTGTTGCGGGAACAAAATCGCTTATAACTCAATAGGTAATTTATTGATCAAAAAATCTAAAACACAGTTCGATTCCAAATCCTTTCCATAATCAGGCTTACCAATTTTATGTATTTCCGTTACAAAATAATTTGTACGTAAAAATGTCCAAACGTTTTGCGTTTGCCGAGCAGAGCAATTGCGAACAAACAGCCTTGGTAACTTTATGATTGAATTTATTTTTGTTCGGAAATGCATAACGACAGATCCGAGTGCAAATGTATAAAAACCTAAATCTGATTTTCATTCGTTTTTAATTTCTCCTGTCTCCTTGTCAAGCCAAAAATCTACTTTCGAGTTTAATTCTAAACTTTAAATTTTATCTAGGTAAAATTATTTATTCTGTTTTAACAAGCGATCTTTTTTTTTTAAAGGAACCTATTAGTAAAAAAAATATATATATTACGATTATATGAAAGATGATTATTCTGTACATTTTTCTTTATAAAAGGAAAAGTCCTCGATGCTATAGCAAAATTAAAGTTCTATATGCACATATAAATTATGCTAAAAAATGGCAAAGGCCTTTATTCCACATACACGTTATTTTATTTTAGAAAGAAATTGACATACGGGGTACAGTACAGTATGACAAACCTCTGATGCGGAACTCTCTCGTTTATTTATACAGATGTTTGCCAAATATGAGCTCTAACAGGCAATAGTACCATGTCAATATGATTTCCGTCATGTTTTTTTAAAAAAAACATATTCCCAGGTCCAATCCAGCTGGTAACGCAGAAAAAAATAAGAAAATAAGCAAAATGAGAGGAAATTCGTCACCTGAGAATAATAAGGTTCTATCTGTGTTTTTGAAAAAAAAAAATGACTTATCGATATAGATAGGCTCTATTTATATCTGTAAAGGCATTTTTGCATCAAAATGAAGTTATATTTTATTTACATATGACCTTACAATCATAATGTGACATTATTTTAATCCAGAAATGCCTTCATAAATACAAATAGAACACTTCTATATAGGTAAGTCAATTTTTTCAAAAACACAGATAGAACCTTATTATTCTCAGGTGACGAATTATCTCCGATTATTATAGTTAAAAAAAAAACCTTTTTATTATTTAAAGGATACATTTACATTGAACTGGTAATCTTTACGTTGCTTTTTTAAGTGCATTCTTAATTATATAAATACGTAGCACCTATAATCGTCGTTTCTCGTTTGAACAAATATATATATTAAAATATTTAATTGCTAAAAAGGACGTCTAATACTAATAAAATACATTAGAAGATCTTAATAATTTGACATGTTTCGATTGAAGTTACTCAATCATCATCAGAAAAAACAAAATATACAAATAAACATAAAGATGGAAAATTACAATAAACTGTTACAAATGAAATGAAAAAAAAAAAAAAAATTCATTCGTAATTTTCCATTTTTATGTTTATTTGTATATTTTGTTTTTTCTGATGATGATTGAGTAAATTCAATCGAAACATGTCAAATTATTAAGATCTTTTAATGTATTTTATTAATATTTGACGTCCTTTTTAGCAATTAAATATTTTAATATATATATTTGTTTAAACATTTTTAATGGATGTATAAGAAAACTTCTATTTATAATTAATGTTTCTCGTTTGATTTGTCTGCCTATCTGATCGCCTATCTGCATATAACGGTGCAACTGAATGATTTAAAATTTATTATACATACTTGCTGGAGAATTTTTTCAAGTCATTTCAAATTTTATGAAAATCGAATCAAAACTTAAAGAGATATTTACAAAAGTTTTCTTCATTCTGTTAAATCTTATCATGCGTAATAAATTCAGTGATATCCCATAAGAGCTAATGATTCTAGGTTGCCATGTTGATTATGCCTGTTTAAAATAAAATCTTATTATTTCCGCATTATTGAATTTAGTGTATATAATAGTGATAAATTTTGTATTCAAGCATTTTTGCATAAAAGTGTAACAGCTGTTGCATCAACGTCGGAATATTTATAAAACTAATTATCTTAAAAACGCACCTCATTTGCCAAGTTTCACGTAATATTTCTAAATTGTTATTTTCCTATACTTTTGTTATCATGATACATAATATGAAATAGACTTACTTACTTATAAACAAGTGGTTAAGTGTGAAAGTATATTGCATAGAGTGTTTCGTTTAATATATCGCTTTTAAAACACATTATTCTTAATTAACAAATCAAAATGTTAATTTATGATTATTAAATCATTACACAAATGGCAATTCACTTAAATTCAATTTAAAAATTATTTATAAAAACATTTTTAGACCAAAATTATTTAATAATAATAATAATAATAATAATAATTTTAAATTTAGCAATTTTAAAAATTTAATGGATGTATAAATAAAATATAATTTTTTTTTAAAGAAAAAATGTTTAAAATGTATTTAAAATGATCCGCTTTACTTTTAAAAAAGTAAAAGTATAAAATTAGCAATGAATCCGATTTCAAATCGAGTTGATCTTTTCATTTTTTGATAAATAAATTATTTATTGAGTTATAAGCGTTTTTGATCACATCACAAGGTATTTTTCTTCCTTCGTTGACTGGGTTTCTAAAAGTTCTATTGTACTGAAAAAAAAGAAATCTTTCGATTTAATAGTTTCTGAATAATAGCATTTGTCAATTTCATGCGTTTCCGAACAAATATGAATAAAGACTTATAATTCAAGAGCCGACTGCACAAAAACCTATGTCGACGAGCACAAGAAAAACCCCTGTATTTTTTGAAGCATAGTAATAGAGGAATTTAATTATCCATGTCGCCCGGAAGTGACGTGGTGCACAAGCCAAAAATTAATACCACTAGTGGTTCACTTATAGGTTCATCATTGCGCTTGTCCAACAAACAAAGGTATGAAAACAGCTAAAACTGGGAGCAGGAAAACACAATGTTTAATCACTAGTGTTATTAATATTTTGCTCATTCACCACTTTTCTTCCGGCCGACTTGTATCATTAGATTTCCCTATTAATACTCTTCCAGAAAATAAAGGTTTTTTTTTTTTTTTTTTTCTAGTCCTTGATGACATAGGTTTTTGTGCAGTCGGCTCTTGGACTATTATGGCATAAAGTTACCCCTTTGGATTTGAGAACAGTGAACAATTGGACGTGAACAAGTATTTTCAATGCATTCTGCGGCTGTTCATAGTAGACTTTTTTAATTACGCTATTTGAAGTTTGTTTCTTTTGTGACTTGCGTTTTCAATCATTAAACTTGTATAGTCGTTTTTGTAAGTTTTTGACATGTTTTAGCATCCTCACGATAAGATTGTTATTTAGTTTTCACATTGTGGCAGCGAATTTAGAAGTTTTAACATGTATGAGATCGAAGAAAGTTTTGGGATTGCCACACCCGACTAGTTCAGTTGTAATGAGAGAATTGAGTTACAAATTTTAGAGATACTGCAATTCCACTAGATCTTCTTGCTATTTATGTTAATTCCTTATAATTCATGTTAATTCCTTTTGTTATTTCTCCTACTACATTTCTAATTACAGTAGACTCCCTCAAATCCACATTCCTAAAATCCACAACTCTCTAAAATCCGCACATAATTTACGGATGTAAACAATGAAACATTCAGTTCAGATGTAGGTGAAAAATTTGACTCTTTTTTAGTTTTATATCAACTCCATACATTTTTTAATTTGTAATTTTTGTTAAGTTATTGAAATCATATTTTTTCATGAAGAAAGAATAATTTATTTCTGAAATAATTTATTTCAAAATGTTGCTGATATCAATTGTAATCCTAGTCTTACCAAATATATTTATGTATTAATCAAGCTTTTTTAGTTATTAAGTCTAGCTAAACCTGAAATAAAACTCTTATTTTATGATCCTGATGTGAATTAGAAATGTAACTTTATGAGGCACATTTCATTGACTAATAGAGGGGAAAAAATACATCTTTGTTATGAATATTTAATTGTACATTATTGATTATTAACTTGACCTTTGCTTTTTGTATTTAAATCATTTGTAATTATTTGTATTTAAATTATCTAAATTTGTATTATTTCAGCTTATAACTTATTTTAATATATTGTAGGCATTCATTATACTTTTGATTTCATTATTAATTACATTCAAATTACTTTTGAAAGAAATATAAACAACGCAATGACCAGAAATCCGCAAAACCCCTGGTCCCAAGCTGTGCGGATTTGAGGGAGTCTACTGTATTCCACTTTTTGATGCATGGAATTTTGAATAATCAATTGTATTATTATTATTATTATTTTGTATAATAGATGCTTTATTTATTCACTTTATTTTATTTTATTTTATTTATTTATTTATTATTATTTTTGCCTTGTCTTCTTGTGTTTTTTGCATTCTTTTTGTAAAATTTTCCTCAAAAATATTGTTTCTTCACTTTTTAAAAGTAAATTTTTCCATTTATGTTTTTCTACGATTATTTGGAATTTACGATATTGTAATTTTAAACTGTTTAGAATTAACAGTATTTTGAGATTTCCATGTGGGTTATGTATAGTTATACTTTATTGTTTTAGTATAATGATTAATACATATTATTATTAGGCGCCATATTGATTTAGAATTTTGGTTAATATTTTTATATGAACTTTGAAGATAAAATTTCATTCAAAGGGATTATACATATATTTAATCTACAGTATAAATGGGGATCTAAAATATACTGAAGGTGTCCGTGGGAAAATTTAAATAAATTCCACTGTTGTTTATCCCTATTTGTAATATTATACGGTAACGGAAATAGTAAGGAATATATATCCTGTTAGCAAGTGATCGACAGAGCTACACAGTTAGAAATAGGAAACCAAGTTAGTAGGGTATCACTGTCAGGCGCAGGATGTTCTCCTTGAAGTCACCCAAATCGATAGATGTGGAATTTTTCACTGCCCGGATAAAATGGGAAATATGAGACTTGTTTATCAAGTTTTGAATTTCCTTGGGAATATTCTTTTCTGACCTCTCAAAAATGCATTTTCTGAAGTTATATTTAAAGTAAATAATTTAGTTAGGATCCAATTTTTACTCTTCCCCAATGTAACAGCATTTTATGCTTGTTATTTCATTCTATCTTTACAAGAAAAAAGTATTGTAATCGTGAAAATTTTCAACTTTTGGTTAATCAACGGACTTTCACGTTTTAAGGGTGTATTCCAATCTAAACTGCTTACTTTCCAATTTATTTTTAAATTCATTTTTTGCTCATAAATGCATCAACACCAAACTAGCAAATTCTCTTGTTTAGAAACTACATAATGTGCCGATTTTTTTATAAAGGCAGAAAATATTACAAAAAAATGCTGTCAATTTTGAACCGAATTTTCCAAAGCGGGTGATCTGGGAACGTAAAAATGGTCATTCTGAGAAAGCAATTGTTTATGAATCAAATTTTAATGAATTGAGCGAAAAATGAAATCTTATACATCTCTTCTAAAATCATCTCAGCAAGTTTCATGTTTTTACTTTTAAAAATGAGACTGAAAATGTATTAGAAAATTTTGAGCTGCTGAAGGTGGAAGTGGAAAAATATTTTTTTGAATACACCATGTCGTGTTCGCATTAAAAAGACTAAAATAACAACTAAATGCCAAAGCAATTTGACAGGACGGACGGCTGCAAACATTTTGTGTTTTCAGTTCATAATTCACGTTTAGTCCCAGACTTAGCTGTACCTCATAACAGCTAAGTTTGGGGATATTTTAAATGATTTTTATTGTATTTTTGAAGAACTGGGGCAAATTTGGCTAAACAAATTTGACAATCTGTATCAATTTGTTGTACATGTAATTAACATTCTGCTTTTACAAAATTCCATTCCAAAAAAATAAATAAATAAATAAAATCGAATGAATTTTAAAGATTTCTTTGAAATTTCATTTTCTTTCTGAACACACTAACAGAATCAAACAATGAATATATATTAAATTAATACTTCGATTCTATAAACTTGACTCTAGATGATTTTCGAATCTTGACTGATATTTAATGGTATAATAGTATTCCTGACAGAAATTTAGGAGGGGAATCAAACATTGCGGTCCTCCTCTAATCCCCAACATACACACACACTGGCTACGGCCTTGTGTAGAGCGTGGTTTACTCCAACACCTTTGTAAATTTAGAATTAAAAAAATTGTTCGGAAGCCATTTTGCGTTTCTAAAGTAAAAGTTATACTAAAAGCAAATTGTGATTTAGAATGATTTTAGAACATCTTATTACATTTTACTCTTTTAAATTTTAAATTATTTAGAATCCATTTATTTTTCTCCAGTAAGCGTCATGTTAATTTTCAAATTTCTAGCCCCCAAAATATCACAGAAATCGCAATTTTAGAACGTTCTTTGCTCTTCTACACTAATGGAATATGTTGTACCGGCATCAAACATAGACTGCGTTGGACCAAAGATGGTCAACAGCATTTTGCTACAATTTCCTGTCTGTCTTTCTTTCTATTCTTTTCTTTCTTTTTTTTTAAATTTTATTTTTAAATTTTTTTTATTAATTATTAACTGGTTTAATAATTCCAGAAATTACTCTTAAAAACAAACAAATGCTACTTTTTTATAATGCTAGTATAGATTTACTAATGATGTAAAAGTTTTTAAACTTTATTTCTACTTCAATTTAATCAATGTTTTTGTTAATCCGTCGGAAAGCGCATGAGGTGTATTATAACACCCCATCCCTACGCGTCCTCTCTAGTAACTTTTCTTGACGCGCGTTCCGCCGTATTAAATAGCTTTTTAAATCATTTTAATTTCGTTAATTTATGGTAGTTTCAACTCTACGTAATTGTTTTTAAATGAAAATAAAATAAAATAAAAATTGCGTATACTGAAATCAAACCTTCTCCTCGTCCGGCGTGAAAATTCTTGCTCAAATTTCTCGATTGTGTTCAGTTTTAACGCGAAGTCTAGACGCATATTAACACTTTTGAACAAATAGGAAGCCATTGGATACGCAGCTTATGGCCATTCTTTATCACTTTTACTTGAAATCCAATATGATTAACAATCGCAGTCATTTTTAGAGCGATAAAAAGTTAGTTTGAAAATTTAAGTACACAGCTGTTTTAAAAGAGGAAAAAAAGTTTATGTGACACCAAAGTAAACTCTAAACCCAGTTCAAAGTATTGAAATTTGAACCTGCTTGTAATTTAAGCTAACGCACCAAAAGGTTTTCTGGTGAAATTTCTTTTTGTTATCTTGAAGATAGTGTTCGGCGTATTTCATCGTGTAGAAATTATAAGAATTGCTTATTAAATAAGGCGCCGATAAGTATATGGAAAGAATAGTGGAAATATAATAATCATACGCACTCTAGGTACCAGTCGACTCGCGTTAATTCGGAATCGGATAAATCGAATCTTCGCTTAATTCGAACTGAACACGAAAACCCGAAATTTTCAAGTGCAGAATAATAATTCTCATTTATTCGAATTCATTTTTTCTCGACTTCGTTTAATTCGAACTAACGAAAATTCCGATTTTTCATTTTTCGTTACTTTCACACGGATCCTTAGAATAATTTTCTTTCTTTCATTTTTGTCAGAATTGTTCCTGGAAAATGAGTGCGATTAAATAGTTTCTAAACAACACCTACAACAGTTTCATGCATTTCCGAAAAAAAAAAAAATAAATAATAATAATAAGCTTATGTCATACGGTAGCTCTTTTGGATTTAAGAATAGTCTGACGTAGGATTTTAAAATCTTATGATTCACATAATATTTACTCATTTTCTAGAATTGGGCATAAATTACGTTCAGTCATACAATATTAAAGTATATTCATATTTAACAAAATAAATTTTTTGAAAGAAAAAAAATATATCAGTCGACTTCAAAAAACGCACTAAACAGAATTAAATAATGCTTTAAAATTCTCTAATGAGGAATAATCGCTTATCGGATGTCATGTACTGGCATAAAATCAGTTAAATTTAATATATAGAATTTAATATCTACCAAACATGGGTTTCGAGAGAATAATTTTTACAAGAGATGCATTTACATATTTATGATTTTAATTTATGAATATATACAGATAAAAATTAATGAATTACTTTTTGAAGTTGGTGCCAAACAATCACAATCCATGTTGATCATCACAATTTTATTTATAGTACTAAGCACAATATATCCACAATTCTTGGTATGCTTATGATTGTTTGGCACTAACTTCAAAAGTAATTCATTATTTTTTACATGTACATATTCATAAATTAAATCAAATGTTGGGAAGCAACTTTACATCATAAGTTTTAATTTTTTGTTCAGAAATGCATAATTCTAGCAGGTTCTATTATTCAGAAACTATCTAATAAGAAGACAGAAACTATCTAGCAGAAAGAGGATAGACTGGATAAAAAGTCAGATGAAAGTTTTTGACATCATTCAAAGAATTAAACGTCTAAAATGGAAATAGTCTGGGCACATTGCATGAAGAGAAGAAAATAGGTGGAGCGCAAACACCCTACAGTGGAAATCCCAAAGATGAAAAACAACTAAGAAGACGACCCCAAGTTTGGTGGAGTGACGAAAAGAGAAAAATGGCTGGTGTAAATGGGATGACTAAAACACTAGACAGGAAACGTTAGGAAAAATCTGAGATAGATCTACATCCAGCAGTGGATTGAAAACGGTTGATTATGACGATGATGATGATGATGATATATGAGGACCCCAAAAGCCAAGGAGTATAAGTGACAAAATTGAAAAAAATGAGTTAAGTGCACAGGGTATCTGGAAATATGCTTTTTTCATTTCAGGTAAAGTAATATAGGTCATTTTCTTTTTATTTGCTGAGTTATAGAGATAAACCACTTTTTTCGAAAAACAAACAATATTGATTAATTATACATTTAAAGAAAATTGTACTCTATTTTTTTAACAGTTATTGAAATGAGAGTTCAAAGATTAGAATGCAACAAGCAGATGTTTCCTATTTCAATTTAGTCAATTTTTATTGATATTCCAATTTAACATCAATTATCTTTAAACTCAATTTACTCCAAATCGACATTTTGTCACTTGTACACCTTGGCTTCTGAGGTCGTCATATATTATGTATTAATTTGAATCGAAAAACATATTATTAGAAAAAAAAAAATTCCTGTCGTCTGTCAGTGTGTCAGTCTTTTTTTAAATTCTCTATGTCCTGAACAAACTTATATAGACCCTTTGAAATTTGATGTGTATTTAGTATGTAATAATGAAAATAAGCCCATGGAATATCAGTAACCTCGATTATCCGGAACTATTTTTTTTTCGGACTCTCGAAATAATCGTTCTGGTGAAAGGTATGTCAAAGTTTTCGGATTTTCTTGTTTTAAGTGGTGACTGTAAAAGACAATAAACGAACAAAAATTATGCATAAAGAGGGAAGTTAATTGGATAATTAGTTGCTGCGATATTTATAATCCTATTTTTTACACTCTTCGATTTTTTATGACCCTGTATTTCATTCAAATTTCGATTCAAATAAATATTTTATTTGGAAATGATACGCTCAGTCCGACGTAGTGAACTGTTAGTTAATATGATTATTATTTTTGGAGTGATAAATACGTTTCTTTTACGCAATTCGATACTACTTAATTATTATAGATTCCACTTCCACTTGACATTAAACACGTGATCTTTTACTAAATTAAGGTACCCTGGGGTAATAACGCCACGTTAAGGTTCTACCAATTTTCACGGCTCAGTTTTAGATTGTATTTTTCAAACAAATATATGATTTGATGCAGCAACTCATTGACTAGCTATATAAAAAATATAATTTAGCAGATATGTATTCATAAAATGTAATGGCGTGATTTCTGGACCAATGCTATTTGGCGTTATTACCCACCTATATGGGTAATAACGCCATGCAAACAAAACTATGAAATAAGATGGAATAATTGCATGTAGATTGCCCAATTCTAAAAATACAAACTCTACAAACTTAGACATTGAAAAATTGCATTCTAAGCTATTGAAAATGTTAAATTTTTTGTGAAAGTGTAGGAAAAATAAAGGTGTGGTGAAGGGGGGGGGGGATGAGGCAAAAGAATATCAGACCGTGAGCTTCTTTTTACTTAAAAAGGACCGCTTAAATAGAATTATTAGAAACATTGCACAGTTTTAACTATGTTTATTTGAATCAGTATTTAGGATGTAGCTCGGCCACTGTAGGGAATCAACCGGGGTATTAATGCCAAGGTTTGGCGTTATTACCCCGTTATAGTTATTGCACTGTACATTTTAAATTACAAATTATCTCGAGAAGATATCCAAAATCTTCAAAAACATTTTGAAAGTCCATGAAATGTACTACAAATTTATGTAATTAACAAAATATTTCCGGATAAAAAAATAGTCTTCACATCACAAAACGTATCTCGCAAATTTTAGATCAAGCGTTAATTTTAGTTGCTTGTAAAAACAATAAGACATAAAGATGAAGCAAATTAACTTGAAGCTGTTTTTTGCGATTTATATGACTCAAAACCCTTCTGCGCAGAGCACATGGGTGTCATTTACCAGATCATTTCATAATTATGTATAATATTAACACTTGGCGTTATTACCCCGCCTGGCGTTATTACACCAGACCACCTTATTTGTTTTTGCGTTATTTGAAATAAAAATCATGCCAATTTTTATAATTTATGAGTAGCTTTGTAATTTTAGCGATTTATATAGTTTGTGGAAATTGGTCGACGGGATAATCAAGTAATACCCGCATCCGCAATTCAATAATAGAGCATTGATATGTATTAAAAATATTTAAATATGCGGTTAAATTTTATTCGGAATTGCGATGCATTAATGATTATCTTCATGTATTCCACGAAATGTCAAAACAAGAAGTGGGAGAGCATAAATGAAACACCTTAATTTGTCCTTAATTTACTATTCAGTATTTAATTTCATGTATTCCGAAGCTTTGTGTATACCATTTCGAAATAATATTCTTCATGCAAACTTTTGTAGATTATATTTAAATCGAAATGTACAGTATATACAATATTTACATAGATATATCAGAGGTGAATACATTTAGTTGCTTGATTAGAAATCAGGATTCTAAATTACAAGGAATATTCTAGCAACTTTTTCATGTTAATACCGAAACAATATTTTTATTTCCTTCCGATTTTGGAAGGCCACGAAATAACGCAGTTTTCTGCTGCATCCAAGCACAAAACATAAAACCAACTAAAACTAAAAGAACAAAAAGAATGTTTTTTAATATCAGTTCTCTAGTGAATCACGTGACCCAGGCGCCAGCGCGTCTAGCTAAGCGGCGCAGGGTTTTTCGAAATTTTCCACAAACTCCCCCCCGATGAACAAGGGTTCATCAAAAAGGGGATTCAAAATAATTAAAGTAGAAAATAAAACTATTCTAGAATAAACAATTATACATAAATGCAATACAAATCAAATATATACTTACATATAGGATTTCAAACAAAATAACAAAGTTAAATTATTAATTTTTCCTAGACAGAGGTCTGCTACTAAAAATAGAAAAAAATAGAAACAATTTAAATCTATACAAATTACTATAACATTCAAGACAAAATCAAATTAAAGATTAATATTAGCAAACAAAAGTTTTTTTTTTTAAGTGAAAAGCATAAAAGGCCTTTAAAAGTCAATAGCAAATAATAGTTCATAGTTCTTAATTCGTCAGTTCTAAATTGTACAATAAATTTATAGGTCTTTTAATAAATGAACTATTTGTTTTAATTTCACAAGACCTTATCTTGCCGTCTCTGCCCACAAATGTTTTAGTGACTTTGCCTAATTTCCAGAAACTTCTGGGTAAGTGTTCATCATGTACAAGAACCACATCATCCACTTTAAAGTCGGAAATTTTATTCTGGTCCGTGTAGTGAGCAGATTTCAAGTTGAGAAGATACTCATTTTTCCACCGTTTCCAAAAGTGGTTGAGAAGAGTCTCACGTAAACGAAAGCGCTTCACTAGAGATTCTTTGGTTGATGGTAAAACCAAATCATTTATTTTTATGGTAGGTAAACTCATGATACGTTTTCCGATTAGAAAATGTGCAGGTGTAAGAGGAGTTGGTTCTTCTAACTCTGAATACGTATAAGTCAAAGGGCGAGAGTTTATTATAGCTTCTACTTCAATTAGAAGCGTTTCTAATTCACTTAATGTTAAAGATGATTTTCCTATAATTTTACGTAAGCAAGTTTTCACTGAGCGAACCATTCGCTCATAGAAGCCACCCCACCAGGCAGCACGTTCTACAATATACTTCCAGGAAATTCCGTGATTAGCGTAAAATTTTTTAACATCAGGATGGTTAATAACTTTCCACATTTCTTTTAGTTCAAGATCCGCTCTTTTGAACGATTTGGCATTGTCTGAATAAATTACAGCACACAGTCCTCTTCGTGAGATGAACCTGCGAAATGCTAACAGGAATTCTGTTGTTGACATGTCTTTTACTAATTCCAAGTGAAGTGCTCTTGTGATAGCACATGTAAATAATAAAATATAAAATTTATTTTCATTCCCTTTCACATATAGAGGCCCCGCATAATCAAGACCTGATACAGAAAACGGCGGAGCTTCGTTAATGCGGTCACCTGGAAGAGGGGCTATAACTTGTTGACCAGGACGTACATTAAATTTTTTACATATTGTACATTTGTTCAGGACTGATTTTATACATTGTCTGGATCTTAAAATCCAAAACTTTTCACGAACTTGTACTAATGTACTGGACACCCCTGCATGAAAAACTTTTTCATGTGCATCTTTCACGATTAATTCAGTAAATTTGTGTTTTGCCGGGATCACAACAGGATGTTTTTGATAAAAAGAGGAATCAGACTATTGTAATCGTCCTCGTACCAACAGCAACCCATCATCTGACAAAATAGGATTTAACTGAAGAAGATTTGACTCTTTGGGAATACTCTTCTTATTTTTCAAGCATTTTAAAACCTCCGGAAAACTTTCTTCCTGCACTAGTTTTAACCAAAAATTTTCAGCATGTAACATTTCCTCAGCTGATAATTCTGAAAAATCTCTCTTTTCTAGCTTTGATTTCAGATTAGAAATAAATCTAAATACCCATGCAGTTACTCGATACAATTTCTTTAGTGAGCTATATTTTTCTAGATTGAAAATGGGAATTTCATCAGCTTTATTTGTTTGAACAATGCAAGAAATGGTTGCTGCTTTTCGAGACTTCTCTTCAGAAACATCAGGTAATTGTGATGCAGCAATTTGAACCCTAGGCCACTGATTTTCAGGAAGGGAAAGAAATTCAGGCCCAAACCACCATTTATGAGATTTTATTAAATGTTTCACAGAACAACCTCTCGTTATCAAATCTGCCGGATTAAGTTTGCCGTCACAATGTCTCCATAAATTGGGATCAGACAAATGATGAATTTCAGCGATTCTATTACTAACAAATGGTTTCCATTTTTCTTTTGGCCCTTTAAGCCAATGAAGAACAATTTCTGAATCCGACCAGAAAATAGTATTGTTTAATTGAATAATATTGGTAATAAACTTTGCCATTCTGGCTCCAATAAGTGCTCCCATGAGTTCCAGACGGGGCAAAGTTAACTTCTTCAAGGGAGCAACCCTAGACTTAGACATTAGAAAACTAGTTTTAAATTTATCCTTAGAAATTGGATACCGTAAGTATGCTACTGCACCATACGCATTAGGGCTAGCATCAGTGAAAATATGCAATTGAAGATGTTCCTTTTCTATAATCATGCTGTTAAAATAGTGCCTGGGAATTTTCAAGTATGTGAGATCCGGAATTTCAGAAAGCCAATTTTGCCAATTATTTTTTAGTTCACCAGAAAAAATTTCATCCCATGATATTCCCATTAGCCAAAGTTTTTGTAAAATGCATTTGATACGAATGATAAAAGGGGAAATAAATCCGGCTGGATCAAATAACATAGCTGCAAATTTCAAAACATTGCGTTTTGTACAAGAATCATTGCTTAAATTTGCCAACAATGATCGTAATTCTAGTCCCAAATTATCTTCTACATTGTCCCATATAAGTCCTAGAACTTTTAGAGAAGTATTTGGGGAGTCAGAAATCGAAAGGGGTATGTTTTCTTCGAGCCATTTTTTCCTAAGTTCCTCAGAATTACTTCAAATTTTCTTAACTTCATACCTCTTTCTTTCAAAATATTAACAGCTTCTTTAGATAAGTTAAAAGCTTCGAGAACATCGTTTTCTCCTGAAAACAAATCATCTACATACAGAGACGAATTTAGAATTTCAAATGCGTTTTTATGAGAGTTTTTATATTTATTAATATGGTGCTTAATAGTACATGCGAGGATAAAGGGACTGCAGGTGACACCAAAAGTAGCTCTGGTCATTCTATAGGGTACTATGCTTTTATTCTTATCAAAAATTTCATAATATAAAAATCTAAGATAATTGCGATCTTCTTCGTCTATTGATATTTGAAGAAAAGCTTTTTCAATATCAGCCGAAAAAGCAATTTTGTGTAAACGGAATTTCAAAATGATATCTAAAACATTAGGATTCAAATTAGGGCCATGATTCAAGCATTCGTTTGATGATAGAGAATCACCATATTTGGAAGAAGCATCATAAACGATGCGCATTTTTGTTGTAGTTTTGTCGTCACGGATAACAGGTCTGTGTGGCATATAATAGGAATTATTGGAATCTTTATCAGTGCACAATTCGATTACACCTTCATTAAGTTGCTCTAGCAAAATGGAGTTATATTCCTTAAGTAAAGAGTCATTTTTCAGAAATTTATTTTCTAAACAGAAAAACCGCTTCTTTGCAACTTCAAGATTATTTCTAAGCAATTCACGAGAATTTTTCCACAATAATTTTGTTTCATAACGCCCATTTACAAATTTTAGATTTTCTTTAAATTCTTTTATTACCTCAAGATCGGTAATGTTCTTCTCATTGCTTTCAGCAATGCCAATTGCTTCGAGATCCCAAAATGTTTTCAGCTGAGTGTTAATATTTTCAACCGAAACACGAAAACAAGCTATTTCTTTTTTATTCGACTCTATCTGCCCTTGCACTGTATGACCGAAAATAGTTTCTGCAACATATAACTCTTTTGTAAGTTTTCCCTCGATTCCCTTTAATATTTTCCATAAAAAGTCAGACCCTAATAAAATACTTATTTCTTGTTCAAGACCTGTATCAGCAGGCTTATAGCCCCTTGTTCTCATTATGTCTAGAAGTTCCGGTTCCAAGGTTTTTACGGAAGCTCCGGTTATATTGTCAACTACAAGAGCTTCGATCGTTAACGAGTTGATAGGTTGCACAATACTGGATAATTCAAGAGCAACAACTTCGTAACATGATTCATAAGGGCGTCTCCGCCCAAATGGATAAATCAATAAATTTTCCTTTCGCAATGGCTTTAACTTTAATTTTTGAACTAAAGATTTCTTCACGAAACATTTTTCAGAACCGCTATCACATAAAACGCGAGCCAACAGACATTGTTTACCAGCAGACACAGAAACTGTACAAGTCTGCAGTAATGTAGATTTATTTCGCTCATATTTTTGTTCTGACATCATAGATACAATTGCACCTTTCGTTTCTTTTTCAGGATTCTCTTTTGTTGTTTCTTTAAAACAAAATAAATAACTATGGGAACTGTTACCACATTTGGAGCAAGGGTTAATTTTTGTTCTACATTTATCAGATAAATGGGATTTATAAAAACATTTGTAACAACGACCTTCCTTTTTTAATTTATATCGTTTTTGCTCATCCGTGAATTTTGAACAGTTTAGTCCTACATGATCAGAAGACTTGCAAAATATGCAAAACTGTTTTGTAGATGCATTTAAAGCAGCAGCTGAAGGTATATTTTTCTTTTGGGGATAATTTTGATATTTACTTGAAGAATTTTCAGATTTGGTTTTAGAATTTTCAAAAATCTTGCTTTGGGAATTATTTACTAAATTAGTAGCTTCACGGCATCTTAATTCCGTTTTAATAAAATTTATTAATTCTGTTATTTCACAATCCTTATCGGGATCACGTTTACGATGGAACTCTAGAATCAAATTTTCAGGTAATAATCGTAATAAAATGGGTAGTAATAAATGACCGTAAGAGCCTGATGTTACTCCTAAAGCGTCTAGGTTTCTTATACAAGTTTCAATATTATCATATAACTTTCTGAGCGAAGTGACATTATTACTAGATTTCACTGGTTCAAGATTTAAAATTTTATTCATATAACAATTTATTATGTTTTCCCGTTTCCCATACCTTTCTTCTAACAACTTTAAACATGTAGAATAATTTTGATCATTCAATTCGAAACCAGCTACAATATTATATGCAGGTCCAGACAACAAAGATTTAAGATACTGGAATTTTTCAACTTTTGATAACGATTCATTTGAATCTATCGCACTAGTAAATAAATTGAAAAATTCTAAGAACTGGCTTGCATCACCAGAAAATTTTTCTATGTTCAACTTGGGCAGCTTCATTGCCGAAACTGGTTTATTACCGATTTTTGAACCGTTAGCTGTTTCGAGTAAAACTTTTGGTTCAGTTTCGATTTTGCATTTTTTAAATCTCATCTTAATTTTAAATTTCATATTTGATATTTTTTCGGAATATTCTTCTATTGATTTCAATTCCTTTTCATATTCAGTTTTATCCTGAATTAACTCATCAATCTCCTTATCTAATTCCTTTAGTTGAGCTTCCTTTTCATTTATAAGCTCTAATGACTCCATTAAAGAATCGGAATCAGTTTTATCTATATCTACTAACAACAATGTATCACATTTTGTGATTAATTTAGTAACTGCTGCGCGAACAGCAGCTCGCTTACTTTTAATCTTTTCTGGCTTGTCCATGTTAAAATTTTAATTATATGTTCAAAAAATATTATCATGAAAAAAAGTTATTTTCACTAAATCATGTTCAAAGTCATGCAGAATAATAAAGGTATTTCTTACCTTTTTTCCCGGTTGTGGAGGCACCAAAAAATAATGATTATCTTCATGTATTCCACGAAATGTCAAAACAAGAAGTGGGAGAGCATAAATGAAACACCTTAATTTGTCCTTAATTTACTATTCAGTATTTAATTTCATGTATTCCGAAGCTTTGTGTATACCATTTCGAAATAATATTCTTCATACAAACTTTTGTAGATTATATTTAAATCGAAATGTACAGTATATACAATATTTACATAGATATATCAGAGGTGAATACATTTAGTTGCTTGATTAGAAATCAGGATTCTAAATTACAAGGAATATTCTAGCAACTTTTTCATGTTAATACCGAAACAATATTTTTATTTTCCTTCCGATTTTGGAAGGCCACGAAATAACGCAGTTTTCTACTGCATCCAAGCACAAAACATAAAACCAACTAAAACTAAAAGAACAAAAAGAATGTTTTTTAATATCAGTTCTCTAGTGAATCACGTGACCCAGGCGCCAGCGCGTCTAGCTAAGCGGCGCAGGGTTTTTCGAAATTTTCCACATGCATTTTATAAATATACTGCTCAAAACAATTAAAGGATATTGCAGTTTTAGGTGGATTTTGTATCTGGAAAACTTTTTAGCTGATTGATACATGGTCGACAGACATAGTGGGTTATATGAGAATAAATTACACATGTTTGGCAGAAAAAAATGCATTTTATTGCGCATTTGTGTACAAAAGGAAAAAAAAACACAATTTGTGCATATGAGAAAAAAAGAATAAGAAAAGGTGTTTTCTTCAAAGAAAATCATTTTCAGTAGGTGGTATGGTTTCCACGGGCGGCCAGCAATGTTGAACACCTTTGAGGCATGGACTCAATGAGGCTATTAATGACGAGTTGAGGTATTCTGCCCCACTCTTCCAGAAGAGCTCTTTCCCATTCTTGGAGAGTTTGTGGGGGTTGTTGGCGGCCAGAAACTCGTCTTCCTAGAGCGTCCCACGTACTCGATTGGATTCATGTCTGGAGAACACGCTGGCCATTCCATTCGAACGATTCCTTCCTCGAAAAGGAAATCCTCCACCAGGTTTGCACGATGTGGCCTGCAGTTATCGTCCATTAAAATGAAGTTATTTCCGATTGCTGCAGCGTAAGGGACTACAATAGGTCTGAAGATCTCATCCCTATATCGGCGACCAGTCAGAGCTCCATCTTGAATGATGTAGAGATCAGTGCGCCCGTCAATGGAGATGCCACCATACACCAACACTCCTCCACTGCCAAATATGACACTTTCGTGCACGAACTCAGGATTATTCCTACTGCCACGGTCCCTCTAGATGAAAATACGCCTATTATCCGGATGCACAGAAAAACGAAACTCGTCAGAAAACAGAATATTACTCCATTCATTTTTCCTCCAGTTGACATGCTTGGTTGCCCACTCCCCGCGGTCGCGACGATGCCTTGATGTTAATCTAACACATACCATCGGTCGGCAAGCATACAGACCTACAGCATGGAGCCGGTTTCGGACAGTCTGAGTTGAAATCGTGGTGCCTGTAGCCGAGCGAAGGTGTTGTTGGAGAAGAGTAGCGTTCATGTTTCGGTGTCTCCGAGCTGTTAACGCTAAATACCGATCTTCATTGGGCGTTGTTGCCCGTCTACGACCTTGCCCTGGTCTTCGACCTGCACATCCACTCTCCAAAAAACGGTTCCAGATCCTGGAAATGACACTTTGTGACACTCTTGCGCTACTTCGGCTTGAGTTTGGCCCCATTCTAACCTATCAACAATTCTCCAAGCTTCTGAATCTGTCAAATGACTTCGCTGAGACATCGTACTCATCGAAACAAAGCAATCACTGAATGCCGATCATCCTTGTCTTCATTCTCTTTTATCCAGTTGAAAGTCAAATTTCATTCGCTGCCGCTGAAGCGACGTTTTTGACGTCGAACTCAAAATTTGCATACTCCACAGTTTGAAAACCAGAAAAATTTGCATTTGTGATTCTCTTCTTCTATTTTCGGCAAAAAAAAATTTCGTTTATATCTTTATTTTATATAAAACTTCAAATATCCTTTAATTGTTTTGAGCAGTGTAGTTTACACATGTTTTATTTTCATATTTT
The DNA here is from genome assembly GCA_964019185.1 of Maratus speculifer. NCBI lineage: Eukaryota > Metazoa > Arthropoda > Arachnida > Araneae > Salticidae > Maratus > Maratus speculifer. Next base: position 176,964,671 of record OZ025295.1, on the reverse strand, counting down.
ATGTTATGCATATTCATGATGGGTAAGTATTATGATGGCCCCAAGCGATTAATTTAATTGATCTAGTTCTCTGGCCTGAAATTAATGAAGGATCATTTGGCTTTGGTGTACTCGTATGAAAATATTATTTTTACTCATTCAAAATATTTTCTGCTAGTTTCTTTTTCAACAAAATGTCACTTACTTATAGACATATTTAAATCATGTAAAGTGCTGCAGGAAAGGTTATTTTTGAAAGGCGTTTATGCTTTGCTTTCAAGGTTGAAGAAATTGCTCTCCGCCCTTCTGTTCAAACCTATCCCTGTCTTCTGAAAGAAAAGAAAAAAAAAAGACACCATCGATAATTCAACTTGTGTCATATGTATTTTGTCATTTTCTTCTCTGTGGTGCCATGTGCTGGTGTTTGTAATGGTGGGTGGCTAGATAAAAGATTTTTAACAGAGCTGCAGCATTTAAAACATTTTAGTTTGACGAAAGTTTTATTATTTTCTTTAGCACGTAGTAAGAAGTAATTAATATCTGCAGATCCGATTTATCCTAAAGGATACAGTAGAGATCTGCACCGGCCCAGGCCGACTCATAGAAGTAAAAATTCGGCCCGGACCGACCGTACAAAAAGATACTGGTCCGTTTCGGACCGATAACAAAATCAAAAGTTCGGCCCGACCCGGAAAAAATAAAAATCTCGGCCTGAGCCCGGCCCACCTTGAGGGAATTTCTATAAAAAATTGATTTTTACATCCAATTCGTTAAAAATTTGACTCGTACGAGGAGTTCTGACCAAAAATATTTATCTTAATTTCTTTTTTCATGTTTATAATGTTCATTTTTATAGAAGTTCCGCAAACTGAATGAATTTCTATTTTTGATGTACAATTTTTCAGTTATTATTAATATTGTCAATCGATATTCCATCTATTGAAATAATAAAAATCTGAAATATTGTATACATGCAGTAAAATCTTTTATAACGGAATTGCATAGGAAAGAAAAAAAAAAGTGTGTTATAGACAAGTTCGCTTCTTAGCAAATGTATATGTATTACATATCTTTTCTTGCATATTAGCATATTAATTTTGCATGATCAACACGTTTTTCGCTTAAAACAAGATTCATAGAAAAAGCTTTTTTTCACTCTTTCAGTATTTTAACTTAGCTATACTTTAGTAAGTGTAGAAATCTACAATTTTTTTAAATGAAAAAAAAAATAATAATTTTAATTGTACAATAATGACGATTTAATAATTTATGCACTTTTTGCAAAAATGTTTTGGACAAGGCCTTATCTTACTGACCTTTAAACGGAGCAGGACACGCGGAGAGAATGATTTTCATACGGGTTCTGTCAAAAATAGAAATGAAAATTTTGAACTGTGAAGACTACGAATGAAACAAGTTTCACCTCTGCACAGAAAAAAAAAAGTTAGGACCGTCCGGCCCGAGCCTTCAGTAAAAAATTTGGCCCGGGCCCACCCGGCCCGGACCGAAAGTCAAGAACGAAAACAGGTCCGAACCCGATCCGCAGGCCGGCCGGTCTCGGGCTTCGGGCCTCGGCCCGGCCCGTGCAGATCTCTATGGATATTTATCTTTACATTTTTTTTTTCACGTACACAAATAATGTTAAAAATAAAGAAATTGGTATGAATGGAGCTTAACAGATATTAGAACTAAATAAAATAGCAATTTGTTTCTGATAAGCGTTTTTTTTAAAGCTCGACACGTGTTACATCAAAATGGTTTGCAGCAAAACGAAATATACAAAAATGAAAGTAAAAATAACTTTTTCTGTGTGCTAAGATATCATTTGTTGAATCTATTAGCAATAAAAAATTATTAAATTACTTATAATTATTTCATTGTTTTGGCAAAGCAAAAGAAATTCTAAAACTAGTCAAAAAATGTAACTAAGTCCCCGTGTATCATCAAAATTTATGGGCAAAAAATGAATTTTATTCCTTTTTTTTTTACTTTTTAATCCTTTTTAGGTGCGTTCGTAATTATGTAAATACGTAGCACCTATAGTTATCATTCAGTCCGTCCGTCTGTCCGTCCGTCTGTCTGTACGTCTGTCTGTCTGTCCGTCCGTCTGTCTGTCCGCATATATTAACGCAAAAACTACCCAACCGAATCTTTTGAAATTTAAAATACATAATTATTACATAATTTTGTCGAGCCATTTCAAATTTTGTGAGAATCGGATGGATAGATCAATTACAGGGACGATCAAAAGCATTCCTTTACATTACGGTCAATGGGGGAAAATGTTGCAATTGCATTTTAATCGTTTGAAATTTAAATTACATACTTATTATATAATTTTGTCTAGTCATTTCATTTTTTTTTTTTTTTTTTTTGAAAATAGGATGCATAGATCAAATACAAGGACAATCAAAAGTACTCCGTTACATTACAGTCAATGAAAAAAAAAAAAGTTTCAAATGCATTTTAATGGTGTTACACTCATTTGAACGTAATAAAGTGGATATGCATCTATAAAGTACACATTATAATATACATTTTGCATAATCTGTGGTACAAACAATATTTGTTATTGATTTACAAGGTCACACAAAAGTATTCCATTGCATTATGGTATAGGGAGAACATTGTTTGGTGCGCATTTTAATTGTAATTATTTACAATTTTATGAGATTGATATATGAGAGTGATATTTTTAAAACTTCATTATCGTACGAACGCACTTCATTTGCTACGTGCAATTTCCAACTTGTTAGTTATTAATTCGTTAATATAAATTCATAAAAAATTACATAATTTTTTAGAGATTAAAAAAGAGAAACGATGTAATATTAAAATTAATCACATTTAAATCATATAATAAAAGATAAGAGAATTGAGCTTGTCTTTTTTTTGTCAGGATCGTCAACGACTGCTTATCTTGCTTAAATAATCAGGCTATCAATTTGTTTGGCCTATTAAAGGTTTATTTGAAGAAAAAAAATTCCACCCTCAACAGATCGAATTTTTCAGATACATTTTCAAACTCATTTTTAAAGGTAAAGACACGAATCTTGCTGAGGGGATTTTTGAAGAGACGTATAATATTCCGTGTGATTTAATTTTTCACTTCATTCATTAGAATTTGATTTATAAACAAATGTTTTCTCAGTATCACCCCCTTCTCTCTCTCGTTTCGGAAAATTCGAGTCAAAACGCTGTTTTTGACAGCACTTTTTTGGAACATTTTCTGCAATTATAAGAAAATTGACAATCACAGCACTTTGTGTAGACTCTATATAAAAGAATTTGCCAGTTTGATGTACTTGAGAGCAAAAATGAATTCAAAAATAAATCAGAAAATAAGCAGTTTGGGTTAGAATACGCCCTTAAAACTTGTATTTCTTTATTAATTTGTGTTAATTAGTTTTAAGATTATTGTATCACTTTTCATATTAATTAATTTTATATAGGTCTAAAATATAAAAAGATACATAATAATATGTGGAGCATACATTTTAGCTCCTTTCTAGTTTAAATGACAGAGAGGGGGCGAGTTAATACAAAAAATCCTTGTTTAGATAAAGAATAAACGCATAAATAAATTCAAACATTATAATAATAAAGGAAGTTTTTATTTTCTTTTTAAAGTCAATAAAATTAAATGTATAGTTCTTTGTATAATTAATAATGTATCATTACATTGCAAATGTTCATTTCTTTTGATTGACCGTTTATATGTTGAGCTTGAAATTAATGTTCTATTTCGAATTTGGATAAATTAGATGATGTAAACATATTTCATGTTTCAAACATTAAATGATATGACAAAGTCATCAAGTAGATTTATTATAATTAAATGATGTAAGGATATTTTACATTTGAAAGATTAAATATTATGCAAATAATTAAATGGATTCATGATAAATGTTTTCTGAAGTGATTAATGTTTCTAACGCCCCTCCCCCCCCCCCCCTGATCTCTTCAGATTGATAAGCAAGCAAGTTCATAGATACCTTATGATTTTGTAATTCAGTTTTGGGCATTGGCTTTGCAAAGCATCCTCTATCATGCATTTTGATGGGCAATACTTCAACTCAATTATTCCATCTTTTTTTTAGTTGTTTTGATTGCATGAAAACGAATATCTATACGTTTCTTCTTTTTGAAAACTTCTCACTTTTTACCATTTTTATACAACACTGGTTGTCTTCATATAAAGTGATTGGTTTTGTCTGAGACAGACTTAAATCTTCTAGGAGTTTAACTAACCAGAAGATTTCTTGACCTGCACTAGAGGCTGACACATATTCAGCCTCAGCAGAGAAAGAGCGATACATGATTGCCTTTTTGTTAGACCATTGTATAGAATATTGTACTTGTGATTTTAATTTATTTTAATGATGATCGAGAGAATCAATCGAAAACTTTTAATACTTTAACGTTTTTTATTGATACCTGACGTTTTTTATGCAATTAAATTGCTTTTAGTATATATATATATATATTTTTTTTTTTAAATATGTATTTTAATAAAGATTATAAATGTAATTCTGGAAATAATTTACATATTGATTTCGAGATAATGATATTTAGAGGAGTCTAAACTAGTCACATAAAAACCTTTTCTAGCTAATATTAAACCTCTGTAAATATATTTTTTTTCAAATTTCTTTCTTGAATTTTATTATTATTGTTGTTACTATTATTTTTAATAGGGTAGCTGATGTCTATCTCTAATCGGATTAGCTTTTATTTATTTTTTCCCTTTGGTTGCAGATGTACATATATAACGGGATTCGAAAGGGAAAGTAACTCCATTTATAAAAACTGCAACCAAAATCGAAAAAGTACAAATTAATAACGTAAGAGATTAATCTTGGCTATCCTATGTACGTAAGTAAGTAAATAAATAAAAAAATAAATAAAATAAGTAATGTAAATAAATAAATAAATAAAATAAGTAATGTAAATAAATAAATAAAAAATTTTAAATATTAAAATGCAAGCGAGAAATTAAAAAAGAATGCTTCCATAAACTTAACATTAGCTTAGTGTAGGCGCTTAATAATTAGTTTGGACGATTATCCTAATTGTTAAATTTGCTTGAAAACATTTGGGCCTCTCCTTTAAATTTTGAATGGCTACGCCACTATATAAAACATTTTCGCTTTCAATAGAAATCCATTTTTCACACTATTTAGTAATGACGTAGCCGAAAACTGCCCTTTTACTACCTTACGTCATTTGATACGAAACGATTTCTTTTTTTCTCCTTTTTTCCAGAAGCATTCTAAACATTCTGGAGTCGCGTGTCTAATGTCGCTTTCGTATTCAGTCTTCCGTGATTGCTTCAGTTGTTGGATTTTTTTATACTGTGTGTCATTTCTGGGATTGTTATTACCTCTAACGTTTACTCTCCCCTTTCCCTTTTGTTTGGAATAGCGTTTACATTCTTGTACCGTACATTAGCAACGGAGTCAAAACATTTTTCCGTAACCATATTTTTAACGTTTTTATTCATAAAGTTTTCTGCTTTTTATGAGTCACTGTTTTATTTTAAATACCTTTTGTTTATAGTTTGTTGTCTTGAATCTAAGCTATCACTCTGAGTTATTTTTAAAAAAGCAATTTTATTGATATTCTTTTATGCAGAAACTGCACATAGAATTCTTTATATTTTCACAGAATAGTTGAACTCTATTTTAACCAATTCCATAAAAAGGAGATTAATCAATTTAACGATTCTGTTTTATTTTACAAATTTGTCAGCTTTTACTCTTCCCCTTTTCTTTCTTTCTTTCTTTCTTTTTTTCTTTTTTTTCTTGAATATTATTTACATTCTTGCACACCGAAAAAAGAATGAAGTACTCAAAAATGAGTAAATCGATGTACTTATATTGAATTGAGTATATTTGGATCTAAAATGAACGCATTGCTTTCTCAATTTTGAAACAGCATGCGTTATCAAATCCAAACAAACAATATTTTTGTACCCAGTATTGGTTTATCTCATTCATGGCGACATAAAAGATGCTATTTGATGTAAATATTAAATTATGCATAGTATTTCAAAATAATTTTTAAGTATACTTGCAAGTAATGTTCTTATTCTAAAAATGTTTGATTTGGGTATTTTACTTATAATTTTGCTACATAATTTTACTTACTTATTTGAACAAAATCATCTATGCTGAAATCGTTGCAAAAAAGGTCTATTTCTCTGGTATAATAGTACGAAAACAGTTTTTCTTATTAAAAATTCATTTATGAATGTTTTAAGAAGTAAATAATAAAGATAAATGTATTTATAAACTTTAAATCTGTTTTTCTCAAAACTAATCTTTCCGCGTTTTTAGATTTTTGAAATGTTCCTTGTGGCGTAATTTTTTATCAGCATTTATGAAATTGGTATGGTAGTATCCTGATATTGTTTTGAAAGAAATTGTGTAAGCTTTTTAAAATTCGTCTTCATTAAGATAGTCAAATTTGATTTTTTACTTATTAAAATGCAAAATTTTGATGATAATCTGTATGAAATTTAGAAAAAAATCTGTAAAATATTAACTATTCACGAGATAAAAAAAATATTACACAAATTTGTTTATAATCGAGTTAAAGTGATGAAAATATAAAAGCAAGAAAATATCTCAAAAATTAAAACACGAGAAGCATTTAAAAATTTCGTTTAAAAATTTAAATTTTTTTAAAATTTTTAAAATTTTAAAAAGATTGGAAATTTTTTAAAGGTTGTTCTATATGCTTTTGGTGAAATGTATATATGCATAAAATTTCATATTGCTATGATGAAAATTAAAGAAAGAAAATTTTAACGTCCACCGTTCCCTTAATAAATAATCAATTGAATGTTTATTATTCATAATTTTGAGCAAAAAATAAATACCAGTATATTTTCACTTTAATTTGTAAATACAGGGGGCAGATAACAGTTATTTACATTTGAACACAACCATGGAATCAAAAATGCGTACATGTGTTTCTCAGTTTTGAGAACTTTTGGACGGAGCTATTTTGAGTATGTGAAGTACTTAATATTGAGTACTTTTTACTTAATTTTGAAAACCCATTTTTTTTCAGTGTATCGTCCATTACAACAGAATTACAGCATTTTTCCGTAACCATAGTTTTAACGGTTTTTTATTCACAAAATTTTCTATTTTTTATGAGTCATCGTTTTATTTTAAATATTTTGTTTACAGTTTGTTGCCTTGAATGTAAGTTCTCATTCTCCTTTTTAAAGTAGTAATTTTATTGATATTGATTTATGCAGAAACTGCTCATAGAATTCTTTATATTTTCATAGAATAGTTTAGTTCCATTTTAACCGATAGATCATACATTTCACTTAGAAATATTTGCTTTTTGTTTTTCCTTCAATTAAAAACAGTTTAATAACCTAAGAGTTTGTTTGCTTTTTAATTTTTGCGATGTTTCTTTCTTTTCATTTGCGGCAATTGTAGACTAGAACGCTCTTTGTGTTAAAAACAATGTTGGGCACGTTCACAAAATAAACGAACTAACTCAAACTCACGTTCAATTTCTGAAAAGTGATTTAAGTTCACGTTCAAATTCAAAAATTTTCAAACGAACTCGTTCAAATCAAACTCATTTGTAAAAGTGAACAAAGTTCACTAAAAAGTTATCTTTTTTTTTTTTTTTTTTTTTTTTTTTTTTTTTTATGTTTGGATTTTATTGTCCAAATTTACAAAATTTTGTGAACTAATCATTTGATTTTTCGATATGTAAGATAGAGGTATGCACGGACGGAAATTTCCAGGCCCGATCCATAGAAAAAAAAATGTCCGTCCCGATATTAAAATAAAAAGTTCGGCCCGAGCCGTAGAGAAAATTTAGCGGCCCGACCCGGCCCGATATAATAGCTAAAATCAAGGCTCGACCCGGCCCGATATAATAGCTAAAAACAAGGCCCGACCCAGCCCGATATAATAGCTAAAAACAAGGCCCGAGCTTGGCCCGGCCCGGCAAAAAAGTTGAAATTTCGCACCGAACACGGCCCGACCCCGAGTACATTTCTACAGGACGTTGATATTTACCCTTACGGAAGAGTTCTGGCCAAAAAAACTTACCTTAGTCTGTTTATAATCTCCATTTATGCAGAAGTGCCGTAGGCTGCAATATTTATGCTTTCTTTTAAAATCTTTCCGATTTCTTTAAAATCTTTCCAATTTAGACATATTTCCGCCTTACACAGTCCACCCTGTACAGAGAGTTTACTGTATATATCTATTTTCGGCGAAATTGTTTATACAGTATTGTATAATCAGCCCAGGTCCGGTTCGGCGCGACCCGAGTCTGCAGAAGAAGTAAGACTAGGATACTACCCAGAGAAGTGATATCCAGACTTAACCCGTCCTGAGACTCGTATAGGCCTCTAAATGGCATTTGAAAGAGGGAAAAAGTGTACTAAGGTCTGGAAAATTTTAAAATAAATTATGAAAAAATTGAGCGTAAATTTGAACGTAAATTTCGTTCAAACTCGTCTATTTTTTGAGTTTCCGTTCAGTTCAAACTCGTTTATAAAATAGTGAGCGAAGTTCAGTTCAAAGTTCATAAATAGTGAGCGAAACTCGTGAGTTTTCGTTCAGTGAGCGCGTTCATACCCAACACTGGTTAAAAACACGGCGATTCTCACCTCATGAGTGGGATGCAATTTAAATTCAAGTGGAGGAGAACCAGCCGCCTGTTGAAGTTTCACAGAGATTGCCCGCGATATAGAAATAAAATAATGTTTTTCTTTAGAAAGATTAACTTCACAACGCTATTCAGAGATTGCTCAAAATAACCGTTACTCTTTAATGGATTTGCATACTATTAAAAAAAGAAGAAGAAATTGTTTTTATCTGTCTAAAAGGTATCGGTTTCGCAAAAAACATCGTTTTCATAATGAAACGTCACTATTCGAAGTTATAATTGTGAGATAATAAAATCCATGTGTCCATTCATGTTTAATCCATGCCGTACTTAATATAAATTTTTTTTATTACGTAAGCCACGTTCTGATTTTTATTAGCTCAATGAGAAACATTCAAACATTTCCTCTGGGCAATGAGTATCCGAATTTTATTTATTATTTATATATTTTATAGAATTTTTTTTCTTGGCAATTTGCACTTTTATTCATCGACATAGTTAGGGTTTTAGTTAATCCTATAGGAAAAATATATAAGTATAGTTAAAAAGAATAATTTTCCAAATAATCGTTGCAATTTGATTATTTTTTTCCTTTTTAGTACTTCTATGCGCATATTCAAGTGAGTTTTAGAAATAATACATAAACAGTTTTTAGCGCACATTTCACTTCTAATCATAGATCATACTCAGAAATATTTGCGTTTTGTTTTTCCTCCAATTAAAAACAGTTTAATAACCCAAGAGTTTGTTTGCTTGTTAACTTTTGCGATATTTCTTTCTTTTCATTTGCAGCAATGTAGACTAGAACGCTCTCTGTGCTAAAACACGACTATTCTCACCTCATGAGTGGGATGCAGCTTAGAATTCAAGTGGTGGAGAACCAGCGACCTGTTGAAGCTTCACAGAGATTGCCGGCGATATAGAAATAAAGTAATGGTTTTTTTTTTTTTTTTTTTTTTTTTTTTTTTTGAAAGGTTAACTTTACAACGCTATTCAGAGATTGCTTAAAATTCCCGTTTCTCTTTAATGAATTTGCATCTGATTAAGGAAAAAAAAAAGAGAGAGAGAGAGAGAGAGAGAATTTGTTTTTATCTGTCTAAAAGGTATCGGTTTCGCAAAAGACATAGTTTTCATAATGAAACGTCGAAGTTATATTTGTGAGATAATAAATCCATGTGCCCATTCAAGTTTATTCCATGGCGTACGTAATATAAAATACTGTTATTACGTAAACCACGTTCTGATTTTTATTAGCTCAATGAGAAACATTCAAACACTTCGCTTTGACCAAAGGATATGCGTATTTTATTTTATTTTACTTATTATTTATATTTTTTATAGATTTCTTTTTTAGATTGAATATAATCAAATAATTGAACTAATTTAATTTATAGAGGGACGAGTTACATGTAATTAAAAATTGGTTTTCTTTGGTAGATAAGAACTAATATACACTGTTAAAGTTAGCTATGATTTAAAAAACTATCAATATTTCGTCAGATGATAACGCAATACAATGCGACATAAGCTTCCTGATTGGTCAGAAAACAGATAATCTTTAAACACAGAGGTAATTTTTTCACTATATAATTATATATTTTCTTAGCAATTTAGATTTTTTTTGTTGACAAAAGTTTAAGGTTTTAGTTAATCGCATAGAAAAAATATACGTATAGTTAAAAAGAATAATTTTCCAAATAATCGTTGTAATTTGTTTTGTTTTTTCTTTTTAGTATTTCTATCTACATATTGAAGTGAGCTTTAGAAATAATACATCAACAATTTTTAGCCCAGTTTTACTTTTAATCATAGATCATACTCGAAATAATTTGCGTTTTTTTTTTTTTTTTTTTTTTTTTTTTTTTTTTACCTTTAATTAAAAACGGTTTAATAACCCTTGTTTGCTTTTCAGTTTTTGCGACGTTTCTTTCTTTTCATTTGCGGCTATAGATTAGAACGAACGCTCTTTGTGTCAAAACACGGCGGTTCTCACCTCATGAGTGGGATGCAACTTAAAATTCAAGTGGAGGAGAGCCAGCCGCCTGTTGAAGTTCCACAGAGATTGCCGGTGATATAGAAATAAAATAATGGTTTTCTCTTGAAAGGTTAACTTTACAATGCTATTCAGAGATTGCTCAAAATTCCCGTTACTTCTTAATGCATTTGCATCTGATAAAAAAAAAAAGACGAATTTTTTATCTGTCCAAAAAAAAAAATATGTATATATATAAAAAAAAGAAAAAAAAAAAAACATCGTTGCATAATGAAGTGCCACTATTCGAAGCTTTATTTGTGAGATAATAAAACACATCTGTCCTTCCACGATCCAAGTTTAATCCATGGCGTACGTAATATAAAACTCTCTTATTACGTAAGCCAAGTTCTGATTTTTATTAGCTCAATGGGAAACATTCAAACATTTTTTTTGCTTTGGACAATAAATATGTGGTGATGCATGGGAGGGGTTGAAGCTTAAAATTCAAGTGGAGGAGAGCCAGCCGCCTGGTGAAGTTTCACAGAGATTGCCGGCGATATAGAAATAAAATAATGGGTTTTCTTTTGAAAGGTTAAACTTACTATTCAGAGATTGCACAAAATTCCCGTTACTCTTTAATAGATTTGCAACTGATGAAAAAGAAATTAATTTGTTTTTATCTGTGTAAAAGATATCGGTATCGGAAAAAAACATCATTGCATAAGGAAACATTCCCATTTGAAAAGTTATATTCATGTCTCCAAAAAAATTTAAAAAACTTTGGATTTTTTTTTTAATAAGTGGAAAGTATAAATTGCAAGATTGTTTAAAATAAGGTAGGACATAAAATTACGCTAATGATATTGTCCTTTGATTAGTTCTAAAAAGTTTTTTTTTTTTTTTTATATGATTTTACATAACCCATAGAGACAAAATTTCTTATTTAGATTTCTTTTTCATTTTCTGAAACAAAATAATTACAAAATAATAATAATAATAATAATAAGAAGAAGAAGAAGAACCGCATACATGTTAGATAATAAATCTGGAATTTATGGTCAAAAATAATTTAATGAATGTAGATTAAACTAAATAGTTATAATACACTGGCCCCCAAAAGTTAAGGTACAACCGATGTTTTGCGCCTAATTTGCAAATGAATGGATTTAGAAACAACAAATTTGGAAGAAATGTGCGCTAAACTGTTATTTCTTAAATGCGATGTAGAAATTTACTTAAGTTAAACGTATAAATAAAATTACAAAAAAAAAAAAAAAAAAAAAAAAACATTCATGGTTGAAAATTCCATTCTTGGAGAAATCAGTACATTGCAGTATTATGCAGTTAAATGCGACAGAAACATTAAAAAACTTGTTCTAATACGGAATATGTCCACTCTGGACTTGAATGCATTGGTGGCATCGACTTTCCATGCTCTCAATTAAATTGTCGAACACCGAAATAAGTAGCGCTGATAAGACATGAAGTAAGCCTTGTTTCAGCTCATTTAATGACTTTGGATGAGAACTTAAATCCACCACCTGTCTTCCAAGGTAGTTCCAAAGATGTTCTATCGGATTCAAGTCTGGAGAGTGAGCTGGCTATTCTATTCTCGCCAAACTGTGATCCTCAAGATAATCCTCAACAACCACAGCTCAATGTGGTCTTGCATTATCATCCATTAGACTGAAACCATTGGCAATAGCACCGGCATATGGGCGCACACATGAATCAAGGATCTCATCCCAATATCTCTCATCAATCAGAGTTCCTCCATGGAATACATGCAGGTCAGTGTGGCTTCCGAGTGAGATCTCTGCCCAAACCATGATTTCACTATTTCTGTACCTGTGTGTTTTGACAGTGTTTGATTGATGGTATCGAGTGTATTGGTCTCTCCAGATCAGAAGACTTCCTGAATCGCTCTTCAGTGGGAAGCTGAACTCATCTGTGATGAGTACAGAAGCCCACTGTTGTCTGGTCCAGGAAACATGTTCTCTTGCCAACATAAGCGGGTTCTTCTCTGTCGTCTGTTGAGAGGAACTCACACAACTGATCGCCTGGCATAGAAACCTGTATTGTGAAGACGTCTTTGCACCGTAATAGCGGAGATTCTTCTTCCTGATGCTGCAATGGTCAGTGAGTTGCGCCATAGTAATGCGTCTTCTCCTTCGGACCGAAACCGGTCTTCTGCAGGTATTGTAACACGTGGGCATATGAAATCTAACAAATTTTATTGGTATTTACAGCTTTCTAATGCTTCTTGCGTTTTTATTTTTAAAAACCAAAGAAAATAATTTATTTTCAAAATTTAAATGCGCCATTTTCAAATTTCGCTTACATATGCTGTCCAATAGTAAAAAGAAGAAAATTCAAACATAAATTAATGTTTAAAGTTTGATTTCAACTATGCATTAGCTAAAGAAGACTATATTGCATATTTCTAACATGAAAAATTTTAAAAATCAATAAAAATTTTGGAGATATAAATCTTTAAAATTGTGATTCTAAGCAAAAATATCTATCCCATTCCAAATTTTATGTAATTAGCTGTTATTTTTTAAAATCTAATTTAACTTTTTCAAATAAAGATATTTAATTATTTTAAATATGAACTGTTAGTGTTCTATAAAAATGAAAAAAAAAATCTTCACAAGAGATATTTTCTTTAAGAAATTAACAGAAATATTTTGTCCCTCACTTTGCGTCAAGTCCGTTACCTTGTGATTATTTTAGTCAATATAGGTTTCTAATTCTGCCTAAAGTTAGCAGCAAATGTTCGGCGATTATAGTTAAGCTATTCATGCAACTACTACTTGCCATTTTTTACTCTTCATTTGTGAAGCAATGTAATAGTGGCAAGAATCAGCTTTTATCAAGGTTGGTATTTTTTTTTCACTGTCAAGTCTGTTACTGTAAATTTTAATATTAAAATAATGACTTTTGCACTTTTGTAATTAAATATTGTTTACTAAATAGTTTCAGAAGGTATGTGTATTATTATCTAAGTTAGAACTTATACAAGCTTGTTTATTTCTAATTGTTTTATTTGAAATGTCAAGTCCGTTACCATGAAATGCGAGCGATTAAATGTAAGCTGCCAAGTAAGTTTACTAAATAGTTTTAGAAGGTATGTGTATTATTATCTAAGTTAGAAATTATACAAGCTAGTTCATTTCTAATAGTTTTATTTGAAATGTCAAGTCCGTTGCCATGAAATGTAGGCGAATGATGAAAATGTCCCAAATAAGTTATAACAAATAAATTTTTATTTGCTGCCTGTAATTTTCGGAAACATTTTTGAGTAGCTTTTTACGATACATTAATAAGTTCTCTCTAATCGGGAAATTGATTTTTCGTATACTATTGGGTCTCAAATAAATATTTTCAGGTTCAGCAACATATTTAAGGAAGTCACATTTTAAAATAATTTTTATTTATTGAGTTAAAATTTTGAATTTTTTTGTGTATACGTTACATTTATTTTGTGTATACGTTACATACGTTGCATACATTATTTATATCATATATCATTTGAAAGCAAAGTCACTTGATAAAACTTCTTAGAATTTTTTTTTATAAAATTTTAAATTTTATGAAAAAAGTGGTGTAATTTAAAATCTTTATAACTCGAAGTAATACTTGTAAAAATTCAATTTTTTATCATTGAAATAAAAAAAATACATAAATTTTAGTTTTGACTAAGCAGTTTTAAAAATATTAATTTAAATAAAAATTAAAATTATTTAAAGTAAAAATTTATCAAAAAAAGATTGTTACAGTTTTCATATTGTTTTACTACATGTATATATATATTTAATTTGCTGAACAGAAATTAGAATAAAACAATTCAAAAAGACATGTTCAAAGTTTGAACCCTTTATCTTTAATGATTCTTGACTTAAAGCAATTTAAGTATGAGAAATGGTGAAAAAACCCATCATGAAGAAAAACGCATTTTCCTAAGAAATCGTTTTCATGACAACTATTGTTTTAGAGCTAGATTTTTAAATCGAACCAAAACTTAAAAAAAAATAATAATAATAATGTTTTCTGTTTCAGTTAAGATAAAAACATGATTTCGATGTGATTTTAAGTAGAAAAAAGCAAAAAGATTTTTAAGAGTGTTTGTTCTCAACTGCTCCGCTCAACAAGCGCAAAATATTTTGACACATTTACAAATTCATTTTTTAACAGAAAGATATAAAGTTGGAAGGCCTGACAATGGAAGCGATTTGGGATCGAATTTAGTTTTCCATTTTATGATCATTAAATTACTATCCAGCTCTAAGCTATTTTGATCACGTGATCACCCGTTTTCTCCCTACTTTTCGACCGGTTTTTCTGCTTTCGTCAGGACATCTGCTCAAAAACATCCACTTTGAAGGCTTGTTATAAAATATCTATTGTGTTTTTTTAAAAAAACAGAAAATTGAGTGCAATTAGACAGTTTCTGAATAAAAACATGCGTTTCCGAACAAAAATAAATTAAAGCATATGTCACAAAGTTGCCCTTTTTGATTTAAGAACACACTTAATGCATTTAAAATTTTTTTTTCAATTGGAAGGTTTTTGTGTCTTGGACCCTCTTAACTAACAAACATATAGAATTAACAACATTAACATTAACATTATTCTCTTGCAATTACATGCACAATTTCAACTTTCTACAACTCTAAATGTTTAGTTGGGAAGTGATAGCATCCGAAACCTGGTTTTCCAGATAGAAAAAACTGATTACTACACTGTAAAAGCTACCCGAAAACGTTTCAAAAATGACGGGCAGCTAATAAAAATTAATTTTTATAAATTCCTCTTTAAATTTCGAAAAAAAATTGTTCTCTGAGGTTTCTAAAGATCTACACTATTAAAATCCGACTGTATGTATGTATGTCTGTTTGTGACGCTATCTCCTCCGATCCCGGAAACGGAGAACGTCGCGTTTGTTTTGTATTGAAGGGGGAAAATCCCAGGAACCCGAGTTGCCCATTCGTTTGTCTGTCCGTCCGTCTGTCCGCATATAACAACTCAAAAACTACCCAACCAAATCGTTTGAAATTTAAAATATAGAATTATTAGATAATTTTGTTGAGTCGTTTCAAATTTTATGAAAATCGGATGCATAGTTCAATTACAGGGACAATCAAAAGGATTCCGATACATGACGGTCAATGGGGAAAAAAGTTTCAAGAGCACTTTAATGGTCTTACACTCTTTCGAACATAATAAAGTTGATATGCATCTATGAAGTCTATACTATAATATACAGTCTGTACAGTCTGTGGTGCAAATAATATTTCTTATTGATTAACAGGGCCACACTAAAGCATTCCATTGCATTATTGCATACTTATGTATTGAAACATTGTTTGGTATGCATTTTAATAATATTAAACTATTTAATACTAACAACTAAAGTATTACTAATTAATAAACTATTAACTATTTATTGCCCGTATTTAATAAACTATTAAACTATTTAATGTCCGTCTGTCCATCTAAACCGACCAGTGTAGCGGGCGAAGGCCGCTACTAGAGATATATTTCTGAATCTGAAGATGGACTTTGAAAATGTTACTGAATATTTTTATTTGTAACCATAGTAAATTTTTGTAGATCAAAAAACAAATGTCTTTTTTTTTTTTTTTTTTTTTTTTTTTTTTTTTCAGTGTAGCTAAAATTAAGAAATGAAATAAGATTGCATTTTATAGTTATATTATCGATGATATGAAAACATGAAAAAGAGAAAGAAAGAAAAAGAAGTTACAAATTAGTGGTTATTAAATATAAATGCATATATATATATATATATATATATATATATATATATATATATATATATATATATATATATATATATATATATATATATATATATATATATATATATATATATTTTCATTTCAGTGTAATTAACTAAATTGCTACAATAGTTAATGTCAAAAAATGAATAATAAATATGGCAAAATACTTACTATTCTGTTGCGATAAATGCAATGAGAAAAATATATCCCAGTTTCTCAAGAAAAATGACAAGAATTTTTGTTGTATTTTTTCCAAAACAAAATTACTTGATGTTTAGCTATGTCCATAAGCAAAGAAATGCAAAAAAGCACGATTACGATTACTATTGATGCATGTATAACTATAATTAATAAAGAGGAAGCACAATGTTAAAAAAATAGAAACAGTTTAAATATTTCAATAAAAAACATAGATATTATCTGAGATAAATTGCTATAGATATTTTTCGAGCGATGTATTACTTAATACTGAGTTATAATAAAAGCTAGTTGCTAAAATTATAAAATAGGGATTTTTATTTCGTCTATTTGAATTAACTAAATATTTTGTATCTGGTTCTCTATAAAGAACTAAACTTGATAAAACACTCTAATACCGTGTTCACACTGAGATAAATTGAGTCACTTAACTTCAAGTCACTTAAATTTTTTGAAGCGAGATCCCCCGGAATTAGGCTTCACCCGTTCGCATTAACTAAACATTGTAAGTGACTTACTTTGGCCAAACTGACATCTGGGCATGCGCATAAGTTCTGAAATTTGTAACTGCAACTTCTAATTTCTTTTTTGTTTACACAGCAATTATCCTGCCATATTTCAATTAAAAAATTGACTTCTTCGTGCTTCGAATTTCTTTTGAGGGAGGAAATAACAGATTCAACATTTTCCATTTTCGGCCTTTTATTACTAACCCCCCCCCCCTCCCCCACAAACACACGTGTTAAGCAACTGCGGTAAACAAATAACAATTTTAAATAGTTTATAATTATTTATAGGATTCAACTCCAGTAATTTAATACTCAGAGTTAATTATTCTAAAATTCAGAAGGCAGATTTGCACTCAACTCAGAGTTAAGAGAGTATCAAAGGTTTAAGTGAGTTTCAGAAACTTGCTCAAGTGAGAATCTTGATTCCAGGTACGACCGCTTCAAAAAACTTCAAGTTAAGTGACTTAACTTTCTCAGTGCGAACAGGGTATAAAATCGGGACTGTACCAACCTCAATAAATTAATAAATCTCGAAAATAATAATAATAATAATAATAATAATAATAATAATAATAATAATAATAATAATAATAATAATAATAATAATAATAATACGAAATTTAAAACAATCAAGTTATTGAGATGAAATATCAGAAATTGCTTACTCAACCGCAATGTGTTTATTGTTGCAAAAGTGGATTTACAGGCGTATTGAACGCTGTATGTTTGGTATGAGGGTTTGCGTTTTGAATCAAAGCATTGAATGCAAATTTAGAAAAATTCTTGGTGATTGTCTATATTGGGCCGATCTTACAAGGAAGATCTTCATAAGAACATACTCTGAAAAATCTGAAAGAATTACAGAATGTTCTTCTTATAAGGATACATACGTTTATAAAATAAATTTCGGCGGTATCTCCATACAGTGTCTGTAAAAAAATAATGAAAATTTCGTTATGTGGCGTTTTTTCACCAATTGGCAGTTTCAAAAAATTACTTTTTTATGTCAAATACACTTTAAGGGAAATAAGTTTCATGTTGAACTTGTTTAGATAAATTTAATTTAAATAGCTTTAGTTTTGTCAGTTTTTGTTTGTTCTACATATAATTTTTTATATCGATAGTTATATGTATTTATATTCAAATTTAACCATCAAAATTTGCGATTTAAAATGAAATTCATAATTTAAATTAATTAAGGGAGACCCGTACCCCATTTTCGGCCAAAAATCACCAAAAGTTCAAAAAAATATTTTTCTCAGAAAACGATAAAATACATATTTGCGAATATCCATGCAAAATTTCAGAACTCGGGGACACTTGGAACTGGTAGAAAATGAGCTTTTTAAATTGTACTCACTATAGAGTTTAAAGGACTAGCGGCCATTTAAAACGTGTTTTCCTGAGAAGGACTTTTTCATATTTTGCCTAAGTTCAAAGTACTAAGGCTCAGTGGTAAAATTATTTAGAAACAAAGTGTTATTATTTTTAGAATCTTAAAAAAATTTGCAACAAAAGTAAGCAGAGATATTTTTTTTAACTATTTCTGAAAATTTTACATAAATTGGTAAACATGAAAATTATAACGAATTTAAGGAAATTTACCATGCGTATTTTTATTTATTTTTTTTAGCCGATTAAAATAGAAAATTAAAAATATCTCTCCTTAGTTCTTTTCTATATACTATAACACTATTTAAGAAATTTTAGTAATACCAAAATATTGAAAATTGAATGAGGAGTAATAATTTTAAAAAGTGTATTTTTCGACAAAATAAATAAATAAATAAATAAATAAATAAATAAATAAATAAATAAATAAATAAAATCATAAAAATCATAAAAATCCCCATAAAAAATATACTTTTTAATAAAAAATGAATTTTTTTGCTAATTATTCCTTACAAGAAGATTCTTAAATAGTACACCAAAATTCATTACTTTAAAATCAATAATAAAAATTTTGGGTTTTTTCTTATGGGTCTCCCTTAAAATTGTTTCAGGCTCAAAATACAGTTAGCATTGTCGATTCAATTTTGTTTCTATGGAAACATCTAGCTTTTATTTTTGAATACGTTTAAATGTATGGAAATAGTATTTTTGAATATGAATTTTTCATGTATGAAAATATTTTTTCCAGTGATAAATTAAATAACTACAGCAACAAACAATATACAGGGTGTTTCTAAATTCATGGTACAAACTTTAAGGGGTGATAGTACACATCAAGACAAACAATGTTAAATGGGAAACTAAGGGTCCCAAACGTCTTCCCAAGGAAATAGGTGCCATTAAAGTTTAGGGTCCAAAAATTTAAATGATTATAAAAAACAGAAAAATTGATCGATTCGTTTGCGGTTTTCACTAAAACTATTCTTTATGACAGTATTGTCTTGAAAATAAATTACAAAGATAAATTTCAAATAATGCCGATAGAGGACGCTTTAGACTTTGGAGTAACGAACAACTATTTTTTTTTCCGTTATTTTTGTATCTCATTAATTTTTTTTTAGAAGCTTAGACAAAAACTTAAATTTTGAGCTCAAACTCTAAATTGTTGGAAGTGGTTGAGTAGCGCAAACTGAACTGTGTGTGTGTGTGGGGGGGGGGAGGTTAAAATTTCAAATGATTATAAAAAAACGGGAAAATTGGTCAATTGATTTGCAATTTTCACTAAAATTAGTGTTTATGTCAGTATTATCTTGAAAATAAATTATAAAGATAAAATTCAAAAATGCCGATAGAGGGCGCTTTACACTTTGGTGTAACGTACAACTATTTCTTAACGTTATTTTTTGCACCTCATTTATTTTTTTTAAAAGCTTAGACATAAACTTAAATTTTGAAATGAAAATCTGAATCGTTGGGTGTGGTTAAGTAGCGCAAACTGAACTGTGTTCAATGGGGGTGGGGAGCTTCAAATTTCAAATGATTATAAAAAACGGAAAAATTGGTCGGTTTTCGCTAAAACTATTCTTTATGTCAATATTTCCTTGAAAATAAATTTTAAATATAAATTTCAAAAAATTCCGTTAGAGGGCGCGTTAAATTTTAGAGTAACTAAAAACAATTTTTAACCGTTATTATTTGTATCTAATTAAATGCTTGCAAAAGTTCAAACTTAAATTTTGAGCTCAAATTCTAAATCAATGGGAGTTGTTAAGAAGCGCAAACTAAACAGTGTTTAGGAGTTTAAATGTTACCCTCCCCACCCATCGAACACAGTTCAATTTTCCGCTACTTAATTACTCACAACGAAGCAGATTTTGAGCTCAAAATTTAAGTTTGAACTTTTACAAGCCTTTAATTAGATACAAAAAATAACGGTTAAAAATAGTTGTTGGTTACTCTAAATTTTAAGGCGCCCTCTGGTGGAATTTTTTGAAAGATATCTTTAAAATTTATTTTCAAGGAAATATTGACATAAAGAATAGTTTTAGCGAAAACTGCAAACGAATCGACCAATTTTCCCTTTTTTTATAACTATTTGAAATTTGAACCTTCCCACTCACATTGAATAGTATTCGATTTGCGCTACTTAACCACTCCGAACGATTCAGATTTTCATCTCAAAATTTAAGTTTATGTCTAAGCTTCTAAAAAAATTAATGAGATGCAAAAAATAACGGTAAAACATAGTTGTTCGTTACTCCAAAGTCTAAAGCGCCGTCTATCGGCATTATTTGAAATTTATCTTTATAATTTATTTTCACGACAATACTGACATAAAGAATAGTATTAGTGAAAACCGCAAACGAATCGACCAATTTTTTTGTTTTTTATAATTTTTTGAATTCATGGACCCTAAACTTTAATGGCGCCTATCTCCTTGGGAAGACGTTTGGGACCCTTAGTTTCCTATTTAATACTGTCTGTCTTGATGTGTACTATCACCTCTTGAAGTTTGTACCATGAATTTAGAAACACCCTGTATATATATATATATATGGATACATGTAATACAATATATATACAGATATATATAACATATTAAACTCTGTCATTGTTTATATTTAAATTCATTTAAATACCATTTACACGCATTCTAAAAATCCAACAATTTCCAGTTGCATTAAAATCGTTAGCTTTTCGCGAGGAAAAGTGCTGCTTGCCAAATCGCGTGACGCTTTTCTCGCCAAATATTCGAAAGTATTTTGTATTTTTACACACTTTCTACTGTAATTCCGCCTCAGATAACTCTAAACAGCAATAGTATTAAATAATAACAGTAATTATAATAATAAAAAAAACACCCTGTATAACACAAAAAAATTTCTATTTTATGAGTAACAATGGTTCGAAGATGAGGATCATGCGATATTGCATTATAAATTCGTTAGATATTAATTCATTTTTGAACACTTGTAAATTTCTCTTTTAATACCTGAAAAATGCACAAACGATGAACTCTTGTATTTGCTGTAATCAAAACTTTTTTTTCTTTTCCGTTTCTTTTAACAGCAATGCAATATTTTCTTTTTTGTTCGTGTCATTCAGATTGAAAATTATGAATAAATTTGGATGTTGAGAACGATGAGCCATTTTTAATGTATGGTAGGAGTATATTTTTGACAGTCTGTGATGGATGTTCTTTATTTGTTCTACTCACTCCTTTAGTTACATTCTTATGCTGAGAAAAACGGAAGCTCATCAGCAATTTCATTTTGAGTAATTATAGCTTCATTAGGACTGATGTATCCATATATATATAGATATATTTAAACACTTTCCAGGGAAGGAACTTAAAGCCTTTCATTTTTCCTTTCATTGATCTGTAAACTATAGCAAGGTGTGAGTGAAGTAGCGTTTTTCACAGATAAAGGAATTCCTGTTTTGAGATAGAGCAAAAGATCTACTTTCACCCCATTTAGGTAAGCGATGGAATGTCGAGGGGGAAAACGAGTTAAGAAATCCAAGGCTCGAAGAAATCCAAGAAAAACTACGAATGATTACGCCAATGTTGCGGGATGGGCTCGAACCAACATCTCACGTCTACCAGCTTTTGAGAGCAGAACCAGCATCTGGTGGCCACTAAGGGCCATTGGTGGGACCCTTAACAAATAAATTTTAAAAAATCGAATTTTCTGTATCAATGTATTCTGTTGGTCAAGAAATACTACAATCGAAAAAAAGTT
This sequence comes from Maratus speculifer, assembly GCA_964019185.1. NCBI lineage: Eukaryota > Metazoa > Arthropoda > Arachnida > Araneae > Salticidae > Maratus > Maratus speculifer. The sequence continues at coordinate 176,942,419 of OZ025295.1, read as the reverse complement.
TTATTCTGTATTTTTGACATTGTAAAATTTTAATTTGTAGTACAAACCAATGGACGCAGTAAGCAGTTAGATGTTTTTCGTCATTTTTCAAAATCTGATTTTATCAGCGAGTTTGAAAGGCGAGTTTTGAAAAACATGTCCTGAGACATTATTTACTTATTTAAATGCAATGACTATTTCTAATAGTTCTATTATATATAATAGTTCTATCTATAGTTCTATAGTATTTTAAATCCCCTTTTAATACTACAGCTCAACATTATTTTAGCATGTTGTTTAAATTATGTTTCGGACTTCTCCATCATATATAATTATTAATAATCTCAATATAATTTTAAAGTACTAGGGGGGCTCCGCCCCCCTGCTTGCTACGCTCGCCAACCCCCCGCGTAATCGCTTCGCGATTCCAAGTTGTAGGCTACCCCTGTTTGCTGCGCTCGCCAATACCCCATGGAATCGCTTCGCGATACCTCATTTTCCATACAGTGTTAAAAAGCTGCTGCATTTTGTTGCAACGCACTCCCCTGCTTGTATGGAAAACGGTTACTTGGCCGTGAAATGGAGCTTTCTCATTGGTTGGAATAGAGATATTATATACAAGCTGTGGAGTGCGTTGCAACAAAATGCAGCAGATTTTTAACAGTGTACACTCAATTTTGGAATTCATTCCTCTCCTCATTGGTCGAAGCATAGACGGAGCCCTTTCCTGATTGGTCTATTCGACTCATGGGAGGTGTAGTCCACCCGGACGCGTTATTTCCTGAAACCTTACACACAGGGCCATAGCTAGAAATGATCTATGGGGGGGGGGGGTGAGGGGAGGCTCATAATTTTTTTTCCCTTTCTCTGAGTCAAAAAGATAAATGCGTGCATATTCACATTGTAGTTACTCTGTTTCTTATTAAACTGTTATAACTTCATTTTATGCTAAGAAAAGTATATGATGATGAAATTTTTGAGTGTATAACTGATGGAAAATTAAACATCATGATAGCTTCGTAGCTTCATAGGATGAGGGATTGTTGAATTGCTTTTTTTTAGATACAATTTAATAATTCTGCAAAACTGTAAAAAGATTTAAAACTAAATTAGACTTTTGAACAGAATTTCATTTGAATTTCCGGAACAGAAATTCATTTAGTTGTCGACCTTGTAATCTTTTCGAGGGGGTGGGGGCTGTGCCGCCCATAGCGCCCCCTTAGCCACGGCCCTGCTTACACATCAGCATCATTCCAGGAGTCATTCCTGGATATTTGCTTAAGACTAGTTTTTTTTTTTTTTTTTTTTTTTTTTTACGATAGAAGGATTATTATCAAACGACTTTACTTGAAATTTCGTTAAAATAGTACAATAATATATTTTTTTAAAGTATACTCATTTTTTAATTAAATATTTTAAAATCATTATTGTTCGTGGTAATTATCTTTCACGTTTGTTTGGTATTATTTATTACATCTATCATGCTTAAAGAATTTTTTATAAGATTCCAGTTAGCGATTTACCATATACTACAATAATGAGTATAGTTTCTTTTAATTAAATGAACGCCTAGTTTCGCAAAGTGCATCATGAGAAGGCCATAACCAAACAGGGGCTTAGTTAGCAGACTCCATTCCCCCCCCCCCCCCCCCCCGACACTTTAGCAATTTCTCGAGCCTCCTGTAGACTTCATTATCGTTCAGTACTAATATCTTCTGCATTACACAGATTTGCTCTTTATTTCTATTTTTTATATCATATTTTATATGTAATTTTATCATTACATCTATTTTATATATCATTTCGTATTTATATATCATTAAATGCGAAAAGTTATAAAACAAGCTATGAATTAGCTCACCAAGAAATATCAAAACCTGACTTCTAAGTCAGACTAAATAGATCAGATAAATATCTGACATTGTCGACTAAGTTGCGGCCATGTATCATGTTGGTTTAAGTACCATACTGTTAATAATTATCACATTATTTTAGCTAAATGAAACAGATTGTTTTTCCTCAATAAAAATGTTGAGATACATTGTTCTATATTTTAATGCAATAAATGTATTTGCATATATGTATGGGCCGTAGTTATGTGTGTGCATTATTTTATTTTATTATTTTCAATAATTATAAATCAAAAGGGGCAATTTTATGACTTAAGTTTTAATTTCTTTTGGTTCGAAAATGCATGAAACTAGCAGGTGTTGTTATTCAGAAACTATCTAATTGCACCCTTTTCCCTTTTTTTGGAAACGCAACATTTTTTAGAAAATAGTATCAAAGTAGATGCTTAAGCCGAATTTCTGCGCGAATTAAGAATAACCATCCAAACAAGCGTGAAAAGCGTGTTTGTCACATTATCGCAAGTGGTAATTTATTGGTAATTTATTGATTAAAAAAAAGAAAAATTCAGTTCGACTCCTAATAATTTCCATAGGCAGGCTTTTCAATTTAATATCTTTCCATTAAAAAATAAATTCGTAAATGTGTCAAAACTTTTTGCTTTGTGGAACACAGCAGCTGAAAACAGCCTTAACTAAAAACTGTTTATCCAGGTGAGAAAATGAGAAAAGTGTTCCTTCCATACATATATATATCTATATATTTTTTTTTTTACACCGATAAATGCTTTAAATTTAAATTATCTTCCCAAATGCATTAATCAATTCTATTGGTGTCTCGTTTTTGCCTCTAGTAATTAAAAAAAAAAAAAAAAAAGTAAAGAAACTGCTCTTGTGTGTTTCACAGTTAATTAATTTCCATAAAAAAAGTGAAGTTTTAAAAGAAAGGATGGCGCCAAGCTTGCATATATATTAGTGCATATGTTATTTTAAGAATAATGTATATCATTATTAGCATTACAAATAAGACCTTCTGTCGAGTACTTTCAGACTGCCTTTCTTTCTTGATTTTTTAATTTTAGGTTGTATATAACCAGCTTATGTTTTGACACGTTCGTGATTGGAAGCTTAGAGTTTTCAGCTCAAGTAATAAAAAGTTATTAAAAACCTATACACAAAAAAGAAGACGTTAGTCCCGTTCACTATTTTTAAGGATGGTTTTGAAATCATGTTGCTAAATTGAAAACGGGAATAGTTTTCTTTAGTTTCGGAAAAATTCATTTATGTCTGTTTTTTTTTTTTTTTTTTTTTTTTTTTTTTTTTTTTTTTTTTAATTAGAACTTGTCACTTTAAGTTAATATAGCGAAAATGTTATTATTATTATTATTATTATTGGTCTATCATTAAGATTTCATTTACTATACAGAGAGTATACACACATTTTTTGTAACGATTTTGACTTCCTCTATGGTTAAATGAAAATAATATTAAACCTATACGGCATCCATCCGAAACAGGGTACATTTATCGTCTGAATCATTAAAAATATTCTTTGCTTTAAAACTTAGAGTAAAAAGAATGAATAGAGAAAAGAATAGTGGCTGGGGGTGACGCCAAAAATATGAACCTAAAATCCGCTACATTAAGCCCAAACATAACTATGGGCCTTCGCAAAAAAGAAGGAAACTAATACAGTTTTTAATTCATAATACAATGAAGTGCTACTTTAGAATGCTTAAATATAAGCTTGTCATTTTCATTTAGATAAAAAATGTACAACTAATGTGAAAGAATTTGATCCATATTCCGCGTGATTATTTTGTTTGGATTTAATAAGGATATTTAAATTTGAACGATAACAGGCATAATATTGCAAACCGATTTTACGGCATACTGCACCTCGATCTATTTCTTTCTCTATGAAGGTATATTTTGAAATCATGTTGTTTATTTGAAAAAGTGAAAAATTCTATCTTTCGTTCTTTCTTTCTTTTTTTTTATTCTCTGAGAGACACATATTAATGTCTATTTTTTTAATTTTAGTTTAATTTTAGAGGTTTTTACTTTTAGTTAGAGTAGCGAAATTGTTATTATTATTATTACTGATCTATAATTAATTTTTAAATTACTATATAAAGAGTACATACGCATTTTTGTAAAAATTTTGACTTCCTCTATAGTTTAAAATAAAATAAAATAAAACCTATTCGGCATCAATTCGAAATAGGGTTTAATTATCCTCTGCATCATTAAAAATATTCTCCGCTTTAAAATATCGCTAAATAATAAACAATGTTTCGAAATCTATATATTTTCGCTTTACGAACATGAAATACTTTTATTCGATTGGAAAAAAAAAAAAAAAAAGTGTCAAAAGCAAAGTTTTAATATTTATGATCGTAAAATATGTGACATAATTAATATAAAAGCAAGAAATATCAAAATTTACTTTTGAATAAACAAAAGCTGAGAAATGCATTCCCAACAAAGGTAAGCTTATTATATTTAAAGTCGCTCACATATTTTAAAAGAAAATCGAACTATCAAAAAATTGCAAAATCTATCTTTGTAAGAAATGTATATATAAAACAAAATGTAAAACTCTGATTTAATGCTAATAAAAACAAACTAAAACAAACAACAACAACAACAAATGAGTATGACTAACTTAGTGTAAATCCTATTGTAATCTTATGTAAAACGAGATTTGAGTATATTCCATTTAAATGCATCACACTCTAATCTATCGATGAAACTCCTACTGATTGTTGTGCATTTTTGCATTTAAAAAATCCTTGTTATAATCTGCATCCCAAAACATTAGATGGACTCTGAAAGATTGTGGTTGAGAAGTGCAGCAAAATAAACTTGGTATTTTAAGAAAAACTCTTTTATCTAGGAAATTAACATATATTATGATAGTTCAAGAAAAGGATTATCAGACTCAGCCTATTAGGGGGGTAAATCTGGTCTTTTGAGATGTATTGAAATACGCACGTTTAGGTAATTTTAGCATAGAAAAAATATCCTGTCCGTGAGTCGCAAAGTGACCTTCTTTTCACAGTATATTTGAAAGGGTTAAAATCCATATTTTTTAAAACCGATTACATCATCGATTAAAAGAAAGTTAGACCTTTAAGGCCCGATGCACACATACGGTTTTTTCAAGTTCCGGCGCCGCTGCGTGCCCGCAACATGTGATGCACATGTCCAATTTTTCCAGCTGCGGCAGTAAGAATCGGACCGTCGACAACGATGGAAGTGTATTCTAGAAAGAAACCTTCTCCCTCCGTTTTCCACGTCCGCCATCCTTGCCGTATTTATGTATTTTACCGGACGTGTGCAGCACTCAGTAGGCAACAAGGTACTAGGAACCGCAATTGCGTGTGCGGCGCCGCTGCGGTGTGGTGGGGAAAAGCTTGGAAAAACGACCGTAAGATGGACGCACGTCGCCGCAACGGCGCCGGAGGTATGTGTGCATGCCATAACTGTTTCCTTTGTATTCTGCGCCGTAATTGCGGCACCGCAACGGCGCCGGAGCTTAAAAAACCGTAGGTGTGTACCGGGCCTAAGAGCATGTCTCTTGTTTGTTTATACCTCTAAAATTGCATCCTGCAAGGGCGTTGACAGAAAGAAAAAAAAAATTTGGAAAAACGACCCTTTTTGAATTTTTTTTCAAAGGTTTTGACATGCTATCATATACCTGCTGCAACTTTTTTTTTTTTTTTTTTTTCGAATTAGTTGTGATATTTCAGACCTAAAAGTACAAACTGTGCCGAGCGATTTGGTTGAATTGGATTTAAACAAAATGATCCAGAAATCGAAATAAACTCTGGAAAATGTTCCTTCCCTCGTTTCTGTTCGTAAATATGTTTGTGCGCATGTGCATGCACTTCGGTTCCCCCAGCATCAAAGAATTTACTTTTTGATGAAAGTGAGTTGCGCTTCGGAATTAATATCTGGGAAATTAATAAAAAATTTAAATTCTGAGCTTCAGGTACTACAGGAGAAAACTTGTACTAACTTCACAAAAAAAATTAGCCTCCCGCGTGCCATAGATTTTGAGCCATCGCGTGCGCGCACACACAGAGACAGACAAAGTGATTTGTTCTTTTATTAGTATAGATACATAATATATAACAGAAAAAAGACTGTTCTAATACGATGATGTATGTATACTATTGAATTCAAAGATTATCTTTTATTTCTTTTAGCTTTCAGATTATTTATCTCGATTAAAATAAAACTTTATGCTGATAGAATAACTGAAAAGAGTTATGTAGAATTTTACGATTCGCGAATTCGAAATTATACGTAAATAATACTTGAAAATGGAGTCTTTTTACTTGTTTATTTTTGACGACACACACACTAAACACAACTACAAAACACTTAAACATAAAAATATAAATTTTACATGTATAATAAGCGAGAGTTTTATTTCTCTCGTCGTGAAAATCCTTCGAGCAGATCTGGCCTTTAGAACATGATTTCGTAAGACGATCGGCCCAACGCAACGGCGCCGAAAAACAATCACGTGACTGGATAGCAGGTGCTACGATTCGTAACACTGCCCACCCATGAACATATGGATGTTCATCACAAATTATATATCAATTTAATACAACATGAATATAAATATGGAATATTATACATACTTCAAGGACAAAACTTCAACTAAATACAACAAAACTTCAACTAAAATAAGAAAAAAAAACAAGATTAGTATATACAAGTTAATCAGTTCAAATTTCCATGTGATACAATAACTGTACTGGTCGTCTGAGAATAGATTTCTCAGTTTTTATCTTAGGCCCTCACCTTGCCGTCTCTTCCAGGAAATAATTCAATAATTTTTCCTAGACTCCAGAAATTTCTGGGTAATTTATCATCTTTGATTAATACTATGTCATTCAATTTAAATTGAGGAAAATTAGTTTTGTTCGAACTTAAATGAGCTGACCTCAAATTTAACAAGTATTCCCCTTTCCATCTAGTCCAAAACAAGCGCATTAATTTCTCACGATAGTTAAAAGATTTAATTAATTCTTTCCTGGAAGAGATATTCGATTCAAGATGAAGGCGAACTGGTGGCAGAGAAGAAATTCTTCTCCCAATTAGGAAATGAGCAGGCGTTAATGGTAGGGGGTCTTGACCTTCTGGCGAGGCATATGTTAAAGGTCGAGAATTGACCATTCCTTCAATTTCAACTAAAACAGTATGTAGTTCATCAACAGTTAGCGATGATTTCCCGAGTGTCTTTCTTAAAGCAGTTTTTATAGTTCTAACCATTCGCTCGTAAAATCCCCCCCACCACGCTGCTCGTTCAATGATATATTTCCACTGTATGTGATGAGAAGCAAAATAGTCTTGCACATCTGGATGAGTCATAATCCGCCAAAGGTTTTTCAAGTCATTGTCCGCACGTTTAAAGGTCTTGGCGTTGTCCGAATATACTACAGATGGTAATCCTCGCCGAGAAACAAACCTACGAAAGCCTAGTAAAAATGTTTGTGTCGACAAGCTGCCGACAAGCTCCAAGTGGACATTTCTAGTAACTGCACATGTAATCAATAAAATGTATTGTTTGTTATCACAATCTTTTACGTATAATGGCCCTGCAAAATCACATCCTATCACACTGAATGGACTGGTCTGTTCTACTCGATCATTAGGCAATGGCGCTACCGTCTGATCGCCTGGAGTTGAAGAAAATCTTTTGCAAATAATGCAATTTTTAAGCACAGCTCTCACAGATTGTCTAGCCTTTAATAACCAGAATCTTTCTCTAATCTGCACAAGTGTATGGGCAACAGCAGAATGAAAAACTCTGTAGTGGGCATCCCAAATTATAAGTTCTGAAAGTTTGGTTTTTGACGGAAGAATTATTGGATGTTTCTCATCCATCGAATAATTTGCGTTATGGAGTCGTCCTAAAACTCGCAAAACTCCATCTGAATCGAGGTAAGGGTTCAATGAAAGCAATCTAGAGTCTCTAGGAATTGGCTTGGAATTTTTCAGGCTTAAGATTTCTTTTTCGAAAATTTCAGCTTGACAATTTTTTATCCAGAAGATTTCGGCTTCTCGGATTTCCTCCGCCGAAAGTGTACGTATTGGTTCACGATTTTTCTTTAGTAATCTGATAAAACGAAATACATAGGCTGTTACACGCAATAATTTTCTCAAGCTACTAAATTTTTGTATATCAATTAAATTCTCCTTGGCAATAATTGTATTAACAACAATATTACTTCTAGCTTCAATTTCAGGATTGACTGATTTTAATTTTAAATTATCGTCCTTAGGCCAAAATTTTTCAGATTTACCGAGCCATTCCGGCCCGTACCACCACTGATTGGAGTTTATTAACTCTTTCGCTGACAGTCCCCTAGTTAGCATGTCAGCAGGATTATCCCTGCTATTTACATGCAGCCAAGAACTAGGGTCGCTTAAGTCCTGAATTTGCATCACTCTGTTAGCCACAAACGGCTTCCATTTGGATGCCACTCCTTTGATCCAATGTAGTACTATAGTCGAGTCTGACCACAGTACTATTTTATCTAGATTCGTGAAAATGAGTTTAAGGTGACTAGCTATTCTAGCAGCTATTAGAGCCCCTAAAAGCTCTAAGCGTGGTAGTGTTATTTTTCTCAATGGGGCTACTCTAGCCTTAGACATAACAAAACATGTCCTATAATTTTCTTCGGATGTTTGAAACCGGAAGTAGGCTACCGCTCCATAGGACTTCAAGGAAGCATCGGAAAAAATGTGTAGTTCTACTTTGTCGTGCACTTCACTCGAGTGATAATAATATCTGGGTATTTTTAATTGGTCTAGCAATTCGATTTCCTGATACCATGTTCTGTATTTAATTTGAAATTCTTCGTTAAATCCATCGTCCCAGTCTAGCCCACTCTGCCATAATTCTTGAAGGAAAATTTTTACCCTTATCAAAAAAGGTGACATAAATCCAACTGGATCAAATATTTTAGCGGCAGTCTGGAGAACATGCCTTTTGGTGAATTCCAAGTTGTCACCTATTGACACTAAAGATGCCAAATCTATAGCCAAAAAATCCCCTTCAACATTCCAATTTAACCCCAATACCTTTGATTCGGCGCAGTTTTCATTAATCTCTATAACCGGGTTACCATTCCAAGCTTCTTTTAATTCTGGAGAATTAGTAACGAACTTTCGCAATTGCATATTGGCATCTTTAAATATAGAAACTGCAGTAGTTGTTAGTTGCATAGCCTGCTCGACTGTAGATGATCCGTAAATTAAATCATCTACGTACAAATATTTATTAATCATTTCATAGGCGGCGGGTTCCGTATCCTTATAATTACCAATATGCTTTTTAATTGTAGAGGCTAAAACATAGGGAGAGCTGGTGACGCCGAAACAATGACGATTAAAGTGATACAAAACACTGTGTTTATCTATGTCGCAGTCATCGAAATACAAAAAACATAGATAATTTCTATCATTTTCTGATACCTGAATTTGTAGAAAGGCCCTAGCAATATCCCCCGTGAAAGCAATTTTAAACTGTCTGAAATTTAATATCACATCTATGAGATTAGGATTCAAATTTTGCCCCGCAAAAAGACATTGATTTAAACTTTTCTCCCCCATTTCCCGACTGCTCGCGTCAAAAACAATCCTTGTTTTTGTTGTAGAAGAACTTGGCCTAGAAACAGCAGAGTGTGGCATCACGAAATTGACAGAACAATTATCACTACATTTTTCAATAATTCCCTTGCTTAATTGCTCTTTCATAATTTCATTATATTTTAAAAACAAAGATTTATCATTCTTTAACCTTTTTGCCAAACCTGCGAAACGCCTTTCTGCTACCTCGTAATTATTAGACAAATTTTGTTTATCTAATTCGCTACGCCATAACGAAGGGGTCATATATCTATCATTTTTAAAAATGATTTCTTTCTGGAATTGATTAATGACCTCATAAGTCTCCTCTTGCATTTGATCATTTGAATCGACTAAAAAAGACTCAATTTGCCATAATTTTCTAAGATCATTTTCTGAAGGGAAACAAATTACATTCATACAGGAAGTTGGCTGCGAATTATTACTATTAACTTGACCGACAATGGTTTTGCCAAATATTGTTGGCTGCATAAATAAATTATGATTAATTTTTTCGACATTACCTATTATAGTTTTGAACAGATAGTCCGCACCTAGCAAGATCTGGACCGGTTTCGAATGAATAAATGTATCGGCCAATTCATGTTTATCTAATCTTAATTTATCTATTAACTTATAATCAACAGAAGTCATTATCTTAGTACCGCTAATTATTTCAGAAACCAGCGCTTTTACAGTTATTTTTTCATAAGGATGATGACAACTAATAATAGTTAAATTTACTACATTAAACTCCTTTTCTATGGCATCGCGATTTGCAAATGTATAAACCAAAAGCGTTTCCTTGGCAACAGGTTTTAATTTCAACGCCGAGGCTAAACTTTTTGTAATGAATGTTCTAGAGGATGCCGAATCATATAAGAGTCTCGTGCATAATTTATTACCAGTACCCTGCACTCGTACACAGGCGGTTTGCAATAATGTTGCGTACTTTTCGTGAGAATTATTAGTTTTAATTACATATGAAAATACGGGTTGACTTTCTTCATTTTTAGAATCATCGGCTTTTACTGAGCTTTCATCGTGACGCGCTTTTGTCGATTTTTTTGTCGGGCAAAATAAATAATTATGCTGGTAACTTTTACACAATTCACAAGGAGGTATTTTTACCTTACACAAGGATATTACGTGCGATTTCAAGAAGCAACGATAGCATCTTCCATCTTTTTTTAATTTATACCTTTTCTGTTCATCAGTAATTTCATTACACTTTAAGCTTAAATGATTCGCGTTACAAAATATGCAAACATTTTTTACAACAGTATTAAGCGCGATTGAAGAGGGAACATTTGGTTTAGTTCTAAAATTCCTTTTTTCATATCGTGCTACTTCCTGATTTTTTAAGGAAATCCCTGACACTGCATTTGCTGCTTCTCGCGATTCTATTTCAAACCTTATAAATTTCATCAGTTCATTTACGTCACCAGCTTTTTCCGCATTTTTCTTTCTCTGATATTCTACAACTAAATTATGGGGTATCTGTTTTAAAATTATCGGTATCAATAAATATCCGAAATTGTCCGACGCGACCCCGATAGCTTGTAAATTACGAATGCTTACTTCGCATTCGTCATATAAATCTCGTAATGACTTAATATTCGTGCTCGACCTAACCGGTTCTAGTTCTAATAATTTGTTTATAAACCCGCTTATCAAAATTTCTGGTTTACCATAACGATTCTGCAGCAAGTCTAAAGACTGCTGGTAATTCGCCTCGGTCAGGGCTAGACCGGAAATTGATTTAAGTGCTTCACCTGACAAAAAGGATTTTAAATAAATAAGTTTATCCACCTTGGATAAATTTTCATTAGCATCAATGCTGCTTTTAAAACTATTCATAAATTCCAAAAACATATTCGGATCCCCTTTAAACGTCGGGATGTTTATTTTAGGTAAATTTATTGTTGTTGGTCTAGCATTGAAATAAGGAGTTGTACTCGCGTTAAATAAAGAACTAGTATCAGGTTTATCCGAATCAATTTTAAATTTCTTCAAATTCAATTTAATTTTAAATTTTGTTTCATTTATTCCATCGTCATATTCAATAGATGACTGAATATCGTTCTCGAAAATTGTTCCATCCGATAATAATTCCTGAACCTGATTATTAACAGTTTTTAATTCGTTTTGTTTATCATTAATATTAGTTAAATATTCTGTTAACTGCTCAAAATGACTTTTATCATTAAAATCGATACTTTCTATATAAGCCTCAATTTTTGTAATAAATTTGGTTATTGCGGTTTTCAATACCTTTCTTTTACTTTTAATTTTTTCAAGATCCATAATAGTGAAAATATAGATCAAAAGAATAAATCAAAATAATTTTTACAATACCTTTTCTATCTGCGATGTGAAGACGCGATGTATTATTCCGATAAATTCAGACCGAGAAATCCAAGAGCGGCAGCACAAATCACAGTCTTGAAATTTATAAACATATTCTTTATATTCAGATATCCTTAAAGGAATCACTGACACTTATGAAAGTCTTAAATTCGAAAGTCTTACAAACAGTCACTTCCCGGGTTGAAATGTGGCACCATGTAGAATTTTACGATTCGCGAATTCGAAATTATACGTAAATAATACTTGAAAATGGAGTCTTTTTACTTGTTTATTTTTGACGACACACACACTAAACACAACTACAAAACACTTAAACATAAAAATATAAATTTTACATGTATAATAAGCGAGAGTTTTATTTCTCTCGTCGTGAAAATCCTTCGAGCAGATCTGGCCTTTAGAACATGATTTCGTAAGACGATCGGCCCAACGCAACGGCGCCGAAAAACAATCACGTGACTGGATAGCAGGTGCTACGATTCGTAACAAGTTATTTGTAATTACTTTAAATTCCGCGGATTTTAATTCAATTGCCCCTTTTTTCAATTTTTGTATTGTTTTTGAAAACATCTAATTTCTTTTACAAGCTTTGTATTATTTCAATTACTCAACCCCTAATTTCTAACTTATTTACAACTTTACTCTTTAATCGCAGTTTCTGTGATTTGTTTTTTATTTTTCATTTTATGGTGAGTCAATTCGTCACCACGAATACCATCAAAATAGAATTTCACCATTTACATCTGGTTAATTTACACATAATTTATTAATTTCAGTCATGATTCTTTTGAAATAAGATGAACTCAAAAGAGTTTTGTCTGACATCTTGTAAGTATAATTAAATCACTATGTGCTTAATATATGTTTTTTGTTTTCCTCTCCGTTCTATTTTAGAAAACTTTTACTATTTCGAAGCTTGTTTTCTACTCTTTAACTTTTATTTCTTTCTTTATGATGAGCCAAATCGCATGTATACCATCAAAATAGGGCCCTATAATTTACGTCTTGTAATTTTCAGATAATTTATGTGTCTCGGTTATAGCATTTTCGATACCAGATTAATTCAAAATAATTCTGTCTGACAAATTCCAAGTGTCGAGATTATAATTCAACCTACTCTATGCTTAATTTTTCATTCTCCGTTTATTTTAGGCATCTTTTACAAGCGTGACTTTCATTTATTATTTTTATAATCTTCCAATATCAGATTACACCATCAAAATAGTTTCACGATTTATTTATTGTAACTTACAAATAATTTATTTGTCTGGATTTTTTCTTCGTTGTAATCAGATTAACTCAACTCAACCTATCTTTCATTACCTGCAAGTGTCGGGGTTATAATTCAACTACCTCATGCCCAATTTCTCCACTTTCCCTTTAAACTTCACCTCTATTTGACTTTACGCTCCCGCCACTATTTATAACTCTGCCACTCGCTCAAGATGACGTCACACTGTGCCGGAAACTCAGTGGTGTCTTTCACCTACCAACCGTGATGCGTAGGGTGCTTGTGAGTGAAAAAAGGGGTGTGCTGTATTTGGGTGGCCCAAGCGGCGAGAGTCTGTAATCTCTTTCACTGCAACACCCTCATGATCTATCGCTTAAAATTTTTGGGGGAAAAAAGAGATATAACTGTGCGATGAATCCGTGCCAGTAACTTGTGTGGAGCGATGAACTGCAGCTTGCTACTGAAATTTCCACTTATTTAAAAAGTATATTTTTTGGAAAGAAGATCGAACATGCTAATCTATTATTTATGGATATGCGATGCTCATAAAAGTTCGGGAAAGGACGATGGGGTAAACAAGAAAAACAAGTATAAAAAATCATACATGTGGCGTAAATTATGCAACATTTTCCAACACTTATAGAATATCATTATGAAATTTCATTTTTTTCATGCTTTGAAACATGTCTAAATTAATGATTTAAAAAGTACATAAAGCACTAAAAATTAAGTACCAGTAATTACTGTTCATTTTCGGTAACGGTTGCTAATTATTTTGTGCAACCTTATGTATGATCTACAGATTTTATACACAATGTAATGCACTAAAAATTAGGAAAGTATGAAATTGTATACCACAGCGAAAAACGCAATTTTAGCAGTTATCAATTATTCTCAAATTCTCATTCCTTTAATCGAATTCTCTTCACCAACTCTAAACATGAACGGTAAATGCTACACACTCCTTAATCTACAGAATACAAGTTGTAGCGCACCGTAGTGATCCTTTCAGTTTCTCTATGTTATAAGTATCATAGCATCATTAAAATGCTCCGCAAACGGTTTTCCCCATACATTATAATATAACATAATGGAATTATTTTGTAGGTATCTGTAATTGAACTTCCATAAATGTTTCTTATTCTGTAATCCAGAAAAAGCATTCTGTAGTCCACCTTAGTGATGCATATAAAACTCATTATGTTTGAAATGCCATAATATCAATAAAATGCACTGCAAATGATCCCCCCCAACCATAATATAATCGAATTCTTTTGTATTTCGCTGTAAATGAGGTATACATGCTACACATTACATTATCGATACCGAAAGTTTTATAGTAAGCCTCAATAATATACAAATATCCATGACAATATGAGTATATTTACGAGAGTAAGAGCATGGACACATTGTAGACAGACAGCCCAAATTCATAAACACGTTTCACCTATCAATATAATAAATCGTGCCTCTACATTAATAGTAGATGCACGTCTTCTTTTAGACTGACGAAGAAAGTCTCAGCTCTTTCGAAAGGCCCAGCGCCTAGTGTATATTTTATGGTATTTTTAAGAAGTTTTTTCACTTTGACGTTTCACCTATGTTAAAAATTACTGTAAATAAATTAATAAATTCTTGATTAATTAGATAATTCTTTAATTCACCCCATCATTTTTTTTAATGTAATCTTTTCAGGTATATTTACTCAGTATATCCGGTAACGGTAGTTATAATCAACTACATGCATAAATAACCTGCAGCAATTATAAAGAATGCTGGAAGGCTTATAAGAAATGTTAATGGTTTAATTCTTTAAATATTCATTAAATATTTTTTAAATAATCATGCGTTTGTATTTTTGAAAACTTCCGTCACCATTGGCAGAGCATTTTATTTTAGTTAATATACGATTACGTAACTTTGTTATATTTACTGATTAAATTGCCAATGTGACCGTAAGATGGGTTTGATAAAAGAATATTTCTACTTTATAACAAAACTTTGAACTGCCGAAATCGTTCCACCATCCTTAGCTTATAGCTTATACATTTATTGGTGCCGTGCCCAGGATCTTTTGATTAGATTTGAAATTGTCATGGCAGAGAAGAATTCGATAATTATAATCAAAATTTTTATTAGCGACAGAATGTTCTGTTCGTGATCACACCCATTAATTTAAGCTAATTTTATACTTTTCTTAAAATACATTTTAGAATTAAAGAGAATCTGTATTTGATTGCCTAGATACTTCGTTTTTACATTTCCTTGGTTTAATTTTTCAAACAAAAGTGGTGATAGCAACCTCGCTGCTAGCAAAACTTCAATTTCAACATTATTTTTCTTGAAATAAACAGTGTGCTGATTATTGCAATGAGGATAGTTAACACTGACAATTGTTTTGTTAATATTCGAAAATCCACTGCCCGGAGACTTGCGGAAGATCGTGTGAAACATGATAATTTTGATACATCAGCCATAAAATCTCTGTTCTAGTTTTCTGCATCCTTTTTATATTCCGCATTTTTACTATACGACATCTCTTTGTCACATTATATACTTTTCCTATGCCATTGAAAACCCTGAGAATTCTCATTATTCTTTATATATGCTGTAGAGTCTGCTGTTCCCACAAATTTCACTGATTTGTAAAACTACCCGAATGTTGAAACCACTAACTCGACGGTTCATTTGCACAATTATCCATAAAATTAAAAAAAAATCCGCACCATAAATGGACATTATAATAATTCATATAATTAAGGAAATTTGGAACATATTGAATATTGTTGGGATTCGTAGAAAAACTTTGGTTTCTATTGAAATTTGAACTATACAAATTACTATTTGAAAATGTATTTTAAAATAAATTTGCTTCAGCATTACTGATATCTAATTTTCAATTTTGGTTCTTAGTGCTGTACCAATACTCATCTAAACTATGAGAAATAGTTTTGCAAATTTTACAAAAAAATTTATGCATTTTCGAATTTATTTTTTTAGGGGCAATTTCAAATTATTTAATTCCGCATTTAATTTTTATAATCTCAATATTATCGGAATTCGTTTAGTTAAGTCATTACATATTATTAACTCCTTGGGGATAAGCAATCGGTATACGTGTCACGTAAGATGCTCAGAATCCCTCATCATTCCTATTAGTTACTTTTTATTGTAAAGTTTGATTTATTTAGTCAGAGCATTTTCGCGATTCAATTACAGAAATTTTCCTGTCTTGAAAAACCGGTGATAAAAGAATAAAAATTAAGCAAAAGGCTAGGTTTTTGTGGCGAAGGCCTTTAGGTATTCCTAAATCTGAATTTAATTAACATTATTGTTCAAATTTCTTTTCATTGTAAATAAATTCCACCTACTTTGCAAGAGTACAAGCCTCTGAGAAATTTTTTGACACTACGTACATCCAAGCAGTTACAAAGCTAATCGATAGTTAAGAAATTGGTAAATTTTAACATTTCAATTTATCTATCTACTATGTTTTTCTGATTTTGTTCGGATTTTTGAAGATAGAGAATGGCTGCGATGAAATTTCTCTGATTTAAAAATTTAAAAGTTTATAAAATTTCCCCTCTATTTTTTTAATTTACATCTTGCTTTAGTAAGAAAAAAAAAATATTTTGTGGGCAAAGTCTAATTTTATTTTGAAATATATCTAAAATTTTTGTCTTAAATTTTACTTACTTAGTATGTTTCTTTTAAAATATATCTCTAGTTTTTCTCTAGCATCTGCAATTTATTTTTCAATTATTAATTTCGTTTTCAAAAATAATCAACTATGTGATTTTGAAATTTTCGATGAGGTTAGTCCAAGGTAGGTCCTGATGCACCTGAGGCTTATATTGTTAATTTTTTCATAATTTTCCGATATTTTAATTAAAAGCTCATCGAAAGCACATTATTTTTTCTAACTATCAGCAACCACGTCTGCTCATGCTCAGGCTCTTTATTCTGGAGTGCGTAGAAGGGAAGAATATATTCTTAAATTCAGAACTTTTTTTTCTTAAAAACCGCAATAAATTTTGAAAAATAAATAAATAAATAAATTGGATTTTAACAAATTACAACGACTATTTGGAAAAGACTCAAATTTTATAGACTTATTAATAAATTCTATATTTAAATTATTAATAATAATAAATATCATTTTTAGGATGATTATAACGAGTCATATATTACGTACACCGCGTGCATTAAACATTAATATTCCTCGCCCAATGACAAAAAAAAAAAAAAAAAAGAAAGAAAAAAGAAAAAAAACTTAACTGTTTAAAATGTGCATTTTTATTTGATGGAGTTAATCAGACTGACTTCTGAACGCCTCCTATTACGTACAACATCAACATGGATTAAACAATAACATTCCTAGACCCATCACAAACAAATTTTAAATGAAATTTCAGCTTCACAAATTTTAGATCTGCAAATTTTTCATCTTCTTAACATCGCACATTTTTATTTTTTACACCGTTGGGTAGAGAAAAAAATGCACTTTTTAATTAAATTTGTTTGAAATCTTTATCACAATTTGTTTTAAAATTATTATTTTTTTTAAGTTTTTAGTACTATTTTTGTCATTGTGGCAACAGAAGGATTCCATTTTTGGACATTAAACAGTGACCAATCAGAAAACGAATAAAATAAAAAACAGAAATATTTCATTTCTAGACATTAAGTATGGACCAATCAGAAAACGAATAAAATAAACTAATTTTATTGCGAAATTCAACCAATTGAAAGATTCAGATATAATTTAGATTTCCTAATTCTCTACCGAGAAAAACAACTATTTTTTCCAAATACTTAAAAAAATCATTCGTACCTTCGTTCTCCTAAGGCTTGATTTCAGAGATATCAAGTAACAAAAAATACATATTTAAAGCTGAGGCTCCCTTCTCTTCAACAATGCAGTTGGCTTTGGAAAATAAGAGCACAATTTAACGCACAAACATATAAAAAGTAAAACCGTTTTATATCGCAACTTGTATTTTTTTTCTTCTTCTGTTCCTATTTGAGTAGAGAATTTTTTAAAGAAAATCAACGTATTTAGACACGACAATAATTGCAGTTAAACACATTTTTTACGGAATTATTTATAAAGAAGTTGCTTTACCTCAATAGTTATCTTCTTTAACCCTTCACTGCATCATGTTCTACATCTGGAATCACCTAAAGTACCTGTACTGGAAGTACCTAAAAATACTAAAATTCTCATTATGTGCCATGAATTTAGCCAATAGGCACCTTATGTATCTGATCAAGAACACTCTTTAAAGAATGAAATAACGCTTATTTTTTCCATGACAGATCACTGCATTTGATACAAAAATTAGAATTTGGTCTTTGGAAACAAAAACAATTACGATCAAGCTATTAATGCAAAAAATACTTTTTATTATTTTTACTAAATACTGACTTATTTTTACTTTAAAATATGGCTATAAAGAAAGTTGCAGAGCGAAAGAAAGAGAGTTGTAGATAAAATTAATTAATTTAAGCTCATTTAATTTTAAAATATTGCGAATATTGCAATACAGTGTTTAAAAACCCTAATTGTGTATAAAAAATACACGCCATAAAATATGAAATTTTAGCTAAAATTTTGATTTTTTTAAACTATATTTTCCTATTTTCCTTTATTAGAGCGATCTATAGATCAAATATTTAAAAAAAAAAAAAAAAAAAAAAAAAAAAAAAAAATATCAGAAAAAATTGTGCAGTGAATGGTTAATATCTGAACATATACTAAATTTTTAAAGAATAGTAGTTATGACATTTTTTGTAAAATATTCACAAAAATAATAAAATTAATTATTCAAAAGTACTCGGATGGAAATATCACAATTCTTATAAAAGCAATGTTTTAGATCTTCTTTGTATATAGAAAGGCTTATGTAGTTGAAAATAGTTCATATAACTCTTTCTTAAAAAAGAAAAGCTATACCCAAGTATATTATTAAAAAAATTACTACTTATTGAAAATATTTAGCTTCGACTGCTTCTCTGCGCTTTCTAAATTTGATTGGGTAGAGTATTTTGTGTGGAAAGAAAAATAAACTTTTATTAATACATAGAGTAAATACATTTTACACAAAATTTTCTTCAATGGCTTTGCTGAAGTGAAATTCTCCGATCGTAAAATCCCAAGTTAGCCTATGGGAAAACTTTGAAGCGCGATTACTCATTACCTACTATATAATAATAATAATAATTAAAACGCCGTTTCTACCATCAGAAAGTAGAAATCAGATGCCGATGATATGCGTTTTTAAACATTGTCTTCCAGAAGACGCTTAAAATTTGCATAAACAATTTTCAAAAACGCACATCATCATCATTTGTCTTATGCTTTCTGTTGGCAAAAACAGTACTTTAATAATTATATGTATTTGGTATTGAGTAATCGTTCTTCAAAGTTTTCCCATAGGCTAACATAAGATATCACGATCGGAGAGTTTCACTGCAGTGGAGCCTTAAAAGTAACGTCAATACATCAATTATTTGTTAATCAATTATTTTCGATCACCAGAGCAAAATAGGGCTCCAAAATCGGTGGTCCACTAGTTATGTTTTCAAAGGCTGAATGATTGTAAATGTAAAAAATAAATTTAAACATGTCACATTCATGTCGTTAATTACTTGGAATTCTTTCCCATGTTGTTGCCGCCGCACTTATCACAAAACCATCGTTCTCATGAACCGTTAGAAGACGCGCTTGTCATCATCAGTAAGGATTACTCAACACAGGACATAAACACGCGTAGACTCCAGTGTACGAAGTTAACGACCCGTTGTAAATCGCAGTTGTCCACTTGCATCACCCTTGTGATATGAAAGGGTAAAATATACATGAAGCTCATTTCGCACGCAAAAAAGATGTTAGAGAATTATGTATGTATGAGAACAAAAATAGAGACCGTTCACTGATAGATAGTCGTAGGTTCCGCAAGCTCTTGCGACAGAGATCTATCTGCTTGTAGGGAGAGGTTATTTATGGCGTTAAACAGAGGATATTAAAAAAAAAAAAAAAAAAATTTTTTTTTTCTTTTTTCTTTTTTTTTTTTTTTTTTTTTTTTTTGTCCTTAAAAGCATCTAAGTTAGATCTTGTTTGACACATTCATTGGACCTAACGAAAAATAATGGATGATTTTTTTTTATTATTATTCTTCAGGGGCTGTGCAAACATAACGTTATCAACTTTTTGATAATTTTGGACCCCCTTCCGATATCATGCGTTATCATCCCTCGAATCTCTCCCCCCTCTTGGTAATGATACCGTTATCAGAGTGCAAAAATTTTTCGATTTCTAGAATTTATTTCTTTTATTCGAAGTGATATACAAAACTCTGGTATCATTTATTTTTCGCGTACTTTAATGTTTTAATGATTCAAATGAAAAAAAAATATCAATAAAATATGACTTTAGTTATAAAAAAATTATATAAAGTAACAAATAAAAGAAAAAGTTAATATTTAAAAGTATTTTATAATAGTTTTTGTTACGTAATGCATTCAACAGTAATAAAGTTCTGTTACACTTGCCTCGAACGGAGGAGGAGTAGAGGGCAGATAAAAATTCTTATTAACAAAAATAGTGGACAGCATTCCTTCTCTTTCCCTAACACAAGCTTCATTTTAAATATGCTTTCTCGAACCGTAATTATATATGGATGCACATATGAAGAAGAATAGGAATGCCAAGCGTTGGAGCATTAAATATCTTAGAATTAAATAATTTTATAACAATTTAGTAATTTTAATAACAACTTCGTAATTTTCATAAAAATTGGTAATACACTGTTAAAAATCTTGCAGCATTTTGTACAGTCATTTCACCGTTTTCTGAAAAACCAGTAACATAACCGTAATTTAACTCTATTCTGACCATAAAATTGGTAATAATAAGTTCAGAATAACGTAAAAAGACGGTTCTTTTACTTTTTTTTTTTTGTAGAAAACGGTCAAATGATTGGATAAAATGCTGCAGATTTTTAACAGTGTAGGCTAAAACAAAAATAACATCCTATTTTGTAACAAAGAGTACATTACAAATAAAAGGAAAATTTCACTGGATCAAAAATTATATCGATATCAAAAGACAAATTCCCTCTCACACTAGAGATATCTTACGATATCATAAGCCAACCCCCCCCCCCCCTTCCACCATAAAATGATAACGTTATATATGCACAGCTCTTCAGAACCAGGTATAGGGTATTAATTACTTTTCGATGTTTCTAAATTTTTTTAAATAATAAAAGAAAGAAATGTTTAACAATAATAGCATTATAACATTATAGTACAATATCATAGTGAAACTTGTACGGGAGCATTAGATGAAAAACGAACCTGACGTCCCTCCCCCATATATATAACTTATTCTATCTATTGTCTCAGATCTTAAAAAAAGCATTAATTTTCAAATCTGCGTAATCAAAGTCTTTTATAATATTCACTTACAATTTAAGAATGTTAAACTGGTGAGAGGATGACAGTTTTTTTCTCATAAGTACTCTCGAATCTTTTTTCAAGCAAAAATAAATGCAGAATTTACTCTAAGATACAATTAACAGCATTTTTACTGATATTTTAAATCTTGTTTTCAAGTTAGTATTAGATACATCTATAATTTGATATCTTTGATAATTAAATAGAAATATCTGTAGCGATATCATTGTAATGCTTATATCCTTAACGGGCGGGCCTTTATATGTGTTTATTCAAAATGACATTTAAATACTTGAACAGCCATATTCTGAACACCTGCAACATGTATGTGCATATCAGAAATTTAGTATATAAAATTTTAGTTGGCAAAAATTACTATAATAAATTACTATTGGAAGTTAGGAGACGTTCAGAATTAGAATATGAATTATTTGTAGCTATTCAAGCACTTCCATCAGTAATTTAGTATGCAAAATTTTTTAAGATGAAAATTATTATACACTAAATTGCTATTGGAATTTCGAAAATGTTTACGATACGGACTCACAGCTATTTAAGCACTTCCATCAGTAATTTAGTCAGCAAAATTTTCGTAGATGAAAATTACTATACTAAATTACTATTGGAAGTTTACAGATGTTAAGAAAACGGACCTACTTGTAGCTATTCAAATACTTCCATCAGTAATTTTGTATAACATTTTTGTAAATAAAACACACACACACACACACACACACACACACACAAAAAAAAAAAAAAAAAAAAAAAACTTACAAATTGGGTTGTAAGATTTTTGGGTACAACAGTGTCCCAAATTGGAAAGTTCACTTTATAGTCTAAAATAGTTTAAAGAACTGCGCATCCTTAATAACATTAAAACAATCAAAACATCTTAGGTAATAATACATATTAAATACATATTATATCTAAGAAGTTTTGATTTTTTAAATATTATTAAGTATTTGTCCTGTTTTGAACCTTTTGAATTAATTACTTTGGGAACACCACTGTACCATTTTTAAAACATTACTGCACTCGGTAATCTTACAACCCAGTTTGGGCTTTTTATTTTTACAGTGAAAATTACTATACTAAAATACAGTCTCAGCAAATAAAATCTTGACATTTGCGATTGCAAACGTTTTGTTAAATATCTAGAAATATACATGCGGAACGACTCTAAAACTCCAGATGTATAAACAAAATAGTACAGGTCTTATATTTTCGTGAAGAGTTTTCCCCAAAATCCAATAGGGGATCGTCAACAAATTGAAAAAGAACGAATATCTTTTGAATAACCCTGTCAAAACTAATGTAGAAAAAACTTACAAATTGCAGATATTATTAAATAGTTTATGGTAATAAACTGTGTTCATTTTTATGCGAATAGCAGTATACTCGTAAAAAAATTAAGGTTTTTATAAAAACGGCCCCAAGTTTTTTGCTTATAATTTGGAGAGTTTTTAATATAAAACAATGTTCATTTCAGAAAATGTGAGAAATAACATTGTACCTGGCATCCTTTAATAAAAATTTAAAAATATTAATAATTATATGAAAAATGGGCTGGTTTATTAAATAAATTTTCACTGTGCATGCGTCAATTCTAAAAAAATTTCATTTGCATATTGTGTTAGCTAAATGTATAGAGCAACTTTTCATTTAATTTCAAAATCATAGCTTAAAAATTCTGAAAATTATCGTCGAAAGAATAAGATCAAAATCTGTTATTCCCAAAATGAAACAAAAAGATTAGGGGCTGTATCCGTATTCTATTGATTAGTGTCTGCCCAATATTGCAGGTATTACTGTATTTGGATACAGCTCCTCATTTTTTTGCTTCATTTTTGAAATAACGGATTTTGATCTTATTCTAGCGATGATCATTTTCAGAATTTTCAAGCTATGATTTTGAAACTTTAACAAAAGTTGCTCTATACATTTAGCTAACACAATATGCAAATGAATTTTTTTTTTTTTTTATAGAGTTGACGCATGCGCAGTGAAAATGTATTTAGTGTTATGTTTTTTTTTTAGTAATATTTTTTTTGTATAAATTATTTTAATATTCCAAATTTAAAAAGTACTCTTGTTAAGATATTTTTAATACGGTTTTTTATAATGCTTTGTGTATCTCATATTTAAAATTAGTCTTCCTTTTTTTTCTGAGTAGCGAAAACCCTGGACATTTTCTTTTTTTTTTCTATTTATTTTATGATCGTTCTCACGAGAATAAAGGCATTGTTGTGTATGAAAGCGAAAGTTTCCCATCCCCTTATCTAGCGTAAATAACACCCGTTCGTACGAATGCTTTTACTGTCCTGGAATAATTGTACTATTTGAGTAAAGTGGTCCTTTGTTGATTTTTTTCGAAGAAGAGTAGCTTCTGGCTTGTTTGTAAAGGGCATATATTCAGCCTTGTTAAAAATTGGCCCACACGCATAGTTTATTGCTTGCGTACGTGAATGAATAGTACCCTAAAATTTTATAACCCATGACAAACGTTGACTGTCATTTGAGGCGGAGTAGATATTTTCCCAGACCCTTAAAGTTTTATGACCGATTTGAGATAATAGGGCAAATTCACGAATATCGGCGAGCACTGGTCTGCAAGCAGGTGCAAACTTCAGCTGTCCCTGCTATCTGACCACGTGATTGAGAGTAAGGGATATTAGCGATGACCATATTTGGTCATGAGAGAGGGTGCCTGTGGCTTTGGCCAATGAGATAGACCCTGGTCGAGGAGAGAAAGGGGAAAGCATTAGTCTTCCTAGTTTTTGGTGCCCCTTTTGATTTTCAGAGGGACGTGCAATTGGTTTTTTTGGAAATAAAGAGAGTCTTGGTCAGAGCTTCGTATGGAGAGCATCTAGTAAACGATTGCGGATAAGTCTTGTCTCCCCCCTCCCCTGTTTTTTTTAATCTGGGAGAGGGGAGGCCAAAAGAGTTCTTCGAAATTGGCAGTCTAAGAGAAAGCACGTCAAGTGTAAGCAAAAGAAAAAGTGCTACCTGCCGGAGAGAGTCGAGACCTTACCCTGAAAGAATGTTTCCTCCGTCCTAGCCTTCACCGTGAGCAGTGGAATGATTAGCGATCTAAGACAACACACTCCAAGTGTAAGTCAGGCAGAAATGCTACCTGCCGGAGAGAGCCGAGATCTTGCCGTGAAAGAATATCCCCTCCGATCTAGCCTTCACCGTGAGCAGTGGAATGATTAGCAATCTAAGATAAAACACTCTAAGTGTTAATCAAGAAAAAGTACTACCTGCCGGAGCGAACCGAGAGTTTGCCGCGAAACAATGTCCCTTCTGATTTAGCCTTCACCGTGAGCGGTAGAATGATTAGCGGTCTAAGACAAAAACTTGAAAGAATTCGGCTGTTGCCTAAACTGAGTATAGAAACTGGGGATTCTGCTTAGAGACTGTTGCTCTAGTGTATGGAAGATCTTGTATACTATTGTCCATCATATAAATGAAAAATACCCAAAATGGGAAAATTGAAAGAATCCAGCCGCTGGTAAGAGATATACTCTGTATTTGATCTTAAATGATTTTCATCTTAGTGATTAATCTTGTAGTGATTTAGTATTTCTATGTGTCTACAACAAAAGTTGTATTAGTGAATTCAGATGTTTTTTTTCTTTTTTTTGTTTTCTTTTATGTTAAATTAAATAAAGGAGTATGTATATAAAGGATATGTTTTAGTATAGTTTTTTTTTAGTTTTTTTTTTTATTTATCCTACCTTGATATTAATTTAATTGAATTTTAACCTATGTAGTATCGAAATAACTATATATGAGCAGTTGTCAGAGTTCTTTAATTGGTCAGAGGATGAAAAAAAATTTGCCCTACTAAGTAGATTAAGTGGGAATGCTGCTAGGATATATAAATTGCACCGCACTAAGGAAACTGTAGAAATAATTAAAGTACTTAAAGAGAGATATACGCAAGAGCTAGCCCCTGATATTGCTTTGACCCAATTTTTGAATTTTAAACAAAATCACCATATGCCTGTTCAGGAATTTTATGACAGAGCATATGATTTGTCCCTTAAAGCATTAGTAGTCGAAGGTGTAGAACAGAATGTTGCTGATAAAAGCAGGGAAGCTCTACTGCATTCTATGTTATTAAGTAATTTAGTTCCTGAGATAAGAAGAGGAGTTATAACTAGGTGCCCTAAGACACCTGTTGAAATTTTAGAATTTGCCCTCCTTGAGGAAAAAGCATTAAAGAGTGTTAATCCTTTATATAACATGCCGGTAGAGAATATGAACCCTTTTTTCCCCCAAATTGCCCAGCAAAGTGTTGCATGTGCTGCTATCCAGCCAAGTCACCCTAATCAGTCAGAGCAGGAGATTAGTAAACTGCGGGAGCAGGTAGAAGCTCTTACTAGTAAATTAGAGAGATTTTTAGAGGGTAGCAATCAGCAAAGAGACTTTCGCACTACTGAGAGGCCTCAGTATAGAGAAGTAATCTGTTACGTGTGTTCCCAAACTGGACACATAGCCAGATTTTGCCCACAAAACCAAAATGCTAGTAGAGGGAACTTTCAGAATTTTAGAGGAAGAGGTAGGGATAGTTATTCTCAGTCCCACCAAAATCACAGGGGAGGATATAATAATTACAGAGGTAGAGGGAATAGAAATAATGATAATGGTGTAAATATAGAAAGCGAGAATGTTCAGAGCTCAATTAGTGAAGCGAATAATCAAAACAATTCTTTAAACAGGTAAGGGCTGGTGTCGATTTGGTCGAATCGTCTCCATCAAGGCCTCTAGACCTCCCAATTATTTTTAGTATGTTTTCACCCCAGTCTTATCATTTACCTACTGTCGTCATAAATGTAAATAATGTGTTTTTTAATGCGCTATGTGATACAGGATCTGCTATAAATATTTTAAGTAATACAATACTTAGTGGTTTAGATTCTTATGAAATTGTAGAGTGCAACACCCCTATTTTAACGGTGACTGGCGAGAGAGTGCTTTTAAACCATAAAATTTCCTTAAATTTTAAATTTAATAATTTATTATGTCAGTCTGAGTTTTTTATTGTCCACGGTAAGTTGGCCGATGAATTTAGTGTAATTTTGGGGATGCCCTTTTTAAGTAAATATCAGGCTGTAATTAATTGTAAAAATAACAATGTGGTTTTAGATGTTCCTACTGAAACGCAGTGTAAGCAAATAGTAGAGAACCATATGTCAAATGTTTTACCTGTGAAAAATTCTAGAGAAAAAAATGTTGTAAATAGTATCAGTGTAAATAGTATAGTTTTAGAGAATAATTATGTAAATACTTGTAATGTGCAATCTAAAGGCAAGCAAAGTTCTGATAGTGAACAGAGAAGTAAGTGTAGTAATAAGAGTACTCCTAGGAAAAGTGTAAACAAAAAGAGTAAGGAGTGTGTAAAAGAAAAATTTGGGAATCTGAGTAGTGGAAATGAGACGGTTCAGGGTAATATGTATCCCATTATGGAGGAAAGGGTAGACTCAAGCATAACATTTAATGCGAAAGAGTCAGAAAGTGAAATTGCTCAGATTTCTTGTTTGCAAAGTATACCAGGGAGTAACTCAAGTACTAATGAGTGTGAAATTAATGAGAATAATGTGCCTTTAGACCTTAGCCAGCAATCAGCGAGTCAAATTGTACAGGAAAATTCAATCTATGTCCATGAAAATTTTTACATATCTGAAGATAATGAAAAGGAGTTAGTAAATAGAGCAAATCAGACTAATGAGTTAGGCATTGTTGACAATAATAACAGAAATAGTGAAAGTACTTCCTTAGCTATTTTATGCGAGAGAATTTCTGTCCCCCCCCCCAGTCAAAATTAATAGCTGAAGTTAAATGTAATAGAAATAATTTTATAAAAGATAATGATATACTGATATTAGAACCTTTAGCGAAGAATTTAAGCCAAGGGCTTCTTATTTCTCGAGCCATTTGTACTCCAGGACATGGCCTTTTTGTTTCGCTTGCTAATTTTTCAGATAAAACTGTTAAGCTAGGAAAAAATACTTATGTTGCTAAAATTCAGAAATGTGTAGATAAATCTAATATACCCTTAATTAATAATAATATAACTTGTAATGTAAATTTAACCACTCCAATAGCTGACTTTGATCACGCTGATCTCACTTGGAGCTCTGATATTGATTTAAGCCATCTAGACCCCCCCTTAAAATCTAAAATGCAGGAATTTTTAGACCAAAATAAAGATGTGTTTGCAGCTTCTGTCCTAGACTTACCAGGCTGTAATACCATACCCCATGTTGTAAATTTAACCTCTGATAAACCTATAAAATCCAAAGCTTATAGAGTCCCATATAAATTACGCCAGGAGATGGAAGATCAACTTAATATTTTACTGCAAGCCGAAATTATTTCCCCGTCTATGTCTGAATTTGCTTCACCAGTTATTCTTGTAGAAAAAGCAGATGGTTCTTATAGGTTAGCTGTTGATTTTCGTAAACTTAACAAGAATCTTGTCAAAGATGCATATCCTATCCCAAACATTACTGACTCTGTTGATGCGTTAAGTGGAGCTAATTTTTTTTCAACACTAGATTTAACTAGTGGCTTTTTTCAACAGGTCATAAGACCCGAAGACAGGCATAAAACTGCTATTATCACGCATAAAGGTCTTTTTGAGTGGAATAGAAATTGTTTTGGGTTGTCCAATTCAGGCAATAGTTTTCAGAGGCTAATGAATGCCATTTTTGGAGATTTAGGAAATCTAGGAATTTTAGTGTATATAGATGATATTGTCATTGCTTCGTCCGATGTAGAATCCCATTTTGAAAAACTTAAATTAGTATTTGATAGACTAAGACAACATAAACTGAAACTTAAGCCCAGTAAATGTAATTTTCTTTCGAATAAAATCCAGTATCTTGGCTTTGAAATTAATAGCGGGCAAGTATCCCCGGTTAATAAAAATATTGAGATAATAGAAAAATTGCAACCACCTACAAATCGTAAAGGTGTCAGGTCTTTTATTGGAACCCTATCATTCTATAGGCGTTTCATACCTGACTTCACAAAAAGGGCAATTAATTTAATCGATTTGACTAAGGAAACTGGACATTTTGCCTGGACAAAAGAAGCCCAGGAGGAATTTGAAGATTTAAAAAAGGCTTTAATATCTAAACCGTGCCTAGTATTGCCTGATTTTACTAAAGAATTTTATCTATATACAGATGCGAGTGGAGAAGCATTGGGGGCTGTTTTGTCACAAATGGATGATGAAAATAAAATTCATCCAGTGGCGTTTGCCAGTAGGCGACTAAAAGGTGCAGAGACAAGATATTCTGCCACTGAGAGAGAACTTCTTGCTCTGGTTTGGGCGACTAGTCATTTTAAGTGTTATCTAGCTAACACTCATTTTAACATTTTTACTGATCATGCACCACTTACTTTTATGCTAAAGATTCATGACCCCACTTCACGTATAGCCAAATGGGTATGTACTCTTTCAGATTTTAATTTTACTATTAAATATATTAAAGGGAAATGCAATAGTGTAGCAGACTTTCTATCTAGATTTGCTAAAATTGATGAATCACCTGAGATTAGTAAGAGTAATTTTTGTATTCAAGTAGAAAAAGAAACTACTTTTGTTCCCCATTTAAATTTAATTGAGAAAATTAGTGAATTACAAAAAATTGATAAGAAATGTTGTGAAATAGCTAGAAAATTAGACAAAAATATAGATATAGCACCTAAATACATGAAGTTTTTTTTAGAGATGATATTCTTGTATGTGAAGATACCAGAGATTCAAGTGTAATAAATAACCCTATTAAGTTAGTAGTTCCTAGGGATATGATTGAGCAAGTGTTCGCTCTAACACACGATTCTCTAGCGGCTTGTCATCAAGGGTTTAAGAAAACGATTGACCGCATCCGGGAGCACTTTTACTGGCCCGGAATGTCGGCCGATGTCAAGCATCTAGTAGAGTCATGTATTAGTTGCCAGCAGAAGAGGGCGTATAAACCAGACCAGCAGGCACCCCTTCAACGGATGCCTACACCTGAATTTCCCATGAACAAAGTTCATCTAGACCTAATTGGCCCATTACCGGTCACGTTTTCTGGTAACACCCATATTGTTACGTATATAGACTCGTTCACTAAATGGCCAGAGGCCTATGCTGTTAGCTCTACCACGTCTGATGTTATCGCAGATACACTTGCCGATTTCATTTCACGTTATGGCGCTCCTGTGTATATTGCGACAGATAATGGAAGAAATTTAGTATCGGAAGCGATTGAGCATGTATATAAAATGTTCGGTATTAAACATATAACTACATCTGCCTTTCACCCAGCCTCGAATGGACAGATTGAACGGCAGAATAAAACTTTAAAAAACGCACTCAGTCACATTGTAAATGAGAACCAGTCAGACTGGGATACTAAACTAAAATTTGCCCTATTAGCGATGCGTTCGGCTGTGCATTCTTCAACTAAATTAACCCCCGCAGCAGTTTTATATGGCAGAAACTTAAATCTACCATATAATCTATTTTCGCAAGCGCCGAGGTTTAGCTATAACGACGCCCCATCTTTTTGTGAATTATTAATACCCGCACTCCAAAAGGTATATGCTGAGGTGTATGATAGTTTAGTTAAGGTGTCTGAAAGCCAGGAAAGGTACAGAGAAAAAACTGCAGTCGTTAAGGATTTAAAAGTAGGCGATAGAGTGTGGTTATTTAACCCATCCATCACTGCTGGCAATACAAAAAAATTGTCGAAATTAAATAACGGACCGTTTACTATAATTGAGAAGCTCAGTGAAGTTAATTTTAAGATAGCATTAATTGCTAATCCGTCTAAAACTCAAATTGTCCATGTAGACCGCCTCACTTTATTTAAAGATAGGCATATTTCAGGTGTAAATGAGCGAAATGGAGACGATATTGTAGACCAAAACAAACGCCAACCTCTGATATCAACTACGAATGATTCAAATCATTCTCAATTCGAGTTCACCACGCGAAGGAAAAGGAATCGATTCATAAATAGATTTCCCCCTCCCATTCCATGTCAAGGAACCAGCCAACCTGCAGTGCAATCTACGAGCAGACGACAAGAGGGTTGCGAGGAAACGGTTGGTGGGTTGCTCTCAGAAGCACGGGAAAATACAGTAATAGCGAGCACTGATAACTGTGAAGGAGTTAGGCAGGTAGGAACGCATAATGATTCGGAGCGCGTGAGTCGTTCGCGAGATCGTAATGGCGTCTGTTTATCTAGGCGAAACAAATCTTATTCGATTCCGAGAACTGGGTATGCGTTTCGAAAAAGGGATTCGCGACCGAATTATAAACTGTAGGGCGGTTTAACTTTATTTTTTTTAGATTGTATATAAATACTTGTGATTTTAGTTATTTTAGGAAGGTTTTATGCGCGAGTTAGCTAAAATTTAAGTAATTTTCGAGCCTCGATATCGTTTGTTTTGATTTGGTTCCGCTGTTATTTAATGTGGATTTCCGCCAGTTCCGTGTTTTCTCTCGGTGATTTATGGGTTATTTCGATAGATTAGGACCGTGTAAGTGCTTCGCCCCCTATATGTATTCCTTTTTGTTATTTTTAGCGGGTTTTAGCGCTAATTTTGGGGACTTAGACAGATTTCAGGTCAGGAAATTTTGGAGTAGAGATTTGGTAGCAGTACATGTGATGCTTGCGTATTCCTATTGCCCCTTTTTGTATATAGTATAGGTACTGTTAGGAATGTAGTTCATCTTTTATTTTTATTTATTTTTTTTTTTGCATTTCTTTTAACTTTGTATTTTTTTTTGGATATTTTTGATATTAGTTCTCTATTTGGGAAGTGGGGATTTAAGATACAGGTAGTGTACACCCCACAGCCCACAGATATATTATCTGGTTTATGTGTATTATATATGTATATATTTTGTTTATATAGTCTGTTTTGTTATTTCATGTGAGTTTTCTAACAACATGCCCATTGTTTGTGTAAATTGGGTATTTTATTAAAAAAAAAATTAGTGGTACTTGTCAATGAAATTGGCGAACTCTATTGTGAAATTATCAGTTCATTTTAAGTATTATGTGTAGCATTTTATGAATTTTTTTTTAGTTACTATTAGTTTATGGAATATTTACCCATTGATAATAACTAAGGCAGATAATTATCAGTCTAGGCTACACAAGGTAACCTATATAATTATAATGCTGTGATATAAAATGCCCATACACTTATGTAATACTGTGTCACCGATGCAAGTCATTGAACTATTTTTTTTTATTTATATGCACATGTTATGCCACTGAATATAAACGGATATTAGTGCTATTTTTTTTTATGTGTACCCTATATATGTACTGAAAGGTTATTGCTATTTTTGTTTTGTGTATGTGTATACAAAATGTTATCGTACTATTATATGTATATATTTGTGATACCTACAGCTGGCAAGTAGTATATCTATTGTATTTTTTCAGAAATTGATTGTTTCGGTCCTTTGGCTCTATCCTGCTCACAGGATTCAAAATTTTTAAAAAAAAATTTTTTAATTTTTTTATTCACTGGACAACTCTTCCTTGCATTCTACTTGTGGAAATTTTTTTAGGGATATTCTTTTTTTCTCTTTTTACAGAGGTGTTAGCAGATAGGGATATCCCAGTGTGTTGGTATTCTTGACGGTATAGCAGGTGTGGAGATTTAATTAAGTATGCCAGGTATATAGTATAGATTTTAATAGCATCTTAGGTCCTAGTATATGTTTAACGTCTAGATGTTTTGCCCAAGCTTCAACTTAGCATTACCGGTGTGCAGAGTTGGTGTGGTAGCTTAGTAGGGTGAGGTTATCAACTTTTCGGGTCGTCGTCTGATCTGTTCTAGGCGATTATCTTCATTCTACTATTCAACCGGGGTACTGCATTGTTTTTTTATTTAATCTTTTCTTTCATTTTGGATTTAATTTTAAATTTTTTTAGGACTTTCTTTAACTGACCTTATGTGGTCATTTAGCTAAAAAAATAAAATTCTTGTTTTTGTTCAAAACTAATAATGTTTATTTTTTTTTCAACGAGGGGGAGCTCTTGTTATGTTTTTTTTTAGTAATATTTTTTTTGTATAAATTATTTTAATATTCCAAATTTAAAAAGTACTCTTGTTAAGATATTTTTAATACGGTTTTTTATAATGCTTTGTGTATCTCATATTTAAAATTAGTCTTCCTTTTTTTTCTGAGTAGCGAAAACCCTGGACATTTTCTTTTTTTTTTCTATTTATTTTATGATCGTTCTCACGAGAATAAAGGCATTGTTGTGTATGAAAGCGAAAGTTTCCCATCCCCTT
Source organism: Maratus speculifer (assembly GCA_964019185.1). Taxonomy (NCBI): domain Eukaryota; kingdom Metazoa; phylum Arthropoda; class Arachnida; order Araneae; family Salticidae; genus Maratus; species Maratus speculifer. The sequence goes on along the minus strand of OZ025295.1, from coordinate 176,909,557 downwards.
ATCTAGCGTAAATAACACCCGTTCGTACGAATGCTTTTACTGTCCTGGAATAATTGTACTATTTGAGTAAAGTGGTCCTTTGTTGATTTTTTTCGAAGAAGAGTAGCTTCTGGCTTGTTTGTAAAGGGCATATATTCAGCCTTGTTAAAAATTGGCCCACACGCATAGTTTATTGCTTGCGTACGTGAATGAATAGTACCCTAAAATTTTATAACCCATGACAAACGTTGACTGTCATTTGAGGCGGAGTAGATATTTTCCCAGACCCTTAAAGTTTTATGACCGATTTGAGATAATAGGGCAAATTCACGAATATCGGCGAGCACTGGTCTGCAAGCAGGTGCAAACTTCAGCTGTCCCTGCTATCTGACCACGTGATTGAGAGTAAGGGATATTAGCGATGACCATATTTGGTCATGAGAGAGGGTGCCTGTGGCTTTGGCCAATGAGATAGACCCTGGTCGAGGAGAGAAAGGGGAAAGCATTAGTCTTCCTAGTTTTTGGTGCCCCTTTTGATTTGCAGAGGGACGTGCAATTGGTTTTTTTGGAAATAAAGAGAGTCTTGGTCAGAGCTTCGTATGGAGAGCATCTAGTAAACGATTGCGGATAAGTCTTGTCTCCCCCCCTCCCCTGTTTTTTTTAATCTGGGAGAGGGGAGGCCAAAAGAGTTCTTCGAAATTGGCAGTCTAAGAGAAAGCACGTCAAGTGTAAGCAAAAGAAAAAGTGCTACCTGCCGGAGAGAGTCGAGACCTTACCCTGAAAGAATGTTTCCTCCGTCCTAGCCTTCACCGTGAGCAGTGGAATGATTAGCGATCTAAGACAACACACTCCAAGTGTAAGTCAGGCAGAAATGCTACCTGCCGGAGAGAGCCGAGATCTTGCCGTGAAAGAATATCCCCTCCGATCTAGCCTTCACCGTGAGCAGTGGAATGATTAGCAATCTAAGATAAAACACTCTAAGTGTTAATCAAGAAAAAGTACTACCTGCCGGAGCGAACCGAGAGTTTGCCGCGAAACAATGTCCCTTCCGATTTAGCCTTCACCGTGAGCGGTAGAATGATTAGCGGTCTAAGACAAAAACTTGAAAGAATTCGGCTGTTGCCTAAACTGAGTATAGAAACTGGGAATTCTGCTTAGAGACTGTTGCTCTAGTGTATGGAAGATCTTGTATACTATTGTCCATCATATAAATGAAAAATACCCAAAATGGGAAAATTGAAAGAATCCAGCCGCTGGTAAGAGATATACTCTGTATTTGATCTTAAATGATTTTCATCTTAGTGATTAATCTTGTAGTGATTTAGTATTTCTATGTGTCTACAACAAAAGTTGTATTAGTGAATTCAGATGTTTTTTTTTTCTTTTTTTGTTTTCTTTTATGTTAAATTAAATAAAGGAGTATGTATATAAAGGATATGTTTTAGTATAGTTTTTTTTTTAGTTTTTTTTTTATTTATCCTACCTTGATATTAATTTAATTGAATTTTAACCTCTGTAGTATCGAAATAACTATACTAAGTTTTGTAATACCATAAAATTAAAGTAGTTTCTTTGAATGTTTGGAAGTAAAATAATTTTCAACCATTACCTATTTTTTTATTTGGAATTTTTAAATAACTTTTTAAAAAAAAAGATAATAAAAAAATAATTTAATAAATAATTAAAAATCATATTAACTCTGATTAATTAATATACTATTGCTTAAACTGAGTAAAGATATTTGACTAGGTAATAGAAATTTTAAAGCAAAAACTGTTAAGAAATTCACTTGATTTTAAATGAATTAACTTATCTTATAAACAAAATAAAAGAAAAAAAAAGAGAATAGAGAAATTAAATTAAATGTACTAACACTATACGAAATTGGTCGAAAATATCATTGTTGATTTCTGGGGTGTTTATATTTATTATTTCTAGTTTTTTAATTTATTCAAAATTATATCTTTCTTTGCCTTCTTGAAAATAAGAAGGATTCCAGGGTCTTTCTTCTCTCTTTTGTAATGTCAGATTGGATCTTGTATTTTTAAATTATCAGTATGAGTTTAATATCTCAGGAATCAACATTGATAAATGTTGGGTTCTACTGCAGATCAAGGTTTAGTACTTGAGACTGGGTCAGATTGAGGATCTTGCTGTGTTCTTTCTTATTTACTTGTATTCATTAAATTTTAAAGAATTTTAAATAATATTTGTATTTATCCTTTTTATCGTTTTAATTTGTCGTTTAGTTTGTTTTTTTTATGATTTCTTAGTGTTAACTGGTGTAATCTTAACTTAATTCCTTTTTTTTTATATATACTTCTAATTTATTTAATTAAACCAACAACAAGATTCATGTGATTGGAAATTTGACCCAGATCTCATTAAATTCTTTAATAAAGCTGAAGAATATTTATTGATCTATATTAACTAAGTATAATTTGCTGAGCAGAAGTTGCAATTAATTAAAGTAATGATCTGTTGCAGAAGTTTAATAATAAGAACCCAACTTAACATTAGTATACCTGCTTATTTTTCATACAATTATTAATATCTTTTAATTTCAATTACAGGGTTTCAGGGTGTTATGTATAATGTTGATTATCATATTTTCTGAAAAGAACATTACTTTTTATTAAGAACTTTGCAAATTATAAGCAAAAAACTTGCCAAAATTTTGGACCGTTTTTATAAAAATCTTAATTTTTCTACGAGTATACATGCTATAATCATAAAAATGAACACATTTTATTACAACAAACCTCTTAATCATAATCTGTAGTTTGAACGTTTTTTCTACATTAGTTTCGTCAGGGTTATTCAAGAGAACTTCGTTCTTTTTCAATTTTTTGACGGTCCCCTGTGGGATTTCGGGGTAAAATCTTCGCGAAAACATATGACCTGTACTATTTTGTTTACACCCCTGGAGTTTCATTATAATTCCTTACCTATATTTCTAGATGTTCAACAAAACGTCTAAAATCGCAAATGTCCAGATTTTTTTTTTTTTTTTTTTTTTTTTTTTTTGCTGAATCTGTACTATTGGAAAATGCAGATGCTTAGAATAAGGACCTACTTATAGCTATTCAAACATTTCCATTAGTAATTTAGTATAAAAAATTTTCGTACATGAAAATCACTATGCTAAATTACTACTGGAAGTTTGCACATGTTTACTATATGGACTACTTGGCGGTATTCAAATACTTCAATCAGTATTACAGAGTGCACAATTTTCAAAGGCGAAGGTTACTACTCAAAATTGCTGTTGACAGTTTGCAGATATTTACAATACAGAACTATTTATAGCTATTCAAACTTTCATCAGAACTATCTTATGCAAAATTTTCTTAGATGAAATTTGCAATACTAAATTAATATTGGAAGTTTGCAGAAGTTTAAAATATACTACTTTTAGCTATATTAACACATCTGTCAGCATTTGCTATACACAGCATTCATAAGTGAAAATTACTATTGGAAATTTGCAGCTATTTAGAATGTGAAACTACTTGTAGATTCTTAAACACTTCCATCAATAATTTAATTCCATTAATAATTAAATTACTATTGGAAGTTTAGTAATTTAGTATACAAAATTTTCGCAAATGTAGATTACTACATATATATAATTTTGTAATCTATTTTCACTGATTTGTTAATATGCTAGAATTATTAAAATTATGTATAAAAGTGTGTTTAACAAAACAGTATTTAAGTATTTTTAGAACTGACTCATAAATTAGTAGAATAATTTTAACGTATTATTTTTATTTGCCAGCCGTTTTCAATAAATCACGCAACATTCTTTATGGTTACAAATGTACACGAATTACAAGAATTGAGTTAATTAAGCACCAAACCAAATTTCATGAAATATGCTAAATCACTATAAAACTACAACAATGAAATAGTTTAAATTTTAAATGTAAAGAATAAAAAATGAAGCATGCTTTTTTATTATTCTTAAGTCTTTTTTTTTTTAATGCAATATTAGATAAACAACAAGTGAGTCCTGCTAATTTTGAATTCGTACATCTTGACAGTCAAAATATGGTATTGCCAAAAGTTTAAAAGACGCCAATTCTAAATTTTTAAAGACAATTTTCAAAACATGGTGTTTTCCGAGGAAAATCTTTTTCTGGGTAAAGATAAAAGAGTGGCATTAGCATGAAAATAGTGGATGTGCAAGACCAAACAGAATATATTTTTCCGAAGTCGCTCGGAACTTCTTCCTGTTTGGAAGAGGATGCAGTTGTGCAAGCAGAATTTATTTCGGTCGTTTGCTTCTTCCCTTGTTTTATGCCATTCCTCTCTCCCCTCGAAACTGCCGCTTACGAAATGTAAATTTATTACGATCGCTACATTCATTGTTCAGTAGACTCTCTCAAATCTGCACAGCTTAGGACCAGAGGTTTTGCGGATTTCTGGTCATTGCTTTGTTTACATTTTTTAAACTGTAATTTGAATGTAATTAACAATGCAATCGAAACTATAATGAATTCTTACGATGCTATAATATATTAAAATATATAATAAATTAAAATAATAAAAATTTAGATAATTTTTAATACGATTAAAATATTAAAAAGCGAAGGTCAAGTTAATTATGAATAATGTATGATTATATTCATTATAAAGATGAAATGTATTTTTCTTAAATTATTCAAAGAAACTTGTTTCACAAAAGTACATTACTAATTCAAATCAAAATCATAAAATAAGGAAGTTTTATTTCAGGTTTACGAGACTTAATAACCAAAAAAAGCTGTATACATAAATACAGTTGGTAAAAAGATTGTGATTATCAGTGATATCAGCCTTATCTTGAATATTTTCAGAAATAAATTTATTCTTCCTTCATGAAAAAACATAAATTCGGTAATATTAAAAAAAAAAAAAAAAAAAAAAAAAAAAAAAAAAATTAAAATATACGTGGAATAAAGCTTATGAATGGAATATGAATGGAAAGCGTGGAATAAAAGTGATATAAAGCTTAAAAAGTCAAATTTTGCTCCTATATCTGAACTGAAATCTTCATTGTTTACATCTGTAAATTATATGCGGATTTTAGAGAGTTTTGGGTTTTAGGTTTGCGGATTTAAGGGAGTCTACTGTAGTCCAAATTTCTGACTTAGGAATGAAGATATATAGATACGATCGTAAGCGCTGTGTTGCAAAAAATGTCAGCATCATTTATTTTAAAATAAATTAAGAAGTTTCCATTAAATTGACGAATTGTGCTTTTTCAAAAAAATAAATAAATAAATAAATAAGTAAATAAATAAAAATAAATAAATAAATTTAAATTCAAGGATAAAAAATTTCCGTGAATCCAATGAATTTAATCTTTTTAGTCCTTTTACGTATCCTTGATTTTTAACATTTTTAGCCCTGTTTTTGCTGCTATAATCTGTTAAAATTTAGTGTCATGGTGACTATAGCTTTATGTCAGTATTTACAACTTAAAAATTGTAGATAAGTGTTGGTCATGCTTTCTTCGGATGTTAATGTTTATATTATAACTTTTTAAAGTTCTTTAAAAAGTTTTCCGTTTCTATCTCCGACCAGATATTTAAAAAAGTTGTGATTATTAGACTCTAGAAATTGTGCTTGGTATTTCTAAAATAGTCAGTTGATAATAATAATAATAATAATAATAATAATAATAATAAAACACTTTTAAACCTTATTTATTAACTTTTTGTTAATATTTTTTTGTTTTCCCTTAAGTTAATGAGCGTACTTAGTAAATATTGTTCTGGTATAGAAGTAATACGTAAAATAAGAGAAATACAGGGTACACGCTCAAGGCAGAAGGTATACCCTAGGGTGTGTATATACTATAGCTTTCTTGAGAAACAGAGGGTATACGGTATTCCTTTAAAAAATCCAGAAGGTATACGGTGTATACCCCCGTATATACTCCACTACATCCCTGAAGGTAAGTAGAGCAATCCCTTAAGACTGTTCTCAACTGATCTGCTAAATAAGAGCACAACGTTTTGACACATTTACAAATTCATTCTTTAACGAAAAGATATAAAATTGCAAAGCCTGACAAAGTGATTTGGAATCTAACTGAATTTTCTAATTTTTTTAATCAATAAATTACCATTGAGTTATAAGTGTTTTTGATCACGTGAATAAATACGTTTTTCATCCCTGTTTGAACTGAAAGACGTGCTTAATTTATTCGCAGATATAATGTGATAAAATTTTCTTTTCAGAATTCCTGGTAGGAATAATAGATGATTAAAAAACCCATGTACGTCAGCAGGGATGTAGTGGAGGGCATACGTGGGTATACGCCGTATACCTTCTGGATTTTTTAAAGGAATATAGTATACCTTCTGTTTCTCAAGTAAGTTCTAGTTTGCACACTCTAGGGCAGGGATGGCGAACCTATGGCACGCATGCCAAAAGTGGCACGTGGAAGAATAATTGTGGCACGGTGTTTTTTGTGGTTCTAAATATTTCACAAAATCCACGAACTGAAGCTGTATATGATTACTTAAGATCTGAATTCAATTGTCTAAATTCAGTTAATTGAAAGTTATTTTAATCGCGGCTTTTTTAAAATAAGGTAAATTGCCACAGTAGTAAAAATACCAATGGCAAAACTATGCCAGCTTGAAATTTCAGAGATATTTAAAAGAAATATCGTTTGTCCTTTTAATAATTTTTCTATCTATCTATTTGCACAAATTCATTATTTTCGTATATCTATTATACAAAAAATTAAATAAAAACATACATAAGATTAATCCAGTTCAGTTTTCACTCTGTTGAAATCAACTAAGTATAAACCTGATATTAATTATTTTCCATCCAAGATGCAACAACACAATTAATCACATAATTTTTTTAAGTCATTTTTATAATATGATGTTTTATGATTATCATAATGTAATACATGCATGTATGTTACCAATTTTTGAAAAATCTTAAGTAATTTTTATTTTTCGATCCACAGTTTTTCAATCCACTAAATTTTTTTTATTAATTGGCATGTCAAAGTTATCTAAACTTTTTTTGAGGTGGGGAATGGTACGCGACTATAAAAAGGTTCGCCAACCCTGCTCTAGGGTATACTCTTTGCCTCTTGACCGTATACCCTCTGCTTAGAGCGTATATCCACTGTTATTTTTACTACTACACCCCTGTACGTCAGGCATGCGCGAGGCTCCACTGAAAGAACTAAAAGAGCCAATTTGTTATTTGCATGTCCTATATTTCACTGTACAGGAATTTACATTTTAAAATTTACTGGAATGGAAAATGCCACAAACTTTTATCATTGACTGTTTGAAGAATGAATTAGTTCATTAATCTAGTAATCGAAACCACACTAGTTTATATGTAAGGAAAATGAAAGACAGAAAGCTGTTCAATTCAAATCATAGTGAGTATAGGAGGAAGATAAAAATAAATAAATAAATAAATCATCCATCATTTATGATTCTATTTAGCGAAGTTCAAGAAACTTCTGACTCAAAAACCGAGAACTTATTTTCATTGATCACATTATGTCACAGGCATGGTCCTTCGACGTGTGATCTCATGTAACAAAAACTATCCAAAGAGCAACAAATATCTTGCTGGTATGTATCATCAAGTAGTCAAAGTCTCACGTTGGAAAAAAAAGAGCATCTCGCTTCATTTTTTGCTGTCCTTTCTGTCAAGATAATTTATGGCTAAATATGTCAGATACCGAGAAAGGCTGGTGCTTTTTCTCCCTTCCCAGGCTCCACAGTTCTTGACCTCGCACGTGACCCTTTGGAAGAAGGCTCTAATGGAAAAAGCCGGTTCGGCGCGATTTCTTATTAATTGCTAGCTTGATAGGAGGTTCCGTTTCCAGGAATAAATATCGGCAATTTCATTATTATTATCTTTTTTTTTATGGTAATATGTGATTGATTCGATTTGGAAAAACGTTGAAGTGGAAAGCGATGAAAATTTGTTTTCTGCGTTTCAATGAGTTTGTTGTCTTGTCGAATTTTTTTTGTGAGTTCTTCAATACGAAGGTCGCTGATAAGAAATTTTTGTATCTCTTATGAGAGTTAATATGTGTGTTACATGAAATAAGTCGACGTTCGTTAATCAACAGTAGTACCTTATTCCTTATTAAGATCCAGGAAACGGAATAAGATGAAACTCGAAATTGTTTATTCTAAGATTTCTTAATCATGAGACTCTCATTTTTTTCTGAATGAATTTCTGAGAAATGATTGGACACGATAAAATCCTGTTAACTACATGATGAATTTCTTTGAAGCCTTAAGAAAATATATCTCTGCTTCCTGGCTCACTTTGTTTGCTATTTTTAAATATAAAAATCTTATTTTTATTGATATCTAAAGTATTATTAATATTGGTATTCATGATAAAAGTTGATTTCAAAACAAATTTTCTGTCCACTGGACCCTTTAGTTGGAATATTGTGAGAAAATGTGTAAAATAGATAAGTCAATAAAGATATTTATGCTGGATTAAAATTGATAGCTCCTTTCCTGTCATTTCAGGAATATTAAATACAATAAAGCCTGTAGCCAACAGAAACATGCCATAAACGTAAAAAAAAATATATAATCTCATTCCAATTATCAGAATTATATGCAATTATACGTATACCTGTTTTAAAATGGAATATTTTGTCGATATACATCGATATTTTGATTTTTAGTACAACAGGTTGACTATATTAGTAAGCAAAAGTGTATATTAATGGATTTTCTGATAACACCTGTTATTTAAAAAAAAGCATTTCTATTTAAATGGCGATAAACAAATTCTAATTTATCTTTCTAAATTTCAATGTTAATTTTTGTATTCGCTAATGGCTTGATAAGTGTTCCTTTACCAGGAATACGTATCTGCAATTTCATTACAATTTTGTTTTTTATGGTATAACTCTATGATATCAACTTGGAAAACGTTGAAGTGGAAAGCCGTAAAAAACTGCTACTTTTCAAAAAGGAATTTGTTATCTTATCCACTTTCCAAATAATTTCACCATTCAATTTTATATTCATTGGTGGCTTGATAAAAGAATTCCTTTTCTAAGAATAATAACTGCAGTTTTGTTATACTTATGTTCCTTATTGTAATGTATAATGAATCCGATTTGGAAAAACGTTCAAGTGGAAGGCCGTGAAAATTATTTTTTGCTTTTCAGTGAAATTTGTTCGCTTGTCAGCTTTCCAAATACTTTCATTTTCATCGCTCTGTTTTGTATTCATTGGTGGTTCGATAAGCGGATTCAGCAACGCTGGGCACGGGTATTGTTCTTAAACAATAAGAAAACCATTCGTCAGATTTCCCCTACCACGCAGGAAGAGGATTAGAGGATGAAAGATTAATCGTTCTTTTAAATAGTAGGTTTGCCTAAAGAGGACCTATTTCAACAGCCATTTTGATGCCTGGATGGTTTTTAAAACTTTCCTGCAAAGTTTAAAATGTTTATGCTTTCGTTTGTCTGGCCGTCTGTCCGCGCTCTAACTCCAGTAAATATACTCGGATTGCCATGAAATTTTAGGAAATTATTTATGTCTAACCTAAAACGATTTCTTTTGAAAATGAAGTTTCTAGCATGATTACTTTATTTACAGGGACAGAACAAAAGTTAAAACACACTATTTAAAAAAACATATATTTTTAGCTTATAAGGCAGCTAAGCTTTTTCAGTAACTGCCATAATTTTTCATTGAAACTTATTAACTTTTATTCCTGTAACATCTCATAGATTTTTGAGATAATAGTTTATCACCATAAGATTATTTTTCACTATTATTTTCCTAAGGGTTTACGCATCATGTTGATTCTAAAAGATAGTGACGTTCATTCAGTAGGAGAAAATAGGGGTATTTTTCTGTAATCAAAGTGAAAGATATTATAGTATTGGAAGCATTGCAACTTAAGCTGTCAAGAATTTTTTCGACATTAAGAATTTTTTACAATGAAATATCAAAATAGCCAATTGCTGGATATTTATTTAATTTAGTCTTCTGCAAATACCCCCTTTTTGACTATCACAGTATCCAATCCAACAGGCCAATAAGGTTAATTTTTTCTTCTCTGAAAAATTTCCTTAAAATCAATAATTTATAGTGTTTATTTAAAAAGTTCTTGGGGGAAAAAATCCAATTAAAAAACAGATGCGTATGTAGTGTTTTTTTTTTTTTTAATATTTTTAACTTTTTCTTTTTTCTTTCTTTTCTTTTTTTTCGTTTTTTTTTTTTTTTTTTTTTTTTTTGCTGCAATCAAACACTTTTGGAAAGTTTTTACGGAAATTACTATACGCGAAATTTTTCTAAGTGTCTTTTAAGATAAGAAATTTATCAAATATATTTAATTAAATTATTAAGTATTATAATATGTAATAAATGTAATAATTATATTATTATATAATAATTATTAATATATTGCTTTAATTAAAATATCATTAATATATTTCTTTATTTCATTGTAATGGACTTGTCCTTGTTTCAATATAACAAATAGCTCCGTCCTGAATCATATTTCCCTTCTAAATTTACTACAGGAAAGAAAAATTTTTAGGCACAAATTGAAAAGTGTGTTATTCAAGATGTTACTTTAAATAATTCCAGGAAATCTTTAAAAAATATATTCATTGAGTTAGAATTTTAATTTCTTTCCCTCGTCTGTGGTGGTTAAAAATATAATTTGCAATCAAAATCACATCCTAAAATTTCTCATAAATTTTTTTATAAAAATTTAAATGATTATTATTATTATTTTAAGTGGGGTAGTTTAAAATTGAACTCTAAACAATATTTGTCGAATTTCAAAACTTTTTCATTTGTTTAATGAAAAATATAGTTTACAGGACTTTTTTAATATTAATTTTTAAAATATAAATTTTAAAAGGAAGTAACTTATTTTAAAAAATCATATATTCAAAATATTTTTTTTTATTTCCCGAAACATAACTATTGTAAATTAGTCAAAAATACATATTCTAAGATTGTGCTCTTTTATTATTATTATTATTATTATTATTATTATTATTATTATTATTATTATTTCTAACTTATACTAATTTGATGCTGATAAATACTTATGAATACAAATCCCATTTGTATTCATTATTCATATTTTATTTTTTACTTCCATGTTTAATGTACTATAATGTATTAAATTAAATAGTATTCTATTCTTCCTTCAATTTTTAGATAATCCTTTCATAGAAAATTGTATAATTTGAAATTTAATGTATTTAACTCCAGAACTGTGTGGGCTTTTGTTTACCGCTGTAAGATTCATTTGCATTATGTTATGGCGTTCATTTTTAAAAACACTTTGCGATAGTCTTGTGCATATTTACGGTCACGTGAATGATGACGCCCTTCATTCACCCTGCGCCCTGCCAAGAGCTGAGGCAACTCTTGGCAGGTTTATTTTAGTTATTACTTTATATTACTTATTACTTTAGTTATTACTTATATTACTTTTTAAATAAACACTATAAGCTGAGCTGCCCTTGCTTACTAAAACTTTGGAAAGGTAAAGTCTCGAAATCCTTCCCTATTTCTGTCTTTTTTGTCCAAAATTGAACATAAGCTAACTTGACCGAGATTTTCCGCTCATTGATTTTATGTATTAGTTCGGAACACATTTGCGCAGAATTTTTTAAGTTATCATGATCATCAAAGAATTATATAAATAAATAGATAGATGTATAAAATGTTAAACTGGGAATAGTTTTGGGTTCTAAGGGTCATTGGAATATAATAACTAGCAACGTTAAAAAGCAACAAATATTGTATAAACAGCCGACCGGTTTCGATAGCATACAGCGTACCGTCGTCAATTGACACTGACCGCACAGTCAGCACTGACGAGGGTACGCTATATGCGTACCGTCCGATAAAGGTCTGCACGGGCCGGAATTTCCAGGCCCGGGCCCGGCCCGTTTATATTTTTCCTTTCTAGGCCCGGCCTGTTCTGGCCCGTCACAATTTTTTACTATTTCTAAAAAATTCAGATTTTTTTCATGTAATTACGATTTTTTTAAGAATACTGCGTACATATCTATGGAATGATGTTATCGTATATTTTGCATGAAATATACATTAGAAACATTAATGATTACTTAGATTCTTAGACTTTCAACGTTCAATTAAAGATTAATTAAGAAATTAATATGGTTTAGAATGAAAGAAAAAAAGAAAGTTAAAAACATTGCAATTTTTGTAGATGTACAATAAAAGTAGATTTATGAAAATATTTCTAGATCATTTTATTATAGATTCCAAATCTTAAGACTCTACTTCCTAAAACATTTTTTTTTCTTTTTTTTTTTTAACTCATAAGATTAGCAAGTGTTTTTATTGAGAAACTATGTAATCGAATGGCGTTATCCATTTTTTGATAGTGGGGATAAAGTATAGATGGGGAAAAATATTTTTTTTAAACCTCCTTAAAGAAAAATTATAGTGATAATAATATACTTATAAAAAATATTACAGAAAATTACTGAATTATTAATGAATTTATTTTTCAAGTATGAATTTTTAATACTAATAGAGCGAAGTGTTATATATGCGCATATATATACATAGATAGATAGATAGATAGATATAGATATATATGTATATTATTTATTTTATTTTTGGCAAATTAAACAAATTTATATTATTGCAGCATTTATTAAGTTAGAATTATTCTCTTCTGATATATCGATATCAAAACACCAAATATTTACATACTTATAATTACACGTATGTATGCATTATGACATATATATACACATGAAACACGCATGCTTAAACTAGAGTTCTGTACGGGCCGAAATTTCCAAGTCTCGGCTTTGCTAGGTGTAAAACTGAAAAGTTTGACCGGAGCCCCGCCCAGCCGACAAATTTTCCACTATTTAGAAAAAATTCAAATTTTTATCATACAAATAAGATTTTTTAAAGAATACTGTATACATACTTATAGTATGATTTTACAGTATATTTTACAAAAAATACACAATAGCAACATTAATGATTACTTAGATTCTTGGACTTTCAACATTCAAATAAAGATTTATTGAAAATTAATACGGTTAAGAATTAAAAAAAAAAAAAAAAAAAAAAAAAAAAAAAAAGAAAGAAAGAAAGAAAAAAAAGAGATTTAAAAACATAGCCTTTGAAGCTATATAATAAAGAGTAGATTTATAATAATATTTCTATATCATTTTATTAAAGATCATTTATCATATATCATTTTATCAAATCCAAAGAGCTACTTTCTGACGCATTTCTGAATTCATTTCTTTTCTGAAATGAATAAGATTAGCTGGTGTTTTTATTCAGAAACTATGTAATCGAACGGCGTTATCCTTTTTTGATACAAGCAATTTAAATATTGTCAAAGTTAGCATTTTGATTCGATATTTCGGAATCGTCAGCGTGGGAAGGGAGATGCAATCACGTGCAAGAATCTCTTATATCTCAACAAGTAAATACAAGTATCAGATTTACCAATTATCTCTTCAATAGCCAGGTTTTCGATTTTATATCTTTACAGTTGAAAATTAGTCAGAAAATGTGTCAGACTTTCCCTTTGTTGAAAAGTGAATTTAAGAACCATGAAAAATATATTTCCAAAGGTTGCGTTAACATAAGTTCCTACACACCTTGGGAGCAATTTAGTCTGGTTCCAGCACAGCTCGACAATATGTAAAAAAACAATGCAAGCCTCATCTCGGCCCAGCACGAGTAATCTTAAAAAATATTCAGCTCGAGTCAGACAAAGTAACTGACTTATGCCGATCTCTACAATGTACAAGTTATATTTCTGTATTGATGTTGTCAAACTAATATCGGCTCATGACGTACATTTATATTTATTCTCGTTAAAGCCATATTCAATGAAAATAGCTGATATTTTATCGTTTTGTTTAAGTCCTTATAACGGGCCGGTAGGCCCGTTAAATTTTTTTTAACGGCCCGGCCCGTAAGAAATTTTAGAATTATTACGCCGGCCCGGGCTCGTGCAGACCTCTACAGTACGATACATTTAATAACGAATAATTTATGGATGATCCCACACTTGATTTCAAAATGAATTAAAAACTCTTCGTTTTCAGGCATGAAAACGAATTCACGAATTTTTTAGAATTTTGGATTTTAATATCTCTGTGAAATTTTTAGATATGGAGATTTTTTTTTTTTTAAATTTAGGAATGGATAAGGAATAATTTCCTAATTGGGAATTTTGCCATACGGGGGCCGTATAAAAAATTAATTTTCGTATTTTTTCAAATAGACCTCCCATGGAGTTGCAACTTATCAAAAAATTCACCTTTTTTGATAATTTTTTACAGCTGGAAGCATGAGTCTAGGGGCAATATTTAAGGAGATAGCCTACTGTTTCGATATTTATGACTCACCCTGTATATACTGTAATTAGATATTTAAAATTTTTTTAATTTTTTAAATGTTGAACAGAAAACTTGTTTTTATTTTCCTGTTTTCTTTCTGGAAAAAATAAATTAAAATTAAATGATTATGGGTGAAAACAAAAATTATTAAGAAGGTTAATTAAGAAGGTAGATTTTGTATAGAATATTACCTATTGCGATCGTTCTTATGTTACAAATTCTGCATTTTTTTTTCTTTTTGCAAACCTACACCGATTATGACCCCTAGACCCTAAAACTTCAATCAGTAGAAAACTTCATTAATCTATCTATCTATATGTATGCATATAAATATAGAGAGAGGATGAGTCGTAATCAGCAAAACAGGCTAGCTCCTTTAATATCGCCTCTAGGCACTTACTTCCAGTAACAAAGTTTCATAAAAAAGGCGGCAAAATGTGATGACATTAATTGCAGCTCCATTTTTTTTCGGGGGGGGGGGTGTCTATTTGAATTTAAATTATTATGCGGCCCCGTAAGACAAAATTCCCGTATTATAGGAAATTATTCCTTATACGTTCCTGAATTGATCAAAAAAATTTTGATCTTTATAGCTAAATGTCTGACAGAGATATTCAAATCCAAAGTTGCTGTGATTACAAGAACTGAAGAATATTTCAAAATATGCTGCCAAAGTGGGCGTTTTGAACAGAATTTCTGGAAGCGATTATGATTGAAGAATATAGAATGTATTCAAATAACAAATTGCCTAGTTTCTAACTCATTTTTATTTCGAATTTGTTCTCAAATGCGTATTGGTCGATGGTTGGATAAATCCAGAATATATTTCAAAATATGCTGTCAAACTGAGGATTTTGAGCCGAATTACGCATAAGATGATTCTAATAAAACCAGCTCTGACAAAAAATAAATAAAAGAAAAGAAAAGAAAAGAAAAATTCTTTAAAAGCGGTCAAATAAACTTGTTAAAACTCGGTTTACCTCTATCATATTTTATTTTTTATTGTTGAAATGAGCACTTAACTTCAAAATCAATCTGCGCCTGTAGGCCAAGCTGGCAGGAATTTTTTAAAATTTGGTATGCTAGTTTCTTTTAAGGACGAAATCTTTTAGTCACGAATCCAAACAGATTCGTTTACTAATGCTAAATGAGAAAAATGTGCAAAAGTATCTCGGTTACATTTCAATATTTTTATATAACTTTGCAATGGATAGCAAAAATTGGCCTGTACAAGATATTTTTTTACTTCTTCAATTTCGATTGGTGTTTTTTTTTGAGAATGTAAAATCAAAGTATGCTCATTCAAATAAAATACCATTTAAGTAAATTAAAGTACACTGATTAATAACATCTGTAAACAAAAACAAAAAGGTAAAAACGTCCTTTGTACAGATCGATCTCATCTATCCAGTGAAAAAAAAAAGTTAAACATCGAAATGTAACCCAGATATCTTTATAAATTTATTTTATAGGATTAGCATTAGCGAATGGGTCTTTTCGCTTGACTGAAGTAGCCTCTTAATGGCTTGGAAGGCGTAAAATCGTTTGGCAATCTTCGACAGAGGAATAAAATGAAAACAATTCTTTGAAAATGCAATAAAAGATGACTGTATAACAATACTTGTGAATTAACTCGCAAGGACTAGTTTATGGTTTTAATCATTTTTACCTTCTACCCATACAGTGCTGTAATTGGGCGGGAATAGGTGGGAACGCCGTTCCCAGAAATATTTAGTTTGTTTCTTAAAAAAAAAAAAAAAAAAAACGCGCACGAGCACAATTATTTTTATAACAATAATTATCAAGTTTATTGATGAGCCTAGAGAGTTAAATCATCTTCTTTAGAAAACTCTTTATTGAAAAAGCTAGTTCGCTTATATTCATAAGCCGTATAATCACCCTTGAAATATTTTTTTAAAAACCATATTTGAAGTCTTGGTTGTGACCAGGAAGAACAAAAGAAGACAATACAGCTTGTCGTAAATAAAAGAGCACAGAAAATACCTCTCATTAACGTTCTTTATCAATATAATAATTGTAACTGTTACTTTAAAAAGTCCGTTTTTGGCTAGATGTTTTAAATTGGCTTTTTGCTTACCAGAAATACGGTTGCGTCAACATTTACTGTATGAAAATGTGAGTTCCCACAAATATTTTTTTCCAACTACAGCACTGTACCCATATATCCCATTTTTTCAATATGTCTGTTAAATTGTATTCCTAGAAACTTTTCAAATTATCGGCACCTTATATTTATGATATATTAAAATATGGAGCATTTAGTTAACAGATACCCACATCCTCTCTCTGCCATATATATATGTGTGTGTGTGTTACTTGTGATTTGCAATAGCTCCATTATATTTAGTATGTTTTAAAATTTACGGAGTTTTAATTAAAAAGAAACACAATGCATTTATTAACGAATCTAGGAAAAAAAGTGACCGGAAAAAAAGTTATCGGAAAAAAAGTGACCTAAATTACAAAAGCGGAAAAAAAGTGACACGGAAAAAAAGTGACAAGGAAAAAAAGTGACACGGAAAAAAAGGGACACGGAAAAAAAGTGACAAGGATGATTTTGGGGAATTATTATTGATTTTGGGGATTCATTGGTTAAGTATGAAAGGGGGATTGGGGGGGGGGCTCATAATTTAGGTAAATGGGTTTTTCATGCTGAATTAACTGTTTTGTTTCAATTTTTGGATATACGTTCATACTGAAAAGACGCTTGCCTGATTAGTTTTGGGAAGGGACGATTACCCCCCCCCCCCCATCCGTCCTCACTTAGATGAATGGGTTTTTATGCAGAATTATCCAACGTGTGTCAAATTTGAATATACAGGGCCTGACTAAGGCAGGGGCATGCGGGGCAATTGCCCCGGGCCCCCGGTTTGAGGGGGGCTCCCAAGGAGAGAAAAGTTTATTGTTAAAAAAGGGCCAAATGATATAAAATAGCAAAATATTACCAAAATTCTTTTTTTTTTCAATTTTAAGGGGTCTTTTTTCTCCTACCCCCTTTGCTTCCCTGCCCCACGTTCCCTTAAAGTAATAGTTACATCATAAGGAAATTAATAGTTAAAATTATTTATCATCTGCTATTATGTATAAAGATGTGAAATATAAATACTGAAATCAGTACTTGGTACAAAATTTATGCATACATAAAATAGGTTTGAATTTTAATTTTAGTCACTTGAGTATAATTCACAAACATTTTTAAGATAGAAGGGGGCCACTCTAATAATGTTTGCCCCAGGGCCCCCCACTGTCTCAGTCGGGCCCTGTGAATATAGGTTCTTTTCGATAAGGCTTATGTATAGTATATAATGCATGAAGAGTTTTAATGGTTATATATAGAGGGAGAACGGGGGATAACCTTTCTTAAATTAAATTAATAACTTTTTACGCATAATTATCCGATTTGCTTAGAATTTTGGACATAGATTCATTATGGTAAGACGTATCTCTGATTAGTTATGGGGTTCTTCTGCTTATTATAAAGGGTGGGGGGCGAGCAATTATCTCCCCCTTAAACTAGATAAATAGGTTTTTATGCAGAATTACCCCATGTATTTCAAATTTTAAATATAGGTTCTTATTGATAAGGTGGATCCCTGAATAGTTTTAAGGATTTGATATCTAAGTATTGAAGGGGAATATAATGTAACTTACCTTAAATTAAATTACTTTTTACGCAGAATTATAGGATTTGCTACAAATTTTGGATTATAGATTCATTATGATAAGGCGTATCCCTGATTACATATGGGGTTATTTTTCTAATTAAAAATTAAGGCGGGTGATTTTCCGATCCCCTTAAATTATATAAATTGTTTTTTATGTTCACTTATCCGATATATTTCATATTTTGGATATATGTTTTTTCTCATAAAGTTACACAGCCAACATTTACTGTATTTAATTTAATGTTGAACCGGATCACCTATATCCGAGTTGTAATTGTATATAATGGTAAATAGCGTATTTAGTGTGTACATATATTCTAAATAAACTGTTAATTCAGTTAATTGACAGCGTCAGTGTTCATTTACACAATCCTCACAGTGGGTGACCGATATCACCTAGTAATATCGGTGGTGGCAGCTATAACTACCACGGACTTTCTTCAAAGTTGTGCGGTTTGAGAGGAACGTCCGACATATACACTGGGGGAACGGAGGATAACCCCCCCCCCCTTAAATTAATAAATGGCTTTTTACGCAGAATTATCTTATTTGATTCAAACTTTGAATGTGCGTTCATTATGATAAGGCGAACTCCTGATTATTTGTGGGTTATCCTCCGTTCATCCCTCTATACTTAGCCATTAAACCCTTTATTCAGGGATTCACTTTATCAGGTAAAACCTATATCCAAAATTTGAAATACGTTGGATAATTGTGAAAAAAAAAAAACTTATTTAAAGAGTGGGGGATTAATCGCCCGCTTTCCCTTATTTAATTAGCAAAAGAACCCCATAATTAATCAGAGATACGCCTTTTTATAATGAATATACATCGAAAATTTGAAGCAAATCGGATAATTCTGGGCAAAAAGCCATTTATTTAATTTAAGGGTGTATTTCGATTCAAACTGCCTATTTTCCGATTTATTTTTAACTTCATTTTTACTCTCATATGCATCAAACTGGCAAATTGTCTTATTTAGAAAGTACACAAGGTGCCGTAATTGTCAATTCTTTGATAAATGCAGAAAATATTGCGAAAAAAGCAATCAAAAACGGCATTTTGAACAGATTTTCCCCTGGCGGGAGATCTGTGAACGAAAAAAAAGGGTCATACTGAGAAGATAATTGTTTATAAATCAAATTCTAATGAATTGAGCATAAAAATACAGCACATGGCACCTTGTAAATCTCTTCAAAAATATCCTCAGCAAGTTTCATGTTTCTACTTTTGAAAATGTGTCTGAAATTGTATCGGAAAATTTCGAGCTGTTGAAGGTGGAAAAGCGTTTTTTTGAATACACCCTTAAGGGGGTTTATCCGGTTCTCCCTCTATACATAGCCATTAAACCCTTAAAACTATTCAGGAATTTACTTTATGAGAAAGATCTTACATCCAAAATTTGAAATAAATCGGATAAGTGTGCATAATTTTTTTAATCTAATTTAAGGCCGGGGGTAGTAATCACCCGCCCCCTTTTTAATTAACAAAAGAACCCCATAAATAATCAGAAATATGTCTTATCATTATTAACCCATGTCCAAAATTCGAAGCAAATCGGATAATTATCCGTAAAAAGCCATTAATTTAAGAAAGGTTATCCCCCGTTCCCCTTCTATACTTAACCATTAAACTCCTAAAACTCTTCAGGCACTTTATACTATATATATAAGCCTTATCGAAAAGGACCTATATGCAAATTTGACATAAGTTGGATAATTCTGCATAAAAACCCATTCATCTAATTGAGGACGGATGGGGGGGGGGGGGGGTAATCGTCCCTTCCCAAAACTAATCAGGCAAGCGTCTTTTCTGTATGAACGTATATCCAAAAATTGAACCAAAATAGTTAATTCAGCATGAAAAACCCATTTACCTAAATTATGAGCCCCCCCCGATCCCCCTTTCATACTTAACCAATGAATCCCCAAAATCAATAATAAATCCCCAAAACCAATCCTTGTCACTTTTTTTCCGTGTCACTTTTTTTCCGTGTCACTTTTTTTCCTTGTCACTTTTTTTCCGTGTCACTTTTTTTCCGCTTTTGTAGTTTAGGTCACTTTTTTTCCGATAACTTTTTTTCCGGTCACTTTTTTTCCGTTTACCTTTATTAACGCTAAAAAGAGAGAAACACTACAGTCACATTTTGTTTTCTTGAACAGCTGTTTAAAATTCTATAATTCCACCAGGCTACAAAATGGATGCCCGTTACATACTCCTTACAAATTAACGCCAATGCGCTAATCCGGTTTAATCCAAAGGTGACAGCTACTTCGCACCCCGTCTGACAGTCAGGCACTCCCCTATCGACACTCCCCCCGTGCAGTATGATGCGTCCCCGATAAGCGGGTTCCTTTTCCAAGAATGATATCTACAGTTTTGTTATAATTATGTTCCTTAAAGTAATGCTTATAATTGCTCGGATTTTGATAAACATTGAAGTGGAAAGCCATGAAAAACTATTTTTTATTTTCAATAGAATTTGTTCGCTTGTCAACTTTCGAAATAATTTCATTTTCATCACTCTGTTTTGTATTCATTGGTGGCTTAATAAAAGGGTTCCTTTTCCAGGAATGATAGCTGCAATTTTACTATTATTATGTTCCTTATAGTAATGTATGATTGATCCGATTTGGAAAAACCTTTCAAAATGTGGAAAGCCATGAAATATTATTTTTTGCTTTTCAAAAGAATATATTGCTTTATCAACTTTCGAAATAATATCATCTTCAATATTTTTATTCATTGGTGACTTGGAGTTTTGTTTTCCAAGAATAATATCTCGATTTCATTATAATTAATTTCCTTTATGGCAATATTTGATTTTTCCAATTTGGAAAAACGATGAATGGAAAACCACGAAGAAATATTTTCTGCTTTTTCAAAGGATTTTTCCGATTGGAAAAACGGTTAATGTAAAGCCATGAAAAATATTTTCTGCTTTTCAAAGAAATTTATTGTCTTGTCAATTTACGAATTGCTTTCATCTTCGATATTTTTATCAATTGGTGGCTGCTTTTCAAAGGGTTCCTTTTTCAAGAATAATATCTGCAATTTCATAACGATTAATTTCTTTTTGGCAATGTATGATTTTTTTCGATTTCGAAAAACATTGAAATGGAAAGCCATGAATAATATTGTCTGCCTTTGTTGGAGTTTGGAGGAATTTTTTATCAACTTTGAAAATAATTCCGTCGTTGAAATTTTTATTCATTGGTGGCTTGTTAAAAGGGTTCCTTTTTCCAGAATAATACTGTCAATTTCTTTTTGTGCCACGGCAATGTGTGACATTTCCTAATTTGGAAAGGGTTGAGTGTTTATTTTGGAGTTTGTTGTTGCGTTGATTTGTTGTGTCCTTCTCGACGAAGGTCGCTGATAATAATTTTTTACATTTCTTCTGCCAGTTGCCAGATGTAATATGTCGACGCTCGTTAATCAGCAATGTTTCGCCCTTTATTAAGATCCAGGAAACGGAACAAACTGGAACTCGAAATTGTTTATTGTTTGATTGTTAATTACGAGACCCATATTTTTTAGATGAAATTCTCAGAAGTCGTTTGGTGTGATGAAATCCTGTCAACTGCTTTCATAATGAATTTCTTTGAAATCACAGGAAAATGTGTATCTGTTTCCTGGTTCATAAAGAAATCTTATTCTTATGGGGATGTTAAGTATTACTGGAATTGATGCTAAAAGATGCATTAAACATGTATGCATTTAATATAAATCAGTCAAAATTCGTAATGTTAAACCCTCAAAGGACCGAAATTTCGGATCACTATGTACAGTCCGCAAACAATTTTAACTAAATTGTCTCCTCCTTCAAAAACACATTATTTAAATAAATGACCAATAAAATGAAATACAAAATAACTGAAGAATAATAACATAAAGCATATTAACTTACTTTAATTATTTTTTACTCTACATCTTGCGTAAAAAAAAAAAAAAAAAAAAAAAAAAAATATATATATATATATATATATATATATATATATAATAATAATAATAATAATAATAATAATAATAATAATAATAATAATAATAATAATAATAAAACAATAATAATAATAATAAAATAGTAATATTTAGCTGATGAGAGGCTGATTCTTTTAACTGGTGATAATGGATTAAAAATTAAGCAAAAGTCTCTCAATCTTATTCTTATGGGGATGTTAAGTATTACTGGAATTGATGCTAAAAGATGCATTAAACATGTATGCATTCAATATAAATCAGTCAAAATTCGTAATATTAAACCCTCAAAGGACCGAAATTTTGGATCACTATATACAGTCCGCAAACAATTTTAACTAAATTGTCTCCTCCTTCGAAAACACATTATTTAAATAAATGACCAATAAAATGAAATACAAAATAACTGAAGAATAATAACATAAAGCATATTAACTTATTTTAATTATTTTTTACTCTACATCTTGCGTACAAAAAAATATATAATAATAATAATAATAATAATAATAATAATAAAACAATAATAATAATAAAATAGTAATATTTAGCTGATGAGAGGCTGATTCTTTTAACTGGTGATAATGGATTAAAAATTAAGCAAAAGTCTCTCATCGCGAAGGGCTTAATTGCCTATTTTTCTACATGTTACAAACTGTAGCTTTAGATAATTTATAATCGGCTTGATTACATCCATTTTCAATTCTTATTATTAGCGCCATTTTTATCTTGAATTGAGTTTGATATTGAAATCACTAAATTGAAAGACTTGGATTTACTATTCTTTGGATGACACTGTAGATGTAATTACAGAATGATTGAAAGTTTTCTGTGTAACAAGTTATATTTGTGTTTTTATATTTTTTAGGAGGCATTCACATTTTTAATTGTTTGTATTTAATCAATTGACATGCTATCTCTAATTCTGAATTAATTCTGGTTTTATTTAAATCGGACTAAAATCAGCCAAAAGTTAGAGATTACCCTAGTTCAGATACCTTCAAAAATCATTTTTTTTTCTTTTTTTTTACTAAAAAAAAGAAAGATAAAATAATTCTCAGACTTGAGTTCAATTAAAAAGCACTTTTATACCGTTTAAAAAAAATGCTTTTTCGAAAATAGTATATTTATTTTTCTGTGTGCTTTTCCTAGATAACCAGAACCTTGTTTTGTTCCAAGAAAATTTCCGAGAAATCTTAGAATAACTAACTCCGCGGCAGGCCGAGGCGTATGTTTATTTCACGTGTTGGAATATTATAAACTGCTGTAACAATAAATTTCGCCCAGAGATTAAGCTATAAGTTAGTTTGACACATAAATGTGATCTTTAAATAGGTGCAAGATGTTACACGCCAAACATAAATCTCCACGTGCGAGATATTTATTTTTATTTTTTCGAATTAAACTTTGCATATTTCATGTTAATTAACTGTTCTAAAATAATCTCTTTTCTCTCGTAGATGCCTTATTAGACAAAGAAGAGTTTTGACATTCTAATGAAAATTTGTAGGACACCGCGATTTTGAGAAATTCTCCAATTTAAGGCGATTCTCGTAGGAAAAAGAAAAAAAAAAGTATTTTTCCTCATTTGACAACTTAAAGCCTTTAGGCCCATTTATAGACTCATTTTTAAGCATAAAACCATTTACAATTACAGTATCTATTACAGTACAATTACAGTATCTATTCGTGTAAAATCTTTTAAATATAAAAACATGATGTATTTATAATTAGAATAAATTTCTTTTACTTTTTTAATTATTAGAGAATGGAAAAGACAAAACATAATATTTTAAATTTATGTATTGTAGATAAGCAGGTATTCGTGTAAATTGTAAATATAAAAGCATGATTTATTTACAATTAGAATATGTATATTTTTCTGTTTTAATTATTAAAGTAATAGAAAAAAAATAAAAAGAATACTTAAATTTTATGTACCGTAGAAAAATAGATATTTATGAGAGTAAAAAATTGTAAATAAAAAGAAAATGTTGAACAAATACGAAATGTATATTTCTTTTTTTTTTTCTTTTTAAAATCCATAGAAATGCTAAATATCATATAATAATTTTGTCTCTATAAATGGATTGAATGCATAAAAACATGTTTTTATTTACCTTTGTATTCTATGCGTATTTGATTCATTTATCAATTTGAAACTTCATATATCGAATACTTTTCATTTCTAAAAAATCTTTATTATTATTATTATTATTATTATTATTTTGCTTTATAATTATTTTTTTAATTTTAATTTTATTTATTTTTTTATTTATTTGTCTTATACGAAATTTTGTTTTCAACAGGAATTTAAAAACTCTTCCATTTCCGAGTTAGGTATATATCAGCTTATGGAAAACATATTAATGGTATTTTCTATAGATTCGTCAGGACGTGAAAATCTTACCGCGGTAGAAAGAGTTCCAGCTTACACTGAACAAATTTCACCTTAGCCAGATTTTACTGTACTTACATCCATGATTAATGCAATGATTGGTAATCGAACTGGTTTTTCATTTTTTCAATGAATGAATTACATTATGATTACCTAGATTATTGTCTTCGGACCTCAGTTCTTTTTCTTTTCCTACGAAAATTCGTCTCAAAACGCTTTTTTTTTAACATGCATTTTTTGAAACATCTCTTGCCTTTACTGAAAAATGAAAAAAAAAATCAATTCTATTACATTTTTTTTAAAGAGCACCGAACAGTTTTATACTTTTTCGATCAAAAATGAATTTAAAAATTAATCGAAAAGTAACTTTTGGATTTGAAAGCAGTCTTAAATGCATATTTATTAGGTTTGATGTGAATAACGATTATGGAAGATTCTTCATAAGCGGCAGAGTTATCAAAATAATTGGTCGACGGAAAAAAAAGACTAAAGCGAAATTTGGAAAATAGGAGTACATAAAGTTGCCATATATTAACATTGGAGAAGGAAATCTGAGATTTGATAGGATGAAAAGCATTAAGAAGAAACATCAGTTTAAAACTTTATTTCCCTTACAATTTTTTTTCTAACTAATGCTGTTGCTTAGAACTTACCCTCAAAAGATATATTTTTCTTCTTTTAATGAAAAAATTACGAGACACTCTTCAAACATAATATTTTGCAACCCCCCCAGTCCCCAATAGTTTACATTTTTTCAAAATCAAATTTTTTTCTAAAGCATGATCTTTCCTTAATGTTGGAAATTGATGTCTCCCCTTAAATATGGAGATAAAAGTCTTACAGTACGGTATAATAATAATAAAATAATAATAATAATAATAATAATAAAAGGTATTGGTTGATCTTAGATAGGATAACATCTCAAGGCTGTTCTCAAATGCTCTGCTGAACAAGCGCAAAATGTTTTTACGCATTTACAAATTCTTTTTTAAACGAAAGCTATAAAATTAGAATATCTAACTGCGATTGGGAATCGAGCTGTAATTTCTATTTTCTGATCAATAAATTACTTATTAAGTTATAATAGATTTTGATCACATAAGAAACACGTTTATCACCCCTGTTTGAGTGATTATTCTTATTTCGAAATGCGTTTCAAAACGCCCATTTTGACACTATTTTCTGAATGATCTATTTTGTTTGAAAAAAAAAAATGGGAAAATGAGTGCGATTAGATAGTTTTTGAACAACAACACCTGCTAGTTTCATGCATTTCCAAACAAAAAAGAAAAAAAAAACTCGTGTCATGAAATTGCCCTTTCGGATGTAAGAATATATCCAAAAGGTAATTATTAATCTGTAGCTCATAAATAAATTTATTAATAAAGGAGGGTTTTTTAAATTTTATTTAGTAACTCATTTTCTTAATTATGATGCAGTCTCATGAATATTTTTAAAACTTTTTCACCCAAACTGTTTTAAATAAAACTGTTTGTAAAATGAAATTTTCTTATGCCCCAGATAGCGATAGCTGAAGTTCTTTTTATCATAATATTTTTAGACGAAAATTTGGAATATAGTTTTATTCATTGGAAGGCCTATTATGAATAATTTTACTTTTCTTGACCAATTTAAAAATAACTAATGCATTGAATAATAAACACATCTGTTTTTTTTTTTTTTTTTTTTTTTTGACAGTTTTTTTTAAACTACTTACTGGAATATTTGTTAAATAAGGATCGGAATTAAACAGTAATTTAAATATTAATAATAAATTAAGTGATTAAAAGTAATTTTTGGAAGCAGGTCTACAATATAGTTATTATTATTTTTTTTAATGGAATTTATTTTAATGTGATATATTTAGAATCTTTTCAAGGGCCGGGAAGGTTTAAGTGTCTGTGTGTGCTCGCTACATATCTAATACACTAGGTGGGTACGAAACTCTTCGAGAAGCATTCTTACATAAAAATGTAGACACTTTGAAAGGACATTATCTCTAAAATATAAACAATGCTAACTTGAATCTAGCACTATTTTTACAAACAGCGATATTTCAGATGTTCAACCGAAGGATGCTTTTAAAAAAAAACTCCAGTTTCCTTTTAAGGGTGTATTCCAATCCAAACTGCTTATTTTCCAATTTATTTTTAAATTCATTTTTGCTCTCAGTCTCAAACGCATCAATCTGGAAAATTCCCTTATTTAGAAAGTACACAACGTGCCATGCTTGTGATCGATTTTTTGATAAATGCAGAAAATGTTGCAAAAAAGAAACTAAAAAAAGAATGAAAATTCTCTCAAAGTTGGCATTTTGAACCGAATTTTCTGAAACGGGAGATCCAAGAACAAAAAAAAAAAAAAAAACAAGTTGAATGTAGATTCTGCCATTACAGAATTGAGTTTCGCCTCCGATTAGGAAAATAAAATCGATAGAGGTTTTTTAGAAGGGCGATCCCGTTTAGATTGCAATGAACTAACTTCATTTTTCTTGTGTTTATCAATATAATAGCAAACAGAACGGCGTGAAATACCGAATTGATTGGCAGTTTCTCTCTGAGACATTGGAATTGCAGAATAATAAAGAGATACAATTTGTCGTGCTACTTCTTCATTGATTAGATTCATCAAAACGGATTTTTTCTTTAGTTTAAACGCTTTTTTATAGACTCTGAGTAAAAAGAAATGCAATTTAACAATAAAACGAGTGGAATCCCGTCGAATTCAACGAATGAAATTTTTAAAAGCCTGATCGATTTGGTTTAAAAAAGCAAAAGTAATTACATTATTGAATCAATATATAATAAATATATTTACAAACTAAATGTCAAATTTGCCAGTTACAATTTTGCATGCAAATATTGGCACATCTTCAGTAAAAACTGTAATCTGAGTGCCGGCGAAATCAAGAAATTTTATTTTATATGCACTCACAGAAAAATAATTTTATTTAAAAAAAAAAAAAAAAAAAAAAAAAAAAAAAAACTTAATTTCATTTTTACCGTGACATTATTTTCACTAACAGAAGTCATCTAAAAGTAAAATCTCAATCTCAGTGTCCATAATGAAAAGAAATAATGAAATGTAATATCGGGTACTACTAGGTTATCTAGTCGACCAATAAATTATCCCAAAACTATAAGATTAAATGCCAATAATGGATGATCGTGAATGTCACATTCAATGACATTAAATACGATTCATGTGTTTAAAATGTCATTAAGTGATTTTTATTTCGACTTTTTATTAATATTTTTATTAATATTCTACTAATTATTTGTTTTTTCGTAATTTAAAATAAAAATTAGGTCAATATGTATAATTTGGCTATTGGTTTGGCGATTTGTATAATTTGGCGAAATCGGTCGACAGGATAACAGAGTAGTACCTAATATCGTTATGAGTAAAAATGCGATGTTTTAAATAGTGACGTCATTTTCTCTTCAAATTTTTTTAAAAGTTACTGTTATTAATAATATGAAAAAGGCATTCGTAATAATATTGTAATTCCCACTTATTTGGTTGCTGAATGACATCATTTTCCTCATTTGAAATTTTTCTTATTTTGCTTTAAACATTAATTTTTATTATGTTATTAGTGTTAATGTTATTTCTCAGTAAATATATTTTTTTACCTCAATTAGTGCATAATTATACGCAATCATTTTGGAAAATAAATTTTTATTATCGAGAGAAAAGCTAAACTGAGTTGCCACCATTTTAAACAAATATCGTAAAAACCATTTAAAATTAAAAATAAAATATAAAAATGGAAATAAATTAAAAAATAACTAAAATGGGCACAGCTACAAATAAATAGCTTTCATTTTAAAAAATAATTATCAAAATCGGTTGAGTAGAAAATTCAGGAATGATGAAACGACATTTTTTAGCTTGTCTGAAAGAAATAGCATCGGATGCTTAAAAAAAAAAAAAAAAAAAAAAAAAAAAAAAAAAAACGCTCATTCTGAGAAAGTATTTGTTTATAAATTAATATCTAATGGATTAGGCGAAAAATTAAATCACACTATACGCCTCTTACACATCTCTTCAAAAATCACCTCAACAAGTTCCATGATTCTACTCTTAAAAATGAATCTGAAATTGTCTCGAAAATTTCGAACTGTTGAGGGTGGAAAAATATTTTTTCGAATACACTCTCAAAAGATAAATTTGCTATAAACAATAAGTCAACTCTAAAACTGTTTGTAAAGAAAACTGCTTTTTCCTCTATTTTATGTCATTGATATCAAATAATGTTCTATTTTGTTTCATTTAAATCTCCCTACAATTACCTTATTAGCCCCATTGAGGATTTTTACGATGACAACTAAAAATGTCTCCGCTCTTCAAGTTCCTTGATCTTCCATAAACATTTTTATCAAGGATAAATATTTATCCGCCAGATGCATCGATTTTTTCTTACCTTGTTGAATGATTCCCCTGCGAACGGAAATCGCTTGTTTATATGGATCTTTAAACACATTCTGAATCCGACTTCCAATCCAAGCATGTTCTTGTTCATTCCTATTTATTCATAATAAAGATAAGAAAATACCCAATAAAATGGATGTCTGTCGACAGCAAAATTTCCATGCGTACGATAAAATAGCATTTTTTTACGATAATTTTGTTTTTCATTGGTACAAAGTGTTGTACTGCTACAGTAAGATCTTGCAGTATCGGGGGGGGGGGGGGGGGAAGAAAGAAAAAAAATCCGATCATAATTATGATTTTATTTCTAAAAGTCACAGAACAAGGCAGAATAACTTGTCATCAGAACATGGATTTTCATTTATTTTGGAAATTGCATGTCAAGCGTAGCAAATGAGGAGCGTTCGTACTATAAGGATGTTTTTTAAATATTCAGATTTCAGTGTAATAGTATACAGCACTTCGGATACAGTACAGTATCCGAAATCTTTTGTATATCCCTGTGTCTGCTTTCTATTATACAGGAAATAACTTGCAGTAAACCTCAGCAATGAATATCAATTTCATACAATGGGAAATAGTTTAATACTATTTATTTGAAAGAATATTACATCTAAAATATAAACAATGATAACTTAAATCTAGCACTGTTTTTACAAACAGCGATATTTCAAATGTTAAACCGAAGGATGCTTTTACAGAACTCCAGTTTCCTTGTAAAAGATAAATGTACTATAAACAATCAGTCTATTCTAAAAATGTTTGTAAGGAAAACTGCTTTTTCCTAACTTTTATGTCTTTGGTATCAGATAATGTTCTATTTTGTTTCATTTAAATCTCTGTCTACATTCACCTTATCAGCCCCATTCAGAACTTTTACGATGGCATCCTAATGTCTCCACTTCTACAAGTTCCTTGACCTTCTATTCCATTTCTCCCCAACATCTTTATCTAAGATAAATATTTATCCGACAGATGAATTGATCTTTTCCTACCTTGTTGAATGATTCCCTTGCGAACGGAAATCCCTTGTTTATATGGATTTTTAAACACATTCTGAATCCGACTTTCAATCCAAGCATGTTCATCCTATTTATTCATAATAAAGATAAGAAAATACCCAATAAAATGGATGTCTGCCGACAGAAAAATTTCCATGCGTACGATAAAATAGCATTTTTTACGATAATTTCATTCACTGGTAAAAAGTGCGGCAGTGTCACAGTAAAATCTTGCAATATGAAAAAAAAAAAAAAAAAAAAAAAAAAAAAAGAACATAAACATAATTTTATTTTGAAAAGTCACAGAACAAAGCAGAATAATTTGTCAACAGAACACATGGATTTTTCAATTATTTTTCTGCGTTTTGCTATTTAAAAACAGTTCTATTACAATGATAGTTTTTTTTTTTTTTTTTGTAGCAGCGTGCGAAGAGAAAACTGCCCCTGTGAAAAGTTTCAATTTGGCGCCTCTTCCCCCCACCCTTTTCCCAACTTCTCTGACAAATGTCACAAAATTGAAAAGTGCAGAAAAAGAAACAAATTCTATTGAATACACATTTCGCTAAGTTTAATTTTAATTCCGATATTTAAAAAAAAAAAAAAAAAAAACTAAATAACATAATAGAACATTGTACTTATATTTTGGCAAAGAGGATTTGGAAAATGGATGTAGAAAAAATGTATTTAACAATGCAGTATAACAGTTTGGAGTTTTTGCTACAAACACAGACCCAGAAAAAAAAAAAAAAAAAAAAAAAAAAAAAACTTAACAAAATAGACTAAGACAAAGACCCAAAACAAGTTTTGAAACAAAAGAAATAGAAAATGGATGTAGAAAAAATGTATTTAACAATGCAGTATAACAGTTTGGAGTTTTTGCTACAAACACAGACCCAGAAAAAAAAAAAAAAAAAAAAAAAACTTAACAAAATAGACTAAGACAAAGACCCAAAACAAGTTTTGAAACAAAAGAAGTCCCTTTTCATAAATTTCTATTTAGGTGTGGGTAAAGAACAATGCAATAACTCTGAAACAAAAATGCATAGACATTCAATAGGAAAAAATTCCAGATATGTAAACATGCAATTTTTTTATTTAAAAAAAAGTTTGCAGTATAAATTTGGCTTTTCCTTAATTTTTGTTCCCGAATGGATACCCCCTTAGCCCTCTCTTCGAACGGCCCTGTTTTTTCTTTTTTCCTTTTTCTTTCTTTCTTTTCTTTTTTTTTTTTTTTTTTTGTTTGTTTACGAACGTTTATTTTTACAAAAGAAGGAGGGAAAAATATTTAAAACTAGAGTAGTGGTTAAAATATACAACCTATAACACGATAAATTTTCACCCAGACGATATTATGACTTTTTTTTTAAATCTGGCAACACTGGGTGATAAGAAAATATCAATTAAAAGCCTTGTCTCTCGACAGCTAAAAACATTCCCTGGAAGTAAGAGGATGGAGTCGCATGTGTCGTGTTACGGTTTTTTGTTCAAGCCTTTTCAGTTTTGATCAGAGCTTGTCAGCCAGAGACAGTAATTAGAATCTGCTCAAAAAAGAAAAGATTTTTTTCCCTCCTTTATTGATAAAACCCATATGCTTCACGCGAAAAACTTTTTTTCGCATTTTTTAATTTATATTTTTTATTATCATTCAGCAATGCATTTTATTTCTAAGAATGTTATTTAAACGCCTTGTTTTCGTATAAGCTTTTGAGGAGATTTTATTCGTTCACTTCGTCTAAAGAGTAAAAGCTAACATGCTGAAAACGTTTAACGAATTTCACACAAAATCATAGTTCGTTACACTTTTGGATTTTTTCCCCTTCCATTAAGAAGAAGAAAGAAAAGACAATTTGCCTCTATTGTTGATTCATAATTTTAGAAATGTTGTCCTTCCCCTCCTCTAAAATACCTCAAATTATGCATCAGTTCGCATTTAAAATATACTTTTCTTTTCATTTATTTGATTGTGCATATTTATTTCTGAGAATGTCATTTAAGAAGCTTATATTTTCGTAGCGATACACAACGGACTTTTCTTGTTAGTTCACTCATTATTTTAATTAAAATATAGTCTTGTAAAACCAGCATCCTATTATACATTTGACTAGTTGCATACAATTTCGCTGTATATCTATAACCTTAATTGACTTTTTCTTGCATTTTTTATTTAATATTCTATAAAGTAATACATTTTTTTAAATTCATTTTTTATTCTCAAATATCTTAATTAATACACTTGTTGTTAATTATTATTTTTTCTTTGAATTTGAATTTTTCTTTGATCATGTATTTTACATAATTTTTTTTTTTTAATTTAAACGCCTTGTTTTCCAAAAGTTTTTGTTGGAATATTTAGTTTTTTTTGTTATGACTTACCCATCATACGTAGTACAGGGTAAATCCTGTAATCGTCTTGAAAATCGAAAAAAAAAAAAAAAAACATTTTTTGACTGATTTACCCGTTTAAGATACTGGAGATTCAAAAAAACTTTTTTTCAGAAATTTTTTTTCTCACCCTTCTGTCTGTATGCTTGTGTATCTGTCTGTCTGTAAACGTTCTATCTCCCGAACAAATCGAGATAGAGACTTAAAATTTGGTCTGTACTTAGTATATAATAGTGGAAAGAAATCTATTGAATATTAATAACCTCGATTATCCGGAACTAACTTTTTCGGAATCTCGAAATATTCGTTCTGATGAAAGAAATATAAATTTTTTTGAAATTTTTTACTTTAAGGGGTGGATGTAAAATACAACAAAATAAACAAATTTTACATAAACAACGTAGTTGATCGGATAATTAGTCGTTAAGATATTCGTAATCCTATTTTATACATTCTTCAATTTTTCATGACCATGTATTTCATTCAAATTTCAATTCAAAGATACATTTTAATTGCATATGAAACGTTTAATCTGATTCAGTAAACTGTTAGTTAATATGATTTGTTATTTTTGTAGTTATAAGGATGTTTACTTTATGTAATTAGGTTGGAAAAAGTCAGATAAAACCGGGACCCTAATGTTTTTCTTTTTATTATTGTGCACTATGTGAACAAAACAGTCAAAATTTCTATTTAAACGATAAATTGATTCCTTTGGAAGGAAAAAAGTATTCATTAAGTCACAAATAACAGAAATTGGAATCATAACAACACTTTTTTTAGAAGTGTGCAACATCCCGCTTTTGTCCAACCAGGTCGGATAAAATCGGGAACTGGAAAAAATAATTAAAAGCACATTGTAATTTTGCAATAATACTATTTATTAAAGGAAAATTGACAGATTATAGTTATAGAATATGAATCTATATCAAATCTACATAAAATAAAAATGAGGTAAGTTATGCTTTAAGAGTTGAAATTGTTAGGCACAAAAATCACAAATGAACGTTCGATCTTGTTCATTTGCATTGCTGCATGCTTCATGTGCCCACCTTCTGCAATGAAATTGTTTATGTAAGCCGTTGCAAAAAATGCATTCTTTAATTTCATCTTCCTCTTCGTTTGATGTCAAGGTTTTCTTTTCCTTAGGAACTTTCTTTTCACACCAATTTTTCTACTTCTTTTTCTGTCTTCATGGAAAGCTTCGCTGAAGGGTTAAGTTCTTCTTATCTTGTTTTTTCATATTTTCTTTTTCTTCTTGTTCGAGCTCTAATTTTTAGGGGCTTGAAATGAGGATAGATGTTGCAATAGAAATGACTAAAAACAATCTTCTATATAACAACTTAATTAAAATAATATTTTTTGTATAGTTTTTAAATATTTATAGATCGTCAAACAATGCATAAACAAGTTAATACTATTTCAATAACGCAAATAAATGAGTTGTTCAAAACCGGAAACTTCCCAATTATGTCCGACCGTGTGCATCCCGGTTTTGCCCGACCACGCCATTTTGATGAAATGTTACTCTAGCGTTGTTCAGATAACTCGTTGACACCAATACAAAATGTTAAAACAACGAGTAAATAATAGACTATCATACGTTATACTTACCTAATCTAAATCCTTTGGTGTTTAGGATTAGTAACGTAATACTGCAGTCGTGAAATTTTTAACATTTTCACGTGAAATCTTTAAAAATTCACCACTGCGAAATGCGTTTGTTCAAACGACTTCTGGTTACTGGGAACTGGCATGCCGCTCGCCTAAAAGTAATTGTAAAAGTTTCGGCTAGATGTCGTCGCAAATAAAGCCATAAAGCGTAGCTCCCTGTTTTATCCAACTACCCGGTTTTATCCAACTTTCCCCTACTACTTGAGTATTTTGCCGTTTTAATATAATTTGTCGAAATTAACTTATCAGCAATTCATTAATAAAGTATTACTATGAATATTAAAAATGTTTAAATATATGTTTAAATTTTATTTTGGAATTGCGATGCATTTTATAAATAGTTTACATATGTTTTATTTTCATAATTTATATTATGCATATCTATGATGGATAAGTATTACGGTGACTCCCAACTACTGTTTAATACTTGAAATAATTTGTTTTAGAAGCGACATTTTATTAGATATATAACAAGTTTCTTTCTGCATCCAAGTTTCAAATTTCTCAATAAACAACACGACTTTGTATGTTTGTTATTTTTTATAGTGTAGTTTTATTTCTCTAAAATAGTCCATTTAATGCTTCAGGTGTTTTTTAAAAATGCGTTTTTTTTTTTTTTTTCTTTTCCTTTTGGTCTTTTTCTTTCGTTGATTTGACTTTAATAGCTTATAATATTTTCCATAAAAGACTTATAATATGTCTAAGACATAAAATATGACTTATAGTATTTTCCATAAAAGAAAGATATCGAATGTCTTATTTTTTAATAAACGCTTTTAAAAAACTTAAAAAATATAACAAAAAAAATTATTTATAAATCTGTTGTCCATATTAATGCATAATAATTATTATTATTTTAAGACCATCTGGTAACGACCGAATTTTTATTATTATTATTACTATTATTATTATTATTATTATGACAAGATAATTAGTACTTATTGGTCATGAGTGTGCAAGTGAAATTATTATAATAATTTCATAGACCTTTAATAAAAAAAAATAAAATAAAATGCAACATATTTTTATAAAATATGAAATATAGCACGAAACTCTGAAGTTTCAGATGAAATGTTAATTTTTAATTTTTAATTAATAAAAATCCTTATATACAATTTTTAATATAATACAAAAAAAAAATAATTAAAAATCGATAATAATTACTTCAAAATTTTATTTAATCTATCACAACAATAAGAAAAAAAATTATATGTATATCCATTTACAAATTAGACACAGATTTTGATTGTGTGGATTTAGAATGTCATTTGAAACATGCATTGTATAAATAAAGAGAACAACAGAAAAGAGCATTTTTAGAAGTATATAACGAACTAGATAGAATATCATCCAATGCACGAGTATAAAAACAACTTAAAAATAGATTTACTAAATTCCCCTCATTATATTTACGGGAAAGCACATTTAAATATTAAATATAGACATGTATTTTAAATATAGTGAAAATGTAGTGTAAAAGTTTCATGCAAAAAAAAAAAATTTTTTTCAAAGACGGAAAAAAATCTTGCTGAATAAGCTTGCAATAATTGCTTTCGCTTAGGTTTCGCGCTTGTACTTATGATTAGAGTCAAGGGGCTTCCCCATTAACTATAAACTATAAACTTTATATATTTTTTTATTATTAGGTTAAAAATATATTCAGGAAGATTATCTCTTAACGAAAAGATTTTTATTTATATCCTATCGATATGTCTTTTAAGGAAATATTTTTATTAATATCTCATTGTTGTATATTTTTCTTAAACGAAATCTTTTTTATTTCTTTCTTCAAAACGTGACACAAAAATAAAGATTTAACTTGAAATATAGCAGAATTACTTGAATTATAGCAGATAGATTATAGAAAATATTATATTCTGTTTTTCCTATTCTGTCCATTTCAATCATGTTATTGTGATTTTATTTTAACGCAGAATAAAGTTGTTTGTTTAAAAATTCCATGTTTGTGGATTTGTATACTAATGATATAATTAAGTTTTATGGCGGAACGAAGTTATCGCCAATAATTAACACAAAGGAACCCATTCTTCTTAATTTAGAAAGAAAAGCGCTGATTCCGATTCCTCCTGCCCACCCCTTATGTTGCACCAATGGTTTAGAATTATAAAAGGAACAAAAATTTGATCTTTGACGATTTAAAAGATACATTTTGGGATCACAAATCAGAAAATTAACAATTCTTTTTTAAAGCGCGTTCCATGAAATATTTTTATATTGTAAACTATAAGCAACAAATATTTTGCTATTGGGTAATTTTTAGAAATTTTGCTTTCGTGTTTCTTCTTTGTTTAAGTCTTTATTTGGTAGCGGTAGCTATTGCTTCTATGTCTTTTCACGCGCTTGTATGTGTTCTTTTGTTTGTATCCGCTTTCTTACATACTTGCGGTTTTAGTCTAAAGACTTTTCATACGATGTCTTTGTTTGATCTATGTCTTTCTCTTCTAAATAAGGATGTGAATTTTTTCTCTACAGGCCATTAGTGTGTTAAATACAGATTTTTTTTCTACTTTTTAATTTCTATTGTTTGAAATACCTGTCCATAACAAGTAATGAATGGAAATCTCCATAAATGTATGTCTTTTATTAACAGTTGTGAGACTTGTTCAACATTCAACACTTAAACGGTGAGCTATTTTGTATTTCTTCGAAATTACTTTTACAAAGTATAAGAAAAAGAAATGCTGTTTCATTGTGGTTAAACATGTCACATGTAAGAGTATCTAAACGTATCAAGCACAGAAAGTTGTTATTATGTAACAAGGTAATTAAAAATTATTTGTCGTTGCGGTTGTTGCTAAAAAAGAGTCTTACATTTATCATCAACTTTTTAAAAGAAATTTCGTGGTTTACAGAAAAACAATTACTGAATTTAATAAAACTGTAACAAATCGATATATAGATTTTTTTTTTTCTCCCGGTCAAACATATTAAAGATACTGATGGCAGAGCAGTATCAACATGAAAATATCGGCATGTTTGATCTCAATTTTTTATGTATCAAAAACCTTTTCTTGTACTTAATGTTTTAAGTATTATAAATTTGAATCATATTAAACTGTTGTTTTGTTGACATATTTATAATTGTTTTCATAAGACAGAAGTAATAAAAATAATGCTTCATTGTGGCCAGATGAGAGATATCTATTTCATACAAATGTAACAAAAATAAACAAATAACAAAAGTAATAACCATAAGTAATTGAAAAAGAGACTGGGGGCGAAGGAAATCTTTTTTGGTTAATGGTGATAATTTTTTCCTAAATATAAATAAATAGACTTTTCCATACATCGGAAAAAAAATATCAGTCTCAAAAAATGGATTTCTAGAAAGAATTCCTCACTTTTTTGCTTGTTATTTGATATTTAAATTACTTATACTCTTAATTACTTACAGTGGCGCGAACTTATATGGACCCATGGGGCATGAGCCCACCGAATTATTTTTCTTCACCCACTCAATTTCAAATAATTAAATTCATAACTTATTTTTAAATTATTTAATCACAGAAATGAAATTTAGTTTTATCAACATAGTTTTGTTTGAAAAATAGTAAGGACATCAATAAGATTTGCATGAGACATGAAAAACCCTTTCAATGGATGTATAATACAATTTCTTCTGAAAGCAAATTTGCATATTTTACCATCTGTTTTGATATCTTGAATAGATAATGCACTTAAGTGACTATAAAATATATGATTTTCTCGATATTTAGTTTTTTGCACTATGAATAAGCAATTCCAATGTTATTTAAAATAAATTATTAATGTATTTAAAAGGAAAAACTTATTATAATTTAATAAAATTATCTATAAAATTGTAATTTAGAAATTAGCTCGTAAAATTTCGAATTTTCTTTAGCCATTTCCTGCTCCTCTCTTTAACTCCACATATATATAAACTAAAAAAAAATGTTTTACTCAAAATTTTAAGCCTACTCAATATTTTAGAAAATGTATGCTACTGAGTACTTACATTTATTTATATTCTACTTAAGCTTTTATTTTATTTTTCTCCTGAAAATACTTTCGTAATACACACACACACATATATATATATATAACCATTAATAGTAAACAATATTAACCATTTGAAATTAACCATTGAATTTAATAACTTATAGCACATTGAATATGGAAGGAAAAAAGAATAATATGAATACAAATGGAATTTGTAGAACCAAAGCAGAATCTTCAGGTCCCAAATACTTTGGAACTACAAATGGAGTGTGTGGTTTCATCTTTATATATAATATTACTTTTTTATGATTAACCCCTTGAGTGACGGTGGGGCATATTTTATCCCATCTAATTCTCACCAGAAACTTTTAAGAAAATTTTATATTTTTATCTTTGGCAGCAAAAAGGTGAAAATTTGCCTTTTCTTATTTTAAAATATTTTTTTTTTCTACTTTTACGGTGAGAATTCAATATTACAGAGACATTATCGTTTGCCCCTCAAGGGGTTAAGCATAAGTTGTATAGGGTAAGATGGCATTTTTATCCTACAACTGAAAGCAAATGGAGAGAGTGAGAAAGAATTGAGATGAGACGGATAATGATCACCGCAACAGAGGTTGTTAAGTATAATTTTCCTCTGAGGTGTTATTTATCATCAATTTTATTGAACGTAACTTTGTGGTTTAGAAAAAAGCTATTAAGATAGAAAATGATTATAAAAGTTAAACGAAATGGGCAGCACCAGGCACATGAGATATACGGCGGGTGCAATGCTACCAAGGTCCCATGATTGTAGTGATTCACAACATGATCGAAAGATTTTCTAATAGACATCTTTGTAAGTTCAAATTTTGCTGATGGCTGTCTTAATATATAATCTCTACTGACGCATAAATGAATTAGTTTTCTAGAGCCATAATATAGTATTAGGTGTCAAAATTAAAAATATGTATATATATATATACATATATATATATAATACCATTAAAAGTAGACCAGATTCACCAATGGATTTTATCAATAAAACAATAAACCAAAACGAAGAATTAGAATTGAATTGAATTATAATTATAAAAAAAAATAGTGTAAAGAGTAAATCTGAAAAAATAAATAAATAAAATGAATGCAAATAGAATTTGTAGCTCCAAAAGCAGAATCATCAGGCCCCAAATGCTCTGGAACTACAAATGGAGTGTGCGGTTTCATCCACGTATTAGCCATGAAATAGCAAAATAATACGTATTTGGGGCTACCAGCACACAAAAACCAAATTATTAAACAAAGAACAATGATATTTTACAAAAAGGAGTTGAAAGTACGTAAAAATAATAGTTATCCATAACAAACAAAAAAGATAAAGCTGAATGGAAATATAATTGAACCGGAGAAAATAATTAATAATCGATATTAACATAAAATTAAATTAATAAGATAATTAAAATTAGAATTAAGAGATAACATTCATATTAACATATAACTTAAAATACCATTTTGTTACTTTAATCAGTAACATTTATTGTGACTTTACATGGTAAAAACTCATTATCTTAATATAGGATAATAAAAAATAAAATAAAATAAAATAAAAATTAAAACAATAAAATAAAATAAAATAAAATAAAAATAAGTAAAAATTAAAATAATAATAATAATAATAGTAATGCTATTATTAATAATAATACCAAAAATTATATCAATAACATTAAAATTAATTTGATAATTAAAATATGGCTATTTAACTATAGATATAACTAGACAAATATCCATATATTGGTGTCAATTAAACAGTTTAAAAATTATGTTAAAATGAATAACCCACTCTCAATTATATATATATATATATATATATTTATTTATTATTTAAATAATTAACCTTTGTGTTTTTATCCAGACAACACCACCCTCCTCCGTACTCTAACATGTACCCACCCAACCAACCTATATACATATTTTTTTAATTACTTTTTAACATTTTTAATTTTTTATTATTATTTTTATGTTTTATAATTTTTTTATACATTTTTACGCAAAGAATTAATTATAAGATCATGTAATATCTAATTATAAATTAAAGAATATATGAATTTTTTAGGATAACCATTATTTATAGCATCATATACAAGCTTTTTTATACATATATAATTACGAGATCTTAATATATTCCATTTTACACACACAAAAAAAAGGAACTTTTAAATTTAAATTTAAATTAAAATTCGAAACTTTTAAATTTACTATTATCTGCTTAAAATTAATTTGGTTATATGTATGTTTAGTACATTAGCTTGATGTTTCGTAAAACCCGATAGCTAAAAATATGCAAGAAAGGCTTTTTCTACATCCATTTCCTTTTTAAGGATTGAGAGTTGCAATCTTTAAATTCGTTTTTTTTTTTTTTTTTTTTTTTTTTGGTGTTTTGCGATACATTAGTGTAATCAAAATACTCAAACTTCAACAGATACTTTTCATATGACTCTATTTTTTTAATAGAAAAACTTTCAGGTGCATTTCATATTGGATTTTCCATAATATAAATAACTATTTAAAAATAATAATAATGTAAATTGAATACTCATTTTTACTGTATTTTTAGATATGGCATGATATTTTACTTACTTTTTTTTTAATGCATTAAATTTACTCTTCTGGAAATTGATCCTTACCATTATAGAGCACACTTGTAAAAAAGTATGAAATAATTGTTGTAAAATGTCCAAAATTATAAAAGAATTTCGATTTTAAAATTTTCTTAATCTTTTTCTTTAAATAATTAAATTAATATATCAAAAAGGTACTACAAAATAGTGAAATAAAAAATGTAATTCAAATGGTACATAGTCTTATAATTAATTCTTTGCGTACAAACGTTATCTTCCCCTACAATGGGGAAAGGTACATTACACTGGGAATATTTCCAATAAAAAGATTAATTTCGGTTAAACACCAGTGATAAAACTGACACTTTCTTGACGATTGTCCCGTGTACTTATTTCTCTATTTCGTTAACTCATTTTACCCTATTTAATGGCTAAAATTCTATGAGGCAGGCATTCTATGAGCATTTATTCAGAAATAGTGGTATTCAGATTCAAGGATTTTGTACCCATTATATGTCACGTACACTGTAAATCCGACAAATGTTTTTTAATCGAAGAAAATATAATGTAATCACACACAAAATCACATACAATAATTTCTTGCGAGTTAACGAGAATTCCGAAAAGTATTTTTTATCTTTAGAAAAAAACTCCAGAATCTTATATATTTTTAGATTTAAAGAAGCAAAAAAAAAAAAAAAGAAGAAGAAGGGATATTATCCCGAAAATCGACAATCTGGTCGAGAAAACTGGCCGATGCACTATAAAAATAAATAAATAAATAAATAAAAAATTACTTGGAAACGCTTCATAAATCATTCGTAGCCAAAGAAAGAAAAAAAAAAAGGCGTTTTTACAAACGCTGTACTTTAAATCTTGAAAAAGTATTAGTTTCTGAGATTTCTAAAGATAAGGAAAACTTTTTGGAACCGCGGGTAACTTGGAAAAAATCGTTGTATATTTATATTCTTTTGTGTTTGGTTTGTATGTGGTTCTATTAATTTTTCCTATATAAAAAACATCTATCTGTTTAATCAGTGTACATGATTCTCAAATTCTCATAAAATTATTTGCGTCCAAATTTTTATTTGTTTCTGAATAGATTTCCATTTTATAAGAAAAATATTGCGATGAATTTCATAAATTGTTTAATATTATATATTAAATATTAATAAAAATATTTCTAATAAGGAATCTCAGAGTTTTCAAAATTAAATATTGGATATTCAGATTTATTTCATGTCAAAAATTACCGTTTAGAAAATACTCTTTTACAAACCTCTTTTCAGTTTTATATAGTATTTTCAAGAGAATTGTTATTAAATGTTTTGTCCTTGCATTGTTACATTTTCTAAAACTTGTATACATTCATATTCAAATGCTATACTATATATTTATTTCAAGCTTGTGCCATTAAAATCCAGCCATCCGTTATTTTTATTAGAATGGAAATTGCGAATTTCGATGGGTCTTGACTTAATCGGTATGTTTGTAAATTTATTTAAAGATTATTTCAAGCATAGAATGTCTGTATTAAATCGAACTCTATACAGAAATGTTGAAGTTCATTTAGATTTAATAAGTTTTTAGCTAAATTTATTTCTAAAATTTAAAAAAGTAGCGTCTTTTCCTCTAGTACATTTAATGTTGGCTTTCAGAAAATAACTAGCAAGCTATTTAATTTGGAGCTATTATTATGGAATTGTAATTTCCTTATATTAGTTAAAGATTACATTTGCTTGCACATTTTATTCTCTAGTGATTACATAGTGATTGTGTATAAATGTACTAAGTACAGTGCAACCTCAATTATCCGAGCTAACTGGGACCACTAATATCTCGGATATTAGAAATTGCGTATAAAAACTCGCTGTGCTTGCGGATTTAACATCTCCTATAAAACAATTTTTAAATGATAAAAAAAAAAAACATACATAAAGTTATTTTTCACAGTTTAATAAATTTAGAAAGGAAATTTCCTACTAGTAATAAATTTAAAAAAGCAAATTGAATTTTTTTTAACTATATTAAGTTAAATGCAGAACGATGCACTTTCAAAAATAAAGCAAATCTCAAGAATTTTTTAAAATTACATTAACATGTTAAATTTACATAATTTTGGAAAAAAAAAAAAATGTTTGCTACCCATCATTGAGCAAGTTTATATTTTTTATGAGTGGCTATCCGACTACGAAAATGTTTGAGTAACAGAAGATCTATCGGCGTAACATCGTTTGTTTGCTTAAAATATTTTAGGGCAATTGTTATTGCTTAACCCTTTATCTACCGATGGTACTTATAAGTACCAAAAAAATGTCTTATTATAAAATACTTTTGATACTTCAATTAGTTGTGATACTGTTTAAAATGAGTTACAGATACATTACTTTTTTGTTCCAAAAGCATTATTGGTACACAAAACAAAAATATTTTTAAAAGGATGATTTTTTTTTTTTTTTTTTTTTTTTCCTTTTTACCTTTTCAGCTTTTTTGACGCTGAGGGAGAGGGGTCTGGATTTTTCAATTCGGAAATATTTCTAGATTTATATTATAAGAACATCATATTTGTGCATTTTACAAATCTACAAAATATATCTATCCACATATTACGCTAACGTATGTGGCACAAAAATCACGATTATTTGTTAATTATTTAATGGCAACATCCAAATGAAACACATTTTATGGGTTACTGTGCAAAAGTCCTTTGATAAGATTTAGACTGTGGTAAATTGGATTTATTTACGTTTTGTTCCTTCGCTGCAGTTATGGAGCTACAAAATGTCATTATTATTTTTTCTGTTCTTTTTTACTTAAAATAAAATAAATAAAAGTCATGAATTTTAAAGTTTTCAGTTTCAAATTAATGTTATGTGCTGTTATAAATGAAATGCGTGAAAGGATTATATTATATTATTTTAAATAATTAATAAAATACGAAAAAATGCCACGGGATAATATTTGGTGATTTTTTATCTGCGCTGGGCTAGCATAAAAAATAATGTGTTCTTGATTTATCAACACAGATGTCATGTATGCACCACAATGGAGCGCTATTTTTCTGAAGCAATTTGGTGAAAACTTCATTTTCAAATACCAATTACATACATATTTTTAATTGATTTCTATTATTTAAAAAAGGAATTGGCTGATTGTTTCAAAACTTCATTCAAATGTACAAGAGGTAATTTTCGTTCATTACGTGTTCGGGGTGGATTCAGGTTTGAATATTTTAGGTTGAGGTGTGTCAGGTTACAACCGATCTGATGTGTATTATAAAAACTACTGATTTATTTGAAAATAAAAGGGGGCACTTTTCTGCTAACAAGAAATCGACCATAAATGTGATGATTATGACGAATTAGTATTGTTATTAGATATCAAATTACATTAATTAAGTATAACAACAAT
Organism: Maratus speculifer; assembly: GCA_964019185.1. Taxonomy (NCBI): domain Eukaryota; kingdom Metazoa; phylum Arthropoda; class Arachnida; order Araneae; family Salticidae; genus Maratus; species Maratus speculifer. The sequence goes on along the minus strand of OZ025295.1, from coordinate 176,865,650 downwards.
AATTCAATACCTAAAGTCTAAATTTTGGGAATGCAGTAAGGTCACTTATAGCAAATAATTTTTATGTTTCTTTCAGCATTTTCATGAGCGGTTTCCACTGTAGTATTAAAAATGTATCTTGTTAAAAAAAAAAAAAGGGGGGGGGGGAGAGAATGATATGTAGCGAGATAGAAAATTAAAAAAAGGATTATTCCTAAAAATATTTACTTTCGACACAAAAATGCAGTTAATAAAAACTATTTAACAATAAATACAATAAATTAAAAGTTTTAAACATTAATTTTTGAAAAGTTCCACTGTGGTACTTATTCGCACAGCATTCGCCTTTCTTTACTTCTGTAAGGAATTTCGCAGAAGCGGTGGAATTTTACGTAAATTCCCGAAATTATTATCTCAATTAATTACTTGTTATCGCATAAAATTCTCATTAAGTGAATTGTTTTGTGACATGCTGAGATAATTTTGAATGATGACATGGAATAAAATTTCTCATTAATCTAATAGTGCGTAGTCATAATGTTTCATTAAAAAAAAAAAGAACAAAGAAAAAAAAAACACTACGATATAGATAATTATAAAAAGCACAAATAAATGTATTATAATTATTTTCAGGTGCCTATATCTCTCTATACTAAAAAATTGTAACTAACGCTATCACCGCCGCTGACAATGAATTTTTTGCGACTGGTGATATTTTTTCGCTTATGTTAATAGAGCTGTTGTACACAAAAATGTGAAAATTAGTGGCAATATAGAGAAATGTTTGATAAACACGCTGGTGCTTTCCGTTTTTAAATCGGATAATTATTTTAAGAGATATTTAATTTTAAGATTGATTAAAATTGTTCCAATAAAAAACTTTTAAAGTAGCAAAAACAATGCATAGGAATTAAAACATTTTTAGATCATTTTATATATGAGAAGTTCCCGGTGTGCAGACTGCTTTTATTTTTATGACTTGACTCATCTTTTGAGGATTTATTTCTATTTTAAATTCAAATTTTCAACATTTTAAAAAACATTTTTTTTTTATATTTTAGAAAAGGTTATTATTTTAAATTGTTGCCAAATGATCAAAGAATAATATTTCCTTCAAATTAAAAAAATATGTATTTTACACGCGACTATCGCAAACAGAAAAAAGCTTTCAAATGAGAATTAAATAATTACGAGTTAATAGCGGGTAAACAATGAAAAGTACGTCATTAAACTATGTTTACTTGTCAGCATTAAAAGAGAAAGAAAATTGTAAAATAATAAATTCATTGCATTCGTAAATGGAGAAAAATTATCACAGTTTTAAAACTAGTCGTTGGGGGCCACCGTAATACTTACCCATCATAATATAAAATATGAAAATAAAACGCGTGTAAACTATGTATGGCAATTACAAAATGAAATTTAAACGTATAAATAAATAATTTTAACATACATAATAATGCTCCATTAATGAATTGCTGATGAGCCAATTTCGACAAATTATATAAAACGCCAAAATACTCGAGTAGTACCGGATTGCGTAAAAGAAACATCCTTATAACTCAAAAAAAATAATCATATTAATTAAAAATTTACTGCGCTGGATTAAGCGCTTCATTTCCAATTAAAATATATCTGTGAATAGAAATTTGAATGAAATACAGGGTCATGAAAAATCGAAGAATGTGAAAAACAGGATTACACATATCTCGGCAACTAATAATCCGATCGACTTCGTTTTTTATGCAAAATTTGTGTTATTTTATTGCCTTTTACATCCATTTCTTAAAATAAAAAAATTCGAAAATTTTTATATATCTTTCATCAGAACGAATTTTTCGATAGTCCGAAAAAAATAGTTACGGATAATTGAGGTTACTGATATTAAATAGGCTTCGTCCCATTCTTACATACTAAGTGCATACAAAATTTCAAGTCTCTATCTCAATTTGTTCGGGAGATAGAGCGGTTACAGACAGACAGACACACAAACGGCAAATTTTTTTTTCTAAAAATATGTTTTTCGGAATCTCCAGTATCTAAAACGTGTAAATCCGTCAAAAAAATTTCGATTTTCAAAACGATTGCAAGACTTACCCTATACTACGTATGATGGGTAAGTAAAAGAAAATAAGGCAACGCAAATACTATTTCCTTTCAAACGATAAAAACATATTCGCGTAAATATTGAAAAAAAAAAAAAAAAAAAAAAAAAAAAAAAAGTTTGGTGAAAATTATGTCATATGTAAAACGTTACTTTTAAGAATGATTTTATTTAAAGCCATTACCTTACTACAGCATATATATATATGTGACGATTTAAAAGTTAGGAGCCAGAGACATCAACGCCGGGTTTCCCTTTCACCGCAGAGAAGTCATGGCCACCGAGTAAAATAAATAAATAGATGTAGAGAATCCAAGTAATTACTCATTGGCTGCTGTAAGTTCATTTATTTAATCCGTAATCATGAGAAAGGGAAAAGCTCCTTTTGCAAACTGTCTTTTACCGAAACATTCCATCATTATTTCAGCGAGCCGTACTCATCGAAGAAAAAACCCAAGAAGAATCCTCCTTCTCATCTCGAGGCGTCCCCTCTTAAATCTAAAAAGAAAATTCTAGAACATTCTGTAACCTCAAACCATCATTCTTTTATGTAAACAGAATTCTTGTCCAGCTACGAGACTATTTTCCACAGACGATAAATTTATTTTAAAAAAATATTATTTAACCAATTTATAATCGACTCAGAATTTCTTAGGCAGACGATTTTTATAAATGATTAATTTTAAGAGAAAAAGAAAAGAAATGAATTTATTAATATGTACACATCAAAGGTTGACGGAGGAAAAATAAATAAATAGATAAAATAAAATAATGATATTTTTTGAAAGGTATGGTTTTGGAATAAATTTAATAAGACTTTCTTAAAAAGGGTTGATAAAAACATAGAAAAATGAATTTTATTTGGAATATTAAGAAATAAAAATTTAATTAAGAATATTTTTAATTTAGAGCCATCTTTTTAAATTTACGCATACTGGAATAATGTTTTTTAAAGCAAATTAAGAATTTATATCGTCTGCATAAAGATTAACATATTAGATTTAGAAACAAGATTTTAATTTAATAATTTGAAGTAAGTACGGAACATTATTATAAGAAAATTAAGATAGTATAAAGGTTAGTTTTGGCGAAAAAATTTTAAAATTTGTAATATATATATATATATATATATATATATATATATATATATATATATAAATGGGGAGTTATAAGACTTTGTTGACTAAGTTCATTTTATATTAACTGATTCTGAAATGTTGAAATATTCTTATCACCTCCGTTAGATGGAAAAAAATAATGAATACCGATTTATAGGGCAATCACCACTGTTTTATTACTGTTATTATTATTGCTCAATTTTTCGTAATTTTTTTTAAAGCAGATCATCTTTTTAGAGGTAGGGCGGGGGTGGACGAACGTAGTTCGTAGGAGGCAGATCCCCTCAGTAAAATATAAATTTATTCAAAATACATTAAAAGTATCTTTAAAATATTTAAAAAAAAAACATATAGTATTTACTTTTATATTTAACTTTCATTTACTGTGTACAAATTTGAATTTGTCAATAAGGATGAGAAAAGCTAAAATTCTCAGAATTTTTCTCCTGTTCTTTCTTTTTTTCTTTCGATATCTTTATCCCGATTAGTTATATTGCATACTATTCATATGGCAATAAGTTAACCCCTTTTGGGACGAGCGACACGTGTATGTGCCACAAAAAGGTTTAAGAATTCTTGTTTATTTTTTTATCCCCACCAGTAAAATTTTACTATAAAATTTGTCTCATTTAACCCTTTATCTACCGCATTATGAATTCATGAAAATTTTACATTCTAAAGTATTTTACGCAAATTGTTTAAACTAAATCAAAAGATTTACAATATCATTTAATAAATTTTAGAAGGATTGAAAGATTTGGAAGGATTAATTAAATTTGGATTTACTGAGATTTTGTACAACATTTATAACCCCACTCAAATCTATTATTTAAAATTGTTTTCTTAGTATTTTGTAGAGTTATAACATGTACAAATATGATGCTCTTACAACATGAATATAGAAATATTACCGAATTGAAAAATCCCCATCCCCCTCCCTCAGCGCGAAGAAAGGTGAAGTGATACAAAGGCAAAAGAAATCATCCTTTTAAAAATATTTTTGTTTTGTGCTCAATTTTTCGTAATTTTTTTTTAAAGCAGATCATCTTTTTAGAGGTAGGGCGGGGGTGGACGAGCGTAGTTCGTAGGAGGCAGATCCCCTCAGTAAAATATAAATTTATTCAAAATACATTAAAAGTATCTTTAAAATATTTAAAAAAAAAACATATAGTATTTACTTTTATATTTAACTTTCATTTACTGTGTACAAATTTGAATTTGTCAATAAGGATGAGAAAAGCTAAAATTCTCAGAATTTTTCTCCTGTTCTTTCTTTTTTTCTTTCGATATCTTTATCCCGATTAGTTATATTGCATACTATTCATATGGCAATAAGTTAACCCCTTTTGGGACGAGCGACACGTGTATGTGCCACAAAAAGGTTTAAGAATTCTTGTTTATTTTTTTATCCCCACCAGTAAAATTTTACTATAAAATTTGTCTCATTTAACCCTTTATCTACCCCATTATGAATTCATGAAAATTTTACATTCTAAAGCAGGCCTGTCCAACCTTTTAGTAAGAAGGGGCGCAACTCAGATTGTGGCACTAAGTGAAGGGCGCCATTATTCACACGACTGAAAACATGAGACTATACAATCGCACAGTATTATTAGTAAACACGTGCTCTTAACATAATGCAAATGTATCTTAGAGCTGAAGATAAAAAGCCCCTACAATTCTGGAGTTACATATATTAAATTTCAATTTATACATTTTTCTATGATATTCCTATCTCAAAAATGTTTGTAGGATAAGTGCCAGAAACTTTAATCGCACCTATAAAAGCCACAATAACAAATAAATAAATAAACATGAAAATCAGAAAAATGGATCTTTTTTTTAAGGATGTGAAAATGTGTTTTATAAAAAAAGGGCATAATGATAACCAATCTAAATGTGTGATTTCAGAGAAAGAGGATAGTCTGAAAGTGCTTTCATAGATGGAATTAATGTGCACTGTTCTACTCATTGCTCTGCATTACTAATTCTCATTAATTTTTTTAAGCAAATTGAAAACAAACTTCTAAAATTTCAAAAGCCAAGAATGAAAAATTAAGCCGTTTTATTCCTTGTATAAAACAGCCAAATATCAGCAAAAAGAAAAAAAATGAGCTTTCATGCACATGTATCTTCAAAGAGAGGGGGAATGTGGGAAAGCTTTTTTCTTTGTTCTCTGTTACTCACTGATTATTAAAATGAGTTATTTTCTAATATTAACAAATTTAACCATCATTATTAGACATGAAAAAAAACTACAAATTGTGAAAATATGTATGATTAAACTTATATACGTTTCTGTTTTTTAATGTGTTTTCACAGGTTTTGTAAATACCTCTGGGGAAAATTTTAATAATTTTACAGAAAATATTTTTTATAATTTACTTTTACTTCTAAAAATTCTTATAACAGGAAATGTTCGAAAGGGCGCCAAGAATACATACAAAGGGCGCCATGGCGCCCGCGGGCGCCGCGTTGGACAGCCCTGTTCTAAAGTATTTTACGCAAATTGTTTAAACTAAATCAAAAGATTTACAATATCATTTAATAAATTTTAGAAGGATTGAAAGATTTGGAAGGATTAATTAAATTTGGATTTACTGAGATTTTGTACAACATTTATAACCCCACTCAAATCTATTATTTAAAATTGTTTTCTTAGTATTTTGTAGAGTTATAACATGTACAAATATGATGCTCTTACAACATGAATATAGAAATATTACCGAATTGAAAAATCCCCATCCCCCTCCCTCAGCGCGAAGAAAGGTGAAGTGATACAAAGGCAAAAGAAATCATCCTTTTAAAAATATTTTTGTTTTGTGTAACCAATAACGCTTTTGGAAAAAAATAAAGTAATGTGTCTATAACTCATTCTAAACAGTATTACAACTAATTGATACATTAAAAGAGTTTTATAATAAATAATTTTTATGGTACTTATAAGTACCGTCGCGATAAAAGGTTAATCGGAGCATTTTCTCGATTTAATAAGGCACAAATTTCTGGTTTTAAAAACTGGTGAAAAAACATTAAAAATTTAGTAAAAGGCTGCTGTCATGAAAAGGTTAAGGAAGAATTTTTGAAGACATTTCGAAAATCTCGTTTTGCAACAAGACTTTCAGAGTAATGCTTAACATTTTATCACAAATCATTATTTTGGAAATTTAGCCTCTATTTTAAATTAAAAGACTGAAATATATGTTTTAAAGCTGAAATAAACAAATTGCCAATGCATATTACGAAAAATAGTCTTTCCCCCTACTCATTACACGTAGTATAGGATAAAAATTGTAATCATTATATAATAATAATAATAATAATAATAATAATAATAATAATAATAATAATAATAATAATAATAATAATAATAAAGATGGAATTACACATTTCAAACCTTGACGATTCCGAAAAAACATATTTTTAGAGAAAAAAAAAATTGCTGTTCACTTGTCTGTGTGTCTGTAAACGCTCTATCTCATGAACAAATTGAGATAGAGACTTGAATTTTGGTATGTACTTAGTATGTAATAATGAGAAGAAACCTATTAAATTTCAATAACCTTAATTTTCCGGGGTTTTTTTTCTTTTTTTTCTGCTTTTGAAATTTTTGTTCTGATAAAAGGTATATACATATTTACGAAATTGTCTATTTTAAAGAATAAATAAAAATAAATAAATAATAAATAAAAAGTAAAAGTAAACATACATTTTGCATAAAGAATAAAGTAGATCGGATAATTAGTTGCCAAGATTTTTGCAATCATTTTCCCACACTTTTTGATTTTCATGATCCTGTGATTCATTCAAATTTCTATTCAAAGATATATTTTAATTCCAAATGCGACGCTTAATCCGACGATTGTTAGTAAATATTATTATAATTTTTGGAGCTATAATGATATTTCTGTTATGCAATTCAGTAATAGAGTATTTAAAGTTTATGACATCATTAAGTCATGATTTTAAACCCTCAATCTACCAAACAAATTCAGATAGAGGCTTGGAATTTGGTATGTACTTAGAATGTAATAGTGCAACAAAGCCCAATTAAATTTAAGTAACGTTACTTATCAGGAACTTTTTATTTTTGGACTTTCAAAATATTCGTTCGTATGAAGCTTATATAAAAATTTTCGGAATTATATATTTTAAAGATGAATGTAACATAAATTCTATATGAAGAATGAAGTCGATCAGTCAACCAGTTGCCATGATGTATGCGATAATTTTTCATATTAGTTTATATTATGCATATCCATGATGGGTAATTATTACGATGGAATCCAACAATTAGTTTTGCAGACATTGACAAAGCGGTTTCCAGCGTTTATTGAGTCCGTTTTTCGAATAGTTCCCAACCACGGCCATTTAAGTTAATTTTGTACATTTTTAATTCAAAAGTTTCGAATTTTAGTTATTTTTAAACAAAAACATTTCTTTTTTTAATGAGACTGGTGCAGTAGCATTATTTTATATCTATTTTCATGACTTTCTTTCAATTAAATGCCGCTAAATGCCAAAGTTGCACCTGGATGCAAAGAGTCTACATGTTTCTTGTTCCTTAAATACTATAAAAAGGCAATTTAGCTATGATTTTTCGGGATACAGTGGAATCTTAAAATAAGAAAACCGGAATTTTCCGTTTATAAAAGTGAAAAAACTACACATATATGTGTGTGTTTAAATCATTTGTGTAATTTAAAAATTACGATTACTTCAATTAATCTCTCCATTGTAAAAAAAAAAAAAAAAAAAATGTAAAGTTTTAAAAATGTGTATGTTTGCTAAAATTTTATCAATACACTGTACAAAAAAAAAAAAAAAAAAAAAAAAAAAAAAAAAAAAAAAAAAAGATGTAAATTTACGAAACTAGCTTTTGTAAAGCTACAGAGATCTGTAGCTTAATAAAATTAAGACCATTAGTGAGGAAATTATGACCACTATATTTCTTTTTTATACTTGCCTATACACATTTGTTTAGGGGCAAATAAGACTATTAGAACACCAAACTGACAAATCCGGTCACCAAAAAAATTTCGTAGACTTTGTTCAAATTGTTATTTGGATCTCAAAAATGCTTCCGACTAGTGATAAAGAATAACTAAAATGAAAAGTACATTATGAGGTTAATATTTATGGGCGAAACAAAATTTTTCCATACACGATTTTCTGCATTATGGCGGTGGTCACAATTAGCCCCTGCTCATAATTAACTCCACCTGACCCTAATAAAATATTTCGCTACATTTTTAATAATGGACTGTATTCTTTTGCAGATATAAATTTTGCTTTTATCTTTCATATGCATGCATCTAATAGATGATCTAAGTGCAATCCTATGCTAAACAATGATTTATATAAATGTTTTCAAGATTTTGCCAGTGGCAATATTCCAAAACACATCCAATAATATTTTTAAAAAAACACCACTTTTTTATGAGGCTTACTTTGACGGAAATGAAAGTTTAGAAAAAAAAAACTAGACATAATTCCCGAGGGAGATTTCCATTTTTCAACTTTCATCATTTATCTAGCTTTTCGGTTTCGGATGCAGCATAAATGTTTTGTCAGCGAATACAAACTTAATCCCACGGAAACGCAATTCAACTCAACTCAACTCAGCTGCGACTGAGGTTATGGAATGTGATTTACGTTCCGCAGACATTATCTCTATGTGATGTTCGGATTAGACTAGCGCATCCATTGATTTATGCTTTCGCAGATATTTAATCTGCCATTTCGGATTCCACATCTATGTTTATAAAACGTTTTACCTGGCTTCTATGCAGTTATCTGGCTTGAAAACATATTTCGGTTACCATAACATATGAAATGTCCTTTTATGTGTAATTTATGCTCATAAATTACCGTTTTTTTTTTTTTTTCAACATCTGTTTTTTTAAACGAGGATTTGTAGCAAGATCTGAAATTTCTGCAATGACAGTATTTTTTTTTTTTCCACCTGTCATTTAAATTGTGCGGTTCAAAGTCCGAAATCTGGGCGTCTAATAACCGGAATGACCCTAAACCCGATCTTCTTAATCCACCAATTAAAAGTAAATTAATAATTAGGGTTGGTTGTGGTAAGCGGAAGAAAGAAGTCGACCCACTTTTTACAAAATGATTTTTTATTTTTTTAAATATTAAATCTAGAATAAAACTTAATGTATCATTTTATTCGGTATGCAATCAGTTATTAATTTAAGATTGCCACATATGCGTAATATATAAAAAACTTTAAAAGAAAAAAAGATTTATTTTAATCGTGAGAAAATAATGGGTCAAGAATTCCAACATATACGAGGCTTGACCCGCTTTATTTATCTTGAAATATTTGTTAAGGGAAATAATAAAATCTAATCGTTTGGGGCTTCCGAAATACTCACCCATTATGGATATGCATAACATGTGTAAACTATTTATAAAATGCATTGTAATCCCAAAATAAAATTTAAATGTATATTTACATATTTTTAATACACAGTAATGCTCTATTACGGGATTTCGGTTATTACTTGATTATCTTGTTGACCAATTTCGACAAATTATATAAATCGCCAAATAACTCGTAAAATATACAAATTGGCATAATTTTTTATTTTAAATAACGAAAGAACAAATAAATTACTAAAACATTAATAAAAAATATGCAAGTAAAACGTCAAGCTAAAAATCACTTGATGACGTAAGAAACATGTGTAACTTTAATATCAAGTGAATGTAACATTCACGATAAACTATTATTGACATTTAATCTTATAGTTTGGCGATACTGTTTTGGTCGCGGGATAATTAACAGATTTCCACAAAAGAAATATCTTGATAATCCCGAAAATAATAATTGTACTAACTAACAGTTTACTGCATCGGATTAAGCGTCTCATTTCCAATTAAAATATATATTTGAAATGGAATTTGAATGAAACACAGCGTCATAAAAAATCGAAGAGTGTAAAAAATATGATTACAAATATCTTGGCAATTAATTATCCGATCAACTGCATTCTTTATGCGAAATTTATGTTTTTTATTTATTATTAATTTTTTTTTACATTGACTCTTTAAAATAAAAAAATCGAAAGTTTTTATGTACTTCATCAGAACAAATATTCTGAAAGTCAAAATAATAATAATAATAATAATAATAATAATAATAATAATAATAATTCCGGATAATCAAGGTTAATGATATTCAATAAGCTTCTTTCCATTATTACATACTAAGCACACATCAAATTTTAAGTCTCTATCTCAATTTGTTCGGGAGATAGACCGTTTACAGATACACAAGGAGACAGACGGATGGAATTTTTTTATTACATATATATAAAATATAAGTACGTTTTTCGGAATCTCTGGTGTCTAAAACATGTAAATCCGTCAAAAATTTGTTTTGATTTTTAAAACGATTGTAAAACTTACCGTTCACTTCGTATGACGAGCAAGTAAAAATATAGAATAAAATTATGCTACAAAGTTTCATCATTATTAAAAATTATTTGGGAAAATGTGATGTATAAACAAACATGCTTACACGAAATTCAAGAAACAGTAGAAAAATTCCATTTTAAACACTAATTTTTTGTGACCTCTATCTAGAAACACTAGTTGCCACTTGCTTTGGCTTTATCTCACTGTGTTCATCTTGTTTAAATGTGTTTGCATACCTCTTTGAAAACTTTCTTTAATCAATGTTAACTTCTTTTAATCAATGCTATTTTGAAGAAGCTTGAACATTTAAAACATTTTTTTTAAACTGTTACTTTCATATCTTCTAGTCTTTCCCATTCTTTCTGTTTGCTACTATGGGTACTATTCAAAGGAATTAAAATCTCTTATGAACTTTCCAGTTTGCATTTCGTTAAATTTTCTCTTCTATAGCAATTTTAACATTTTCCTTTAATCCTTTTTTGTTTTAATTTTTTTATTACTCTGTTCTGATGTAGCTTACTGAATAAATTAACATTCTTTTTGAAAGGTAACCATTAATCCATCATTATGTACAGTGTATAATAATGAACTTCTAAAAACATTTAATTAAAGGATCTTTGAACATGGTCAACTTCTCTTACATTGATTGGTCAAGTCTCCTCACATACCGGTTTTTATAGAATAGCATGTGGTAATATTTAGCCTAATTAACTGTAGAATCATTATGCTTGGAATGGAAACTCAATATTTCTGCAATACATAAAACGTACTAACTTAAATTTCTGTGATGTGTTTTATCTGAGAAAATCATACAAAGTTATTCTAAAAATTACACTTTCACAGATAAAAACACTTTACTGATTTTTTCACACCTGTTTCAATTATTTGCACGAAACAAAGACTATTGCTTGAACACTTAAAGTGCAAATACACTGTATGCAAACTGTCGACAGCTGTCGCTTTTTTATTGTGATGATGCGGTATTTTTGATCTCTAATGACATTAACAGGAAGGGCATTGATCTCCTGCAAAACAGCAATCTTTCCTTAAAGTAAGCTTGAGCTCCTTATCTCCTGATCCATTGTTCATCTCCTTTCTTTCTATTGTGATTAAACCACATAAATACAAAATAATTCGTCGAATTCAGGTGACTGCACCAAAAGAAGCATGTGCCCGGAGCCTTAAGCAGCTTTGGTTTGTCGAAGCAGCAGTGCTAACTTGCTACGCATTTAAAAAAGAAAGTGACGTTTCGAAAACAGAGTGATGTAATTAAATAAAATAAATGGAACTACACTTAATAATACATAATATAAATTTTCTCTAATTATGTTCAATCCAAGAAACTACTACTTCTACTTTTAACTCTAATAATAAACAACTCTCGCATTTTCAAAACGGAGTGACATATTTATATAAATAAACAGCATTTACTTATTAAAATAGTCGCTGATAAAAGGCTTGGAAATGCTTGAAAATATTAAAAAGTTTTAAATAAAATGAATATTTTTAACTTATAACATCTCTCTTTTTATTGTTTTAGTCATTTTTTAAATCAAACAGTGAACATTTTAAAGTTCATATAATATATTTTATGTTTGAATCAAGGTGAAATATTGCGTTTTGTATCATGATATTATTTGTAAAAGATAGTTTATCATATTTTTTTTTTTAAATTGTTTAATCAAGTTTGCCCTTTCGATTATTAGAATATCGCCGTTCCTGTTCCTGTCCTCGAACATAGATATATCGCTCGAGTTTTCCCGAAAAATTATATAAATTGGAGAGGAAGGATTAAGCAGCTGGTAGGGATTTTGCAAAAGTACTACGCTTCGTTTTCACTAAGGAACGTTTCAGGATCTGATGTGCCCAATATTCGGAGACAAAATCAAATTAGAAAGTAATCTTCCTTTTTTTTTAAATTTTAAACTTTTTGAACGTCAAGAAGTTAATTGTATTGATAAAGTTAAAAAAAAAAAAAAAAAAAAAAAAAAAAAAAAAAACCTAAAATGTTATACAGTTTTTTAAGCGTTGAATGGATTTTTTTAATTGGATGAAAATCAAACATCCAACTTCCAAAGATGCAGTGGTTTCGGATTTACACATTTGCTTCTTTTATTCTTAACATTGAGTTTACACGCTGCTTGTTCATTGATTGCTTTCTGCCATAAGAGTCGTTATCCCCGCCCCCCTCCATAACTACACAAAATAATTTCTTTATTTCCAAAGTTTCTGAAATAATGAAATTAAATCTTTATATTTAAATTGCATTCTAAGAGTATTTTGGAAAATTAATGAAAATTTATAATCGTACTAAGTTTTTCATTGAAATTAATTACTCTAACTTTGAAAGCAATTATAGTGATGTTTTATTCCCCTCTTTCTCAGATCGCATTAAAATATAGGTATGATTATTCATGGCATGGTTTCTGCTTAGTAATAATAGATTCCGCCCACAGGCGTGCTTTGTTTGCATTGGAATTTAATGATTCATTTTCTACAGAAAGAATTGTAACCAGAGGATCGATACTAGTTCTAGCTTTATGTGTTCTATATTTTATTAAAGACTTATCAATTTTGCTTTCTTGGATTAGGTTATATTAATGTTTATTTCCTTCATAATTGACTTTTATTTATTTGTATTTTTGCTTCATTCCTTCGCTTTTTTCCCTTTGGATTATTTAATATGCTTTAAGAAGCTATTTCAGTCAAGCGAAAAGACTCATTCCCTAATCCTATCGAAGAAATTTATAAAGATACCTTGGTTGCATTTCAACATTTTTTAAAAGACTTTTTTTTGCGTTGTATGGCTGAGATCGATCTCAGAAAAGGGCGTTTTTTACCTTTTCGACTTTGTTTACTATTTTGTTGTTGTATTTATAACGATGAGTACTTTCATTTTCGTAACCGGTTTCGAAAATGAAAGCATCCACGTAGAAAAATCTGTAAAAAAAATCGAAAAAGCAAAAAGTGACTTATACGTGCAGATCGATCTTAACTATTCAATGAAAAAAAATCATTTAAAAATATTGAAATGCAACCGAGATATTTTTATAAATACCTTCCATCTGTGCGACGCCCATGTACTCTCAAAAATAAAATAATAAAATAAAAATAGTCAAAAAACATACGAAGTACAGGTAAAAAGTTGCTGGACACGCCACTGTGATTGAAATAGAATTGAAAATTTCCCACTTTAGATTTGAACATTCATAGGAATTTTGAGAGCTTAGGTTTGCGCGTTTTGAAGAGGAAAAAGGATTTACGTAAAAATAAATTCATTCTAATATGAAAAAATTCTAAGCAAGACAGTTGACGGGATACCCCTATATGATCTGGCGAAAATATAGTTTTAGATTGGAGGATTTCAAAGTAATTTCACATTAGATTGCAGGATTTTCTATCTTTTTTTCTGTGGGAGGAGGAAGATGCAAAACATAGCGGATTTTTTTTTGCGTTTTAACGAGGATGTTCAGGATTCGTGTAATAACGTGGACGTGCAGGATTCATGTTTTAACGAGGATTAAAATTTAATCAACGTAAAAAATATTCATTTCATGGATTTTTTAAAATAGTTTTTGAGAGAGTTTACGTAAAGAATTTCACATTTTATAAATATCTCATCTTACACTTGTACATACAATGAATTGTGCTGTGGTCTATGGGGCTTGATGCATGAAATTCTATTGTTTTATTTTACATAAACAATATCTCAAATGTTTTGGCTACCAAAAAAAAAAAAAAAAAAAAAAAAAGAATTTACATTGATAATCAAGGACAAGAGAAATTATTTTTGGACGTGGTTTTGCATGAATAATGACTACATAAAAAGAATACCGCTCATGTATTTTAGAATTTTCAAAAAGAAGTCATTGATTTGTATAATGCGTTTCCTTTTCTTCGAATAAGAATAATGATTAATCAGTGGTTACCCAAGAATGATTATAATTCAAATTTTATTGAAATTCATCTCGTTATCAGTTCTTCACTCTCATTTGAATCATCCCAAGAAGGCTGTTTTTACTTCCCCATAAACTTTTATCACAATTGATTATCTATTTATTTAGAATATTTCACCCACCAAAGACTTGTTCAAGTGTTGGTGTAGCGATTGTATGAGAATCTCTTACACGGTGAGTCGGGCGTCACGGGGCAATGGTATTTTACATACTTACATTCCAAAATAACTTCAGAAAAACAGAGATTAGATTCACTGGTGTGTGTAATTCTGTCTATTTTTTGGCAGGTACTGCGATGAATATTTGATTTGATACGCTCCTAGTTCGGTAGATGATGGGTTAATTTATGGCTGTTTGGGTAGTTAGCTTTTATTTCGAATGCTGAATGCGAACGAAGCGGGAATAATTCGTGATTCATCGTTTTCAAAACTAATAGTTTAGTTTATTTTTTCAGATAAATGATTTAATGATAAAAGTGTGACGTGAAAATTCATCATCCTTGTGCGAGTTTTAAACCTGCAGTTCTGAATCAATACAGCGAAGTCAGATAGAGAGATGAGAAATTATCAGATGAAGTGCATGTAAAAGAGAAAAGTAAGGTTGAATAAACTATTTGATTATTTTGAAAATAGCTATACAGGGTACTTAGGAAAGTAGAATAAGCTATTTGACTGTTATGAAAATAAATATACAGGGACAGGGTACATAAGAAAAATCGCTTTACTCTGGAAAGATTTTTGATCTGAAACAGCAGTTACGATTATGGTTTAACAAAATGATTATTCAAACCGAACACAATCAACAAAATCTCTTCTAGTGGCGAGTTGTGGAAGTTATTGATTATTATATCTCGAACACTATAATAATTAGCGAAAAAAATCAATTGCAAAATTTAAAGCATCTTTGATCTAATACTACATTATGACTTATTTCTAAAAATAATTTTATTAGAAGATCTGAATTGTCTGCTGATTTTTCATTTACCAGCTTACTTTAAATTCTAATCAAGAACAAAAGTAATACGTTATAAGCAGGGATGTAGTGCAAGCTACAAGATAGCATACCCATATACTTTTTGGATTGTTTTAAGAACCTCCGTATACACCCTTTCTCAGGTAAAGCTATAGCATATCCATCTAGTGTTTTTACCACCACAGCACTGATTATTAGAAAATGGTTATGTATTAATAAAAATAATACATTCGTTACTTTATTTTAATAAGAAAGCAAAGTTAAAGACCTCCAGCGTGTTGTTTCAGGAGCATCAATGTACGTATATGCAGATGAATGTATATATTTTGGGGATTTATACATTGAATGTATACTTAACTTGATTTTGTTAAATGTACCTTGCTTACACATGTTTTTTCCCTTCGTAAACATGCTACTGTCTTACAATATCACCATTCTGCACTATATTAGCAGCATATTTAAGACGATCACTGGCTATCGAAAATATAAGAGCTTCTAATAAAGTTTTTTTTCTTGTAAAGACAATAGACAATCATTTAATACAAAACCGAAAACTTCTGCCCTTCCGTAATTGACTCTTTTAGCTATATCATAATTTTTGAGATTGAGTCGATAACTTTCAAATTTCGTCATTAGGAGGGCTGCTATCATTTGCACTAAGTCAGGGTACTCACACTGTAAAAAAAATTCAAGAGAATACTAAAAATTTTTTAGTAATTTTGTATTCCACAGATTTTTTTAGTAACCATTACAAACTATTTTTTTGCAAGTGAAACAAACATTTCTTTGGTAAACTGAACAAAAGAATTTTTTGTATAACTAACTTAAAATTTTTTAGTATGAGCCACCAAGCAAATTTTAGTAATAGCTCCAAAATTACTTTTAATAACCAGTACGTGTGCCCGAATGGCAGGAACCTCCTTTGAGCTGCATCCAGTGGTTAAAAAGACAGACTTCTGAAGCGGAAGATTTTCGGCAAAGCCGCAATAGATGGCAGCACCAAACATTGCTATCTACTCCAACATGATTTTCATAATCCCTTTATTTAACGTGTACTTACACTGCATACATTCGGGGCTTGTTTGGTGGTGTCCAGCATCGAACCCGGGACCTTTCAGCCTGGAGTTCGGTGCTATGACCACTAGGCTATCACGGCCACTCCAAGTGAGTTTTAGTAATAGCTATTAAAAATATAAAACTATTAGCTCTATTCGTTGCTAGTTTTTTTTCTAGTAATTCTTACACATTTTCTTGTAACCGAGTAAGATTACTGAAATTTTTTTAGTAGATGACCCTTTTTTTTTATAGTGCAGTTTACTCTACCATTACTGCCTTTGGTTAGTTGTAGTTCAATCCATCTGTCTTTTTTTTATTATTTTATTTTATTTCTATTAGGGTAAAGAGGTTTTCCTGTCCTAGATACATATTATATTAATAATACAATTTTTGTATGAATGATAATAAATAATGACTAAATCTTGCTGCGAAAAAAAAATTTGACCAATATTGGAGATTTTTTTATTTTGTAAACATATGTATATCAACAATATTATCTACTGATATTTAATCGTTATTTTGATGAAAAATTTGCCCTTAGAGTAAAATAGTTCGAAACAAATGTGACAACATCAGTTAAACATTTCAATGATATATGACGAATCGCCCAATCCAGTAATTACGAAACTCTCTCACTATCTCACTAACAAGTAGCTAGCCAACGACTTCGAATTTGATTATCTATCACCTGATTAAGGTGTTAAGACCTGATTAAATATCATTGTGTAATATTTCCGGAGTTTACATTAAAATGTATTCTTGCTAAAAGAAAAAAAAAAAAAAAAAAAATCAGAATTTTAATCATATTCTCGTAACAGTTTTCTTTCTTATCAATGTGAAAAGGCCGATAATAAATAAATGATCCCGCAATTCAATATGGAAAATAATTAATTGAAGTAAATTCAACAAAATTAATTAATATATCTATATCCAGTTTTTCTATCCCATAATAAATATTTTTAATGTAAAGCTAATATTTTTGCCATATCGATATTACAATCTACACAACTCCAATGCAAATAGATCATAAACGATATTGGTATCTATATTATAAAGGCCAAACGTATCTGTGCGTAACGCATACGTCATTTTGTGAATGGTAATAGTTTCACATGCAATTTGGTTTTGCAATTTTCAGTACTACAAATTTTATACTTCTAAATATCGCATATTTTCAATTTTTACACCGTCGTATTGAGAAAAAATTTACTTTCAAATGTAATTTTTTTAAAAACTGTATCTCAATTTATTTGTGAGTTATAAATTTTTTTTTATAGTTTTTAGTAAAAATTTTATAATTGTGGCAACAGAAAAATACGCCATTTTCTCTTAAAACTGATAAAAACTGAAATAAAAATATCATGTCAAAAGAAATCGCCTGATATAAAATCCGATGAATTTTGGTTTTATTGCGTTTTTATACATCAATTAAATGTTTTTTTTTTTAGTTTGTTGCAAACTATATTTACAAAGGATACAACACTTTCTCTTTACAAAAATGTATTTTAAATAATATTCGAGTGACTTCACCGCATTTACTCAGATTGTATCAGAAAGCTAAACGAGTGTATGTAACAATATTTTCCAAATTTTGAAAAAAAAAAAAATGCAAATGAATAATTTCTTATAAAATATGGAGCTGATAAATAAAGAAGTGAAGATTTGTGAATCATCAGATATCCAATTTGTTTTGTCGAGTGTCTTGAATATTGTTTTTGGTGCGTTGGCGTTATATTCCGTCTTAATGACGCCATATGCACACTTTTCTATAGATGTTTAATACTGGATCTGTAAAAATGGAATTTTTTTAGCGGATGCAAAAAATGCCTTTAATATATATATATATATATATATATATATATATATACATTTAAATTATCAAATTAAAATACTATGAGAAGTGCGTATGTAAATTTTGAGCGTGGAAATTATGACGGTTTTAGATTTCTCATGGGAATTCTATGATCATGTCAATTAGGAAATTTTTTTTCATTCGCTTTATACGAAACATAAGAGCCTCAACTGATAATTTCATCAAAATAACTGATCTTTGTTATATTTTACTTTTCACGTAGGCGATTAAAATTTAATTTTAATAATTTGGACACCTAAGTTTTATAAAAATAGTTTTTTGTCTTTTTTTTAAGCTTAAAACAATATTTGTTTGAGAGTTAGACTGACCAATGTAAGATGCATTTTTTACTGTAGCTAATTTTGTGGGTTTATTATAAATCAATGAAACAGTTCCTTCCTAAACATTTTCTTTCGTCGAAATTCGACGGGTTCCACCTCGTTATAATAATTTGCTTCTAAATTGTTATTTTCCATTTGTACGTTACATAAAATTAATATAACACAAATATATTATTACAATATGGTATTATTTTATCAAGTGCTACTTTTTTTTCTTTGAGATGACAATCCATAAAATTGATATGGGAAATGATACCTCAATATTTAATTGCTGAAAATCAGACTCTATCTATTTATAAATTTTATTTACATCATTATATGTATTTAGGAACGGAAGAAGAAGCAAAAAGAGGAAAAACCGCAAGTTTTTAATTTTTAAATTCTTGTAATCATCGAAAGATAATACGTTGAGTGATATTTTTTTCACAGAAATTTTTCTCCGTTTAGTTTGTACAATATAGCCAGTGTTCTCGCTGTCGCTCGCCAATGCGCCAAATTGCGACTAAATTCTTCATTTGGCGAGTAAACAAGCGATTAGATTCGCCAAATTACTAGTGCTCAATTTTTTCTTTTTTTTTTTTCGTTTTTCATACATATGCATATATAGATATATTTTAATATATGCATATTTTTTATATTTGTAGCGAATAGTTGAAATTAGATTAATAACAATCGCTGTCACAGTTATAAAAATTATATTGAAAAAAAAAAGGGGTACATTAAAGTAAAGATATATATATATATATATATTTGTGCTACACGGCGAATCTATTTTGCTAATAATTTTTTCATTTGGCGAATGTTTTTTATTTTTAATTAGCCAAATTACTAACGTTGGTCAAAAGTCAGCGAGAACACTGAATATAGCTGATGTTGTAACTGTATATTATTCGAATGTAACTTTCTTAATTGTTATATTTCTAAATTGTATTGATATATTCTATAATTTGTAATTGTTATGTTTCCAATTTGGTCATTTTTAGCACTTTCCAACAAAGTTGAAAAGTACTAATGCATTCGGTTTGTCTGGCCGTCTAGCCGTATGGCCGTCTGTCCGCTCTCTAACTCTCGTACATATACTCGGATTGTCATGAAATTTTTGGACGTTAATGACGTTTATTCGAGCACGAACCCTATTGAAAATGAAGGTTCTGCCGTGATTACTTTATTTACAGGGACAGTCAAAAGATTTCCATTACATTACGGCCCATGGGAAAAAATCGTTTCAAAGGAATTTTAAAGATGTTTCACCCTGTAAAACATCTTCAAATTTATATGCATCTTCACAGTGCACTTAAATATGCATTTTCTAAAGTATGCAGCGAAAAGAATATATAATCAAATTGATATACGTTGCTGAGGATTAATATGAGTTATTTCTGGCATAATACATAGTGCATTGCATTTACAGGGACACACAAAATATTTCAAATTGTATATTCTATCCGAAGTCCTCTATATTATGGAAGATGGTTGTTAGATGGATGAAATGCATTTTTAATTATGATATACGCTTTTAAGTTTCATTAGATGCATACATATTATATAGTTTATATAAATGCTAATTGGTACACGATTTAGATACGCAGGGTTACACAAAAGATCTCTGAAATGTAACTGAATATGAGCGTAATTTACTTAAAGGTGTTTTTTAATTAAGTTATGCATTTTTACGCTGAACTGCATTCAGTTTATTAAGAAATGCTTGTAGACTATAGATAAAATGATATACAGGGTCACGCAAAGAACTGGATACATGGTCGCCTCTGATAATAATTTCGGGAAATTTAAGTAGTTTAAAGAGAATTTATTTTTAATCCAAACTTTAGCAGAATACTTTCGTGTATTAAAGGTACTATGTATTTTACAGGGCTAAACAAAAGTATTCAAGTATGTTTCTATCTATTAGTATAAATTGCTGAAAGGAAAATTTCAACCAGTTAGGCGTTTTCTTGCTCAACTAAATTTTACCATCATATAGTTTTTATATTAATCGACAGATCAAATACAGGGCTTTTCAAAAGTATTGGAATACACATTTGTATATGGACAATAATAAGTTATTTCCCTGAATAACGAAGTTTTGTTAAAGATTTCAAGAAATGTTGGATAGGGCTTCATAATCTATGCTTAGCGCATGATTTTTCTTACTTGTTTTAATTGCATGCAATTATCAGTTTCTTCACACCAGCTAAAAAAAAACTACATTTAAAAAAAAAAAAATCTAAAATCACTAAATGAACAAAATCGCCGAATATTTTCAAAATTTCTGAATATATTACTCTTAGTAACACGTTTTATTATCTCTATTTTTCTCTTCATATAAATAGTTCAAACTTTGTCTAATATGTTCTACATTTTTAAAGTCTTATACTGAAAGTTAATAAAAATAGCAACTATTTTCATAGATATCTTTTAAAAGCATTATTTTACAAGATCTCAAATTATACGCAATCTTCTAACACTCATTTTTTCACTTTTGACAAGACTTACAATAAAAAAAAGAAATAATAATGTTTCCAGTTTACACAAATTTAGCTTTCGTATTGTTTCTATTTCAACACCATTCTTCTTCTTTTTTTTTTTTTTTTTTTTTTTTTTTTTTAAATCTCTAGTTTGTTGATCGGCTTGTTGACAGTTAAAGCCTGATGTCACAGTGTGGAGCCAAAGGAGATCACATTGTCAATAGAGTGTCGACGAAACCAAAATTTAATTTTGCTATTTTGATTCAGAAGTATGTTCTTGAATCCATATGTTATATTCTATCCGTAAGTTGTATGTTACATATGCTTCTTAGGGACATCAAAGTAGGATTTTTTCTTTCTTTCATTCTTTGAGGGGTGAATAGAGAATTGCTCGAAAATTTATTTCATTACAGTACAAAGTCTAAAGTCCGGGATCCTTAGTATCAAATCCGAACTTCAGACTTTTTTTTTTTAACTTTAGGTCATCAAAAATTTTGCTTTTACCCAATAAAGAGAAAATTAAATTTCACTTCTTAAAAAGACAAAATATGACATTTATATATTCAAAACTGCATATATCAGCTATTAATACCAGGATTCGTACATATTCTGGAATTTTCAAACCAGGAAATTCATCTGTAGCAGGTTTTCTCCTACAGAAAATCTTTCTTCAAATAAGGCAAAATTTCACGCGTTTTAACGAGATTCATTATTATTTTTTTATATTATAAGAAAATACTGATATTTTACCTAAAGAAGAAAAAAAAAGGTAGCCGTAGAAACCCCGAATCCTAAATTAAACAATTGTTCCATTAAATAAATCACAACAAAATTAAAAGTAAAACAAAAACTTTTGTTTAAGAGAATATAAAATTAAAGAATAAATTTTAACGTAATTACTGAAAATTCAATTAATGTGCTCTGCGTTGCTTTATTAACTAAGGTTTATCATTAAGAAATTTCTTTTTTATTCCGTGCATAAAACATGAGTTAAGATTCAGTAATAAAGCTTCTTTGCTCTAGACCCTCCCCTCCCTTTTTTTTGAACAATTTTGTTTTTATGCCCCTTTTTTGAATACTGACGCTAAAAGCCCAAATTTTGAACAGTTCCGAACTTTGGGTGTCCAAACTTAAGACTATGTACTGCATTAGTGTTTATGCTCATTTAAAAAAATATATTTTTATTTTCTTTTGATACAGTTGGGGAATGATCAAAATTTCTACTCCCTCCAAACCTCTCACATTTGAAACCTCTTTACAATCCTATTACAACATTTAATCTATTTTGTAATTGGAGACACAATGTCTGTTTAGTATATTTAGTATTCACTAGCGAATTCCGATCTTGATATGTAATGGATAATAACACGAAGGAGATATAAATATTATCATATTATGTAATTTTTTTTGCCACTTGAATTGAACATTTGATACCTAATGATGTTCTCTTTATCATACTCTTACCTATTCCACAGCCATTCTTCAAAATAATTTTCTTCCATTAAGTTTTGGCAACAACATATTTAAATGGATGTTCCACCTCTGGGGTGTATTCTATTGTCCATATTTAATTAGCCGCCAAGGTGATTGTGGACAATTATCTGGTACGTGGAAGCGCGCGACTTCTTTTCCCATACAAAAGTTCGATGAATAGATGATTTCCGGACGACATCCATTGGACGTTAGATGGACGAATTGAAATGCCATTCTCGGAAGTTCTCGTTAGATTGGGTTATTATATTTTCTTATAGAGATTCTTTATTTCTATTTTATTTTAGAGAGGAAAGGAAAATTGGGCAGTGCTGACATGAATGCTGATGTGATGGGATATGAATGGCAGAAGAAAAATCATTATAAAGAACGTTTCAGGCGATCGAACTGTCAGAGCTGAGAAAGGAAAATGTTCTTTGGCGAGTTGCTTTTGCACATTTGACAAATGTGTGGTAATTTAGTCTGAAGCTGATGACACGACACTAGAAGTTAGGTGACTTAGTCAAGCGTGTTTTTATAAGTTATTAGGGGAAGATTTATTTCACCGTTTGAATTATATTATTGCATTACTTTTTAGATTTTATAAAAGACAGAAGATTTTTTATTATTATTATTATTTTTATTCAACATAGGTTGTTAGTTTGACAAATTATGATGGTTCACTTCTTTTCACTGCAGGTGTACTATAATTATCATTTACTAATTTATCACATGTATGAAAGCTAATTTTCAAATGTCACTTTTCAGTATTTGTATGAATTATTTGGAAAAGATTTATTGTAAGCCTTTTGTATGATGTTATTGGAATGTAAGCTTTTTTATTAGTATAATTTCTTAAGCACAGTTGATTCATTTGAAAAATTCCACTTTTTAAAAGCAGAACCATTATTATCGTTTTATAATTTATCATTTGCGCGAAAATTTATTTTCAGCTGGCACATTCTACAATTCGTATAATTTATTTTTTACCTTACATTGACTATTACTTTTGTAAATTGTTTTAAAAAGAAGTGAACAATAAATATAGAGATGGCTTTAGAAGTTTAAGCTCTAGGCAAAATATTTTGTTTTCTAACATAATAGTGAACGAATGATTCTAGGGAAATTTTATACTAGGTATGTGATGTGCTGTGTATTATTGTATAAATTCCCTCTCTAAATAAAAGTCATCTTTGAACAATTGATTGGTTTTAGATTATCTTAATATTTTCCAATAAAAAGTGTTATAGATAAATATTAAAATAAATATAAAAATATATGACGAAATGAAATGTTATACATTTTGTGAATGAAATGTTATATAATTTATATATTTTGAGTTAAAAGCAAGGCTAAAATTTCAGAGCCTTGCTTTTAACACAAAGTATATAAATGAATAAATATATAAATAAATATATAAATATACAAAATATATGCAAAAACAATCAAGTGTGTAATGATTCCCTATCGTATAATATACCGACTTTATGGTTTAACATCCTGAAAATAAATCCTGACAATTTGAGATAATGGCGTATTAAAATTCATGGTACAACAAAAGCCCCGAGTCTCGTTCATTTTCAAAATGGAATCATGTATTTGTATAAAATTAACTATTAGCATCTATATCTGATTATTTTAATCACCTTTTAAGTAAATCTGAACACTTTAAAGTTCATATTATATATTTTGTGTAAAAAGAGTTATTTTAAGAATTTAAAGCATACAGTTTTGCTCCTTTCCATGCGCTTAATTTTTTGTTTTATTTCAACATATACATATATACACTGTAAAAGATTTTATCCTTTTGTTACATCGTCACTCCATTGCTTTTATAGGAAACGATTACTTCGCTATTTAATAGAGCATTCTCATTGATCAAAACAGAGATATTTTATAAAAGTGATGGGGTGACGATGCAGCAAAAGGGTCAATTTTTTTACTGTGTATTGTATTTTTTTTTCCAAGGAATATGGAGATTTTACTTATTTTCAGGTTGTTTTTCATTGACTGTTAAAAATTTGAAACTTTTGCTGCATCGTCACTCCACCGCTTTTATAGAAAACTACTGCTTCACTGTATTATGGAACATTCTCATTGGTAAAAATAGAGATATATAAAATAGAGATAGGTCTTATATGAGGACCCCAGAAGCCAAGGGGTACAAGTGACAAAATTTCGATTTGGAGTAAATTGAGTTTAAATATAATTGATGTTAAATTGGAACATCAATAACAATTGAGTGGATTGAAATAGGAAATTTCTGCTTTCTTTTTCTGCATTCTGGTCTTTGAACTCTTATTTCAATAACTTTTAAAAAATAAAGTGCAATTTTCTTTAAATGTATAATTAATCAATATTGTTTGTTTTTCGAAAAAAGTGTTTGCCTCTATAACTCAGCAAATAATAAGAAAATCACTTATATTGCTTTACCTGAAATGAAAAAAGAGGTCGTCTGTGTATTTAGTTTATTTTTTTCAATTTTGTCACTTATACACCTTGGTTTCTGGTGTCTTCATATATAAGAGCGGTGGAATGACGATGCAGAAAAAGTTGTAAATTTTTAACAGTGTCTATAGCCAAAAGAATGTCTATGCTCTTCAGAAAACAAACAAAGAAATTTTCACAAAAATGTTATGGAATCGGACAACCCAAAGTAAAGATGATAATTTATAGTCGATCACCTATATCCGGTCACCAAATGGAAAAACTACCTGCCTAAAGCAAAGAGTTTAAAATCAACGAATGCATCTTTGTTTTGATTTGTTCGGTTCCATGACATTTTGTGCCTAAATTTCGTTACTTACTTTTTTTTTTGTAACGAATGGGAATAAGTCTATTTTGGTATCCCATTCTACTCTAGCGTCAGGGTCATATGTCTTACTCATACTCGCCAGACCAATACTTGATTACCGAATTCATCCAAAGTATTTGGAAAATCATTTACACGGTCCCAATTAGATTTAAATTCGTTCAATATTTTTAATGCGTTATCGTGATGACATGTTTTGCTTTTATGAGTGACTATTAAATAAATAAATAAATAAAGATCTGCATAACTTAATTAACGAGCACATCTAAGATACTTGCAAGATCAATACATTATCCCGATTAGGTTCGAACTGTTTTATTATTTCGGGCGTTATTATCATGATTAGATTTGCATCAAATATATGTACAGATATGCATAAAAACGAAAGGATTGCATCAGGTCTATTTCTGAAGAAACCAATAAAAAATTATTAAGATTTACAAACTTCCTAACAATTATTTCATATTTAAAATAAAAATTAATAGAATGGTTTAAAAACTTCCGCTTCGGTCCAGGGGTCCACAAATAGGGGCCTCCGGTTTGTCCCATTTTATTAATAGTACTCGAACATAATTACAATTTAGATATCAGAATGATATGTTTCGAAGTATAAGATTCAAGCTAAAACAAAAAAAAAACAAAAATCTTGCTCTGAAGTGAAATAGTAAAAGAAATAATTCAGTAATAATTAATAATTCTGTATTAATATATTCGATAGCGAAAAGGTTATATAAATTAGGTCATTGTGTATAAATGAGACGCGATTTACAATACTTTTGTCTAATTTAGGGTAGAAGTGGCATTTTATTAAATAAAAACATATTTTATTAAGCAGGAAATTATTGGATACCGTGTTTCTGGTTTAAAACTAATTTATTTTGTAGAAATGGAATTGTTATAAGCTGCTTATAACCATAATATACCATTGTCGCATTTAGATCTTTTTAAAGCTTTTATGGCATTTAAAACTTAAATAAGACGTTCAAATTCCTAGATCTGATAATGCATTTTATGCATATAAATCCACCTAAAAATAATCATTTAATCCTTCACTGTGACAAAAATTGAATAAAAACAAGTGTAAACCACCTACGAGATCACTTGATCAAAATACAATTAAAATTTGTGATTAATTCGTGGAATATTTTTCCTGCACTAAACATTTTCTAGAGGATTAATTCTAATTAAATTCTACCTTTTCAAATATTTCTAACGGTCTTATTAGGCCTCCAGACGAGTATTCCAATAATGAAAAATTCATTCAACGAATGCTATTTATACGAGAAAAGTTTGGTAAAGTTTCAATCCTAATGCAATTCGAGAAATTCAAATGTTTCTAACGATAGTATTAGGATTCAAAATTTCAAAAGTAACTGTTGTTAAACTGTGAAAATTGAAAAAAGAAGTGATCCAGTGAGATTAACGATGGTTAGAAGTTAATTTTAATGGTAATTCAGTGATAATGAAATATAATCTTGTGACTTGTGTATAAAACTTAATAAGAAATCTAACAGGAATATTAATTTTTATCAAAATCATATTTTGTTAATTAAAAACGTAAATTAATAAAAGCATGATTTAAATAACCCAGACAATTTAAATTTGGATCGGTGCGAATCCATTAGTGTGAAATTCCGGGGTTAAAATGTATTTAACAGTGTTAACATGAAATATTTATTACATGTAACTCTTTTATTATAAAATGTCTCATGATTAAAATATTAGTACTTAAAAACAGTTTAAATCATGCAATGTTTCTAATTACTCTATTTAAGCTGGCTTTAATAAACAAAGAGAAGCCCAGAGTCTGATAGTCTGTTCCCTCCCCCCCCCCCTTATTTTTCTTACACTTTCACAAAAAACTGAACATTTTCTATCTCTTACATTTCACGTATGAAAACACAGATGCGCATTTAGATAAACACAATTTTCTATTTTGATGTTATTCTAATTTAAAAGTAGAAAAAGATTTTAGATAATTAAAAGGTGAAGCCAGATTTAAAATATCAGATTTAAGAAACGTGCAAACAAAAATTGGAGCTCTTAAATGCAGCATACCTTAAGTGGATTCGGCATTTAAGCTACCGAATGACTGCATCCCTACACAAAATTTTATAAAAGAAAAGGGAAATGTCTGTAAAATGATGACCGGGAAACTCAATCGAGTGCATTTGACCGACAACTTCTGTAAATTTACAGAGAATCTCTTTTCCCTTTTTTTTGTGTGTTTTAAGAGAAATTTTTAAACAGTGGACTACTAAAAACATCTACACAGCAAGTTCATTAGGAATGCTTTATTGATGAAGTTGCAAGAAATGGACGTCATCTAAATCTGAGAATTGACTATGACTAACGCATAAGACGATCGCATTGTTTTTTCTTTTAGTCTATATTCATTGATATCATTTCAGATTCAATTAAGATTTCGTTCACAAGTCGGCTCGAAATGTTTTCATTCTGAGTGGTCGTGACTTCACTCTTTTCTGTTTATGATTTTTTCTTGTTAGTTTTTGTCAAGAAAATAAGAACACCAACTATAATTTTTTAATGCTAAGTAATTACAGTAGATATAAGAGTTTACTTATTTATTATTATCATCATCTGAAAAAAAAGAATGAGTATACCCATAGATGGCTTTTGAGAACCCATTCCTTTAGCAAATAAGGATGTAGGGGGAACTGGGGCACATTGATATACTCCCTCTACAGCTCACAGGGTCATTACAGGAAGTTTCACAATAACTCCAAAAGGTGATGCTACTGCACTCAACAGCATACAGAAAGTCTTGGGATGATTCAGTAGTTTCATGAAATGGAAAGGGTGATTTATTGTTTTGGTAGGTCAAAAGTAAATTTGAGTTGTACGATTGCAGTGGTATTATACAACTGTTCCAGTATTTTCAACCGAAAATAATACTCAAGTAAAGCTGCTCTTTATCAGTTCCTCGTTCTTTATTGTTAGATAAATTATGAAGTGTTGGATTTGGGACCTATTTTATTCAAAATGACTGTATGGGGCACATTGATTCAGTCTATGTCGAGGGCACATTGATACAACGTAAATCCTTTTCTAGTTAATTTTTTCATTATTTTTTATTATTTTTTTACCATACACTCCTTAATCCAACCATTTTCCCCCCAAAATTTCTAATATTAGTTTTTATTGAAGTGAAATAACCTTAATTTCTTTATATTAGAACATTTTATAGTATTTTTGCAAACTGAAGACGTATGAACTTACCCAACATCTAGTGCTAGTAGAACTAAACAACAAAAAAAAAAGGACAGCAGCCTGGCAAATCTCAAATTTATATCGATTCTCGAGAGAAAAAAGTACTTTTGATATGAGAAATGTTAAGTAGGACAAACAAGCTGCAGAACAGCCCAGGATAATTATATTATAAACAGACTTTTTAATATATTATCCTTTATTTTCTATTTATAAACCGATTTATAAACAGAAAACCTGGTAATTTTTTCATCTTTCTTAAGTAAGACGATAATACTGAGGTTGAAGTGCCTGATATGACAACGTTACTATGGCCAACAATCAGACAAGGAACGGCTAGAACATCAGGTCATTATACATTTCATTTTGATTGCTTTAATATTGCTTACAAATAAAATGTGGGTGATTTGAATTTCTATAAATAAATATAAAATGGCTTGCTAACTATTTTTCTATGAAAAATATGCATTGGTGTTATTTTGTTTTCATTTTTCTCAGACTATCAAAGTGTCCCATGAGGTGTATCAATCTGCAACGGGGATGGGGCACATAGATACAAATGACTTTTTTTGAGTTTTTTAAAATTACATGCAAAAATATAATATACAACAAAAATTGTACATTTTTAAAACACACTACACAAGTTTTTCTGACACCACATGGAAACATAACTTGAAATTTCTGCTTTCTGGACGCCAAAAAAATTCTTAGAAAAAAGCTGTATCAATGTGCCCCAGTTCCCCCTACTATTGGCATCAAAATTAATAAAATATAGGCAGTTCATGAACAAATCGATTTGAATTTCTCTTTTCACTTCACTCTTTATAATTATTAGTCATGACTGATTCAAGATATGAGTGCAAACTGCAAAGCAAGGAATGCATATAGGACTATGTTTTTCGTGCTGTTTAAAAGCTACAAACATAGAAAACAATTGAAATTTTTTTAGTTTGAAATTGCAGATGCATTTTGAAAATACACTTTGAGAAAATTCAATTATATCACATGGTCATTTACAAAAACCTTTATAAAAGATAAACCAAGGTATACTATAAACCTTAAGAATTTATGCAAGTCCATACAGGAAATTTTATATAAGACAAGAGAAATGTCTGCAAAATGATGATCAAGAAAATCGAGTGTATTTAACCGACAACTAGTTTAAATTTACAAAGAATCTCTTTTCTTTTTTTGTCTTTTAACACAAATTTTTAACAGCATACTAATAAAAACATAAGCATAAAGACAGCAAATTCATTAGGAATGCAGGATTGATGAAATTACGAGAAATGGAAATTTGTCATCTAAATCTGAGAATTGACTGATTATGACTAACGCACAGACGATGATATATTTTCTTTCTTTCTGTCTATATTCATTGACATCATTTCAGATTCAATTAAGATTTCGTTCACAAGTCGGCTCGAAATGTTTTCATTCTCAGTAGTCGTGACTTCACTCTCTTCTGTTTATGATTTTATTTCTTGTTAATTTTTGCCAAGAAAATAAGAACACAATCATATTTTTTTTAATTTTGAGTAGTTACCGTTGATGTTAGAGTGTGCTTATTTATTATTATCATAATTTGAAACAAGTTGGAAATTGCACGTGAAGCGTAGCAAATGAGGTGCGTTCGTACGATAACGAAGTTTTTAAATTTTCAGATCTTGCTGATATAGTAGAGCGTACTTTGGATACAGTATAGTAGTCAAAATCTTTGTGTTCTGTAAATATGCAGGGAGTAATTTTTATTATACTTCATTAACGTATATCTTATTCATAAAATGTGAAGTAGTTTAATATAATTAAAACACGCCCCAAACAATGTTTCCCCGTATAACATTATTTAGTGGAATACATTTGTGTGGCCCTGTAATTTAATAATAAATATTCTTTGCATCCCAGACTGTACAGAATGTATATTTTAGTACATACTTCATAGATTCATGTCAATTCTATTGTGTTCAAATGAGTGTAACACCATTAAAATGCATTTAAACTTTTTTTTCCCATAGACCGTAATGTAACGGAATCCTTTTGATTGTCCTTGTAATTGATCTATGCATCCGATTTTCATAAAATTTGAAATGACTCGACAAAATTATGTAAAAATTATACGTTTTAAATTTCAAACGATTAAAATGCATTTGAAACTTTTTTTTCCATTGACCGTAATGTAACGGAATCCTTTTGTTTGTCCCTGTAATTGATCTATCGATCCGATTTTCATAAAATTTGAAATGACTCGACAAAATTATTTAATAATTATGTATTTTAAATTTCAAACGATTCGGTTGGGTAGTTTTTGCGTTGTTATATGCGGACAGACAGACAGACAGACAAACGGACAGACGGATAGACAGACAGACAAACGGACAGACGGACGGACTGAGCGACAGCAATAGGTGCTACGTATTTACATAATTACGAACGCACCTAAAAAGGAATGGGTGTAACCATAGATGGCTTTTGAGGACCCATCCCTCTAGCCGTCCTGCTTCTAGAAAAAAAGGATATATTATTGACTTCAAAATATATCATATATCGTAAAATATCGACAACTAATGAACAATATCAATTTGTTTTCTATTTCATGTACGTGTGTAAGAGAAACTTTGACATATTGGTTGCAAAATATCAAAACCCGTAAAATATTGACAGTTGAGGAACAAGTCGATTTTTTTTCTTTTATGTGTGTGTAAGAGAAATTTTGATTGTATTGGCTTAAAAATATTAAAACTTGTAATACATCGACAGTTGAGAAACAAATCATTTTTTCTCTTCTATATGTATGAATGTAAGAGAAATTTTGATAGATTAGCATAAAAACATCGACAGTTGATGAACAAATCGATTTTTTTCCTTTTGTGTGTGTAAAAGAAATTTTGATATATTGGAGTAGCATTGAGATATTTGGAGTAGCTCAAAAGCAGAATTTCGAAAATCGGGGTATATCGGTACCCGTACCCACCAGATTGCACATGAAGAGGCTAGGGCAGCTGTACTGAACATTTTTATTTATTTATTTATTTTCTTGTGGGCCATAAATATACACTGTAAAAAAAAATTCAAGAGGTTACTAAAAATTTCTTAGTAAATTTGTATTCCACAGAATTTTTTAATAACCATTACAAACTTTTTTTTTGCAAGTGAAACAAGCATTTCTTTTGTAAACTGAACAAAAGAATTTTTTGTATAACTAACTTAAAAATTTTTAGTATGAGCCACAAAGCAAATTTTAGTAATAGCTCCAAAATTACTTTTAATAACCATTACGTGCAACCGAAGCGGAGGAGCTTCCTTCGAGCTGCATCCAAACTTCTGAAGCGGAAGATTTTCGGCAAAATCGCAATAGATGGCAGCACTAAACATTCCTTACTGCTCCGACTGGCTTTTCATAATTCCTTTATTAACGAGACACTACAGACATTCGGGGTGTATTTGGCGGTGGCAAGTTTTGAACCCGGGACCTTTTAGCCTGAAGCCCGTTACTATAACCACTATGCTATCAAGGCCACACCAACTGAGTTTTAGTAAGAGCTATTAAAAATATAAAATTATTAACTCTTATTCGTTGCTAACTTTTTTCTAGTGATTCTTACAAATTTTCTAGTAACCGACTAAGATTACTAAAAATTTTTTAGTAATTACAAGGATCACTAAAGTTTTTTTAGTAGATCGACCCTTTTTTTTTTACAGTGTATGTTTGCAACGTTATGCAAGTGGCAACGCACTTTTAAAATAGATAAAAACAGTAATTAAAATATCAAAATAACATATATACTATAACAAAATAATATAACAAATGTAACTTTATAATAGGATCAAACGTTTGTTGAACAATAGAAATGATAAGAAAAATTTTAACACCCCTATTTCCAAACAATTTCCATGCTGGATTTACATTGCAATTTTGTACATATATACTGCAAGGTTATTGTTTTCTTTTTTTAAATAGTTGTGAAGTAAATAGTAAATAAATAGTAAATTTTTCTTTTTTCAGTTTTTTTCGCCATAAACGTTCAGCTTTAAAAGTCTGCATTAACTGTATAAGAAGTGTAAAAAGTAACGTAACAGTGCAGAATTTCTAAGTTTGAAAGAAAAAATTCTGAAGTATTTATTGTAATAAATCAATCTTTTTCTCAATGCAAAAACTTTGTTATTTTTTAAATTTTAGTTCAAATTTAATTAATTTGGAATAACGTTTAATTAGTGTTTAAAATTAATAAATATATACACCACCGTAGCACAATTAGGCCTATATGTAAAAATAACTTTTGACTAGAATGACATTTAATATCTTTTAAACTTAATTTTATATTAATTATAAATAGTAAAACAGATTTTATATTCCCATAAGAATGTATAGAACAACAGTAAGAGCTTTAACTATTTTTTATGCATATCTCTATTAATATTTAAAATATGGATTTCTGATTATCTCTCTCTGTGTATCTCTCGAAACACATAAAAGGTCGCAGGTTGAATATGAATGTTCTGGGAGGTATGAGACGAGTCTATTCACAAGCAAACATATGGGACTGTATATACCTAAGGCACTTTGTGTCCTAAGATATCTATAGTGGGAGGAAGGATTAGTCTTTGATATCGTTATGATTTTTGATCCAACCAAAAATTTTTACTGTTATATTTTTTTATTAATAGAGTGTTTATTTATTTATTCTTTACTCTGTTATATATTTTTAGGAAAACACAAAGTTCTTATTAAAACCATTAAGTGATATTAAAATCATTTCATTCAAAACCTTCCAGTCGCTATCGGTTGTTCTCCATCCCTATTCTCCTGCAGGTATATAATTTATTGTTAGAAAATAAGGTGTGAAATTTTACTTGTTATGTAACAGAAAAAGAAATGGGTAGTATGTATTCGTTTATATTTGTATGTTTCGTTCTGGTTTTTTTGTTTATAAGAAGCTCTGCCTACCATGTGCAGGGGCCTAGTGCAAAAAGACAATATAGATATTGAATGCATTACGTAACAAAAGGCTGTTTTTAAATAATTTAAAAGAATAACTTCTTCTCAGTGTTATTTGATGTAAACTTATTTCTTATGTAATGATGATATTTTGTTAATTTCTTCTCATTATTTAAATCTGTAAAGTATGTGAATGTTAAATGTATAATTTTATAAATATATCACTTCAAATGTGCAAAATAAATAAATAAATAAATAAATAAATAAATAATTTACAGACACTAATTACTATATCATTAGAGAGAATTTTGGGGGAAAGGGATGTTCGAGAAGTAATAACGTATAATATCGTAACGGGAGGAGATAATCCAAAACTGCCAAAATATTTATTATAACTTATATCGAGAGTGCTCCTATAGTTGCTCAGCTTTTAACATATTGAAACAAAATAATAACCCTTTATATCTTGATTTTTGAATGAATATTTTTTTCACCTGAATAATTATTCACGTTAATGTCTATAAGCTATCCAGAACAACATAAATAATAATAATTGATTTTTACATGATCATTTTTAAATTAAAACTGGTTTAATAAATCGGTTGTTAGATTTCTCTTTGCAAAATATTTACAAAAATAATTCGATTAATTAACAAAAGGTACTGTTACGAAAATTTCCCAATTCTTATAAAAACAGTGACAATAAATGTATTATGACCCTATCTGCAGTGTTTTGTAGTTGCAAATTTTTCGAATAACATTTTTTAATAGGATAAAAGCCACACCTAGGTAAATGGTTGAGGAAAAAAACCACATTAAAATATATCTAGCTTCGATTGTTTCACTGTGCTTTCTAAATAGATAAGGCATATAATTTGTTTGAAAAGCACCACCTACTTTTTATTCGCAGACAAATAATGATGATAATAATAATAAATGTAATTTAACAAGTTACAGCGACCAATTGAAAAATGATATTTTCAAAGACTAAAATTTTAAACTTATAGATAAATTCCATATTTAAAGTAGTAGTAGTAATAATAATAATAATAATAATAATCATTTTTATGATTATCAAAACATGACTAATGTAATAATTCATATACTGTACACACACAGAGTTATGTATTGCGCATGTCATAGATTAAGCATTAATATTCCTGGACCAATCATAAAAAAATTTTAAAGGAAATTTTACTCTTATAACTTTCGGTATTGCAAATTTTAAAACTTCCAAACATTGCACATTTTCAATTTTTACACCATTGTATATAGAAAAAATCTGCTTTTAAATGCAATTTGTTTGAAAGCTATATCTTAATCTGTTTTCGAGTTATTATTTTTTTTTTGTTTTTTATAAATTGTTTGTCATATGGCAACAGAAATATTCCATTTCTGGATATTATACATGGACCAATCAGAAAACGAATAAAATCCGAACATAACAAGGATTCAGTTATATCTCAAATATTTCTGACCGAGAGCAACAACCATTTTCCAAATGATTGATAAAGTTTACATAAAAATCCATATACAGTAGAACCCCGCTAATTCGGAACCCGATAATCCGGATCTCCGCATAATCCGGATCAGTTTGGTCATTTTTTTTTTTTTTTTTTTTTTTTTTTTTTCAAGTTTGAGAAGCGACTGCCTAATTTCCATAACATTAACTTCATCGTCGTATTCTGAATAAAAAAAGAACTTTTTCTGAAATCTTTTCGGAAGAATTAAACAAAGTAAACAGTTTTACCGTCTATAAATATTGAATAATTTTAACATAAAGGTGATTTTTTGTAAGTATGTTTCATTTTATTTCATTTTTTTTTTCTAATTCTCCGGATAATCCGGATTGAGTCTGGTCCCAATTAATCCGAATTATCGGGAGTAGTAGGAAAAGGAGAGTACGGGCTCAGCCGCAGGGACAAGGGACCGTCCCTGCGGCCGTCCCTGCGGCTGTCCCACCGCCACCACCGTCCCTGCGGCCGTCCCTGCGGCTGTCCCTCTTGCGCCCACCGTACCACCGCCACTCTCCTGCCCCCCCACCATGCATCCCCCTCCACGAACGCCCCCTAGTGGAAAAAAGGAACATTCTATTATAACAGGAGAGGTGAACAACCTTCCCTAATTAAAAATATTATCAATCACATCTCAACTCGGAATCATACTATAAGATGAAGATTAAATTTATATTTGAATTTTGAAAAACCGTAATTTTAATGAGTATTATTAATTAAGCGAAACAATTAAAATCTCAGTTTTAACCATTTTATTTAGATTTCTTCAACTACAAGATGAGATTATCAATTTAACACAAGAAAGTTAAACATATATTTGAATTTTGCTTGATAGACATCTTAATGAGTATCGTTAATTAAGTAAAAACAATAGAAAATATCCAGTTTTATAGAAAAATACTGATTTCTTACGATTTTTATCAACTATATGATCAATGTAACGACTCAAAAGTTGAAAGTTAAAGGTACATTCTAGTTTTTCAACTGCTATAACCTTAAAGAGTATCGTTAATTAAGTAAAAAACAATGGAAAATATCGATTTTTATAGAAAAAGACTGATTTCTTACGATTTTTATCAACTGCAACATCAGTGTATCGACTTACAAGTTGAAAGTTAAACATGCATTCTAGT
The DNA here is from genome assembly GCA_964019185.1 of Maratus speculifer. Taxonomy (NCBI): domain Eukaryota; kingdom Metazoa; phylum Arthropoda; class Arachnida; order Araneae; family Salticidae; genus Maratus; species Maratus speculifer. The sequence continues at coordinate 176,829,280 of OZ025295.1, read as the reverse complement.
TTTTCAACAGCTATAATCTTAATGAGTATCGTTAATTAAGTAAAAAACAATGGAAAATATCAAGTTTTATAGAAAAAGACTGATTTCTTACGATTTTTTCAACTCAAACTTCAGATAATCAATTTGATAGAAAGAAATTTAAGCATGCATTCGAGTTTTGGACAACCATTTCCTTCACGAACATTAATAATTAAGCAAAACAACGGAAAATATTAAATTTTTAACTGATTTCTTCATATTTATTTTATTTATATATATATATATATATATATAAAATCAGAATACACAACTTAAAATAGAAATTTAAACATATTTTTTAATTTTTGAACAGTCGTTACCTCAAAGAATTTCAATAATTGAACAATTAACAAAGGAAACTAATGATTTTTTAACGAAAAAAGACGAATTAAACGAATTTGGTTAACTTTTACTCTAAATGGAAATTTCATCATACTTTTATATACTAACTAAGTAGAATTTTAATGCATAAACGAACACATTTTAGTAAATATTCATCGCACACACAAATATGAAAACAACACCTGCTTCTTGTGACGTCATATTGAAACCAAAACTTATTCCTTTGAAGTCCCTCACCATGCCTTTTCACCCCCATCACCCCCAATTTTTTACTTCAGGTAGGGAGATGGACAAAGCAATGACCTCGCATTCTTGTATATTTAGAAGTCTGGGAGAAAAAAAGAGACATTTTATGCACTCCAATTTCATAACAGTTACCGCAATATCCCAAAATTTGAATTTTGGAAGACATAATCAGTATAATTAATTAAACAAAATAATAGAAATATTATTTTTAAGGGGTAAAGGTGAATTTAAGCGAATTTGATTAGTTTTACAATAGTCTTTTGAATCGCAACTTGGAAATATGGATTTCTAACAGAAGAGTTAAACGTATATTTTAATTTTAACAACAAAAACTTAACAAGTATCATTAATTAAACAAAAATAAATATAAATTTTAAAGAAAAGACGAATTTGAATAATTTTACACTAGTATTTTCAAAAGCAACATTTAAATATCAATACTTATTCACATATTTCACTTATTCACTGTATTCAATACTATATTTAATAAATTTGGATACACTTTAAGAATTTTCTAATCTATAATTAAATATTAGCTGTATATTTAATGTTACCCATGTTTTCAACATTAGTTCATAATCGTGAATTTTGTATTTTAAATACCATGTTATTCAGGTTCAGTTTATTTTCACTTGAAATCATACAGAATTTTTTAACAGAGTTTGTTTTTGAAATCATTGAAGCAACTGTATTTAATATTTTTAACACCAATTTTCTAACATTTTCTAACATTTTCCGATTATACATTCTTCAGAAGTACATTTCTAAATGCTACAATCACTTTACATATCGAAAAGATATCATTGAAGCAACTGTATGTAATATTTTTAATACCAATTTTCTAAGATTTTTTAACATTTTCCGGTTATACGTTCCTCAAAAGTTATTATTACGTATTCTAAACAATAGAAAATATTAATTTTAAGAATAAAAAGACTAATTTAAACAAATTTTATTAGTTTTACACTATTTTTTCTCATCTCCAACACGGATATATCAATTTTAACAGAAGAATTAAACGTATATTTTAGTTTTTAACAACAAAAATGTATTAAGTATCATTGATTAAACAAAAATAAATATCAATTTTCAAGAAAAGACAATTTTTTACACAAATTTTCAACTTTGAAATACATTTGTTTACATATATTGTTTCAGTATATTACTAAACTTAAACTTTTTAAAAAGTTTGAATGTCTTTACAAAGGGTTCATACTTATATTTTTCACGTCTTGACTGCATTTGAAATCTTACAACAAAAGTATACTTTTATTATTATTATTATTATTATTCTAGAAAACCTAAAAAATCATTTCTTGCTGCTTTAGACACTTGACATATTAAAACTACTCTACCCATATAATTAATCAAATTAGGACATGATTCATCTTACACTTCAAAATTTCTGAATTTTTACAATACTTATTTTCATCAAACTTTATTCTTGATCCTATATATTTTAATAGCACAGAATTTTAACATCTGTTTTTATCTACTTATCAGAAAATTATTAAAACACCCAACACCATTTTCCAAATATGAATATTATCTTTACAGTTTAATAATGCAAAACATACACAAATACAAAGTTAAATTTTTACAAACATTTCATATTTCAAACCAAACTATTCGAAATTTTCACAACATAAGAGCAAACATTAGACGAACTTTTTAACATTAATATTGCTTAGATCTTTTCATTATAACCTTTAACTATGATAATTATCCAATTTTAGGTTGATTGTCGAAAAACTGTAACTGAAATTACATAAACTTAATGTAAAAAAACATGTTCTCACACAATTTCTTGAAATTCAACAAAGAATGGACTATTACTCTAATACTTATCTACATCAATCTCGACTCTCGATAGTATATAGATATTTCATCATTACATAATTACCAACTCTTTTCAAACGTTTATCAGAAAATCAAGTCAATCAAAGTCTAGTAATTATCACACCTGTTCCTCAGAAATATTACTATCATATGAAACAGTAAAGAAAATTAATAAATATTTAATATTTAATAACCTCATACGTGAAATTACTGCCGAATGAGACTACTGATAATCAATAAAATCAACTGTTGGACAAAAAATAGTACAGATTACTGAAAATCCAAATCATTTTTTCTACAAAAATTACAAAAATTAACAAATGAATGACAAGTTAGAGAAATAACTAAAAAAATTAATGAACATATTTACAAATTTATTAAAATCACACCTTTTTCTGGATTACAAACCACAATTTCTTGAAAAATTTAACACCGAATTTGCAAGATTTTAATCCTAGTATTACATACACTCAACAAATATTCAAAATTAACAAAAAAATCAAAAATTTTGTTCTTTTTAATAGCAAATACAATGGTTTCGCCATTGCATACTGTATTAAAAAGAACAAAATTTTTGATACTTTTTTCATAACTTTTTTTGAAATTTTTGCAACTTTTTTTGCAATTTTTTTTACACTTTTTTTAACTAAAATTTTTCATTTTTTTAACGTTGTGATTTTTTATTTTTTACTTTTGTAAAAACTTATTTTGAAAAAAAAAAAATTTGTGAAAAATGTTTTTGAAAAAAATTTTTTTTGTAAAAATATTTTTTGAAGTTTCGGTTTTTGTAAAAAAAATTTTTGTTGTAAATTTTTTTTTTTAAACTTTGTTGTGAGTTTTTCACTTTGATTTTTTTGTTTTACATTTGTGTTTTTTCTTTTCACTTTTGTAATTTTTTTATATTGTAAATATTTTTTGTTGGTATTTCTATAAAACAGTGAAATTATTTTGTAAACTTGCATATTTTTTCATACATCTGCTTATTTTTGTTTGTTCTTATGCATTTTTTAAGTTGTGAGAGTGTTGTTTCACTTAAAATGTTATGTGTATGTATGTGTGTGTAACCTATTTTATTAATGTAATAGGTTTTAAAAAAATAAACACAACGATATATGCATATAAAAGAATATTTATTGTGAGCATTTAAATAATACATTGCAAAATAATATCTATACATTCATGCTGGTTAGAAGAATCACGGGTAACAAAATTACTTTTCAGCAGTGTGTGTCTTCCAAATTTTAAGTTTGAGATATTGTGGTAAGTGTTATGAAAATATGATGGATATATAGTCTAAATATCTTCCTTTATGTCTAAATTCTTCAAACGTCTGACTAATTTTTGAATATCTTCACTAAGTTTGCATATAACTGACGACGCTTTACATGATGATGTGTGCATTTTTGATTCACGTCTTCTTGAAAACCGCATTTGGTAATCTTCCCAAGTGTAAGGTTTTTCACCTGTATGGATTTTTGTATGTTCTGTTAAATTTCATTTACTTAAGAAGTGTTTGTAGCAAATAGAACACATCTGTAATAGAAATAAATGCAAACAATTAGGATTATCTTCAACAATATAGGTAAAAAGGTATTTGTTAAAGTGTAGGCAGTAAGACAAATCATTTTATATTACTCTAATTACGTTACATATACGAATTCTAGTATACGCATTGCTACTACACGAAATTTCTTACTTCTATAAGCATCTAATGTATTAAAACTAATCTACTCATATTTTTAATCAATTCATCAGATGTTTCATCTCGCACTTCTGAATTATCATCCATCAAGTTGCTTAAAATATAAATACTATCTTTATAGTTTTAATGTAGTATACATGACTAATCTTGAGTTAGACCTTCCATAGTATTAATCAAATTATCATATGTTTCATCTTACAGTTAACGATTTCTCAATTATCGTCCATCTAGTTGTTTAAAATATTAATAAAATGTTTATAGTTTTTGATTATACAAAGTATGTATGAATACAATCTTTAATTTTTAACAGTTCATATTTCAAATAACCTATTTTCGAAACCAAACTATGTGAATTTTACCACAATGGTTATCATCATACAGAGATTTGTGTTTCATACTTTTTCTAAAAATTATCAGATATGTACTCCTCAGAGGAATTTCTATCATATGAGTAAATAAAAAAAATAATTTATATTAAACGCAGTAAGGCAGTGAGACAAATCATTTTATATTACTCTAATTACGTTACATATACGAATTCTAGTATTTTTCATATAAGTACTTACATATGTATTATTCATTAAAGCTACATGTGCTAAGGATGAATCATTCAGATCATTAATTTCTGAAGTTTGCTGCTGTTTTAGTTCATCTTGTTGAAACATCTGTATAACGCAAGAAATATATATTTAGTAAAGGTTTAATGTATAAATAATCGCTTATTTATTTATTTTTATTAAATACATGTATATTGCAATCAATTTTCGTTGTACGTTTAATATAAATTATTTTTTTTTTATTTACTCATATGATAGAAATTCCTCTGAGGAGTACATATCTGATAATTTTTAGAAAAAGTATGAAACACAAATCTCTGTATGATGATAACCATTGTGGTAAAATTCACATAGTTTGGTTTCGAAAATAGGTTATTTGAAATATGAACTGTTAAAAATTAAAGATTGTATTCATACATACTTTGTATAATCAAAAACTATAAACATTTTATTAATATTTTAAACAACTAGATGGACGATAATTGAGAAATCGTTAACTGTAAGATGAAACATATGATAATTTGATTAATACTATGGAAGGTCTAACTCAAGATTAGTCATGTATACTACATTAAAACTATAAAGATAGTATTTATATTTTAAGCAACTTGATGGATGATAATTCAGAAGTGCGAGATGAAACATCTGATGAATTGATTAAAAATATGAGTAGATTAGTTTTAATACATTAGATGCTTATAGAAGTAAGAAATTTCGTGTAGTAGCAATGCGTATACTAGAATTCGTATATGTAACGTAATTAGAGTAATATAAAATGATTTGTCTTACTGCCTACACTTTAACAAATACCTTTTTACCTATATTGTTGAAGATAATCCTAATTGTTTGCATTTATTTCTATTACAGATGTGTTCTATTTGCTACAAACACTTCTTAAGTAAATGAAATTTAACAGAACATACAAAAATCCATACAGGTGAAAAACCTTACACTTGGGAAGATTACCAAATGCGGTTTTCAAGAAGACGTGAATCAAAAATGCACACATCATCATGTAAAGCGTCGTCAGTTATATGCAAACTTAGTGAAGATATTCAAAAATTAGTCAGACGTTTGAAGAATTTAGACATAAAGGAAGATATTTAGACTATATATCCATCATATTTTCATAACACTTACCACAATATCTCAAACTTAAAATTTGGAAGACACACACTGCTGAAAAGTAATTTTGTTACCCGTGATTCTTCTAACCAGCATGAATGTATAGATATTATTTTGCAATGTATTATTTAAATGCTCACAATAAATATTCTTTTATATGCATATATCGTTGTGTTTATTTTTTTAAAACCTATTACATTAATAAAATAGGTTACACACACATACATACACATAACATTTTAAGTGAAACAACACTCTCACAACTTAAAAAATGCATAAGAACAAACAAAAATAAGCAGATGTATGAAAAAATATGCAAGTTTACAAAATAATTTCACTGTTTTATAGAAATACCAACAAAAAATATTTACAATATAAAAAAATTACAAAAGTGAAAAGAAAAAACACAAATGTAAAACAAAAAAATCAAAGTGAAAAACTCACAACAAAGTTTAAAAAAAAAAATTTACAACAAAAATTTTTTTTACAAAAACCGAAACTTCAAAAAATATTTTTACAAAAAAAATTTTTTTCAAAAACATTTTTCACAAATTTTTTTTTTTTCAAAATAAGTTTTTACAAAAGTAAAAAATAAAAAATCACAACGTTAAAAAAATGAAAAATTTTAGTTAAAAAAAGTGTAAAAAAAATTGCAAAAAAAGTTGCAAAAATTTCAAAAAAAGTTATGAAAAAAGTATCAAAAATTTTGTTCTTTTTAATACAGTATGCAATGGCGAAACCATTGTATTTGCTATTAAAAAGAACAAAATTTTTGATTTTTTTGTTAATTTTGAATATTTGTTGAGTGTATGTAATACTAGGATTAAAATCTTGCAAATTCGGTGTTAAATTTTTCAAGAAATTGTGGTTTGTAATCCAGAAAAAGGTGTGATTTTAATAAATTTGTAAATATGTTCATTAATTTTTTTAGTTATTTCTCTAACTTGTCATTCATTTGTTAATTTTTGTAATTTTTGTAGAAAAAATGATTTGGATTTTCAGTAATCTGTACTATTTTTTGTCCAACAGTTGATTTTATTGATTATCAGTAGTCTCATTCGGCAGTAATTTCACGTATGAGGTTATTAAATATTAAATATTTATTAATTTTCTTTACTGTTTCATATGATAGTAATATTTCTGAGGAACAGGTGTGATAATTACTAGACTTTGATTGACTTGATTTTCTGATAAACGTTTGAAAAGAGTTGGTAATTATGTAATGATGAAATATCTATATACTATCGAGAGTCGAGATTGATGTAGATAAGTATTAGAGTAATAGTCCATTCTTTGTTGAATTTCAAGAAATTGTGTGAGAACATGTTTTTTTACATTAAGTTTATGTAATTTCAGTTACAGTTTTTCGACAATCAACCTAAAATTGGATAATTATCATAGTTAAAGGTTATAATGAAAAGATCTAAGCAATATTAATGTTAAAAAGTTCGTCTAATGTTTGCTCTTATGTTGTGAAAATTTCGAATAGTTTGGTTTGAAATATGAAATGTTTGTAAAAATTTAACTTTGTATTTGTGTATGTTTTGCATTATTAAACTGTAAAGATAATATTCATATTTGGAAAATGGTGTTGGGTGTTTTAATAATTTTCTGATAAGTAGATAAAAACAGATGTTAAAATTCTGTGCTATTAAAATATATAGGATCAAGAATAAAGTTTGATGAAAATAAGTATTGTAAAAATTCAGAAATTTTGAAGTGTAAGATGAATCATGTCCTAATTTGATTAATTATATGGGTAGAGTAGTTTTAATATGTCAAGTGTCTAAAGCAGCAAGAAATGATTTTTTAGGTTTTCTAGAATAATAATAATAATAATAATAAAAGTATACTTTTGTTGTAAGATTTCAAATGCAGTCAAGACGTGAAAAATATAAGTATGAACCCTTTGTAAAGACATTCAAACTTTTTAAAAAGTTTAAGTTTAGTAATATACTGAAACAATATATGTAAACAAATGTATTTCAAAGTTGAAAATTTGTGTAAAAAATTGTCTTTTCTTGAAAATTGATATTTATTTTTGTTTAATCAATGATACTTAATACATTTTTGTTGTTAAAAACTAAAATATACGTTTAATTCTTCTGTTAAAATTGATATATCCGTGTTGGAGATGAGAAAAAATAGTGTAAAACTAATAAAATTTGTTTAAATTCGTCTTTTTATTCTTAAAATTAATATTTTCTATTGTTTAGAATACGTAATAATAACTTTTGAGGAACGTATAACCGGAAAATGTTAAAAAATCTTAGAAAATTGGTATTAAAAATATTACATACAGTTGCTTCAATGATATCTTTTCGATATGTAAAGTGATTGTAGCATTTAGAAATGTACTTCTGAAGAATGTATAATCGGAAAATGTTAGAAAATGTTAGAAAATTGGTGTTAAAAATATTAAATACAGTTGCTTCAATGATTTCAAAAACAAACTCTGTTAAAAAATTCTGTATGATTTCAAGTGAAAATAAACTGAACCTGAATAACATGGTATTTAAAATACAAAATTCACGATTATGAACTAATGTTGAAAACATGGGTAACATTAAATATACAGCTAATATTTAATTATAGATTAGAAAATTCTTAAAGTGTATCCAAATTTATTAAATATAGTATTGAATACAGTGAATAAATGAAATATGTGAATAAGTATTGATATTTAAATGTTGCTTTTGAAAATACTAGTGTAAAATTATTCAAATTCGTCTTTTCTTTAAAATTTATATTTATTTTTGTTTAATTAATGATACTTGTTAAGTTTTTGTTGTTAAAATTAAAATATACGTTTAACTCTTCTGTTAGAAATCCATATTTCCAAGTTGCGATTCAAAAGACTATTGTAAAACTAATCAAATTCGCTTAAATTCACCTTTACCCCTTAAAAATAATATTACTATTATTTTGTTTAATTAATTATACTGATTATGTCTTCCAAAATTCAAATTTTGGGATATTGCGGTAACTGTTATGAAATTGGAGTGCATAAAATGTCTCTTTTTTTCTCCCAGACTTCTAAATATACAAGAATGCGAGGTCATTGCTTTGTCCATCTCCCTACCTGAAGTAAAAAATTGGGGGTGATGGGGGTGAAAAGGCATGGTGAGGGACTTCAAAGGAATAAGTTTTGGTTTCAATATGACGTCACAAGAAGCAGGTGTTGTTTTCATATTTGTGTGTGCGATGAATATTTACTGAAATGTGTTCGTTTATGCATTAAAATTCTACTTAGTTAGTATATAAAAGTATGATGAAATTTCCATTTAGAGTAAAAGTTAACCAAATTCGTTTAATTCGTCTTTTTTCGTTAAAAAATCATTAGTTTCCTTTGTTAATTGTTCAATTATTGAAATTCTTTGAGGTAACGACTGTTCAAAAATTAAAAAATATGTTTAAATTTCTATTTTAAGTTGTGTATTCTGATTTTATATATATATATATATATATAAATAAAATAAATATGAAGAAATCAGTTAAAAATTTAATATTTTCCGTTGTTTTGCTTAATTATTAATGTTCGTGAAGGAAATGGTTGTCCAAAACTCGAATGCATGCTTAAATTTCTTTCTATCAAATTGATTATCTGAAGTTTGAGTTGAAAAAATCGTAAGAAATCAGTCTTTTTCTATAAAACTTGATATTTTCCATTGTTTTTTACTTAATTAACGATACTTATTAAGATTATAGCTGTTGAAAAACTAGAATGCATGTTTAACTTTCAACTTGTAAGTCGATACACTGATGTTGCAGTTGATAAAAATCGTAAGAAATCAGTCTTTTTCTATAAAAATCGATATTTTCCATTGTTTTTTACTTAATTAACGATACTCTTTAAGGTTATAGCAGTTGAAAAACTAGAATGTACCTTTAACTTTCAACTTTTGAGTCGTTACATTGATCATGTAGTTGATAAAAATCGTAAGAAATCAGTATTTTTCTATAAAACTGGATATTTTCTATTGTTTTTACTTAATTAACGATACTCATTAAGATGTCTATCAAGCAAAATTCAAATATATGTTTAACTTTCTTGTGTTAAATTGATAATCTCATCTTGTAGTTGAAGAAATCTAAATAAAATGGTTAAAACTGAGATTTTAATTGTTTCGCTTAATTAATAATGCTCATTAAAATTACGGTTTTTCAAAATTCAAATATAAATTTAATCTTCATCTTATAGTATGATTCCGAGTTGAGATGTGATTGATAATATTTTTAATTAGGGAAGGTTGTTCACCTCTCCTGTTATAATAGAATGTTCCTTTTTTCCACTAGGGGGCGTTCGTGGAGGGGGATGCATGGTGGGGGGGCAGGAGAGTGGCGGTGGTACGGTGGGCGCAAGAGGGACAGCCGCAGGGACGGTGGTGGCGGTGGGACAGCCGCAGGGACAGCCGCAGGGACGGCCGCAGGGACGGTCCCTTGTCCCTGCGGCTGAGCCCGTACTCTCCTTTTCCTACTACTATCGGGGTTTTACTGTAAAGGTATTTAAAAGTTCCATCAGAATATAAAGGGTTAAATTAAGCATATACTTTTAAAATATTTTTTCAATTAATAAAGGCATTCTTTATAAAGAATATACGGAAAAAAGAATTATTTAAAAAAAAATAATTACACATTCCCCGCGAGATATTTTAAAAATACGAGTACACTCCACGCCAGAGGTTTAACACAAGTAAAAGGAATTTGAGATCTCATTGAAGAACCACTTGCTCCAAAGAATTATTGAAAAAGCGCTAATATTATTCATAAAAGAATAAATTTTAGATATAAGTTATTTATGAAAGATAAGAATGTGTTCCCAAATTTACAGAATATAATTTTTAACATTTTACCAGCCACAAAAATTTCAATCTCTAGAAAAAACTAATCGTTTGGAGGCCACCGTAATATTTATCCATCATGGATATGCATAAGCATACTATCAAATATAAAAGCAAAATACGTCTAAACTATTTATAAAATGCACTACAATTCCAAAATAAAATTTAAAAGTATATTTAAATGTCTTTAACGCATAGAACAAACATACATACATAAAAATTTTAAATATTTTTAATACGCAATACACTCTAATACGGAATTGCGGGTACTACTGGTTATCACGTCGACCATTTTCGTCAAATTATATAAATCGCCAAACTACTCACAAAAGTATACAAACTGGCAAAATTTCTATTTTAAATAACGAAAGAACAAATAAATTAGTAAAAGATTAATAAAAATGGAAATAAAACATACAAAAATACAAGTTAAAAATCAGTTATGACATGCAAACACATGTAACGTATTTAATGTAAAGTGCATGTGACATTTACGATAAGCCAGTATTGGCATTTAATCTTATAGTTTGGTGATAGTTTTTTCGGTTGATGTAATAATCAAGTAGTAAAAGAAACATCTTTATAACTCCAAAAATGATAAACCTATTAACTAACAGTTTACTGAATCGTTTTACTTAAGTGTCTTATTTACAATTAAAATGCATATTTGAATGGAAATTTGAATGAAATACAGTGTCATGAAAATTTGAAAAGTGGATTACAAATATCTAGACAACTAATTACCTGATCAATTTCATTCTTTATGCAAAATTTATGTATTTTATTGTCTTTTATAGCCACAACTTAAACTAAAAAAAAATCAAAAATTTACATATAATTTTCATCAGAACGAATATTTCGAGAGTCTGAAAAAGTTAATTCCGGATAATCGAGATTACCGATATCCAATAGGCTTCTTTCCATTGTTAAATAGTAAGTACGCACCAAATTTTAAATGGTTGGAACAACCCAAACAAGCTGAGCCTTGTTTGGGAGCTAGAGAGTTTACAGACAGACACACACACACAGAGACAAACGGGCGTCATTTTTTTTTCTCTAAAAATATGTTTTTTGGAATTTCCAGTGTCTGAGACGTGTAAATCCGTCAAAAAAATTTCGATTATCAAAACGATTGCAAGGCTTACCCTATTCTACGTATAATAATAATAATAATAATAATGAAAAAAAAATCAATTTTTGTTCTTAAATTTTAAGTAAGTATGGCATTTGATATTCGTTTTTTGCTGAATTTGTTTCCTATTTCATTATCTTTGCGGAGAACTTGCCTTCCAGGCTCCGTGAAAAAGCCCTTTGTGTTTTTGTCTGATGACAGGTTTGGAGCAACTGCTCGATCTATGTCTTTTGGACGTTCTCGAGACAGATGGCATCGAGATATCAAAATAGGCTTCATTCATATAAAGCTCTACCACTCACATATTAAATTGCTCCCTGCAGGCTGACTGCATACAGTAGTGGATTAGAAGCGAACTAATGGAAAAAAGTTTTCTTCAATGGTTTTAGAATACATTTGCAGGAGTAATGACCGTATAAAAGAATTGCCAGAAATATGGGGAGGAGGAAGGCATGCGAGGCCATTTTCCCTCCATGGACTTTATTCGAATATTTAAATTTTTATTATAACTGAAAATTTTGAAAAAAAAATCAAAATCATTATTTTCAAGTGACATAACGACATAAAATAAATAAAAACCAAGAAGAAAAAAAAAGTTTTCGCCAGGAAACTCTGCTTTCACAGAAGCAAAGCCTCCCCCCCCCCCCCCAAAAAAAAAAAAAATAACAATAATAAAATAAAATAAAATAAAAATAAACTCCCTCTACAAATAAATAAATAAATAAAAATAATAAAAATAAAAAAAAAATAAACTCCCTCTACAAAAAAAAAAAAAAAAAAAAAAAAAAAAACTTTTGGACGTTTAGTAGTTAGCAATATTTTACATTTCTTTATTTGTTTTCTATATTTATATCTATAAGCTTTATCTATGAGTATTTGCAGTGTAAGTTACAATCTATGATTTTTCACCACCAGTATTTTAGAACGAAAATATGTGACTTATTTTATCGGAAATATCTCATTTATTGAATAAGGCCAAGCAAACTTTAGCCTTTGGAATTAACTTTTAGATTTTGTCTTAAACTGGAAAGATGATGGAGGTACTTCCTAACATAAACATTCAAACATATTTAATTATTTCTTGTTTTCAGTTGGAACTCATTTTTAAACATTTAACACTTTTTAATTGTTAAATTTATTAAGTGGTTTTTATGCTGAATTGTTTAATTTTTTGTATGAGTAGCAACAATTTTGTATAGGGAACTTCATATAAAACGTTTTTAGCTTAATTTATTTCATTTTTAAAGTCTTCATTTTGCGAAACGCGGCTTAGGCTCCGAGCCACAAGCACATCTATTACAAAATTTTCCTTACCTGGAATGTGTTTGCCGGCGCTTCACAGTCCTAAAATATGCAAGTAGAAAATGTGATATGAATTTCTTTATAAAATTCATCTGTTCATTTCTTATTTGAAGACATAAATAATGATGCGTAAATAGTAACGACTTATACAAGTTATTAGTGAGAATTCGAGTCAATTCGATGGATTTTTTGGAACAACAACGGATTATTGGGAATTGTGGTACTTGGTTCGTTTTCAATGGTAATACCAAGTAGACACAACAACTACGATTAATCAGGAAAATCCTAAACATGATTTCTGTATTACCCGATTGATTGTAAATGCAAAATTTAAATCAATGAAAAAAAGAACATATATTAAACCGATAATAGTTAAATTAGAAAAGAGAAATAACTTATATTATAAAATCGCTAACATTATATTACACACACACACACACACACACATATATATATATATATATATATATATATATATATATATAATGTAATCAACTCAGCAAATTTCAATCATCTAGATTGATTTGATATTTTCTTAATTGTATTTATTTTTGAATAGTTTTCATTCATATAGCGCCAATTAAATTAATCATTAAATCATTTATCATTAAATTTCAAAACTATAAACAAATAAATAAATAAAATAAAAATGTAAAGAAAGTTGCGTTTTTGATTTCACTATTACTAGGATATCGATATGTATGTATTACAATTTGGAAGAAATATTAAATAAATATTTAGCCAGCGGCTGAATGCAAATAATAAATCAAATGATTTAAAAAAAAAAAAAAACAGGATGGTAGATAAGCATGAAATTTTGGTCCCTATTTACACTGAAGAAATAAATTATTAAATAAATACAGGATATTCCAAACTTTGACCAACAAATTCAGAGAAGTGATAGTAGGTATCAAACGGTTGAAAAATTACAATAGAGCATGGAATTGCAAACCACTTAAGAAAGAGAGAATTGTGTTAAATGTTTTATTATAATATGAAAGTACAGTAAACTCCCGATTATCCGCGAGTTTATTTATTTATTTATTTTTTTATCTTTTCTTTTTTTTTCCCCTTTCTTATCCTTGAGAAGAAATTTATTTCTACGATATAGGGTGAGTTTTCAATCCTTTTTAGTAAATATAAATTCCATTTGAAAACGTGAAAGTTAGGAAGCATCTGGAGTCTCAAAATTTACCACAGAAAGCTGTGTCGCTAATTGACAACGCCCCATGTCACCATGGAGAACTACAATTGAAATCGGAAGATAGAAATATTTTTGCAAAATTTTTGCCTCCCAATGTTATAGCTCTTACCCATCCTAAGGACCAGGGCGTAATCACTTCAATTAAGAAAAAATACAGAACGAAATTACTGACAAAAAGAATTAAAGAATGAGATGATCTTAAAAGTTTTTTCAAAGATCACACTACTCTCAATAGCATTTATAATTGATGTAAACAGTGCTTCGGAGTCTGTTCAGAAATCCACTTTAATAAAGTTCTGGCGGAAGACTTTGCCAAGTATATTTCTATTAGAATCTGAAAAGGAAGAGAAAGAAGTTTCCGTTCATGATTTAGCGAATTTAGCAAAATCTGTTGCTGGTGGAGAAAATGTCGAAGAAGATATCATTGGGTGGATTAATTATGATGCTAACGATCCAGAATTCTAGCATGCAAATGATGACCAAATTATAGAAGAAGCTTTTGGCATGAATTTAGAAGACAACGACGAAGAAGATAAGGTACAAAAGAAAATGAGCCACGACGCAGCTTTAGCTCACGTTGAAGGCCTTATCCAATATCTAGAAAAAGAAGATGACGCGTCACTTGTGATAAAATAGTGCTTAAATAACTTCAATCGCAAATAAAAAAGTATTTCAAAAAAAGAAAAAAAAAAACAGAATTTTTTGACGGATTTTCTAAAGAAATAAACCTACAAGTTTGTAAGTAATGAATAATTTTATTTTTCCTCAAGTAATATCTACATATATTTATGTTACCCATTGTGCGTATAGATTGTTCAAATGTATATTTATACTACTTATTATGTGTATAAATTGTTCAAGTATATATTTTTGTTGATTTGTTTCCTCTTTTCAAAATTTTGTGGATTACCCGCGATGGTCGCGCTACTCAAGTCCACGGATAATCGAGAGTTTAATGAAAATATTTGTTATAATATGAAATTTTAAATGTTTTATTATAATCTGAAAGTAATCACCGTCGACCAAAGTTGGGTTAGGTAGAAAGCAATGTGTTTTTGATTAAATCGATAGTTACAAACACGTTCTATGTAATTTTTCATCCTCTTGATGACTACTATCAACCCTCTGAACTGGTCGGTTGGATTTTGGAATACCCTGCATGTATATGCTTTAAAATTGCCAGATTTATCTTAAAAAAAAAAAAAAAAAAAAAAAAAAAAAAAAAAAAAAACAGAATGATCTTTATTGACAGTTTTTTTTAATCGCTCTATTGTTCTTTTTTACACTATTCTAAACTATATTGCCTGTAATGAATGTACCAATAATGCTTTCGATGATGAATTTGCTTTAAAAAAGATTTATTAATGAAATGTTTTAATCATTTTTTTTCAACTATATTTGTATTACATTACTTTATTGGAGTTGTTTAAATAGTTTTGCAATATATATCCCATTATGAATTAAAAATTAGTTAAATTTTACGAAAAAAAAAAAAATAAAACATCCTACAATTAAATGATCATCATAAAAATTTTAGTAATGGATACCCTACAAAATAAATGCTTGTATTTAAGCATAAAGGGATATAATAAATCAAACAAAATATTAAAACATATGGCAAATATATTATGTTAAAAAATTATAATGTAAATACTCATAGTCTATAATAATGTCAATTTCGGATGATGGAAAGAACTCAGTTAAGATTGCACACTCTCTCAAGATTTTTGTAATTTTGATGAGAAAAAAATGTTTTTGCATTTAATGTCCATGTTTATATATCTCTTTTTTTTCTTTTCTTTTTTTCTTTTTCTTTTTTTTTTTTTTTTTTTTTTTTTTTTTTAATGGCAAAAGATGAAATTTTAAAGCAAACAGGAAAGAAAAAAAATCTTGAAACTTACTAAAATTAAGATATGGTAGAAAGACAGAAGAAATCGTCATATGGGAGAAATTTAAACTTACAACATACGATAGGACTAAAAATCGTACAACCTGGTAACTCTAGTATATATATGAATATATAAGAGGACGTGAGCTCCAAAACTTACCTTATATGAAAGCCAAATTTTTAAAAATCGCGAAAAACCTCTGACTGCGTAGGCTGGTTTTTATTGTAAACCAAAATTTTACAATGCCAGAAACACAGGATATAACTGCTTTCTTTGCAGATTGTAGTATTTTTTTTGGTGAAAATCATACAATCAACAGAATAAATTCACAGAGAAGACTCCGTTTTTAAAAATTTTGGATAAGGCAAGTTTTGAATTCCACGTCCATTACGATTATGCATTACGATTAATGGTTTTATATACATATATGTGCATATATGCTATGAATATATAATATCCTTTTTAGAATTACTTACGATTTTATCTCGGAAACATATATATATATATATATATATATATATATATATATTATATTTACAAAAACATTTATAAACACGGAATTTCTTTTACTGCCACTGATTTTCGGAAACGTTACATAGTCGTTCTTATAGTGTAGAAATCATTTTTATCAAACTATCATACAGGCTTTTCTGATACTATTTATTCTAAAATAAAGATTTTCAGGTTCAAAAAATATGTTTTATAGACGTGCATGATAAATGAGCAGTAATATCATTAATATTAAAATTAATATTCTTTTATTACTATTGCGCTTATGAATTTAGCTCCAAAGCTGAAAATATTTACTTGAAAATGGATACCATCCTAAAAACTGATATTCAGGTTTGATAAAGTTAATTAATACACTATAAAAAAACTACATTGTATTTATTGGTTAATTTTTTCTTTAAATTCAGAAAATATGCTGGTTTCTACAGTTTCTAAAGATAACGGACGTTTTACGGAATCGAGTGTAATTTGGAAGAGATATTGTATCTTTTCATTCTTGTCTATGTTATATTGTCAAACATTAAAAAACACTAGTCTTTTTTTTTAATATTTTAGTTAAAATTAAAAACATAGTTTTGTTTAAAAAATAATTATTTAAGCTGCATTAGTATGAATTTTAATGTGAACCGCTCAAAACATTTTATAGTTTTTACAATGGGGTTACTTTTACTATTTTTCCACATTTTTTCTTCTTTCTCCCTGACACATTAACACGTGTAAAAACTTCAACAGTGTTATGATCTAAAAAAAAGGACCCCCCCCCCCCCACCTAAAAATTCTCATTTATTCACTTTTTTGATTTAATGTTATAGACTATTAGAAAGATACATTACTTTGCGAAATTTTCTCAGAATAACAAACTTCATATTTTTTCTTAGTTATATCTTCTTCAGAAAGATATAAAACTAGAAGTTAACAATTCGTAAACAAAATTTAATGTTAGAGGGTCAGACATTTCCATTTCCATTTTATTTTAATTAGATGTAGATGCCACTGCTAAAAATAAAATAAATTCCTTTTCACTTTCCCCATGTGAAAACTGTATCGTGTTCATTAAGCTCATAACGACGGAAAATTTGCCCCTAAGCTTTCCTATCTCCAATAAATATTAATGGCTTCTTAGAACTGATAGAGCTGGTTTCTCTTTATCTAGATTTGAATTTGTTTTATTTATATTCGAATGATATTAGCTTGTACTGAAGCTTGACTTCTATAAAAGCTTCGTCTTCTACTTCTATTTAGCCTCTAGTGAAATGTTTTTTTCTCCTCCATTTTTATGTTTCAAGTACGTATTCAGTCTGTTTAATAGGAATTTCCATACATGCATTCTTCGAATAAAAGAGATAGAAAAAAACTGTAGAAGCAACTTAATATTAGCTATATACTGGACCACAATATTGTATTTTTGCTAATATTTCCAGGAAAATAAAAATATTAGTAAATATAAATTCAAATATTTACGCTGAAATGACAATATTGCAGAGATATTGGCTTTATATTAAAATATTGATTGGAAATTAATTAGCAAAATATTTCTTATCGAAATAGTGTAAACATCCGAATACAATATTTCATGCCAATATTGGCCAAGATATGTATATCCAGTGTAAATAATACTGGACCAATTTTCTTTTGCTGCAAGGAAAGAATCAGAGATGTGAAAAAATATATATACAGATGGAATGTATAAGAAATTATTCTTAATACTATTATCATTTTGAATATATGTCTACATATATACAAGATGTGCCAAAATCGTTGAAACGTACTTTATTTTTCCCCTCTTGCTGGAAATAAATACGATCAATGTAAAATGTAAATTGCAAAAAATATTCAAAATAAAATAGAAAATAAAATTATATTAATGAAAATGAATTATGTTTGTCCTGACGTTAATTTTCGAACATTTCACTTTTTAAATTCTTACTCGAAGAAAGTACACAAAATTAGCTTACAAGAAAAAATTTCTGCAACAATAGCTGCATATTCATATAAATTATGTTTAATTAAACATTGTGAATGGGAACCATATATCAAAATAGAAATGTAAATCTGTGAGATATTCTAGGAAAGAGATCACATGAACGATAATGAATATGCAGTTTATCACAATCACAAGAAAATAGATTCTGGCAACAGCATTATTGGAAAAATATTTACAAAAACATTATTAGAAGAACTGAATTATGTACTGGTGTTCAAAGAAAACACTTCAAGAATGCTTTATAAGAATGCATTTTAAACTTTATGTATTCGATTTTAAACTGCATTTCTCTTTACGTAATCTCTTCTACCGTAAGTCTTTATTTAGATGTATTTCTAATATGATCCACAAGATCAGGAATTGGAACTGGCAAAGTACAATAGACGCTACATTTTCCAGTATTTTCTGGAATACGTGCTGCATTTTGAATTATAATAATAATATAAAAAGTTGTGCAATACAAAAAAATCAGTAGTCTCTGGCTAATGGTGGTGTTAATTTTAACACTAATTTAGTGTGTGTGTGTGTGGAGGGGGGGGATTGTGGTATTCTTCTAGTGATGTAATAGTAACTTGCTACTTTTGTTCGAAATGGGTGCAGTTCGTTTGTTCCGGAAATTTGTGAATATCACAATTCACTTGCAACGTTTAGCAATGCATTCTCTGACGTCATGTATTTTTTATTGCCGCTTTTTGGTTAATTCAAGTGCCAAAGAATCAAATAAAGAAAATTGATTTTCTTGTTCGAAACACTTATCCATTATTAGATCTTCAAGTTTTAATACAGTGTTTCGTCTTTCTTTCTTTAAAAATTATTATTTAATTATTTTTGACATTACGACAGAGAAATTCATTATACTTCTCTGATCGGCTTATATGAATAATATGTGTTTAAAGGAACATAAAAAAAAAACTATTTTTTTGTATATTATTTTTCTTAACTTTCATTGCCTTCGGTTCTATCGCTTTTATTTTATTGAATCCAGCAAATGCGATATAGCGAGAAAGTATTGTATTATATTTAATCCACCATCTATACATACTTAATCCATCTTCAATTGTTGTTTGAATCTTATAATAAAATCTGAAAGTAACAAAGTTTCAACTACTGTTGGAAAGTAATTTGAAGCCGCTACTTTTTAAAGCAAGTAGTTATAGTTGTATATAATGACAGTTGTCAGTAACGATAAGGTAGTTTTAGTTGTAATTAGCTACAAAAAAAGTAGTTTTTCGTATCGCTGCCCAAAATAATTATAAGAATTATATGGTTTAAATATGGTTATCTTTTTAAATTATAGTTGAAAAAAATATTAATTTTAATTGAATTTCGAGAAAATTTTTAGCAAACATGTAAATTCTACGTCTTCTTACCATTTGAAGTTTAAATATTTTTATCTTCTAGTTCAAACAATAAACTATCATGGACTAAATCGAAATGAAACACCTGTTTAATTTCCCTATTATTTCTTTTTCAGAAGATGTATTCTTCGTTTAAAAAGTCATCGATTCAAATATTCACTTATTTTTAACAGAAAACGTTTGTTCTTTACTAATGGATATAAATCGCATCATTCTGATTTTGAAATATTACTTATTTTTAAAGCGATAATGAGTCGTTCAAGAGTCAATCCTATTAACTCCATCAAATAAAAATACTGATTTTAAACCTTTAATTTATAAAAAAAAAAAACTACTATTTTCTTCACCATATTTTGTTTATGCTCATTAAATGTCTTATAATCAAAGTTAATTCTTAAGCTGTGTATAGATATATGGAAAATTTTTGATCCAATCATGTCATTACCTAAATTTCTAAAAAAATGAAATTAGACCGATTGACTTCTGAATGTCTCATATGTTCGCACCTTTTCCGATATATTTATTAGGAAAATTCATCGCTTGAATAAATTAATGTACTGTTGATTTCGAAAATACCTATTTTGATTTTTTACTCTAATTTTAACTAATGGCCTTTAAAAATGCAATTATATATTTGAAAATAATAAAAATAAGCTAAAGAGGCTTGCTACCTACAACAAAATAGGAACTTTATAAAGTTAAAATAAGGCACTATCTCATCCCTCATTTGGATTAGTTATGCACAAATTTGAAGAATGACAACTAAAATTCGTGCAAAGCAGTTTTATTCTATTTTAGGGCAGTTTTTTAATACTTTTATGCCAAAATTTCAATCTTAACATAGTATGAATTGTTTAGTTTATCACCTTATTTTCTAATATTTTTTATACTAAGAAATGAGACTTTATCGGTAAATTAAGATAATTTATTAAACTTGATTCCTAAATTTAGGTTAGTTTAACCCTCTCGTCACCAAATTATTATAAAAATAGAGAAAAAAAAATCTTACTTTTAATACTTCTAAAATACTATAAATCATGTGCAAAGTGATTTTTTTTCCTAATGCTACTCTATTTTTTTCTTTTTTCTTTTCTTTTCTTTTTTTTCTTTCTTTTCTTTTCTTTTTTTTTTTTTTTTTTGTCCAAGTTTCAAACGCGAGGCCCAAAGCACTTCCACATTTTCTAAAGAATCTGCTATGTTTAAACTTAATTTGAAAGAATGTATATATTACGGGAATGTTAAAGTATAATAAAACATTTTTTACCTCGCAAAAAAAATTAAGCAACTCTAAAAATAAAGCAGATAAAAAAAAAT
The DNA here is from genome assembly GCA_964019185.1 of Maratus speculifer. NCBI lineage: Eukaryota > Metazoa > Arthropoda > Arachnida > Araneae > Salticidae > Maratus > Maratus speculifer. The sequence continues at coordinate 176,807,917 of OZ025295.1, read as the reverse complement.
AGCTCATTTCTCTTCTAAAACAATAAAGCAACAATTGTAAATAACGCTAGACATTTTCTACTACTGACATCTAAGTACCGTAATTTCGTGTAGATAAGCCGCAGCTCAAACAATTCTGTTTCGACCCAGAAATTTTCAAAAGTAAAATGGAACATTTTGTATCGCGGTATTTATTTATGTTAAATTACTGAATGAATTTTCTGGGCCGAAAATAAATTATTTGAGCTGCGGCCAGTGGCGTAGCTACGGGAGGGGGGGGCAAGGGGGGCGCCAAATTGAGAGAGGTTTAAATCGAAATTATCTTACATATTTTAACAATAAACAAAAAGTTGTTGACTTTTAAAAAATATTTTATGTGTGTTAGTAAAATATTTTGTTAAATCCAATTAATGAAAAAAGGAAAAAAATTACGTAAATATTTCTAGGGGTGTTTCAACACAATAGGTAACGAAGATAATTAATTATGTTTCTGATTTGAGACGCAAAATGATTAAATAGGGGCGCCGAATTCAGAGGAGCTTTAAACCAAAATTGTTTCACATATTTTGAAAATGAATAATAATTGTTGACAGCTTTTGTGTGAGTGTGTGAATGTTTTGGAGAAATTCGGTGAATGTGGAAGGAATGACAAAATTCATAATTGTCATTTGCCTATGGAGGCGTTAATGTCTAGCCTGAAGTAAATAAATCAAAAAGCCTAATGGAGACTTGAAATCAGATTTCTGGTATCAAGAACATTTTTCATTTGTAGCCAGCTGACCCGTCTGTCGATTTTTTCAAATGAACCGCGGATGATTAAAATTTCTATTCAAATTTAAATAAATTTTTAAAAAATCTTTCAAAATGAACCTCTGGGATAGGTCTCCAGTGTCTTCGGTAGCATAGAACGGGTGCTCTACGAAGCCAAGAACCAACTATTAAAAACATGTGTTCAAATTTATTTCTGTCAAAATGAATCTCCGGAATGGATGTGCGCTGCCTAGAAGGCGTACTGCGCACGTGCAAGAACATCTGCTGATAATCGAAAAATGAATTGAAAGAAAGAAAATTCCCTTGAAATAGATCCTATGAAATCTCAGATAAAAATGTCCCTGGTGGTGAAAGATAGAACTAAAATCTGTAAGTCAATCGAAAACCAAGTTGAATGAAAAAAACCCAGTGGAAAATTGGATTCATAGAAACCGAGATAAGAACACGTCATCTTCACATGAAAATAGAGCTAAAAATTTCAAGAAAATCGCAAGTTAATTTTCAAGAATCAATAGCTGTTGAAAACTATTTTGTAGAATCCGACAAAAAAGGAGCTTAAAAGTTCGATAGTCATCATACTTTAAAATGTAAATAAAGGGAGGAAACTGTTGTGGACGGACTCTAAACTCCTATAACTTCACTCTATCAACAGGGCACACTAGTAATTTTCGAGTAAATTGATAAAATACTTTTAAAGTATGATTTTAGCATTCGATAGCGTTTAATAATAAAGTTGATTGTCTGTTACATAATATTTGATCAATCGATTTTAGAAAACTAGTGAAGTATACGGACAGAAAAAATAGTTTTAGTTGTGTTTTTAATGGATACTCGTTTCTGTATATTTCTCTCGTATTCGGAGCTGCCACAGGCGATTATTTTTTTTTATTCTAAATGATACCGCTTTCCCAAAGCAGAAATCCTTACACACACTTTTATAACATTTACAATAGAAATAAAACGTCAATATTAGAAAAATACTTGTGCGAACAGAATACATAAATAGTCGACTGTGGCAGCTTTTGCATATGGGGTCTCTCTATTGTATACTGTCGCTGTCAATTAAAAAGAAACAAAGTTACCGAGCGATTTTCAAAAAAATTATAATTTTTTTTATATATGTGCTTTGAAATTTTCAAATTGAAATCTTAAATAGATTTTTTTTCTTTTTTCGCTGATAAGTGAAAAATTTTAATTTCTTTCGATTGGGAAATGAAACTTAGATGAGTGTGCGATTTTTGTCAATTTGCAGGAAAAAAAATCGCATTTTTGGTGAATTTTTAATTGATATTCTCGACTATAAAAAAAAAAAATAAAAATTTTGGAGTCTCACATGCATTAGGATAGCATTTACTTTGTACTATCCTCACTCAAAATTTCAGAGTTGTATGTTGTAGATATTTTAGTCCCCTCCATCATACACACGGACACAGATAGATTGGTTTTCACGCTGATTTTTGCTGTTCATAGCATGCTATATAAATATTTAAAATGAAAGCTTCCATAAATCAATGCAAAAAGTATTTTGCTGAAAGAACAACAAGAAAAGGTATTATTCCTTCCTTATTAGAAACTCCGTTTTTCCATCAAATTTTCATTGAGAAAACCAAATAATGAAATGTAAGCGACCTACCCCAAATTTTTCCTGCTTAAATCGTATAAAAAAACGAAGTAGGACTTTTCTGTCTTCCTAGTACAACCACTACAAACGTTTGTTTTCGTCGTTTTAAAAGTTCAATATCTTTTACATACAGGGGTTGGACAAAAATATGGAAACACCTTTTGAAATGCATGTTTGAAAAGAAAGATTGATTATAATGAACTATGTTGATGGCACTGGAGTTTTCGCCTACTGACGCCACCTATACAACTTCGTAAAATCGCGGCACCGTTCAGTCGTTGTTGGAGCACTGTTATGTGAGATTATCATTGCATTATGTCAGAGTTAACAGACTTCGAACGTGGACAAATTGTTGGCGCGCGTATGGTGGGTGCTTCCGTAAGCAAGGTAGCATAGTTTTTAGTGTTTTTAGAGGTACTGTGTCGAAGATTTATTCCGCATATTTGAAATGCGGAAAAAACATCATCCGCTAAATCACAGCGCGGACGAAAGTGTGTGCTGAGTGATCGTGACAGACGATCATTAAGGAGGATTATCGCGAAAAATAAGTAGTCCACAGCTGCAAAAGTTTCTGCTGAAATGAATGTCGTGTTACCAAATCCTGTGAGTACCAAAACAATTAGAAGGGAGCTTCATAAATAGCGAATTGCTAGCCGTGTTGCAATTGAAAAGCCATCCAGCAGTAATGCTAATGCCTGTAACAGGAAAAAGTGGTGTTTAAGTCATAAAGCCTGGACTATAGAGCAGTGGAAGAGCGTAATATGGTCTGATGAGTCTTCTTTCACATTGTTCCCCACTTCTGGTCGAGTTTACGTCTGGAGAACGTCATCTCAAGCCTATAATACAGACTACTTGTTGCCAAGAGTGAAACATGGCGGGGGTTCGGTGATGGTCTGGGCAGCCATATCGTGGTTCTCTTCTGGCCCCATGATAACTCTGTAAGGGCGTATTACTGCTCAGACTTATGTGAACATTTTGGCCGATCAAGTCCATCCAATGGTACAAGCTTTGTTCCCCAATGATGATGGTAGCTTCCAAGACGACCACATCCCCGTTCACACAGCTCACATTGTCATGGACTGATTTTCTGAGCACGAGGATGAATTTTCGCATCTCCCCAGGCCACCAAAGTTATCAGACTTGAATATTATCGAACCTTTGTGGTTACATTTTTTTAGCGGAAAGTGCGTTCTCGCTATCCACCGCCAACATCGTTATCTGAACTTGCCACCATTTTGAAGGAATAATGGTACAATATTCCCTTGGCAAACATACATAAACTGTATTTATCCATTCCGAGAAGACTGCAAGCTGTTTTGAATAACAACGGGTACCGTACACAATACTAGGCAAGGAAACGTGTTTTTTTTAAAGTGTTTCCATATTTTTGTCCAACCCCTGTATATTTAAATTCAACGCATATGCATTAGAGAAAAATTACATTTATCTAGTTAAATTATGGGAATGACTGAGTCCTATGTAAATTAGGGAATAAAATATTTTGACTCGGGATTCTCTTTGGACCGAACTCTTTCGTCAATGCATCTTACAACCATCTCGGTGAATTCGATCAGAGGTCTTACGACTTATTTAAGCCAATTTCGGGACCTACATGGTCGTAGTTTATGCAGGCTTATCAGAATTGCCAAATCTAAACTTTTTCGTTTCAGTTCATGCAAATATGTTGATGCCGTAATATTTTCCAGCAGGGGGCGAAGATGTCAATTTGCGAGAAACATTTAGTTTAATTGGTTAATTAGCTCTTGATTGATATACGGTCAAGATCAGCACAATTTCTCGAATCATAAACATACAAAGATTTAGCCACAAACGAAAGAAAAATTGCCTAACCGTCACAGTATTTTTCATCTTAACTTATTCTTTGATTTTACTGGTGACCATAATAAATGTTATGCTGAAAAACAAAATTCAAGGAGTAAAATGTATTTTTGAGAAAAAGAATTTATGGATTTTAATTTAAATTTTTGAATTTCAAAAGGATTTTAGTTTTTATCATTTTTATCTATATAGCATATCTCTCTCTATACTGATATCTGATCACTGTCATGCGACTGAGAATATGTTAAGGGTTTATTAAGATCTTAAACAAATTCGTTGGATATCTTGATTTACCATCAGAATTCAAGACCTTTTATTGTTTACCATTTATCTTTAAAAATGGATGCGTATAGCAATTTGAAATTCTAGAGTGACTGCAGTTTTCAGTCAGGAGATTTTATTACCATAATCGGAGGTATCATAACGTAGCAGTTTTAGTAAATGTGTTATTTTGCAAATTTATTCTGTTTGTCGCTATTCGTATTACAGAGCCAGATTACCGCACAGACCTATAAGGCCATGGCCTTGGAACCACTCTTGCTGGGGGCTCAAATTTACTCAAATGATTTTTTTTTTTTTTTTTTTTTTTTTTTTTTTTTTTTTTTTAGTCTTAAAATTGTAGCTTTCGCATTATTTTCTCAAAAACAAAAATATATTTTCATTAATTTTGAAACCGTATCGTAATACCTAATAATAATTCATTCCTTATCCTCTACATTTCCACCTCCAAAAAAAATGTATAGGAACTGCAAGGTGCCCTGAAACAGGTGCTGAGCCATGGGCCCCGCACAACCCTAATCTCGCTCCGCATCTTACATGCTTAAAAAACATAAATATATTCGTGAACATACCGCTAAGTTTTTGAAATTCCCATTCAAATTCAATATCGATGAAAATTGAAAATCTTCATTAATCTGGTTCTATGCATTTTAGTTTAGTGTATTTGAGTAAAATTAGCCGAATCCTTAAAAACAAGAAAAAGTGAAGATGCCTTTTCCTCCCAGCACAGGATAGAAATACTATTTTGTTTCTCCTTCCGATTTTTTTTTTTTGGGGGGGGGGGGGAGGGCGCAAAAATTAATCCTGCCCTGGGTGCCAGAAAACGTAGCTACGCCACTGGCTGCGGCTTATCTACCCGAAATTACGGTACGATTTAGTACAACTGTTTAGAAGCCTCCGATGTAATCTAAATGATTTAATAATATTACTAAACGAAAAAGAAAAAAAAATCCGTCTTTTTTTTTTTTTTTTTCTTTTAAATATTGCAATTCGAAGTAGGAACCTCATATGAGACTCGGGCAGACAAGAGAGTTAAAGAAATATGTTTAGAATGAAATAGACAACTCTTTTAATAATATAAAAAATCTCATACTGCTAGATTTATTTGCTGAAATGACTAAACATACTTGCAGAATTTTTCATTTTTTTTTTTTTTTCATATTAGTATCAGATAGATGATTAATAGTTTCTTTATGGCTGGGTTTCCTTTTTAAACCGGTCGTTCTGGAATACCAAAGACGCATAGGCCAGAAATGACAGAAAATGTTTCATTATCCATAAAAATAAATAAATAAATAAAAGAGACGACGCTAGAAGATGAAGGTGAAAAAGAAAAAACGGTTTTGATGATAGGTTAGCAGTAAATTCGCAATGTATTAAAATTCACGATATTTTATTTATTTTATTTAATTTTAGGTAGATTTCGTATGAAATACTACCTATTGCATTGTCTCCCATGTTGGAATTTCTGAAAAATTTTTGTGGATCTACACGAATCATGACTCCTAGACCCCAAAACTACCATCAGTAAAAAAGTTTATGTATCTATCTATCTATCTATCTATCTATCTATCGGTGTATATCACTTTCTTTTAGACACGATAACTTCCATAATTATGCTCAGATCTTCATCAAACTTTTACATAAAATCAAGGGGCATAAAATCTCGGTTAAGTTCGTTAATGGGCAAAATCGGACCAAGGGGGTGGAAGTTAGGAGGGTTTTTGTGAAAACAGAAAAAACGCGATAACTTTTTAATTAAAATAGATATCGAATCAGTTTAAAGTTTATATTACTTCTAAAAAATGAGGAAAAAGTTTATGCGTGACAGATTTTTGATAAAGTTAAAAATGGGCTCAAGGGGCGAAAAAAACATGGTTTTTGGGAGAAAAAAATTCATAATTTCGTCAATTCTCAAGATATCAAATCCAACTAAATTTTATATAAATGTACTCAATATTATCTAAAACTTTTGTATTTACAGGTTTTTGATAGGACCAATTTTTACCGATGAAAAAAATTAAAAACGAAAAGAAAAAGGGGGGAGGAAAAAGAAAAAAACCCATAACTTACTCTATTCTTAAGCAATAAATCTAATTAAATTTATTTTACATCTTCACAATAATATCTACAACTTTTATATTGACAAGTTTTTCATAGAACCAATTCTTATAGCAAAAATAAATTAAACAAAAATAGGAATTGGAGAAAAAACCTCAAATCCAAACTGCTTATATTCTGACTCATTTTAAAATTCATTTTTGATTTTAAACGCATCCAAATGACAGATCCTATTATTTAGCAACTATATAATGCGACGTATTGGCCAATTTTTTGATAAAGGCAGAATATATTTTTAAAAAGGCTGCCAAAAAAGGTATTTTGAACAGATTTCCCGAAGTTTTCATCATTAAAAAATTCATTAAGTATAATAAATTGCGTTTTTTATGAGTCATTTTTAAATTCATTTTTGTTCTCAAACCCATCCAATTTACAGGTCCTATTATTTAGAAACTATACAACTTGACGTATTGGCCAGTTTTTTGATAAAGGCAAAATATATTTTTTAAAAGGCTGCCAAAAAGGGTATTTTGAACAGAATTTCACGAAGTTATCGTGATTAAAATTTGAGGAAATTTAAGAAATTGCGTTTTTACCGAGTCATTTTTAAATCTTTTTTTGTTCTCAAACGCATCCAATTTACAGGTTCTCTTATTTAGGAACTATATAATGTGACGGAGTGGCCAGTTTTTTGATAAAGGCAGAATATATTTCAAAAAAGGCTGACAAAATGGGCACTTCGCACAAAATTTCCCAAAGCGAGATGATTTATGAACTGTGGGTATTCAAATAACAAATTGGTTATTTTATGACTCATTTTTAAATCCAATTTTGCTCTGACACACATTCAATTGACAGTTTTTTATTACTTAGGAACTATATAATGTGCGTATTCGTCAATTTTTTGATAAAGGGTGAATATATATTTTTTAAAAGCTGTCAAAGTAAGCACTTCGCAAAAAAATTTCCCAAAGCGATCATGATAAAAGAATTGAGGTTATATTCAAATAACAAATTGTTTATTTTATGACTCATTTTTAAATTCAATTTTGCTCTCAAACGCATTCAATTGACAGTTATTTGTTATTTAGGAACTGTGTAATGTGCCGTATCGGTCAGATTTTTGATAAAGGCTAAATATATATTTAAAAAAATCTGTCAAAGTGGGCGCTTCGCACAAAATTTCTCAAAGCGATCTTGATTAAAGAATTGTGGATGTATTAAAATAATAAATTGGTTATTTTATGACTCATTTTTAAATTCAATTTTGCTGTCAAACGAATTTAATTAACAATTTTTTGTTATTTAGGAACTATATAATGAGCATATTGGTAAATTTTTTAAATAAAGTAAGAATATAATTCAAAATATATTGCCAAAATGGGCATTTGAATAGCGATAGGCTTTTTTTTTTTTTTTTTTTTTTTTTGAAATGAAAACTTTTTGAAATCTACCTCCGCCTATAGGCCATGCCGAAAGGGATTTTTTTATTATTATTTTAACGGTACTAAACGTAAATGAACAAGAAAAGCATTCGTACGTTACTTGTAAAATAATGGCAATTAATTTTCTCATTTACAAAACAGTAGCGATAAATACGAAAATTACAAGTATTAGCGATCGGAATACTTTTTGAATAGAGTTTCTCAATATAGAATAGAGTAAAATGTATGTCCGAATGCATTTTGGAAAATGATGAAGTTGTAGACGATGAAATTTACTAAACACACACAAATAAATGATATTAAAAAAACAAACAAAGTTTTAATAAATACCATGTCAGGGTTCGCACAACTTTACCACTAAATTTGTACAGTACTTTCAAAGTATTTCACTACAGAGAAATATTACGAAATTTGAGAATAAAGGGGGTGGTTGCAGATTCTGTTTCGTGAAAATTAAATATAAATTTTCTTATAATTAATAGAGTCCTTAAAAAAATATAAGGAGTGTGCAAACCTTGCATGTAAAAGTTAATATAAAAGTTAAATTCTATAAGCAAACATTTTATTTAAAGTCTGTAGCTGCAAGCAGTTCACATCAGTTTTGAAGATAAACTTATCATTCGTTAGTTTCTTTAAAATGCATTTTTTTAAATGTACAAATAAAAGAGATGTTTGATATCTATCCCCATTTTCACAAACTGCTTATAAAGCTCAACCAAGATTTTTGATCTCTTGATGGTTAAATCGTACCCATCAAAACTTTTGTAAAAGTCTCGGTGATCTCATTTTATAGATTTCATAATCCTGTAAATTACATGTGTACTTGGAAGTGATATATTTTAGAATGCTTAACGTTGTTAGTTATCGGTAGAAGACAAATGTTCAAGAACGAGAATATTGAAATAAAAATTTCAAAGATTTTAGATTTCAATATATTTTTAATGATTATTACATAAATTTACGTGATTCCAATAAATCCAAAAAACAGTTATTTGTACTTATGTTTATGGAAAGAAAATACAAAACATTAATTTTTGTCACTGTATTAAAGTTTAAAATGGAAAAATCTTGTTTCTCTATTGAATTTCCACTAAGGTCGGGTTTAAGGCGACCCGAACTCGAAAATTTTATTTGAAGCTACCCCTAAAACCTATCGTAAATTCTTCTTCTTCTTCTTCTTCTTTTTTTAAGTTTGTCTATCCCAAACCCAACAACAACAACAAAAAATAAATAAATAAATAAATAAATCTTCAACCCGAAACACGACTCGATCTCGACTTATTTCAACCCGAATCTGAAATAAAAGGAAATTAATAGAATGCAGTTATGGAATAATGTTGTGGAATAATGTATGGAATTTTAATGCAGTTATGGAAAAATAATCTGATTTATTATTTAATTACATGGTTTGTTGAAAAAACTCTTTAAAAATACCAATAAAACAAATAGAGACAACACACCCGCAAACAAATAAATTGGTGTTAATGTGATTAAAATTGTGTAACCCTGCCAAACGCAGAACTATACTCCCCACCGTTTATTCCTAATTTAACGGCAATGTGGAAAAAAATAAATGAAAAAATAAATAATGAAAAAAATCTAAAGTGCGTACATACGATTTTACAAACGTATGGAAATCAATATGACATAGTACGAATTAAAACATACAAAAATCTAGTTGAGTATGTATGATGCATACATGCTCCGTCAGTGGCGTACCTAAACTTATCATTTCGAAGGGGGCTGAGATATAGTAAAAATTTTTGAGGGGAAATTACAAAATTATTATTATTTCTCTTTAAGCAGGTTTTCATCATAGCAGGTAACGTATACATTACACAATCGAATCTGCTAAGATGGAATTGCATGGGACTGATTTTCCTTTTAAGCAGGCTTTTGTCTTAACTAATATAATTTTTACGGCGGGTAAAGATAACCTGCGTATAACGAAAACTTGGCTGAAATTATTAATTTGTGGTCTCATCGAAATAACATTTTTTAAAATGAAGAACTCCCTAAAACAGAATATTTTTCTAGTTCCTTTTAAATTCCATCTAAGCAGATTTCATTACTTTTGAAAATTTATGATGAACTTTCGTAATTAAATTTTGTTTTCTAGAAATTTCGGAGAGGGCTGCAGCCCCATCAGCCCACCTCCTGAATACGCCACTGTGCTCCTTCATGCTACACTAAAAAACTTGAAGCCTAATCCCAATCCTCAACTTCTCTTTTTTATGGAAGAAAAATTACCATGGTACAAGATACCATTCTCGCCTCTTCCACATAAAAACTCCTTATCCTTTGGGAGGACTGCATCTTTTAATTAGGTCGCTTTTTTAAAGGGATTACGACTACCCTAATTTAGCAAAAGTTCCCCTAACAGTTAATATGAATCAAATTAAGCAGAGTAAAAAAAAAAAAAAAAAAAAAAAAAGAGAGAGAGAAATAGGCCTCAGATACAATGTGGGTTGCTTTTAGATTCTCGTGATGACTGACGTTTTTGGTTATTTGAAACAATTTTCTCTGAAATGAAGGAGAAAATAGACCTTTTGAGTGCAGAGCGAAACCGCCAATTAAGGATGTACGTGAAAGAAATAAAGAACACGTTGACAAATTCTGATTGTGATTAAAATCGACATAAAAAACTGGGGTATGGGGCTGTGCATACATAACTTTATCATTATAGGGGGAGAGGGGGGTGTCTGGCACATAATATCATAAGATATCTCTATGGGAAGGGGGGTTGTCTGTTTATACCAATATCATTTTTGATCCAATCATTTTTTTTTTCTTTAATGGTCTTTGGTTAAAAATGGTATTTTAAATTTTTTTAGTCTATTACCTATTTTTATGAAAATACAAAGTTATTATAAAAATCACTAACTTATTATAAAATTACTTAATTCAAAATATGGAATGCCACAACATTTGACATTCCTGTTCTTCATATGTGTATGCATATATAATCACGGTTTGAGAAATCACATTTGCAGCTTATTTGAAAACATGTTTGAGGTTTGAGGTGTGAAACTTTATTTGAAATGAAGTTTATGTTTACTAATAAATGAAAAAAATAGAGAAAGAAAGTTGTCCACTTGTTTTAATGATAATAATTTCTATCTACTCCCCACCTTTCCTCCGTTCGATGCAAATGCAACAAGACTTTATTACTGTTGAATATATTATTGTAACAAAAAGCTATAATAAAATAATTTTAAGTAGTAACTATTTCTTTTAAGTGTTATTTGATATAAAGCCTCATTTTATTGACTTTTCTTCGTTTGAATCAGTAAAGTATGCGAAAAATGAATGTAACCAGTTTTGTATATCACTTAAAACAAAATAAAAATTCTAAAATATCAAAAGAAATTTACACTTTGATAACGATATCATTACTGGGGGGGGGGGGGGAATTCCGAGGGATGATAACGTATGATACCATGAGGGGGGGAGAGAGTCCAAAATTACCAAAAAGTTGATAATGTTAAATTTGCACAGCCCCTATAGTAAATTTCTATTAGGAGCTGCTTCGTTTTAAAGCTGTTCTGAAATACGTGCTGGAAAAAAATATAGGATCACCAACAAAAACAGTAAAGCTCTTAACAGTTAAGCTACTTTATTGAAAATCGGATATCATTGGAAAATTTTACACATAAATAGTTATACAAATTTTGTTACAATTTGTTTTAAAATTACAACAATATGTTTTTAAAAATCAGCAAAAATCAATTTTTAGATAGTACAATTTGGTGGAAAAAAATTTAGGACCAGTAATTAAAAATCTAAATTACGCATATAAATGATTTATGCATTAATTTTTATTGCTTAGGTTTATTTCGTCTTAGTACTAATAACTTCGATAAGGAGTTTTTGGAAGGATATGACCAAGTTCTTGCTTGTGGAAATAAGTATTTGTTTCTATATTTCCAAAATTGTTCAACTATCGAATCGAACTGTTTTCTGTTGGCACAAACTTTATGAACGAAGATTCCCCATATGTTTCATATGTATTATCGGTAGAGATTATTGTATATTTTCGTTCGTAGTTGCAGCATATTTTCTATGATTAAAAGAAAAAAAAATTCTCTTATTTTAGAACTAACTGCCTCTGACGACCTGTTTGGTCGCCTTTAAATGTATGCTAAGCATTGCAACCTATTACTTTCATTCTTAAATTAATTTACTTGCTCAATCCTTCTCCAAATCTAAAAACTTTGATAAATTCTTTGCGATCTTGATAATATTTCATACATTTTTTGTTGTGTAACTTGTCTTTTTGGTGGTGTAAAAATAAATGAATTTTCAAATGTTTAAACCAAAATTTGTCCAAAAAGTATCTAAATTAAACTGATATTATTTAAGCATGCAGTGACTTCAGTGTTATTTTTTAGTATTAAGAAATTTATTTAAATTTTGCAAATATGCATTTATATTTTTTTTTCATTATCTATATGTGATGTTGAAATCTGTAAGTAAACACTCATTCGATGCGTGGATTCGTAGAATGTTATCCTAGTTTTGAATTTAGTATTCAATGGCATGCATGGTAATTCTGTTGTAATGATGTGCCAGCTCAATTCCATAAATATCGATATCCTTGCCAGTCGTTGTTGTAGGTAGTGAAGTGGCTAAAACAATAGAATGAATTCAAAGATTTGGAGTTTCTCCACGGAATAAAAAGGCATCTGTTTAGCTTTAATCTTTTATTGACAACAAACTAATTGGAACAGTTCCCACTTAAATAATGAAGCTCAATCCTATTCATGATGCATGGTTAAAGAAATTTAGAAGCAAACAAACTGACACTTCATAAGAGAACACCAGGCAGAGGAGGTGTCAAAAACTCAAAAATTGTACAAAATCTTTAAAAATCTGAATTTTCGATGAATGCTCTTGCTTTTTGAGAAACTCGTAAGGATACAATACATGACTTCGCGCTTTTCTGATTAGTAAAGGAACAAGAAAGTCTCACGAAAAGGCCCAATGAAAATAATTCTGCCAGAAACGCGAATGAGCTAAAAAATGAGGAGTAAACAAGAAAGCCAAAGATGTCTAAGATGCCATAGAAGAGCATTAAGATGAAAAATAAATATTATATATTAAAAAAAAAAAAAAAAAAAAAAAAAAAAAAAGCCAAATGTAAACAACAACTTTTGCGCAGTTATCGCAGAACAGACGGACAGATGGAAACCAAAACTTTTCCTGTCTCCACATTAAGCTTTCATCGACGTTTCAGTAATAAGAAAAATGAATAATGAATACATTTATAATAGATTTTTTAAAATAATAAAATGTTGTACTGTCACTGTAAAGACATTTACATGTGCAATTTTTAATTATCTTAGTTTATCAGAAAATGAGGAGAAAATCGATTACAAAAATTCATCTTTAGATATACACCCATGTTAAGTGAAACAAAAAGTAAAAATTATGCGTCAAACATCGATTATAAAACCCTTTCCAACATTTCCAGAACATTTAAAGAAAACTTCACCGTTTAGTAAAGTGAAGAGTGTTTCTAAGTAAAGTGTTTCGAAAAAGTATAACATATTTGAAAATCCAATTTCAGGAATGCCCGCCAATAGCCGGAGAAGTAGTAATTGTTTAATAATAGTCTGATTTCTTTTGTGAAGCTCTGTGTATGATCTTTAGATCTGCAATTCAGTTAGGGAACACACAGAGCAATTCAAAATTCCTCAACAATTTCTGTGAATAAACGAAAATGCACTCCAGTTATTTTGTTGTGCCACATGGTGTATTGTAGAATTTATAGTACTATGTAATAAGGAAAAAATGCACTTTAGAAATCATATTACAATTAAAAACTCACTTTCAGCAATTATTATTAATATACATTACTACAACCAAATTCTTGTCTGTGACTTAGTAAATAAACGATGTTGCATGCACATCATATTTTATAATAAGCCTCTTGTAGTTCCCTTCAGTGATTAAATCGCTCTCTGTAGATTTGAAGTAGTGCAACATTATTGAAATATGCCGCAAACATTTTTTTTCCGTAGGGATTATAGCAACGTAATAGATTTCATCCCATTTTCAATTCCGAGCATACTATAGTAAACTCAATAACATATGCCAACTACATAGCAACCTGAGTATATTTATGAGAGTTAGAGTACGGATTAACATACAAAACCGAATTCATAAACATTTTTAAATTACGTTGGAGAGTGTTAATAATAAAAAAAAGCATGAATACAAAAATTTTTTAACACTTCGAAATTTATCAAAAATTTAACCTTTCTTTTTCTAGTTCAAGAGCTGACCGAACAAAAACCTAAGGAATCAAGCACAAAAAAAACCTTTTATTTTATGGAACATTAAAAATAGGGGAATCTAATGATTCATCTTTGCCCGAAATGAAGCGGTGCATAAGCCAAAAGTTAATACCACTAGTGGTTTACTCGTAGGTTTATCATTGTGTTTTCCTGCTCTTAGTCCTACATGTTTTCATGCTTTTGATTATAGGACAAACACAATGATAAGTTTAAGAGTCAACCCCTGGTGGTATTAGTTTTTGGCTTATGCACCACTTCACGTCCGTCAAACATGAATAATTAGATTCCCCTATTTTTACTGTTCCATAAAATAAAGGTTCTTTTCTTGTGCTTGATTCCTTAGGATTTTGGGCTGCGTGGCTCTAGGACTATTATATTTATTTATTTATTTATTTTATTTATTATTACTATTCGTTGTTGTTGTTTTGAGGGAGAATATTTTCTCCCGTGTCCTTCCAGAATAAAATACCCCTGCATATAAGTACAAAAATGTAAGATAAACCGATTATAATGATATACGATGCATTGATTATTCAGATCACAGACTGATTTTGTGGTTATCTCAACTATTTTTCCTCCGTTTAATTAGGAAAACTAGCCTCTTTTAGTAAGGAGCGAAACCACCAATTAAAAGTAGATGCACGTGAATAAGATAAAAAATGCGTTCCATAATTTTAAATACAATTAACATTGACAGGGGAAACAGGGACATCGTAAAAGTAAGATTTTATCGATTGTTTTGCTTTAATAAATTGGATTGCAGGGCAAATCATGAAACATTTTTAAATGTAAAAATAAATTTAAGGGTTATTAAATTTTCAGCGTCAGATTGTTATACATTTATATTCCTGAATATATGTTGAGGTCATTAATTAACCTATTACGGACCTCTTTCAAAAATGAAGTTAATAATGAAATTCATTGAGTGAAATTAGTGATGAAAAATCTATAACATGTATTAATTTTAACAGTTACTAACTTTTCTCTAAATTCAAGTTATTTTTTTTTTTCTGATACTGCTACGAACTGATATTTTATCTTTAAGTACATACCACTCTAAAATACCCTCACTGAGATTTGAAAAACAAGCAGTTTGTAGACAACGTCATTCATATTTAAAACACAAATTTTTCGAAAGTCAAATTTTATCGTAAAAAATATGAAAATACGAATAATTTATTCTTACTGCCCAAGTTTTTATTTTATAACCATCTTTAGGGCTTTAGACTCTGAAAATCACCCAGCCATATAATCACCAACACACCAGCATTCCCTAAATTCGTCCCTGCAAGTACTGATAAAAATGAACGAATTAGATGCGAAAATTATGATTAGAAAAAAAGACGTTTCTTACTAATTTTCAAATTCATTCAACAAAATAAAACAATTCATAGAATATCTAAGTAAAAAAATTAAAACCGCTATTTGATGCTTTTCGTTTCAACTGTTTTTATTTATTGTCTGAGAGAAGTTGGTATAAAGTTTTGCCATTTAGATTAAATGGAAAGCTGAAATGGAAGTACATTGAAAGAAAAAAAAATTCTTCTCTAATAGGAGAAGTCTCATAGATCTTTAACAAAAAAAAAAAAAAAAAAAAGTTTTTGTGTGAGAAGAATGAGCCAAAAAGGGAGGCGATAGAGAAAAAGTAAAAAAAAAAAAAAAAGCATAGAAAGCTCATCATGACATCCTGTTTAAGAAATCGTTCACTTCTTTTGCATCGTACTATCTTTTGGATAATGTCTCATCTCAAATTTTCTCCAATACATTTCAGTTTTTTTTTCTTTATTGTTATATTAAAATAATTTGTCATTTGGGTGGCAGCACACACAATTATCTCGTCGAGTTCACGGCTGAAATTTCAGAATTGTTTGGAACTCAATTCGCGTATTAAAACGAGATCGTTCTTCCAAGTCATATCTTGGTGGAAAACGCCAGAAAACCCGATTTTAGCGGCTGACTCGTATGCTTACCATTGTGTTTTCCTGCACCCAACACTGTTAAAAATCTGCTGCATTTTGCTGCATCGCACTCCCTGCTTGTATAGAAAACGGTTACTTGGCCGTGAAATGGCGCTTTCTCATTGGTTGGAATAGAGATATTATATACAAGTGGTGGAGGGCGTTGCAGCAAAATGCAGCAGATTTTTAACAGTGAAACACTTGAAACCAGGACTGAATGCAGGAAAACACAATGTTAAATCTACGAATCAACCGCTAAAGTCGGGTTTTCTCACCAAAATATGACTTGGAAGAATAATCTCTTTTTAATATGTGAATCGAGTTCCAACCAATTCTGAAATTTCAGTCATTAACTCGATGAGGTGATTCTTAGTGCTGGTCGTAGAGGTCTGCACGGGCCGGAATTTCTAGGACCGGGCCCGGGCCCGGCCCGTTTAAATTTTTATATTTTAGGCCCGGCCCGTACAGAAATCAGTGAAAACAGGCCCGGCCCGTTTTGGCCCGTTACAATTTCTACGATTTCTAAAAAAATCAGCTTTTTTTTCATATAATTAAGATTTCTTTAAAGAATATTGCATACATATCTATGGAATGATTTTACAGTATATTTTACAGGAAATACACATTAGCAACATTAGTGATTACTAAGATTCTTAGGCTTTCAACAATCAAATAAAGATTCATCAAAAAATTAATATGGCTTAGAATAAAAGAAAAAAGAAAGAAAGTTAAAAACATCGTAACTTTTGAAGCTGTTTATTAAAAGAAGATTTATAAAAATATTTCTATATCATTTTATTAAAGATTTTAAATCTAAATTCATTCGTTAACTCAAATTTGCGCCTTTCTGATACATTTCTAAATTCATTTTTTTTCTCAGAAACGCACAGCAGGTATCTTTATTCAGAAACTATATAATCAAGTGGCATTAACCGTTTTTTGATACAGGCAATTTAAGAATACTGAAAGGAAATAAATTATTGTTATAGTTAGCATTTTCAATCGAATTTCCGGAAGCGATAGCATAAGAAGGCAGAAAAACCTGCAACCATTTGAGAAACTATTGTATCTGAACAAATTTATGCAAGTATTTTATTCATCAAAAATGAAAAATGCTATTCGATTCCAAATGCACTCAATAGTCAGGCTTATCATTTTTATATTTTTACAATTAAAAATTAATCTGAAAATGTGTCAAACTTTCGCGTTATTGAAAAATTAATTTAAAAACCATCAAACTTTCGCGTTATTGTGAAATTAATTTAAAAACCATCAAACTTTCGCGTTATTGAGAAATTAATTTAAAAACCATCAAGAAGTATATATCCAAAGATTAATCTAACATAAGTTCTTTATCGCTGTTAATAATTTTACAAATCATGTTGTCTGCCTACAGATCTTGAGAACAATTAAGTCTTGTTCCGGTCCGGCAAGTCTATATGTAGAAAAATAATGCAAGCTTGATCTCGGCCCGGTATGAGTCAGCTAAAAAAATATTAAAACGGGTTACACACAATTTAACTGTCCGATGCCGATCTCACACTGTGCAAGTTACATCTTTATATTGATGCTGTCACCTAGTATGGCTCGTGACGCACATTTATATTTATTCTCGTTAAAACCATTTGCGTTGAAAATAGATCATATTTTAACGTTTCTGCTTAAATCTTCAGAACGGGCTGGCAGGCCCGAAAATTTTTTTATCGGCCCGGCCCATTGAGAAAACTATTCTGATTCTGCCGGCCCGGCCCGTTAGAAAATTTGAAACGATTCCGCCGGGCCGGGTACGGACCACGGACCAAGCACGGGCCCGTGCAGACCTCTAGCTGGTGCCTCCCGATCTGTGTGTCATTAACACTAAACTTACTTGTGTTTTTAACACTCTTAAACATTTTCTAGGGAATACTGTCTTTTTAAACGTTTTCTAACATAACTGAAACAAGTTTTGGAATTCGGTTTGTTTCGCTCCTTGCCAGCCGTTTCCGAGCCATCGTAATACATCACAAGACATAAAATTACATCCGAGCTCCCGTAATACATCAGATTGCTATGAAATTTTTATATAATATTGAGATTAATGAATTTTCGGTGTTGGAAATAAAGAGTATCGCCTTTACAGTCCATTTGCAAGGGCACACAAAAAATGTTACAAGTCATATCTCCAAATGTACTGCTAAATTTTTAGAAAGAAAACAAATGAGAAATGAAACATGAATTGTGGCTATTCCATTTGAATGCATAGCACATAAGTTCCACCGACATGCCTCCTGTGGATTATTGTGCATTTGGACTTTTAAAACGAGCTTGATATAAGCGGAACTCTAAAATATTGTATTAGACTCTGGAAGATTATGGCCGAGATGTGGAAAAAAAGTCAACCTTGATATTTTAAGAAATCCTGCTTTATCGAGGAAATGAAGATGTAAGATGATATTCAATAAAAAGGCTGTGAGATTGAACATGTTAGAAAATAAAATTCTTATCTTTGTTTATTTTATTTTTTTCCAAAAATCATTTTAAAAATGTGTGAACATCCTGTGTTTAAAAATCAAGTAGAAAAAAACATCTACATATAATTATTATAAGTATAGAAATTTATGATATAAGTAAGTTACATTTATAACTTTTATTGACTGACTTTGATATCTTGAAACTTTTTAAATGATAAGTAAATTTTCTCATCTACCGCTTGTGAACGTCACCTATTTTTCAGAATATTACAGTTCTAAAATCTTAAAATTCAATATGGGATTGCATTCTGTGAAGTTTGAAAAGTATTTCTATTGCAGTATATTCCGCTTCTAAGAAATACTGTAACTAGTATGTAATAGACTCAGTTTAAGTTTGTAGATCAATTTTTCAACTAAAGGAAAGACATGTCTTTGTATTGTTTTAATCATATTTTAATAATGAATTAAAAGCCAAAACATAATAAAAAGTAAGTAAATTTATGTTGTTTGCTCATGTAATTAACGTAACAAAGTTAGTAAGGAATAATTTTTTTTTAATGCACGAGTGAGGATACGAGTTAAGAGCCCGAATGCAAATGGATTTATGAAAGGCAGATAGATACTCATTAAAATGAAAAGGAAAGTACCCATTTAAACTGATCGCATTCGCTATGGCAGAGACTATTCACACAAATTATATATTATACTTTTATTTCCCAGAATGATGCCTCTCGAAAAAATAAAGAAATCAACAAAAATTTAATTTATTTAAATTAGGAAAGGATTATTACCTTTTTATACTTAACCAATGAACCTTACAACAGTCGGAGAAGCACTTTATCAGAATAACCCTATATCCAAAATTTGTATCAAATCGGATATTTCTATCAAGAGTTATCTCGTTATGTAGATACACACATAGTTACACACAGAACCTGTTGGTACATTAGCTGCCAAGAATTGATAGCCTGTGAGCTAAAAAAAGAAGAAAAAAACTTAGCAAAGGTTAATAATAAATGAAAAATCTTTGCTAGATGTTCGGCAGAGATGGAAAACTGGAAACCACTGTTCTAGATAACTGGAGTTTTCCCATGTTTATGAACTTTTTTTTAGAACAAATAAAAAGGACTTTAACGAAAATTCAAAACCTTTCAATTTTAATAAGCTAATAAAGAGAAAGAGGAGAAAAGAGAAACCCCCTTTTCTTTATCTTCATTACGTTTTTTATTCAACTGCTTTTTTCGCCGTTTTTTTATTAATTCAACCATTTCTCCGATTCAACTGAACTTTTCATGAATTAACTGAAAGTGGATGACCATAAATAATGTTGTTATTTTTGTGTATTGCGTTCAATCTAACTAAATCAAAATCTTTGATGCGCAAATTTATTCAATTAAGGGCATCCAAAAGTGTAACTTTAATCTGTTAATCGCTGAAACTATAACATAGAAATATTTATTTCTTATATTTTATTTTGTGTTAATGTTTCTATTTTTAAATGAGTGAAAATTTTCTATTCAAAAATAGCTGCAGTTGAATAGCATTTAACACATGTACTTTTTTTTCCCTTCTTCTGTTGCGTCAACGTAACACCAGCGAATAATAGATTAACTTAGTACTTTTTATAATATTATAATTATTAAAGATCTTTTGCATGCATACTTTTCGTTACGCATCATTTTAAATTTTTGTCAGCATTCTTATGCCATTACAATTAAATATCAACGTTCACAAAAAAATCTGGAATTTTAGGGATCTTGTGCCTTGCTTAGTACAAGATCTATTTTCGAATCATAAGCACAAAATCCAGTGTTCCTGAATTCCAGTATGTTGTTCTAACAGCAGATAACTTCCAGGAATCTCTGCAATTTATACTTTTTCAAGGAACTGCAGTGAAGTAAATGCTAACCATCCAGTTCCAAAATACGATAATAGGCAAATGGAAGAATCTTATTTCAACATATCCAATTCTTCAAGGGCAATGGAATTTTTTCTACTATCGAATAGCAAGCTGACTGTCTCTCCTAAAACATTCTTCAGACGTTCTAATCCTTCTTGTTCAGCGTCTGACACAGAGAGTGGTACTTCAAAAAAAGAACTATCCCATTAAATTTAGTTTTTTTCTTGAACCGCATATAATTGGTCGTTCAGTGAATTCAGAGTGTATCTTGGATATTTTCGTTCATTATATTTTTTTCTGTTCTTTTTTGTTCCTCGAATATATACTCTGTGGCTATGCTATAACAATGAGTAAGGAACGCTGGGAAAGGAACAATGTTAGAGTATCTATATCTTTGGGAGACACTGAAGGCTGAAAAACTATAAATTCGCAACGGCTTAATGGCGCCGATGTAAAACGTGTGTAAGGGATGAACTGTGAGTCAAAAAAATCCGTTTGAATATAGTTTATTCATGTACTGCAGCTAGTTTTGAATTTCCGTGATAGTGATTTTTTTCTTATTTAAAATAAAGCTCATAAATGCAAGGAAACTTCAGTTGTGTAGAACACCCATTGCCAATATTTTATCTCTAACCGTACCCTTTACTATTTTTTTTCATTTATGAGCACCCCTTGTTATTTTATTTTATTTTTTTTATTTTATTTTTTTATGAGTATTTGCCTTTTATAAAACCACCTGCACTCGTATTTTCTGACAAAAATGTTTTTTTATTATTTCTTAACTAATTTTATTATGTTAATTAAATAAGAAAACACCGGACATTTAACGATATTTACTGTTTTTACTTTAATTTCACATTTTACAGTTTATTTTGATTTTTTCATGGTAATATAAAATAGAAACAAATAATAAAATAACTTGCAACAACGATAAATGTAAATTCAATCAGAAAGCTGTCCCAGACTTAATGAAAAATATTTTCTTCTCTCTTTTCATCAAAAATAGTAATCATTTCTGTCTCGCTGAGTTTCTGATACTGTAATTTCTCTGCCAATCCGAAGTCAATGACATTTTACTTTTTAAAACCAGTTTATGAAGGATCAGTCGAAATCTTAAACAATTTTTCTTTTAAAAAATTTTGTCTTTGAAACATGGCTTGTTAATTTCAGGAATATCATTTCGGGGTTTCTTGTTATTTCGGGAAATAATAGTGTATAGACAAATATATATTCCCGTACTTTTGAACAGCCCTGTATTTAATCTGTCAGTTGATATAATGGAAAAATTTAGTTTAGCAAGAAACTGCCAGTAGCTTAAAATTTCTTTTTCAGCAATTCATACTATTAGATGGAAACATGCTTGAATACTTTTGTTCAGCCCTGTAATTTATCTTGTACCTTTATTACAGCATTACTCAGCATTAAGCTAAAATTTATCGTAAACTAAAACACTTTTAAATCAACTGAAATCACATTCTCATAAATTATCATTCATAGGCGTCCATATACCGAATTCTTTGCGTTTCCCAGTATATTCTTTTATCTATATTCTGAAAACATTTCTCAGTAAATTGAATGCAGTTCAGCGTAAAAATGCATAACTTATTTAAGAACCACGTTTAAGTAATTTACGCTCATATTCAGTAAGGTTAGCGAGCTGTTTTGGGTAGCCCTGTATATCAACTATAACATTTATATACACCATATAATGTGCATATATTTAGTGAAACCTAAACGCGCATATCATTATTAAATTGCATTTCATCCCTCCATCAGCCATCATCGGACACGTATACGGTACTTCGGAAAGATTATATTTGAAATCCTTTGTGTTGCCCTGTAAATGCTATGTACTTCATATAATGCAAGACAGTATCGTATAATTTATATTAAGCTTCAGGGACATATATCAATTTTATTATACATGAAACAGTTTAATATAAATGACGCACACAATTCCCTCTTTACCATTATCTAATGAAATTCTTTTGTGCGGCCCTGTAAATGAATAATAGTTATATTTTGATTGCATACATTACAGGATGCATATTTTAGTGCACTTTGTGAATCCATATGAATATGAGTATGTTTGACAGGGTGTAACATCTTTAAAATTCATTTGAACGATTTCTCCCCGTAAGCCGTAATGTAATGGAAAACTTTTGACTCTCCCTGTAAATAAACTAATCATGGTAGAAACTTCATTTTAAATAGGGTTCGTGCTAAGATAAACATCAATAACATATAAAAATTTCATAGCAATCCGAGTATATTTACGGGAGTTAGAGCGCGGAAAGACGGCTAGACGGACAGACAAACCGAAAACATAAGCACTTTTCAACTTTGTTGGAAAGTGCTAATAAAATGCTTTGTTATGAAATTTAAAAAATCTCCAAAATCACTTTTTTAAAAATAAAAATATAGCACTGAAGAATTTATTATATAAGGCTTGCCTCTTAAGAGACTGCACCGCTGATGTGAAAATGTTCGCTCGTTAATATTAGTCCTATGGTAGAATTTTTTTTGAAATTTTCCCATTTCAATATTTTAAAATGATTTACATGCATTAGATAAAATAAATGAAATCATAGTATCCTAATTTATAAAAAGAGCAAAAAAAACTTGTAAACAAAACTGAAAAAGTAAAAAAGATCTTTCTAGTGATCAGCTTAAGCTATCAATGCACACAAATCGTTTTAAAATATTGAAATGTGTACGAGATATTTTACGAAAAAATTTCTTCTATGGATTAACATTAGAGAACGGGTGTTTTCGCCGTCAGTGAAGTAACCCCTTAATAACATCACTTTCAATCTAAACAATTTTAAAAAATGCCATACTTGTATTTACATACATTTTTTATACATTAGTTTGACATATTCAGCAAAGTTAACTGCAAATAGAGACTTACAATTATCCAAATATGAGCACTTTTTTTTTTTACACTTTCGTAAAAAATGCTTCATAATGTATCATAACTAGCAGGCATTGCCCACTAGCAGGATGGTCTGTACCTCCAAACAAACCTTGGATTAAACGGAATGGTGAATTTAAACTTGTATTTTAAACAATATGGATCTTCAGCTAGACCTTGCTCAATGCTCAAAACGAGCCAACGTCACTGCGATATTATATTACCTTAAACATTGGACAAAATTTAGCCATTAAGAAGCAATTCTTTTAATTGGATATTAACAGTGCACTTTTGGTAGTGAAAGGAAACCATTACGACAACAGCAATTAAAATGTTTTCTCATCTGACGCCACTAAATTAAACAGTATTACAATGAATGCACTGAAGGACCACTGAACATGAATAATGTTCAGGTGGCTCATTTTTTGTTTTTAGGTCTTGTACTCCTGGCCTCTCAATTTGCGAAAAATGTGATTATGACAGCTTAAATACAATATCACTGAATGTTATGTTATATTTCTTAATAAACGTCCTTTTGTGAAAGGTCTACAACTACTCCCACATAAAAAAAAAAAAAAAAAAAAAAAAAAAAAAATCAGCGAAAACCTTTAAAAAAATAAAATTTTATAGTAATTTTGAACTGATATAAATCACTGAATTTCACTCTGAACAGCAGCGAAAACAGAGCATTCAAGCATTTTTTATTAATTTACAGGGACACACAAAAGAAATTTGTTATAGTACTATATGTCACATACAAAGCTGCTAAAAAAAAAATAATAATAAAATATAAATAAAAAATAAATAAAAAGACGGATAATTTTTCGACTGTAGATGGAATTAGCTGAAATTCGGTTTTGAAATGTGTTCAATAGAGATGTCTCTTTTCCATGTGGTGAAATGAGACATAATATTTTAATTTTTTAAGCAGTGCAGTTTTGTTACATTATTCTGAATATATTGGAAAGTGCTTCATAATCTATGCTTGGCGCATGATTTTTTTCTTGTTTTTTTATTTATTCGACTTATTTTCATCATCAAGTTTTACGCTAATTTAAAAAAAAAAATAATTGGGCGTTTTGCTAACACTTTTTTGACGCAGCATGTCCCTAAAGAATCCTTGGCAGTTAAATCTACCATAAACATACAACAGAAAACATACGAAAAATGTCTTGAATAAAAAAAAAAAAGTCTTCTAACTTCATAAATAAATATGCTATTCTTACACAAATGAATATAAATCTTGTATAAGACCTACATGTGTTACAGCTATAGATATTTTCGGGCTCTTTATTTTACAGGAAGTTTCCATATATACATTTTTTTACTTATTCTATTTGATGCTAGTTTTTTTTACTTCCTTCGTAACAAAACTGTAAAAATATGAGATCAAACTTTACATTTTTCAAATTCAAGAAGAATTTGTCAAATATTTCGCTAGACATTTGTCAAAACGTCTAAAATAGGAAGTGCCCAATGGCTTTTGGCCTTACAGTACGCACAAATATTTTTGTAGATATTTCTTTCCATTTCTTATAAAAAGGAAGACTTTCTCGAAGGAGTAAATTTATTTTTCTCTGACATATAGTCTTTACTACTATGTTTTGGAAGCAATTCAATAATGTTAACATATTGACATTAAAAATTCATTTTGATCTAATATTATTTTGTTCGGATCTTTTACTTTGATTTATAACTGTTTTAACTTATAACTTATTTCCCATAAATGTTTTTATACCTCAGAATTGTCAAAGCAGACATATATATTAGAATAAGAAAATAAAATTTCTCATAAATTTGATGCTCTTTCTTTCATGCACACCCCCCCCCCTTTTTATCGATAAAAAAAATTGACATTAAAAACTTACTTTTCATAGTAACGTATAATGCCAAGATGGATGCATTTTAGTTTAAATTGTAAAAATACGTTTGCATTTCGTATAAATACATCGAGATGCTTTCTGAGAATTTTCTGCTTAAAGATGAATTCATGAATCTGATTTATGAATACAAAATACGATTAGTAAAATTTTAAATTTCAGTAAAACTACGTACTTACATTTTCTACGATAAATAAACTAATTTACTTCATGTCATATGCATAAGTTCTACGAAGTTATGCCCTGTTGGACTTGTTTAATTGACGATCGAGTGGTGCGGAGGAAATACGAATTAGTAAAACCGCCATGCTTTTAAAGAAAGTTTCCCCTTCCGGTATTTTCCTTTATATCCGGTGGTGGCATCTAATTCAAGGAAAGTTACTCTGAGTGCTCAGTGTTTTCAATGACAATGAGTTAATTCTTTGTAGATTGTAGTGTATCACGGGACGGACATTTTTGCATTCTGCTAACATGTGGTGGAAGAGATGGGATGTTTGGAAACGTTATAGGTGCTTATCAGATATTGTGTGAAAACATATTACATACGGTTGTAGAATGTTAATTTTTTTTTTAAAATTCTGTAATACGGATATTGGCAAATGCCCATTAAGGGTGTATTAAAAAAAATATATTTCTTTTCCCTCAATAGGTCGAAATTTTCTAAAAAAAATTTCAGTTTCATTTTTAAAAGTAAAAACATGAAACTTGTTTAGGTGATTTTTGGAGAGATGTATAAAAGACCGCGTGATTTCATTTTTCGCTCAATTTATTAGAATTCGATTTATAAAGAGTTATTTTCTCAGTATGACCATTTTTTTGCATTCCCAGATATCCCGCTTCGGAAAATTAGGTTCTAAATGCCAACTTTGATAGATTTTTTTTTCAATCTTTTCTGCATTTATCAAAAAATGAATAAGTACTGCACATTACGAAGTTTCTAAATAAGAAAATTTGTCAGATGTTTGATAACACAAATAAATTTAAAAACAAATCAGAAAATAAGCAGTTTGGATCGGAATACGCCCTTAAGAAGAAGAAATTTTTTTTTTACTGTTTTACTTTTAAATGACCTTTTAAAATAACTGTATTTGGTTTTTTTTTGTGAATTTCTTTAAATTAACATTAAAGAATGACACCGGCTGAACCACTATTGTAAAACAATGGGAGGGAAAAACAGTCAAATGGTATAAAATGTTAAGCAAAGAAAGACCTTCTTCAGTAAATATTGAATTAAATGCTTTTTTTAAACTTACATACAGATACACCAAATACAAATTGCTAGGGTTGCAATTAGATTTGATTGAAGCACTGAATGCTGAGAATTCACACTGACAAGGAAGGTCTCGATACGGGCATACTCAGAAAATTCTGAATAAATTACAGAATGTTCTTCTTATGTGGATACATATGTTTATATATATATATGTAAGAAAATACAAAAAATCAGACCTATTTATTACTTTTTTAATAAATCGTCCCTCAATGTGGATACGGGCCCCATGATTAATAATCACGGGTTTTACAGGGCAACAAGAAACCTAAGTTTATCGTATTAATTTAAGTAAAACACATGGCCTTTTTAACTGGTAACCCCCCTCGGGAGATGAGAAATTTCTATACATCTACGCACTTGGTCTCCAGAACTCATGATGTAAAGACTTGCGAAAAGATTTTGCTATGTATTAAATAAATCGTAATTAAAACTCATCCCCTTGAAGTCTGTCGTTTTATGAAAATGCGACAGTTCTTCATAGTCGGCAGGATGATACCTAGTGCGGGAAAATAATCTACGAAATATAAACATCATTAAAAATACCGGACCCACAAAGGAAAGCAAAGACAGTGGTCATTCTGACTCGAAACATCGAAAGAGGCCCTGAAAAGGGGTTAACGTCTCGTCATGAGTTATCCAGCAAGCGTATTCCATGTTGGGATACTGAGATATTTTTCTACCATTCGTCGGGCCTTGCCGGATTTGAAACACGGGATTCGTGAATTTTCATCCAAAAAATGGGTTGTATCGTGGAATACTAGGATGCTATTTTTCTGCCATTCTTCACACCTTACCAGAGCGATTTTTCTGCCTGAACGGGGCATGCAGTTGTGTGTTGATCGTTCATCCTCCGTAGTGCCATAAATCATTTCAGTCAAAGCGCTCCGATGACCGGGTGAAACTGATACTCAAGATGTTTGTGATCTATGTTTTTTTTTTCTTTCTGCTTCTCTTGCGTTTCAAAAAGAGAATATACGACAACAATATATGTGACAGTAGTTTTTGGTCTGTGATTATGATCTCAGGAGAGATTGCGTGAATATATTCGACATCTACTACATGATTTATACTCAAAGGGCGGTACAGTGATTTATGATTAAAAGAATGTTTAATTTATAATATGTGAGCTCACAAGTGTACACTATTTTATTTATTTATTTATTTATTTATTTGTTTATATTAGTGCGCATGTTTTTTTCCCTAATTCCTTGATTATAAAACTAATTGATTAAGGTAAGTAATATATCTCTAGTGTTATTGTTTTTATTACTTCTACAAACCATGGTTTTAAGGTGTAATTATATTTTAAATTGAAAGAAAAAATGGATATCCATATTTACGTCTAATTCTTTTATATAATTAATTCTTTTTATTTATTTCATTTCACAATTCTATGCAGATGCTTGTATTATGTTGATATTATTATTATTATTTTTAAGGTCATTTAGAATTTGTTTAGATTTAGATTTTAGGAAGTTGTCATAAAATTAATTTAAAATGGAAGCTATTAAAAAACAAAAAACTGTTCTTAAGGGAAAAATCACTCGCATAAAAAATATTATAAATCCCAAAATTGATAATGAAACTGTAACTCTTGAAGAGTTAGATTTATATGGTAAACAGGTTCAGGATATTGAAACCGAATTAAATAAACTCCATGAAAATGCCATTCTTCAGAGCGATGCATCGGAAACTGATCCTATAATTGATGAATATAATGAGATTGCACTTAAATTGGATAATTTAACCATAGCAATAAATACATCACGTAATAAGTTAACTAAAAGTTTAAACATTCACGAGGGTGGTTCAGAAAGTCTAAATAAAACTACAGGTAATGTTTGTGTAAAAACTGTTAATCTTCCAAAATTTGAATTGAAACCTTTTCACGGAGAAGCTGATCAATGGCTTTCTTTTAAAGAGATTTTTCTTACAACTATAGATCAAAATTTGGAGTTGGGGGGCGTCTCAAAATTGCAATATCTACTGGCTAGTGTAAAGGGTCCTGCTCATAAATTAATTTCTGGATTTCCTCTCTCGGAAGCCAATTATAAAAATGCATGGGACACTCTCTGCGCTCGCTACGATAAAACTAGGGATTTAGCAATAGCACAAATAAGTAAGTTATACAATTTAAAAAACATGAAAAATTGCCCCTCTTCCTCTAAAGCTATTTTTGACATAATAGATACTTGTAATGAGTCACTTCGAATTCTAGAGTCTTTGAATTTGACTCAAAATGCTTTGGTGGATAACATGATAATTTACACTATAATTCAAAAACTAAGTGATAATCTAAAAGAACGATGGGAGCTCTCTCTTACTCATAATGATATGCCTAGTCTCATGGAATTTTTAAAATTTTTAGAGACTCATGCCAAAAGTATGCTAGCGTTGGAGAATCCAACTAAAATAGATTTAAGAAATGTAAATTATTCCTTAAATTCTTCCGAGAGATATAAATTCCCTAAAAGTCAAGAAAATACTAAATGCGGGGTTTGCCTCGAGTCGCATGCCACCCATGCCTGCAGAAAATTAACGAATATGTCCATAGATAACCGTTGGAAAACTGTCCAACTAAACAAACTATGTATCAATTGTCTGCGAGGTGGCCACTTTTCAAATAAATGTCCCTCCAAGATGAACTGTAAAAATTGCCATCGAAGACATCATACTTTACTCCATAAATATGATGTTCAGGGCAATGCAGGGACAACAATGAATACCGATTTGGCAACCCATAGTAATCAGTTTCAATCGCAAAATGTCCATGAGTATTCCCCTGATCAAGGAATACCCCATAATGCTTTATAACGGTTTATAGTCCCGGGGTACATCACATATAGGAATTACGATAATCATACGTATCCAAAAACTTGTCATGAGGTTCAAATACCATTTTTATTGGATAGCGGAAGTACCCTTTCCCTTATTCCAGAAAACTTAGTTGCAGCTTTGGATATGACGTCTATTCAAAGCTGTCATCCTCTTAATGTTAATCAAACCCAAGGACAAGTTCAGATTTCTGAAAAACTTCACGTACCCCTCAAAATAGGAAATATCAGGCAAAATAGCACCTTATACCTAGTTAGGTCATTCTTGCCATATGCGATACTGGGAACTCCAGAATTACAAAAATTCCATATATCGATGGACTTTTACTCGAATATTCTGACTCAGGATGGAGTCATTCTTAAGCATGATCAAAATATTTTCAATCAAATTTCTCAGGAAAACTCATTTAACCATACTTTAACTTTAACGGATGATATGAATTGCAAGAAGCCGCTTCGTTCTCCTTCCAAATCAAATCAAGAAAGTTTGTCGCAACAAGGACTTTGTTATCTTGATACTCAAATTCTCTCGGATTATGATGACAAAAGTTTTAGTCATTGTACTACTGAAGGGAACTCACAGTTGGAAGGGCTTCTAAGCGACTTCAAGGATATTTTTGCGCGCAATAGATATGACGTAGGTAGAGTCAGATGGGAACCTCAGCGGGTAACTCTCACCTCGGAACTTCCTATCTCGCTTCGACCTTACCGTGCATCTCCTCGGGACAATGAAGAAATTCAAAAACAAATACAAGAATTACTGGAAGCTAAACTTATTAAAGAGTCCTGCAGTCCTTATTCCTCTCCCGTCACTCTGGCATATAAAAAAGGAGAAGGTAAAACGCGTCTCTGTATTGATTACAGAAAAATCAATGCCATTTGTAAGACTGACTCGGAACCATTGCCCCGTATAGATTGGCTTTTGGACAGACTTGTCAATGCCAAATATTTTTCCACGCTAGATTTAGCCTCTGGCTACTGGCATATCCCACTTCATC
Source organism: Maratus speculifer (assembly GCA_964019185.1). NCBI lineage: Eukaryota > Metazoa > Arthropoda > Arachnida > Araneae > Salticidae > Maratus > Maratus speculifer. The sequence continues at coordinate 176,777,416 of OZ025295.1, read as the reverse complement.
CTTCAGACACAGAGAAGCTGGCCTTTGCAACCAATCAAGGTCTTTATGAGTGGTTGGTTCTTCCTTTTGGCTATAAAAATGCCCCAGCTCAATTTGCAAGAGCTCTTCGAAGAATCCTAGATAAACATAAAGTTAATTTTGCTACCAATTATTTTGATGATTTTATAGTTTATTCCGATTTCTTAGCCGAGCATATGGATCACCTTAAAACTATATTTAACATTTGCCGTCAAGAAAATTTAAAATTAAAATTTTCCAAATGTAACTTTGCTAAATCTCAAATTGACTTCCTCGGTTATGAAATTAGTAACGGTCAAATAAAACCAGACAATGCTAACACCGAAACTATTAAAAAATTAATCCCTCCAAAAAACGTTAAAGAATTGCAAAGGTTCCTTGGTTCTGTAAACGTATACCACAAATTCATAGACAAGTATGCTAAAATTAGAGCCCCTCTAAATAAATTGTTAAAGAAAGATGCTCCTTGGGAATGGTCAGATGCCTGTCAACAATCATTTGAATTGCTTAAAAACGCATTAATTTCTAGGCCTATTTTAAAATTATTCAATCCTAACCTTCCATGCCATGTCTATACTGATGCCTCAAAGGAAGCCGTAGGTGCTGTCTTAAAACAAATAGATGAAAAAGGGAACTTGCATCCCATTGCGTTCCACTCGAGACAATTAAGGCCCTACGAGCAAAATTACGCTATCACAGAACTGGAATGTCTAGCAATAATCGATGCCCTTGACAAATTCCATTATTACCTTCACGGAAAACCTTTTACAATACATACTGACCATGCCTCCTTAGTATGGCTTAAGAAGGTGAAGCATTTAACAGGTAGGTTATTCAGATGGTCATTAAAATTAAGTATGTATGATTATACTGTAAAATATAACAAAGGATCCACCAATTTTGAAGCAGACATGCTTTCAAGAAATCCCACTTTTTCTGTAAATCCCCACATTCATTTATTAACGTCAGATGAAATTAAAGAACACCAACAATTAGATAATATAACAGGGCCTAAATTTCAAAAAGTTAATGACATTGTAATAATTCGCAAAAAGGGTTTTCAAAAAATTGTAGTACCATTCTCCTTGAGAGAAAAATTACTAATAAATACCCATACAGAATTTGGCCATCCCGGAATCCAAAAAATGTTAAATTTAATTTTCCCACAATACTATTGGAGCAGCATGACCCACGATATTACATAATTTGTCAAGCATTGTGAGGTCTGCCAACTGAACAAAAAATCACACCAACCAAAATTTGGTCTTCTGGAGGCATTACCACCTGCAGAATTACCTTTCGATATAATTTCATTAGATTCAGTAGGAGGTTTTAACTATTATAATTCATCTAAAAGGTATATACACATAGCTATTGATCACGCTACTCGTTATGTTTGGGGTTTTGCATCTAAAAATGTTACAACTGAAGTCTACATTAATATTCTTAAACAGATTTTTAATATTCAACTTCCCAAGAAAATTTTAACGGATAGAAATCCTGCGTTTACAGCGTCTAAACTTCGTAAATGGGTACGTAAACAGAATGTAAAAAAATTACTTACTTCTTCTCATAGACCACAGTGTAATGGGAAAAATGAGCGTGTGAATCAGTCAATTTGCACCCGACTAAGACTTAAAGTAAATTCTACCCCTTCAAACGTCCCATGGCCCAAAATTCTGCAGGAAGTAATTAATGAGTACAATAACACACCTCATTCAGTAACCAAGTACCCTCCTGCATACTTAATGTTCGGCCAATTACCTTATCCATCAGTATTAGGCAATGAAATTATTATCCCCCTGTAGAGGAAGCCAGAAAAGAGGCTTTCCAAAGAACAAGTGAACATCACTTGAAAAATAAAGTCAGGTATGATTTAAAGTTTGTGGAAGCGCCTTTTAAACCTGGTGACCTTGTCATAGTGGAAGAATTTCACTATCCGAATACTCGGAAGTTAAGTCCGCCTTTTTCTGGTCCATATCAAATTATGGAAAAATTATCCAATGTAAATTTCAAAATAAATAAGCCTAACTGGCTTACAAAAAAGGATTATGAAGTAATACATGCTTCCAAACTAAGATACTTTTTTCCTAGTAATCAATTTAAACTACTTACACCAACAAACTGAAATAGTTGGTATCATATGAACTGATATTATATTATATCTAATCTCGGTTTGCATTATTATGAATATTTGGAATTTTAATTACCTTTTTGATTTATTATGAATATTTGAATTTTAAATTATTTTTGCATTATTGTGAACATTGTGTTATGTGTAAAAGTACTATTTCTTGAACTATGTCAGGACAGTTCCATACAAATTTGAAAATGTAAATAACATTGGACTTTTCAGAATCCACCTGCAACATATTTCTTATTTTGATTATCTTATTCTATGTATAATATTTACTGAGTGTTTTGCATTTATTAATACAATTGTTTTTATCATGTTCAATGGCGTATAATGGTACATTTTATAACAGTGTTGTTTTTAGATATGATATTTGTACATTTTTTATTATTCTATTATTTGTTAAGTATACGAAAGAAATAATTCATCTCCCATTAGCTCACTTAATGTAAAAATTGTTTACCCTTTTCAGGTGAGTATCATGGATGGAAGCCGGCCCATCCCCGGAGACTTGTCTGGAAGGGGGGGAAATTGTAAGAAAATACAAAAAATCAGACCTATTTATTACTTTTTTAATAAATCGTCCCTCAATGTGGATACGGGCCCCATGACTAATAATCACGGGTTTTACAGGGCAACAAGAAACCTAAGTTTATCGTATTAATTTAAGTAAAACACATGGCCTTTTTAACTGGTAACCCCCCTCGGGAGATGAGAAATTTCTATACATCTACGCACTTGGTCTCCAGAACTCATGATGTAAAGACTTGCGAAAAGATTTTGCTATGTATTAAATAAATCGTAATTAAAACTCATCCCCTTGAAGTCTGTCGTTTTATGAAAATGTGACATATATATATAGAGAGAGAGAATTGAGGTCTGCACGGGCCGAAATTTCCCGGTCCGAGCCCGGCCCGAAAGTTAAAATTTTGGCCCGGGCCCGGCCCGAACGGAAGAAATATTGGCCAGGCCTGAAAGTTAAAATTTCAGCGCAAGCCCGGCCCGGCCCGGCCCGAACGGAAAAAATATTGGCCCGACCGGACCCGGCCCGAAAGTTAAAATTTCGGCTCGAATCCGGCCCGACTATTAACTCTAACGGAAGAGTTCAAACCAAAAAAACTTATCTTAGTCTTTTTTTTCTTTCATGTTTATAATAATCTCTATTTATGCAGAAGTGCCACAGGCTGCAATTTTTATGCTTTTAATGATCCTTTGTTTGTGATATGTAAATGTTTCGATTATCATTAGTATTATTAATACATTCAAAAAAAAATTTTTTTAATGGTATATGGTAAAAGTAAAATCTTCTAAGACACTGGAAAGAAAAAAATACGTCTCCTTCTTAGCAGATGTAAATATTAAATATATATTTTTTTCGCATATTGTTGTATGCATTTTGCATGAATGAACAGTTAAAAAAAAAAAAAAAAAAAAATTGCTGTTTTCAGTTTAAACAAAAATTCCGTCATAATCATGTTTTTTTTTTTTTTTTTTTTTTTTAAATTCTATTTTAAGACGCTTAATAATCTACGGTTCTTTAAAAAGGATAAATTCTAATGTTTAATTGTAGAATAATGACGACTTAAAAGTATATGTCTATTTTGCAAAAATTTTTGGACCAAGCCAAACATTGCTGATTTATGAACAGACTTTTCCACATCGAGAAAAAGATTTTCATACGGGAAGATTCCACAGAAACTGATTATTTTGGTCCGTGAAGACTAGGAAGAACGAAATTAGTCTCGGCTTCGTACAGAAAAAATAAGTTAGGCTCGGTTCGGCCCAGCTCTATACTCCAGGAAAAAAAATTAAGGCCCAAGCCCGGCCCGGCCCGGTCCGGCAGAGATTAGTGACTAGGCACGTTCCGAGTCTTCAGAAGCAAGGCCCGGGCCCGGCCCGGCCCGAATGCCTTTATTGAAAATCGGCCCGAACCCGGCCCGCGGGCCGGGTTCCCGTGCAGACCTCTAAGAGAGATAAATCGGTGGTACCCCAATAGAAATCTAGTAAAAAAATAATGAAAATTGAAAATTACGTTTATTTGGCAATTTATTACCGGTTGGCGAAGAAACAAAATTTAAATTTAAAAAAATACTTTTTTTTTGTTAAATCTATATTATAAAGGCCAAACGTATCTGTGCGTAACGCATACGTCATTTTGCGAATGGCAACACTTTCCCCTGTAATTTCAGTTTTGCAAGATTCGCTACTGCAAATTTTGTACTTTTAAACATCGCACATTTACAATTTTTACACCATCGTATGGAGAAAAATATGTACTTTTAAATGTAGTTTGTTTGAAAGCTGTATCTCAATTTATTCTTGAGATATTAATTTTTTTGTACTTTTTAGACCGAATTTTGTAATCGTGGCAACATAAATACGTCATTTTCTCTTAAATTGATAAAAATTGAAATGTGCGCGTGTAAATTTTGAGAAGATGAAAACTATGATGGGTTTAGGAATGAAACACGTGAAATTTAAGATCGTGTCAATTTGAAAATCAATTTCAGATATAATTGGCTATTTTTTATATTTATTCATTAAGTATGTAGTGAATGGGTTAAAACATTTTTGTAGGGGGGGGGGGGGGGGGAGGAGAAGCATTTGCATACATATGTGTAAGTTTAGATTTAGGTGATTAATAGTACAAATGCAAAATGAGCTTCTTTAGTTTTATTATTTGTGCCATTAATTAATGTAGTAACTTATTTGCAGTTTTTATTAATTCTGTAATTACTTACTCTTTCCCTTAAGTCATTTTTTAGAGCACCGCAACCTGCCCCTTTTGGAATTGTCAAAATGCACTCTGCCTTTTTTAAAAATAATGAAATTCACCTGTAGTTGCAGGCAGAGATTCCTTTTATCTTTTAAATTCCACAGTATTTCTAAATATATCTGCTTAAGACCTTGCAAAACTGTTAGAATTTTATTTATTTATTTATTTATTTATTTTATTTTTTATTTATTTTTTTAAAAATTAAAGCATGTTCTTATTTAATGGTATTTTTCATTTTGTAATTTATAAAATTATTAAAATAAATGATATTTTATTTATTATACGAAGAAACCATACAATTTTTTTTTTCTTATATGATTATTAACCATATTAGTATTAATACACTTCCTCTTGAAATAGTGTTCCTTTTTGCAATTAGCATCCTGGTCATTTTCTTTTTAGAATGAATAGTAAATTATTAATTATCGTTTTAGTAATTAAGGCAAAAAAATGCATTATGTCCCTAATGTAAGCATATCATGATATATGTTACTATTATGTTACTAATTATAGAGTTAATTATTCAATAATTATTAATGTTTAAATAGTGTTGAACAATTTAATTTAAATATAAATAATAATTTTAATAAATGTAAATATCACTAATATTTAATTATAATTTTATATAGTTATTAAGAAATATAAATGTATATAACTTTATTGCAGCTGTATGCTACTAACTAATGAAATTACTAATTTTCAGTTTTAATAATTTGTAATGTAAATGTAAATATCACTAACATTTAATTATAATTTTATATAGTTATTAAGAAATATAAATGTATATAACTTTATTGTATCTGTATGCTACTAACTAATGAAATTACTAATTTTCAGTTTTAATAATGTGTGTAATTAGTAACTAATAATTATAACTCTATTAATTAAAGTGTAAGAACATAGATTATGTTTTCAATTAGATGTTTAATTGATCTGGAAATCTAAAACTGTTGGTAACTATTCCGTATTAGAACAGGGGGGAAAAATTATAAAAAATTCGATTCAAATTTTAAAAAAAAATCTCATTTAAATTTTAAAAAATCATGATTTTTTTTAAAAATTTTATTATTATTTTTTTCCACCTTATTTTATATAGATTTTTAGTTCCACGAAAAGCACGAAACATTGTCACGAAAGTGTATTTAGGGTTAATTCACATTTCTAATATATAAAAAGATATTTTTAAATGGAAATATTCATCTTCAACCAATTTTAAAATGTTACGAAAAATTTTTTCGGCATCATACTAAGATTGTGGTGACACAAGATTTTTCGAACTCATATTCCGGAGAATAAAGAGTACGAACTTTCTCTCTAGCATCTGCCCATTTAGAAGATGTCGATCATCCTTTCTCACGCGCTCTTCCATTTTCAATCCCTCTGTCTCTCTGTGAGATCAAGCTCATCTTTTGGAAACTGAATTAATGTTTTCTTATAATCTAGCTGTTTGAAAAGAAAAATCGTTGTTCTTCCTCCCCCCCCCCCCCTTCTTCCTTAAATCCCAATGGAGCTGAAAAGGAAGTCGCATATAAACAGCCGTCTTTATCGAGTAAGTTAACGCTATTTGAAGAGAGAGAAAGAATATCCATCAGGAAATAGGTCGTTTGGTACACTTTTGGATGAAAATAAATTTACTTACACGGCTGTTTAAAATGATGGATCTTATTTTGATGGGGAATGATGACTTGGATTGTGACTCCAAGCAAGTAAAAGTTTAAATTATGAAAATAATGATCTGTCTGAGACAATTTCCCCCCTGAGTCTTTTGCTTAATCATTCATATCAATCATCGGCACTAGTTAAGTGTACATTACTTTTTCTCCTTGCTACGTTTACAAATATGGTACTATTCAAAGCAACATTGTATTTCATTTTTAACACTTTCCAATGAAATTAAAAAGTGCTTATGAAATCAGTTTGTCTGTTCGCTTCTCTGCTTGTCTGTGCTCTAACGCACGTAAATACAGTCTAGTTGCCATGTTATTGATATATGTTATTGACATTTACAATGCAATGTTTGGTATTGAAAATGGAATGTAATTTTACAATTAATTTATAGGTGCGCTGAAAAGAATATCGTCACATCATGATCTTTCGTGAAAAATCATTTACAGTGAATTTATTTGAATGCTGTTGCACTATATCATACATAATGAAATTGATATACTACATCAATGACATGCTTGCTATTTATAATATTGCGTCCATAGCAATAATTCTTCATTTATAAGGATACACAATAGAATTCAGTTACAGTGCTGTATATGAGCAGGGCTGCGGAGTCGGAGTCGGAGTCGTGGAGTCTGAGTCGGAGTCGTGGAGTCGGGCTCATTTTTTAGAAAAAGGAGTCGGAGTCGGAGTCGTAAAAAAAAAAACCCGACTCCGACTTTTTTCTTAGACAGTTTGAAGTGAAAATAAACCAATAAAATGTAATTTTAAATCCATAGAAGGAATTCTTATTGTTATTTTTGGATTATATCGGACTACCCAAGTTATTGTTAGATCTTGATAGAAACTGCATCTGATCAATTTTTGGTGTATATCACTCGACAGGTGGCTGTGCTGCATTATTCACAATTTCCACAGCAGCTATATCTTAAAAATTAATGCACGGATTTTTATAAAATTTTAGATTCAGTTAGTCCTTGATATAATTAGGTGCTGCAAATTTTTTGGTGCAAATCGCTCAATAGGTGGCGCTGCTATACTGCATTGTTCATGATATTGCAACAGCGCTATCTCAAAAACAAATGCTCGAATTTTCACCAAACTTTACATTTAATTAGTTTGTAATCTAGATTTATATAGTTTAGTGTTTGGTGTAAATCGCCCTACAGGTAGCGCTGATATGCTGATTTTCTTACGATTTTGAAAGAGCTGTGGCTCAATCACTAATGCATGTATGTTCATTAAACTTTAGATTCAGTTAGTATGTGATAGAAATTGATCCTGATTCGTTTTTGATGTGCATCACTCAACATGTAGCGCTGTTATGCACAATTTTAAAATTTCAGCAATAGCCCTATCTCAGAAATTAATGTACTGATTTTCACCAAACTTCAAATTCAGTTAGAATTTGATATAACTTTTTGACTAGATTTTGGAGTAAATCACATAAGAGGTGGCGCTGCTATGCTGCATTTTTCAGGAAGTATTAACATGTATGATATAGAAGAAAGTTATAAGATTAACACATCTGCCTATTTTTTTTTTCTTTACATTGAAATTTTTCTGCTCTGGAGAGCACTAGTTAACATAAAAACTGTACAGATTTCCCCTTTTCGAGGCCACGGATCCGAAATAGTAAAATATCCGTTTTGTTATCTCTTTTAGATTTCGGTAATTTAATTTTTCAGGTTTGTGGTACGTAAAATTAAAGAATTTGTAAAAAGGAAAATATTTTTTTTCCAAAGCTCTAAGAACTCAATACCGAAATAATGACTTTTTGCCTTATTTTTCTTTCGTTCCCTCATTACTTTAACCAGCATCAACATTAGTATATTAGCTAGCCAGGAAGCCAGGAGTCGGAGTCGGAGTAGGAGTCGTTAAAAATTCCGGAGTCGGAGTCGGAGTTGGAGTCGGCCATTTTTCCACCGACTCCGCAGCCCTGTATATGAGCAATAATTGTTGAAAGTCCGTTTTTAATTGTAGTATGCCTTTTTTAATTTAACTAATTTTTCGCTTATTAGCTATTGAGTATAAATTTTAAAGATCACGTACGGGCTGCACAAAATAATTCAAGTATACTTCCCGATTTTTGACATAAATGGCTGAATTGTAATTTTAAAATGCTTTATGCGTTTTTGAAATTAACGAAATTTACCAATAGTATGTATAATTACAAATCTATAGATGATATACAGGGGTAAATAAAGTAATTCGGATATTTTTATGACTATAAATGATAATAGATGAAACTGGGTTTCAAACGTGTTATGTCTCATCTAAATTGTTTACTTTGACATAATCTTTCACCTTAAATATTGTTACAGAGTATTCTGAATTTGTTGGAATGTTTAATAAACTATGCTTGGTGCGTGATTTTTCTTTCTTGATTATCTTATCTCTATTTAGAAAAAAAACTAACATTCATCATCTGACAACTACGGTATTTTGGTATGCAGATATTTTATATTCTATTGCTTGACTTGCAGCTAGGTTATGCAAACTTGGGTGCTGGTTCCTCATTTTCCGCATGCCTCTCCGTAATGCTAAGTCTATAGTCATTTGGTGCATTTTTATATTAGCAATATCTCTCCAGGAAGTTAATATTTTTAACTTATTTTTCCAGTGTTTTCTTCTTTAAGCATGTTTTTTTTTTTCTTAGTTTTCAAAACTATCTCTAAAAACTAGGCTTAATTTTATATGAAATGTTAAAATTTTATTCCCACTTTGTCAGTTTTTAAATCATAAGATATTAAATTTAGCAAAGATTTCAGAAATATTTTGAGAATATTTCAGAAATAAAAGACGTCCTTTAAGAATAGAACACTAAAACAGAAGCGATTAAAAGTATTAATTTCCTGAGGAGATAGTTTGAATATAAAAATGCATCAAATGCCCATAGACTTAACATTATGGAGACTTAACATCGAAAAATGAGTGACCAGCAGCCTTAGCTGTTGATTAGTCAATTTCCGAATTCCTCTTCACTAAATTAAATGCATGTGCGTGTGATGCATTTGTATCTTTAAAATATTGCCTCGTAAAATTAATATTTTTGACCCTTTTCTTTTTATTTCTGTGTATGTGTATTCTTCTTAAAAGATATTTCTTTTTTTCTTAGTTGTCGAAATATTTCTAAAATATATTTTTTCAGTCTAAAATATTTAATCTTATGTGAAGTGTTAAAATCTTGCTCACAGTTCGTCAGCTTTTAACACATAAAATATTAAATTAAATATACATTTTGAAAATATTTTGAGAACTGAGAATAAAAGAAATATCTTTTAAGAAAAGTAAAGAGAAAAGCGGTTTAAAATATTAATTGCCTGAGTAAATATTTTAAATGTACAAACAAGGAGATATTTTAAATACAGGTTAATTCTTGTATAATAATTTTTACTACAATTAATTCTTGTGTAATAGAAAGCATTTCGTATTTACAGGGGTACACAAAGGTTTCGGATGCTGTATTGTATCCGAAGTACTGTATATTTTTAAAACTTCGTTATTGTACGAACGCACCTCATTTGTTACGCCTGACGTGCAATTTCCGACTTGTTACTTTCATCGTGTACTCATACTGCCATGAAATTTGTACAGTCGTACTTCGTTGGAGATTATGTAGTGAGGGTTCGCTTGCTGTAACCGCTTCGGAAGCCTGGTGATGAGGATGCAGGGCCGGCGCTAGAGATTTTGCCGCCTGAGGGGAGCATTATTTTTCCGCCCCTGTAACGTAACTGTTTCACTACTATTCAAATATTTTTTAGAATAATAAATTAACATGCTATTTATCATTTATCCCGAAAATAAATATACAGTAGAACCATCCAAACCAAAATTCCGATTAATCCGAACCAATTTTATTTTCGAAAATTATGCTTCAACAGATTAACTGAAAAGATTAATTTACAAAATTTTCAGAATTATAGGATTAATGTCGGAAAAACATGTAGAAGTTAGATTTTTTTTTAAAATGGCAGTAAAGCATGTTTTTTTTTCTTTAATCAACTTGAATAAAAAGAAATTACCCAGTTTTGAAAAAATTACAACATATATACACGAATATAAAATGAAAACGTAACACATAAACGGTTTACTCGTAGAAGCCACCTTTAAATAATCCGAATACCAGTTTGTTTGCCATTGCCAATCACTATAAAAATACAGTAGAGCACTGATTATCCAGACTGGTAGGGAGCGAGATCGAGGCCGATCCGATAGATAGAAAATTCAGATAGTTGGACAATTTTAAAAAACTGCTATGGCAATTTTTTAAAGTAGCTTTCCTTCAAGTTTTTTCAAGCTTAGTGTAGTGCACATTTTAGCACACTGCAATAGACGTATTTAGAACTCATTTTTTTTAATTTTTTTCTAAAAAAATTGGTATAACTTTATACATAGATGTACACATAGAAACTGTTACATGTATATACATATACTGCACAGTGTATACATTTACAAAATATATCGTGTTAGGAAAAAAAAATTTCTTGATTGTCTTCTGCTAGAAAAGTGGGATTTTCATGAGGACTTGCGCATTGGAAATGAAACTTATTTGGTTCTAGTTAGTTTATTATATACATTGTTTGCTCTCTTTGCATTTGTTAGTGGTATTACTTCAGGATTAGGAAATAATTATTTAATGTTAACTTTTGTTACATCCAGCCGAATTTATCCTATCGCACCTAAAGAACCAAATGCGCCACTTTAAAAAATTTGGAGAAGGCGGAAAAAATGTATGATCGTTGATCGGCCGGGTAATTGGACAATCCCGTTAAGCGACGTCCGGATGTTCGATGCTCTACTCTGTTTTCTAAAATGCAAAATGTATTTAATTAAGATGATAAATATTTATTTTTCCTTTCAACAGTTTGATTTCGCAAATTATTTACAGAATTTTTATTTTTTTTCCTCATCGTCGATGTGGTGACTGAGCTATTTAAAATGGGTTGTTACGTAATTTCTCATTCTGAAGCTCCATTGGATTATTATAAACAACAGGAGTGATTAAACAAGGAATACTACTTTTTTCCATAATCGTGCCGGACTATCCGGTATTCCGGTTTAAAGGATATTAACTGAATTCTTAAAACTTACATTTTTTTAGCACGCATCTTTTTAATTTCTATTTTTATCGTGATCTCGAGAAATCCGAATTTTTTTGTAATCCGAACAAGCACCGGCAGGGCTGTAGCTAAGGGGATACTATCGGCGGTTCAATCCACCCTCCCCCTAAAACATTTTCAGTCTCCCCTGGAAAAGATTCCAAGATCACTAAATGAACTTATGTTCCGAAAATCCAAATGAATTTCTGTTGGAAAATCTAATTTAGTTTTGAAGGCCTTTCATAGTTTTGCAGAAAGACTAAATTATACGTAAAATAAGTATTTCAACACTCTCTCATCCTATTTGCACATATGAAACTAACATGATAATTAATAATGTACTAGTTATACACTTGAATTTTTCATGACATAGTCTTTTCTTCGCATAAATTGAAGTTATTACAACAGTTTAATAAGAAACATAGTACCTACAGTGCGAATATGAGTTAATGTATCTTTTTGCGTCATAGAGAAAGAGAGAGAAAATGAGCCCCCCTCCCCCCTATTATTCACTTCTAGCTACGGACCTAGGCACCGGTCAAATTAGTTCGGATGAACGAGGTTCTAATGTATATCAAATTAATTTACATTTTTAAAATGATCAAATTACTTATAATTTTTTGCATCTCATTAAAAATAACGACTAGCTTGAAATGAATTCACAAAAATTATCATCCTAACAATATTAACAAAAAATACCGTATCAAGAACAAAACTGACTTCTAAAAAACTCATTCTTCCTTGAAGAATTAAATAAATTAACGTTACGAATATTACATAGAATCTCAATTACACCTGGCAAAAAAATTAGATTTAAAAAAAGCATTTATTGCGCCATATTATGTGAAAATTACAAAAGTCAAATTACCTATAAAGTTTGTATATAGAAAATAAGGATATCATTAACACATAAATTTTTATATCATTAAATAATATTTAAAAGAAAGTAACTATGAAAAATAGAAAAATATTTCAAAATCAACTTGCATAGATTTTTTTTTATTTTTGCAAAATCATTTATTATGACATAGTATAAAATGCTCTTTATCAAAATAGTTTATTATGTATTCCTAATAAAAATAATTGCACTTTCATCTGCTTGAATAATTTAAATTTAATACTCGTTTTCCATCCAAAAGTGATTAAAAAAATGAAATACACAAAAAGGAACTGCACATGAAATTCTTGCTTAAATTAGAAATTATGATACAATGAAATATTTACAGGATATTAGCGACATTTACAAAAAACACAACTATCAACAGTGAAATAAATATGATATAGTATAAAATACTCTTTATCAAAATAGTTTATTATATATTCCTAATAAAATAATTACACTTTCATCTGCTAGAATAATTTAAATTTAATACCCGTTTTCGATCCAAAAGTGATTAAAATTTTGAAACACACAAAAAGAAACTGCACATGACATTCTTGCTTAAATTAGAAATTATGATATGATGAAATATTTACAGGATATTAGTGATATTTACAAAAAAGACAACTATCAACAGTGATATAAATACGATATAGTATAAAATGCTCTTTATCAAATCAGTTTATTATATATTCCTAATAAAAATAATTGCACTTTCATCTGCTAGAATAATTTAAATTTAATACCAGTTTTCGATCCAAAAGTGGTTAAAAAAAGTGTTTAAACAATTAAACAATACATGAATATCTTGTATAAAAGTAAAAGGAAAAAATAATTGTATCAAGGTGCCGTTCATAAATGATGTCACGCTTAGAGGGGATAAAAAGGGTTCATAAAAATGAATATTTATTTCTATTTAATATTTAATGTTACATTTTAAGTAAAATAAAAAATATAATTGAATGCAATCGCCATATTTTATCGTAAGAGGTCGATATATTTTCAATTTTCCTGATATTAAACAGGATGAAATATTTTATTTAAAATCTGCGTTAAAACTGTACGTACCCAGAAATTAAACATTAATTTGAAATTAAATAATAAAAATGTAATGATAATGTCTGCAATAATATATACAAAACGTTAAAGAAGCGAACTTTCATACATTAACTCTGTCATAAATTTAAACGAAAAATAGAATTACGTCCTAAAATCACATATTAGGATGCTTATATAAAATATGCTTAAATGCATATTTTATTATAAAATATAATAAAATAAGCTTAAATGCAATCAAGTATTAGTAATAACTGCATGAACTCAAAACGTCAAGAATTTAGTAACCATTTTAGAATTTTACACACCTTGCCTTTTCTTTCGCAAAATCATCAATTATGTCATTATAATCAATCCCAGAAATTCGGTTCAAGAAGCCAACTTTAACAGCATTTACTGAAAAATCTTTTGTCTTTAGGCGAAAATGGGAAAAACAATTAAATTACATAGTTTCCTAAAATGAATATTTAATAATTTGATATGTTTGAGAATAAAAATGAAATTTAAAGTATGTCTGAAAGTAGCCAGCTTGGATTTGAGTACAGTTTTAAATATAAGCAATAAATTACAGAAAGCAGAAAAAATTGTATGTCGAAAGTGGCGTTTTATCAGAATCTTATGTTTTTTGGATGGCAGTTTATAATTAAATAATTATTCTCAGATTCGGATGAAGGTCTGGGACACTTAGAAATTAATTATCTATTCGGGTTAATTTTTTAAGCAAGTGACAGTATTACAAGTACTCCGCGTCAAGTGTCAAATTGCGCCCGGGGCGAAGTTTCAATTTGGCGTCCCCCCCCCCATAACCATTTCTCTTCGTGACAGCAGGGCCGTAGCTAAGGGGGCGCTATGGGTGGCTCAGCCCCCCTAAAATATTTTGAGCCCCCCCCCCCCTGAAAAACATTCCAAGGTCACTAAATGAATTTTTGTTCCAATAAATTCAAATGAAATTTTGCTCAAAAATCTAATTCAGTTTTGAGATTCTTTCACAGTTTTTCAAAATTATTAAATTGTTTCTAAAATAGGTGTTTCAACACTCCCTAATCCAATTTGTACATATGAAGCTAACATAATGTTGAGTTTGGCACCAGCTATACACCAACATTTTCGTCATCATATATTTTTCTTAGAATAAAATGAAGTTATTACGACAGTTTGATAATAAACATAGTCCTACAATGTGAATATGCACTAATTTATTTTTCTGCGTCAGAAAGAGAGAAAAAAAATTATGAGCCATCCGTACACTCTCTTAAGCCCCCCCCCCCCCCTATCGTTCACTTCTAGCTACGGCCCTGCGTGACAGGTGTCATAAAATTAAAAAGTGTAAGAAACGCAAACTTTATTAAATACATTTGTCACTTATTTTGAAACTTTAAAAAATTTAATTTTAACAATTAAATAACATAAAATAAAATTGTACATATATTTTGGCAAAGGGGATCTGGAAAACATATGTGAAATAAATGTATCTAACAGTACTACATAACCCTTTCTGTATTCCAAGAATGAAGTAATATGCTATTTTGAGAATGTATGTCTTTTTCACACAAAAAATCTCAATATGTTTATATAATATATATTTTACAAAGAAAAAAAAAGAGAGGGAGAGAGAAAGAGAAGAAACAAACGACCATGGTAATAATAAATTTGGCGCCCCTTCAATTTTTGCGCCCAGGGCGACAGCCCCCTTCGCCCCTCGTTTCGCACGGCTCAGCGTAAATAGGAGCTGATTTACATGGGACACTTGTCAACATTAATAACATATTAATGAAATATGTTTTAAAGAATACTTTTTTAAATGATCTGCAATCATCTTAAATTAAAAGAAAAAATAACATAATATATACCTACCTGAAGTATGATTTTGTTCGTTATTACTATAAGCACAACATCTCTTTAACCATGCTGTCCAAAATCTGGTCCTTTAGAATCAATTAATGAAAACAATTGCACCATCGAATGACGGACAACACATATAAAATAAAGAAATACTAAATAGATGACGCAGCAACATTGAGAAAATGCTTTGGTTTATGTTTGGCGCCATCTGCCCTTTGTGAATTCTGCTGATTTCAGTATGACTTCATTTTTGAAAAGAAAAAAAAAGAATGGATTTGGTTGTTACTGTAATTGATGTCTTAGATTCGATTATGTCGATTTACTTCATGTTTTACAATGACATTTGTGAAGGCTTCTGCTATTACAAATGTCAGGGTTCTGCTAGGTTGTAATTATATAAAATGCACTCTATATATATATTTTTTTTTTAAACCCCCCTTTTTTTTTTTTTTTTTAGTTTAGAGAAACAAAATAGTAATGGATTATTTGTTCAATATATATGCCAGGCAAATGCCGCCCTTTTAGCGTGCGCCCTGAGGCGACCGCCTCACTTGCCTCACGTCTGGCGCCGGCCCTGTGATGATGGTGATATAAAGTAAAAATTCTGATTTGTGATAGTGTCATTAATTATTAGTACTAGTCGTCATCAAAATATTCCTTGTAAAAATAAGCTCTGATTCTTATAAATTTTAGATCACTAAACCAAAATATGGCAATGAAATCTTTGTATCAATTGCCAGTTTTAAGATAGGGTGATTCGCTTTTAAAATTAGTGTAATTTATGTTTTTCTAAAATATAAATTGAAATTGTTTAAACAAAAATATACACATGTTAATAAGTAAATAGCGTAAACGTATATATGTACATATATACATATTACAATTTAAAAATTTTCTCCAAAATTAACCTTATACTAACCTTAATTTCCTTTTAACAATATTCCGTATTTATTGCAACTTATTAAATTAAAATACTATTATTAGGTCCTAATCTATTAATATTTATAGAAATGATATAAATTCTTAATTCGCCTTAAAAAACATTTATTTTAATATGCGTAATTTAAAAAAAATGGCTCTAAATTAAAAATATTCTTAATTAAACTTTATTACCTAAAATTCCTAATAAAATTAATTTTTCCCCTGTTTTTATCAACCCTTTTTTAAGAAAGTCTTGTTAAATTTATTCCAAAACCATACTTTTCAAAAATATCATTCTTTTTAATTTTTTCTCTTCGCGTTTGATATTTAGTGCGTATCAATAAATTCATTTCTTTTCTTTTTTGCGTGTGTTAAATTATCATCTATAGAATATATTCATAATTTGATTACTTTCGATTATAAATTAGTTAAATAATAATCTTTTAAAATAAAATTATCGTTTGCAAAAGATCGAACTTGTCGTTGTTAATCTCGACGTTTGATATTAAATAATTATGGTTAGAGATTATCAAAAATTCTAAAATCTTTTTGTTATTGACTTGAGTGAGAAAACCCAGAAATGATGGATTTTTTTTTTTTTTCCCCGATGATTTGGGTTTAGACGACTTTATGTTTTTATGATGGAATGTCGCTCCGGTTAGAGCATTTCCCGCTCAATATGAATACATAACTATTTTGGAGGAGCTAATGTGTAGCTTTATGAAGCTTCTACGTTTATTATTTTACTTAATTTTTATCTCGCCATGACTCTAGTGATATAAAATGGGGAAACTTGCAAATAATATTACTGGCTCCCTATCTCAAAATGTCACATACATTAGCAGAGATACGGTGTCAGAATAAATAAAAATATGTCAATGACTACGGCTGGGCACGAAACAAGAGAAGAACCAAAACAACAATGCACCAGACAAATATAAACAAAATGTATTTTCATGATACATTTTATTGACTTGTTATCTAACGCAGGGAAAATACCTTTTTTATGTTTTTATTTTTATCTATCATTCTGAATTAACAGCACAATCCTTCATTATTTGTTATTACCAGAAAACTGTTTCTCGGAAAAATGGTACCTGTTAGAATAACTTGGATGCCATGTCTAGGTTTAGGAATCTCAGATCTACATAATTCACATATTTGTTATGCAGGGAAATAACATTTTTATTTTTCTGCTGACCAATGTAATTGTCATAAACATTTTATTAATTATTGATAATCCAAATATTTTAGTTTATTTGAGAGTTGCAATTCGAGTCCTTTTCATAATTTCTAAATTGGTACACTACTAAGAATTTTAAACGAAATAACTTTTATCATTAACATTGCTATTACAATTGCCCGAAACTAATTTACTGATGTGAGAGCATCGACTATCAAATAAGTCTGCAGAAATAATCTCTTTTACATAACCTTTTAACAAACTGAATAAAAAACAAAACAAGTCATTCATATTTTTTAATGGCGGCTTTCCGGAGGAAATCGTCCGCGATAAAAGAAAAAAAAAAAATACACTCCAACTAATCAATTGAGGAGGATGTCGAATTAAGCCGAGAATAAGCCAAGCCTTTCTCTTTATTCCATCGGATGTAAAAAGATATTAGTAAATAGCTACACAAAAATATTTAATCTTATTTTTACTTCTTTCTATCTTTAAAAGAAGTATTGGATTCGTGATAATTTTCGAAATCCGATTTTCGACGGATTTACACGTTTTAGAGGTCAGAGAACTTGAAAACATGTTTTTACAAAATGTTTGTCTGTCTGTATGTGACAAAAAATTTATGAACGCTCTATCTCAAGAACTAATGTACGGAATTTCACAAAACTTTAGATTCTGTGAGACTTTGATATACACTAGATCTGATTAGGTTTTGGTGCATATCGCTCAACAGGTGGCATTGCTATGCTACATTATTTGCATTTTCCACAATAGCCATATCTTAAGAACTAGTGCATGGATTTTCATAAAACTTTATGTTTAGTTAGTATTTGATATAGTATGGTGCTTATTATGTTTTGGTGCAAATCACTTAACAAGTCATGCTGCCATGGTGAATTATTCGTGATTATCGCAATAGCTCTATCTGAAGAACTAACGCACGAAATTTCCTAAAAATTTAGATTCAGTTAGTCCCTGATATAGATTAGTGTTGTTTAGTTTTTGGCATAAATCGCCCTAAAGATGGCGTTACTATAGTGCATTTTTCACGCTTTCGCAATAAACGTATCTCAAGAACTAAATGCATGGATTTTCATCAAACTTCAAATTCAGTTAGTTTATGATGAAGAAAAAAAAAATCTTGTTTAGTTTTTGGTGCACATTACCCAACATGTGGCGTTGTTATGCAGTTTTTTAAAAGATTTTGCAATAGCTGTATCTCAAAAATTAATACACGGATTTTCATAAAACTTCAAATGCAGTTGTAAGTTATATGAGTTGTTGCTGAGTAGATTTTGGTTCAAACTACCTAACCAGTGGAGCTGCTGTGCTATATTTTTCAGGAAGTATTAACATGCACAAGATAGAACAAAGTTTTGGGATTGCCACATCTGAGTAATTTTAAAATAGAAATATTATAAACGAAAATATCGTTTTGCAATAAATTTATATTTAATTGCCTTATTTTCAAACATAATTACGTTACTTAAAATGGATTTTCGAAATATCTTTACTATGAAACGAAGTTGATATCGATAATAATTTATATAATCACCTAGCTCGTTAAATAATAAATTATTCAGCTTAAGTTGAACGAAATAAATTTCCGTCTGATCATGTTATTTCAGAAGACAAGGAAATAACTTTTCTTGGTGAAAACATTTGGTGGATTTTTGGCTGTTTAATTTTTACTTTTTTCTTAGCAAAAAAGCATTGTCATCCAGATTTTTTTTAACTTCCTGTTTTTGACGATTTTATACGTTTCAAAGATCAAAGATTCTGAAAAACAAGTTTATACGGAATATCTGCCTGCCTGTTTGTGTGTATGTATATCATCTTTGTATCACTGAAAAATGTATGAAGTTATGTATAGAATTGAACCAAATTTTTTATTTATATATGTTTTTGCCTAAGGAATTTATATCCTGATTTAATTTGGGGGTAGTCCGCCGGCTTTGTAATAGCAATTTTGTATAATTTTCTTAATTTTTCGCAGTTCTATTATTCATCGACGGTTCGTGCAGTGACAAGAACCTCGCATTGTGCATAGGCTCATAGGCAGAAATTCGCAAACAGCTAAAGTACAAAACAATAACGAAAAAATATTGACTTTATTAAGTATTATAACCAGGTTCATCTCGTTTTTACTCAGATTAATTAAAAGAAGCAGAAACTTCACTGTAAAAAATTTCCTTTAAGGGTGTATTTCGATTCAAACTGCTTATTTTACGATTTATTTTTAAATTCATTTTTGCTCTCATATGCATCAAACTGACTAATTGTCTTATTTAGAAAGTACACAAGGTGACGTGATTGACGATTCTTTGATAAATGCAAAAAATATTGAAAAAAAAAAAAAAAAAAAAAAAAAAAAAAAAGCAATCTAAAAAGGCATTTTGAACCGATTTTTCCGCAGCGTGAGATCTGCGAGCGAAAAAAAGGATCCTACTGAGACGATAATTGTTTGTTAATAAAATTCTAATGAATTGAGCGTAAAATGACATCACACGGCACCTTATACGTCTCTTCAAAAATCCCCTCAGCAAGTTTTATGTTTCTACTTTTAAAATTGTGTCTGAAATTGTATCAGAAAATTTCGAGCTGTTGAAGGTGGAGAAGCGTTTTTTCGAATACACCCTTAAATTGATGGGGAAAAAAAAACTATCGGTTTTAGCGATAGTGGAAAACCGTTTAATTAAAAGAAAAAATCTGCAATTTTTCATTAAAACATTTTCTTTTTCTGTTAAAAATACACATTTTTCTTTCTGAAAAAAAGACATTTTTTTTTTAATATTTACATTTTTTTTTTTCTCATATGTCAAAATGAAAATAGAAGTTTGTGCAGTATTGAAGTAAATAACATTGAAGGGTTAAAATGTGCAACAACTTTTTGAAATATTGTCATGTATATAAAGTTTTAAGATCTACATATTCGACTTATAATAAATACAAAAAATGACAAAAAACGAGAAATAAATCGATTTATACTTTATTATTCATTCACAGCTAAATCTGATCAGCTAAATCTGATCATTGATGATTTTTATAATTATCATTTTTTTCTTTCTAAAGAAGAAAATATTGTTATCCAATTTTTTTTTCGACGAATTTACACGTTTTAGGGGTCACAGTTCCCAAAAGACGTGTTTTTAGAAAATGCCTTTCTACTCACCCGTATGAGTGCATGTCATCTTTTTATTATCGAAAAGTGTATGAAATTATACATAGAATTGAACCAAATTTCATACACATATTTTTAGCTATATTGCTTGCAAGTCCCACTTGAATTTGGGAATATTCCGCCGGAAGTGAGCGTTGTAAATGCGTTTTTTTTTTTTTTTTTTTTGTCATTTTATATATTGTATCGTAAAAAGAGTATGACTTTATACCTAAGAATTGAGCCGAATTTTATATATCTGTTTTTGGCTATGACCAATAAGTCCCAGTTGAATTTTGGGATATTCCGCAGTATAGCGCTGTATTTGGGATTTTGGTGCCGTTTCTATTATTATATACTCAGAATGTGCACGAAGTTATGCATAGAATTGAACAAAATTTCGTATGTATGTTTTTGACTATGACTGTCAAGCTGCTGGTGAAAACAGCGGTGCTCCAAAATCCAAAAACTGCAGAATATCAAAGTATTGCCACGGGGGAAACGACTCTAAAAGTCGCTGAAAATATTCGGAGAGGAGGAACAAAATGTATTATATTAGGCAAAAAAAGTGAAACCGGATTTAATTTATTAATGTCAAAAAATCTTCGTAGAATTAAAAAAAAAAAAAAATCTGTAGAAATTCTAAATAAAGTTTATTAAAAAGAGGACAAATTTTACTATACAGGGCTAAAAGGTTAGTTTCAAATTCCTTTTAGTCACACAAAAAATTAAAAAAATCCATGAACAATTTAAAAAATCAGATCAAAAAATCGAAAAACTGTCTTCTAGCTGCATTGCTTCAGGCATACAGCTGCCGTCCTATTACAAGCTGTATAGCTGTACGCGCATCAAAGAAATACAGCAGCAAAAAAATACAAACACAAACACATATGCACGAGACACGCATACACACAAATTTTTATCTACACCAACGTAAATACTGCACGTAAATAATAACAAAAATAATGCTAAATTCTCAAAAATCCCCCCCCCCCTTAAAAAAATCAATTTTTTAAAATTTTTGAAAAAATACAATTAAAAATTTAATTTTTTGAATTTTTATTTTACTGTTTTGAGAGAAATAAAATAAAAACTGTAATAGAATTGTCTCAAATCGGGATGCTTGGTCCAAGACTGAAGGGCATCTTATACATAAACCTATTTTTTTCACTGTAAGTAGTCACAGCTTTAGTAATGTTTATTGTCATGTTTATTTAAAATTAAGCCTGTTTTTGTTAGTTTTCTAAATGGATATTTCTAATGGAATCCCATTATTAAATAAAACATCCCAATTTAAAATGTCCTAAAAATTTAAATTTTCTGAAAATGATTTTTTATAAATGAATAAAATTTGAATTTAACCCTTTTTTTCAGGTGTTACAACTTGAAATAAAAAATGAGAGCTTGGAATGACATAAGGTTGAAGAAAACCATTAACATAATATTTAATTAAAGCATTTGGTTCCAGTATAATTTTGAATTTCGGAATCTATCATGTTTAATTAAGAAATTTGATAATATTATGAAAATTTCGAGTTATTGAAAAGGTAAATGAATTTATAATTATTTATGAAATCCCTTTTCAGAATTAGACCGGGCGGCGGCGACACGAATGACTACGTCATCGAGTTACTGGATGAAATGATGATGTAGGACAAGATTATTAGGTGTAGATTAAGGAATGACTGGTCTGCCTCGTCATTTCTTGGTAAGATATGAGTAAATGCTGGCGCCAACTCGCCATTTTGGCGTCACTTTCACGTCATCGAGTTACGGGATGAAATTGGTGCCAAATTAAAGCTAAAATAAAGTATTTTAAGAATATTTAAGTCTGCCTGCGCATATCCTGGTACAAACCCTCGGCAGACTGAAATTTATAACAAAAAATGACGTTATAATCTAAAATTCAATATGACTACGTCATCGAGTTACGGGATGAAATCATGATGTAGGACAAGATTATTAGGTGTAGATTAAGGAATGATTGGTCTGCCTCGTCATTTCTTGGTACGATATGAGTAACAGCGGGCGCCAACTCGCCATTTTGGCGCCAATTTCACGTATTCGAGTTACGGGATGAAATTGGTGCCAAATTAAAGCTAAAATAAAGTATTTTAATAATATGTCGGTCTGCCTGCTCATATCCTGGTACAAACCCTCAGCAGACTGAAATCTATAACAAAAAATAACGTTGTAATGTAAAATTCAATATGAATACGTCATCGAGTTACGGGATGAAATCATGATGTAGGACAAAATTATTAGGTGTAGATTAAGGAATGACTGGTCTGCCTCGTCATTTCTTGGTACGATATGAGTAAATGCGGGCGCCAACTCGCCATTTTGAATTTTACATTATAACGTCATTTTTTGTTATAAATTTCAGTTTGCCGAGGGTTTGTACCAGGATATGCGCAGGCAGACCGACATATTCTTAAAATACTTTATTTTAGCTTTAATTTGGCACCAATTTCATCCCGTAACTTGGTGACGTGAAAGTGATGCCAAAATGGCGAGTTGGCGCCCGCTGTTACTCATATCGTACCAAGAAATGACGAGGCAGACCAGTCATTCCTTAATCTACACCTAATAATCTTGTCCTACATCATCATTTCATCCCGTAACTCGATGACGTAGTCATTTGTGTTGCCGCCGCCCGCTCTAAATTAATTATTACTAATTAATCTTTGAATTAAAAGTTAGGGCGAATTGGTTTTGTTTTTCAAACATTATACTACACAGTTTTTCTTAAAATACAAGCGATGATGCGAAATATATTTGATGGTGCAAAAATTGAAAAAGTACGATGTTTACAAGTTAAAAAAAAAAAATGCAGTAAAAGTTAAATTTAATTGTCTAGTTTTGTCAATATCAAAATGGCATCAGCGTTACGGATGCAAATGTTTGTCCTTTGTATAACAGATAATAACCTCCCCAAGCATATTGAGTTTACTAGTTAATTAAATGTAATTCATGCCAGACTATTCAATCATTTTCGACATAGCCAGACCAAGGGCGGATCTGGAGAGTCCTCAAGGGGGGGGGGGCGATTTTAGAAATTTGGAGACTCGACTTTAATGCGTGGGTAGGGCCTAATTTTTTCACTGCGGGTCATGTTGCTTTTATTTTTTGCTGCGGGTCGGGTCTGGGTCCGGTTGACTTCTAGTTTTTGCTGTGGGTCGGGTCTGGGTCCGGTTGACTTCTAGTTTTTGCAGTAGGTCGGGTTTGGGTCCGGTTGACTTCGTTTCTTTTGCTGCTGGTCGGGTTAACTAATGTTTATGTTGTGGATCACATTAGCAGGATTAGCAGATGTTTTTATTCAAAAACTATGATGTGATCCATTTTTTGATAAGCAGTTTAAGAAAATACTGTAAAAATTATCCTTTTGAATAGAATTTCTGGAAGCGACAGCATGAGAAGGTAGAAAAATCCGCAATCATTTGACGTGCGAAGAGAAAACAGCGCTCGGGCCAAAGCAAAATGTGGAGCCCCTCCCCCCCTCCGACCCAGCTTTTTCTTGTAACAGGACACAAATTACGCTGGTAGCATAAATCTGGCGCCCCCTAAATTTCCACGCACGGGCCAACCGCATCCTTCGCCTCCCCTTTCGCGCGGCACTGCATATTGTCTGTGATACACATCTTGAGAACAATTAAGTCTAGTTCCAGGTTCCAGCCCAGCTCGTCTATATGTAGAAAAGCAATGCAAGCCTGATCTCGGGCCGGTACGAGCCTGCTAAAAAAATATTAAACCCGGGTTACACTCAATATAATTCTCCGATGCTGATCTCTACACTGTAAAAGTTAGATTTCTGTATTGATGTTGCCAAACTACTTTCGACTGATGACGCACATTTATATTTATTCTCATTAAACACATATAATTAAAAATAGCTCATATTTTAACGTTCTTGCTTAAATCTTTACAAAGGGCCAGTGAGCCCGCAATTTTTTTTTATGGGCTCGGCCCATATGGCCCTTCAATTTTTTTGCCGGATCGCCCCGTTTACTTTGTTTATTGGCCCGGCCTGTTGGAAAAATTATTCAAATTTTGTTGGCCCGTTAGAAAATTCGGACCCATTTCGCCGACTCGGACAGGCCCGGGCACATGTATACGTCTAGGCTGGGTCGGACACGAACCGAAATTTAACTTTTATTCCGAGCCGAACCCGATTAGGGAAATTTTGGTCAGTGCGGACTAGAGATAAATTTGGGCTATTATTCCACAGCCTGGTCCCGCCTGAGGCAGAAACATTTTGCGGCATCAAGAGCAAAACCCGATAATGAAATTATACAATAGAAAAATTGCATAATACTAATAGAAAATGTTCCAAAAGTAATTATAATTTTAAAGCTATTTTTATATTAAAAAAAGGCTGTTAAACGAAACATTTTAAATTTAATATTATCAAAAGAAAAGTTTGATGTAAAATAAAAATATACTTTACGCATAAAAGGATTTTCATATGTTGCCTCTGTTTTAGTAAAAAAAATATTATGGACAATGGATTTGTTAATGAAGTGTGTTTCTTGAATAAATGCATGGAACCTGTAGAAAATACTGTCTATTATCTGTCAAATTGAACAGCATTTTAAAATTTTCTGTAAAAAATGCACATTTTTAACTATAACCATTTCATTCTTCATAACAAGCCTTCGTTATAGCATGACCCAAAAAATAACCTCAAAGTAAAAATTTTAAAGTTCAAAACTTTTTTAGGAACAGTGGAAACACTACTCGATCGCAAGAATATGGTAAATACATTTACTTACCGCTACAGCATCAGCAGAGATTCCAAAAGAAATGATAATTACTACAGTTATTTCTATATGAAAAGCGATTACGACTTGTATACGTTGCATACACTAGAAATTTAAATTATTCGGTAACCGCAAAATAAAATCAAAAGAAAATATTCTTTTCGCGTTACATGCGTAAATAATAATAATAAAAGATCCAATTGCAAAACAATCTCTGCCACAAACAAAAATCGAACTAAACACAAATTCATTATTCCCACCTTTTTTCGTAGGCGCCAGATCGGCGGTCGTCGGCAATGCTTGAACATAAATCTACAGATGTAGATATGACAAATTATTTGTTTTGTTTTGTTTTGTTTTGTTTCTCTAATAGCATTCAAATACTAAAATAAAAAAAATTGTGACTGTTTTTCATTTTTATCAAAATAGCAAGCCATTGATTTAAAAAGGAATAAGTACTAATTTTTAAGAGAAAGAAAGTTTTTTACATAGTTCTATTCATCGATAAGTAACATTTTCAGATTTCAGAAAAAAATCAAATCAGTAGACCAGCATAAAAACAGAGCACGATTCGTATCGGACACGGGCTAAGTCTGAACCCGTGTCATCTCTATAATGCAGACACATCTAAGAAGAATGACTACAGGCCAGACTCAATCTGGAAGAAAAATAAGCCAGGCCCAATCCAAATCAGCAGAAAAATGATGATCTTGATAGTATCAAATAAATGACGGCCGAGTTCTGAATGCGGTAAGACCAGACACAGTCCGAGCCTCGGGAACTTAAAAAGGCGCGGCCCGGGGGGGGGGGGGCGCTGAATTCTAGTTAGGATCCAACTCATTTCTTGCAAGGATGCATGTATTTTTGGGAAACGTTTATTGCCCAAGAAGTGAAGACGATCGCCCCCTCAGACCCACCATTGGGCCCGACCCAAATCTGCAGAAAAATAATGATCACGATACTGCTCGGTTCTGAAAGCGAGAAGACCTGACCCAACCCGAGCCTCGCGAAATTAAAAAGGCGCGGCCCGCCCCGGACTCGAGTTAGGCTTCAATTCATTTCCTGCGAGAATGCATGTCTTTTTAGGAAACGTTTATTAACCCAAGGGGGGGGGGAGAGATCGCCCTTTCGCTTTGAAAAATGCCAAGGCGCATTTTCCTTGAATAAGCCAATGGTGGATCTAAGAGGGGCGGTTGCCATTTGCCCCCCCCCCCCCCTTAGATCCGCCATTGCTTCTCCTCCCTTATGGTCTGGTTCGATCTTAGACCGAGCGTTTACCTCAAGGAAGAACGAAATCCACACCAGGCCCGCCCTCAAAAGAAAAGTGTGGCTCGATCCCGCTCTACAGAAAAAAGTAAGACTCGATCCGCCCCGGTTCTGAAAGTGTAAAGACCTGACCCAGGTCCGTGACTTAAAAATGGCGCGGCCCGGGTCGGGCCGCGCCGGTCTCGAGTTTAAGTCCAATCCTTTTTCCGTGCGGGCAACGTTTTCAAACCCTTTACTGGGCTCAAGGGGGGGGGCGATCGCCCCATCGCCCCCCCCCCTTAGATCCGCCATTGAGCCAGACTCTGATTCGTTGCCGCTATCGCGCATGCTGATGTTAGACATTAAAAAAAAAAAAAAAAAAAAAAAAAAAAAAAGTATCATCAACGGGGGTAATTTGACCGATCTAAAATTAATGACGTTGAAATTAATTTGACAGAAAGCTGGCCAAAACTAGCTGTTTGGCAGATAAAAAGGGTGAAATAGAATGTCGAAGGACTGAATGCACAGTTCTTTGAACGCCAAGTGTCAATGATTGCTTGCTCTTTACATATTATTTCTTATATCAACTATTTAAAAATTAAAAAATATATATATGTATATCATTTTATCGCGATTTTATCTCAATTATACAAACTCAAATTTTGAAACCTATCATCTCAAGAGTTGAAACATAGTATTATTTTTGCATGTAAAATGTAATGTCTTAAAAAAAAAGTCATTTGTGGCCTAAATGATAACTTTTTTAAAAAACTTTACGCAGTTTTCATTGTTAAAATTTAACCCTTTTAATGCCGAGGAGCGCCGTCGCGCTGCTCTCATTATAGTTGTGAAAAATGTCAGCGTCGCGATAGCGCTCCTTTTGACACTTCACATTTGGCGCGCGCAGTGCTTGATTAAGTGATATTTAAATTTATTTAACTTATTGTTGCCTAGTGAGAATTACCAAAATGTAAGAAGTTTTCTAATTGAAAATGATAAACTGTGAATGAAAGACATTATCATTTTATTTCTACTCAGAGCAGCTCGTCGGCTCTCCTTGACACTTTTCTGAGCAGCCGACGGCGTTCCTTGGCACTAAAAGGGTTAACTTAGGGAAAGACTGACAAATGTTATAAATTTTATTGTTAGGAATTAGTAAATTAATATATTTTTTTATTAATATACACGGCTTCAGCAAATGCCGCTGTGATATTTTATTTAATTTTTTAAACGCAACTCGTTGCTATAACAACGAATATGTTTTGCTTTTCCTTTCTTTTAAATTTTTTCTCACTAGAAGAGATTAAAATTTAGGAGGCAAAAGTTGGCATCTGCTTTTATCGTGTAATTAAAAAAGAATTTTTCTTCTTATCGTCTGTGGCTATGCAAGTTTTTTAGAAAAAATTTCTTCAATTTTCTGAATTAGTAGGGCGGAAATTGAAATAGCACAGTTAATATACATGTATTGCAGTCATCTTTGATAAAATAGAGCACGATGATCCATCAAGGTAAAATTAATTTATAATTTTTAAATATGCATGTAATTTTCAATTCAACATATTTTCTAATGTCCCATTTCTACTATTTCTTAAGTATGTAAATATATTTTATGATTAAGCAAAATAAATTTAATCTGTAGAATATTCCGAACCCTTCTTTATGTTTGATAACATGCAAATACTTATATTTATAGAAGAAAACTAAATTTCTGAAATAGAAGAACCCTAAGTGTTTTTGATTATGAGCAATCTTTATTTATTATTAATCATTTATTTATAAGTATGTAGATATTGTATTGACCTCAATGAAAATTATTATCATTTAAAAACAAATCAAAATAAAAACAGTATGGTATTCGTGATAATGCATTTCAGATATTCAACAACTTTATTCCATAATTACGAGCTATTTTCTATCAAACTATTTATTTTAAAGTACGTTGTCCTATCCTTTATGCAACCACATTCAAAATGGCTGGTTATAACCGAAATTTGAAAAAAAAAATCCTTATCACATTTAAATAGCTTCTTTTGGTGGTTTAATGATTTCTGAACCTGTAATATAGATTTTTCGACTGCTATCCATTCTTATTTAAGGGGACACACTGCCTTTGAAACCATCCCTTCAATTTTAAACAAAACAGCAATAATACGTGGTGGCACAATAGTTAATACTAGAAATAAAATAAAATAAAATAAAAATCTTGCAAAACAGCCAATTTTACTAAAATTAAAAAAAATATATTAATTTTAAATAAAAAAATATACTATTTTTATAAATACGAATATTTTTGCTTCAATTTTTTCATATTCAATAGAATATATACTATATAAAACTGTGCGTGGACTTTTATATGTTATGGGATTTTACATTTAATATGATTTTATTTTTCACTAGTGTATATTAAAAAATGTAGGAAATTCAAAAAACTCTCAGTTTAAATATTTTTACTAAAATAACTATAAACGTTTATGTTAAATCCATGTACTAAATATATTAAATGCTCCATGGAAAGTAAGTTAAACTTTTATTTAAAATAGCAAGAAAAAAAAAAAAACCTTAGTATTTATCGAACAAGCATGCTATAAAAATATGAGCAACAAGAGAAATCAGTTTAAAGTTTTCTTTGGATCATTGCATTGAATCTATAAACAAAATTTTCAATATCTCGCGGTATAATTGACGTATAGGTGAAAATAAGATTTTCAAAATATTCACAATTAAAGAAGCTTTCAATATATATATATATATTTTAATGAGAGAGAAAATCTATTTTCCAATTAATTTCAAGGTAGTGTGTCCCCTTAAAAAATCTCCTAGTGAACACACGAGTTTTACAGAAATTGACGCCATTAACATGAACACTAAAATTAATATATAAATCTTTTTACTCTTGAATTTATCAATTTAATTACGCAGGTGAATATGTTTAATTAAGAATAAATAACATAATAAAACCGATAGTCTGGGTTGAATAAACTAATTAATACACTATAAAACTGCTGCAAATGTTTCTGAAAATCAGTGGGAACAAAAACTTTTTTTTTTTAATTGCAAAAACACACTTATTTCTGAAGTTTTAAAAAATAAAGGAATCTTTTCAGAATCATGGGTATCTGGGAACAGGTATTGTATATCTTTGTACGTGCTAATATTATATTATTTGCAGATTAAGAAACATTTGTTTTATTTTTCTACAATAGTTTACAAATAACGTTTTTTTTTTAAATTGTTTTTCCAAAGAATTAATTTGTATTTATATTAATATTATAGACATCGTAGTAATGGAAAGACAAATAGCGTTATGGTATCATATACAGCTATATTAATACCTATCAGTTTTCAAGGCATTTGCTATTGTGCCCGTGCCACTCGTTTTCCATTTCACAGCCTCTCCATGCCTTCAAACCTGCTTTATGCAGTCTATGAATGATATTTGAACTCTTCGAAGTAAAATTATACGCATTATTATCTAGTCAATTAAATCCATTCAAATGAATGGCGAAAAATCGAATCGATCGTATTACAGGTGAGGTGATGAGTCATCAATTGCATAATACGGATTGGATCGTAATGCGTTTCGAACGGGATAAAGAGAACAGTGCGCACATAGAATTGAAATTTTGAACATAAATTCAGGTATTGAAAAGGTTACGCAATTTTTTTTTTTAATTCTCTATCTAAAATAATTTTTATTTTCAATTGTTAAAAAAATAAATAATAATAATAATAATAAACACTAAATAAGTCGTTCTTTTTTCAAGCAAAGTGACTTTATTCATTTTATAAAATAAGTCCTTCTTTTTTTAAGCAAAGTGATTTTTTTTAAAAGTCATATCCTAAGGGTGTATTCGAAAAAATATTTTTCCATCCTCAAGGGAGACATTTTCAGACTCCTTTTCAAAAGCAAAAACATGAAACTTGTTGAGGAAAATTTTTAAGAGATGTATAAGAGGCCGTATGATTTTACTTTTCACTCAATTAATTAAAATTTTATTTTTAAGCAATTTTTTTCTTTGTTTACTATTTTTTTTCAATCTTCCGCTTCGGAAAATTCAGCTCAAAACGCCAACAATAACAGCATTTTTTACAATATTTTTAGCATATATAAAAACGACAAGCACGACACACTAAGAAGATTCTACATGAGATAATTTGCCCAGTTTGATACATTTGAGAACAAAAATGAGTTTAAAAATAAATCAGAAATTAAACAGTTTGAATTGGAATACACCCTTAAGCAAAGTGATTTAATTCCTTTTGAAGGCGCCTCATTAGTAAAATATATTTTTTCCCCTTTTTTCTTTTTAGGTGCATTTGTAATTATATCAAAAACGTATCATTTGTAGTTTTCGTCTGATCCGTCCGTCTGTCCGCATATAACAGCACAAAAAATATTCAACCGAATGATTTTAAATTTAAGACATATAATCGTTACAGAATTTTGTCGAGTTGTTTCAAATTTCATGAAAATAGGATGTATGGGAAAATGGGAAAAATAGTTTCTGGTGCATTTAAATAATATTACACCCTTTCGAACATAATGAAGTTGATATGCATTTATGAAGTGCAATAAAATGCATATTCTGTAGAATATGTAGTGCAAAGGATATTTATTATTCATAGGGCTACGCAAAAGAATGACTGTGAACTGGTTCGGAATCGGTTTCGAAGGTGAAAATAATCTCATAATAATAATAATGTAGCTCCTCATAATTCATAAAAAAAACCTGCAATAAAAATCGAAAAAATGAAAAACAGTCAGTGTACAGATGAACCTCACCCTCAACTATTTTAAGAACCTCCCCCCCTCCCCCCCAAAAAAATCATTCAAAAATATTGAAATACAACCTAGATATCTATAAATTTCTTCCATAAGATTAGCATTTGCGAACAGAACTTTTCGCTTGACTGAAGTAGCCTCTTAAGGGTGTTCTCAAATCTAAACGGACAATTTTGTGACATAACTTTTAATTTATTTTTGTTCGGAAATGCATGAATGTAGCAGATGTTGTTGTTTAGAAACTATCTAATTGAACTCGATTTTCAAATTTTTTACAAAGGTAATAGATCTTTCAGAAAATGTTGTTAAAATGAGTGTTTTGAACCGAATTTCCTTTCGAAAGAAGAAAAACCAGTCGGCGACGGGAGAAAAACGTCCTTGTCATGTGATCAAAATCGCTTATAACACAATACGTAATTCATTGATCAGAAAATTTAAAATAAATTCAAGCATTGAAAAGGTTACGCATTTTTTTAAAATTTTCTATCTAAAATAATTTTTATTTTCAATTGTTAAAAAATAAATAATAATAATAATAATAATAAACACTAAATAATCTATACTAAATCTATAGTTCGATTTCAAATCTTTTCCATGTCAGGCTTTTCAATTTTATACCTTATCGTTAAAAAATGAATTTATAGATGTGTCAAAACGTTTTGCGCCTGTTGAGCAGAGTAATTGAGAACAAACAGCCTTTAATCAGCATTGAACTCCTATATGCCGATTTTTAAATGAAGGTTTGCTGTCTCAATCAGCCAAGGGCATAAGAAACGACAACGCATTAGTAAACACAAATATGTATATTACTGTTTTTATTTTCTTCCAAAATAATCAACAACAAATTAACTATAAGTAACAATTTTTTTAATGTTTTCATGACAAACCCTTGTGTTATGAATAACAGTTATTTTGTCCCACGTAACGTTAATGAGTAATGAACATTTTATTAAGCTCATTATTTGCAACTAACCCATTCTGTGTGACTTTTTCGAAATTTTTTTTTTCTTTCAAACAATGTAGCCCAGGGGTTAGGGGGTTGAATTCGGAATTAATTAGGTGAAGGATAGAAATTGCTTGAATCCCTTCAGTTTAGGCCTAGAATAAATATGTTATTTTTTCCCCTTCGTACTATGAGAGCATTAGAAAATATGCATAGATTTATAGTATTTAAAAAATATATATATTTTTAAAATACTGTACACTATTTCGAAATCGCCAACTCTTTCAAAAATATTGTCAATACAAATGTAATAGAACATAAGGTTGTGAATAAAATGAGTATCTACACTTAATACTTTTGTTGAATATTAAGTTCACAATTCTTCTTCAAAGTTTTAGCCCCGTGGTCTGAGGGTTGAACTCGCAATTAATTAAGGAAAAACTGGAAATCATTTTAATCTCTTCAGATTTGGTCTAAAATGAATATGCTATGTTTCCCACTCGTACTAGGTATATATAAGGAAATATGTACATATATATAATCGATAAACACTTTTTTTTTTTAAATAATATCTTAAAACAGCTTGTTTTGTATGCAATCAAAACGTAATAATGAGTTCTATAAATTCTATAAATTATACTTCGATTTTCCTTTTAATAAATTTATTTTATACATAGAATAATAGTATGACTGGAATGTATGAACATATACTGAATTGAAAATATTTACATATATACAAAATATAAATTCATTTTACCTTGCATATTTCTGATCATCGTACTTGAAACAGGAAAAGACGATCTTTTATTTATATATCTGAGTGGCTCACGAAAATTCTTATCATACTTTTGCAGAACATAACAGAATTCTTCAAAAATACTTAAGACACGCACGGTAAGCAAAAAACAAACGTTCTCTCAAAAATTCTATTTTCTTCCATCAAATATTGATGCCAACTTTTTCCCCTAAACTTTTACTTCATCTCGTAAGATAAAAAAAGGTAGAAGAAAAGTAAAAACGGGTCACGTTTCATAAATAAAATAAATATCACAGTAGCAAATTTGCAAAAGCTGTGAATAAAATGAAATATTAATTTATCAATTCCTAACACAGCTAATTCTATCAAAATTTTGTCTGTACAATTTTGTAAAATGAGAACCCACATTAATATTTTTGTTCAACATTAAGGTCGCAATTCTATTTCATAGTTTTGCATTAATTGCTATCAAAAGCTTGAAGTCCGGAGGGACCAATTTACCTTTAGAATATATCAAAACACCTAACTCTGTTAATGGCTTAGCTGATTTTCCCGTACGTCGTACGGGAAACGTATTTTTGAAAATCATTATTTGTCCGTAACACGTATGGGCATCCATATTCCCATTATTATTCTCACCATTAAATTTTTATTGTAAATTTTGCATTATTTAATCCGAGCATTTTTCTGATTCAATAAGGCTAAAATTTCTGTTATGAAAAATCGGTGATGAAAAATTAAAAATTCTGCAAAAGACATGAAAAAATAGACATTATTTGAAAGTTTTTTTTTTTTTAATATTGATTAGTTAAGTGGTTAAAAACACTGTCAATGCAAATGTTGTAGAGCTTAAAATTCTGAATAAAATGAACACCCACATTAATATTTTTGTTCCAAATTAAGGTCGCAATTCTATTTTAAAATTTTGCCTTAATCGCTAATTAAGAGCTTGAAGCTAGGAGTTTCTAATTTTCCCCTAATTAATTCTGAGTGAGTTCAACTCTCTGACCACTGGGCTAAAACTTTGAAGTAGAATTGTTACCTTAATATTTAACAAAAGTATTAAGTGTAATTAGTCATTTTATTCAGAATTTTAAGCACTATAACATCTGCATTGACAATGTTTTTGAAAGAGTTTGTGATTACGAGATAGTGTAATGGTATTTAAAAGGTCCTATACCTTTTTTTACAATAAATCTATGCTTTTTTCCTAACGTTCATCTAGTACGAGGTCAAAAACACAATTTCCAGCTTTCCCCTAATTAATTCCGAATTCGGCCTTTTTTTTTCATCTTCTAGCACTGGACTATGGATAAACGTTTGCCAGACGGTCGAATGAAGCGATTGTCTAATAAGACTCTGCCTCTCTATTCACGAGCAATTTCCGTTGTGGTGCTGAACTTTTTTTTTTTTTTTTCTTTTTGACCACTTGTTGCATATTCGATTCATTTCTTGCTCTTGCTGGAGCCCAATGAGGAAGTTTCATTTCGTCATTGCCGGAAACTGTATTCGATATATATTTTTTTCTCGCCTCTTTACTTTTATCCGAGGCAATAACACGCTGGATAAAAGGAAGTTGAACTCTTGAGTTTTATTATTTGGATCGGGTACATGATCCGAGCGGATATCTTCTAAGGCCTCTGAGCTTTTGAAGTAGCCTCGTGTTCCTGAAACTCACTCAGAGTCTCAATTATTTCCAATCTTTCCTTTTTTAAAAAGATTACAGCTTGGAATTTCAGTGCATCCTTTTTATTTACTTATTTTTATGTCGCTCTGCAGAAATTCATCTCTCTCACACGCTATAATAATACAAATATCTTTTCAAAAAATATTTTTCAAGTAACTTAATATACCACAATTATTTGCAATACTACTTATTTTTCTTGTATGATTAGGACTGATAATTTTAGTGATCATTCTTATTTTTTACTTATTCTGTAAAAATCTCTTTCTCCCTCTA
This sequence comes from Maratus speculifer, assembly GCA_964019185.1. Classification (NCBI taxonomy): domain Eukaryota; kingdom Metazoa; phylum Arthropoda; class Arachnida; order Araneae; family Salticidae; genus Maratus; species Maratus speculifer. The sequence continues at coordinate 176,742,231 of OZ025295.1, read as the reverse complement.
TTACTCTCTCTTTTTTTCTTTTCATATTTTCCTTTTGCTATAATGGCACTTTTTAAAATACTTAGTAGCTTTTCGAATAGTTTCATGTTTCTAACAATTCAACAAACAGAGCTCAAATTAAGTTCCATGTTACTTATTTTTACTGAATGATTAGAAGTAATAATTTAAGCGTATCATCTTTATTTTGTGTTGTTTCTCGCTCTTTATCCTTTTTTAAAAATGTATTTCCTTTTTGTTATAATTATACTTTAAATATCACCGGTAGTTTTTCAAACACCTTCCTGATCTCGACAATAAAACATACAGAGCCTAAATTATTTTCAGTGTACTTATTTTTACTGAATGATTAGAAGTAAAACTTGTAGTGCATCATCTTTATCTTTTGTTTGTTCTACAGAAATCTCTTTCTCCCTCGTTCTCTTACAAACCTGTTATTGAAAGAGTACTTCCCTTTTTGATATAGGAATACTTTTAAAATTTACGAATACCTTTTCAAATAGCTCCGTTTTCTCAACAATTAAACATGCAGAAGCCAAATTTTTCTTAATATTACTTATTTTTACTGAATAATTAGGGATCATCATTTAAGTGTATCATCTTTATTAACCATATGGAAAATGGTTGTTGTTTTCGGTCAAGACTAGCTATATTTGTGACATATCTGAATCCTTGTGGTGTCCACATTTTATTTCTTTTTAAGATTGGTTCAGGAATATAAGTGTTTAATCCATGGCGTACGTAATATATGACTCTGTTATTAGTCACATGTTGTTCATCATTAAAAATTATTTGTTTGCTGATTTTTATTAATTTAATGGGAAATATTCAAACATTTTGCTTTGGGCAATGGATGTCCGCGTTTTATATTCTTTACATTCAGAAGAATTTTTATTTGAATAGGAAATGGAAACATCGTTGTTAATAAAGAAGAAAATACAAAAGTTAAAAAATAGATAAACGCAAATTATAAGATACTAGCGGATATTAGTTGTCCTGGCACCGACAGACGTTGTCCTCACACCGACTCCAACAAATCAAATGAATGTACATAAATATAATAATACGCATGATAAATACTACGCTCTTAATTTAATTTCTTATTACAATTATGTAAGGAAGTTATTTTTCACTTTGCAGTAGTTTTGAAGTCCGTTCAATTTTTGATAGAAAAGTTTATTTTTCTCTTTTTAGTTAAAAGTTGACGAATTTCTGAAGTCGGTTAATTAAAATTATAATACAGGAAATATTATTGCAAATCGTACACGTACGTCAGGAGTGGAGTTCGAACACAGGATCTCTTTCTTTAAGAACCAGAGCTTAAATCTGTCGCCATAGACCGATAAGCCATTCCATCCGCACTTTATCCAGCGAACATATTCAACACTTTTAATTAGCGAAAAATCACTAACTATTTTTTTTGCCTAATTACTAAAAAAGTACGGAATCAAATTCTATGAAATGTGAATCTAAACCATTCTCGAATCCACTGGAACACACACACAAAATTTCATTAAAATCGGTCCAGTCGTTTAGGAGGAGTTCTGTGACAAACACACGCACAGAAGATTTATATATAAAAAGATTTGCATTGGATACTTAATTTTAATTTTGAAATTGCTTTGGCTGGCACTGAACCCAAAAAATCAAGTAAATGTACATAAATATAATAATACGCACGATAAATACTACGCTCTTAACTTAATTTCTTATTACAATTATGTAAAACAGTTATTTTTCGCTTTGCAGTAGTTTAGATGTCGGTTCAATTTTTTATAGAAAAGTTTATTTTTCTCTTTTTAGTTAAAAGTTAACGATTTTCTGAAGTCGGTTAATTAAAATTATAATTAAAATAGAAATTAGAAAAACTATTGCAATTCATACACGTATGTCAGGGTTCGAACACATGATCATTTTCTTTAGGAACCAGAGCTTAAATCTAGACCTCTCGGCCATCCCATCCGCACTCTATCGAACGAAATTATTCAACACTTTTCATTAGCGAAAAATCACTAACTATTAGTTTTTGACTAATTACTAAAAAAGTACGGAATCAAATTCGATGAAATGTGAATCTAAACCATTCTCGAATCCATGGGAACACACACACAAAATTTCATTAAAATCGGTCCAGTCGTTTAGAAGAAGTTCAGTGACAAACACACACGCACAGAAGATTTATATATATATATAAAGATAGAAAAAACCGAATCCAAAGAAAGACATTGTATAAAACATCGTCTTTAAAAGCAAAAAAAAAAAAAAAAAAAAAAAAAAAAAAAGTTTTGGATTATTGAGACAACCGTCTTCTAAATGTGCGACGATCATAGAAAGGATCAATCTAATGTTAAGGCGATTGATTGTAAAAGGCCATTTATTTTGTTTTGTTTTTTTAAATATAGAACTTGTATATAAGTCTTAAATTTTAATATTTTTATCATTTTCCCAAATGGTTGTTCTAATTTGTTAAATTATTTTTATTTTTTATTTGTTCTGTATAAACTGGGCTTTTACTGTTTCCCCCACCCCCCGCTTTTATTCTGTCGTTCCTTTATTCTTATCACTTTTCTTTATTTTTTCTTCTCTTTCTTCTCTTTCGTCTCTTTTTTCCCTTTTTTTTTTTTTTTTTTTTTGTCTTTAGTGGTTTTTATACGCCTAAAATTCATTCAGAGCCCAATTATTTCTATTTGTGCTTCGTTTTACTAAATTACTAGAACTCATAATCATCATCATGTATAATCTTTTTTTTTTTTTTTTTTTTTTTTTTTTTTTCTCTATTGAAAACTCTCTCTTTTCTTCCTTTTTATTACTATTGTTATTACCTACTTTATTTTAACTTACAATTTTGTTTCTTTCCATGTGGCAGTCAAATATTACCCACTTTCTGTTAACATAAACCTTTGAAATTTGACGTACATACGCATTCCTGATGGCATTTCATGAATTGGGCATAGATTTTTTAATGCATGTTCATCCCCGATGCTATTAATCACATAACAGCCACCAGACGACGCTGTACTATCTAAGCCCCTAAATACCTAATTGTAATATGCTTTATTTAGACGGATACAGAAATTAAATTATTTATTATTCTCCTCTATAATTTGTACTACATGCAATTGAGAAGATCAGAAATTTTTAATAGCTCAAGAACATTTTCTAGTATATGAACTGCACGTGCGTCCGTAGAACCGGACTGCCGAGGCTATCTGCATGAACAAGACAGTTTATATACTGTTTAATGCATTAAAAATATATTTTCTGCATTTTTGTGAATTAATGAAAGTATTTTTAAACAATTAAATTTATTAAATTATAACATTACCTGTACCCCAAAAATCTCTATTTTTTTTTTCCGAATAGGTTTGCATTTTCGATATTCAATCAGAACGAGCCCTAATTATTTCATATCTTACTTTTGCTTAATTATTACAGGTAATTAGTGTTCAGCTCATTTCCACCCTGTCTCTTTAACGATTTTTTTAATATAAGCTTTAAAAGAAAGAAAGAATCTAAGGAAGCTGTTGAAGTAGATTTCTATTCATGAAATTCACTGAGATCTTTAATTTTCTCTCATTATCTTTCCTTTTTAAAAATGAGTAGGAATAAAAAATTCTTTCCCTTCGTCTCTAATTTTTTTTCTCCGTTCCCCTTTTTATTTCTTTTCTTTTTCCTTCAATTGAAAATTATCAGTAAAAAGAAAATTATTGACAGAAACTACAAAAGCTATACAAATCTACATAAATTTTGTAATAATCTCGTATTATTGAAAATCTTTCTGAATTTTTTTTAATTTTTATCTTTTCTTCATCTTTTAAAATCTTTTATGTTTATACAGTGGTGGCCAAAATTGTGGACACTTTTAGGTAGCTTTCATTCCAAAAAGTAAAAAACTACCTTTTGCATCCGTCCGGAGGAAAGTACTTCGGGAAATTTTGCTATACTTTCGTCGATCTTGACCCGTAGATCCCAAAACTACCCTTCGTTGAAATGTTGACTTACATATATATACTATAAAGTAAATATTTCAACGGAGGGTAGTTTTGGGATCTAGGAGTCATGATCGACGAAAATATAGCAAAATTTACCGATGGGCTTTCCCAAGACGGCTGCAATAGGTAGTTTTTTTACTTTTTGTAATGAAAGCTACCTAAAAGGGTCCACATTGACCACCACTATATATGACGACCCCAGAAGCCAAGGGGTACACGTGACAAAATTTCGATTTGGAGTAAATTGAATTTAAAGATAATTGATGTTAAATTGGAACATCAATAACAATTGACTAAATTGAAATAGGAAAATTTCTACTTGTTGCATTCTGGTCTTTGAACTCTTATTTCAATAACTGTTAAAAAATAAAGTAAAATTTTCTTTATATGTATAATTAATCAATATTTTTTGTTTTTCGAAAAAAGTGGTTTGCCTCTATAATTCAGCAAATAATAAGAAAATCACTTATATTTCTTTACCTGAAATGAAAAAAGCATATTTTTAGGTCATCTGTGTACTTAGTTTATTTTTTTCAATTTTGTCACTTATACTCCTTGGCTTCTGGGGTCCTCATATATGATATGATTTTTCCAAACATATGTGATTATGTCGAAAACTCGTAGAATATTATTTTCTGGTAAGTGATGAATTGGTATAATTTTCAATTGCAGTCGAGGCTATTAGGTCATACTGGAAATCAATATTGTAATTCTATTGGGAATTTTCCCGTAGAAATAAACAAACTGCGTTTAACATCAATAAGTTTATAAGACGTGAAGTAGGTGAAAAAAAAAATTCCTCTAAGTTATTAAAGTTTGGACTCATATTCGCGCCTTGTTACGTCTTAAATAACAGCATTAAGATTTAAAATTATTAGAGACACATATCAATTATTGACGATGAACTCCTCCCTGTGACGTGAATTATTAGGTCAAAAAACGTACAAAATCTGTTCTCCGAGGCAGAGTAATATGGTTTTATTCTAGGAAAGTGTAAGAACACAAATCTCACTGCAAACTTCAGACGAACGAATCAGATTCAAAAATGACTCTCACTGAAGAATATGTGTAGTTACTCAAGCAATGGGGAGTGAGAAGTCGAAGCAATAGGAAAAGAATTCCAAATCGACTGACGACTCAATCGACCCAATCGACTGACTTTTTATGCAATAAGGTCGACACCAGACAAGTGCGTGGGAAGCTTACTCGCAATGAATGCTAGGTTATCGAATAATGATTTTAGTTAAAAAAATGGTATTAAGAAACAAATATCAAATGTCTTAAAATATGAAAGAATAAAAAAAAAAAAAATGTGAGTTTTAAGAAGAATATTGCTTTTAACAGATTAAGGTTTTTAGAATAAGCAACAAAAAATGCATTGATTAAAGCCATGGAATAATAATATAATTCATATGCTAAGGTATTATTAAAAGATAGGAGGAAAATGTTGATATTATAAGAATTTAGAATAATTTAATTAATTTAAAATGGCAAAAAAAATATTATTACATATATATAATTTAAAATGAACAGGACTAAGAATTTTCAACTCCCTTCCCCATTTTTTTCAGCAACAATAACGTTTAAAAACATTATAAAGTTATATTTTTTAATAACTTTAGTACTTGTTAACCTTAAATTTTTTTTATCAATGCAAAGGATGTCTTTTTACTACTTATAGAACACTGAACAAAGCACATTTCCTCTTCTAACTAAAACCCTATGCCATTTAATGCATTTTTTGGCTGACATTCACAAATCTGATCGCTATTATCCCCTCATACGAGTATTAATTTTTCATAGATACAATTCAATTTTATTTATACAATTTTATTTAGCTGATTTTATTTATATTTAATTGTATTAGATAATCATATGTGTCTTAAAATTATCGAGGAAATGGCTATCGCTAGCTAAAGTCATAGAAAGATGGGTTGAATAATTAGTTGCATAGCATGAACAAAAATTAGAGGAACGCCATCAACAATAAATGTATAAAAAAAAAAGAGAAAAAAGAAATAGACTAGAAGACATCATTTAAAACCATTTTAAAATTAGATATTCTTTTAATTTGTGGAGAAAAAAAAAACACTTCTTGAATTATGCAGTGGCATTTGAAATTTCACTATGCCATTTATGGAAAGTATACATGTTTCACTTTTCTGTACAATGTAATTTGAAGATGTGCCAAAGTAAATTCTGTCTGACAATAATCACATGACAAAATGAAATGTTCAGTATCTGAGTACAAGGTAAATACTTTTCCGATCACAATGCTCTGATTTGCACTTTCGTCATATTCTACAAAATAAACAAACATTTACAGCAATGGTACTTATTACGCACTCGTGGACCGCATGCTGGGCATATAATAATAGTAATAATAATACATTATTTATATACAAATGCATCTATTTTACGAAATGTGTTTTTTAAAGACATTTCTATAAATCTTACATAATAAAAACAAATATGAGACTTACATAAAATAAAATAAAGTAAAAAAATCCAGATACTAAGCACAATGTTGCAGTAAATTATTGCAAGTCCACCTTCAGGAACATCCTTCTCTCCATTACCTAATGTTTCTTACTTACCATCAAATTAATATTAATTTTTTATCATTGGTTAAAATTGATACATATTTACCTATTAATTATTAATACATAACAGTAGCTCATTAATATCTATAAACCTATGATTGCAAAAACGTAAGTGCAACCAAGCTTACTCTTCCATCGTCTCTTGGTTTCAAAAGAAATTTTAGTACGTACCATTGATATCCATAAACACTTTTTGAATTAACTTAATGTATTTTTATTTAAGCTCCCTTGCAAAAGCACATGCTAACGAAAATCAGTTGTTAATATTAAAGAAACAATAAACAGTTTTCGTATGTTATTTTGAACAGCTGAAAGAGAAAACAGTTAATGAAACATTTTACTACAGTAACATTTAAAAAGAATGTTACTTAAAACTTTTTAAAAAGAGATTTAATTGTATAAAAGTCATTTCTAAGTAGTTGGGGCTATTTTTGGACCAAAGAAGATCTGGCACAAAGTAGTCTCGATATACTAGTTCTCATGTTACCTTTATGAAAAGGTAAGCATTTCGTATCCCATGCATTACAAGTTACTAAAGGTGATATTTCAACACTTCCTTTATTTGGAGCTCTTATACAGATTGTTTCACTAAAGAAAGTTTGAAAGGCTAAAATTTACACACGAAAACAATTGTTTATAAAAAATCCAGTGTTACCACTATAAAAATATTAATTACCCCTAACTATTCAAATACTCTATAGAGGGTATAAAATATTTTTCAAGGGCAAAAATCTCAAATTATCTTGTATTGTTTGTACAATACAAAGAATAAAAACTTGTTTTATGGGATGGACCAAAGTAACACCCCGCAAGGACCAAATTAGCCCCGATTGACGGTATTTGACTAGCTTTTATTTTTTATCAGTTGCTCCATAGAGTTGACTATTTTTATTCTTCCACAAATGAATACATACATTGTACATCATCTATATATTCATAATCTATAGCCATAGATTATTTCACGCTTTTTGTTTCAGAAGGTGATATCAAACATTATTATTTTTCTTTTATTCTTTATTGGCCGCCTAATTGTGTTTCTGATCAAATCGCCGTCGATAAATATGAAGTGGAACATAATCTTCTTATTTCTGAAGTTCCAGATTAATCCGACAAATATATCTTTAAATATTGGACAAAATATCTAATATTGGAAGTGTCTGGTCATTGATGACCGTATAGTGTATGTTAAAAACACTTTATGTAATGAAGTTTATCGAATATGGAAATAATAGTAAAAAGTATTTTCGCAAAATCGCATATTAGAGGATTTCTTTTAACTGCCACTTTCGCTATTTAACTCATTGTTTCCTGTTTATTTTATTGGCCATAACTCGTCGTCTAGCAAATATAGAAATAAAATTAAAACAGATTTGGAATCATACATGGTTGCTCTTTCAAATTAAATAAAAATAATAATAATGATAAATTTCGAAAATTGTATCGAAAACGGCCATTAATTTTAAACCTTTTAATAGTAATTCCATGATTATTTGATCCTGAATCCTATCAGTGCAATGGTTTTTTACAAAATGGATTAGTTAGTGTAGTGTTGCTGCGCTCTAAAATGTAAATTGAGTTAAAGACTTTAAAAAAATTCTCAGTCGGAACTGCGTTCGGATAAATAGCATTGTTCATATATGATAATGTATGGATTTTATTAAAATTAAGTGTTGTTTCGATTTTGCTTTTAACCTTTTTCTTATATACTCAGCCAAGGCCTTTGGAAATAAAAGAGACCTTGAGTAAATATACTTTTTACAATGAGTTTTAATTAAAAGTAACATAAATTTTAGATAATTAAAAAATAATACATTTTATGTAACGTAACATATTTCAATTTATAGTATTTAAATGTTTACAAAAAAAAAAAAAAAAAAACTTTGATTTTTAGGGTTTCTTCATCTGACCCTATTCATCTCTGTCCACTGTGTGTCTGTCACAGAGTCCGTACTGTGTAGGTCAGGGACTTCAAATTTTGTTTACTTACAGCTGAATAACCTGTGTCACACAAAAAAATCATAAAATTTTGAAAAAATCGCATTAATTTAACTAAATCAATTTTATCAATGTCATCCGTTCGTTTTTGCGATTTAAATTGCTAAAGAGAACCTTAATTTGATCTTCTTTCGTGTAGATATCATGGCTTGGAAGCAAAACGTTTCACTACTAAATCGAAGATCCTGAGATCAAGTACTGATGCTGAAACTTGAAATTTTTATACTTAGTTGGGTTTGATTAAAAGAAATTTCGTATTTTTTGCCAATTTAAAAGTTTTTTATTTTACTTTATTTTATTTTTATCACTGACATTCATAATATCTTTTGAAATTCAATTTTCTTCTTATACTACTGCGATTTATTAATAGTTCAGAATTATAAATTTCGTTTAAAAAAAATTTTTCCCATTTTTGGAATTTTCAAATTTTATTTATACCTCCGCTAAATTTGTTTAATTACAGATTTTCAAATAATTTGTAATTTTGAATTTCATTTAATTTTAATTTTAATATTTTGTACTACTAAGTTATCCCATCGACCAAAAAATTATTGCCAAACTATAAGATTAAATGCCAATAATGGATGATCGTGAATGTCACATTCAATGACATTAAATGTGATTCACGTGTTTAAAATGTCATTAAGTGATTTTTATTTCGTTTTTTTATTTGAATTTTTATTAATATTCTACTAATTATTTGTTTTTTCGTTATTTAAAATAAAAATTACGTCAATATGTATAATTTGGCTATTAGTTTGGCGATTTGTATAATTTGGCGAAATTGGTCGACGGGATAACAGAATAGTACCGAATATTTTTAATTTGGTTGAAATAAATAACTTCCTTGTATAATTATTTTAAAATTCCATTATCGGTGTTACCATCCATGTAAGATGTTCATAATTATAAATTAACAATTTGGATTTATTAATTAAAAGATAGGTTGTTTTGAAAGAAATATTACGCTAAACCCTATGTGCGACCTGCGATAGCACTTAACCACTTGTTTTAGTTTAAAAGTCTGAATGTATGCATAATACGCACATCATATAGCATTTTTTAAAAAGAAATTATTAGCTTCAAACTTTTCTTTTGTGCTCTTTTTTTCACATATATACACATATATACACATACACAGACTCTACGTGTTTGTGTTACATATAAATTTCTTTAAAACATTGCTTGCAAAATATCCATTATCTAAGTGAAATTTGTTTCGGGTCATCTCTCACATAATTATAAAAATTAAATCATCTCGATATCTATATCGTTATCGCAAGCAGTTTTGAACTACATTCTGTTAAAATACAGATAAAAAGTATTTGTTTATAATAATAATAAAAAAAATTGGAGGCAGACAGCTTAACTCTACTCTATTTGTGGATCAAGTTTACTGGGCAATTTTTCTATGCTCTCCTTCAACCTTTGATTCCTGAACTTCTTGATAAGAAGCTTGTTATTTTTGACGCTTTTTTTTTTAAATATCCAGAAGCGTTCAATTTTTTTTTTCTTTCAGTTTCTCTGGCAGCATCTTTTCTCCGTAAAAACTATTTAAGAGATCCTTGTTTCTTTCGCCAGAATCTGAGATATAATCCTCTAATACGCGATGTGAAACTTCTGCCAATTTCGAAGTGTTTCATTTTTACTGAGAATCGGGTTAAATTATTAAAGTCTCGTGAATGACTGCACTAGTTTTTTAAGGAAAAAATAAATAAGCGAGCTGAATTTTCTAACGTCGATTAAAATAAAATTTTCTGATAAAAGAACAAAATAATGATGCATTTTCTGAAACTTTCTGTAAGGCTGTTTTCAAATGCTCTGTTCAACAACACGAAACTTTCTGATATATTTTCTAATTCATATTTAAACGCAAAGGCGTGAAATTTTCATGCCTGTCACGGAATCAATTTGGAATCGAATTAAGTTTCCCTTTTTTCGATAAATAAATATCAAATGATAAGCAATTGTGATCACATAAGACCGATTTTTCTACTTTTTCGCTGTGTCGCGTCTGGAAATACATTCAAAACGCCACTTTTGACGGTATTTTCTGAAAGATTTTCGGCATTTACCAAAACGTGAACGTCTTTCGATTACGTAGCTTTTGAATAAGAACACCTGCCAATGTTATGCTTTTCCCGAAAAAAGAAAGATGTGTCAGAAAACAGTTCCTTCGAGTTTGAAAACAGCCTTAAAGATTAAAAACGATATTTTTGAAATGTAAAAAATACCGAAAGTGTAATATTCAAATGACTATTACTTAAATTGAAATTATTTCATTTTTTACACATCTAGTTTTTAAGATAATAAATTGCTAACATTTTTCTATAAAATTTTGTAATTCACATGGCGTAACACTCACGTAAATGATATTATCTATCTGAAATTTTTTTACAACATTTCAAAAAATGGTACCTAATTAAAATCAATGTGACAGATCTGACAGATCTGTAACAGATTGGGGCATAGAAAGCTGATCTTATCCCCTAGCAAAGCAACTTTTTCAGTTCTCTTGTAATATACATTACAATGAGAAATTTTCGAACTTTGCAATAAAAAAATAAGACAGGAGATCATGTTCTCTCCACATCAGTCTGCATTTAAATTTATGTATCGTTAAGATGAGCTATCAATTAGCCCCGCCAAAATTTTTTTAAACCCCCACTGGTTTTCCAACGAGTCGCTGAGGAAAATTGGTATTATTTCATTAAAAATAGCAGCAGCAGCAGTCGTATTAATAGTATGCAGTAAGTAAATAACAGCAAAACAATAAAAAAATAATAATCGAAAGATATTTAATAAAAAAGTCATAATGATAAACGTTTAGTGGGTCATATGAAAATAAACAGTTTTCTTTCATCGTATACAATTTATGAAAATCGACGAGTTCCTAAAAGACACACAAACTGTCTAAAAAGTGTTAATTTTAGAATAATTGACAACTATTTACATACCAATTATTAATGCTCACAATTCAAAATTAAAGAATAACACAACTGCAATTATACACCTCTGACAATATAATACAATTCAACCTATCAACTTATATGTAGACAAGTTACTGAACAATTTAACAGTAAAATAAATAAAGCTCTGAAACTTTCAGTGAATTTTAAACAATAAATCATGTATTATTGTAGTTTTACTTAGTCTAAACAATATTTAAAGTATAAAATATTTTGCAAATAAAATTATTATTATATTACATCATAAAATAGACTCTATTTAAATTAACCAATTATCAGAACAATATTGCTAAACGCACTGACTAATAAAAAAGACATATAAAGAGTACTCACAAAGTCTTTTTTGCAATTAGTTTCTTTACAATTAAAGCTTTTATTAGAAAAACAAATTAATAAAGACATGTATGAAAGCGGTTCAATATTACAATTATATACTGAAATCTTTTTGCACAAATTATTAAACCTTTATATGTGCACCATTGGTTGCATGAAACATTTCAAGGTGATAATTGATGTATTCCTGTGATACTCTTTTACTTCCACCCCTTGCTTTATCTAATACTTAGTCGGTCACCATGGATTTTTTATGATCATGCCCGTCGATTCCTGAATGACACGAGAAACTGATGAATAAATTAAAAGTTCCTGACAACTTTAACCATAAATGCAAAGAATAATATAATAATCTTCAAAACAGAAAATGTTTTGGGATAATCATGTCTTGCGATGTAAATGCTGTAACTTATAACAAATTATCTATGTACTTATGGGAATGCGTAAAAATTAAATAAATAAATAAATAAGTAAGTAAATCCTATGTGTAAGTACCAAATTTCAGATATTACATTTGAACAATATTATTTACAGATAAGTTATAGTGTGGAGGAGGACAAAGTATTTTTTTTTCTAACTTTTATAGTCTAGGCATCTTTTCATTTAGCTGAAAAGAAAAATGACTTTCGTTCTTAATTTATAGTTATGTGAAGGTTTTTTTTTAATATGTCAGTTGATTTGAAATAATTGACATCATTTAAGCAATTTTTGTACATAAAGTAATTTTTTATGGAGGATTTTTTATGGCAGATTCTCTAGGTTTTTTTTTTTAAGTTTACAGTCTTCTAACCCCCCCCCCCCCCCCCTATAATCTTAAAAAAACTGAAATTTATTAATGAAATTTAAAGTAAATATTTTTTTTACTGTTTGGTAATACTTTAGATGCTTTTAGCTGCATGAAATTTTATTTGCAGTTCTAGCCACTCTCTTCACATGTCACATGGTTCTTAGTCATCGAATTTGCTTTAACTGAATTTTCTCAATTATTAATGCTAACTTATAAAGCTGTGTAGTATTAATTTATTCCTCTGTTTGATACCTTCTATTGTTTCTGTGTATTGTCTTCTTAGATGTCTGAACCTCTGAAAATTCGATAAGAATCTCTTTAAGACTATCGGTGAAATCAAACCTTTTAAATCGCCTTCAACATTTACCCATGCTTGTTTTTAATCCGCCTATAAGATTACTTCAAAATCTGGATATCGTGTATAAAGATGTTCTAATATAACATTTATCACTAAATGAAGGATTCTTGAAAATCTATTTGAATGCTGCATCAGTTACTCTTAAATGAAGACAAAATTACCACTTTGAAAACAGTTCATCGAGTCAAAAACTAAAATACGGCTGAATCAAGTTAGGATAAACAAACTACTGTACTTACTATTGTATGAAAACTTTTTATACGCCTACAAAGAATACTACAAAATCTGGATATCGCATATGAGGAAGTTTTATACTAAAATTATATCACTAAATGAAATCTTAAAAATCTATTTGAATATTGCATAAGCTACTCTTAACTGAAGATTAAATTATTGTCGAAATAGTCGATCGAGTCAAAAACTAAAATAAAGTTGAATCAAGCGATATGAACAAACTGTCGTATAAATAAAAATTCAATTGATATCAGGTCTGAAACCTTGAATAATCTCTAAATGTATATACATATCGAGAAATATCTTATAGCGATATCAGGACTGAAACCTTGAATAATCTCTAAATGTATCTACATATAGAGAAATATCTTATAGCGAGAAAATATTTTTAAATTGTATTTAAAAATTGTTGAAAAAATATGTAACGAATATTAAAAGTTGAAATTAATTAGATGGTTATTTTAAGACTGTTTAATTTTCATTGTTAAGTTTAATAGATTTTCAGTCAATAAAATTTAGTTTCCAATAAATAAAGGTATGTAATTGTTAATATTAATTATTTTCTGCAAAATCTGTTGAATATAAATTGGTTTATTAATATAAAATTCAACAATTCTCTATGGGAAATATATGCGATTTGAGTCAAGTGTTAGAAAAATACTTTACACCAGAATTTTTATTTCAAATTATTTACCTTATTTAATTAATTTATTGCTCCATGATATACCTACATACTTACACCGGTACAAGGTTATTGCGATTAATTTATACACATTGGGGTTTAAGTAAGCCGGTAACTATCGTGACAGTGTAATATAGACAGTGTGAAGGATGTTTTATCATAAGATATGTCAGTTAATCAGATATGACAAATAATCTTATATCAGATAATCAAGAGTGTAAGTGAATCTATATTATATGTGTATTTTTTCATTAGATTCAAGATAGTAATTTATTATTTTGGATCATGTTAATAATATTTCTCTTTCCCGCCATATTTTATTATTATTATTAATATTATTAATATATAAAATGTAATACTCAGCCGTTAAAACCTATCCGTGATTTGTAAATGATCAGTGACATTCTTTGACCTTTTTTAGCCTACCATAAATCCTTCTTCAAAAATAGATTAGATAAATGCTTGAACATCTTCAAGAATTCGTAACACTCTTAAATGTAACTATTCCTAGACTCATTCGCCTGTGTAACTGCTTTATTAATGTTCTCCAAATAGCGGCCCTGTTCACGCGATTCCAACATTTACGAGAATCTATCAACGATTTCCCCAAACAGAACTTGGAAGAAGTACATCTTAAAAAGCGCTCTTTCAACTAATTGTCAGCCTTGTTGTGTTACTTTTTTTTCTTCTGCAACATTTTTTTTAACCCAAAAATTACCGAACGGACATCTTTTAATAATCATGCTTTGAAGATGAGTGAGAGAAGAGAGAGAGAGAAAAAAAATGAGCTTGTTCTTTTCTTGATTCTTAGAAAAGATCAATAATCGCCGAAGATTATTGAACCTCTCTTTCTGTCTCTCTTTCCACGATGTTTTGGTTGAGTTTTTAGAGGAGCCTATCATGGGGTTGGAGGCAGTTTTTGATTTGCGGTTCGGGGAATCCTAAAAAATGCAGGCGACTGACTTCTCAGTCATAATTCTTTTATTTCGAATATTAAGGAATAACAAGTTTTTTATTTATTAGGCGTGTCTTTAGATCACGTTGCCATAAAAATATTAATGTTACATGGAAGTTCTTTAATTTGCCAAATTATGATCTGGAGATTCATGTTTATTTTATTCCTCACTTCGTATAATTAAAATAGTATCCAAATTAGAATACATTAGCCGCATTCTTTTTGGCAGTAGCTGTACGAGATCGATATATTGAAACTTACCGATACTTCTCTATAAAATATCGGTAGAGATATTTTATTCACAATTCATACAAAATAGCTATATGTATTAATTCAGCTATATCTATAGATTTGGTTGTGTTTTTGAAGGGAAAATCGTGGAGTTGACGTTGGAGGCAGTTTCTGTTTTGTTATGTACTAGAAATCCTAAAAAAATACTGGCGGCTGACTTATCAGCACAATTATTTAATTTAGAAAATTAAGGACTACCAAATTTTTTTTATTTATCAGGCGTTCCTTTCGATTACACTCCCATAAAAATATCAATATTACATGAAATTTGGTTAACTTATTATTAGGATCGATAGCTTCGTGTCAATTTTATAACTCCCAACATATATTAAAATAGCAAATAAAGCCTTTGTGCAAAAATGCATCAGGATAGAACACCAACGATAAGAAATGGACTAGCTGAGAGGAAAAGCAATCGTTCAGCTTTACTTTTTCTAGCACACTGAGTCTTGCACTGATGAAGAAACTCAATAGTAGATACGAAACGGCTGTTTATTACCTTTCATGCATTCTTTGTACATTCCTAATACTTGGTTTGCTATCATTATCTCAACATATATTTAAGATAATATCAAAAGTAGAAGACATTAGTCAGTCGCATCAGTGTTTGGTGATAGCATAATTCATTTGGATAATTCATAGCATTTTCATAGCATAATTCATTTTGCCAATATTTTGTGAGATATACTGTGTGAAATTTTTACCAAATATGGCTGGATTACTTCTGTAATACTCCATCATAATTCCTGTCTCTCTTTTCTGATTTAAAACTTCTCCTGGAAAGAATATATTAGTGGTTATAATTGCAACGTTATATATTTTTATCGAGAACGCTAATGTCCCCTCTCCACTTATCTTTTCTCCTTAAAATATCAATATACTAGTATCGATATTTTTCTGTCGATTTACTTAGCATATTATTTCGGCACTATTTCCACTGAAACATCTTTTATATCAATGATTTTCAATATCAATTTGTGTGTGTACACAGTAAGGTCGTAGCTAGAAATGAATAATAGGGTGTGGGGGGTCATATTTTCTCTCTCTCAGATACAGAAAGATAAATTAGAACATATTCACATTGTAGGCACTATGTTTCTTTTAGATTGTTGTAATAACTTCATTTTATGCTAAGAAAAAAATATGATAATGAAAAATTCGAGTGTATTATCTAGTGCAATATTAAACATCATGTTAGCTTCATAGGTGCAAAATGGCTGCGAAAGGGTTTAAATATTTTTTAGTTACATTTTAGTATTTCTGCAAAATTGTGAAAGGGCCTCAAAACTAAATTAGATTTTTGAACAGAATTTCATTTGGATTTTGGGAACAGAAATTCATCTAGTGACTTTGGAATTTTTTCCATGCGAGGCTCAAAATGTTTTTGGTATGTTTTTATACAAACCCAATTCAACCGAGTTAAAATCCTATTCTTCCTATATGCTAATATTATTCCTGCTAAAATCCTATTCTGAATTAAATGAAACTACTAATTTTTCGCAAATATATTTTTATGTCAGATGTAAAGAAAAGCCATAGTAACTCTCTTTAACAATCAAAGTATCTTTCATTATGTATGAGAGATTCACAACGACAGCAGACCAAATTCATTTTGAAAAAAACTAGTTGGATGTGTCAATCCCAAAACTTTCTTCTATCTCATAAGTACATTTTAATATTTTAAAAAAAATGTGGTGACCCCAAAGTTACCCACTATCGAATTTCCTCGAACATTTGACCTACCCTAATGAGATTCTGGTATCCGAAAAGCCTAAAACGCAAAATTTAATTAATATTCTGAGAAAATGAGCTTAGTAGTGCCTCATGTTGGTAATTTATACTAAAACCTAATACGCATCTATTTATGTCAAGACCTAACAGAATCTGAAATTTGATAGAATTTCGTCCATTAGTTCTTGAGATATAGTTATAACAAAAAATTTGCAAAACGTAGCACAGCAACACCATTTCTTGGAAAATTTTTGCCAAAACGTAAAAAAGCGTCTAATTATGTTATGGTGTAAAAGAATCTGAAGTTTGATGAAATTCTGTGCATTAGTTTTTGAGATATAGTTAGTTTAAAAAAAACCGTGTAAAATATAGCACAGCAGCACCATCAGTTGAAGGATTTATAACAAAACGTAATCATCGTGTAATTATATTATATGTCATTTTGTAACGAAATCTGAAGTTTGATGAAATTCTGTGCGTTGGTTGTTGAGATATAGCTATCGGAAAAATCCTGCAAAATGCAGCATAGCTGCACCACCTGTTGCAAGGTTAATACCAAAATGTAATCAGCGTCTAATTATGTTATATATTCTAGTGTAACAGAATCTAAAATTTGATAAAGTTCTCTGCATTAGTTCTTGAGATATAGCTATCGCAAAAATCGTGCAAAATGTAGCATAGCAGCGCCACCTATAGGGCAGTTCACACCAAAACCTTATCAGCGGCTATGTATCTCAAGGTATCGCAGAATCTGAAGTTTGGTGAAATTCTGTGCATTAGTTCTTGAGATATAGCAATCTTGAAAATCATGAAAAACGTAGTATAGCAGCGCCACCTGCAGGCCAATTTTCACCAAAAACCAATAGGCACTAATTCATATCAAGGTCTAACTGAATATAAAATTTTATTAAATTTCGAGCATTAGTTCTTGAGATAGAGCGCCCACAATTTTTTTGTCACATACAGACAGACACACAGACAGACAGACAGACGGACAGACGGACAGACTCACAGACAGACATTTTCTAAAAATAGTCAAAACGTGTTCAGGACCTTCTAAAACGTATAAATCCGTCGAAAACCGGAAGTCGAAAATTTTCATGAATCCAATACTTTCTTCTTGTAAAGATAGAAGAAAGTAAAAATAATAATAAAGTGATATAATCTATTTAAGAAGTGCATAAAATGTGTTTTATTCACGCCCACAGTAAACCAAGACTGTAAACAGATGCCATGTACATATGAGCAAGTATGTGAGAACAGGTTTGATTTATTATGGAAATGAATAAAATAGATTTTGTGCACCTTCTAAATAAATTATCACTTTTTTTTTCTAAATTGTACTGGATCTACTATGGTTTCCTCATATAATAAACAAATTTTATTTTTTCTGTTTGTGGTAACCACTTCATTTTTTACTTTCTTCTATCTTTACAAGAAGAAAGTATTGGATTCATGAAAATTTTCGACTTCCGGTTTTCGACGGATTTATACGTTTTAGGAGGTCCTGAACACGTTTTGACTGTTTTTAGAAAACGTCTGTCTGTGAGTCTGTCCGTCTGTCTGTCTGTCTGTGTGTCTGTCTGTATGTGACAAAAAATTTGTGGGCGCTCTATCTCAAGAACTAATGCTCGAAATTTAATAAAATTTTATATTCCGTTAGACCTTGATATGAATTAGTGCCTATTGGTTTTTGGTGAAAATTGGCCTGCAGGTGGCGCTGCTATACTCCGTTTTTCAAGATTTTCAAGATTGCTATATCTCAAGAACTAATGCACAGAATTTTACCAAACTTCAGATTCTGTGACCCCTTGATATACATAGACGTTGATTAAGTTTTGGTGTAAATTGGCCAGCAGGTGGCGCTGCTATGCCACGTTTTTCATGATTTTCATGATAGCTATATCTCAAGAACTAATGCACAGAATTTCACCAAACTTCAGATTCCGCGATACCTTGAGATATATAGCCGCTGATAAGGTTTTGGTGTGAGCTGATCTATAGGTGGCGCTGCTATGCTACATTTTGCACGATTTTTGTGATAGCTATATCTCAAGAACTAGTGCTGAGAACTTCATCAAATTTTAGATTCTGTTACACTAGAATATATAACATAATTAGATGCTGATTACATTTTGGTATTAACCTTGCAACAGGTGGTGCAGCTATGCTGTATTTTGCACGATTTTTCCGATAGCTATATCTCAACAACCAACGCACAGAATTTCACCAAAACTTCAGATTTTGTTACAAAATGACATATAACATAATTACACGATGATTACGTTTTGTTATAAATCCTTCAACTGATACTGCTGCTGTGCTATATTTTACACGGTTTTTTTTAAACTAGCTATATCTCAAGAACTAATGCACAGAATTTCATCAAACTTCAGATTCTTTTATACCATAACATAATCAGACGCTTTTTTACGTTTTGGCATAAATTGTCCAAGATATGGTGTTGCTGTGCTACGTTTTGCAAATTTTTTGTTATAACTATATCTCAAGAACTAATGGACGAAATTCCGTCAAATTTCAGATTCTGTTAGATCTTGACATAAATAGATGCTTATTAGGTTTTAGTATAAATTATCCAACATGAGGCACTACTAAGCTCATTTTCTCAGAATATTAATTAAATTTTGCGTTTTAGGCTTTTCGGATACCAGAATCTCATTAGGCTAGGTCAAATGTTCGAGGAAATTCGATAGTGGGTAACTTTGGGGTCACCACGTTGTTTTTTAAATATTAAAATATACTTATGAGATAGAAGAAAGTTTTGGGATTGACACATCCAACTAGTTTTCCAAGTTTTAATAAAAGATATCTTAAAACTTGCATTATTTTTTTTTTTTTCTTTTCAAACATAAAGATATTTCCTTTTAAATGTTTAAGATCTAATATGGAAGTCAGATGTTTTTCTCCAGGAAATATTTTGGAGATCACGTGGGGAAATTTCATTTAATTGTACTTTTGTTTATTAAAAAGCATAAAATTCCAAACCTTCCATTAGGCACACTTCAATGTTCTTGGGGTAGGGGACATGCAGTGTTATCGCTGACATTTGACGAACGTTAGTAATTTGACTAATTAAAAATAAAAAATATTCACTAAATGAAAAAAGTATTAGCAAAATAGATTCGCCGTGTAGCAAAAAAAAAAAAAAAAAAAAAAAAAAAAAAAAAAGCCTTTAATTTTTTAAAGTATTCCCTTATTTTCAATATGTTCTAAAATAACCCAAGTTTTTATAACTGTGACAGCTATTGTTATTAATCTAATTTCAACTTTCCGCTACAAATATATTAAAAATATTTATATATTAAATATATATGCATATGTATGAAAAACGAAAAAGAAAAATGAGAAAGCAAAAATTGAGCACTAGCAATTTGGCGAATCGAATCGCTTGTTGACTCGCCAAATGAAGAATTAATCGCAATTTGGCGCATTGGCGAGCGACAGCAAGAACACTGGAGACATGTCCTCCTGGACCCTCCCGGAATTCGACAAAGTTACGCTCCGAATAGACGCATCATTCAACTGCCTTCAACTGCTGCCTTTGTTTTTGTGCTTAAGTAATATTTATTTTTTATTCCTTTGGAGAATTTAAAGCATAATTCTGTAGGACATTCCGTTGTAAAAGTTTTTCCTTAAAATCCATCCCTGCCTCTTTCCATTGTTAAATCTCCTTGTTATTTTGTTCATAACCACAAACTGTTGGAAGAAAATGTGTGATAATTGTTTTCTTAGGAGAATATACAAAATTAGGGGGTAAACTCACTTTTAGTTTCCGTTTTCTAAATTTGTTGAGCTTATAATCAAATATAAAAAATTCAGTTCAGTGATGTTTACCTTGATTTTGTTTAGTTTGTGTTTAAATTTTATAGTTCCATATTTTATTATTTCATTTACAAAAAGAATCTGTTCTTAGTTCTCTTTCCCAATATATCTCTTCCGGTCCTTAGATGGAAATATCAACACAATCTCCATTCTTATATCTAACGGCTCCAAACTTCCGTTTGGAAGAGTCCCCTAAGAAGGTCTTGATCGAGATTAGATTATTCTTCAATAGTGGCGCCAATATTTCTATGAAGAACGGTGTACACTATTTATATAACTTAGTTTTATTTCCTAATTGCCAAAATTGCAGCTGAACTTTTTAATAAAATTTTCCCTTTATAATGTATTCGAAGAAAACGATTTATTATGTTTTTTCATATCAATTGTATCCTTAATTTTGGACGGCAGTTAATAAATTGAATATTTTATCAGCAAAATTACTTTACATCTGAAAATAATATGTTTAATTGACAAAATAACAACATTCCAGATAACGCGATTAAGCAGTCCAATTTTTGTGAATTTCCAAAATGATTATTGAAATATTTTATAAAATACAATAATTGCCAAAAACTTCGCTCAGTTATTCCAAAACCCCTTTAAAATGCTTCTGATAAATAAATGAAATTTAACACTTAAGGTTGCTTTCAACTGTTCTGCTCAACAAGCACAAAACGTTTTGACATGTTTACAAATTCATTTTTTAACGAAAAAGTATAAAATTTGAAAGCCTGACTATGGAAGAGATTTGGAATCGAAATGAATTTTCCATTTTTTAATAAATTATCTATTAAATTATAAGTTATTTCGATCACGCAACAAACATGCTTTTCACCCCTGTTTGAGTGGCTAATTTTCTTTCGCGCGGAAAACGGTTCCAAATGCCTACTTTGACAATATTTTCTGAAAAATATTGTGTATGTCAAGTATGTTTGAAAAAAGAAAAAGAAAAGACAGGAAAATCAGTGCGATTAAATAGTTTCTGAACAACAATATCTGCTAGTTTCACGCATTTCCGAACAAAATTAAATTAAAACTTATGTCGTGAAGTTGCCCTTTTTTTATTTAAAAACAGCCTTAAACATATAATGTTTATCATTTTTTTTTCTCTACACATTTAAGTAGAAATATTGTAAAAGTTGAAAAAGAAACATACGAAAAGGTAATATAGTGTGTTTAGTCACATATAAGTTATAATAAAATTTAGCATATGTTAGCATAACTTTCATTTAAATATTGCGAATGAAGATAATTTCTTAATACAATATATAATTTACAATTTTGAATTTTTGTACATGATTTTTATTTTTATACTAAGCATAAATGAATAGATTCAAGGATTTTTTTTTTATAAATTAATATTTCAAACTTAAATAATAATTATAAAAAAATATTTGAGAGGTTTAATTAAAAATAAAAATACTAAAGCCTTTTTTTTTTTTTTTTTTTTTTTTTTTTTTTGCCAAGGTCTGTCTCAAAACAAAAAGCAGCAGTCTAAAAAAAAAGAAGATAAATAAATCTAAAAATAAAAAGAGTTTAAATAACGCTTTTATTACTTACCCATCATACGTAGTATAGGGTAAGTCTTGCAATCGTTTTGAAAATCGAATTTTTTTTTTTTTTTTTTTTTTTTTTTGACGGATTTACACGTTTTAGATAGTGGAGATTCCGAAAAACATATTTTTAGAAAAAAAAATTTGCCGTCCGTCTGTCTGTCTGTCTGTCTGTCTGTCTGTAAACGCTCTATCTCCCGAACAAATTGAGATAGAGACTTGAAATTTTGTATGTAGTTAGTATAAAAGAATGGGACGAACCCTATTTAATATCAGCAACCGCGATTATCCGGAACTATTTTTTTCGGACTCTCGAAAAATTCGTTCTGATGAAAGATATATAAAAATTTTCGAATTTTTTTGTTCTAAGGAATGGACGTAAAAGGCAATAAAATAGCACACATTTTGCATAAAGAACGAAGTCGATCGGATTATTAGTTGCCGAGATATTTGTAATCTTGTTTTCCACATTCTTCGATTTTTCATGACCCTGTATTTCATTCAAATTTCAATTCAGAAGTATATTGTAATTGGAAATGAGACGCTTAATCCGACGCAGTTAATTGTTAGTTAATAGAATTATTATTTTTGGAGTTATAAGGATGTTTCTTTTACGCAGTTCGGTACTACTTGAGTAGTTTGGTGTTTTATATAATTTGTCGAAATTGGTACATCAGCAGTTCTTTAATATAGCATTACTATGTATATTAACAATATTTAAATTTTGTTTATGAATTGCAATGCATTGTATAAATAGTTTCACATGTTTTATTTTCATATACATATCCATGATGGGTAAGTATTACGGTGGCGCCCAACGACTAGTTTTTATACGTATTCAATTTTTATTTTGAAAATCACGTCTAAAAATTTTACTCCAATTTATCATTTTTCTCTAACAATGTCTGTTAGAATACATTATTGATTTGGTATGTATACCAAACTGCTTGTTACTTAGGGTAACAGGAAACATAAAAGTAATATGAAACATTATTTTAAACTGAATTTTTAGCACTTTCCAACAAAGTTGAAAAGTGTAAACTAACTCCTGTAAATACACTCGGATTGCCTTGAAATTTTTTTTACGTTATTGACGTTTACCCTAGCACGAACCCTATTGAAAATGAAGTTTCAACCATGATTAGCTTATTTACAGGGAGAGTCAAAAGCTTTCCATTACATTACGGCTTATGGGGAAAAATCGTTTCAAAGGATTTCTAAAGATTTTACATTCTGTCAAACATATTAAAATTTATATGCAGTTACGAGGCACACTAAAATATGTATTCTATAAAAATACGGTAAATATTGCTATTATTCATTTACAAGGCTACACAAAAGAATTTCATTCGATAATGGTAAAGAGGGAATTGTGTGCGACATATTTTAAACTGTTTCATGTATAATAAAATTGATATATGTCACTGAGGCTTCGTATAAATTATACGATACCGTCTTGCATAATATGAAGTACATACCATTTACAGGAACACACAAAATATTTCAAATTGTATATTCTTTCCGAAGTACTGTATATGTATCCTATGATGTCTCATGGATAGATGAATTGCATTTTAATTGTTACATGCGCGTTTAAGTTTCACTAAACCCATGCACTTTATATGGTGTATATAAATGCTACAGTTGGTATACTAGGCTACCCAAAAGAGCTCACCAACGTTAGTAAGTATGAGCGTAAATTACTTAAATAAGTTATGCATTTTTATGCTAAACTGAATTCAATTTACTAAGAAATGTTTGCAGATTATAAATAAAATGATATAACAGGGCCAAGTAAAGAATTGGGTACTTGGACGCCTATGAATGATAATTTATGAGAATGTAATTTCAGTTGTTTTAAGAGTGTTTATTTTGAAATAAATTTTAGCTTAATACTGACGTGTAATAAAGATACAAGGTAAACTACAGGGCTGAACAAAAATATTCAAGTATCTTTCCATCTATTAAGTATAAATTACTGAAACAGAAATTTCAAGCTACTAGCCATTTTCTTGCTATAGTGAATTTTCCCAGTATATAGTATGTATATCAACTGACATATCAAATACAGGCTGTTCAAACGTATTGGAATACATATTTGGCTATATAAACTTATGTCCCTAAATAACGAAGTTTTGTTAAAGATTTCATGAAGTGTTGGAAAGTGCTTCATAATCTATGCTTAACGCAAGATTTTTCTTACTTTTTAGGATTTTTAAATTGAGTTCTCAGCGTATGATCGCAAATGAAATTATCAATTGGATAAAACCATATTTTTTAAATGTTATGCTCTTAATTATTCATTTATTTTTTATTTTATAAGTTTTAACTAAAATTAAATGTTTTTTTGTTGTTGTTGCAGTTTTACACACATTTAGCCTATTTTGGAGGTGCGGTTATTGGCACATGATTTAATCCATTGCTGTTTCAATTCTACGAATTACAGAGAAGGTTTGTCGATTCGTCCCTGTGGCAAGCAAACAGAAAATGCCTTAAAATTAATGTATTATAATTTACAATTAAGTTACAAAAAATTTCAGTATGCTGTATTGTCATCAAAAACACACCATAGTGTGTAATTTTTAAATCATAGCACATCAGAAAGTGGTTTAAAAATCGGCTAAAAAATTCCACCTTTACTTACAAAAATTAAGTCGCGTTAAATAAAAGATAGTAAAACAGATAACAAAATAGTTATAAAATGCTTTAATGATGTTAAATACCCTCAAGATTTTCCAAATACAAAATATATTTTTTAAAGAAATTTAAGCTAATTGAAAAAAAAATACAAAAAAAATTATAGCTATTACTTTTTTAAAATCTTTACAAGAAGAAAATATTGGATTCGTGAAAATTTCCGACTTCCCGTTTACGATGGATTTATACATTTTGAAAGTCCTGAACACGATTTGATGTTTTTTAGAAAATGTCTGTTTGTGAGTCTGTATGTCACGCTATTGTGTCTGTATGTGACAAAAAATTTGTGGGCGTTCTACCTCAAGAACTAATGAACGTAATTTCACAAAACTTTAGATTCTGTTAGAATTTAATAAAAAATGGAGCTGATTAATTTTTGCTGTGTATCGATCAAAAGGTTGTGCTGCTGCACTACATTAATCACAATTTCCACAATAGCTCAATCTCAATAATTAATGCACGGATTTTCATAAAACTTTAGGTTCAGTGTACCTTGATATAATTTGATACTAATTACTTTTAGGTGCAAGTCGCTCAAGAGGTGACGCTGCTATGCTGCATTACTCATGATAATTGCAATAGCTCTATCTCAAGAACTATTGCACGAATTTTTATCAAACTTCAGATTTAGTTAGTCTCAGATACAGATATTTGTTTTTTTTTTTTTTTATGTAAATTGCCCTATAGGTGGTGCTGCTATGCTGCATTTTTCTCAATTTCAATATAGATGCATCTCAAGAGCTATTGCATGGATTATCATAAAACTTCAGTTGCAGTTATTACCTTATAAAAAATTATCCTGATTTTTTTTATCCAGTTTTTTTTTTTTTTTTTTTTTTTTTTTTTTTTTTTTTTTTTTTTGAGTTTGTTGCGCTGTTATACAGATTTTTTAAAAATTACCACAATAGCAATATCTTAAAGATTAATGCACGGATTTTCACCAAACTTCAGATTCAATTATAAATTGACATACGTTGTTGCTGATTAGATTTTGATGTAAATCACCTAAACCGTGATGCTATTTTATTGCATTTTTCAGAACGTGTATGAGATAGAAAAAAATATTAGGAATTGCCACACCTGAATAGTTATTAATAGTTTTGTTATAAATAATTATTTTGTATTAATTATTGTATTTTTTCTAAAATATCACTTTCTCTCTCGGCAATAAAAAAAAAATGATGAGAAATGCGCATAAAAAACTTCAACCAAAATAAAGTTTATTCCTCAAATATGACAAAAAAAAAAAAAAAAAAAAAAAAAAAAAAAAAAACTAATTATTTTTTAAATGGAAAAACTATTATCTTGTATGATTGTATATGGAACGTATGAAAGCATACTAAAATTGTTAATAACCCAAAACACAGTCCTCTGAATATTAGACTTATGCCCTGGTACAGAAACAGCGGTTATCTTCAGTGGATTTCTTTTGGAGTTTGCACCATCCCTTGAATCGGAAACTAGTATTTTTCGAAAGTATTCTACGCCTCATTTAATTGAATAAAAATTGAAGAATGTTTTGAGAAAAGACTGGTATACAAATTCAAAAAAAAGTAGAAGATTTTTTTTTTTTTTTTTTTTTTTTTAAGTTTACAACGGCTTTTGTTATTTGTCAGCAAGAATAGTATTGAGAAGGTTGTACTCAAACGAATAAAGGCATAATAGGAGTTTCCTGCAACTGTTTTGCATGTTCATCTATATTATTATATGTTTCTACACTTCTTTTGATCTTTCTTCATAAATGTTCAATGTAAAAGATATCTGGTTTGGTTGCCAGACTCGGGTTCGGGCTGTCGTGCGGAAGGCGACCAGGACAAGGAGTGATTCCCTTTGGAAGATGGCAGGATTATCGGGGGTTAATGCATAAGGCTGCCAGATACTTAGTTTCCAAATTCCCCTCCCTAATTTTATGCTTATAGGCGTTTGATGCATTCTTTAATTTAAAATATCTCCGCAGGAAATTTGTATTTTCAACTGCTTTCTTTTGTCTACTCTTCTTGAAAGATGTCTTTTTTCTTCCTTTCTTTCTCTCTCTCTCTCGCTCTTTCTCAGTTTTCAGAATATTTCTAAAATATATACTTATTTTCATATGAAGTGTTGAAACATCACTCATAGTTCGTCAGCTTTTAACGCATAAAATTTTAAATTAAGTATATATTTTAGAAATGATTTGAGAACTATGAAAGAAAAGAGATATGCTTTGCGAAGAGTACACAGGAAAAACGTGTTAAAAGTACTAATTTCCCGAGAAGATATTTTAAATTAATAAATATATTTCAAGCCCATAGACTTAGATTTAGCAAAGGAAATTCAGAATCTGAGTGAATAGCCTTAAGCACCTAAAGACAGGAATTCTAGGAATAGGAATTTGATAACTTCAAATTTCGAACATATACCTAGATGAATTTTAATTATTGTTGCATCGTAAAGCAGCAATTTAATTTACTGTCAGTAAAATTTTAACCAGGTTTGTTTGTGATGACTAAAAAAGAAAGGATAATACCACAATGTATGTCAAATTTAGAAAAAAGCATTGTCTTTAACTTTATTGCTTCTATTATCGCTTATTATTCACTTTATGCCTATTAAAGAGAAGAAAAATATGTACAAACTTCGTCTACAACATTTTAAATTAACATGAGCCCGATTACGGAAAATTCAAATATTGAAAAATATTGTTTTAAGTCCTCAACTTTTTGTTGCATTGAGTTACAAGTTCGAATTTTTGCAAAACAGTGGGGCTATGGACTTTATTATTCTATTTAAATTTGATATCTTCATCCGTTCTGGAAAAAAAAATCGATCTTGACATAAAGTTTCGCCCTTACTTTACTATTCAACAGTATTGCTAATTATTCAATTTAAATTTGATATATTTAACAGTTCTGGGAAACCTCGAAAAAATATTGGGAATATTTTAAATCAAACCGTACTTAATTAAAAAAACTAATTAATAGCTTAAAATATTTTAAGTTTTCTAATAGCTTGAAGGAATTCATCTATCAAATATTTATTAAATTTGTGGTAACAGATAATCTTTTTGGAGAAATATGAATATTTATTTTTTTTTTAATTCACTGATTTCTTAATGGAAATATGTAAACTAAATTCACTGCTACAAAGGGAACGCAGCAAGCAATCAAATATAATGTAATATGCAACGATATATTTGAAGTACTTCTTTAGCTCTTAATTCAAATTAGCTCATGATTGATAGTAGTAGGGAAACGAGAGTACGGGCTCAGGAGCAGGCGGGGCTGCGGGGCCGCCCCGCCTGCGGTGCCTCCTGCGGTACCTCCATGCCTCCGGCTGCCCCGCCTGCGGTCCCTCCTGCGCCCACCGTGACACCGCCACTCTCCTACCCCCACTATGCATCCCCCTCCACGAACGCCCCCTAGTGGAAAAAAGGAACATTCTATTATAACATGAGAGGTGATCAACCTTCCCTAATTAAAAATATTATCAATCACATCTCAACTCGGAATCATACTATATGATGAAGATTAAATTTATATTTTAATTTTGAACAAACATAATTTTAATGAGTATTATTAATTAAGCGAAACACTGGAAAAATCTCAGTTTTTAACCATTTTATTTAGATTTCTTCAACTACAAGATGAGATTATCAATTTAACTCAAGAAAGTTAAACATATATTTGAATTTTGCTTCATAGACATCTTAATGAGTAGTATTAATTAAATAAAAACAATAGAAAATATCCAGTTTTATAGAAAAAGACTGATTTCTTACGATTTTTATCAACTATATGATCAATGTAACGTCTTAAAAGTTGAAAGTGAAACATGTATCCTAGTTTTTCAACAGCTATAGCCTTAATCAGTATCGTTAATTAAGTAAAAAAACAATGGAAAATATCAAGTTTTATGGAAAAAGACTGATCTCTTACGATTTTTATCAACTTAAGAGAGAAAACTTAAACATACATTTCAGTTTTTCAACAGCTATAACCTTAATGAGCATTCATAATTAAGTAAAAAACAATGGAAAATATCGATTTTTATAGAAAAAGACTGATTTCTTACGATTTTTATCAACTGCAACATCAGAACATCAATTTGATAGAAAGAAATTTAAGCATGCATTCCAGTTTTGGACAACCATTTCCTTCATGAACATTATTAATTAAGCAAAACAACAGAAAATATTAAATTTTTAACTGATTTCTTCATATTTTTTTTATTTATTTATTTTTTTTAAATATAAAATCAGAATACACAACTTAAAATAGAAATTTAAAGATATTTTTTTAGTTTTTGAACAGTCGTTACCTCAAAGAATTTCGATAATTGAACAATTAACAAAGGAAACTAATGATTTTTTAACGAAAAAAGACGAATTAAACGAATTTGGTTAACTTTTACTCTAATTGGAAATTTCATCGTACTTTATATATACTAAGTAGAATTTTAAAATATAAACGAATAATTTAAAGAAATCCTCTACACACAAATGTGAACCTGCAGAGCATTCCTTATTACGTCATATCTAAACTAAAACTTTTTTCTGCAATCCCTCCATGCATGCATTCCAGGTAGGGGAACATAACAAAGAATTTTGACGTCACAACTTACAATGGTATACAACAAAATGTTTACGTCCAAGAAAAAGTATCACATAGAGAGAAAAAAAGAAGAGATTTAAGCTATTTATCCATTCTAGTTTTATAACAGTTACCACAACATCTCCAAATTAAAATTTGGAAGTCATAATGAGTGTAATTAATTAAGCAAATCAATAGAAATATTAGTTTTTCAGAGGGGAAAAGACGAATTTAAACAAATTTTATCAGTTTTACACTAGTTTAATAATAATTTTAAGAGGAAAAATACGAATTTGAACTTTTTTTTTTTTTTTTTTTTTTTTTTTTTTTAGTTTTACACTATTTTTTCTCATCTCCAACACGGATATATCAATTTTAACAGAAGAATTAAACATATAATTTAGTTTTAACAACAAAATCTTAACAAGTATCATTAATTAAACAAAAATAAATATCAGTTTTAAAGAAAAGACGAATTTGAATAATTTTACACTAGTATTTTCAAAAGCAACATGGAAATATCAATACTTATTCACATATTTCACTTATTCACTGTATTCAATACTATATTTAATAAATTTGGATACACTTTAAGAATTTCCTAATCTATAATTATATATTAGCTGTATATTTAATGTTACCCGTGTTTTCAACATTAGTCCATAATCGTGAATTTTGTATTTTAAATACCATCTATTCAGGTTCAGATTATTTTCACTTGAAATCATACAGAATTTTTTAACAGAGTTTGTTTTTGAAATCATTGAAGCAACTATATTTAATATTTTTAACACCAATTTTCTAACATTTTCCGATTATACATTCCTCATAAGTACATTTCTAAATGCTACAATCACTTTACATATCGAAAAAATATCATTGAAGCAACTGTATTTAATATTTTTAACACCAATTTTCTAAGATTTTTTAACATTTTCCGGTTCTACATTCCTCAAAAGTATATATTCTAAACAATAGAAAATATTAATTTTAAGAATAAAAAGACGAATTTAAACAAATTTTATTAGTTTTACAATATTTTTTCTCATCTCCAACACGGATATATCAATTTTAACAGAATTAAACGCATATTTTAGTTTTAAGAACAAAAATGTAATAAGTATCATTAATTAAACAAAAAAATAAATATCAATTTTCAAAAAAAGACAATTTTTTACACAAATTTTCAACTTTGAAATACATTTGTTTACATATATTGTTACAATATATTACTAAACTTAAACTTTTTAAAAAGTTTGAATGTCTTTACAAAGGGTTCATATTTATATTTTTCACGTCTTGACTGCATTCGAAATCTTACAACAAAAGTATACTTTTATTATTTTTATTATTATTATTATTCTAGAAAACCTAAAAAGTCATTTCTTGCTGCTTTAAACACTTGACATTTTAAAACTACTCTCACATATTCTACCCATATAATTAATCAAATTAGGACATGATTCACCTTACACTTCAAAATTTCTGAATTTTTACAATACTTATTTTCATCAAACTTTATTCTTGATCCTATATATTTTAGGAGTACAGAATTTTAACATCTGTTTTTATCTACTTATCAGAAAATTATTAAAACACCCAACACCATTTTCCAAATATGAATATTATCTTTACAGTTTAATAATGCAAAACATACACGAATACAAAGTTAAATTTTTACAAACATTTCATATTTCAAACCAAACTGTTCGAAATTTTCACAACATAAGAGCAAACATTAGACGAACTTTTTAACATTAATATTGCTTAGATCTTTTCATCATAACCTTTAACTATGATAATTATCCATTTTTAGATTGATTGTCGAAAAACTGTAACTGAAATTACATAAACTTAATGTAAAAAAACATGTTCTCACACAATTTCTTGAAATTCAACAAAGAATGGACTATTACTCTAATACTTATCTACATCAATCTCGACTCTCGATAGTATATAGATATTTCATCATTACATACTTACAACTCTTTTCAAACGTTTATCAGAAAATCAAGTCAATCAAAGTCTAGTAATTATCACACCTGTTCCTCAGAAATATTACTATCATATGAAACAGTAAAGAAAATTAATAAATATTTAATATTTAATAACCTCATACGTAAAATTACTGCCGAATGAGAATACTAATAATCAATAAAATCAACTGTTGGACAAAAAATAGTACAGAATACCGAAAATTCAAATCATTTTTTCTACAAAAATTACAAAAATTAACAAATGAATGACAAGTTAGAGAAATAACTAAAAAAATTAATGAACATATTTACAAATTTATTAAAATCACACCTTTTTCTGGATTACAAACCACAATTTCTTGAAAAATTTAACACCGAATTTGTAAGATTTTAATCCTAGTATTACATACACTCAACAAATATTCAAAATTAACAAAAAAAATATTTTTTTAGTCTCATCAATAAGCAGAAATTCTATATTAAAAGAATATTTTCATAGTAGTACTTATAAAAATGAGAGTTTACAAACTGATTTTCATAATTTTATCACATTTAAACTTAATTTTTATACATAAAACATTATTTAATCAAATTTTATACGTTCTAATTCAGTAAAATTCAATACTTTTTTAGTTTTTAAACCAATACCACAATATTTATTTACATCAAACTTGATTCTTTACCTTTTATATTTCCACATTACACAAGTGAGATAAATACTAACTTGGAACGAGAGTTGAAGTCAATTGATTCTATTCGATTTTCATCGTATACGCATTGCTACTACACGAAATTTCTTACTTCTATAAGCATCTAATGTATTAAAACTAATCTACTCATATTTTTAATCAATTCATCAGATGTTTCATCTCGCATTTCTGAATTATCATCCATTAAGTTGCTTAAAATATAAATACTATCTTTATAGTTTTAATGTAGTATACATGACTAATCTTGAGTTAGACCTTCCATAGTATTAATCAAATTATCATATGTTTCATCTTACAGTTAACGATTTCTGAATTATCGTCCATCTAGTTGTTTAAAATATTAATAAAATGTTTATAGTTTTTGATTATACATAGTATGTATGAATACAATCTTTAATTTTTAACAGTTCATATTTCAAATAATCTATTTTCGAAACCAAACTATGTGAATTTTACCACAATGGTTATCATCATACAGAGATTTGTGTTTCATACTTTTTCTAAAAATTATCAGATATGTACTCTTCAGAGGAATTTCTATCATTTGAGTAAATAAAAAAAAAATTATATTAAACGTACAACGAAATTTGATTGCAATATACATGTATTTAATAAAAATAAATAAATAAGCGATTATTTATACATTAAACCTTTACTAAATATATATTTCTTGCGTTATACAGATGTTTCAACAAGATGAACTAAAACAGCAGCAAACTTCAGAAATTAATGATCTGAATGATTCATCCCTAGCACATGTAGCGTTAATGAATAATACATATGTAAGTACTTATATGAAAAATACTAGAATTCGTATATGTAACGTAATTAGAGTAATATAAAATGATTTGTCTTACTGCCTACACTTTAACAAATACCTTTTTACCTATATTGTTGAAGATAAATGTCAGTACTTATATGAAAAATACTAGAATTCGTATATGTAACGTAATTAGAGTAATATAAAATGATTTGTCTTACTGCCTACACTTTAACAAATACCTTTTTACCTATATTGTTGAAGATAATCCTAATTGTTTGCATTTATTTCTATTACAGATGTGTTCTATTTGCTACAAACACTTCTTAAGTAAATGGAATTTAACAGAACATACAAAAATCCATACAGGTGAAAAACCTTACACTTGGGAAGATTACCAAATGCGGTTTTCAAGAAGACGTGAATCAAAAATGCACACATCATCATATAAAGCGTCGTCATTTATATGCAAACTTAGTGAAGATATTCAAAAATTAGTCAGACGTTTGAAGAATTTAGACATAAAGGAAGATATTTAGACTATATATCCATCATATTTTCATAACACTTACCACAATATCTCAAACTTAAAATTTGGAAGACACACACTGCTGAAAAGTAATTTTGTTACCCGTGATTCTTCTAACCAGCATGAATGTATAGATATTATTTTGCAATGTATTATTTAAATGCTCACAATAAATATTCTTTTATATACATATATCGTTGTGTTTATTTTTTTAAAACCTATTACATTAATAAAATAGGTTACACACACATACATACACATAACATTTTAAGTGAAACAACACTCTCACAACTTAAAAAATGCATAAGAACATACAAAAATAAGCAGATGTATGAAAAAATATGCAAGTTTACAAAATAATTTCACTGTTTTCTAGAAATACCAACAAAAAATATTTACAATATAAAAAAATTACAAAAGTGAAAAGAAAAAACACAAATGTAAAACAAAAAAATCACAAAGTGAAAAACTCACAACAAAGTTTTTGAAAAAAAAATTTACAACAAAAATTTTTTTTACAAAAACCAAAACTTCAAAAAATATTTTTACAAAAAAAAATTTTTTCAAAAACATTTTTCACAAAAAATTTTTTTTTCAAAATAAGTTTTTACAAAAGTAAAAAATAAAAAATCACAACGTTAAAAAAAATGAAAAATTTTAATTAAAAAAGTGTAAAAAAAATTGCAAAAAAAGAACAAAATTTTTGATATTTTTTTCATAACTTTTTTTGAAATTTTTGCAACTTTTTTTGCAATTTTTTTTACACTTTTTTAATTAAAATTTTTAATTTTTTTTAACGTTGTGATTTTTTATTTTTTACTTTTGTAAAAACTTATTTTGAAAAAAAATTTTTTTGTGAAAAATGTTTTTGAAAAAATTTTTTTTTGTAAAAATATTTTTTGAAGTTTTGGTTTTTGTAAAAAAAATTTTTGTTGTAAATTTTTTTTCAAAAACTTTGTTGTGAGTTTTTCACTTTGTGATTTTTTTGTTTTACATTTGTGTTTTTTCTTTTCACTTTTGTAATTTTTTTATATTGTAAATATTTTTTGTTGGTATTTCTAGAAAACAGTGAAATTATTTTGTAAACTTGCATATTTTTTCATACATCTGCTTATTTTTGTATGTTCTTATGCATTTTTTAAGTTGTGAGAGTGTTGTTTCACTTAAAATGTTATGTGTATGTATGTGTGTGTAACCTATTTTATTAATGTAATAGGTTTTTAAAAAATAAACACAACGATATATGTATATAAAAGAATATTTATTGTGAGCATTTAAATAATACATTGCAAAATAATATCTATACATTCATGCTGGTTAGAAGAATCACGGGTAACAAAATTACTTTTCAGCAGTGTGTGTCTTCCAAATTTTAAGTCTGAGATATTGTGGTAAGTGTTATGAAAATATGATGGATATATAGTCTAAATATCTTCCTTTATGTCTAAATTCTTCAAACGTCTGACTAATTTTTGAATATCTTCACTAAGTTTGCATATAAATGACGACGCTTTATATGATGATGTGTGCATTTTTGATTCACGTCTTCTTGAAAACCGCATTTGGTAATCTTCCCAAGTGTAAGGTTTTTCACCTGTATGGATTTTTGTATGTTCTGTTAAATTCCATTTACTTAAGAAGTGTTTGTAGCAAATAGAACACATCTGTAATAGAAATAAATGCAAACAATTAGGATTATCTTCAACAATATAGGTAAAAAGGTATTTGTTAAAGTGTAGGCAGTAAGACAAATCATTTTATATTACTCTAATTACGTTACATATACGAATTCTAGTATTTTTCATATAAGTACTGACATTTATCTTCAACAATATAGGTAAAAAGGTATTTGTTAAAGTGTAGGCAGTAAGACAAATCATTTTATATTACTCTAATTACGTTACATATACGAATTCTAGTATTTTTCATATAAGTACTTACATATGTATTATTCATTAACGCTACATGTGCTAGGGATGAATCATTCAGATCATTAATTTCTGAAGTTTGCTGCTGTTTTAGTTCATCTTGTTGAAACATCTGTATAACGCAAGAAATATATATTTAGTAAAGGTTTAATGTATAAATAATCGCTTATTTATTTATTTTTATTAAATACATGTATATTGCAATCAAATTTCGTTGTACGTTTAATATAATTTTTTTTTTATTTACTCAAATGATAGAAATTCCTCTGAAGAGTACATATCTGATAATTTTTAGAAAAAGTATGAAACACAAATCTCTGTATGATGATAACCATTGTGGTAAAATTCACATAGTTTGGTTTCGAAAATAGATTATTTGAAATATGAACTGTTAAAAATTAAAGATTGTATTCATACATACTATGTATAATCAAAAACTATAAACATTTTATTAATATTTTAAACAACTAGATGGACGATAATTCAGAAATCGTTAACTGTAAGATGAAACATATGATAATTTGATTAATACTATGGAAGGTCTAACTCAAGATTAGTCATGTATACTACATTAAAACTATAAAGATAGTATTTATATTTTAAGCAACTTAATGGATGATAATTCAGAAATGCGAGATGAAACATCTGATGAATTGATTAAAAATATGAGTAGATTAGTTTTAATACATTAGATGCTTATAGAAGTAAGAAATTTCGTGTAGTAGCAATGCGTATACGATGAAAATCGAATAGAATCAATTGACTTCAACTCTCGTTCCAAGTTAGTATTTATCTCACTTGTGTAATGTGGAAATATAAAAGGTAAAGAATCAAGTTTGATGTAAATAAATATTGTGGTATTGGTTTAAAAACTAAAAAAGTATTGAATTTTACTGAATTAGAACGTATAAAATTTGATTAAATAATGTTTTATGTATAAAAATTAAGTTTAAATGTGATAAAATTATGAAAATCAGTTTGTAAACTCTCATTTTTATAAGTACTACTATGAAAATATTCTTTTAATATAGAATTTCTGCTTATTGATGAGACTAAAAAAATATTTTTTTTGTTAATTTTGAATATTTGTTGAGTGTATGTAATACTAGGATTAAAATCTTACAAATTCGGTGTTAAATTTTTCAAGAAATTGTGGTTTGTAATCCAGAAAAAGGTGTGATTTTAATAAATTTGTAAATATGTTCATTAATTTTTTTAGTTATTTCTCTAACTTGTCATTCATTTGTTAATTTTTGTAATTTTTGTAGAAAAAATGATTTGAATTTTCGGTATTCTGTACTATTTTTTGTCCAACAGTTGATTTTATTGATTATTAGTATTCTCATTCGGCAGTAATTTTACGTATGAGGTTATTAAATATTAAATATTTATTAATTTTCTTTACTGTTTCATATGATAGTAATATTTCTGAGGAACAGGTGTGATAATTACTAGACTTTGATTGACTTGATTTTCTGATAAACGTTTGAAAAGAGTTGTAAGTATGTAATGATGAAATATCTATATACTATCGAGAGTCGAGATTGATGTAGATAAGTATTAGAGTAATAGTCCATTCTTTGTTGAATTTCAAGAAATTGTGTGAGAACATGTTTTTTTACATTAAGTTTATGTAATTTCAGTTACAGTTTTTCGACAATCAATCTAAAAATGGATAATTATCATAGTTAAAGGTTATGATGAAAAGATCTAAGCAATATTAATGTTAAAAAGTTCGTCTAATGTTTGCTCTTATGTTGTGAAAATTTCGAACAGTTTGGTTTGAAATATGAAATGTTTGTAAAAATTTAACTTTGTATTCGTGTATGTTTTGCATTATTAAACTGTAAAGATAATATTCATATTTGGAAAATGGTGTTGGGTGTTTTAATAATTTTCTGATAAGTAGATAAAAACAGATGTTAAAATTCTGTACTCCTAAAATATATAGGATCAAGAATAAAGTTTGATGAAAATAAGTATTGTAAAAATTCAGAAATTTTGAAGTGTAAGGTGAATCATGTCCTAATTTGATTAATTATATGGGTAGAATATGTGAGAGTAGTTTTAAAATGTCAAGTGTTTAAAGCAGCAAGAAATGACTTTTTAGGTTTTCTAGAATAATAATAATAATAAAAATAATAAAAGTATACTTTTGTTGTAAGATTTCGAATGCAGTCAAGACGTGAAAAATATAAATATGAACCCTTTGTAAAGACATTCAAACTTTTTAAAAAGTTTAAGTTTAGTAATATATTGTAACAATATATGTAAACAAATGTATTTCAAAGTTGAAAATTTGTGTAAAAAATTGTCTTTTTTTGAAAATTGATATTTATTTTTTTGTTTAATTAATGATACTTATTAGATTTTTGTTCTTAAAACTAAAATATGCGTTTAATTCTGTTAAAATTGATATATCCGTGTTGGAGATGAGAAAAAATATTGTAAAACTAATAAAATTTGTTTAAATTCGTCTTTTTATTCTTAAAATTAATATTTTCTATTGTTTAGAATATATACTTTTGAGGAATGTAGAACCGGAAAATGTTAAAAAATCTTAGAAAATTGGTGTTAAAAATATTAAATACAGTTGCTTCAATGATATTTTTTCGATATGTAAAGTGATTGTAGCATTTAGAAATGTACTTATGAGGAATGTATAATCGGAAAATGTTAGAAAATTGGTGTTAAAAATATTAAATATAGTTGCTTCAATGATTTCAAAAACAAACTCTGTTAAAAAATTCTGTATGATTTCAAGTGAAAATAATCTGAACCTGAATAGATGGTATTTAAAATACAAAATTCACGATTATGGACTAATGTTGAAAACACGGGTAACATTAAATATACAGCTAATATATAATTATAGATTAGGAAATTCTTAAAGTGTATCCAAATTTATTAAATATAGTATTGAATACAGTGAATAAGTGAAATATGTGAATAAGTATTGATATTTCCATGTTGCTTTTGAAAATACTAGTGTAAAATTATTCAAATTCGTCTTTTCTTTAAAACTGATATTTATTTTTGTTTAATTAATGATACTTGTTAAGATTTTGTTGTTAAAACTAAATTATATGTTTAATTCTTCTGTTAAAATTGATATATCCGTGTTGGAGATGAGAAAAAATAGTGTAAAACTAAAAAAAAAAAAAAAAAAAAAAAAAAAAAAAGTTCAAATTCGTATTTTTCCTCTTAAAATTATTATTAAACTAGTGTAAAACTGATAAAATTTGTTTAAATTCGTCTTTTCCCCTCTGAAAAACTAATATTTCTATTGATTTGCTTAATTAATTACACTCATTATGACTTCCAAATTTTAATTTGGAGATGTTGTGGTAACTGTTATAAAACTAGAATGGATAAATAGCTTAAATCTCTTCTTTTTTTCTCTCTATGTGATACTTTTTCTTGGACGTAAACATTTTGTTGTATACCATTGTAAGTTGTGACGTCAAAATTCTTTGTTATGTTCCCCTACCTGGAATGCATGCATGGAGGGATTGCAGAAAAAAGTTTTAGTTTAGATATGACGTAATAAGGAATGCTCTGCAGGTTCACATTTGTGTGTAGAGGATTTCTTTAAATTATTCGTTTATATTTTAAAATTCTACTTAGTATATATAAAGTACGATGAAATTTCCAATTAGAGTAAAAGTTAACCAAATTCGTTTAATTCGTCTTTTTTCGTTAAAAAATCATTAGTTTCCTTTGTTAATTGTTCAATTATCGAAATTCTTTGAGGTAACGACTGTTCAAAAACTAAAAAAATATCTTTAAATTTCTATTTTAAGTTGTGTATTCTGATTTTATATTTAAAAAAAATAAATAAATAAAAAAAATATGAAGAAATCAGTTAAAAATTTAATATTTTCTGTTGTTTTGCTTAATTAATAATGTTCATGAAGGAAATGGTTGTCCAAAACTGGAATGCATGCTTAAATTTCTTTCTATCAAATTGATATTCTGATGTTGCAGTTGATAAAAATCGTAAGAAATCAGTCTTTTTCTATAAAAATCGATATTTTCCATTGTTTTTTACTTAATTATGAATGCTCATTAAGGTTATAGCTGTTGAAAAACTGAAATGTATGTTTAAGTTTTCTCTCTTAAGTTGATAAAAATCGTAAGAGATCAGTCTTTTTCCATAAAACTTGATATTTTCCATTGTTTTTTTACTTAATTAACGATACTGATTAAGGCTATAGCTGTTGAAAAACTAGGATACATGTTTCACTTTCAACTTTTAAGACGTTACATTGATCATATAGTTGATAAAAATCGTAAGAAATCAGTCTTTTTCTATAAAACTGGATATTTTCTATTGTTTTTATTTAATTAATACTACTCATTAAGATGTCTATGAAGCAAAATTCAAATATATGTTTAACTTTCTTGAGTTAAATTGATAATCTCATCTTGTAGTTGAAGAAATCTAAATAAAATGGTTAAAAACTGAGATTTTTCCAGTGTTTCGCTTAATTAATAATACTCATTAAAATTATGTTTGTTCAAAATTCAAATATAAATTTAATCTTCATCATATAGTATGATTCCGAGTTGAGATGTGATTGATAATATTTTTAATTAGGGAAGGTTGATCACCTCTCATGTTATAATAGAATGTTCCTTTTTTCCACTAGGGGGCGTTCGTGGAGGGGGATGCATAGTGGGGGTAGGAGAGTGGCGGTGTCACGGTGGGCGCAGGAGGGACCGCAGGCGGGGCAGCCGGAGGCATGGAGGTACCGCAGGAGGCACCGCAGGCGGGGCGGCCCCGCAGCCCCGCCTGCTCCTGAGCCCGTACTCTCGTTTCCCTACTACTATTGATAATTCCTGTTGAAACATGATTGATACTGTTATTTTTAAATTCTTCTTAAATGTCTTAAAATACACATCAGTTATTACTCGGAAAACAGCCTATTCCTTTGCGAAAATGTTCACTTTAAA
This sequence comes from Maratus speculifer, assembly GCA_964019185.1. Taxonomy (NCBI): domain Eukaryota; kingdom Metazoa; phylum Arthropoda; class Arachnida; order Araneae; family Salticidae; genus Maratus; species Maratus speculifer. The sequence continues at coordinate 176,701,787 of OZ025295.1, read as the reverse complement.
AATACTTAAACCCTGCATTTTCTCGCTATGTATTATTCTTTCTTTTATTTAGTGTTTACTGCAACTTAATGCATTAAGTTTAATTATGATGAACTTTAATTTGGGAAAATATTCCTTTAGAAAAATAATTCATATTTTTGAAATGCATTAATTATTGTAAAATTCTCAATAGTTGCTTTGAGTTTAAGCAAATTATATCAATTAGCGAAAATCGACAATTATAATGTTATTTTTCAAGTCGTGACTTATTTATGGAATTCTAATTCATTGGAATTTTGAGGATTGGAATTTTGTTTAAAATTTAAATTTAAATTGAGTTTCAAGGAAAGAATTCTTTACGCCTTTGTGGCATTAGGCCATTAAGAGGTCTTAAAAGAAGAAAGTCTTAGAATTAGAAGGAATTAGATCTTTTGTTCTACTTAAGTGGTAAGCGATATATACGGTAATCGATAATATGTTCGAACGCTTTGAGGGGATCTTTCAAAGGATGTTCCGAATATACAAATTCCTTTAATTAAATATTTATTTAAGAAATATCTCATTTAATAAATTTAATAGCGAATAAAAATGGCGAATTTAATGGAGATAAATGTGGGCATGGCAATGAATATAGTTTGAGTTCGTAATGACCATTTCTGTTTAGGGTTAATATATATTTTAAAGTAAGCCTGAATCCCTTCTTTCAAATATTCTTCATTTTGTAACAGTAGAATTTATTTCCATATTTCATTATCAATTTCAGAACACTTTGCATATATGTTACCAAAGTCATTTGTTTATCATTGCATAGAAAATATAAAATTGGATAATTTCAGCAATGTCTTAAAAATAAAAGTGTAAAAATTATATTTATGAACCTGTGTGTTGATTTTTTTAACCCTCTCGTGCATTGAAACTTCATATTAGGTTGTCAAATAAAAAACATTAAAAAAATTACTTAATCCTAATTGTTTGGATTTTCAATTGCATAGTAATTGAGTATACGATCAAAGTCACTTTTTGAAAAGATGAAAGAGATGACAGCACATGCATTTCGTTTATTTTGTACAGGTTTTAATTTCCATTTTTTGGCAAAAGTCAAGTATGCTAAAACAACGGATTTAAAAAGGGTATTCCACCACACAAAAGAGCATAACATGTAAGTAAAAATGTATTTCATGTTTCTCACATCATTTTAATTACAATAAGAAAAAAAAACTAAGATTTAAATATGTTTTGGAGGGATTGAAGGGTATTTTAGTTTAAAACCTCAAATGAGGCTTCCATGCAGCTGTAGGATTTACAGCTGTCTCTGCATGCAAACCTCATTTGAGGCTGTACATGCAAAGTTCAAAAGCAGAAAACTATAAAAAAGGCAATACTATTAATTTTTAAAGTCAGAACTATGCATACATTAGTTTTTGTGTATGCTATAAGTAACACGTCAATTTATTTTGTTGGAACTATTCGATCTAACAGAATAAAGAGCGCAGAGAAAAAGTTAGATAATGCTAAACCTTTTATGAAAGATGGAAGGGGATCAGTTTTTGTAACTACCTCTGAAGACAACATAACAGTGACTCGATGGGTTGATAAAGGTATTGTGCACGTGGTGTCATCTTTAGCTGGAGTTTAACCAACAGATAAATCAAAATGTTTTAATTCTGCAAGTCCGTTGTAGAAATAGATAAGCTACACTCAGTGCAAATATATAACAAGCATATGGGAAGTTTGAACTTGATGGATTCACTTGTGGCACTTTATCTTCACAGTCAAAAATATACATGTTGGTATATGTGCATTTTTTTTTTTTTTTTTTTTTTTTTTTTTTTTTATCTTTTAGATGTTGCTTCTTTGGAGAAAAGATGGAAGAGCTGCTGATGATTTATTAGAGTTCAAAAGTATCATTGCAAGCAGCCTAATACATATAGGAACTATAACTTCGAACTTGAAGAAAAAGGGTCGACCATCGGCTAAAGCTTCTTTTTCTTTGGTATCTCCAGCAAAGAAAAGAAATGTGTCCTTAGATGCTAAAGAACTAAGATATGATAATGGTAAACATTACACCAAAACAGTCTAATGGTAAATTTGCACTGAAGTGTGAAAACGAAAGCTGTTTCAGTAAAACAAGTTACTTTTGTAGTCTCTATCAACTACATTTAAATCCAGAATGTTTCGAACATTTTCATTAAAATTAATTTTTTTTTTCAAAAGGAAAAATATGTAATATTGTAATTGTAAAGTATGTAATATTACACCACTATTAATAGTTAAAAATAAGTAAAAAATTTTTCGCTCGCAAATATCGTGAAATAGATAAGAAAATTAAAAAGAAACTTGATTTGTAGCTTTTAAAAATTCGCTAGGAAGTTTTATGTGCATTTGTAACAATTGTAACAAATGTAACATTTCTGCATACAAGCCTCATATGAGGTTGCACACAAAACTTCCTTAAGAATAAAAATAAAATCTAAAAATCTTGTTTTATGTTAACATTCTCATCTTATCCAAGATAATTTGCCAACGAAAATTTTTTTTTGACAATTGCAAAATAATTCATGCTCGAGAGGGTTAAACTTATTGAAAAGGTAAATAAACCAAGGAACGTCACATTTAAACATTGATTTACATATCGCTTGTAATCAGTGTGGTCGGAAACAGTGCATTACAAATATCGAAAATATAGTAGACGCTGTCTTTTTCCGTTATAGTCTGTAATGGCTATTTCTGTAGGCTATTTCCATGAGTACTTGTAGTGTAAGTCACAGGCTACGATTTTTGGCTACCAGTATTTTAGTACGAAAAAATTTGATTTATTTTATCGGCACATTCTCATTAATTGAATAATGCCAAGCAGACTTTTCGAAAATAACGGTGGCAAACAAGCATAGCAATTATAAGGTAATGTGACTTACACTACAAAACCCATGGAACTAGCCAATACATTTTAAAAGATGTAATGTAGAAAGTCACGCGAAGCAAAAAATTTGTAGTTTGTAGCGAACGATGGCGCTACTTTTAACATTACTTCATATTTATTTTATTTATTTATTTACTTATTTATTTTATTTATTTATTTATTTATTATTTATTTACTTACTTTTTGAGGGTCTTCAAGTTACGTGGTAGAAACTTGCTTCCTTTATTACAAAATATACCCTGTGCAACAATTTGCAAATTACATTTAGCGATGTATCATACGAGCTCATGGATTTTCTTATTCACATTTTATTAATAAACACTAGTGCCAAAATCGAAATCAAAGAAATTAATTTTCTCGCGGGGAACACTTATTTACTTACTCTTCATGTTTTAATGCCCCCTTTTTTCAGAAATTGCTTTGTTTACAGATTTATTACCTTTTGACATTATATCAGATAATACAAACATTCCTTTGACGAAATGTAACGAAGTTTTTTATTTAACGAAATATCCTGCTGAACCTTGACTTTGAACGTCATTAACATGCAAATGAATCTCCATATCACGAAATATAGATTCTACATAGTCAAGATTATTCTATTTTCGTGCTTCTACAACATTTAAACGGAGACGTTGCTGTTGCGATGGATACGAATTTATTTCACCGTGTTGACTTCAGACACTTTTCTGCGGGAGGGACTTCTATGGCTCCGGACAGGACACAACAGAAACGCTGGAGGGGATTTCACATTTTTACCATAGAAAACACAAAATCTAAAATTTTCCGGAGGGGGGGGGGCATCAGATAGCTCCGGGCCACCCCCTTAATTCAACACTGTTTCACCGGATTGTATGAAAAAGAATTTTTTTAATCATTTACATTCGAAAGACGAGATACTAAAATAGAGAAAACAGAGTTTGCATCAGGGTTGGCAAGGTTTAAACCAATTGGTTTTAACCATAGTTTAAATCACGGTTTAAACTAAACAAGGTTTTTTTTTCTCAAAAAAATCAATTGGGTTTTTTTTCAAAAAAATCGAGTGACATTTTCTCATTTTTCTTTATAATTTAAGACCTACAAATTATTGGATATAAACAGGGATATAGTGGAGGGTATACGGGGGTATACGCCGTATACCTTCTGGATTTTTTAAAGGGGCATCGTATATCCTCTGTTTCTCAAGAAAGCTTATAGTATACACAGTCTAGGGTATACCCTCTTCCTTGAGCATATACCCTCTGCTAAGAGCGTATATCCTCTGTTATTTTTACGACTACACCTCTGATATAAATATTTTCTAGTTTTAACGTTTTATTTCAGCAATAAGTATTAGATATAGTGGGTCTAAGTCATTTTTATATATAAGATAAAAATTGGTATGCATTGGTGATCATACTCTATTGCTCCAAAGAAAAACTTAGAACATGTGAATTGATCAAAGATAAAATAGATTAAAAACATACAATAATTAGTATAAAATATTTTCATAAAAAAAGCAGATTATTTAAAGCAATTTATCATAATATGCACAATGATTTTGAATATGGAGCTACATAACTCGATGATCTTTAAGATTTTAGTCAAACTGTAATAGATTTTTTTTTTTTATTTTTTTTTTTTTTATTTTTTTTTTATTGGGGGAATTATTTTTAAGAATTAAAATTAAAATATGAAGTTGAATAAGAGAGTATTCAAAAATTTGGTGTTAGTTAAAGCAATTTAATAATACCAATCTAATTTCCCGCCTGTTATCTGCTGAATCTAATGACCAAAAATGTGGATTTCAAATTGCTACTCAAAAAAAACCCAAGAAGTATTTCAAATTAATTTTTTTTTAAAAATGCAGAAAAGAATATTATAGTCATCAAACTGCATCAAATGTTTATTATTAGTAATCAAAAGATGGTTTTACGAATTGAATATTTCCAACTGAGCGAAAAATTGTCCAGGCCGCGAATCGAACCCACGTACTTGGCTTACAAGGCCAATGCTTTATCTGTTAAGCTAACTGGGCAACAGCCAGCTGGGATTTTTCGCTCAGATAACCTTGTTGGTCTTAACATCTGGACTGTCATTTAGACAGCTCGGCAGAATAAACCGCATGTAATACAACTCCATATAACGATGGATACGTAGATATACTATTATTTTAACACAATCAAACTGATTGGTAAATTTATCATACGAATTGAATATTTCCAACTGAGCGAAAAATCGCCCAGGCCGCGAATCGAACCCAGATACTTGGCTTACAAGGCCAATGCTTTACTTGTTAAGCTAACAGGGCAATATCCGGCTGGGATTTTTCGTTCATTTCCATCGTTATATGGAGATCCATTATCTGCGGTTTATTCTGCCGAGCTGTCTAAAGGACAGTCCAGATGTTAAGACCAATAAGGTTATCTGAGCGAAAAATCCCAGGCGACTATCGCCCAGTTAGCTTCACAGGTAAAACATTGGCCTTGTAAGCCATGTATCTGGGTTCGATTCGCGGCCTGAGCGATTTTTCGCTCAGTTGGAAACATTCAACTCGCATGATAAATTTACCAATCAGTTTGATTTTGTCAGAATAATAGAACAAAAGATTGTTTATAAATTTTTTCAATATCAATGTTCGATTGTGTAGAGTAATTTATTCTTTGAACACAAGACTGTTTACTACAGTGCTCAGCAAAAGTTTAGACACTGGTGTTTTTTAACCTTTAAAAAAAAATTACGAACACGTGAGTTTTAGAAATTGCTATACTTATTTTCAAATATATTTTATATAATGTAGAATAAAAATAATGTTTATAATATAAGATAATATTTAATTTAACTGAAAAAAGTAAAATTTGCATATTGCAAAAGTTTAGACACTTTTTTGATTTTCAGCCAACTGTTCATGGAAAAATGCGAATTTCAAAGTTATGATGTCACATGTCTGAAGTATTTAATTATACCTCGATATAGCATCAGTTAGTGAAGATGCCGCGAGCTAAAAATATTCAATTAAATGAGATAATTGAAGTAGGAAAGTTGAAATGGAAGGGGAAGACTGTTGCAGAAATTTCAGCAGCATTGAACCGTCCAAAGTGGTATGTCTATGAAGTATAGTCTAAGGATGACTCCTTCAAAACAAAACATGATCTGGAAGAACTTGTGTGACGAGAAAATGAGATGACAGAAGGATCCAGAAGCTGACATTTACACAAGTAATGATTGCTAATCACATTAAAAGTAAGTCAGAACTTTCTGTGTCGACGGAAATGATTCGTAGATGAATTAAAAAAACAGGTAAATCAATTTACATAAAAATGATAAAACAATCAGCTTTAAAATACCGCTATAAATTGGCGAGAATTCAATTAACTTGCAAACATACGTCATATGGACCCAAATGGTACGCTATGATATTCAGTAACGAAAAAAAAAGTGGAATTTGAATGGCCCAAACAAGTAGGCATACTATTACAATGACTTAAGTAAAGATCCTGAGACTTTATTAAGTCGACAAAAAGAAGGTGACTTTTAAATAATTTGGTCCTGTCTTAGCTTTTATGTTCTTGTATCTGTGGAGTTATTTATTGGTTGCCAAGCAACACAAGACTACGTACATACGTTAGAGATTATTAGTCATTTGGGGAACTTTTGCTGATCTAAAGTATGGATTTTAGCATCTATTCATGTTGCATACAAAAGAAGAACTTCGTTTAAATCTGAAAATACTATTGATCTCAACTCGCCGGCGTGTAGTTCTGATCCGGACCCACTCGAAAACATTTATAACATCATATGTCGTAATGTTTATGCAAATTTTTCCAATAAGTTTCTTTTAATGAGGTTCGAGCTGCTGTTGAACATGTTTGGTACGAAATAGACCCCCAAGTGACGCAGCATTTAGTTTTTTTCGATAAAAAATCACATTCTTGCACTAACTGCAAACAATGCGATTGCAACTCGATTTTAATTTGTAGTTATTTTTCTGTAAATACACAAATTGTCTATACTTTTGCCACAATGTTAATTTTAATTTTTTGTCATTGTATTTTATGTAAAATGTAAAATTCAAAATTTATTGTGTGTAAATAAAGGATAAGTCACAAGTAATATATGACAGAGGAATTACAAACATTCGGTACATACTTCTGAAAATAGAAGCGTAATCGATCATTGTCTAAACTTTTGTTGAGCACTGTATAATAACTGTTTAAAATATGAATTTTTTTTTCAATTTTCTACATAATTCACTATAATTATTTAATTTAAATTACTTTCAAATGAAGTTATACTATTTATAATCCAACAATGTTTTTTTTAAATCAATAAATATGCATGTATATCTAATTAAAAAGTATATTCTAAAAAAAACCGGTTTAAACCAAAAAAAACCTGGTTTAAACGAAAAAACCGCGGTTTTTTTTGGGGGGGGGGTTGAAAAAAACCCTGTTTTTTTTCCAATCCTGGTTTGCATGGGCACCATTAATTTTCCAGGCTTTCTCGGTCAAATACAATTTTTTTTTTAAATAAATCTAGTTCAAACGAGTGAAAATTCGCCTTATACAAAGAGAAATTTTCCTTAAGGAAATACTGGTATTTTGAAGAATTATCTGGTTTTGAAATTTCAGGACCCGTAGCCTGTAAACGACCTCGGTACAATAAAAAAGGGGGTTTCAGTTACACGAGAATACTACAAATAAATTGTTCGGGTAGTTAACAAAAATGCGAAAACTTTTATGAACAATGTTTTTTTTTTTCTTTTCCCTTTTTTAAAGAAACCTGGTCAAGGTAATACTACAGATTTTTTTTTAAATCAAGAAATTGAAATATTGAGAAAAAAAAGAGCATAATGAAGTGTTTAAGTTTAACGATGAGACTTCGTTAAATGGAAGTTTCACTGTATTAATATTGAATTGCTTTGGTTTGGCTTATAACGAGGAGCATGTGCAAAAAGTAACATTTTTGATTATAGCACGAAATATTTTCTTGAACGTTACACTCTAAAAAATAAATGTGTAAATTAGCTAATTTTACCCGAATATATGTGTAAATTTCTAAAATTACACACCTGTCGTAAAATTTACACATTTTTTCTGAAATTTACCTGTTTATATGTGTATTTAGGATGTGAAAGTAAGTGTGTAATTTTTTATCAGTTGAAAAACTCAAACAAGTGTGTAAATGTCTAGAAATGCTTGGATTTACACTTATTTATGTGTTAGTCTAATTTAAACTTAATTATAAGTACACACATAAGTGAGTAATTTTTTACAAATGCATACTTGTCATAAAATTTACACATTTTGAACAAAAAATTACCTTTTTTTATGTGTACCTAGCATGTGAAATCAAATGTGCAATTTGTTATCGCTTGATTAACTCATACAGATGTGTAAATGTAGAAAAGTACTTGCATTTACACGAATGAAAGTGTTAATCATAATTAAGGATCAACTGAATCAACGATTTTTAAGATCAAAACAGAAACTGAAACCGAATTTTGGTACTCATCCTATTTTCGGCCGAAAACGAAAACGATAAAAAAAATTTAAGTGATTAATACATACAAAATGATACAAAATTAGGTCCGTTCGTAATTATGTATGTATATAAGACCGATTGTCGTTGTTCAGTCCATTCATTCGTCTGTCTGTCCGTCTGTCCGCATATAATAGAACAAAAACTATCCAACCGAATCGTTTGAAATTTAAAATATAAAATTGTTCCATAATTTTGTCGAGTTTTTCAAATTTTATGAAAATCGGATGTATAGTTTGATTACAGGGATAATCAAAAGTATTACGTTACATTACCGTCAATGAGAAAAAAATGTTTCAAATTCATTTTAATGGTGTTACAGCATTCCAAACAGGAAAAAAATTATATACATTTACCGAAGCGTATTAAAATATACATTCGGTGCAATATATGGTGAAAAACGTTTATTATTCATTTAAAGAGCTACACAAAAGAATTCCGTCACATAATGATATATGGGAAAACATTGTTTTCTGCGTATTTCAATCATGTTAAATTAGTTCGTATATAATTAAGTTGATATACGTTGCTCAGTTTTATTGCAAGTTACTTCTTTAATAATAGAAAGCGCTAACAGTATTTACAAGCACTTACAAAAGATTTCGGATACTATACTGCACCAGAACTACTACTCTACGTTACAGATTTTTGCTAGAAGTGCACTTTTAGTTGTGATATGAGTTTTTAAGTGTAACCATATTTTTGCATATTACTTTGTGTATATAAATGCTGTAAATCATATACAGGGTAACACAAAAGAATCTGTAAGAGTTACAGAGTAAAAATGAAAATAGCAGTGGTTTTCGAATCAGTTACGCATTTTCATGGTATCCCATGATAAGTAATGATTCTAGGTTTGCGATCTTGATTGCGTCCTATTTAAGAAGAGGTCCTATTATTTTCGTGTTACTGAATTGGAGATATATAATCGTATCAAATTTTATATTCATGCATTTTAGCATAAGAATTTAACAGCTAATGTATTAAGCTCAGAATATTTATAAAATTAATTGTAGTACGAACGCAGCTCATTTGCCACGTTTGACGCGCAATTTCCAATTTGTTAATGATGCTACACGCTTTCGAATATAATACAATCTATATGTATCTAAGAAGTGTATGATAAAATATACGTTCTGCACAATCGGTGGTGCAAAGAATATTCATTATTAATTTCCAGGGCCACACACAAGTATTCCATTACATAATATTATAGGGGAGATACCGTTCGGGGCGCGTTATAATACGATTAAACTATTTCACATTTTATGTACGTTGTTGAGGTTTATTATAAGTTACTTCCTGTATAATACAAAGCAGGGATGTAGTGGAGGGTATACGCGGGTACACGCCGTATACCCTTTGGATTATTTTAAGGAACTCGGTATACCCTCTGTTTCTCAAAAGAGCTACAGTGTATACACTCTAGGGTATACCCTCTGTTTTATGCATATACCATTTGCTTTTTTTACGACTACACCGCTGACAGAAAGCAGATAGTATTTACAGGGACACACCGAAGATTTCGGCCACTATACTGTATCCGAAATACTGTATCCATTACAGCAAAAACTGAATATTTTTAGAACTTTGTCATAGCACGAACACATCTCATTTGCTACGTTTAAAATGCAATTTCCAGCTTGTTATAAATTAATTATTGACATATAGAATCACATTTCTAACACACAAATATATATATATGCATGTGTATGCATAAGGTTCAAATAAAATTAAAACGTATTCCATGTATTAGTTCTTGAGATAGAGTGCCAACAAAATTTATATCCCATAGAGACAGACAGAGTCACAGACATACAAACAAACATTTTATAAAAACATTTTTAACCTTATAAAATGTGTAAAATCCATTAAAAACAAGAATTCGAAAATTTTCACGAATCTAGTATTTTTTTCTTGCAAAAATAGAAGAGTGTAAAAATGTTTCAGGTTCAGGTATATATGTCAGTTTATCTTTTACGGTGATTTTTTGTCAACGATCAGCTGTCGTTAACAAAACACACTTCTGCGACACTTATACTTCTGTGGTTTCAAAAAGGAAAAAAAAATATTAAGCCTGCTGTTTTGAACGAACAGGTGATAAACTTGAAAGTTTAGTAATGTAAGCATTTTTTGCTTTATAATTTTTGCATGCGCATATGCCATGTGCAATAGGGAAAACTCGCAGACGATTTTTTAATTAAAGACAGTAAAGTTTATTTGTTGATCTTTGGAATACACAGAGAACGAGAACATTTTGTTTGTAAAAATAGCCGTTTATGTACGTATAGTCCGTCTAAGTTTAAAAATTTAAGCAAAAAATATTACAAGAGTATCGCAAAATTCTGTGTTTCATACAAAATACGTCCAAGAAAGTTTACAAATGCTGTTGGTATGTGTAAAATAGATTCATGCCACTGCTTTTGTAATTAATATTGGACTATTTGTTTTCTGCAAATGATTCTATGGATTACCATCAAAAAATGAAGAAATATGTCGATGGAAAATAGGTATGAAAAATATTTTTTCTGTTTGCTTTTCTTTAAATTACAATGATTTTGTTGAAATAAATAAAAATCTATGAATAATCCATATGTTTGAAGGAATGAGACTGAAATGTCATAATCATATTGTCTATTTATTTTTTTTTTAATTCTAGAAGCTTTTATTATTTTATTTTGTGAATGATTTTAATGAAAGGAATTTCAAAATATCTATACGATACACAGTATCAGAAAATATATGATTAACCCACGAAAAAAGAAATAAAAGATAAACAGTGCACAAAAATTACAATAATGCATACAACCACAGTTAAAATTCATTAGCTTTTATTCGATATATTTTTTAAATGTTTCGAGATTTTTACGAATTTAGATCTAATAAAACAAGTTTACAAACCAATTTCTAAATTTTATCGCATTCATTTGGATTTTACTTAGGGTGTTAACTATTTTAAAAAGTGGATTTAAGCTAGCGATTAAATCATTATTTTAATCAACAATTTGAAATAAAAATCAATTATTTAAATCAAAATTGATTTAAATCTAATTGTTCTAAATGACACAAACGTATTAAAATCTAAGATTAATGTAATTTGGAAAGTGTATTAAAATTAATGTAATTTGGAATACTGTATACAGTACACCAAAATCTGATAAAAAAGCTTTAAATAATTGTTTCTAATCTTAATTTCTGAGTCCTGTGAAACATTAAATACAATAACTTTGTTAAGGCATAAAAGATATTTCATTTAAATATTATATTTAAATCTAAATCTAATATAATTTGTGATGTCATAATTTCCTTTAAGTAATTAAATTGTTTATTCTTTTATATGAAATAAGCATTTAAAGTATGCTAAATATATATATATATATATATATATATATATATATATATATATATATATTAGTATGCACATACATTGTGTAAGGTATGATTTATGCTATTAACAGTAATTTTTGTTACTACAAATGCAAAATGAGCTACCAATAATATTTGTTAGTTATGTTGGTTATGCCATATTGAAATTACTTATTTGCTGTTTTTATTAATTCTGTTGATTACTGTTTCATTTTGGCTATTTGTTAAGGCTGCAACACTTTGCCCCTTTTGAAATTAACAAAATGCACCCTACCTTTTAAAAAATAGTGAAATATAGCCAGATCTTTTTTGAAATAAATCCCTCCATACCGCAGTACTTCTAAATATGTGCACCCAAGACTTAACAAAATGATAGAACTTTATTTCTTGGAAAAAAGCAGGATATTATTAAAACATGTTATTTAATTGTATTTTTCAATTCGTGAATTATAGAAATGTTGAAAATTAATGATTTTTATATTTATCATACTAAAAAATTATGTACTTATTTTTATTGCTACTAAGCACATTAGTAATATATTTTCTTATGTAATAGTGCCTTTTTTTTAGAACAAGCATTCTGCCCTTTTTCTTTTTAGAATAAATATTAAATACTGAATTATCGTTTATTAATTTAAGCATTACAATATGCATTATATACCTAATTAAAGATTGTAATCAATTTAAAATTAAATGCAGCAACTGATAATTTTAATAAATGTAAAATCATTATTTTTTAATATAGTTTTACATAATTATTGCAAAATATTAATGTATATAACTTTATAGTATTATATTAATTAATGAAATTACTAATTTACAGTTTTTATAATTTTTGTAGTTACTAAATAATAATTAAATTTTATTGATTAAAGTGCAAAAACATAGATTATGTTAGTAAATAAAAGTCTAATTTTTTAGAAACCTAGAATCTATTAATCTTAGAAACCTAGGCTAAACCTACATCTATTCAATATTTCAATGCTGGAAAAAAAAATCCGATTCAAATAAAAAGAAATATGATTTAAATACAAAAATTCGATCTTTATTATTATTGCTTTTTAAATCATGATTTTTTTACACCCTATTTTTACGGAATTTTAAACTAATTTTTGTTGGCCGATCCGACGGGGGAACTGTCTGGTAGGCGGAGTGTTAAAATAAGTTTTGTTATTTATAACTATCCTCCATTCTTGTAAATAAAATATTAATGATAATATACCAAAGTGTGATTTTATTTTATGTATGGTCTGCAATTTTATACTTCATTCACATAAAAAAAAAGTTATTAACTGTGTATTCCTACTTTGTTTTTAGCTGTGTCTGGTAAAAATAAGTACGGTTATATGGATTTCTAACAGACAATTATATGGAAAAAAAAATATCACATTTCATTTAAAGCCACTATAGTAAATTCTTATAAATCCGCTTGTATTATTTTATGACGATATCAGAGTGATATTGGCCCTGGCAACATAGATTCTTGGAAAATTGTGCAAAAACTTTCATATAAGACCTGAAAAATGAGCTTTGTTTTCAAAAATGATAATCATAGATAGCAAGAGTTATTATTTTTAAATGTACAATTTTATAAATAAAAATGTAATTTTCGCAATGAATGATTAAAATTATTTTTTAATAACTAAATTTTTTAAAGTTTGAATTTTGCTTCAGTCAGATCATAATGTAAAGTGAATTACACCTTTGTATCTCCGTGTTACATAACTGCGATGTACACTAAAGTCAAAATGACCAGCGAGCATTAAGGGTGCATTCGAAAACATTTTTTTCACCTTCAACAGTTCGAAATTTTCTGATACAATTTCAGACTCACTTTTAGAAGTAAAAACACGAAACTTGCTGATGTGACTTTTAAAGAGATCTATAAGATGTCGTGTGATTTTATTTTTTGTTAAATTCATTAGAATTGGATTTATAAACTATTATTTCCCCAGTATGACTCTTTTTTTCGTTCCCAGATCTCCCGCTTCGGAAAATTCGGTTTAAAACGTTGACTTTAACAGCATTTTTTTGCAATATTTTCTGCATTTATCAAAAAATTGAAAAGCACGGGACCTAATATACTTTCTAAATAAGAGAATTTGCCAGTTTGATGCGCTTGAGAGAAAAAACGAATTTAAAAATAAATCAGAAAAAAGGCAATTTGTATTGAAATACACCCTTAATCGGGGGTCTTATTTATTACTGCTATCATCCATTATAGCATTTTTGCCACATATGTTCTTAAAATTCTCAACATACGACGATACTGAGTTTGATCACATGAGCAGTTTTAGATCATTATTGCTAAAATGAATTTTGAATTTTGATTGCCCAGAACAGATTTTTTTTCAAAGGTAAGTTCATTTATTTTACAATTTAACACTTGAAAATTATAATATGGATGAGAAGTGTGTTATTTTCTGCTTATTACAAATTTGGAAAAAATAATTTATTATTTTTGTGTTTTAAATCATTTCTTCATGTTTAAAATCACATATTGTAACATAAGAGTAAATATTTGCAGTTTTAACATTATATAGCATTTAAAATAATTATTCGGTTTAAATACTATTTATTTCAGCGTGTTTATAATATATTTTGCTATAAAACTTCGAGTTTTTATTATTTTACATGCTATACATTTCTTATTTCATTTTATACCGATGACAAAAGACAGCTTTTCATAGATTTCAATTCATGGTTTTTCGTTTGTGATTTTTAAATTGAAGACTTTTTGTAAGCGTATTGCATTCAAAAACTACAAGAAAAATAAATAAAAACTCTAAAAAAAATGTCATTTGATGTCAGAAGAAATAGTTTTTTTAACCTAGTCCGAAAAATTCAAATGTTTACACCAAATCCAATTACAGACACAGAAGCAATTATAACTTTTTTTCAGATAAATTTTTATAAAATTAAAACGCGTCCCAAACAATGTTTCCTTCTTTACCATAATGTAATGTAATATTTTAGTATGGCCCTGTAAATTAATAAAAACTATTCTCTGTACTACAGATTATACAGAATTTATATTGTAGTATATACTTTATAGATGCAAGTCAATTTTATTATGTTCGAAAACGTGTAACATTATTAAAAGGCACTTGAAACTATTTTTATACATGGGCCGTTATGCAAGGGAACGCTTTTGACTGTCTCTATAATTGAATTATGCATCTCATTTTCATAAAAATTGAAATGACTTGATAAAATTATGCAAGAGTTATGTATTTTAAATTTCAAACAATTCGGATTAAGTAGTTTTTGCGTTGTTATATGCGAACGGACAGATAGACAGACGGACGGATTGAATGACAACTATAGTTATTACGTATTTACATAATTACGATCGCGTACTTAGAAACAAGTCAAGCATACGAATTTGTTCTTCATGTAATTTTGTTTTGCTATTTTAAAAACTTTTTCGCAGTTTACACATCAAAGAATAAGGTAAATCTTTGTACACAAAAACCTATGTATTTTAAATATTACACAAAAATGTATTTTCCATGTTACATAGACATATGTGTAAAAACAGAATATTACACAAAAATCTGTGCATTCTGTACATAACACAAAAACATGTGTATTTTGCATATTACACAACATTGTAGGTATTTTCCTATTGCACAAAAATATATGTAAAAAAAGAGTATTACACATATGTATGTGTAAAAATAGTGCTCAGAAATATGTGTATTTCAGTGCAATTCGCACATTAAAGTGTGTACTTCAAGAGTTATCAGATAACTTTTACACATTTGGGCTTATCATCAAATTACACATTAAAATGTGTATTCTGAAATTTACACATTTGGTGCAATTTACACACAAATTTACACACATAGACATGTCGTTTTTGTATCATCGATTTACACATTTTTGTGTGTAAATTTACACATTTTTTTTTTTAGAGTGTATCTTTCTTAATTTTTTCTCAATTTCTATTTTATAGCACTTATTTGATTATTTCCCACGAGGGATCGTTGTATTATAAGTCATGTCCTCAACTCCGAGTGTGAATTGAATCCTTTGGGGCTGTGGAAATATAACGTTATCAATTTTTTAGTAATTTTGGACCTCCTCCCTTTTGATATCATACGTTACCATTCCTTGAAGCACCCCTCCCGCTTTAATAACATGCTTATCAAAGTACAAAATATTTTTTTGATTTCCAAAATGTATTTTTTTTTTTTTTTTTTTTTTTTTTTTTTAACTGCTTACATTTATTTTTCGCATATTTTTATGATTCAAATGAAGAGAAGTCTATAAATATAACTTTGAATATAAAACATTTTATATAAAATAACACTTAAAAGCAAGAGTTAATATTTAAAAGTATTTTATTATAACTTTTTGTTACATAATGCATTCAATAATAATAAAGTCCTGTTGCATTTGCTCCGAACGGAAGGGGAGTGGAGGGTAGACAGAAATTCTTATCAACAAAACAAGACAACATTCCTTCTCTTTCTCTAACACAAGCTTCATTTCAAATATACTTCGTTCGTAATTGTCTGAGCTAAGCGAAGTCTTATACTCATAGTACGTAACGATATTAAAAGTCAAAAAAATTCTTTCGTCAAGCAAATCTCAAAAAATACTTGTCGGATTTCGATTCTGTTTGTACCAGAAGTTACCTATGAAGGTACCCTGCTGAATGCACCTACTTTCAAAAATTAGTTCCAAATAGTTTAAAAGTTATATTGAAAAAACTGATAAAAAAGTACAATTTATTTGCATACGTCACAGAAATTTGGTGCGCGTCATTTTTCACCGGCTCGATATTTTCATAGAAAACTGAATCCGAGTACATGCTGGAGTAAATAGTTGTCGCAGCGAAGCGAAGGCTAATGCACATAGTACGTAACGATATTAAAAGTCATTCTTTCGTCAAGTAAATCTGAAATTCTGATTGTACCAAACGGTACCTATGAGAGAAACCTACTGTATGCACTTACTACGAAAAATAAGTTCCAAATAGTTTAAAATTTATGTTTAAAAAACTGATAAAAAAGCACAATTTATTTGCATACGTCACAGAAATTTAGTGTGCGTCACTTTTCACTGACTGGATGTTTTCGTTAGATTTTCAAATTTAAGCACATGGAGCAAGGGAAATACGCAAACAATTTTTAAGTACAATAAATTAAACTTAAGAAACAAACTGGAAAATAATTTTTTTGTTGTTGTTAATTTAAAAGAAAAAAAGCCTTAACTCTTAGTAACTTACTACTTGAGATTTGCGATATTCTTTATAATAGCACTTTATAACCGCCATTAGCATCTTTTATATTTCGCACATGCAGATTGGAAACAATTCTGCCGTGTTTAATTAAAATATTGGTACTACTTGGCTATCTCGTTGATCAATTTCGCCAAATTATACATATTGACATATTTTTTATTTTAAATAACGAAAGAAGAAATAAATTAGTGAAACATTGATAAAAATACAAATAAAATGTGGGATAAAAAAATCACTTGATGATGTTTTAAACACATCTATCGTGTTTAATGCGATTGAATGCGACATTCACGATTATTCAGCATTGGCATTTTATCTTATTGTTTGGCGATACTTTTTTTGGTCGACGGGTTTGCAGTGTCCCCTACTGAACGCACCAACACTGCTAACTCCATGGTGCAGGAACGAACACTTGCGAACTTTGCGAACTGCTATTTTAACTCTAACGGCAACCGCCACGGCATTGCCTGAACTGAACTGAACTCATTCGTTTTTACTTCGATTTACGAGCTCGTGTTTGTTTGACGCACATTTAACCGCTCGTTTTTTTTCCTGTAATCAATTTCAATATCTAACTTAATTTTTGTTTTATTAAATGTAATAAGGTATATAATCTTAGTAGTTCTTCTGGCTCCAGAGCAAACAGCTTCATGCTGCATCATTTATGGATCAGCTTACTGTGATAAATTCACGATATGTCACACTTACAGCTGAAGTGGTGACCCTCGTGAGAACTTTCGCCTGCAGCGATGCAATCTGGTGCAATCCTTCCTAAATTTTTAAGTAACGATGAACAAAATATCGTATACTGTGGATATCTAAGATGCAACATCGTATTTTTTGGTTTATGGTGATATTCACGATCGTCGCGGACTGTTTTTGCCGTGGTAAGCCCGCCTACGAAATGTGCTGCTGAGAGGATGCGGTAACCGGCGATCCTGTAGTTTTCAAGGTAAGACCTCATATTAATTCTGTTTACATCGGTTATTTGAGCTTTTCTTAAAAATTTGATTTATATTTTTTATCATTTTGCCATGCCAGACGACGCGGTTCAGCCCGAACTCCAGGTTCATAAAGTAGGCCTAAAGCTGCCACCTTTTTGGGATAAACACCCCATATTGTGGTTCGCTAATATAGAAGCACAATTTTTTGTTTCAGGCATCACTCAAGATGCAACTAAGTATTACTGTGTAATTTCCGCTCTAACTTCCGACATTTTAAATTATGTTAGCGATATAGTGTTATCAACTCCCGAGAATCATAAATATGAATCCCTAAAAAAACGGCTTATTGCTGATTTTTCTGACTCACAACAGAGATAAATTAAAGCAGTCCTTTCTGAATTAGTTTTAGGTGATGACAAGCCTTCACATTTGTTGCGCAAAATGAGACAACTTGCAGGAAAAACTTTGGGTGAAGATTTTTTAAAAACGCTCTGGCTACAGCGTCTACCCACTCAGGCGCAAGCTATCCTTTCCGTATCGGAAGATAGCCTCGATAAATTAGCCTTAATGGCAGATAAAATTCACGATACTGCTGGTGCAAGTATTGATGAGGTGCATTGCTCGAAAACTCCACTTTCGGATTACAGTGAGTTATGTGCTCAAATTGCGGAACTCACTAAACAGGTTGAGCATCTTTCACGAAGCCGTGAGCGGCAAGATAATTTTCGTAATCGATCTGCATCCAGGCGATCACGCTCAAAAACACCAAAAAACAGAGGCCCGCATGACCAGTGCTGGTATCACTTTAAATTCGGGGAATCGGCCAGGCGTTGCAAATCCCCATGCAAATTCAAACTTCAGGAAAAAAACTAGAGCAGAAATCGCATGTGGCGCAATGCGATTTCCAGCCGAATAACAAAAGTCGCCTTTTTGTTTATGACCCATTATCAAAACTTTCATATCTAGTGGATAGTGGTAGCGATGTTTGTGTTCCATACCACAAACCAATTCCCAAATCAGACAATGTCATCAATTTATACTCAGCAAATGGATCTACCATCAAAACATATGGCATTAAAGTAATAAATTTAAGTTTAAATTTACGTCGTAAATTTCAGTGGCCGTTTGTCCTAGCAGACATTAGCAAGCCTATAATAGGTGCTGATTTTTTACGCCACTATGGCCTGTTAATTGATCTTAAACAAGGGTGTCTCAGAGATCCACTCACTAAATTGAAAAGCAGCGGGACAAAATCAACAGACAATATTCCACAAGTTACATTGATCGCAAACAATTTGGCATATAAAAATATCTTAGAAAAATACAGTGATGTTGTACGCCCATAACCAAAATTGAAAGAGGTAAAACATAATACGGTGCACAGAATTATAACCAAAGGGCAGCCCGTCTTTGCACGCCCGCGTAGACTTCACCCAGAAAAATTAGCTGCAGCTAAGCGCGAATTTGAATATATGTTAGGGCAAGGGATATGCAGACCAAGCACATCTAACTGGTCTAGCCCATTGCACCTCCTCCCGAAAGACTCTGGTAAAGATTTTCGCCCTACTGGTGACTACAGAACTCTAAATAGAATAACAATACCAGACCGCTACCCTATTCCACACTTACAGGATTTTTCAAGCCAATTACATGGGAAAGTAATTTTTTCTAAAGTGGACTTAGGGCATATCACCAAATCCCAGTTCACCCAGATGATATTCCAAAAACTGCAATTACTACACCATTCGGGTTATTTGAGTTTTTATATATGCCTTTCGGGTTGTCCAACGCAGCCCAAACTTTTCAAAGATTTATAAATGAAGTGTTGCACGGTTTTGATTTTGTTTTTGATTATCTTGACGATATTTTAATTGCAAGCAGTTCTGAGGAAGAACACCAAGCACACCTCGAATGTGTTTTTAAAAGACTTTCTGCTTATGGTATTAGAATTAATTTAAAGAAATGCGTCTTTGGTGTTCCCGAATTATCCTTTTTAGGTTATTTGGTTAACAAAAACGGTATTAAGCCTTAGCCTGAACGCGTTGAGCCAATTTTAAAATACGAGTTACCTAAAACTGTAAAAGAACTCCAGCGTTTCGTTGGTTTATTAAATTACTATAGAAGAAATGTACCGCATGCTGCACATATTCAGGCCCCACTTAATGACATGCTAAAAGGCACCAAAAAACGGAAACCAAATATTACTATTGACTGGACTGAAGCTCAAAAAGCAGCATTCGAAGCTTGCAAAAAACAGCTTGTCGATGCTGCAATCTTGGCTCACCCAGATCCACAAGCACATTTAACTCTTTTCACAGATGCTAGTGATTCTGCGGTAGGAGCCTCACTAAACCAATTTAAAAAAATTGACAATGAGACAAGTTTTGAACCTTTGGCATTTTTCTCAGCCAAATTATCTCCTGCACAGCAGAAATGGGACACATATGATCGCGAATTGTATGCAATTTATGCCGCCATTAAACATTTTAAGCACATGCTTGAAGGCCGTCAATTTACAATTTTCACTGATCATCAACCACTCACATATGCATTCTTACAAAAAGCTGATAAATGTTCTCCCAGACGACTGCGTCATTTGGATTTTATTGGTCAATTTAGTACTGATATCCAATTTGTAAAAGGTTCAAATAATATACCAGCAGATATGCTATCGAGAATTGAGGCTTTAGAATTCCCAAATGTCTTGGACTATACCGCAGTAGCTCAAGCTCAAAATGCTGACACTGAGTTGCAAAATTTAATTAAGTCTGACACAACCTTAAAATTTCAACATATGATTTTACCGGGAACTGAAATTAAACTTTTCTGTAATACCTCTACACAAAATGTTCGCCCGTATCTTCCTCATGAATTTCGAAAAACCGCATTCAAAATTCTTCACGATTTAGCTCATCCAGGGGTCAAAGCTACTGTAAAACTCCTAACGTCTCGTTTTGTTTGGCCAGGAATAAAGAAAGATATTACTAACTGGACACGGACATGTATTCCATGTCAAAGATCCAAAATACGCCATACAAACAGCCCAGTACAAAACATTAAAATTCCAGATAAGAGATTTGAACATATTCATATCGATATCGTAGGGCCACTCCCCCTTTCCCAGGGATATGCATATTGCTTAACAATGATTGACCGTTTCACACGTTGGGTTGAAGCTTGTCCAATTTCAGATATATCTGCTGAATCTGTAGCTAGAGCGTTTTATGAAAATTGGATAGTTCGCTTCGGTGTTCCTAGGCTGGTCACATCAGACCAGGGCAGGCAATTTGAGTCTCTTTTACTTACAACATTAATGAAATTATTAGGGATTAAACACATACACACCACAGCATATCACCCAATGTCTAATGGCTTAATAGAAAATTGGCACCGCACAATGAAAGCCGCGTTAAAAGCTCATTTAACCGATCGTTGGACAGAGGTCTTACACACAGTATTGCTTGGAATGCGTTCCGCATTCAGAGACACCATTAAAGAGACCACAGCCGAACTGGTGTATGGTACAGCCTTGAGATTGCCCGGGGAATTTTTTGCACCAACTCCTGCAGACGTCAATGCAGCCAGATTCGTCACACGCCTAAAAAAAGTCATGTAGCAGGTGTCCTGGCACCGCACAATGAAAGCCGCGTTAAAAGCTCATTTAACCGATCGTTGGACAGAGGTCTTACCCACAGTATTGCTTGGAATGCGTTCCGCATTCAGAGACACCATTAAAGAGACCACAGCCGAACTGGTGTATGGTACAGCCTTGAGATTGCCCGGGGAATTTTTTGCACCAACTCCTGCAGACGTCAATGCAGCCAGATTCGTCACACGCCTAAAAGAAGTCATGCAGCAGGTGTCCCCAGCTCCCACTAACAACCATGACACCAAGAACCGCTCCTTTGTATCGAAAGATCTCAGGAGCTGCAGCCAAGTTTTCGTGAGACATGATGCAGTTCAGCCACCTCTGAAACCACCATACGATGGACCTTTTGTTGTTCTCCAGCGTTCTGATAAAGTTTACTAGCTGCAGATTGGTGATAAAGCCAAGTTTGTGTCCATTGACCGTCTTAAGCCTGCATTCATCCTCAACTGCCCAGACTCGACATCGGTACCTGCCACCAGAACTCTAGAGCCCACTCCAGAAGTACAACAGCCGGAAGTCGAAGTACCAGAACCTCCAAAGGTTAAGTGCACTCGCTCTGGACGGCAAGTCCATTTTCCAGCACGCTTCAGGTAACGTTACACTAGGAAGGGGGTACTGCAGTGTCCCCTACTGAACGCACCAACACTGCTAACTCCATGGTGCAGGAACGAACACTTGCGAACTGCTATTTTAACTCTAACGGCAACCGCCACAGCATTGTCTGAAGTGAACTGAACTCATTCGTTTTTACTTCGATTTACGAGCTCGTGCTTGTTTGACGCACATTTAACCGCTCGTTTTTTTCCCTGTAATCAATTTCAATATCTAACTTAATTTTTGTTTTATTAAATGTAATAAGGTATATAATCTTAGTAGTTCTTCTGGCTCCAGAGCAAACAGCTTTATGCTGCATCATTTATGGATCAGCTTACTGTGATAAATTCATCGATATGTCACACTTACAGCTGAAGGTTAATCAAGTAATACTCCCCTCCCCCCCCCCTAAAAATAGTTGAAGCGATGCCAACAGTTATAAATAATAAACATAATAATAATAATATTAATAAGTATATACTGGTGTCCAAAAGTGAAGCATAATTGGTAATTAAGTAAGTAATGAAAGAAATATAAATCAAAATGTGGTGAAACTCCAGGTGTGTAAACAAAATAGTACGCGTCATATATTTTCGCCAAGAGTTTTCCCCGAAATCGAACAGGAGACCGTCAACAAATTGAAAAAGAACGAAGATTTTTTGAATAACCCTGTCAAAACTAATGTAGCAAAAGCGTTCAAACTGCACATTATGATTAAGTGGTTTTACTTACCCATCATACGTAGTATAGGGTAAGTCTTGCAATCGTTTTGAAAATCGAAAAAAAATGTTTGACGGATTTACACGTTTTAGATAGTGGAGATTCCGAAAAACATATTTTTAGAATTTTTTTTTGCCGTCCGTCTGTCTGTCTGTCTGTCTGTCTGTCTGTCTGTAAACGCTCTATCTCCCGAACAAATTGAGATAGAGACTTGAAATTTTGTATGTAGTTAGTATGTAAGAATGGGACGAACCCTATTTAATACCAGCAACCTCGATTATCCGGAACTATTTTTTTCGGACTCTCGAAAAATTCGTTCTGATGAAAGGTATATAAAAATTTTCGAATTTTTTTGTTCTAAGGAATGAGCGTAACAGGCAATAAAATAACACATATTTTGCATATAGAACGAAGTCGATCGGATTATTAGTTGCCGAGATATTTGTAATCTTGTTTTCCACATTCTTCGATTTTTCATGACCTTGTATTTCATTCAAATTTCAATTCAGAAGTATATTTTAATTGGAAATGAGACGCTTAAACCGACGCAATTAATTGTTAGTTAATAGAATTATTATTTTTGGAGTTATAAGGATGTTTCTTTTACGCAGTTCGGTACTACTTGAGTAGTTTGGCGTTTTATATAATTTGTCGAAATTGGTACATCAGCAGTTCTTTAATATGTATATTAACAATATTTAAATTTTGTTTATGAATTGCAATGCATTGTATAAATAGTTTCACATGTTTTATTTTCATATACATATCTATGATGGGTAAGTATTACGGTGGCTCCCAACGAGTAGTTTTGTAATTTACTGTGTTTATTTTTATAAGGATAGCATTCATACTCGTAGAGAAATTAAGGTTTTTATAAAAACAGTCCTAAGTTTTTTGCTTATAATTTGCAGAGTTCTTAATATAAAATAATGTTCTTTTCTGAAAATATGACATACATCATTGTACACAATACCCTGTCATCAGAATTTAAAAATAATAAAAATTGTATGAAAAATGAGTAGGTTTAGTAAATAATTTTTCATTGCGCATGCGTCAACGATATCAAAATTTCATTTGCATATTGTGTTAGCTAAATGTATAGAGCAACTTCTGTAAAAGTTTCAAAAACATAGATTAAAATTCTAAAAATTATCGTTGATAGAATGAGATCAAAATATTTTATTCCCTAATGAAGCAAAAAGATGAGAGGCTGTATCCATATTCCATTGTTTCGTGCCTAGACAATATTGCACGTACAACTGTATTTGGATAAAACACCTGATATTTTGCTTCCTTTTAGGAATAACGGATTTTGAGTTGATTCTATAGACGATAATTTTCAGAATTTTCAAGCTAAGTTTTTGAAACTTTTACAGAAGTTGTTCTATACATTTAGCTAACACAATATGCAAATGAAATTTTGATATCGTTGACGCATGCGCAATGAAAAATTATTTACTAAACCTACTCATTTTTCATACAATTTTTATTATTTTTAAATTCTGATGACAGGGTATTGTGTACAATGATGTTTGTCATATTTTCAGAAAAGAACATTATTTTATATTAAGAACTCTGCAAATTATAAGCAAAAAACTTAGGACTGTTTTTATAAAAACCCTAATTTCTCTACGAGTATGAATGCTATCCTTATAAAAATAAACACAGTACATTACAATAAGCCACTTAATCATAATGTGCAGTTTGGACGCTTTTACTACATTAGTTTTGACAGAGTTATTTAAAAGATCTTCGTTCTTTTTCAATTTGTTGACGGTCCCTTGTTCGATTTCGGGGAAAACTCTTCGCGAAAATATATGACGCGTACTATTTTGTTTACACACGTGGAGTTTCACCACATTTCGATTTATATTTCTTTCATTACTTACTTAATTATCAATTATGCTTAACTTTTGGACACCAGTGTAAATATCATAATAAATCGTAAATCGTAAAATATAGCAATATTCAAAATCAAGTTTTCACCAATTTGGCGGGGGGAAAATCGCGCTAACGTGCAGCTTATATTTTTACACATAAATATGACATATGCGCCATATTTACGAGTAAAAAAAAACATAAACGATCATCAAGCTTGAAATCTCAATTTCTGAAACCCAAACTGGACTATGAGTTATAAAAACGCCAAGGTATTTGAAAAGTACCATAAAATTATGGCAGAGATATTATATACGCATCGGGTTTGGCTCAATTTTGACGAAAAGCATTTTTAAATTAATTTCTATTATTTTTAAAAGGAAGTTAAAAAAAAATACAATTAAATTTAGATTAAATGAATGTAGAAAAAAATAAATAAACAATTTATTAATAAACAATTAACAATAGCCGGGTTACCATGCAATGTAAATAAAGATATTTTGGCGCCAATTATATAAAAAAGTGTACCATATCCTGTTCTAAATTTTTTGGCGAGCGTTTTTTCTTTTTGGCATTAAATGAATTGATGTGGTTACGATCTTCAGCTTGTGAGGTTGCTTTTTTTTACACTTTCTAACAAAGCTGAAAAGTGTTCATGCATTCGGTTTGTCTATCCGTCTGTCTACACTCCAACATCTGTAATTATACACCGATTTATCTGCAATTGGTAAACCTTATTTATGGTCTCCTAGGCATGTTTGGTATTGTATATGAAGTATGTGGGATTAATAGTTTATCTACAGGGGCACTCAAAAGAATTTCATTACATTATGGTACATTGGAGGAAATCCTTTGCAGAGTATTTTAATGAAATTACGCTATTGCAAAATTGTAAAACTTATATAAACCACTGAATTTCATTACCATTACGTTATAACAGGACATTCGTAGCATTTTAAAACCAATTACAGGGACACACAAAAGAAATCGGTTACAATACTGTCTTTGAGCAATAATTTCTGGGAATGTGCTTCAATTTCTGCATGAACTTTTAAATAAAACTTTTTTTAGGTTAATTACTAGGTACTAATCAATATAAATATTTAGTACCTATATTCGTCTTCTGATCTGCCCGTCTGCCTGTCCGCATATAACAGCACAAAAATTATCCTACCGAATCGTATGAAAATTTAAATATCTATTTATTGCGGAATTTTGTTGGGCCATTGCAAATTTTAAAAAAATCGGATAAATAGTTTAACAGTCAAAAGTACTCCGTTACATTACGGCCGATGGGATGAAATTGTTCCAAGTACTTTTTAATGATGTTAAACCCGTAGAAACATAATGAAATTGATAAGCATTTATGAAGAGCACTAGAATATATATTTTGTAGAACATGCCACTCAAAAAATATTTATTTTCATTTACACATCACCACAAAAGAATTCATCTACAAATTATTATGGGGAGGGAGGAAATTAACTTTTCAGCTTTTCTAATGTAGGGATTTTATCATAGAGTCATTTTCTCAATTTCACTAACAGGTCTTTTAAATAATAACTTTTTCATAATCGAGTTGATATTGGCGTATTTGAGCCAGCTTATATTGAAAAAATATGTTCAGATTTGTAAATCACTTGTGATGACACTTGACGGCTCAAAGCTTATGCAGATGAGATATTCAGATCTATTTCGTATTTTATACTACAGCAGTGGAATAATCGTAAAAAAAAAAAAAAAAAAAAAAAAAACAGAATATACGCTTTAATCAGAGAGTATACGGTCCAGTTAGAGAATATGCCCTAGAATGTGTATACTGAAGCTTTTTGAGGAAGAGTGGGTATACAGTGGTTCTTAAAAAATCCAGAAAGTATACGACGTATACCTCTGTAAGCTCTCAACCACATTCATGATTGCCAATTCGTTTTATTTTATGCATGCTAAAACGAAATACAGCTCAATTTCGTGAGAATGAGTTTGAAAATAAAATAAAACAGCGTATGCAGTGGCCAGCATGCACGATCCATTTAAATGAGATTAGGCATATCTGGAACACACTCGAAAGGACACATTCTATAGGCATTTTCGAGATTTTTATATATAATTTTTTAAAGAGTATATATTCTTGAGTGTGTACATTAATATTCTTGACGTAATTTTAAAAAGGTTCGAGTTACGATACAAAATATTTTAATGCTTTATTATCTGTTTTTTTGTATTGCGTACTTTGAATTTTATACCCATATATGGCTGTTTTGTATAGTTTGATTTCCCATTTTTTTAACCGTGTATAGGAATTTTTATGCAATATTTTGCAATTATACCATTCACTTGGTATTTTTTGGTCATTTCAATTTGTGACAATATATAATCAATTAAAAATAACTTTTTTTTTTTTTTTTTTTAGTATATTATTATTAAAATTCTGTTCTAAGCAATATCGCTCAGACTAATCCCTCTGAGGGAAGTCGTAGTTATAATATACTTTTGTAAATTATAAGAAACATTTTGTGTATTGTGCTGTGCATGTAAAAAAGTGAGTGTTTCTTACACTAACATTTCTTTCAAAACATTGTCTCCAAAGCTTGATGTATTTAAACTGTATCATTATAAGATCTTTTTTTGCATATCCAATAAAATGTTCTCTCACGTTATAGTCGCACTCCCATTTTGACGCAGAAAATATCCTCAGAGTCAAAAAGATTCAATGTGAGATTTCTTTTTTTGCGAAAATTTTCACTAAGGTTATTTGTAAATTTCATATCGATAAAAATGTTACCATTAAAAGAAAAATGTAATAAACAAGAAATAATCTGGAAATATTTGGTTAGTTACCGATTTTATTATAATGGGTTTTATTTATGCTAGTAATGTTTTAGCATTAGAGTGTACAATATTGTGTAGCATCATTTCCCGCATAATAGTCGCATCTAGACTTTCACAATAAAAAACTGGCAAAAAAGTGCGACTATTACCCGAGTAAGCACGATAGTATTCCGAACTGTTCTCTTCTTTACTTTGAGTTGAATTTGCGCCCCATTTTCGACATGGGCAGCACCATGAAAAACACTCATTCGAATTTATACATGTTGCAATTTAAATTCATTTATTTATTTTTATTTTTTGTTAAATTTACATACAGTGCGTAATAAATAATGAGAGAAGCAAGTAACTTTTTTATCGTCATTTCTAGAAAGCGCAAACTTCAATAGGTTATTTGTAAATAAAAGGAGTTCTTTTTCCCCTAACCAAAATTAGACCATTTCGGTTTCTTTTCTCATGACTCTGTTATCTTAATAGTCATTTTAAAAGACCGCCGTCAGAACTTAATGCATTTAAATTAATTATAAGGTATTTCCTACATATAAACAGTGCAATAGTATTTCTTCGAATTTTAATACATTAATGTGTTGTGAAGTGTTTTTTTTTTTCATACTGTGATTGTGTTCTTAATATCTAGTTATAATGTTTCGCTCTTATTTGTTCTTACTATGATGCAAAAGTATCTTGAAATGAGTTCTAAAAACAGTGTTGTTAATTGTGTTGAAGTGTTGTTGTAAATAGTGTTGATCAAAATAGTTCCTTAAATAATGTGCTGCGCAACACTTTGTCCCCAAATTAACAACACATTGTAAACACCCCACAATTTAGAACACTATAAAAAAAACACGTAAAACACTTTCAAACTATTTTCTACGTGGTGCCTTTAAAAAAAAAAAAATTTTAAAATGAATGTTTTGAAATGTGTTTTGAAAACACATTTTCTCCTCTTGTAATTTTTAATAATACTTTTTGCACAATCTTTTATCTCGTGCAACACATTCACAACACTACCGAAAACGATTTTCGTTAGAAGTGTTGATTTCTATGTTCAGTTAGTGTCGAAAAAGTGTTTCATACGTTTGCAGTATATCTTTTTCTTCTCTTTTGTTTTACTTAAACTAGGGGGGCGCCGCCCCCCTGCTCGCTATGCTCGCCAACCCCCCGCGTAATCGCTTCTCGATTCCAAATTATTGGCTACCCCTGCTTGCTGCGCTCGCCAATACCCCAAGGTATGAATAAGCAGTTGCAGACCTTTCAACTGATGTGTCACACGACTGGTGTTGTAAATAAATTAAAAACGTGCCCCCCTGGGGGGGCAGAGTGGAAGGCAACACAAAAGTCATCCATAATATGAATAAGCAGCTGCAGACCTCTCAAATGATATGTCACACGACTGGTGTTGTAAAAAATTGAAAATGTGCCCCCCTGGGGGGCAGAGTGGGGGTGACACACAAGACATCCATAAAATGAATAAACAGTTGCAGATCTTTCAAATGATGTGTCACACAACTGGTGTTGTAAAGAAATTAAAAATGTGACCCCCCCCTCTGGGGAGAGCAGAGAGTGGGGGTGACACACAAGACATCCATAATATGAATAAGCAGTTGCAGACCTTTCAAATCTTGTGTAACACGACTGGTGTTGTAAAGAAATTAAAAATGTGTCCCCCCTGGGGAGCAGAGTGGTGGATAACACACAAGACATCCATTATATGAATAAGCAGTTGCAAACCTCTCAAATGATGTATCAAACGACTGGTGTTGTAAAGAAATTAAAAATTTGGCGAAATATTACAGTTATCGCCAAGTTGGCGTCACTTTTGACAACTAATTTTGGTCGCCAAATTTGGCGATATATCGCCAAGTTGGCGACAAACTTGGCGATTGTTGGCGATGGTAACCCATACGGCGATGCATAGATGGAGCCCTTTCCTGATTGGTTTATTCGGCTCATGGAAGGAGTGGACAACCCGGATTCGTTAGTTCCGGAAATCTTCCACATCAGCATCATTCCAGGAGTCATTCCTTTTAAGGCTAGTTTTTTTTTACTATAGAAGGAAACTTTGAGTTGTATCTACACGCCACATTTAAAAAATGATATGTATTCAATTGCACAAAAAGTTTATGGATTGTAGTTTATATTCATTTATCTATTTCATTTTTTTAATTATATAATAAATAATCTTAGAATAACGGCTTTTTATCGTCATTTCTAAAAAGTACAAATTTCAATAGGTTACTTGTAAGTAAAATGGGACATTTTTTTTCCATCAAATTTAGAGAGTTTCTATTTTTATTTTAGGATTTATTTACTTTACATGTAAAAGCGTGTTATCTGTTATCTTTATATTTCTCGCTGTCAGAATTTAATGTCACTAAAAATAATTAATTATAAGCCGTATAAACAGTAAAGTAGTGTTCCGCAAGGAATATTATTTCGGCTTATTAAAAACGTTCTTTTTTCATTTCTTTCTTCTTTTTTGTTTTTCTTGTTGCTGTTGCTATTTGTTTTACTTCAGAACTGTATATTTAAGTTGAATTCGCGACATTCATTTGGATGTAAAGCTTTTTAGACTATCTATATGTTTATTTATTTATTTTTTTTTTTTTTTTTTAAGTTTCCATACCGTACATAATTAATAATAAGATAATCGGGCGATTTTTTTTTATCGTCATTTCCAGAAAGTGTAAATTTTAATAGGTTATTTGTAAGTAAAAGGGGTCATTTTTTTATTCGCAAAAATTGGAACATTTTAATTTCTATATAATGCCTTCTTCACATTGCATTATATAAACTTCTGGTCTGTTATGTTTATATTTTTTTAACATAACAGTAGGCAATTAAAATCGTTTAAACTAATTAATTCATTTGCCCTTTTTTCTAATTTTAAGTTTGAAACTGAATATAATTAATTGCATTAGAAACGAGCAGCTTTTTTAACTATCATTTCCCTAAAGTGTAAATTTTAATAGGTTATTTTTAAATAAAAGTGATCATTATTTTTTATTCATTGAAATTGGAGTATTTTAATTTCTATTTACAAGCATTATTTAATTTCCTCACATTGTATTATATAAACTTCTGGCCTGTTATGTTCATATTTCTTAACATACAGTTGACAATTAAAGTCATTTGAACTAATTAATTCATTTGATTTTTTTTAACTATTTGGAAAATAGTTGTCCTTGATAGAGAACTGGGAAATCTGAAGTATATCTGAATCTTTTTATTGGTTGAATTCCGAAACTTATTTTATTTTATTTGTTTTCTGATTGGTCCATGTTTAATGTCCAACAATGGAATACTTTTTTTTTTTTTTTTTTTTTTTTTTGAAATGACAATACAACAAATTAATATTTTTATAATGTAGTTATAAATTATTGTATTAATTTTAAGGCATTTTAACAATTGTCCATTCACAGGTGATACTTTGCCAAATATTCTCTGTAGCAGGTGCAATTGTCTGCGAATTGAACGTACAAAATATTGAAAGATGAGTTGATAAACGATCGCAAAAATATGCCACGTGGTTATGAAATTGCAAAAATAATATATTATAAAGGCTGAAAAGTCGGAAACAAATTGCAAATAAATAAATAAATAAATAAATATATATATATATATATATATATATATATATATATGTATATATATATATATATATATATATATATATATATATATATATATATATATATATATATATATATATGTATATATATATACGCTTTATTCAATTGGTATTTTTTTATTAATTAATTTGCGATTATGTGTTGAAAAATTATTTTAAAAATTATAAACTATATTTAAATCAATGCTTCATTTTTTCTCCTGTTGCTCTAAAATAGAAACAGAGTGAAAATATATATGTTGTTAATAAATTCACTTCCTAACGCTTACTAAAATGTTTAAAAAAAATGTATTTTTTGAGTTTTATGTTAATTAATGTTATGAAAAATTAATTTCGTCACGCAAATAATTTTTTTTAAATTACCCCCCCCCCCTCAAAAAAACAGAAATTAATAAGTAATTAAAAAAACATGAAGTTAAAACAGAAGACGTTATTTTTATTTTAAAATGAGCTTTTGGGACTTAAAGGGTTAAAGTTACCTGACCCTTTTAAATACTATCGGTATATGCTCTCTTAGGATCACAAAATATTTATATCCGTCCATGATAAGCAAATCTTGTTGTCTGTTTATAGAGTATTTATTACATTATCTGTAACAATTCTGATAAAGGATGAGTTATATTTAGCCCTTTTATCATCTTTTATTTATGTTTTAGGAAGTAGAGACTTCATTTTTATAGACAACACCAAGCATTTTCAGCTGATAGTGGAAATAGGAACATAGTTTTTAACATAATACGCTCCCTAAAATTCGCAAACCTTAAATGCTCAAATATTTAAAGGCACCGCAGGTGTAAATCATAAAACTTTCTGTTTCGATATAGAAACAAAAATACAGACTATGTTATCACTTTCTTCTATCTTTACAAGAAAAGTGTATTGGATTCGTAAAAAATTTCGAATTCCGATTTTCGACGGATTTGCATGTTTTAAGGGTCAGAGATTCCAAAAACCATGTGTTTGTAAAATACCTGTCTATGAGTCTGTCAGTCTGTTTGTCTGTCTGTATTTGACATAAATTTTGTAAGCGCTCTATCTTAAGAGTTAATGCACGGAATTTCACAAAACTTTAAATTTAGTTAGACCTTGATATAAATTAGATCTGATTAGTTTTTTGTGTATATCACCCAACAGGTGGCGCTGCTATGCTACTTCTTTCACGATTTCTACAATAGCTATGTCTAAAGAATTAATGGACGGATTTCCATAAAAATTCAGATTCCGTTAGTCCTCGATGTAATATGGTTCTGATTACGTTTTGGTGTAAATCGCACAACACGTGGCGCTACTATGCGATATTATTCATGATTATCGCAATAGCTCTATCTCAGGAACTAATGCACGGATTTTCCTCAACTTCAAATTCAATTAGCCCCTAATATAAATTATTATTTTTTAGCATGTAGAGCAAATAGATCAACAGGTGACACTTCTATCCAGTTTTTTTTTTTTGTTTTGTTTTTTACCATTTCTGCAATAATTCTATCTCAAATACTAATAAATGGATTTTCATCAAATTTCAAATTTAGTTAGAACATGAAATAAGTTGTTTCAGATTAGATTTTGGTGTAAATTACCTAATCAATAACGCTAAAACTTTTCCTTTTTTTTTTTTTTTTTTTTTTTTTTTTTGGAAGTGTTAACGTGTATGAGATAGAAGAAAGTTTTGGGATTGCCTCTTCCGATTAGTTTTTATATAATTCTGTATGTACTTTAATATGTATTTCTAGTAAATATGACTGAAATCGTGCTTTTTTATGAAGGAAATATAAATTTATTTCTGAAAAAAAAAATTGAAATATTGGTGATATCACTGATAATTTGCAGTCTTTTTTAGATGAAATATATGCATTAATTAATTTTTTTTAGTTATTAAATTTGGTTAAATCTAAACTTTTTTATTTTATGATTTTTATGTGATTAGCAGAGTATCTTTATAAAGCAAGTTTCATTCAATAATCCAAGAAAAATATAACATATCTTTAGTGTACATATTTGATTATACACTATTAATTTTTACTTGACCTTTACTTTCAATAATTTAATAATTTTTAAAACTGTCTTAATTTTTATTACTTTAGGTTATTACTTTACTTAATTATTTTATTATTTTACTACATTGTACACATTCATTATAATTTCAATTGCATTATTGCATTCCAATTACTGATTAAAAAATGTAAACAACATAATGACCAGAAATCAGCAAAATTGTTTAAATTTGCACAACCTATGGTTTCAAGCTCTGGGGATTTAAAAAAATCTACTGTTTTTTTTTTTTTTTTTTAAATCGATATAAAGTTGTCATTGGCAACTGTATTTTTAATTATTTTATTCACCATTGTTCCCAATCACATAATCATTTTATCATATTGCTTTTGCTAATCTAAATAAACTATCTTCGGATGGAAGTAGTGTTAGACAAAAGAAGCAAAAAATAGTTTCCAGTAGCAACCGTGTAATGAGTTATTTCAATATTATAATTAAGGCTTTCTTTGAAAGTTAAGTTCCTAAAAAAAAGGTCTTCGCATAAGGAAGAACATATCATTTCACACAATAGTCATGTGATTGATTTTAAATATGAGTGTTTTTAAACTATAAAAACAAAAAATAAGAAAACTAAAAAACTAAAAAAAAAATTCTTTTAATATTCTATTTAACGATATATTTTTTTCTAATTTTAAATTTATGAATTCCGTAGTACATATATATTTAAATAAATTTTCGCATAGATAATTTTTCCTTTAAAGTGAATTTTCCAAATTCCATTTTTTCCCCCCCTTACACTGCCTTAGAGAAGTGGTTTTCAGTATATCTATCTGCAGTGTGTCCTGTAACCTGGGTATTTTTAAATGGGTAATTTCTTCACCAATTATACCTGTTCAACTTTCTTGGTATTAAAAGACATGAAGATTAAAGTTCCGTTATTGCCAGGGCGTTTTTTGCTTATTTGCTTTCAAAACAGATGAATGCGAGCCACCTTTGCGATGAACGCAAGCCTCCGGTTTTGCACGCACATTTAAAAACCGGACTTAGAAGTTCGGATTTAAAAAATGCGTGGAAAATTAAATCGACACTCCATCAAGCGCGACAAGGTAATCATGTTATCAGAAGTTTGTTTGGTATATGAGAAACACATGGCCATTTTTAATTAATTTTTTTAAATTTAATATCAGTAAAATATTATGAATAAAATATCAATTTTATATACCTTAGAAAGTGCGTATATGTAAATAAAGTTAAATAAAATGCATAAGAATTTAGAAACTCATTGACAACTTATATATATATATATATGTATATATATATATATATATATATGTATATATATATATATATATATATATATATATATATATATATATATATATATATATATATATATATATATATATATATATATATATATATATATATACATATAGGAGAAAGGGTTGCACGTTTGAACATCTTTTTTTTCAAAAATCAATATATTTCTTATTTGAATTATATATTTTTTATGTTTTAAGTATTACGTAATAAAAACAATCCATTTCTTCATCATATGGCCCAGAAATCAAAAGTTTTCCATGTAAATTAAAAATTTGTGAGGATTTAAAAAGCTGAAAGATTTCTGTTGAAACCTGCCCATTTAGGGGTAACTTTAAACAAGTAAGGGGCACCTTAGAAGGAAATGAATAAAATAGAAAAATATTGAGAGTTTTCATAAAAAGCTCCATATGTTTCAGAAATATAAAGTAATATGAATAAAATTAAATAACTGTATTTTATTGAAACTAAAATAATTTTTCTATTATTTAACCAAACTTAAATCCATCAAAGTCGATAGAAAAAATCATTGTTGAAACAACACAGAGTGTCCCTCCAGTTATGTTTGTTTGTGAAACCTTTTTTACAATATCCTTGAAATGCACCAATATGATATCTGATGCTTCTGGAAAATTAAAATTTTTCATTCACTCTTTTGATGAAAAAAACCTGACTTAAATTCCGTTTTATCTAGTATGAAAACCAAAATAATATTTCAAAAGAGTAAATAAAAGAGTATAGGCTTTGTTAGGCAAACCTGCTAAATCATGAATCATTAGTATATCCGGGATTTGCAATTATCAAGTAAATGAATGCCATCATCAATTTAGATTTGAAAATTCCCGTCGCTGATATATCCAGAGATTGTAATACATGTGTGCAGTAAAAAGGGATTTTTAACAGTACAAGTCCATGTTCTTCGATATTCTTAATTAACCTCTTTTCACATAGAAAAAATTCCAAAAATAATAATATTTATGTACATCCATTATGTACTTTACTCCATAGTTTTAGATGTTTAATTGTGCCCCATCACATGGAGTTCAACATTGCAACTGCTTACTCAATTCGGCTGAAGAATTTGAATAAAACAAAGCTTATAAACTCATATTACAACAAACTCGTATTACAATATATGAACCATTGAATTTAATAGAAAATTACCACAAGGGAGGGAAAAAAAAATAAAATAAAATAACTGAATACAAATGGAATTTGCAAAACCAAAGCAGAATCCTAAGGCCTCAAATAATTTGAAACTACAAATGAAGTGTGGGTTTCATCTTCGTATTAGAGATGTAAAAGCGAATCTATAGTAATAAAAGGATGGGAGAAACATTTTATGCTTTGTAGAATGGAAACACCAGAGCAACTTCTATGAGATATATTTCCCGGATTCTCGAGAAATTCACTTTTAGTTTTATTTCTTAGTGAAAATCACTGTTCACAAAGTAAGAGTTTCAATCTTCCCGAATTTTCATCCATCTAATCTGTTATTGTTTGATTCAACAAAACTTTCACCCATAAATAAGAACTGTTCAGTCTAAACAAATCGATACTTATGTATCGCATTTATAATATTGCTTTGTCAGAAATAATATCTTCTGTGCACAGTTTTGCTAAATCTAGAGAAAAGAAGTTCCGGGAAAAAATAACAATTTTGTTTTATATATCAAAAATGAGCATTCAACAAGAATGTAAAATCGTGAAGCATACATTATTAAAATTTTCCAAAGTCACATTCAGATGAATACGCTAACAAAATTTCTCCACTTAATAAGTTAAAGACAATGCCAAAGTAAACAATTTGGATAAAACATGTAAAAAATAAATATTTTTTTATGCTATAACAAATTTGAAAGCACAATTTCAGCAATTACCATCAACAGTTTGGAAAATAACTGAATTTTTTGCGCAGCTTTGAAAAAGATATATAGCTTAGTTTATGTATTACATAGTATCTGAAAATTCAGTTCAATTAGGAAAGGCATAACACAACTGAAAAATTCCCTTCAGCAATTTCTGTTACTTTATTCGAAATATTCTCGCATTCTTTTTTGCAGTCTATGGAATTTATGCACATCCAGTAAAACGCAAAACAATTGTTGAATTTAAAAATCACAAATGAAAACATACGTCCTGGAATTATTGCTCATAGACAATGCTGTATATCCGAATTTTTTTGTGTGTCCCTGTAAATGAACTACGAAAGCTATGCTAACCCTGTTCTGCAGTAAGCATTTTGTAACATTGCTAGTTGCGTAGTGTGCACCGCCTGTTGCATTGTATAACATTATTAAAATACATCGCAAAAGATTTCTTCCTCATAGACCGTAATGAAACAGAAGTGTGTCACGGTAAACGAACTATAAATGCTCCACACTCCATTTTCAATACAACATGATATAATGCATCTCAGTAACATATACCAATTACACAGCCTTCAGAGTTTTTGCCATATCAGTTGCACGGCAATTAAAATCCGAGCAGATTTACGCGAGTTACGGCCTCGCAGACTGCAAGATAAATCGATTTCATTACGTTTAGCTATTCATTCAAAGTATTCTTTAATATTATGAAATTCTTTTAAAAAAAATACTTATTTCA
This sequence comes from Maratus speculifer, assembly GCA_964019185.1. Taxonomy (NCBI): domain Eukaryota; kingdom Metazoa; phylum Arthropoda; class Arachnida; order Araneae; family Salticidae; genus Maratus; species Maratus speculifer. Next base: position 176,664,593 of record OZ025295.1, on the reverse strand, counting down.
ACTAAGAATAATTTACATTCCACTTGTGTAATATAAAATTTGAACATTTTGATATTATATGTTATGAATAAAATAAGGAATAACAAGTTGAATGTAGATTCTGCCTTTGCAGAATTCAATTTCGCCTCCGATTGAAAAAAAAAAAAAAACCCGATAGAGGTCTTTTATAAGGGCGACACCGTTTAGAATGCAATGAACTAACTTCATTTTTCTTGTGTTTATCAATATAATAGAAAACAGAACGGCGTGAAATACCCAATTGATTAGCAATTTCTCTCTGAGACATTGGAATTGCGGAATAATAAAGAGATACAATTCGACGCGGAATAATAAAGAGATACAATTCTACTTTTTCATTGACTAGATTCATCAAAAACGGATTTTTTCTTTAGTTTAAACGCTTTTTTATAGACTCTGAGATAAAGGAAATGCATTTTAACAATAAAATTGTATGAATGTCTCGTTTTAATTGCCAGATTACGAAACTAGTCGTTTGGGGCCACCATAATACTTACCCATCATGGATATGCATTATATAATACGTGAAAATAAAATATGTGAAAACTATTTATAAAATTCATTGCAATTCCAAAACAAAATTTAAACGTATATTTAAATATTCTTAATATACATAGTAATGCTCCATTAATGAATTGTTGATGGCCCATTTCGACAAATTATGTAAAATACTAAACTACACACGTAGTACCGGATTGCGTAAAAGAAACATCCTTATAACTCCAAAAATAATAATCATATTAACTAACAGTTTACTGCGTCAGATTAAGCGTCTCATTTCAAATTAAAACATATCTTTGAATTGAAATTTGAAGAAAATACAGGGTCATGAAAAATCGAAGAATGTGGAAAACAGGATAACAAATGTCTCGGCAACTATTAATCCGACCGACTTCGTTCTTGATGCAAAATTTGTGCTATTTTATTGCCTTTTACATCCTTTCTTTAAAATAAAAAAAATCGAAAATTTTTATATACATTTCATCAGAACGAATTTTTTGAGAGTCCGAAAAAAATAGTTCCGGATAATCGAGGTAACTGATATTAAATAAGCTTCGTCCTATTCTTACTTACTAAGTACATACAAAATTTTAAGTCTCTATCTCCATTTGTTCGTAAGATAGAGCGTTTACAAACAGACAGATAGACAGACGGACGGCAATTTTTTTTTTTTCTAAAAATATGTTTTTCGGAATCTTCAATATCTGAAACATGTTAATCCGTCAAAAAATTTTTTTCGAGAGTTCAAAAAAAAGTAGTTCCGGATAATCGAGGTTACTGATGCTAAATAGGCTTCGTCCTATTCTTACTTACTAAGTACATACAAAATTTTAAGTCTCTATCTCCATTTGTTCGCGAGATAGAGCGTTTACAGACAGAGAGACGGACGGCAATTTTTTTTTTCTAAAAATATGTTTTTTGGAATCTCCAGTATCTGAAAAGTGTAAATCCGTCAATTTTTTTTTTTTTTTTTTCTTTCGAATTCTAAACGATTGCAAGACTTACCCTATACTACGTATGATAGAGAAGTAAAAGTGGGCCACAATTTTTGACATGACACTTTTTAGCTTGTCTGAAAGAAATAGCATCGGAGGCTAAAAAGACTACTAAAGTTTTTAGTAAATAATTTTAAATGTTAAATTTCGATCTTTTTAACAAAAGACATTTTTAATATCTTTTTGTATCACATGGAATGAAGTTTTAATAACATTTATGCGGATTACTTTGGAAAGAGTTATACTGAAATTTTGGCCAAAGATTTGCATACACAAATCTTTATTTATTCATCTTCATTAAGATTGAATGGCAAAGAAAAGCATATATGTATATATTTCTTTAAAATAAATGCTCTATTAAAACACTGCATCTTTGAAATTTCTTGTAACTTTTTTTTTTTTTTTTTTTTTTTTTTTGTAATATTTCTCATTTTATCCGTAGAGGAAAATATAAAATGTATATTGAATTCATGGTTGTACACATGTTAACATCAGAGTATATGTGTAGTTTTTTTCCCAATATAATTTTAGACTATTTAATTTCAAATTCAAGCAATAAACAATTTTTTACTGACAATTCTTTTTTTGGCTTCATGTAGATTTTTTTTTTCACAATTATGTCAGTTTGTAATGTTGTTATTCTTATAGCAAATATCTTTTTATTATTTTTGTTGTTATTTTTCAGGAAAGCTATAAGTTTTTCTTTTTTTTTTATGATTTAATTGTTTTTTCAAATTATGTCAATTACAAAATTAGACTCTGTAAAATTTTTATTTCTATTGACCTTATAATATTTTTATCGTTTGTAAGTATTAAAAATATACATTTCATATATTATCGAGTATTTGTTTCGAACATTTTAGACTTCTTATTCTTAGCGTACACTATTAATCTATTTATAATATATTTATTCGTATTAGAATAATGCAAAATAAAAATAAATAAATAAATAATATTTGAACATTCAAATGAAGTGCAATCAGGCATATTTGTCTTAGAGATACAATTGAAAAAGTCCTTCACAATAAACTTTAAAAAAAAATTAAATCGATAAAAATACAAATACTGCGTCATAAATACATTGAATGTCATTATAAGTGTAGATAAGATAAAGCTATTGGTTACAGAATTTTTATGCAGGGAAAATAGATCGCAGATATCTGTCATATGCATATTCAATCGAGTATCAATGAAAGGAATTTTAAATGAAATTTGTGACGCATTTCCAAATATATAATGGTCCATTTTCGCAGAGGCTCTAATTTTCTTTCATAAGATTTAACACTAAATATAATTGCAATATAATAACACTAAAAATACTTTGCACAAGTTTCATAAAAATATTTCATATCAGAATTTTATTTGAAACTATTTAACTTATTCTTTCCTTTTTACTCACAAAAATACAGTAGACTCCCACAAATCCGTACTCCTAAAATCCGCACATATTTTACAGATGTAAACAATGAAACAGTCAGTTCAGATGTAGGTGCAAAATTTCACTTTTTTAGTTTTATATCAATTCCATACATTTTTTTATTTGTAAATTTTTGTTAAGGTTATTGAATTGATGTTTTTTTCATGAAGAAAGAATAATTTATTTCTGAAAAAATAAAGATATTGCTGATATCATTGGTAATCACAATCTTACCACATATACTTATGTATTATGATCAAGCTTTTTTAGTTATTAAGTCTGGCTAAACCTGAAATAAAGCTTCATTATTTTATGATCCTGATGTGAATTAGTAATGTACTTTTATGAGGCAAGTTTCATTGAATAATTTAGGAAAAACACACTTCATATTTATAATGAATATTTAATTGTACATTAATGATTATTAACTTGACCTTTGTTTTTAGTATTTTAATCATTTTAAAAATTATCTAAATTTTTATTATTTTAGTTTATTACTTATTTTAATATTTTAGAATATTGTAAGCATCCATTATACTTTTGATTGCATTATTAATTACATTCAAATTACTGTTTAAAAATTGTAAACAAAACAATGACCAGAAATCCGCAAAATTCTAAAATCCGCAAAACCTCTGGTCCCAAGCTGTGCGGATTTGAGGGAGTCTACTGTATTTTAATTGTTTTATCAAGAAATTTTTGGTTCGAATCGAAATATTTTTGATTGTTACTGGTAAAACGACCGCTTCTTGACATTTTAGTGTTATTATTATTACTATTATTATTTACTCTCATTAAAGTAAAATGAAAGCCAGATGCATTACCAAATTACCGGGTAGAAAGTTTCCTCCTTTTTTTTCGAGAATGGATGGCTAGAGTAAACGTGTTAAAAAAAAAAAAAAAAAAAAAAAAAAAAAAAAGACGTTTCACCGTCGTTTGATGGTCTTCTAAGTTCGGGAACTCTCTTAATATATACAAATCGTCTATATCCCCTCCCCCCAATACACACACACTACCACTACCATCACCGTTATAGCCGACTCACAAATGCAAGACCATATCCATAGCTAATTTATTCTCATACATAACTTTGCTTCTATTTTCCTGGGCTGAGCAATTAGCATAACAGAATTAAAATGCAACATGATTTTTTTTTAATATTAATATTCATTTGATTACCAACTTCGTTCTTTGAATGCTAGTGATAAGAATGCGGATACATTTTGTGCGACAGATTAGACTATGATTGAAACAAACAACCATAACAACAACAAATGTACACGCATCAGTTTTAAAATATCCTGTTTTGAGAACGAAGATGTGATATTGATTAGGATCCTCAGGAAGAAAAGCATAACGCTTCATTCAAGCTTATGAACTGCATTTCATACATATTTTAAACCGGGTTTCTTGAAAATGATTCATTTTTTAAAGAGCGAAATTCAACAGAATGCTCTTATCACATGAAATTCTGCTAGTATTCTCTTTTTTCTACAGCTGGCAGGCAACGTTTTAATCCAGGCGAAAAATATTCTCAGATTTACCATCCGATGTGAATTTAAGAGGTTGTTCTAAGAAAAGCACCTAGAATTAGATCGATATTCAACTCCATCCGTATTCAAAGAATTCTTAATTCTTAAGCGTCCGGCTGCTTTTCGGAGTTGTTTTCAAAAATTTTTATCTTTCAGTATTGTACTTCGCAATTAATCTAATTGATAATAAAATTAGAGTGGAGAATAATCAATTGTTATTGCCATTTTTAAGATGAAATGAACTTAATATGGCACTTTAAATGAATATATAATAATATATAATATTTTTATTTGGTGGGGGAGGAGGTGGCTTTGTACTGATTGAAAGTTGGGATACTGTATTGTCTAGTCATTGTAGTTGTATAATTGTACAATATTTTAAAATTCAAATGCTTTTTTGTTCTTTAATTACAAAAATTGATTGACTAAATTGATTTAATTTATAATTTTTTAACACTTAAAATGTTAATTGAAAATTATATTTGTTTCGTTTCATAAAATGTATGCTAATCAGGATTTCTAATCTAAATTTATCAATGTTGTCGGGATTTTTTATTATATATCTACTTATAAAGTCATAATAAAAGTTTCCGCTATTCAGTTTGAAGTAAAGAGTTTATGAGTAAAATCCATTTTGAATTTAAAGTTTATGCTATTGTATATTCATACAAAATACTTCGACATTAATTTAATTTCTAGTGAACGTAAAGACCAAAATGAAATTTTTTTTCTGGAATTAGCTTCAATAATAAGAAAACAATCAGTATCTTTTTGGTTAGCGCTGTATATGATCTACACATTTGTTAGGTACATGGTATACTAAAAATTAATTGAATTTAGTTAGGATTGCTTTGCTGAAAATTCTCATTCAGCATTTCTCATCGGTAAATGTACTTAAGATATTTTGTGTACATGATTTATAAAATTTAAACACATAGCACTATGCAAAAAAATTTTTAATTTAAAAACATGTACCGCAAATAAAAAAATTGTCAGCAATTAATGTTCATAAATAGTACTAATTACTCACAGATTGTAGTCAATTATTTTTTGATCTCTGTAAATGAACACCATGCACGTCATATTTTACAGTAATGGTCTTGTAATGCACTTTAGTGATATACTAGCAGGGGTGACCGAGCTCAGCTCGGTCAAAATTAACTTTGTGTTCAACTCGATATGGTATTTTCACTGTATCATTCACTCTGCATTATTACTGTAAAACATATTATTAATAATAGTATTATTTAGAAAAACAATCAATAAGAAAACTATGTTTGTATGCACATGTTCATAAATTTTACAACGAAAGGACATCAATCCAAATCACTTTTTTAGCTCGACTCTGATTAGTTTAACTATGCATCTTCAATGCTATTAAGAATGTATAAGAAATTTCTTCACAATCTGAAAGACAATATTTTTTGCCAGATATAGCCAAATTTGGACACATTCTTTCATTTGGTGCCAAATACGTGTTTTGGTTTCGTAATCTTAATAGTTGATTTTTCGGCCAAATTTCGCCAGTATTTTGTCAAATCTCGCCAACTTATTGGATTTTGCCATATTCTCGTGATCCTGATCTTTATTACCGAAATGATCCACTAATCAATTGTGATCAAACATGTGACTTAGCTCAATGGTCTTCAGGTAATCAAAAACAGTAGAGTATAAAATGAATCAAAATCGTGTAAGCCATTTCTTAAGTAAAATTAGCTTGACAGCATTCAGCAATGAAGCGATATGACCCACTAATATAATTTTGTTTAATATGCAACTCAGCCCAATAGTCTTCTCGTGACAAAAGACGTTTCGTTGCAAAATTTAGATAAAATTGATTGAGTCGTTGATATATATAATTAAAATAACTCGAACCCATTAAGACCTAAAACGACCCACTAATTGAATATTTACGAGCATGTGTCCTAGCTCAGTGGTTTTCTCTTGCCCGAAAACGATATAATAGAAAGTATACTCAAAATGGTGAGAACAATTTTCTAGATAAAATTGGCATGACCCACAAATGACCCTTATATCGAAATCTCACGAACATGTGACCTAGCTCACTAATTTTTGTGTGCTGAGAAACGTTCGATACAAAATTTAGATAAAATCGATTGAGCCAATTTTTAGGTATAAATTGTTTGAACTTGACCAATTATGACCCAAAATGACTCATTAATCGAATTTTCTCAAACATATGACCTAACCCAATGATTTTCTTGTGTCCGAAAACGATAGAATATAAAATTTAGTCAAAATTGCGCGAGACATTGTCAAGATAAAATTAGAATAACCCAAAAGTGACCTAGCCCAATGATTTTCTCGTGCCTAAAATATGCTGTATACAAAATTTCGTTAAAATCGATTCACCCGTTCTTTAGATATAGCTTGACCATGACCCATTATGACCCACAAATGAAACTGATAATCGAAATCTCTCGAAAATGTGACTTAGCCCATTAGTTTTCTCGTGTATAAATATTGTTACGCACAAAATTTTGTTAAAATCGATCCTGCCGTTGTTTCAGTATAAATAGCTTGACCTAGACCCTTTATGACCCATTAATCGAAATTTCTCGATTATGTGACCCAACTCAATGATTTTCTCGTGCCAAAAAATCGTTGTATAGAAAATTTCGTTAAAATTGATCTACATGTTTTTTAGATATAGCTTGACATGGCCCATTATGACTCATCATGACCCATAAATGACTCTTATAATCGAAATATCTCAAACATGTGAGATAGTTCATTAGTTTTCTCGTGTCAAAAAACTGTTACATACAAAATTTCATTAAATTAGATACTGTCGTACTTTAAATATAAAAAGCTTGACCCAGACCTTTTATGACCCAAAATGATCCATTAATCGAAATTTCTTGAACTGAGACCTAGCCCAATAATTTTCTCGTGCCAAAAAAATGTTGTATACAAAAGTTTGTTAAAATCGATCCACCTGTTCTTTAGATATAGCTTGACCATGACCCATTATGACCCATCATAACCCACAAATGACTCTTATAATCGAAATCTCTCGATCGTGTGACTTAGCCCATTAGCTTTCTCATGTCAAAAAACTGTTACAGGCAAAATTTCGATGAAATTGATTCTGCCGTTCTTTAAATATAAATAGCTTGACCCAGACTCTTAATGACCCAATATGATCCATTAAATTTTTTTCTCGAATATGCAACCCAGCCCAATGTTTTTCCCGTGCCCGAAAACCATAGAATGCAATTTTTAGTCAAAATTGCGCGGGAAAATCTCTAGATAAAAATAGCATGACCCACAATGACCTCAAAAATGACCCACTAACCGAATTTTCTCGAACATGTTACCTAACCCAATGGTCTTCTTGTAATCCAAAACGATAAAATATAAAATTTGGTCGAAATCGTTAGAGCCGTTTTTTAAATAAAAATGGCTCGACCCACAATGACCCAAAAATGACCCACTAATCAAAATTTTTCGAACATGTGACCCAGCTCAATTGTTTTCTTGTGCCAAAAAACGATTGGATACAAAATTTCCTTAAAATCGATCCAGCCGTTCTCTAGATATAAATAGCTTGATCCTGACCCATTATGACCCAAAATGACCCAATAATCGAATTTTCTCGAACATGTGACCTAGCCCAATGGTCTTATCGTGCCCGAAAATGGTAAAATCCAAATTTTTGCGAAAATCGTTAGAGCCGTTTTTGAGATAAAATTTACGCACACAGACACACACACACAATTTTTGCTCGCATTATAGTATAAGATATATGTATATATTTCGATGTGTTTAAAATAGTAATATCATTAAAATACACTGCAAACGATTTTTACCCATAGACCGTAGAAAAAAGAAGAAAAAAAAATATTTGTGCCCCTGTATAGAAAACGTAAACGTATATACTTTATTTTAAATGCCACACACGCATTTGTGAACCCCAATAACACATATCAATTTCATAGCACTCGGAGTATATTTATCAGAGTTAGAGCACTGTCAAACAACGTAAACAGAATTCATAAACACTTTTAAACTATGTTGGAAAGTATTAAAAGATAAATTATGTTTATACATACAATAGTTTATTTTATATCTTGTAGTAAAAATATGGAAATACACTGGTGTCCAAAATTTAAGCATAATTGGTAATTAAGTAATTATTTTTAAGTAATGAAAGAAATATGAATCGGAATGTGCTGAAACTCAAGGTGTGTAAACAAAATAGTACGCGTCACATATTTTCGCGAAGAGTTTTCCCCGAAATCGAACAGGGGACCGTCAACAAATTGAAAAAGAACGAAGATCTTTTGGATAACCCTGTCAAAACTAATGTAGCAAAAGCGTCCAAACTGCACATTATGATTAAGTGGCTTATTGTAATGTACTGTGTTTATTTTTATAAGGATAGCATTCATACTCGTAGAGAAATTAGGGTTTTTATAAAAACAGTCCTAAGTTTTATGCTTATAATTTGCAGAGTTCTTAATATAAAATAATGTTCTTTTCTGAAAATATGACAAACATCATTGTACACAATACCCTGTCATCAGAATTTAAAAATAATAAAAATTGTATGAAAAATGAGTAGGTTTAGTAAATAATTTTTCATTGCGCATGCGTCAACGATATCAAAATGTCATTTGCATATTGTGTTAGCTAAATGTATAGAGCAACTTCTGTAAAAGTTTCAAAAACATAGCTTGAAAATTCTGAAAATGAGAGCCTATAGAATCAACTCAAAATCCGTTATTCCTAAAGGAAGCAAAAAAATCAGGGGTTTTACCTAAATATAGCTGTACGTGCAATATTGTGTAGGCACTAAACAATGGAATATGGATACAGCCCCTCATCTTTTTGCTTCATTTAGGGAATAAAGGATTTTGATCTCATTCTATCAACGATAATTTTCAGATTTTTTAAGCTATGTTTTTGAGACTTTCACAAAAGTTGCTCTATACATTTAACTAACATAATATGCAAATGAAATTTTAATAGCGTTCACGCATGCGCAGCAAAAAATTATTTAGTAAACCTGCTCATTTGTCATACAATTTTTATTATTTTTTAATTCTGATGACAGGGTATTGTGGACAATTATGTTTGTCATTTTTTCAAATAAGAACACTATTTTATATTAAGAACTCTGCAAATTATAAGCAAAAAACTTAGGACTGTTTTTATAAAAACCTTAATTTCTCTACGAGTATACATGCTATTCTTGTAAAAATTAACACAGTACATTACAATAAGCCAATTAATCATAATGTGCAGTTTGAACGCTTTAGCTGCATTAGTTTTGACAGGGTTATCCAAAAGATCTTCGTTCTTTTTCAATTTGTTTACGGTCCCCTGTTCGATTTCGGGGAAAACTCTTCGCGAAAATATGTGATGCGTACTATTTTGTTTACACACCTGGAGTTTCAGCACATTCCGATTCATATTTCTTTCATTACTTAAAAATAATTACTTAATTACCAATTATGCTTAAATTTTGGACACCAGTGTATATAACGAATTAAATTGACTTCGACAAAATTAAAACAAATCGAATAAAATTTTATTTGATTGAAAATATTAAAATATTCCGAGATGAATTCAAATATTTGCTCTAAATTAAGAAAATTACATTTTGTTATTTAGAATTACTTTAGTATGTATCACTTTCAGCTTAAAGAATCACTCGCAATCGATTTGACATAAAATATTAATGGAGAAAGAATATTTTTTTATCATTTTTTTTTTATAATATATGTATTATACACGTACAGTTCATTCAATTAATGTGGCAATGCATTGTGCTAAGAGAGACTACACATGAAGTAAACTATTTTATTATGGAGTACCATCACAGTTACAATCTCTTATTCAAAAATACGGAGAAATTCACTTCAAGCCTTTGATTGTTCATAACCTTAACCTCAAGTATAATGAACATAATGTAACGGAGAGAACATAATGCAACGAACTTATTTTATTTCTATTTAACATGATGAAATTGCAAGATGGGATAGAAATACTCTGTAATTCGGTGAGTGACAATATACATACAGACATTCACTTTTCGTAATATGGAGCATCTAGCTCGGTGAATTTTACCACGAATGATGCCTACTTCGAGTGTTCTTCTTTATGTTTGTGTCATTTGGCTTAGAAGTCTGCACGGACCGAAATTTCCAGGCCCGTCCCGTACAGAAATCGATGAAAACAAGCCCGGGTCGATCTGGCCCGACACAATTGTTACTATTTCGAACTATTCAAATTTTAATCATATAATTAAGATTATTTTAAAGAATACTGCATTATATATTTATGGGATGATTTAAAAGTATATTTTATAGAAAATACACAATAGCAACATTAATATTTACTTAGATTTTTAAACTTTCAGCATTCAAATAAAGATTCATTAAAAAATTAATATGATTTACAATAAAAGAAAAAAACAGTTAAAAACACCATAACTTTTGAAGCTGCATAATAAAAACTAAACTTATGAAAATATTTTTATATCATTTAATTAAAGAATTTCTGAAATCCAAAGGAGCATTGTGATACATTTCTGAATTCATTCCTTTTCGGAAATACGTGATTAGCAGGTGTATTTATTCAGAAACTATGTAATCGAATTGCATTATCCATTTTTGGATACAAACAATTTAAAAATTATTGTCAAAATTAGCTTTTTGAATCGAATTTCCGGAAGCGACAGCATGAGAAGGGAGAAAAATCTGCAACCCCTGACAAGAATCTGTTAAGTCTCAGCAAAATTGATTTCGGGTCTGCTAAAAAATATTAAGCCCGGGTTAGACACAATGTAACTGTCCGATGCTAGTATCTACACTCTACAAGTGACATTTCTGTATTGATGTTGCCAAACTAGTATCGGTACGTGATGCATATTTATACTTATTCTTGTTAAAGCCATATTCATCGAAAATAGCTCATATTTTATCGTTTATGCTTGAATCTTTATAACGGACCAGGCCTGCTTTTTTTTATCGGCTCAGCCCGTATGGACCGTTAAATTTTTTTTGCCAGTCCGGTCCGTTTAATTTATTTGTCGGCACGGCCCGTTAAAAAATTGGGAACCATTCCGCCGGCCCGGGCAGACCATTAATTTGGCTACAGCAAAGTAAACCTGTTAGAATGTTCGCTACAATTTCTTTAGATCTTACAAAAAATGGATGAAAATCCGGATTTCGCTTGAAATGATTAATTACATTTTTTATAAATAAAGAGAAGGTAACAATGGGTTTTATAGTAAAATTTTACTGTCTTGGCATGCAGTTTAATTTGTCTAATCGTCGCCACATTAATTGAACACTCTATATACGTATACGACACATATGACTAACAATTGCTTGAAGAATATGTATTAGAAATTTGTAGAATGAAAAATTTCATTTTATATTAAAGAAGTTAATATGTAAGACACTGTTCTATTTTTTTCAGTAACGGTGTTTGAATAAAAACTGAAGTAACCCTTTTAAAGGGTAATGATACATTTGCCTTAAGCGAATATTTTATGTAATTCCAAACTACCAAATTCCACTTAAAATTTAATAAAATTTTACTTTCTTATAGACAAGAAGAAAAGCTTTTAATTATTTTCAAATAAATTTGTTCGTAAATTCTGGTGTCATTCTAGAATTTTAACATTTAGCCACAGAAATACTTTGTTTTTAAAAGAATTAGAACAAGACTAACAGAAAAGAAAGCATGAAATTATTATTATTTTAATTTATGTAATTAAATAGATGATATTTTTCGTAACATGTATAATGATATATACAGATGTAAAGGAAATTAGTTCATATAGTTTTGCTTCTAAAAGCAGCGTTTTCCATTTATGTGGAGTAATTTCGTTGATGGTATTGATTTTTTTCAACCTTGTATTTCCATTTTTGGAAACCATGAAGTTTCATTTTAGTTAGCTCTGAATATAGATCCATCGTCGTATCGTCGGGCATACATACAATTACTCGGTTTTGAAATCTCAATCTATGAAAAACTTTTAACTAATTGGATGACCTTGTGGGGTTGCTATGTTTGGCCGTTTTATTTTACTTTGCGTGTTAGGACATCCGCTCATTCATTTCATTCTGTTACAAATAAAACTTGTGTTAACCTTTGTTTAGCTTAGATCGATGATCCATGGTTGGGTGCTTTATATACCTGTAGCAAAAGTAGAAGTATTACGAAAAACCCTCGTTAATAGGTCAGTAGTCATTTGCAACGGGTTACGAGTCATGGTAAATTATTTTCAAACTACTTAACCCTTTTGGGCCCGAATTTTTTTCCATTTTAAGAGCAAAATTGCTTTTACTTTAATAATGTGAATCGCAGCTATGTAAATAGAATTACTGCAGTTTAAAAATTATCTCATTGTCTGAAATCGAACGAATATATTTATTTTGTGTACTCTTTAAGCCATATAAATAAAATAATATGCCAAAGAAGAGATTTTGGAGCCAGTTGGAAAATATCGTATTATATCACCGTTCAACAAATATTACAATTTTCTAATGTTTCTTGCGTTTTATCACACACGTTTCGTGCAGAAAAATTACCTATATTTTAAATTTAAAGAGTGGGATATGTGTATAAAACAAATAAATCGCCAACGGTGCAAAGAGAATTAAGGAAATTTTTATTATTATTGTTATTACCAAATGTCAAAACATAAATGAAGTCCTGATAAGAAAGTCATACCACAAACTATCATTTCTATAATGCAGAAAGAAACTAAGTAATTGTTAAATTAAAATAACAGTCGTTGAAAAGACATGTATTATTAATATTAAACCAGATCCGACTAGTTAAGGGAAGACAAGATTGGGTACATGAAATATGCAAGATTATAACCTTTTTGCTCGGAAACGATTTGCATAAAATTTGGGATTCTATATTAACTAGATTACGCTTAAAACTTATGGTAGATAATTTTTTTTTTTTTTTTGGACTAAAATTTTCATGTTAGAGCAATTACAATTTTTCAAAAATTTGCCACTTCTCAAAAAAAAAAAAAAAAAAAAAAAAAAAAAAAAAAAAAAATTATATATATATATATATATATATATATATATATATAATTATTTTTTCTAACTGTTTACCACATATGATCTTATATTTGTATTCTACTACCAAAAAAATCGTTATTGAAATTGCTCGCAAACTTTAGGAAGTAAAAAAAGTTTTTAGTTGAAAAGTAAAATTTTACGGAGAGCTAAAAAATTTAGACATTTTTAATTTGTGTGAAGTTCTTGCTCAGGTTTATCAAACACATAAATTAAAGTATGTATAAACATTTGGATAAAATTTAGTTGCATATAATAAATGAGTAAAACTTGATAAAGAAAAATTAATGTGAGTGGGCACGGAGTGCCATTTAATCTTAAATTTGCCGAACCGTCATTTGAGATACTGCGAAAATGACACAATTAAATAGTTGATTAAATGTTATTTCATGCATGACAAATTTTCGCTCTGCGATGTCTTAAGTTAATCGAATTGATTCGAAATTTTATCAATCATTTTCTCGGCCATTCGCAATTACCTGTGCATTTTCGTATGGAATTTTAGAATATGTTAAAAAAAAATAAAGCATTTTATATTGCCGTTTTTACAATTTCAAAATAATACATATGTATTTTTCTGTTATTTACAGTTGAAAAGTGTTTAGGAATCCGTTTGTCTGTCTGCCATCTCTCTGTCCATGCTCTAACTCGCGTAAATATATTCAAATTTCCACGAAATTGATACATATTGAAGTGGCTTACTATGGCGTGTTCGGTAGTGAAAATGAAGTATATAGCGTCTATAGTTCATTTACAGGCACATTTAAAACAATAATACCTATCAAGAGCAAAAGAATAGTACGTATTATATGTATTGTTTAAGAGGACAAAAACTTTTGCGGTGTATTTTAAAGATCTTAAACTATTTCAAAAATATTCAAATTGATATATTTCTCTGAGGCGCTACAAGAGTCTTATAGAATAGGGTGTGAATAGCATTCGTCTATCATTTACAGAGACATACAAAAATTCGGTTGCAGTATTATCTAAGAACAATAATTTCTGCAAGTGCCTTTTAAACTGTGTTACGCGTTTTTTATTTTAAACTAATTTGTTACCTATTACTTTGTGTGTATAAATTCTAATGATGATATACAGGAAAGCACAAAAGATCTCGAGTATATTTCTGTTTATTAAAGGAAATTACTGGACGGGGAATGTACAATTGAATTATACATAGTCCAGCTGGATTTAAATTATTGCATTCTGTGTAGTATATATACAAATCTATAGATCACATACAAGACTGATCATATACAGGATCATGTATATACTGTCATCGACTATTCGGAATATGGAGCTTATCTTGTTGCTATTTAGTATGATGACATTAAAAGACATGATGGAAATACTCAGTAATTCGGTCAGTGGCATGATATTTACTTTTCCTAATATTTAGCATCTTGCTCGATGTATTTTGTCCACGGATAGTGTCTACTTCAAGTTGCGCTATGTTTAGAGTTTTTTTTTTTTTTTTTTTTTTTTTTTTTTTTTTTTAAGATGAAAAACTGCAATAAAAGTGAAATTTACTGGCCAGAATGTGGCCACCGTCAATATGACGTCAGCGTTATTCATGGACAGACTTTTGTTTCATAATACATATTTAATCAATTATGCAATAAGTAATAAGCATTTAAAAAGACTGCAGAAAAATTTGCAAAAGAGAAAAATAATAAAAAAAAATGATTTAAAAAATAATAATAATCTTGTTTTGATGATAAATTTAAAATAAATCAATCCCAATCCATTCCATGGCGGTAATACATTTAACAGTGAATAAGAAAATTTCAAATCTGGATGATAAGGAGCCTTATTTTCTGAAAAGGTTAATACAGGAAAGATCTACGAATTGGATCTTTATAATGTGTTCTTGAAACGATGTTCAATTAGTAATTCTTTGCAATAATGATGGTCATTTTAATGATTTTGATGATATTTCTGGA
The DNA here is from genome assembly GCA_964019185.1 of Maratus speculifer. Taxonomy (NCBI): domain Eukaryota; kingdom Metazoa; phylum Arthropoda; class Arachnida; order Araneae; family Salticidae; genus Maratus; species Maratus speculifer. The sequence goes on along the minus strand of OZ025295.1, from coordinate 176,649,110 downwards.
GTTATTAATAAGACATAACAAATAATATTGCAATGTATGCTGTCATTATAAACATAATATTTTCTTGAGGCATTGCTATTAAGCATAAAAAAAAAATAAAAAAAATAAAAAAAGATATTGCTAAAATCATGTACTTAATGTCGTAACATGCGCATTTAATAACTCTGTGTCACGGAACAACTTTTTCACGTCTGAGATTATTCGAAAAGCTCTAGTTAATTAATACCTCGTAAGGTCTATACAGAATGCTTAATTGCTTTAGTATTTTGTCACAAACAACTGAGGCAAGTGTTCTTGAAAAGAATTTCAAAGGAAATGGGCGTGGTTTTATGCCAGTCAAGAAGTTGTCATTAAAAGCTGTCTGTTAATAAGGGAAGCGATCAAATGTTGTTTGGCCAGAAATATCATCTTCATCTCAGGGGCATATTTAGACATTTATCCTGGAAGGGAATCAGAGATCGTGAGACATTCATCAGTGCTGTCTTTTGTGGGAATTTATGTGGTTTCTTCTTTTATGTATGAGATATTGCGAGCAAAGACTATTGACCCTATTCTGAGAATTACATATTCTCAATAGTACTTCCTCATATTCCGATCTTATCAGGCTATAACAATCAATAATATCGATAGCAATGTACTTCCCAAACCTATAAGCATTTGAATTTCATCTTTCATTGAATTTGACTTTTTATGCTCAAACTACTCCGAGGTGTGCAAGCGCGAGATACTACTAGCAAAATGTCGATTCATTTTACGCCAAGTATTGAAGATTCTTGTTAGCACCCCTCCCCCCCACACACACCTAAATGGATTATTTGGTATTAAACTACCGACTGCTATCGTTTCTACAAGCAGTGCAAGTAGGAGATACTACAAGCAAATGTCAGTTCATTTTACATTAAGTATTGAAGATTTTCATTAGGACTCCCCAACTGATTATTCCGCAGTACCATGCCTATCTACATCCTAGTTTTAGAACCATTTGAATTTAATTTTTTACTGAATTTGACCTTTTACTTTTATAATCATATGAAATTGCATTAATAGAAGGTGGCCATATGCTATTATTACTTACTACAGGCATTGGGAACACGAGATACTAACATCAATATCGATTCATGCTACGTCAAGGATTGAAGGTTCTCGCTAGGACTACCCAATCGATTATCCCGGTAATATCAGACTAACTATCAATTTTCTAGAGTTAGAACAGTTTTCATTTTATTTTTTTCTGAAATTGACCTTTTACTTTTATGTAAATGAAATTACATAGTCTCAAAGGTGGCCGATTGCTATGGATATTACGAACAGTGCGAGTACGAGATAAATCAGTTACCAACAAATCTATTCCCCTACGCTAAAGATTGAAACTTGTTATTAATATCTTATAACGTATTGTATGGGTATCAGACTACAACAATCTATAATAACAACAGCTGTAGACTTATTAGAGTTAAAAGCGTTTGAATTTCACTTTTCATCGAATTTTATCTTTTATAACATTTCTGTTAAGAAAACAGCATTAATAGTAAAGATGAAGATAGTATCGACTGCTATCGATACTGCGAAGATCAATACTATAAGCAAAGAACTTTATAAGTAATTATTAAATTACTTTCTATAAAAAATTAATCGAACAGAAAATATTTTTTTTTAAACTTACCGTGTTATTTTAAAAAATTTCTGCTTAAAAAGAAGAAAAAAAAATCTCACAATAATGACGCATTTTCAGTACATGCCTTAAGATTTTAAACCGATAAAAGAATGTGACATAACAGAGTTCACCATCATATAAATATAAAAAATAATCCTTTAAATGACAAAGATTTTTTTTTTCAGTCGAAAGGACAGATAAAATCCCAATCATCCTCAAAACTTTTCTTTTAACGTAAGAAGTATAAAATTTTAAATAAGTAATTTAAAAAGTGTTTTTTATTAAAGGGTTTTTATTATTTTAAATTCAAAATAATTATTTTAGAAAATTAAAAAAAATGAACAAATGTATATTTAAAAGGAGAACCGTAAAAAGTGTGGCCGGTGTGGTTACTTTATAATAAATGGTCTAGTTTGCGTATTTCGTGTTGGAATTTCGGGTAATGATTATTAGGTGATTTGGCACATTGTACTTGAAGATGACATTGCTGTTTTCTGCCACATCGGAAGGAACGGAAGATTCAACATACGAAAACTAGTCCAGGTGTCACATAGTAACCCATCTTATAGTCCGAGAGCCGGTAGCAACACAAAAACCTAAGGTATCGAGCACAAGAAAAAACCTTTATTTTATGGAAGAGTAGTAATAGGGGAATCTAATGATCCATGTCTGCAGTGTTGCCAGTGGGCTACTTTTGTTAAATTCAGATTTCTTAGTTAGCACCACTTTTTTGAAATAGGAAAATTTCTTTTGTTTTCACCATATCTAATATATCATTAAACAAGTTATATTTTACCAATTTCACAAAAATGGGGCCTATCAAGAATTTGAATTTAATAAAAATAGCCCATCTGGCAACACTACATGTCTGCCGGAAGTGAAGTGGTGCATAAGCAAAAAATTAATACCACTAGAGGCTGACTCGTAGGTTTATCATTCTTTTTGCATACAATCATTTCATATCTTTGATTGTGCGGCAAACACCATGATAAACCTATGAGAAAGCCACTAGTGGTATTAATTTTTGGCTTATGCACCACTTCATTTCCAGCAGATCATTAGATTCCTCAATTACTACTATTCCATAAAATAAAGATTTTTTTTCTTGTGCTCGATGACTTAAGTTTTTCTGCTGTCGGCTCTTGAATTATTACGGTAATGATTTTTTTCATTAATTTCTTCCCGTAATATCCTATTAAAAGTATGTTAGAAGATTTAAAATACTTAAAAAAATTAGGAAAGTTTTATTATTTATTCATTTTATTTATTTATTTATTGTGTGTGTGTGAATAAAGCGTGTTCAAATTTCCACATTCCTTTTTTAAATTCTGCTAAATTAAAAGAAATCCGTAAAATTATGATACATTTTTAAACTTTAAATATATATATTTTTTAATCTTTCAATTTTGCTAAAAAGCAAGATAAATGTTATGGAATTGTTTTTTTTAAATAAAAATTAATTAAGGAAAAAATATATTTTAAAATTTGTTACTTTTGCAAGAGAAAAAAAATTAGTTAAACTAACTTATTTTCTATGCTTCTTAACATTTCAAATTAAAAAGGACCGCAACATCATAAAACTTCCATATAAATGAAAAAGAGACAGAAAAAAGTAATCTTTTAAATAAGTGTAAATTAATTTTATTCACGTGAAAAAATGAATGTGAGCTTTATCTCTTTTTTTATTCTGAATCACCAGAGGCTCGTTTTTTAAATAAAAAACATTTTTTAATCAATATTTTTTTTTCACTGTAAAATTTTTAATCAAGGTGTATTAATTCTCTTGCATTTAGGAACACTGTTTTAATGCTATAAAGAAAGGAAGAAAAACAAAATAGAAATTTGATAAAATATTCTTTTAAAAAATTATATTGTTTGAATTATTTCAGTTAGGTTTCGTTAAAAAGTATACTGATTTGTAAAAGTTAAAATAATCTCTCTAATAAAAATCTAATAAAAATAATCCTCTTGAAAATTATTGAAGTCCTCTTCAAACACTTAAAATATGTGTAAAATATTTCATAATATTTCTATGGATCAATTATATAAAAAAGATTGAAACTTCATGAGAAAAATATTAATTAATCTTAGTTTAAAAATTTATTTTAATAAATTAATTTGGTAAAAAATCATTACTACTAACGGAAATTCCTATTTCATTTTACTGTAATTTTCCATGTTAAATCAAGTCAGGTTTTCTCTTATATTTTCCTCGTTATTAAATTTAACACAATATTTTTTACATTACGGCAAACTAAAGTATTTGAAGAAAGAATTTACAAAATTCCTGCGCCTTTTAAAGTTTAAGTACTTTCCATTTCTTTTCTTTTAGCTTTGTAAAAAGAATGTAATAAGCGACTATATCAGGCTATATACTTTTTTTTTATATTTATATAAAATTAATCGAGCAAAGAATTATTTCAAGAACTTACCATACTTAAGAAAATTAAAGAAAAAAAATAATAATCTAATAAAAAATAACGCATTTGTAATGCAGCTGTTAAAAATGTATGCCATAAAGAATGTGATATAATAAAATTACATCACCATGTGTAATGAAAAACTAATCCTTTAAATAACGCCAAATTAATTTTGTTCAGTCGAAAGGATAGATAAAATCCCGATCTCTATTGTTACTGCTTGGTAGATTCAAATGTAGGAGATTTTTTTTTTTTTTTTTTTTTTTTTTTATGAAGACTAAGTATTTTTTTATCATTCAACTGAATCTTTTTAACTTGAGAGTTATTTTCTGTCTGGGTGAATTACCTTTTGATAAATGACGTTTTTAAAGCGTTGATGCTTGCAGCAGAACGCTTTTACTCGATGACAATGTATTTGCAGATTATGTGTCAAACATACATTTTTTTTTCTTTTTAGCACTCACACTAGCGTTTATTTTTGGAAAATTGTACGAATTGCCATAAATTTTCGAAATGTTCTAGAAATGAATTATATCACAATAAAATCTGCTAAGAAGAAATCGCAAGAGAATCATATAAAAAAATATTTTTGGCAGTCTTTCATCTTATCAGATATACTGTAAACAAGAAAGAGATAATATAACTATGCTTCAGGTATGGATTATGAAATTCGTTCCAACACATTCAAAATAATGTAACACAACTTAAATATTTGATAAGTTGAAATGGAATATTTAATTGAACCATTTAGAAATCCATAACACATTTGGAAACTCAATCTCATCTACAGTCAGAGAATTTTCCGAATTCTTCGAGCAGTCCCGAATATAACATACAGATTTGTATATATAAACTACATGCATATAAAAATTTTGTTCAATTAGGAAATACATATCGCAGCTGAAAATTCCCCCATAGCCTTTTCTGCTAATAAAGAGAAAGGTATGCGAATTGTTTGTAGAGTCCTGTATACGAAATATAGAGTTTATGCACAACGAGTAATATTCAATTAAAAAAAAAACAGTTAAATTTAAAAACGCATACCAAAATTTAAAGCACACTTCCAGCAATTATTGCTCAAAGACAGTACTATAACCGATTTAGTTTGTTTGTCCCTGTAAATGAACAACGAATGCTATGAATGCCCTATTCTACTAAAAGTGAAATTCAATGATTTAAATCAATTTCAATACATTTAAACAGCGTAAAGTTACTAAAATATACTGCAAATGATTTTTCCCCATTGGCCATATTGTAACGGAATTCTTTTGAATGCTCTTGTAAATGAACTATTAAGGGTGAAGTCACTCTGCTTCCGAATTTTCCTCCGTAATGTTAAGTCTATAAGAGTTTGATACATTTTTATATTCAAAATATCTCCTCAGCAATGGAATATTTTTAAGGGTGTATTTCGATCGAAAGTGCCTTTTTTCCGATTTATTTTTAGATTAATTTTTTCTCTCAAATGCACCAGACTTTCAAATTCTTTTATTTAGAAACTACACAAGGTGCCGTAATTGTCGATTCTTTGATAAAAGTTGAAAATGTTGCAAAAATATGCTGTCAAAAACGGCGTTTTGGACAAAATTTTCCGAAGCGGGAGGTCTGCGAACGAAAAAAAATCCCTTTCGGCATGGCCTATAGGCGGAGGTAGATTTCGAAAAATTTTCATCAAAAAAAAAAAAAAAAAAAAAAAAGAAAAAAAAATGCCTATCTTTACTTAAATGCCCATTTTGGCAATATATTTTGAATTATATTCTTACTTTATTTAAAAAATTGACCAATATGCTCATTATATAGTTCCTAAATAACAAAAAACTGTTAATTAAATTCGTTTGACAGCAAAATTGAATTTAAAAATGAGTCATAAAATAACCAATTTATTATTTTAATACATCCACAATTCTTTAATCAAGATCGCTTTGAGAAATTTTGTGCGAAGTGCCCACTTTGACAGATTTTTTAAAATATATATTTAGCCTTTATCAAAAATCTGACCAATACGGCACATTACACAGTTCCTAAATAATAAATAACTGTCAATTGAATGCATTTGGGAGCAAAATTGAATTTAAAAATGAGTCATAAAATAAACAATTTGTTATTTGAATACAACCTCAATTCTTTTATCATGATCGCTTTGGGAAATTTTTTTGCGAAGTGCTTACTTTAACAGCTTTTAAAATATATATGTTCACCCTTTATCAAAAAATCGACGAATACGCACATTATATAGTTCCTAAGTAACAAAAAACTGTCAATTGAATGCGTGTCAGAGCAAAATTGGATTTAAAAATGAGTCATAAAATAACCAATTTGTTATTTGAATACCCACAGTTCATTAATCATCTCGCTTTGGGAAATTTTGTGCGAAGTGCCCATTTTGGCAGCCTTTTTTGAAATATATTCTGCCTTTATCAAAAAACTGGCCACTCCGTCACATTATATAGTTCCTAAATAAGAGAACCTGTAAATTGGATGCGTTTGAGAACAAAAAAAGATTTAAAAATGACTCGGTAAAAACGCAATTTCTTAAATTTCCTCAAATTTTAATCACGATAACTTAGTGAAATTCTGTTCAAAATACCCTTTTTGGCAGCCTTTTAAAAAATATATTCTGCCTTTATCAAAAAACTGGCCGATACGTCAAGTTATATAGTTCCTAAATAATAGGACCTGTAAATTGAATGGGTTTGAGAACAAAAATGAATTTAAAAATGACTCATGAAAAACGCAATTTGTTATACTTAATGAATTTTTTAATGATGAAAACTTCGAGAAATCTGTTCAAAATACCTTTTTTGGCAGCCTTTTTAAAAATATATTCTGCCTTTATCAAAAAATTGGCCAATACGTCGCATTATATAGTTGCTAAATAAGAGGATCTGTCATTTGGATGCGTTTAAAATCAAAAATGAATTTTAAAATGAATCAGAATATAAGCAGTTTGGATTTGAGGTTTTTTCTCCAACTCCTTTTTTTGTTTAATTTATTTTTGCTATAAGAATTGGTTCTATGAAAAACTTGTCAATATAAAAGTTGTAGATATTATTGTGAAAATGTAAAATAAATTTAATTAGATTTAATTGCTTAAGAATTGAGTAAGTTATGGGTTTTTTTCTTTTTCCTCCCCCCTTTTTCTTTTCGTTTTTAATTTTTTTCATCGGTAAAAATTGGTCCTATCAAAAACTTGTAAATACAAAAGTTTTAGATAATATTGAGTACATTTATATAAAATTTAGTTGGATTTGATATCTTGAGAATTGACGAAGTTATGAATTTTTTTCTCCCAAAAACCATGTTTTTTTCGCCCCTTGAGCCCATTTTTAACTTTATCAAAAATCTGTCACGCATAAACTTTTTCCTCATTTTTTAGAAGTAATATAAACTTTAAACCGATTCAATATCTATTTTAATTAAAAAGTTATCGCGTTTTTTCTGTTTTCACAAAAACCCTCCTAACTTCCACCCCCTTGGTCCGATTTTGCCCATTAACGAACTTAACCGAGATTTTATGCCCCTTGATTTTATGTAAAAGTTTGATGAAGATCTGAGCATAATTATGGAAGTTATCGTGTCTAGAAGAAAGTGATATACACCGATAGATAGATAGATAGATAGATAGATAGATAGATATATAAACTTTTTTACTGATGGTAGTTTTGGGGTCTAGGAGTCATGATTCGTGTAGATCCGCAAAAATTTTTCAGAAATTCCAACATGGGAGACAATGCAATAGGTAGTATTTCATACGAAATCTACCTAAAAAGGACATCCTGAGAGAATAATTGTTTATAAATCCAATTCTAATTAATGCAGTGAAAAATTATTTCACACGGCATCTTCTACATCACTTCAAAAATCACCTCAGCAAGTTTCATGTTTCTACTTTTAAAAAAAGGTCTGAAAATGTATCGGAAAATTTCGAGCTGTTGAAGGTGGAAAAGCGTTTTTTCGAATACACCCTTAACTTCTTTTTTCAATGTTCTCTTCTTAAATGATATCACTTTTTCAAAATATTTCTAAGATATTTTGTCAATCTTCTCTTTTTAAACAATATCACTTTTTCTAGTTTTCAAAATATTTCTAAAATCTTTGCTTAATTTATTAATTGCTTTATTAATAATTGATAATTGCTTTATTTATTATCTCTGCTCAAAAACTGACGAGCTGGGAGTAAAATTTTAATACTTCATGCAAAATGTAAACTTTTTTTTTTTTTTTTTTTAAGATATTGTGAAAACAAACAAAGAAAATAAACATCCTTTAGAAGAGTACACAGAAAAAAAAAAATAAGTTACAAAAAAGAAACATCCTTTAGAAGAGTACACAGAAAAAAAAAAATAAGTTACAAATATTAATTTCCTAAATAGATATTCAGAATTAAAAAAAAAAAAAAAAAATCAAACGTCCATAGACTTAACATTACTGAGGTGAATTTGGAGGTTGAGTAACCAGAACCCTTAACGCTATATTCTTCATATTCAATACCAAACATACTGTGTTGAACATCATTAATATATAATCTGAGTATATTTACGCGAGTTCGAGCGTAGATAACCAGAGAGTCAAACGGACCTCTTAAACACTTTTCAACTATGTTGGAAAATGTAAAAAAAAAAAAAAAAAAAAAAAAAAAAAAAAAAAACCACAAACGTTTCTATATTTACAAAAAAATAAACACAAATGAAAATATACAATAAGCTCTTCCAAGTTACCTATGATCCCCAAAAGCATCCTTTACCTATGGAAACCTCTGAAATCAATGTATTTCCGGGATTTAAAAGAACCATTTCTAAAAACTGTTTCATTTTCTGTCACTGATTTTTGAAAACGTCGCTGGTCGTTTTTATCATACATCAATCAGTTTTCACAAACCGAAATATCGGTTTTTAGAATGCTTTAAATATCAATTAAACATTTTTAGACGTTAGTTGAATTTATACATGAAAGAATTTGTAATAGTTTGCATCAAATATATTTAATATGTTCTTTAATGGCTGTTCTTTAATAATAATTATTATTATTATTACTATATTGCTGCATATTGCGAAACTTCTTGGCTCATTAACAAAGTATTTTTTGTATGTGCATGAAATATTCAAACCTTAAACATTGAAAGGCTTTAGAACTGACAAGGAAGGTCTCCATACGGGCATACTCAGAAAAATCTGAAAAAATTACAGAATGTTCTTCTCATATAGTTATATATGTTTATAAAACAAATTTTGGCGGAACCTCTTTATAACGTCCGAAAAAAAATAATAAAAATTTCGTTTATTTGGCGATTTATCTCCGGTTGGCGAAAAAACGAAATTTTGAAAAATACGCATTTACGCTTCGAATACTAAAGAAAAAACTTTCTATGTTCAATTTATTTAAATAAGTTTAGTTTAAGTAATTTTAGTTTTGCATTTTTACTTTACTTTAAGTGTAATTTTGTCATATACGTTTATATGTACTTATAACAAAATGAAACTAATATATTTTATCAGTTAAAACACAATTTAAATTGATTAAAATTGTTCCAAATTGAAAAATACACTGTTAAAAATCTGCTGCATTTTGTTGCAACGCACTCCCTTGCTTGTATAGAAAACGGTTACTTGGCCGTGAAATGGAGCTTTCTCATTGGTTGGAATAGAGATATTATATACAAGCGGTGGAGTGCGTTGCAGCAAAATGCAGCAGATTTTTAACAGTGTTGCACAAGCTACAACACCGCTAAAAATCTGTACCATTTTCTGCAGCGTTGCTCCACCGCTTTTATAGAAAACTGTCAATTCACCGTGCTGTGGAGCATTCTCATTGGTCAGAAGAGAGATGTTCTATAAAAGTAGTGGAGTGACGTTGCAGTAAATGCTGCAGATTTTTAACAGTGAAGTCAATTAAAATCAATTATTAGATTCGTTAAAATCGTCTGCTTTTGGCGAGGAAATGCACTGCTCGCCAAATCCCGCGTCGCTTTCAGCTTTTCACGCCAATTATTCCAAACTATTTTATTTTTTTACATATCTAATAATGTAATTCCGCCGCTAATTTTCACTGATCCTTTATTAACTACATGAGTAGTTTAATTCGTATTTTTTTTCAAAAAATTCTGAGTATGCCCCCAATGGAGACCTTCCTTGTGAGTAGAATTTTTTTATTTTTATATGAATGTGCTACATTTATTATCTAATATTTCTCAATAGTTATGTTTTGAAAATGTGTTTACATCTACTATTTTAGCCTCATTTAGAAGAATATATTTGATGCTTAATGTCATTTGATTTGGCGGTTTTTTTTAACAATAACAATGATAACAATAATAATTACGCAGTAATTATAATAATGATGATAGATAACAACAATAATGATAATGATAATAATAGACAACTACAACAACAATAATGATAATGATAATAATAGGCAACTACAACAATAATAATATTAATTAGGATGAGCGAAGCGAATCCTCTACTAGTCCACTCAAATTACAATTTGTCGTACACTTTACAAAAAAAACTATTCAATATTTTGACTTCAAATTAAACACAAAATAAAATATGATCTGTAGATTTGCAGAATATAATTTTTTTTTACAGTAAAACGTTAAAAAAATATTATTTTAATTAATTTATTTTACATGCATTTCCAATACGGACACATTTTAGCAAATAAATAAAAAATGAAACGCGTATATTTTCAGAAAAAAAATTATAAATCATTGAGTAAGTAATTATAGATAGAATCGTGATTAATTTAATAAATAAAATATGTTTTCATTATTCAGCAAAATCGTTTGCACAGATTTTTTTTGTAAAGTGGCAACAAAAGAATTGTAAACAAATAAAATTAATTGTTAAATTTGTTATATAAATGAAAAATTAAAAGAATTGCGTGAACGTGTTGCCTCGATTCAAGCTCTTTATAAATGTACTAAAGGAAAAGTTGTCGATTCAGAGATGACAAATGGACTTCAACCATTTCTTACTTTATCATTTGTATCGAAAGTAATGCTACGTTCTTATTTGTGGACCGAGAAGGGTTTAGTGAACGGGACTTTAGACTTTGTTGCACGTATTAAAGAAAATCACAAGCCACCAGACCAGATGTCGCTAATAATCATGGATAAATTTGAATACTACAGTAATTTAACTTATAAGAATTGGTGCGTACCAATTCCCCCAATAATTGAATTCTGGAAAAATGGAAGCATAAATTGCTCAAGGAAAGAGTTTCTTCTGCAGTTAGCTTTTGCTGTTACAATTCATAAATCCCAAGGTTTAACATTAGAGGAAGCAGTTGTAGATATTGAGGATATATAGGCACCAGTTAGCTTAAAAACGTACGTAAAGTTGTCAAGAGTGAAAATCCTTCAAAATTAAGCATTCAATAGAAATTTTCCTTACGAAAAATTCTACAATATCAAAAATTCTCATGCACTAACATGTATAAAAACGAAGAAATTAGAATAAAAAGTTTTACAGTTAAAAATTCATCGTATCGACGAGAGCAGATTTCAAATGTTTTTCCAGAAAATAGGATTTTGAAGAAGTAACTTTCTTCAAGCTCTCTTCAAATATATTATTCTAAAATAGCTATCAAAGATTATTTGATGTTAATTACCAAGATTGGAAACATGCATTTTTCAAACAACTTTAAAAAACACCAGTGGCTACTAGAAATTGTAAAAAAATCTTTAAAAGAATTTTTAGTTGAAAATTTAAAAATATTTTGTAAAAGTTTGCTTCGAAAATATTTTTTAATGTTAGTCTTACATCATAAATAAAACTATCGTTGGGGGCCACCGTAATACTTACCCATCTTGGATATGTATATGAAAATAAAACATGTGAAACAATTTATACATTGCATTGCAATTCATAAACAAAATTTAAATATTGTTAATATACATAGTAATGCTATATTAAGAGCTGCTGATGTACCAATTTCGACAAATTATATAAAACGTCAAACTACTCAAGTAGTACCGAACTGCGTAAAAGAAACATCCTTATAACTCCAAAAATAATAATTCTATTAACTAACAATTAACTGCGTTAGATTAAGCATCTCATTTCCAATTAAAATATACTTCTGAATTGAAATTTGAATGAAATACAGGGTCATGAAAAATCGAAGAATGTGGAAAACAAGATTACAAGTATCTCGGCAACTAATAATCTGATCGACTTTGTTCTATATGCAAAATGTGTGTTATTTTATTGCCTTTTACGTCCATTCCTTAGAACAAAAAAATTCGAAAATTTTTATATACCTTTCATCAGAACGAATTTTTCGAGAGTCCGAAAAAAATAGTTCCGGATAATCGAGGTTGCTGATATTAAATAGGGTTCGTCCCATTCTTACATACTAACTACATACAAAATTTCAAGTCTCTATCTCAATTTGTTCGGGAGGTAGAGCGTTTACAGACAGACATACAGACGGACGGCAAAATTTTTTTTCTAAAAATATGTTTTTCGGAATCTCCACTATCTAAAACGTGTAAATCCGTCAAAAAAATTTTTCGATTTTCAAAACGATTGCAAGATTTACCCTATACTACGTATGATGGGTAAGTAAAATTCCTAGGAAATTGATAGTTATTTGGCTGAACTTACATTTGTTGAATTAAAATGCGCCAAAACATAAAATAATGTTTTTGTTTAATAAAGATGCAAAAATAACATTAAAAAATATTGTTACTTTCAAATATATGCTTTATAAAATAATGCTTCGCGAATCCAAACAAAGCATGGCTTTTGCTAGTAATAATAATATCAGACGACAATAACAATAATGATGATTATGATGATGATTATGATGATATGAAACTTTGGCAACAAAAACAACAACAATAATAATAGACTGTAAAAATAATTAGAAGAAGAATAGAAAATAATATTTCTAGTTTTATAATTATATAATTAAAAAATCACCGCATATAATCCGATCTGCGCAAGACTTTAAATCCGATTTATTTATAGTGATAAACCGCACTAGACTTCCGACATTTCCCATTCGGCAAAGAATTAGCAAAACATTACATAATCCTTATTAAAAGAATTTGACAACGTTTATTATGAAATGAAAAATAATTTAATCGCCAAAGAACATTTATTTTTATTGAAAATCCAGTACTTCATTTACATTTTTTAAAGAAAAATAAAACCCAACCATCCCAATCATCTTCTTTAATACTGCATGCTGTATGTTACCGTTTTACCTAATCTACATATTCTCTCTTTGTGATGGAAATTTTTAGGCGGATCTTTGATTTTCGTTTTTTTTTTTTTTTTTTAATTTAACTTTCTCTTTTTTTTCCAACTTCAATAGTCCTTTCTCTTTTCATAGAACTAATTAAATTTCAGCCTGACTCATTCAACATGTATGCATTATGTTCTGAAAATTAAATACTGCAACTGCAAGACCTTTTTCGTTTAAGCTTTTCACTTTTAAAATAATGAATTTTTAAATTAATTTTCTTTGTGATGACATTTGTGGGATTTTATTGTTTTATCTTTTTTTCTATTATTTTAAGCGGATTTTATTTAATCGAATCGATCAGCTTTTATTATGGGTGGATTCATATTCTTATGATATGTGATTTGTAAATTTTATTTTGTCCATCCATGTTCTAACTTTCGTAAATATGTTTGGAAAGCCATGAAACTTTCATATATCGTTAAGATGAAAAACAAAATGTTCTTCAGGATCACACAAAAGAATTAGATTACATTATGGTCTACAGTTGACAATTAATTGAAGTGCATTTTAAGGACATTATATTACCTCAAATATAACAAAATGTACTTGCTTTAATGATATACTTTACAATATGTTGCAATAGAAAATGGTAGAAAAGCGTATAGTTTTTTTACTTCTTTTACAGCGATACGTAAAATATTTACGAAACATTATTATCTACAGATTTTAATTCATTGAAATATATTTTTATAAGGCTAAACTGTCTGAAATAAACTAAAATTTATATCTGTCATTGAAATTTATTATACATTATGTATTTCTTATTATTATCTGGCCTTCATTGTTCATAATCTTTTATTGTAACCCACAAATTTATGATATATTCCTTTTTATGGATGGTTGTTGTTAGTAATTATTTTTCAGTTGTGTTATGTGTTATGTTTTTCACTCAGAGTAAATTTTAATAAATTTATTAAAATTGTTCAAAACGTTTGTTTTTTCTACAGGAGTACATTAAATAATTCGAATGCATTGCCTTTCATTCAGTATTATTTCTTAAAATTTGCTTTCAATGATATTATGCAGCTGAACTTAAATTTAGAATGTTATGTTGTAGGCATATCATTTATGTAGTTTTTTTTTTTTTTTTTTTTTTTTTTTTTCAAAGTTGTGATATAGCGCCGTGCAAAAGGGGAGGAGAAGGGGGCGGTTGAACCGGGCGCGGAAAATTAGGGAGGACCAAATCTATAATACCAACGTCATTTTACCTATCACAAGAAAAGGTGGAAGGGGGGGGGGGCGCAAAATTCTAACTTTGCCCCGGGCGCAATTTTCTCTTCGCACGCCCCTAGCTGTGAAAAATAAATTATGTTAACTTTCATCAATTGGCTGTTACAGCTGAAAATGTTTTTCAGTATTTTTTCTTTTTTTAAACAGCAAAATTTTATTATTCTGGTAAGGAAAAAAAAATATTTTTTCAAACATTTTCAAACATGCTATTATGCTCGCAGCATTTTTGAATGATGGGTATAATGAATTGACCAGTATAGTTTAAGAACTTAGTGAACTTTTACCAAATGTTTGAACAGCTGATTTAACATCAAATAATTTATTTGAAAAATTCCAAAAATCAAGTCCCAACCATCCATAAAAACTGAATTGAAAATAATATCGAGAATATTGCTCTGAATTAACTGTAATGAAGTCATAAGACCAAAAACCTGTCTTTCATCTTTCATGAGATAGAGCCTCTTGGAGAAATGTTTAATAGCCAGGACTCGAATTTCTTGGCGGAATGGTGGGATTCGCACCTAAAATCCTGTCCAAAAAGTTTTTCATTTTTCTGGAAATGTTGCACTTTGAAACTACAATAAAACTCCTGCGGACGATTTGCAAATTTCGTGATATTTTCAGGCAATAGATTGACACATTTTGCGAATTTTTACCGCAAAAATCGTTGATATTCAATTTTTTTTTCCGGCGATCAATAGAGAATTTCATGATTTTTTTCCCTCCCAAGTACACAAAAGTTGCCCATTTTTTTTCTGTGACCGATTGGCATATTCAGAGGCAATTTTGTTCCGAAATTTTAAAGCATTCGCATCCAAAAATCATGAAAAATCGGTCTTCACTCCGGAAATTCATACGTAGGAAATGTAATAAAAAAGTACCACGAATTTCGATTAAGAAACGCTAAAAAAAGTAATTTCGTCGCAAATGATCGCGGAAATAACGTAAATTTCGTCAAAGGATCGCACATAAAACGCAAATTTCGTCAAAAGATCGCACGTAAAACGCAAATTTCATCAACGAATCGCGAATAAAACACAAATTTTGCCAAAGGATCGCGAATAAAACGCAAATTTCGTCAAAGAATTACAAATAAAACACAAATTACGCCAAAAGATCGCGAATAAAACACAAATTTCGTCAAAGAATCGGAAAAAAACGCAAATTTCGTCAAAGGATCGTGAATAAAACGCAAATTTCGTAAATTAACTGCGAATAAAAAGTAAATTTCGTCAAAGAATCGCGAAAAAAAAAACGGAATTTTGAGGAAGATGAGAAATGACAAAAGATAAAGATGTTTCTAATATTCTTGATGTTTCATAACCTACACGTGTTGTATCGTATGATTTTTCTTTTCTTTTGTGGTCATAGAATAACGCAAAATCCTAATTTCATTATATTTCCTTTTGCAAATCTCTATCCTCTTAAAACGATTAAGAGGGCACAGTACCTTGAAATTTGTCAAAATATTTATATATTTTTTAAAATATTAACAGAAAGCTTCTTCAATTGTGAATATTTTGACACCTCATTTTTACCTATGACTATTGCATCGGAAGATATACTGTAAGTTTTGTTAATAGATCCAAGATTTTGCTAATAAATGGGTAATAGAGCAATTACCCATTCAAATGAAAACTTTAAACTGATTTTTCTCTCTGTTCATTGTTATAACTAGTTTGTTCAAAAAATACTAAAACTTTTTTGCTAATTTAGATAGAAGTTTTAATTTTATTTCATTTGTTCTCCTTGATGTATTTAATATTTCTGTGCATGCATTTAACATTAAATATAGTTATTTTTAAACAAATATTTAAATTGAGAGTTTGTTGAATTTTCTTCATTTTTTGCTGTACATGAGAGAAAAGAAAATCATATTAAATGTGAAATCCCGTACATCTAAAAATCCATGCACAATTTTTGCAGTATATTCTAATGAATGTAGAAAAATAATGAAGCAAAAATATTCATATTTATAAAAATAGTAAAATTTTATAAAAAGTTAATTTTTTAATCAAATTTTAGCAAAAAAGGCTGTTTTACATTATTTATTTATTTATTTATTTATTTATTAGTATTAAGTATTGTACCGCCACATATATTACATTATTGCTCAAAATGAACAGATTGTTTCAAAGGTAAAGGGGTCTTAAGACTCTTAACTTAAGACTCTAAACTTTCAAATTTTCGAAATTTTAATTTTTTTATATATATATAGGGTAACATCCCCAGTAATTGGCATGAACCAGTGATTGGCACATCCTACAAAAATGTCCAAAAATAAGATTTATATCCAGTCTTTTAAAAATGCAAGACCCTATACCAGTTACATGCTTATTTACTTTACAGATTATAACTTTGATTTAGGCTACTAAATGACGATAGAGTCTAGGAAAGAGAAACAATGATGGTTTGTATCAAATTAGCTATTTTTGTTGTATATGCTTCTTCTCTTCCTTAAGAAAGGCATACATTTCAATTTATTGTTATCTTATTTATAGCATATTTTAAATTTTAATTGACAACAGTTTTGTTCAGTTAAAAATGGTTACTTTAATTGTGTAAAAGTCTAAGTGCCAATTACTGGTGATTACAGCAACTTTTTATAAGTATATTTTTATAAAAATACTTTTTCAAATGTTTTTTCTTTTAGTGAGCAAAATAGATGCACAGATATGCACTCTTTGATTTAAAAATATTTGCAAGTAAATATTTTATTTCTTGGTAATGAAAATAGAAGTAAGTTTAAAGACAGATCCTTAATGTGCCAATTACTGGGGATGTTACCCTATGTGAAACTGCTATCTTTTCTGAACATTTTAATATAACTGTTCTCTCGAAATTCTCGTTAGAAAAAATGTTATGGGTTTTAGAATTTTACCCAACCAATAGCTGAAGCGGCGTTTCCGAAACTTGGAAGTCATTTTTTTCCAAATAACATTTTTTTTTTAATTATTATTATTATTCATAGCGAGCACGGTATCTCAAAATCTTGTAAGTATTTTCACATAAAATTTTCAAAATATATGTTTCATGTTAATCTGTATAAACCGAACCTAAAATTTCCTTTTTATTGTTCAAAAAAGTTTATTTCTTAGGTGATTATGTTGTTGAAATTTTTGAAAATTTGTATTAATTAAATACAATTTTGTATTCAAAATAGAAAAATGCTTTAAATTTAAATTTATTTAGGTTCGAGATTTATTTTAGTTCAAGGTATCTATTACAATCTGATGTATAAGTCTGCATCAAAATTTCCATTCTAGTTGTCATATTTATTTTGCAATCGTGCGCATATACTATTATACCAATTTTCTGCTCGTCAAATATCTGACAGTTTGGAGCACCCTGTAAATGCTAATTTTGCATCTTTTTGCAATTTTTTAGAAGCATAAATTGAAAGAACGTACTTAAATCTTTAATCTCAATAAAAACTGCGTTTTAATGTCATAAAAATTTTAAGATATTAACTCGTAAAAATAATCTCTTAAAAAAAAAAAAAAAAAAAAAAAAAAATCCGATTTTAAGCGTTACTTCTTAAACAAGTATTTATAAGATGTTATAATACATCTATCTATGTCTTTGAAAAAGCGTTCCGAATACTTTGGATACCTTAAATTGTAATTAAAACTATTCGGAGGGAAGAAGGGGAAAAAAATGGTGATTTCGATAACTGAAACACTATCTCCTCTGGTTAATTAGCAAGAAAACCACTTATTTTTCTTGTTAAATCTTCGAATCATTATCAGTGGTTCTGTGATGATATTCTTTTCACTTCTTTCTCACCTCATCATTAACGACGTGCTATTTATGAATGATTTCCCCTGCGGAACAGGTTTGCATTCATGATCAGTTACGCAATAGTTTCTATTAAGAAGGTTCTTTTATCAACAAGGTGTTTATTCCTTTTTTACTAGTTGCGTGAGACTCGTTTCCACTAGTTAAAAAAAAAAAAAAAAAAAAAAAAAAAAATGTCGTTGGGGGCTACCGTAGTACTTACCCATCATGGGTATGCATACTATAAAATATAAAAGATGTGAAAACTATTTATAAAGGCATCGCAATTCCAAAATAAAATTTAAACGAACATTTAAATATTTTTAATACAGAGTAACGCTTTATTACGGAATTGCAGATACTACTTGATTATCCCGTTGACCAAATTCGACACATATTATAAATCGCCTTATAATATAACATATAATATAACATTAGTAAATCATACTAATTGGCATAATTGGGATAATCAAGTAATACATAATTGTGTAAAAGAAGCATCTTTATAATTCCAAAAATGATAATTATATTAACTAACAGTTTACTGTATTGGATTAAGCGTCTCATTCCCAATTAAAAAATAACTTTGAATTGAAATTTGAATGAAATACAGGGTCATAAGAAATAGAAAAATGTGGAAAATAGGATTACAAATATCTCGGCAACTAATAATCCGATCGACTCCATTCTTTATGCGAAATTTATGGGGTTTTTTATCATCTTTTTACATCTACTCCTTAAAATAATAATAATAATAATAATAATAATAATAATAATAATAATAATAATAATAATAATAATAATAATAATAATAAAAACGAAATTTTTTATGTACCTTTCACCAGAGCGAACATTTTGAGAGTCCGAAAAAAATAGTTCCGTATAATCGATACCTGCTGATACATAAGCTTCTTTCCATTCTTACATACTAAGTACATACCAAATTTCAAGTCTCTAGCTCCAATTTTTCAAGAGATACAGCGTTTACAAACACACAGACAGACGGGCGACAATTTTTTTTTCTAGAAATAAGTTTTTCGTAATCTCCAATGTCTCAAACGTGGTAATCCATCAAACATTTTTTTCGATTTGCAAAACGATTGCAAGACTTACCCAATACTACGTATAATGGGTATGTATAAATAATAAATAAATAAAAATAAAAAACAAGTGGCTAAGTGTGATCACAGATCACACAGAGGGTTTCGTTTAATACTTCTTTCAAAGCAATTTATCCTTTAATTAACAAATCCAAACGGTTAATTTATAATTATTAAATTCTTACATAGATGGTAGCACCAATAAATTTAATTTAAAAATAAATATAAAAGGAAGTTATTTATTTTAATCAAATTAAAAACGTTTAAATCAAATCATTTAAATAAAATCCAAAATTCTAAATTTTTTGAAAATTCGAAATAAAAAATTTTAGTTAGGATATGAATAAAACTTTAAATTTCTCAAAGCAAAAACAATTGTTTAAAATTAAATTTAAAATACTGAATCATTAATAAATCGCAAAAGTTTTTTTTAATAGAAGGAAAATTGAATTTCAAAAAATCTCAAATGAACAAAACCTAATAATATAAACCCTGAGGAGTTATCAAAACGAGCACAATAAAACCTCTGAGTTACGGAGACCCCGGGAGCGCGAAATTTATTCATCATTCGTAGCGATGTGCTAATTAAAAGCAAAAATGTACAAATAAGGTGGTCTGGTGTAATAACGCCAGGCGGGGTAATAACGGCAAGTGCTAATATTTTGCATAATTATGAAATAATCTGGTAAATGACACCCATGTTCTCTGCGCAGAAGGGTTCTGAGCCATATAAATCGCAAAAAACAGCTTCAAGTTAATTTGTTTCATTTTTAGGTCTTATTGTTTTTACAAGCAACTAAAATTAACGCTTGATCTAAAATTTGCAAGATATGTTTTGTGATGTGAAGACTATTTTTTTTATCCGGAAATACTTTGTTAATTACATAAATTTGTAGTACATTTCATGGACTTTCAAAATGTTGTTGTAGATTTTGGATATCTTCTCGAGATAATTTGTAATTTAAAATGTACCACGCAATAACTATAACGGGTAATAACGCCAATCCTTAGCATTAATACGCCTGTTGATTCCCTACAGTGGCCGAGCTACATTCTAAATGCTGATTAAAATAAACACAGTTGAAACTATGCAATGTTTCTAATAATTCTATTTAAGCGGTCCTTTTTAAGCAAAAAGAAGCTCACGGTCTGATATTCTTTTGCCTCATCCCCCCCCCACACACACACACACACCTTTATTTTTCTTACACTTTCACAAAAATTGAACTTTTCTATAGCTTACAATGCAATTTGTCAATTTCTAAGTTTGTAGAGTTTGTATTTTTAGAATTGGGCAATGTACATGCAATTATTCCATCTTATTTCATAGTTTCGTTTGCATGGCATTATTCCCCATATAGGTGGGTAATAACGCCAAATAACATTGGTCAAGAAATCACGCCATCACATTTTATGAATACATATCTGTTAAATTATTTTTTTTATATAGATAGTCAATGAGTTGCTGTATCAAATCATATATTTGTTTGAAAAACACAAACTAAAACTGAGCCGTGAAAATTGGTAGAACCTCGGAGCAAACAGCACTAGTTTTTATTACATTAAAGGAGCAATCAATCAATCGTTGTTGACCAAACGAAACAAGGGTAAAATCTCTTTAAATGATTTTTGAGGGCTGACCCTCCCAAATTTACAAAGGAAGGGGAACTTTTATCTCCCCACATCTACAGTCGTAAAGCTGTCAACTGACTTCACGTTGGATTTTTCTCTTGAAGTTCGGATTCAGTGCACTGAAAGAACAAAATGGCCGACACGAAAGATCAAAGATAGCGCAAGAAGTTAGTGCTATGTGCCTAGACTTAACGTGGCGTTATTACCCCAGGGTACCTTAGATATGTTTTGACGATCCTTAAAGTGCTATTACACGAGGGGTCAAAGTCGCTTCAAATTCCAGGCTTCTCCATGTAATCCTATGGGACCAGGGAAGTCGCGCGCTTCTCCACAGTTAGTCTTAGGAATGTTTTACTGATTATTATGCAATCAAACAAAGTGAAAAAAAAATGTTCTTTACATGTGTTTGTGATAATGCTGGCATTACGAACTATTAACAAAAGCCTGAAAATTAAACTGGTTTATTTTATAAGAAAATCCATTTGCCCCATTCATCCCCATGTCCCGTAATTCAACAATCTCCCCTGTACCATGTACTCCCACATGAAGCTAAGAAAAACAGAAAAAATACGTTTTTATTCTCCTAAGGCTATCATAAGCAGGACTTGATCAACCTCTAAATCTAAGAGAAAAACATCATTTTGGGGTCCCTGTCATTTGGCAAACGTTTTCTTTAATCTTCATACATGAGATTCACCAGTGATACTAATATTATTTCCAGAATTGATTTAAAGAATTTCATGCATACTTCATTAAACAACTTTCTAAGTTTCCTGTATATATTTTACACAAGCAATCGCTAACCAACTCATGAGTATGCTATATCATAAATTTACATCCTATTGGTCACTTTCAAATGTATAAATCTGTAATAGTGTGTGGAATTATTTTGCATAAAGCAAAATGCATTTTCCAAAAATAAATAAATAAATAAAAAGTGCAATGAATCACAGTCATTTTGAGGTACTCTAAATTTTTAGAAGGGAAGCACATGTTTCACGTGCTGTTTGGACAATAAGGTCCTGTCCATAAGAAAAGTTGATGCTTATAAAGCAATCGGTTCTACTGTCCAACCCTTTTATACAGAATGTTAGTTAAAACAAACTTGAAGAGGTGGCAGAACAGCACTCTACACTAAGCAATTTTCTTTTTTTTTTCTTTTTTTTTTTTTTTTTGTAAAAGAAATCAGAGTCGCAATTCATTTAATCATTCAGTTAATTTTTGGTTACTTAGAGGTAAAAAAATCGATGAAGAAAGTTGGATTTGACATTATTTGTCGATAATAAATAAAAGAAAAAAGTAATTAAATATCATTTCTTTAATTTTTTCCTCATTTTCATGGGAGCTCTTTTCCTTCTTCTTATATAATTCTCAACATAAAGAATTGTTCTCAAAAGAGGGGGGGAAATGGTGAATTTAATTGTTTGACGCTTTGCTTTTATCACTTTTATGGGAAAGTCGTCTAAGCTACAAATAGGAGATGTAATCTAAATAGCCGTAAGATGCAGGAATAGATGTTGAGATATTTCGCCAGTTGTTATCATAAGATCATTGTCATCACACAGAAAAAGGCTATCATATCAATGCAGAACCTCCTCCTACTATCTCGTAGGATCTAGTAAAATGCAAACAACGCAGGGTTTTTATTGAGGGTAATAAAAGCAATTGTGACTTTGATTTTATTATGCTCATTTTAGTAAAGCCGTAGCCCGTGGGGAATCCTCAGTGTTTGATGTTCTTCCGAAAATTCTGTAAGGACTGTAAATATGCCTTTAAGTATCCGTCAAAACAGCCAAGATTAAAAAATGAAAATGTTACGATAGGCAACTTCTTATTGGCATCTTTTTCAGCAAGCTGCAAAAATAAATGCGCTTTTTATGAAATCTTTAAAATACATGCAAAATTTTCGTAATAGAAGCCTGTAAAAGACAAATTTCAACGCTGACAAATAAATTCTCTTATAACGGCCTAATATAGATCGTCTAACATGTTTAAATGAAAATAATAAACAATGGAATGCGATTTTTATTCCGAAATATCCACAATCTTTTTTAAAAAATTACTTGTTGCAACGCATGTTCCCGAAAAGGCACTACAACATTTGAAATCATGCATATCTCCTTTTATATTTCTTTAAAAATATATACGAGGGCATCCGAAAGATCTAAGGTAAATAAATAATATCTATTTTTGCAAAACCTTTTAAATATTTATTAGTATATTTTAAGATTAATAACAAATTGTAAAATTTCATCAAGACACTGGTATTAATACAGTGATTTGACTCATTGATTCTGTATGTATACTTACAGTTTTACATAAAATTTTAAATTGATATTAGAAGACTATTTTTTCTGTAGATGCTTTCAAATATGGATAATTTTTCTTCCATTTTGGGTTCAAGTTGAAGTGTGTCAGGTTGTATATCAATGTTTTTTTTTTTTTTTTTTTTTCGGGGGGGGGGGGGAGGTGAGGGTTAGCAAGACTTGAAAGAGAATTCGTTAATTAGAATCAAATATATCTATTTTTGTTCTATCTATACTAGAAACTTAACTGATCTCTTCATTTTCCCATTCAATACGCCCAGCCTAATGACTTCAAGAGTAGTTTCAAATATAAGCTGTTAATTCAACATAATCAGATGTGATTGCGTGCAGCGTAAATTTCTAGGATAATGAGGATGGAGCAGAACCTAAAGACGTAGATCGTTGCATCTATACTATAAGATGACTTTTAGCTTGTATATAATTGTAATTATCTGTTTAAAAAAATTTTCTTAAAAATTTGTAATATTAATTGTCCGACATTGTCTCATTGTCAAATTGTTTTATTATTATTATTATTATTATTATTATTATTATTATTATTATTATTATTATTATTATTATTATTATTATTACTGTTACCAGAATTGCTAGTTTCATGTGCAAATTTGAATTCATCTCATACAAAAACCTGAAGAGGATGTTACATAACTAAGTTCATTTATTTCTTGAAGACTGTGATTCCGTCTCAATGATATGCAAGTTATGAAGAAGAATACCATTTGAAAAAGATTTTAGGAGCGTTAAAAAAATGGGTAAGTAAACAAACTTCGAAGAAAAAAAGAAACAGAAGCCACGTTATTGATATGAAAATTATTATGATTATGTGGCAGAGAGACGTATGATGCAACAACGCTACGAATCCAGTCATTTGGTTACCTTGTCTTGCAGCCATATTCGACCTTGGACGGCGGCGCAAAAAACTTTCTCCATAAACGCCCGCAGGCAGGAAAAATTACTCGAGCATCTCTGGCAGTGCATGACCCCGCGTAAATTCATAATAAACGTCATCCAGTACTGCCGCATCATCAGCTGCTGCATCAAAAGAAAGTGAAATGCCTCCAGTTTTCGTTTATCACAATATGTGTCGTAAAATATTCGCGTCCTAAATGCACTAGATCCCAGATAAACGAATCGTGTTAACCCTTTGAGCCAGGGCCGTAGCTAGAAGTGAACAATAGGGGGGGGGGGGGGAGGAGGTCTCAAGAGAATGTAGGGGGGGGGGGCATAATTTTTTTTCTCTCTCTCTCTCCGACGCAGAAAGAGCGTAAATTAGTGCATATTCACATTGTAGGTACTATGTTTCTTATTAACCTGTTGTAATAACTTCATTTTACGCTAAGAAAAGTAAACGATGATGAAAATTTTGAATGTATAACAGGTAAAAAATTAAACATCATGTTAGCTCCATATCTACAAATAGGATGAGGGAGTGTTGAAATACTTATTTTAGATGCAATTTAGTATTTTTGCAAAATTGTGAACGGGTTTCAAAACTAAATTAGATTTTTGAACAGAATTTCATTTGAATTTTCGGAACAGAAATTCATTTAGTGACCTTAGAATCTTTTCCATGGGGGGAGGGGGGGGGAATTAAAATATTTCAAGGGGCTGAGCCGCCCATAGCGCCCCCTTAGCTACGGCTCTGCTTTGAGCTCTGCTGGGTAAATTTCTTCAAAATTCCAAATATCACACTGGCGCCAGTATTTTGCTAAGAAAAAATTCGGTTTACGATATACACGAAAAATGCATTAAATTTTTTTCAAATAAATTTGGTCGAACATTAAAATGACAATGTTACATTTCGGAATTAAAATTGAGTGGTAGAAAATTCCACCATCAGAGCTCTAAAGGTTAAACTGAAGCATTGGATAAATTGGGTACAATATAATTTCGAAAATCCGACAATGTTGCGACCGAGACTAAGCCGGATAATTTTAACCCTTTACCTATGGAATTATATCTATCAAAGAATTGCTTCACCTTAATAATTATTTTTTTATATTTCTTGATATACGGGGACTTTGAAATAAATAAATTTAAAATTTAGGCATCATGACATGTTAGTCATTAAAACTGATTACATATACCGATAGCTGTATCTTTATTTGTAAAATATTTAAAAAAACCAGATTAATTAACCAAAAATATTCTTATGGAAATATCACAACTCTTATAAAAGCAATGCATTTAAATACATTATCATCCTCTCTATAAATGGAAAAGGCTTGTGCAGTTGAAAATGTTTCATATAACTTAGTTTAAAGAAAGAAAAGCTATACCTATGAAAATGATTAAGAAAATTATCGATTTTTGAAAATATTAGCTTCGACTGTTTCTCTATTCTATCTAAATTCGATCGAGCAGCGTATATTGTGTGAAAAGAACAAAAACTCTTTTAATAGATAAAGTAAATAAATTCTATATTAAATTTCCTTCAACAGCGCAGTTTTTAAAAGTACTCTCAGTGCATAAAGGATTAAAAGTCCGGACTTTTAAAAGAATATCAATGTTTTCTCAATAGTTTTAATGGTTCTTAATATATTCATAATTTAATTCATAGCCAAGTGAGAAAATTATGTGGGGGAAAAAAAAAAAGCTTGTTTGTGTGTTTTCTGTTACAAAGAAAAAAAATCTAACAAACAGTGAGATAATTTTTGCTCGTGCAGTTTTCAATACATCTATGTGTGGTGATGAAAATAAACACGTGGTACACCGACGAAGGTATTAGTTCAATATTTAAATTTTTCATATAATCTTTGAAATCCTTCGATTTAAAATAAGCTCCGTTGTCTGTAGAGATATATTTCGCTAATCCAAAAGTACTGAAATAACCATTTAATGCGTTGATTATAACCTTAGTATCCGTCGATCTAAGTGGAAATGCTTGTAGGAAGCGTGATGCTGTATCAACAATAGTTAAAACAAATTTATTCCTATTTAGAGATGTAACCAAACTTCCTACTACGTCAATAGTTAATTTATGACCAGGTATGTAATTTTTATCCATTGTTTTCAGTGGAATTTTTATCGTTTTATGCTGTTTAAATGTATTGCATGTTATACATTTCGCACAGAATTGTTTTATCTCTTGATACATTCTATACCAAAAAAATCTTTCTTTTATTATGCCATAGGTTTTTAGAAAAGCGAAGTGTGGGACATGTGCGCTTTTTATAATATCTTCTTTTAAATTCTGTGGCGCAATATATAAATCATCATTATTTGAATTTTGTGATTTTCTTAGAATTAATATTCCTTCTTTATTTAAATTGTATTTTTCATATTTTTTTGCTTTTTTCTGTTGTTGTAAAGCTTGAATAATTTCGTTTAATTTAGGGTCTTTTAATTGTTCTTTTTTTATATTGTCTGCATTCAAATTTTTATTTACCGCAAAAAGGTGTTTGTTTAAATCGTCCGCTATAATTAAGGCATTTGTTTCTCTACTACAGAAATCTGCTGGGTTATGAATACCTTCAATGTGAGATACTTCAAAATCATAATCCTGTAGCTTAAGTAACCATCGTGCTACAATTTCCGGCTGTTTTTCCAAGTGTAAGTGGTATGTTAATGCTTTTGAATCTGTTAGGAGAAAAAATTTTCTTCCTAATAAAATGTTTCTAAAATAAGTTATAGTTTCGTATATTGCCAAAAGCTCTATCTGCATGCTTGGATATCTCTTTTCCGATTCTTTTAATTTTCTTCCCGTAAATTCAATTGGTATCATTTTATCTCCTTGTTTTTGCGCGAGTATACCTGATGTTGCAATTTTTGATCCGTCTGTAATTATATAGAAATCTTTATTAAAATCTGGGGGATGTATGGTAGGTTGTTCCATGATAATTTTTTGTATTTTTTCAAATGATTCCTGTGCTTTGTCATTCCATTTGAATTTTGTATTCGCTTTAGTGAGATCTGTCAGTGGCGCTATAATTTCTGCATAATTGTTTATAGTTGATTTAAAATACGTGCATAATCCAATGAATGCTCGCACTGTTTTCTGAGATGTAGGGACTGCAAAGCTTGTTATTTTTTTTATATTTTTTTCTGAGGGTGCATATCCTTTTTCACTAATTTTGTATCCCAGAAAGTCTATTTCTTGCATGTATAGTTTTATTTTAGCTGGTTCAATTGTGAGATTAAATTTTTCTAATTGTGTTAGTACTTCTTCTAGTAATGTGTGCATTTGTTGTATATTATCAGCGGCAAGTAAAATGTCATCAATAAAGTATTGAATGTTGTATTTCTTTTTTAAATCACCTAAAACTATATCGATTAGACGAGCAAATATATTTGTCGAGATTTTAGTTCCGAATGGCATTCGTGTTATTTGAAAATGGTTATCCTCCGTGATAAATGCTAGTTTATGCTTGTCCTGCTCTTTTAATTTGATTTGAAAAAATGCAGAATGTAAATCTAGAATTGTAAATATTTTTTTTCCAGCGATGCTTTGTAAAATATTTTTTGTGTTAGGGACTGGATACGGATCGCTTTCTAATATATCGTTAAGAGCTCTAAAATCTATAGCCATTCTAAGTTTTATTAAGTTTTGATCATTGGTTTTTGACGTAGAATTTTTTTTTACGAAAATTACTGGGAAAGCATAACTTGAGTTCGTAGGCTCTATGATACCTGCATCCAATAAATCTTGAATTTCTTTCTCCGCGAATTTTTTTACATCATGCGCTAATTTGAATGGTTTCGTTTGTATAGGAAAGTCATGCATTAATTTAAAATTCGGTTTTATTACGTCCGTTTCTCCTAGAGTTTTGTATGATTTGCTGAAAGCAGTAGCATGTCTCATTAAAATTTTCAATACTTCTTTTTGTACCTCCGGTGTTAAGTGATCTATTTTAAAATCCTTCTCTGAAAGTTCTTTTTTTCGTAATTCTCTAATTTGTGTGATATTTAAGTTGTTCACTTCATAAATATTATCAGTTTTTGATTTACTTTGTTCTTTTATAAAGAAATCAGTGGTAATTTTTCCCATTTCCTGATCCTTATGAAGTCTCAAATACGTTTTCGATTTATTTTGTACTAATATTGTGAATGAATTATTTTCTGTTTCCTTATTTTCGTGAACTGAATTTTGAATTATTAATTTACTGTTGTTATATTTTGGTTGGAAAAAAAAATTGTTGCTTGTTTCTTAATTTCCCATCAAAAATTAAATTTACTAATTTCGATTCTCTAGGTCTCAAAGTAATGCTTTTCTTTACAAATACTCGTGTATTAATTTTCGGAATGTTATTGTGTTGATAGGATTTGATTTGTTTTGGTATTGTTTGAAAGTCATCATTTTGTTGTACGGGCTTAATTTTATTCACCTCCGTAATTTGATTTTCATTGGGGTTTAATTGTATAATTGAATTATTGAGTTTAAAAGTATTATTTTCAAAATCCATAATTATTTTATTACTTTTTAAGAAATCATATCCTAAAATAATTTTGTAATTACGGTCAAATTCATCTTTAGTTACATAAAATGTGCCATTTAAGAAAGTGTTGTTAAATCTAAACTTAAATTTTACACAGTGTTTAAAAGGAATGGATTTGTTTGATAAAGTTGTAATTTTTATAGCGTTGGCTAAATATTTAATCTTTATATCCGTCTCTTTTATTTTTTCAAAGACCCCTGGAGATATTAAACTTATACTCGTCCCACTGTCAATAAGGCTGGGTATAATTAAATCTTTCTTTATTTTTAAGTCCCATATTGGTAATTCATTGTTTTTTTCCGAGTTACAACTTGCGATCAATTTTTGTGTTATATCTTTTTTTTCTTTCTCATTTTTTTTATCATTGTCTTTTTCGTTTGCTTTTGTTTCAATATTTTTAATTCCTTGTTTGATTTATTTTTTATATTATAACCCTGTTTTTTCTCAATGTTACGGGACCTACGGGCTTGTATTTCTCTCAATTTTGTAGGCCCGCTTACCGGTTTAAATGACTTTGCCCTCTGTTCCTATTATTATTATTGTGTCTTCCTCGCCTGTCTCTGTTTTCGTTAGGAAAAGTAATTGTGGGCTGATGTTCCCTATTTCCCTCATTATTTTGCGGCAAAGGATTTTGGCTATTTTGCATATTTGCGAAACCCTGATGCTGCCCTGTATATGCAATTTGTGTATTGTTTCCTTGTGTTGGATCAAAGTTTTGCATTGGAATCATATTTTGCATATTGTAATTTCCAGGATACATTTGATTAGGTCCTATTTGTGATTGGGTCAAATTTTGCCAATTTGGCATTTGAATTTGCATATCATTAAATCTAGTTTGATTGTAATAAGGTCTTGCAAAATCCAATGTTTGTGGCGCTTGAAAATGTTGTGCATAATTTTGTGGAAATCGTTGAAAGCCTCTATAATTATTATTTTGATAATAATTTTTTTGAAATCGTGGCCGAACATTGTTTTGCGCTCCCCTTGGTTGAAAAAAATTCGCACTTTTTTGATTGAAATAACAATTTTGTGTCTGATGGTTGGATTTATTACAGATATGACAAAAATTATGTGTTATCTGATTTACTTCAGCGTTGTTATGTTCGCTTTCGTTTTTTTGAATTTTTAAATCTTTTATTTGTTCTTTTAATTGGTGTATTTCCGATTTTTGTTCTTGCGACATGCTAAGAAGTGCCTCGAATAATTTATTTTCGCTATTTTCAGTTAAATTGTTTACTTCTCCTGCACATTTACTGTTCAAAGCACTTTCGATATTTTTAGCTTTTTTTACTGCTTCATCAAACTTTGTGGGTGGGTATTTTTTTAATTCAAAGGAGATGTCCGGTCTTAGTGCTTCAAGATATTTAGTTAATTTAATCGTTTCTAATAATTCTTTAGCTCCATTCTTTTGTTCGTGTCCTGACGAGACAAGGTATTTTTGTGCCTCAATGTTGAATTGTTTAGTAAATTCTTCA
Organism: Maratus speculifer; assembly: GCA_964019185.1. Classification (NCBI taxonomy): domain Eukaryota; kingdom Metazoa; phylum Arthropoda; class Arachnida; order Araneae; family Salticidae; genus Maratus; species Maratus speculifer. Next base: position 176,618,805 of record OZ025295.1, on the reverse strand, counting down.
ATAGTTTGGTTGGGTGTTTGTTTTGCGTTTATGAATTGCGCCTGAGCGTCAGCAAACGATCTTTCTTTTTTAAATTGTGTTATCGCATTTTCTTTGAATGTGTTATAGTTTTGTGCTTTATGCAATTCAGCTGTGTTTTTTAGAATCTCTCTCGCTTGGCCTTTAAATTTTGACTTTGCCAACACCAATTTTAAATCATCGGGAAATTGTGCCGCTGCGGCTAATTCTTCGAACTCTTCGAAAAAATATGATATATTTTGGTCTGGTTTGTCCTCAAAATTTTGTAAAGAGTTCAATAGAGTGTCTATTCCAATTTTAAATGTGTCCCTTTCGGGAGAAGACTGCCTTGCCTTATTTCTACCTGTCATATTTATTTACCTATTTGGAAAATCTCACACAGACTGATGTTTGATACTTTTTCCTTTGTTTTTTATTTTTGAACTCTTTCACACCTCAAATTATGATATCATATACTCTCAAGATATAAGTTTTGTAATGAATTATTATAATTTATACTCATTCGAGAATAATATTTAATAGAAATTATGAAATAGCCCTAAATATTTTTATAAATACACATAAATATAATGACAAAGTAAATTTTCCGAAATACGGATATATATAGTAACGAAATTCTTTAAAATCTTACAAGCTAATGTGTCGTGAGCTAAACCAACTCTTCTGTATATTTTTGTTTCATCTTCTCAACTATTATATTTCAATTTCGTAAATTTTTAGATATACACACAATATTTATAAACACAATATGGATAAATAATGTTTGTTAGTAGAAGGAGAAAAAGCTAAGAGAAGATAGGTAATTAAGAATAAAATCATAATACTGGCTATTTTTATTTATATTTAAATGCAGAAAATTTTTAAATTTGAATCCCAAATACAAATTCATACGCCTGGTATGAGCACCATTAAACTTTTGTAGTGTGGTGATGAAAATAAACACCTCCTACTAGGTACGCAATCGTGACGTGGTTAGTACGAAGACAAATGAAAATAATATCCCTTCGGCGTTGTGAACGAAGATCGGATATTATTAATTACTGAAATTAATTCCTTAATATCATACTTAAAATTAACATTTTGCAATAACATTAGGATCGCCTTATTTAACGTATGAATTTGGGAAAATTGGGATTGATGAGTCAATAAAAAAAACTTGAGATATTAATCTACAAATTTAAATGTTAACATTCCCTAATCTGCATCTAGAAATTACCTTAAAATACATAAAGGGAGAAAACTGGAATAAAGACAAGAATAGGTACATATATACAAAATTTTATTAAAACACATAAATTGACATCATGCAAACACTATAAAAATATAATATGCAAGGCAATAACTACTGAAATATGGTTATAGTGAAATATACAAAATATTTTATTTCATTGTTTTTTTGTTGTTGTTTGTTTATTTATTTATTTCCTATTATTCTGCTATCCTCACAGCTCATAAAACTTAAGTTCACGACACAACTTATAGGCAAAGCCCCAAATTTTCATATTTTATAAAATCGAGTCCTTCGTTCTTATTATTCGTATTATTTTACTGGTATTATTAATTTATTTATTTATTCATTTTACTATTAATTAAGTTTGAGCATTAAATTCTGATAATTTTGAGCCCCAAAGATAATAATAATTTTAAAATTTTAAAATAATCAAATTTTAAATAATCAAATTTTAAAAACCAAAATTTTAACACAACATTATATCAATAAAATAAATTGGCCGGACACATGAACAATGAAATTTCCTCACCTTACAAGTATGTTCCTGGTATTGGTCGACGTTGGCTTATAGCTGTCCATACAGTTCGTCAGTACGCCAACACAATTAAGTCCGAATGCCAAGTTCCAAGGCACTTTGTTTTTAATTAACACAAATAGTTAGCAACTTTTCTAATTTTACGCACTTTCCAATCATCAGTTTGTCGTATGGTCCTTTTAACACTAATAGTTAGCACTTTTCAAATTTCACGCACTTTCCAATCATCAGTTTGTCGTACGGTCCTTTAACGCTAATAGTTAGCACTTTTCAAATTTCACGCACTTTCCAATCATCAGTTTGTCGTACGGTCCTTTAACACTAATAGTTAGCATTTTTCAAATTTCGCTAGGAAGTTCAGGCAAAGTTTTTTTTTTTTTTTTTTGTTTTGCGGAAATGAAAATTCCGCTCAGCAATGCTCAGTTACTCCTTTGAGTATTTAGAAATCATCCGATGAATAAATAGTCCGCTCGGCAATACTCAGGTATTCCTTTTTGTATCCGATCAGCAATGCTCAGTTACTCCTTTGAGTATTTAGAAATCATCCGATGAATAAATAGTCCGCTCGGCAATACTCAGGTATTCCTTTTTGTATTAGAAATCAGTCGATGATTAGTTCTCTGTGTGCAGAGCATAGCTTCGCTTCTCATCGCTTCATCCGGGAGGTCTAAGATCACATCTCCCGATGACACAGATTATTTCGAAGTTGCCTTATTTCCTAATTTCCTCTTTTCCCTCTCATCTTAGCGGGAAACTCACAGCAGAGAGAAGAAAAAAAAAATCTTTTTTTTACTTGACACTTTCAATTCGAAAACTGGACTGACTCGTGTGGGGTTTTTCTTCCGGATCCTGTACGCCCCTTTTTACCCCATTGGGTATTATATTCGGACTCCAATTGGCTTTGAATATATTTCACTGTCCATTGGTCAGGTAAAAGAAACGGGGTTGGATTTTTAGACATTGTTCCTCCATTATTTATTGCCGGAGCTACGATTCCAAACCAGCAACCCCAAGTAGACCACACGCGGGAGTAATAAATTTGATTGTAAATCTTTCTTTGTTGCTTGTGTACGTTAATGTCACGAATGGCGACTCTAGGTTTTATTGCTTCTCGTAAACATTTGTTCCTTTTATAACTAATGGTGAGAAAATCCCTTCGCTCATGTGATTTTGCTATTCCCAGGCTTTGACTAAAAGGGAGCTTATAGTATAATAAAACTTCCAAACAAACAACACATATTATTGTTATCATTTCTTGTTTACGAAAGCTAAAATAAAAATTTATTTTAATACTTTTATATACATTAATATTATTTCATTTTCTATCTCTTTCTAGATTATTTATTTATTTATTTATTTATTTATTTATTTATTTATTTTTATTATTATTCTTTCTCTCTCTTTGTTTTTTTCTTTTATTTTATTTTATTTTATTTTATTTTATTCTAAGCGATGTCGTGACATTTCTTTACGACACTATGCCAATTTTATTTGCTTAATGATTTCGGCCGTTCTTTAAGAAGTTTTTCTTGTCTGAAAACTATGGTGGAGAAACTGAGTTTACCTGCGAGTTAACGCGAGAGAGTGCATTATTACTGGGTGAATGATATGTTTAAAACTAAACAATATTAATTGTTCAGCATTTGTTTCTGGCTAATATTCCATAAAGAAATTAAAACTTCGTCAATAAATTAATAAAATAATATGAACAAAACATAAATTTAATAGACATGTAATTGAACTACATACTCAAACTAATGAAATTGGCATAATAAAAAAAATCTTCTGCCAGTAACAAAATCTTAGGCGATTTCTTCGACTATTAACGCCTCAAATGCTACTAATAAGAAAGTATCACTTTTAACAAATTTAAAAAAATTATTTGAGTACAAACTTGATATTTTTCATATAAAAAGGGTTTTTAGTGTTATTGACGAATAATATAAAAAATATACATTAAATGCACCCCCCCCCCCCCGTCACCGCAAAAAAAAAAAAAAATAAAAAAAAAAAAAAATAAAAAAAAAAAAAAAAAAGTTTTTGATCCTTGTAATCCGTAAAAAGCTTTCTGAATCCCCTAGTTTATATAATAGTTTCTAGCACACAAAATTTTAATCTTCAAGCAGCCCTTCCCCCCCCCCCACACACACACATACACACTTACCGAAGAAATGTAAATAATTGTCCTGAGGTCTTAAAAGAATGAAAGTATAAGAAGAAAGAAATGAGGATTTTCAATACTGCCTCTTTATATGATTTACAACTGAGTCATGGAAAAGAGGGGCATAGAAGAGAACCTTTATTTAAGTCCAAAATCTGCGCCACATTAACCAGGTTTTTTTTCTTGTATTTTATTGTATTTTTAAAGCGAAAATATTGAGGGAAATCAATAGCTTGAAAATTGCAGGTAACTTACAATGTTAGTCGAGTTTTTCCGGTAAAATGGAAAGTTATGAGTTTCATTGCTGTTTGTCGAATATGTCCTTTGGAATTGTTAGGATTTTGAAGCTTTGTCCTAATTACTTAGAATTTATCTAAAGAACTAGCGCCTAAAACGGTTGACGCTCACAAAGATGAGACTAAATCTTTTATACGATTCGATTTTTTTCGAACTGAGTGAAAAAATGCCTTAGCTAGAATTCGAATTCAGAATTTTGGTAAATATTCTACGTTTAGAGCTACTTGGGCCGAGAACTTGTCGGCATATTACGGTTAGATAACCTTACTAGGGATAGCATCTGGTTTACCATGTAGATATCTCAACAGAATGTGCCGCAAGTAATGGAATTCCATTAAACGACCATAATTATTAAACCACGCATATATAGATATGCTATTTTTCGACTCAGTCATGTTTATAGGTAAAGGGATTATACGAATTGAGTTAAAGGTTCTGGGTTCGAATCCCGGCTTGGACATGTTTCACTCACTTTGAAAAATTCAATTCATATCATAACTTTACTATCAGTATGATTGACTTAAAAATAGCATAAATATTTCATGTTAACTTTATGATATGTTAATTTAAGCATTGAGATAATGTATGTAATTGTGTTTTTAAAATATTTATTACATTCACAACTATCACGAGTAACGGTTAATATGAGGATTTTTTATAGTCCCCTTTCTTCTCGTTTTAACAGAGTTCGGCTGTACTAACTCTTAATGTCTTAACCTTCTCACTGACAAGACTATGTATGTTAATACGTTCACCAAGCTTCATGTTTCACTGCTATATAAACGTTATTTAAAATAGTATAGTTTTATGGATGTAATGATTTTTTGATATATTGAGCAATGATTAATGCTCTCAAAGATTAAATTCATATTCGTAATGAAGTTTTTTTTTAATATAATGTTGAAAGAATCATTTTTTTTAGCATTTAAAACATAATTCAGAGAAAACTGCAACACAATTTTGTCCTTTTGCAAGACTGTTAGAGAGTTTTAACGGGTAACCATGGATTTTGATACCATGGGACAAAAATATCTTTGACGGGAGATTTACTGGTGAAATTTGTGTTTATTTTTTCCAATGCTTCTTGGTAAGAAAACAAACAAATTTCAAGTAAAATTTCATTTAATTATGTAGAAATTTATTGAAATTTATATAGTAATAAATTTGATACATTTCGACATATCAACTTTATAACTATACAAGTTTCTAAGAAGCATGAGAACAAACTTGTTTTTTCTCATTGCTCTTCCATTCTTTAGCATTTTGAAAATCTTTGTACAACTTAAAATGGTGAGCGTAAAAAGTCACTAAAGAGGCCATTCCTTTTTTTTTTTTTTTTTTTTTTTTTCAAAGGAAAAACTCTATTGTTTGACCCGCAATGAAAGCAGGTCGAGAATACGAAAGTTGCTATTACAGATGCAAAATGAATATAGGTTTGTGCTGCTTCTTTTCCTACCAATTAGAATACTACAAATTATTAGTAGAAAGAGAATTTTGCAATTTACGCTGGAAATAATGATTAAAAAAAAAGGCTTTGAAAGAAATTGGTATAAACGAGATAAAACTTTCCAAAGGTTGTAATTTTGTTTGGTTTTAACAGGCTGTATGGCACTGATTATGAATTTTATGCGTAAAACCTTTTTAAAATAAAAGTGAAAAACTGTATTGCTATAAAAGTATTTGTCTACTTCAAATTGTTTTAAGGATTTCCTTTGATATCTATTTTATTTTTAAATTTTTTCTTTTGTTTGAGACCAATTTTTAAAAAACGAGTAAAAACAAATAAAAAACGCGCTTTTCGAAGAATAAATTATTTCGTCAAGACTGTAAAAAGCGATGGTCAGTTTATTTTTAAACCACTTCCTGATGATATAAGAGAATTCTATAAATTCATTCAATAAATTAAGGTGTGTTCCCTATGACAGTAGAACCTTTTAATACATTTATAACTTAATTACTGATTAATCGATTACTAAAATACCGCTCAAGGGAATATTTCTGGCTCCGATACCGTCTATGATCACCCCGGTGTTTTACACTCTTTTATAAGGGTTTTGTTCTTCTGAAGAAACCTTATTCATTTCTGTCCTCTGTCTGTTCGTCCGTCACAGAGTCCGTAGACGAAAACTGTGCAAGTCAGATACTTCAAATTTTTTGCACTTAAAGCTCAATACCTCAAGTCACACTAAAAATCATAAAATTTTGGAAAAATCTATTATTTTAATTAAATTAATTTCTTTCAATGTCATTTGATCATTTTTGCGATTTAAAATTTAAAAAAGAACCCTTTTCATGTAGACATCATTACTTAGAAGTAAAGCGTCACGTTAGTAAAAAAGAGGTTTTCAGTTGAAATTCCGATGCTGGAACTTGAAATTTTCATGTTGAGATGGATTTAATAAGAAGAAATCTCGTAATTTTGGCCAATTTAAGGGTTTATATTATTAGAGTTTTTCTCATTTGACATTCATAATATGTTTTGGAATTTTTTTTTTTTTTTTTTTCTATTTTAAAAACATTTGCGACTTATTATTGATTCAGCATTTTAATTTTAATTTGAAAAAAAAAAATCTCTTTTATAAATTATAAATTTTATTTGTATCTCCGTTATTTATTTATTTATTTTTTTTAATCTCAGGTTTTCAAAAAAAAAAAAAAAAAAAAAAATAGAATTTTTAATTTTGTTTAAATAATTTTATTTGAATATTTTTAATTTGATTAAAATACATAAATTAATTTAAAATCATTTTTAAATTAAATTTATTTGTCCTACCATCTATGTGAAAATTTAATACTTATAAATTAACAATTTGGATTTTACTGATAGGATCCATGGCGATCGGAAATTTCACAAATTATTTATGTTATTATTTGTAGATATCATAATCAAGATTTTTTAAATATTAAATCTTTGTATTCCAACTGCATAATCAAGTAACATTAATTATTTATAAGTGTTAACGAATCTATTATGTTTTATGCCTTCTCGTCTTAATCCCATATACAGGGTGATTCATAAAAGATGGGCAGAACTTTAAGGGGTTAGTACACTTAAAGACAAATAATATTAAATAGGAGACTAAGGGTCCCAGACGTATTCCCAAGGAGATAGGGGGCATTAAAGTCTAGGGTCCGAAATTTCAAATGATTATAAAAAATGGAAAAATTGGTCGATTCGTTTGCGGTTTTTGCAAAAAATTTTCTTTATGCCAGTATTTTCTTGAAATAAAATTTTAAAGTTCAATTTCAAAAAATGCCGATAGGGGGCGCTTTAGACTTTGGAGTAACAAACAACTATTTTTTAACGTTATTTTTTGTATTTCTTTAAATGATTTCGAAAGCTTAGACTTAAACTTAAATTTTGATCTAAAAATCTGAGTCCTAACGAGTAGTTAAGTAGCGTAAACTGAAATTTGAAATTTGAAACCCTTCTCCCCCCAGAACAAAAATCAGTTATTCCCGATCTTTGTGTCGTAGATTAGACTCTAATTACTGCCGCGTTTTGCTAAAATTATTCTTTATGTCAGTATTTTCTTGAAAAAAAATTTTAAAGAAAAGTTTCAAAAAATTCCGATAGAGGACGCTTTAGACTTTGGAGTAACGAACAACTATTTTATACCGTTATTTTTTGTGTCTCATTAAATGCTTTCTAAAGCTTAGACTTAAATTTTCAGCCCAAAATCTGAATCGTTAGACGTGGTTAAGTTTCTGGGGAGAGGGGTTTGAAATTTCTACTCCTGAGCACAGTTCAGTTTACCATGTCCACACATTGTGTGCTGTGATACGAGGTAAAAAGACACAAATTAGGATTATGTTACCAAAGCATATTTATTAAAATGTAATTACAATAAATGTTCAAAATTGTGACCACCAGAGGGTTATGCACGCAGAACAACGGCGAAGAATGGAACGGCGAACATTCGCGAAAACATCAGGCTTTTCGAGCACTTCCCCTACAGCGGCGGAAAGTCTGGCGACCAGTTCCTCGGGGGATTCAATGGGTGTCTCTACATAAGAGCCTTCAATTGTCCCCAAAAAAAGAAATCGAGGGGTGAAAGATCTGGCGAGCGAGCTGGCCAAGCAACAGGACCACCTCGACCAATCCATCTGTTCGGAAATGTGATGTCCAGATAGTTGCGGACGTCTCGTATGTAATGGGCTGGCGCTCCATCGTGCTGGAACCACATGACCCGCCGGATGCGTGGAGGAACAACGTTTAACAGGTCTGGCAGCACATGTTGCAGAAATGTAAGGTATGTTTTACCGTTGAGGCGTTCAGGAAGAAGGTACGGTCCGATTAGGTGGTCTCCGAGGATTCCTGCCCAAACATTAATGGAAAAGCGTCTCTGATGAGCATGTGGATACGTAACATGCGGATTGACATCCGCCCATACATGTGCATTGTGTGTGTTAAATGTACCTTCACGTGTGAAGGTACATTCATCGGTGAAAAGCACAGTTCGTCCAAAATGTGGATTTAGTGCGTTCTGCTGCAGAAACCAGCGGGCGAATTCAATACGATTTGGATAATCCCCTGGAGACAGTTTCAGGACTCGTTGCACATGAAACGGGAGCAAATGTTCATCCTTCAGTACCCTCCAAGTCATGGACTGTGAGGTATCCACCTGCCTAGCCACTGTTCGTGTAATTGTACTTGGCTGCGCCGCTACTACATCCAGAATGGCTTCTGCAACAACTACTGATTCGTCCTTTTTTGCACGACCTGCATTCGACCGGGAAGCGAGAAATGTTCCCGTCTCACACAACTGTCTGTGCAAGCGCTCGAAAGTTTTGCGGTTAAGCAACCGCCTGTTGGGAAATCGCTCTCCGTACATTCGTTGTGCCTCTGCACTATTTCCATCTGCCGCTCCGTAAATTAAATGCATCTCAGCCTTTTCCTTATTCGTGAAGGGCACCATCTTCCGATTCATTACTACAGCGACTTACACTTGACTCCCGTTCAGTGGTTTTATGCCTGAATCGTGTCAAAATTTTGCATACGTGTTCTTCTTCTTCCCCATTTGACATTTGCATACTTTCTGTCTCCTTCTTCACCCGGTGACTAGCGTCAGGAATGGAGCTTTAACGTTTGCATGAGTGACGTTTCCAACTGTGCCAGTGCCTTTATGAGTGAATTCCGACATTGCAGTCCGTGACGAAAGTTGTATTTTTGCCTCGTATCACAGCACAGAATCGTTGGGCATGGTTAAGTAGTGCAAACTGAACTATGTTCAGAAGTTGAAATTTGAACCCCCTCCCCTCGCTACTGAACCACGCTCAGCGATTCAGATTTTGAGCTGAAAATTTAAGTTTAAGTCTAAGCTTTAGAAAACATTTAATGAGACACAAAAAACAACGGTATAAAATAGTTGTTCGTTACTCCAAAGTCTAAAACGCCCTCTATCGGAATTTTTTGAAACTTTTCTTTAAAATTTATTTTCAAGAAAATACTGACATAAAGAATAATTTTAGCAAAACGCAGCAGTAGTTAGAGCCTAATCTACGACACAAAGATAGGGAATAACTGATTTTTGTTCTGGGGGGAGAAGGGTTTCAAATTTCAAATTTCAGTTTACGCTACTTAACTACTCGTTAGGACTCAGATTTTTAGATCAAAATTTAAGTTTAAGTCTAAGCTTTCGAAATCATTTAAAGAAATACAAAAAATAACGTTAAAAAATAGTTGTTTGTTACTCCAAAGTCTAAAGCGTCCCCTATCGGCATTTTTTGAAATTGAACTTTAAAATTTTATTTCAAGAAAATACTGACATAAAGAAAATTTTTTGCAAAAACCGCAAACGAATCGACCAATTTTTCCATTTTTTATAATCATTTGAAATTTCGGACCCTAAACTTTAATGCCCCCTATCTCCTTGGGAATACGTCTGGGACCCTTAGTCTCCTATTTAATATTATTTGTCTTTAAGTGTACTATAACCCCTTAAAGTTCTGCCCATCTTTTATGAATCACCCTGTATATATATTTATTTAACCCCTTCGCGACGGGAGACTTTTACGAAATTTTTAATGTGTTGTCATCGGTTTTTAAAATCAGAAATTCGTGCCTTATTAAATCGAGAAAATGCTCCGATTAAATAAGGCAAATTTTACTATACAATTTTACTGGTGAGGATAAATAAGGATTTTTAAGCCTTTTTGTGGCACGTATATGTCGCTCGTCCCTAAGGGGTTAAATTATGCCAGTTGTGTCGGCTGTCTTTTAGAATAATTGCTATAATTTAAAAGATATAAAACCTGTCACTTCAATTCCAATAAAAACTGCTAGTTTATTTAATAGCAATAATAATAAAAATAAATAAATGAATAAAAATAAAAATAAAAAAAAACACTGGAAAATCACGTTTTTCTTAAGTACTTATTAATAACAAACATTTCTCAATCTTTAAAACTCTGAATCCGCATGGATTAGATTAGTTACACATTAATATTCTCGCTTCACCATACATTTCTGCCAAGTTTTCCAGTCACTGATTCGTGCTGTTCAATCAGATTGTAATTTTTTTTTAAACCTTTAATGTGCCATTCTCGATGGAATCAGTTCTACCATTCTTAGAAACGAAGATGGGCATTATCAGCCATTTTTTCCCCCTTTTCTTCGAGAACTATGCGATGGCTGCGGGGAATGATAGTGGAATTTCTAATTGGCAGCTGGCAGCAGTGACTTCTTGGTACGAACTCCAGGCGTTTGTCCGTCATTTTTTATTTTGAATCTGTATTGACATTGACACTGACAGCTGCATTTATAATATCAGTGGTCGAATACTGGACAGCTCTTTTAGGGGGCGGTGTGGGAATTGGGAAATGTAAATGTCTCATGAAAATAAATTATTTAAATATTTATTGCTATCAAACTGAATCTCGGTATAGCTATATATACAGTAAATTCTGTCTAATGCGGAATCGATCGGGGTCTGTGAAAATTTTCCGTAGTAGATAATATTTCGCCTTAGAAAAATTCTATTCTATGTCTATGGATTCTCAGAGACTTAAAAATCTTTCCGAGTGAAAAAGATTTCGTCTTTCATAGAGCCCGCCTTACAGAGAGTTTACTGTACTACTCGGGGTTCGGCCTACTCGAGCAGTAAAAAATTATTCAAGTAAAAATGTATAACATATGCAATAACTTGCAGAAACTATTGGAGATTATAACTATTGAAGGATTGCAGTTTGCTACCACTGGAAACACAGAATCACAAGCAACAATACATATAATTTTTCGAAAATTTTATAAATTTCCCATCAAATTTAGTATATTTAATTAAAACTCAATGCTATTTTTTTTCTGATTAAATTCAATTTGACTCAGATTTTCAGTTTTACATTAGTAGTTCAGACGATTTATATCTCACAGAGATCTCATTTTCGAGAACTAAGGAGCGTTGTGTAAAATGCGTTGAACTTGACATTAAGGAGCTTCTACCTTACTACATATATATATATATATATAATAAGAAACTGTGATTATCAAAGTTGGTCCTCTCCTTGTCAATGCAACTGCTACCTGTTTTCCGTTTGTTGAACTAAAGCGGGATTTATTATACCATAAAAATTGCTCTTCTAATAACAGCAATTAATTTGATTAAAGAGCAATTCGTTATTTTCTAGACGATTAATCATCTTTTAGAAATCGTTAACGAATATCGATACTCATAAAAATTTGTTTTTAATAATTATTATGTCAATAATAAATATATAGGATCTTTCAGCTTCTACCTACATCAGAAATTATCCATCAGATAATTTTAACAGAAACTAGCTCTGCACAGCATTATCCAATATTTGAAGAACTTATTTAAACTTTTATTTCTTTCAGGTGCATATGAAAGTTTTCCAATTAGTTGAAAATGTTACTTGTTAAGGTTGTCTACCTGTTTATTTATTTGTACTCTACAGTGCTCAGCAAAAGTTTAGACACTGGTGTTTTTTAACCTTTAAATAAAAAATACGAACACGTGAGTTTTACAAATGGCTATACTTATTTTCAAATATATTTTAAACAATGTACAATAAAAATAATGGTTATAATGTAAGATAACATATAATTTAACTGAAAAAAGTAAAATTTGCATATTGCAAAAGTTTAGACACTTTTTTGATTTTTAGCCAACTGTTCATGGATAAATGCAAATTTCCAAGTTATGATGTCACATGTCTGAAGTATTTAATTATACCTCGATATAGCATCAGTTAGTGAAGATGCCGCGAGCTAAAAATGTTCATTTAGATGAGGTAATTGAAGTAGGGAAGCTGAAATGAAAAGGGAAGACAGTTGCAGAAATTTCAGCAGCACTGAATCGTCCAAAGTGGTTTGTCTATGAAGTATAGTCTAAGGATGACTCCTAAAATAATAATAATAATAATAATAATAATAATAATAATAATAATAATCTGAAAGACCTTGTGTGACAAGAAAATGCGATGACAAAAGGATCCAGAAAGTGACATTTACACAAATAATGATTGTTAATCACATTAAAAGTAAGTCAGGAATTTCTGTGTCGACGGACATGATGCTTAGATGATTAAAGAAACAGATAAATCAATTTACTTGACAATAATAAAACAATCAGCTTTAAAATCTCGCTATAAATTGTCCAGAATTCAATTAACTTGCAAACATACGTCATATGGACCCAAAAGGTACGCTATGATAATCAGTAACGAAAAAAAAAAAAAAAAAAAAAAAAAAAAAAAAGTGGAATTTGAATGGCCCAAACACGTGGGCATACTATTGGAATGACTTAAGCAAAGATCCTGGGACCATATTAAGTCGACAAAAAGAAGGTGAATTTTAAATAATTTGGTCCTCACTTAGCTTTAATGCTCGTGCATCTGTGGAGTTATTCATTGGTTGCCAAGCAACACAAGACTATGTATATACGTTGGAGATTCATTTTTAGTCATTCAATTTTTAGTCATTTGGGGAACTTTTGCTGATCTAAAGTATGGATTTTAGCATCTATTCATGTTGCATACAAAAGAAGAACTTCGTCTAACTCTGAAAATACTATTGATCTCAACTGGCCTTCGTGTAGTTCTGATCTGGGCCCAATCGAAAACTTTTGTAACATCATATGTCGTAATGTTTATGCAAATTTTTGTTATAGTTTTCTTTTAATGAGTTTCGAGCTGCTGTTGAACATGTTTGGCACGAAATAGACCCCCAAGTGACGCAGCATTTAGTTTTTTCGATGAAAAGTCACATTCTTGCATTAACTGTATACAATGCGGGTGCAACTCGATTTTAATTTGTAGTTATTTTTCTGTGAATACACAAATTGTCTATACTTTTGTCACAATGTTAATTTTATTTTTTTTGTCATTATTTTTTATGTAAAAGGTAAAATTCAAAATTTATTGTGTGTGAATAAAGGATAAGTCACAAGTAATATATGACAGAGGAATTACAAACATTCGGTACATACTTCAAAAAATAGAAGCATAATCGATCATTGTCTAAAATTTTGCTGAGCGGTGTAGATTTCGTGAACACATTCGAGTCACTATATAATTTAAAAATCTTAACGCACTATAAAAATAAATAAATAATTAATTAAAATAAAACAAAATAAAATAAGAAAAAGAAAGATATTTATTAGTCTAGAAAGTATAATATACCGTCAATTGGAAATACTTTGGTCCTTTACATTACAAAAAAAAAAAAAAAAAAAAAAAAAAAAAAAAAAAAAAAAAAATTATTTTTTTTACAAATAAGGTTAGTGTCAAAATATTACCTTTAGCAACTTGTAACCCGTGTATGATCATAGTTTTCCTTTAACTTTTTATTTTGACAGGAAATGCTTACATTTTAACAAAGCCAACATGAAAACTAATTTTCGGGGCTTTTCTGTGTCAGGTTTGGTTTGGAAGTAACCACAGTTTTTTAGAAATGCCATATTAAAAATATATATATATATTTATTGAGTTTGCAGTGTCAATTCATTAGCTGATCCTATTACAAGAGGTTTCAGTAATCGAACATATGAAATATATTCAAATTATATGAAACTAGTAAATGGACAAAAAAGATCCCAGCAAGGGCTACTTTGTTCAAAAACTTTAAACAGGGTTCCTACCTACGCTACTAAAAAATCTTGAAAACAGGGAAATGTCAGAGAAAATCACTGTAAAAAATTTGTGGTAACGATACTCCATAAAATTGGTGGCAGCTACGATTTACACTTCATTGAGTAATTTTTTACTTACATAATGGTGTAATAAAAACATTCAATACTGGTGTAACATTGCAATGTTACACCGATTATATCGGTTAAAATACTCCACCAAATTGGACGCAGCAAGACTGCCACCAGTTTTATGGAGTAACGTTACACAAATGATTTACAGTGATGGCAAGCGCTCAAGAAGTCTGGAAAAGTCAGAGGAAATGACAATTTTTTTCTGAAATCGGGAAAAGTCAGGGAATTTCTTTTGCGTGTGTGTACTATCATGTGATACCTTTTTTGAGTTACGAAGTCCATCTGCAAAAAAATTCAGATTTTTCACTTACAAATAGAATTTTTGATAAATTCACATTTTTAACATAAAAATCTTTTAGTTATATAAATTTGTCAAATATTTAAATAAGAAAATTACGAAGTAAGCAAAAATGAAACGGAAAAAAGAAAAGTTATTGTAAAATGATTATTAAAAAGAAAATAATTTAAAATGTTTAGACCACAAAATTAAACTTACACAACAAACTACTTCTGAAATAACACAAATAAAATGATATGATGAGCAGAGCTGTCTACAAAAATTTGAACATTTAATATGTATAAATTTAGTTATTTGACTAAAAAGTTATTTTGAATCCAAATGAATTGTAATTTGAATCCATATAAATTATTTTTTTCTTTACTATTATTATTATTATTATTATTATTATTATTATTATTATTATTATTATTATTATTATTATTATTATTATTATTATTATTATTATTATTACATTTGTCACATTTTAAATATCAAATGATATAGGTTTTTAGTTTCAAATATATTTTTAAATTATTTTCATTTTTAGTGGTAAATTTAAATTTTATTGTTATTAATCTATCATTGTATATTCTTTTGCTGTATAAGTTCAATCATTAAGATATAGAATTGGAATTCGAATTTCTAAAAATGTCTTGTTGGCCAGTGAATTATTGGAAATATGGCCTGAAAAACCTGGAAAAGTCAGGAAATTTTGTTATTTAAATAGATTATGAATCCTGTTTAAATATGATTAAAAAATAAATAAAGAAATAATTGCCATTTTAAAACAATACAGTTTGCTTCATTGTTTCATGTTAATTATTTACAACTGAATTTTGATGTTGAAAAATCATATATACTTTTTAACTCTTCACTGCACCGTGTGCTACATCTGGCACATACCTAAAAACACTATAATTCTCATTATGTGCCACCAATTTAGCCAATAGGATCGCTATAACTGATCAAGAACAGCCCAAAGAATACGGAATTACCCTTATTTTGACCATGCCATTTGAATGTATGCAAAAATTGTTGTTTTTAGATTAAATAATTTACACTTTAAGGAATTTGCTTTGTGATTTAATTAATTTTAAGTTATGACTAGAAATAATGTTAGCAAAGATATAATTTAAAAATCTAGTCAAGAGATCTACTCAGTAGATCATTCTATCTAGTCAATTAGCTGTTATAAATTTAAGCTGCAAACGCATGAACCTTCAAACTACTATTGGTACCGGCTTTCTTTTATTGTGCCGATGCGATTTTTTTTATCTTTAATGATTTTTATCGGAAAGGGACTGACGTCCTGCAAAACACGAACCTTTCCCTTAAGTAGGTTTGAGCTCCTTATCTCCTCACCTATTGTAAATTACCCTCATTCTATTGTGAATAAACAGCAGAAGAGTCCTAAACAAAATATTTCCTAGAATTCGGTTAAAGGATGGCAAAACAAGCCTGTGCCTGCAACTTTAAGGCTCCTGTCCCTGGCCCGCGAAGCTCTCGCAAATAGATTCCTATGGGGAGGTTATTTTTTACACTGTTAAAAATCTTGTCCTAGTTTGAACCAAATTTTGGTGCTCAGTAGCTGCTACTATAAGATGGTGAAATCTTGAACCAATATTTGGAGCTCTTGTTGAAGCATAGTTCCAGTAGTTAGAACGAGGTTGAAATAGGAAGTTCCAAATGTTGATACGAGTTTTCACCATATTATGTTGGCAACTATTAAGCACCAAAATTTGGTTCAAATTAGAGAAAAAATTTTAACAATGTAATATTTGGTCTGAATTTTAAATTTTTTAGCAAATTTTTTGCATTGCGTAGCTGAGGTACATCTCGAAATCGCTCCTTTTTAATTTTTTCGATTTTGAATGTAGATATTTTTTATAAAGCAGGTTTCACTTTCTAAACCGGTTTCGAAAGTAAAAGTGCCTTTTTAAAAAATATCTGCAGCCAAAATCGAAAAAGTGAAAAAAGAGCAATATCGGCATGCGCCTCAGCTATTCATTGCAAATATATATACATACATACATATATTTATTTAAAAATGTCGAAATGTAAACTAGATATTAGAAAAATCCCTCCCCATAGAAATATCAATAGCTTGCGGGAGCTTCGTTGGTCAGGGATAGGAGCCTTAAGGAATGGAGAACCATTTCAACATTAATGGCAAATAAGTAAATCACTGTACTAGAGCGTATTTCGATTCCAATTGCGTACTTTCAGATTTATTTTTAAATTCATTTTTGCTCTCATATGCATCAAACTGGCCAATTGTCTTATTTAGGAAGTACACAAGGTGCCGTGATTGTCGATTCTTTGATTAATGAAGAAAGTATTGCAAAAAAAGCAATCAAAAACGGCATTTTGAACCGATTTTTCCGAATCGGGAGATTTGGGAACGAAAAAAAAGGGTCATACTGAGAAGATAATTGTTGATAAATAAAATTCTAATGAATTGACATTGAGCGTAAAATGACATCACACAGCACCTTATACGTCTCTTCGAAAATCCCCTCAGCAAGTTTCATATTTCTACTTTTAAAAATGTGTCTGAAATTGTATCAGAAAATTTGAAGCTGTTGAATGTGGAAAAGCATTTTTTCGAATACACCCTTAACTACCTAAAATTTTACTGTTCACCTACTGAGGATTTCTCGAGGAAGAGGGTGTGACTAGGAAAAGCTATCTTCCTGCTCGAGACATTGTAAAACCAACTGGTGTGAAGAGAAACATTGGATCGTTTTCTTTGGAAAAACAAATTCAGTTGTAATGGTCAAGGACTTGTTATACCTTCCGTTTCAGTTTTTAATTCTGCTTATCAGTATTAGTTTCGCTTAGTGGGTTCTCCTCTCTTTTTTCTTCTTGTCAGAGTAAACTCAGTGAGGTGCACAGCTTCGCCTTATGCTTTGGTTAGGATATAACCATGAAATGTGTTACCTTCCGTTTCCGCTTTTGGGAGCCTTGAGAAAAAGTTGTATAGACTTAATATCGACTTAATTATATTTTTGTGTACATCATTATGGATTTCTGAAATATTCATGGAATAAAATTAATTACTATTGAGTTTATAGAATAGTATTGAATGTTATTTCTGTTTTTGTTATAATGGTCATTGCAAAAAAATATATGAAAAAAGGTTAATAATTCATGTATATGTCTATATTATATCGCGATATGCCGCATCACCATCAGGTATTTATCCAATGGAATTCTCTGAAGATTAAGAGATAAGTGACCAGGCCATATTAGGTTACCATGCAATTTTATCTCCTTTGGGGTAAAATATATTTCTCATCATCCACGTCATTCATATCAACTAAAATTTCTCCAAAAGCCAAAATCTTGTAGAGAAATAACTAAGACCACTTACAAAAAATATATCCTCTATATAATAAAAGCCTAAGTCATGTGACTGTCAACACTTCCGGGCTTACCCACTTCACTCTTTATATGCTAAGCAGCCAATTTCATGTCAACCAGCGCAGATGATAAGTCGCCAATCTATATTATCCCAGGTATCCCCACTTCACATTTTTATATGCATGATTACCATTTTGGTGCTTTTATGCTAGCCGAGTGCAGGTTTGCCAAATTTTATGCCATATGCCAGTTTCATTTGAAACATAATACTATAACTTATTTCCTTTTAAATACATAACTTTTATTTATAACACAGATTTAAAAATATGTATATCAGATTCATTCATCTCATTAGGATGAGCGAAGCGAATCCTCTACTAGGCCACTCAAATTACATTTTGTCGTACACTTTACAAAAAAACTATTTAATATTTTAACTTCAAATTAAACACAAAAATAAAGTATGATCTGTAGATTTGCACAATATAATTTTTTTTGCAGTAAAACGTTAAAAAAATTATTATTTTAATTAATTTATTTTACATGCATTTCCAATGCGGACGCATTTTAGCAAATAAATAAAAAATGAAACGCGTATATTTTCAGAAAAAAATATAAATCATGGAATAAGTATTTATAGATAGAATCATGATTAATTTAATAAATAAAATATGTTTTCATCATTCCGCAAAATCGTTTGCACAGATGACACTTAAAAAAATTGTATTATTGTTTTTTTTTTTTTTTTTTTTTTTTTTTTTTTTTTGTAAAGTGACAACAAAAGAATTGTAAACAAATAAAATTAATTTTTAAATTTGTCATATAAATGAAAAAATAAAAGAACTGCTTAAAGTTGTTGCCTCGATTCAAGCTCTTTATAAATGTACTAAAGCAAAGTTGGCCGATTCAGAAACGACAAATAGACTTTAATCCTTTCTTACTTTATCATTTGGATTTAAAATAATGTTACATTCTTATTTGTGGACCGAAAAAGGTTTAGTGAACGGTACTTTAGACTTTGTTGCGCGTATTAAAAAAAAATCACAAGCCACCAGACTAGATATCATGAATAATCATGGATAAATTTGAATACTACAGTAATTTAACTTATAAGAATTGGTGCATACCAATTCCTCCAATAATTAAATTCTGGAAAAATGAAAGCATAAATTGCTCAAGAAAACAATTTCCTTTGCAATCAGTTTTTGCAGTTATAATTCATAAATCCCAAGGTTTGACATTAGATAAAGCAGTAGTAGATATTGGGGATAAAGAGACACCAGTTTGCTTAACGCACGTAGCATTGTCGAGAGTGAAAACCGTTCAAGGTTTAGCATTTAATAGAAAATTTCCTTACGAGAGATTCTACAATATAAAAAAATTTCATATGCTGGTATGCAGAAAAAAAGAAGAAATTAGAATGAAAAAAATTACATTTAATAGTTCTTAGTATCAACGAGAGCAGATTTCAAATGTTTTTCCAAAAAAAAAAAAAAAAAAAAAAAATATTTTGAAGAAATAACCTTCTTTGAATGCATTATTCTAAGATTGCTATCAAAGATTATTTGATGTGATTACAAAGATTGAAAATGTACCTATTTCAAATCATTTGAGATAACACCAGAGGCTATTGGAAAATGTAAAAACATCTTTAAAACTTTTAGTTAAAAATTAAAAAATATTTTGTAAAATTTTGCTTCGAAAATATTTTATTTATACTAGTCTTATATCATAGATAAAAAATTCCGAGGAAATTCTTAATTATTTGGCTGAATTTACATTTCTAAAATTTAAATACGCCAAAACATAAGATAAAGTTTTTGCTTAATAAAGATGCAAAAATAATATAAAATAATAATGTTACTTTCAAATATTTATCTTATGAAATAATGCTTCGCAAATCCAAACAAAGCACGGCTTTTGCTAGTTTAAAATACAATACTAAATGTATTTTTCCAGCATAGGTAATTGGCAAAAGAAAGCGAGTGCTTGGCGAGAAAAGAAATTTGAGAAAAACTTTTCTCGCAACCTTTGCATTTTTTCATATGCACAATCACATACATAAATAATTAATAGTATTAATAATAACCTAAACCAAAATAATTTATTGCAACATAAAAGCATTGTTTCTAATTTACACTTTTAAAAAAGTATGTATATTTTGAGATAACACCCACTGAATTTAAATTGACATATTCATAGTTTAATATCGCATTCCTAAAAAATAAATAAGCCGTAAAAGATTCATTCAATCACGAACGGGAAAAAAATAATCATGGAGGTTCGTAAAGCAAGTTTTTCAACAATAAATGGACAATATTCTTATGACATCATTGTAGATAATGACGTGATAGTTTTGTTATGTCTTAAGACATCATACTAGGTAAAATTGCGGCGTTGTTTACAGATTGAATTCACGTTTTTTATTGTCATATTTATGAACTCAGAAACGAAATTAATGAAAAAAAAAGCATGTTTTTTTCATTATTAAATTGTGAAATAATGAATTATGAAATGCTACCATGATTGCAAACAGTTCTTAATTTCTCTGGTCGGAATCTTATGATTTGAATAATGATTGAAGAAGTAAATTAAATTAAGAGTAAAAATAACATGATGGAATGCGTAGAATACTTTTAATGGAGACCAAACTGGTCGCCATAGGCGGCTAGTATAATATATTGTACAAACAAATGTTAATTATAAATAAGTAATGTAAAAATAAGTAATAAGTTATGGAATTAAAAAATTTAAATAAAGAAATAGTGAGGCAAATTTTGCAAAAAAATATTTACCCAAATTATATTTTCCCTGCAAATATTAAAAAGATTTCTCTTTTTTTTAACAATTTGTGTATATATTTCCGAATATCCTGATTCTCAGTGGTTAATGCACAGCGATTCTACACTATAGGTTTGAGATTCAGCTTTGGATATGGCGAAGTTTATACAACTTTTCATACTTTTGGGGTAAATAAAACGAACACCAAATGTTGTGTAGAAACGAAACCCTCGGAGTTTTACCTTAGACTGACCACTTACCAGAATATAGGAAAGACCAGGATATAAGTCCTAGTCCATAATCATGAAAACGGAATTGAGCATCGCAAACAATTACTTGGATTGTCGCACCGTGGACGATTTTTCTCTCTTTTTTTTTAATTCTTAAATTTATATCTATTTCTCACTATCATCAATTTAATTCACATATGAACAAAGTTGTGTAGCTAGTACAGATACAAGGAAAGCTTTAGCTTAAAAGAAATGTATTGGACATATCGCAAAGATTCTTATAATAATTTGTAATAATTCAATGTAATCAAAAAGCGAAAATGAATAAAAGCGGTTTTGAAATTTTAATGTTAAATTGACAGGGATTGATTAGAAAGGATGCATAGGTCGAATACGTTGATGCAAAATCTTAGTAATATCTACACTCTTTCCTCATCACTATCCCTTTGTATGAAATCTTTACAGAATTTTGTATCGTTTTCTTAAATAATACATTCTATGTGTGTTTTAAAGCTAAACTATGCTTTGCTATATTTCAATTCAATTCATATGTCAAAGAACATAATCATATCATTTTCATAATACTCCGAATTTCCCTTATGAAATTCTCGGAATTTTAAGCATTAAATGACTCGACCATGCTAAATCACCATCCAATTCCAGCTCATCAGAAGTAAAATTATACTATTTATGATATAGGTCAATGGTATGAACTAAATATTCTCGAAAAGCCAAAATGTGATACAGAAGTGACTGGAGGTTGTACAAATGTTTTTAACAATTATTACATTAGATTATTAAAATCTAAATATTAATGTTAATCAGTGTTAATAATTTAATGTGAATTGTGTGGTGGAGACCATTAACTAAGACGGCAGGTTAAAAAAGACGAGATGTAGCAATACAGAGTAGACTTGCAGTAACTCAATCCAGTGTTGAGATTATTAATTAATAAAAAAATTATAGAAGCCTTATCTTTATTTTAATTTCGATACATTTTACGATATATATTACCTACCCATCATACGTAGTATAGGATAAGTCTTGGAATCGTTTTGAAAATCGAAAAAAAAATTTTGACGGATTTACATGTTTCAGATGCTGGAGATTCCGAAAAACATATTTTTAGAAAAAAAAATTTGCCGTCCGTCCGTCTGTTTGTCTGTCTGTGTGTCTGTCTGTCTGTCTGTAACCACTCTATCTCCCGAACAAATTAAGATAGAGACTTGAAATTTTGTATGTACTTAGTATGTAGGAATGGGACGAAGTCTATTTAATATCAGTAACCTCGATTATCCGGAACTATTTTTTTCGTACTCTCGAAAAATTCATTCTGATGAAAGGTACATAAAAATTTTCGAAATTTTTTATTTTAAGGAATGGTCGTTAAAGGCAATAAAATAACACAAATTTTGCATTAAAAACGAAGTCGATTGGATCATTAATTGCTGAGATATGTGTAATCCTGTTTTCCAAATTCTTCAATTTTTCATGACCCTGTATTTCATTCAAATTTCAATTCTCAGATATATTTTGATTGGAAATGAGACGCTTAATCCTACACAGTAAATTGTTAGTTAATATGATTATTATTTTTGGAGTTATAAGGATGTTTCTTTTATGCAATCCGGTACTACTCGAGTATTTTGGCGTTTCATATAATTTGTCGAAATTGGTTCGTCAGAAATTCATTCATGGAGCATTATTATGTATGTTAAAATTATGTATTTATGCGTTTAAATTTTATTTTGGAATTGCCATAGATAGTATCCACGCGTTTTATTTTCAGATTTTATATTATGATGGGTAAATATTACGGTGACCTCCTCCCCTCCCCCCCCCCCCCCCCAACGACTAGTTCTTATTTAGGGCTCGTTTTTCGTGATAGCTTTGTAAATAACATTGATCTTGTTCGATATAGAGCAAGGAGTATGATTTTGCTAATACTAATAAAAGGTGCTATCTTTTTGAGCAAATGTTACATCAAATTGAAGACGAAATATTTTTTAGTGTCAAATACTTTAAAGCACAATACAATTTACTTATACACAAAATACTTCTATGATGCCAGCGATCAGTAAGAAAATCTGCACCGGAGTGTACAGTTAATATTTCTGTCTTTGTGATTTTTGTGTTACTAGTGGACACCGTTTGTGCGCACTTAATGTATGCGTTTTTTTTTTTTTTTTTTTTTTTTTTTTTTCGCTTAGTTATTTTTTCACAGACCCCGAAATTTAAAAATTAGTCGTGGCAATTCGGTAAATAAAGATGGAAAATGAATTACTTACTTTAACATATCAAGAATAACATGAATTTTCAGTATCATAAGAGCATTGGTCACTAAAACACGAATCTTTAATTTCGTTAACCCTTTATCTACCGACGGTACTTATAAATACCATAAAAATTACTCATTATAAAATTCTTTTAATTAGTCAATTAGTTGTAATACTGTTTAGAATGAGTTACAGATACATTATTTTTTTCCAAAAGCATTAATGGTTACTCAAAACAAAAATATTTTTAAAAGATGATTAATTTTGCCTTTGTATCAATTTACAGCTCTCTTGGTGCTGAGGGATGGGGATGGGGATTGGGATTTTTCAATTCGGAAATATTCTTATATTTATATTGTAAGAACATCATATGTGTAAATTTTATAATTCTGCAAAATATTAAGAAACCAATTTAAAATAAAACATTTGAGTGGGGTTATAAATATCCCACAAAATCTCTGTAAATTCAAATTTAATTAATCCTTCTAAATACTTCAATCCTTTCTAAAATCTTCCAAAAATTTATTAAATGATTATGTAAATCTTTTAATTTAGTATAAACAATTTACGTAAAATGCTTTAGAATGTAAAATTTTCATGAGTTCATAATGCGGTAGATAAAGGGTTAAACTGAATTGGTGGGAGAATACAAAACTAAATTTATATATACAGGGTGTTTCGCTAACAGACCGACAAACTTCTAGGGGTGATAGTACACATAAAGACAAACATTATTAAATAGGAAATCATGGGGCGCAAACGTCTTCTGTAGGAGCTAGGGGTCATGAAAGTTTAAGGTCCAAAAATTCAAACGCTGATAAAAATTAGAAAAAAGGGTCGATTTGTTTGTGGTTTTCTCTAAAATCATTCTTTATATCACAATTTTTTAATTTTTTAATTTTAAAGGTTAAGTTCGAAAATTGTCGGTAGAGGGCGCTTTAGAGTTTAGAGTAACGAACAAATACTTTTTGCCGTCCTTTTGTGCATGGGGTTGAAATTATTCTAAAGTTTAGACTTTAACTTGAATTTTAAGGCCAAAATCGGAAACATGGGGATCGGTTAACTAGCGAAAATTTAACTGTGAACCGAGGGAGAGATTTTAAACGCTCATAAACATTGGACAAACTAATCGATTTTGTTGCGGTTTGTGTGTAGGTCATTCCCTTGGTAAATATTTTATTCAAAATGACGCACAGCTGTGGTGTACTCATTTTTTCATAGAGGGCGCTTCCGACATATCTCCCATATTTCAATGGCATTACTACTGGGTGTTTTACTACCATACTATGATACTTCCAGGAAGTGTTAGGGATGGAAAAGCGACACGGAATCACATAGGAATGTAACGTTGAAAATGTATTTTTCGCGAGTTATGGTTAAAGGAAGCAGAGGAAAAAACAACAGAAACAAGCAGAGAAACAGAAACACGTTAATATGACATAAAACAGTTTGTTTAAAGGTTTTACTAGAAAAGATGTTCGAAATTACGACCCGAAGTAATTCGACATGCTTGACAGCGGCATCGCATGTAACTCCTCACGCTTTGAAAGATTCCTGGAATCTTTGATAGATTTCCGGAAGCTACAGAAACACGAGCTGCTAAGTCTTTAATTGATGGTACGGGATTCTCATACACCCAACTTTTCATGTGACCCCAGCAGAAGAAGCTCATACTTGATAGGTCCGGTGATCTGGCAGGCCAATAAACCGGGTCACCACGACCTATCCACCGCTGTCCATATGTTACGTTGAGGTATCGGTGAACATCATTGGTAAAATGTGGAAGAGCCCGATCATGCTGGAACCACATAGAACTGCGCAACGAGAGAGAAACTTTCACGCGCATTACCGTTCAGCTCCATCTACCGCAAGAAAATCGCAGCGCCATCTACTGTCGCTGTCAAGCTTGCCGGGCTTTTCCTGGTTGTAATTTCGAACACTTTTGGCAGTAAAACCTTGAAATAAACTTTGTTCTGTCACTTTAACATGTTGCTGTTTCTCTGTTTGTTTCTGTAGTTATTTTCTCTGCTGTTTTTTAAACGTAATATGCATAAAAGCAATTTTCAACGTTACATTCCTGTGTGATTCCGGTCATCTTTTCATCCCTTACACTTCCTGGAAGTATGGTGGTCTGGTAGTGAAACACCCAGGAGTAATACCATTGAAATGTCGGACATGTCTCGGAAGCGCCCTCTATCAAAAAATGAGGACATAAAAGCTGTACGTCATTTTGAATAAAATAATTACCAAGAGAATGACCTACACGCAAACCGCAACAAAATCGATTAGTTTGTCCAATGTTTATGAGCGTTTAAAATCTCCCCTTTGGTTCACAGTTAAATTTTCGCTAGTTAACCGATAACCGTGTTTCCGATTTTGAGCTTAAAATTTAATTAAAGTCTAAACTTTAGAATAATTTCAACCCTATGCACAAAAGAACGGCAAAAAGTATTTGTTCGTTACTCTAAAGTCTAAAGCGCCCTCTATCGACAATTTTTGAACTTTATCTTTAAAATTAAAAGAAATAAAAATCGTGATATAAAGAATGATTTTAGAGAAAACCGCAAACAAATCAGCCCTTTTTTCTAATTTTTATGAGCGTTTCAATTTTTGGACCCTAAACTTTAATGGCCCCAAACTCCTACAGAAGACGTTTGCGCCCCATGGTTTCCTATTTAATAATGTTTGTCTTTATGTCTACTATCACCCCTCAAAGTTTGTCGGTCTGGTAGCGAAACACCCTGTATATATATAACAGAAACGAGGCGTTATAGGCTAAAATTGGTTCTTTCACAAATTTTCTCTTTATAAAAGTGTCGTCTTATATAATTTGGCGTAAAAAAGAGTTTCTTCAACATTTCAAATCTAAAGTTAATCATTCTCTATTTTTATAGTACTAGTTTTTCCCTCGATTTATTTTATTTGACTCTTTCCTTTGTAAATAAAAAAAGTTTCAATGAAATTCGCAGAAAAAGTGGATTAATTTATTTTCTGGAAAATATTTATACATTTATTATTTTTTATTACTATTATTATTCTGACTTGTAGCTATTAAAATACTTTTTATATGATCGTCAAATTTCTTTTCTTCTTGAATTTTTGAAGATGAAAAATATCGCTAAGAAATTCTGAAAGCACTTAATTTTAAATTTTAATATCAAAAAAGGATAAAAATAAAAAAAAAATATTTTTTTTTATTAAAAAAGAAATAGTAAAACAAAGAAGAAGAGAAAGCTACACAAAGATTCTTCTCAAAATAAAAGAGGAAAAAGTTTGGAGCAAAGTAAAATTTTCTTCTAAGCTATTTGGATATTAAATAAAACAGTAAAAATATATAAATAATTAAAAAAAACTTGATATTAAGTAAAAATTTTTCTTATCATTATTGTAATGATAATAATAATAAAACATTCCAAGTATACTTATTTTTAAAGTAATGGAAGATATGATCTCACTGATTGGCTTTTTCGGAATTGAAAATGGAAATCTTCGGATATTTGAAAGAATAATTTATCTAATTTTTGATTTTATATTTTATTAAACAATGCTTCCTGATAGTTTTATCTTTCTGTATTGTTGTAAAAATGCAGGGAAAAAATGTTTTTAAATATTTTTTCAAGCAAAAAATGTAAAATAAATAATAATAATAATAATAAAAATCCTAAGAAATTGCTAAAAATGTACTTTTTGAATCCCCATGTATCATCAAATTTTATGAGCAATAAACAAAGTTTATTTTTTGTTTTCTGTTTATTCTTTCTTAGTTATTAATCAGCTAATATAAAACCATAAATTAAATTAAAAAAGTACATAAATAAACTCTGAGGTCTGAAGAGGTTAGTAATCACATATGGGTCTAGGTTGGAGAGAGAGCTTAAAGCGGATAATGGTAATTTTCCTGTGAATGATAAAAAGCTCAACAATAATGTCCCTGTAATTGTTCTGCACCCATTTTCTCATGAAGGAGAATTTCCTTCAATAGAACGCATTCCTTTCAACATTTTAATTCCCTTTAAAAAAAAAAAAAAATCAACTAGAGAATGCTTCTAGATCTCTCTTCTAAAAGTCCTACAATACAATGAAATATTATTTTTTCTCAGACTAAGAAATTGTTTACGCTTCTAAATAGGACTTGAATAGATTTTTGGAAGATTTTTTTTTTTTCTTCTTAAATATCATTCAGTTGATGTGAATAGGTTTTAAAAACAGATTACGTTACTTCGATTTTACATAATTCTACAGTTATAAAATGTTAAGTAAAAAAAAAAATCTGATTATAAACGTATTTTTTTTTTTTTTTTTTTACTAATTTAATAAAAATTTATCAATTTTTAAAAACATCGTTTACAAATAATTTTTCAACTTACTATCGACTTACTATCTTTTTCAACTTACTATCTTATTATTTTATACTTACTATCTTATAAAATTCAACTGATACATTTTTTTTTTTTAATTTTGCTTAATAATTGAGGGGTGAACTTATACACGAGTATGCACGGTAATTTTCAGTTCAATCGGTTATTTACAGTCATATTTACTAGCATCAAATATTCTTTCGGTAAATACATAAATGAATGCTTTTTAAATGCTGTGTCAAAATCCATCTGCCAGCCACAGATGCGGAAAACAGCTCCTGTTTTAAAACAAATAAATCCCCATCTGCTAGTGGGAGGAACCGTGTTGTTGTGACTGAACTCTGTGGAATGTTGCCTCCGACATCATCCCAAATGTTAAAAAAGTAGACAGGGAAGAACTGCTATTTACTGTTGGAAAATAGAAACTGTGCAAAAGCGCTGAGATAAGCAAGAGGATCACTCAATTTTGGCAAGTTACAAGTATTAATTGGTTATTTATTTCGGTAAATTTCAAAACAACACATTTTAAGTGCACGCATGTGTGTTTTACGAACCATCATATTTTGTCATCTTGTGCGAGCTTTGTGTCACAGTATATTTTTTATTTTGGAAGATAAACAAGATTTCTTACAAGATCATTGAAGCTGTCATGTGAGTTTTGGCTTACTCTACTAGGTAAGTGTTCACTTTACTTATTTTTAGAAGAAACATTGATATCATGCTGCGATTATCATATACGTATATTCACCCTTTTAACTCTTTTACAAATGAAAAATCGTTTTCCTTTATGCTTGTACTGTGCAAAGATGAAACAACACATTAATGAAAGAAATCAGAAAAAATAAGCAATGGTGTCAAAATTTTACGAGATAGCGATACATCAATTTTCCCTAAATATTCTTAAAAAGACAAAAAGATAATACGAAAACAAAAGAAAAGAAATTTTTTCAAAATATTTCTTATATGTCGAGTATCTGATATATTGGAAAAGTTTTCTAATTACTGGATATTTTAAACTCAACAGTTCACAGAGTATGGGTCGCGATTAGTGTTGTCAAAATAAGTGCAAAACCCAGTGACCACTCAAAAAGCGGCACAAAGGCTTCTAAATCTAGGCATACAAGTATGTAAAATCTTTTTATAACAAAAACTGTATATAAAAGAATCCTGTCTTAAACGTAAATATACCAATGTCTTCATAATACGAATACTATACATTTTTACCTGCTAGTCACAAAAACCTGTTCAGAAAGTAATTCTTTATCAGACTCCGTGTGATTTTTTCTTAGCAGATTTTTCAAGCAAATATTTAGATTGCAGCATTTGTATTTGTTTATTTAGATTGCGGCTAAACAAGCAAATGAACCTTATACAATAAACCCCGCGAAAGTGAAATTCTTACGTTTAAGTCAGAATTTCGTTATAAACAAGTCCGTTTTCGCAGAGTTTAATAATCAAATTAAGAGAAGACAAATCCGTTCTGCACTTGTTGAGCAGAGCAACTGGGAATAGCCTTAATTTAAAGCTGGAGATCGACCAAAAGTTCGTTTTCGGCCCAGAATCTGAATTTCGCCAAACATTCGGCCGGATCGAAACTATTTGTATTCCAAAAATTTCGTTTCTTCCTTCGAAAATTTTTAGCATTATTTATTGATTTGAGCTATATGATCAACTCAAATGATTTATTTCTATGAATTGTTTATAATTATTAGCCGTCATTGACTCAAAACGTGAGTGTAAATTATAAAGCAAGCAATGAATATATGTTTAAACTTTGAAAACGCTTTTCATGCGCTTATTAAAAAGTGCAGACTTATCAGTAATGAAAACTTTTAAGCTTGAAACCGCCGAAGTGTTTTGAATATTCTTTAAAGAAGTTCTACTATAAGATATATTCATTCACAAAAACATTATAAAAGGTAAATCGAGATATGTGTTTCTAATATGTGTGCCTAAAACCTTTTTTTTTTTCTTTTTATTAGATGAACAATTGTTTATTGAGTTATGACAAGTTTTTCTTGCACGATTTTACAAAAGACAAGTACAGTGATTTTTTAACATTTTCAAGGTTTAGGTTCTCCGCAATTTCCGCGTCAAAATAGCGAATATTTAAATCATCCTTGCATAAAAAAAAGTTAGGTTGTATGATTTTTTTTTTTTTTTAAATGGACAAAAGCAATTGGTACGGATACGTGTATTTATCAAGCTTTAAAAAGCACCATGCTGTACATAAATTTGAATGTAGTACATATTTGTGCATAAGTCATCACCCCAATTCGTAAGCAAAATTAAAAAAATAAATAAATAAATAAAATAAAAAATAAAAATAACTGATTTTTTGTTAAGTCAGATCATATTTTTAGTAAATGATGAAAAAGGATTTGTAATCGAGATAAAAATACATGTTTTAGTTAATTTTCATTAAATTATTAAACTTTTTTTAAGTTTCTAATCAGACTTTAAAAAAAAAGTCGAACGTTTTAAAACTGCATGATTATGTAAAACTGAAGAAACTTAAACAATTTTGAAACCTATTCACATCAATTTAATAATACTTAAAAATAATAACAAATCTTTCAAAAATCTATTCAAGCCTTATTTACATACGTAAAATACTTTTTAGACTGTTAAAATATTGTACTTCGTTGTATCGAAGGACTTTTAGGAGAGATACCTAGAAGAATTCTCCAGCTGAACTTTTTTAAAAAGGGGATTAAAATACTGAAAGGAATGAATCTGTATTGAAGAGAATTCCATACCAAGAAAAAACAAGTTGGAAATTTCACGTGAAGCGTTAAGCATAGCAAATGAGGTGCGTTCGTACGACAACGATGTTTTTAAAATATCGCTCTCATATATCTATCTCATAAAATTGTAAATACAGTCGAGTCTCTATATAATGAAATCCATCGTTCAGTCAAAAAATTCGTTATATAGAAAAATTCATTAAATAGATAACGACAAAAAAAAAAAAAAAAAAAAAAATCATTTAATAGTTAAATTTCGAAATAGAACTGTTTTTGAGATGTTTAATTAAGTTTTTGAAATATTTAATGGAATTTTTCTAGAATCTCAAACATTTTCGCCACTTCCTTTTTTTTTCCAGTGTCTTATTGTTTACTTTGAAAATTATTTCCTTTATCAGAAAGAGTTATGCTTATCCTAAAAGAGATTTTTTGTAGATGCAGTAGAAGACACCAGCATAGATAACATTTAGTAACAATTCCTCGTTCAAATAATCTCTCACAACAAAAAATGCTCTAGATACCACAAACAACAAACATCCACTCTAAACTCTAAAAGTAATGAGAGTTAGTTTAGGTAGATTAAAACCTGTTGAAAAAAACCGACCTTTTCTGCAACTGCCCTCTTATCCCTTTCTTATTTCCTACCTTACTATCCAAACCAAGAAACAAACAACATTTTCAAGACGACAATGGAATAGTTTTATCTTTTAGGATGCTTTGTGATTATTGCAAATCGCTCCAGTTGGATGCAAATGTTTCAATCTTTTCCAAAAATGCATGTTCATCTTGGCTAAAACAAAGTCAAGTATGTATAACCATGCAAAATTGATGTTTGTTTTTTAAGGGAGGGGGGGAGAGATTGAATGCCCTTTTTTGGACATAAGGAATAAGTTTGAGGAATGTAGCTATGAAAAATAAACCAGAAATCAACGAGAAAGATTTATTCTACAAATAATTTGAAGCGTTTTCTGAACATATTAAAAAACATTTTTGAATTCGTTAAATGGAGATATACATTTCGCTATATGGAGATTATTTTTAATGTAATCATTAAAAAAGGTGACCCATCCGACAAAAAATTCGTTAAATAGCGAAATTCGTTGGATAGAGTTTCGTTATAGAGAGACTCGACTGTAGTTAATTACAATTAAAATGCGCACCGAACAATGTTCTCCCTATACCATTATGTAATGGAATACTTTTGTGTGGCCTTGTAAATCAATAACAAATGTTCTTTGCACCATAGATTATGCAAAATGTATATTATAATATGTACTTTATAGATGCCTATCAATTTTATTATGGCCGAATGAGTGTAACACCATTAAAATGCATTTGAAACATTTTTCCTCATTGACCGTAATGTAACGGAATTCTTTTGATTGTCCCTGTAATTGATCTATGCATCCGATTTCGATAAAATTTAAAATAACACAACAAAATTATGTAATAATTATGTATTTTAAATTTCAAACGATTAAAATGCATTTGAAACTTTTTTTCCCATTGACCGTAATGTAATGGAATACTTTTGTCCCTGTAATTAATTACAGGGACAAAAGTCACATCCGATTTTCATAAAATTTGAAATGCCTCGACACAATTGTGTACTAATTATATATTTAAAATTTCAAATGATTCAGTTGGGTAGTTTTTACGTTGTTATATGCGGACGGACAGACGGACGGACTGAACGACAACTATAGGTGCTACCTATTTACATAATCACGAACGCACCTAATTAATGCAGAATAGAGAGATTATTGTTGAACTTTTCTGTCAATCACAGGAAAATGACCCCGTCGACTCTCTCTCATCAACCTAGATCTATATGTTATTATTAAAGACCCACACAATTTTTTTTTTTTTTTTGGGGGGGGGGGACGGGTGTGGATTATTTCGTAAGTCGACTTTCCATTTTCAGCTCCCAAATTTTGTCAAAAATTCTTCAACTTATACATGAGTATATATGATAATTATAAACATATTGTACAAAGTTTAATTGGTAGTTGATGGCTGAAAAAAATATTTATATACGATTTATTTGATAGAATTGAATTTATTTTCTTTGTGAAATTCCATGTAAAGAAAATTTTGTGGTCTCGATTCTCCTTACCAATGAAGGTTCCTATTCTACTGCTTTCTTCGCAAGTAGTTTTTAAATCTTTAAAATCTTCCATACAAATTTTGCAGAAAAATTTTTACTTGAAAATAAAAAAAAAAATAATAAAAAAAATTCTTAATTTTTGTAATTAGCATCAAGTTATGTCTCGGGTTTCTCGTAATTACCATTCTATATTTTGCCTCAATACAAGGGTTCTAATCCTCGTAATTTAGGCTATACAGTGCTATGCAGCTGCCCAGTGTCACACAGTTTATGGATTGGTAAAACAAAGAGTGTTTACTTTGTAAAAAATTATTCGTTATCAAACAAAATTTTTAAATAACCAGTTAATTATTCGCACATGTTGAAATGTTCTACATTTTTTTTATTTCGCGAATAATTAAAACTCCCGAATGTTAAGGAGTTAATGTAAATAAACAAAACACTTTTGTGAAAAACTTTCAGCTTAATTTTTTAAAGTTTGTAAGAAATAAAAAATTAAAAAAAAAAAACTCCATGATCATAAAGTTTATAATACTCTCTTTTTTTTTCTAAAAGAAAGCAGTTCTTAAAATGAAATTTTCATCGAAATTGACGTTTAAAAGGCATACAGATAATTTAATAACTTTCATGCGCGTACCAATTTTTTTTTAAATATTTAAAATTTGAAACAATTTTTTAAAAAAGTTTCATAATTGTGTGTTTCGGGGTGGGTACATAAAAGCAGGTAGAATATTACCGCTGATCTAAAAGGAGCGCCTCCGGTTATAAGAATATCCAAAAAAGAGAAAATCTTAGAAAATAACCAAAAAATTTTATGAAATGTTCTTTTATATAAAATGAACTTATTTTATATTTAGAAATAAAGTATAATTTTTTTGGTAAATAATTGTGTTTTCCTGGTAAATTTTGTTGTAATATTTTAGTTTTACTTTTTGAAATTTATGGATAAACTCTAACGTTTCCTTTTTAAAATAGTATAAAGATTTAATAAATAGTTTAAACTATGACCTTTTCTAGACTAATTTTGGTCCGAGGTCTCAAATATAGTGTCAGTTTGAAAATTCAAAATTAGTACAATTTTTAATATCAATATTTCAAAAACTGAATTCATATTTGGATCATAAACAATATGCTCCGTGAAAGGGCACCTCTTGTATCATTCTGCTATTATAAGCTTTCTTATCTACATCTAAAAAGCCAAACGTATAAAGGCCAAACGTATCTGCATAATGCATACTTCATTTTGCAAATGGCAACTTTTTGAAATTTGAAATTTTGGTTTTGCAATTTTTGCTACTGCAAACTTTCCACTTTTTAAACTTCTAAACATCACACATTTTCAATTTTTACGCCATCGTATTTTTTTTTATTTATTTATTTTTTTTTTTTCCGTAAGTTTTGCAGGTTTATTATAAATCAATGGAACAGTTTCTTTTTAAAAATTTTCTATCGTCAAAATTCGATGGATTCTACCTTGTACTAATAAAAGAAAATCTCCAGTAAATATTATTTATTAAATAGCCTTCCGGTAAATATTATTTATTAAATATGAAAATTTTAAAGTAGGTTCTGCGTGGTTTCCGGGTGTATTCTGGAAAGAAAAAATGAACCCACGTGTGAGGAGTAAATTTCAAACTATTTTTGGACTATTTTGTTATGAATTTCTCGAGGGGAGAGGGGGAAACGATGTGGGGGGTGAATTTTTTAAATCCTAGCTATTTAGACATTAAATATCATTTTAGATGTGGTTTTCAAAATGAGCGCTCCGGTAAATATAATTTATTAATCAATAGAAATTATTATAAACATTTTAAAGTGGGGGGCTGCGCGATTTCCGGGTGTACTCTGGGGGGGGGGGGAAGGTAAGCCCGCAGGACACGAATAAATTTCAAATTTTTTTTGGACCCGTCATTTGATAGATCATCGTAATGTTTTCGGACCCCTTTTTCATATTATAACTTTTCGACTCCTGGAGTTGAATTCCTGGAGGGGGAAGGGGAGGGAGTGAATTTTTTAAGTCTTAGATATTTCGACAGTAAATATTATTTAAGATGTGGTTTTCTGAGGAGCGCTTCGGTAAATATTATTTATCAAATACAAAAAGTTTAAGGTGGGGGCTATGAGATTTCCGGGTATATTTTGGGTAGAAAAGTAAACCCACGGCCACGGGTGAAAAGTAAATTTCAAACTTTTTTGGACCCGTCATGTGATATATCATAGTAAAGATATCGGACCATTCTTTCATATTATGAACCTTTCTCCTCTTAGAGTTAAATTTCAGTAGGGGGGGGAGCGATGAGGGGGTGAATTTTTTTAATCGTATCTATTTCGAGAATAAATATTATTTTAGAAATAGTTTTTTTTATATAACTCTCTAATAAAATTTATTTATTAATTATAAACATTTTAAAGTGGGAGCTGCATGATTTCCCGTGTATTCTGGATAGAAAAAGTAAACCTTCGGTGAGGGGTAAATTTAAAACTTGTTTTTGGACCCGTCATGAGATAGATTATCGGAATGTTTGTGGACCACTTTTTCATATTATGAACGTTAATCCTCCTGGAGTTTAATTTCAGCAGGGGGAGAGGGGGAGCGATGAGGGGGTGAGTTTTTTAAGTCGTAGCTATTTCGAGAATAAATTTCATTTTAGATGTGGTTTTTTGATGGAGCTCTCTGGTAAATATAATTTATTAGATATAAACGCTTTAAAGGGAGACTGTGCGATTTCCTGGTGTATTCAAGGGAAAAAAGTAGTGCAATAGTGAAGTGTAAATAAAAAAATTTTTTGGACCTGTCATATGCTATATCATTGGAAAATTTTCGAACCACTCTATCATTTTATGAATTTTTCTTCTCTCTTGTCCTATTTGGCCCCCTTATAAAGGCACTTTTCGAACATCTTTGAAATAATTGCGTTTTTGTCATTTTAGATCGGATTTTTTTTTATGGAGACTTACGATGTATATTTTATAATGCATGAAAAATTCATAAAGAGGGAGGGCAATAGTTGAGATTCTAAGGGAGGCACTTTTCCATATTTTGCTGACATTTCTTTCTTGATATATCACTGGAAAACTCTGTGACTATTGTTTTATTTTATATACCTCCCGCGCTCCTCCTTCCACTTTGCCCCGTGGGAGGGAGGGGGGGTTCTTTTCTAAATTTAACCAACCATCGTCGTGTGATATATTGTTGGAAAGCCTTATGATCATTTATTCATATTATGCACTTTCATTGCTTCTCCACCACTTTGCCCTCCGCGGAGTTCGTTTAATGTATTCCAGTATAAAGTCCTCTAATAACGGGGAAACAGCAGAATTTATCTCAAATGATGTACAAAAATCAATAAAAGATTTTGATCACATTTACTATATTTTTAATTCATGTTCTTGCTACAAGGGGTGCTTTTGATTATTTTTTCTTTGGCCATTTTGCTTCTGATTGTCGAAAATTTTTATTTTTGATAGTTAAACTCTTCTTACCTTTTCATACCTATTCTCGACTTTTAAACTTTTTGCATCCAGGGAACGCCGTTGCATGACTTTTATATTATTGCGATTTCATTATAGCCTCCTTTCAGTTTGTTGTTGCTTTTTAAATCCATCTATTTTCAGTTACCATGTATTTACTAAATTATCCTTTTTAACCTCTTTAGACCTGAGGTACACAAATGTGTATCTCCATTCTTTCCCCCATAAAAACTAAATTGTTCGAATTACTTGCATTTTTATTTTATTTCTATACAGTTGAATGTTTTTGCTTTAAAACAAAACCAATAAATGTCAACACTGATGAATATTACCTCATAAAATAAATATTATTTTAATCCAACTTTCGAAAATATTTTCGAGATATGGTGGCCAAGAAAGTAAGGAATATTCATGATTATTTAACTTTAATGCTTTACATTAAAAAATTTTGAGGATTTCCTGATCATTTACTTGTTTAAAGACCTTAATTTTGTTGTTGCGTAAATTTATATTACTGATTGTTAAACTAATTTTTTAAGGGGTTTAGTACTTTTATACTCTTTTTTGTAAACCTAAATTACCAGTCCCCTAAAGTATTGATTTCTGTCATCTCGATCATTTGTCAGTGTCATTTCGATTACGCAAAAGCAGTAAATATCTATTTGTAGAGCTATTTTATGCTCAGGTCTGAAGAGGTTAAACATGTAATTACAAAGATTTTTATAAAAATCTCGATTGTAGATTCTCGAAATTAATCGATGACTTTATCGATTGGTTTTTTTTTACGATTACGATTTTTATCGATTGTTAAATTTTAGAGAATCGCCCATCACTAGTGCCTACTTCGAGTGTTTTTTTATATATATTTGTGCAATTTGGTTTAGAGGTCTGCACGGTCCAAAATTTTCAAACCCGGCCCGTACAGAAATAAATGAA
The DNA here is from genome assembly GCA_964019185.1 of Maratus speculifer. NCBI lineage: Eukaryota > Metazoa > Arthropoda > Arachnida > Araneae > Salticidae > Maratus > Maratus speculifer. Next base: position 176,581,794 of record OZ025295.1, on the reverse strand, counting down.
AACAGGCCCGGGCCGATCTGGCCTGACACAATTTCTTTTATTTCGAAAAAATTCAGATTTTAATCATATAATTAATATATTTTTTTAAAGAATACTACATTACATATTTATGGGATGATTTAAAAGTATATTTTACAGAAAATACATAATAGCAACATTATTATTTACTTAGATTTTTAGACCCTCAACATTCAAATAAAGATTTATTAAAATATTTTACTTGTAACTATTACGCTCAATTTTGCAATGTGCTTTCAAAACTGGCTTTTGAAAGTTCTGTTTAGTTCTGAAAGTTGTTATTGAAAATTTACTTTACTGACCTTTTTTTTTTAAAACCTTTTTTCAGTTAAAAATACCCCTTCTTTTACTACTCAAAACATGATAAAACAACTTTTTTGGTTGGGGTGAGGGATTCACCTGATTTTCATATCTAGTGCCAAAATGAAATTGTTTCCAAATTTTGATGAGCTGCCTGCCATAAGTTATCGTATACTATTGAATTTTTAGTCTATTTTATCTATACTGTTATATTATGTCCCATTTTGTATGGACTTTCAAAATTGGTTTTAATAGTTCATTATAAATGATTGGGGATTTTCTAAACCATTAGAACAAAATTAGTTAAATCTTTATTTTTTTTTTATATTAAAATATTGGATCTATTTTCATTTCGATTACAATTACAAATCTTCTTTTTCTTCGTGCTGTGCATTTTGTCCTGTATCATGCACTGTATATTTTACGAAAAATAATTTTTTATGTAAGATAGAAATGTAAGGCAGTCTTGATATCTTAAAGCAACTTACCGATTCGATCGATCAGTCAAATTTCCTATTTTATGTTTTTAAGTAAGTTAACTTTTTATTTAAAAGCAAAAATACTCTTTTGTAATGCTGTAAAGCTCTGAAATTCCATGAATTTAAAAGAATCATCATTTGTGTTAGTTTTGGTCGTAAATGAATGAGATATATATATATATTTTTTTTATTATCCATCTTAGACGCATTACAACTCTTTTTAATATTGAACTTAGAAATTGGGACTCTATAAAAAATTAACTATAGTATTTAAATGTATTTATACAGATTCTTGCAAAGGAAATACATTGTCTAAAAGCTATGCTTGATTTGTATGCTTTTTGTAATTAGAAATACGTACTCTCATCAGCGATTTATGAGATAAAATATAAATGGTATAGATAAACAATAAATGCAATGGCGATTACCATTGCATTTATTTTGAATCACCCAATATACGCAATGTTGTCCTTTATTAACTCTTTATATTGATGAAATATTGGCATAACATTGGAAAACAGTTCCGTAAAGCAAAAATATCTTTAGACGAATTATATTTTCAACAAATTGGAAAAACTGAGAAATTAGCAATAAAATTTATTCTTAAACTTTTCGAATGCGAAGTCATTAGATGTTATAATATTGGTACAATATAGGGTTTTTGTGAGTTCGCTTTGAGAGAAATTATTGCAATTTACCGCTGAGTCCTATAATTGTCTGCAACACATAATCTAAATATTGCGAATGAACCAAACATTGTGATTATTTTATTTTTGTTACGCTGTCTGTTATATGTGATAAGCTTGAAATTTAAACAATGCAATTCTATCTTTTTAAACTCTAATTTCCAATTTCCAATCTCTCTTATAACAACGCCCACACCAGTTGCTTAGATAACTCATTTGAAACATTTGCGAATGTGGGGGATTCGGCAAGTCAGCAAATGTACACCCCCCACCCCCACTTCCACACAAATTCTGTTGTCTGTCTGACATGCCGGTCTCGTCTTACCCAACTGTCATTCAGATTTCAGACGACGCGACGGAGCACACCTGGTTAAAATCGTATTTCAAATGGATAACGTTAAAATCAGCTATTATGTGACTTCATTTAAAGTTTAAATCAGGACATAAATATTCAATCAAACAACATTTGCGAAAAATCCAGGGTCCTCTAAAACTTAAAAAGAAACAACAAAGAAAAGAATACTGTACTCTTACATTATGTAACCTTTTTCAAAACTTTTTTTTTTTTCAGTATAACTTTTAGTTTACTTATCTTTTATATGAACGTCTGATCATTAAATTTTTATGCGATGGCCTCAAATCGAAGAGGGGAGAAAAATGGCACTAAAATTGCTTTTGACACACTTTATTTAGGCACCCAAATGGTTAAATTAATAGCTATTTTTTGTCTTTATTTCAAAGGTTATGCAGTGAAACCTGTGAAATGTCTTGTTTATAAAGAAACTGTAACGGAATCCTGCTTTACAAGGAAAATTTAACGGTCCTTGAGAAAAGATTACAATAAAATTATAAGAGATGGGAATACCAAGTAAATCAAAATTGATCAAAATGTACATTTAAAAAAAAAAATTAAATGTAAACCCGTTCAATTCTGAATATTCTGACACGTCATGTTTACCCAAACGGTAATTATATCGCGAGGTATTGTTATTTTTGTTAATACATCTAGCGATATCTCCCCCCAAAATGAAACCTTTAAACGGCTTTTTCTCCATGTTCATAATTTCTACACTTTCATGTTTCCAAAATGCTAAGGATTTTCTTGTATTTGTGATAGAGATTTAAAATTTTTTGCTTGCGTTCTTTATTATATTATGTAATAAATCTGCGAATGGAATTAGCCTTTGAGTGTCTTGTTATATTATTAAAAATAAAAGCACACATGAAGATGTGTTAGATTGCATTATTTTATACTGTATGTCTTCAGATTTTTTTGTTATATGTTTTAAAAATAAAAGCATATGAAGATGTATTAGATTACATTATTTTATACTATATGTATCAGTAGGGATGTAGTCGTAAAAATAACAGAGGATATACGCTCGAAGGAGAGGGTATACGCACAAGGCAGAGAGTATACCCAACTGTGTGTATCCTATAGCTTTCTTGAGAAACAGAGGGTATGCGGTATTGATTTAAAAAATCCAGAAGGTATACTGCGTATACCTCCGTATACCCTCCATTACATCCCTGTGTATCAGTAAAAACTTTATATTAAATGTAATCTTAGATGTATCGAAAACTCCATACCCAGTCTTGTATATTATACATTTAAAAATCTTTTTAAAATTTGCAAAGCTATTATTAGTTAAAAAAATAATAGGGATTTTTAAAAAATCACATTTTTAAATTAACAAAAAAATTATAGTAAAAATTTTAATCAAATAAATATTTAATTTTCCCCCCAAAATGTATACAGGGTGTATCTAAACTACTCTGCAAATTTTTAAGGGGTGATAGTACATATCAATACAAATAATATTAAATGGGAAACTAAGGGTGCCAAGCGTCTTCCGAAGGAGATAGGCGCCATCAAAGTTTAGGGTCCAAAACTTGAATCAATTATAAAAAAACGGAAAAATTGGCCGATTCGTTTGCGGTTTTCACGAAAAAAATTCTTTATATCAGTATTGTCTTGAAAACAAATTATAAAGATAAATTTCAAAAAATGTCGATAGAGGGCGCTTTGAACTTTGGAGTAACGAATAACTATTTTTTACCGTTATTTTTTGCATCTCATTAAATTTTTTTAGAAGTTTAGTCATAAACGTAAATTTTGAGCTCAAAATCTGTGGTTAAGTAGCGCAAACTGAACTGTTTTCAATGGGAGTGGGTAGGTTCAAATTTCAAATAATCATAAAAAACAGAATAATTGGTTAATTGATTTGCGGTTTTCACTAAAACTATTCTTTATGTCAGTATTGTCTTAAAAATAAATTATAAACATAATTTTCAAAAAATGTCGATAGAGGGCGCTTTAGACTTTGGAGTAACGTACAACTATTTTTTACCTTTATTTTTTGCATCACATTAAATTTTTTTGAAGCTTAGATATAAACTTAAATTTTGTGCTGAAAATCTGAATCGTTGAGAGTGGTTAGGTAGCGCTAACTGAACTGTGTTCAATGGGTGTGGGAAAGTTAAAATTTCAAATGATTACACAAAACGGAAAAATTGGTCGATTCGTTTGCGGTTTTCTCTAAAACCATTCTTTATGTCAGTATTTCCTTGAAAATAAATTTTAAAGATAAATTTCAAAAAATTCCGCTAGAGGGCGCCTTAAACTTTAGAGTAACCATCAATAATTTTTAACTGTTATTTTTTGCATCTAATTAAACGTTTGCAAAAGCTTAGGCTTAAATTTTGAGCTCAAATTCTGAATCGTTGGGAGAGGTTAAGAAGCGTAAACTGAACTGTGTTCAGGAGTTGAAATGTTACACACCCCACCCTACGAACACAGTTCAATTTTTCGCTACTTAATTACTCACAACAATTCAGATTTTGAGCTCAGAATTTAAGTCTAAGATTTTAAAACATTTTTTTAGATTAAAAAAATAACGGTTAAAAATAGTTGTTGGTTACTCTAAACTTTAAGGCGCCCTCTAACGGAATTTTTTGAAACTTATTTTTAAAATTTATTTTCAAGGAAATACTGACATAAAGAATGGTTTTAGCGAAAACTGCAAACGAATAGACCAATTTTTCCGTTTTTTATAATCATTTGAAATTTGAACTTCCCCACCCCCACTGAACACAGTTCAGTTTGCGCTAACTTAACCACATTCAACGATTCAGATTTTCAGCTCAAAAATCAATTTTATGTCTAAGCTTCTAAAAAAATTAATGAGATGCAAAAAATAATGGTAAAAAATAGTTGTACATTACTCCAAAGTCTAAAGCGCCCTCTATCGACATTTTTCGAAATTTATCTGTATAATTTATTTTCAAGACAATACTGAGATAAAGAATAATTTTAGTGAAAACCGCAAATCAATTGGCCTTTTTTTCTGTTTTTTATAATCATTTGAAATTCGAACCTACCCACTCCCATTGAACACAGTTTAGTTTGCGCTATTTAACCACAGATTTTGAGCTCAAAATTTAAATTTATGTCTAAACTTCTAAAAAAAATTAATGAGATGCAAAAAATAACGGTGAAAAATAGTTGTTCGTTAATCCAAATTCAAAGGCGCCCTCTATCGGCATTTTTTTTATATTTATCTTTATAATTTATTTTCAAGAGAATACTGACATAAATAATATTTTTCGTGAAAACCGCAAGCGAATCGACCAATTTTTCCGTTTTTTATAATCATTTCAAATTTTGGACCCTAAACTTTGATGGCGCCTATCTCCTTCGGAAGAAGTTTGGGACCCTTAGTTTCCCATTTAATATTATTTGTCTCGATCTGTACTATCATCCCTTAAAGTTTTGCCCAGAAGTTTAGATACATCCTGTATATTGGGAATGATTGAGATCCTAAAAGTTTTACAATGGGCATGTCACTTATTTGAAAAATAATAATAATAATAATAATAATAATAATAATAATAATAACGGATAAAGCTATTAAAATACTATCCGTCCATACTAAATAAGAACGTATATTAACCTTAGTATAAATGCAAGATTTATGTTATTTTCTATACATTATTTAACTTTTAAGATCGATTTAACTAAATTACCATACAAATCAGTACAAAATCTAAGATAGTTTACCGAAAAGTTCGGTTACCGAACACTGCTTTGGAACGGATTAAATTCGTTAACCTATCACCCACTGTACTTTTGATTTAAACTTATCACAAACTAAAAAAATTACAGCGTTTTAATGAGTTATTTAAAATGCATATTTTAATATGGTATATTATATATTTTGTGATTCTCTTAATACACCTACTAATTTAGTTCATTTTGTTAATTGGAATTCAACATTGCAAATCTTCAATTATCCAGTACCTTCCATTTCTGATATATGTCTTATAATTTAAATTCTACCGGATTGTTATTGCAATTTAAATGGAGAACAAAAATTTACATCAAAATTTCATACAAACCACATTATCAATACGGAGTTCATTGCACGAAAACTTGCTTTGAATTACTGCTTATAGTAATTCAAAGGTTTTAAACCTGTATGTACCAGTTCCTATTATATTACAAAATCTCTAACGTTAACACATTTAAAATAATAAGCAGACCAACGATAACTCTTGAAATATCATAAATTAAAGCTATACAACTTTAATGAGTTATCTAAAGTACAGACTTCAAATGGAAGACGGGGAGAAAACACTATATTTTAAAGCTAGAGAAGCATTTCCATTTGGAAAAACTCGTTCTAGAAAAAAAAAAAAAATAAATAAATAATAATAATAATGTCAGACTTATTTCAGAGATTTTGTTTAAAGAAATGCGCAGTTTCGTTTTCATTTTGAGAAGTCTGTGTAATTTTCAAAACCTGAAAATTTGCATAAAAGAACGGAACGGATAATGAGCTAGGGATTTTTGTGTAGAAGGAATTTCATGATTTAACATGCAAAGATATTTTAACGATTTGAATAAAATGCATTTCATTTCTAAAGCATTTAGTAGTGGCGGTTTTTCGGGGGATAGTGAAGGAGGTAATTATACCTCGCAGATTTTTTTAGAACTTCAAACATTTTTTTTTTCTCTCTTGCGGAGAAAAATGCATAAATAAACCGTTCAAAATTATGCCCATCATAAAAAAAAAAAATAATGTTTTACTGGCATACGTTTCTTGTTTGTTATTTTATTTTATTTGTGATTTATTTTTGTTCATCTTTTTTCGAAGCTATTTTTAAAAATGAGATAATACAATCCGCATGAATTTCGCGTGAAATAATTTGAATCTGTAGAATAAAATTAAAAACGTAAATTTCGAAACTCACCTTATTATCTATATCTGCTAATCGTGTTTTCTGTATTAATTTATTTGTGAAACTTCGTTGAAAAAACGCATAATCTTCATAAAAACTTCTTTTATTGTATATTTCTGGCATTGTAAAATCTTGGTTTACAATGAAATCAATGGACACGGTCAGAAGTTTTTCCCTGTTTCCCAAACTTTCTGGTTAAGGCAAATTCTGAAACTCGTCTTATTCAAAATTAAAACAACCAATTTTTTTCTATCAATCTATTCTATTTGTGAACTTGCATTGGAAGAACACATAATCTACACAAAAATTAGTTTTATCGTGAATTTCTTGCATAGTAAAATCTTGGTTTACAATGAAACCAAGGGACGCAATCAGAGGTTTTTGCGTTTCTCAAGGGTTGATTTTCTGGCTAAGGCAAGTTTTGAAACTCGTATCTTCAAAACGCAAATTTCGTCGAAAAATCGCAAAAATTCGAATTTTACAGCAACAAAATCAGACTTCTGCTGCTACAGAAATGGATTTGACTGCCCCTAAAATTGAATTTACAGCTCCAAAACCATATTTTTACTGCTCCAAAAATGGATTTCATAGCTCCAAAATCGAGTTTTGCTGCTCCAAAATGGCTTTAGTGCACTTTCATCCTTGATAATGTAACCTGTACACAGGATTTTTCGTTCTTGTTATTATTATTCTTTAGTAACAACCTGCAAAATGATAAAAAAATAACAGATAATAACTAGTTCACAGTTTGTTGCATAGATAAAGAACATTTAATCTGTAAAAGTTGAACTAATAATTAAAATGCAATCTAGAAACTCTCAGAAATGTTAATAGCTATTAATAGATGGCAATTTAAACTTCGCTGCAGCATTTAGGGAGAGGGGATACCTTAAAAAATTGATAAGGAGGGTGATTAAGCTACAGAGGTATTTATTTAAAAAGAAGAGGTAGTAATTCATCTTGAAAATACAAATTGGATAATGATGAGATACTTTCTTTTAATCTTGAGAAAAACTTTGCTCGTTATGGATTCCGTTCATTTAACTTTGCACGGAAAAAGAAAAGAAATAATTAAGTTTTTGTAAACAATTTAGTGCAGGCAAAGTTCTTTAACCCGTATAAGTTGGGGACAAATGCTGTGCATATTATAGAACATTGCGGATTATAGAGTAAATATGTGGATTACGAGTCATTTTTTTTAAAATTATTATTCAGAAGAACATTTTAATTCTATATTCAGTACAATGTAAGATAGATATAAAATCTAAAATTTAAATAAAAAAATTTTCAAGGTTTTTTTTTTAAATTATTATTATTAAAGAAATTATATATTTAAAGAATAATAGATTAATTTATAATTATATTATAAATGAATAATAATATTTATATTTATATAATTTCTTTTTTCGTGATTGATTGCTGAAATTCGCCGTCTTTCCCATGATCGATTGACGAAATTCATGATTTTTCTTTTCGTGATCATTTGTCGATGTTTGTGATATTTTTTAGTGACATATTGATAAAACTCATTATGTGATTCCACGATCTTTTCACAATAATAGTTATATATTTCTAGGATTTTTTTGCCGAAATTAGCAATATTTTCCATTAATTGTTTACAAAAACTCGCGTTTTTTTTTTAAATTTATTTATTTTATTTATTTATTTATTTATTTTTTTTTTTAGCGATTGTATTATAACATTCGCGATATTTCCCCAAGATTGCTTGACGAAATGTATGCTATTTTTCATGACCATTCTTCGAAATTGGGAATATTTTTTAGTAATAGATTGGCAGAATTTGCTATGTGATTCCACGATCTTTTGATAAAATTTGCTATGTATTTCCGCAATCTTTTCAGGAAATTTGCAATGTTTTTCCTTGTTTGTTTACATGATTTTTATTTTTATTTATTTTATTTTATTTTATTACGATCAATGTAAAATTTTGCATTTTCGCTTTTTTTATTATTATTATTACATTATTTTTCAATGGGGGACTCGAAATTTGCTTTTTTTTTTTTTTTTTTTTTTCAACAAAAGATTGACAAAATTGTCCTATTTTTCTGACCAATTGTACTTTCACGATGTGATCACATTCGTAATTTTTTTTTTTCACGTTCGTTTGTCGAAATTAACAATTCTTTTGCACTATCTTTTGCCAAAATTGGAGTTTTTTCCGTGCTCGATTTTCGAAATTCACGACTTTTTACTGCGACCATTTTTTGAAGTTTGCGATATTTTACAGCGGTAGATTAGCAAAATTCATTATATTTACTATTGCCTAATAACGCGAATTATATAATTACGCAGATAAATGGGTTGGCGGGTTATTTATCCTTAGCTGTATTCAAAGCACATTCCATTAATTGCAGTCTAATCCTTGAGTTCAGTTCCACTAATACAGTGAAACCTCCAAATAAGGGACACCTATGGGACTGAAACTTTTGTCCCTCAAATAGAGGTGTTCCTTATTCGGAGTTTCTTACTGAGTGAAACCTCCGCATAAGGGACATCTACGGGACCGCAACTTTTGTCCCTTAAATAGAGGTGTCCCTTATTCGGAGTGTCCCTTATTTGGAGGTTTCACTGTATTACGCTTTTAGGTGCATTCGTAACTAACTAAATAGTGCCTATAGGTGTCATTTGGACCGACTTCAGTCCGCATTTAAACAGCACAAACCCTACCAAACGAAATGACTTAAAATTTAATAGAGATAATCGTTGCAGAATTTTATTAAATCATTTTAAATTTTAGGAAAATCGAATGAAAACTTAAAAAGGTAATAATGAAAGTTTTCTTCCATTCTATTAAATCCTATGATACGTAATTTATTCAATGATATCCTATGACAGGTAATGCTATTGGATTGTCTTGACGATTGCATCAGTATAAGGTGAAGTCATAATATTTCCGTATTTCTTAATTTATTATATATAATCTTAATAAGTTATGCATTCATGCGTTTTTGCCTAAGAGTGCAATAGCTATTTTACCAAGATCTGAATATTTAATAAACTAGTTATTGTACGAACACACCTCATTTGCAACGTTTGGTGTACAATTTCCGACTTCCTATTTTAGCTCATTACGCAGTATCTGGACAGAATTATTTTTGAAAGTAAAGAAATAATAATTCTTCTTAATCAGTACAATGGGTTTTTATTTTGATTTAAAGCGAAATTTAATTATTTTCCCCCTCTTATTTTAAAATATTGATTTGTGTTCAAGAGTGACATATTCAAAAATAATATATCTGAACTTTTCATCTTATTTTTCTAAAATTCTTGCAAAATATACGTGAACTTCAGCAAAAAATGTTTTTATTTAAAATAAAGCTATTATATTGGAGACAAATTCTAGAACATATATATTTTTGGAGTTGGAGTGTAATTTGGTTACACATAGGGTTTTTTTTAAAGTAAACGAATACAATATTGGGGCAAAAGTTATTCCCTGCAGACCATTAATTTGGAAAAACAGAAAATATTTTTCACTTCTAAAAGCGATTTACCTAATGTTACACACATACGTGCTTAAAAGGCTCTTTTTTCAGTGCATATATACATATTTTTAAATATTGATTTAAATCAATTATTTTAAAAATATCACAATGATTTAAACCGTGATTTTAATCTAGCGGATTTAAATCGACGTACCCATAACAGATGGGAGAAATTCGAATTTTGCTTATAAATTCCATTTTAATTGCTGCAAGACAAAAAGGAAAAGTGTTGTTTTAATTAGAGATTGTAAAATATCGTTTAATTTTCGTTTTCGGTCCAAAATTAAAGTTTCGGAGAAAATGCTTCCGAAAATTCGGCCGGATCAAAATCCCGCCGAAACTAATTGAGGACCTCAGAAGCCAAGGGGTACAAATGACAAAAATTCGATTTGGAGTAAATTGAGTTCAAAGTTAATTGATATTAAATTTGAAAATCAATAATAATTGACTGAACTGAAATAGGAAACTACCACTTGTTTCATTGTCATCTTTGAACTCTTATTCCAATAACTGTGAAAAAAGTAGAGTAAAATTTTCTTTAAATTTATAATCAATCAATATTGATTCGGCAAAAGTGGTTAATCTCTAGAACACAGCACATAATTCGAAAATAACTTATATTTCGTTCCTTGCAAGAAATATGTGTATTTCCATGTCATCCGTGCTCTTAGTATTTTTTTTTTTTTTTTTTTTTTTTTTTTTTAAATTTTTGCCACTTATACCCTTTGACTTCTGGGGTCCTTAATTGTATTCCAAAAATCTCGATTCTCCATTTGGAAATTTTCAATATTACTCATTGATTTGAGCTGTATCAGCTCAAATAAGACATTCTTTATTTTACTGTGAACTTCACTGTTTCTCATGACTGACTCAAGACATGAGTCAAATTATAAAGCAAGCAATGCATGTATGACTAAAATTTGTAGACGCTTTTCACGTACGCATCAAACATTGTAAACTTAAAAGTAATATATATTTTTTAGTTTGAAATCACACAAGTGTTTCGAATGGTCTTTGAGAAAGTTTTAGTGTAGCAGGTGATATTTTCAAAAATCATTATGATAGATAAATCGAGGTATGTATACCTAAAACATTTTTTTTTATTAGATGAAATTTGTATCGTTAAAAAAGTTATTCTATATCGTTGATGAATTAATTACATGTTATTCTAAGTGAAAGTAAAACGTATTGATCAGAGGCACAGAGAGCCAGCCAACTTGCACCGCATGTACAATCGCACGTCATAACTGATGATTATGTATGTTTATGTAAACATTAATTAGGAAAAAAAAAACAATTTTTGGACATTTTCGTTTTCTTTTTCGTCCGAAAACAGGGAGATTACTAAAAATCGATTTCCGATATGACAGTAAAATCTAGTTTAACCCCTTAATCGTCGCGCCCGAGACATTCACGGGCTGCAAGCTTCACGGCTTTTATTCAGAATTGTTTGATTCCTACCAGTTTTATAAAGTAGTGTAATTGTTTTTATTCTGTTATCATTTTACTTGCCATTAAATAAGATGTATATTTTTTTTCAAAAAAGTGGTGGCAATAAGGAATTTGAATTTTTAAACCGTAATTTAATGCGACCGTTAAGTAATTAAGTTGATCTTCAATTTTAATTCAAAGAAAATCTCTCAGAAGTGTTTGTGGTTTCTTTTATTTTTGGTGGTCACATACGCTTTAAATTTGTATTTAATTTTAAAAAGTTCAAAGGCAACACCATAATTTTATTTCTCATTCTACATCAATATTTAAATAACGTTGAAATGGAAATTATTATTAGTTTTGAATCGTGGTTGATGAGATATAACTTATTTAAAATTAAACCAACAAAATTTACAAAAAAGATCAGCTAATTAGGAATAAATTAAAAAAATATATGTTCTGTGTTTTATTACTTTTTGTTTTATATGATACATTTTGAAAGTCAATACATGCAGGGATGTAGATTTGCCTTGTGGTACGCATGTTGGGTAAGTAATAATAATAAATTGAATTTCCTATTCATTTTGACTTTTTTGCAATTTATAAGAAATAACCCAAAACAGCCTTGTAAATGTTCGTGTGCTAAGTAAATTGAAAATCTATTTTTCGCCATTTTCAGTATGCTAAATTTTAGAAAACAACTGTATGCTTGTGAGCTTTCAGATAATCCACCAAGCAACTTAACTCTCAATAAGTATTATAATTTTAAGTGATATAGTAGTTTTTTCAATAACTTTCTAAATGCATTTTATAATGAAACAGAGATACAGACCCCAAATAGGTTTCAGATCATACTTTATTCTGTGTTTTTTATTATATTTTATTTTTAACATAAAATTGTGAAAATTGTATGTTTTGGATTAATGAAGCATGTCGAATTGGATGCATAAATCGAAACACTAGGTTTGCTTTCAAGATTTCAAGGTTAAAACTAAAGTAAACATGTAATCAATCTATCAAGACGGCAGCACTCAAATGAAAAAATCATAAAATGACTTTATTCCAGCAGCTGTACACTGAAAAAAAAAAGACCAATATTTTTTTGATCTACGAAAATATAGTATAAAACTCGAATATATAGGATAGCTACTTCCCATCTATTCACGATTTTGGAGACTCAAATCAACAAGTAGGAAATCGCACGTCAAGCATAACAAATGAGGTGTATTCGTACTATAAGGAAGTTTTTTAAAATATTCAGATCTCGGTGTAATACTATACTGTATTTCGGATACAGTAGAGTATCGAAATCTTTGATGTATCTCTCTAAATACTGTCTGCTTTATATTATACAGGAAGTAACTTGTAGTAAACCTCAGCAAAATATATCAATTTCAAATAATGTAAAATAGTTAAATATTATTATAACGCGCCTCAAATAATGTTTTCTTTTATACAAAGATGTAATGAATTAATTTTGATTAGCCTTGTAAATTAATAACAAATATTCTTTGCACCACAGATTGTACAGAATGTATATTTCAGTAGTATATACTTCAGAGATGCATATCAGTTTTATTATCTTCGAAAGAGTATAACACTATTAAAATGCATTTGGAACTATTTTTTTCCATTGGCCGCAATGTAACGAAATACTTTTGATTATCCTTGTAATTAAATTATGCTTCCGATTTTCATTAATGGTTTTATTATAATGTTTTCAAAACAGTTTGGTTCTTAAAATAGTACAGACATCAATTAGACTAGCAGTAGAACTGAAAATCCCTGTATGTATGGTTAAATTTCTCATGAAAACAATTTTTTCTATAACTTTGCTATTATTTATCTGTTTTGTTGTCTTAAATTGATAAAGCTCTTAGATGAATAAAATATATGTTTTTCTTGTCATTTAGTTTTTTGCACTTTCAATATTTTGCAATTCCATTGTTACTCCAAATAAAAATTAATACTTTTATAAGGAAGAGCGTATAAGAATATAATTTAATAAAACTATTGAGAAAGTTCTAATGAAACTATAATTAAAAAATTTCATAGGAGAAACATAATTTAATTTCGATTTATTAGTTTTAGTGATTGACTGCACCTCCCCCCTCTCTCTCCCCCCACATACAAAAGGGAAAAAATATATGTGTGTGTACTCAAAAATTTTGAGCCAATCCAAAATTTTTGAAAGGTTGACACAACAGCCGGGAAAAGTATAAAAAAGTACTGTGACGTCGTAACTAAATGTACTCTGACTCTAGGTAGAATTTCACAATTCACTTTAATGAAACCAACACAAAGAGTACACGATGAAAACTATATACATAACCACACTGCGCTATTTACAATTATGTACAGTTAATTTACACATATATCCATGAGGAAAATCACTTGAGAATATACAGCCCCTTCCGGGCATGAGGTTTTGAACACCCTTTACCGATGTTCTTTAAAACCTGAACTATCCACGGCTCACACCCGAGCCCGCCAAAAAAAACGTTCTTTTCTTGCTGCGCACCAGGCAACAACTGAACCCCTTCGTTTCAGTTCCATTTCAAACAGAAAAGTTACTTTCAAAAAATCTCTTTCAAAATGAAAAAAATCACAGAGCGGACAATTTTTACAGACTTTATGGCACTAGGCATGGAACGTCATCGCAGACTTATTGGCGTCGACATCACGGAGCCGGCCGATATCACAGCTCCTTCCCCCTAAAGAGATTTTCATAGGGTGCATACACCTATGAAAATTGAAGATTAGGAAGACGGCATTGAGCCCCTCGTCACTCCCGACATGCCAAACCTGAGAGGTCACAATACCAGAATACTATTAAAATATATGCATATTAATAATTAAAAAAAACTTATGATTAAAATTCACTAAACACAATGAGCTACTCATCTGAGATATCCATCTGAGCCGAAAGAATGGCACAGTACTATTCTCGAATATGCAACATAAAGTTCTATACTAAATAAAACAAAATTAATACAATTAAAAAAAATTCAAAATATGTAAAATAAATATAAATGAGTGAATTCAATTATTGGATTTTAATATTTACACACACCATTACTCAGTTCTACTCAGTCCATCGGCATTCCCGTGAAGCCTTCCTGGTCTGTGCTTAACCTCAAAATTGTATGCCTGTAAATATAATGCCCACCTAGTCAATCTAGCATTTTTCCCCATCATTGTTTTAAGATAGGTCAACGGATTGTGGTCTGTTTGTATAACAAACCGCTGCCCATCCAGATAATGATTCAGCTTTTTAAGACCATATACAATCGCTGCTAATTCGCGTTCAATAGTGCTGTAGTGCTGCTCTGCTTTAGAAAATTTCTTACTTAAATATAAAATGGGATGCTCTTCCCTATCTCGAATCTGAGACAGAACTATACCAGCACCATATAAACTTGCGTCGGTTTGCACAATAAACTCTTGTTTATAATCGGGGGCATATAAAAAAGGACTCTGGGTCAACCTCCCTTTTAATTCCTGAAATGCCTTTTCACAATCCTCATTCCACTCTATCTTTTCTTTTTTTACTTTCCCTTTCAAGATATTAGTCAGGGGAACCGCGATTATTGCATAATCTTTTATATAACGAGAATAGTAGCCCGTCATTCCCAGAAATGACCTTACTTGTGTTTTAGTTGAGGGTGTTGGAAAATCTAAAATTGCTTTAATTTTTACGTCACTGGGGGACCTCTTTCCCGAACCTACCTCATGACCTAAAAACTTCACGCTGTCTTGTGCAAATCTGCATTTTGTGGGTTTTACTGTTAAACCGGCCTCTAATAAGCGCTTTAGAACCTCGGCTATATCCTTCATGTGACTTTCCCAAGTAAGTGAAAACACCGCAATATCATCAATGTACGGCAAGGCAAACGATTCTAGACCTCCCAGAACCATAGAAATTAATTTACAGAAGTAGAAAGGAGCGTTCACGAGACCAAACATCATGACCTTAGGCAAAAATACCCCAAAAGGTGTCACAAATGCAGCGTACCTTTGGGCCCTTTTGGTCAGTGGTATTTGGAAATAACCTTTGGTTAAATCCATCACCGTAATAAAGGTCGCAGAACTCACCTTTTCTACTACCTCCTCTACATTCGGGAGTGGGAAAAATTCCGTTCGAGTCTTGGAATTTAGTATTCTATAGTCCACACAAGGACGAGGATCTTTTCCCGGAACCTCTACCAAAATCATGGGGGACGTAAAATCGGACTGCCCTACCTCAACTACTCCTAAGTCTAATAATCTTCTTATCTCCTCCCTCAAAATTTCTATCTGCCTCGGCGACATTCTATAAGATTTGGCTCTCACCGGCGTTTCATCAACTAATTCTATATCCATCTCTACTAAATGAGTACGTCCTGGGTCCGAAGAAAATACTTTCTTATTTCGCTCTATGACACCCTTAAAATTATTAATTTGAATTTCTGTCGCCCTCTTCTCTAGTTCACTGTTGTTCACGATTTCCCAAAAATCAATTTGTGTGGGGTTTGGCATGGGGTACGGTATTTCGGCATCTTCTTCCATCTCTTCCGAATCGATATCAATTACCAGATTAACAAATTCCGGCCGTTTATAATAAGGTTTCAATAAATTAACGTGATAGATTGTCGCCTTATTTCGCTTCTCTGGTAAGTCAACGGTGTAATTCGTTTCTGAAATTACTCCCGTGACCGTACCTGGCCCGATCCAATTTACAGCCATCTTATGAGATTTAGAGGTTGCCAAAACTAACACCTGGTCCCCAACCTTGAACTTTCTTATCACTGCATTCCGGTCATACCATAATTTTCGCTTGTCCTGGCATTCCTCAATGCGCTTGACTGCCAACTCCTGACATCTTTTCAATCTATTTGTCAGATTCAAAATATAATCTACCACATTTTGGTCCGTACTCTCGTCACCCATCCAATTTTCATACACCAAAGTGTGTGGCATACGCAAATTCTTCCCGTGAACGAGTTCAGCGGGACTAAACCCCGTGCTTTCATGCGTTACTGTTCTTAAAGCGAACAGTGCCATAGGCAAAACTTCTTCCCAATCACGACCCGATTCGAGACATAAGGCTTTAATGGCTTTCTTTAATGTAGAATGTAATCTTTCCACTCCGGATGGCAGACTGAGCTATGGGACACTTTTATGCCAAATTTTTGAAAGAATTCGGTCGTTAACTCGCTCGTAAAAGACCTTCCTAAGTCAGATTGTACCTCTCTGGGAAAGCCCGTTTTAGCAAAAATCTGCAACACAGCATCAATAACGGAAGTGGAAGTAATATCTACCACCGGTATGGCATCCGGATACTTAGAAGCAAGGCAAATGGATGTAATTAAGTATTTGTTATTTTTATTACTAGTTTGTAAGGGACCTACCGCATCCAGATTTATCTTAGAAAAACATTCGGAAATTATTGGTACCAGTTTTAAAGGAGCCTTACGCTTATCTTTATTACTACCCACCTTTGGCATGGATCACACGTTTTTACGTAATTTTCAATATCTTGATAACAATTTGGCCAAAAGTAATACCTAAGAACTCTATCCTTTGTCTTTGTCGTACCTAAATGTCCTAATACCTGCTCATGACACAATGCTAAAACTTCTCTACGATAAATTTCCGGTACACATAATTGTACTTTCTCCTCACCTGTCCTTGATAGCGACACCCGTACAAGCTTATCTTCCCTAATACAAAATTCTTTATCATTAGAGTTTTTAGCTTTCTCCCACAACTGCTTAAGTGAAGGGCAATTTTTTTGCTCTTCTTTAAATTTCTCCGCTGATACATTAACCAAACCTGTCTCCGTCTCTAACTTTTCCGGTATAACCATTCCTTCCTCCTCTTCTTTAAACTCCACCTCATCTTTATCTCCATCCTCCAAATCCAATCCATTCTCAACTTCAATCACGGATATCTCCTTTTCACGTTCCCGCTTCTGACTGCGCGTCATTACAGCATTTACCAACACAGAATTACCTTTTGATTCCTCAATAAGTTTAGCTGTCTTGTTTCCCAGCAAATAATAACCTTGCTCTAATTCTGTCGGTATCACAGCTGCCTTAGTAATCACCATTCCAAAATCCCCTTTAATTGTAACTCTCGCCAAGGGCAAACATTTACACGCATTATCCAAGGGTTGCTTTATCCACGTTACTTCCCCAATTAAATCATCGTTATCTATCCAACTACGGTCACAAAGATCAATTCCAGCCCCTGTATCCCTTAAATGATTTCGTTCTATCCCATTAATTTCTGCTTTTTTCAAATAAGGTGTAAAACACTCTCCTAAACGTACACCTACGTCCACGTGACTGACTAAATCTCCAGAACTTTTGCGTTTTAAATCCGGACAATCTGGCCTAATGTGCCCTGCACGATTACATTGAAAACAGATAATTGGCTTTTTTCTATCAAATTTATCTTTATTTCCAAAATCCCTACGCACATTATCTCTTTTATCACCCCCACCTGATTTAACTACCTGATCCCCTTTACTTCTAGCATTATCTTGCCCATTCCTATCCCTAAAATATGGTTTATTATTCCACGTTTTGTTATCAAACTTCCTAACATTCCCTCTCACACTTTCAAATTTATCACATTTTTCTGCTAAATATGACGCTGTCTTAATCTCATCCCACTCATCGAGGAATTTATCTTTAATCGCGAAAGGAACTCTACGCTTAACCTGCTCTGTGAGCATAAGTTCTTTGAGTGATTCAAAATCATTTACTTCAATAGTTTCTAACCAGTATTCTAAATACCCTCTTAATTCATAAACAAGCTCAGTCCATAACGCACCTGCCTTCCTTTGATGAGTCTCAAATTTTGTTTTCAGGGCCCCTGCTCCTAATCTGAATCTCTTTAACAAAACATTTTTGATATGCTGGTAATCATCCCTTTTTTCTAAGGGTTCTTTTACAATAATTTCAGCTACCTCTACAGGTAACAAAGGTATAAGTTGGGAAACGTAATTTAATTCTCCTAAATTTTCTTTTGACGCCTGACTCTCAAAAATCATAAAAAACAAGGTAATATCAATTAATTTAGGGTCAAATTTTGGAACTAAATCCTTTAAATTCACTCTTTTATCTTTATTTTCAGCCGTTACAGAATCAGGGGAAACTAAGGAATTACTATCTGCACTGCATTGTAATCGCAGCTTCTCTAATTCCAATTGTCTATCTTTCTCTTTTTCTAACCTTTCCTGTTCCGCTAATTTATTTAATTTTTCCTGTTCTGCTAATTTTTCTCTTTCTTCTAAAATCCCTTCTAACATATCTTTTGCAATTTGTTCATCATAATCAGAAGCTTTCAAAATTGCCTGAATTAAAGGCACTTTTTTAATGTCAGCAGATATTTCGGTATCAAATTCTGCTGCGAGCAAAAGCAATACATCTTTATTTTGCCTATTCAAGAATGAAGCCATAATCAAACTCAGAAAAATATCTCACTACAAAAAAGTAAATACAATTACAAAATATTTCTATAACTTTCCTGAGCACAAAAGCTGAGCTTAGCATTAAAATACCAAAGAAAAACAAGATTTTTTTTTTTTTTTTCAACTGAGTAACACTTTTCTCTAATCACAGTCAATAATTTAAAACCGTAACTAAAGTATTCATAAAAAATGCACAATAAAATAATAAAGACTCAGTACATTCCTTTACTTTTTTAAATCACATTGCTTTAATGCACTAAGAAAAAGGGAATAATAATCTCAGTAAATTCAACTTTCTAATTTAATAAACTTAACACTGTAACTTAAACAATTAAGTTCATTACCGCCCTACTTGTGCAATGAAAATTACTTTACTCTTTATGCAAAAAATAAAAATGCATTTAAAATACTTAATATATTCTACTTTTACACTTCTTATTTTGTTTTACTTTTAAAACAAAACAGCAATTAGCAAATAATAATAATGATAATAAATCACAAAAATACTCTTGTGCAATAACCTTTAAAAAAAGAAAACAAAACGAAACACGCTATTTTAATTTTCTAACATTTAAGCGTATGGCATTGAGACCTCCCCAAAATTCAGCGCGCAAGAGAAACAATAGGGACTCACCGTTCGATTCTTTAATATTCCGAGCAGAAATTCATAATCTTCGAACGCTGATTTCAATGATCGACACAGCTTTTCAGTCCGCCTTCAAAATAATACAGCAGAGACGATGAGTTCGCGGAACTTTTGATATCAGTTCCTGTATCCCACAGCAAGCCACCAATAATTTTTTATATTACTAGCTGTGACGTCGTAACTAAATGTACTCTGACTCTAGGTAGAATTTCACAATTCACTTTAATGAAACCAACACAAAGAGTACACGATGAAAACTATATACATAACCACACTGCGCTATTTACAATTATGTACAGTTAATTTACACATATATCCATGAGGAAAATCACTTGAGAATATACAGCCCCTTCCGGGCATGAGGTTTTGAACACCGTTTACCGATGTTCTTTAAAACCTGAACTATCCACGGCTCACACCCGAGCCCGCCAAAAAAAACGTTCTTTTCTTGCTGCGCACCAGGCAACAACTGAATCCCTTCGTTTCAGTTCCATTTCAAACAGAAAAGTTACTTTCAAAAAATCTCTTTCAAAATGAAAAAAAATCACAGAGCGGACAATTTTTACAGACTTTATGGCACTAGGCATGGAACGTCATCGCAGACTTATTGGCGTCGACATCACGGAGCCGGCCGATATCACAGTACATTAATTTTAATTTTAATGTTAGTATTGTTAATTTATGTTAATTTATAGTGTTTGCTTGTAAAAAATGTTTGCTGAACATGATTATGTATATTTGAGAATTCATAACATACAAAAAACCTGTATTTCAGATTGCGTAAACTATTTAATGCAATATAAAAAATACTTGGAATCGTTCCCGACAATTAGTGTCAGATTGAAGAAAAATTGTTTTAATAAATTCTTCTTTAAATCACTAATATCCATTTATTTCTGAAGTTTCTAGTTATAATAAAGAATGCTTTTTGAAATGGTGGATAACTCGGAAAAGCTATTATATACTTTTTTTTTCTTTTGTGGTTAAAATGTATTTTCTTAATAAAAAACCATTTTTTTTTCCTTACACTTTTAAATTTGCACTCGGTATTTCATTTTCCTCTACCCTATCCTTTATTGCACATCACTTGAACAATATTTAAAAAAAGTCAAATTTTAGATATTTCGAATTATATATGCTCCATAATTATTGAAAAAAGTGAACAAAATAACTATTTTCGAAACTAATATTTTTTCCTGAATCTATAAACAAATTATCACTATCATAGTTTATGCCTTTTAAACTTTTCTGTATTTCAGATATTCATTGTAGGATTTGGTCCATTTGTGCCTGAATTTCTGCTTTCTCAAATTTGTTCGTAAAATCATTTTAACATGTTACAAAATGAGCTTACCAAAATTACCAAAAATTAGTCAGGATGGTAATCCCAAAACTTCCTTCTATCTTATAATAACGATTCCACACCCTTTCTTCTATTCTTTCTTATATTGAGACCAACATTTGAAGGTGAAATCGAAAGAACACAGAGGTCACTTTTTAGGGCGACACTCAATTTAATAACACGAAATCACACGCACAATACATTGACATAGAACTTTTCTAACGATATACTAAACATCTGTTAATCTAAACATCTTTATAATTCGGATTCATGTCTTGAGTCCGTTATGACTGATAATTATAAACAACGGAGCTCGTAGCAATAAATAGTCTCATTTGAGTCGATACAGCTATAATCGATGAGTAATTTTGAAAATTTCCAAAGAAAAAAAAAACTTGATTTTTGAAAAATAAATAGTTTCGGTCGAGTTTCTGACTGATCGAATTTTTAGCCGCTTAGATTTTATGCCGAAATACAAGCAAAACTAAATTTTCGGTCGATCTCTACTTATTTTGCATACGTCTACTCTCCTTTGTCACGCTAGGCTTCTCCTGTCTTCGAAATCTTGCATGGATCTCTCTCTGTGTCTATATCTGCCACGCGTGTTTAGGTTGTCCTTTCATTTCCTCCTCAGCATCTTTCCCCGATGATGAGAATCGGAGATAAGGAACCCAGAGGAATTTTTCCATGCTTCCAAAGCACTCGCTTCTGGGAATCGAATGTACAAGTCATAAGTACGTCATTTGGGTGTTCCCTGCATATGTCGATTTTCATGTTGATCACTTTTACCTTTCAAAATTAAAAATACGAACTTTTAATATTAGAATTTAGAATTTGTTTATTAGTTTGGCATTTATGATAAGCAATAAAATTCAAATCTAGACTATTATACAGGATAGATGGATAAAATTACAACTCAATTAAACAGAGTGTTCATAAACTGTTTCAATAAAACAACAGGAGTGATGATCTGCTCAACAGAGATTAATTTTTGTGTAGGAAACCAAAAACACAAACCACTTTTATTTGACAAAAATACAGAGTGACTCCCTAAAAAAAAAAAAAAAAAAGGAATTTTATTAATTTTTATGTATAAACATGAAATTTGGACTATTGATTAAACAGCTTGTGTTATTTAACATAAGTTACTGGAATCCGACTTGTCTTTTACAGAAATTGTATATTGTGAAATTAAAATAGTTCCTTTTTTAACTTCGTCAGTCATTGCACGCATGATATCTCGAGAACATATGTATGGGTTGTTATGAAATTTGATATATATAATAAGCGTAATATATTTTCAAAATGATCTACCCTTTGGTTCAAATTACTTCATTAACTATTAATTTTTTTTTTTTTTTTTTTTTTTTTTTTTTTTTTTTGTAAAATAAATCAAAATTTTACTTTTATTACTGATTAAAAATAGTCATAACTAAAAATATTATCACCGTAAATACTTAAAATTAGGTCATTTTAAACACACATGTTTGATTATTATGTACATCAAATTTCTTAACAAATCATACGTATGTTCTCGAGATATCGTGAGCACAATAACTTACAAAGTTAATATATATATATATTATATAGTATATATTATATATTATATATTATATAGTTTAATTTTAACAATGCACAAATTCTTTAAAAGGCTAATCAAATGCTAATGTAGCAAATTATAAAGCAAAATCTGTTTAATCAACATTCAAATTTTTATGTTTATACTACATAAAACGGTTTTGAAGATAGACTAATTCAGACATAGAATTTTTTCGGTAAATTTCATCGCGTTTAAAATATACAAGACCCCTTAATGAATTTTTTAATTTTGTTTTCTATGAAATGCGATGAAATCACGAGAAGTAGCTAATAGACGCGATAATCTACAATCAGTTTTATTTTGAATTATGTAAAATCAATTTCAGCATTGTGTGGGATCCAAATAGGGCCATTTTTAGAATTCTCATTATGTTGAGGAGGGTGAGTGGATTGGCACCGCCGGTTGTATTCGAACCAAGGATCTCATGATCTGGAGGCGAGAACGTTAGCGTCGAGCAAACGGAAAAGCCAGTTATTGCAAGCTAGTAATTCGCTTTATGCTGATCAAGTGAGATGAGATCGCTACACACTCCATCCCCAGACGTTGTCCCAGTGTTGACGTCTGACGAGTGATATGCACTCATGAATGATGATACCCACTCATGAATCATGAATTTTTTCTTTCTTAGTTGTTACCTCTTGTTTATGAGATGAGATAATTGCTGTTGAATGTTGTTGAAATTGCGTGAGTGGATTGATGCCGCCGATTGTATTAGAACCAAGGATCTCATGATCAGGAGGCTAGAATGTTACGAGTGAAAGGCCAAGCCAGTTATTCCAAAACTAATAACTCGCTTTATATTGATCAAGTGAGATGAGATCGCTACAATGTCATTAGCAAAAATCCAGATTCGGCTTTGACTAAAACTGTGTTGTTGACTAGATAACATGACTTGCGACAATTGTTGTCAGAACCCCAACTGATGAGAGATGTTTCGATTTAAGGGTGTTCTTAACTGCTCCTTTCAACAAGCACAAAATGTTTTGACACATTTACAAATTCATTTTTAACAGAGAATTATAAAATTGGAATGTCTGACTATGAAAGCGATTTTGAATCGAACTTAGTTTTCCATTTTATGATAATTAAATTACCTATCCAGTTCTAAGCTATTTCGATCACGTGATCACCCGTTTTTCTCTTGCTTTTCGACCGGTTTTTCTGCTTTCGTTGGGAAATGTGCTCAAAAACGTCAACTTTGAAGGCTTGTTATGAAAGATCTATTGTGTTTTTAAAAAAGCAGAAAATTGAGTGCAATTAGATAGTTTCTGAATAACAAACTTGCTATTTTCATGCATTTCCGAACAAAAATAAATTAAAGCATGTGTCACAAAGTTGCCCTTTTTGATTTAAGAACACCCTTAAGACACATCCAACGAAACCCCTACACATGATGCCAAATGCCCGAATTTAGGCGCTAGTAAACACATCCCGTGAACCACTGCGTGAGATCTCAAATGTCTCTTTTTTAAGGAGGAGGGGAGGGATTTGTAGACAAGTTCTTCGGAACCATTGCGCAAGACGACAAACGTCTTAATTTTTAGACGGTAAAAGATGTGTCACACAGAATCACTTTGCGAGATGCCACATATTGACTATTTTTTGGGACTAGAATACGTGTCCCGTGCGCTACATTACAATCCAGAAAGACTAGAGGCCCTTTGGCGGCTTAGAGTTGGCAGCTTTTGGCTCTTTCGTTGGTAGAGAAAAACCAGTTTTTAGGGGAGGAGAAAGGAATTGCAGCTCTTTGTATCATGTAAACATGGCACTGCGTAAATCTATAGTTAAATGCTTTTGAAATAGAAATTACTTCTCTGTTCCCAAAACAAATGATAAATTTTGTTACTTTAAAAAATAACTTACAATTCTGATTTTTATAATGCAAATAAATTATTTCATTTATTTAGATTTTTCAAATTTTTACAACTTTAAATGATTTTATTACGCATTGTTATTTTTGTACTACACTGCAACATAATTTGCTGCAATTGCCTAATTTTTTTTTACTGTTTTATTTATACAGTTTCTTAGTTTTTGTAAAATCGTAAAAATCTTCAAACAGAAATGTAAATTTAGAATTTTATAAAGAAGTTCTGAAATTGGTTTGGGTGATAAAGCAGATACAAAATAATAACAATAAAATGACTATTCAAATAAACGTTGATTGTTTAAAAATGCTATTAAAAGTCAAACTAAAAAAGGAAAAGAAAAATAGTTTATTTTGTATTTGAATAACATCATATAAACAATTTTTTATGTATAATATTTTTTGTTTATAAGATTTAAGATTTATTCTAAATTAAAATACATAGCTAAATTCTGTATTGTGTTATTGTATTAAATTTCTAAAAATTGTAAATTAGCAATTTTATAATTATATTAAGACCTATTAATAAGTGTTTCCTTTTGAGAAAATAAATTTTATAGTGAAATAATTTAAACAATAATGATTAATATAATTGTAAGTTAATAATGGTAAGTTATTGTAAGTAATTGGAAGTTAATCGCTACAAAATTAAAAATCAACATTTGAGATAATCTGATAGAGTAGGGACAATATAACTTTTTATAGCTAAAAAGCATTTTTGCACTCATATTATTCACACACACACGCACCAAAAAAAAAAAAAAAAAAGATTTTTTTTTTATTTTTTATTTTATTCCTTTTTTTTTTTACTTTAAAAATGAAATTTGACAACTTGTGATACAAAATAATAATAATAATAATAAAAACAAACCTCAATGATTAACATACTTAATATCGCTGCGTTTAAAATTTATTCTTTCATGACATAGAACGATTAACATTTAAAGAAAATGTTATTGAAGCATTGCTGTCATTATTTTTTCTATCTAATATATGTATATAAGAAAAGGAAGGAATATATATGTATATATATATATATATATATATATATATATATATTAGTAAAACTTTTCTAAAGCGTCCACGTTCCGTTAAAATAAAAAGTGGTCGCTCCGAGAAGTGGTTTCTTGATGGAGGTCATTGTCTTTTTATTGGAGGTTTATGTCTAGATTTTAATTATTGGAAAAAGGTAACAATTAACGTTACTAAAATTTATTTTTTTACACCAGAAAAATAAATTTAACTATCAAAACAAAAGTTAATTACACCAGATTAAAAAAAATAATAATAATAATTCATTGAAATTTCGAGGTTACGCTTTTATCTTTTATAACTTTTATTTTAAGGTCCTTTCAAAGTTCAGTAAATAAATGCATTTTTTATGAACGAGAACAAATAAAGACGATTTCGTTACTTAATCTATTTCTTTGAGAATTTCCTGGCAAAACAGGGCAGCGGAGATTATTGACAATCATTCATAATTCGCCATCAGAGTTAAATGCATTGCCTATAAAGACAATAAGAGATTTAACCCTCAACTGCTGTTAGCAGTCTCAAAGACCGCTGAGTTTTTTAAGTTTCAGAGTTTAACTCTTAATTTTTAGTTTAACTATCGAGATTGGTCGAATTTTGTTTCGTTTGGAGCCCTTTTACTATCTCTAGAAACTTTTGAACAGCTGAATTTTATTTATAATAGTCCTGTTTATAAAGTTTAATACAAAAGTAGTATTCTGAGAGTTAATTTAACATTGACAGACCGCTCACAGTAGTTATGCGACAATTTTTGTCATAGCAGTTAAGGGTTATACACATAAAAGTCACCTGAATAATAAAAAAAAAAAAAATTAAACTTAGTTTAGAAGTTTGGTGAATAATGTGCTCTACATAATTCTTTTTCTAATAAAACCTTCTTCAAGCGGCCAGGAAAAAAAAAAAAAAAAAAAAAAAAAAAAAAAAACATAATTTGTTTTAGTTTTTTTAAAGAAATGAGTTGCTCATGGAGGGAGTTCAACTGGGATGATGACTGAATGAAAGTAAAATTAGTATTGAGCCTATGGGAATAAATTTTGGTCCATGAAAAAATGGTCATTCAGGGAGGTTTCACTGTATTTAATTTTTATGATAATAGAACTCATTTTATTAAAATATGATTTTTTAAAATGCAATAGTTCTAATGGTTAACCACATATTCTTTTTTAAACTCGTTTCACGTATGAGGCAATAAATAAAAGCAAATAAAAACAAATGTCTCACTGATTACAAAATTTAAAAAAAGAGCTTTGAATATTTAGCAGTTGATGCTTTTAACAATAATTTAAATGTTGCTTGTGTTATGTGTCATCTAGTTGATAAATGAAGTTAAGAATAATAGTGACAACATGTAAAAAATAAATTTGAAAAATCGCCGTTTTAACATACATAATGCGGCTATTTTTTTTCATTTTCATTTTACTTAATAAACGAAAAAATATGTTTTTCTATTCAACTTATTAAGGCCTGAATTATTATCTTCGTTAAAATTTAGATATAGCATTTCCCACCATTTTTTTAAATACGAGCAACTTTTATCTTAACTTATCGAGGAATTTGTTTCGCGAAAAAAAGTATTCATCTTCCTTTTTAAGGGTGTGAAAAGCGTTTACTTGCCATTTTTATAACCATCCCAAAAATGGGACGCTAGGCACTAATGGGATAAATCAGCATACATTTTATTAAATAATCATCATTTTTTAATGCAACATATATTAGCTATAATGTACGATATAAACAAGTTTTGTACACAGAACATGCACTTAAAAAACAATAACAAACAGATACTATAACAAACAATAACTGACAGCTCTTAGTGCAGACCAGCGGATCACAAGCTGGGGTATGCTAAAATAGTATTAATGACGGAAATCACAAAAAGGGTTAGTAAAGTCACTAAAATAATAGAAATGACAATGTAATTTGTATCAACTTATTGCATGATTGAAATAAGAAGATTGCTTATAAACAAAAGCATTCTTACGTTATCTAGTTGATTGGAAAAGGGGGGGGGGGTGGTATTTATGAGAAATGGGGTTATTTCGAAATAAAAACCCAAATAAAAGGGTAGCAGAAAAAAAAAAGTTGGGATTTGGGAAGCGCTAATGCAGAAGATTTTCATAAACCTTGTAAATAACATTTTAATAACATTTTTCACAAGAGTTGTGATTTCCAATTAAGATAGTAATGATATGTTAGACGCAGAACTCAATTGTTTTAATACATCCATCCCCCACCCCACCCTCCGAAAGTTAATCGTGTTTCTTCTTTCATCCCTCTTCCACGCACATGAATTGAAACTCCACTTCCCCCTGTAAACAAATGGGTTACTGGAAAAAGGGTATAGAAAGAAGTGAAGTTTTAGCCCTCTTGGCTCTTTGCGTTTTATCGCGCCAAGGGTCTGTAGTCTTTCTGGATTGTTATGTAGCGTCCCGTGCATCCCCTGTGCGTGTGCGAGATGTCAAATCTCCCGACTTTTAATGGTCAGTAAATACGACTCGTGAAATCACTGCGTGAGACGCTAACGGTCATGATTTTTAGGGATTACACGAAAACCACTGAGTGAGTATTTCTGTGTTAGAAGACACGTCCCGCAGAACCACTACGCGAGATGCCAAATGTCCCGATTTGTTGGAACAAGTAATCATATCTCGCAAGTTACAGCGCGAGACATCATACTTCCCATATTTTTAGGGGATAGAGGACAAACAATTTTTTTAATAAAAAATTCTAATGGGGTATATAAAGCTGTGATAATCTAAATATTTATTGCAATCCATATATAATGGCATATGAATTAAAAAAAAACTTTATATCACAACGGATAAAATTGATCAGTTTTATTTACATAAATAGTTATTATCGTAAAAAGGCTGGAAAATGTTTTTAAAAAAATTGATATTTTTCTGTGTTGCAAGTATTAAAAAATGTTATGTTACTAAAAATGTGTTGAGTATCAATTCTGAAAATTATTTGCATAAAATTATTTACTATTAATCCAATAATTTAGTATGACTAACTAACTTCTCGAGTCCAGTATCGGATTGGATAGTGTGATTTTACCTAAACCCGAACCGAACTCTTCCGTTGCAGGTCAAATTCGGCCGATCCAAATTTTCAAGAGAAAGTCTTGAATATTTTTAAACTGAAAAAATCCCTTTCGGCATGGCCTATAGGCGGAGGTAGATTTCGAAAAGTTTTCATCTCAAAAAAAAAAAAAAAATGCCTATCTCTACTTAAATGCTCATTTTGCCAATATATTTTGAATTATATTCTTACTTTATTTAAAAAATTGACCAATATGCTCATTATATAGTTCCTAAATAACAAAAAACTGTTAATTAAATTCGTTTGACAGCAAAATTGAATTTAAAAATGAGTCATAAAATAACCAATTTATTATTTTAATACATCCACAATTCTTTAATCAAGATCGCTTTGAGAAATTTTGTGCGAAGTGCCCACTTTGACAGATTTTTTAAAATATATATTTAGCCTTTATCAAAAATCTGACCAATACGGCACATTACACAGTTCCTAAATAACAAATAACTGTCAATTGAATGCGTTTGAGAGCAAAATTGAATTTAAAAATGAGTCATAAAATAAACAATTTGTTATTTGAATACAACCTCAATTCTTTTATCATGATCGCTTTAGGAAATTTTTTTGCGAAGTGCTTACTTTGACAGCTTTTAAAATATATATATTCACCCTTTATCAAAAAATCGACGAATAAGCACATTATATAGTTCCTAAGTTACAAAAAACTGTCAATTGAATGCGTGTCAGAGCAAAATTGGATTTAAAAATGAGTCATAAAATAACCAATTTGTTATTTGAATACCCACAGTTCATTAATCATCTCGCTTTGGGAAATTTTGTGCGAAGTGCCCATTTTGGCAGCCTTTTTTGAAATATATTCTGCCTTTATCAAAAAACTGGCCACTCCGTCACATTATATAGTTCCTAAATAAGAGAACCTGTAAATTGGATGCGTTTGAGAACAAAAAAAAGATTTAAAAATGACTCGGTAAAAACGCAATTTCTTAAATTTCCTCAAATTTTAATCACAACTTCGTGAAATTCTGTTCAAAATACCCTTTTTGGCAGCCTTTTAAAAAAATATATTCTGCCTTTATCAAAAAACTGGCCAATACGTCAAGTTATATAGTTCCTAAATAATAGGACCTGTAAATTGGATGGGTTTGAGAACAAAAATGAATTTAAAAATGACTCATGAAAAACGCAATTTGTTATACTTAATGAATTTTTTAATGATGAAAACTTCGGGAAATCTGTTCAAAATACCTTTTTTGGCAGCCTTTTTAAAAATATATTCTGCCTTTATCAAAAAATTGGCCAATAAGTCGCATTATATAGTTGCTAAATAAGAGGATCTGTCATTTGGATGCTTTTAAAATCAAAAATGAATTTTAAAATGAGTCAGAATATAAGCAGTTTGGATTTGAGGTTTTTTCTCCAACTCCTATTTTTGTTTAATTTATTTTTGCTATAAGAATTGGTTCTATGAAAAACTTGTCAATATAAAAGTTGTAGATATTATTGTGAAGATGTAAAATAAATTTAATTAGATTTAATTGCTTAAGAATTGAGTAAGTTATGGGTTTTTTTCTTTTTCCTCCCCCCTTTTTCTTTTCGTTTTTAATTTTTTTCATCGGTAAAAATTGGTCCTATCAAAAACTTGTAAATACAAAAGTTTTAGATAATATTGAGTACATTTATATAAAATTTAGTTGGATTTGATATCTTCAGAATTGACAAAGTTATGAATTTTTTTCTCCCAAAAACCATGTTTTTTTCGCCCCTTGAGCCCATTTTTAACTTTATCAAAAATCTGTCACGCATAAACTTTTTCCTCATTGTTTAGAAGTAATATAAACTTTAAACCGATTCGATATCTATTTTAATTAAAAAGTTATCGCGTTTTTTCTGTTTTCACAAAAACCCTCCTAACTTCCACCCCCTTGGTCCGATTTTGCCCATTAACGAACTTAACCGAGATTTTATACCCCTTGATTTTATGTAAAAGTTTGATGAAGATCTGAGCATAATTATGGAAGTTATCGTGTCTAGAAGAAAGTGATATACACCGATAGATAGATAGATAGATAGATAGATAGATAGATAGATAGATATATATATAAACTTTTTTACTGATGGTAGTTTTGGGGTCTAGGAGTCATGATTCGTGTAGATCCGCAAAAAATTTTCAGAAATTCCAACATGGGAGACAATGCAATAGGTAGTATTTCATACGAAATCTACCTAAAAACAATTTATTCGAAAAAAAAAAAACTTCAAAAAATTCATTTGGATTGAAACTATTTCTATTCCAAACATTTCGTTTCTTCTTTCAGAATTCTTAAACATTATTCATTGATTTGAGCCGATATATCGGCTCAAATGAGACACTCTTTATTTATAGCTATGAACTTTACTGTTTATATTGCCAGTCATGACTGGCCCAAGACGTCAGTGAAATTATATAGCAAGCAATGCATGCATGACTAACGCTTTGAAAACTCTTTTCGTGTGTCCATTAAATGCTCCTAACTTAACAATAACAAAAAATTATCAGTTTCAAACAACAGAAATGCTTCAAATACTCTGTGAGAAAGTTCTAATGTAGCAGGTTACAAAAATTATTAGAAAAGATAAATCGAGGTGTGTTTACCTAGAATATTTTTTAATTAGATAATAGTCATAAAACTAGAAACATTTTCTGTGTCGTTGAGAAATTATTTGCGTTTTATTTAACATGAAAATAAAAAGTTTTGGGTCTAAGATACAGAGAAAGAGAACCAGCTTGGTCCAGACGTATAGTAGTTAATTAATAATTATATATATTTAAAACACATTTATAATTAATTAATTATAAGATATATTTATGTATGTATTAATTACTAAAATATAGGCGGCCATTTTTGTTTTAGGCTTAAAATATGAAGATTCCTGAAATTCCGTTTCGCTTTCGACCTTAAAAATCTGTTTCGGTCGGTCCTTACTAATGACACAAAAAAGCAAAAATTTATAATTTTCGTATCAATTTTTGCTCTTTCTAAAGTCTTTATTCCTTTTAACTAAATCTCAATCGAAATTATTTGTTTATATAAAGTGGGAATAGCTCCAAAAGAACGACACACACAAAGAATGTATGGAATCAAGAAATAATCTCTTCCGTAAGGCTTTTAACCGAGTTGTATGAATCTTTCATTTGAAATCGTATCTGCATCTGAATATTTATTTCACTTATCGATTTCGAGACGCACGTGTGGCATTTGAAAAAAAATGTTAAATTTGGAAACATCAAACAGAATATTTTTCTTTCCTTCATCTGATATTCCCACATAGAATAAATGTGGATGTAGTTTTGAAAGAAGTAAAAAAAAAAAAAAAAAAATGTTTGTATTGTATCTTCGCATAAATGCGTTTGGTATCTTTCACTTGTATTCTCTTCTAATCTAATCATTTCTTTTATGTTACAAGTTTGTTTATTAAAGTTGCCAATAACGAAGATGTGTTTATAACAGCAGAGAAAATAAGTTATTTTAATTTTTTAAGTTTTTAGATACTATTCTAATAGTTAACGTTTTAGAAAAATTATGCCCAGATTATATGTTGATTTCCATTTTTATGCGAATAATGATTTGAATTACGAAGAATCAATATTGTGTAGACAAAAGTATAAGTTTACTATTTTGCATTTCATTAAAATCATGACTGTAACAGAAGGTATTAAACAGTGGTATACATGCTTTCTGGGATTTTTTAAAGCTCTGTATCCCCTAATTTCTAGCTTAATCTTATACAGATTATATTATCTCTTCAGATTATATAGAACTTATATTATCGCTTCTCTAATCAGAACGCATATGGGTATACATTCTGGATGCGAACCTATGTCCGCGATATCTTGCCATCTGAATTTTTTTTTCTTTCTTTTTTAAACTTTTTACAACAGTGTTGAACACTGTTTATGAATTCGATTTATCCGTTTGATTGTCGTCGGTCCGTGTTCTAACTTTTGTATAGATACCCGATTGCCATGAATTTTCATATATTATTGAGGTTTACTATACAGGGTGTCCCCTCTCAACGGTGGCCAATGTCTAATTTCTAAACCGTTGGTCATAGACATATAGTTCCAATTGCAAAAATGCTTTAAAAAAAGTAAAGAATTATTTTTTCAGCGATTTAGGTCAAAAAAATGTTTTACTAAAAAATTACGAAAATTAAATTTTTACACGGTCCCCTGGTTCTATAAGTGATATTTAGAAAATTTTTACCACTACTCTAACAAGTAAGACAAAAAAAGTCCCATTCCTCTGCAATCAAAATTGACCGAGTTATAGCTGTTCAAAGTTGAAGCATATTTTTTGCTGCAAAATAGGGGTCAGTCACAAATTTACTGGAAATAAAAATAA
The DNA here is from genome assembly GCA_964019185.1 of Maratus speculifer. Classification (NCBI taxonomy): domain Eukaryota; kingdom Metazoa; phylum Arthropoda; class Arachnida; order Araneae; family Salticidae; genus Maratus; species Maratus speculifer. The sequence goes on along the minus strand of OZ025295.1, from coordinate 176,548,742 downwards.
ACATCAGATAGAAAATTTAACTTTAAACATTGAGAGTAAAAAAAAAAAAAAAAAAAAAAATTCCAATGTTGTTTCTGAATTTATGTTGACATTTACATGTTAAATTAAAATATGCAATTTGTGCTAAAAATATAATTATGTAAATATAACAGAAATTTTGTTAAATTAAACTATGAAAAGCAACAGTCACAAATCGTTACAAAGTGATACATATTAGCTCTATTAGATTACTCAACCTAATAGAATTTGATATAGTCCTATAAAATAAATAAATGGGACACACCTAAAATCGTATTGATATTACATTGTCATCGGGTTTAAATAAGTATGGGAATTGAATCTCAATCAGATATTTGGAAGTGAGTTAAAATTTGAATATAAGTTTTGAACTAGGAAAATTTACATACGAAAACTATGAATAAAATAAAAGCTTATCAAAATAACATACCTTTTTAAAATAAAATCACGAAAAGAATCAACTTCATTTGCTTACAAAATAAAACATATGTAAAAATACAATTGAGGATATGAATTTCAAAACTCGACTTATCGTTTTTTGATTTCTCTATCAGTCTATACAAACCTCCACTATTGTAACAATGCAATCTCAAAATTTATGATGAAAACCAATAGATGCATTTAAAGTTTTTTCGCTATTTCCCAAAATTTGATTTTTTCGATAAAGATAATTTTGAAATTCATGTCTTCAGTTATTTTAATAACCAATCTAGAAGTCAGTTAATTATAATTAACACTACCGTAAAACTTATACGGTGACAGCGCCTTCAGTTAAATCGCTCATTTAAAACATTTTGCAATTGGAACTATATGTCTGTGATAAATAGTTTAGGAAGTAGCCTTTGAACAGCGTTGGAAATCGACTCCCTTTATAATACTTTAAGCACTTAGTGTACCTTCCCTTAAAGCTCAGACGAACTCATCCGTTTTCAGCTATAGAAAAGTGGTTTAAGTCATGAAATTTAAAGTTTCATAACTCGGTCAATTTTAATGTTACATGAATGGGACCTTTTCTGTATTACTTGCTAGAGTGCTGAAACATTTTTACTAAATATCACTTATAGGACCGGGGGACCGTATAAAAATTTAATTTTCGTAATTTTTTAGTAAAACATTTTTTTGACCAAAATCGCTTAAAAAACAATTCTTTGCCTTTTTAAAAGCATTTTTGCAATTGGAACTATATGTCTATGACCAACGGTTTAGAAATTAGCCATTGGCCACCGTTGAGAGGGGACACCCTGTAGAATTTCCGGTGTTGAAAAACGAATGTGTAGCATTTGTAGTTCATTTACAATGATACACAAAAGAATTCCAGTACATTATAATTTAATATTGGGAAAAAATCCTTTGAGGTACATTTTAATGATGTTATGATGCTTCAAACATAATAAAACTTACAAGGATCACTATGGTGAACTATAGCTTGTTTTCTATAGATTATGGTGTGCGTATCACTTATTGTTCATGTACAGAGGTTCACAAAAGAATTCGGTTACAGGCGTGACTGTATATATTATTATTTAAAAAAAAAACGTATCTATCTGTATACACAGTGGGTGGCTAATATATTAGTTACACGCCTAAACTTTGCATTGTGAAGAACATGAAGCTTTTTGTTGTTGTTGTTTACTGAAAAATTGTTAAAGAACTTTTAGTGTACATGGACTGAATACTTGTGAGTTTCAAAAAGTGAATGAGTGAATGTCAAAGTTTATTATGAAAAAACTCAACACAGTGTTCCAAGACAAATTCCTCAACATTTCGTCGAACCTCCTTTTATGGATCGTACTCCTCTGGATGTATGTATACATTTTTTTAATGATTTCCTTTTAATTACTCATTATGACGCCAGACAATAATCAAAGCTTCTATCTTTTTTTTCTGTTTGTTTGTTTGTTTGTCATGGTTTTTTTTTTTTTTTCTTTTTCCACTTTTCTCAGAGAATAGAAGTCACTATAACAACTGAAAGCATTTAAATCACCAAATGTTTCCATATCATTTTTGATGCACGTCCTAAGATTTCTAAGAGTCCTTAACCGGTTAACGTCACCTGTAAGTGTTGTCAGCACACAAAAAAAAATTAATCCAAGATTAACAATAAAAAAATGGTTATGTAACTAATAATTCGACCATCCACTGCAACGTTCATTTCATATTGACGACCTCAATTGCATAAACACCAGCCGATTAAATTTAGTTCTTACTGCAATTTCTTAAACTTTTAAACATCGCACATTTTCAAATTTTCCTTCGTAGCATTGAGTAAAAAATATACTTTCAGATGCAGTTAGTTTGGAAACTGTATCACGATTTGAAACTGTAACCTAATTTACTCATTTTTCATATTTCTTTTAAATAATTTTCAATTGTGACATTTTTTAATTATTGTCTGTCAAGTGCAGAAGATTACAAAAAATAAATCCGTTTGCACTTAAATTTATATAAATAACTCAGAATTTGTTTTTTGTTTACTATTTTATAACGAAATTAAAGTTTAATCAATCAATAAATAAAATAATAAAATGCAAATCAAACATTTATTACATGCAATCGAAGTGACCGCTTAAACCAATACTATCCAAAGCTTTGTGCCCTGCTTTTAATATGTGGTGATACAATTATCTATTAAAAACTTCCTTTCTGACCTTAATAGTCTCGTTGAAATATAAATATATTTGCGCTGTTTTACAAATTGGCATCAATATAAAAATATAATCTTTTTTAAATATGAAAAAAATATCTCTCCAGAAATGATTTTAAAAAAAAAGGAAAAAAACCCTAAAAAGTTTGAGAAAAAAAAAATAAATAAGCGCTATCTGCACACCCCTAACTTCTAAAGTATCAAATTCCTATAGTTTTTGCTCTTATAAAACTTTTTTAATGGGACAATTTTGTTCGCTTTTAACATTAAATATCTGATAAAATATTTTTTTGATTTAAAAACTGTCTGCTTCAGCGTGTTCATCAAATATTTCTCTATAATAATACCGAATTTCATATTTTTGTATGCAGCAGATATTAGGAGCAAAAAAAAAACTTATTGACAGCGGCGGTGACACCATTACTTATACTTTTTTTACAGCAGAGAGAACCGTTGAGCTTTTCCAACGGACCATTTGGAACCCTTGCAGGCAATTTCTTTAAACTTTCAATGCCCCGCGCGATATAATAGAATGGATTTCTTTTTTCCTAACCGTGAGTTTTTTGCAATCTATAGAAATAATTTGAATTTATCAACGATTAAAACATAATTTAATATGCGACCGAGATAATTAGCGTGTAAAAAATATTTGCATTCCAAATTAAATGATAATCTACGCCCATCGTAGGATTTCGAATTTAGCTTTACGAAAGCTTTCACATGATACCCTACATGATACACAGAGGAAAGATTTTTTTTAAAAAATAATTTAACCTTTCTACTTTTAAGTCCTAAATATATTTTTGAATGTTTGGTAATCTTTAAATATGTGGATCAAAAGTCTTTATTACTTCCTCCAATTTGAAATTTGTACGTTTCTTAGTTTCCGTGTATAATGGCTGTGACAGACAAACACAGAAGTGATCTTATAATGGTTTCGTTTCCACTTTTTAAGTACGTGACTCTAAAACTAACAATTTCATTATAATTTTAATAAACTGTTTGTTTAAAAAAGATTTGAAGCACTTCACGAAAGCATGTGCATGCTCTACATCTAACGATATTTTGAAAAGTAATTTAAAAAGTAAAGCTAATGAATAATATATCAATGTGAAGACAAATTTTAAAAAATTCAAAACGATTTAAATATTTAAAAAACACTTGTTTAGCTGTGGTGTCTGAGAAAAGGGAAATAAGCTAACATAAACATTTTTTTCTAAAACACATACTACCTCTGACAATAAAGTTCGGTGAATAATCTTGTAACATTAATGTAGATGAAATATTAACAAAAGTTACCATACTATCCTTCGAAATAGTCACCTCCCATAACTATGCACCGCTGAGATCTGCTATACATGTCCTAGAAAATTCGCAAGAATTGTTCTTTTGAGATGGACTTCAAAAGCTTCGCCAAGTTTCGTTAGAAATCAGCAATATGGTCAAATCTCTTTCAAAGAGAGTTTGAATCGTGAAAATAGGAAGAAGTCTGGAGGATTGAGATCTGACGAGTATGATGGATGTTCAGTTTGCACAACCCCTCATGAATTTCTTCCGGTGTCTTGCAAATCTTAAAACCAAACTTTAAATTAATCTTTTGTTCTCTCATTTTCCTGTTTTCAGTTAAGAGCCAACACACTGAACATGCACTTTGTAAAACACGTCTTACGCAGAACATAAACGACGCTCAACTGAACAACGGTGGGGGAAGATGGTCAGCACTTGCCTCTATTCAGGTGCAGCGTTTTGTTTCCCCAATGTTGTCAGATTGGCCGTTCAGAATTCATTCACCGAACTTTATTGTCACAGGTAGTGTAAATTACAAGTACTTTTGAATTCAAGTAAAAATAACAATTAAAATATCAAAATAATAATCAAAATTAATGATGGAATTTTCTCGTCAATCTTTTTCATCCGTTCAGTTATTTTCAGTCCTCAAATAATTCTTTACTTATTTTTAAACCAGAAAAAAATATTTAATCAAAGAATTAAAATGAATCTTTTATTTTAAATTGATAAAAAAAAATTAACTCTGTATAAAAATGTTCTCAAATTAATGCATAATTTATGAAATTTGGAATCAAAAATAAATTTTGGATTGATCCTTTGATTTTGCAAATAAGACAAGCCGCTTTTATGTTACTGCTAATTATTTAAAAGTTTGAAAGTTGCATTTAAAAATTGCAAAGTTTGAATTTTTAAAATATTCATAAGTCCTAACAGACTTGTTTTATATTTTTGGTTGTCTTATTCATAATTATTTTAGGTAATTTTAGTGTATAATGAAGGTTTTACGTGTTAGCTGAAAAAGAAACTATGCATCTTTTATGAGCAAATGGAAATACCTAGCTTTCAAAAGCAGTGATTTGTTGTAAACTCTGATTTTATTTGTATGAATGATTTTATTATCTGATTTTATTTGCATAATTATAACAAAAGATTGTTTTTTAAATTGTTTTATTTGTTCTTTTTATTTGGTCTTTGGTTGTTAATTTTTTATATGAATATTTAATTCTCCTATAGAAAAGTTACAATAAAATAACAAAAAAAAAAAAAATGTATAGGAAAAAATCAGAAAAAGTATTTAATAATAAGTTGTATGTCTATAATTATATTATTTAATTTAAATGGAGAAAAAAAAATTAAAGTATTCATGATATGTTTTTTTCTTTTTCTTTTCTTTTTTATGCATATTATGTAACATAAAATATAATTCAATTCAAATTGGATTTGCTTCTCTTTCTAAATAATACACTTGAATTATCAACCAAATTGTTGACCTAAAAATTATTAACAACAAATTCATACCGATATTAAAAGATATTTACTTTGAATTAATTGTAAAATAAATTTTATTTTAATTTATTATATTTCTCACAAAATGGATTTGAAACACCTTCAAATTCAACACTTCAAATGATGATATTTAAAAAATAAATATTTCAAAAGATACTGCATTTTATTTTAAATTTTTGATGAGGTTATTTATGTAAGTAATTTTTTTTTAAAAGTAACATACTAATTTAAAAACATATTTTGCATTTATTTATTTCAAGTATGGAGTATATTGAACTTTTATCGTATCAGTTCGTAACCTTACCCATAAAATCTTTTATCTCAGGCAGGCGGGTTACATAGGGGGGGAAAAATCTGTCAGTGAATCATTTATCGATAGTTCACTGTCCCCAATTAAATCAATATCTGTAAATCTAATGTGTATTATTTTTATATTTTTACTACGGTTTATCTAAAAAATCTCTACTAAAAGTAATAATTAAATAATAATGTTAAAGGGGAAAATGGAACGAGTGAGAAGTTTATTTCGAGCTGTTCATGTGTCGAAAAGCTTGGGTAACTAAGGTTACAGGCTTTTAAAAAAATTGATTATTATCTAAAACAGTGGCACCCTGAATCACTGGGACTCTTGCCAAATAAGATAGGTCACTAAACCTTAGCTGCCGATCTTGTTAGAAAAATGACCACTCATAACTGTGCGAGACGGTCATTTACAAGAAAAAATAAAGGTCATTGTTTCGTACGAATGATCGCAAACCATAAGCTAGATACATTTGAAGAAAATATTGTTGGAATTTAGATACCTGTACATGTACAGGCTCAGTAGAATAAGACTTTTATAAGAGCACTAATGTTGGCCTAAAACAGATGTTTTATTTATTATCTACGCATCGAAAACGTTTATACTGAAACATCGTAGTTAAAGAAAACTCTGATATTATGTGAAAAAAATTTACAATGCAATATGACTGTACATAAAACATTGATTTTATTATAAACAGTTCACGTATATTTGTATATTTGTATCTATATTTTTCAGTGTTGCAATTTTAATAAAAGGAGAGAGTATAGGTATTGGCAGAGGATATAAGCTGCCATCATGAGCGTTCATCAATAAGATATACGGTGATGTTTTATTTGAGAAACAGAAGGTGTACGGAGCTTGAAATTGAAGAGGTACACGGTGTATATGCTCCACTGCATACTTGATATTTTCTCAATACAGAAGAAGATCTTTATAACGCAATTCTATACAATGCAATTAACTATATAACACAAATTTCTTACATGTAAACAATGAATCTTGATATTAAAAAGTGCCTCTATCGACGTCGTAGACATATTGATACCCTTTATTAAAGTACAGTCGAGTCTCTATATGACGAAATCCATAGTTCAGACAAAAAATTCGTTAGATAGAGAACGGCAAACATTTTTCCTTTAATGTTTAAATTTCGAAACAGAATTGTTTTTAGGTGTTTAATTAAGTTTTCGAAATATTTAACGGAATTTTTTTCAGAATCTCAAACATTTTCGCCACTTCTTTTTTTTACCCAGTGTCCTTTTGCTTATTTTCAAAATTATTACTTTATCAGAGAGAGTTGTGTTTAAACTAGAAGCGATTTTATGTAAATGCAGTAGAAGATAACACCAGCAAAGATGACATTTAGTAGCAATTCTTCATTCAAATGATCTTCCACAACAAACAATGCTCCGAGTCGCCACAAACAACAAACATCCTCTCTAAACTCTAAAAGTAATGAGAGTTAATTTAGGTAGATGAAAACCTGCTGAAAAACGACCTTTTCTGCAGTTCCCCCTTATTCCTGCCTTACTATCCAAACCAAGAAACAAACACCATTTTAAAGACAATAATGGAATAGTTTTATCTTTTAGGATGCTTTGTGATAGTTGCAAATCGCCCCACTAGCAAGCAAATGTTTCAACCTTTTCTAAGAACGCATACTCATCTTGGCTAAAACAAAGTCAAGTGTAACTATACAAAAAGATGTTTTTCTTGGGGGGGGGGGGGGTTGAATGCCTCTTTTTTGGACACGAGAAATAAGGTAGAGGAATGTAGCTATAAAATATAAACCAGAAATCAACGAAAAAAAAAATATTCTACAAGTAATTTGAAGTGTTTTCTGAACTTATGATAGAACACTTTCGAAAAAATTCGTTAAATGGAGATATATATTTTGCTATATGGAGATTATTTTTAATGTAATCATGAAAAAAAATTAACCTTTCCTATAAAAAATTCGTTAAATAGAGAAATTCGTTGGATGGAGTCTCGTTATAGAGAGACTCGACTGTATTTAGTTTCAGCCATCATTTCATCTTTATCTCCTTAATCCGGAGTCTTTAATGGAAAGAAATGATGTTGCTAAATTAAAGTTTTCTAGAAATAGGCAATATAATTATTTAGTCGTTGGATATTTGGATCGTATTTATAAGGTGTGAAATGTATGAAATGTGTGAAATGACCTATATTAGGGGGGAAAATATAATGTGCACAATTTTTCGCCCCAAGGAATGCAATATACAGATTTTCTACTCTATATTAACATACTCCAGACATATTATTGTTTATAACGTAAGTTTAATGATTCCTTGAAATGTGATTTATATAACGCAAATTTCTATATTACACACAACCGCGCGTCTCCTGCCTTGTGCTTTATAAAAATCTACTATACTTGATAAATACTCGAAGGCAATACTGAATAATAAATTTGCGACATTAGAAACATTCTAATATTGGAACAATGAGTGCATAAAGTTGCTAAAACTTTTTATACATAATTGAATTATGTAATTTAAAAAATTTGAGGTTTATTACGCAAATACGGCTTTTCTTCCTTTGTACTTCTTTATTTATATTTGTTTCTTATTAGCGCCATAATGCTATTCCTCATAGATATTATAAAAATCATTGTTGGATATGGTCTAATGTGAAAACTATGGACATGAAACACACCAGTTGACTGATAAGACTATAAAAGGCAATTGAAGGATAGAATTATTAACCAGTTGTTGATTCAGAAAATTATTCAAATTTGGCATGGATATTTATTTAAAGTTAACAAATGCAAAAGCATTGAATCAATGCCGATTTAAAATATTCAATAAGCTTGTAAAAAAGTAAAAACCCAGTTTGAAAAAATGCAAAGTTTTTATAAAATTAATTTATTTGGGTTGAATGTGTCTTATGTACAGAATAACTGACACATCACAACATAACTTGATTAATATGTAACCAATATGTAATATCCCAAAAGGCCCCACCAGTGGCTGAAAAGTTCTGCTCTCGAAACTGGTTGACGGCACGTGCTGGGTTCGAACCCAAACGCGGCCGTCGGCCTAATCGTTCGGAGTTTTCCGTGTTTTTCTTCGAACCTTGGATTTCCTTACGTAAATAAGGTTTATGTTCTTTTAGAAAGACCCCCACAGAGTCCCTTGGACCTACACTATATGGCCAAAGGTGACCGGCCACTTGCGGTTTTAGACGGTTTATTAAATATCTTGAAAAATACACGAGAAATTATTTTGAAAATCCAGGTGTGTAAGAAGAATAGCACAAGTTATATATTTCCGTGAAGATTTTTTTCTTGAAATTAGATAGTCAACAAATTGAACAAAGTCAACAAATTAGTCAACATAGTCAACAAATTGAAAAAGAACAAAGATCTTTTGCATAACCCTGTCAAAATTAATGTAGCAAAAGCGTCCAAACTGCAGAATATGATTACATGGATTATTGTAATAAGCTGTGTGCATTTTTATGGGGCTATCATGTATACTCGTAGAAAAAATAAGGTTTTTATAAAATAAAGTCCCAAATTTTTTCAAGTTTTTTGCTTATAATTTGCAAAGTTCTTAACATAAAATAATGTTCTTTTGTGAAAATATGACAAATAATATAGTACATAATACCCTATAATCAGATAAAAAAAATAATAAAAATTGCTTGAAAAATGATCAGGTGTACTAAATAATGTTTCACTGCGCATGCACCACCGCAATCAAAATGTAATTTGCATAATGTGTTAGCTAAATGAATTGAACAACTTTTGTAAAAGTCTCTAAAACATAGCTTGAAAATTCTGAAAATAATCGTTGATAGAATAAGCTCAAAATCTGTAATTTCCAAATTGAAGCAAAAAGATGAGGGGCTGTATCCATATATCCATTGATTAGTGTCAATAGCATACATAATATTACACATGTTTGGATACAACCTCTTATTTTTTTACTTCATTTTGGGAACAACGTATTTTGAGCTTATTCTACCAACGATCACTTTCAGAATTCTCAAGCTATGCTTTTGAGACGTTGACAAAAGTTGGTCTATACATTTGGCCAACACATTATGTAAATTACATTTTGATTGTGGAGACGCATGTGCAGTGAAACATTATTTTGTAAACCTGCTCATTTTCCGTACAATTTTTATTATTTTTTAATTCTGGTCACAGGGTGTTACGTGCAATATTATTTGTCATATTTTCTGAAAAGAAAGATTTTTTATATTAAGAACTCTGCAAATGATCAGCAAAAAACTAGAAAAAAAATTGGAACTGTTTTTATAATAATCTCTATGAGTATACATGATATCCTCATAAAAATGAACACAGTTTATAACAATAAGCCACCGAATTATAATCTGCAGTTTGCACGCTTTTGCTACATTAGTTTTGACAGTGTTATGCAAAAGATCTTCGTTCTTTTTATATTTGTTGAGGGTTCCTAGTGGTATTTCCTGATATAAGACCTGTACTATACTGTTTACGCACTTGGAGTTTCAGAATAATTCCTCATATATTTTTTCTAGATATTTAACAAAACGACTAAAATCGCAAGTCGCCGGTCACCAATGGCCATATAGTGTATATATAAAGTTAAGTTTAACAGCTCAACAAATTAAAATCGTGTTATATTATATAAACAAAGTAATATCCTCGTGTTAATAATTGTCCATCATAAACACAACCAACAAACCGTACTATCACAAAATTATCCTGCATGTAAATACTCAAAATAAAAATAAGTTAATACTTGTTTTTTGTATTATTTAAATAGAATGTTGCTTAAAATTTATGTGCCCGGATGTGTGTGAAATAATAAAAATAGTAATAAAATAAATATCATGCAAAATGAAATAATATAGTACTTAATTAAAATAGTATAAAACGCGAACAACTTGCAAAGTGTTATAACGAACAATGAAAATTATTCGTTAAATAGTACTTAATTTTAATCAATATCCCCACAATATTTAAGAGGAGGGTGTTGTACTTCTTTGGCTTAAAATGTGCGTAATTTTTACCCCTCTCCTTTTGTTTTTCATTAGAAAGAAATAGATAGTTTTCAACTGTAAAAAAAACATTAATAATATGTAAAATATGTTTTATGCGAATGCAGATGCGCTTTATAGACTTCTAATCGTGCAGCCTCTTTTCTTTGATTACAAGCATTTGAAACGAATTCTGTCACCCTATCATGAAAGGGCATTAAATTCTTTGGCATTTGTTGCAACATTTAGTTTTAAAAGTTTATTTTTCTACAAAGTAAACATGTCATTTTAACAAGAAGATCACTTTAATTCATTCTTTTTTTAACACTTTCCAACAAAGTTGAAAAGTGTTTATGCATTTGGTTTGTCTGGCCATCTGGCCGTATGGCCGTCTGTCCGTCTGTCCGTCTCTCCGCACTCTAACACCCGTAAATATACTCGGATTGTTCTGAAATTTTTATATGTTATTGATGGTTACCATAGCACGAATCCTACGGAAAATGAGGTTTCTACTATGATTACTTTATTTACAGGGATAGTCAAAAGTTTTCGGATACATTGCAGCCACGGGAAAAAAATAGTTTCAAATGAATTGTAAAGATGTTACACCCTGTTAAACTTATTCAAACTTACATGGATTCGCAAAGTGCACTAAAATACACATTCTGTAAAATATGCTGTCAAAATAATAGTTATTATTCATTTACAGGGCCACTCAAAATAATTCCATTACACAATAATAAAGGAGGGAATTCTTTGCGACATATTTTAATAATGTTAAATGATTTCAAGTATCATAAAATGGATATACGCCGCTGAGACTTAATATTTAACACATAATATGAAGTGCATAGCTTTTACAGGGACACATAAAATATTTCAAATCTTATATTTTTATCCGAAATACTGTGTATTATCGATGATAGCTGATGGATGGTTGAATTGCATTTTCAGTTATGATATGCGCTTTTAAGTTTTACAAAATGTCTGCAAATTATATGGTGTATATAAATGTTATAGTTGATATACAGGGTTACACAAAAGATCTCACGAAGGTTACTGAATATGAGAGTAATTAACTTAAAGGTGGTAGTTATGCATTTTTACGTTGAACTGCTTTCAGTTTACTAAGAAATGTTTGTAGAATATAGATAAAATGATATACAGGATAACGCAAAGAATTAGCTATATGGTCACCCATATGTGATAATTTCTGGAAATGTGATTTAAGTAACTTTAAGAATGTGTTTGTTTGAACTAAATTTTAACAAAATACTGGAGTGTAGAAAAGATACTAGATAAATTATAGGGCTGAACAAAAGTATTGAAGTATTTTCCATCTATTAGAATAAAGTGCTGCGAGAGAAATTTCAGCCAGTTAGGCATTTTCTTGCTAAAGTAAATTTTCCAATTATAATTTATATATATATATATATATATATGTATGGATGTATATGTATATATATATGTATGGATGTATATGTATATATATATGTATGGATGTATATATATATATATTATATATATATGTTACAGGCCAAACCCGATTTTAGGCCAAACTAGTGTTGGGGGGCTGCGTTTCTCTCCCCTTATTTCTAACTTTTATTCAAATAAGTTAACTGGCCGATGAAAGTAAAGTAAATATAATATCTTAAGAATTAAACCTGTATTTAATTTTAAAAAAATAATATAAACCCAGACTCAAAAGAACAGAAAACTCCTTTTGAATTTAACATTTGTTTATTACTATAATTAAACACAATATTAAAAAAAAAACATTTAGTAATAGTATTAGTGTAATAATTAATTTATAAACAACATTAGAGAATTGCCTATTATTTAGGAATTTTACTCGGAGTGAAAATGGAAAATAAAGATTGTTCCTTACCTCTTCTCTTTAAACGTAAATCCATTATGACAGGGAACTACACATTAAAATATATCAAACTATCACTTTGAATTCGAAAATCAACTAACTGCCCCAAAATAACTCCGTGTTCCCGTGTATATACTTCTTTACTTACAATTAAAATTTTTTCCCCTTTTTCTATAGCCAATCGGGAACTTTTCTACCCTCCCAACATCAATCCTGAAAAATATCCAAGTGCCCAGTGGTTCTCCTGTTAATAATAACAATATTCCGATTGGTTCTCTCTCAAATTTAATATATCCTTTTAATATTTCCTGCATGGGAAAACACCTTTTCGGCCACCTGATACCAGAGAAACATTCTTATTGTTATTTACCTGCGCGGTAAAATAACCCCTTTTTCGTTCTTAAAATTTACAACTTGTTTTCGAATTCTTGTGCTTTTGGAAATATCGCAGTTCCCAGCTGCATGGGAGGGAAACATATCCTGTCCATTCTTATATAAAATTCCATAAGTATTGTGCCTACTCTAACCGGTGTCCGAAGTAAGTTTCACAACAAGGCCATAAAATATCACAGAATCACTTACTGTAAAGGCTTGTATTATAAAATATCTTTTATATAACGACGTGTAATCGTCTATACATTTCGGTATGACTTTGGCGCTATCCTTTGAAAATTTCTCCCCACAAATAAAGGGATAAATCAGCTCCTCGTAGTCCGCTTACCGAATTCGTGCACCTGGCTTTTCGTTAACACCTGAAATCCTCACAATTTAGCGTACAACCTTAACCTTTTCTGTATTCTGTATTCCTTATTCTAAAATCTCATATCTAAAATAGGGTATTTCAACAATAATATGACAAACTTCGGAAAAAGAAAAAAAACGAAAAAAAAAAGAAAATAATAAAACTCCAAGTAAAAACAATAATGGACATTCTCATAATACAATTCACAAAATTAGAAATATCAAGAATATTTATACACATTCAATTTTAGATGAGTGCAACAATTCATTTTAAAGTAGTTTCAAAACTCCCAACCAGGAATTAAAAAAAAAACACAAATTCATTAAGTAAATTATAATCCAATCAATACCTTTTTTTTTTTTTTTGAAAATTATGTTATATATGTACATACACATATATACACACACACACATATACAGGGTGATTCAGCTCGTCGGTGACAAACTTTAAGGATCGATAGAGCACACCTAGACGAACATTTTTGAATAGGGAATGTAGGGTCCCTGACGCGATGGTAAGGCGCTAGGCGCTTTCGAAAATTTGGGTGCCGAAATTCGAAACGTCATAAAAACTAGGGAAATGGTTAGATTTTCTTGCTTGTTGCGTCGAAATGATTCTGTTTGTTCAGACTTTCTTCAGTACCAATTTGATAAGCGTATCTCTTAAAACATGGATAGGGGGCGCTGCAGACTTTGGAGAGCTAGACAACAACTTTAAGCCCGTTATTTTGATAATTTAACACATGCTCGCCAAAGTTTATACTCTAACTTAAAGTTTGAACCCAAAAGTAGAGCCCTGCAAAAAGCGTAAGAACCGGAATAAAATGTCAAAGTACAGGGTGGTCGAAACTCGAAGGCTCCTAAGAGATAAACAAACAGATTTCTTGACTTATGGCATGCATTTTCATGATTCTGTTTGCTGGGGCTCTCTGAAACTCAGTTGAACGGTACAAAAAGAAACATCGATAGGGGGCGCTTTGGGCAAAAAACATAATTCGTTGACATTTCGGACGCTAACTGGAAACGGGGCGCTACGATCAGTTAGAAACAAAACAAGAGAGTAATTTACTTATCATAAGAAGCTATTAAAACTGCAGTTTGTTTTTTTTTTTTTTAACAAACATAGCTGGTTTCAATCATGCACAATGCGCGCAATAAAATTTACATAAGGTGCTTTTTGCTGATTTATGCAAAAGATATTGTACCATATCGATATGCAAAAGATACGTAATGCGTAGACGACAACGCGAGATGACGTAGTTGTATGCGCAGACACGTCTTTTGAACGTGCGGTACCTACTTAAGCTTCGGGTTACTTGTCTGCAGATCGGTAGTAGGATGGAACGGTACACAAACTCTGAATTGGCTGACATGCATTTGGCGTATGGCGCTGCTGGTTGTAATGGACGAGCCGCTCAGCGGTTGTACGCCGAGCGTTACCCCAACAGGCAAATCCCCTGCCATGCCTTCTTCGCTCGAGTACACCAGAGGTTGTCCACAACGGGATCATTCGACGGAGGCAGGCCTGAACGGGAGCGATCAGTGAGCACCCCCGACAACGAAGAGGCTGTGCTTAACCTGGTTGAGGACAACCCAGGTCTTAGCACGAGAGATATCGCCAGACATGTTGGCATTTCGCAAGCAGCTGCGTGGCGCATCTTACGTTCCCGGAATCTGCATCCCTACCACATCCAGCGGGTGCAGTTGCTCAGAGAGCAGGATTTTGGCCCTCGAGTGGAATTCTCAAGATGGTACTTGGCGATGAGATCCAGGGATCCCCGTTTTGTAAACAGCATTTTGTTTACGGACGAGTCCACCTTCAGCCGGGAGGGAATGTGGAACGCCCACAACAGTCATGTGTGGTGTGATGAAAATCCACATGAAACCAGAAGCCGAGCAGCCCAGGAGCGTTTCTCAGTAAATGTGTGGGCTGGCATTCTGGGGGCTTGCCTCATTGGCCCTTATTTGTTACCTGAACGGCTGACAGGTGGAAATTACCTGATTTTCCTGGATCAAGTGCTGCCGCAGCTTCTGGAGGAGGCGCACGTACCCGAAGGTTCGCGTCGCCAGATGTGGTTCCAGCACGATGGAGCTCCGGCCCATTACACGAACGACGTGCGTCTCCATCTAAACGCAAGGTATGGCCAGCGGTGGATCGGGCGTGGGGGTTCAGTTCACTGGCCTGCCCGATCACCAGACCTCACCTGCTTGGATTTCTTCCTTTGGGGTTACCTGAAGGCCGAGGTATACCATACACCTGTAAGCAGTGCTGAAGAACTTGTGGCGCCCATTGTGGCAGCTGCAGGGCAGATCAGAGATACTCCTGGCATTGTTGGAAACACACACTCCTCAATGCGACGGAGGTGCGAAGCCTGCATCATGGCCCAAGGTCGAAATTTCGAGCATCTTCTGTAGTGTTATTTTTTGTAAATAAATTTCCAGTATCATTGATGTTTTTGGTCTAAATTTATTCAGAAGTGTTGAGCAGAGGTAGAAAATGTGTTTTCATTATTACTAACTGATAGTAGCGCCCCGTTTCCAGTTAGCGTCCGAAATGTCAACGAATTATGTTTTTTGCCCAAAGCGCCCCCTATCGATGTTTCTTTTTGTACCGTTCAACTGAGTTTCAGAGAGCCCCAGCAAACAGAATCATGAAAATGCATGCCATAAGTCAAGAAATCTGTTTGTTTATCTCTTAGGAGCCTTCGAGTTTCGACCACCCTGTACTTTGACATTTTATTCCGGCTCTTACGCTTTTTGCAGGGCTCTACTTTTGGGTTCAAACTTTAAGTTAGAGTATAAACTTTGGCGAGCATGTGTTAAATTATCAAAATAACGGGCTTAAAGTTGTTGTCTAGCTCTCCAAAGTCTGCAACGCCCCCTATCCATGTTTTAAGAGATACGCTTATCAAATTGGTACTGAAGAAAGTCTAAACAAACAGAATCATTTCGACGCAACAAGCAAGAAAATCTAACCATTTCCCTAGTTTTTATGACGTTTCGAATTTCGGCACCCAAATTTTCGAAAGCGCCTAGCGCCTTACCATCGCGTCAGGGACCCTACATTCCCTATTCAAAAATGTTCGTCTAGGTGTGCTCTATCGATCCTTAAAGTTTGTCACCGACGAGCTGAATCACCCTGTATATATATATATACGTGTTTTTTTTTTGTGTGTGTGTGAAATGAAAAAAAAGATTTTTCTAAGTTTCCCGGTTGAGCGTTGTGACATGTAATTTTAATCATCGAACACGACAACAACAGGTGATGAGAGTGGAGAATATAGTTATGGTTACACAGACGATGAAAAGTGCCGCACCAACAAATTTTAAAAAATAGAAAGAAGAGTCTAAATTTGGTAATTTCAACCAGTTCATGAAATTTGATTGGGTATATGAACTCGATGAGCGAGTGTAGTTTGTATCTAATGCTAATAATTCTACACTTGGTTCTTCTAGACAAAAATCAAGATTTTGGCACTGAACAAGATTGTTAGAGTTCAAACAAAGTTTTTCTGCGTAACATTTCTTTTCAGCTACAAATTTTATAATGTGCAGTGTTGGTTCACCTGTTAGATGAATGGCTTTCGTATGCGTGTTGATCTCTTGAAAATTTATCAACACTACTCCTGATTGGCATGTACTATGTGCTGTGAACGTCAGGCGTGAGAGGAGGGGACAGTCGTAACACCCAGATGTTGTGATTTCTTCACTGTCGAATTTTGGGCATATCGTGGTTGTCTTTACAGCGATCTTGAAACGTGAAAAATGTAATTGAATTCGTACCGCTGATGACATTAAGAGGATGGACTTTAAAAGGTTTTCTTCTACGTGAAACAAATGGACTCCTCGTTGTAAGGGTAGTGCATTTTCTTTTGTTTTTTTAAAGTTTGTGAGGGCATCTGGTGCCGTAATACACCTAAGTGTATCTTCCAAAAAATCACACTGACTCATATCTGAAGCAAAAATAAAATCTTTGGTATAAGAAGTTTTTGCCTGAACAGCACCGACTGTGCCGGCTCTAGGAAAATTTTTCTCACTCGCTGTACTTAGATAGGCTTCTGCAGGCTTGCCTACACGTTGTATTAACATGTCCTGTAAATGGAGTTGTGGTTGGTCATAAGATCCTAGAATAGTGATTTTGATACCATTTTTTGTGAAGGCTGTGTCTGAAAGTAGAACCTTCGTGATGGTGTTGTTTTCGGTGTGTTTTACCGAAATTTTATACTGGCAAGTGTGGCTTCTAATTTTCGAAACTTCATAACTATTGAGGAGATCTGGTTCGTACCAAATCCTATAAAAATTACATGAAGCTCTAGTAAGAATAGCGCAACCCACACCTAACGAACCAGGTTGGCAACTTGAATATCCTGGAAATTCCCTACTTTCCGGAGGTTCGGATTCGAACTTGATGCCTTCGTGACCGAAATTTCTTTTGGCACAGTGTACCCCTCTCCCGCAATATTTGTTAAAAATACAGGAGATCTGGGATAGTTGTTTTTCTTTTACAGGGAAAGTAAAATACTGTCTTTCGGTTTGGAAGGAGCAGATAATTTCTTCTAGTTTTATAGTTAGTGAAAACAGGTGATTGTCTTTCTGGTCTGCAAACCAGAGGCAGGTCTCCGAAGAGATACTCTTTAGAGAGATTTCTGCCGTAGTATGTATTTGGCAGTATTTAGAATTGTCCTGCAGAGTTTCACAATTTTGTAGGTCCGATTTTATAACAGAATGAGTATTACACTCGGCTGTCACAGTTGTGAGCATCGATATGCACGCTACCAAAACTAGTGGAAGAGAACGAAGAGGCATTCCATGATCAGCATTTCTCTCGAGAATTATATAGAAATTTTGTAAAAGTTTTCGTATACTGGAACCAATGAGAGCTCCTAGCAAGAGCTATGCTATAAATTTGCATAGCTTAAAGATCATCATGAAAAATGTGAAGATAGATTGAGAAATCAATATGAGAGATTTTAAAATAAGTTTCACACAAAATAATATGGATAATACAAATGCGAAAAGTAATATGCCCACGATGTATTGTATAAGTTTTGGAAGGCAGTGGTAGTGTTGGAATACTTCCAAACACCAGATACACGATCTAAGTTGGCAAATCGATTTTCCCGTAACATGTATTGTTCCAGAAACAGTACGGCCACTAGGATGTATATAAATGATAGAAATGTCGTTTTTATATGCTAGGAGTTCAAAAGGTAATTTTATCATTTTGTCCGTTGGCACAGACATTATGTGTTCGAAATCCGGTGAGCGTAATATAATTCTTCCACTTTCAGGTAAACGAAGAATAGGGTCTTGAAAATTGATTGTTAAATTATTTTCTGAAAAAACAGCGCTTTCGCCTTCCAATAAATGACGATGAATTCCATTATGTTGAATTGATAGTTTTGTGTCAAAATGATACATTAGCAAGATAAGAATGTTTGGGTTGGTGAGTAATTTGTCTTGTGTTAATGAAAGAATGTTTAATTTCGTGTAGGTTCGTTTGCAAAAACATTTACTTGTGTGAGTGCAATTTCTTATTTCACAAAAGTCCTTATCACCCGTGCAATCATCATCGTCACATTCGCAATTTAATTTGTCAGATTGGCATTCATACGTAGTAGAGTTGATATCATTGAGCACCAAAGTCATACCGAAATGTATAGACGATTACACGTCGTTATATAAAAGATATTTTATAATACAAGCCTTTACAGTAAGTGATTCTGTGATATTTTATGGCCTTGTTGTGAAACTTACTTCGGACACCGGTTAGAGTAGGCACAATACTTATGGAATTTTATATAAGAATGGACAGGATATGTTTCCCTCCCATGCAGCTGGGAACTGCGATATTTCCAAAAGCACAAGAATTCGAAAACAAGTTGTAAATTTTAAGAACGAAAAAGGGGTTATTTTACCGCGCAGGTAAATAACAATAAGAATGTTTCTCTGGTATCAGGTGGCCGAAAAGGTGTTTTCCCATGCAGGAAATATTAAAAGGATATATTAAATTTGAGAGAGAACCAATCGGAATATTGTTATTATTAACAGGAGAACCACTGGGCACTTGGATATTTTTCAGGATTGATGTTGGGAGGGTAGAAAAGTTCCCGATTGGCTATAGAAAAAGGGGAAAAAAATTTAATTGTAAGTAAAGAAGTATATACACGGGAACACGGAGTTATTTTGGGGCAGTTAGTTGATTTTCGAATTCAAAGTGATAGTTTGATATATTTTAATGTGTAGTTCCCTGTCATAATGGATTTACGTTTAAAGAGAAGAGGTAAGGAACAATCTTTATTTTCCATTTTCACTCCGAGTAAAATTCCTAAATAATAGGCAATTCTCTAATGTTGTTTATAAATTAATTATTACACTAATACTATTACTAAATGTTTTTTTTTAATATTGTGTTTAATTATAGTAATAAACAAATGTTAAATTCAAAAGGAGTTTTCTGTTCTTTTGAGTCTGGGTTTATATTATTTTTTTAAAATTAAATACAGGTTTAATTCTTAAGATATTATATTTACTTTACTTTCATCGGCCAGTTAACTTATTTGAATAAAAGTTAGAAATAAGGGGAGAGAAACGCAGCCCCCCAACACTAGATTGGCCTAGCCCAAACTAGTCTATCCTAACGCCCATCGGATAAACTAGTTTTTTCTAGGCCAAACCGGTCTATCCTAACGCCCATCGGATAAACTAGTTTTGCCTAGGCGAAACCGGTTTATCCTAATGCCCATCGGATAGACTAGTTTTTCCTAGGCCAAACTAGTCTATCCTAAGGCCCATAGGACAAACTAGTTTTTCCTAGGCCAAACTAGTTTGGCCTAACTCTTATAGGATAAACTAGTTTAGCCTGCTGTTTATTGGTCTGAACTAGTTTATCCTAGGCCAATTCAATTTGGCGTGGTTTTATTGAATTCAATGACCGCCTCAGCGCCAACATTCTAGTTTCTCCTAGGCTGATCTAGTTTATCCTAGGCCAATGTAATTTTACGTGTTTTTAGCTCAGGGGCGTCAGAGAAATAAAGGGCTCACAGGTTCTATATGTATTTACGTACGCATATATGTACGCATGTATATACGCATGTACGTACGAATATACGTAACGCTATAACTTTTGATAGAAATATCCGATTAGCTTCAAATTTTGGATGTAGGTTCCTTCTGATAAGATATTTTTCTGATTAGTTTTGGAAATTCTCTGGATAAGAATAAAGGGGGCGAACGGGAGGTTAATCCCCCACCGTTAATTTAGAGAAATGCATTTATCATGCAGAATTATCAGTTTTCATTTAAAATTTTAGATATAGGATTATTCTGACAAGTCGCCTCCGGGATTAGTTGTGGATGTTTATTGTTTAAGTGTAATTGGCAAAGTAGGTACCCCCCATAATTTAGATAAATAGTTTTTAACGCAGAATTTACGGATTTGCTTCAAATTTTGGTTATAGGTTCTTTCTGATAAGGCAATTCCCTGAATAGTTTTGGAGGATTTAATGGTAAAGTATGAAGGGAAAATGAAGGATTACCCTCTTACCTAGTAAAAACTAGTTTTTCCTACGGGCATTTAGATAAACAAGTTCGGCGTGGGAAAAACTAGTTTATATAATTGGCGTTAAGATAAAATAGTTTGGCCTAGGCTAATCTAATTTGGCTCGAAATCGGGTTTGGCCGGTAAAAAACATGTCTTTCACTAGAATAAGTATAAATGTGAGTCAAGAGTAATTGCTTAGAACATCAATACAGGAATTTCACATATTTACTGTAAAGACATAATGCATTTTACATAGTACTTTTTTTCTGCAGACACGTGCCAACAGAGATCAGGCTTGCATTTATTATTATTACTATTATTATTGCATATTCGAGCCAGATCGGAGCTGAACATAATTTGAAATCGAACAGCGTTTTCCTTTTTTTAGAAATTAATTACTTGTCGACATATAAGCTATTCTTGTCACAGCGGGCGTCAAGTTTTTCTTTTCCGTGAAGTCGTAACCGAAAATTCGATTTAAAACGTTAGCTTTAATAGTATTTTCTCAAAGGTACATCGCTTTTATGAAAAAAAATGGTTAACGCCATTCGATTACATATTTTCTGAGTGAGAATGCCTATTAATCTTATGCCTTTCCGAAAATGAATTAGTTCTTAAATGTGTTAGGATGTAGCTCTTTTGGATTTGAGTAAAGTCTTAAGGAATAACAGAGAAACATATTCACAAATTTACTTTTTACTGAATAGATTAGTTATGATGTTTATAACTCTCCTTTTTTTCTCTTGTTCTAAACTACATTAATTATTTAATGAATCCCTATTATTGAAATGTCACAGAAATTGAAATTTGAAAGGTCACAGAATATAAATAATCAATAATACATTGTGTATTTTCCATTCTCTGAACACTTCGTAATTTAAAAATACACTGTAAATTTATCCGATATATGTGTATGCAGTATTTTTTAAAGGAATCCTAATTGTATGTTAAGTAAAATCTGAATTTTTTGCAGAAATTGAGTAGGGCAGATTGAGCGGGACTGAGTCTTTTTTCACATATTTTTGTACTAGCAGGTCTCGGGCTGAAATTTTAATTTTTACACCGGGTCACAGCAAAATAACTTTCCTTCGGGAAAGGCGGGGCCCGGAACTCGAAATTCTGGCCCGTGCAAACCTCTAACAGTATTCTACAACCCTTCGAATAAAATACATTACACAGGGGTGATGACAAAACTACTTTGCACAAGGTCAGCAATGGAGCAGAAGTCGGGATCAATATTAAAAAGAATATTGCCCAGTTAAACTGATGGCTTTGCATTCACAGGCTGTTTACAGTCATTGTGTATTACAGCCTTGTTTTTTTAAAGAATAACACCCTTGAAAAATAAAGCAAGTTGGATTACTTTTTCCCGTTTCCCCCACTTATATTTAACCATTGAACCCCTAAAACTAATCACAGATACGCTTTATAAAATTAAACAATTATCCAAAATTTGAAGCAAATCAGATAATTCTGCTCAAAAAAACATTCATCTGATTTAGAGAGAGTAATCCCACATTCCTCCCTTTATACTTAATCATTAAACCCTCAAAACAATTCAGGGATTCGCCTTTTAAAGAAAAAACTATAAACTGTATTCAAAATTTACGGCAAATCGGAAAAAACTGCATAAAAACCCATTTATTTAATTTAAGGAAGGCGATAAATCGTACACTAACGCATTATACATAACCATAAGAAAAGACTCAAATTAATTAAAAGAAGCACCTGATCAAATGAATTCATGTCCAAAATTTTAAGCAAATTGGATAATTCTGTAGTATAACAAATTTATATATTTTAAGGAAGGAAATAAATTATACGTTTCCTCTTTATACTTAACCAAAGAACCACCAAAATTAATCAGTGAAACACTCTATCAGAATGAACAAATCCAAATTTTGCAGCAAATCGGTTAATTCTGCATGAGAAACCCATTTAACAAAATTAGGCGGGATTCTACCGTTCTCCCCTTTGTTCTTATTCAATGAATCCCCAAAACTAATTACGGAAACTCTTTACCAGAATGAATCTATTTCTAAAATTTGAAGGAAATCAGTAAATTCTGCGTGAAAGAAGCATTTACATAAATTATGGGGCGTTACCCCTACTCTCCCCTCCCTTTATACTTAAACAATTGACTCCCACAACTAATGGAGGCGCCTCAACAGAATACTCCTATATCTAAAACTTGAATAAAATATGCTAATAACCCATGGAAACCCATGGATTTGAATTAAGGGAAGGGGCGAATCAGCCTCTCGTCCCCCCCCCTCCTTATTCTTCTCTAATGACCTCGCAAAATTAATCAGAAGAGCTCCTCATAAGAATAAACCTATATTGAAAGTTTGATGCAAATCGAGTATTTCTATCAAGAATTATTGCGTTACGTACTTATGTACATACATAGATACAGAACCCACGGGCACATTAGTTCTCAGTCTTTGATAGTTGATGAGATAAAAACATGTCAAATTATATTATTTCTATCAAGAGTTATCGCGTTACGTACATGGGTACATACGTACATACATGCGTACATACATACAGAACCTGAGAGCCCATTATTTCTTTGGCTTTGACGCCCATGAGCTAAAAACGTGTAAAATTACATTGGCCTAGGATAAACTAGATCAGCCTAAGACAAACTAGAATGTTGGCACTGAGGCGGTCATTGAATTCAATAAAATCACGCCAAATTGAATTGGCCTAGGATAAATTAGATCGGCCTAGGATAAACTAGTTCAGACCAATAAACAGCAAGCTAAACTAGGTTATCCTATAAAAGTTAGGCCAAACTAGTTTGGCCTAGGAAGAACTAGTTTGTCTTATGGGCCTTAGGATAGACTAGTTTGGCCTAGGAAAAACTAGTTTATCCGATGGGCGTTAGGATAAACCGGTTTGGCCTAGGAAAAACTAGTTTATCCTATGGGCGTTAGGATAGACCGGTTTGGCCTAGGAAAAACTAGTTTATCCGATGGGCGTTAGGATAGACTAGTTTGGCCTAGGCCAATCTAGTTTGGCCTAAAATCGGGTTTGGCCTGTAACATATATATATCAACCGACGGATCAAATACAGAGCTGTTCAAAAGTATTTCAATACATATTTCGCTATGGACAGTAGCATCTTATTTCCCCAAATAACAAAGTTTTGTTAAAGATTTCAGGAAGCGTTGGAAAGTGTTTCATAATCTATGCTTAACGCATGATTTTTCTTATTGTTAATATCTATTTCGCTATCTGTAAAAAATATTTAGTCAATAAATACTACATTTTTCGGTAATGTAAGCTCCATAAATAACTATTAGCTTTCTGTTAAATAAATAACCTGTCAAGTGCGAGTATTACTCGCATACAGAAGTCTGCGTACAATAAATATATGAGTTGAGAACTGTGCTTTGCATTATACACATATATCATTTAAAGTTGTTATCTAGGCTTTAAAAGCGGAGAATATGCCACCCGTGGCTTTGTGTATGTCCAAACCCTCCGTGTCTCTAACACCTTCCGGTGGGAACCTTTTTGAAATAATTAACTTACACCAGAATTTATTAACGAATGTATTAGAAAATGTCATCTTGCTTATTTTCAAGAATGTTATAAGGGGAAAACTTTATTGAATACAGAGGTGTAGTTGTAAAAGTAACAGAGAATATACGCTCTAAGCTGAGGGTATACGCTCAAGCCAGAGGGTTTACCATAGAGTATGTATATTATTACTTTTCTAAGAATTAGAAGGTATACGGTGTTCCTTTAAAAATTACAGAAGGTACGCGGTGTATACCCCCGTATACCCTCCTCTACATTCCTGATTAAATATTGTGGATGCCAGTAAAATAAAAATTAGATGTCCTTTTTTAAGGACAAAAATCACTCGAAAGGGTTAAGGGTTAATATATCTGCTAATTACCAACATCTTTTTAGAAAAAGATTATACATTATCCTTTAATATTTTTACGATGACAGGTACGTTTTGCGCTTCTCAACTTCTTTCTTAAACGCTCACAAGTCGAAATTTGTGTGTAACGGAAAAATGCGATTTTCTCAAAAACTATATGTAACCTAGTGTAATCTCTCTAGCTTTTCTGCAATTTTTAAGTTAACTTCTATTACCCTAATTTTTTAGGGTAATTTTTTATTACCGAATTTTTTTCATAATTTTAGTTTCAATAGATTCGGGAAAAAAAAAGCGAAAATAAAGGGACATATTTTTGCATTATTTTTTCTAAAGTATGATATCTAAAATTAAAACAAACGTATTTTTGAATTACGAAAATTTTCACACGATATACAAAGATTTTTTTTTTCCCAGTAACTTAATTAGCTCTTCTACATATTTTCAAAATACATTTGTAAATGGTTATATAAAAATCTATAAATATGTGGGTCATTAGTCTTTATTACTTCAGTCAATTTTAACTTTCCACATCCTATAGTTTAAGAGTAAAATGGCTATAACACATAAACAGACAAATAGACACAGAAATAATCTTATGATGACTTTTTTATTAAGTACGCAACCCTAAAAAAATCGGTGTATATGTATCTAAAAAAAGAATGAGTTATGCTTAATTGAATACGGAAGTATACGGAACCCTAAAAAGGAAAAAAAAAATTAGTAATTGTTCTCGAGAAAATGTCTATTGAAAGACAGAGCTTCCAGAAAAATAAATTCAGAAATGAATGATAAAGAACCACTCGCCAGATGATTCCGATTCAGCTTGCATTCCGTTTAAAGTAACCGGATATGAACATTTGGAATCTAAAATACAATAACAGGAATTACATTTACTTCTTTTATTGTTTTAAAAATATATAATTATTACTGAAATTATGGTACTACTTGATTATCTCGTCGACCAAATATCTAGCGCCAAATTATAAGATAAATAAATGCCAATAATATATGACCATAATTGTCTCATTCATTGGACATTAAACACGTAACATGTGTTTGAAACATCATCAAGTAATTTTTAATTTGTCATTTTATTTGTATTTTTATTAGAGATTTACTTATTTATTTGCTCTTTCGTTATTTAAAATACAAATTACGTCAATTTGTTTAATTTGGCGAATAGTTTGGCAATTTGTATAATTTGGCGAAATTGTTCGACGAGATAACCAGGTAGTACCAAAATTAAAATAGTGTATGTTAAAAGTGCATGATAAACCCAGTTATTATATATGATAATAATAAAAATAAACAAAAATTAAAATAATTTTAACCATTAATATTGATTCACTGCTATTTATTTATTGTTGTTACTGGTACGTAAAATCTTTTCTGAAAAAAATTGCACCCCAGATATAAAAAAGTTCCCTTCCCTGATCTATCTTGCATAGTGATTTGCTTTATCATTTCCATAATGATTTAATAATTTTAAATTATTATTTCTATTATTATATTTTTTAAATTATATTAGTTGTTATTTTAACCCATTAGTGCCTAGCGTCCCTTTTTAGAGACGCTTCAAAAAGTGCATTCAGCACTGTTTTTGACACCGGTAAAAAAGAAAAGCAATAATTATTTTAATTAAATGATGCATTTTCGTGATTAATGAACTAAACTTAAATCTTCTAAAAATAGTGGTGCCAGCCAAATAAAATTTACGCAAAAGATGCTGGGCACGAATGGGTTAATTCATTATACACTTGTGAAGAGTAAAAGAGGTTTTGATTGGAGTTTTTCGCAAAGAATTCAGCCCATCATATAGAGTATACTTATTTATGCAGATTTGTTTTGAAAATTTTATTTAAGTTAAACTAGAGTTTGTATATTTCGGTGTTTTTAATTTAGATAATATTTTTTGGAAACAAAGTTTGTTATAAATGATTTTTAGATTTTGTAATTTCGTTATAGATGAGCTAAGGTTATTGATTTGTTAGATTTCAAATTCCTCTCGCTAATGTTAAATCTTTGAGCGTGGACCGCATTTTTACTTTTAAAATATTTCATCCGGAAATTAGTGTCTTTAGTTTATTTTCTTTTGTATGCTCATCTTATAGAACATCTCTCTTTCTTTTAATTTACAAAATATTACTAAAATGCATACTTAATTTTAATGTTAAAATCTTACTCACAGCTTAGCATCTTTTGACGCACAAAATATTAAATTAAGCATATATTTTAGAACTGTTTTTTAAACTAATAAAAAGAGAAACAACCTTTAAGAAGAATGCATAGAAAAAATAATATTAATTAGTATTATGATGAAATGTTTTGAAAATAATTTCACGCCTACAAGTTTAACATTGATGAGTAAAATTGCTCTTTCATTAAATAAACACTACGACTTGTAAGTCATAACATATGGTCTGACATTTAGACAGCTCAACAGAATAGACCGCAGGTAAACGAACTTCATAGAACGTCCTAATGGTTCTATTCCATACATCGTTCTATGGAGTTGCTTTGTCTGCGGTCTATTCTGTTGAGCTGACTACAATTTTTTTTTCTTTAACTCATTAGTGCCTAAATTATTTTCTTCGTTAAAATTCAAATTTTGCATTTTCCCACCACTTTTAAAGCAAGAATAATTTTTATCTTAATTTATCGAGGACTTTGTATAAAGAAAAAAAGCATTTATTTATACTCCTTTTTACTGGTGTGATATGCGCTTACTTGAATTTTTTAAAACTGTCCCAAAAATGGGACGCTAGGCACTAATGGGTTAATGCTCGATTTATCAGACAATTCGGTTTGACTGAATTCACTTTATTTGCTCTGCTGTATTTCAGATTTTGATCTCACCAATCTATATAATGTAGTTACACCTATTTTTTCTTGTTTATTAGAAAGTTCTATGATGTTTCTCCCTTACAATTTCTTATCACATTCACATTTTTTTTTTCTTCTTGTATAGTATAATTTCATCAATACATTTCAACAACAATTTTACTTTCATGTAACAGAGCTATCAATTCTCTTCCTAATAACAAAGATATAAACGATACATTCCAATTAGCGCGAGAGGAAACGATTTTATAAATGATCTATTCGTTATACCTAATCGATCTCATTTAGTTTACTATGCCGTATGGAATAGCAACTAAGGTTCAAGTACAAAACAAAAACTGACAACGTCGCGTTTTAAATTTCTTGTAAAGGAAATTGAGCCCTATTCAATTTCCTCGTCAGTCAATTAAATAATGTTAATCGTGGTAAGGAGAGAAGAATCTCGATCGCCTTGTAACCAGGCAATGTTATCCAGTGATTAATATTGCTCTCTAAAGCTGTGTTATCTTACGTCCATTCCCGGAATAATTCATGCATTTAATTCTATTAATCCGACGTGACATTTAATAGTTGTGTAAAGAGTCCATTAACTATCGGACTATCGATTATTTATGGGTTGTTTTGGAGAAAGTTTCGACTTCATTATGTTGAAATATGAGTTGCTAATTTAAATTTTTTATTCTTCTTCTTGAATATGTTATTGAAAAGTAATAATTCATTTTAAAATCGGAATATGTATGCAGAGAACAGCTGATTGTAATATAATTTGCATTTTGAGTTCTCTTTTTAGATTGCTAACGAGTTTATATAGGGATTCGTATACATATTCCTCTGCATTGACATCTTATTTAATTGTTTTACATAAAGGATATCTTCATGTATGTATTGACGTATAACTTTTCCATGAATACATATTTTTTATGTACGTTTTTGTATGGTATAATTTAGACACTTTAATTCCATTAATTCTATGTGACCCTGTTTTAAAACTCTATTATTGATTATAAGTGTTTTCGTTTGAGAAAATTGTGAGTCACTATGAAAAATACAGATATACATACAAATTAATTAATGTTAATTAAATAATGTTAATAATATATTGGGTAATGAGTGAATAATTTCGATCTCCTTCTAGCTAGACAGTGTTGTCCAGTGATTAATAGTACTCTCTAAAGCTGTGTTATCTCACGTTCATTCTCGGAATAATTCGTGCACTTATTCTATTAATCCAGCATTGCTATTTAATAGTTCTGTATAGAATCCAAGTCCATTAACTATCTGGCTATCGATTATTAAGGAAATGCTTTAGAGAAAGTTTTTGCTTTATTATATGCAAATGTGTGTTGTTGATTTCGATTTTTTTATTCTTCTTCTTGAATATCTTATTGAAAAATAATAATTTGACATCTGAAAATTTTAAAATTGGAATATATAGACAGAGCATAGCTGATTATCATACAATTTGCATGTTGAGCCTTTTTAGGTAGATTTCGTATGAAATACTACCTATTGCGGTCGTACCAATGTTGGAATTTCCGAAACATTTTTGTAGATCTACGCCGATCATGACCTCTAGACCCCAAAACTACCATTAGTAAAAAAATTTATATATTATATATATCTATATATCTATATACATATATATCTCACTTTCTTAAGGACACGATAACTTCTATAGTTCTGCTGCAATCCCCTCCAAACTGATACATAAAATCAAGGGGTATAAAATCTTAACTAAGTTCGTTAATAGGCAAAATCGGTCCAAGGGGGGTGGAAATAGGGAGGGTTTTGGTGAAAACCGAAAAAACGCCATAACTTTTTACTTAAAATAGATATTGAATCGGTTTAAAGTTTATATTACTTCTCAAAAATGGGCCAAAAGTTTATGCATGACAGATTTTTGGTAAATTTAGAAATGGGGTCAAGGGGCAAAAAAATAGATTTTTTGGGAGAAAAAAATTCATAATTTCGTCAATTCTCAAAATATCAAATCCAAATAAATTTTGTATAAATGTTCTCAACATTATCTAAAACTTTTGTATTTACAAGTTTTTAATCGGACTATTTCTTACCGATAAAAAAAATTAAAAACGAAAACAAAAAAGAGGGTGAAAAAAAGACAAAAAAACATAATTTCGTCAATTCTTAAACTACCAAATCTAATTAAATTTATTTTACATCTTCTCAATAGTATCTACAACTTTTTCATTGACAAGTTTTTCATAGGATCAATTCCTATAGCAAAAATAAATTAAACAAAAATAGGAGTTGGATAAAAAAAACCTTTAATCCAAACAGCTTATATTCTGACTCGTTTTTAAATTCACTTTTTTTAAAACGCATGCAAATGGCAGATCCTCTTATTTAGGAACTATATAATGTGACGCATTGGTCAGTTTTTTGATAAAGACAGAATATATTACAAAAAAAGGCTGCCAAAAAGGATATTTTGAACAGAATTTCCCGAAATGATCATGATTGAAAATTTGAGGACTGTGGTGAGGAAAATTACACCGCATTACACGGTACGCGAAGGATAGTGGTTAGTACAATTAAAATAATATAAAGATAATATCCCAATCCGCGTTGTGAGTGATTGAACTGGATATTACCAAACAAAAATTGTTTTCTTCTTAAACTTATCAATAATTTAAATAAAGGAAAATCGCAATAGCTCAGGATCAACTTATTTAACGTTTAAATTCGCAATATAGGAATTTTAAGAGATACGGAGAGTATTAAAATAACTATCATAAAATAAAATAAAATTCAATAATTGAGAGTTTGAAACAGGTAATTTACCTAAAAAGAATTTAGGAAGAGAAAATATGAAAGAAAACAAGAATACATATATAATACACAAATATTTATTTCAAACAACAATTATATGAATCATAACACAAAAAGAGAATTATTACTTAAGAATATCATTTTCGTAGGGAAACACCTTGACATCGTACCATCCTAAATTATCAGTTTGTAATTACAAGCACTATAAATAATATTATTCTAATTTAACAATTATTTTGATCATGTTTACTTTCCTTTTTTTTTATCATATATTATTATAAACTTACACAAAAAAACAAAAGACTCACAGCACAACTAAAGAAAGGCATAGCCTAAGTTCTCATTATTATTATTATCATCTTTATATATATATATATATATATATAAATTCTTTACTCAAATTTTAAATTAAAAATTAAATTTCAATATTGAAAAATTTCTCTTTTTTTATATATAAAATGAGCCAAAAGATAATTTCGAAATAAAGGAACACTACATAGTAAGATTAAATCGCTCACCATTTTTTTTTTTTTTTTTTTTTTTTCTTTTGAAGCATTGACATCCATTCGTCAGAGTAATCCATAGCAAGCGATCCATAGGCTTTTATTCGCACCACATCGTTTTAAAAATCATGTAGTTACTCAGGAGGCACACAAATGTTCATGCAAAAAAAAATAGTCTGTGATAATAAGGCAAGCTGGCCTTTGGAGACACGTGAAATTCACTATGCTGAGCAGAAATGTTCATATAAAACCAGTCTATAATATCAGCTCACGCCGCAGTTTGAAGACTCGTGAAAATCGTACTGTTGCAATGAAATGTGTATATAAAAAAATAGTCTGCAATGTCATCGCGCACCTTTGGAGATACGTGAAATTCACTATGCTGAGCAGAAATGTTCATATAAAACCAGTCTATAATATCAGCTCACGCCGCAGTTTGAAGACACGTGAAAATCTTTCTGTTGCATTGAAATGTCCATATAAAAAAATAGTCTGCAATATCATCGCGCACCACCATCTGAAATCGCCTGAAATTCATTATATTGCTTTCGGAACTGCCAGTATTCTTCCAGACATTCGTTTCTTTTTTTAACCGATTTGTCCATATGTAATCCGCGTTCTAGACATGATTTTCTCTTAACAAAACTTTTCTAAGTTCGACCTACATAACTGGGACCAAAATACCTTATTCATCTTAGATTTTTTTTTCTCTGAGAAAGCTCTGTTTCTTTCTTTTTCTTTCTTTTTTTTTTTTTTTTGTTTTTTCTCCTCCCAAAACCTTTTTTTCTTTTTTCATTGGTCTCCTGCAATCAAGTTGATTGGGGGCCATCACATCACACCTCTCATTGGCCACCTTGACCAGTGGGAGGTTCACCCCTTTCGGCCACTAGGAAGACCCTTTTTTCTTCCTTCGTCCCACGGGTTGCAGAAACTCATCGGGGCCTTTGTCTGAGCCCCCTTCTATGGGCGTTCTCGGCTGTAAATTCTGTCATTGTTGGCTTCTGCACGTAATGTCAAAATTGGAGACAGTCTGGTCTTTTTACAATCTTTGCTATTGTTATTCTCTGAAGTTTTTATGATGAGCAATTGAAATCCCACTTGTGTGTTCCTTTTTAAAACCATTCGTTCTTACCGAACGTTATAAAGTCATAAAGTTTATAGCTTTAATTAAAAAAAATAGCTTTTATCTTTTCCTGAAACCTAAAGTTATTATTACTATCTGAATGAATGAAACGAACTTAAAATGAACATTAGTGAATAAAATAAATTTAAAACTTTACTTTAATTAATAGTTTATATATATATATATATATATATATATATATATATATATATATATATATATATATATATATATATTTTCGCTTTAGTTGTGCTAAATCATTCTTTATATGTACATATTTATTCTAGCGATGTCGTGACGATATCGTCACAACAAGGACGTATTCAAATAACAAATTGCGTTTTTTCTGATTCATTTTTAGATCCATTTTTGCTATCAAACGTATCCAGTTTACTGGTCCTCTTATTTAGGAACTGCATACTGTGACGCATTGGTAAATATTTTGACAAAGACAGAATATATTTCAAAAAAGGCTGCCAAAAAGGGTACTTTGAACAGAATTTCGAAAAGGTTATCGTGATTGTAAATTTGAGGAAGTATTCAAATAACAAATAACTATTCTCTCATTTTCAAATTTAGTTTTGATCTCAAACGCATCCAATTGACAGGTTCTCTTATTTAGGAGCTGTATAATGTCCCGTATTGGTCAGTTTTTTGATAAAGGCTGAATATATTTTAAAAAATGCTGACAAAGTGAGTACTTCGCGTAAAATTTCCCGAAGCTATCATGATTAAGAATTGAGGTTATATTCAAAATTGGTTATTTTATAACTCATTTTTAAATTCAATATTGCTCTCAAACGCATTCACTTGACAGTTTTTTGTTATTTAGGAACTATATAATGTACCGTATTAATACATTGTTTATAAAGTCAGAATATATTTCAAAATATGTTGTCAAAATGCGCATTTGATCCGAATTTAGCTTAAGATGATTATAATAAAACCAGTCCTTACAGAAAAATGAAATTAAAAATTTTTCAAAAGAGGCCAAATAAAGTTGTTAAACTGGGATATCTGTAATCAAATTTTATTTTTTGTTGTTGAAATGAACATTTTTCGAAATCTACCTACGCCTATAGGCCAAGCCGACAGAGATTTTTTCAGAATGCCAACAAGCATAGAGATATTCGTACATATTGCTAGACATCAACATCTTATTTCATTATTATGCATAAACGAAATCTTTATGTATGTGTTCACACTAACTTTAACATAGATACATCTTAAGGTTTATCGTCTGTATGATGAAATTAAAACTTTATAAATAAATAAATAAATAAAGTAATATAAACAAAACATAAATGTAACAGATATGTCAAACTACAAGCTTAAACACTTTAGTAATCAAAATCAAAAATGCTTCTGAAAATAATAACATCTTTCATTTTTTTTTCAGCTATTAACCCTTGGTATGAGGCTAATACAAAAATATCACATCTATTTGAATAAATGGTACTTTTTTAATAAAAATTTGTTTTGGATTGTTAGTGAGGAATGTATATATAAATCCTGTCAATATTTCCGGTCTTATTTTTTTTTTTTTTTTTTTTTTTTTCTGTTTTTAGAAAAAAATTACTTTTACGTTAATAACATTAACAATAGCTATCAAAGTAGATTAATTAGTGTTTAATGAATATTTCACTGTCTAAAAGCTAACGAATGTTGTTGTTTTGCGTACTATTCATTTAATATTCATAGGGTAATAGGCTAAAGCAGAATTTTTGGGGATGTTTAGAAAATATTGTATTACAATAGGATTTAACTTATATTACAACTTTTTAATACTTTTTGCGTTTTATTACACGGGATTCCTTCTGAAAAGTAACTTTAATTTTAAATTTAAAGAATAAGATATATGTTTAGACAAAAGAATCGCAAATGGCACAAAGAGATTACGCAAATGATAATAATTAATAATAAATGCCTAAACATAAATAAAGTCCTATAGTAAATGCATAGACATAAACTAAAATTACTACATGCAAATAGTAACAAAAATTAGTCTTAAAATAAAATAATACGCCATTAAAAGGCATGTACTATTAATAGTACACCAGACTCAAAAAAGTTAAAAATAAAAAAATCTATTAAAATTTTTAATAAAAAATGGTTTTTACTTATGTTCTGTAACTGAAAAATACTGTGTTTGATAGTTTGATTTTAATTATTAATAATATGACTTTAAATTCTTATTCTCTTTTTCTGAACATTCAGTATCATATCTATTACCATGAACAGTAGAGGTTCAATTAATGAACAGCTGAAGCTATATTTTCCTGACGATCATGTCAAATATGAAGTATAACACTGATTTGCTACGAGATGTATTAACCCTGCCTATCCCCCTTACCACGAACTGTTTATGTTTGCTTATTTTGGGAAATGCAGCTAATTTAATTCGTTAGCAGATCCTTCTTCTTATAGAATCATTTCGCGCTTTACAATGGAAACAGTTTTACCGGCGCGGCGCGTGTACACGTCTGTTTGCTCATCTGATCTATCTCAGCAGGAAGTTTTGGTGAACTCTACATTAAAGTGTTTGTTCAGAGAACGAGTGTTTTATGTGCTGTCATTTCATTTTACGGTACCAGGATTTGCTTGAATGATGTAACGACGGAAGATGAAAACGGAACGTTTACGATTAGGTTTGTGTTTGTAATTAAAAAATATGTTTTTTAGTAATAAACGTTCTTTGAGGCAATTTAACACATTGAATGTCACAGTGATAGACACTGAACTTTCCATTTAGGCCGCGCCACTCACCGGTGATAAATAAAAATGGCAAAAAATACCATATATATACATAATAAATGACAAATAATACATGACAAAAAATATGATATAAAGCTAAAAATATATGTATTGTTTAAAGTACATATCATCCTGTAATAAATAAAAGTTAAGTAAATTTAAAATAAATTTATAGTAATTACTTTAAGCAATATATATTTTTTTTAGTTTTATATCACATTTTAGACTATCAGTCACAGGTGATTGACCTGGCCTAAACGAAAAGTTCAGTATCAGTCACCGATGACTGCTATGTCGCTCGTGTTAATCTATTTATTAAATAGGTTACGAGCACACCATATTAAAAAAAGAGAGAAAAGAATCAAAGAATTGAGATTTCATATGTTTAAATAGCTCTTTATTAAATGGGGTTGCCGGAGCTAAAAATGCAAATTAGGAGAAGCAAATTATTTCACTATATTAATTTTTTTTAAAGAAAGAAAAAAAAAAGAAAAGAAATTGATTTATCTTAAACGTGTTACTCCTTAATTTTTGTGACAGCGATGAGCCTATTCTGTATCGCTTACAACAGTACTAAACTTTTTCTAGAGAACTGTCATAATTAAAATCCCCCTATTTGGAAATCTCTACTGATAGTACTAGAGCTTCAGACAAAACAAAATTGCATTATTATGTATACCTAAACTAAAAGTAACAAATTAAACCATGAAGATTGAAAAAAGCATCAGTCTATAAGACCGCTTACAGCAACTAAGGCTCCTGTCTCTGCTAACGAAGACACTCGTGAGTTAATGCTATTCCTGTGCTGTGGAGAGGTTATTTTCTAATAATTTGTTTGTATTTTGACATTTTAATTTTTTTTTCTTTGCACTGGATAGATGAGGTCAATCTCTATATTTCTCCTTTTTTGCTTTTTCGATTTTGGTTGCAGATACTTTTTATAAAGTTAGTTTCACTTTCAAAACCGGCTCCGAAAATGAAAGTGTCATTTTAAAAAATATCTACAACCAAAATCGAAAAATTAAAAACAGAAGCGATGTGGAGAGAAACCTCAGCTATACAATGCAAAATAATTATTTAAATATTTCGAAATGCAAACGAGTTATGAGAAAATAACCTCCCCATAGGAATAACATTATCTCGCAAATGTCTTCAATCTCAGGGACAGGAATCCTTAATGTTTAACTCCTGACTGTAACTATATACATGATAAAGAAATAAATTAGTCAATTGCTTCATCTATAGTTAAACTGAAAGTTGCAAGTTATATTGTGAAGATTGAAAAAAGCAGCAATCTATAAGATCGCTTACAGCAGCTAAGGATTAACTTCTTACTGTAACTATATACATGATAAAGAAAAACACCAATCAATTGCTTCATATATATTTAAATTGAAAGTTATGAGTTAAACTATGAAGACTGAAAAACAGAGCTATCTATAAGATCGCTTACAGCAGTAGGCTACTTGAGTCAAACAAGACCCTTTCGCTAATGTTGATTCTATAGAAGAAATTTATAAGGATATTTCAGTTGCATTTCAATATTTTTAAGTATTTTTTTTTTCATTGGCTAGGTGAGATAGATCTATACAAAGGCAGTATAGATCGTATATAAGCCGTATTGACCGCATACCTGTAATTTTGAGAAACCTTTGTATACTTTTTAATTCCCATTGTGCTAATTTTATTTTATTTGATTGTAGTATATCTTTTGTCTTCGCTATGTATACATCTGCACATTCGTAATGTTATATTTATTTAGAAATGTTGATGTCTTTCGAAGTAGAGTACTTTTGAAAATGAACACGTCCTGAGATTGGTGGATTGAAAAATGAACTCACTTACTTTCAAGCTCAGACGATTTTATTTATTTATTTTTCTATATATAAATGTCTATTTTCATTTAAGTCACAGATAAAATTAAGCTGTTATTTCCAAAATTCAGCTTTACCACTCATATTAATAAGAATACAAGGTAATATCTCAGAATTTTAAATATTTCAGTGCTTGTGTCCGAATTTCTAGAAGAACAAAGAGACGCTGAGGTTCCGCGCATTTTAATTGCTCAGTCCTTTAAGGTCATCACGATGTTTCCGCTGTCAACGTCCGAACCTGGTCAGCTACAAATGCACACATAAAAAATGAGTGCAATCCGGAACTAATATTTTTTAATTAAGCTTCCCGTTACTGATTAACACTCTATCTGCGCTTCGTTAATTGGAGGACAGAATGTTTTGCCCGAACACTCACTTCTTATTCATATGAATTATGTGGCCGTTGAACCTATTTGAATGAGGAACCTTTTAATACATTGTTCCCATGATAAGTTGTAAGTAATTGTAAGTAAAGATAGACCGAAACAGAATTTAAGTCCAAAACTAAAATCGAATTTCGGTGATCTTCCTACTTTTGGCCGAGAACGAAAATGTACAATTTTTTTAGTTATTGAACTGTATGTATTAAAGTAATTAATACACACACAAATATACATATTTATAAATTATTTATACGAATTTATTGCATAGGTATAATTATTAATTAATCTACTCGTGGCTAGCTAATTTGGCTCTTTGCTCCTTAGTTCCGTCCCAAAACTTTTCATTTTTCTATAAAATAATATGTAATTAATTTATCAACGACACTGGTTTTCTATAAATACGAATTTCATTTAATTAAAAATTGTTTTATTTTTATGTATTTACACCTTGATTTTTCTTTTATAATTATTTTAGTGAATGATCATCTGTTAAATTGGAACTTTCTGAAACAGTATTCGAAACACTTATTGGGTTTCAAACTAAAAATTACATACACTATTATGTCTGCAGCTTTTAATGAGAATATGAAAAAGTCTAGTTATATATGCAGTGTTTGCTTTATAATTTGCATCCACGTCTTGAGTCAGTCATGACTCTTAATTATAAACAACGAAGCTTTTTATTATAAATACTCTCATTTGTACCGAGAAAGCACGAATTTCTTCAAAGGACTCACCCCAATCAATTCGGGCCAACCCGAATCCTTCTCGCAAAAGTAAAAACCAAACCTTAAACTGCCCCAAATCAGAATTGTATGTCAAACTGCCCCAAATGCGCTAAGCTCAGCTAAAAAGTAAAAGTCAACCCAATCACCAACAAAATGTAGTAATCGACCGGACCCAAACCCGACCCAAAAACAAAAAATCAGAAATTAACTGAACAACCGGACTCAAACACGACCCATGTAGAAATTAATCCGACCAGGAGCAATAAAATGGAAGTCAACCATACCCAAACCCGACCCACAGCAAAAAAGTAGACGAAACACGACCCGCATTAAAAAAATGAGCTCCGACCAGTGTATCAGACTGGATTTTCCAAATTTGTAAAATCGCACCCCCCCCCCTCCTTGAGGACGCTCCAGATCCCCCTTGATACTGATAGTTTCGGTCCGGCCGAATTTTCAGCCACATTCTCGCCGAAAATGAAGTTTCGACGAAACTCCAATTTTGGACCGAAAACGAAACCGTAATTTTGGTCGATCTCTAACTGTGGGTAAGAATAACATCGGAAGTATGAAAACCGTCGGAATTTACAAAACAAAATGTAGTTATATTGCTTTAATATTTAATCCTGAAATTTTATGCATACTGTAATGAAATTCTTCGAACAAAATGCTCTGCAAATACAGAGGTGTATAATAAGAAGGTTTATACTGGCCCTAGAACTGAATAAAGATTATATTGGCCTTAGAACTGAAGGGGGCTCAGTCGACGATACTATTGCATAAAAAGTGTATTTTAAATGAACATGGTGTGTTAAATTTGAATAA
Organism: Maratus speculifer; assembly: GCA_964019185.1. Taxonomy (NCBI): domain Eukaryota; kingdom Metazoa; phylum Arthropoda; class Arachnida; order Araneae; family Salticidae; genus Maratus; species Maratus speculifer. The sequence goes on along the minus strand of OZ025295.1, from coordinate 176,510,109 downwards.
CATCTACCGGCAAAATTTACGAATATATATATATAGATACATAAAAATAAAAAATGACATCTAAAGCAGCAAAATTTGCTGAAACTTTAATAGTAAGAAACTGAAAAAAAAAAATCCGTTCTTAGGTTAATTCAATAATAAATAGTCTTCATTTTCACAAGTTTCTTTGAAAAGGTAAAATTATTAACAAATTGAAATGATTATTTCTGACTTCTAAGTAATTGTAACAGAATTTGCAACTAATTATAATAGAAGAAAGTTACTTGTACCAAACAATTGGAAATAAACTCTATTTTGGAATGATATATATAAAATAAAGGACGTCTACAAATCAAAATCAGATAGAACTCTTTTTTTTTTTTTTTTTTTTTTAATACAACACCTATTTTTGATAGTATATTTTAAATCCTCTGTTCAAACTGTGTCTAGAAAAGAAATTTCAAGTCTTATTAATTATAAACATTTAAAATTTAAGCTCCTAATTTTAAACTTTGTGTTCATATCCTTATTAATATCTCCTTATAATCCCAATAGGTTATTATTATTATTATTATTATTATTATTTTATTATTATTGGTGTGATTATGATACTAAAAAACCTAAACATAAATACACTGAATTTGTAATTTAAAATTTTCATAATAAGAATTATGAAATTAATATTTGAAAAATATATGTGAAATGCAACCAATAACTATTTTGATACATTTATATTCCTGCTTTATAAGAAATCTTAATTTCAAAATTTTCTTCCAAACAGTATTCGAATTATGATTAAAAAAGTCAAAATGGTGATTTAAGGGAGTGACTATTATGTGAATAATATATCGCTCACCCGCAAGAAAAGTAACACATCTCGACAAAAGTAAATTTCATAGGAGAGGCAAAAGAAAATTTGCATGTTTTTACTGTAATGTGAAATTATAACACTTAGCTTTGCATGCAAGAATAAAAATGTGCATAAAAGCAAGAAAACGTAGATGAGGTTTGGAGGCTTTTGTAATTTTACTTCCCCACATTATCCACCCCTCTTCTGTGGACACAAATGGACATATAGTGTAATAAAATGGTTTACTACACTTATGAAACTGTTTGTGTAGCAAGATGAAACTATGAAACACTTATTTATAGAATAAAACGCAACATGAATTTTTGCAAGATGTGATACTTTTCTTGCGGGTGAGCGATATGTGTCATAATTTGAACAAAATATATATTTTACTCATTTTATTGAAATATTTGGGCCAGCCATAGTCGAAACATGTTAAGCAAGTGAAATGCTTCTATTGGCAAGAAATAATACATAAAAAGAAGTGACATAATCATTCTGTGACATTTCAACAATGGAATACAAACTTCAATTTAGACACAGTCGTTAAAGGAGACTCATTTTAAAATAAGTAATTTTTCTTAAACTAATCGTACGAATTTCATGAAAACTTGTATTTAGACTAATTATTATTATTAGGGTTATTATTATTATTATACTAATTATTATTATTATTATTATTAGCGTGTAGAATTTATTTATGGTGTCAAACTTGGGTATTGTTAAACAAAAATATGTGTTTGTTTTGATGTGTAGACGACCTCCCGAAGCAAATTTTATATATTTCATTTAAAATTACACTTTTTTTTTTCAATGTTTTAGTACCAGTAACAATCTTCCACAATAACTTATTGCAGACTTCGTAAGATGTGTTTACTTTTCTTCCTTTTTTTATTTATTTTTTTTTTTTTTTCCATGAATGTACATTACCCCTTTATGCCATGTATCCCATTGGGAAAAAGAGAAGCTTAATATGACTATAATCTAATACTGGGCTCTAAATATTCTGTGTCTGCTCATTGATAGACACTATATCGATTCTTAAAAATGTTTCTCACAGGTAATGAAAAATGTAAATCTTTTTCGCGTATTTTGTAGTAAATTTCACTAATCCGATTTTGTTCTTAGTGAGAATACATCTCGTCTAAGATATGTGTTTTAGACGATATCTTATTATCTTTTTATCTTATTGATTTTGATGAAGTTTGGAGATATGTTTATGTGTCAGTTTTTAAGCTCTCGTTTTATTACTTTTTTTTTTTTAATCGTTTACTTTTTGTTACTAAAAAACAAATTGTTAACATATCATCTTTATATTATTTTCTATTGATTTAAAAATGTATTGAAAAAACTGCAAAGGTTTTTAGACCAATGTTTTACAATTTTTTATCGTTTCAAGATACATATAAAACGATGGTCAAATTTTCACGGCACATAAAAAATATGATGATGGAAAGACATTTTGAATGAATTACATGTTTTCTTTTCCTACTTTTTTTTAAATTCATTTACTAACACATAAACAAAATGCTCTACCAGAGCCGAAGAAAAGAGCAAGACGACGTATTACAAAATTTCTAATAAAGAAATATCTTGACAAAGAATATTGTTATGAACTCATTTTCCATGAATTGTTACTTTTAAGGTATCTTACGGCTAAAAGAAAATTAAAATTCTTATAAACTTACTTGCATGCATCAATTTTTAAAGAAATAGATGAGTTTGACTCGTTTTAACTTTTTCCACATAACTGCAACGTGTTTATGAGTAAATATCACAAAATGATTGAAAATAAAAAATTTTAAAATTTTAAATCATTTCAAAACTTTTTTTTATGTTACTTGAGCAGCTCCTAAATGATATCCTTACAACAGCAGTGAAGTTTGAGAACATTTAGATACAGAAAGAATTTTCTAAAAAAAATATTCTAATATTTGATGCCAAGATAATGACATGGATGCCAAGACAATGACAACTTTTACTGAATTACTTAAAAAGATTATGATTTTAGTGAATTATTTTCATGTAATTTATTACCGTTTACTTTAACATTGTAAATATTTTTACAAATTTGTAATATAACCTTTTCAATTGTTAAAAAAGTGATAATAATATGAACAAAAATTTCTTTTTGAAAAAAATCTAATTTTTTAAACTACAAATTGTATTTAATTTGCAAAATAATAATTTAAAAAACATATTTTTTCAATGAACTTTTTGAATAATTGGACGGAAAAACTTTTAGTAGGACAATAATTATGCGACGCATAATAAGACGCAAAAATAATAAAAGAGGTAAATAAGTTTTGTAAATATTGTATAATATTTAAAATCTAACTACATTTTTCAAGTTATTATGAAAAACAACGAATATTTAGGAATATTAAGAAATAATAATGAAATTATGTCCTGAAATTTAGATGATATTTAGAAGACTGAGCTGTTTTCTTATGCATTTTAAATCAAAATGAAATTCTAAAATCGCCAACTCGACAAATTCGCATTTCATCATCAACTTTTAAGTCCTTCTCACTTTTTGGGCTTGATTTTTCTCCATGTTGAATATGCAAATTCCTGGAACCGTGAAAAGGAAAAAGGTACATAAATTTTCATAGTTTTCAAGCAGATTGTTGGGTACAATTTTTTAACAGAAAGTCAAAAATTATCCTAGTTTTTATCGAAGAATGTTGAAAAGTAAAGCTTATCATTTCTCAAATCTATGAGAGGTTCTTTATCTTTTTTTTTGTCAAATTTGGTATCTTGCAACGATGGGGTAGGCTATACAAGGTACAGCACATGATAAATATAAAATGTCATAACGGTGATACGACACCATACAATTTTAGTTATATATCAAAAACATTTGCTTCAATCTCTCGTAGCATACAGATTGAGAAACACTCGCTGTAAGATAATTTGGCATTTACAATGAATAGAGAGTTGTTTCTTTCTTCATTTTATTTTATTTGATTATTTTAGGGTAGCCGGACGCCAATGTTTTATATATACATATATATATATATATATATATATCATATGGCCAAAGGTGACCGTCCACTTGCGGTTTTAGACATTTTGTTAAATATCTAGAAAAACACATGATAAATTTTCCTTAATCTTTAAGTGTGTAAATATAATAGTACAGGTCATACATTTCCGTGAAGATTTTATCCCAAAACGCCATAGAGGACTGTCAACAAATTAAAAGAGAACGAATATCTTTTGGATAACGCTGTCAAAACTAATGTAGCAAAAGCGTTCGAACTGTAGATTATGATTAAGTGATTTATTGCAATAACCTGTGTTCATTTTTATGCCGATAGCATGTATACTCGTAGAGAAATTAAGATTTTTATAAAAACAGTACCAAAAATTTTCAAGTTTTTTGCTTATAATTTTCAGAGTTCCTAATATAAAATATTGTTCTTTTTCGAAAGTATGATGTTTAGTATGACCAGGTTTTACTTTACGAATTTGATTACACATTTTTTTCAATTTCAAAACCAGTTCCGAAAGTGAAAGTATCTTTATTAAAAAAAAAATCTGCAACCAAAATCGAAAAAACAAAAAATAACCATAACAAAGATCGTACAGACAGAGAACCATATAAATATCCAAATTAAAACGAGAAATTCGAAAATAATTGCCCATTGGTTTGACATTATGGAGTGGGAGTTTTCAAGTGAGCGAAGAGTCTCCCTTAAGAAAAATAATTTATTCATAGTGTGATTTTTCAATGTGTCTCGCACAACAAAATAACAAAAATTCCCTCAAGAACATCACAGTTATTTATCATCGAAAGTATAAACTAGTCGTTGCAAACAATGAGCAGGCTGTTGCCAAATCACGTTCACAAATACATTTCGATTGTCACGAACTTGGTATCGTTTCAAGTTTCTTTAGCGTAGAAAACAGAAATAAAAAAGCTTTTTCAGAAAAGTTTTACAAATTGTTGTACAACAAAATTTGTACTCAGGTTCAATTTTCCGACGATATCTCCATGGGAACTATAAAGGCGAAAGTTATTTAAAAAATATACTATATACTAGTTGACAGCAAGCTCCGCACGAATACCAAATTTAACTCGCGAATGTGTTTTCGGTATGACTTAGGTTGAAATTTTCTTTTTATATTTTTCTTAATATGTCATCTCACATTTTCAATTATTTTAGCTAATAATAATTTTTTTAAATTATTCTTACATTTCGTTTGCATTATTTAAACAATTTTTGGTTAAATATTCTGTCTGAATCGTCACACATATCAAACCATCAGGTAATTAATGTGTAATTAATGGGAATTACACATATTTTATAACTGGTAATTTTTTATAGTATCGTATTTTCATTCTTAAGAAATTTAGACTATACTGTGGTAATTTTGAACAGTTCATATATAATAATATTCGAATGTATAATTTTTATACGCATGTAAAAATTCTCTAGAATTGGCTTGGCACATGAAACTATTTTTTTAACCATTTGCACTGGGAGGTGATTCTCACTGACCACTAGTGTCCCGCGTTGACGGGTTCTTCAAATGCTCTGGACAGCAGTATTTTAAACAAATTTTCTTCGCCTTATTTAACGGCCGAATACTCAGTGATAAAAAATGGCGAAATAAACTGTAAGACATTAGTGGTGTCCAAAGGATTTGGCGTCCCGATTTATGCCTGACAACCCTAGCGGTGAGTTAGAGTCATCTCTGGAATGCAAAGGTTTAATATAGCTTCGGCACACCTCTTGTAAAATAATGTCAATAACAGCTATAAACAATAATAATAAATAAAACTCAAACAAATCAAGGTTTTTGTTTTTGTTTTTTAACGTTACATTGTTAAAAATCTTGCTCTAGTATGAATAAACTTGGTGCTCAGTAGCTGCCACTATATGATGGTGAAATCTCGTACCAACATTTGGAGCTTCCTAATTCAACCTTGTCCCAACTACTCAAACTATGCTTCAACAGGAGCTCCAAATATTGGTTCAAGATTTCACCATCTTACAATGGTAGCTATTGAGCACCGAAATTTGGTTCAAATTAGGACAAGATTTTTAACAGTGTACCGGTGGATTTTGTTTTGGACTCTTATATCTCTCGAACAATAAAATTTTGTGAAGTGAAAGTTTGTACCTTTTTCCTCATCTGGAAATTCCTCTAGGGAAATTTTGTATGTTCAGTTGGCGGACCATTTGGGAGCCCTGAACCAGACTCTAAAGGGTTAACAAAGACGGGCAATGATTATTTTTTACAAAGTTTCTGTAATACAGTCGAACTTTGTTAACGCGAACACTTAAGAGGAACCTTTTTTTTTTTTTTTTTTTTTTTTTTTTTCGTGTTAAAAGTAGTTTTTGTTATTCGAACTTAAATACATTACATACAACGGAACAGGGCGATCGGAAACAGTTCGTACTAAAAATAATTCGCGTTAAGTGTGTTCGTGTTAACGATGTTTCACTGTATATATATTTTTCTTTTCCTTTTTTTCATAATAAGCAATATAGATCTCACCTTTTCTTTATTAATTTTTATGTGTATGTCTTTCTTTACTTTTATACTTCGGTTGAATGTTTTATTATTAATCTTTCATAATTTCATATACATTGCCATTGATTTTCGATATTATTATTATCATCCCTTTGTATCTTTTATTGAATCGCTATTCCATAAGAATATCTGGGCAATTAATTATCTTGATAGCTTGTCGACTTTTGCTATCTTTAAATATCTTTACTCTTCAAAGATAATTTTATCTAGTGAAAAATTTTTATACGAGGTCAAAAGGATTTTTTTCCGTTTTATCATAGTTTTCTCTCTCTTTTTTATTTCTTTCTTTCTCAGAATGTTTCTTAACCATTCTTAATCTGTTTGATTTATGGGTTTTTTCAGTTCATTGGTAATCTACTCATAACTTTCCTTGCTTTCTTTTCTTTTCTTTTTTTTTTTTCTTCCATTGCAGAAATCCAGATTTTCTATAGCTAGAAAATTATTGATATCTAAATGTTCGAAAGAAATAATTTTATCATACATTTTTCCATATTTTACGAAAAATAAATAAATAAGTAAATAAATAATTAAATAAATTAAATCAAGGACAAAATTTTGACTATATTTAGACTTAATTTGTAAATTCTGTCGTAAGAATGTAGAAACTCTATAAAAGAGGCAAATAAAATAAAATAAAAATTGTATTGGTTGTAAAATGCTTTTCTTTTCTTTCATTTGTAGTTGAAGGTTTGATCTTCATTTAATATTATTTTTGCGGAAAATGTAGAAGTTAGTAGTTGTATTAGTAAGGCTTCAAAATAACGTATTTATTTATTTATTTATTTACTTATTTTTCTTATTTTGGGGTAGTTTGAGAGTTGTCAATTACTATTTCAGCAAAGAAATCTTGTATTTTTCTCATTTTTAAGTGCGTTCGTAATTATTTAAATACGTAGTACCTAAAGTCATCATTCAGTCCATCGTACATCTGACCGTCTGTCCGCATATAACAAAGCAAAAACCACTCCACCGAATCAATTGAAATTTAAAATATATAATAGTTGCATATATTTGTCAAGTCACTTAAAATTTTGTGAAATAATTTGATTACAGGGACAATCAAAAGTATTCCATTAAATTACGGTCATCGTCAAAAACTTCTTTCAAGTTCATTTTAATGGTGTTACAGCCTTTCAAAATGGATAAAATTTATATGCATTTATTGAAGTGTAGTAAATATACATTCTATGCAATATGTAATGCAAAAAATTTTCATTATTTTTTACAGAGCTACACAAAAGAATTCCGTTACATAATGATATATGGGAAAACGTTGTTTCCGGCGTATTTCAATCGTGTTAAATTATTTTATATAGAGGTCTGCACTGGCCAAAATTTCCAGGCCCGAGCCCGGTCAGATCCATAGAATAAAAAATTTGGTCCGGCCCAAACGAAAAAATTATTGGCCCAGCCCGGTCAGTTATTAAAGTTAAAATTTCGGCCCGAGCCCGGCCTAGCCAATGTTGTATCCGATATACTGTATACTATTACACCACGATCTGAATATTTTTAAAACTTTCTTATAGTACAAACGCACCTCATTTTTTATACAGGGTGAATCTAAACTACATGGTAAAACTTTAAGGGGTGATAGTACACATCAAGACAAATAATATTAAATGTGAAACTAAGGGTCCCAAACGTCTTCCGAAGGAGATAAGCAACATCAAAGTTTAGGGTCCAAATTTTAAAATGATTATAAAAAACGGAAAATTTGGTCGATTTTGTTTGCGGTTTTCACGAAAACTATTCTTTATGTCAGTATTATCTTGAAAATAAATTATAAAGATAAATTTCAAAAAATGCCGATAGAGGGCGCTTTAGATTTTGGAGTAACGAACAACTATTTTTTAACGTTATTTTTTGCATATCATAAATTTTTTAGAAGTTTAGACATAAACTTAAATTTTGAGCTCAAAATCTGTGGTTAAATAGCGCAAACTGAACTGCATTCAACGGGAGTAGGTAGGTTCAAATTTCAAATGATTATAAAAAACAGAAAAATTTGTCAATTGATTTGCGGTTTTCACTAAAATTATTTTTTATGTCAGTATTGTCTAAAAAATAAATTATACAGATAAATTTCAAAAATTGTCAATAGAGGGCACTTTAGACTTTGGAGTAACGTACAACTATTTTTTAACGTTATTTTTTGCATATCATTAAATTTTTGTAGAAGCTTAGACATAAACTTAAATTTTGAGCTGAAAATCTGAATCCTTGAGAGTGGTTAAATAGCGCAAACTGAACTGTGTTGAATGGGGGTGGAGAGGTTCAAATTCCAAATGATTATAAAAAACGGAAAAATTGGTCGATTCGTTTGCGGTTTTCTCTAAAACCATTCTTTATGTCAGTATTTCGTTAAAAATAAATTTTAAAGATAAATTTCAAGAAATTCCGTTAGAGGGCGCCTTAAGCTTTAGAGTAACCAACAACTATTTTTAACCTTGTTTTTTTTTTTTTTTTTTTTTTTTTTTTTTTTTTCTTCTTAATTTAAATGAATATTTTAAAAGCTTAGACTTAAATTTTGAGCTCAAATCTTAATCGTTGTGAGTAATTAAGTAGCAAAAAATTGAACTGTGTTCGTAGGTTGGGCAAGGTAACATTTCAACCCCTGAATGCAGTTCAGTTTGTGTTTCTTAACCCCTCCCAACGATTCAGAATTTGAGCTCAAAATTTAAGTCTAAGCTTTTGCAAGCATTTTATTGCATGCAAAAAATAACAGTTTAAAAATTGTTGTTGGTTACTCTAAAGTTTAAGGCGCCCTCTAACGAAATTTTTTGAAATTTATCTATAAAATTTATTTTCAAGGAAATACTGACATAAAGAATGGTTTTAGAGAAAACCGCAAACGAATCGACCAATTTTTCCGTTTTTTATAATCATTTGGAATTTGAACCTCTCCACCCCCATTGAACACAGTTCAGTTTACGCTGTTTAACCACTCTCAACGATTCAGATTTCAGCACAAAATTTAAGTTTATGTCTAAGCTTTAAAAAAATTTAATGAGATGCAAAAAATAACTGTAAAAAATAGTTGTACGTTACTCCAAAGTCTAAAACGCCCTCTATCGACATTTTTTGAAATTTATGTTTATAATTTATTTCCAAGACAATACTGACATAAAGAATAGTTTTAGTGAAAACCGCAAATCAATTGACCAATTATTCTGTTTTTTATAATCATTTGAAATTTGTACCTGCCCACTCCCATTGAACGCAGTTCAGTTTGCGCTTCTTAACCACAGATTTTGAGCTCAAAATTTAAGTTCATGTCTAAACTTCTAAAAAAAATTTAATGAGATGCAAAAAATAACGGTAAAAAATAGTTGTTCGTTACTCCAAAGTCTAAAGCGCTCTCTATCGGCATTTTTTGAAATTTATCTTTATAATCTATTTTCAAGAAAATACTGACATAAAGAATAGCTTTCGTGAAAACCGCAAACGAATCGACCAATTTTTCCGTTTTTTTTTATAATCATTCCAAATTTTGGACCCTAAACTTTGATGACGCCTATCTTCTTCGGAAGATGTTTGGGACCCTTAGTTTCCCATTTAATATTATTTGTCTTGATGTGTACGATCACCTCTTAAAGTTTTGCCCAGTAGTTTAAATACACCTTGTATTTGATGTGCAATTTTCAACTTGTTTTATCTATTAATATTTTTATACAAATTTTATTTCAGTCTAAAAAATCTCTTATTCCAATAAAAACGATAATAATTTAAAAAAAATTAAAATGCTTAATTTGACTTCTTTCATTTGATCTGTATCAGCTATTCGGGATTGACTTTTTTTTTTTTTTTTTTTTTTTTTTTTTTTTACATTTAAGTCTGTTTTTAAATTCGAAAAAGCTTTTTCCTGGCACAGTTCTTAATTCATTTTTGTTCGCGTATGCATAAAATTGGCAGAAGATATTTTAAAAAATACTGTCAAAGTTGGGGTTTTTTCAGGTTGCCACAGCGCGGGAAAGAAGAAAACTTGCCGCCTCGTGACAACAACCGCTTATATCTAGATATGTAATTTATTTATTTTTAAAAATTAAAAACAAGGTTCGTTTTCATATCGCTTCAGTACTTAGACATTCCAAATCATATACTTTTAGGTTTAAAAATGACCTGAAAATTTCCGTTGTTGAGTAGGGAATTCGCTTTTTATCTTGATGTTAACCTTAGATTCGAAAATCATCTGACGAAAACTTCAAACATGAAATTCCTGCAAATTGCGTGTTTGAGATAAATATCTTATCGGTAAGTATTTTGTAACATATTTCATACTGAAACAATATTGGCTCAGAATTGCGGCAATATTATATTCATTTGCAGCAATAACCTTAGATGGGAAAATCGTAACATTTTTATTACATTTTTATTACATTTTTAAGCATTTACAATTTAATCAAATAAAGTTCAACAAAATAAACTAAAGTCCATAGCGGTACCATCCATTGAGGATTTTGATTTATACATCATGCTATGTCTAGGTCAGCCTAACGTAGAATCCTCAGTGTTAAGTTCCCAAGCAAACTCTAGTTTCATTTCATGAAGGGGTTAAAAGATGAGTGTCCTTGCTCAAATCCATAATCGAACTATAATCGGCTTGTAGCGTGGTAGCATCCCAATCTGAACTCTAAGCAACTGACCTTCATTATCACTATAGCATTCCGTTATAGTTATATTTATACAATATATATGTAATATTATATTGTATAATGTACATGTAATACATATAATATATATGTAATATATGTTATATAGGTTACATAGAATAAATATGTAACCTATATATAACTTTAATTCATTCTATAAGCATACCCTCTCGTATTTTAGCAAATCTACATTTCTTTTTTAATAATATTTACCATTTAATAATTACTGAAATTTTTAAATTATAAAAAAATATTGTTAAAGAATAATTTAAATTAATATAATTTTCTACATCTACAGAATAAACTTTTTATTATTTAATCAACTACTTAATGTCTACGAAATACTTAAAAGCAAGATTTAACTAACGCTTTTTTGTAAGATAAAACCAGTTACTTCAAGTTCAAGTCATTTTCATACTGGCCGTCATGTCTAAAGTCGATTTTCGAGGTCAAAATTAAAACGTAAACTGTAATTGAATATTCTATTAGTGAATGTTGTTTTCCAAAAGCCAACAATTAGCATATTATCCAATTGATCATTTCTTTGTTATTTTAATTATTTAAATCATTTTCTTTGATTTAAAGTTTAATTTTTTGTAAGTATTATGATTAGATCTTTTTTGATAAGCTGATTTTTTTAAAACAAAGCATTACTTGGCATTTGCATCTCTTAAAACGGCAGTTTTTTGTGAACATTTTCGAACTTCTTTTTATTGTTTTATTTGAAAAAACATTTGTTTACGATTACAAAACTGTTTTAATTTTATTTCTATAATTATATAGAAGAGGAGTTGTAGCCAATTTAATAAACAGCAAATAATGAGTGCCACACTGAAAGCGAAAGTAGGGAGGCCAAACAAAGTTTCTGTGAATACTTTTCTTGCGTATTTTACATAAAAATACTAATAAATCTAAATCGATGCTTCTAGATTATCTTTATTGTATATATCTGGAAGATATAAAAAAAATCTTGAAATATAATTTCTGTAAAATCAATTTTTCCGTTGTTTTCATGTTCGATAAACACATAAAATATTTTAAACATATTTCAGTAAAATTTTGTTAGAATGTATTTCATATTACGCAGTATGTTCTAAACTGAAATCTAAGATTTGTGATGTGATAATGTTGTTATTTAGTGCTTATCGAGTGTAAAAAAATGGTGATTTGTAATAAAGAAATATGTATAATTTGACATATTTTAAAATATTTCGATTAATTTCGAAGATATCGTAAAACTCGTTATTCAGTGCACAAGTAAATGTAATAGTTACATGTAATAACAATGGAAATTGAAATATATTTAGTTGAATGGAGTGTACGATATCTGGAGTAAGCTTATTTTGTTAAAAAGAAAAGAAAAGAAACTAGTTAGATGTGGCAATGCCAAAACTCTCTTCTATTTCATACATGTTAATACTTCGACAAAAATGCCGCACACCGGCGCAATCGGTAATCACCAAAATTTATTAGTAACAATTTATTCCAAAAGAATCTCGCAAATATTGCTATTGTTAGTTATTACGCGATAAGAATATTGTATACAATTTATTGATTACTATCATATCTTCAGCGCAGAAAAAATATATGATTTTTAATAAGCCAACGTTTTTGGAAATTTATAAAAATTCTCTGACAATCTTATTTCCATTCTGTCTCTAGTTTTAATTTTTAACATGTAAAAAACAAAAAAAGAAAGCTTGCTGTTTGAAATAAGAATTATTTTATCTGAAAAAAAAAAAAAAAAAAAAAAAAATCAGAAACATAATAATCACTCTCTGCCTAAGTGTAGTCACTGTGGACCCACATATACAGGGTGATTCATAACAGAACATTCATGGGCAGAACTTTAAGGGGTTATAGTACACTTAAAGACAAATAATATTAAATAGGAGACTAAGGGTCCCAGACGTATTCCCAAGGAGGGGGCATTAAAGTTTAGGGTCCGAAATTTCAAATGATTATAAAAAATGGAAAAATTGGTCGATTCGTTTGCGGTTTTTGCAAAAAATTTTCTTTATGCCAGTATTTTCTTGAAATAAAATTTTAAAGTTCAATTTCAAAAAATGCCGATAGGGGGCGCTTTAGACTTTGGAGTAACAAACAACTATTTTTTAACGTTATTTTTTGTATTTCTTTAAATGATTTCGAAAGCTTAGACTTAAACTTAAATTTTGATCTAAAAATCTGAGTCCTAACGAGTAGTTAAGTAGCGTAAACTGAAATTTGAAATTTGAAACCCTTCTCCCCCCAGAACAAAAATCAGTTATTCCCGATCTTTGTGTCGTAGATTAGGCTCTAACTACTGCTGCGTTTTGCTAAAATTATTCTTTATGTCAGTATTTTCTTGAAAATAAATTTTAAAGAAAAGTTTCAAAAAATTCCGATAGAGGGCGCTTTAGACTTTGGAGTAACGAACAACTATTTTATACCGTTATTTTTTTGTGTCTCATTAAATGCTTTCTAAAGCTTAGACTTAAATTTTCAGCCCAAAATCTGAATCGTTAGACGTGGTTAAGTGTCTGGGGAGAGGGGTTTGAAATTTCTACTCCTGAGCACAGTTCAGTTTACCATGTCCACACATTGTGTGCTGTGATACGAGGTTAAAAAGACACAAATTAGGATTATTTTACCAAAGCATATTTATTAACATGTAATTACAATAAATGTTCAAAATTGTGACCACCAGAGGTTATGCACGCAGAACAACGGCGAAGAATGGAACGGCGAACATTCGCGAAAACATCAGGCTTTTCGAGCACTTCCCCTACAGCGGCGGAAAGTCTGGCGACCAGTTCCTCGGGGGATTCAATGGGTGTCTCATACATAAGAGCCTTCAATTGTCCACAAAAAAAGAAATCGAGGGGTGAAAGATCTGACGAGCGAGCAGGCCAAGCAACAGGACCACCTCGACCAATCCATCTGTTCGGAAATGTGATGTCCAGATAGTTGCGGACGTCTCGTACGTAATGGGCTGGCGCTCCATCGTGCTGGAACCACATGACCCGCCGGATGCGTGGAGGAACAACGTTTAACAGGTCTGGCAGCACATGTTGCAGAAATGTGAGGTATGTTTTACCGTTGAGGCGTTCAGGAAGAAGGTACGGTCCGATTAGGTGGTCTCCGAGGATTCCTGCCCAAACATTGATGGAAAAGCGTCTCTGATGAGCATGTGGATACGTAGCATGTGGATTGACATCCGCCCATACATGTGCATTGTGTGTGTTAAATGTACCTTCACGTGTGAAGGTACATTCATCGGTGAAAAGCACAGTTCGTCCAAAATGTGGATTTAGCGCGTTCTGCTGCAGAAACCAGCGGGCGAATTCAATACGATTTGGATAATCCCCTGGAGAGAGTTTCTGGACTCGTTGCACATGAAACGGGAGCAAATGTTCATCCTTCAGTACCCTCCAAGTCATGGACTGTGAGATATCCACCTGCCTAGCCACTGTTCGTGTACTTGTACTTGGCTGCGCCGCTACTACATCCAGAATGGCTTCTGCAACAACTACTGATTCGTCCTTTTTTGCACGACCTGCATTCGACCGGGAAGCGAGAAATGATCCCGTCTCACACAACTGTCTGTGCAAGCGCTCGAAAGTTTTGCGGTTAGGCAACCTCCTGTTGGGAAATCGCTCTCCGTACATTCGTTGTGCCTCTGTACCATTTCCATCTGCCGCTCCGTAAATTAAATGCATCTCAGCCTTTTCCTTATTCGTGAAGGGCACCATCTTCCGATTCATTACTACAGCGACTTACACTTGACTCACCGTTCAGTGGTTTTTATGCCTGAATCGTGTCGAAATTTTGCATACGTGTTCTTCTTCTTCCCCATTTGACAAATTTCATACTTTCTGTCTCCTTCTTCACCCGGTGACTAGCGTCAGTAATGGAGCTTTAACGTTTGCATGAGCGACGTTTCCAACTGTGCCAGTGCCTTTATGAGTGAATTCCGACTATGCAGTCCTTGACGAAAGTTGTATTTTTGCCTCGTATCACAGCACAGAATTGTTGGGCATGGTTAAGTAGTGCAAACTGAACTATGTTCAGAAGTTGAAATTTGAACCCCCTCCCCTCGCTACTGAACCACGCTCAGCGATTCAGATTTTGAGCTGAAAATTTAAGTTTAAGTCTAAGCTTTAGAAAACATTTAATGAGACACAAAAAACAACGGTATAAAATAGTTGTTCGTTACTCCAAAGTCTAAAACGCCCTCTATCGGAATTTTTTGAAACTTTTCTTTAAAATTTATTTTCAAGAAAATACTGACATAAAGAATAGTTTTAGCAAAACGCGGCAGTAGTTAGAGCCTAATTTACGACACAAAGATCGGGAATAACTGACTTTTGTTCTGGGGGGAGAAGGGTTTCAAATTTCAAATTTCAGTTTACGCTACTTAACTACTCGTTAGGACTCAGATTTTTAGATCAAAATTTAAGTTTAAGTCTAAGCTTTCGAAATCATTTAAAGAAATACAAAAAATAACGTTAAAAAATAGTTGTTTGTTACTCCAAAGTCTAAAGCGCCCCCTATCGGCATTTTTTGAAATTGAACTTTAAAATTTTATTTCAAGAAAATACTGGCATAAAGAAAATTTTTTGCAAAAACCGCAAACGAATCGACCAATTTTTCCATTTTTTATAATCATTTGAAATTTCGGACCCTAAACTTTAATGCCCCCTATCTCCTTGGGAATACGTCTGGGACCCTTAGTCTCCTATTTAATATTATTTGTCTTTAAGTGTACTATAACCCCTTAAAGTTCTGCCCATCTTTTATGAATCACCCTGTATATATCGGTTAGCCGGTATTTAGACCACTCTATAGCTGGCATTTGGACTAGCTATGTTTAATTTAAAACCGGTATTATTCATTCATGTAGAAAGATAGAAATAACGTGCGTGCGGCAACTGAGAGCTAAATACATCTAGAAAATAATTTAATCATCAAATCAAACCAATATACGATCAGTATTTTTGATAAAAATGAGAAACACATATCTGAAAAGCATTTGATGTCCCAGATTATGTCGTTTCGACAATTTTGAAATTGCTGTTTGTAAATGAAACTGACCTCAGCGACGTACATCTCGAAACTTTCTTCTTTTAATTAAAGTTACAAACTCTGCATATCGCCACTAATTTGCTTTGCACTCAGTTCTCGGAACACCTAGTAGCCGGTATTTGGACCATTTCCTTCATATTTAGAAAATAACAGAAAAATGCATTCTAGAATTGTATGGACTTCCAGTAATTATTCACCCACTTTGAAAGCAGTACTTCTTTCCTTTTGAAACGTTATTCTTTCACCTGAAAACTTTATTTATTCATAAAATCTTTGAAAATTCATTCTTAATCTATAATCTGCATTCTTACCAAATTAATTATCAAAATAATTCTTACTTCAAACTAAAAAAGTAACTGTCACGAGGTACTTATTTTCGTCTCGTGCAGGGTCAATCCATTTCAAGTGGTCCAGAAAATATTTTTTTGGTCGCTCGACCATTTTTAAAAAATCTGAAATTTTTTGTACAACAACCCTAACATGACGAAAGTTCAAAATGACCGTTCTTTTAATTTTACTATTTTTTGTTTGTGCATGGCGGCCATCTTTGTTTCATCGTGTGCAGCGATTTTCTCAGATACTAGGGTACACAAAATTGTAAATATCTCGTCTTCTATTTTCCCAATTGAAATGGGGTTTACAGCATTTTGTTCAGAATAAAATAGGCTAAATAAACAATAATAGAAAAATTTTGAAAAATAAATTTTTACAGGTGAAATTTTAGCAGAAAATTTATGATTTTTTCCAAAATCTATCCGTTTGCAAGAGCAAAATTTTCATGCAAGGGAAACTGTCAACCTTACACAATTTTTTCTACAAATAGGTCAAACGTATGTGTACTCATACACCAAGTCCCAGATCTGGGAGTTAATTTCTCTTTGCGAAAAAAATTCCGAAATTCGTCAAAAATTTCAAAAATCGCACTTTTTAGGCTTTGATATCTCTGGTGGGGCAAGAGATAAAAATCTGAAATTTTGGCCTATGATAGTATCGTGTAGTAGCGTTATGTACAAAAAATTTCAAGAAGGAGATTTGACTACAAGCTGAGATATGACATGGAAAATATGTGAAAACAATACTGCCAAACTATTGTAAACCTACTATGTAATTGTTCAACAAGACTGTCAACCTTGCACAATTTTTTCTACAAATAGGTCACAAGTGTATGTACTCATACACCAAGTCCCAGATCTGGGAAATGATTTCTCTTTGCGAAAAAAATTCCGAAATTCGTCGAAAATTTCAAAAGTCGCACTTTTTAGGCTTTGATATCTCTGGTGAAGCACGAGATAAAAATCTGAAATTCTGGCCTTTGATAGTATTGTGTAGTAGTGTTATGTACAAAAAATTTCAAGAAGGAGATTTGACTATACGTTGAGATACGGCGATTAAAAAATTTTAAGGAATGCTATTACGAGTACATTAGGAGAAATGAGATTAGTCTCTTTTATTACAATATTTACACAGAAAATATCGTTTGTTGAAAACAGTTAAATAATAAACATTTAATTTACAAAATACTAAGTATGCTCAACAAAGAGCTTAACAATATTTACGAGAGATGTTATGAATTCGACCAGTTACTGTTGTCAGTCCATTAGGTTGTTCTTTCTAAAAATTTTATTTGAAGCCCCCCAATTCTTGTCATCCCTTGTTAACTTGAATGAAATTCTTTAGATTTAATTATTGAAGCCATGTCAACTCGATCAGTTGCAATCCATTGTCTGTAATTTACTTTTCCTGAAATGTGTTCCGGTAAAATTGTTGCAATAGCATTTCTAGAGGATTTGTTCATCTGGACAAATAGTGTATTGGCTTAGCATACATTCTGAATTGTTTAAATCACACAGAAGCATTTGAAAAAGATATTTGTAATTAACATTTAACTTTGTACCATAAATAATTAATTTAAAATTTTGGAGGTATGAACATAGTAGGTTACAATAGTTTGGCAGTATTGTTTTCAAATATTGTTTATGTCATATCTCAGCTTGTAGTCAAATCTCCTTCTTGAAATTTTTTGTACATAACACTACTACACAATACTATCAAAAGCCAGAATTTCAGATTTTTATCTCGTGCTCCACCAGAGATATCAAAGCCTAAAAAGTGCGATTTTTGAAATTTTCGACGAATTTCGGAATTTTTTTCGCAAAGAGAAATCATTTCCCAGATCTGGGACTTGGTGTATGAGTACACGCACTCGTGACCTATTTGTAGAAAAAATTGTGCAAGGTTGACAGTCTTGTTGAACAGTTACATAGTAGGTTTACAATAGTTTGGCAGTATTATTTTCACATATTTTCCATGTCATATCTCAGCTTGCAGTCAAATCTCCTTCTTGAAATTTTTTGTACATAACGCTACTACACGATACAATCAGAGGCCAAAATTTCAGATTTTTATCTCGTGCCCCACCAGAGATATCAAAGCCTAAAAAGTGCGATTTTTGAAATTTTTGACGAATTTCGGAATTTTTTTCGCAAAGAGAAATTAACTCCCAGATCTGGGATTCGGTGTATGAGTACACATACTTTTGACCTATTTGTAGAAAAAATTGTGTAAGGTTGACAATTTCCCTTGCATGAAAATTTTCCTCTTGCAAACGGATAGATTTTGGAAAAAATCGTACATTTTGTGCTAAATTTTCACCTGTAAAAATTTATTTTTTTTAATTTTTTCTTACACTGTATATTTAGCCTATTTTATTCTGAAGAAAATGCTGCAAACCCCATTTCAATTGGGAAAATAGAAGACGAGATATTTACAATTTAGTGTATCCTAGTTTCTGAGAAAATCGCTGCACACGATGAAACAAAGATGGCCGCCATGCACAAACAAAAAATAGTAGAATTAAAATAACGGTCATTTTGAACTTCCATCATGTTAGGGTTGTTGTACAAAAAATTTCAGATTTTTTAAAAATAGTCGAGCGACCAGTGCTGGACCACTTGAAAGGATTGACCCTGCAGATAAAAATTAATCATCTACATCTTTCCTACTCGTCTATCACACATAATCTTTTTATCTTTTTTTTTTCTTTCCTTGATATTTCTACAGAAAAGAACAAACGACATTTATGCGACTTTTTTATGACGTCAATGACGCAATCGCAACCCTTTCGGTAATTTCGTGGATTGTAAATATTTTAGAACGACTAATCTGTGCGATCCTATCCTGTAAAAGAAGAAAAAAATGTATTCCAAAAAATAGAAGCGTATGCTTCGTCCTTGTGGAATTTCCTTGGAATTGTAGGCATAATTTACAACCGCGGCGATTTACGTTTCACTAGACGCATCTACTTATTTTGAGTCTAAAGGGGTATTATCTAAGGTTTATTCTTTAAAAAGAAAAAAAATAGCTCTTGTGGTCATTTGAATAGCGAAAAATACAAACGAGAATAAACCAACCCTAATAATTGTCTCATAAAGTGTTGTAGGTCAAGATCATTTTTTTTCTCCTTGGAAGCGATATTTTTTACAGTATCTAATTAATTCTTAGAATAATGCTTGGCGATAGTAAATGTTCTTTAATTAAATATTTAATGATGTTAATTAATGCAACTTAAGTTTTTAATGAGGCAGACTTTGTTTCATTGCATGTTATTATAATTATATTTGCATATTTTCAAAAGAATCCTTTACAAAATCATTTTTTAACTGTTTGAAACTTAAATTTAATTAAATCGCTTTTGAAATTCCTCTCAAATATTTGTTTTCTTCAAATATCCATAAAAACGTTGTGTAAATTTCTGCACTTATGAAACCTTTGTAAAGAAAAAAATTCAATTAAAGTTTTTATGTATTTTGTCCTTTTCATTCTTATAAAGATCTTGTTTTATTTTAGAAATGTTATAAATTCTCGGAAGTAGGATGTTTTTCAGTGTTCTTTTTCGTAACTGTACTATATGTAGCTATTAAAAAAAATTAAGTGGCTTTACAGCTAGTCCTGAAAGTTAACATTAAATTAACTTATACAAGCAGTGTGGTACTTCTTTTACTTACTATATATTTTAATCGTGAATTGCATTTTATAGTAAAAACAAAATATAATATTTATTTTAGATTAGATTATTTTATTTAAAAAGTAAGATTATTTTCTTCATGTATTACAACAGTGATATATTATACTTGACTAAATAAAATCAAAGCTTCTATATAATATATACGTAATAATAACGTATATATTATTATATAATAATATATACGTTATATGTATGTATCAATATATTGTTATTCCAATCATCATGTCAAGTAATTGCCTTTTCTGCCCTCTCGGTTTATTTTCTATTTCGGATAATTTTTTTATCTACTAAGTACAGCTGTCAGATTACTATATTTTCATCTAAATATCCTGACTGTTAAATGATTTTTGGATGGATTAATTGTTGACAAATTCTACGTGTCGATTAATATAATTCTAGTCTGATTTTTGGTGTAGGATAACTGTCCATTTGGCTAATTGTCATGACGTATAAAAGTAGTTGTATGCTAATTGTCTTGTCAGCTAATTGAACGCATCAACAAATTTTCTGTCAATTACATGACTGTATTAGTAATATTCTTGTTGTCTAATTTTCAATGTTAGATTAAATACATCATCGGATACATATCCTGTCGGCTAAAGTATTTGTTGGGTGGTTAACTGTCCTTGTAGTCTAACTGTCCCTCTAAGCTAATTGTTTTCTCGCCTAAAGTTCTTGCCTTTTCTGTCGTGTACTTATCTGTGTCGCCTAATTGTCTTATCCAATTTTTAGAGTTAGCTAACTGTGTTATCTTCTAAACGTTCGTGTCAGCTATTTGTCCTACTTATTAAATTTTCTGTTGGCTAATTGTCTTACCTATTTACGTTTTACTGTCTGCTAAATTTACGCATCTAAGAAAAAATTCAGAAAATGTATCATTATGCACTATAATATCCATCTACCTGCGAGGTGTAGGAATACCATCTTTAATTTAGACGGTGATAACATGCTCTACATCAGCGACGATGTCCCGGCAATTTTTCTTGGTAAGCCCATTGGCGCGTTTCTGCCCAAAGCACTGTCACTATCGATTACCTCAACCATAGGGCGATTACTATAATGCAGCCTAAACTCAGCCCGTGCTAGTGCATCGACTGTCTTAAAACATTTTACTATCCATCTTTGCTTTTTATGATGCGCACGGACCAGCTCTCTAAAAAAAACTGGCAGGGAATTGGCGACTCTATAGGATAGCTAATGAAGCAAACTTTTGGCTACCACCAAATGCAGCCAATGAATATCTGTTCGGTGCTAAAGAAGATGGATTATTTGGCATACCGTTGGCTGCGGAAGACTCAGACATCGCTTTAGTCAACGGGGCAGGGGGATTCAAACTACTTACCTCAAGAGACCATACTGGTAATGATGTTGCGTGGGTGGAGCTGAGGTTGGATGCAAATTACTAAAAGGATACCATCAGGTTCCAGAATTCACACGATTTTCTTAACACAGCTGAGTCCGAAAGAAGATATAATAAATAAACTACGATGAGTAACCGTGTGAGGCAATCCTCCGAAGGACTGAAGATCAACTGGAATATTACAGAAAACAACGAAGTAGAATTAGTTGCTGGCGAGGAGGTCATAACGTACAGGAGATAAATTTTTTCGACTTTACGGAACCAATTTAGGAAAATCCGAACACCGTCGTTGCGAGCTCATAAATATCAAGAAAAAACTAATTAATGCGCTGCAGCAACCAGATAATCATCACATTTTTTTGTGGATGGCGCATATGTAAGATTTAAGGATTTAATTCACAGAGCGTGATTGGAGCTGGTGAAACTCAATGCTTAAAACAGACCAACTCGCAATCGTCCTGGCCCTGTCAACAAGATGTGCCGGAAATACCTCCAGATTGAGACCTTACAGCAAGCACGTCCTCGAATACCGTATGGTCCATTGTATATTATGCAAGAAGCGGCATAACGCTATTGCCAATCGTATTAAGAAAGCTGTTGCAAATATGTGGACCATACTGGGAGAGCACCTAGGGATTGGCACCAAAAATCGCAGATAAGACCTTGTCCTCCCGACAGAAAGTAACATTATTATTTTTTTATGTAACCGTTATCTTCGACAATGGTCTCGAGGCATTTGAAGCTTCTAGAGAGGAAAAGATGGACAAATACAAGAATGTAGCAGAACAGCATTCAAACAACGACAAGACCGCAGTAGTTTAGGCTATTGTTGTTGGTGTGCTCTGTTCGTTGTATCCGTTGAAGGGCAAATTTCTCAGAATAATCTGTACAAGAAGCTACCTGAAGATACCTGAATATGATGTAAAAGATTATCGTCAGCGAGACTATAACATACTCTAGAGACATATATTATAAGCACACCAAACGAGTCCTACAGAATTCCAACGGATGCCACATCTGATGCCCATTTCCCTTCATCTTTATCTATTTTTATTTGTATATTTTGTGTATTGTTGAATAATTTCTTATGTTAAAAAGGTTATACTGTATAAGTGTTCCTTTGGAACACATACCGTAAAATGGGGTGAATAGGAACGCCGGGGTGAATCGGAACGAAACTTCCCGGTCATACAAATAAATTCATTATAAATATAGGTGGTGATATTTTTAGTTGCCAATTTTTTTATAAGAAGGTAATAACATTAAGAGTTGTGAAATTCAGTTTCGACATGTTGGCACTACTACTGGGTACTGGGGTACATAAAAAAACTTCATGAGGATCTTCAAAAACATCATTTTTTCAACGTCTTCAAAACTTTGTCTGTAACTACAGTATTTTTCCTATTCTAAACATAAGAGAGGGGATTTTTAAATAATGATAGTCCTGTAAATGATATGCTGTATTAAATTCTACTTATTTCTACACTACATAATGAAAAAATGGAAAATGGCTTGTAACATCAGAGGTTTAAGATTTAGGGGTGAACCGGAACAAGTTTTCTTTCATGGTTTATTTTTCTATACAGTAATAGTTTCATGCAATATATGAAAATATATGTGTGAATATGTATTGTAACAATATTTTGTTTGTTTTAATTACTTGAAGAGTTTAAAGCTGCGAATAAATTACTTGGTTAAACAAAAAAGTCAACGTCTAATCCAATAGACATGGAACACACAATAAAAGAATTTAAAAATGGTAAATTAGTTAGAAAAACTAAACAAAATTATTCTTTGACATCCACAACATTACAGAAACATCTCAAAATAAAAACCGATTAAAAAAAGAGAGGAATGCAAAGTGTACTAAGGGCTGGGGATGATAGCGTATTAGTAGATCGTAATGATACATCATACATATAACACATGATATAATAATACATAATATTAAATTCTACTTCTGCAATTCGAATATAATTTCTTAAAATAAATCTTAATTTTTCTTGATTTTAAAGTTGTTTTCTAATTTTTAAAAAGGCATATTTTTACTTGTATATAAAATAAAGGCTTGATTCACAGTAACTAGATGTTCCTATTCCTCCCTTATCATTATTACCCGTTTTTATTAACCCTATTAAAGTGTGAATCGTAATAATTAAATTTATAACATTTGTTCCGATTCACCCCTATCTGCGGGGTGAACAGGAACACCATTAAAAAATTAAATAATGTATATAAACAGTAAAAATGTTTCATTTTTGCTTAAAAAGTAAAGAACAAAACAAGACAGAAGTTTCTAGTAGAAAAATTAAAAAATTAAAAAATCAGTTGTGGCTTTTTTTAACGTTAAAGTTGAAAAGTGTTCCGATTCACCCCATTTTACGGTACACAAGGTGAATTTCACCACAGTTCATATATATAGAGTGACGAATGCTGAGGAAAAAACAGAGTCAAAAAAAGTGTTAAATACCAGTACTTTATTAAAGAGAAATTCGCCTTCGTTAATCGTTTTACATTATTCAAAGTATTTTTTATTAGAAAATACTGGTAGTTTTCACTTTTTTCGACTGTGTTTTTCCCTGACCACTTACCACATTTTATATACCACATAGACACACACTTTTTTTTATAGAGTCACAGTTAATTTCTTTTATTTTTCTAAGCCACTCCTTTTAACATTCTTCTGTCGGGACTGTTGCCTGTCAGCTAAATTTACGTGTCGATTAAATGTTATTCAATTGCTCTTGTCCACTAATTGTCCTATCGGTTAATTATGATTATCAAATAATTGCCCTTGTTGACTAACTGTCCAGTTGGTTAGCTTTCTTTATTGTGTATCTGCCCTGTCGGCTAATCATCATATCGGTTACTTACTGTCTGCAATATTTCTTGCCGGCTAACTGTCTATGTCTGGTAAATATTTTGCCGGCTATATGCACTTGATAAATAATTACCATGTGAACCATTTTTTTTTTCTAAATGTTATGTGTTTTAATTGCGCATTTAATTTCCTATTGGTTACCTTTCCTTGTCCGCTAGCTGCGTTGTCGACTATATTTCGTCATCAAATGATGGTTCAGACTTTTTTTTTGTCCTTTTTGGTAAGTTTTCTGTAGGTTACATGAGGTTGTAAGATAATTTTCCTGTTTGCAATTGTCTGTACTTGCTAAGCGTCGTTTATTTTCCATTGGCTACTTGTCTGTGCCAGTTAATTTTCAAATCGGCTAAATCTGATTATTGAATAATTTTCCTGTTGGCTAAATATCTGTTTGGCTATTTGTAATGACGACTAATTTCGTGTTAGTCACTTAGCTACATCCACTAATTGTCTTGTGGGATAACTGTCTTGTAGTTTAATTGCCGTGTGCTGTTTTTCTCTTGTCAATTAAATATGAGGCGTTCAAAAATCAATCCGACTAATTCCTTTTTTTTTTTTTTTTTTGTAAAATTTATGTAATGACATGAATGAGTTAAAATTTTTCTATATATAGATACAGTGCTTATAAATTACCCTTGATTATAAGGCAATTAATGATTATAATCAAAATATGGTGAAAAAAACAGTTTTTTATAGATAAATAGCTTTAAATGTTTAAAATGAGCATTTTTATTTTATAGTTAATCGGATGGACTTCTGAACGTCTCATGTAATTGTCGAATAATGGTCTTGTCTATTTTTTTCTTTTCTGCTAATTATCCTGTTGGTTAAATATAGTTGTAGGACAATTTTCTTGTCCGTAATAGTCTGTATTGTCTAGTTGTACGTATCGAATAGTTGTTCTTGTCGGCTTATTTTTAACATCAGTTAATTGTTCTGTCAGCTGTTCAATGTACAGATTTATTTTTTGTCGGCTGCTTCTCCGTATTGGTATGTCCTTTCGGATAACTATCCCATCTAAATGCTCGTTTCGGCTATTGTTCTGTTGTCTGATTTTCTATGGGGGCTATTTGTCCTACCCTCTAATTGCCCTTCAGAATGTCCTGTCAGTTAATTTTTCTTGTCGTCAAAATGTTTCGTCATCTAACTGTTCTGTCAACGATTAGTCCTGTTAGCTATTTGTTTCCCTGTCAGCTATTCAGATCCTGTCGCCTAACTGTATTCGTATTGTAGGCTAATTTTATTTATTGTCCAACTGTCCTGTCGGCTAGTTGTCCTGTTGGGTAATTCTCTCTTTCGTCTAAATTTCAGTTAACTTTATTTAACTTATGTTAAAGCTAATTGTCCTATCGGTTAAATATCCTGTCGAATAATTACTGTCTGCTAAAAGCCTTATCGGTTACAATTTTGCTTCGGTTAATTGTACATGTTGGCTAGTTTTATATTCTGTACTTGTATGTGATAAATTGTCCTATTAGTTAATTGACTTTGTCATTTAATTATATAAATAAATAGCCTGTCGGTTAATTATACTTGTCATATAAACGTTCTGTATGTGTCGTCTTTTTGCCCTATCGGGTATATCCAAAATGATTGCGCTGCAAGAGAATTGTTCTATCTGTTAAATGTCTTTTTGCCTAAATGTCCCATCGTTCAATTGTCCGATTTCCTTTTTCATCTAACTGTCTTTGTCTATCAACTGTCCTGACGGTTAAATATCCTACCGATTAATTGTCCTATCATTTAATTTGTACTTGTCGATTAACCTCCTGTCGGTTACTTGTTTTTGTTGACTAAATATAACTGCGAATAATCATCTAGTGGGCTGATTGTTCCTTCAGCTAAATGGCCTTTTCGTTCAAATGGTCCGTTCCAACTAATTGTACTATAGTCGAATTTTTTACTTCAGGTAATCTTTCTGACGGATAATTTTTCTGTCCATTAAGTGTCTTTTTTTCGACTTATTGCCCTATCTGTTAATTGTTCTGTCAGCTAATTATATGGGTCAATTTATTTTCTATCGGTTCTGCGTCGAGTAATTGTCCTGTAAGCAAAATGAACTTTCCGCTAATTGTATATTCAACTAATTTCCTGTCAGTTGTTTGTCCATATTGACTAATTGTCCTAACTACATTGTCGACAAGCTGTTCCACTGACTAATTTTCATCTGTCGAAAGACATTCAAAACACTCGACCATCTTTCCAACTAATTATCTCTATCGGCTCAATGCCTAGTTTGCTAACTGACCTGATGGTTAAATGTAGTTATCAAGTAATAATTGTAAAGTTATTGCACTGTTGTCCTGTCGACTAATTTTATGTTTCGGCTAAAAGTGTTTATTCGAAGTCTTGTTAAATAACTATCCGTATCAGCTAACTGCATTACTTTTCATCGACTGATTTTCTTTCGGTTACTCCCCCCCCCCTTTTTTTTACATTTTAAAGCTAACAATTGTATTAAATGCTCTAATCTGTTTATTATTATTATTATTATTATTATTATTATTATTAAAATATTCTAGCTCTTTTCTTTTTATTCTAAGTTCCTCAAAATAATTTTTTGTACTTAAAATTGTCTGCAAAATATTATATATATATATATATATATATATATATATACCGGGTGTCCTGAAAAGGACTGAACGATTTTAAAAATCAATAACTTGCAAACTTTTACAGATATTTAAAAAATTCTTGCACTAGAGTCATCTAAAAGGTCAAAAGTTTTTTTCCTGCGATTCTGGATTTTAGTTCGAATTACAAACAATAGATGGCTCTGAGAGCGCTAGGTGCTGTATTGAGACGGATATTGACGACACTTGGCACTGAAGCAAAATAAGGAGGTTAAAGCTATGGAGTGGATCTTATTCAAAAATGAACTTTTGCTTTTACCGTCCGATTTTGAATGCAATCCATATAATTTTGATTTTGCTGGCGTCAGCGCAATAATAGAGAAAAATATTATTTTCATGGGTACGACTCCTTTGAAATCGAAATGCGTGAAACAACAACGTTCGAATTACCGACTTTTATATTATTTTATTTTTTTTCTTTTACATTCCAAAAATGTAAGTATTTTGAGAACAGGATATCTTATTTATCTATTTATTTATCTGGGTATCTTTTAAATCTTTTTTATGTCACCTAGTCATGTCCTGTATTGTATTTTAAGTATGTGGGATTAACAGTTAATTTACAGGTACACTCAAAAGATTGCATCACATCATAGTCTATGGGGGAAAATCACTTGCAGTGTATATTAATGAAATACACTATTTCAAATGTATTGAAACTGATGTAAATCACTGAATTTCAGTATAAGATGATTATGATAGAATAGAATATTTGGTATTTATAGCATTTAACGTTCATTTACAGGGGCACACAAAAAGAAACCGGTTACTGTACTGCCTTTAAGTAATAACTGCTGGAAATGCGTTTTCAATTTCGGCATGCGCTTTTAAATTTAGCTGTTTTTTAGATACATTAGTAATTATATAAATGCATATCACCTATACTCGTCTCTGGTGCGTCCGTCCGTCTGTCTGTCCGCATATAACAGTGCAAAAATTACTCTGTCGAATCGTTTGAAATTTTAAATACATATTTATTGAAGAATTTTATCCAGTTATTTCAAATTTTATGAATATCGGATGTGTATTTCAAATACAGGGACAGTCAAAAGTATTCCGTTACATTATAGCCGACGAGGAAAAAGTTTCAAGTACTTTTTAATGATATTACACCCGTCCGAACATAATGAAATTAACATGCATTTATGAATTAAATTGAAATACAAATGATGTAGAATATGCTGCACAAAGAATAGTTATTCATTTACAGGGCCACACAAAATAATTATGTAACATAACGGTATAGAAGGAAACATACTTTGCGGCATATTTTAATTTTGTTACACATATAATAAAATTGTTATAAGTTACTTAGGTTTACTACGAATTTCTTACTATGTAATAGAAAATATGAAATATTTACAGGGACACACAAAAGATTTCGGAAACTATGCTGCATCAAAAATGCTGTACGCTAACGATAATTGCTTGAAGTTTTAAGTTTTGATATGATTTTTTTAAAAGTTTCAGTACATTTTTGCATGTTACGCTGTGCATATAATTGGTGCAAATCATATACAGGGCTACACAAAAGAATTCGCACTCCTTACTAAGTGTGTAAGTAAATATATTAGGTGGTTTGTAAATGAGTTTTGCATTTTTTTACGTTGAACAGCTTTAAGTGTATTACGATATGTTTAAAGAATAGAACTGAAATGATATACAGAGGCACTCAAAAATTGGATTAATAGCCGGCTCTGGATGGTAATCTCTGAAAGTGTGATTTCATTAGTTTAAAGCATGTTTCGGTTTTAAATAGATTTTAGCTAGATAAATGGCGTGTATTTAAAGATAGTAGGAAAAGTACAGGGCTATACAAAAGAGTTCAAATATGCTTTCGTCTATTTAAATAAATTGCTAAATGTCAAATTTCAACTTAACATGTGTTTTTAACGCTTTCCAACATAGTTAAAAATTTTTATGATTTCTTTTTAGTTAGCCGTCTGCCTGTCTGTCTTTCCAAACTCTAACTTGCGTTGAAATAATTGAATTGGTCTGTAAGTGATATATGTTAATAAGATTTATTATGCCGTGTTGGTATTGTAAACAAACTATGCATAATTCATGATTCATTTACACAGACACTCAGAACTATGCCATTACATTATGTTCTGTGAGGATAATTATATATGTAGCTCCTATATTAGTCATCTGGAATGTTCTTTTATCTGTCCGCACATAATAGCGCAGAAACTACCCAACAGAATGCTTTGAATTATAATATATATACTCGTTGCAAAATTTTCGTTACTCATTTAAAGTTTTATGAAAAGCGAATCAAAGCTTAAAAGGACATTAATAAGTGTTTTCTTCATTCTATTAAAACCTATTCTGCGTGACTAATTCAATGATATCCAGTGATAGGTGATGATTCTAGGTTGTCATTATGATTATAGCTCATTTAAGGTGGAGGTAGTATTATTTCCCTATTACCATGAATTGAATATACATAATCGTAACAAATTTTGTGTTTGGGTATTTTTACAAAAGAGTGCAACAGCTATTGCACCAAATTTTCAATGTTTATACTATGAACATTCTTTGTTCTAAAGAATAAACCATTTCCGCAATTTTTTTACAACATACATAAAACTCTACTAAAGAACTTCTTTAAAACAAACTAGCATTTCTTAGAATATAACAAATTTTTTAAAATAGCAAAATTGATTAATTTTTAACAACAACAAAAAAAAACTACTAAATCGTTTCACTTTATTTTAAAATATGATGCACAAAGTATTCTTTAAATTAGATGATAAAAAGTAATTTAATCCGAGAAAATACAGTTTTTTTAAATGTAAAATCGTCTGCAAAACTCGTATGCTGCTCGTTAAATTCATTTCCAGTTTCCAATCGCTGCTATTATATAAAAGGATTTATTATTTCCATGACAACAACGCATTTCATTGAAATTATACCGACTGAGTCCAAAATCGGGCTTTATGTCGAGTGCACAGGTCAAATGTATGTTGTTCAATAAAAACAAATAAACAAAAGTTCAAAATCGGGCCCTAAGAGCAAGATTGCATTGTCAAACGAGACCCACTCCACAGCCTTAAACTCCTTATTTTGCTTCAGTACCAAGTGACGTCAATATCCATCTCAACACCGCACCTAGCGCTCTCAGCGCCATCTATTATTTGTAATTCAAACTAAAATCCAGAATCGCAGGAAAAAAACTTTTGACCTTTGAGATGATTCTCGTGCAAGAATTTTTTTAATATCTGTAAAAGTTTGCAAGTTATTGATTTTTAAAATCGTTCAGTCCTTTTCAGGACACCCGGTATATATATATATATATAAACAAAAGACCATTAAATATATATATATATTATGCTATCTAATTTAAGTAAAATCACTTAGCATGAAATTATTTATGTAAAAAAAGTTTTTGAATCTTTTTTATGTATATATTTATAGTAATTTTAATTAATTATTCCATTGCTCAAAAAAATATCGGAGTTATTTAACATTTTGACAAATTATTTCTGTTAAAAAGTTTCGATTTATTTTCAGGAAATTAATTCTACCCAGGGGCGTAGCTTGAAATTTTTATTGGGGGGGGGGGGGGGGAGAACCAAATTTGGCGCCTTTTAATTTTTTGCTGCCCTTGAATTATTTCCACATTTTTTAGGAGAGGGAGGGGGGTAGTTATGCTACATTTTATCTTTAGTTATTTATTCATGGCAATGGCATCTATTTAGGTGATGTAAGTGATGCAGTCATGATTGAATTTCCATTTCAAGCGTGCATGCACATCTGCTGATAAGATACCTCTCCCACCTCTTATTTTTTCAAGGTCTAAAAAGGCAATGTAGAATGTTTGAAGAGAATCCGAATCCTGGATCCTTAAATTCATTTTCCTGATGTGATAAGAACAATTGTATTTGGAAGAAAAATAAAAATACAGAACAGAAAGTTAATTACAATAGAGTTATAGTAGTTTCAAAGCCGTAGCTTCCGCTCGAAACTTACTGGTCAATATAATTGAATTTAGCCTTCAATTTTTTCTGGTGAGATCCTCCGAGATCGGGCCCAATACTATCACTCCCACCAATGTGGTGGGAGTGATAGTAAAAAAGGAACTATGTAAAAAAGGAATATTAAATCTCTGGATGAACATTCGGCCCTTTTACAAGGAAGTAACGGTGGTCTATATACCAAATATACTGAATATTCCAGTTTCTGTAAAATGGAATAACATATTTTCCCTTTTATAATCTTAGTTACCCAGTAAATACAGATAAGTAAAAAATAAGCTGTATTGTACTGCAATTATAACACAAAACTTTAAAGTAGTTATTTTTTCCTAATGTGCATTTTTTTAAATCGGTTGCAGGATTATTTTATTAATTATATAATTATTCTGTTATTTATATTAACGAATATTTTTTTTTCCTGTCACTTTTAACATTAAAACACAGTCGTTCAAAATAAATTCAATTTATTCTTTTGACAATGGCTACTTTAAAAGCAAAAATCAATTATTTGCAAATCCCTTTATCCAACCACTTGAACAAAAACTTTTTTAACCCATTAAGAAACATGTTCAATTTAGCAATACTATGCTGAATACCGGATATCATTAAATTTCGTCAAAAGTAATTTATCACAATAGCAATTAGCGACGCAAAAAACTCAGATGCATAGTATATTTCAATCTGGATTTAAAATAAAGACATATACACATATATTTTGGAATTTCAGATAGAAGAGTTAACTTTGCACGTCGGTACATCGTGATGTTTATAGAGTTAATTGAAAACTGTTATTTTTCAGATAAATCAAATTTAAGCTGTAATGTCCACCGCAAGGCAGAAAAAAGACCCATCAGAAGAGTGACAATAACTTGAAATGTACATGTACAATTGATAAAACATAACAAAATTATATTTAGGAATCATATTATAAAACAAAAATAGAGCCAAAAAAAGAAAAAAAAAATCTTTTGCTCAGTTGGAAATATTTTTGAAAAACATCGAAAAACATTTGTAAGTAAGAGTGTATTACGATCCAAACTGCTTATTTTCGCATTTAATTTTGAATTCCTTTTTGCTCTCAAATTCATCAGACTGACAGATTCTCTTATTCAGAAACTATACAAGGTGCCGTAAATCTCGATATTTTGATAAAGGCAGGAAATAGTATGAAAAATGCTGTCAAAGTGGGCGTTGTGAGCCGAATTTTCCGAAGCGGAAGACCTGGAGACGAAAAAAAGAACCATGCTGAAGCAATGATTGTTTATCAATCAAATTCTAATAAATGGAGCGAAAAATAAGATCATACGACACCTTGTACGTCTCTTCGAAAATCACCCCAGCAAGTTTCATGTTTCTATTTTTAAAAATGAGTCTGAAATTCTATCAGAAAATTTCGAGGTGTTGAAGGTAGAAAAGCATGTTTTCGAGTACACCCTTAAACATATATTTCTTTTAATTTTGGGGAAAGCCTCATTCCTGTCCAGTCCTGGGTTAAAACTAGGTCGATTATTAATAATATAAAAGTTTCAGAAATCACCATTAATCAAAAAATAGCTATCTGTTTAGGAAATAAATAATAAAAATAATTAAAACTTAAATTTACCGGAAAACTGAGAATGCTATTTGATTTTTTCTCTATAATAGCAATGATTGATAATAAATGAACTCAGAATTGCGTCAGAAATATAAACATTGTACTTTAAAAACATGCTTAATAAAAGAAAATATGTACAATTTTTATCTTCGACTGCATCATCATTTTTCATCCACTTTTTCATAAATTTGAATCATTTCTCCGCTTCATAACTTCTTTTCCTCTTTTGTTCCCGGTTTTTTATTTTTATGTTTTATTTCAGTCATCATTCATGACTGAATTTCTTCTCTCTGTACGACTACGAAAAACAGCTTTTTATTTTTATTTAAAAAATTGAGCGAAAAAAATCGCTAGTTTTGAAAAGTCGCGTTGTTAGCTTCAGTACAATCTGACAACACTAGACACAGCACAACAAAGATGTATGTAGGTGACGCCCGGATATTATCTAACCTCACACAAGGAAGTACATAAGAGGGGGGTTAAAATAGTTAAGGTCAGATGACCCTGTCGAGGACCACCAACTTTGAATTGGAATAAGGGCAGAGCTTTTCTCCGAAAAATCACATTACATGTAGTGATCGAACAATGTCCATTTCCGGAATGTGCTCTTGTTTTCGCCCTGGGGATAGCGCCTGGTAGTAATCTTAAAATGTCTCAAATGTAATGGATTGCCTATATTTTCTTGAAACCATAGTTTATTTTCTTATAAATTTACAATAACATTAATTCCAAATCACTTTATTGCTATTTCATTATTTTTTCTTTTTCCTTTTTCCTTTTTTTTTTTTTTTTTTTTTTTTTTGTGTGTGTGTGTGTGTGTGCGTGTTAGAGGTCTGCACGGGCCGGAATTTCCAGGCTCGGGCCCTGCCCGGCCCGTAGGAAAATTTTTTCGGCCCGGCCCGTTGTAAAACTCAAAAGTTCGGCCCGAGCCTGGCCCGTTCAAATTTTTATAGTTTAGGCCCGGCCCGTTACAATTTCTACGATTTCTAAAAAATTCAGATTTTTATCATATAATTAAGATTTCTTAAAAAGAATACTGCATATATATCTATGGAATGATTTTACAGTATATTTTACAGGAAATACACATTAGTAAAATTAATGATTAGTAAGGTTCTTAGGCTTTCAACATTCAAATAAAGATTCATTAAAAAATTAATATGGCTTAGAATAAAAGAAAAAAAAAGAAATTTAAAAACATCGTAAATTTTGAACTGTTTAATAAAAGAAGATTTATAAAAATATTTCTATATCATTTTATTAAAGATTTTAAATCCAAATTCATACGTTAATTCAAAGAAGCTCCTTTCTGATACATTTCTAAATTCATTTTTTTCTCAAAAATGCATAAGATTAGCAAATGTCTTTATTCAGAAACTATATAATCGAATGGTGTTATCCATTTTTTGATACAAGCAATTTAAGAACACTGCAAGCAAATAAAATATTGTCATAGTTGGCGTTTTGAATAGAATTTCCGGAAACGATAGCATGGGAAAAGAGGAAAACCTGCAACCATTTGAGAAACTATTGTATCTCAACAAGGTTATACAAGTATTTTATTTACCAAAAATGAAAAACGCTATTCGATTCCAAATCTCTTCAATAGTCAGGCTTATCACTTTTATAATTTTACAATTAAAAAATAATGTAAAAATGTGTCAAACTTTCGCGTTTTAGAAAAATTAATTTAAAAACCATCAAGAAGTATATATCCAAAGATTAAGCTAACATAAGTTCTTTATCGCTGTTCATAATTTTACAAATTATGTTGTCTGCCCTACAGATCTTGAGAACAATTAAGTATTCTTTCGGTCCTGCAAGTCTATATGTAGAAAAATAATGCCTTGATCTCCAATTTTGATCTTGGACTTGCAGGAGTCAGTTTAAAAAATATTAAAACAGGTTACACACAATGTAACTGTCCGATGCCGATCTCTACACTGCACAAGTTACATTTTTATATTGGTGCTGTCAAACTAGTATGGCTCGTGACGCACATTTATATTTATTCTTGTTAAAACCATTTTCGTTGAAAATAGGTTTATATTTTATCGTTTACGTTTAAATCTTCAAAACGGGCTGGTAGGCCCGAAAATTTTTATATCAGCCCGGCCCGTACGGCCCGTTCAATTTTTTTTGCCGGCCCGGCCCGGTCCGTTTATTTTCTTTGTCGGCCCGGCCCGTTGAAAAAAACATTCTAATTCTGCCGGCCCGGTCCGGCCCGTTGGCAAATTCGAAACGATTCGCTGGGCCGGGTACGGGCCACGGGCCACGGGCCACGCTCCAGCCCGTGCAGACCTCTAGTGTGTGTGTGTGTAAAAAAATAATCTAAGAATGCCATATTAATAATAAAAATTTTAGGTGCCTAACGGCGCCTTTAAACCTTCCATGGCGCCCTTTTTGAAACCCTCTTTTTTAGGTGCCTGACTGCACCTCTAAACCTTCTGTGGCGCCCTCCTACTAAAACATATTATAGAACCATTCAAACGCACTACAGTCGTTTCCACACTTCGTTTCCCTTTCTATCTCTTTCTAAGGGTGACCAACAACTACTATAAGAAGGAAATAACTGTACATCTATCCTGGAATTCATTACAAGCCTGTTTTTGAATTTTTTTTATTTTGGATGCATAAATTTTCTTTGGGATATGAGTGGGGGAATAGAGGTAGTAACAAATCTAAAATTAAGTGCCTTTTTCATGTTTTGTAAATGAATAGTAATTTATTTTGTAATTTTACATTTCAAATTAAGTTATTTTATAATTACTTATTACTACTAACAAAGCCTTTTTTTCCGGGCGCTTAACGGCGCCCCTAAACCTTCTTTGGCGCCCTACTACATGAACATATTGGGAGGGGAGGCTCCCCCCCCTAAAGCTACGTCCCTGATTCTACCGTTTTGATAAAATAAAACCTGCATAAAAATGATACATTACTGAAAGAAATTGAAAAATATATATTTAATAAAATTAAATTCTTTATATAGAGAGAGCAAAAGCCCGTGACTGGCAGACCTTCGTTATTTTATAAAAGCTGAAACTTTCTCAGCGCAGTCTTCCAACAAAGATAGGAACGATGGGTAATTATGAAATTTGGATCATGGTGGCTTTGGCAGTGACCAGGGAGCAAAGGTGTAAAAAATACCAACTTACTTTCGTCATTTTATAAAGCGTAATTTTTTTATATTTCCTTTGGAATGATGTTAGAAATCACGTCCTCCATTGGCAGATACTTCCTGTGGTTCCAACCCCCGGCCGACAACCACTAAACTTCAATAATAGGAAATTCTACTTTCGTCATTTTATAAAAGCTAGATTTTATATATGTTACTTGGGTAACTACCAGAAGATATTTCCTCAGTTGGCAGACAGTTTTGGTGGTTCCAACCCCCAGCCGACAGACATATACAGCGGCTTCTCAATACACCAGAGTCTGCGCGAAACAGACATTTTCCCCGTTTTCCCTTGGGTCGGAAATTAGCGACAGTTATTTGAGGTTGTTGCATGTAATTCTACGGTTGTTGACATTTTGAAAAAAGACCACAATGAAAGAAAAAAAAAATGTAATTTAACAAATTAGAACGACTATTTTGAAAATGATATTTTCAAAGACTAAAATTTTAAAGACTTAAAAAGGAACTCTATACTTAATAATAATAATAAACATCATTTTTAGGATGATCATAACGAGTCATATATTACGTACGCCATGCATTAAACATTAATATTCCTAGACCATAAATAAAAAAAAAAACAGTAGTTTATTGTTATATAACTTTAACTGTTTTAAATGTGGATTTTTATTTGATGCAGTTAATCAGGCTGATTGCCTCTTATTACATATGACATGGATTAAACACTAATATTCCTGGACCCATCTTATAAAAATTTTAAATGAAATTTCAGTTTTACAATTCTTTTGAACTGCAAATTTTTAAACTTCTAAATATTGCACATTTTAAATTTTTATACCGTTGCATAGAGAAAAAATGCACTTTTGAATGAATTTCGTTTGAAATTTTTAGTGTAAGTTATGTGTAAGTTATAAGTACTCAATAGTACATTAAACATCCTGTTATCCGGCATCCTAAGATTTGGCATACTGGATATTGCGGCGCGACTTTTGGAAAAATGGTA
Source organism: Maratus speculifer (assembly GCA_964019185.1). Lineage (NCBI taxonomy): Eukaryota > Metazoa > Arthropoda > Arachnida > Araneae > Salticidae > Maratus > Maratus speculifer. The sequence goes on along the minus strand of OZ025295.1, from coordinate 176,473,409 downwards.
CTATTCCTGTTTAATCATAGCCCGGTGTTTGTGGGAACTTCAGAATGAGGTATTACGTAACAATTCATTGCAAACGGTTCAAAATCATAAATTTATAAATAGCTGCGAATCACCATCTCGACGAGAATGAAGAAAAAGCATTTCTGTAGATAATTTTCGGAATCAATCTGTTGGAATGAAAAATATTTTTTTATCATCTAAATTAAATACTTTTTGCATTTTTGAAAAGAATGTTACAGTAGCTAGCAAAAAAAACTGATATTCAAGATTTTTTAAAAGATAGTTTCTTCCAGAAGGTCTAAGATGCACTTTTCATTTTTATATTCATGTACATACACTATATGGCTTAAGGTGACCGGTCACTTGCGATTTTAGATGTTTTGTTAAATATTTAGAAAAATGCAAAAAAAAAGATATCCTGAAACTGCATGTGTGTAAACATTATAGTACAAGTCATATATTTCCGCGAAGATTTTTTTTTTCCTGAAGCCCCATAGGGAACCGTCAACAAATTTAAAAAAACGAATTATTTTAGATAACCCTGTCAAAACGAATGTAGCAAAAACATTGAAACTATAGATTGTGATTAAGTGGCTTATTTTAATAAACTGTATTAATTTTTATGTGGTTAACATGTATACTTGTAAAGAATTTAAGATTCTTATAAAAACAGCCCCAAATTTTGCCAAGTTTTTTGCTTATAATTTACAGAGTTCTTAAGGTTGTTCTTAAATCAAAAAGGGCAACTTTGTGGCACATGCTTTAATTTATTTTTCTTCGAAAATGCATGAAAACAGCAAGTGTTGTTATTCAGAAATTGTTTAATTGCACTCAGTTTTCTGTTTTTTAACAAACACAATAAATCTTTCATAACAAGCCTTCAAAGTTTGCGTTTTTGAGCATATTTCCCGACGAAAGCAGAAAAACCGGTCGAAAAGTAGAAGAAAAACGGGTAATCACGTAATCGAAATAGCTTAGAACTGGATAGGTAATTTAACTATCATAAAATGGAAAAATAAGTTTGATTTCAAATCGCTTCCATAGTCAGGCATTCCAATTTTATATCTTTCTGTTAAAAAAACGAATTTATAAATGTGTCAAAACATTTTGCGCTTGTTGAGCGGAACAATTGAGAACACCCTTAATATAAAAAAAATATACTTTTCGGAAAATATGACAAGCAACATTGTACATAATATCCTGTAATCAAAATTAAAAAATAATAAAAATTGTATAAAAAATGAGCATGCTTTCCAAATAATGTTTCACTGTGCATGTGTATGTATATATTATGTTTATCTTTATTCTTAAAAAAAAAAAATAAATAAAATAAGAAAGAAAAGAAAAGAAAAAGAAATGGAACTAACGTTGTCACCGCCGCTGATTATGATTTTTTTTTTTTTTTTTTTTTTACCTAAGTTTTTCTTTGTTAATTTTAACAAAACTGTTGCATACAAAAATACGAAAAGTGATGGTAATATAGAGAAATGTTTAATAAAGACGTTGATGTAAACAGTTTTTAAATCGAATAATTATTTAAAAAGATATTTAATGTTAATGTTGGTCAAAATCGTTCCATTAAAATGTTTTATAGGAGAAAAACCTGTGCATAGGAATTTAATCATTTTTAAATCATTTTATACACTTTAAATTCCCAGTGTGCAGACTACATTTTTTTTTACTCATTTTTTCAGGATTTATTTTCCTTTTGAATTCAAAATTTCAGCATTTCGAGAGATATTTTTTTAGGAAAGAAAATTATTTTAAACTGTTGCCAAATATTAAACCAGCGCAAAGAATAATAATTCCTTCAAATTAAAAATTTATTGACACATGATTATTATAAATAGAAAAACTTTAAAATTAAAATTAAATAAATATTATGTATTAGATGCAGGAAAATATTGAAAATTACGGCATAATACAAGTGAATTTTGAAAGAAAAAGAAAATTATAAAATAATAAATCTATTAATATGCATTAAAAATCGTAAAGGATCAAATAACTAGGACCCCTTTGTTATTTGATATTAAAATACATAGTCAAGATATATTCAAAATTTTCCTTTGGGGAAAGTGTACGTACAAAATATAAATATGGGGATAGAGGAGATGGGTGCGGTAGAGTATGGCTGTTATTACTGCAGAAAATTTAAGTTCATGTACTTTTTTTGTTTGAAATTAGATGTCTAATTTCTAACTATATTTTCTAACTATATATAACTCGATTTATCTATTAAGAATCCTTCATCAAATATAAGAGAGTATTATACCTTGTTCAGTCAAAGTTAATGAAAACCAAAGTTGAATTAGAATTTATTTATGTCAAGGTCTAAAAAAATATCTAGTTTCATAAAACTCCATGGATTTGTTCATGAAATAAAGCTATCGGAGAAAATGCAGCTTAGCAGCACCAAGTGTTCGGTATTACATATACACATCTAATCAGAATCTATGTATGTGAAAGTCTAACATAATATGGTGTTTGGTGAAATTCAGTGTATTAGTTTTTGAGATATACCTGCCACAGAAATCATGAAAAATGCAGCATAACAGTGCCACCTATTGAGAGATATACATCCAAATCTAATCAGCAAAAATTTATGTCTAATCGAATCTGAAATTTGATTAAATTCTGTGCATTAGTTTTTGAGAAAAAAGGACCACAAAAATGTTATCCCGCAAAGGCTGAGAAACAGACCGATAATTTCCAAAAGTAATCAAACGCAGTTCGTGACATCTCAAAACACGTAAATCCATAAACTAAAGCTAGTCTTTGGAGAGGGGGGGGCACCGTAATACTTGGGCCATCATGAAAATGCATAATATAAATTATGAAAGCAAAACGTGTGTAAACTATTTATAAAATGCATCGCAATTACAAAATAAAATTCAAAAGCATATTTAAATAGTTTTAATATACATTGTAATGCTTTATTAATGAATTGCTGATGAGCCAATTTCGAAAAAATATATAAAACGCCAAAATACTCAAGAATACCGGATTGCGTAAAAGATACATCCTTAGAACTCCAAAAATAATAATCATATTAACTAACAGTTTACTGCGTCGGATGAAGCGTCTCATTTTCAATTAAAATATATCTTTGAATTGAAATTTGAATGAAATACAGGATCATGAAAAATCAAAGAATGTGGAAAACATGATTACACATATCTCGGCAGCTACTAATCCAATCGACTACGTTCTTTATGCAAAAATTTGTATGATTTTATTGCCTTTTACATCCACTCCTTAAAATTAAAAATTTCAAAAATTTTTATGTACCTATCATCAGAATGAATTTTTCGAGTCCGAAAAAAATAGTTCTGGATAATCGAAGTTACTGATATTAAATAGGCTTCATCCCATTCTTACATACTAAGTACATACAAAATTTCAAGTCCCTATATCAATTTGTTCGGGAGATGGAGCGTTTACAGACAGTTAGACGGACAGACAGGCACACAGACGGACGGACGGCAAAGAATTTTTTTTCTAAAAATATGTTTTTCGAAATCTCCAGTATCTGAAAAGTGTAAATCCGTCAAAATTTTTTTTCGATTTTCAAAACGTTTGCAAGATTTATCCTATACTACATATGATTGGTAAGTAAAAAGGAATTCGAAACTTTCACGTTTCCAATACTTTCTTCTTATATATACTGAAGAAAGTAAAAAAGGAATAGAAAATTTCGAAACAGTTAGAAAAGTACATATTTATACATAGAAAAATGTAAAAAATCAATAGAAAATTTCGAAACAGTCAAAAATGTACATATTTATTCAAAAGAATTATTAAATATCTACACACAAATAATACTACGTACTCTATTTTTTCCCTTCATTCGACCTTGTAGAAAAATTATTAGGATTGCCGTCATTTATAAAAGAGAACATTCCAGAACTGACGTTTAGTTCATATTATTATTATAGTTTATTATTTTTTTTCATTCTGAGAATTTTTCGATTGCTAAAGAATAAAAAAAAATAAAAAAAATAGCAAGAAGCAAAGTGACAAAGGGAATTAAACTATTTTTTCTTTCGGCTTTAAATAATAAAATATCGTAATATCGACGGAAAAAATAACAAGAATGAAAAATCACAAGTCAAATATGGATTATGAAACACTTTCCAACGCATATATATATATACAGTCGAACCTCGTTAACATGAAACTCAAGGAGAATCAAAATGTTGTTCATGTTAACAGTAATTCATGTTATCAGTATCAAATCTTTGTATTCGTTATTATAGGGGATTGTGAAAAGAATTCATGTTGAAAGTAATTCATGTTAAACGTGTTCATGTTAATGAGGTTTGACTGTATATAAATTATGGACTTGTATATATACTACATATATAAAACTTAGTTCAATTAATCCCTAAATTCTTGCTCCTGTCAATATCACGGGCTGGGATGTCATTCGTTATTTCTCGTGGCCGTCATATTTCCGGGCTAGCTGAAAAAAGGTTTGAAATCAGAGAAATTAAACTGGTATTTTCATCTTAAATCTTTGATAGCAACGCTTGAGTTTGGTTTTGGCGTTGATTGTAATATTGGACTTTGTATTGCATGTTACGAAATGTATCCCACTTAAAATATTATTGATAATGAAAGTTTAATCTTATTATTTCAAATATTATTTGTAAAAATTTGTCAAAGATGTGAAAAATAAAGGTCTTATTCGCATTAAATTGCATGGTGTAAAACAAACATTAAGATACAGAGTTCTCGCATGATGGATTTTCTTCAAATAGAAATTTATTCTATAACATCTTTTTTGTGTGCGTGAGAGAAAGAGTGTGTGTGTGTGCGTATGCCTTAAAAATAATAAAATAAAACTAATTGCATATTTTAATTAGAAACCTTATTATTTTTCAATTTCTTTAATAAAAAAAATTAGGTAATTTTTGTATGATTTTTACAAAAATTAGGCGATTCTTAAGGGGTTAAAGAACGCATATCAAAGGTGGAAATTCCTCTTCAGCAATCTCCATTAATTAATGTAAATGTCCTCTAGATCTTTATTTATGTCCTGCATAATGTAAGCAAAAAATTCATTGAATTTTAAAAAGAGCACAACTGAAAACGAGTTTTTAACAATTATTGTTCATAAGCAATACTGTAACGGAATACTTTTAATCGCCTCTCTAAATAAATTATGAATGTAGCACTCTTAATTTTCAATATCGAATATGCCATAATAAATATGAATAACGTATAAAAGTTTCACGACAATCCGAATATATTTATCGAAGTTAGAGAGAGCATGGTCTGACAGACGACAGACTGAGTTCATTAACACTTTTCAACTACTGTCAACTCTCTGAAACCCGCCGATTAACTGTTAAACTCATAAAATTAAATTTTGTCTGTATGTTTTTTCAATAATCAGTTTTCCAGTAAATTAATATTTAAACATAAATTGGATATAAATATATAAATTTTCTTGTGTAGCAGAACTTTTATTTCAGTGACAGAAGTAATCAATGCTCATAGATTACAGTTAAAAAAAAAAAAAAAAAAAAAAAAAGAATATTGAGAACAAAACAAAACTGAAACTAACCTTGTGTTGTGTCAGTGTTTAAAATTTATATTGAATATATAATTTAAATTTTCTTTAATCTTAATTATTACAGTACAAACATCCAATGTTGTATTATGCTTTTGTTGGCCATTGTAATTTTTATGCAGTTGTTGCTAATTTATAGTCAGACTTTAGAAAATAAACTGTAAACAAAGGTATGATCTATAATCTGCAAAAACATATAATCCACAAAATCTTCAGTCCCAAAATGTGCGGATATCACAGAATTGGCTGGAAAGTGTTAAAATGTAATTATTGAAAGTGCAAAATAAAATCAGATGCAAAATTTGACTTATACAGTGATACAGAAGGTCAATGAAAAATGTCTAATATTTCATTTTAGAATGTGTATGCAGACTTATTGTTCTGTTTGAGGTTATGACACCTATTAAATCAGTCACCTCTAATATACAATTAAAACAATTATCTAAACAACACTCAGATTTTCAAACTAATTTCCACATTTTGAATAGTTTACAATTCTTCCGGAAGCTTTGTCTGCGTTCCAAAGTATTGCAAATTTGCTTTCCAAATTCATCAGTTGTTAGTCGTTTAGATTGCATTTGTATGAATAAAAAACACAATTAACAAACAGAAAAGTACAATGGTTTATGGTGTTTTTGAGAGTTTTTGAAATTTGTGTGTGGAAGCTGCATATTTATGAGGTATAAATTCGCGAGTTCGATCCTACAGAAAGATAAAAGAAAAAAGAAAAGCTAAAAGAATTTTTGCTCAAAGAAAGTTTTTCTCCAAGACATTCTTCCTTTTGCAAGAAACACTGAAAAACAACACCCATTTTATATGAATTAATAGGTGGAAGTAATATAAAATAAAATAAAATGAATGCTTATTTGATATTGCTTTAATATCAACTGAAATTCTCGTTCAAAACTAATATATCCGGGGAAGATTTTGTAATTACTAATGAAAACTGTGAAAAATACCAAATGTGAAGATACATTTAACTCTCCATCTTTGGAATTTACATTCTAATTCTTTTAAATATTTTCTATAAAATTTTAAAATAAATGTTACACTATAATAAGCAGGATTCATAAACATCATAATTTTTGAAAATATAAAAAATATCCGATATTTTGATACAGATCGGACATTTTTTATATCTATCCGATATTTTCAAAGTAGTTGATTTGATGTTGAAAACTAATTATTTTCAATAAATAGTCACCTAATATAAATTATAAATTCAATTGTACTTAACATGAAAACTTAAACAATATTTTAAAAAATTCATTTCTCTTTTCCTTTCTTTTTCACTCGAAACAAAATTGAAGATTAACTTATTGAAAACACATGTAATTTGCTTTACATACTTTATAAAAACAAACTAACAATAGGTTTCAGAAATTTATAGAATAAAATTTCAAATAAAAAAGTCTTTTTTAATTGAAAAATTTAACATAAAATAACCTTGTCAATTTTTATTTCACTAACATTTAACTCCTTGAGTGGTGGTAATGCCACTTCGACATCGCATAATCTTAAGGGGGCTCAGGGCTTGATCGATAAGGAAAAACATGTAAACAGAACTTCGAGTCCATATAAAAACAGAAGTATTCAATGTAATTAATTTAAACTTTCTGATATTTTAAAGGTATGTTTGTAGTCTCATAAAATTATAAAATGAAGTACTTCAATGTAATACAATAAAAAATATAGCAAAATTTATGTAACCCAATTTTCGAAAAAAAAAATATGTGTTATATCACCAACACAAAGATATCTTACCGTTGAATTGACATAAGAACCTAATTTTTGCTTTAAAATGACCCGGAAACTTTATAGAATGAATTAAAGATATAACTATCACTCAAAAACAACATTATTAAAAAACTCTCAAATTTGAAAATTTAGAAAACTCCTAAAAAATACAACTTTTTTTTTTCATTAAAAATATTCAAAATATTAAACTATCTAAACTATATTAATTCATTATATAGACAATGATGTTATATGCATGAAAAAAAAGCCATTCCATTAAATAGTTTTTTTTTTTTTTTTATCTTGGTGCTAGTCGTCAAAAATCAAGTTTTGAAGAAACGCGACTTAAAATTATACGGGTGCGGCTTTGAAAGTGTTGATACATAAAGTCTTATAACTCCGTTAGAAGTGCAAATATTTTTATGCGGTTTTTTGTATTGAGTTCAGAATTAATTAAACGATAAAACTAGATCATAAAAAAATCGATTTTTTAAAAAGTTTTCAAGCCCTGAGCCCCCTTAATCCCTATTGTCTCATTGGCACTCGAATTTTTCAATGGAAATTTCACTTTCATTAGTTACACAAAAATGTATCTTTATTTGTTTGCACATAAATTTTCTTATATTTTCTTATAAATTTTCTAAGTACTGATGCAATAAATTTTTCTCAAAATTTTACGAATACAAGTACCTTTCCCCTGTAAGGAATAATACAGTTTATGCTCAACTAAAACAAAATAAGAAAAAAAAATATTTTTTCTAACGAAGCTGTATATAACTGATTATTTAAATTAGACAGTTTACCTTTCAATAAGTGTTTTGAAGTGTCTCACATAATTATTAGTTTTACGTTTAAAAATAGTCCTTCCGGCAGTGCCGGGAGGAAGAGGTAGCTTTCATATACTTATATAATTATTTATTTATTTTAAATTAAGTTATATTATTCAAAAATACTAAGCTCAAATTAGTAGAACCTGATTATGAGCTTGGTCGAGATCTTAATTCAGGTGCACATGCATACTCATATTGAAATCGATTAATATATACATGAGATAACTCAGCCATTTTTTAAGATACAGACGAAACAAAAAATGGAATCTTTGTATCAAGGTCAAATGCATAAAAGAAAAATCTTCTTCAATTTCTCAATTTCTTGTACCTAATTTTAAATTTTAAAATTTATAAAACTTTTTAAATGGCCGCCATTTTGAAATAAGATGGCGGATGGAACTGAGTATCGAACTCGATTCAGGCCTCAGTATAAACTATGTACACACCAAGTTACATCCTAATCGATTCATAAATACGCGTGTTATCACGTGACAAAAATCAGATCGTTTCAAAATGTCAGCCATAAGAAAAATTCAAAGTGCTATAACTCAATCATTTTTTAAGATATAGACAAAATAAAAAGTGTTCTGGAATTGTTATTTTAGGTTCTAACATGAAAAACACATTTTCAGCATTTATCATTCACAGACAGCATATTGTAGATTTTTTTTGTGTATCGCTATAAAAAAAACGATGAAGTCTGCTCATACTATATTCTAAGTATCGCTTGCAATTCATTTATTGTTATGGATCACAATACATTTGAAATAGTGTTACACTAATAAATTTCATGGTAAAAAATTTTTAAGCATGCACCATAGTGTAATGAAATTATTTTGAGAATAATATTTGATAATATATTTTGAGAAAAATATTTTTCAACTTTTAATTTTTTTGCATTTAATTTTAAATTTTAATTTTTTTTAAATTTAAAATTTCCGCCATTTTGAAACAAAATAGCGGATGATGCTGGACAACGAACTCGGTTGAGACATTTGTATGTACTATGTACATATCAAGATTCATTCAAATTGGTTCATAAATACGTTAGTTATCGCATAACAAAAATCAGATCGTTTCAAAATGTCAGCCATAAGAAAAATTCAATGTGCTATAACTCAATCCTTTTTTAAGATATAGACAAAATAAAAAGTGCTCTGGAATCTTTGTTTTAAGTTCTAACACGTAAAAGAAAAATGTTTTTAAACTTTTAATTTTTTCGCATTAAATTTTAAATTTTAAATTTTAAACTTTTTTAAAAATTTAAAATTGCCGCCATTTTGAAACAAAATGGCGGATGATGCTGGACAACGAACTCGGTTGATACATTTGTATGTACTATGTACATACCAAGTTTCATTCAAATTGGTTCATAAATACGTTAGTTATCGCATGACAAAAATCAGATATATATATATATATATGGTTATATATACATGTCAACAATTGAACGGAGGGTGGTTTTGGGGTCTGGGGGTCATGATCGGTAAAAATATACCAAAATTTTCCGGAAGTGCTTTCCTCCGGACGACGGCTGCAATAGGTAGCTTTTTACTTTTTGTAATGTAAGCTACCTAAAATGGAATCTTTGTATCAAGGTCAAATGCATAAAAGAAAAATCTTCTTCAATTTCTCACTTCCTTGTACCTAATTTTAAATTTTAAAATTTATAAAAAAATTTAAATGGCCGCCATTTTGAAATAAGATGGCGGATGGAACTGAGTATCGAACTCGATTCAGGCCTCAGTATATACTATGTACACACCAAGTTACATCCAAATCGATTCATAAATACGCGTGTTATCACGTGACAAAAATCAGATCGTTTCAAAATGTCAGCCATAAGAAAAATTCAAAGTGCTATAACTCAATCATTTTTTAAGATATAGACAAAATAAAAAGTGTTCTGGAATTGTTATTTTAGGTTCTGACATGTAAAAGAAAAATATTTTTCAACTTTTAATTTTTTCGCATTTAATTTTAAATTTTAATTTTTTTAAATTTAAAATGGCCGCCATTTTGAAACAAAATGGCGGATGATGCTGACCAACGAACTCGGTTGAGACATTTGTCTGTACTATGTACATACCAAGTGTCATTCAAGTTCGTTCATAAATACGCGCGTTATCACGTGACAAAAATCAGATCGTTTCAAAATGACAGCCATAAGAAAAATTCAATGTGCTATAACTCAATCCTTTTTTAAGATATAGACAAAATAAAAAGTGCTCTGGAATCGTTGTTTTAAGTTATAACACGTAAAAGAAAAATGTTTTTAAACTTTTAATTTTTTCGCATTAAATATTAAATTTAAATTTTTTTTAAAAAATTTAAAATTGCCGCCATTTTGAAACAAAATGGCGGATGATGCTGGACAACGAACTCGGTTGAGACATTTGAATGTACTATGTACATACCAAGTTTCATTCAAGTCCGTTCATAAATACGCGCGTTATCACGTGACAAAAATCAGATCGTTTCAAAATGTCAGCCATAAGAAAAACTCTATGTGCTATAACTCAATCATTTTTTAAGATATAGACAAAATGAAAAGTGCTCTGGAATCGTTGTTTTAAGTTCTAAGACGTAAAATAAAAATGTTTTTCAACTTTTAATTTTTTCGCATTAAATTTAAAATTTAAAAAAAATTTTAAAAATTTTAATTGCCGCCATTTTGAAACAAAATGGCGGATGGTGCTGGCCAACCAACTCGGTCGAGACATTTGTATGTACTAAGTACATACCAAATTTCATTCAAATTGGTTCAGAAATACGTTAGTTATCGCCTCGTTTCACTATTTTTTTTTTTTTTTTTTTTTTTTTTTTTTTTTTATAATTCAATTTTATTCAAATCCTTCGTTTTGGTTTATTGTTTTATTGATAAAATCTATTGGTGAATTTTGTCTACTTTTAATGGTATTATATATATATATATATATATATATATATATGTGTGTGTGTGTGTATATATATATATATATATATATATGTCAACAATTGAACGGAGGGTGGTTTTGGGGTCTGGGGGTCATGATCGGTGAAAATATACCAAAATTTTCCGGAAATGCTTTCCTCCGGACGGCTGCAATTGGTAGCTTTTTACTTTTTGTAATGAAAGCCACCTAATATGAACGTCAAACAAGTACTGAAACAAAAATATGAGAAACTCGGAAAATATACTTGTTTTCTTTCGCTGAAAAGGTCACTGCAGAAACGAAATTCTCTATCTACAGAATGACACAATCAATAAAAGTTGAAAATTTAATTTAAATTTGTTATGACTGAAAATGTGAGAATTATATTGCACAGCTATATTTTGTAAATAAATATCAAATATGCAACACACCAAACATCTCGATATTTTGAAAATAAGTGTCAAGTATATAAAAATATAGAAATTACCAGAAATCTTAATATTTAAAAAATAAATATCGGATGTATAGCAAGGTGCATCATGATATGTATCCATCTATATATATCAATGAATCCCGATAGTAAAAAATTAATATAATTAAGCAATAAAATAGCTAATATAATAAAAACAGCTGATTTAAATTTATATAAATACCTTTTAATAAGCAGATCAACATGTTTCATACACAATCGGTGACATTATCAAGATCAATATTGATAAACTATTTTTACAAAAAATTTTAAAAATAAATTTCGTAAACAAAACTAGACACAGGTATAATGAAAGCAGGTGCTTTAATTCGTCATCTGTAAATGTGAAATTATTTTATCCTACAGTTTTTTTATTTTTAAAACATCTCGTGCCAAATTGTTGGTAACACAAAAAAGACTAAATCATTGCATATATTCTCACTAATGAAATCTCGATGGATAAATTATTTTACTATTTCAAAAATTAATTTGTAAAGGCTCTTAATATATGTATTCTGCCTAAAGCTGTACTTATCTCGTTGTATTTAACATATTCTATATATTCTTCATAACATCACCAACTGTGTGTATGAAACACATTGATCAGTTTACGAAAAGGTATTTATAAACCTTTAAATGTACTGTTTTCACTTTTAACAAATACAGCTTTAGTTTTTTTTTTTTTTTTTTTTTTTTTTTTTTTTTTTTTTTTTTTGGGGGGGGGGGGGCATAAAAAAGTTTTTATTTTAAAGATTTTCTATGTTTTCATGAAATTTTAACACCTTATTCCAATCTATTCCACAATTTCTTATTCTATTCTACTTTACTTTTACTTTTTCTTTCAATCTACATCCATTTTTTTAAAAAAATGTAAAATTAAAATGGAACGGGTTTCTAAATTAACATTTTGTTCTATGATTTAAAAGTTTAAAAAAAGAGGGTGGCAGAAATGTTAGACTAAAAAATATAACATAATTCTTATTTTAAATAAGCTTGTCTAGGGATTTTAGGATACGTTGATATTTAAATACCTTTTAGTGTAATATATAGTAATATTTTTCTTAAACTTTTACAATATAGCAATATAAAAATTATTTCATAATATAACAAATTTCATTTAACTTGCATATTAAGGAGTTAACAATTTGTTTTTATTAAACATACAATTAATTTTTATAGTGACTTTCAAACGCACTTTTGGAACATTAGATTGAATTTGTTTGTTCAATCATTTTCAATAAAGTTTTTCGAGAACGACAAAACTTTTATTTTATCGTGGTATTTTCCAGGAATTTGTGATACTATGACAATTCTGGGATAAATTGAAAATGACTACATAGGATGTTCAGCCATTATAGAATGATGGAAGAATATGAAATATTTCAATATTAGACGCATGCGGTATTTCTGACAAGTGTAAAGCGGTCAAAAGACTCCCTAGCGCTCCTATGATGCAATGTGTTCAGTTGTGATTGCATACCTAATGCTAGAATAACGCAGTGAAAAAAAATATCTTATTCTCAATTTTTTTGCAGGTGAATTGTATAAATTTCATATTAGCCCTTTATGTACTGATAGTACTTTTATTAAGAAAATTCAATGTATATTTTTTTTCAATTGTCTATTATTAAAAATTTCTTTTTCTTTCCACAGAAAATACGCTGTCCGACCAAATTTAGAAAGAGTAGAAAAACAGTCGATGCTAAATATTTTTTAAAAATGGTAATTTTTTTAATCATTTACATAGATATAGCTTAAAAAAAAAAAAAAAAAAAAAAAAAAAAAAAAAAAAAGATAGTTATATGAAGCATTTTCAACTGCAAAAGCCTTTTCATTTCGAAGAGGATCATAATACATCATTGCTTTTAAAAGAATTGTGATATTTCCATAAGAATATTTTTGGTTAACTAATCTGATTTTTTTTGTAAATATTTTACAAAAAAAAGTTATAACTACCAAATTATTTAATCAGTTTCAATAAAAAACATATCTAAATTTCACATTATTATTATTTAAATGTTCCAGTATGTCTTCAGATATTAAAGACGATAATTGTCGAGGTGAAGCAAATTTTTGATAAATAATGTCGTAGATAAAAGTGTAACTATAAAATCTCATTGTCAGTGAAGTTAACCAAGTTCAGTATAAATTTTAACAGTTATATTTATTTCTGTGTTAGTCAATTTTTCTCTCTGCCAACTTGTTGACAGGTAAAGGTTCAAGATGGTGTATCGGGTAATATGGAATATCAGCGAAACAACTTTTTGGAGACGAGAACAGTGAAGAAAGGCAATCATTCGACTCCGACGTATCATCTGAAGTGGTCTCTTAGGTACTTTCATTACAAAAAGTAAAAAGCAGCTGTCTTATTGCAGCCGTCCGGAGGAAAGCACATCCAGAAAATTTTGGTGTTTTTTCCCAATCATGCATGCGCGTAACCAGAGGGGGGAGGGTGCCCTGGGTGCCCCCCCCCCGCTTGCGCAGAGCCATTCACAATTATTTTTTTTAATTGCATTTGGACCCTTTTTAAAAGAAATATCACACAGTTATACACTCTAAGATAAAACTTGTCTAAAACGGAAATTAAAACTGCTTTATAGGCTTCCGTTTTAGAAAGTTTTACTATATAATATATTGTTTGTACCCAGCATATTCAGGTTAAAAAATTCTGGGCACACACCCGTTTAAAAAGCTGGTTACGCCTATGTCATAACCCCCAAAACCACGTCTAAATGTATTATATATCGGATTTTTGCCATGTGATAATTCTCGTATTTATTAACAGATTTGGAGGAGATTATATGCATAGTACATACCAATGTCTCGACCGAGTTCGTTGACCAGCTTCATCCTCCAACTGGCTTTCTTCTCCATCCATTAAAATGGCGGCCATTTGAATTTTTTTTAAAAAAAATTTAAAAATGAAGCAAATAAATTAAAAAGTTAAAAATATTTTTTCTTAAGAGTTTGACCTTAATACACGAATTCTTAAGCATATTCTGTATTGTCTTTACCTTAAAAAATGATTTATATAGCAGTTTGAATTTCTAGGGTGGCTGACATTTTCAAAACAATCTGATTTTCGTCATGCTGTAACTCTCGTATTTATAAACTGATTTGGATGAGATTGATTATATGCATAGTAAATACCAATGTCTTGACCGAGTTCGATGACCAGCTTCATCCGCTATCTTATTTAATAATGGCGGCCATTTATACCGTGCATTGCAGCGCAATACTTAAATATTACTAATATCTATTACTTTCAAATTCTTGCGAAGCTTGACGACACTTGAAGAAATATCCACAAATTTGGCGACCAAATATAAATAACCATAAATGATGCCAACTTAGCTATAATTTACTAACTTGGCTCAATTCTCATTGAAATTCAATATTGACGGATATTCTCTTATCCAGTTCGTTGCATTTTAGCTTCTTAAAATTTGAGTAAAACTAGGTTCGAGTAAAACTCTCAAAATTTTAAAATCAAGAAACATGAAAGCTATCTCTTCCTCTCGTCAGTGGCCGAAAGGACTTTTTACCAGGTTGTACACCAAATAAAGAAGATGCAGTATGCCTGTTTTGCAATAGAAAATATTCAGAAGATGAAAGAAGGGAAGAGTAAATACATGTGAACTTCCCTTTAACGATAACTCTATTTAACGAAATTTTTATTTAATAAAATTTTCTACTAAACCTTGGCTTTTAACATGCAAATTAATCGCCATATTACAAAAAATATATTCCACATAACGAAGCTTATTCAGCTTTCGTGCGTTCATAATATTCAACCGGAAAGGTTATTGTTCGATGGATGTATGGGTTTATTTCAATGGCTTATAAAAAAATTAAATTATTTATTTAATCCTTCCCATTCAAAAGAAAAAAAAATGCTGAAATCCTTCGTTATAATAATTTGGCTAGGGACTTTAGTTTCACGATAATGTTACAGATGAATTGCTTGGGTACTTATAAAAGTGAGAAAATTTTTGTGCACACTGTAATTTTTTATAAGAAGCCTGTACAAAATAACATATCAAACTTTTTTAAAATTAAGGAATTGTAATCGTAAAAAAAAAGATAAAAAGTACGCTACGCTTAACCCCCCCCCTTTTTTTTAACATTATTTTAATTAAATTTATTTTCTGTGTTTACCTTGCATTAAAAAAATATTACTGCCTTACTGAATTAAAACACATTTTTCATAATTTTCATTCTATGTGTATTTTCCATTTTATACATGTTTATTTTATTTTATATATTTCATGAATTTTAATTGATTTCTATTTAATGAATTTTCTATATAACGAAATGTTTAAATATAACGACGCGAATTCGTTAAACGGAAATTTCACTGTATAATGCCTCATGTAGGCTCTTGTGGGCTGATGAGGGGTCGAAATAATATACTAGATTTGCGTTTTTATAAAATTAAAACAATTTTTCAAAGAACTCGATGATTTATAGATAATGTACTAATATTTACTATTAAATAATTTTGGTTATTCTTGTGAATCTTAGTTTTTCGTTCACTTTTAATATCCTTTTTATATTATTTTTTATATTACCCGGCTAGCTGGCATTAGTAAAAAAATGTGATAAAAAAAAAGGCTAACTACTGGTGGGCATTTTTGCTTCCACTTTAAATGTATTAAAAATGTGTTCTGGAATAATCTAAGTTAGTTTTTTACAAACGTTTAATGTACCTTTTTTTTATGCTGACTTACGGATAAAAATGTAAATGATGTTTACAAAACTCGAACTTTTTCTACATTTTTTGTGTCGCAGTACATGTATATAAACTGCAACCCAGCACTTAATCGTTTATTAACTCTTTGTTTTCCTCATCGAAATAAAGTTGATTATTATGTATTAATCAAACTAATTTTACAAAACAAACCAACATTTTCTGTAGCATATTAAGGGTGTAGGCTGATGGGACTGCAGCCACCTCCGAAATTAATAGAAAACATAGTTTATTTACGAAAATTTATCAAAATATAATGAAATTTGCTAATATGGAATTTTAAAGGGTACAGAAAAATATTCCGTTTTAGGTAGATTTACATTAAGAAAGTGCTATTTCGAAGAGACCACAAAATAACCATTTGAGCCAAAGTTTCTGATATACACGGGATTTCTTTATACGCCATAAAAATTATACTAGTTAAAACAAAAATTTGCTTAAAACGAAATTTTTTCCTGTCCGAACGATTCCATCTTCGATTTATACTATATGCATTACCTGCTATGATAAAAACGTGTTTAAAGTGAAAAAGTCAACGGTTTTTGTGATACTCTCTAAGAAATTTGTGCTATATCACAGCCCACTCGGAAATGATCATTCTAGATACGCCCCTGTACACTTTTGTCAGCGTCAGAACATTCTCAAGTTATAAACTGAAAATTAGATTTAATTTTCAGAGCCTGTCTATATTATATATTAATAAAATAAGACTAAAAATTATTTAGTTTTGTTTTGCATGCTAATATAGCCGAAAAAAAATATATATATATATACATTCGTAATGCATTTGAAATATTTAAAATTGAATACTTCTATATCCGAGTATTTCATAGATTACTAAGAAATAACTTCCGTATTTTTTTCCCGTGTAGTTGTTAGTGACTCTTCAGTTTTCAGCTTTCCTCTCTCTGTAGTCATAAAAGATTCAAACCTCTCAGACTGTTTTTCAAATTTTAAAATCTTTCACAAATTACTAAGAAAACAACACTTCTTTTTCAATTTCTTTTCGACTGCTATGCAGGTACTTTATGTATTTATTTTATAAATTTATGTCCCTTTTTTATTTTGTTTATAATTTGCTTTGAAGCTTCAGAAGCATACCAGAGATTGAATAGAGAATTTATTTTCACTTTCCCTTTTTCCTCCCTTTCATTTTCGCATGGATGGTGTTGATACATAAATTTTTAATACGTGAATAGAGAAATGTGTGTGTAGAGGCACATTTAGAAGAGAAAGGTGGGAGGTGTCTTTTTAATTTCAGTTTCCCCTTGAAATATTGATCAGAATTGAAAATATAATATATCTGAATGTCAGAAATTAAATCGATGGCGACTTTTCGACATTCGTAAAATGAAATCTGCTTTTAATTTTTCAGCCCAATATTGTAAATTTTGTCTTCTTTTTCTTTTCTTTCTTTCTTTTTCTTTTTTTTATTCTGGGATTTGTTAACGTTGTGGAATTTCGACTAGTTGCAAAAGATATAAAATTAGCTTTAAAGGAACTGTGTATTTAAAATGACAATATAATAGGATTGCAATTCCCCCTTTTCCTAAGTTTTAAAATGATTTTTTTTAATTTTACAATTTAACGAATTTTCTTTTCAATAAATTGCAAAATCCACTTTTAATTTTGATTAAAAGCATAAGTTTAATATGACAAAGTAGAAACATTTTTCAAATATTTTTTATTGTAATTCTTTTTAAAGCAATCATTTTCTGAAAAATCAATGTCACTTTAATTAGTGAAATTGGAAATGCATACATTTATATTTAATACATTACTTAAAGTAGGCGTATTTTCCTTTTTATATTGCTTCTATGAATTATGACTTACAAACTACGAAATAAATCCAATGCCATTTAAAGGATAACAAGTCATTTTAATTATGAAAGTTTAACATGCATCTCCTCGCTTCCCTTTTACTAGTATAAATGACTTGAATTCTGCTATGTATTTCGATATTTTGAAGTATTTCAAAAATGTTCATTTTATTTTTCTTTCAAGCTGAACAAGAATATTTCTGAAATATTTCAATTAACATTACTCTCATTTGCCGAAACATCAAAATTCATGTAAGATAAAATTAATAAACGATTGATATTTTCTATTTTTTATTTTTAAATGAATATGCTAATAAAATGCTGAGCATGCGCTGAAAATTACAAAAAGAAAAAAAAAAGCTTTCGCAATACATTTATTACATGGAAGTGTTATTGATCATTATAATAGTATTCGGTTCATTGACAATTGTATCATAAAGTTAAATTGCATTCAATTGCTGTGTATATTTCAAACAGAATATCTTTGTTGAAAAAAAAACATTGTAATTGCATAACGATTGCTTTTTTTTTTTTTTTTTTTTTTTTTTTCCAAGATAAAACAATATTGATAAAATATATTATGTTGCATCTGATACGAAATTACAAAATTATAAAAATATATAAAAATTTAATTTGTATTTTATCCGAATTTTATGAAAATGTTAATTTTGAAAATAAATTTTGAAGTTTATACGCAATATTATTCATACTCAGTATTCGTATTTTGTGTGGTGGATCCATCACATGATCTTTCACATTCACTTGATTTATCTAGTGTTAGTGTCGATTTCTTTCAGTAGTTAACCTTCAACGCCATTGGGTCAGGGCTGCAATCAGATGGACATAAGGCAGAAGTTCCCAACCTATGACTCGCGGCCCACTGATGGGTCTCCGCGAGAGTTTTGGTGGATCGTGGAACAATCAAGGTTTGCCGCAAAAATATATCTTTTATTTCAACTGTTTGAAAAAAATGTAACAAATACAATATTTTACAACCACAATGATCATGGAAGCTTTTAGTTTAAACTAAAACTTCGTGAGAAGATAGTATTTTCTTAAACAGTCAGTCGGTGTTAGAGATAAGACGGGTCTCAGCCCGAGCCCGGCCCGGACTCGACACGACCTCGGGCTCTATTCTTATTTTTATTCTTCGAGCTCAGGCGGGTCCGGTCTCATTTTTTTCTACAGCCGGAAAATTTTTATTCGTGGGTACAAAAGATTGAAAGAATTTTTTTTCCACTTAAAATTGCATTATTCTAGTCATTTTAATGTTTTTTGATCGAAGTGACGAGGAAACTAAAATCTTGTTTATTTTAGTATTTCATTTCCGTTTCAAATAAAAATTTGTGATACTTACACATTTATGTCCATGGAATTTTTGGCAACGATCTATTGATATGGCGCCAATCAAAACAAATACAACAATGAATTTGCTTTTAGTTGGTTTTTTGTTGGCAGAAGATACTTTTTTAATGGGATCGTATGTTTATTTATTGTTTAGTTACATAACGCGAAGAGAATATTTTCTTGTGATTTTAGTAGACGAGAATTAGCTGGAGGTTTGCAAATTATTTAATCTTCTATTGTGCACGACTGAATTACAGTCGTTTTTCATATGAAAATATCTTTAGTGATAATTATATCTATTTGACACCATGAACTCTACTCATACTAAGGACGCTGTACATTTTCGAAGTCACTTTCCTATGTAACTAAATATAATTATCATATTATTCCGATAGAAAGCAATCGATGAATATTTCGTCTTTTCCTATAAAACCATCGGACCTTTAAGATAACATTGTCATTTTTTAAAATTTACGTTGATTTTCAAGTACCTCTCAAACAAGGAAGATTGTTATAAGAAGGGAATGGATTACTGTGAAATATGTATACCTTTTACAGAAAATTCAATAAATAGCTTACAAATATTAATTTCTGCAAATTCCATGGATTTATTTATCAAACACAAACGTGTATATAAAATTTGCTTGTTGAAGGAGGAAAAAATATGAGAACCTTTTTAGCACTTTCCAACAAAGTTGAAAAGTGCTTATGCATTCGGTTTGTCTGGCCGTCTGGCCGCGCTCTAACTCTCGTAAATATACTCGGATCCGCATAAAATTTTTGGACGTTATTGACGTTTACCCAAGCACGAACCCTATTGAAAATGAAGTATCTACCATGATTAGTTTATCTACAGAGAGAATCAAAAGTTTCCCATTACATTACGGCCTACGGAGAAAAATCGTTAATGTACTCGGATTGCCATGAAATTTTAGGAAGTTATTGACGTTTACCCTAGCACAAGTCCTATCGAAAATGAAGTTTCTATCATGATTAGTTTATCTACAGGGCGAATCAAAAGTTTCCCATTACATTACGGCCTATTGGGAAAAATCGTTAATATACTCGGATTGCCATGAAATTTTAGGACATTATTGACGTTTACCCTAGCACAAGTCCTGTCGAAAATGAAGTTTCTACCATGATTAGTTTATCTACAGGGCGAATCAAAAGTTTTTCATTACATTATGGGCCATGGGGAAAAATCGTTAATATACTCGGATTGCCATGAAATTTTACGACGTTATTGTTGTATACCCTAGCACGAACCCTATGGAAAATGAAGTTTCTACCATGATTAGTTTATCTACAGGGCGAATCAAAAGTTTCCCATTACATTACGGCCTATGGAGAAAAATCGTTTCAAAGGAATTTTAAAGATGTTATACCCTGTCAAACATATTAAAATCTCCATCCTATAAAATATAAGGTGAAAATGTAGCTATTATTCATTTACAGGGCCACACAAAAGAATTCCATTAGATAATGGTAAAAGGGGAATTGTCTGTAACATATTTTAAATATATTAAGCTGTATGTATGATAAAATTAATATATGTCATTAAAGCTTAATATAAATTATACGCTACTGTCTTGCATAATATGAAGTACATAGCATTTACAGGGCTATACAAAAGATTTCAAATAGTATATTCTTTCCAAAGTACCGTATATGTGTCCGATGATGGCTGATGGAGGGATGAAATGCATTTTAATTATGATTCGCTAAATGTATGCACATTATATGGTGTGCATAAATGTTATAGTTGATATACAGGGCTACCCAAAAGAGCTCACCAACATTACTGATGAGCGTAAATTATTTAAAAGTGGTTCTTAAATAAGCTATGTATTTTTACACTGAGCTTCATTCAATTTACTGAGAAATGTTTGCAGAATATAGATAAAAGGATATACAGGATCACGCAAAGAATTCGGTACATGGACGCCTATGAACGATAATTTATGAGAGAGTGATTTCAGTTGTTTTAAAAGTGTTTTAGTTTACAATAAATTTTAGCTTAATGCTGACGTGTAATAAAGGTACAATGTAAACTACAGGGCTGAACAAAAGTATTCAAGTATGTTTCCATCAAATAGTATGAATTGCTGAAAAAGAAATGTCAAGCTACTGGGTATTTTCTTGCTAAACTAAATTTTCCCATTACATCAACTGACATATGAAATACAGGGCTGTTAAAAAGTACTGGAATACATATTTGGGTATATTTGGCTATACACTACTATTTCCCTAAATAACAAAGTTTTGCTAAAGGTTTCATTAAGTGTTGGAAAATGCTTTATAATCTATGCCTAACGCATGATTTTTCCTACTTGTTAAGTATGCAGTACATTTTTATTTGATACGGATTCTGATAAGATTGAGTTTAAACTTTCATTTAACCCTTTGAGTTCTGGTGGTAGAATTTTCTGCCACGCTTTTTTTTTTTTTTTTTTTTTTTTTTTTTTTTGGGGGGGGGGGGGGGGCAAAATACTGGTGCTAATGTGACATTTGGAATTTTGTAGAAATTTACCCACCAGAGCTCAAAGGGTTAACAATTATATCTATACAAGAAGTTTTTAAAAATGAGATATTACTTTTGAAAAAAAAATTTAATACCATACAACTGTATTTTGTATATTTTTGGCATCGGGCTTGGGCTCTGGTGGCAAAAATTTTTTCGGGCTCATGCGGGTTTGGACTGAAAATCATCGGGTCGGGGCCCCGAAAAACGAACCCGAACTCATCGCTAGTCGGTATTATATTATGACTACGTTGTGAGATATGTGTGTAGTCGCGCAATCGTTATTTCATCCCTTAAAAATACTTGATTTCCATCTGAAATAAAACAGAAACAGAATGGAAGTGGTACATTTCGTCGACAATCACTTCGTCGACATATCATTTCGTCGACACCACTTCGTCGACACATCATTTCATCGACAGGTACACTTAATCGACATATCATTTCGTCGACAGGTACACTTTGTCGACATAGCAATTCGTCGACAAGTACACTTAGTCGACATAGCATTTCGTCGACAAGTACACTTAGTCGACAGGTACACTTCGTCGACAAGTACACTTAGTCGACATGTAAACTTCGTCGACACATCATTTCGTCGACATAGCATTTTGTCTACACATTGTATGTAATTTACCTTTCGTCGATAATTTCATTTGTGAACACATGGATTTTTTGTAAATTATTATGAAACATAAATATTAACGTCGCTCATACCTTAGCCAAAAAAATGTTTCCAGGGTACACCATGAGGAGGTGTATGAGCAAGTACCCCATCAAATTTTTATTGTTTAACCCATTAGTGCCTGAATTATTTTCTTCGTTAAAATTCAAATTTTGCATTTTCCCACCACTTTTAAAGCAAAAATAACTTTTATCTTAATTTATCGAGGACTTTGTCTCGAGAAAGTAAGTATTTATTTATCCTCTTTTTTACTGGTGTGAAATGCGCTTTCTTGAATTTTTTAAAACTGTCCCAAAAATGGGACGCTAGGCACTAATGGGTTAAATACATTACAAAAAAAATAAATAAATAAAAATAAAATAAAATAAAAAATACAATACATAAATTACACTGTGAAAAAAATATAAATTAAAACACATTAAATTTGCAGTAAAAATAAATTTATAATGAGATATTATGTGCAATTCCTCTTAGAAGGAAGTGGTACATTTCGTCGACAATCAACTACATTAAATTTTTATATTTAAAAGGACCTTTACTTTTTAATCCAGGTATGTAAAGGCTGTTCTCAAATTCAAATTGGATATTTATTAACACATTCATCATTTTATTCTTAATCGAAAACGCTTAAAAATCGCCCATCTTAAATAATCATCCATTTTAAATAACCCATCTAAAATAATTAAAATATTAATCCTATAATAAAGCAATTAAGAATAAGGAATAAGTTGAAACTTTTAACTTTTCCCTTTGTAAACATTTTCTTCCCCCCCCCCTCTTCCTTCATTGTATCCTTTGTTCGTTTATGCTCTTCCGTGATTAGCTGTTGCCTTCTACTTTCCCATTGGCTGTTCCTTCAGCTTGCTCCCTTTCCCGCCTTTTCACGTCAGTCGTGCCGCTACATTCATAGTAGACGCACATCAGTTTGCGCCTGATGAAGATAGACTAAGTTCTATCGAAAGGTCTTGCGCTATTTTATTTATTTTATGGTGTTTTAAGAAGTTTTTTGTCTTCAATTAAGAATTAGCTTGAATAATTAATTATTAGCTTGAATAATTAATTATTAGCTTGAATAATTAATTAATTTCATAATTATTTTATTAGTTATTGATATACCAATTGCTAATTTTTTTTAAACTCCTTATTTTGTTTTATTAGTATGCTTTCATTACTAAGTGTTGATTCTAAATAAAATTATATTAACAATTAACTATTTTTTTAGGTTGTTCATTACTGAAATGACTAAACCAGTGCTATCTCGTGATTAATAAGTTAATACTTATGTGCAATACATATCAGAAATATATGTCGACGAAGTGTACATGTCGACGAAATGCTATGTCGACGAAGTGTACCTGTCGACTAAGTGTACTTGTCGACGAAGTGTACCTGTCGACGAAATGATATGTCGACTAAGTGTACCTGTCGACGAAATGATATGTCGACGAAGTGGTGTCGACGAAATGATATGTCGACGAAGTGATTGTCGACGAACTGATTGCCACCCAGACCAGCCATACTCAATCTTTTTTTTTTTTTCTCGCAGGCTGCAAACATAAGGATCAGGATTTTGGTGGGCCACAAACAGAACTTTTCGACTTTAGGTGGACCGCAACATATGCATAAAAGACTTCGAAAAAAAAAAGAATAATTAAAATAGTAAGATAACATAAATAATACAACAAAGTCAATATTATCAGTAAAGTTCAACATTTGATAACGAAGAAATTTTATAAAAAGTTTTTTACACCATTATTTCAAAACAATAAACTTCATGGTAGATTTCTATGCAAAATTTGTAGAAATGTACTGGAAAGTTTGTTGTTTGGAAGCAGCGATTTAGCAAATTTTTAGTATCAATTTTCTTCCGTGACAAACTTTAAGGGAGACCGGTCAGAAAAAACCCAAAGTTTTTATTATTGATTTTAAAGTAATGGATTTTGGTGTACTATTTAAGAATCTTTTTGTAAAGAATATTCAGCAAAAAAATTCACTTTTTATCAAAAAGTAAATTTTTTTGTCGATTTCTTTTTTTTTTTTTTTTTTTTTTTTTTTTTTTTGTGGAAAAATACACTTTTTAAAATTACTACTCCTTATACAATTTTCAATATTTTGGTATTACTAAAATTTCTTGAATACTGTTATAGTATATGAAAACGACCTAGGGAGAGATATTTTTAATTTTCTATTTTAATCAGCTAAAAAAAAGGAAAGAAATTACGCATGGTAAATTTTCTTAAATTCGTTATAATTTTCATGCTTACCAATTTATGTAAAATTTTCATAAATAGTTTTTTAAAAAAAATCTCTTTTTACTTTTGTTGCAAATTTTATCAAGATTCTAAAAACATAAGCACTTTGTTTCTAAACCATTTTACCACTGAGCCTTAGTACTTTGAACTTAGACAAAATATGGAAAAAGGCATTTTCAGGAAAACACATTTTAAATGGCCGCTAGTCCTTTAAACTCTAGTGACAAATAAATATAGTTTAAAAAAACTAAAAAACACGCTTTTTAAGTATATCAAACTAAAAAGTGAAAAATAATTCGTACTATAAGCTGAAAACGAAAATGGATGAAAAATACTATTTTACTATAAAATCATTGTTATTATAGATATCAATTAATAAGCAATAAATAAAATTATCGTGGAAAAAAAGCGTGGGGTGCTCCATCTACCATGCTCCATCTATCAGTTCTCAAGAAACACCCCACGCTTTTTTTCCACGATAATTTTATTTATTGCTTATTAATTGATATCTATAATAACAATGATTTTATAGTAAAATTGTAAGAAGTCGTCTTACAAATGTAGAAGAGAAGAAAGAAGTGATAACTTATCTTAATAAATATCTCGGGGGTTGCATTCTTCTTTATAAACTTTTTATTACTTGAAAAGACGTCACTCACATATAGTAGACTAACACAAATAACATACAAATAAAGCTTTTACATAATTCTGGCGCACGCCACCATCACAAGATATGAACTACAGTTTTCAACCAACATTCGAATATCACTAAGAAAAGAACATTTTTTAATAGAACTAGTGTTGCCAGATTTCTTTTAAACGAGAAATATTACAACTACATTTTTTTTTAATTTAGCAAAACTCAGGTCACGTGACGCGTGAGTCTATTTTTTTTTTCTTTTACTCCTTTGGAAAGCGCGTGTTACATCCTCCCCCTCTGTTTCCGATCTTCGTCTCGGAGAGGAAACAGGATGCTTTTTTGGTCTTCCTCTTTTTCTCAAGGGTGCAACTGGAATAGTTTCAGATTCTTGGAAAGGCAACAAGGCAGAAACGTAGTAAGATCCAATTCGTTCAATAGGATTTTCTAGACTAGCAATGTCATATGTCACTAGTGACTTTTGAGTCAAAATTATGTATGGGCCATCTCTCTTAGGCATTAATTTTGATGTTTTATTTCTACTTGCATTGCTAACTGGGTGTAGGTTAATCCATACCTTTTCACCAGGCTGGAAATGTACTCGTCCATGGTTTTTATTGTAATATCTCTTCCGGTTACCTTGTTTCATTTCAACAGGCTCTTTTACATCTTTCGAATTATTTGCAAGATGTTTTAGATATGGGGTCTTCGCTCCCCCTGGTTGAAAACATTTTTCATACTTTTTCGGAATATCTTTAAGTTTCTTCCTTTCATTGGAATTTAAATTTTTACGTTCATCTTCAGGTAAGGCATACGGACAGATTTCGACCGCATGAGCAGACGTACTTATTTCTTCTTCGTATACATCCACAAAATAGAACTTTTTCTGTGGTTTATCACTAAAATGCCAGCTTTTGTTAGCTATGTCTAACACTATGTTAGCTTTGCGCAGGAAGTCCATTCCTAAAAGTGTTCTATTACCTTTGGCATTTGGTAATACAATAAATTCTGTTTTGAAAACTCGGCCTTCAATTTCTACGGGCACAGTGGCAGACAAAGTTTCTCTAGCCATCGTAATTCCGTCAGCCAGGGTTACATCATGAGTATGGGGATTCAATGCAACACCAGTTTTCAAAAATAAATTATACATTCGTTCTCCTGCAATAGAACGATTGGCTCCTGTATCTGCACAGACTAATACCTTCTTATTGCAGATCGTAATAGGTACATTTAGAGCTGAAACTGTTGATGTATTTAAACTATACAGCTCAAGACGTTGAGCTTGCACTGTTTGTTTTTTAACCATAGGGGAACAATTTGGGCATTTCTTCTTTATAAATCCCACTTTGCCACAACCATAGCAAAATATATCGGATTCTAAACGTTTATTAGCAACCTTAGGAGAAGATCTGTCTTCTTTTGGAGGCTTATTCTGCTTCCATGTATTTTCTCGGCGAAAATACGCTTTTTTCTCCTGGGGTACAACCGAGTCTTCGTTAGGGAACGTAGATCTTATGGTATCATACGCATCTAATTTTCCGGCAAGGTCGACTGGTGAATTTAAATGTTTCCAATCATCTAACATATGTTGTTTGCATTCGACAGGCACGCGCCTTTTCATCTGGTCCGCTATGATCAGATCCTGAAGAGCTTCAAAAGACGTTACATTTAACTCTTTAAGCCAGTTTTCAAAGTAAGCACGTAACTCGAAGTAATAATCTCTCCAAGTAATTTCTTTATCTTTGCAATGCGTGAAAAACAGCTGCCTAAACCTTTCAGCGCTAATTTTAAACCTTTTTAGAAGTAGACCTTTAACATGTGAAAAATCTGAAGCGTTTTCTTCTTTTTCACGAGCAATAAGCGTAGATATAGAAGAGGGTACAACACTGAGTAAATAAGAAACCCAGAGGTGTTCTGGTACCTTCGAAAGCTTTAACTGTCGTTCCAGGAGCACCAGAAACAATGTTACATCATCTGTCTCTGGTTTAAATGTAGGCAACAGCTTCTGGATATCTATTTTACTCTCTGGATGAGACTTTATCCCTGCCGCATTACCACCTACCGCTCCACTGGAAACACTTTGGCTCTGAGCCTGTAACTTAAGCTTCTCAAGCTCAAAATTCATCTCAAACTTTTTTAATTCCAGTTCTTCCGAATGACGCTTCTCTTCTAATTTACGCTGTTCTAACTCAGCTGCTTTTTGTTTTTCCTCTAAGTCTCGTCTACGTTGTTCTTCCTCGCGAGTCGCAATTTGGTTTCTGACTAACGAATTTACGAAATCAACTTCGTACGAGGGAGAGGATTTAATCTTATCACGCAATGTGACAACAGTCATAGAGGGTTGTACATCTAAATTCATTTCTAAAGCGACCTGAAATAGGTCTTCTTTTCGTGCTTTGTTGAGGTCGGACATTTGTAAATTTAGCAAACAACAAGATATATACCCACTAATGCTAAAAATTCGTTTAAATAAATTGTTCCCCGGACGTGAGCTTTGCTTTACAACTCATATAAACAAGACATTAATAAAACAAAACAGTGAACTTTAACTTTAGCAAAATATACTTTTAAAATAATTAAACTTCATAAAACTTCATAAAAGTATCTTTAAAATTTAAACTTTATTATTTTTTTTAAGAAAATATACTTTAAATTACGTGTCATTTAATCAAAACATTATTTTAATTGATATAAAACTAGTACTGAATTGTTGGCAACATTCATAAACAATGTTCTAAATAAGTCAAAACATATCTGAATAATTAAAATGTCAAGCAATATTATTATCATATTATCAAGACAAGACTACGTAATATAGTTTTTTTCAATATAACTTTAAAAGAAAAGAAAGTCTTATTTCATAAAAATAAATAAATAAATAAATGCAAAAACTTACTCAATCTGTTTTAAAAATCGTATTCAATGCTATTTCACAATATATCAGGAACTCTAAATTAAATGCTTAAAAATAACTAACAACAGAACACTCAAATAGAATTTCTAATTAAATTCTGTTATCTTGCGAAACCAACAACAAAACAAACAAAAAATAATAAACACATATCATATGACACTTGAAATACAAAGTATAAATACCTTTTAATATATTTTTTCCCTTTTTTTCACTCAATTTATTTCCCTATTTGTAAAAAAAAAGAAAAATAATATCAACGTAAATAAATGCTTATTTTATTATTTATCAACCCTTTTTTTTTTATTGTTTTTCTTTTTTATTCGAAGTAAGAAAAGTTGTTATTTAATCAAGATAAAAATTAACCATGCATGCAGAGAATGAAAATAAACAAAAGAATAAAAAATATAAGCATGGGGAGGGAAGGGGAATTACAGAATACATAAATAAATTGTAAAGTAATCAATAAATTAAAACTAATATGTGGTATGCAAAATGTTACAGACAGGTAAAATGTGGTAACTTGCGAAAAGAATTATAGATACTTTAAAACTTGGCTTACTTATTGAAAATATATGACAAAAGTATCGAACTTTAAAATGTTCCAAAATAAACACATATAAGATGAAACGACGATGACTGAAGCAGAAAATTAAACAAATTCAGTCCGTAGAACATATATCACAAACAAATGAAAATGGCGCTTGGCATAAGATTATTCCGTAAAAAATTTTTCACAAACGAAGAACGAGAACTTTAAAGGCACAGAACATGCAAGCTTTGAAGAACACATTTCACAAACAAACGAGCAACGACTGCTCGTGCCATTTTCTTGCATTAAACATGCATGCATTTTTATTTCGTACATATTTCACAATCGAATGATTTCACATCAACGAAACAAACTTACTATGTTAATCATTTAAAATATACTTCACAAAAAGACGAGCACGACCGCTCGAGCCATTTTTTTCATTCTTATTAATCATATTTCATTATCAAAATATCGAACTTTTCTGGAACTAAGATTGCTGAATACTTTGGAATTGATTCGTAGCCCGAAGTTGGGTAGCCATTTTGTAAGAAGTCGTCTTACAAATGTAGAAGAGAAGAAAGAAGTGATAACTTATCTTAATAAATATCTCGGGGGTTGCATTCTTCTTTATAAACTTTTTATTACTTGAAAAGACGTCACTCACATATAGTAGACTAACACAAATAACATACAAATAAAGCTTTTACATAATTCTGGCGCACGCCACCATCACAAGATATGAACTACAGTTTTCAACCAACATTCGAATATCACTAAGAAAAGAACATTTTTTAATAGAACTAGTGTTGCCAGATTTCTTTTAAACGAGAAATATTACAACTACATTTTTTTTTAATTTAGCAAAACTCAGGTCACGTGACGCGTGAGTCTATTTTTTTTTTCTTTTACTCCTTTGGAAAGCGCGTGTTACAAAATAGTATTTTTCATCTATTTTCGTTTTCAGCTTATAGTACGAATTATTTTTCACTTTTTAGTTTGATATACTTAAAAAGCGTGTTTTTTAGTTTTTTTAAACTATACTTATTTAAACTATATTTATTTTAAAATTTACAACGAAAGGACATCGATCTAAATCACTTTTTTTGGTCGACTTTAACCATGTCGACGGTCATGTCGACTTTAACCAGGTCGGTAATTTAACCATGCATCTCGAATCCTATTAAGAATGTATAAAAAAAATTCTTCACATTATGAAAGACAACGTTTTTTGCCAAATATAGCCAAATTTGGAGACATTCTTTCATTTGGCACCAAATACGTGTTGTGGCTTTCGTAATCTTAATAGTCAATTTTTCGGCCAAATGTCGCCAATATTTTGTGAAATATTGCCAACTTATTGGTTGCTGCTATTTTCTCATGACCCTGACCCGTATTAAACAAAATGACCCACTAATCAAATTTGATCAAACATGTGACTTGGCTCAAAGGTCTCCAGGTAATCAAAAACAGTAGAATATAAAGTTGAATCAAAATCGTTTAAGCCGTTTCTTAGATAAAATTAGCTTGACAGCATTCATCAAGAAAGCGAAATGGCCCACTAATATAATTTTGTTTAACTTGCGACTCTGCCCAATAGTCTTCTCGTGACAAAAGACGTTTCGTTACAAAATTTAGGTAAAATTGATTGAATCGTTGTTATATATAATTAGAATAACCCTAACCCATTATGACCCAAAATGACCCATTAATCGAATTTTCGCGAGCATGTGTCCTGGTCCAATGGTTTTCTCTTGCCCGAGAATATCATAATACAAAATTTTGTCAAAATGGTGAGAGACATTATCTACATAAAATTAGCATGACCCATCAATGACCCACAAATGACCCTTATAATCAAAATCTCTCGAACATGTGATTTAGCCCATTAGTTTCCTCGTGTCTAAAAATTGTTACATACAAAATTTAGTTAAAAACGATCCAGCCGTTCTTTAAATATAAATAGCTTGACCCAGACCCTTTATGACCCATTAATAGAAATTTCTCGAAAGTGTGACCTAGCCCAATAATTTTCTTATGCCAAAAATATTTTATATACAAAACTTCGTTAAAATCGATCCACCTGTTCTTTAGATGTAGCTTGACATAACCCATTATGGCCCATCATGACCCACAAATGATCATTATAGTCGAAATCTCTCAAACATGTGATTTAGCGAATTAGTTTCCTCGTGTCAAAAAACTAGTCATACAAAATTTCGTTATAATCGATCACACTGTTCTTTAAATATAAATAGCTTGACCCAGACCCTTAATGACCCAATATGACCCATTAAAATTTTTTCTCGAACATGTAACCTAGCCCAGTATTTTTCTCGTGCCCGAAAACCATAGAATGCAATTTTTAGTCAAAACTGCGTGAGAAAATCTTTAGATAAAAATAGCATGACCCACAATGACCCCAAAAATGACCCACTAACCGAATTTTCTTGAACATGTTACCTAACCCAATGGTCTTCCTGTAATCCAAAACGATAAAATATATAATTTGGTCAAAATCGTTAGAGCCGTTTTTTAGATAAAAATGGCTTGACCCATAATGACCCAAAAATGACCCACTAATCGAAATTTTTCGAACATGTGATCCAGCCCGATAGTTTTCTCGTGCCAAAAAACTGTTACATACAAAATTTCGTTATAATCGATCACGCCGTTCTTTAAATAAAAATAGCTTGACCCAGACCCTTAATGACCCAATATGACCCATTAAAATTTTTTCTCAAACATGTAACCTAGCACAATATTTTTCTCGTGCCCGAAAACCATAGAATGCAATTTTTAGTCAAAATTGCTTCAGAAAATCTTTAGATAAAAATAGCATGACCCACAATGACCCCAAAAATGACCCACTAACCGAATTTTCTTGAACATGTTACCTAACCCAATGGTCTTCTTGTAATCCAAAACGATAAAATATAAAATTTGGTCAAAATCGTTAGAGCCGTTTTTTAGATAAAAATGGCTTAACCCATAATGACCCAAAAATGACCCACTAATCGAAATTTTTCGAACATGTGACCCAGCCCGATAGTTTTCTCGTGCCAAAAAACTGTTACATACAAAATTTCGTTATAATCGATCACGCCGTTCTTTAAATATAAATAGCTTGACCCAGACCCTTAATGACCCAATATGACCTATTAAAATTTTTTCTCAAACATGTAACCTAGTCAAATGATTTTCTCGCGCCCGAAAACCATAGAATGCAATTTTTAGTCAAAATTGCTTGAGAAAATCTTTAGATAATAAGGAAAATCTTTAGATAATAAGGAGAGTTACAAACCCACAAACTCACATACAGGTGAAAGTAATAAAAGCGTGTTAAAAAGCTCATTTGCTACCTGTTCCAAGTGTCCTCGAGTTCTGAAATTTTGCATGGATATTCGCAAATATGTATTTTATCGTTTTGTGAGATAAAAAAATTTTTGAACTTTTGATGATTTTTGGCCAAAAATGGGGTTCGGGTCTCCCTTAAATCCTAAAAACCGTAATAAGTAAAAACTACGAATATAAAAATGCAGAATTTCGAATAACTAAAGAAAATAAAAAAGTTTTTTTTATAATTCTTTTGCTCAATGAAAAAAAAAGACTGTAAAAATATAATGCAAATTTAATTAATTTGGAATAATATTTGATTAGTGTTGACGATGAATAAATGTATACAGATATTACTACTTTCTAATGGTTTTTGCGTTTCATGACACATGATTCGTTCAGAAATGTAGCCTATATTTTAAATTTAAAGAGTGAAACATATGAATAAAATAAAGGAATCATCAACGGTGCAAAGAGAATTGAATAAACTTTTATTATTATTGTTATTACTAAATATGAAAATATAAATGAAGTCATAATAAGAAAGGCATAGACATATACTATCATTTCTATATGT
Organism: Maratus speculifer; assembly: GCA_964019185.1. Taxonomy (NCBI): domain Eukaryota; kingdom Metazoa; phylum Arthropoda; class Arachnida; order Araneae; family Salticidae; genus Maratus; species Maratus speculifer. Next base: position 176,440,512 of record OZ025295.1, on the reverse strand, counting down.
AAAAAGTAATAAAACAATTGTTAAGACAAAATAATAGACGATGAAAATACATGTATTATTAATAGTACACCAGACGCGAAAAAGTTAAGATGTTTTAACATAATTTAAAATTAATTATAAATAACAGGAGAGATTTTGTGTTTGCACGAATTTACATAAAACAATAATAAAGGTGATTTTTTTTTTTTTGCCCGCACATCTTTATTAATTTTATAAATACGGGTTACTAATTATATGTCTCGGGCCTCATATAAAAAGTTTCTGGGCCGCAGGTTCAGTACGGCTGGGACTGGGATAGACGATAGCTTATAGAGGTTATAAAAAATCAACATATTAATGTTAGATGCACTTTACTTTTGACGCGACTATTAAAGGTTGGTAACCACTGGCTTAGGGCAAATTGAGCTCTTCCTAGAAACTTCTTAAACCTCCTCTAGACCTTTCAATAATTTAATAATAATATTATCTATATTAAATTTACTTTTTTTAAACTTCAAAATAAAATGTTTGAATAAGAGGTATATTTTTCTTTCAAAATAAAGATGTCTAAATTCCATGTGTACTTGTAGTGTAAGTTACATAAGGACATATTGCTATGATTTTAAACTACCAGCATTTTTAAACTGAAAATTGAAACTATTTCTTCCGAAATATCTCATTAATTAAATAAGGAGAAGAAAACTTTTCGAAAATAACGGTGGGCAAAAAGCATAGCAGTTATCAGATATGTGACTTTCACTACAAAAACCTATAGAACTTTCCAGGAATACTTTCCTTCTATATTTATTTATCATTAAAGTAGAGGGAAAGCGATAAGCTCTGGATTAGCCATAACAAAAAATTTCGAAGTCCCTTCTGGCTTCGTCGGCTGGTTACGGTCTTGCTCAGTGGTGTAGTCGTAAAAAAAAAACTGAGCGTATACGCTTTAAGCAGAGGGTATATGCTCAAAACAGAGGGTATACCCTAGAGTGTATACACTATAGCTCTCTTGAGTAACAGAGGGTATACAATGTTCCTTTAAAAAATCCAGAAGGTATGCGACCTTCTGGATACCCTCTACTTCATCAATAGTCCTGCTGTGGGTTGAAACTTTTTTTGTTTTAGAGACAGGCATCGTGTCATGATTATCCATCGTTGCTGCTATTCTACGCGAAACTCTGGTTATCTTTGAACATGTATAACAAACCCATGAGGCTCTTATTTGATGTCAAACACTACTAATGATTGGAAATTATGTACACCTGTTATGAAACCGTATTTTGTGAATACTAAATTTCGTATTTTTTATGTTTGCCAGTCAACGGAGCAAGATGCTGTAAAGCATCAATTTCCATGCAAGCATTAAATCTAAACAGCATCACACACAGTCCGTACTTTGGAGAATGACCTCCTGGTAACACTGCTTTGCTATGGTGCCGTGTAGATGCCACACACATTGACACAAAATCAGTGGCGTGGAATGCTCTCTCATTGAGATATTAGTTAGTGATAGAACTGCCAAGTTCGAGCCCCACCAGTGGCCGAGATGTTCTGACTTCGAACCTTGCGTAAATACAGGTTAGTTTCCCTTAGAAAGACCCCCACGAAGGGCACCCCCCCTTGGGCCTATATCCCTGGAGTAGATAATCGGCCGACACAAAATAAACCAAACCAAACCAGCCAAGTTGGGAGACATCCTTCCATTTCCAATAAAGATTAAATCAGCAAAAAAACTTGTGGGACACTAAATGTTTTAAACTGTATAAGTTGGAAACTACAATAACTCGAAACTGTTAAATTTCGTCTAATAAAACCCTTAATTTTTTATGCATTGTGTTGTTGGTCTGTCTTTATATCTCTGTCTCCTGCGGATGACGTTTCCAATCATATTTTCCTGTGTCAATATGGTTCATATCGATCTTATCCTCTATCTCCTCTCAAGATCGATACGTGGAGTTTTCAATGTGTAAATAATACAGTGCTCAGCAAAAGTTTAGGCAATGATCGATTTCGCTTCTATTTTCAGAAGTATGTACCGAATGTTTGTAATTCCTCTGTCATATATTACTTGTGACTTATCCTTTATTCACACACAATAAATTTTGAATTTTACCTTTTACATAAAAAATAATGACAAAAAAAATAAAATTAACATTGTGACAAAAGTATAGACAATTTGTGTATTCACAGAAAAATAACTACAAATTAAAATCGAGTTGCACCCGCATTGTATACAGTTAATGCAAGAATGTGACTTTTCATCGAAAAAACTAAATGCTGCGTCACTTGGGGGTCTATTTCGTGCCAAACATGTTCAACAGCAGCTCGAACCTCATTAAAAGAAAATTATAGCAAAAATTTGCATAAACATTACGACATATGATGTTACAAAAGTTTTCGATTGGGTCCGAATCAGAATTCCACGCCGGCCAGTGAGATCAATAGTATTTTCAGAGTTAAACGAAGTTCTTCTTTTGTATGCAACATGAATAGATGCTAAAACCCATACTTTAGATCTGCAAAAGTTCCCCAAATGACTAAAAATTAATCTCCAACGTATGTACGTAGTCTTGTGTTGCTTGGCAACCAATGAATAACTCCACAGATACACGAGCATTAAAGCTAAATGAGGACCAAATTATTTAAAAGTCACCTTCTTTTTGTCGACTTAATAAAATTCCAGGATCTTTACCTTAAGTCATTCCAATAGTATGCCCACTTGTTTGGGCCATTCAAATTCCACTTTTTTTTTCGTTACTGAATATCATAACGTATCATTTGGGTCCATATGACGTATGTTTGCAAGTTAATTGAATTCTCGCCAATTGATAGCGATATTTTAAAACTGATTGTTTTATCATTTTCATGTAAATTGATTTACCTGTTTCTTTAATTCATCTACGAATCATTTCCGTCGACACAGAAAGTTCTGATTTACTTTTAATGTGATTAGCAATCATTACTTGTGTAAATGTCTGTTTCTGGATCCTTTTGTCCTCTCATTTTCTCGTCACTCAAGATCTTCCAGATTATGTTTTGTTTTGAAGGAGTCATTCTTAGACTATACTTCATAGACAGACCACTTTGGACGATTCAATGCTGCTGAAATTTTTGCAACAGTCTTCCCTTTCCATTTCAGCTTTCCCACTTCAATTACCTCATCTTATTGAATATTTTTTAGCTTGCAGCATCTTCACTAATGCTATAACTGATGCTATATCGAGGTATAATTAAATACTTCAAACATGTGACATCATAACTTGGAAATTCGCATTTTTTCATGAACAGTTTGGCTAAAAATCACAAAAGTGTCTAAACTTTTGCAATGTGCAAATTTAACTTTTTTCAGTTAAATTAAATATTATCTTATATTATAACCATTATTTTTATTCTACATTAAATAAAATATATTTGAAAATAAGTATAGCCATTTGTAAAACTCACGTGTCCATATTTTTTATTTAAAGGTTAAAAAACATCAGTGTCAAAACTTTTGCTGAGCACTGTAACCTATCAATGTGTGTAGTATTATTTTAAAGTGCAAAAAAAGTTTTGATAAATTACCTTTTACTCTTAAAACTTCCAATATTCTTATAAACAATCCTTGCACCACAGTCTATAGCCTACCCCTTGGGAACCGTGCTTTAAAGCCAAAAGTAAAATTTTTTCATTTCTGTATATGTACAAATATGTTTATGCATTAATCATTCGAAAATTTATCGTGTATGAAAATTATCATCGATGAAAAATGGTCAAATGATTGACTCCTATATTTTGACCTACTTGAAAGATCTTTGTAAACATCTTTTCAACTAGATATCTTACAATTATCAACCTTCGAATATTATCGATAAGGCATGTCATAATCTCCTGTGTATGCATTTCACGTGATGAAAGTTCGTTGCACCGCTAATTATGAAGAATTTTTATTATATCACTATCTCATATTTTCTTAGAAGAATCATAAAAACAATTGCCGGTATGATCTTGATATTTTGTAAGATATATCATAACTTATGTGTGGGTGGGGTTTTGTTTTCAGATACTTAGACAAGTTTTTAGTTCTAGATTGATTGGTTGTTTTTATTTCTAGGGGGCATCCACAAATGATGTCAATGGGGGGAGGGGAGGGTCGTGATATTATGACAGTTTGTGACAAAGGGGTGTAGGTTAAGAAAAAGTGTGACATCACACATTTTGAACAAAATAAAAGCATTAAAAATCAGCAGGTTAATTTGAAATTATATTGAAATTTTAAGTTATTTTGAAATTAATTAAAGTATTTTGCCTTCATAAAGTAAAATAAGATTTGATACCAAATGTATCAAATTTCATTTAAATTCCAAAATGCTATTGTTTTTATTGGTTTCCATTTTCTTTCATATGAATATTCTATTACTATTGTATTTTAGTTATGTTTTTTGTAGTAAACTTTATTCGTACTTCATACAAAATAAGTATTCAATTCATTTTTTTGTTATGCTCACAAATGTCATTAAAACCCATAGTTAAAGTTTTAAAATAAAATTTGAAATATGATTTATAACGTAATGCTTTGTTTCTGAACTGCACGTATATGTTAATCTATTGTAGCGTGACATATGACAAGGGCAGGGTTGCCATTTGAGGGGTGATGGTGAGGGGGGAGCAATAGCCTCCCTCTAGGAATTTGATATTTAATAAAAAATTATCAACCATCAAACCACCAAACAAAAATTGAAACATTGCTCAAGAAGTTAAGGAATTGAGAAGAAGTTAAGCAGACAAAATCAAGCGAAACTTTTTTTAAGTGCAAGATTTGCCCATTTTTGTGTAATTTGTGCCGTTCTGCATCACGTTCCATGTTGTTCAAAAATTTTCCTTATCCTTCGCCATGAAACTCTTGAAATGGCACCCCTGTAGTAAAACGTGGAAAAAAGGAGTCAAAAGGGACTAGAAAAATAATTCCATTTTAGACTGGTCTTATTGTCTAATTAATTTAATTGTTGTTTGTTTGTTTGTTTGTTTGTTTTTCCCTTCGAGAAAGAATTTTGCTATCGACTGGCTTTGTTTTCATAAATTTTACTGTGATGCATCTCTTTTCAGAGCTACTCTATTTTATGTTTATTTGATGTTATCATGGTTTAACAAAGATTATTAAACCATGCATTAAGAATGCATGGTTTAATAATCTTTGAGGATACCTGTAAAAATGGAACATATATATAATAGAATCCTGTCAAAAAAGTATTTTTTCATGATCAATTTAATGTATTAAAATGTTACCTGCTAAGACGTAAACATGTTTAAAATTAAATATTTCATCGGTTCTTGGGTTTTCCACATTCAAAGTTTTTGCTGTTTTTGTAAGTATGATTCAGTTATATTTCTCGTTTGAAGAGAGGGGAGGGTAAACCCTAGATCCTATTCTAAGCTGCAGTGGTGTAGTCGTAAGGAAAACAGAGTGTATACACTCTAAGCGGAGGGTATACGCTCAAAACAGAGGGCATACCCTAGAATGTAGTATATACTATAACTATCTTGAGAAATTGAGGGTATACGGTGTCTTTTAAAAATATCCAGAAGGTATACTCCCGCATACACGCGACTACATCTCTACTTAGTTATATAACATCCCTCAAATAATAACTGAAGTTGAGCCGAAATTCATTCCTCTCACGATTGAAAGTCAGCTTCTGGAAAAGAGTTGAAACAACTCGAGTAAACGAGCTGTTTTTAAGCAATTTAAATCAAGATGAGTAATTTAAATAAGCAATTTAAATCAAGATGAGGGAAACGTTGAAAAAACAACTCATTCACGATCCAATAAAATATAATTCTTTCCTGAGAAGCCAAATCTACTCTTTTGTTTTAAAAGTGTAGTTTTAACAACCCCCCCCCCCCAAAAAAAAAAAATATATATATATATATATAGGGTAACATCCCCAGTAATTGGCACTTTAAGAATTTGTCTTTAAAATTACTTCAACTTTCATTACAAAGAAATAAGATATTTACTTGGAAATATTTTTAAATCAAAGAATGCATACCTGTGCATCTATTTTGCCTACTAAAAGCAAAAAAAAATTAAAAAGTATTTTTATAAAAATATATTTTTATAAAAAGTTGCTGAAATCACCTGTAATTGGCACCTAGAGCACCAATGTATATGACACCTTGTGATCCAGTAATTGGCACATGTTTATATTTAAAAAAACTTTACATTTTGCATTGGGTTCAATCGCTTTAAATGAATTTACTATAGATGAAGATGCCATATTTCAGGTTTTTGAGAGTAAGAAATCAGCATATTAGTCTGAAATGTGAACACTTTAAAACAATACATTATACTTATATTCATACCCAGTAATTGTCATGCTGTCCCCAGTAATTGTCATATGAAGCTTTAATAGATTCCAATTATTGATAATATTTCATATTTTCAAATAAAAACAAATGATAAACAAAATTAGTCTATAACTTTAAAAGTACTTCCAAAATAAGTGTTTTAATCTCAAATTACATACGAATTCCTTGTAATTGGAATAAGTGCCAATTACTTGGAACTAGCAAAATTGAAGCACCATTAATTGGCATCTATTATTAATTCAGAAATTCAAATATCTGTGTCGAAAACACTTTTACACAATTAAAGTAAACCTTTTTAACTAAACAAAACTGTTGTCAATTAAAATTTAAAACATATTATAAATCAGATAATAATGAATTGAAAAGCACGCCTTCCTTAACAAAATGGCTAATGGCCAACAAATGGCCAACAAAAATGGCTAATTTGATACAAGCCATAATTGTTTCTTTTTCCTAGGCACTATTGTCATCTAGTAGCATAATCAAAGTTATAATATTTAACGTAAATGAGCATATAACTGGTATATGGTCTTGCATTTTTAAAAGACTGGATGTAAATCTTATTTTAGGACATGTTTGTAGGATGTGCCAATCACTGGTGCATGCCAATTACTGGAGATGTTACCCTACATAAAATAAAATAAAATAAAATAAAATAAATAAAAATCCAAGTCAATTGAACAAGAGACAAAAAATTTATCACTTTAAATATGCCTATTTGTCACAAAAAACACTAACTGAGAAAAATCACTTTTAAGTGAAGGGGATTAAGGCATTTAAAGGGACAGCGATGTAATAAAATTGCTTTAAACTGTATTTATAATACTCGGATCTTTACAAAATTTCATGAGAATGTCCTAGGGGTAATAAAATATATTTTTAAAAAAAATAGAAAATCGATAGTTTCGTCATTTTTCGCCAAATCAAGAGAACTGAGTACGATGTTTGTACAGATCAGAATATTATAAATACAGTTTTAAAGCTGTGTTATTACATCGTTGTCCCTTTAAATGCCTCAATCCATTTAATTTAAAAGTGATTTTTCTCAGTTTGCGTTTTTTATAGAGAAACTAATGCCGAGAAATACTAACCCCGCTGAAAGACTGAAATCAGCTAGTATCAAGCATTTTATTTTAATCCAATCATATTGTAAGTTTCATTTTATCAACAGAAATGCATATTTGTTAAAGTATATTATGTCGTTTTTGCAAGAGCAAACTTATTGTCGATACTCGTACAAAAGTACACGTACTGTGAGTATTCATGTATGAGAAAATGCATTGTGTCTTACGAGAAGTAATCAGGGAGTGATCCAGAGAAACATAACTTCCAGAGTAATGTGCCCTCCTCGAACTTTTTAGATCATTATTGAATTAAAGGGGTGGCCCGGGGGGGACATCCCCCTGGAGCAATAAAATGTCCCCCTCAAATATTGTGTTTTCAATGGTCAAAAAGTATAATTTCCTCCCCCCCCCCCGGAATTCTATAATGCCCGGAGTCACTAAAGTCCCTCCTGGTATAAAGTGTCTGAATTCAACACTGTTTAAGATAGTTTATTAATGATCTGAAAGTACAAATTCACTTCTCAAATCCCACAATATCCACCCGGATCTTTAAAAAAAAAAAAAAAAAAAATCACCGAATATATATATGTGTGTGTGTGTGTGTGTGCCACAATTCGACACTTCTTACAAATTTTGAGCTACTTATTCCATTATTTTACTGAAAATTTCTTTGTATTTGAGACAAGAGGAGCAAAAAAACATGAAAATAACTTCAATGAACGAAGTTTGTGTATAGTTAGATGACATTCGTTAAATATCATCTTATAACCGATATTTTCTGCCTCATAACCCGTCTGCGATAGGATAAAAAAAAATACAAGCAATACGTCCTATCGATTACCTTGACCTTTTGAAGAATAAGTGGTGTTGCGGGGGCGTACACATCAAAAGCCAATGCCCCCAGCTGGCGCCCGCGGGGCTTTAACACCAAAACAATTTTCTAATTTGATGTTACGGTCCACACCTCTTAGGTTCTGAAAGAGATTCTTGCTTATTATAGGCGTTATATTAATGGATTTTTGGAGAGATGTTTGTGAACGGGAGGAAAGCCCGTGGCCGTATATATTAAAGCGGAAATGACACTTATTGTGCTGGGAAAAGATTCGTTCTTGTGATTAATATAATTTTGTGGTATTCTTAATCAGAATTCTCGACTGTGAGGAAATATTTCCTTTGCGTTGTGTAATTATCCGCTGATTTGTGAGTACTGCAGACAGAGTATTAGATCTGTTAATAAAGCTGATTATTTGCGTGATTAGAATGTTATTGCAAAATTCAGATTTTTACATAAATAAATGATAGAAACAGAATTATATAGAATTATAGATAGATAACTAGGAGCCGAAAAATATTGATTCGTAATTTGGATTTTAAAATATCAATTTTCATCTTATATCTTTACAAGCTCGACCCTGTCGTTTGATTTATTTCTGAGATTTCAAACTTCACAAACAACTTTTTTTATAATAATTTTTTTAATGTAATTTAACAAATTACAACGACCACTTGGAAAATGATATTTTCAATGACTAAAATTTTAGACTTATAAAGAAATTATATATATTAAAAAATAATAAAAATAAACATTTTTGATGATCAAAACACTTATGTAATAACAGAGTCCTATATTACGTATTCGATTGGTTAAACATTACTACTCCTAGACCAAGCATACACAAATTTTAAATGAAATTTCAGTTTTGCAATTTTTGATTCTACGAATTTTTTAAACTTTTAAACATTGCACACTTCCAATTTTTACACCGTTGTATAGGGGGCGGTTGTGTACTTTAAATGAAATTTGTTTGAAAGCTATATAGCAATTTATTTTTGAGTTATTACTTTTTTTTATAGTTTTTTATACTTTTTTGTCATTGTGGCAACAGAAGTATTGGGTGACCCAAAAGTCAGAACGAACTTTTAAAATGAATAATTCGTAAGCGAATCAAAATACAAAGATACAGTTTGCACCGAAGGGATGGAGAAGAAACCGGGTTTTGCGTAACAACGAAAAAAAATAGTTTTGTTGGCAACCAACAGAAGGCTCTATAGTATTTTATTGCACCAAAAGATGATTTACAAATGAAAAAAATGTTGACAACTTACAAGTCAGCTTAATGACAGTTAATTAGTACTACAGCAAATGTTCGACGTGCTGTTCATCATTCATAAGTGCAGCTGTGAGACTGGGCATCACACCATTCACAACATTTTAGCAGCATTTCTTGCGTTATGGCATACAGATTTTGGCAGATGGCATCTTTCAGTGCTGCTAGTGATTCCGTTGGTCGCGAACAGAACTATATTTTTTCGTTGCCACACAAAACCCGATTACTTTTCCATCCGTTTGGTGCAAACCGTATCTTTGTATCTTGATTCGTATTCGAAATATCCATTTTTAAAGCTCGTCCTGACTTTTGTATCACCCGCTATTACATTTCTGGACATTAAACATGGACGAATCAGAAAACGAATAAAATCCGGACATCACAAAATTTCAGATATATATCAAATATCTCTTATTCTCGACCGTCAGAAACAACCATTTTCCAAGTGGTTAAAATGTTATTCAATACTGAATGATAATTTTTGCTCTCTATCTTTTTTTTTTTTTTTTTTTTTTTTTTTTTTTTTGTTATGTGTGTTACTACATAAAGTTACAGTGTAAGATGATATATGCCGAACTCGCAGTGTTCCTAGCTTTGTGTATCACTGCTTCTGAACTGCAATTTTCTTCCTTGTTTATTGATAACAATTCTACAAATAAATAAATAAAAAGATTTTACATTTTGGAAATAATATTGAAAAATATGAGAGGTACGAGTCAATAAAAATAAAATTTCTAACAATAAAATACATATGCATTTTATAGTTAAAAAATTCATTTTTCAGCTTACCTCTAGAAAAAAGAATTGTTCAGTTTGACGGCACTGAGCCTTCGTGAAGTTCTATTTGTATATTTTCACTCGCTTTAAGTTTAGAATGCAAGACAAAAAAAAAAAAAAAAAATCTATTTTGACTGGTTTTGTTTGGGAGACGATATGCCTTTTTTTTTTTTTATCAAAAACTTGAATATAAAATGCAACATTGCATCTTGATGTATTTCGATTTAAATTATGTAAATAGGATGCAAATATTTTCTGATTATTAAATTTAGTTTTTTCATATACTATGGTAACTCATTTACATTTCAATTTCCGAAATAGTGTAGTAAGTGTACTTTTCCTTCGTTTTAATTTTAATTACATGTTTTACTTTCTAGTTTAAATTAACTTTGATAATATTTATATTCAGCAGTAAATTAGCTATTTCGAAAATATCAGATATATATATGTATGTTATCCTGTTCCTGTTGTTTTGTATTAACCCTTTATCTAATCGCATTGTGAATTCATGAAAATTTTACATTCTAAAGTATTTTACGCAAATTGTTTAAACTAAATTAAAAGATTCACATGTTCATCAAATAAATATTTGGAGGATTTTAAAAAGATTGAAGGATTTAGAAGGATTAATTAAATTTGAATTTACGGGGATTTTATGCAGTTTTTATAACCGCACTCAATTTTTTTATTTTTAATTATTTTGTAGAATTATAAAATGTACAAATATGATGTTCTTAAAATATAAATATAGAAATATTTCCGCATTGAAAAATCCCCATCCCCTCCCTTAGCGCCAAGAATGCTGAAAAGATGCAAAGGCAAAAGAAATCATCCTTTTAAAAATATTTTTATTTCGTGTGTCCAATAATGTTTTTGGGACAAGATAAAGTAATGTATCTGTAACTCATTCTAAATGGTATTACAACTAACTGGCGTATGAAAAGAATTTTATAATAAGGTACTTTAATGGTAGTTATAAGCAGTGGCGCAGCTAAGGGAGTGGTTTTAGGGGTTAAAAGCCCTCCCAGAGCTGAGAAAGATCGCTATAATTACCGCTTATATGAATCAAAACCAAACTTAATATTTAAATGCTTTGATGAATTTCGGGATCCGCCGCTTTATTGAATCAGTTTTTATTTAATAAAGTGATTTAATAAATGGCAAAATTCTACTTAAAATTGTGAGAGTGCATGTTACATGGATTAGTTAAGTAAAAATTGGATATTCGAACTAAAGAACTTTTTTAAGCCGTATTATGCTAAAAAAAATGATGATTCAGAGTTTCCCCCAGGTTTAAAAAAGGTCAGGGCGCTACTGTTCTGAAAAGGGCACTTTTTACATTCTTCATGGCATTTTTTTTATGTTTAAGGGCACTTTTATAGAGTTGAATCTAGAATCTACCGGTTAAAAACAGAAATTTCGTCAAAGTATTGAGAAAAAAACCCAAAAATTTCGTTAAAAAATTGAAAAAAAAAAAGAAAGAAAAGATAGATTTGTTAGAAGACCGCGAAAAAAGGCAAATATTGTTAAAAGATCGCAGAAAAACGGCCAAATTTGTTAAACGATTGCAAAAAACATCAGATTTTGTTAAAAGATTGCGAAAAACGATAAATTATATTAAAAAATCACAAAAAATAGCAAATTCCGTCACAAGATAGCGAAAAACCGCCAGTTTTGTCACGTTTAAACACGAAAAAAACGTAAATTTCGAAAAAAAAAATTCACTTTTGCCATTAACTTTTTTCAGCCCCTTTGACGAAATTTGCATTTTTTCGCGATCTTTTGACAAAATCTGCCGTTTCTTCGAGTTATTTTGCGTTTTTTCGCAAATTTTTGGCAAAATTGGCTGTTTTTCGTGAATCTTTTCACAGAATTTTCCATTTTATTGCGGTTTTTGGACGAAATATGTCATTTTTTTTTGCAAATTTTTTGACGAAATCTGCAATTTTATCGCGATTTTTTGACGAAAGTTGTTGTTTTTCGTGATCTTTTTGCGAAATTTGCCAAAAATTAGACGTTATTTCACGATTTTTTAAATAAAATTTGCCGTTTTTTCGCGATTTTTTGACGAAATTACGCGTCTTGTGGGGCAGTAAAAGATATTTTTTGCGTTCCGTCGCCGATTTTTTGCGTAATTGATGCGTTATAGCGCGTCCGCATCATCGTTGAAGAACTGCGCTTTTTCTGATGTGGGGCAAGAAGGGCGCTATTTTTTTGATTGAGCGACAAAAGGGGCGCTATTTTTCAAACTAAAGGGCAGGGGGGGGGGGCCCGTTGAAACCCTCTGGGGGAAACTCTGATGATTTCCTGCCACACAGATGCTGTTTGATGCTAATTATAGTACTGATTCTATTAACCGTCGATCCAAATAACCGGCAATCACTTTTATTAGAAACGCAACCCCCCCCCCCCAGAACCAAAACTGCTTATAAGTACCGTCGGTGGATAAGGCGTTAAAAAAGAAACAAAGCAAATATTACCTGTTTATAATCAATTCACTTGCTTTCACTTTCTGCGTAATTTCAGAAGAAAAAAAAAGAGAGAAAGAAATAAAGGAAATTTTCAAATTTAAACTCGGTGCCCACGCTCAATGAAAGTATTTCAACGGAAATTTTCGGGAATAAACATGATTTGCCCTCAAGTTTTTTAAGCGTATTTTTTCTAGATGAACATTAAATGCATAAAAAAGCATATATATATAAAAAAAACTATTTAAATGCTCGGAACATGTTTGGGAGTGGTAAGAAGTCAAAAATAATTTTGTCTGCAAGATAACATGTACAAAATTGTATCATCTTTTGGTTCTTTCTCTGTAATTTACAATCGATCCTTAATTCCCATTGTACTTAAATGTTCATAAATCATTTCTCGCTCCTGTGTCTGTTCGCTTTCTTTTCACGATTGTCATGACTTCCAGTTTCTTGTTACCAGTTAGTTCTTATGCTAAAATGGCATTTATATTCCCGGCATGGACAAAACAGGAATTGCGTAAGTAGTTGCTTTAATGACTTGGGCCAAATGATTCGTTGTTTATAACGACCGTGATGCGTGAAGGAATAAAAAAAGATCTTTTCCAATATCAACTCTTTAGCTCGAGCTGCACTTGAATGGCCCGAAACGGACAGCCGTTCGCGCGAGGTTGAGACCTTCTAAATTTGTCGTAATTGGTAGCTATTGTCTTCTTTTATTCTTTTGGTATCAAGAAATCAGATGCTGCGGATGTGAGCCTCAAGCTGAAATTTACATTCAGCTCTGCTCTGGCAAGATGCAAAGAACTAACTTATAAGAAAGGTCTCCATACAGGCATATTTAGAAAAATCTGAAAAAATTACAGAATGTTCTCCTCATATGGATAAAAAAAAATTTCGGCGTAAAAAAATAATGAAATTTTCGTTTATTTTTAATGGTTGGTAACAAAATAACATTCGGGAAAAAAAAAAAAAAAAAAAAAACTCGTTTTTATGTCAATATTCTTTAAATAATAAACTTTTCATACCGAATTTGTCCAAATAAATTTAATTTAAATAACTTTAGTTTTTTAAGTTTTTTATTTTTAGTTTGCTTTAACTGTAGTTCTTGTCATATATATTTACATGAGTTTATAACGACATTTAACTATCCTAACTTACAACTTAAAATAAAATTTAAATTGATAATGTTTTGAGATAAAAATAGTTCTGATTTCTTACTGAGCATTCATTGTACATTTAATTTTGTTGCTTTGGAAACAAAGAATTTTTCGTTATATGAATATATAATGGCAGAATTCTTCACATGGACGTTACTTTTGAACAGCTAAATTTATTTAATTTTTTTTTTTAATCTTTGATTAGAGGATGCGATAACTTAAAAGTTAAAAATGTATTTGCAAATTGCAAACGTAGAAAATATTTTTCCAGAGATAAAAATAATTAACTAAAGCAACAAGCGTGTATACGTAATAATATATCTACAAGATAAACTTTTTCACTGATTAAATTTAAATTTATTAAATACCACATATTCTAAAAAACTATTCTAACAAACTATTTTCAGATGAATTAAAATCGTTTGCCTTTGCCGAGAAAAAATTCTTCTCGCCAAATTGTGTGTGGTTTTCGTATTTTCGCGTCAAACATTCAAAAAAAATTTTTTATTATTTTTTATTGGAATTTCGACACTAAATTTAAGTGAACCTACATCTATAACTAGCATTTTTTTTTCAACATATTCTAATACGTATAAACTAGGAATATATAAACAAGTGCATTTTCCAAATCAATTATGTTGAATATTTGAAGAAGTATATGAAAAATGTATACGCATATTTTCAGAAAAGCTTAATTTATAAGTGCAAAACTTAATGTATAATAGGCAAATATATATATATATATATATATATATATATATAATGCCCAATTAGTGGCTCTTCCTCAAGCATGCTTTTAAAATTTCGTAAATAATTCCTAACCGAGAGACACAGTTCGTTCAAATATCCAAGTTATGCTAGATATAGTAATCTATCACCTTCACTGAAGGGGAAAGATACAAATTCCACACCATGAAAAATTACAGTGTAATAAAAAAAATCAGAACAAATCGCCAAAAATGTCACCTCCCATGGTAATGATGACAGATTTGGGCCTCAAAATGGAACAACTTTCTGGAATTTTCAGCATGTTTTAGATGTAGTTTGAGACCTCCTCATTAAATTTCTGGGGAATTTTGAAAGTTGATCTTTTTTGTTCTATGTTAAGAACAATGTTCTTCTCTTTTTAAATGCCGAACTTTTTTTTTATCTTATTCATTTACTCAAAGAATCCAAGGAAACCAAAATTCTTTGAATTAGTTACAAACAACGGTGCATAAATATAAAATATATGGATGTTTGTATTTACCCCAAAACATCAATAACTGAACATTGATATTTAATTTATAAGATTAATATACTAGAAATATGAATATTTCTATAAAAAAATACATTTAAAAAAAGGTTTTTTTTTTAAACCATTTGGAAAATGGTTGTTGCTTTTTGTCTATAGATATCCGAGACATGCATGAAACCCCTCGTAATGTCCAGATTTTTTTTCGCTTTCTGATTGGTTCACGTTTAACGTCTTCAGCAAGGCCGTTGCTAGAAGTGAACAATAGGGGGGGGGGGGCTCAACAGAATTTAGGGGGGCTCAACAGAATTTAAGGGGAGGGGGCTCATAATTTTTTTTGTCTCTTCCTGACGCAGAAAGATAAATTAGTGCATATTCACATTGTAGGTACTATGTGTTCTTATTAAACTGTTGTATAAACCTTATTTTATGCTAAGAAAACTATATGATGATGAAAATTTTGAGTGTGTAACTGGTACAAAATTAAATATTATGCTAGCTTCATATGTACAAATAGGATGAGGGAGGTGTTGAAACACTTATTTTAGATGCAATTTAGTAATTTTGCAAAACTCTGAAAAGGTCTCAATACTAAATTAGCTTTTTGAACAGAATTTCATTTGAATTTTCGGAGCAGAAATTCATTGAGTGACCTTGGAAACTTTTCCAGTGGCGGCTCAAAATATTTTAGGGGGGCTGAGCCGCCCATAGCGCCCCCTTAGCTACGGCCCTGGTCCTCAGTCCTGGTGTCGCCTGCAGGAAACACTAAAGAACACATTTTGAATTAACTTAAATGCTTCTTGAATTGTTAAAATTGATTTTGGAACTTTTCAATAATTGCATGCATATCAAGCGCATTGATAATTCGGTCTCGAAAGCATTAAATTGGTACTTTTCCAGTCAAATGATTCAAAATAGGCTTTAATAAAATCTCAATATGCCAGTACGATTGGCAAACAGGTTTTTTTTTTTAATATGTAATTCAAAGTAATCTTTTTCTGTGTTTTAACCCTTTCCTTCCTTCATCAAATGCCAATTGATTCACGTGCTTTCTAATTATTGATTTTATCTGACTATGTTTTCGAAGAAATGGTCTTTTTAATTTTTGTTTGCTTTTTTTTCTTTGGAATTTTTCTATTTTCTGAGTATCTCTATGGTTTAGATTTTCCTGAATCTTATCTGATCTATATTCTCGAAATACTAATTTTTGTATCTATTTCTATTTTTTCTTTAATAACTTACACTGACAAATTAATCATATATATACATATATATATATGTATATGCTATCGCATCGTCATCAATCTTACTTGTATACCGTGTGTCGGGAAATATATACACAAAAGTCAAATAAAATTGTAATTTGCCCATTTGAAATTCTGCGCTAAAGGTAAGATATTATCTATAACACTTTTATATGAAAAAGAAAAGAAAAAGAAAGTTTATTTTTTTTTTGTTTGTTTGTTTGTTTGTTTGTCCGCCCGTTTTCTAATTGTCGCAGAAATTTTGGGATCAGGGCAAAATTATAGTATAATGATATGATAGATTTTTTATTGAAAACAGTAACTGTAATAAAGACAAATAAAGGCTATGTTTAAAAATTCTAATGTAGTTTTGTCAGGGAATTGCTATTTTTGTATGATGCATATTTCAAGGACTTAGTTGGCATCTCAACTGTGTAAACGAAACAGATTTAGCATGATGTTTTAAAAAATATCATTTATTTATGAGCCGATTGTACCTAAGAAGTATATTTTCCCCAATTTTCATGCTTCTAGGTACAGTAGTGCACTGATTATCAGTCAGTCAGGACAAACTATTTTATATAAGTGCAGATAGATATTGGACATATATCAAAATATCGGATGTTCGAAAATATCATGATATTTACGAACCCTGCTTATTATAGAGTAACATTTATCTTGAAATTATACAGAAAATATTTAAAAGAATAGGAATGCAAATCCCAAAGATAGACAGTTAAATTTATCTTCATATTCAGAACTTTTTCCATTTTTCATTGGTAATTACAAATTTTTCTCGGGATATATTAATTTTGGATGGGATTACTGTTATAAAAGCAATATCGAATGAAGCTTTCATTTTATTTCATTTTATTCCTATTTATTAATTTGTATAAAGCAACCGTTAAGGGTGCTAATCACTCAGTGGTCTAATTCCTCTCGGTAATGTTAAGTCTATGGGCGTTTAATGCCGTTTTATATTCGAAATATTTTTTCAGAAATTAAAATTTTTAACTTCTTTTTGCACTATTCTCTTCTTAAAGGGTGTCTCCCTTTTCTCTTAGTTTTCAAAATATTTTTTTAATCGATGCATAATTTTATAGGGTAGATGTGCCAGTAATGGGCCCCCTTAAGGAATTTCTCTAAAAAATTATTTTTTATTAATAGTTATAATTATTGTATTCCAATTTTTTTCATATTAGATTAATCTTTCAACAATATTTAACTAATTCCACAGTTACATTCCCCAATAGAAATAAAAATTTAATTTTAAATAATAGAAATATGTCTAAACACCCAAAAGCCCAATAATGGACCACCTATGTTCCAGTAATGGACCGCCTATGTTCCAGTAATGGGCCATCCTACAAAAGATAACAGATAATTGTTTTTAGGTGTGTTCTTAATTATGTAAATAGATAGCACCTATAGTTGTCGTTCAGTCCGTTTGTCTGTCCGTCTGTCTGTCTGTCCGCATATAACAACGCAAAAACTATCCAACCGAATCGTTTGAAATTTAAAATACATATTTATTACATAATTTTGTCGAGTCATTTCAAATTTTATGAATATCGGATGAATAGACCAATTACAGGAAAAATCAAAAGGATTCCGTTACATTACGGTCAATGGGGAAAAAAGTTTAAGATGCATTTTCATCGTTTGAAATTTAAAACATATAATTATTACATAATTTTGTCGAGTCATCATTTCAGATCTTATGATAATCAGATGCATAGATCAATTACAAGGACTGTCAAAAGTATTCCGTTACATTACAGTCAATGGGATAAAAAAAAGTTGCAAATGCATTTTAATGATGTTACACTCATTCGAACATAATAAAATTGACATGAACCTATGACGTATATATATACTAAAATAAAAATTCTGTACAATCTGAGATGCAAAGAATATTTATTATTAAATTACACGGCCACACAAAAGTATTCCACTACATAATGCTACACGGGGAAACATTGTTTGGGACATGTTTTAATCATATTAAACTGTGCCACATTTTATGAATATGATATACGTTGCTGAAGTGTAACGAAAATTACTTCCTGTATGTTTATAGGATCACAAAGAGTTCAACCACTGTACTGTATTCGAAGTATTGTCTACTATATCAGGAAGATCTGTATATTTTTAAAACTTCGTTATTGTACGAACGCACCTCATTTGCTAAGCTTCACGTGCAATTTCCAAACTTGTTTCAATTGTATTTTTCTCCAGAACTTAATGAAAGCATACTAATAAAACAAAATATTAAAACTTAAGTTAGAAATTCATTACATTAAAGGATTTATAATGAAAAAACATAAAACAAAATATTTAAATTTAAGTTATGAATTTATTATAATCAAGGATTTATAATGTGGATATAAAACAAAATATTAATGATATTATTAACTGTTTATTATTAACTAACATTAAAGGATTTATATTGTAAAGATATAAAACAAAATATTTAAATTTAAAGGATTTATAAGATAAAGACAATGTTTTACTGAAATCAATTTAGATAAAATAAGGCATTAAAAAAAGTCTCCAATCTTCATTCATATCATTATCTAAATGATGTACTGTGCAACTGTGAAATATAAATAACAGATCTTCAATTTTATCATCCCTTTCCGATAGTCCAAACTATTCAATATGGAATTTTAGAATGCATTTAAAATGATAAATGTTCTTGCACTATCCAACCATTTTCAGATAATCATATAGCCCATCAATTTGGCACAGATTGATTCCACAATTTCCATTCAGAGATGCTTATATGGATATATTATTACTAATGGAGCAATCTCATTATTTGCTGAAAAACATCCCGTAACAGTGATTTGTTCTTTTTCGTTATTTGGTACTACATAATACACATCTTTAACTGATTTTGATCCTAAAATTTTCCTTGTTTTAAGAGCACAAAAGAAACCTTGTTTCAACCTTATTGAAAATTCTCTCTGTATGCTTTAGAATTCGGAAGAAAATATTAATAATATCTTCTTCCAAATATGATTTTACATTTCTGAACCAACTTAAAACAACTTCTTTTGTAACGGCACATCTAGATTTTGTCAAATGTTCTGCTTGTGTTTTGTACCAATTTTGGATGATTTTTTTAAAACAACTATTTATAAAGAAATTGCCTTTTACAAATTCTAATAGGTAAAATTTAAGTATTAAATTTGATTATTTAGCTTTTCAGTTAAATCAAAATATTTTATCTCTACTAAAATAACACTTTTTGTATTGGTCACTTGGGTGGTCCATTACTGGAAAATCACGAAATAAGCAATCCAGTAATGGGCCACCCCTCCTAAAATCTTAAAAATAAATAAAATTTTGTAAATGGCCATTGGTATATTAAATTCAATGTTTTATATTGATAACCAAACAAAAACATTCAATTTTTACGGAAAAATAAAAAAAATATAAACTAAGTAAGTAAAGTCTGCTCTTAGCATGTTCATTAAGATTTTCAGTGAAAGACAGAAAAACTGTGAAATTTTATTTTCTGCTTCCTAATTGTTCTGACGAAAAGTGTAAAAAATTAATCCAGCTTATAAAGCATACAAGGTAGAGTTCAGAAAAAAATATTAAACGTTAACTATTATTTATTATATTTTTATAAACCAAAAAGTGCGAGGTGGCCCATTACTGGAAGGTAGCCCATTACTGGCACATCTACTCTATGAAGTGTTAAAATTTTACTTCCAGTTCGTGAGTTTTTAAAGCAAAAACTGTTAAATTGAGCATAAATGTTAGAAATATTTTGACAACTAAAAATGAAGAAGCATTCCTTTAAGAAGAAAACACTGAAAAAGAAGTTAAAAATATTAATTCCCTGAGGAGATATTTTGAATATAAGAATGTATCGTATCCCCTTAGAATTTAGCTATTGAGTGACTAGCACCCCTCATCGTTACAACATTCTCAAAGTGTTGAAAAGTATTTCATAATCGTTGATTTTTCTTTTGTGTTTAATATAATTGTTTAATTTTTACTACCCCCGCTTATGGTGATAAATTACTTAGTTACACTTTTGTAAAGCACTGCAAATGATACTTTTAAACTCTACATGCAAGTTAAAAACATTTTATATTTTCATAATAAGAGGCACCTTTTCCTTTATCTGAAAAAAGAAATGCATATCGGTCGGATGTGCCAATCCTAATACTTTCTTCTATCTAATAAGATGATAATGCTTTTAAAAACGTATTTTTTTTTTCATTTATATATCTTAGAAACAAAAAATAATGAGTAGATAACATATTTGTTATATATTTACTTATTTATTTTTATTATTATTATACTTGAATTTTTTGTGAATAACTTTTCTAAAGCCTTGGGGGACCGTTAAAAAATTTCATAATGAAGATTAGACATGAAGATAACTTCATACACGTTCC
This sequence comes from Maratus speculifer, assembly GCA_964019185.1. Classification (NCBI taxonomy): domain Eukaryota; kingdom Metazoa; phylum Arthropoda; class Arachnida; order Araneae; family Salticidae; genus Maratus; species Maratus speculifer. The sequence continues at coordinate 176,419,712 of OZ025295.1, read as the reverse complement.
GATGATACAATCACAAAAATAGCACCAAGATTGTTATTACAGCGCCCCCTTCCGGCGGAATATCCTCACTTTCTACTGGGGCCTTCTGGCTATAGGTCAAAAATTATAATTAATTTCTATGCATAACTTCATATACTTTTCGATTATACAAAAAGAGTCACACGGGCAGACATGTTTGTAAAAAAAAAAAAATAATAATAATAAAAAAATTAAAAATAAAAACATGTTTTTCGGAAAGTCTGAACCCTAAAACTAATATTCCTATCGAAAACCAGACGTTGAAAAAACATCTATAACAATACTACAGATAGAAGATAGTAAAAATGGTTACTGAAACTTTGAGAAAATTATAGAATGAAATTTCATGTTTTCCTATGTAAATTTATCAATATTATAATCATATCTATAATTTTACGTAGTTCAAAAGAAACAAATTGGCTATACACAAGTATGAAAAAAATCTAACTCTATAGCTTCGCTTGTTTTTATTTAAAAAAAGTGTAAGCATTCTGAGAAAAAAATATCAAAAATATTTATAGTACATGTGCATGGTATGGCTTGTTTATGAAATTAAAGTCTCTTTCAGATATTTCGATATTGTGAAACTATATAATTAAGATATTTTCAGAAATTTCAGGGTCTGTTTCATTTTTTAAATGAAAATTTGAAATTTCGGAAATTTGAAGCATTTTATATCATCTGTGTCCTTAATGATGTTACTTTTTTTTTTTTTTTCATCCACATTCAAAAGTTTCATTCTGTCAGAGAAATTGATTCAAAATTGAGCAACACTGACTGAATTTATCGAAACAATTATAGGCTTTAAAATTTTTTTTCGCTTCGTTATCCTTATCTTTTGAAACTATCCCGAATTCGACTAAAATTTTGTTAAACTTTAAACTGTTTTTTCTTAGATTTCTGTTTTTATATATGATCAGTAATTCAAAACATTCTATTAATATCGTGTTCTCCGAACCGAATTCGAAATTGAAAAGTGTTTTTTTTTTTTTTTTAATTCGTATTTTAAAACAAGTATCTATGTATGTATCCATTTTGAAAACAGAAAGGAAGGTCATTCCATGGTAACTTACGTTATATATTTAGAACAATTTACTGAAGTAATTTTAGTAATATAACGCTAAAAATATTTAAATGTAAAATTAACATGATTTGTCAATGAAACCTATATAAAGGTCAATTTGGATGGAAATTATCTAAAAAATGAAAATAAAAATTACACTTTATATGATAACTTACATTCATTTTTTAAGTAATGGCAGTTACCATAGTAAATAAGACTACCAAGATTTAAGAAATAACATTAAAATTAGACAATTTTCATTTAATTGGGCTTTGAATAAGTTTAATTAGCAAACCATGTCAATTTACATTTTGAATAATTTTTTTGTGTATATTATATTACTAAAATTACTGAAAATAGTTCAAAATGCAACTTAAGTTACCATGGAATGACCCTGTATCAAAATCATAAACTCAAATACAGAATGTGGGAAAAAACTGTGCTAGTTCCGAAAAATGTTTAGTTAATTCTAATAATTAACAGCAATAAACTCAGTTGTATATAAATATGTAATAGTTACATATTTGTACGTTTATATGAAATATAACAAGTTGGAAATTGCACATCAAGCGTAGCAAATGAGATGCGTTCCTACTAACGAAGTTTAACAAATATTCAGATCTTAGTGTAATAGTATACAGTATTTCGGGTACAGTTTAGTTGCCAAAATCTTTTCTGCGTTTCTGTATTTACTATCTACTTTCTATTATACAGCAAGGACTTGTAGTAGTCCTCAGAAATGTATATCAATTTCATAAAATTTTAAATAGTTTAATGCAATTAAAACGTGCCCCAAGCAATGTTCCTTCTATGCCAATATGTAATGGAATACTTATGTGTAGTCCTGTAAAAGAATAATAAATATTCTTTGCACCACATATTGTACAGAATGTATGTTATGGTACATACTTCATAGATGTATATGAATTTTTACTATATTCGAAAGAGTATAACATCATAAAAATGCGCTTGAAACTTTTTTTCCCATTGACCATAATGTAATGGAATACTTTTGATTGTCCTTGTAATTGAACTATACATCCGATTTTCACAAAATTTTAAATGAAGCGAAAAAATTATATGATATTTATTTTCTTTAATTTCAAACGATTCGGTTGGGTAATTTTTGCGTTGTTATATGCGGACAGATGGGCAGACAGATGGACTGAACGACTATAGGTGCTACGTATTTACATAATTACGAACGAACCTAATAAGGGCTTTGGATGATTTAAAGAGACATAGAATATTTTGAAATATGACTGTTCATTACTTTCATTAGTCCAAATACGATTATTTTCGTCCATAAAATTAGTATAACAAGTAAACTGAAAACTCGTTAATATTTTTTGCTGGGAGGGATCTCTTCAGATCCAGAGGAGTTTGTGGATGTGGGAAGACGTTCCGGGAAAATGTTTACGTTCAGGAGTGGAGGAGGAGATAAAGACCACCCACTAAATTCATTCCTAAATTCTGCCATAAGGTGCAAACATACTCACAGGCAAACTGTCGGCAACCGCCGGCTCGTTTCTTGTGGCGACACGGTGTCTTTAATCTTTAAGGATTCTTGCAGTAAGGGGACTGATGGCCTACAAAACGGGAAGCTTTCCTTCAAGTAGGGCTGAGTCCTTATCTCCGGATTCCTTCACTGTAAAAAAAAAAATTCAAGAAGTTACTAAAATTTTGTTAGTAAATTTGTATTCCGCAGAATTTTTTAGTAACCATTGCAAGCATTTTTTTTTTTTTTCAAGTGAAACAAACATTTCTTTTGTAAACTGAACAAAAGAATTTTTTGTATAACTAACTTAAAACTTTTTAGAATGAGCCACCAAGCAAATTTTAGTAATAGCTACAAAATTATTTTTAGTTAATTAAAAATTATATTTAGACTTCTGGAGCGGAAGATTTTCGGCAAAACCACAATAGATGGCAGCATCAAACATTGCTACTTGCTCTATTTTTACATGTTTCTAAAGTGGAGGGAAAGTCCAGAGATCATTACCCATGGTAACTGCTACGACAGGATTTTCTAATACCTTTATTTAGCGAGTACTCACATTGCATACATTCGGTGCATATTTGGTTGCGTCCAGCATCGAACCCGGATACTTTCAGTCTGGAGTTTGGTGCTATGACCATTAGGCTATCACGGCCCCACCAAGTGAGTTTTAGTAATAGCTATTAAAATGTAAAACTATTAACTTAATTCGTTGCTAGCTTTTTTCTAGTAATTCTTACACATTCCTTGTAACCGAGTAAGATTACTAAAATTTTTTTAGTAATTACAAGGATCACTAAAATTTTTTTAATAGATCGACTCCTTTTTTTTTTTTTTTTTTTTTTTTTTTTTTTTTTTTTTTTTTTTACAGTGTTGTTTTTTTTTTCTTTCTATTATAACAAAACCGCAGAAGGGAGAAATACAAAAGAATTCGCCGAATTCATGTAACTGAACTAAAGCAAGCGTGTTCCTGGTAGAGGTCTGCACGGGCCGAAATTTAGGGACCTGAGACAGGAACGATCCATTGAAAAAAAATTTCCGAACAAAAAATATATTTGTCCGGCTCGTTTTTAAAGTTAAAATTTCGGCCCGAACCCGGCCGGGCCCGTCGAGAAAATTTAACGGCCCGACCTTGCCCGATATAATAGCTAAAAACAAGCTCCGAGCTCCGGCCCGTTAAAAAAAGTTAAAATTTCGGCCCGAACCCTGCCCGGCCCGAGTGAATGTCAACAGAACATTGAACTTTACTCTTACGGAAGAGTTCTGAGCAAAAAACTTATCTTAATCCTTTTTTTTTTTTTTTTTTTTTCTTTAATGTCTATAGTTTCTATTTATGCAGAAGTGCCGTAGGCTGCGATATTTATGTTTTTAATGAACCTTTGTTTGTTATATGTAAATATTTCAGCTGTCATTAGTATTATTAATCCATATTCCATGTAATGGAGACATAAAAATCTAAAAAAATGGTATATGGTAAAAGAAAAATCTTCCAAGACGGAATCGCATTGGAAAGAAAAAAATACATTTCCTTTTTAGCAGGTGTAATTTTTTTTTCCTCGCGTATTACTGTATTTATTTTGTATGGATGAACTTTTCAAAAGAAGTTTAAAAGAAATTTCCTGTTTTCAGTTTAAAAGAATATTCCGTCATACACAGGTTTTTTGTGTTTAACTCTATTTAAATAAGTCTAAAAATCTAAGAACCGACTGCATAAAAATCTATGTCATCGAGCACAAGAAAAAATCCTTAATTTTATGGAAGAGTAGTAATAAAGGAATCTAATGCTTAGTGTCTACCGTAAGTGAAGTGCTATATAAACCAAAATTTGATGCCACTAGTGGTTGACTCGTAGGTTTAGCATTGTGTTTGTCCTACAAAAAAAAGTATAAAAACTGGAAAACTAGGTGCAGGAGAACACAATGCTAATCCTACGAGTCAACCACTAGTAAGTACTCATTTTTAGCTTATTCACAACTTCACTTCCGGCAGATATGGATCATTAGATTCCTCTATTACTACTCTTCCATAAAATAAAGGATTTTTTCATGTGCTCGATGACTTAGGGTTTTGTGAAGTCGGCTCTTGGACTAATAACAAGACTCTAAATGGCGGGGAGCCCTGGACGTAACCCTCTGGAAATTCAAGGCCTTGACACCAAAGAACTTAGAGGGATAACACGCTATAATTTCTTTGTTGACATACTTCCTACAAGACAGAGAGAGGAGATTGTTGGTTGTGTTTGTAACGGCCATTTATCAACAGATAGGATATAGGCCCTAGAAGGATTGCCCTCTGTATGGGTTTTAAAGGGAATCTAACCCGTATCCAAGGTTTGAAGAAAATCACAGAAAACTTCGGACGATTAGGCCGACGAGCGCTATTGAGTTCGAACCAGCAGAGAGGGAAGACAATGTCTTCGTTCAGTGTCCAGTAAAGATATATTCTGTTATTCTCTCTTCCTTCCGAAACTGAGAGTGAAAATACAAGCTGATTTTGCTGTGTTATATTTAAAATATATTGTTTTAATGTGAATATGCCAGATCAATGCGTAGCGCCTAGTTGTGTTTGAAATACATTTGAATTAATGAATATATCAGCATGGATCAATTCCCTAAATATGAAGAAAGAAGCAAATTATGATGGAAAAAATATTCGTTGAGATAATTTTATGCCTGGTAAATGTGCAGTCGTTTGGACTCGAAAGGCATTTCAGAAGTAAAATTATATTAAAGGAAGATAAATTCGCGGATAGAGAAGGTAAAATTATTCGAATTCCGATGAAACGGCCTATATTGATGGATGGTATATATCCAGGGTTCTCGCTGTCGCTCGCCATTGCGCCAAAATGCGACTAAATTCTTCATTTGGCGAATAAACAAGCGGTTAGATTCGCCAAATGGCTAGTGCTCAGTTTTTGCTTTTTCTTTCTTTTCTTTTTCGTTTTTCCTATATATGCGTACATACACATTTTTAATATAATTCTAGCGGATAGTTGAAATTAGATTAATAACAATCGTTACCGCAGTTATAAAAACTTAGGTTATTTTAGAACATATTGAAAAAAGGGGGGTACATTAAAGGATTAAAAATAATTTGTGTGTGTATGCTACACGGCCATTCTATTTTGCTAATACTTTTTTCATTTGGCGAATGTTTTTTTTATTTTTAAATAGCCAAATTACTAACCTTGGTCAAATATCAGCGAGAACACTGTGTATATCCATGCATATGCGAAGGAAGCCTGTCGAATCCGTCAAAAACCGTAAGTCAAAATTTTTCCCGAGTACAATACTTCTTTTTTAAACTGTGCTATTTTTTAATTTTAGGTATAATTTAACAAAGATCGTGTTATTTACTTATTAATATTTTATTTGTTCTATTAAAATATCTGAAAATACTAATGCCACTGATCAGAACATAAAAATACACTTTTTGTTACCACTTTAGTTTTTAGCATTTATTTATTAATAGGGTCAATATTTATAAATTCCTTGTCACTTTTTTCATTGTCACGTTTTTTTCGCTCTTGTTTTTCTGTCACTTTTTACCTATTTGACGGAAACAGCGCTTAAATTTTGACAAAACTGAGGAAAAAAACCCCATTAAAATCGAAAGAAATTTCGAAATATACACGCCCGGCGAATGTTTGATAAATTAATGAAAATTCGATAACATTCTTAAGTGTCCCCGAGGGTTACGGGAAACCGTGCTGTTTGTCCGATGGTTGCGCCCACCTTACTTGCATGTCAATTGTCATAAAAATCTTTTACATATTGTTTCATGAAAGTATTTTTTGTTTTAATCATTTAATTTATTTTGTAAATCATGTTTACGTATACTTTCATGAATGTTCTTTCTTATGTACCGCCAGGGACCGACTTCGGGGGCCCCCTATCATCGATGATTACAGGGACCTAGGTCAAATATATATATATGCATTGTTGAAAGCCATATTTATTAAGTCCACAATTAACTTCAATAACTTATTTTAAATATCCATTGATAAACTAAATTTGATAACTATTAATTTGCTTTTTAAAAAATTATTTCATTATTTTTAAATTTAGTTAAATTCTAATAAATTGTGTGGTTCAGATTATTGGTTTCTCTATAAGTTCATAAATTTGGAATAACAAATCATGCAACAAAGAGCATTAAAATTTCTGCAGCACTAAGTTAAATGTTAGCTATTAATCAAATAATATTTTCTTTCCAATTTAAACATTCACTGATATTCCTTTCTTTTTTAATAATTAAAATTACATCTGATTTTGGATAATAATTGAAAAACTTCAGTAACATTTGGGGACCCCTGAAAATCGGGGACCCTGGGCCTGTGCCCCGAATCCCCTGCCATAAATCAGGCACTGTGTACCGCGTTTACATACAATTTCGCGTAAAGAGAAACGTATTTTCGTAAATGACCAGTGCGGATGTGAATTCTTGGTAATAGCCTTTTCTATCTCTCTCTCTCCTGCTTCCCTGTTGTCCGAATCTCATTTTCGCCCCTCTCCTTCCGGTCAGGAAATATAATGTTGAAGGTCACTTCAGAGTCGCAACAATGTCTCCGATTCCTACAAAAAGACGGGTGCAGAGAGTAGATGCATTGTTCAGTTGGCACCGTAAAAATTTCGACTGTAACCTACTACCTACTATCAGAAAATGGACATTACCCAGGCGCGGATCCAGCGGGGGGGGGGGGGGGCAAAATTTCCGAGTTTGATTTGAAAAGTTCTCGAAATGAAAGGGAAAATGAGATTTTTTTTAAAAATAGGTTTTATTTTTCTGAATAATTTCTTTGAAGTTCAATTCACTTCATCCCACAATGTTGTAAAGTAATTCACCATCACGAAAGTTCGATTTTTCAAGTCCTCCAAAATAGTCGTCGACAGCTAATTTCACTTCTACACTGTTAAGAATATCGAGAAATATTACCTCTATTTTTAAAAGCTACCTATTTTCTGGTCAATGAGGACGATCTTAAAACGATGTGGAGCATTCACATAGGTCAGAACATAGAAAATCTTTAAAAATGGAGGCAATTTTTCCCAATATTTTTAACAATGTACTTTCATGCAAAACTTTTTCAGTCGTAAAATTTTTTAGCCGTTGGAATAAGTGGAGATCACAATTAGCCAAATCAAGCGAATAAGGTGCATTTTGTGACAGGTCATATTTCAGTTCATTCAATTTACATATATAGAAAGCGCAGAAATGTAATGGTAGATTGAATGACAGAAATATTTGTTTGTAAACTTTCTTTATTGCTGCCACTCTAGCAGCGAACGGTGCATTTTTCAGATGGAAAATTATCTTCATCTTACTCTATAGTATTTTATTCGCATTAATTAATCCATATCCATTTAATAATTAACTGTAAATAAGCACATAACTAATAGAAACTATGAATGCAATGTATTCATTGATTATATGTCAATTGAGATCGCCCCCCACCCCTCCCCCCCCCAAAAAAAACAAGTCTCTGGATCCGCCACTTACCTATTTAGTGATACCCGCGACATTTACATTTTGATGCTTTTTTTTACCATAATTGTCCCTGTTTCAATCTTGTAATCGAAATTTTCTGATTTATTTTTAGACTCATTTTTAAAAGTAAAAACATGAAACTTGGGGGGGGGGGTGATTTTTGAAGAAATGTATGTAAGAGACCACGTGATTTCATTTTTTGCTCAATTCATTAGAATTTGATTTATAAACAATTTCTTTTTCAGTATGACTATTTTTCTCGTTCCTAGATCTCTCGCGTCTGAAAATTCGGTTCAAATTACCAATTTTAACAGCTTTTTTTTTTTTTTTTTTTTTTTTTTTTTTCAATAATTTTTACATTTATCAAAAAATTGACAAGCACGATACATTGTACACTTTCTAAATAAAAGAATTTGCCAGTTTAATGCGCTTGAGAACAAAAATAAATTTTAAAAATAAATCAGAAAATAAGCAGTTTAGATTGGAATACACCCTTAAAAATACAACTGCAGTCACATATTTCCGATTAATTCTACATACAAATATAATTTATTTAAAAATTGAAATTTTTAACATGCCTTGAGAATCTATTCGAAAAAATATTTCTCTACTCTCAACAGCTCGAAATTTCCTGATGCATTTTCAGACTCATTTTTAAAAGTAGAAATCTGAAACTTGTGGGGGTGATTTTTAAAGGGATGTATAAGAAATTGTGCGATTCCATTTTTCGCTCAATCCATTAGAATTTGATTTATAAACTATTATTTTTTCAGTATGACCTTTTATTTCGTTCACAATTTGCTACTTCAGAAAGTTCGGTTCAAAACGCCAACTTAGACAGCATTTTTTGCAATATTTTCTGCATTTATCAAAAAATCGACAAGCACGGTACATTATGTAGTTTCTAAATAAGGGAACGCGCCAGTTTGATGTGTTTGAGAGAAAAAATAAATTTAAAAATGAATCAGAAAATAAGGAGTTTGGGATACAGCTAATAATTGATCGAATAAAATCAGTGCTAAGAAAGTTTTGTTTTATTTCTTTTCTTCCTAGTTTTAAAAATAAACTAACATGATTACTATAACCCTTAATGAATATCCTATTATGGACGAAAATGAAATTCGCTGACATTAAATAGCAACAAAATTATAAATAAATAAGTTTTTAGGTGCGTTCGTAATTATGTAAATACGTAGCACCCACAGTCGTCGTTCAATCTGACCATGTCTCATTCAGTCTGTCCGCATATGACAACGCAAAAAAATACCCAACCGAAACGTTTGAAATTTAAAATATATAATAGATACATAATTTTGTCTAGTCCTTTCCAATTTTATGAAAATCGGATGAATAGTTGATTACGGGTTTGGTTTGGTTTATTTTTGTCGTCCGATTATCTACGCTAGGGATATAGGACCAGGGGGGGGGTCCTTCGTGGGGGTCTTTCTAAGGGAACCTAACCCGTATTTACGCAAGGTTCGAAGAAAACCACGAAAACTCCGAACGGTTAGGCCGACAGCCGCGATTGGGTTCGAACTAGAGCTCCCGATTATACGTTTATACGAGTATACGTATAATACGTATTATACGAAATACGTATTTGCTATACGTATAATTCGGCATCGGCAGTTATACGTATTACACGAAACAGCATATACGGTACATCGTATATACGAATTTTACCCAAGCGGTTAAACGTATAAACGTTTAAATGTTTTTCATTCAATGTATGAAATTTGATGCTTCAATATTTTTTTGCGGATTAGAGACATTGAGAAATATTCGGTAGAGTATCCCCATCGCTATTCTTTGTTCAAAGAACTACGATGTGTTTACTTAACTACTACTTGTTATGCAGGTACTTAAAAAAATCTGAAAGCTTCCTCAGTTTAGATTTTGTTTTTGTTTTTTTCAAAAAACTAAGTTATTTATTATAAAATGTCTTACATTAGTTGTGGGTAGGATCAAACTAATCTTTGGAAAATCTGCGACGCAGTACTTAGTTTTTTATATTTTCTTTTATCTTTAGAAGAAGAAAGTATTGGATTCGGGAAAACTTTCGACGGGTTTACACGTTTTAAGGGTAAGAGAGTCCGAAAAACACGTTTTTACAAAATATCTGCCTGTAAGTTTGTGAGTCTGCGACTTTGTCTGTTTGTATGTGACATGGATTTTGTGGGTGCTCTATCTCAAGACCTAATACACAGAATTAAGTAATATATGTGGGGGAGAGTGGGGCATATGAGAGCATTACCATTTTCCACTAGTTATTATATGCTTTTTATTTCAAAAAATTACCAAAGATGAGAGCACCTATAGACATATGAAAAAAAAATTGAAACTCTTCGACATTTTGTTTGTCCCCAGGAGCCAAAACACTGCTTGCTGAACTCAAAAGTAAAATCTCCAACTTGATAAAAGAATAATTTTATTTATTTATTCTATTTTTTCTTTATTTAACATATACTATGGATACTAATAAATATTTATGATATTTTTTATTTTTAAAATTGAGAAATGCTAATGATTTGTCAGTTTAACTCTTGTGGGAATGTAGGACACTTATGAAGAGTCTAGTTGGGGCAGATCTGAATACGTCATTAAATTGCCCAATAATCATTCAGTGATTCTATTCCTTTTAGTTAACTTCGTGAAAATAATAACAGCTCCATTATCTATATTTTTATAGAAATAGAAGACATTTCTATCATATAAAGTTGATTTTGTGTTATAGAAACTTTTTCAAACACAACTGTCAGCAAATACATAAAGAGCAAGAAGCTCTTTACGTTCAATTGTAATTTAAATAAATTTCATGTTTTCTAAATTGCAATAAATGCTATACATTATTTAATTTAACAGTTTTCAATACTATTTTTATGCATCATTAATGCAAAAAATATTATGTTTAACAACTTTGCAAATTTTTCTGTTTCATTTGTTGCAAACTATATTATGTAGTATTAGTTTACTTCCATTTCTAAAACAGCTATTTTATTTGGTGTTTTGAAAATAAATATATACATTAAGAAAATAAAATTTTTAAACTTATAACTACCGTGAAATACCGTGAATTATTGACTCCTCCCTTTCTTTTAAAATTAAAAGAAATTAAATTTGGAGGAAGCTTATAAATGTAAAACAATTTTTTATCCTTAATTTACAGGCAAATAAGGCAAATATAGGAATGAGAATCGTTCGCCTTTTGGTAGTTTTCCTATAAATATTATCCACACGCCCTCTCCCTAAAATCTCCCTCAAACAAAAAACCCTAAGCAAAATTTAAATTCTTTAAATATTTTCTCATGTTTACTTCTTTAATTTTTTTGTTATATTGCAACAATATTTTATATATTATCTAAGCCCCCCCCCCCCCCCCAAATCTGCTTATTTTTATATTATAATATTTTGCTTAAACATATCACTCAGAAACTAAATAAATATACATATATTTTTCTTTATGGTGAATTTACTAAATAGTACAACTAATGATTAAGGTAACATATGAAAAAGGTAATAAAAACATGTCAAAAAAATTTTTCCTTGTGTTCACGTGTTTCCCTTATGTGTTTACAACTGCTCTTTCGTTGGGGCACGTATGAACATTTTTTTTTTTTTTAATTCAATAAACTATTAATAAAAGTAAGAAGAACAGTAAAGGTAATTTAAAAAAAATACCATTCGTAAAAAAAGAAAGCTATGGTTATGTTCACATGTATCCCAGTCTCCCCTATATATTCAGGTAGTCCCTGGTAGAAATTGCTGCTGGCTAGTTTTGTATGTAAATCGTTCAACTTGTGGCTCTAATTTGCTGTATTTTATTTACGATTTCTGCAATAGCTCTATCTCTAGAATTAATGCACGGATTTTCATCAAACTATAGATTCAGTTAATGCTTGATATGAAGTGATTCTATGTATGTTTTGGCGAGAATGTAAAGATTAAAAAAATGAATTTTCATTATACATTAACAGAGTTAGAAAATATTAGCTCCATAGAAAGAATAACATTTACGTTAGGGTGCAATCTTGAGTGTATAAAGACATATTGAGTAAACAATAAGTGAATAAAGAATTTTTAAATAATTAAAAAGAAAAAACTAAATTTAACAAGAATTCACAATAAATCTGAAACATTTATACTATCATTCTTTCCTCAAAAAGTGTTTAATTTTGCTGGTTATTTACAATGGATACAATTTGTATACATTACCTACACAAAATGTAAAATAACGCTGTATCTGAGCCCATTACCATGAGATGAACAAAAAAAAAAAAAATAATAATAATAATAATAATAAATTCAAAGTACAATGTTGCAAAATACTTTTGCAATTCACGGTAATAACTCGCTATTTTGAAAATAGATATTTCACTGTTAGTGAAAGGAGATAGGCCAATCAGGAATCTGATATTTTGTGAAATTTTTGCAAACTTTTTAAAAAATATACGCTTTTTATTGCTTGATCTTGTATATATGAGACATACTATACGGATTCCTGTCATAACGCCACCGATTTCCAAATTATTCTTCATTCAGTGACATAAGACTGATGAAGTCCAATATTTAAATTAGATACGATACGTGGAATATACGTATACATTAAATATACGTATTCTTAAATATACGTTTAAATGATACGCCTTATACGCATCCGGATACGTTTAAACGTATATTTTAAGGTATCCGTATAGCAGAAAAACGTATTATACGGATATACGTATATCGTTTAAACGTATAGCTGCTATACGTATCCTATCGTGAGCACTAGTTCGAACCCAGCACCTGCCGTCTACCAGTTGAGAGGTCTGTACCTCTCGGCCACTGGTGGGGCAGTTGATTACGGGGACAATCAAAAATATTTTGTTACATTACGGACAATGCGAAAAAATAGTTTCATGTGCATTTTTATGATGTTACACTCTTTCGAACATAATACAATTCATATGCATCTAAGAAATATATACTAAAATATACATTATGTGCAATCTGTGGTGCAAAAAATATTTTTTATTAATATACAGGGCCACATAGAAGTATTATATTGCATAATGGTCTATCGAGAAACATTGTTTCATAATTTTAGAAACCTTTAAATAGTTAGTTTAATCTTGTGATCTGGGAAGGGCTTCAATAACCTTAGCTCTCCCCGTGGGTGCACCAGTGGAGGACCGTTACATTGAGATTATCCATCACTTGATAAAGAGAATAAAAGAGTCAAATGTTTCTATTTTCTTTCAAAAGTGCGTTCATTGATAAACTGTGAAAGAGTAATGATAATGAGGATATTTAATTTATTTTTTAATTTTATTTAATTGTATTTAAAAATGGAAAATAGTCTTTGTTTACATGCATTTTTTTTAAATTTATTTTCAAGATAAAGGAGTTTAATGTACATTGAATTTCAATATTTAATCCTGAATTATACACTTCTGAAGGGACAGTGTAAAATAAAAACTAGGCATACTGAAATGCAAATCAGGTCTTTGTTAGTTGTTGGGTATTTGCATTTTCGAGACCGCATTATTCGAAGCCCTTTTAGCGGCTACAAGAGACAAGAAACTCATCCTATCGGATTTCGAAACCATTTTGCGCCGGCTGTTTAGTCTACAAAAGATACTGAAAGCTAATACCTTCGTTTCACAACTGTTTGCCTGTGCTTGTGTCAGTTTTCCCCCAACGCGTCAACGCAGTAGCCTTTTTTGATCACCGTGGAGCTGGTTCATTTTTCTTTAGAGAGTGCAAACATGTCATAAAGAAGTAAATTTTATTAATAAAAAAATGATAATCGGATATGTGTTTTTGATAAGATCACTGCATTCTAAGAAATTCCAAATACTTTGTTTCATGATTTATGACGAGTGTCTTCAGATTTGTTTCTTTTGATTAATTTTTAAATGCCATATAGTCGATAATGCACCAGCAAGGGCGGCGCCAGAATTTGCCCGACGGGGGGGGGGGGGGGGGGCACTGTATCCCCGACAGGGGAGGGTCAAGTTCATAATATATATTAAAGGTCAGTGCGCTGGACTGGGGCCTAAAAAACTGCGTGGACAAAAATTTCAGGGCCGAGCCCGACTCAGTTCGTGAAAAATAAATTAATGGTCCGATCAGCGAGAAAATTTAAAAAATCGACCTGATTATACGGTTTAGCAAGTACAATATATATACAGATATATATTAGGCCGGCCAAAAATAAATAAATAAAAGTTAAAATCTTGGCCCGACCCGACTCTATATTTCTACGAAACATGAAATTTTAATTCGATATAGTTATAAACTATTTTGCACGGGGAGTTCTAATTTTAAAAAAATTCATTTTTTAGAAGTGCTCTAGTCTGCAATATTTATTTATTTTTTAATGAATATCTATTTGCATGTAAATGGTTTAGTTATTGTTAATCCTTATTTCATGTATTGGAGACTTTAAAATCAGAAAAAAATGCCACACATAAAATCTTCTAAGACAGAATTCCATAGGAACGAAAAAAAAATGCGTTATAGTTTATTAAAAAAAGATACTTTAACTTTCGGAACCGGCTTTGGAACTGAAAGTGCTTTTTATATTACTATATTCTACGCTTTAATATTTGCAACCAAAATCGAAAAAGTAAAAAAATAGTCATATTGAAGATTGAGCTCAGTTATCCCATCATTCAAAAAACGTTTAAAAATATTAAAATAAAACGAGAAATTCGAAAACAACCTGCTTATTGGTTTAACATTATGGAGCAGGTATTTTGAAGTGAGTGGAGATTCCCCCTAAGACAGCAATGCGTCATAGGCAGGTTCTATTTCACAGATTTTTTTTTGTATTTAAATTTTATTCTAAAAATCTACTAGTCTTTATAAATAATACATTTTAAATTTTAATTGTAGAATATTGGTGAGTTAAACTTATAAAAATATATACATTTTTCCTAAAAATATTTGGAACGGGTCAAATTTTAATGACTTTTACTCGGACCAGGTCGTTCCGAGAAAGTGATTTTCATGCGGATCGAAACCGGGACTGAAAATTTCTTCCCGCGTAGTTCCAGCTCAATATCGAAAAAGTTAGTTCAGCCATAAAAAGAGTGAAAACCAGGCATGGATCGGCCCGAGTATCGTAAAAGAAAACAGGCCCGAGCCTGGCCAATGCAAACATCGATCGCGGCTTATCCAGAAGAAGGAGCTCGGTGAAATTTTCTTTCCTTAAACTCGAATCGAGCTTAATTTTATCTGAAGACTCGCACTAAATTTTATTTTTTGAAAGCTCTGCCGGCCCTGAAATTTATTATTCTTAAAACAGGTATTATAGCACATTTTTCTATAACTTTTGGCTGAACCAGACTTTGTTTCCCCCCTTTTCTTTCATTTTTTTTCTCGTTTTCTAATAAAGAGTGAAATATGCTTGAAAAGACCTTTTTGACAGACGTCTGTGAATAACAGTATTTCCAGATCTAATGCAGTACAAAAAGAGGAAGAGAGAGAAAAAGCATGACACTGATAAACAATTATTCTTAAGTCTTTTTGCGGCAAGTATACGTGTCGTTCGTCTCCAAAGGGTATAATAAGACCTCCCAGCTACACAAGATTTTTTAGGTCTGATTTGGGAATACTAATTTTCGATTGCAGTGCTTTTTGAAATAATGAATATGAAATTTAAAGTACAGTAGAGATTCTTTGGACTCCCATTAAGCGTATTGTCCAATTAACCGGATCGATCAAAAACCATTTTTTTTTTTTGGGGGGGGGGGCATTTTTTCCAAAAATTTTTAAGTCAAACTTCTTCAGGCAGGGCAAGGTAAATTTGACAAGAAGGCATCGAATTTAACTGTTAAATAACTAATTTCTAATCCTGCAATAATAAAATCACTAACAAATACAAAGACAGCAATGCATAAAGCTATTTTTTTCTAGAACCTTAGAAGTTTCCCTTCTAACGCACGAGAGTCCCACGCAGACAAAAGAATGGCCTCTGTGAGCCAGAAGACTATCAAGAATTTCTTTTCCCTATCACGAGTATTTTTTAAAATATATGTACTGTACAGTGTATGTATATAATTTCTATGTATAACTTTGTACCCATTTTGCAGAAAATAAAATTTTAATTAAAAAAAAAAATACTTCTAAACACGCTATTTTCAATATGCTAAAATGTGCATTTCCACAATTGCCAGTTCAAAACCTGGAAAAAATGTGAAGGGAAGCTGTCTAAAAACATTGCCCTATGCGTATATAAAGTTTCCCAATTATCCCGATTTTTCATTAACTGGATTATCCTCGATACCGACCGGTCCGGATAATCGGCGTTCTACTGTGCGTATTACTGAATGGAAAAATACAAATGAAAAACTTACATAATTAAGACAAATTAAGTTATTATTATCAACAAAAGTACGAATTCTGCGTATAAATCAGTTTTAAAAGTAAAACACTCGGGTAAAAATATCAAATCACATATAAACACAAAGAAATAAGAAATCATTTGGACTTACTCGTATGAAAGTCTTGAAACTTTTTATATACAGTAGAAAAATATTAAAGTTCGTACTTTCGTAAAAAGAAGGAACTCATAAAATATTTATAATTAGTAGAAATAATAATTTTAATGCAAAATTTGCAAAGTCGTAAACTCTATTTTTTCATTGTCAAAGTTTTTCTTTAAAAGTTCAATTGTAGCATTGTTTTTACGGTTTCTGATTAATTATAAAATTTTGTAAAAAAAAAAGCAGTAAACAGAAGAATTAAAAAACCCCCCTCATTTCCATATTTTAAAATAAAAATACTAAATCAGGAAAATAATTAACTCCTATTATCTGAGGTCAATGGACAATTATCGATAATGGAGTACTGCATCTAATTAACTCTGAAACATCCTCCCAGTCTATCACAACAGGCGTTTTTCTTGTTATGCCCATAGCAACAATAAAAAATATAAATATTATTTTTATAACCAATCAGCAGTAATACGTTTGCTGATGCTAAACAACTTACTCATCAACCTCTTTATCATTCCATTACTCGAAAAGTTTGTTTTATATTAAGTTGCAGAACAGAATTTGAAAACTAGTCAAAACAGACAGACATGCATTTCCTTTTACTGAATCGCAGCTGTTCTCTGCCTCTTAAACATGGTAAATTCAAACCTAAATGATAATAAATGTATAAAGAAACAACATACTTCAATATCCTTTTCCATTCTATCTGAACACGTTACTGTACTAAATATTAATTTATTTTATTTGAATTCAATGTATTTGCATGGTGTGAAATTAATTAGTTGAACTACAGTTTTTGAAATGCGTAACTTATGACTTTATAAATATCACATTTTATTTTTTTCATAATTTTAATCAAAGCAGATTTTTTTAGATATAGTTGTAACAATAAAAACAATGGGAAAAACATCTTCAATTTCCATTTTGTTTTAGAATGTATATCGATCGAATGAAGAAAGCGTGATATTCCAAATTTTGATTCAAATCTGAAACAAAGAGCTTAAATACAATATTCCGAAGAGAAATATAAATGAAGTGAAAACTTCTGAAATAGTTGGGAATCTTAAAGTGTATTATTTTAATAACAGCGAAAAGCGACCTGCAATTAAAAATATATCGCTGATCAGAACCGCGAGTTATGCAGGAGGTCTAGCTGTGGTCAGCGTGGGCCAAAATTTCTCGCCGAGTCCGTATCGACAAGGCTGAAATATCCCTGTGATTTGAAGAGGTTTTCTATTATTTTAAGCAATTTCTTTCTTCTGACTGGAGATTTTTTGAAAATTTCGATCTTCGGTTTCTGATTTTTGCGTATTTTTAGATAAAATGAATTTATAAATTACTTTTCTAAATACGAAAAAGTACTAAGCAGCACAGATGCCAGAACATGCGTGTAATTTGGTGAACATGCTGCTTTAGGTGCGAGTATTTTAGGTAATTGCTGTTTTTTACTGTATTTTTTAAGAGGGGAACAGAAATGGAAAAGTTAAAGTGCAATTTTGTTGTTGTTTTTACGGATCAAGGGAAAAAGAAGTTGAATCCATGAATTATTTTTCGAGCATAGAGTCCTCCACAGATTTGGTTATACCCGACTTAAACTAGTTAACTCTATGTCCATTTCAATCTGAACTAGTTTTTAAAAATTAGATGACCCGAACTTAACAAACTCCGACCTAAAACCAACAGTGTTCTATCCAAACCCAATCCCAACTCGAAATGAAAAACAAACTTCCATCTTGTAAAGCAATAATAGAAAAGTAGCCTACAATAATACCACTAGTATAAGTTATATTTTTTATGTTGAAAAATCAATATATCTGTATATGCACTCATTGACACCCGTATACTATAATTTTTCATTTAAAAATATGTTTCGGGGATACTTTTGAGAAATCAGGTAAAATCGAACCTATATACTAAAACAGTTAAAATCAATCCGACTCGAAAAATAGAAGTCAATCCAAAAAAATATTAACTTTAGCCAGATCCGACTCAAACTGCCTGTCGAGTTGGGTTTAGTTTCCCGAGGTGAATGCAGAACTCTACCAGAAACTCGAGCCCGACATCATCACATTTTGACCTGAACGCCTGAATCCAAAATATTTCAATATCAACCAGACCCCAACCGTAACTGGCGAAAAAATATTTCCATATTGTAATGCAGTTATGTAAAATATTGTATCTTCAGTATCAGTTTTAACTTTTAAGTTAAAAATCAGTATAGATAAACTCATTAACATTCATATATATTGTTTTTCATCGTAAAATAAATTTTGTAAATTCTTATGAGAGTTGGATTCATCTCGAATCAAGAACCATTAAGTGCCAACATCCAACCTGAACCTGAAAGAAACTATTAAAGTTAACCAAACTGGAATCCGACTCAGAACGACAAAAGATTGGGCTCAACCCGATCCGGTCCAGACTACGAGTCGGGTCAGATTCAGTTTGCCCGACCCGATGCAGTATTCTACTTGTCATCCAAGACAACCCCGACCACCAAGACCACCAAGACAACATAATTTTCGTTTGCGTTTTCTTAACCGAACCAAAAATTCTTCATATCAAATCGACCGTAAATCCACAAGCAGCGGAAATTCATCCACAATTTAATGTAGTTAAAAAATAATAATACATGATTATAACTATAGTATAAATCTTATCTTTTTTTGTTTAAATATAAGCATGTACAGAGTCATTCGTGTGTCATCCTGTGTAGTAATCCATGTAGATTTTCAATTTAAGAAATTATGATTAAAAAAAAAAAATCGGGTTTTTCTGAACTCAAATTTCAGTCAGAAACCGACTCATATCCAAAAGAATTAGTTTAGTCAACCCAACTTTGGAAGAAAAAAAAAAAAGCTCCATATTTCGATTTAACCCGACCGGGCTGAAATTCAAACGTCAAAATATTTTCCCCGACGACATTGAATTTTGGCCCCGATGGGGGGGCCAGGTATGCCCGACGGGGGGGCATATGCCCCCCTGGCCCCCCCCCCTCTGCCGCCGCCCTTGTGCACCAGGATTAAGCTTTGGGGCACTGGCGCAGCCAAGGAGGGGGGGGGGGGTTAAACCCCCCCAGAGCTATGAAAGATCGCTATAATTGCCGTTTATATGGATCAAAACCAAACTTAATATTTAAACGTTTTGGCGTACTTCGGAATCCGTCGCCTTGTTGAATCAGATTTTATTTAATAAAGTGATTCAATTAAATGGCGAAAATTCTACTTAAAACTATGAAAGTGCATATTACATGAATTACTTAAGTAAAAATTGGTTATTTGAACTAAATCACTTTTCTGAAACGCATTATACTAAAAGAATGGTGATTTCCTCCCACACAGATGCTCTTTCAATTTAAGTATTATACAATGAATATTCTAATTAGTACTGATTCTATTAACCGGCAAACAAATTTATCAGAAACTCACCCCCCCCCCCCCCCCCACCTACCTAGAACCGAGTTCTGGCTGCGCCACTGCTTTGGAGGGAGGTAGCATATTTTAGAGGTCTATATTTTTCTGATCTAGCCCGAAATGTCAGACGAGCTCGGTCCGATTTTTATTACATTTTAATAAAAATGGCCGAGATGTGTCGTTTCCAGACGTACATTTTTTTCTATTGACCTGAACGAAGAGTGGGTGGTGGAAGGGGGGGAGCAATCAGCAAAACCTGGGGAAGGAGCTCTGAAAATTTTTGATGGGGTTAATTCTGAAGGCTTAAACTTCTTTGATAAATAAAAAGAAAATGTTGTTTTAAGTGGTGAATATTAAAAATGTTGATATTTCAAATTTCATAAGAAAATTTATAAAAAAGAAAAAAAAAATGTAAATGATTACTATTTTTGAAAATTTCTATTTTTCAGAATCTATTAAAAATAATAAAAGTAAACTTTCATAATTTTAGAAAATTTTAAATAGTTAGTTTAATCTTGCGGTCTAAGTGGGTTTCAGCCCCCTTAGTCCCCCCCCCCCCCTCTGTGGGTGCAACAATGCGTAAAGCGACAGAGTAGCTATTGTAAGGATCTACCGAAACATATATTTATGACGAAACTAAAAACGAAACCAAATTTCGGTAATCTTCATATTTTCGGTTGAAAACACAAAAGAAAATGTCCATTTTTTATTTATTTATTCATTTATTTTACTTTTGAGTAATCGATGCACACATAAATATGCATAATTATTACTTAATTATAACGGTGGCTCAAGTTGACTTTGTGCCTATTACCAAAATTTTTTATTTTCACTTAACATAAAATATAATTAATTCATCAACGACACAAAATGGTTTTCTAGCTGCACAGGGCCATTCAAGTATTACGTGAACGTATTTTTAGTCATTTTGTACCCTTCCCTCCCTCTTGTAAGGAAAAATAAGCAAATGCTGCAATCCTTCCTCCCTTTTTGCTTACGTAAGATTTCGTGATATTCTAACATCAATACTGTTTGCCATAGAAAATTACAGTTAGAGATAAATTACATTATTAATCCAGCAAATTTACATAAATAGACGTAGGGAAATTGTGGTATTGAAGAAAATTCAAAAACAGTTTAATACAATGTTAATTATTGCATTAAAAAATTCATAGAATACAAAATAGTTTTTTTTTTTTTTTTTTTTTTAGTATCTATTTATTATCTATCTATTAAGTATTTATTATCTATCGCATTGAGAAATAAATAAATAAATAACAATGTTTAAAAAATACGACAAACCTTAATTCATTTAGCCATGTAACTAAAAATTTTAACAAAAATCATAGGGATATTATGTGTTTGGAGTTCACATTTCTAGTCTGGTGTCTAAGATCTTTGAATCCATGTTCTGCTTTGTCAATTATCGTGTTTTTAATGCATTGTTGGGCTGGAATGTTCCTCATTACCCTTCCTTATTTACTCCTTATTTTTTGAGTCTTTCAACATCTGCCGACTCAAATCATGCTTTTTTTTCTTTTTGTTGTTAAACTATAGTTACTCCGTTGCTAATGCTTACGGGAGCATCCCCCCCCCCTCTCTCCCTTGACAGCAAAAATAAGCAGACACTGGACTCCCCCCCCCCCCCTACCTGACTGCTTACGTAATACATGAACAACCCCTACGAATTTCGCCTTAATTAAAAAATATTTAAGGTATACATACCTCGATTTATCTTTTATAATTTTTTTTTTTTAATATATGTACATGATCATCTGTTATAACAGAACTGTATCAAAGAGTCTTCGAAACACTTCTATAGTTTCAAACTAATAAAATTTTATTGCTATTAAATCTGCAGCTTTTAATGAGCACGTGAAAAGCGTCTACAAAATTTACTCATATTTGTATTGCTTTCTTTACAATTTGTACTTATGTCTTGAGTCAATAATGACTGATAATTATAAACAGTGAAGTTCATAACAAAATATAAACTGTTTCATTTTGGATTCATTTCAAATCAATGAATAACGTGAAAATTTCTGAAGGAAGAAAGGACTTTTTTATAATACATATAAGTTTTGGTCCGATTGAATTTCCAGCATCATTTTCAACACAAAAATTTTCGGCAAAGCTCAGATTTGGGCCGAAACCGAATATTCGGTCTATTACTAGTTTTCAATCATTTTTAAACTGCCGTTAGATTTCTACTAAGAACACACTGTTTATGGAAAACCTTAGCCTCCTTTTCTCTCTCTTCTTTCTCTCTTTCTTCCTAAAAATAGAAAGAGTGAGAGAATCTATTGTATTCCTTTGTTGGAACATAGCTACCAAGTATTTATTATAGAGTACTCCTATTTGTAAAGCATTTTACAATTAAATTATATCAAATTCTAGCACGAGCATATTTTAAAAGGGAAAAAAAATCATAAGCAATGAATTAACTTTTAAAGAAAAGTGCGTGTTTTTCATTTAAAATGTATCATACTTTTATGTTAATTATATCGAATGAATTAGCGTCTTATTATAAACCAGTCGATTAACCCTGCTAACCGGGTTGAGGGGAGGTCTGAGATATAAAAGTCTTCATATTTTCTAAAGAAAACAAATTATTGCATTAAAAATTTCTCTGTTTTTTAATGCTTAAAATGACGTTTAAATTATGTTTCTATCTTAATTAGAAGAGAAAATATTGTGATTTTTTTTTTCAAAATCTAGCTTTTAAGTGATGGTTGTCATAAAATAACGTCTTGTAAAAATGCTGTTTTTTTTTTTTTTTTTTATTTATTTTATTTATTTATTTTTTTTTTCATGATGATTTTTTAAAACAATTTCTCGGATTTAAATTGTTATGAGTCAAGAAACGTATAAGATTAAATGCTTCAAACTTGGAACATTTTTTAAAATTTATTTACTTATTAAGGAAAGAATTCATAAGCAATGAATTAACTTTTAAAGAAAAGTGCTTGTTTTTCATTTAAAATGTATCACACTTCTCTGGTAATTACATCGAAAGAAATAGCGTCTTATTATAAATCAGCAGATTAACCCTGCTAACCGGGTTAACGGGAGTCTGCGACATAAAAGTCTTCAAGTTTTCTAAAGAAAAAAAAATATTGCATTAAAACTTTCTCTATTTTTTAATGCTTAAAATGATGTTTAAATCATGTTTCTATCTTAATTAGAAGAGAAAATTTTATTATTATTATTATTATTATTATTATTCGTTTTTGCTTTTTTTCTCGGATTTAAATTGTTATAAGTCAAGAATACCGTCAAAGATAAAAATGCTTCAAACTCTTTTTTTTATTATTTTACTTTAATTCTTGGATTCAGCAAATTTGAAAAAAAAAAAAAAAAAATTCTTTTGAAAATATGATTTTTTTTACATAAAAGTTACATCATTTTTTTTTTTCAAAATTGTGATTTTGATTTTTTTAATTAATATTTTTAAATATGCTGAATCAAAATTAAAATCTAGATATTTCTGTTTTAAATGTAAATAAATTTAAGTTCTACAAATAATATTTTGAGTTATAATGATTTTTAACCCACTTTATAAAAAATTAAAAATTAAGCATTCATTTTTAAAATGTTTTGAGAACTGAGGGGGAACAAATTGGCATTCTTTAAAAAAAGTACACAGAAAAATAAAGTTAAAAATATTAATTTTCCAAGGAGATATTTCAAGTATAAGAATGCATCAAATATGCCCATGGACTTACTGAAGGAAATTCAAAAACTGAGTGACGAGCAGCCCTAAAGATGTTCGATACAGATTACCCGTGTATATATACCTTAGATATTTTTTTTAATTAAAATATCCAATAGATTTGTTGTACATTAAGTATACGCTATAAAGTTCCGAAAGTAACCCTCCCCCCTCCCTACCTTAATCATAAATATGATTTTTTTTCCTTTTTGAAAAAGTTCCATTTATAAGCTCTTCCTTTCAGTTTTCATTTGCTGATAGTTTCGATTTTTCTGTTTTTAGGGTTTCGTTCATCTGACGAAACGTCTCTGTCCTCTGTCTGTCGCAGAGTCCGTACACAAAAACTATTTAAGTCAGAGCGTTCAAATTTTGTGTACTTATAGCTAAACACGTCTTGTCACACAACAAATCATAAAATTTTGAAAAAAGATTATTATTTTAATTTAAATATTATTTTTAATATCATTAGTTCATTTGTTGCTGTTTTTAGCTCACAGGCTATCATAGCCTGAGAGCTTATGTGCCCGCCCGTTCTGTATGCATGTATGTTCGTTTGTACGTGCCTGCGTAACGCGATAACTCATGATAAAAATATCCTATCACTTGAAATTTTGTATATAGGTGTATCCTGATAAGGCGCTTCCCTGATTAGTTTTTGGAGTTCATTCGATATGTATAAGGGGGGGGAATGGGGGGGCTCATGCCCCTCCCCTTAATTTATATAAATGAGTTTTTTATGCAGAATAATCAGGTTTCGTTCAAATCTCTGAATAGTTTTGGAAGTTTAATGGTTAAGTATAAAAGAGGGGGGGGGGATAACTCCTCTTAAATTATATATATGGGTTTTTATTAAGAATTTTCCGATTTGTTCTGAATTTTGCATATAGATTTTTTATATTATAAAGCATGTCCCTGATTAGTTTAGGGTATTCAATGATTAAGTAAAAAAAGGGGGGGAAAGGGGGATCTGTTTCCCCTCCTTTGATTTTTTTTTCGAGCGGAATTAACCCTTGAAAATAAAAGGCTGTAATGTGCAATTAGTGGGTATAGCCTGTGAGTTCAATGCCATCAGTTTAACTGGGCAATATTATTTTTGTGGTTCTTCTAATTGTTGCCACGCAAGTTTAAATAGATATAAAAACTATTTCTTTTTTTGTTTGTTTGTATTTATGTCGGCAATTTATCTACACTGTGAGATATAGGCCCGAAGGGGTAGGATGCCCTCCGTGGGAGTCTTTCTAAGGGAGCCTAACCCGTATTTACGCAAGTTTCGAAGAAAACCACGGAAAACTGCGAACGGTTAGGCCGACGGTCGCGATTGGGTTCGAACCAGCACCTACCGTCTACCAGTTTGGAGGTCAGAACCTCGCGGCCACTGGTGAGGCTTTTTTTTTTTACCCTTTACTTTAAAAAAAAAATGGAGTACTTCTGTTGCCACAATTACAAAATTGGTATTAAAACTACAAAAATGAATAATGTTTCAAAAATAAATTAAGATACAACTTTTAAACAAATTGCACTTAAACGTACATTTTTTCCCTATACGATGGTGTAAAAATTAAAAATGTGAGATATTTAGAAGCTTAAAAGTTTGCAGTAGCGTAAATTTCAAAATTGAAATTTCATTTCTTCTAATTGTTGCACGCAAGTTTAAATAAAATTATTATGTATGTAACATAAATTAATGAATTGAATAGATCACATAAGCAACGTGCTCATTTGTTTTTATTTCATCATATTAAATCATATTTATCATCTATTTTGTCAAGCAAAATGAATTATTCATTTAATTTACTAGCCGCCTCTGGAGACCAGTTTGGTCTCCCTTAAATTTATACTAAGCTTTGAAATATTTTACTTTCATTCATAACTTTTTTTAATTGCGTACCTTTACTAAATCTGCAAATTCTGATAGAGAAATCAACAAATATATGCGACCAAGGCAGCATTTAGGGGAATAATTCAATATTCTGTTTTGGTTGCCGCGATTGGCTAAGAAATCCCAAAATAGCGCCGAAAAACCGTGTTTCGTTTGTTAATTTGACGATAAAGTGCTTTGAAGGAGATATTAAACGAAACCCTCTATGCGATCTGCGATCATATACTTAACCACTTGTTTGGGTTTTTTCCCAGGAAATTCTATAAGTTTTTTGTTTGTATGTCTTTTAAATGAATGTATGTTATGCAATTTATTATCCTCTAATCTTTTATGTATCATTGTATTAGAATAGCATACTTTGCTATGCGCACTATCAGGCCTTTGAAAGGAATGTTCCTTTCGAAGGATATTATTAATGAGTTGACATTTCCTTTGAATTTTATGTACAAAGATTTGATGTATATTTATGATGAATTTAATTTTCTTAATTTTTGCTCCTATTTCTTTGATATCTAATTCAGTATTTTTATGTAAGTTTGTTTCATTAATTTATTATTTGTATTAATGTAAACTAACTAGATTCTGTAAAAGGAATTTTAAAACCAAAAAATGTTAACTGGATCTGTTTTATTTTATTTTATTTTATTTTTTTAAGTGTAAAAATTCTGTGAAATTTCATAAATTCTAAATATACCTCCCTTAACCCACACATACTCCCAATCATCCTATCCATTTCACAAAAATTCCAAGCCTCCCTTAAAATCATTAGAATTTCCTGTCTGCTAAAGGGGGTCTTATTTTAAGTACTTTACGATAATCGAATCCTGATTTAAGAATCGTTCGGAACTAGCAATTTTTTTCTTTTTATTTAGATTATTCGTTAAATCGAAATAATCAATGGAATTATTTTATACAATTACAATAGAACACATTAAAAAAAAAAAAAAAACACTCACTTTCTTTAATAATGATATTAAATATTTGTACCTTAAGGGAATACATTGTGTAAAAATTCTTTTTTTTATGTATTATTATGAATAAAAAACATTATAATTAAGAAAATATATCGTTTATTCAAATTTTAAGCTACCTTTTATAAATGTTTGTATGCTTTATTTCGATTTTGTATTCGAAACTTCTTTATTGAACTTGCCTTCTAGAATCAAGCATAGGCTATATCTTATGTCGTATATACCTATATTATAAAGAGGAAAAGTTTGTTTGTTTGTTTGTTGGATTAATCTCCGGAACTACTGAACCGATTTCAAAAGTAATTGAAGCTGCGAAAACATGTCGTCAACATCATGACCATCAAATATATGGGTGATTCTCAAAATAGGGGACGATTTCAAAAATGAAATCTTAAAAAAATTACTGTTAGCAAAATTTCTGAAAAAAAATAGGTGTTGTTAATATAGTATTAGGTATACTTTCCATGTAGTCAGCAGAGCTAAATATTTAAAAATTAACTTAAAAAAAATAATTAGTATTTTTTGAGCCATGCTAATGACAAAACGAATTGCATGGAATAAATATATTATGAAATTTTTATTTTCTTCCTGTTTAAATATTTTTTTTTCTATATTTATTAGCCTTCCTTTTCAGCAAATGGTTTCCATTTTTACATATATACATATAAGGAGAATAAAAACATTACCAAAGAGCAAACTTTGTTACATGAGCAACATTCTGACACTAACAATGTAAGAAGCTGTCTTAGTGATTTTTCTACAGATTTAATGCATATTTTAGGGATAATAAATGTAATACCTAAATTTATACGTAAAATTAAACTTTATAAAGGATACAATATAAGCACTGGTTACATTTATGAACATAGGAGTCTTTAGCATGGACAGAAAAACCATGCTAATGACACTGATATCTGTCCATGCTAATGACAAATTTTAATTTAAATAAGATTATCAGCCATAATATAATCACAATGCAATATTCCTTTCTGGGGCCTTTTAAAACACAAAAGTTCTGTGCAAATAAATAAAATAAAAATTTTAACTATAAAATAAACATGAAAATTAATATCCATTCTAATGACATACAATTGATGTACTCCCCTAATATTCAACTTCTATTCTTAAAATACAATACATGCTTCTATTTTCTGGCTGGGATAAAATGGCTACTTGTTGCCATGGAGAAACTTTATATTTTCAAACTATTGTCATATGTGAAAATGAAATTTTGATTAATAACCAGCTGTTTTAGTATGACCTTGTTTTGAAAATCGAATATGGAGGACAAACTTTAATTCTTTTTTTATGTACTATAATTTTATTTTTTAAAAAAAAATTATTGGATAAATAATCTCCTTGATTAATATAAAGAAAGAATAACATTTGTTTATTTTATAAAAATCATATTAACTCTTGAAAAATGCTAGTATACACAAGGCACAGCTGCTGTGGACATCCATGCTAATGACATTTTGAATCTTTATTCTGTTCTTTTAATGTGTTTTTAACTAAAAAGTGAGTAATTCTTGAGTGCAAATAATGAATAATATTAAGAAAAACATATCTAAATATAAAAACATGACAGAAAACCGCTCAATTTTCTTTGTATGCCGAAAGCCATAAATTGTCCCCTATTTTGAGAATCACCCATATACCGTTTCAAAGTATCTAATCTGCTAACTGATTCTGAATGTTGCAATGCAAGATTCATCTCAATTTCATCTTCTTCATCCGATCCACTAGTACTGATATTAATAATCTCACTGTAACGTTCATTTTCTCATGTAAGTACATTTCTGTGTTACAAGATACAAATTCGAAAAATGATAATCAAGGGCAAGGAAATTTTTTTATAAATATTAGATTTTTTTTCTGTCTTCTTTTTTTTTTCATTAAAAGTTATTTTATTTGTTAAATCGGAATTATAAATTCATTAAATCGAAATATTTGTGTTAAATTTTCATCGTAACTATTAAAAAATCATTACACTGAGGAATTTCTCAAATCGGGGATAGATTACTTAACAACTTCACCAATATATATATATTTACCACATGTGCCAACGGTCAAATGTGAAACATATCACTATTTATACTATTTATATAGCAACCTTTATCATTCGGATTATGTATTGTAGATCTGATTAAGTGTTGTTTTAATTTCATTAGTTTAGTTTAGTTACATATCCTTTAATTTTGTGTTTTATTTATTTATTTCTGAAGCTTTCAGAAATTCGGTTGGGAACATTATACGAAAATAAACAAGTTCTGAATTGTTTACATTTTTTAAATGTGAACTTGTAAACCTTCCTTAATTGGGTTACACGTAGATTAAAAACAAATCCTTCCTGAACATTAATTTAAAAACCACAAAAATAAATGAATAAATAAATAAATAAAATTAAAATTAAAATTCTAAAATTGGATAATACGTGACGGTCAATTAACAATAATAGAAAACGGAAAAAAAGGAAAAAAAAAAGTATTTCGATGCGAAATGATGCCTTCTTAAAATAGATAAAGATGAGAATAGTGTCCAAAGATTTTTAATCAACTCTTTAAGAAATTACTAAAATCTAAATTATAAAGGCCAAACGTATCTGTGCGTAGCGCATACATCACTTTGTGAATGGCAACACTTTCACATGCAAGTTGGTTTTGCAATTTTCGGTACAACAAATTTTATACTTCTAAATATCGCACATTTTCAATTTTTACACCATCGCATTAAGAAAAAAATTTACTTTTAAATGCAATTTGGTTGAAAGCTGTATCTCAATTTATTTATGTGTTATTAATTTTTTTACAGTTTTTAGTACGAATTTTATAATAGTGGCAACAGAAGTACGCCGTTTTCTCTTAAAATTGATATAAACTGAAAGAAAAATATCATGTCAAAAGAAATCGTCTGATATAAAATCCGATGTACTTTAGTTTTATTGCGTTTTTATTCATAAATTAAATGCCTTTTTAGTTTATTGCAAACTGATTTTACAAAGGATACAACACTTTCTCTTTACAAAAATGTATTTTAAATAATATTCGAGTGATTTTACCACATTTACTCAGTTCGTATCAAAAAGCTAAACGAGTGTATGTAATGTTTTTCAAATTTTGAAAAAAAAAAAAAAAAAAAAAAAAAATACAAATGAATAATTTTTGATAAAACATGGAGCTATTATAAATAAAAAAGTGGAGATTCGTGAATCATCGGATATCCGATTTGTTTTGTCGAGTGTCTTGAATATTGTTTTTGCTGCGTTTGTGATCCGTCCTAATGACGTCATAGGCATACTTTTCTATAGATGTTTAAGACTGGATCCGTGAAAATGGAATGATTTTACCAGATACAAATAACGTCTTTATATATATATATATATATATATATATATATATATATATATATATATATATATATATATATATATATATATATATATATATAAAGTGATTTTAAAATTATCAAATTAAAATACTATGAGAAGTGCGTATGTAAATTTTGAGACTATCAAAAATTATGACGGTTTTAGATTTCACATGGAAATTCTATGATCATGTCAATTTGGAATATTTTTTTTTTCATTTGCCTTGTATTAAACATAAGAGTCTCAATTGATAATTTCATCATGATAACTGATCTGTGTTATGCTGATTATATATGCGATTAAAGTTTAATTTTAATAATTTGGACAACGGAGTTAAAAAAAAAAAATTAAAAAAAAAAATAAAAAAATAAATAAAAAAAATAAAAAAAGTTTAAAATTATTTTTGTTAGAGAGTTAGGCTGACTAATCTAAGATGCATTTTTTTACTGTAACTAATTTTGTGGGTTTATTATAAATCAATGAAACAGTTCCTTCCTAAACATTTTCTTTCGTCGAAAGTCGACGGGTTCCACCTCGTAAATTATAAAGTGCGTGAGCGTTTCCATTTTAATGCAAAATATGAATCTCTTCAAGTAGTTTCTCAACATAAAAATGTGGACCATGTAACAATTTTGTTTAACTGAGGTAAAATTAAAAGAAACAACATAATTCTCTTTGGTATAAAGGAGAAATTATATAACTTTATTTCATATATAGAATTTTGTTAAAAACACATTTGTGTCAGAAAATTTCACCTCTTTGATAGGTTAGTATCCGCCTCCGCCATGAAAATTGAACTTTTAAATACTAAGAGATATATGCTATAGAATGTGTGTGTGGGAGTGGGATGGGAGGAAGGGTACATGGAGATTTTACAGATGATTCGGTGGGGTGTCGCCACTAAAAGGTTGGGAAACACTACATTATACAAATATATCATTAAAAATTGTTATCTAGGCTTCGCTGTCATTATGCATGTAAAATCGCCCGTGTCTTTAAGGATTAATATCTCGTCTAATTACCGACGATTTTTTTTTCGAAAATCATTATCAATAATGTTTTTATACTTCTGCTACGATAGGTACCTCCAGCGCTCCTCAACGCCTTTGCTGAATGCCCGAAAATCGAAAGTTGTGTATAACAGAAAAATGCACTTTTCTCAAAACCTATATGTGACCAAGGTAATCGCTATAGTTTTCCTGAAAGATTTAAATTAAGATCTACTATCTCTATTTTTTTTTCTTAAAAATTTTAGTTTAAGTAGATTCGGAAATAGGTGTGGGAAAAGGGGATATATGTTTGCAATACATTTTCGACGATTTTACTGAAAATGTATTTTGAAGTTCAGCGTTACGAAAACTTTCACACAATATACAAAAAAAAAGGTTTTTTTTCCATGTAACTCAATTTTTTTTTCAACAGTTTTCCTAAATATATTTTTGAATGTTTAAAAAACTGCAAATATGTGCGTCAATAGTCTTTATTACTTGCCCCAATTTGAACTTTCCACATTTCATAGTTTACGAATAAAATGGCTGTGACAGACAGACATAGGAGTGATCTTATAATGCTTCCAATTTTACTTTATAAGTACGAACCCTAAAGATAAATAAAACAAGGAAATTTATTTTTCTGTAGCCGGGATAATTTGGAATACTTATTCAAAAAACATTGTTTCGATAAAACCGCATTTGAAGTTTTGCAACAAGAATAGTCTCGCCTTGTTAACTCAGCAACAAAAATCACCATAACTTCTATATGTGCTTATTTTTTTTAAATAGAGCTTCGAGAAATGAAATTATTTATGAAATATCATTATTAGAAAAGAAAAAAAAACGATGCATTTTTTGTAGTTGAAAAAGTCCCATTCTCAAATCTCCTCTCTAGAAGGCAAAATATTCTGATTCATTTTTAATTCTGAATGCATAAAACTGGCAAGCCTAACCATTAAAGTGCTTTGGACTCAAAATAAGTTTTTCTTAAAGAAAATAATAATAATAAAATAAAAATAAATAAATTATTTACCGAGTTATAAACAATTATGGTCTCTAACGGCTGAAATAAACGCAGGATTTTCTCCTTTCTCGCAGCATCGCGTTCGGAAATTCGTTCAAAACGACAACTTTAACAGTACTTTCTAAAATATCTTCTGCTTTTACCGAAATTTGAAAACTTTTTTCAATTACATAATTTTTGAATACGAAAACTTGTCAATTTTATGTGTCTCCAAACAAAAATAAATTTTAAAAATGTGTCAGAAAGTAAGCTCCTTTGGGTTTGAAAATAGTCTTAAGTCGCTTGTGTTTATTATTATTATTATCTTTCTTTTTTTTTTTTTTTTTTTTTTTTTTGTCTTTCGGAAAATTACTCAAAATACAG
Source organism: Maratus speculifer (assembly GCA_964019185.1). Lineage (NCBI taxonomy): Eukaryota > Metazoa > Arthropoda > Arachnida > Araneae > Salticidae > Maratus > Maratus speculifer. The sequence continues at coordinate 176,387,442 of OZ025295.1, read as the reverse complement.
AAATTTTGAAAATCCTCCTCTCTTAGCTTGCATGAAAAACATAAAAGAATATTGAGAATCACAAAATTTAAAATCAATCTACGATTGATTTGAATCAAATGTTTTCAGAAATGTACCTGGGTAAAAATACTACTCTTTAGTGTGCTTTCTCTGCAAATAAACTTGGTTTCTGCACCCCCTCATCATAATTTTTTTTAAAAGAAAAATTTATCGAGTAACAAGGAAACAATTTTCATATTTTACTCGATATTTTTGTAAAAGGAACAAAATAGTTTTAAACGTTTCCTGATCTATGCATCAAAAATTGAAATTACCTAAAGAACATTTTTTATATTTTTATTCTCCTGGTATTCCAATTAAAGAATAGGTGGAATTCAAATTTCTAGACTTGTTTCATTAGCTTGTATTACTAGAGACTGATTAGTAGAAGTGCAAGGAAACAATTCTCATTACGCGCTACTTTTTGATAAAAGAGCAAAATAATTTAAAAAAATTTCTGGTGTATGAATCAAAAATTGAAATTACCCAAAGAACATTTTTCGCATTTTTATTCTTCTGGTGTTCGAACGAAAGAATAGATAAACTTCAAATTTCTTAGGCTTGTTTCACTGGCTTGTATTGCTGGAGATTGATTTGTTGAAGAAAAAACATCTAAAATCATTCTGTTTATTGATAATTATTTGATACTCAGTAATGTTAAGTTTTCTAATCTTTCATTTTAATTAACAAATATTAATATTTTAACTCTAATCTTTTCAACAATAGTCTTTAAATTTTCTGTCACATGCCATAAAGATTTTATTCAATATAATATTTTTGTTTTTCTAAAGTTGGAACAAACAAAAAAATCGATAACTACTTTTGTATTTTTTGGAAATTGATTAGTTAAAGGAGAATCGAGAAACATTCTATTTATTGAAAAATTATTCGTTTGCAAATAGCATTCTGCTTCCTAATTAATCATGGTTTGGCTAACGAATATTAATCTTTAAACTCCAGTATCTCCAACTGAAGCTGTTTGTTATTATTATTATTATTATAGTAAATTCCATAAAGATTTATTCAATTTTCTATTTTTGTTAAATTTGAAACTAAAGAATCAATAATTTCAAATATTTGGTCATTTTATTGGTTTGTATTTTTGGAGACTAATTAGATAAAGGTGAATCGAGAAACATTCTATTTATTTAAAAACTATTCGATACCTAACAGAATTTTATTTCTTAATTATTTAGTGATTGGTCAGTAAATATTAAAGCTCCTGTCTCTTCAACAAGAACAAAATTAAAATAGAGTAGAAGAAACTTAAATCATCACAGTATTTATGTGATGGTTGGTATAAAGCACAGAGATAATTAAACTTTTATGTCCTTACTTATGATTTTTTAAAATCTCCTTTCAAAATAATAATAATTATTATTATTATAATAAAATAATAAAAAAACCGTTTTTTTTTAAATATTTTAGAAGATTTGTGCAATTTTCTTCTTTAATTTGTGCATTAGTAAAAAATAGCATAGGATTCTTTATGGAAACATATAGTTTTATATGGAAAAATGTAAAAATTTTAAATTATATATAAACATCTGTATTCCTATGTTAAATATCCTTCTTTCTATGGTTTTACATAGTAAAGTGTATGGTAAAATTATAGGGCAATGGAATTTATCATATATATTCAATGGTGTTCCATAGCGTAATGTATGGTAAACTCATTTGATAATTGCTTGTATCATAAATTGTATGGTATTATAATTTTTGTAAATAATCATTTGTTATACTAGAACTTACTCCGAAGTGTATTCGAAACACTTTTGCGGTTTCAAACTAAAAAGTTTCTAGACTACTTTTAAATTTGCAACTTTTAATGAGCACATGAAAAGCGTCTTAAGTTTACTCATATAGGCATTGTTACTATTATAATTTGCACTCGCATCTTGAGTCAGTCTTGACTGATTATAAACTGTCATCAGTAACTATCACTGTAATTCAGTCATAATCTTGACTAATTATGACTGAATTATAAACAGTGAAGTTTATAGCAAAAAAACCAGCTGAAATCAATGAGTAATTTTGAAATTTCCAAAAGAAGAAAAGAGATTTCCAGAATATCGATAATGTCGGTCCATCCAAATTTTCATCAGCATTTTCACCGAAAATGAAGATGAATTTTTGGCCGATCTCAAATTATAATAACATGAAATAATAGTATTATTATTTTATTCTTACATATTTCGTATATGTGAGTGTATAAACGTTATAAATAAAAAATCTTATGGGAGCAATAAAATGATTTAAAAAATGCATATAATTGACTTATTTCCTATAAAATTCTAACAGCGATTAAGAAAGTCTGGAACACTTAAAAAAATAACTAAATAATAATAATAATAATAAAATACTGCATTAAACATTTCTCTGTTTTTCAGAAAAAGACCCGGATGCTAATATACATTCTATGAGGGCGTTCTTTTCAAATATCTTGCTCAAAATTTAATATTTTTACATGACTAATACATGATTACATAATTTTTACATGATTTAAAAAAAAAAAAAAAAAAAAAAAAAAAAAAAAAAATCTTTCAGAACCGATTTGAACCGATTATGAAATTGAAACTATCATAATACAAAAAATAGATAAGAAAAATCGAAAAAGTAAAAAGTAGCCCGGTTGTAGATCGTCCTCAGCTATCCAATGCAAAAAAATCATGTAAAAATATTAAAATTTGAGCGAGATATTTGAAAAGAACATTCCCATAGACTTAACATTATCATCCGGGTCTTTTTCAGTGATTAGTGTGGGGCCTTAAGGAAAATCTTTTTGAATTTACTTTAAAAAGGACTTACAGATATTTGAATCATCAAACCAATTTTTGAAATGGCTCATTAAAAATATAATTCATTATAACCTTAATCATAAAAGAAGAAAAAATATATAAGTTAATTTAACTTATTTTAAAATTTTATATTAATTTGATATGCAACAACAATTTTTTTTTATTTTATTTAAAACTAAATAATTATTGAAAAGATTAAAAATTACTTTACAATCTATAAAAATATGAAAAAATCTACTCTTTTTAGCATTAAAATTTAAAAGAAATATTCAAAATTTCCGTAAAAAGTATCTAAAAAATGTATTTTTTTTTATTTTAAAATTAAAAAATGGGAATTTTTAATATTTAATAATTTTTAATAATTTCTTTCTTATGGGTTGGATTTCCTTGGAAAGATCCCACGAAGGGCATTCTCCCCATAAGGACCTATATTTCTCGTGTTGATAATTGGCCGTCATAAACACAACCAAACAACCGAATTTTTTTCCGCTTTGAGAACAAAATTACGTTTATTTTAATAATGTTAATCGTAGCTATCCGATTAAACTTACTAAAGTTTAAAGAGTAACTATCTGCCTGAAGTCTTACGAATGTACTAATTTTGTGTACCATTAAGTTCATATTTATATGATAATAAACTAAGAGTTTTTCAAGATGTTTGTTTAAATTAACGTATTACAATAGGATTTGAGAGGATATTAGAACTTACTATCGTTTTACTTACCCATCATACGTAGTATAGGGTAAGTCTTGCAATCGTTTTGAAAATCGAAAAATTTTTTTTGACGGATTTACACGTTTTAGATAGTGGAGATTCCGAAAAACACATTTTTAGAAAAAAAAAAATTTGCCGTCCGTCTGTCTGTCTGTCTGTCTGTCTGTCAGTCTGTCTGTCTGTAAACGCCCTATCTCCCGAACAAATTGAGATAGAGACTTGAAATTTTGTATGTAGTTAGTATGTAAGAATGGGACGAAGCCTATTTAGTATAAGCAACCTCGATTATCCGGAACTATTTTTTTCGGACTCTCGAAAAATTCGTTCTGATGAAAGGTACATAAAAATTTTTGAATTTTTTTGTTCTGAGGAATGGACGTAAAAGGCAATAAAATAAAACACGTTTTGCATATAGAACGAAGTCGATCGGATTATTAGTTGCCGAGATATTTGTAATCCTGTTTTCCACATTCTTCGATTTTTCATGACCCTGTATTTCATTCAAATTTCAATTCAGAGGTATATTTTAATTGAAAATGAGACGCTTAATCCGACGCAGTTAATTGTTAGTTAATAGAATTATTATTTTTGGAGTTATAAGGATGTTTCTTTTACGCAGTTCGGTACTACTTGAGTAGTTTGGCGTTTTATATAATTTGTCGAAATTGGTACATCAGCAGTTCTTTAATAAAGCATTACTATGTATATTAACAAGATTAAAATTTTGTTTATGAATTGCAATGCATTGTATAAATAGTTTTCACATGTTTTATTTTCATATACATATCCATGATGGGTAAGTATTACGGTGGCCCCCAACGACTAGTTTTGTGGTGTATCACTCATGATAGTTCTGAAAAGTAACTCATATTTTAAATTCAAACAGTGAGATACATGCATAAAATAAAGGAATCGCCAGGGCCGTGCTTAGGACTTTGGCGGCCCTGGGCGAAATATATTTTGGCGGCCTCTTTTATTGTAAATTTTTAAACGGATATAAAATATTAAAACTCTACAAATTGTACAAAATATATCACATGAATGAATTAGTATACACTTTTTAACGCACAAAAAGGTGCAAAAATTACGTTATAAAAATTATTACAAAAAATGTACATATCAAATTTCCCATTGCCTTCAATATTCATAATGAATAATCATAATATAATCATAATGAATTAGTCTCAGTTCTCATGAAATATTTAATTCATCATTTCATTTGAATTGCCAGGCTATAGTATCATAAATCGTAAGTAATATATTGTACTACATTTGTCTGAAATTTTATGCCATTACTCATAATACGATGTTAGATTTTTTGCCACACACATTTACAGAACATCTCTAAATTGAACTTCATTTTTGTTCCGAGCAGCCGAAATTTAAATAAAGCAACTTGAAAACAAAATTTGCAAAACACATTTTACTGAGAAAACTAGTGAACAGAATATTTAAAACACATTTTATTGACGAAACTGGTAAGATATTCTGAATCAGCTATTTATCTAGTGTAAAAAGTTTGCCGTGACTGACTCCAGTGGCGTAGCTAAGGGGGGACAAGGGGGGCGGTCGCCTCGGGCGCCGAGGCCAAGGGGCGCCAAATTGAGAGAGGTTTAAAATGAAATTATCTCACATACTTTGACAATAAATAAAAAAATTGTAATTTCTTTTCTTTTTCTTTTCTCTCTCTCTCTCTCTCTCTCTCTCTCTTTAAGGGGGCACAGCAGTTTTAAACCGAAATTATTTCACATATTTTGAAAATAAGAATTGACTTTTTTTGTGAGTATGCGTGTGTGTATGAATGTTTTAAAGGAATTCGGTGAAGATTGGAGAAATGGAGATAACCACAATTGTCAATCACTGATGGAGATTTTTAACTGTTTATCCTCCAGTTTATAAATCCAAAGGCCTGTTGGTGACTCGTAAACATAATTTTGGTATGAAAATAACATTTTCCTTTGCTTACTGATCACCCACCCAATAATTTTTTGAAACGAATCGCGAATGTTTAAAACCTCTATTCATATTAGGGGTTTAAAAAACATGCCAAAAAAAAAAAAAAAAAGAACTCAGAATTTTTGGTTTGGTATGTACCTACGCCGTCTTCGGTAGCGTATACTGTAAAAAGAAAAAACGGACGAATTTACGGAAATTGTATTGGTAATCTGAACGCCAGTACAATTTATTGTTTTATAACGGAATTTGAGACATTTTTCCAGAAATTTCTTCGGATTTTTTTTATTTTTTTTTTTTTGGGGGGGGGGGGGGGAGGAGGCGGCAGATTGAAATTTACGGAAATGCTTATGTTAAAAAATAGTAAATTGTACTGGCATCCCGATTACCAGTACACTTTCCGTAAAATTGTCCGTTTTTTCACCCGGTGTGTAGACCTGTGCTACGCATGCATTTATAACCACTACAGACCTTCATTGATGTTTATCTCTTTCAAAATGAATCTCTTTCACGAGTCCTTGCTGCCTACATTAGAGGTCTGCACGGGTCTGAATTTCTATTCTCGGGCCCGACCCGATCTGAAAGAAAGTTATTCGGGCCCGGCCCGATCTGGCCCGACTCAATTTCTACTATTTCGGAAAAATTCAGATTTTTATCATATAATTAAGATTTTTTTTTTTTTTTTTTGAAATGCTACATGCATATTTATAGGATGATTTTACAATATATTTTACAGGAAATACACTGTAGCAATATTAACGATTACTTATTTAGATTAATAGATTTTCAATATCCAAATAAAGATTCATTAAAAATTCACTGTGTTTAATTAAAAAAAAAAGTTAAAAACATCATAACTTTTGAATCTAAATATTAAAAAGTAGATTAATGAATATATTTCTATATCATTTTATTAAAGAATTTCTCAAAAACCAAAGGATTTACTTTCTCGTACATTTTTGAATTCATTTCTTTTCGAAAACGCATAAAGATAGTAAGTGTTTTTATTCAGAAGCTATGTAATCGAATGACGTTATCCACTTTTTTTATACAAGCAATTTAAGAAAGTTAGCGTTTTGAATTGAATTTCTGGAAGCGACTGCATAGGAAAGGAGAAAAATCTGGAACCACGTTACAACAGTCTCTTATACCTCTACAAGTATATACAAGATCTTATTTATCAAAAAGGAAAACGCTATATAATTCCAAATCCTTTGAATAGTCAGGCGTGCCAATTTTATTATACCTTTACTTTTAAAAATTAGTCAGAAAATGTGTCAAACTTCCATGTTGTTGAGCAGCGAATTTAAGAACCACCTGTAAGTATATTTCCAAAGATTAGGGTAACATAAGTTCTTTATTGCTAATAGTACTCTTACAAATCATGTTGTCTGCCCAACACATTTTGTGATCAATTAAGTTTAATTCCGGTCTAGCTCGACTATATGTAGAAAAACAATGTAAACCTGATCTCGTCCCGTCACGAGTTGCTAAAAAAATATAAGTCTGGGTTAGACACAAAGTAACAGTCCGATGCCGATCACTACACTGTTGCATTTCTGTTTTGATGTTGTCATACTAGGATCGGCTCGTGACGCACACTTATACTTATTCTCGTTAAAGCCATATTCGTTGATAATAGCTCATATTTCATCTACTTTGTGGAAGTCTTTATAACGGGCTGGTAGGCCTGCAAATTTTTTTTATCGGTTCGGGTCGGCCCGGCCCCGTGCAGGCCTCTAGCCTACCCCAAAGACCTCTAGCGTTCCCATGTAGCATAGGCATATGGTCATAAAAATCTTTAAAGATTCGTAAGATGAGTTGAAAGATAAAAATTCTGCAGAAACAGTGTTCCCAGCGGGTTGCATTTTTTAATTCGGATTTTTTGATTGCCACCACTTTTTTGAAATTTTAAAATTCTTGTTACTTAAGGACATATTTATTAAGGCAATACACAAGGGAAATTTTGCCATTTCAAAAATTGGTGTCAATCAGAAATCTGAATTTTGAAAAAATAGCCCAAGGCAATTCTTCCCAGAAATCGGGCCCATGAAACCTCAGATAAAAATACTCCCTGGTGGTGAAGGTAAAATTAAAAATTGTAAGACAATTGAAAACCAAGTTGGATGAACAAAACCCATTTGAAATTGGGTCTGAGAATGTGCCCCCCTCTCATTGGAAGTTGGCGCTAAAACTTTATGAAAATCATATGTTAATTTGAATGAATCAATCCCCGTTGAAATCTGGCCACAAAATCCGAGAAAAGAATTTGACTTTAATTTTGATTAACATAAATAAAATTCGTTGTTAACAGAACACTCTAATAATCTTCGATTAAATCCGATTAATCCTTAAAACAAGGAAGATTGATGATTCCTTTTTCTCCCGGTATACAAGCCAAAATAAGACATTTTCTTCTCTCAGGTAAAAATAATGTATTTTTTTCGGGGAAGGGGGGGGGGGGGGCGCAAAATTTCTTTTTGCCCCGGGCGCCAAAATACCTAGCTACGCCACTGACTGACTCGTAATCAACGTACTACTCAAACAACTGGACCTAGAATAAGGAAAATTGGGGATAGTCGCAAACTAAGAAAGGATTATTGAAAATCCCCTCGCTAAGAAGGATTAAAGAGGTAAAAGTACGAGAATTTTAGAACATTTGGCCATATCTCAGCAGTTACTTTTAGATAGGAGCGTGAAATTTTAGAAAAATAAATCTCCTAAAACAATAATTATATACGTATTCCGACGATTTGAGAAATTCTCCTCTGAAGGCTTTAAATAGGGTTTCAAAAATTTTAGAACCTTTGTCTATATCCCAGCAGCAGTTTTATAGACCAGGAGTTGGCAGCACAGACAATCACCTCATCAAGTTCGTGGATGAAATTCTAGGATAAGTTAAATCTTGAACCAGAAAACATAATCAGTCTGTCAAGCAATATCTTGGCGGAAAACACATGACTCATAGGTTACGATTAGGTTATGTTAATATTTGACTCGTAGGTTTATTTTTGTGTATTCCTGCATCCAAAAGCATGAAAATATGGAGGACTGGAGGGAGAAAATCATATTGGTAAACCTACGAGTCAATCGCTAAAATCGAGATTTCAAATGTTTTCCACCAAGATAGGATTTGGCAGATAGATTGTGTGAATTGAGATTTAACTAATCCTAGAATTAAATCCGTGGACTCGATGAAGTGATTGTCTGTGCTGCCGCTTCTCGATCTATTAGGTAGTAGCGTAAAATTCAAGATATGATTTTTGTTATTAAAAATAATTAAACATATAATCCTGCGATTTCAGAAATCTTCTGTCCCAACTAATGAAATTAAATTGAGGGTTGAACTTTTTGGTAATGTCACCATATCGCAGCAGAGTTTGTAGATAGAAGCATCAGTTTCAGGATAACTAATCGATTTTTAAAATTTCCTTTTAAGGGTTTTGATTTGGTGGTCACAGTTTTAGACCCTTTCACCATACCTCAGCAGACGTTTTAGGTAAGGAGCGAGAAATTCAAGATTAAAAAAAATAAACATATATTTCAGTGATTTTAGAATCAGCTGTTTGGTACTAAAAGGATGCTCGAAAATTTTAAGCCATTTCAACATATCTCAGCAGCAGTTTTCGATAGAAATGGGAAATTCAAGATAACAAACCTACTAAAAAATAATTAAACACAGGTATTGCAGTGATTTTAGAGCTTTTTGTCTGTTTTTGCTGTGTCGCCTTCATCGATTTTGAGCTGGATAGTGTAGGATTATACGAATAAGACAGCAATTATGGATATTTGATTAGAAATTAAGAATTTTTATTTTTTATTTTAATGTAATATCTTTACTAGATATATTTCGTTTAATTCAAAATTCTTTTAGAGAAACTGACCAGTGTAGCATGCGAAGTTTGTTAGTACATCTAGTAAATTTGCAGATATTTCCACTCTTTTAGTAAATCAGTATAAAAAATATTATGAATTTGCGTTAGGTTGAAATAAGAAAATCAAATGTTGAATTAAAAGTTTTCTCGTGATCAAAACGTTCTATTATCGACACAAGGTAGAAACCGTCGAATATCGTTCGACGATAGAAAATGTTTAAGAAGGAACTTTTCCATGATTTATAATAAACCTATAAAAATTATTTGCAATAAAAATGCACCTTATATTGGTAATTTTAACTCTTAAACAAATATTTAATCTAATGTCAATAAAATATTATACAGAAAGGGAATCTTGTCAAATGACCACAGAAAAAAAAAAAAATTTTTCAAAGGGGCGCTAAAGAAACGCGAATTTTATCAAAGTGCAGCAGACAATGAGCGTGACTTTCGTCAAAATGCCGTGGAAAAAATGCGAATTTCATCAAAGGATCGCGAAAAAACGCGTTTTTTGACGAAATTCATGTTTTTTTGTGATCCTTGAACGAAATTCGCATCTTTCACGATCCTCTGACAAAATTCCCGTTTTTCTCGCGATCCTATGACGAAATTGCAGTTTTTTTTTTTTTTTTCAATAATTTAACTTTCTTTTTCGATCATTTGTCAAATTTGCGATACATTTTATGTCAGAAGTTTCGCAATTATGACCGACATTTTTAGTTTTCGGAAATGACAGCCATATTTTCTCTTAATTTTGGGGGAAATCTGACAGAATCACAGATGTAATTCTAAGGAAAAAAAAAAAAGAAATTCACTGCAAATATTTTGAAAGGTTACAAGGAGATGGGGCGATTCCACTCTTGGCACGAACTATGTGTTTTTTTCGCACCCCTTTTTCGAAATTTGTGGGGGGTTTTATGATTTTTTGACAAAATTTACGTTTTTTTCGCGATATTTTCACGAAATTTGCCTTTTTTCAAGATTTTTTTAACAAAATTTGTCGTTATCTTCGCGATTTTTCAACAAAAACCGTCGTTTTCGCGATTTTTTAATAAAATTTACCGTTTTTTCGTGATTTTTTTTAAACAAATTTGCCATTTTTTTTGCAATTTTTTAACAAAATTTACTTTTTATTGCAATCTTATCATGTAATTTTTTGATGTAATTTTAATTTTACCTAGATTTTTTGAACCGCAATTCTTTCGTGACCGATTGAAGATTTTTGAACAACTGATTGACAATTTTCAAGATTTTCCCCTTCAATCAAATAGCGATTATTTTCCGTGATAAATGAGCATATTTTGCGATTTTTTTAAATTTTCTACTAGAAAAAGTAATGAATCAAACGGCTGCATCAAAGAAACCAGCAAGCTTCTAGACTCAACTCTATAAAAGTGCCAAAAAGTGCCCATTCCACAACAGTAGCGCCTTGCCGTTTTTTAAACCCGGGGTGAAATCTAGCTCAATGACACCACATTATACCCAAAGAAGTGTAGGAGGTTACTGGGATTTCAAAATATCCCGTCTCCCAAAATAGTCAAAAATGAAATTTTTTTTTTTTTTTTTTTTTGTTGTTGTTGTAAGATAAATTTATAATTTTGTTTTCTATAATCCTTACTTTTGTAGATAAATCTATTTTGTTTTTTCCTGACATCTCTGTATTTTTTCGAGGTATTTTGTCGAAATTCGCATTTTTCCCTCGCGGCTCTACAAAGAAATTCCCATTTTCTGCAAGCTTTTGAAGAAATTTGCGTTTTTTTAGGGCTCTTTCACAGAATACGTGTCATTTAACGATCGTTTGTTGAAATTCACCATTTTTCCGCAGCACTTTGATGAAATTGGCTTTTGTCTGTGGCCCTTTGACGAATTCATATTTTTTCTTAGTCCCTTTGACGAAATTCGCGTTTCTTTTGCGCGATACTTCGTCCTTGTCGAAATTTGCAGTTTTGTCCTCGGCTTTATGACGAAATTTGCTTTTTTTCACAACCCTTTGTCAAAAATCACGTTTTTGCTGTGACACTTTTATGAAAATCGTGTTTTTTACGGTCCACTGACGGAAATGGCATTTTTTTTTAAATTCTTCGACGAAATTCACGTTTTTCTTTCGGGCCCTTTGACAGGATATTCTTTGTGATTCTTTGACGAAATTTGCGTTTTTTCTGCGATCCTTTGTCGAAATTTGCATTTTCCTCGACTTTTTGATGAAATTATCTTTTTTTCGCGATCTTTTCTCGCAATTCGAGTTTTTTTGCGGTTTTTAGATGAAATTCGAATTTTGAGTTTATAAATTTGTGTTCTCTCCACGATTAGTTGACGAAATTTGACTTTTTTTCGCGATCTTTTGTCAAAGTTTGCGATTATTTTCGCGGTTTTTTGACGAAATTAGCTTTTTGTGTTATTTATTAACGAAATTCGTACTTTTTTTTTTGCTGTCTTTTACCAAATTCGCTTTTTTTTCTGGGCCTTTTGACGTAATGCGTGTCTTTTTTTTTTAAATCTTTTGTCGAAATTCATGTTCTTCCGCGATCGTTTGACAAAATTCGTAGGTTTTTTGCGGGGAAGGGGGGTGTTTTTCGTCGAAATTTGCAAATTTTTCATGGTCTCATGACGAAATTCGTGTTTTTTGCGACCCTTTGAAGAAATTTGTATTTTTCCTCTATCTTTTGTCAAAATATGCATTCTCCCCTCGATTTTTGGATAAAATTATCTTTTTTTTTTCACAATCCTTCGTCAAAAATCGCGTTTTTTCAACAGTTATTAGAAGAAATTCGCATTTTCCCCGCTATTACTTGAAAAAATTTGCATTTTTTTCTGCGATTAGTTGACGAAATTTGACTTTTTGCCTCGATCCTTTGACGAAATTCTTGTTTTTTTACGGCCCTTTGACAAAATTTGGATTTTATCTGCGGTCTCTTCGCAAAAATCGGCTACTTGCGCATTCCCTTAATAAAACTAGAAATTTTTTCTGCGAACAATTGACAAAAATGATATTCTTTGGCGACCATTTATCAAAAATTGCAATGCATTTTTTAAGTCCAAACTTCAAACTGATGACGATTGTTTTAAATTTTCAGAAAATTCTCGACAGTTTTGGCCTTTTTCACTGTGGCTACGCCTTTTTTGTCTGAAATTACATATATTTACAACACAATTCAACGTGCTTCATAAAAAAATGAAAATTTAATGTAGTCCCCTCCCCCCTTCCGAAACAAAATCCTGGGTGCGCCACTGTTTGCTTCATAAACGATTGCCATTGCACACTCTGTCTATTCTTGGTGGTATCGTGCATCCCACATTCAAGATTCAGTCAGAAAATTGACCATTAAACTGAAAATAATTTCAAAATTGTTGGCAAAAAAATTTACAGTTTTTGACTCGAAACTTTTGAATTTATAAAACATGATCTGATCGGCATATCCTCTACTAAGAGCACGAAGAAAGATTTCTATTCGCTAATTCCAAGTTCTTTAGAGCAGAACAAAGTTGAATTCAGACGCTTTTCTCCGGCAGGGACTTCTGTGGCTCCATGAGGGGGGGAGAGGCATAATAAAGTTCCGGGGGAAATTGCCCTTTTTGACCATTGAAATCCAAAAATATCAAAATTTCCGAGGGGTACATTTCATTTCTCACTGACCATCCCCTGAATTCAACACTGAGTAAAAAGTAGTTCCCTCCAGTCCGTATGCGTAGTGTAAACGTAAATTTAAATCTTAAACAAATGTAAAAAATCATCAATATATTTTGCGGCCCCCAAATTTTAGCGGCCCTGGGCAAATGTCCGGCTCGCCCCCCCTTAAGCACGGCCCTGGGAATCGCCAATGGCGCAAAGAGAATTAAATAAACTTTTATTATTTTTATTATTACTAAATGACAAAACCTAAATGAATTTATAAGAACAAAGGCATAGCCATACACTATCATTTCTGTATGTCGAAAGTAACTCAGTAATTGTTAAGACAAAATAATACTCGATGAAAAGGCATGTACTTTTAATAGTACATTAGACCCGAAAGGGTTAATATTACTAGTACTTATAATATTATTAGTCTCTGTAAAGAAAGAAATATATTTTTTTAGTAGTTCATAAAAATAATGATTATAGTATGTAATATGCAATTTAAAAGCCTTTTTTTATATAAATTTAGACAAAATATAAAATTATGCAAATTATACTATTACAAATATTACGCATATTATATTCCTGTATTTAGTATGCTTACATTTTATCAAATAAATACTAAAAATCTTTTACATAAAGTTTTTTCTTTTCTTTTTCTTTTTTTTTTTTTTTTTTTTTTTTTTTTTTTTTTTTTTTTGTTTTAGTATTTTTTCAGTTTATTTTCCAACATTTTAAAGGGATTTTATCAAGAAATTTGAGAAAAGAAAAATTCAGGCACAAATGGGTTAAAGCAAATATTGAAATCAGGGCCGTAGCCGTAGCTAGAAGTGATCTATAAGGGGGGGGGGGCTCATATTTTTTTCTTTTTCTATGACACAGAAAGATAAATTAGTGCATATTTACACTGTAGGTATTATGTTTCTTATTAAACTGTTGTAATAACTTCATTTTTTACTAAGATAAGTATAGTATATGACGATGAAAATTTTGAGTATGTAACTGGTGCAAAATTGAATATCATGTTAGCTTCATATGTACAAATAGAATGAGCGAGTGTTGAATTACTTATTTTAGAAACAATTTAGTAATTATAAAAAACTGCAAAAAGATCTCAAAACTAAATTAGATTTTTAAACAGAATTTCATTTGAATTTTTGGAATAGAAATTCATTGAGTGACCTTGGAATCTTTTCCAGGGGGGCTCAAAATATTTTAGGGGGGGCGCCTAAGCCGCCCACAGCGCCCCCTTAGCTACGGCCCTGATCGAAATGCATATGTATATAATCCTTTACGCTAATTAACCAGGGCCGTAGCTAAGGGGGGGGGGATAGGAGGGCTCATCCGCTGTAAAACATTTTGAGCCTCCCCTGGAAAAGATTCCAAGCTCACTAAATGAATTTATGTTCCGAAAATCCAAATGAAATACTGTTCAAAAATCTAATTTAGTTTTGAGGCCCTTTCACAGTTTTGCAGAAATACTAAATTGTAACTAAAATAAGTGCTTCAACACTCGCACATCCTGTTTGCACATATGAAGCTAATATGGTGTTTAATAGTGCTCTAATTAAGTACTTGAATTTTCCATCATCATATATTTTTCTCTTCTTAAAATGAAATTATTATAACAGTTTAATAAGAAACACAGTACCAACTGTATGAATATGCACTAATTTATCTTTCTGTGTCAGAGAGAGAGAAAAGTCTCAACCTCTCCCCCTATTATTCACTTACGGCCCTGTAACTAATTATTATTAGTCTGAAAAGAGCCATGTAATTTAAAATCCAGTGACATTTTATTTAATTTTATTAAGAACTGTCTGCGCATGACCCGCTTGTATCTGTTTCTCTCTTTCTTTATTTTTATGAAATGGACTGTGCGTATGTTTTTGAAGAAGGTGGGATTTTAAATAACTGTAAAACTCAGTGTCATGTGCATTTATTGCAAATCAGCAACAGTCATTACACTAGTCTATATTTAGTTTTAGTAAACAAATTTTGGCTTCAGTAATTACTCTCTTTATTTATTCTATGTTGTGTGCATGATATGTTCGACAGATTTAAACATTTTTGGAAAATTCGAGAATTCTTAATTATGCATGATAAAAGTAAATAATAAAATGAATCTTCTATAAAGAAATCTTAATAATTATCATATAATGAGATAATTTTCGAACTCTATGTAAAGCTCCAAAGCTATACGTTATTGTTATTGTTATTTATTTAAAGGAATTTTCCTTATATTATTAAAATAGCTTTATGTATTTATTTTATATATATTATTTAATAATATAACACATAACATAACTAAACAAATAGAAATTATATTTTTATGCATGCTTAAAACAATTTAGAATAAAATTAAAAACATAGAATTAAAAGAGAAAGAATTTAATTTATAATAAAAAAATGTTTTAAATGCCACGCTCTATTTCAACTCTGAGAATTCCTTTTCTATTTATTTGTTTCGTATTTTGTTTCTTATAATGATTCTGGATCTGAAAAATTATGCGTAAGAAGAGATCGCGAAAAAAAGCAGAAATCTCATCATGCTTGTTTATTTTCCCTTCCTACCCTCTGCCTCGCAATAGCTCCGCCCAGAGCTTTTGCCCGCTCGTCCCATCATTCTTCAACCAGCGTCGAAAGATATCACTCCTGACGAGGCTATGTGAAGCTAGATCGCATTTTTAAATGAATCTTTTTTATTTTTACCACTAATTTTGCACTTTTAAACTCATAATGTATTGCTTAAAGATTAATTTTACTTAAGAAGTTTGTGGAATGTGTTATTTTGTCCCTGAAAGTTGTGTTTTTGTTGGAATAATTTCTGACCTTTTCTTTCGCTGATCATGGTGCTCGAGGTGTATGGCAACATTTTTGTAATTAAGTGTGTGCCGTTTGGATATATTACTTGTGGATTATCTTCAATTTCTTGATCGACTTCGGAAAATTTTAAAAACTAATGTGAAAACTATTTTAACAAATCAAATTCTAAAGATTAATTTCATCCCTGAAGATTTTGTGGCTTTCTGTGATTTAATAATTTCTTTCCAACGTAAGTAACGTGTGTGGATTTAAACTATGCATGATCAAAATACAACTAAGTCAGCAAAGTTTTCATGTTACTGTTCTGTGCATGTTGTGTATATGTGTATCTCTATTTTTTTTTTTTTTCTTTTTCATGTGGGATTTAAGCCATGATGGCGATCAAATTCTCTGTTAAGTGTTAAAAATCATTTCACCTTGAATTACTTCGCGAAGTAGCAATTGCGATACTGTAGTAATCCCAATTTTATTTTAACAAAATTGCTGAATTGTGTTTTGATTTAAGCATAGCAGTTTTTAAATTGAATTAAAGTGAATATATTTATTATTTTTCATTTGAAATTACTTTATTTTTGACTCGTATTTAATATTTTTAGAAAATAACGCGAAAATATGTATTTTAATAAAAGAAAGTTGAAACGTTTTATCATATGTATTAATGTTAAATTATTTCTGATTTTTAAATGATTAAGCTAAAATTAATTTTAACCAAATAATTAATAAACCTGCGTAAAATCATATCTATAATTAATTATAATTTATATGTATTATTGATTAAATCGGACAATGTATTTTCCCCAGCTTATTTTAACATAGTACTAAAATGAAAATTGAAATAAGAAATTATAATGTTTTTAAAATAATAATTTAACCCTAAAATTTTCGCGATAATTTTGATGAAATACATGATAAGTAAAATATTGCTATTTTTAAAAATGCTAAAAACATAACATTTGACGCGTTTTTAATTTTAGATTTCAAAATTCCGACTTTCAGACACAAATTAATAAAACCTAGATGTATAGCTAATGAATAATGTTAATTCAAAAACAATTTAAGGATGCCTCTAAATGAAAACTAATTATCTGTTGTGTTTTAGAATTTGTTAGTAACGTGTATTATTCACCACTGAGAAGGTTTATCGAATTCTTTTAAATAAACTATTAAGCACATTGTAAGTGCTACACCTACAGTGAACAATATATTTTTTCTTAATATTTTCTCTTTATGTAAAAGTGCCTAAATATGCTTTAAACGTGATTTAAAGAAATCTGTTCATATGTATAATAGCAAAATAACAAAACGTAAATGTATATCAAGCCTGGGTCTGTACCTTTTGTCAAAAGCATTATAATAATAATAAAACATTGGCAACCTCAATAGTTTAAAATGTTATATTATTCATGATTTGAAATTTTAATTTTCACAAATTGAAGTACTAATAGTAAATTAAAATTAATAATATAAAACGACTTTAACTGCAGATAGACAAATGAATGTAATACAATTAAAGATACACATTGAAATTAATATATTTTGTTAAAAATATGAAAGTTTGCAATACGAAAATGTGCAACAAATTCATACTAATAGGAAAGTAAAAAGACTGCAATAGATTTGATTATGCATAGAATATTTTTTTAATTTTATGCAATACTTTTTTATCCTAAATTATTTGATATTATATATTTTTTTAAAATGCTGTAATAAATGTTCATGCAATTCATTAATAGACCAGATATAACAATATGATATTGCTACAAATAATTTATTTTAAAATTTTTGCAATGTTATTCTCTCATAATCATGATTTTTCTGAAACTGAACACAGTTATTCAAGTTTAAAAATATTTATTAAAATACAGATTTGAAAAAGCTTTGAAATTTTTGCTATTTTTTCATTGACAAAAAAGGAATTACTTACAATGTTAATATCAGATAGAGTGCTATACATAGACTCTTAAATAAATGGCTATTAAAAGTAGAGCAAATTAAATATTTTTTAAAATCTCATTTATTTTATTGCCACCAAGTACAAATGCTTTCTATGCAATTAGATAAGCAACAAAAAATAAAATAAAATAATCCTGCTATATTGTAATTTCTAATCATTACTGCAAAACTGCAATTGATACAAAGATTTAATTTATGATAAATGTAAAATTTTATATCTTATAACTAATTAGCACGCTGCATACTAACACTTAAATAACTCGGTTAAAGATATTACAAAATGGTTAGACTCAATAAATTATAGAGTTAAAATATTTTTTTAATTTCATCGTTTGTTTTATTGTCAATACAAATGTGTGTTTTCTGTTCAATTAGATACATAAAACTCGTTGAATAAGTGGAATATTGGTAGTTTTAGTTACATAAAACTCGAATAAGTGGAATATTGAAGTTGAATATTGCATGCACCAATTCAAATATCAAAGATTTTGTTAACATATGCATTCTACTTTAAGCATAATCTTTTGCTTTAACATAATTTGTAATTTAAAGCTTGGCAACTGATTTCAGAACAGTCTCGTTCTTGCGAATTTGCTTATCATTAGGAATATGCACCGAATAGTGATTTTGGCCGAATGCTGAATATTCAGCCAACAGGTGAATACCAAATATTTGGCCAGCCGAATAGTTAACTATTCGGGAATACCGAATATTCGGCTTTCCAAATACTTTTTATATTTCAAAATTTAAAGGTATTAAAATGTTACTTTTTAAAACAGTTTTACATAATATTTAATAAAAGAAACTTACATTTTGATAAATATGTGCTTTTTAGTATTGAAACATTGACATTTAGTATTGAAAAAAAATCTGCCTTGAGTTATTTAAGAAGCACAATTTATGAAAGTTAAAAAAAAATTTCTACGAATCAAAACAGGCATTTTAAAATCAAATAATGAAAAAATGGCTGAAGAAAAATTTTACAGTCTGATAATTGTCCTTTTTAAAATAACTCAAGGCAGATTTTTTTTCAATATAAAGTACAAATACTTTCAACTTAATTCTGAATAAAAGTATGTTTGGCTCATAGTTCTTTTCTTATGAATGGTGGTATTTTCCACCCTTCCCATCAGATCATATTTTACAGAAATCAAAGCATGCGAGTTGAAAATATGTTATCTTGTTTATTGTTTAATGTAATAAATGAACACACAAGTTATGACCTAGAGTGAAATGAAATACAATATACTTATGACTCAATAAGTTGATTATGGTTTCATGAACAAAAATTGTCTGCCTTGATAGCTATTACTATCTCAAAAGGTTTTTTTTCTTATAAAGTACTTTTATTTGGGGAAAAGCAAAAAACAGATTATTCACTAAACAAAATTTAGAAACTTGTATCAGCACATAATTTATTCCTTAGGAGAATCCTAATAAATCACCATTTTAATCCTTCTCATGGTTAATTTTCTTAAGTTATACTTTACAGACAGCAAATAAATAATGTAAAAACATTCCATTTTATTTAAAAATGATTTTGTTTCTAATTATTTTAAATATAAATTAAAAAATTGACAGTTAAAAGTAGAAATAGCGAAAAGGTTTTATTAAGTATTGGATTCGGCCGAATACTTTGATATTCGGCTGGCCGAATGGTTCCATGTTTGGCCAAGCCGAATATTCGGCTCAACCGAATAGTTTAATATTCGGCCTAACCGAATATTCAGTAACATGGCTGAATACCGAATATTCGGTGCATCCCTAATTAGGAACACAAACTCTAAATTAGGGATGCACAACCTGTGGCCCGCGGGACAAAAATGGCCCGCAATGGGTTAACGTGTGGCCCGCGAACTTCGTCAATTTACAGCTAGAAAAAATTGCAATTTTTGTTGAAAATTCGCAGATAAAAATCGTCAATTTCGTCAATTTACCGCGAGAAAATATAAATTTGTCAGTCACTTAGGAATCGCAAATTTCGTAGATCGGGCACGGAAAAATCGCGAATTTCGTCAGTTAAAGGCGGAAAAACGCGAATTTCGTCGTCAGACACGGAAAAATCGCGAGTTTTATTGATCGGGTTCCGAAAATGGCAAATTTTGTCAGTCGGACACAAGAATTTTGCGAATTTGGTCGATCTCACGCGGAAAAATTGCAAATTTTGTCTATCAGGCTCAAATAAAATCGCGAATTTCATCTATCCGGTGCGTAAAATTCTGGAATTTTGTTGATCAGACGAAGAAAAATTGCGAATTTTGTCGATTGGCGTTGCAAAAATCGCAAATTTCATCGATCAGGTTCGTAAAAATTGCGAATTTCGGCAATCGGCTTTATAAAAATCGCGAATTTTGTCGATAAGGTTTGTAAAAATCGCGAATTTCGGCAATCGGCTTCGTAGAAAACGATAATTTCGTCGATCAGCTTTGTAAAAATCGCAGATTTCGTCAATCGGCTTCGTAAAAATTGCGATTTTCGCCTATCGGCTTCGTAAAAATCGATAATTTCATCGATCAACCGCAGCAAAGTCGCGAATTTCGCCGATCAGCTTCATAAAAATCGCGAATTTCGCTGATCAGCTTCATAAAAATTGAAAATTTCGTCGATCGGCTTCGTAAAAATCGCAAATTTCGTCGATCGGCTTCTTAAAAATCGAAAATTTTGCCAATCAGCTTTGTAAAAATCGCAAATTTTGTCGATCGGCTTCGTAAAAATCACAAATTTTGCTGATCGGCTTCGTGAAAATTGATAATTTCGTCGATCAGCCACAGAAAAATCGCGAATTTTATTGATCATGCGAAGAAAAATCGTGAGTTTCGCCGATCGTTTTTGTAAAAATTGATAATTTCGTCAATCAGCCTCAGAAAAGTCGCAAATTTCACCGATTGTCTTCGTAAAAATCTCAAATTTCGTCGATCAAAAAAAAAAAATCTCAAATTTCGCCGATGGGCTTTGTAAAAAATTATGTTTTTGTCGATCCGCCTTGTAAAGTTTGCAAATTTTGTTGATCGGTTTCATAAAAATTGTGATTTTTCTTGATATGTTTCATAAGAATCGCAAATTTTGTTGATCACGCACAGAAAGATTGAATTTTTTCAATCAGTTTCGTAAAAATTGGGAATTTTGTTGATCACTTTCATAAAAATCCCTAATTTGGTCGACATGCATGAAAATTTTGTTGATTGGGCATTGAAAAATCAGGAATTTCAGTGACGAGACACGGAAAAATCTTATTGATCGCTTCCCTCTCCTTCATTCATAAAGATCACATTTTTTTCGGCACCAGCCACTTACCTTTGTTTTTTAGCACTTTTAATAAGACAAAATTTACTCTCCTTAATAAAGTCAAGGAATACTGATACATCTTGAGAATAATCCTTGCTATGTCTGTTATATACACAAACGTAAAAACTGCTGATGTATCATTACCAACTGAAAAAGGATATTTTATCTGGTTAAGCGAAACCTAAAGGGGTATTTTCCGGCTTCCCTCTGAAAACATATTTTTTATCCGATTATAAGCCACAGATCACCTTTGAAATCGAATTATCTCCATGTTATTGATGTGGCCCTCGACTGCCCCGACATATTTGTAAGTGGCCCTTCTCTTGAAAAGGTTGTGCACCCCTACTCTAAA
This sequence comes from Maratus speculifer, assembly GCA_964019185.1. NCBI lineage: Eukaryota > Metazoa > Arthropoda > Arachnida > Araneae > Salticidae > Maratus > Maratus speculifer. The sequence goes on along the minus strand of OZ025295.1, from coordinate 176,366,030 downwards.
TGATCAACTTTACTTTATAAAAGGTTATTTCAGAAAATATCTTCTCGTGAGTTCTGAGAGAGAGAGAGAGATTAAGAATATTATTGATTTTAGATGCAAAAAAAAAAAGGAAAAATATCATTTGATAGTAAAAGGGAAATACATTTTTCAGATTTTTCTTCCCATCCTGACTTACTGAAAACCAATTTGATGTACATTAGGATAAAAGAATATAATGCAATTTCATAATTTTTTGTGTTAAAATAAGTTTTTCAAATTTAAAAATACATTTAAAAGCACGTTTAAGAGTAATAATTATCAATGAGCTCCTGTTTTTTTAAATTATATATAATAAAAATTTATTTTCTTTATTGGAAAAAATAAGTTGGTATTCGGCCAAATCACTATTCATCCCATCCCTACGTTTATACCAGGTTTGGCAAGTTTTTTCCGCAGTGGAAAAAACCGGCTGGAAGAAATAGGTTTCTTCCAAGTGGAACAAATGGAAGAAACTGTTTTCTTTAAGAATTTACCATATACTTTCAATTTTGTAAGGTATAATAAATATCTTCCTGTAATTTTATAGTATAAATTAATTCCATTGGACCAAAACAAATTTAAGTATATATGCTAAATTATATCAGTTTTATAGTCAAGATCACACACAACACCTGCCTAAAAATCTTCAGTCATTGGCTAAATGGATAGAAATTTTATCTAAAATACACAAAATCAATTATATATAATAAAAATTTATTTTCTTTATTGGAAAAAATCATTTCAATTTAACCAACATATGTTTTAATTATTTAAATTTCTGAAACTAGTAGTAAATAGTAAAGATCCTTTACTAATGACAGAATGAAATTTATTTAAATAAAAGCTTTTAATTTACATCAATTTTATTAATGTAAGTAATGTACAATAATTACTGTATTAAATAAAGATCAGTTGAAAATACAGTTTCATAATTAGCCCAAAATCTGAGTTTAACCAAAAAGTATTTGAAAATTTGGCTGGACCAAAATTCTCAGTATTTCAAAAATCTTGTTTCGTCCTTCGGAAATTTTCAATATTAGTCAATTTGAACTGTATCGACTCAAATGAGTGTATTGTAATGAACTTCGTTTTTTATAATGATCAGTCATGAATTATCAATCATCTCATAGATAATTTTTAGTAAAGGGCAAAATTAGCACTAGCCACCGGCCGCAGGGCCAGTAAATGAGAAAAAGTGGCCAGTGAAAAATTGTCTATCAGCGGCCATCTTGTGGCCACTTTTTTACAAGGAGAGGATACAATTTACTTGCATTTCATCAGAAATTCTACTTTTTTAAGTTTCAGTATATTTATATTAACATATTTATTTAGGCTATTCAGTTTTAGATTAATACTTATAGAAATTTTACTGTTTGATATTTTTAAATAAAAAAGTGGCCACTTGAAAATCTACTTTTACTGGTCAGTGGCCACTAATGAAATTTCCCAATTTTGCCCTATAATTTTTAGTTTAATCTGCATTAGTGTTTCAAATATTCTTTGAGAAGTTTCCAAAATAACAAATGATCATTTACAAAAATCATTATAGAAGAAAAATCAAAGTGTGCATGCCTAAAACTATTTTTTTTAATTAAATGAAATTTGTATAATTAAAAAATCTTTGTGTCATTGATGAATTATGTTTTACTATATATGAAAATAATTTTTGGATAATTAACAATTTTGCATAATTAATAAATACTATACATATAATTAATTTACAATTATGTATATTTATGTATGTATTAATTACTTTAAAACATACAATTTAATTATATAAAAAAAATTGGATGTTTTCAGCTGAAGGTATTATATTAAGGTGACCGAAATTCAGTTGGCCTTAAAAACTTCTTCCAATCGATCTTCAGTATTAAATATATATATAAAGAATAATATTAATCATTAAAATCCTCATTTTTAATAGAATGCATTATAGTGAAACAAAATTTTTTTTAGCAGTAGGATGCTGCAATCATCAATTTCACAATTTAAATTTAATAAATGCAAAAGATCATTTTCCCCCCTCCCAAGTCTTATTTTTCAGAATAGTTTAAAAGTATTTCAACATACCCATAGATATTTTTAGAATATTAATCTTCAAAATCAGCATTGAGATGTTCATGCTAGATGTTAGCATAAATAATTACAAATTTATTTACTGCGTTGCATAGTTTAAAACAGGGTTGGAAAAAAAACTGGTTTTTTGGAAAAAAATCAAAAAACCGATTTTTTTGGTTTAAACCAGGTTTTTTTGGTTTAAACCGGGTTTTTTAAAAACATCTTTTCTTATTACATATACATGCATATTTATTAATAAAAATAGATACTATTGAATTATAAGTAGTGTAACTTCATTTACAAATATTTTAAATTATATAATTACAGTGAATTTATGTAGATAATTGAAAAAATCCATATTTTAATTTAAACAGTGTTAAGTCTTTGCTCAAAGAATAAACTGCTGTACACAGTGAAACATTGATATTCTGAAAATCTTTAAAACAAACTTTTGATTACTAATATAATAATAAACATTTGGATGTAGTTTCATAAATATATAATATTTTCCACAATTTTTCAAATAATAAATTTCAAACACTGCTTGGAATTTTGTTTAAGTGACAATGTGAAGTCATTGTATTTGGTCAAAGAGAAATAGATAACAGGGGGAAATTATAACAAGAAGAATATTGCTGTTAAAATGCTTTAATTAGCACCTAATCTTTGAATACTCTCTGATTTGACTTCATATTTTGACTTTAATTTTTCAGGATAATCTCCCCAATCAAGAAAACTTTCTTTTGCAGCTTGAGCAAAATCTTAGAGATCATTATGTTATGTTATTGTGTTAAATAATGTGCATTTAAAAAAAATAAAATATTATTTACTAAATATTGAATAATTTAAATATTTTATCTTTGGTCAATTCACACGTTTGAAACTTTTTCTTTAGAACAGAAAATATGTTCACCAATGCATACAAATTTTAATCCTATACATGTAAAAATGACCTAAAATCACTATATTTAATGCTTATTGCTGAAATAAAGTGTTAAAATGAGAAATTATTTATATCCAATAATTTGAAATGCATAAACTATAAAGGAAAAGGAGAAAATGTCATTCAATTTCTTCTTAAAAAAAAACCAATTGGTTTTTTTGAGAAAAAAACCAGTTGGTTTAAACCATGGTTAAAACCAATTGGTTTAAACGGTGCCAACCCTGGTTTAAAATAATGCATTTTTAGGGGGAAAAAAAAAAAAACAATTTTTCTCTTTTTACATAAATGGCATTAAAAAAACAATTTTTCTTTTTACATAAATGGCATTAAAAAAAAAAAAAAACTTTATCCTTAGACTAATAAAAGTCCATCATCTGAAAATGTCTGCTGAATCTGAAGTTTGTTATTAAAAACTTTACTTATTTTTTCAAAAATAATATTTTTAGTAATTAAATTTTCCTATTTAGATTTCATGTAATTAATTATACTTTAACTCTTTTACATAGTTAATATACAGTAGGCTCCCTCAAATCCGCACAGCTTGGGACCAGAGGTTTTGCAGATTTTAGAATTTTGCTGATTCCTGGCCATTGCTTTGTTTACATTTTTTAAAAAGTAATTTGAATGTAATTAATAATGAAATCAAAAGTATAATAAATGCTTAATAATATTAAATTAAGTAATAAATTAAAATAATAAAAATGTAGATATTTTTTAAAATGCTAAAAATACTAAAAGCAAAGGTCAAATTAATAATCAATAATGTACAATTAAATATTCATTATAAAGATGAAATGTGTTTTTCTTAAATTATTCAATGAAACTTGCCTCATAAAAGTAAATTACTAATTCACATCAAGATCATAAAATAATGAAGCTTTATTTAGGGTTTAGCCAGACTAAATAAATAAAAAAGCTTGATTAATACATAAATATATTTGGTAAGATTGTGATTACCAATGATATCACCAATATCTTTATTTTTTCAGAAATAAATTATTCTTTATTCATGAAAAAACATGAATTCAATAACTTTAACAGAAATTACAAATTAAAAAATATATGGAATTGATATAAAACTAAAAAAGTCAAATTTTGCACCTACATCTGAACTAAATGTTTCATTGTTTACATCCATAAAATATGTGCAGATTTTAGAGAGTTGCAGATTTTAGGAGTGCGGATTTGAGGGAGTCTACTGTATATTAACGTGGAACACTTGTTTTGGTTCCTGGTGGTTTTTTCCATTTCTTCCAGTTTCTTCCACTGTCCTGGAAGAAACCCAACCCTGCTTTATAAGAAACTAAGCGAATGGACCAAAGAATCCCCCAGCAGGGCCTACTTTGTTCCAAAGTTTAAAAAAAAAATTCCTCTTAAAACTATACAGTTTGCTTCACTGCTAAATCGTTTACAGCTCAATTTCAACATTGAAAAATCATATTATTTTTTAATAACAGAAATGTGAATGGAACCAGGGAAAAGGGGCCCAAAGTAGCCTCGGCCCAGTTGATCGTACTGCAAATAATTCTAAAAATTTAATTATGGTAATGTAAAGATTTATTTCTTATTAACAACTCTCTAAAAGATTGGTGGCAGGGTTCGTTGATTTAAATCAGCTTGATTTTAATCATGATTTTTAATCAATTGATTTTTTTTTAAAAAATCATTGATTTAAATCAGTTTTTCTTTGCAGTTATCTTTCAATAAATTTAAGATGTAAACAAACACATTAATGTAATTTAATTTTATATAATCAAACAGCTTTTAGAAAGATAAAGCTTAATCTTTGTCAATAAATAAAAGACAATGTAAAATTTGGAAAAAAATGCTTTCAAAATAATCTTGCAACAGTAAGGAAATCTAAGCAGAAATATATTAAATATTGGAATATTTAGCTTTTGGTATTTAGAAAAACTTCTGCAATTTGAGATAAAATAAAACTGTATGATTTTATGTGTTCCACTTTGGTGATGCATGAAAGTTTGACCAAAATCTGAACCATTCTATGATTTTTTATTTGAACTACCTTTTATTTTACCTAACCAGGGTTGGGTTTCTGACGTCAGAAACTGGTTTTTGACATGACAAGTGTCAAAAACTGGCTTAAACTGTCAAAAACATGTAATGCACTTTAAAAATCTTGAGAACAAAAGAGAAACATTGAGTAATTTTTTTATTTAAAATTAATTATACTGTAATTTAATAATTACAAATGAATTAAATTACTTTAATTGCAATGAAACATTGTTTTTTAGAATGTTCAAACAGAGGAAAATGATTTTGTACAGTTAATAATCTGGTTCAATTTCACCTTACAGCATCCTATAGCACATTTATTTACACCCAAATGGTTTCTGAGTTTAGAGTGTATGAAGCCAAAGTTACAAAATACTCTCTCAATTGGTGCTGAGCAAGCAGGGCTTGATAGTAGCAGGGCTAGTTGAGGAAGTTTGGAGGCAGACCAAATTTTCAGATTTATGACATTTTTTTTTTTTTTTTTTCGGGAATGATAATATACAATACAGTAAAAGTGAATTTTTAATATTACATCTAAAATTTATTTGTGACAGATGTTTAATGTGAAATTTTACAGATCAGTGTAGTATTTTGAGGTTTCTGACGAGGTTTTCGACAAGAGGTTTTAGCCATGGCAGTTTAAACTACGGTTTTAACTAGATAAAACCACACACTGTCAAAAACTTGCCAACCCTGAATCTAACATAATAGATCTCGCCTTTTTAGAAAGGTGGAATTTGTTATAGTTATTGAAAAGTGATGCTCAAAAACTTATAGAATTCATGATCAAAACTAACTTTTTACTGCTATAGCTTCATCTACTTCAGTGGAACAAATGTTAACTGCCTTTGGCTTGGCGCATTTGAAAAGTAGAAATAGATCCATAAAGTTGTTAAACTCGTTTTTCTGTACCAACACTTTAACAAAAGTTAATAAATTAATTTACGATTAAGGCCCCTGTCCTCGCTCAAGGAAATGCTTGCGAGCTAATGCTATTCCTATGGGGAAGCATTTTTCTAATAACTCTTTTGCATTTTGACATTTTTTAATAATTTTTGCATTGGATAGCTGAGCTGCATGCCGACAGCACACCCTTTTTACTTTTTTCGATTTTGGTTGCTGATATATTTTTTATAAAGCACTTTCAGTTGCGAAACCGGTTTTGAAAGTAAAACTAACTTTGTAAAAAAAATATCTGTTACCAAAATCAAAAAAGTAGAAAACGTGTACTGTTGGCATGCACCTCAGCTATCCAATGCAAAAAAATCAAAAATGTCAAAATGCAAAAGAGTTATTAGAAAAATGCTTCCCCATAGGAATAGCATTAGCTCGCGAGTGTTTCCTCAAGCGATTACAGGGACCTTAACTTTCAAATTTCTTTAAAAAATTTTATGTGCAATAGTTATTTTTATTTTAACTAAAATACTGAGGATTGAATTGATTTTTGACATCTGATTTATACTTTTCCATGCATTTTGTGTAATAAAGATTTTTCCATAGCCTAAAATTTTACCTCTGAATCATTCATGAAAATTCTGTAATATTAATAATATTTATTGATAATACTTATAACATGCATGTGTGTGTGTGCATAATTTATATTTTATAAATTAAAAGAAAAGTCATATAAAAACAATAATACTGTGTGAGATTTTTTTTTTCAAAAATAAAAAAAATCTGATTTTAATTTTTTTTAAAAATTGATTTTTTTTTTTTTTTTTTTTTTTTTTTTTTTTTTGTATTAAAAAAAAATCACGAAGCCTGGTTGGTGGGGAGATTTGAATGCTGCATTAGCAATTGCCAATATATTGAAACTTGTCATCAAATTATTTTTGAAATATTCAAAAAATAAATTATAAATATTTTGCTATTGTGCTTTTGCTTATATCAGAGTTGGATTTGACGTGAAAAACTAGTTTTTGACATGACAGTGGTAAAAATCATGTTTTTACCAGCTTATTCTGTCATAAACATATCCTTTTTTATTTTCCTTTAATTTATAGTGCTCAAGAGCAGCAAAAAATGCATTTTTTAATTGATTTTTCCTTGTTATTTTTGTTATTATTCACAATTACATTCTTTAAATTTATTTAAGGGTGTATTCGAAAAAACGCTTTTTCACCTTCAACAACTAAAAATTTTCTGATACAATTTCAGACATATTTTTAAAAGTAGAAACATGAAACTTTCTGAGGGGATTTTTGAAGAGATATCAGGTGCCATGTGATGTCATTTTACGATCAATTCATTAGATTTTAATTTATAAACAATTATCGTCTCAGTGACCCTTTTTTTCGTTCACAGATCTCCCACTTCGGAAAAATCTGTTCAAAATGCTGTTTTTGATTGCTTTTTTGTGATATTTTTTCCGTTTATCAAAGAATCAACATTCGGCACCTTGTGCACTTTCTAAATAAGAAATAAGACAATTTGCCAGTTTGATGCTGGAATCGAAATACACCCTTAAAAGAAGAATATTTCTTAAATATGAAAAATTTAATAAAACTGAGTAAAAAGAAAAAACAATATTTCTCACTATCTCCTTTAATATAGATCCTACTAACTGCAGTGGACATTAATATTATAAAATGTTATTATTATAATTAAATAACTTTCAATTTACAACATTTATAATAAAATACATTGAAATCATTTTAGAGATGCAAGAATGCTGTTATATGGTATGACAATAGATGTAAGCATGGACTAATCTTTCAATAAATTTGAATATTCTTAGATATAATATTTTAAAATGCCCATCTGATGCATTTCATAAATGCAATTAAATGGTGATTTTCATTTCAATAAGCAGAATCTTAAAATTTTTAAATTAATGAAATTTTAAACTTTAAGAACTGATATCAAGTGAAAGCTCTTAAACTTAAAAATTAACACAACAAAACAATATTTAAAAAAAAAAAAAATCAAAATATAATAATTTAAATATTTTTATCTCATAATTTTATTTGTTAACTGTAACTTTTAAGAATCTTGCAGACCATTCCAGCCCTTATATTTTTAGACGTAAATTTTTATTCGAATAATCATGAAATATTTTTTAAATCAAAATTTATTAAAGCTACCATAAAGTCAAACTATATATGTCCTGTATACATTTTATTTAAAACTATTTAGATAATATTTAAAGTTAATTGAGAGAAATAAATTATAGTTTTTAAAATTTCTTAAAGCCTAATTTTTTTAGACTGTCAAATAAGATTATTATATCGATCTTTTAACAGAGATATATACATATTAGCATTCTAATGCAATTATTATTATTTTTTTTTTTTTTTTTCTTGGATAGATAAGTATATTTTAGTCTTTTTGATATTGAATATTTCATGTAAAACAACTTAATACTAAACATAAAATTAATAATAATTACAATGTAAAAACAAATTTAATAAAAATAGGTTTTTGACAGTTTTCGACATTTTTGACAAAAAGATATTTGACATTACAATAAAAACAGTGGTAAAAGCCGTCATGCATCAAAAACTTGCCAACCCTGCTTATTATCCCTCTAAGTGATTTTATTGTTTGGTATTACTTTCATAAACAAGTATTTTATAGGGCAGTGAAAAAAAAAAAATTGCGTTTTTGCTCAATCTTATTGAATATTTGGGGGGAAGTATTAGGCTGGATATCAAATATTCACTGATCAAATATCAACATTTAAAGAATGCAATTTTTTTTATTTTTTTTTTCAAATTAAATATAACATATATAAAATTAAAATTATTTTTTATTTGTTAAAAAGAATTACAACCTGATGTAATTTTTGCACTTTGATGCTAGTAATATTAAACTACTTTTGATAAATCTTAATTATTAAAAGTATAATTAAACTTTTTTTATATTTAGCCATATCAAATTGGTTTTTTATAAATCAAGATGGAAAAATGTAAAGAATACTCACCACTTTTATTGTTCATTAATATTTTTACACTTCTATACATTCAAAATTAATGAAGCTCTTATAATGCTTATTATTTTTTTTTTCTATAATTCACTTTTTAAATTAACTTTGTAATCAAGTACATATTTTATTGTGAATAGTTTTATCCCTGTTGCTATTGGTCAACAAGTTTCTAAGAATGAGCGATAGTTGCCAGTCTTTTACTTTGTGTAACTTAACCCATATTTCACCATTTCTAGAAATCATCTTACAATGGCTGTGGACAAAAATATTTTAAATAGAATTCTGTATATAGAATGAAAAGTCTGAAATTTGTACTACCATTTTTTAAAACCTTAATAAAAGAATACCGGAAAGGGCATCCATGCTTTACAAACTTGATTTCCTTTTCTGAACAGTCCCTCTTTGGCTGTGAATTTCAAATAAAGATATATAAAAGATGTTATAATCGCAAGCTGTGATTAATAATTTATATGTATCCTGGAATTTACAAGTATCCTTATGAAAATTCAGTAAAACCTTTATATGGTGAAAGAATTAAATTATAAACTAAATTAAAATACATGTTTAACAAAACATTTAAAACTTGAACTAACAAATACAACACATAAAGTTCTTTTACTTACATCTCGTGTATTGAAAATACACAGAAACTGAGAAAACAATATGATGAATCTTGAGTCTACTGCAGTATTTTGTAAGATACATATTTAAGACTTTTTCTTCAAAAAGCAACAAAGAGCAATTTATGAACAATTATTAATTTTTCTGACATTCTAAAAGCAATTTTCATATCTGCATGTAATGATTTATTAAGTACGAAATATGTAACATGAATATTTAAGTGCTGTAAAAATGAATAATGTTTTACCATTCTCCTTTAAGTGTATTAAATCTTGATTTATAGTCAATTGTTACTCAATAGAGACCTTTCTCTGACAGAATCTCTATAGAATTGGCTGAGATCTCTAACTTTCACACCTTTTTTCTAAAATATCCTTGACCTCTGTAGGAAATGCTATTTGAGTTCCTATTTGAATAAGAATAACTGTAAATTTTGTGTGTTTAAAAATAGTTCCGTGACTGTCAGAAATTTGCCCATATAGGTTTGAAGTGTGTATGTGTGTGTGTGTGGGGGGGGGGGGGGGGGGGTGGGGGGGACTTCATCCTGCATTAATTTGGATAAATACTGTATTTACTCGTATATAAGGCGCACCTTTTTTCCAAAAAGTTAAGGCAAAACTCCTAGGTGCGCCTTATACATAAAATATTTTTTCACTGTTGGATGCAGTCGAACGATATACATATGAAAAAGAAATTATTCAAAGAAGATATAAAAACTCGGAAAATGTTACTTAATTGAAGTATTACTGCATATTTATTTCATTTCTTGCAGTTTTTTATACAACAGAGCAGAGCTAATGACATTATCTAAACGGTAATTAGCATTTCTCTTTACTGTCACTCATTCCTATTTCCCGTCATTCTCTTACAATCCAAAGTCTAAAAATGCATTTTTGTCTTGTTTTCTGGTCTGGTGTAATGTTTGTTTAGACTTTTTTTCCTGAAATTCTTTTAGTCATTCTTCATTAGCGTATCAAATTTATGATGCACCTTATATACAAGATTTTAAGAAATCGAAATTTTTATTTGTAAAGTAGGGGTGCGCCCTATACACGAGTAAATACGGTAATTAATTAAATTCAGCCAACTGACTATTTGACAAAAGGCCAAATACTGAATATTGGATCAGTTGTAATTCTAGACCATTAGTTTTTGGTCTAGAATTACAATAGGTCACTCCATTTTGTTAAATTCAATTTTGTGATGAGGCCCATTTTGTTATATTCAATTTTGTGATGAGGCCCATTTTGTTATATTCAATTTTGTGATGAGACCCATTTTGTTATATTCAATTTTGTGATAGGGCCCATTTTGTTAAATTCAATTTTGTGATGAGACTCATTTTGTTATATTCAATTTTGTGATAGGGCCCATTTTGTAAAATTCAATTTTGTGATAAAGCCCTATTTGTTAAATTCAATTTTGTGATAAGGCCCATTTTGTTAAATTAATTTTTGCGAAGGGGCTATAAATAGGCCCTAAAATCTGCCTAAATTGACTCCTGATATTGTTTAACCCGTTGTGCATTAGAAAGATAGGTGGTGAGAAGGCAGGGGGGTACCCAAACTCCGAAAGTGTCTCTGCAGCCAGAAAAAAGTTATATTGTGTATTTTACGGAATATTAGTAACCGAGGATTAAAAGTGAAACATTACATGTATTCAGTTATTTTGTATGGACTTCTACTATTTTATTTTGAAGTTCATTTTCTAAAGGTTAAAATTCGCTGTCGCCACCGGCCACAGGGCGACTAAATGTAAAAAATTGGCGACTTTATGTTATGCACCTGATCGCCATTTTGGCGATCAATCATTTCGGAAAATTTAAAAAAAAAAGTCGGTCATAAATCCAAAAATTATGACATAAAATAGATCGCAAATTTTGTCGAAAGGTCGCCGAAAATAACCAATTTTGCCAATCGTTCGAAGAACAGTCGCTAATTTCGTCAAAGGATAGCGGAAAAACGCGAATTTAATCAAAAAATTTCGACAAATATCGGTAAAACATCGCGTAATAAAAGTAAATTTCATCGAGAAATGATGAAAATGCGACAAATTTCATCAAAATATCGCAAAAAAGGTAGATTTTGTCAAAATATTGCGAAAAAACGGCAGATTTCGTCATAAAATCGCATAAAAAGGGCAGATTTCGTCAAAAGATCGCGAAAAAACACAGATTTCGTCAAAAAAATCGCGAAAATCGGTATATTTCGCCATAAGATCGCGAAAAAACGGATGATTTCATTAAAAAATTTCGAAAAAACGGTAATCTTTATCAATAATTGCAAGAAAAGAAAAGCTAATTTCATCAAAAGATCGCGGAAAAACGGCAGATCTCGTCAAAAGATCGCGGAAAAACGGCATATCGCGAAAAAAACGAAATATTTCATCAAAAAAATCGCGAAAAAATGGCAGATTTCGTCAAAAAATCTCGAAAAAACGGTGTAATCCTTGTCAATAATTGAAAAAAAAAAAGCTAATTGCATCAAAATATCACGAAAAAACGGCAGATTTCGTCTAAAGATCGCAGAAAAAAGGTAGATCTCCTCAAAAAATTGTGAAAAAATTGCAAATTCCGTCAAAAAAATAAAAAAAAAATTAGATTAAAAACGCGGAAAAACAATACATTTTGTCCAAAAATCGTGAAGATACGATAAATTTCGTCAAAAAATTGAGAAAAACAGCAAATTTCTTCAAAAGACTGCGAAATCCATTGCCCAATAGCGGAAAATATTACTATATTCATCAAGTGGTCGAAAAAAAAAATCCCCGTTTTCATTATCTGTAATGGGGAAAAAATCTAAGTTTGAATGAAGTTATGGTTTTCTTTACATATAAAATAATTATTAACTATTTAATATTCTGATTAGAATTTATACGATATTTTCTTCTTGGTGGCATCTATGATAGTAATTAGTGGCCACTAACTTGACAATAGTGGCTACTAAACATTCAGCCTCTACTGGCCACTGGCTACTAATATAAATATTGAATTTTAACCTTTATCATTTTCATTCATAAATTTGAATTATAAAATGTGTCTATTTCTTCTTTTTTATTCCATAGCACTTTTAAATTTTAAATGCTTTATCATAATTTTCTTCATTATTTTAATTTTTATAAAATTTCCTTTTAGGTTTTTAATTTGACACTGATGAAATTTATCAAAATGGGAGTCTATTTACTTTTATAAAAGAATGGACTTCTTGATATATACCTCTTTCCTGTTATTTTTTATCTCATCTGCATCATGCTGTGGATTATCTATGAACTATGGCAGTAAGTGTGATTTATATAATTAATTAAAAACAATTACTTTTAATTAGTTTTGGTGAATGAACACTTCAGATATTTAAATTTTATTAAATTATTTAGATGTAACAGAAGATGAATTGTGTTAATAATACAGTAGACTCTCAGATTCGACAGCTTGGGACCAGAGGTTGTGCAGATTTTAGAATTTTGTGGATTTCTGGTCATTGATTTTACATTTTTTTAACAGTAATTTGCATGTAATTAATAATGCCACCAAAACTATAATGAATGTTTACAATAAAATATTAAAATAAGTAATAAACTAAAATAATAAAAATGTTGATAATTTTTTAAATGATTAAATATTAAAAACAAAAGTCAAGTTAATAATCAATGTATGATTAAATATTCATTATAAAGATGAAATGTATTTTTCCTAAATTATGCAATAAAACTTGCCTCACAAAGGCACCTTACTAATTCATATTAAAATCATAAAATAAGGAAATTGTATTTCATGTTTAGCCAGACTTAATAACCAAAAAAGCTTGATTAATATATAAAATATATTTGCTAAGAAGATAGTGATTACCAATAATATCAAAAATATATTGGATTTTTTTTTTCTTTCAGAATTAATTTTTTCTTTATGAAAAAACATGAATTCAGTAATATTAACAAAAATTACAAATTAAAATATTCATGGAATTATTGATATACTAATGTCAAATTTTGTCTCTATATCTGAATGTTTCATTGTTTACGATAGAGATGTGTCATTTGTTGAGGAACAATTCCTCACTCTAAAAAAGATTTGTTCCTTTTCGGAACGATTCCAAAAAGGAACGACTCTGCAGAATCGGTCCTTTTGGAATGATTCCGCAAAGGACTGAATCCTCGGACTCGTTCCGAAATGAAACGACTCTGAAAGGGACCGAATCCTCAGACTCGTTCCGAAATGAAACGACTCTGAAAAGGACAGATTCCTCTGACTCGTTCCGAAATGAAACGACTCTGAAAGGGACCGAATCCTCAGACTCGTTCCGAAATGAAACGACTCTGAAAAGGACAGATTCCTCTGACTCGTTCCGAAATGAAACGACTCTGAAAAGGACAGATTCCTCTGACTCGTTCCGAAATAAAACGACTCCGAAAAGGACAGACTCCTCAGACCTGTTCCGAAATGCACAGACTCCGAAAAGGAGAGATTTCTCGGATTCAGTCCGAAATGGATCGATTCCGAAAAAATCATTCTTGTTTTTGTAGATTGGCCAGTTTTAATAAAGTAAAATACGCTATTTTTTTTTAAATAAGAGATTTTGATTTTATTAAAGCAGAGTGTTTTGCCCAAATGCCCTTCGAATATGTATGAAAAAAAAAAGAGAGAGGAGGAACAAAGAAAAACGAAAGAAAGAGAAGAGAAATTGAAGTTGTGGGGAGAGGGTAAACATTTAATAAACTACAACTGCGTATTATATTCTCTTAAATTTAATGTTTAGAAGAATAGAAGTACATTATTTTACTTCATTTAAGATATTGTCTGTTACAAATTATTTACTCTCATCTGTGACTTAATTACAATACTAATTGATCTTTTTGTGCAAAATTAATCTAAAAGAAATAATTTAAGAAGTTGATTTTCTATTTGAGTTAAAAAATGCCCCAGCTGGGATTCGAATAGAGAAACCTGACGTGCTTTATCGATTGAGTACCAGGATCCGAAGGTTAAGGAACACCATATAGACTTAGATACATGCACTAATACTTTTTCTAATTGGTAAATGTATCATACGAAATGATAGTTTTTTTTCTGAATGGATTTTCATGAAAAATAAAGTAAAAAAAAAAAAAAAAAAAAAAAAAAAAACTGCTTTGAAACAATTTTGAATAATATAAGAAATACATCACCATGTCATAAAAATTGCACTTTAATGAGATAATAATTGATTTTCGATTATTTTAATAGGTACACACTTTTATATGTATTTCAGTTTCATGTTATTTTTCCTCAAGCATAATTTATATTTGAGACATCTTTGTCAAAAGAAAAATAAGACCAGCTAATACCGCTCATGTGCCACTTTATATCCTAGTTTAGCATCTTGTTTTTCTCTCCTGAAGAAGATGATTAAAAAAAAAAATCTTGTAACTCTCGAAGACTATTTTAATCAACTTACATTGAGATTTATTACATAGAGGAAAATATGTTTGAAAACCGTATGTTTGACCGTATTGGGTCTCTACCTAACAAAATTCATGGTATTTCTGGAAAAAGGCTTTATTTATGTTTTTTGATTTGCTGAATCTGAATTTTCAACTTCCCACAGCAGCGTTAGAATTCCTAAAAAAAAGTCACTGGTCCCAAGGACCAGTGCGCATGAGAATTTACTGGTCCGCAGACATCATTACTGGTCCACTACATAAAATTCTATTAAAAAATTTTAACACTTAAGGTTGTCTCCCCACCCCCCTCCCTGGAAAAAAACCAATCTTACTTTGCATTTATCCAAAATTTTCAGCATAATAAAATGTAAAATTATAATTTGCTAAAAATTAAATAAACAGTACGTAAAGAAAAACTATCAATTCATTAATTAGATATTTTATTGGCCATTACTTATTTCAACTAATTGTAAGGTTTAATGCAAATTTTTTCAATTTTTCTCCAGATTGTAGCCAGAGTGGTGGAATTGTAGCAAGTGTCAGTGATGCAGCTAGACTTGAAAAATCCTGGGTCGCCAGGACCCAGGACTTCTAAAATTCTGGGTCCCTTTTCTAAAGCGGGTCCCCACAAATAATAAGTCATTTTTCAATGCAAAAATTGAACTTGTTCATTTCCACAAGAAAAATGAAATGCAATAATTGTTTTAATAATAATAAATAATTAAAACCAATGTTAATTTAAGAGAAATTTTCTGTATTTTTTAAAGAATAAATATGCAAGATGCAAATTTAATTATAAAATAATACTTATTTAAGTGTAGAAGATAACAAGTATCACTATTGTTAGCATTTCTTTTTAAATGGGGCAAGACAGGTTTATTGAAAAAGACATTTTTGCTGAAAAAAGGGATATTTTTTCTTTTTTGAGTAAATGAGTACTTTGCTTAATGAAATGGTGCTTTCAGGAGTCACATTTGGAACAATAAAAAACCGATTGATAAGCAGGAAAATCAGTTTTTGGAGCAGCAACAACAATTTTGAAGCAGGAAAATTTGTTTTTCAAACAGAAAAATTCTCTTCCGGCATTCACTTATTTATTTATTTATTATTATTATTATTATTTCGTGCTTTTTTGTCGAAATTTTCGTTTTTTACATTATTTTGACGAAAACTTTTTTTTTTTTTTTTTGATTTATTGACGAAATATACCGTTTTTTGTGATATTTTTGTGACAAAATTTGTCGTTTTATCGCGATTTTTGGAAGAAATTTGCCGTTTTTTCGCGATCTTTTGAAGAAATCTGCCGTTTTTTCGGGTTTCAGGATGAAATTAGCAATTTTTTTCGCTAATTTTTTGACGATATCTGCCGGAAATTAATCGTTATTTGGCGATTTTTTAACAAAATTTGTCGTTTTTTTTCGTGATTTTTTGAAGAAATCTGCCGTTTTTTGCAATTTTTTGAAGAAATCTGCCTTTTCTTTGCAATTTTTTGAAGAAATCTGCCATTTTTCCGCAATTTTTTGAAAAAATCTGCCGTTTTTCGCGATTTTTTTAACAAAATTTGTCGTTTTATCGCTATTTTGGGCGAAATTTGCCGTTTTTTCGCGATCTTTTGAAGAAATATGCCTTTTTTACGGTTTTTAAATTGAAATTAGCTATTTTTTTAGAATTGTTTGACAATTTGCCCGAAATTAGTCGTTATTTCGCGATTTTTTAAGGAAACTTACCTTTTTCGCGATCTTTTAACGAAATTAGCCTCCCGTGGGACGCGTAAGAGCTATTTTTTTGCGTCCCATCGCCGATTTTTTGCGTAATTTACGTGCTTTAGTGCGTCCGCGGCATCGCTGTAAATAAAAAAAAATCTTATGAGCGATCGGTCTCTGTCATCTCAGGGCCTGAAAAAAGGCACTGGTCCTGCGGACCACTAAATTTTTCAAATTAGTGGTCGAATTGAATTATCAGTGGTCTCGGACCAGCGGACCACCAAGGATTTCGAACGCTGCACAGAAATTTTACTCAGCAACTCCCCAAAAATTTGGTAAAATGCCCCCTCCCCCCCTCTCCTCCAAAAACGCTGTTTAAGAAAAAATTCAATTATTTTATCGTTTTAGTTAAAAAGTATGTAAAAATTTTAAAAGTATACAAATTTTGCAACAAATACAATGCATGACTGTGACGTAAGATGAAAGGGTAGGGGAGAAGCCTGCCTCTCAACATGCGCCGCGGCGTTGCATGCACTAAGTTATGCAATTCCACTTATATTCCTCAAATCTGAGACAAATATTTAGAAGGAACACACAAACTAGTTTAAAATTACTGTAAAACATATTCAAAGATGTATCAGTAAGTATGGGTGCTTCTAATATGCACGCATGTAGTAAAAAGCTCTAGAAGTAAGTAATTTTAACAATTTTAGATTGAATTAAAAGATTTATTAAATTAGATTACATTAAAGGAAATTAATGGATGTTTTTTAGTGTCATCTATAGATGACATCTGGACTGAGGAGGTCCTGATCGCATCATTTGTCTTCGCTCTCCCGTTACCCCTCCGAATTTTTCCTGTAAGACTTACTTTATGTTTTGGGATCGCTGAATCCGAACTTTTAACTTCCCCCCTCAGGAAAAAAAAAAAAAAAAAAAAAGGAAAGAAAGAAAGAAAAGAAAAAGAAAAGGTGAAATGATGCCCAAAATACATTTAATTTTGGGTATTATAATAAAAAATTATTAATTTTAACATATATATATTTTTTTAATTAATATTTTTTGGAAAAAAGGGAAATTCAGAAAGTAAGCAAAATTTGCGACAAAAAAGATTTGTGACATCATGACGTAGCATAAACTTGGAGGAGTCTGCCTCTCAACATGCGCTGCCACACTGCGTCGTCTGCAGCCCCGTGTAAAAGGGATGGAGCAAAATGCGGCAGGGGCGGTCACCTTGATCGCGGAAACTTAGGGGGCACCAAAATTATACTACCAATGTTATTTCTGGCCTGTCCCCAAAAAAAAGCTGGGGGGGAGGGAGGGGAGTGCCAGATTGAGTCTTTGCCCCGGGCACAGTTTTCTCTTCGCAAGACCCTGATCGACTGAGTCAAGGCAATAGAGACCATATAGGGGTTCCACCAAGCAAAATTCATAGTAGCTCTAGAAAAGGCTTATTTTATGTTTTCTGGATCGCTGAATGAAAATTTCTCCTGGCAACTCCTTCCCCTCAAACACATGCACACAAATTTTGCTAAAAGCAGAATTGGATAACTCAGTGCACGTAGCGCTGAGAGACAAGCTCTCCTCCCCCCACTCCATTTATCCTAAGTCATAATGTCATGTATCATACTTTTTTGAAAATTTTGTCTACTTTCTGAATTTCTAGATAATTTTTCCTCAAAAAATATTTTAAAAAAAACCTATGTTGGCCATTATTTTACTTTTTTGGGGGGTGGGGGGGGGGGGAGAAGTAAAAAATTTGAATTCAGTGACCCAAAAAACACAAAATAAGAATTATTGAAATACATTCATTGATTAGTGTCAATATGGAATACACAATATGGGACGTACTACCACATTTGGATAAAATCCCTCATTTTTTTGCTTCATTTTGGAAACAACGGATTTTCAACTTATTCTATTCACGATTATTTTCAGAATTTTCAAACTATGATTTTGAGACTTTCACAAAAGTTGCTCTATACATTTAGCTAACATAATATGCAAATGACATTTTGGTAACGTTGACGCATGAGCAGTGAAAAATTATTTAGTAAACCTACTCATTTTTCATACAATTTTTATTATTTTTTAATTTTGATTACAGGGTATTATGTGCACTGTTGTTTGTCACATTTTCAGAAAAGAATATTATTTTATATTCAGAACTCTGCAAATTATAAGCAAAAATCTTTGAAAATTTTGGGACTGTTTTTATTAAAAACTTAATTTTCCTACGAGTATACATGCTATTGACATAAAAATGAACACAGTTTATAACAATAAGCCACTTAATCACAACCTACAATTTGAGCACTTTTGCTACATTAGTTTTGACAGGGTTATCCAAAAGATATTTATTCTTTTTTAATTTGTTGACGGTCCCCTATAAAGTTTCAGGAAAAAATCTTCGGATATATATGCCCTGTACTATTATGTTTATACACTGAGAGTTTCAGGATAATTCCTCATGTATTTTTCTAGATGTTTAACAAAATGTCTAAAATCTTAAGTGGACGATCGTCAATGGCCAGGTAATGTATATCTGAGTTTGAATTTCGATCAAAGTGAGGCTCCCTTCACCTCAAACTAAATATGGTGTTTCAAGCCTAATACTAAACTTATGTTTTTATTGAACGAAAAATTACTGGAAATACTAAATTTTATGTATTTTCATTGTGTATTATTATTCTTTTTCAACTAGAACATTTATTTATTTATTTATTTTTTAATTACTCAAAGTTTTCTAAAAAAGTTTGAATTTAATAAAAATTTTTAATCTATTTTCAATAATTTTGAAAATAAATAGTTTAGAACTCCAAAAAAAAAAAAAAAAAGTCAAATTCTCAAACAATAACATGCTTATGCTATCTATAACGGGCTTAAAGCAGATGTAATTCATTCAATCGCCAAACATCGTCCACAAAATTTTAAAAAAAAAGGATTTTTTTTTTAAATATAATATTACGACAATTTGTTGCGATAATGGATATTATTTTAATTTGTTTAGTTTAATTAAACCAATCGATCGGTTTTCAGTTGAAAGCTTAAAAAATTTCAAATTTAAAGAAATAAAACTTTGAAATTTAGTGAATCACTATTTTTTTTTACAGATATAATATTTACTGTGCATATGATATCACATATGCACAGTATCGCATCACATGTGTTATATGTATATCATATAACATATGTTATATGTATTATAATATTTATATATGCCCGATAAATCTTATATATAATAATTTTATATATACAATAATATCTTATATATCAATAGCCAAGCTCTAATGACTCTATTTTCGAATCATCTGAAGGAGTGTTGACCATTTCGCTTAAAACTATAGTAGAAAAATTCAATGACTTCGTGAGTTATAGCATTCCACAAACTTCAAGTCCAAATATAAACAAATATATTGGGCATCTGCGATACTCTGCGCTGCGTGCAAAATTCACCCACACCAACAAGAGGCATAATAGTAATGATATAAGTGGAAAGAGGGGTAAGAGCGATGGGGGTGTAAAATAAGAGATTAGCTATAAGTGGCTTTTTTGTTGTTTTATTGAAATTTTACAAAAAATGTTTTTTTTTTTTTTTTTAATTATCTGTTTAAAATATTTAAAAAATAAGGAGAATGGTAAGAAATGCTTTGAAGAAAGATTGATATGTAAGAAAATAAATTAGTAATAAGCTTTAGGGACTGCATGTCGTTCATTGAAATTGCAAAGGACCAAATTCAGGGGTCATCCCTGCCTCCGAATTTATTCTCTTTTTCTTAAAATCGTTCTCACATGTTTTTTTCCTTGGAATCTTTTTTTTTTTCAAAATCTATCCTTTTTTATTGTATTTGTTCCTTTTTTTCTCGGATTTGCTCCTTTTTTCCCGTTTCGTTCCTTTTTTTCTCGGTTTCGTTCCTTTTTTTTTTCAGAACGATTTCAATCTGAACGAATCTGAAGAACTCGTTCCTTTTGGTGAACGAATCCGGCTGGAACGATTCCTTAAAAGGAACGATATTGCCCATCTCTAGTTTACAACAATACATTATTATATGCAGATTTGAGGGAGTCTACTGTACTGCTTCATAGTGTAGTACACAATAATGTAATGCTGTTTAAAGTATATTGTGATGCATAATAATAGAAAATTGTCAAAATTGAGATTTCTCTAGGAATCATTTGAACATTTCTTTCAAGATGTTAAAATTGCCCAACCATTAAAATGTGTTGTAATATAGATTTCAATTAATTTTTCTTATTTGGAATATTAATCTGTTACTAAAAATGTAATTTTGTTTAGAAGTTCTTGCCTCTAATCACAATTAAAGCCACTTATATTTTTTTTAATATATGCTTAGTTACATAAATAAATAACTATACATAAATAAATATGCTTATATATCAGGGTTCATTGATTTAAATCAGCTTGATTTTAATCATGATTTGAATAGAAATTTAAGATGTAAACAAACATAATAATGTACTTTAATTTAATTTTATATAATATATATAATCAACTTTTAAAAGATAAAGCTTAAGCTTTGTCAAAAAGTAAAATAAAGTGTGGGGAAAAAAAGGCTTTCAATTTCATTTGAATCAGTCAATTTTGCAAAATTAAAGAAATCTAAGTAGAAATATATTAAATATTTGAATATTTACTCATTATAATTTAGAAAAACTTCTGCAAGTTAAGATAAAATAAACTTGAATGACTTTATGTGCTTTACTTTGGTGAAGCTTATTATATTAAGATTTAAACAAAATCTGAACCAGTTAGGGCAACTGGTCGCAACAAAATCGTGATTTTGTTGCAATCGCGCCACCACGGTGCATATATGACATCTGTGTCATCTTTCTATGATGAAGATTCTCAAATTTAAAAAATAAACAAATTATAATGAAAATATTCAGAAAGTATTAAATTGTGTCTAACTTCAGCAACAAATCTTTTTTTAATAAGATTTCTAAAACCTGAAGCATTATTTAAATATCAATTTGCTTAGGAAAGTTAATATCAGAAGGGGAATTGGAAAATATTTGCACATCTCATTTAAACATCCCTTATAAACTGCATCATAACTGCAATTTCAATAAAATGTTTTTATTATAGCAAAAACATGAAGTTACAAAACTGCTTAACAGCTTAAGGGGACCAGGAAAGCCCTATCTCCGCCATGTTAAATTCATCAACTTTATGTACCTTTTTCTCAGAAATGAAGAAAGATATGGTTATGAAATTTTTATGGTAGTTAGAACAACATGTTTTACATACTTTAACAGGCCATTTTTTTTCTGAGTAAAATAAAAAAATTATTAATTTTTTACTGAAAATCACTTTTAAATTTGCATTTTTGGTGGAATTTCACCACCTAAAATAAAAACTATTCAACATATCATCAAATCCTTGTGTTAAAGTATGTAATATAACATAATATATGTGTCATTAAAAAATTGAGTTTAATATAACATAATATATGTGTCATTAAAAAATTGAGTTCTTAAGTTTCATAGATATTAAGAAAAAGGAACACGAACCTGAAAAATCCATGTTTTGAGAAAAACAGATTTAAAGATTAAATTATCATTTTTATTGGTAGTGATAAGAAAAATTTAATGAAATCCTCGTTTATATGAAGGATCATCACCTTCTTCAATTTCATACGACTCTTCAAGTTTCCTTTTTTGAAATTTATTTCTAATTTTGGCTTTTTTGTGATATTCAGATAATTTTCGCTCTCTGTCGATAACACGTTCATTATCCAGATTCTTCATAGTTTTGACACAGTGGTGACCAGGGTTAATTCCAATTTTGGATAATGTAAGGCACTTTGTTACATTTCCTGCATTAAAGCAAGAAACAGCATCAAAAACTCCAAATTTTAAAGTTTCAATGGTCACAAACACATTTTTTGGCACACGGGTCCAGATGACACTGTTCAGATTCATTGGAATTTTGTGTTTTCCCATGCAGATATTTTCTTAGAAGCTCAGGGTTTGCCAAGTCTCTAAATACTGGCTTTATGACCTCCATTATTGGAAGAGAAACATGGGTATGCTTAGTATGGTCATATGTTTTGCCTGTTGCTTGGGCACGATGAAACCCACACCAGCTTTCGGATCCAACTGGACAAAGTCCATGATTTGGATTTTCATTATTGGACAGCAAATGAAAATACTCAGCCCATACAGCTTGTTGCATATTTTGAAGAGATCCGACATTTCTTCTAATGGCTAAACCATAGAACTTCTGGATTTTCATAATAATAATGTCGGTTAACCTGTTTTTACCACCTAATGATTTTCCGTCACTAAGTTTCTTCCCAGAATACTTTTTCTTCAGTTCAGTCAATCTACTTTCCATCCTCCTTTGAATGTGCCCAATGCACTCTAATTTTTCAATATCTTGATCACCATAAATTTTAGACGACATTACAGTTTTAAAGGCTTTGGAGTCACCGTCACCAAGATATTTGACATATCGAGCATCATACAATGTTTGTGATCTGTTGAAGATTTCTTTCACGGTACTGACCTCCATTCCCCCACTTGTTCCATTATAATTAGCAGTGCACGTTAGAGGTCTGCACGGGCCGAAATTTCCAAGCCCGAGCCCGGCCCGAAAATTAAAATCTTGGCCCGGGCCCGGCCCGGCCCGAAAGAAAAAAATATTGGCCCGACCCGGCCCGGCCCGAAAGTTAAAATTTCGGCCCGAGCCCGGCCCGGCCCGGCCCGAACGAAAAAAATATTGGCCCGACCCGGCCCGGCCCGAAAGTTAAAATTTCGGCCCGAACCCGGCCCGACTACTAACTCTAACGGAAGAGTTCAGACCAAAAAAACTTATCTTTTAGTCTTTTTTTTCTTTCATGTTTATAATAATCTTTATTTATGCATAAGTGCCAGAGGCTGCGATTTTTACGCTTTTAATGATCCTTTGTTTGTTATATGTAAATGTTTCAATTATCATTAGTATTATTAATACATTAAAAAAAATAAAAAATGGTATATGGTAAAAGTAAAATCTTCTTAGGCATTGGAAAGAAAAAAATGCGTTTTCTTCTTAGCAGATGTAAATGTTAAATATATATTTTTTTCTCGTATTGTTGTATTAATTTTGCATGAATGAACAATTTAAAAAAATGCTGTTTTCAGTTTAAACAAAAATTCCGTCATAATCATGATTTTTTTCTTTTTAAATTCTATTTTAAGACGCCTAATAATCTACGATTCTTTAAAAAGGATAAATTCTAATGTTTAATTGCAGAATAATGACGACTTAAAAGTATATGTCTATTTTGCAAAAATTTTGGACCAAGTCTATTTTGGACCAAGCCAAACTTTACTGATTTATGAACAGACTTTTCCACGTCGAGAAAAAGATTTTCATACGGGAAGATTCAACAGGAACTGATTATTTTGGTCCGTAAATATTAGGAAGAACGAAATTAGTCTCGGCTTCGTACGGAAAAAATAAGTTAGGCTCGGCTCGGCCCGGCCCGATACTCTAGAAAAAAAAGGCCCGAGCCCGGCCCGGCCCGAAGAGATTAGTGAGTAGGCCCGTCCGGCCCGGCCCGAGTCTTCAGAAGCAAGGCCCGGGCCCGGCCCGGCCCGAATGCCTTTACTGAAAATCGGCCCGAACCCGGCCCGCAGGCCGGGCCGGGCTCGGGCTTCGGGCCGAGGCCCGGCCCGTGCAGACCTCTAGTGCACGTGTCTAAATGAATCGAGTGATTTCTTGAAGGGCACTTACAAAATTTAGACATAACTTGAACATCTATCACTTTGCCTGTGTCGACACTTGTCGCTGTTACAACCCCATTATGTGACAGATGACCTTGCTTCTGCCAAGTGCCATCAAAGGCAACACATAAATCTCTGTTGTTATCATTAACCGATATACATTCTTCAGCTGCTACTTTCATCTGCTTAGTGCATACTTGTTCTGATGCAGCAGTCAAAACTTTATTGTAATGTGAAAATTTTGCAGGTGGAGGTGGTAGATTCATCACACCACACAACATTCTGCCAGCTGCTTGACCTTTTCCAATACTGCGAAGAGCATACACAAATCTCATATTTAAATCATATAAGTTTACTTTTGATTCAGCATTTTCTAATTTCTCACAGTTGAAAAATGTAGAACAGCTTTTACAATTTTTGCAACAGACCTGCAATTCTGATGCAAGACCTATTCGCCTTTTTATTTCCAAAGATAGGCCTCCATTACAGTTCTTGCAAGCAGCAAATGCATCAAAAACATTCTGTAAAGCATTTAAGGATATAAATTCATATCCGAATTCCCTGTTTTCATCGAATTCCTTATATTGTAGAAAGGAATTATCTAATTTGGCACTTTCAGTCACCACAGTTTCATTTACCTCAGCGCCAGTGTCGGTATCTTTCACGGCTGGTTTTCCAACACATTTACGTTTTTTAAACACACGCTTACTTCGCGACATTCTAAAAAACTAATTCGCTGTATAAAAATCAGTAAAATACAATTTGTTTACGTAAATATGCAGCACACGTGTATAAATCGAGATGCAACAAAAATCACTAATAATAAACACATGAGGAGCTATTAAAAACAGTTAAAACTGTAAATACTGGTTACAGTTAACATTCCTATTGCCAATTCCTTCATCGTAATAAAATAGAAAAGGTTCAACAGAGATAAAAATATAAGTAAAGCACTAACTGAACGAGCCGTTAAATGTTAAATTGGCTCAGTAAAGTTCTGTATTTTGATTGGCTGAAACTGAAATTTTTTTTTGAACCGGTTCGAACTACGTCACTTCATCCAGTTTCAGCCAATCAAAATACAGAACTTTACTGAGCCAAATTAACATTTAACGGCTCGTGCTAACTGAGGCTCCATGAGGGAAGAGCGGTTTGTTTACATTCGCCAGCTCTTTAAATGACGCGTAAGCATTGAAGTGCTTTGAGAAAGAATGTGAAATTCTAACACTTCTGTTTCGTGGATATACAAGTGTGATACATCGTTGGAAAGATAAAAGTTTAATTTATTTAATGCAATAAGAAAATAAAAATTGATTTTTTGGTCAAATTTTGCTTACCTGGTCCCTTTAACTGACCAAATATATCTTTATAATGCTGTTCACTTGCAATAAATTTATTTATTGGTTTTAATCCTTTCTTTCCAATATGACATCTTCACCATCAGAAACATTCATCCTTTTCGAAATAAAAGCGTGATTTACACAATTATTTAAAAGTTCTTTAGTTTCATTGAATATTCTTTATATATATATATATGGAAATGACATAATTTTTAGAAATACTTTCATTTCTGCATACCAACAACCTTTAAATAAATAGTAGAAGTCCAATCTGTTTAGATGCAGGAATGAAAGTCAGTGAATATGACGTCACTACTGACACATCTATAACTAACAACACATATTATATTCATGGACCAGATTTGTATAATTTCTTAATAACATAATTTTTTTACCAGAAACATTTCGCTTTAAATATTACTGTTAATCGTAGATTATTTTCTGTTATTTTACTTTCATAGAATACTAAATTTTTTTGAGTAAATAATATGTGTTTTGTATCGCAATTAGTGCATAATTATATGTAAACATTTTATGGTTATATTTAAGAAAACTATTATTTTGTTCTTTTTAAATGGAATGACTCATTCATCGATGAAATCAAGCTTATGATTGGTGGAAAGTGATAAAGCAAAATAAATTTTTATTATAGGTAGAAAAACTTAACGTATTGCCACTGTTTTGAAGAAATTTCATTAAAAAGTAGGGATGGGACGAATAGTGATTTGGCCGAATAGCCGAATACCGAATATTCGGCCAAATTTTAGGCCGAATACCGAATATTCGGCCGGCCGAATAGTAAAATTTTTTTCCAATAAAGAAAATAAATTTTGATTATATATAATTTTAAAAATAGGAGCAACTTAATAATTATTACTCTTAAATGTGCTTTTAAATGTATTTTTAAATTTGAAAAACTTATTTTAGCAGAAAAAAATTATGAAATTGCATTATATCCTTTATTCTAATGCACATCAAACTGATTTTCAGTAAGTCAAGATGGGAAAATATTTCCATTAAAATATGAAGAATGTACCGGGTGATCCAGAAGTTCCGGGAGTTTTCAAATGCTAATAATTAAGAAACTATAAACAATAGAAGTATGCGGTTTTCACAGAAATGCTTAGAAACTTATGGGATTTGTATTTTTGATGAAACAAACAAATTATGTTAGTTACACTTTTTGCCAACAGGTGGCGCTAAAATTGACAGTATTATTTTTATGGTATCATATAGCTCGCTTAAAAGAAAGAATTAGTGTCCAAGAGTTACAAATTTTCATTATGACGCACATAGCTTATAAGTACCGCTGTGAGCCGACGCAAAACAATGTGCACAGTATCCTCAAAGGAGAAAGAAATTCCAGATGAAATTTTAAATTTATCGTGATATTACAAGTGTACTGATTCATTATGATCTGATGATTTCCACCGAGTATTGGCATCGAATTCTACCTCACTTACGATTGCAACAGACATTTGGGATCTCCTGCTTCTATTACGATCTTTCAATTAGACTTTTTCTCAAACCTTTCTTACCATGGCATTTCACATTTCTAATGGCCATCGAATCTTTTTCTATTTTAACTTCCGTATTGTACGATAAGAACACAGCTCGACATGCAAAGAAAGCATGTCTAAACATAGCAGTTACTCATCAAATTTTGTATCCCAAAATTCCCTTTCAATGCAATTTCAACCACTTTAAAAAAAGTGATTGAACATAAACCATTCTTAAAACGAAATCTTATTAATAGCCTACAAAAGATGTTTCGCTATGAACTCATACTCATGTGTCTATAAAGCATATTTTATAGTTACATTCAGTGTTGTACAGCAGCGCCACCTGTTGCTAAAAATTGTAACTATATACATGTAAAAAAAAAAAATCATACTAAACAAAATCCCACGTGTTTCTGAGCATATATCTGAAAACCGAACCTTTGTATTGTACATAGTTTCCAAATTATTAACATTTCAAAACTCCCGAAACTTTTGGATCACCCGGTACTTCACTTTTACTATCAATTGATATTTCTCGTATCCAAAATCAATAATATTCTTAATCTCTCTCAGAACTCACAAGGACATATTTTCTGAAATAACCTTTAATGAAGTAAATTTGATCATTTAGAGTTTGTGTCCCTAGTGATAAGCAAATTTGTAAGAATAAGACTGTTCTGAAATCAGATGCCAAGCTTTAAATTACAAATTACGTTAAAGCAAAAGGTTATGCTTAAAGTAGAATGCATATGCTAACAAAATCTTTGATAATTGAATCGGCACATACAATATTCAACTTCAATATTCCACTTTTTCAACAAGCATTAAAAGGATAAACAGAAATTGATAACAACATGAAGGAAGGAAGATTAAATTAAAAATATATACATAATAATGTTACATATTTAAGTCAGTAATTATGCAAATAATTATTTAAAAGTGAAAACTATAGAATGGAAAAATTATTTTGTTGAGTATTTAGAATTTATATTAAAATATTTATAAAACCATCTTCATAAAGCAAATTGTGTCATCTAATGTGTACTGAGTTTGACATCAGTTCTGCTTTCAGATGTACCGTTGTGGTTGAAATGGTGATATATTTAATTTTGAAAATGAATCTTCATTAACACACCTAGTGAAGAAATTTTTTCATTTCTTACTTTATAAAAAATAAGTTACGAATTTCATAAGAGCCTTTTTTATATGTGCATGGAATTTGCAGACATTAAAAAATATTCAAGTGTTTTAGAATGAGGCAGTATTTTTATATTTTGAATTGTAATATATTATTCTCTAATGATGACATTTCCCATACAATTAAATCTCCAACTTGAGCAGCATTTTCTAGAATATCACTAACTTTTATAGGAAATACAGAAAGGCTATATATTTTTTAGTATCTGAATAACTCTATATTTTGTAAGTAAGAGTGAGAATGACTTCATAAATGAAGTAGCCAATTTGGATTAGAGGAAAAAAAAAATTCAAGAATGAAATTCTTTAAATCCGAAATTTATTTGGCAAGATATCTTTCACTATTCGGCGATATTTTAGCAATATTCGGCAAGATATCTCTAAATATTCGGCTACAGGTATTCGGCCGAAGTATTCGGTCAACAAGCCTTCAATATTCGGCAAAAGGGCCGAATAAACCGAATACCGAATAGTGGCCGAATATTCGTCCCATCCCTATTAAAAAGCTTTTAAAATAAAATATAAAAATGGAAATAAATAAAAAAAATTAGCTAGAACGAGCACATCTACTAATGAACGGCTTTCATTTAAAAAGATAATTCTCAAAATCAGTTCAGAAGAAGGCTCAGGGCTGATGATTAAAAAACAGCCAGGTCTTTTAAATATATAGATATTTATGTAATGTTTTATCATTATACTTGAAATCTTTAAGGTGAAAGGACAAAAAAAAAAAAAAAAAAAAAAAAGCTATCTACCACAAGGCTATTATAAATGAAGAATTTGGTTATTGAAAAATTGTTTGTGAGCAACCACAGACTTCTCATAAGTAGACTCCACATTGGCAACCTTTTCTCGACACCAGGATGTTTGCCTTCCTTCTAATTGATAAATAATTCATATGAGCTACAAAACTTCTACCATGGGTCCAGGCCAAGATTCGAACCAGGAATCTTTTGGATGTCTGCCAGTGTTCTGGCAACTGAGCTGTTCCGGTAAGGACTTAATTCATGAGCCAAGAGATAGTTTCCTGGTTCGAAACCTAACCTTGATATTTTCTCCCAGTTAAAAAATTACAGCTAATATGAATTATTAACAAATTAGAATTTTGTGATAATTCAGTGTAATTACATATCTAACATCTACTGGAGTTCCATAACCTGCGATTTACTATGCTGAACGGATTTATGTATCTGACCAGATACTACGATCAACTTAGCAAGATAATTTAGATCCTACAGAATAACTAGGGATAACTCAGTTGACAATAGGGATAACTCAGTTGGCAGAGTAAATGGAGTGGACAAGAGTGGACAGCTCTTGTATATCCAATAACACAGATGTGTTTTAAAGAAGAATTGTACTAATTTTTTTGGATTTATAAAAGAAATAATCATTTTTAAACTTTTGACATGAACTTTTAAATGTTTCTTCAAGTTGAAATGAATATTATGTGCTATGATTATAGATAAGTAATATATTTTATTTGAACTCTTGTATATTCAATAACACAGATGTGCTGTTAGAAGAATTATACTTTTTTTTCAGGATTCATATGAAAAATAATTTTTTGAACCTTTGATGTGAACTTTTAAATTAAATGTGTCTTACGATGAATGTGTTTTATGAAATAGTATTAGAATTATTTATTTTAAATAAAACAGCACAGCAGAAAGTACTATGCTTACAGAATAAAAATTTATTTAAATTTATTATAAAGCTTTATATTATCTTCATGTGCTAAATTTGAAAATCTAAAGGTTTTAGACTTTTGTAAAAGGCATGTTTAAATGATCTCATTTAACTGATATAATACCTCGAATATTTGGTAAATATATGAATATATAATTATGATTACAGATATTAACTATAAAGAAGAAAAAAAAATATTTGGTTTTTATTTATTTTGTGTAAAATAATTTTATGTTGTTCAGTTAGATTTGTTATATTCATATATCTTTCGTATTCATATATCATTTGTTCACATTTCTTAAAACTTTATTTTGTCTTTTAGGTATCACACCAATAGATCCAGATATAAGAGTTAACAACACACTTAGGATACAATGTTCATTATATAATTCCACCGTGGTATATAAAAACCACACATATGAAGTCTCATCAGAAAATTTAATTTGGAAGTTTGATAAGGACTTTTTACATAACATCAACATTTTGGATGATTTAACTATTGAATATGTTGTTGAAAATGCTCAGGAAAATGACTCGGGTAGCTACTCATGTTATTTAACACTTCCTGAAGTAAATCAAAATGTGTTTGTGTGTTCAACAGCTGTTAGTGTTGGCTGTAAGTACTTTCTCTTGTCTTTTTTTGTATGGCCAATTTTGCAGTCTTGAACTTGAACCTTTATAATGAAAAATTTTCATTCAGATGTTAACAGATTAATATATTCAGATTCTCGATAACATAAGTTTTGAAATTTACCTGTAAAAAGATTGTTTCTTTTTTAGAAAAAAAAATTGCCAAAATTTGTTTAAAAAATGAATTTTTAGAGCATTTAAGCTGCTAGAGAATAAATAAATAAATAATAATAATTAAAAATATTAAGTTTATTGAAATATAATTGGTATTTCTTTGAAATCTGATTATCTTAAAATTTTATGAATGCAAGGGTGAAAATTATTTTGCATTCTAACAGAGTTTATTATTTTAAATGTCAATATTGTAGTGATAAATAAATAAAATAATTGAAGTATTTTGTGATTTTTATTTATTCTTTATTTATTGCTCTGGAAACATTTTCTCAGAATGTTGGATTTAAGTTAATATTTACTTTAGCACATTATAACAGTAATAGTAGAATTTGCAATTAAATTTATCCAGTTTGGAAGGTATTTCTAATTTATGTATATATTAAATTTTTTTTTTTTTTTTTTTTTTTTTTTTTGTGTAAAATTCCTTTTTTAAGGGAAAAAAAACTATGTGCATATTAGGAAAGTTTTCAATACCAGTCTTTATGGGGAAAATTGTTGCTTTGCTTTGGGGGATCATTCCTATATTAGATTAATTTTAAAACGATTATTCAATCGGTAAATCAATTATACTGTTGAAAATTTTCAAAATGGATGAAAAAAGTCCGAGCCAGGATTCGAAACCAGGATGTATTGGCTGAAGCTGCCAATGCTTTTCCGAGCCATCCCAGATGAATGCTGGAGGACTATTTCACTCAAATGACCTTAAACATCACAGAATCTGGTCTGATACTTTGGATCGTCTCAACAGAATAAATTGGAAGGTAAATATTTGGAAATTTTACACCGTTATAATTGATTTACTGATTAAATAATCATGCTTAAAATTAATCTAATGTGATTTCATATGTAGCGTTTTCTGCAGTTCCAAATATTGGCCTTCGATTTATTCTGTTGAGTTGGTCCAAAGTATCAAACCAGATTCTGCGATTGTTGTGGTCATTTGGGTGAAATAGTTTTCAACATTTGTCTGGGATGGCTCAGTTGGAAGAGCATTGGTTGCTTCAGCCAATACATCCCTGGTTCAAATCCTGGCCTGGACTTTTTTCACCCATAATAATATTTTTGAAAGCCAGTGATATTTTTGCTCAAAATCAAACAGTACAGCAAATACTCATAGATAATATGCAAGCTGATTATAGTACAATTAACTTTAAAATTCTGCTTTATTATTTCTAACATTAGTAAAATAAACCATTTACTATAGTTCTTAAACTTTTATAACATTATTAAAAGAAAGCCTTTATAATTGTTCTTTAATGGCAATAAGCATTAAGTTTTATGCATTGTCTTCTTAATTCTTTATTTAATTACAATGAAAAAATATACAGTAAAACTATATAGTATATACTTGCAGAGACTGAACATACAAATGATCAGAGATAAATTCCATTTCAGATAAATTTCCATCTTAGTAGGTATAACTGTATAGTGTTGGATGATAAAACTATACACATTTTTGTTTAATCCAAGTCTCTATGATTGGCAGGTTCTGTTTTCAGACTTTACTCTGTTATGGTAATAATGCACTCAACATAGTTGTCTAAATGGTGGCAAGTCTGCTAATCTTGTAGTTTTTCAAAAATATTTAAAATAAAGAAAATCTAAAAAAGTATATAATTGCGTGGATTTCTAATTGCATCATGTTTCATTTGTCTAAATATTCTATTGTCTGTATATCATATCAAAATTTATCAGTAAAAATTAAAGGATTTTTAAAAACTGAAAAAAAAAAAATGTTTAACTTTTATTAATTTTCTTGATTTTCAATCAAATTAATCTTCTTATTCAGGAATTACTAAAAAATTAATTAAAAAAATCATTATAAATATTGATATTTTTAAAATGTTGTTTTAGATTGTGTATAATAAGAAATATTTGGTCCTGTGAGTTGTAAATCTTTTACAACTGAATGGGAAAATGTGCATTCAGGAGACAAGCTTCAGACTTTTGGCATAAATTGCTATCACCTGAGCTACCTGGATGACACATTGTCCTAAACAGTTTATTCAAATAACCTTTTAGCTGTGACATCTCATCATTTAGCTGTGACATTTCAAATGTTATAGAAATTAGAAATATGCAAATTTTCTCCCTTTATTCATTTTAACTAATGTGTAGACCATTAACTTCCTAATCTTATGTTGTTATTTGTTATCAAATATTAATACAACCACACAAGAAACATGAAAGTTATATTATTAGATTTGATAAAATAAATATGTATAATTAATGTTTGCAATATAAAGGTTGACATTAAGGAAGATCACTATATTTACCATTGTTTTCAAACACTTTTTCTGTTAGCTATTGGAAATTAATTTTGGAAATAATTGACCTTCTGTTTGGTTAATTATAACTTTTACAGTGAACAATTGTTTGTTCTTGTCCTTTGAAAGACATTTTTAAAATTCATGATACTATTTGGCCAAGAAGAATTTTATTATAACCATGAATAGTTTTATTTAACTTTTTGTAATGATATATTATATTTTCAGATCCACCTTTACATGTCCAGAACTTCTCATGTATCAGTTATGAATATGCTAACCTAACTTGTTCATGGGTTAAGCCTTTCAATCCAGTCAAGACTAAATATGTGTTGTATGACTACATGTTTTATGAAAGGTAAGTTGTCTTATTTCAGATTATTGTGTGTAAAATTTATATTCATTCTTGGAATTCTTCAATTAATTTGTTTATTTAAATGTGTTATGATTTTTATCTTGTTTTATATTTTTTAATTGATTACATTTTGTACTATCTTCTCAATGTTTGTTAATTTTCTTTTTCATAGTACTTAAACAAAAACAAACAAACAAACAAAAAAGTAATAAAATAAAATAAAGTAATAATGTACCTTTTAACCAAATGTTAAGTACCATGCTCAGATTTTGACAGATTTACAACCTCGGAAAAACAATTTCAAAAATACTTCTTTAGATTTACGTTGCTTTATTTTTTGCGTTCTTTTATTTACTCATGATTCTTAATACAGTACACTCTGCAACCTTATAATCTACAAATGTATAAAATCTGCGCATCATTGGAGATGTCAATAATGAAACTAAAAGCATAGGTATTTTTATGAGGAAGTTTCATTGAATAATTCATGGAAAATGTCTCATCTTTATTTTACATTATTTAATTATACATTATTATTTACTTGAGCTTTACTTTTAAAAATTTAATCATTTTTAAAATTATCTTACTTTGTATCATTTTAGTTCATTACATTACTTGTTTTAATGTTTTACTATATTGCAAGTATTCATAATAATTTTGATTGCATTATTACATTCAAATTACCGTTTAAAAAATGTAAAAAAAAAGCAATGACTTACGATTCCACAAAATTCTAAAACCCACATATCTGGTCCCAAACTATGCATATTAGAGTGAGTCTACTGTAGCTTTGCTCCCACTATATCCACTGATGGATACATGCTACATAGTTAATTCCATCTGAAAGTTAAAGTATTAATAGTTTTTGTAATTTTTGTTTAAAAAAAAGAAATCAAATTAAAATAGAAAAAGAAAATCATTCAGAAATAAAAAACTTCAAACCATCTTTTATACGAACTAAAATAGTAAGACCTAAAGCTAAGAGGTGGGTGGTTATGCGAAATTATACAATGTTTAGGGGGGAAAATGAAGAGGATTGACCCTTTTTTTACAAAATGATTTTTTAAATATTGAACCTAGAATAAAGTTTCATATATCATTGTCCGACTACTCTTTTAGTTGCCGTTGATCGTTTAAAAATTGACATAAGTCGTATTACCCAGGGGTAGTCGGTACATAAGGAAAAGGAAATACAAACATTGAATTGATTGCAGAGACCACATTATTAGAAAATCAAGCAAATATTTATTTCGCTAAGCGCAATTAACATAGAATGATCTAAGATACAGAAGTATTCTAAGTTAAGAAGAAGAATCATAATCTAAGTCTAGTTCATTTCAAAACATAACATTATCGCACATTGCATTCGATAACAAAATAGAAAGGAAATTAGGGGATGCCTCGGAAAACCTAATAATTTAAAGCCCACTTACCCATAATCATTAGCCGCATTGCTGGAAAGCCTTTAATTTCCATCATCGGCTCACTAGGATCTGAATTTCCAGGAAAGGGAACTGCTCAAACTGTCAAAATCCCAACCCCAACTGCCTAACTCCTTCTCCTCATCCCTTTTTCTCACTCTCTCCCCCTTTTGCTCATTTTCATTATGCACCCCCTTGAAATCCTTCAAATCCAATTCTCTGCGAATAGCAATATTATTGGGTACATTAATACAATATGTTATCCTCCATTCGCTCGATTTCTGTTTCCTTGACCACCCCCTTTTTTTTTTTCTTCAGAGCCCCAAAAGAAAGGGTATAACAGCTGACTCTAAACAAGGCTTCCCGCTCGAATTCCAGGCGCAAGCCCTTCGTCACACATCAAAATTCCTACTATCCATGTTCACCTGAAACCATCTCAAACCCCTTCTTTTTTTCTTTTTTTTTTTTTTTTTTTTTTTTAATACCATCTCTCTCATACTTACCAGGGGGGGGCGGGGGGCTTTGCTTTTATTATATAATTCGACATTTCTTTTCGTTAAAAATGTTTTATAACATTCTTTTTTTTTCTCTGCATAGCATTGCATTTTTACTTTAGCCATTTAACTTTTACTGATCAGGTGCACGAACACCTGAGATGCACACCTCAGATTCTTCTAATTCAGCTACTTGAAATCCCGGCGATTTATTACTTATTATTATTATTATTTAAGGGTTGGAACCCCTTTATGAGTGGGTCTGCATTCTATCTCCCTTTCTGCATTGTATGAATCAAGTAGTCAGCTCCCCGACAAATATACGAGATGCTCCAGTAAGAAAAAAAAATTGAGGAAAAAAAAAGAAAATGTCCTAAGATCCGCGGTTTAACTATCCAAGGCATTCCCTTTTTCCAGTTTTCTATAAACAAAAGGAAGTAATAATGATGAATGTACATAAAATACAAAATAAAAGGAGAAAGCGAAAATAAATAAATTTACATAATAATGATATGTTAATAATATCATTCTATCCTGTAAAAAAAAATGTTGAATCATGATGCTGCAATATATAGCATTAATAATACTAGTACATATAAATTTTATTGATACAATTGATTGAAAAAGAGCAAAATATAATAAATTTACAAAATAATGAAATATTAATTATACCATACATTCCCATGAATGAAAGTTAAACATAATTGTGTAATACATAGTGTTAAATACATTTAAATTGCCTACAACTAAAGCAAATGAAGAGAAAAAAAAAATCTGATAATTGCATGTAATTAGTTCTAAACAGGAAATAAATTAGAAACCTCGAAAAATATATGAATATTTATATATAGATATACCGCCTGTATATAGATATACTTCCTGTATATAGATATACTTCCTGTTTAGTGTATATGCAATCATCGTGATTTACAACAGCAGGTTATAATTGTAGCCATTGTAGTTATAATTAGACAAATGATGAATAGACTGGATCCTAAGATTTTTAAAAGGTACAGTGGGGTATGAACGTTCGGAATTTTTAGCCAGTCCCATGCTGAAGAGGATGTCTGAGCACTTTGTATTTGTGTATAATTGAGATTTAACTGCAAAAGTTCTACAGAGGGTTCATCTAAGCACATGCGGAAAGTTTTGCACTGCATGAGAGTTGCAGATTTTAGACAGAGTTTTTCCGAAACACATTTTTGTTCGGCATGAAATCTAATTGTGAGAGTTTCAATTTCCGTGTTAAGAAATATAGCTTTGGTGTGCACACTGGTCTGCTGAAAGTGTACCGAGACAACACCTGGCTGGCACGAACTATGAGCTCGAAAAGACATGCGGACAAGGATGGGACATCTGTAGCAACCACTGGTGGTTATGCTGTTATCTGCTATTTGTGGGCAGACATTTGACATATGTAAAGCTAACTTAAAATTAGAGAAATGCAGTTGAATCCGAACTGCTGATGATAATAGTAGAGTGGATTGCAGCTTGTCCTCATTGATTTTAAATAGATGTATCCTATCAAAAACATGAATGTGAAAAAATGCCAAGTTTGTAAAAGGTTTCGCTAATGAAAGAAGTGAGATCTAACTGCAAACCAAGTTCTTTCGAAGCTCCTTAAATCATAGCTCCTGTCATGCATAATATTCTTCAATTGCTTAAAATGAGTTGGTATGTTACTTGTTATTCAATAGAGCGACTTACGAATTTTCTGTTATTCAAATTTCTCTATTTAATTGATCAGAACTTAAAGTTGATCACTTAATTAATTTATCGATACCTTAACTTCAATGTAGTTATTCGAACATTTGAATGACTAGATCTTTCCCAATCAGATTCTAGATTAAATTTTACTCAAACATTAAAGTTAGGTACTCAAACATTAAAGTTAGGTACTCAAACATTAAAGTTAGGGGCTGAAAACTTGCCAAGTCGCTCTATTGAATAACAAGTAACATACCAACTCATTTTAAGCAATTGAAGAATATTATGCATGACAGGAGCTATGATTTAAGGAGCTTCGAAAGAACTTGGTTTGCAGTTAGATCTCACTTCTTTCATTAGCGAAACCTTTTACAAACTTGGCATTTTTTCACATTCATGTTTTTGATAGGATATCATTATTTTTTGTCAAATCACTTCTTTTATTAGCGAAATCTTTAACGAACTTGGCATTTTTTCACATTCATGTTTTTGATAGGATATCATTATTTTTTGTCAAATAAGTCGGTATTTGTTTCCTTTTTGAAATAAATTGGCTTAATATTAAATTAGTTTTATTTAATATTAATTAATCTTACAGCTTTTTCCTGCGTTTATTCACTGTTTCTTTGAATCAAATTTAAAACTTTTAACATTAGGATTGCTTATGTTCCATTAAATTCCACTAATAAGGATGTTTCTTTTATGTGATTGAGTACTACTTGATTATCTCGACGACCAAAAAAGTTTGTCTCCAACTTGGCGATATATCGCCAAATTGACGACAAAAATTACCCGCCAAAAGTGATACTAACTTGGCGCTATTTCTGGTATTTCGCCAAATTCCCATAGACTCCCATTGTAATCTGGCAATTTATCCAATACTGTTGTTAGAGCAAGGACTGCCACCATCATTTTGACTTTTTTTTCTTTTTAATGGGTTCGCTAACTTTCCAATATTGCTGATATTGCTATTTAGAACGTTTATAGAACGCTTTTCGCGCATTTTTACCCCTTTTAAATTTTGTATTTGTTAACAAATGTTCTTAGTGATCATTTATATCTTATAAGTAATGAACATGACAAATTTGATGTTTCTAAGCCCTTAACATACAGACATCGCATTTTTAGAATTTTTTTTTGCTCTTTTAATTCTTTTGGATTAGTGGCATTGACATAAGATATAGCCTATATTGGAGCAAGGAATGTCACCATCATTTTAAGATCATTACTTTTAAGATCAGATGGTTGTTTGCTGAGATTGCTTAAAAATCCCAATTTAGAACAGTTTTAGAATGCTTTTCGTGCATTTTCACCCTTTTTGAATTCTTTATTTTTTAGCAAATGCCTTTAGAGATCATTTTTATCTTATAAATAAGTAACATGCCGAATTTTGTGCTTCTGTGCTTATTAGTAAAACAAAAATCTCATTTTTAGAATGTTTTTTGCTTCTTCACTCTCTTATGGTTGATGGTATATACATAAAATATAGCATATACTTGAACCGGGGTGAATACCATCATTTTGGTACTATTAATTTTGGAATCGGTTCATAGTTTCAGAAATTAGCTCCGATACTCGCCAAAAAAGACGCCAACTTGGCACTATTTCTGATATTTCGCGAAATTCCCGTGAACTCTAAAATGCCAAACTTTATAATTCTAGTCCCTTAACATACAGACATCGCATCTTTAGAACGTTTTTGTTCTTTTACCCCCTTTGGGTTAGTGGCATCGACATAAGATATAGCCTATGTTGGAGCAAGGACTATCATCATCATTTTGATATCATTACTTTTAAAATCGGTTTGTTGTTTGCTGAGATTGTTTTAAAATCGCTATTCAGAACGTTTTCAGAATGCTCTTCGCGAATTTCCACCCCTTTTAAACTTGGTATTTTTTAGCAAATGTCATTAGCGATCATTCATATCTTATAAATAATTAACATGACAAATTTTTTGCTTCTAGGCCCTTCACTAAAAC
Source organism: Maratus speculifer (assembly GCA_964019185.1). Taxonomy (NCBI): domain Eukaryota; kingdom Metazoa; phylum Arthropoda; class Arachnida; order Araneae; family Salticidae; genus Maratus; species Maratus speculifer. Next base: position 176,326,845 of record OZ025295.1, on the reverse strand, counting down.
AAAAATCCCATTTTTAGAGTGTTTTTTGCTTCTGAACCCTCTTTTGGTTAGTGGCACAGATATAAGATATAGTCTGCGTTTGAACCGGGGCGAATACCATCATTTTGGTTCCATTACTTTTGAAATCGGTTCGGTAGTTTCAGAGATTAGTCCCAATACTCGCCAAAAGTGACGCCAACTTGGCACTATTTCTGGTATTTTGTGAAATTCTCATAAACCGCCATTGTAATCCAATAATTTATCTTCTAACAACCATTAATGTTTAATTAATGGTGATTTCTGATTTTTTCCTATCTATAGATCCAATAACCTACCTCCACACCAAATTTCAATTTCCTAAGTCACCTGGAAGTAGTCAAACATTTCTATGAGTGAGTGAGTGAGTCAGTGGGAAAAACAGTGGTTTTCAGACGTCAATTTCTCGTGAACGGTAAAAGATTTTTTTAAAAATTTATAGGATTAGGAAATTAGAAGATGGTCTTACACGACACAAAATATTGCAATTGTGTAGGTCAAATAGAATTTAAGTTATTGAGGGGTCAAAAGTGGCCCGAAATGGTTCGGGTAATATAACCCACGGCCGGTGTGTCGACTTTTACTTTTTGAACTTGGCTGACACACTGCCGTGTGTCTAGATATCTCTCTGCAGTGGGAGGGCATATTCATCAGTTGATTGCATTCGCGTAATCAGATCCGGAGCATGAATGCATCTGAGATTATCCTCAAAATAATCACATGTCGAAATACAAGGATCAAATATAAAGTCAGTCATAAAAGAACTATTCGCTTGCACTGCACCTATCGTGTTAGCCTTTGGGAAATTTCTGTCAGATGCTGGAATAAGAAATGCTTGTGACGGACGAGCAACCCTTTGCACTAATTTTTCTTGTAAGTGAATTTGGTGTTGATCATACGCACCCAAAATTGTTATTTTTATTCCATGATCCGTGATAGCAGAATCAGTCACTAATATTCTGGAGACTGTGTTGTTTTCAACGTGTTCAACTGATATTTGATATTGACAGGTGTGACTCTTAATTTGGGAGACTTCATAACTATTTAACAAATCTGGTTCATACCAAACACAGAAAAAATTACATGAAGCTCTGTGTAGAAGCGCACAACCGGAGGCTATACCTGGCAAACAACTGGAAATTCCCTGCTCTCAGCTGTTTCTGCTTCAAATCTCAACCCTTCTTTACCTAATTTGTTATTTTTGCAGTGAACTCCCTTTCCACAAAACCTGTTATATATGCACGATATTTGGCTTATCTGTTTATTTTTTACCGGGAAGGTGAAATATAATCTCTGTTTTTGAAAAGTACAGAGTACTGCTTCCAGTTTGACTTTCAATGAGAAAAGGTGATTATCTTTGCCATCAGTAAACCATAAACACTTTTCGGTGGATATTGTTTGTAAGGAAAATTCAGCCGTTGAGAAAATTTTACATGTCCTCGTTCCATCGTGAAGTGTTGTGCATGAACGTAAATCCGATTTAATAATAGCATGTGTGTTACAGTCTGCATGGATCACAGAAATATTACAAATGATCATTAGGATTACAACAGGTAGAATGTTAATGTGACCTCGCATTGCTGCCTGTCTCTCTAAGATTTGGTTTCCTTGATGTGCAATTTCGCGAAATGTATTTCCAATTAAGGTGCCTAGCAGTAGAGAACATCTCACTATGGCTTTCATAATGCGTAATATGCCCCAAATAAAAAGTATGGATGATTGAATGATGAATTTTAAAGTTTTCATGATGAACTTGAGGCTTGCTATCACTAGGGAAATGAAAATTAAGGTTACAGTGTAAAGCTTGATTTTAATTATGAGATCATGAAATCATGACATAATTATGAGATCATTCGATTATGAAAGTGCGATCCGTAATGATGCATTGATCGCAATTGTGAATGTGGCAGGCATTTGGTGGAATATCAGTTTTATTCCACAGTTGTTTAGAAATAGGACTGCATACGAAGTCGTTATGAAATTTACACCACAGACCAGTATTATGGCGGTTCCTCGCCTGACAAACTTGAATCACTCCCAGCAAAAAGAAAACTAAAAGAAAAGGAAAGTGGGCTTTACCAAGGTATTCCGAGGAATTAAAGCATTTAATTAAATAGATTTAATTGAAAGAAAATCTATCATAATAAGATTTTGTGCTCTCCTTTATTTATTTGTTTATACTTTATAATTGATTTATTTTTTATTATTATTTTTTTTTTTTTATATTTCTTATACATATATTATATCTATATATACACACTTTAGTGTAAAATAATTTCAAGTTAATTAGGTTCTTTTCTGCTCGAACGACGCTCTTAACTGATCATGCAAAATATTTGAACATAAATAAAGTTATTGTTCATAGTGATATTACCTATGTGCCATTTTTATATTCCTTTTCGGAAGTCAACATAAGGGGAAATTACATTCTCTCTTTCTTTCCCCCTTTTTTTTTTATACGTTATTATTTTTTTATTTATTTATTTATTTTATTTATTTATTTTTATTTATTTATTTTTTTAACATTAATATTTGTTAATTCAAAAGATAATTTATAGGGTTACACTAAAATGCATTTAATTAAGATTAATTGTTTAAATGAATTTTCCATCAGTTGCAATAATAAGACAACCGTCTATGATTGGCCATGTCACAGAGGTGCAAATAACATACAGCTGAGAGAAAAATCCTTTTAATATGCATGGAAAATATTACTTTAAGCTGAGGAAATAAATTAAGATAAGAAAATGAAATAAGAAGTAAGAAATAAATAGATCATTTTTGACAATTTTGTTGAAGTAAGGAAATTAAATAAGGTAACATAAGTTGCAATCTGAAAATTCGAAGAGAACAAGCATATTGCGCTTATCTGAAACCTAATATTATCTTATTCAGTAAATCAAGGACGCATTAAGAATGCATTTATATGTATTTTGATAAAATATATAAGTATTTGAAGCGCACAAAATCATGTAATTTTTTATTAGATTTAAACTAAGTAATAAAATGTACAATTTGAAATTGATTACAGCCTTAATTCCATTTGTATTTTAAATAGTCAAGATGATTCTTATTCTGAATCAATATGTACTTTGATAAAATATATGAGTATTTGTGAAGCGTGTCAAATTATGTAAACAAAAGTGTCTTTTCCTTCCCTTTTTTTTTTTTTTTTTTTTTTTTTTTTTGAACTAAATAGCTTTAAACTAAATCATAAAATGTACAAAATTGGAAATTGAATAAAACCTTAATTCAATTTGTACTTTAAATAGTCACAAAAATTTTATCCTGCATTAATATGCATTTTGATAAAATATATATATAAGTATTTGTGAAGCGTGTAAAATTATGTAATAAAATTTCTTTCCCTTCTGTTTTTTTTTTTTTTTTTTTTTTCTTTTTTTTTTTTTTTTGAGCAAAATAGATTTAAACTAACTCAAAAAGTACAAAATTGGAAATTGAATAAAACCTTAATTCAATTTGTACTTTAAATAGTCACAAAAATTTTATCCTGCATTAATATGCATTTTGATAAAATATATATATAAGTATTTTTGAAGCACATAAAATTATGTAATAAAATTTACAAGGCTTGCACACAGCATATGTAAAATTACATTAAGGTAAGGAATGTAAACAGTTATTTAATTTATAACAGAAGAAGAAGAATTACTCAGATTTCATTGCTCTGTCATCTGTAATGCCCAATTTAAAAAACGCGTTGGATTATAACGATGGGGTTGGATGTCGCGTAATTCATATGGAGACCTATTCAAATGATTCGTTTCACTGCTTGGCACACCAGCGTCATAAATTATTGTCTCCGCTGAGTCATTAGAGTTTTCTAACACGTCGGATGGTGTGTCATTTTGAAAGGTTGGGGGTGAGGCACATAATTCTTCAAGTAATTCGTTATCCAACGATTGACCAGTGTGGGTACTACAACAATTTGTTTTAGTGCCAGGGGATTCATGCGGGTATAAAATTTCTGAATAGTCGCTATCATCAAAGACTGCGTGTGGTATGTTTTTGTATGCATTTCGTTGTTGTGTTGGGGGATTTCTTTTATTGTTGTCTGCAGTTAAAGCGTGGAACAAGCTAAGTTTGGGATCTCTTTGTGTATAAGGAATCAGTCTTTCACAATGAATTTTAAATTGGGGCTTAGTGGGATCGTTCGCATCAACGATTGTATAGTTTACTTTGTTATGTTTTTTTACAATTCTATATGGTCCAATATTGCTTCTTCGTTTGGTTGTGCTTTTAAAGCGATCACAGTCTTTGTTGTGTAGGTAAGCTAATTGCCCGTGGTAAAAATCACGATATCTAGCTCTGGAATGCTGATAAATTTCTCTTTTTTTAGCAGCCTTTTGTAGGCATTCAATGAATTTCTCGTTAGTATATTGAAGCTGTGATGCTTTGTGTTTGACGAAATCTTGATGAGAAACGTGTTTCCTACTACGAGGTTCATCTAATATATCATTTGGTAAAAGAGGTTCGTAAGAAAGTTGTAAATAAGCTGGTTTTAACTGAATCGTAGAATGTAACATGTTGTTATAAATTAGAGCATAATAATCCGTAAATTCATCCCACTGAGCTGTGTCTTGAGCAAATATAGCTAGTGATTTCTTAATATTCGAATTTAATTTTTCTGATGAACCATTTGACTGCGGCCTCTGAGCAGTTGTTTTCAATTTCTTTACCCCAAATATTTTACACAGCTCTGTGAAAGTTTCACTCGTGAAACAAGATGCCCTGTCTGTGAGTAGTGTTCACTCTAGAAATAAAAAGGGCATGGTGCTATTCACTAAAAAGGGCACAATTGTAGCAGAAAAGGGCACTTTTGCAATTCGTTATTGCCTTTAGAAGGGAAAAAAAGGAAGCAGGAAAATACATAATTTTTTAGGAAGGTATATCAAACAATATTAATTTTAAATGCTTTTATGATGTAAAAATTAAAAATACAATTTAATTAAACCATGATTGAATAGTTTGATGTTATTTTTCTTAAAGAAATGAAAAAATTCTATCATTTTTGGACACACAAATTTAGGAATACTATGAATAAAATAAATATTTATTAAAAATCTCTGGGTAAAACCAGTAGTGCATTTTGCAACTTTTAAAAAGGGCAGGGTGCATTTTGCAAATTTGAAAAAGGGCAGGGTGCTGCACCCTTCAAAAATGGCTTAGAATGAACACTATCTGTGAGGTAATAATTAAACAAACCAAAAGTACCGATATAGTCCATTAAGCATTACACAGAATATTTAGTATTTGCTTGTGGTACTGAATATAATTTTATGAATTTGGAGAAGTGGTCAACAAACGTTAATATATAACGATTTCCTTTGTCAGTAGTATTAAAAGGGCCAACGTAATCGGCTGAAATAAATTGATTCACGCCTGTGGGTATAAAATGTCTCTGAATTGGGACTGGTGGTAGTTTTTTGATTGATTTATATGACATACATTCTTTACATGTTTTGACAAAATGTTTCGTATCTTTAAATAAATTTTCCCAAAAATATTTCTCACGAATTGCATTGTAAGTTTTAAAGAATCCGAAATGAGAAATATGTTTAGCAGTGAGTATATGGGGTTTGTAGACGTCTGGTATTACTATTTGCTGCACTTCAGTATTTTTTTTTATGGTGGGAATAAAAGCTTTGTGCATAAGCAGGTCATCTTTTAAAAAATAATTAGCATATTTGTAGTTGTCTGTATTTTGACTATTTTTTAAATATGAAATGATAACCAAAAGCTTCTCATCTTCAAGTTGTGCTTTCTGCACTTCTGATAATGTAGGGAGATCAATTTGAATCGAATTTATTGCATAATTATTTAAGGTAGCGGTAGGTTCTAAGTTGGTTTTTTGAACATATATTAAAATATAAGCATTCTGATTGAGTACTGTGTCTAATGTTACAGTTCGAACTTCGGAGTCATTCATTTCATACCAGGTATTTTGTAGGTCTTTAACATAGCTAAAATAATGGCCTTTGTCCGTATCATCACCAGCATGAATAATGACAGCCGCTAGTGCATAATTTATGGGTTCATTGTTTGTTCCTTTTGTGGTAAAAGGTTTCAAATTCAAAATTTCTGGATAAGAAATATGTTTGGTTAATTTCGTTGGGTTGTGGGACACGAATTTAAATCTTTTTAAGTGACAAGTTAGTATCTGGGGATGATTCAAAATGGACATTGTTTTTGTCGCTTTAGTGTATTCTTTGCAATTAAAGCACCTATAATTATCCTTAAGGTCTTCTGTTTGAGTGAAATATTCAAGAGCATGTTCCAGTGTATGTATATTGTGCGTAACATCTAAAGAAATGTCCATAAAAGGGTCGAATGTCATGCTTGATTTTCCGCATGTTTTGCATTTTATTTCGCTCTGAAAACTGCCCTCAAATATTTGTCTGATTGGATTTTTGATATTTTCCAGACAATTAAATGTTTGTGTACTTGTATGATGTGCAGCAGAAGATTCCAAGCTGTTTATTGTCTGACGAAGAAAATCATGCGAGTCCTGTTGTACATTCTCTCGAAAATGATTTCCAATTTTATTTAAATTTCGATAAAATTCTGTAGGTTCAACTAATGCGGCCGAACTATCAAATACTGATTCCAAGTGTTTATTTAACATGCAGACCATGCACTTCTCAGGGTTAGTACACACAAACTTAATTTTTGATAAATATGCAATTAAAGGAGGTAAATAAGAAATGCTTTGCAAAACAGCATTCATATAACATGAATTTCCTAAATTCGCTAGACCGGCAATGTCTGCCTGCTTATAAATCATTTCATTGTTCCTATTCGTATTCAAATTGGAACTAGGTATTTTATTGTCTGAAATCGTATTTGAAATTTTATTTAAAACTTTACCTTTTAGGTTGCTTTTGTTTTTTGTGTCAGTGACGTTTGATTGAATTGTTCGCTTAGTTTGTGAATTTGTGTCAGGTAGAGATATATTTTTTGACTTGTTTTTAGGGTCCTCGAAGAAATCTCGTGATAATGTATCCGCGATTATGTTTTCTCCTGACTTAATATGCTCCAATGTATAATTGTAAGTTTCCAATTTAGCAAACCATCTAGCTATTCTATCCCCCGGATTGTCAAGGCTTTTCAATTCAGTTACGGATTTATTATCACATCTGATTATGAAATGTCGGCCATATAGGTAATGTTTGAAGGCATTTAGTCCCTCGATAACCGCAAGCATTTCTTTCTCTCTTATTGTATATCTTCGCTGTGTGTCATTAAGTTTCTTTGAATAGTAAGCTATGGGTCAAAGAATCCCCCTTCGTCTCTTTGTTGCAGCACACCTGATAAGGCAAAATGCGAGCTATCCGTTGTCAATACGAATGTTTTGTCAAAGTCTGGGTGAGCTAAGATAGGGGGGTTGGATAATGCCTCTTTCAGTAGGTCGAACGCGCTTTGAGCTTCAATTGTCCATTTAAATTTACTGTTCCGTTTTGTCAGATCTGTTAACGAAGCTGAGATTGCTGAAAAATTTTCTATAAATTTCCTATAATAGGCTGCCATACCTAAAAATCTTCGGACCTTTTTAACAGTGTTAGGAGGAGGAAAATCTTTTATTTTGATTGTGTTATCAGCTATAAGCTTTATCCCATATCGGTTTATTCGGTGACCTAAAAATGTGATTTCTGGTTGAATGAACGTACATTATTCCGGATTTAAAGTTATCCCAAATAATCTAAATCTCTCAAATAATTGTCTTAATTTGTGTAACATTTGATCTATATTTGTCGCTGGGACGCAAAAGTCATCCAAAAAATTACCAATTTGTAGGTGTGATATAGGACCTAAAATTTGGTCCGCCAGTTGTGAAAATGCTTCAGATGCCATACTAATCCCTTGAGGGAGGCATACATATTTGAAATTGCCATTCTGGGTGCTAAAAGTTGTCATATCGCGATCTTCGGGTCGTAAAGGTACTTGCCAAAAACTTTGTAAGTCTAGAGTTGTAAAAATTTGATTACCTCTTAATTTGTCTAACAAATGTTGAATAATTGGCAATTTATATCTCGGGTATTTTAATTTTGCGTTTAATTCACGATAATCTACTACCAATCTGTATTTTTGTTTGAGGGGGTCGCCAGAAAGATTTTTCTTTTTTATTATTAATAATGGGGCACTTGCGTGTGAATTAGATCTCTCTATAATATTGGCTTCTTCTAATTCAATTAATTGCCGGGTGATTTCTTCCTCTAATGCTTGTGGAAATCATAGTGGTCGAACTGACGGTAATTCGTTTATATCGACCTGTAAATTCGTTGTTATGGCTTCCGTTCTGCCTGTTGTATAGAGTCGTTTGCTAAAAATGTCAGCAAACTCCATTAATAAAGCAAGTAATTTAGATTTTATCTCGTCATCTAAATGATTTAATTTAAAATCTGATTCCTTCAATTCTTTGCGGCGCAGTTGCTTAATGTGCTCAATGTTTCGAGTATCAAAGTTGTTGCTAACAGTTGCAATGCGCGTGTTTTTATTAACAGGAATTGGTTTCGTTGATATATTGGAAATTTGTACTGTTATTTGCCTGTGATTCTCAACCGAGCTTGTATTATTTATGCATTTTACATTTGGGTTTTTAATACACGAGAAAATTTTGACTACATCCCCCTTTTTCGCCGTTTTGTCTAAAGAGAGGTGAACTGTTTTTAATTCCCCTGGTTGCAAAATTATTTGCCTCGGCATATAAGCATATATTGCTTCATTCATATTTATTCTACCCGAGAGTGCATCTTTGATGCGCAGAATTGAAGAGCCTGATGTAAGTGTATTCGTTTCAAAACAAATTTTCTAATTGCCGTTCTTTAAAAAATCATAGCCGAGTATGGCATCATAGAATTCCGACAATGAATTTTTGACAATATAAAATTTTTGCCTAACTTCTTTGTTTCCTATATGTACTGGTAAACTAACGCAATCTGTGATAATTAAATCATCGCCCGTGTCTGATTTAATGTTAGCATCGATTGTTAGATATTTAATTCTGTCATCTATTTTAAATTTCTTGAAAAATTCATTATCTAAAAGACAAACTGTTGCTCCACAATCTATTAGACACATCACTCTGTGACCACATAATTTTAATTCAGTAACAGGTAAAGTATGATCTCTGTCATTTGTTATTTTAACAGACTGCGTATTGACATGTAATGTAAACCTTTTTGTTGGCTCTTCAATTTTCTTTTTTGTTGGGAGATCTAATGGTTTCGGGCACCCATAGTCTCCCGTTTTTAGTTTTCCGGCATAACACGTGCAGCGACTGAATGTTGATTGTTCTGATCCCCTTTCTCTGAATTGCGAGGAAAACGCTCGCCTCTACTGTATCTTTGAAAATTATTCCTTCCCCTAAAAGTCCTTTTGTTATTCGGATTATAATAACAATTTTTGGAGTAATGGTTATTTTTATTGCAAAATTCGCAGGAAGGGCAGTTTCTGAACTCAAAGTTTCTGCTGCGGTTTTGCTGGGGGTTATTTGTATATCGCCTTTGAGCATTTTCTGAATGAAAGTTTTTTCGGGCATGTGGGGCATTTTGTTGCGACTGTAACTTGAGAGATTCAATTTCTTTTGTTAATGAGTTTACCATTTGTTGTGTGTGTAATGTGTGGGTTTCAATGAAAGATTTTAAGTCATCTTTTGAGCTATCTATTCCTACATTGTTGACAATGGGAGTTGGAACTGCATTTGATGGTTGTGAGTCGTTAGATTGGAGCCTCTCTAATAAATCAACCGCCTCTTCGAATGTTTTGGGGTCTTTTAAAATGACAGATTGCTTATAGCGGGGTAGCATTCCCTCAATAAATTTAGCTAGTTTTGTATTATCAAAAATAGTTTTTATTTGAGGGTTTGTTAAGTCAGGATTACAAAAGAAATTTTGTGTTGCGACAGCAACTTTGTCGGCGTATGTTCTCGCTAGTTCTCGAGGCAACATTTGACAGTCAGAAAATTGCCTTTGTCTAGCCCCCAGACTATATTTTGTGTCGAAGTACGCTAAGAATTTACTCTTAAATCTATTGTAATCGCATTCTTGGTTTAGATCTGGGGAATGTATTACACTTGTAAGAGCGTCGTCCCGAATGCGAGAACGTAAGATGAGTAATTTTTCCGGATCTGAGCACTGGGCTAAGTTTGTAATCTGCTCTACATTATCTATAAAATATCTGGGCATTATTGCCGAGATATTGTCAAACTGGGGTATTAAACTTTGAAAACCCGCCAGTTTCCGTATTATTGCATCGGAATTAATACCGTTTGTTTCATCTGTATCTGGCTTTTTTTTTTTTTTTTTTTAAATACAAATATTGCGAAAATTTATGTTCTACATATAGATATAACACGAAAATGTGATAAAGTAAATGTTTTTTGTATGCTATGTGCAATAAAAGAGAAATTATAAGATAACAAGAATACCCGACAGAAAAGAAAAGTAGATTAAAACGTATGCATATATGTATGTATAATTTAAATTATCTCAAGTTGTCGTTAAATAATTTCGAAAAGATGGGAGGAATATAAATAATTATAGCATAAAATACAATAATGTACACAAACAGATAAATCACTTCTTAATAAATATGAATTTCAACTTATGATGATGGGCCATAATAGCGTTATATTGAAATGAGAATGTTCCGAGTATATCAACAATGGCACATAAATAATACACTTTTATGATAACAAGACATCCCTCGACATTTATTCATTTTAAATCGATACTTTGTTAAATTCCATTATTACCATTTAATTAGTTATTGTTGTCTGTAATTTTTTTTTTTTTTAAATATTTATTTATTTACTATCATTATTATTATTTTGCTTAATTATTTTTATTGTTATTACTTATTTCCTTATTTTAAACTCTCAGTAGTAAATACGGAACTGGCACGGTGCACCATTGTCCGACTACTCTTTTAGTTGCCATTGATCGTTTAAAAATTGACATAAGTCGTATTACCCAGGGGTAGTCGGTACGTAAGGAAAAGGAAATACAAACACTGAATTGATTGCAGAGACCACATTATTAGGAAATCAAGCAAATATTTATTTCGCTAAGCGCAATTAACATAGAATGATCTAAGATACAGAAGTATCCTAAGTCAAGAAGAAGAATCATAATCTAAGTCTAGTTCATTTCAAAACATAACATTATCACACATTGTATTCGATAACAAAATAGAAAGGAAATTAGGGGATGCCTCGGAAAACCTAATAATTTAAAGCCCACTTAATCAAGTAGTCAGCTCCCCAACATCATGTTATTTGTTATATAATCGGTTATCAAAATAAAATTGTGACGTATGTGTAATATAAAAGAAACTTTAAAAATAAGTGATTTTGGTCATGAGAAAATGAGTCAAGGCTTCCCATGTATCAGAAGTAGAGCTGTTGCAAATCGTATGTATTCATTACTAAGAAACGAGTATTTCCTAAGATACGAAATACCGAATCGTTATTTTAAAATACCACTCGTTAGCCATTACCAAAGTCCATATGCAATTGAACAAAGTTGAACTAACTTCAAACGCTGCTTACGGTTGTATAATTCATGCTTTCTCGCGAGACCGCCCCATCAAGTATATTAAGGCACATATTAAAAAGAAAAATATTAATTGTGTATTTGAATAGAAATGTTCACTACTTAGAGTGAAACCAATGAAACATGCGATAACAAAATCTGTCGATAACGGAAAGTAGCATTAAGTGAGTTCTCAAAAACGTTTTACCCCGCTTAACATCGCAAAATTTTTCCAATACATTCATAGACTCAATCTAATGCTTGAAATCATAATAAGGCACTGAGACAATAGAAGTGATATCAAATTGAATAGCATTATGTATTGAAGATCAAGTAATAATCTAATACATTTATATGGTGACCAGGGGCGTGCGAAGAGAAAATTGTGCTTGTGGCAAACTTAGAATTTGGCGCCCCTCCTAAATTTTTCTTGTAGGCCAAAAAATGATGTTAGTATTATGAATTTTGTGCCCCCTAAATCTCCGGACCCGGGGCGGCCGCCCCCTTCGCCCCTCTCCCCCTTTCGCAAGGCGCTGATGGTGACACCTTCAAACATAAATCTTTCCAGAAATGCTTCATCATTCCTTAATTACAGCTATAATGAATATTTTGTTCTGCTAAAAGCTTCCATTCTTTTTACAGTGAAATTATAAAGAAATTTTAATAGATTAAATGCATAATTAACACAAAATTAGTTTAATTAAACTCTTTAATGATAAACACGCGTTGTTTTTCTATTGCTTAGATCGATTGCTCTTTTTTAAATCGAAATTTTAATACATAATATCTAATCTCAAAGCGCAATTATTTTGTTTAAGTTTTAAAAATGCATATAAAACTTCATATCTGTAAGGTAAATAGTACAATCCCTAAACGATCTCAAAGCAATCGTTCTTCTAAAAACATCTTTTTCTGCTTCGAAAATTCCCTTCCAATTCATACTTACATATTCGGAAAAATAACGGATGCTGAAATAACAAAAACACACTTCTATTTTTCTACCCAAACAACTAAATGAATTACCCGTATACAATACTAATATGAGAACAGAGCTGTTGCAAACCGCACATATTCTTTAACATATAACAGGTATTCTCTAAAAAACGAAATACCGAATCGTTTCTTTGAAATATCACTTGCTTGTAGTTACTGTCAATACGCCACCGAAAAAAAACGAAACTAACTTCAAACGATGTTTTACGTACGTTTGTACAATTCGTGATTCATGAATGAAGCGAGACAGTCGACGCAGTAACAGATGCGAATTTGTGTTCGGGATCTGGCATTAGGCGTCGAATTTAGTTATTTTGATATCAATCTATGCGTATAATTCTCTTTGAATGTAACAGTTATTCTCAAATGATTTGGTTTTCGTAGGAGCTTATTGATTTATTTATTATGGAAAGAAAAAATAAGTAAATTGTGAACATATTTTTCCGCAGTATCAAGTAATAAAGCAAAACATAATTTATGCCAAATGAAGTTTTCAATTAAAGGAAGTTCAATGATGAATTAAAATAATAATAAAAAAACATTTATTAGTAAAGCATCATCTATCATATGATAGTTAAGTTTGTTTCCATCAAAACCGTTGTTACTGTCATTATTGAGCCAGTAGCTTAGTAATGATGATGAAAATGTTGCAAAGAGCAATGTATATTTTCTGAACATTTTCAAGAAATTAAGTTTTAAAAATTACAGGTTTGCTTTAAGTATATTATTTTCCTATAAAAGTATCTTTGCATACATATTTATATTTTATATTTGAAAACATTTCCATGATAAGGACAAATTTTTAGATTGCTTTTAAAAATGTTTTTATGATAAAGTTTATTTTTCTTTTCTCTTTTTTCGTTGATTTTAAAAATGTATTTGCTGTTTGTTTTTAAATTTCATATCTGAAGAAAAAAAAAAAAGTATTTTAAAATATAAATAAAATTTTTCAGAGATAATAATGGATTGAAGTACAAATGTAGATGTGTGTTTGATAGGATGATCACATAACAAATAAAACATTGTTTTTAAATTATTCCAGAAATTAAATTTTCATTACACATAATTACATATATTTTGTTAGTGTAAAATTAGTGAGAGAATTTGCTTGTAAAAACATTTTGTTTGTGTAATTACACCTCATAATTTTATTGTATAAATTTTGTAAGCTTTTAGTCTTGCTAAATTGCTTTCTCTTATTATTCTTTATTTTCATAAGTAATAAATTCTACAAGTTAGACATGTTCTACTTAATTATGTATCGTTTTTAATTTTGTTTGCCAAAAAAAATTAGAAACTTCATTAAATTTGTATTTTATGGACAGATAGATGGCAGCACATAACAATATGTGAAGAGTAAATAATGCTCATTTTTCCAAATACTCATGTTCCATATGTAACTAGATTTGTTGCAGTTGTGTAGTACACACGATGATTTTTAATAGCCGGTTTTTGCGCAGTAACGAGTAACGATAATTTTTAAACGGGTAGTCAGTTTTAAAATAACGCCATCATACGGGTATTTATTTAGTCGTTAGTTTTACACCACTAATCAGAAGCTTGATACATTTTATTTTATATTAAAATATTTGTTAAGGAAGACAAAATTTGTTTTAAAAAAAGGAAAATAACTTTGTTTTATTGTTTAATTAAGAAATATTTGAAAAAATCTGATGTGTAAAGAAACCTCATTAGGCTGAATTCAAGGCACAAAAGAAAAATTAGTTTAACCACTTAACCGTCTGCCCCGAGATAAGTCGGGGGTAAAAGCAGTGTTTTCCCATACCTGTCGGCGGTTAAGTGGTTAAACATGCCCTTTTGTGACTCTTAACCTGGCAATACTAGTTGCCACATACTTTGGCTTCATTTTATTGTGTTTATCTCGATGAAATTTATCTACGTACCTTCTTAACCTCCTCACTGCCTCAAACTAATATAGCAGTTCACTAAGAAGCAGGTTTCACTGCAATAGAAGCACTTTTTAATTTAATATATCTATTAATATAATGCAGTTTTTAAAACATTTGATTATGATTAATATCCTGAAAGATTATATTTCTATGTGTAATTACATTTTTTATGTAATGTTAGAAAAATTTACTTTGTTTAGATATTTTTAAAAATGACAAAGAAAACATTACAATTTTGCTCAGCAGTCAGGAGGGTTAATATGTTTTGATCAGTGCTATGTTCTTTTGCAGAGGCATGAACACTTAACATTTCTTATGTCTGTTGCTTTTATTTGCTGTAGTCATTTTTATTCTTTCTATTTATCTAATTTGTGTACTATTTAATTGTGATAAACATTCCAATCAGTATTACTATTAATATTTCACATCTTCCTTTAATCAATTTTAAACATTTTTCTTTCAATTACTCACCTTATTTTACTGTACTTCCCAGAGAAAATCTACATTATTTTAGAAATATAGCTACTAACCTTGCATCATGTATAATAAAAAGATTTCCAAAAACAATTAAAGGAGTTTTGACATTCTGGTCAACTCTTCCTCATATTGATTGCACTAAGCCTTCCCACATAGCCACTAAAGTAAATCATATGGTAATGTTTAACCTAATTTAATGTACAATCTTTATGCTTAGAATGAAAGCTAAATATTTCTGCATTACTTAAAACCTACTTGCTAAATTTCTATAATACATTTTATTTGAGAAAATCTTAATAAAGAAAAAAAAAATTTCGCAATAGATTTTCCTGCATCTGTTTCATTATCTACATGAAGCAAAGACTATTGTTTGAATATTTCAGTAGGTTTGTACGCCACATATTTGCAAAACTCTGAAATTCTTTTAAATATGAAAACTGAAGGGTAGGTCAACCTTTCCCCTACCTTATGGATTTTTTTAAGGAACTCCCTATACCTTCTGTTTTTAAAATAAAGTATGCCATAATACCTACCTAAATATTACCATATTCCTACTGCTTATAGTAAATACCCTCTGTATTTTTTATGAACATAATACTGGTGAAGGCATATAGTAATACAAAAAGTGTATATTTTAATGCTATTCTAAACAATTCAAGATATTAATAAAAATTGAAATGTCTAAATTCCTTATCGGCTAATACAAATGAAAAATTTAGGTTGGAGTTTTCTCGAGTTTTCTCAAAATTTTTGTTGTTCTTTTGCTTGCATGCACAAGTCTTTTTGGTGCAATTAAATTTATTTTTATTCCTATATGCTTAAAATATTCAGATGCCAAAAAATAAACAATTTTAAAATCCAACTATTAAGCTGGCATTAATTTTTAAAAAATGACAGTATAAATCTGACATTAATGTAATATGTATTATATTCTCTGTATATGTTTTATGTGTATAACATAGTGCAATTTTATTTTATATGTATACAATTTAACTATTTATAGCTACAGATTTCCTCCCGGGGCATCTTGGTCCAAAAACTGCATAGTTGGCGCCTCGGGTGGTGATGTCTGTGTATATGTGTTTGTCTGTCTTTTAGTTTCTAATTAATAATTCTTTTACTTAACTAAGAAATAATTACAGTTTGAAAAGAGAATGCCCTGAAAAGCTGAATGAAACAAGTTGCCGTTGGACTTTGGACACCAAGCCTCAATACCGTGTTCAACCTGACAAGCTTTATTTTCTAATCCTTGGAAACAATTCTCTTGGGACATCAAAACAGTATGCAGTTGAAGAACACTTTAAAATTGGTTAGCATTCTTATCAATTTTTTTCAACCTTATGTATTTATTTTACATATATTCAATTTATATATTTTTTCTAAGAGACATTGATCCTACCATGTATTACAATGGTTATATGTCATGATATAGCATGTATTAATAATTATTTATGATTTATTATTTATTGGCTTGTTTATATTTTTTAATAAAAGATAGTTTCATTTTTTCGTATCTATTTTCATTAATTTGATCTATCTCTGGCTTCACTGGTAATCGCTGGCATAAAAAGAGTGACATTTGAGTTTATGTGTTGCATGCATTCCTATGAATTAAAAAATGTTATCATACTTAAATGTCTATTAAACAGAGTCAATTAAAATTTAAATTGTCATCTTAAAAATAATATGCTAAGTTTTTTTTTTTTTTTTTTTAATTAAAATAGGATATTAGAAGGGTAATTTATTCCTGTTCATTGAGGATCTTTGTTTGTTCTGTGCTTGCAGATAGATGCAGAATATTTAATATGGTTTATTTATTTCCCATTTCTTTAAACTTTCTATATTGAATAGTGCAAGAAACTTTATACCAAGTATTATGGGTATTAAAGGGAAAAGTGTTGAAATCAATCTCTATTTTTTCTCTTTAAACCACATTATTGAAAACAATCTTGTGATGTCGAAAGTAACATAACATCACATATTATTATTAGCTTCTTTTTTTAAATTTAAATTCTCAAATTTAAAATTAAAATTATCTTTCCCAATTTCAAATCAATTAAACATCATTTTTACTTTCTAAAAAGAATATATTTATCTCTTTCCTTTAAATTGCAGTTATGTATGTGTAACCGAGGCCGTTAATAAAATAAATCAAAATCCAATCTTTTCTCATCCTAAAATCATTTTATGAGCCTGCATACTTTCGTTTGTTCAAAGAGTACATAGAATGATATTTTAAAAACCATATGCCCTTTTGCAGTTACTCAGTCACTTGCTTAATTCCTTTCCAAATTAACAGACATTACAACTCCTTTTTCGGCATAAAATCTAACGCTCTGTTTATATTAAAGCGGCGTCTGACATCTGTGTTATGCATATAGAAATAGTTTTCCCAGCAATCAGTATTGGCATGCATATTTGTACGCTGATATATTAATCGCCAAATTAACGGTCCGGTTGGCATGTTTTTAATTTAAACTTTCTTTATGAACTACACGTATAGGGTTATTATAGTCTAAGGGCAACCACATTTTAGCTCGACGCATTTTGGCTACATTATTTGATGTCAGGAATCAGTCTATCTCTAACTGTCCTGCTGTAAGGATGTAGAGCTCCTGCTTCTGTATTTTTACCAGGGGGTCACCCCATGAGAGTGTAAGTTTTACCTCTCTTTAATAAATGCCACATACATACTTGAGCATTTTCTTCATCGAGTCTCTCTTTCCTGTGTTATTGCTATTTTACGCAATGTAATTTTAATTTTGATTTTCACGGCTGATCTTCATATGTCTTAAGCAGTTATCAAACTTAACTTCCATTCTTTAAAGACATGAACGAAAATAATCGTTATATAAATTGGTGCCGAGCACCAGTGGAGACACATATGATTTAATGTGGCTAGGGTGACCCTTCTGAACTAATCTTTCTTGCTATTTGCGGACTATATTTTCAAGTGGAGACTATCTTTTCGTCACAAATTGAACTTTTAACAAAGCTGCGTTGGACTTTTATGGATTCTACACTGCAGTACGAGAGAATGTTTGTGAAATTCACTATCTATAAGATGGAAATCTCCCGTACTTGCCATTCGTTATCATCACTGTGGATTGGTGTTATATGATATCCTTCATTTAGAGGAATTCTATTATGTGTATTATGCTTCAGTGAGACATTTCACCTATGGAGCGCGGAAAATGTTTCCGAATTTACTACCGGTGTAGGATTAAGATGCTACGTTCAGTAAGATGCTCTGCAATCATTCAAAACTAGTGACTCATGTTGGATCGTCCTGAATATTTACGAGAATAAAAAAAAAAAAAAAGTGCTACGTCACTGTGTAACAACTGGGATCCTGATATGTTGATTTTTCCGGCAATCGTGAACTCTTAGTAGGATTAATGATTCTTCGATTCCCTCCTCCCGCATAACACTTATACCGAAGAAAAAAAAAAGTGAAATATGCTTGTTAAGACAAACTTCCCTCCGCGAGGAGAACGCGTGAAATATGCTATTTTGATTATCGTTTCGGGTGCGGTGTGCGTTTAGCCAAAGGAATCGCTGCTTTTAATTGTTTATTTGTGTGTCTCGAAGAAAGTGATTTGTTTCTCGCAGCGTTGTGTAAATGCAATTAGCTGCTTCTCCTCGATTACAAAAGGCTACGAAATAGGTTGCTACAAAAATATCAACCGTCCATTATCACAAGTGCTAAAAAAATTTATAGCATCTTATAGACGTCTAGTGAATTGTGTGTGAATTAATATTTTACATATTTCATTCTCTTGATCTTATACATTTTCCTTCTATAAATTTAGCAACAATTACTAAGTGAATTTTGCAAGTATGACAAGTGCGGCAAGTATGTATATGAGATTATAATCTACAATAGTTGAAGGTGGATTGTATAATTATTTTTATATTAGATATTGTAAACATGTGTTTGATCCTTTTAAGGTAATATACAAGGTAAGTTGTTTAATGTTACCATTGTGATTTACAAAGTGATTAAAAAAAAAGAAAGAAAATCTACGTCAGGTATTATTGTTGAATGCTAAAAAAAAATTTGTTCATTTTCTTTTAAAATTAGAGAATACCTATATTTTCAGTATAGACAATTTCATGGAAATGTAATATTTAATTTTTAATCGAATTGCTACCAAACTCGATATAATAATGGCTTACTTATATTATTATTCAAGGGTAAAAAAAAAAAAAAAAGAGGTACTTTTATTTTTGGTACTAAAATAATTGTACAAGAATGTTTTTTCTTTTTTTGGTTAAAAAAAAAAAAAAAAAAAAGAAAATCAATTTTTGCATATGTTTATAATTTAACTTTAGATTGTCCACTGAGGTAATTTTTCTAGGTAAGTCGACAGTGTTGGTAAATTATTTTAATCTTTGACACATGTTATGAATAAAATTTTCTTTTCTGGATGAAAATTAATAAATTTTTAATATTTTCAAGATCATAAAAAAAAAAATCTCGACTTTTAACCAGTTAGTTGTGTACAGCGATGCCTACTTATTTTCACACACATATTTACATTTGCCAATTATATTTTGTTCTAAGTTTTATCAATTTTACACGTATGTTGCTGTACCCTCCTAACTTTTGGAATTTATATTGATATTTACACATTCTGCATTTTTCCCCTCGGCAAATTTCAATATTCACTGTACAGTTTTTGCTTATAATAGAATAGTACATACTTTACTCCAGTACTAAAAATAAGTGTTTTGAAATTTTGTTATATTTTTTTTTCTTCTTTATCTCACTTACAATATTAATTTGCCAAAGAAATAATTTTATTTTAGGGTACACATACTTTGTTATAAACCGCTTAGGTAGACACATGGTATAACATTTATACTCATATACAAGTTGTGGCCTGGCAATTCTGTATATTGTAGGTGTAATTTTCCTCAGTTTTTTTTATCACCTTTCACTTTAGCTTTCATGATAATGTTCAAATTAATTTACATTGTTTTTTTAGACCACACATTTTAATGATTTTCTGACATAGAAATTTCCTCTTATTTACAGTGGATAATTTATTGTTAAAATGAGATAATGGTAACAAGTCATTAAACACATGTTCATTAACAATTCACAAGTTACCTTTTGTCCTTTTGTTTTATATCGTTTTCTTTACTTCTGCATATACAAGACTTCTGAATATTTTTAAAGCTAAGTTACTTTATCATGTTTAAAAAAGTGCATATTCCTTAAATTTAGTTATATTTTGTATTTTGTCATTTGTTGAAGATACTACATTACAACTTATCTTTTTAATTAATACTACAAGTATAGCTGAAAGTGAAAATGTTCATGTACACATTATTTTTAAAAATATACTATATGTATAGTTATGTACGTTTTTTTAAATATACACATAGTGTGCGCTAGAGAACATCTATTTAATACTTTGCTTGGTGTAGACATAAAGAAATTATAATTTTTTTACTTTTCTTTTACATTTTTCACATTAGATTATGGATGCTATCAGTCGTACTGTAATTATCATTAATTGGCCGACTACAATTTTCGGCTAGATATAAATGCACATTTAACATTAGAGATTTTTCATTCAGCATACAGGACAATTTTTTTGGGAGAAAAATAATTACAGGAATACTTTGGAGGATTGTTAAACGTATTTTCAGTGCTATATCAGTTAACGAGATTTACACACTTCATCACTCATCTAATTTTATTATTTATCTACAACACAGAAAGATTTTCTATCATTCAAGTATGTAACAAAGCATGTGTCATTATTATTACAGATACAACTATTTTTGAAAGGTCAGGTTCACTATTTTACATTTAAAATTAATTTTCAAAATGCATATTATAATACACATTACAATGTAATATCTAATTTTTCAGAATGTTACGAACCCTTTCATTTGGTTATTTCGCGGCCGGAAATAATTTTTTGAAAGTGTTTATCTGTTGCACTTGGTTGTCACCGTGTGGCGCTAGCCACCAATGTTTGCCAAGTCATAATGATATTGGTTCATTTCATTCTTTTCAATTTTTTTTAATTTAATAAATGACACACACTCATTTTTTTTCTATCATTAATTTAAATCACAATTTATTATCGTTATCATTTCAATTTCAGAAGTTATTATTTTGGTAAAGTAGTTTTAATGCACTTACTCAGATGTAGAATGTACAATAATCTTCGTGATTTATCATACTGTTTTACCATATCCTATAACCATTTTGGTAACATGCAACCGTGCCTTTCCATTTTACACACATTAACACTTAATATACCCACTCATGGTTTTTTTTTCACGCGCATTGTTGCATATTTATGTAGGAAATATAACTTTCTGAATCTTCTCTTTCGTTTGGAATCATACTTATTAAAAAAAAAAACATACATATAGATTACACTTTTTTAAAACTTTTCGTAAGGTTACAAAATTTATTAGGTTAAGATGCCACTTTCTGTAATTTCAGTAGAAATTATTTGCGAATTTTTCATATCACACTACACACATTAGATATAATTTCAATTAATGTTATCATGGAAAGTTACAAGCCAAGGTTATTTACACTAGCATTCATATTTTTATAACATGCATTGTGTGCTTTTGAAATTATACACATTTTTAGTAGGTCTGTGTAATTATCAATTGCACTTTTCTTTACACACAGTGTTAGTGCGAATGTTCACTGGTGTATCAATATTACAGTGGTGAAATTTTTACAAAGTTCTTTTTCTTTTGATATGCTTGTGGATATTTGCAACTGACTCACTTTTCATACAACTTCTCTTTGCATGCAGCAATTACAATGTTTTTATACAAAGATTTTTACAATGGTAATTTACAAATGTATATATATTTTGCAGCATGCTATACAGATGAAGTTATTCACATACATGTACATTTACATATGCAATTGTTTAATTATCGGTCCTCTGTGAAGTTTTTTTTTATAACATATTGATTATTATCTTTAATACATAAGTCATTTCTTTACATTTTTTTGTTTTGATTATGGATGATTGAATCCACTAATTTTTACCTTCCCATTTCCACTATTCCATGTTTTTCCGTTTACACATGTGAATTTCATTGCTCTTTACGCATAATTTAGATAGATATATACAGTTTTTGCATAATATTTGTTGGTAGTTAGATATCATTTACATTCACTTCTCCACGTTTCTTCATTTTCATTGGGTATGCATGATATACATTAGTACTTCACACTAAATTTACAACCATTAAAAAAAAAAACTTTGCCTTTTTTTAAAGAAAGATATTTTATTACAATAAAATGTCACTTTAAATATGCTAAATTAAATTGTATTTAATGATGTTAGTTACTTTATCAGGAAGCCATCAACTCAATCCATTTGTCTGCCTATTTAACATTTTCACTTAATTTTCATGTAAGTCTTAAGTACATTGAATTTAACATAACTTCTTTTAGACATGGTGTAGTTTTACAAACATTAATTCACACGTTACTTCTCATCTTCTGTTTTTGAGAGTATTTTATAAAAAAGTTAAATGTGAATGCAACCTTGTTGGTATTTATACCAGCCGTATCTTCAGTAGAAGCCCAGTTAATGGTTGCATTTTAACTGCACATATTTACTCTCTACTCCACCTTTTTTTTACGAACACATTCTCTGCACATTCAAGAAAAATTTTATCATTATCAATACTTGTGCATTTCTTCAGAACAAATGCTTTTGATTTTCACATTATCAGTTTTCTTTTACATACTACAGATTTTGATCACCTTTTTTTAAATTTTTCTTACTTAAAAAAAAAAAAAAAAAAAAAAAAAGTTTGTCTTCATTGTGTAAATTTAATGTGTTTACTTGCAATTATACTTATTCGTTGATGTCTCTAGCCACACTAGATATTTTATGTGTCATTTGTATTTTATTACAGCTATGCCTTATATATGTATGCTTATTGAATTTTAAAAAAATTTCATAACATATAGATTTTTGTGTTGATATCTATATTTCAATATAATCTTTTGGTTGGGACATATCCAACATGTCTTGAACACCAAAAAAAATTTTCAGCTTGAGGACTTGAAATCAAGAAAGTTGAAAGATCTGGAAGCATAATCTTTTAAGTCACCGGTGCACAATGAAAAAATTCCAGATTATGATCTCTAGTTCAATAAAGAGATTTTATTTTATATGTTGATCAACAAATATATGAAAATGGTATACCTTATATATTTTATTTGAGAAATTAAATCTCAATATTTTATTAATCAATGCATATGCTTAAAAATATTTTATGAGCTCATTTATCCATATGATATACATTTTAGTTGCAACTTTATTTTTCTATTATGTATGTGCTATTGTATTGTTATTCTACGTCACTAAATGTGTCGAGCTAAATGCATGTGGGTTATAATAGTTTTTCCGGGAAAGGGGGAGAGATATGTGATGTCGAAAGTAACATAACATCACATATTATTATTAGCTTCTTTTTTTAAATTTAAATTCTCAAATTTAAAATTAAAATTATCTTTCCCAATTTCAAATCAATTAAACATCATTTTTACTTTCTAAAAAGAATATATTTATCTCTTTCCTTTAAATTGCAGTTATGTATGTGTAACCGAGGCCGTTAATAAAATAAATCAAAATCCAATCTTTTCTCATCCTAAAATCATTTTATGAGCCTGCATACTTTCGTTTGTTCAAAGAGTACATAGAATGATATTTTAAAAACCATATGCCCTTTTGCAGTTACTCAGTCACTTGCTTAATTCCTTTCCAAATTAACAGACATTACAACTCCTTTTTCGGCATAAAATCTAACGCTCTGTTTATATTAAAGCGGCGTCTGACATCTGTGTTATGCATATAGAAATAGTTTTCCCAGCAATCAGTATTGGCATGCATATTTGTACGCTGATATATTAATCGCCAAATTAACGGTCCGGTTGGCATGTTTTTAATTTAAACTTTCTTTATGAACTACACGTATAGGGTTATTATAGTCTAAGGGCAACCACATTTTAGCTCGACGCATTTTGGCTACATTATTTGATGTCAGGAATCAGTCTATCTCTAACTGTCCTGCTGTAAGGATGTAGAGCTCCTGCTTCTGTATTTTTACCAGGGGGTCACCCCATGAGAGTGTAAGTTTTACCTCTCTTTAATAAATGCCACATACATACTTGAGCATTTTCTTCATCGAGTCTCTCTTTCCTGTGTTATTGCTATTTTACGCAATGTAATTTTAATTTTGATTTTCACGGCTGATCTTCATATGTCTTAAGCAGTTATCAAACTTAACTTCCATTCTTTAAAGACATGAACGAAAATAATCGTTATAAATCTAATAGTTTATTTTTTAAAATTGTGCTCTTTTTTAACTGTTATAGAATTCTTAAAAGAATAATTTAAATTTAATATTGTTTATTATTTCTTAATATAAAAAGGTAGTAAACTAAAAAAAAAAAAAAAAAAAAACCCTCTGAATTAAGTGAGGTTTTTTTAAATATGAAAATATGTTATACCAGAATAATGATGCATGCTATAAATTTGACATTTTTCTTTTAATGTGGGATATTTATTGTATCTGTACAAACCTGCAGCTATAAGCTACATTATAATAGATTTCATAGCAAATTCTGCCTGTTAATATGTATAGAAATTTAGAATTATTTGTCTCATTACTGCCCCAAGAGGATACGCAAAGTGTTAACTGAATTAAATATATTTTATTTTTACATCAATAATTTATAAATGGTGCATGGTAAAATATCAAAGCTGTTAGTATTAATAAATGATGTTCAGTTTGGCTACATCCTAAAGGGTAAAATTAGCACTAGCCACCAGCCACAGGGCCAGTATATGAGAAAAAGTGGCCAGTGAAAAATTATCTATCAACAGCTACGTTCTGGCCACTTTTTTTTTAAAGGAGAGAATACAATTTACTTATATTTCATTTAAGATTTTACTTTTTTTATAGGTGAAAACTGGGAAATTCAATTAGTAGCCAGTGGCCGGTAGACCCAGTTTTATTAGTGGCCACTTTTTAAAAGTTAGGAGCCACATTTTAAATATGGGTCAAAATGATTTTTTTTTCTTTATTTAGCGGCTAGTGAGTAATAAAGTTACAAACTTTTGGTTAAAAATAAAACTGGCATTCCACTGAATGAAAAAGTACGAATTAGTAATTAATACTGCAGATAAAATTATAAGTGATAAAATATATTTAAATATATATTAAAGCATTGTACAAAACAAACAAGGAAATTGTATTTTAAATGTTTTAAATTTAAAAATAATTTCACATCTTTCTTGGATATTTTATTTTTACTTAAAACTTAGTAGGATCTAATATCATCAAGATTGGCAAGTGGTAATTAAGTTTGGCGAGTGTACAGATAAATATAAATATTCTTTGTTTTGGCTGAGAATTCAAAACTCCGGATGTCTTGTTAAGGCAATCAGAGAGTGCCAATGTGTTGGTGAGGTGGAGGAAGTCTGTTTGGTGGCAGTAAAGTCAGATGCAAATTTTGCAGTAATTACTCGCTTAGTGGCGAGTGCTAACTTTGTCCTATATTTTAAAGTAATTGGCTATAATGTTTCAATCTTTCTTGATACCTACATAAATTTTATCTTAAATAAAAAAAAAAAAAAAAAAAAAAAAAAAAAAAATATTGTACCAGCCAGCTATAGGTGGTACAATTAGTGAGCATATGGCAAGAGTGAAAAATATAAGATACAGCAATGTCCTTAAAATCTCCTTGCATCCAGAAGTAAAAATGGTATAATTTTTTTGAAATGCACATGGAATTAAAATTGTTGACTATATTTTGTAGGAAAAAACTATTTCTTGAAAACATAATCCAAATAAAGAGTTCATGGTAAAAAGCCAAAATATAGAAAATACAACAAAGTTGCTAAATCTGCTTGCATCCGATAAAGAGAAAGAATTAACCAATTCACTAATTAGATGTAAATAAAATAGAGATGCATATATCCATGAAAAAACTGTATTTTACAAGATTTTTTAATCGCCAAATGGCGACTAGGATGGCGATCGATCGCCGATTTTTAATCGCCACTTTTACAACTTTAATCGCCACGTGGCGAGTGGTGACCGTTAATTTACACCTATACTTTTTTTAGATTCCAATACATTTTATTAACATATTTATTTGCGCTATTCTGTTTTAGATTAATATTTATAGCAATTCGACAGTTAAGTATTTTTAAATAAAAAAGTGGCCACTAGTTTAAACAAAGTGGTCACTTGAAAAACTAGTCTTACTGGCCAGTGGCCGCTAATGAATTTTCCCAATTTTGCCCTATACTGCATCCTTTAAATATATTTTGTCATTGATTTTGTTATTTTCTGTTTTAGTTAAACCTGGTATTCCAACAAATGTTATGGTCATGGATGTAACACCAACAAGTGTGGTTGTTAGATGGTCGCCACCTAAGTATATGGGCTACCAGTTTACTCCTGGGTTAGAATATTCAGTTCAGTATAAAGCTCTTTCGCCTGTTCTGGGAACTGTCCAGGTATTTCTATTCTTTGTAACTAATACATTATAATGTTTTAATATACTGATATAAACTTATTGTTTTACTACTTGTATTAATATGTAAATTTATACAGTTTAAGATATTCATATGTCCTTTTATTCTTAAACTTTTTTTTTTTTTTTTTTCAATGTATAGAAATGAGAAATATAAATATTTTCTAAAAATATATACATAATGTATTTTAATTATCTTAATTTTCATATTGGGTTTTAATAATTTTTGTAACTATAAAAAGGGAAATTCAATATTTTAGTTTCACTTGTATATAGTACTCTAAAAACTGTGTAAGTTGACCACTTCTGGTGCCCCAGTTCAGTGATCAACTTATAAGGGGTGATGATAGATTTATCACATTCTCTTTTTTTAAATTAAGAAAATTCTTAACAAATTAATGCACTGACACTGAATTTTGATGTATTGTAGCCTGTAGTACTATTAAATCTAAAAAACTTGTAGATAAAATGTCAGCATTTTAGAAATATTTGTCTAGAAATAATTCTACAGGGTACAATACATTAGAAAATTAATATAAAGGGTGTTCTTTTTCATACATTTTTGTAATGATTTTTTAAATATGTAAACAAAGAGTTTTATTTTCTAGTAAGTTCAGCCTGATAACCTTTTTGTTGAGCTATCATACTACATCTTGGATAAGATAAAAGAACTTTTTTTTAAAACATTAAGATTAATGTTGTTCATCTGCTCAATCTAATCTTTGCAATTGTGCCATTGCAATTTTAATCGCAATAAGTGGTAGGCAGTCAAATTTTAAATTCTCGACTATTATATGCACCTTTTTCTTTAAATTTTCCTATTATTATTACTATTATTTTGTAAGAAGGGGGCTTTTAAGTTTTTATTTTATTTTTGCACAGCTTATACCAAAAAATATATTTGCATTTTGCATATAATTAGTGTTTGCAATTTAAAAGCAAGTAAAACTATTCAACATTTTCTGCCATTTTAATCATTTTATTTTTTAATGACTTTTTAATATTTTTATTTTTTAGGAAATTAGAAATATTTCGTTTGGGGAAGGATTAGTTACCATCCATAATTTAGTTCCATACACAGAATATCATTTTAGCATCCGTTGTCGATCAACTCAAGTTGAGAATGATGATTTTTGGAGCCCATCAGCAACTGCTGTTGAAAGAACAGAACCTGATGGTATAGTGATAATTTGCATTGAAATATTTTATAAATTTATTTTACCAAAGATAATGTTATATTTTAACTGTGTGTTTTTTAACATAATTCTTTTCTCTTTTGGATAACTGCTTTGTTATTTCTATTATGTTTTCAAAGAAGGCTAATTGTTAATTGGTATCTGGTAAAATACTTATTAAAAAAAATGGTATATTGCCTCTCTCTGATGCAGTTGCACTTTCTGCTAAAAACTGTCATATTTTCACATATTTGTTATTTTATTCTTATTTCAAAACTTAAATTATATTCAAAATGTTACTGAAGTAAAGAAGTTTCTCCATGTTAAAAATAATAATGATCCCTGCTTTGCTGAAAACAGCTGGTAAGTTAGCTGTATTTCACATGCTTACATAAATAAAATAAAATAAAATAAATACCTTGTTATTAGTTTACCATTTTTAAATTATATTTTAAAATTTTATTCTGTAGAAGGTTTGACCTACAATATAATTAATTTCTTAATCATTGAAACATTTTTTCCTATTTTAAGAATGTCAAATAAGTATCATGAACGAAGCATAAAAATGAATCCAGAATCTAATGGATTTATAAATGCTTTATATATGTCTTTAAAATTATTTTTGCCATACATATCAACCAGGAGGCAACAGCACAGACAATCACCTCATCGAGTAAACAGGTAAAATTCTAGGATTAATTAAGTCTCGATTTGCATGTTCTAATGCAATATGTCTGCCAATTCATATCTTGGTGAAAAACGCCTAAAAACACAATTTTAGTGGTTGACTCTTAGTTTTATCATTGTTTTCCTGTTCACAATCCTCCATGTTTTCACATCTTCCAGTTCAGGAAAACACAGTTGTGAATCTACGAGTCAACTGCTAAAATTGGGTTTTAATATACGAATCGAGTTTTACCTAATCCTGAAATTTCAGCCATGAATTCGATGAGGTGATTGTCTGTACTGCAGCTTCTTTGTCTAATGTTATGAATATTATTAAAATTAATTCTTTAAAAAGGCAGTATATAATTACCTTTTATTTTCTTCTGTCCTTACAAAAAAAAAGTATTGAATTTGCGAAATTTTTTAAATTCAGGTTTTTAAGGGATTTACATGTTTTAGGGGTCGGATAAACCCAAAAACATGTTTTTATAAAAATGTTTCTCTGTCATTCTGTGAGTCTATATGTGACAAAAATTTTGTGGGCACTTTATTTTCAAAAACTAATGCACGAAATTTCAAAAACTTTAAATTTAGTTAGCCCTTGATATAAATTAGTGTTGATTAGTTTTTCATGTTTATTGCTCAACAGGTGGTGCTGCTATTCTGCCTTATTCAAAATTTCCACAATAGCTCTATCTCAAGAACTAATTCATAGATTTTCATAAAATTTTTGATTCAGTTAGTCTTTGATATAGTTTGGTGCAAATTACTCAACTTGTATCTCTGCCTCTTTACATTGTTCATGATTATCAAAATAGTTCTATCTTAAGAACTTATACTCGAATTTTCATCAGACTTCAGATTCAATTAGTCTTTGTTTTAGATTAGAGTTATTTAGTTTTTATGTATAATATCTTTACAAGTGATGCTACTTTGCTATATTTGTCACGATTTCACAATAGCTGTATCTCAAGAACTAATGCATGGATTTTCTCCAAACTTCTGATTCAGTTAATATCTGATAATTTATCTTTGTCTGTTTTTTGGTGTACATCACCCAAAAGGAGGTGATGTTATGTGGAATTAGTTAAATATTTTGTTATAACTCTATCTTGGAAATTAATGCATGGATTTTCATTAAACTCTAGATTGAATCAGAAGTTGACATAAGTCGTTGCTGACTACATTTTGGTGTAAACCACCTAACCGATGGTACTCATTTGCTGCATTTTTCAGGAAGTATTAACATATATAAGATAGAAGAGAGTTTTTGGATTGCCACATCTGACTAGTTACCATCTTACAATGAAATAATGCTTGATTACAAAAAATAAATCTGTTTGGCATAAAGTATCAAAACAAATTATTTTCTTGACTGATGGACATTTTTAATTGCAAAACACAGTACAGTGTGGAAGCAAGCAATGCCTCGGTACAATGTGCACAATGATTGAATTTTCTTTGCAGTAAAGATTGAGAATATTTTTTTCAACATTTTACTTGTTTAAAGTAATATTATTAAGACTTTGAAATATAATTTTAAAACGTAAAGTTGGTGGTTAATGTTCAGAAAGACAGGGAAAAGAAATTATACAATGAGAAATAACTTTAAAAAATTGGGGCTATTTTAATGGGTCTCATCTGGATAATAGGTCTCATCTGGAGCTTATTTGTTGCTGCAGACTCTGGACATCTTTTCAATCCATGTCAAGTTATTTTTTGTAAAGTACTGATATTGCACTCTTGTTAAATGAACCTTGAAAAAAATTATTTTGGTTTTTAATAAAGAAAGCTTTTTTTTTTTTTTTTTTTTTTTTTTTTTTTCAAATCCTTTTGAACTTTTTTCCCCCCCTTATAAACTTTATTTTTACATTTAGTATTCATTTGAATGTAGTTACTTTCATAGTTCAATGAAATAATTCCCTATTCCATAAAGAATTACTAAGACAGAATTAGTCAATTACCTATCCACCCCATGACAATGAGAAAATCATGTGTGTTTTGGTTTCTTGTGCAAAATGTGTTTATAAGAAAAATATCTTAAAATATTTAAGTATTGTTAACAACAGTAAAATCTAATATAATGTATATGGAAACTTAAATTTAAAATCATTAATAGGAAATGTGATTTTGAAAATTTGGATGGGGAAAACAGCCATAGAGCTGGAGACATAGATTGTTTAAGGATTTATATTAGCTTAATTCAACTCAGATTCCTTAGCTTGTTGGCATATACTCTGAAAAATCCTGTAATTTAAAAATTTTACAAATGTAAGTACAATTATGAGCATGAATATGTTGTTAAAAAAAAATCAACACGTTTGTAGAAATTGGACTTGAGTTTTGCTCAGGCTGAACCAAACAAAGTCATTAAAAAGCTAGATAAAAAAAAAATTGATTGGAAAAATTATTTAATGAGAACTCAGGGTTTGAAACTAATTCCTATGTGACCACTTGAGCACGGCTATTCTTTTCTAAACAGAAACCACACATGTAAAAATTTTTTTAATTAAACTTATATTGCTTCTCATAAATCTCACCTTACTTTTAAGTTTTATGTTTGTGCTAAAAGTTTTTAATTTATCATTATTATTATTATTAATATATTTTTTTCTATATAGTTCCCTACCTTGCACCTGAAATGACATCATCATCATTTGATGTTGAAAATAGTTTAGGAAATAGGACTGTGACTGTGTACTGGAAAGTGAGTATTATGCATTATGACAGTTATAAGCAAATGTTTGTATTATAATTCGTGCTTGGCTATTGAAATACTCATAGTTTGTGCAACATGTTTCTTTTATTGTTGTTTCTTTGGGTTTTCTCTTTTTTTTTTTTTTCCTTCACCTCCCCCCCCCCCCCCTTCCTGTAGCTTTTAATTTAAAATAGAGTTCAGAAAACAGGTTTTATATCTTAATTGAAGAAATGTGCCAAAATGTTTTCTTGTTAAGCAGAGCAATTGAGGACCACCTTAAATGAGATCATTGCATAACAATCATTCAAATATTAACATGATATTTTTACATTAGTTTTATGAGTGATGTTCAAGGGACTGCAAAAAAGCCACATCTTAGACAAGATTGCATATAAACCATGACAATCTTAACCAGGTTTGATTGTATTCTAAATTTACTCATATACTCAGATTTTCATCTGTATGCCGACAAAAACTAATAAAAATAAAAATTTATATTAAGTGCAAGGATTTTTTTTTTTTTAATTATTGGAATTCTTTTTAAATTGATAATCAAATATACTAGTCTCCATTTAAATGATTGCATGTGCAGTCATATTAATCCAGTATTATTATATTCTCTCAAATTCATTACAAGGATGAAGAAATTTTTAAAACTTCATTTCTTGTTGTAAATTTATTTTCATCCATACTTAAATATGTCATTATTAAATAACACTTCTGCTTATAAATTAAGTGTTCCTAAAAAATTTTCTCTTAATTCAAAATTAAGTAAAATAATGTAGAAATATTACAACTTTCTTTTTTACAAATTGTGACCATTTTTGTAAAAAAAAAAAAAAAAAAAAAAAAAAACCTTGAATGTTGTTATTTTTTTTTTTTTTTTTTTAATTATCAGCACGTTAAATTCTGCTATTTTATTACTAAAAACATTTTATGTGTTTCTTTCCAGGCAGTACCAGCTGAGTTTCAAAATGGAGAAAATTTTCATTATGTTGTTCATTTTCACATTTACCACGTATCCTCATCTCGCACAATCCGCGAGAGTGATCCTATAATAGTTGGCAACAAGACTTTGTATAGCTTTCCTCATCTGGATTCTCATTCTGCCTATATTTTCAGAATATATGCAGTCAATAGTATGGGACGTTCGATGAATTCTTCTCATGTTATAATTGATAAATCTGATAAATGTAAGTTTTGTATATATTTATTTCTAGGAATATTATTAGTTTGTTATTCTATAAATATATTGGTATAAGCAAAAAATGCTATCTTATTATGCATATATATATATATACTTAGCATTATATCATTATATAGCATTTTAGCCTTTTTTTTAATAAATATTTAAATAAGTCACTAAACAAAATTTAAATAGAAAAGTGTGTTGGTCACATTAAATTGGTTTAATTTGATGGTGGTTTAATTAAAATTTAAGAATTTAAAAAATACATATGCCATTTTATTTTTCTATAATATTTAACTGGCAGTGTGCAAAGAGCTATAGATCTAAATTCACTTATGAAAAATAAGTTGGGTATTTTCAAAGTTATTATCTATCATTATTTAAGGAAATTTATGTAAGGTGTTTTGTTCTTTGTGAATCTACATAAATTCTTAGATTTATGCATTATATAAAGCACATTTTATTTTAAGATTTATAAACTAAAATAATGATAGGTTTGTGAGTTGGTAAATTTTAGCAAAATATTCTCTCTTTCATTTTATTATGCAATTCCCATGTATAAACTGAAAAGCTTTTAACACAGTAGCAGAAAATTCTCAAAGTCCCTCCCCTCTCCCCATCACACACACACACACACACAAAAAAAAAAAAAAAAAAAAAAAAAAAAAAAAAAAAAAAAAAAGAAAAGAAAAAACTGCACTTAAAATACTTTTTGATTGAGGCATTAATTAATCATTTAACTTAGCATTTTGGGACATTTTATAATTTTTTAATAATAATAATCGTAACTTTTTGTATTAAGATATAAAGAACTAAATATAAGATGAAGCAAAATAAAGGTTCAATGAAAAAGATTCTGCAAAAGAGAAAAAACTGAGACTCCTGTCTCGAACTTTCTGCTACTGGTCTTTTAACCTCTTCACAAGGAGCATCTTTTGCAGAATTTTTAATCTTTCATCAACAGTTTTTCAAAACAGAAAATTTTTAATAATTTAATTGAGGAAAATGTGATTAAGTAACGCAAAATTTACAATTAAAAAAAATTTGGTCAGAATCATCAAAGATTCTGAACCATTAATGTGCCTTATATACATCATACTTGTCCGCAAGCTGATAATGGATTCATAGTTATTGTACTTATAGCCTCTTGTCTAACACATCTTGCGTCAAAGAAATATTTTTTCTATTTAGTGGTTTTAAAATAATTTTTTTTTAGCTAAAAGTTATTTTTATAACTTTTTTGTATAATCTAATTAGTAATTTCTGCCCAAATAATAATTAAATTTTCTTATATTCGAATTTTTATGAGGAAACTAGTGGTATAAATATTTTCATGGGTTTTTTTATGTTATTTAAATTGTGTTTATAATATATCTATATAATGTGCACAGATAAGCAGGTTAAACTAATTTTTTGCAAATTAAGTTTTTTAGGCACTAATCAAGAGTTTTATATTATTACTTTTAGATAATTGTGTTACTGAGAATATTCGAAAAAAGGTTATTAATTGATATATGATGTTATTCAAATAACAAACATGATATTTTTATTCAATTTTTGCATATAATTAATTTTCTGTTATTTTAACATTTACAAAACATTTTATACACATGTTCTACTTGTTCTTGCATGTATATTATTTGTTAATTAACTATTTGGAAAATAGTTGTTGTCCTCAGTAGAGAATTGGGAAATCTAAAGTATATCTGAATCTTTTTATTGATTGAATTCCGCAACTTATTTTATTCATTTTCTGATTGGTCCATGCTTAATGTCTAGAAATGGAATACTTCTGTTGCCACAATAACAAAAAAAATCTGATAGATCCATGCTTAATATCTAGGAATGGAATACATCTGTTGCCACAATGACAAAAAAAAGTATTCGGAATTACAAAAAAAGTATTCAAAACTACAAAAAATTAATAACTCAAAAAGAAATTTAGATAAATGTTTCAAACAAGTTACATTTAAAAGTAAATTTTCTTTATACGATGATGTAAAAATTGAAAATGAGCTATGTTTAGATGTTTAAAAATTTATAGTACCAAAAATTGTTAAACTGAAATTTTATTTAATATTTGTTTGATTGGTCTAGAGATATTAATGTGACTGACTCTGCATTTACGTAATGTTTGATCATCATAAAAATGATGTTATAATTGTTTTTTTTTAAATATAGAAATCATTTATAAGTCTAAAATTAGTCTTTGAAAATATTATTTTGAAATAGTCATAATTTGTTAAATTACAATTTTTTTATATCTCGTTATAATTTATGCTTTCGTTGTTTATCATTATTTTATTTAGAATATTATTTAAGTTACTGAATTCTTAAATTTTTTTTCATTTATTTAAAGTAATTTAGAACAAAATATGTTTGTTATAATTATTTGTGTCTTAAATTTATAGTGTTGGAAAAACCTAAAGATCTTATTGTTCTGTCATATGGACAAGGAGAGTTTAATTTATCATGGAAAGCTTCTAATCAGAGGCCATATAATTTTACTGTGTATTGGTGCAAAACAGTGAAGCCTCGTCCTAATAAATGTGACGGTCCTCTTGAGTGGTTACATACTACAAGAACAAAGCATATGTTGCGGCTTCCCGACAAAGACACTGGTTATCAATTTGCTGTTTCAGCAAACGATGATGGCTATACATCAGGAATGTCATGGGCATCTTGCATTGTTTATTATAAAGGAGGTAAGCTTATTAGATTTGT
Organism: Maratus speculifer; assembly: GCA_964019185.1. Classification (NCBI taxonomy): domain Eukaryota; kingdom Metazoa; phylum Arthropoda; class Arachnida; order Araneae; family Salticidae; genus Maratus; species Maratus speculifer. Next base: position 176,291,889 of record OZ025295.1, on the reverse strand, counting down.
CATTTTTAGATATAATCTGCAATTTTTATTCTATAATACAGGGATACTGATGTACCATGTTTAATAGAAACCTGGATAGAACTGTACATGGGCAAAAAAAGCTAGTCTATGTCGAAAATGGGAAAGTCCATATGATCTCGAGATGAGTTTGTTTATTAAACTTCTTAAATATGTTGATTTTTTTTTTTTTTTTTTGGGGGGGGGGGGGGCGAATATTTTTTTGTTTCTGTCATTGAATTATATGTTTTTAAATATTATATTGTAATTCTGTTATAAAAAGTCAAATATTATAACACCATTTTGGTGCCAAGTAAATATTCCAGTGAGTATAACTTATATGTGCTTTGAATATTTAGGTTTTTAGAATTGGCAAATTTATCACATAGCCACCAAGACAAAAGCCAAGCAGTCATTAAATCTGCAGTTTAGCCATAAATATAACTGTAAAATAAATAAATATTGAAATTCACAAAAATGTAGCAAATATATTTTGGAAAAGGCTAATCTGTGAACTAATAGAAGGTGCAAGATCATTTAATGATTTAATTTTAAAATAAAATTTCACTCAGAACAAGGAGGGGGGAAAAACACTGTTCCCTCGGTTACCAAGGCTATTCTCCCTACAGTGTAAAAGGGATGAGCTTGGCATTCTACCTATCAGAAGTCCAACAATTGTGGTCTTACAGTAATTATATGTAAGATTTTCTTTGTATCATGTATTTCTGACTTCAGAAAATTTTAAAGTTGTTTTTTAAGGATTTTTACAGGAAAAGTATTGTGTAAGGAAGTTTAGAATGTATTTATAATAACCTAATGGCGTTTTTAATATTTGCGAGACTTTCAGTGTATTTTATTATCTTAGAAACAAATTTTCAATCATATTCTCCATTATTTTTCTTTCATATAATTTCAGATTTTTTTTAACTAGATCCTAAATACCTCTAATAATATTAAAAATAAAGACCATGAATTGTATAAACATGTATTAAAAAAGCTCAAATAAATGAATACAAATGTTTTTATAGCAAACATTTTTTTAGCAGCTTTTTCACCTCTCCAAATATAAATTACTGATAAATAAATTTATTTAGTAAAAATTTATTGCTGAAGCTGAATGCACTTTTTTCATTGTAATTAATAATAATAATAATAATAACACGTCCTGTTCTTATTTGTATGCTTATTTTACATTTTGTCATAAAATGTCCTATTTCTTTATTCCAGAGAAATATATTTTTAACTTTTAATATTAAGCTTTAATATTTTTTTTTAATGCACATTCCAATTAATTTCGGCATTGCTTTTATTTCCCTTAAATCCAAAACTGATACATTTCTGAGTTTATTTTTGTTTAAAAATGGATGAAACTGACAAGTGTACTTGTTCGAAAATATGTAATTGAATAGTGTTTTCAATTTTTTTAAAGTAAAAACAAAATATACTTTAATATTGGAATTTTGAAACAAATTTCTAGCCATTACCGTGAAAGAAATAAGAAAAATATGCCATCATGTGACAATAATTACTTATAACTTGATGAGCAATTTATTTTTCAGAAAATGGAAATCCCTGTTGAATTTCAAATTGCTTCAGTAGTTAGGTCTGCAAATGCCATCATGCTTTTGTTTTAAAAAATTAATCCATAAATATGTTAAAGCTTCACTAATAAAAATATTTTTCGAGAAAACCCCGAAACAAAATAACAAGAATATTTTTAAGAAAAATACTTTTTCTATAGCTTTTCACTTGAAGATTTAATGTATAATATTGCAATGCTTGGAAAATTTATGTATTCTGTAATTGTGGGTTTTGAATTTTTACAAGAAAATTAATGAAAAGTTTTTTTCTATTTACTTATAATATTATTATTAGTACTCCCAATTCAGCACAGGAAAAGATTTTTAAAATAGTCTTTCTAAATTGAAGAAAAATAGTCTTATTTCAAATGTAAATTAGAAAATTATGCATGTTAGCAAAAATAAATAAATTATAATAACTTTTTTTTAATTAAATATATTCATAAGATTTTTAGATTCAGGGAAGAACCGTGTAAATCTTGGGATAATGCAGAAAATTTCCGTAACTTTAGAAAAACAAACAAAACCATACTCAGGGAAATTGAAGACAATCACATGCTTTGTGATATAATAAAATCAAACTTAAACAAGACCCACCTTCTGACATTGTGAGATATAAAATTGAATATTTGCCACTCCTACTTATGGGTTGAATATAGCATGTGTCATATTTAATCTGTGCTGCTTCTAATGTCCTGTATCATCCATTCAATCACTATATATACCTTCTAACACTATGAGGTTTGTAATTTGTTCAAGAAGTACTTAAATCTTTATGTGCACATTAAGAATTTAATATATACAAAACACATTTTTAAATTTATATTGCCTTTATAGTCTTCAGGGTCAATCCAGATCAAACCAACCAATGGACAAAATTTCAGGTCTTTGGATTTTGTTAATTTTTGGCTCAGATGTTGTACAAAAATAGTAGATAAAAAATGCAAATTTGCAGATTTTTTTAACCATTTGTTTTTGAGTTATTAATTTTTGAAATTTTAAAAATTTAATGAAATTTGTATTTTTTGGTGTTTTTTAATTTGCTGTAACTTGGGAACTATTTGACATAAAGAGTTGAAATTTAAGTCATTGTTTTCAGTTTTTTATGCTGTTTCATAAGATATATATAACATGACCAAATTATTTTAAAAAAAAATATTTTTTATGTAAAAAGTTTATATAAAATTTTTAAAAATTCAAAATCGGAATTTTTGATTTTGTTTTAAAAAATATATTATATTTACCATCTTTTTAGCAACTTTTGTGCCAAATTTTATGATGGAACTCTTATGGTATCATAAAGAAAAAAATTATTTTCTATATCAATGATCGGCCAATTTCTGTAAAAAAATCTCATATTTTGTTAAAAAGCAAATTCACTATAAAAGGTAGTCTATTTTTGTTTCCAATGTTCATATTTCTCATTCATGCAAGTCAAGTTCAATTATCAAATAAAATTTTAGTATATAATTCGCTAGGTTTTATTATTTTGTTAAACACATAACAGTAAAAATTAAAAGTAATCAAGATAATTATTACTTTGTGTAATTGACAAGCTAAATACTTTTTAATTTATTTTCTTGGAATTTAAATAGAATGTTTTTTAATTATTCTTAATTTAATATTACTTTTAATTAAATTTTGTTTAAAAAATGAATAAATTGGTAATAAATGAGTTAACGAAAGAAAATCTCAAAGAAGTGTTCAACAATACAAATTATACTCTTGAAGTTGAATGCTTTAACAATCACAATGAGTCACACTCAAACAGTAACATGTTTGTTTTCTGCTGAAATCTGCATGCCTTTCCTACAAGGCTTTTGAAATCGTCAGTGTTCTCTAAGATCTTCTGTAGTGGCACACTATCTCAAGTCTGTTTGCTTATAACTTGAGAACTGCTGTTTGTTTATAACTTGAGAATTGCTGTTTGTTTATAACTTGTATTGACAATTTAGTTTTTTACTATTATTTCATTGAGTTGAATGCGGATTTGTGTTATAAAATATTAAAAGGGATGTGGCTTTAAACTGAAAATGGATAAAAAATGAAATAAATTTTGTTGTCATCCATTCAAAAAGCAAGAACACTAGGTCAGTAAAAATTTAAGAAATTTTACATTGTGGATGACAACACTAAAATATGGCATTGAAAAAGGCGTGAAAATCTGCACTCATTGTCGCTTACAATTAGGTAAGGAAAAGTATCCCTCAAATTGTGGAAATGACATTGATACTAATTTTTCAGACATTCCAAATGATGACAATCCAAAACTAGGTTGAAGTAAGGATGACCCCGAATTCATGGATGTGGAATCTGGTTTTGATAATTTGAATGCATCATTAACATCTATTGGAGAGTCACATATCATTAAAAATAAATGTAAAAGTAGTAAAAGGTACTTCTTTGAAGAAATTGTGGGGTATGTTGCTTGTGCCTGTGAGAATGAGTGGTGGGTGGCATGTGTTTTCACAAAAGATCAGGTCGAAGAAGATGTTAAAGTTTCTTTCCTTCATCCAAGCGGACCATCTCTGTCATTCACTTTTCTTAGAAAATCAGACATTTTGACAATACCAAAATACTTTATTTTATGCAAACTACATCCAGTCACTGCAACAGGCAGAACATCACAGTACCCAAAGAAATTGAGCTCCACTGCGCCAAACTAAGTACGTAATTTGTTAAGAAAAAAGATTTATTTATTAAATATCTAAAATTTATTATTTGTCTTTTAATAAAACAAACTATTCTTAAAGAATTCCAATTTTTATTTGCTTTCATGTAAGTAACACTTCGAGCTAAACTGTGCATCATACTTTAAAGTATTTTTTATTACAGATTTACATGAACATTGATACAGAAAATATTTTTTTTCTGTATGACACCATAGGAGTTCCATCATAAAATTTGGCATAAAAGTTGCTAAAAGGGTATTAAACATAATATAATTTTTTCAAAAAAATCAAAAATTCCGATTTTCAATTTTTTAAAAAATTATATAATTTTTTTACAAAATAATATTAAAAAATTAAGTAATTTGGTCATGTTATATATCTTATGAAACACCATAAAAAATTTAAAAAAATGATGCAAATTTTAATTCTCCAGATTAAATAGTTTGGAAGTTATAGCCGATTAAAGATTACAAGACTATACAAATTTTGTAAAATTTTCAAAATTTCAAAAATTTATAACTTTAAAACGAATTGTCGAAAAAAATTTTAACTTCACAATTTTAATCTCATAAGTAAGTACAATAAACTGGTAAAAAACCAGAACAATCTAAAACATTAACATAAAATTATTTGTTGATTTCACATGGAATTACTCTTCATATTATTCATAATGCTTTTCAAGGTGATAATAAAATTACAAAGTGGAAATTGAATTCTTGCAGCAATCTACAGAGTTTAAAAGGGCAGACCCACAAGCAAGCAGACTTCATCTCTATTGTGTGCAAATTAATATTTTTCCTTTAAAATTCTGCTCATATTGTTTATAGGTGATGCATGAACCTTATTTTTGAAATTATATTGTTTTTATTTTATTTTGAGAAGAGGGGGGGGGACATCTTGCTACTGGTTAAAGAGTTGATTGTTGACATGGAAAAATTATATATCTCCAAAAAATACACCAGCATTTATTTTATTTATTGTTATTATTATTTGGCTTTTAAAAATGAGTATGAATCCTGTAATAGTAACTTTACGCCTTGAAATACTTTCAGAACAGATTTTACAAAGTTTCTAAAAATTTCTAAAATCAACTTTTATTGTATTTCAATGTTTTATTGTTAATTTTATCTATCCTCTGCAGTTTAGTTAGTAGCTTTTTGATCTCTTTACAGTTAAAATTATTTTTTGGTCTAAAATGAAGTTTTAATGAAATTGAATGAAACTTGTTTTCTTTCGCTATTGATGATTTTCTAATCGATCATAAATGTGTATATTTTTAGTAAATTATAAAGTTACAAATGTTGGACTGATTCCCAAGAATGCTACTAGTCTTAGAGTCCAGTGGTCTTTAGAATGTGAAGCTCAGAAAATAGTAATGAAAGAATATGCCATTCAATACTGTGAATTTGTTGGACCATGCCATCCAAATTATCATATTAAATCTTGTGCAGGTTTGTTATTTATTCATTATCTATGACTTTTTTGTATGTTTTAAAAATATACAGTAAAACCTCTAAATAACGGACAACTCGGGAGAGCGGAAATTGTCCGCTATTCGGAGGTGTCCGCTATTGGGAAAACCTAAGAGATTTAAGAAATTGCTAAGAAATGCTTAATGTTTCATAAATTGACTTTTATATGTCCAAAAACCTCTATTATATGATTAATCATAAATGAAAAGTATTTTTTTAAGCAATAAAACTGAAATAAAACTTTGCATACCTTTATCCACTGTTTATTACATTCTTACGAAAATTTTTTTTTACAAAAATTTGCTTTTGCTTGCTATTACATATAATTTCTCTTTCAATGTGAAGTTTTAACACTGTAAAGTAAATTTAATCCTTCTGAAATATCTTATTTTTACATAAAAACTGTAATTGCTCACTGTATTTTGCCGCTTCTTGGAAATTCTTGATACACTTTTGTCGAACATTCTAAAGCAATATAATCGCATACAGAAATTGATACTTCTCTAGTAAGTAACTCATCATCAATATTAATGAAATTTTTTTATATTTCATTAATTCACTTATTTCGCTTAATTCTTCATTTGTGTCGGAAATGTGTGTTTCTTTTTTTTTAAATTATTAATGAAATGCCTGGATGAAATCCAAATTGTAGTATCGACAACATTAACTAATTTTAGGCAATTCTCAAGTGTATTCATAGAATACAACTTTAAAAGAATGTAGCATAATAAAAGCTTTATACCAAGCTTTAAAATTGTGCATTATGTCTTGATCAAGTGGCTGGCATACTGAAATTATGTTTTGGGAAAAAAAAAACAATTGTAATATTGTCGACTGTATGACAACTTGGATTCCCAGTCCACACCGTACATTTATCTGTGATCACAAAATTTGTGACCCATTACCTTGATAAATTTAGACTTTTTATTATTTTTTTTTCCATTAATTTTTCTCGTTAAAAAATAATTTTTTATCCTTTATTGTCAAAATTACTGTCCGCTATTCGGAATGTCCGTTATTCAGAGGTTAAACATACAAAATTTTAGGTTTTGGGAGTGGGAATTGGAAAACTGTCCGCTAAATAGAGGTGTCCGCTATTCGGGAGTGTCCGTTATGGAGGTTTTACTGTATTATGAATTGCTGTTATTAGGAAAGTTAAAATTTACTTCTAAATATTATTGAAATAAAAGAAATATGTGTAATAAGTGTTTTGGTTTAAGGAATTTAACTTGTAAAAAGTTATCTTTTTAATTTAAGTTTTCATCATAGTCTAATGTATTTAAAATGCCTAAATAAATCCATTTTGATGCAAACATAATTAAAACAATAGCACAAATTAAGGTACTACTTGGTTATCCCGTCTACCAATTTCGCCAAACTAATAGCCAAATTATACATATTTGCACAATTTTTACTTTAAAAAACAAACAATTAGTAGAATATTAATAAAAATACAAATAAAAAGTAGAAATAAAATTCATTTAATAACGTTTTAAATGCATGTATCATATTTTATGCCATTGAATGCGACATACAAGATCATCTATTTTTGGCATTTAATCTTATAGTCTGGCGATAGATTTTTGGTCGACGGGATAACTAAGTAGTACCCAAATTAATGACATAAATAAAACAATATAATTATATATTTATTAGTTATTTGTTTTGGAATCATCATTCTTTGAATCATTTTTCTGATAATGACTCAGTGAATGAGTCAAACCATGCCAATATAAATTTTTAATGTATTTTTAGTAAAGTGACTTTTAAATAAATTTCTTTAGCATAAGTTCTTGACTTTCTCATTCTAGAATGTATATTATTATGATATAATTATTAGTGGAGATAATTGAGACCTATATATTTTATATTACACTAAAAAAGAAGAGTTCTAAAATTTTAACATATGCCAAATATGACTTTCATAATATTTCTGAGATAAAAAATTAGCAAGTTTAGAATAATCTTATCAGTTGATTTAGCTGTTCAGAAATCGTAATTTATTCAAATTTTGTATTTAGATATTGTTATGCTTGTAGGATCTATAATTCAATTTGATTTTTTCCCCCCCTAAGATTGGAAGACAGTTAATGTGAGTGATGTCTCCCGAGAAGAATATATGCTCGGTTCCCTTAAGCCATATACTTATTATCTGGCATTTATTAGGGTTCATACGCTGAGTGGCTGGAGTGGCAATAGCGATTTTGCCTGTGAAATGACCATGCCTACAGGTATGGATGGTTTTCATTTCATTCTTTTTCTCCTTCTCTCTTTGTTTGTTGTGTGTGTATGCTTGTATGTTGTTGTGATGGAGAAAGATAAATTAACTTTTTAAAATGTCAAGTTGAAAAGTAAATATGTATAAATTTTTAAACTTAGTCTGTATATACTTTCGCATTGAAACTCCCAACTTTCCCTTGCTTGATTTTTGCTTTTCTTTAAGTTGAGATGACAACAATATGTTGCATGAAGATATTTACCAATATTTTCTTTTAAAATAAAAAAATAATTAATTAAATTGCATTATTATTTTATTATTGATATTTTATGCATGAGTCTGAAAACATATTTATCAGAATAATTTCATTAAGTATGATATTGTATTTCATTAAGACATTTTGTTTCAAGCCAGGGGTAATTCCAGAGGTGCCAAGTAATAAGATTTATCTGTAATTATTAAGGATATGCAATAAAAGTTACGGCATTACAAGCATTGGATAAAAATTAGGATTTTTTAAAAATCACGAATTTGGACATGGCATCGTGGAGAAGGCATGAAATTTCGACATGGCATCGCAGAGAAAGCACGATATTTCAACATGGCATTGCGGAGAAAGCACGAAATCTCAACATGGCGGAAAACATGAAATTTTGACATTTTATCATGGCAAAAACATGAAATTTCGACATGGCATCATGGAAAAAACATGAAATTTTGTCATGTAATCATGGGAAAAGTATGAAATTTGTCGAAAAATTGTGGGGGGGGAAAAAAAAGGGAATTTCGTCAAAAAATGCAAAAATAGTACCAAAAATTTTTTTTTTTTTTTTTAATCAAAGTGTGAATTTTATTCAAGCCTTGCATAAAAAACATGCATTTCCTCAAAGATTCGTATAAAAATGAATATTTTGTCAAAAGATCTCGAAAAATGCACAAATTTTGATAATCGCGTAAAACACACATTTTTGAAAACTTGAGTTTACCTTCCTCGCCCCACCCAACTCTGATTACTGGTAACTTTTGTTGAAACTTGATCCTGAAACTTTGCACCTGATTCTGTTCTTAATTTTCCAAAAAATTAAGGCAGTCATTTCTGAAAATTCAGACATAAAATATAATGCAAATCAATCGTTCGAAGAAAAATCAGCAATTTCATCAAAAGATTGCTGAAAAAACATGAATTTTTATAGATTGTCACGACTCCCCACCCCCTCCACACACACACACACAAATTTTGTCCTGGAATTGTGATAAAAAAAACTCTAATTTCATCTACAAATCACAGAGAAAACTTCAAATTTTGAAGATTGTGATAAACTTGCAAATTTCATAAAAATCATGGAAAAATGCAGCTATCATCAAAAAAATGTTGGGGGGGGGAGTTAGTTGGATCCTGCCGCTCCCCCCTCTGTTGTAACCTTTCAGAAAATTTGCAGCAAATTTCAAATTTCTTTCTTTCTTTTTTTTTTTTTTTTCCCCCCCACTCAGAATCGATCTTTGTTTCATATAAGATATTTGATTCAAAAATATCTTTTCAAACAGTTTTAAACTTTCAGTTATGTAGAATATGTAAGAATTTTTTGATAGGTCTTATTTTTTCTAGAATTAATTCTTGCTTTAGGATATTTTTATCATTCTGATTGCCAAAATATAGTCTCATTCTGGTGATTTTTCAAGAGCTGTAACATCAGTAAAAAAGTGATAATTTAAAATAATAATAATAAATAAAAATGACAATTTATAGAAAATTCCTTATCATTCAGCTGCTTTTAGAGAGCACTTAAAAATAATTTTACTCTATTACCAATATCTTTCTGAATTTTGAAGCTTAGAGTAGTCTTGACACATATCTGTATGCTGTAGGGATAGACCATTTCATGCATTTTATTTTTTAGGATGATCCCAAATATTTTTCATTTATGTTTTTTGCCCTTTAGTTGTCCTATCAAATTATAGATGACTATCAGATCAAACATGTTCTTTATAGTCTTGAAGTTTCAAAGAATCTATCACATATTCAACAAAATGTTTAAAATTGAAAGTGCCCTGTGATGGATGACCATATAGTGTATATTTCATTGTTTTTATTTCTAATTCTCTCTATATATATATCCACATTTTAATGTTTGCTTCTTTTTCTCTCTCTTAGCACCAAGTGATCCACCACATAATGTTAAAGTTGTAAATATTGATGGAAAGCATGTGACAATAGCATTTGAGCCACCAAAAATTCCTAATGGAATTGTAACTAAATACAAGGTTATATACAGCAAATCAGATCAACAACCCACTGAAAAAATTTTCTGGACCAAAGATATTCTTCATAAAGAGAAGAGTTTATCAATAAAGTTAACAGATATGTTATATTACTCAAATTATTCTATTGAGTTAGCAGCTTGTGTGGATCTAGCATGCTCTGAAAAATCAAAGCCTGTGTATGCTTTTACTAGTATTTCATGTAAGTACTTTAAATTTTACTCCATAAATAACATGCTGTTTTATTATTATTTTTTTATTTATTTATTTAGTTTGATTTTCAGAATTTTTTTTTTTTTCACTCTGTAGATATTTGAGTTATTTTTGAAGGATTTCATTACATTGCAATTACTTCACCCTTTTTTGTGTACAAATTTAATATTTTAATTATATTATCGACACTGTAGAACATGTAAAAATAGAATGAAATAAGTAAATATTTTTTAAAGCTATAAAATATTTTTTCTAAATTTAAACGGAAAATAAAAAATTTTCAAAAAATATTGAAAATATAAAATATATCTATAAAAATAAATAAAAATATATAATATAAAATTTGCAAAATAGAATGTAATAAGTAAATGTTTTTTAAAGCTATAAAATATTTTTTCTAAGTTTGAAGGGAAACATTTTAAGTATAAAGTTTGGAAATATTTTTATAAAACAATATTAATTGTATATTTTTAAAGAAATGTTCATTTTCAGCTAAAATATGCTGTTAAATTGAAAGTACTTAAATAAAATAAACAATATTATAAATTTTTAATATAGTGGGAAAGTTTGGGAACAACAAAAGTTTATTGAATAACAATACAAAAAACAAAAGGTATTGTTTATTTGGTTAGTAAAATTATATAAAATAAGTGACTGTGTATATTATCATAACTTTATTGATAAATTGTAAAAGTATACAGTTCTTTAAAAGTATGAGAACATTGGAAAAAATATATATATCATTTAAATACTTTTTTGATAGTATTTACCTGATTTCAAGTAACTCTAAATAATCATGTTATTTTTGAAATATTATTGGTGATAAAGAATGCCATGTTTTTTCAATGGCCGCTTTTAGTTCTTTAGTAGAGTCATATTGCTTTTTATTCTTGTACATTTAATGAAATAAGAATGCCCCAAAACCATAAATGAAAGTGTCCCCCCCCCCCTTCCAAAGACAGTCCAAACATAATTTATACAAAAATTGTGACAGTTGTTGGTAACAGAAGTGTGTTAGATGTTAAACAGGTGATTTTTGTTCCAAACTTTCAGAAAAAAAAAAAAAAAAAAATCTCTCATGAATCTAAAATTATAAATTGAATTTTTTTTTTTTTTTTTTTTTTTTTATGCAAAAATTGAAAAATTGTAAATCAATGAACAATAAATTTGATCAATTGTTTGCAGAAAAACCATTAATATATCTTCAAAGGAACACAGTAAAAATGCAAATTTCATGAAAGGTTTGCCAGAAAAATGAAAATTTTATTTGAAAAAAAAAAAAAAAAAAAAAAAAAAAATCTATAGCATATCAAATGTGCATTTTGCCAAAAGATTCTGGGTGAAAAAATGCAATTTTTTTCAAATTATTGGGAAAATAATGCCAATTGCTTCAAATTATTGGGAAAATAATGCAAATTTCATCAAATGATTGTGAAAATAATGCACATTTCACCAAAAAATCCTTAAAAAAAATTGTTAGAAAATCACTAATTTGTTAAGCATCATGGAAAAAATGCAGATTTTGTCGAAAGGTCAAGAGAAAAAAAAAATATTCATTTTATCATAGTGCCAATGAAAATATATATATGAATTTCATCAAAGGTTTGTGGAGAAAATGTGAATTTGCATTTTTACATTCACAAATTTTATTATACTGTAGAGTGCCTAAATTTTTTAGACTGATTATGTGTATGGAGTCTTATTCACATAATTTAAGGGTAGTTGTTAAGGGTGTATTCCAATCTAAACTGCTTATTTCCTGATTTATTTTTAAATTCATTTTTGCTCTCATTGCATCAAACTAAAAAATTCTTTTAATTAGAAAGTATACAATGTGTCATGCTTGTCAATTTTTTGATAAATGCAGAAAATTTTGCAAAAAATACAGTCAAAGTTGGCCTTTTGAACCAAATTTTCTGAAGTGAGAGATCTGGGAATGAAAAAAGAATCATACTGAGAAAGTAATTGTTTATAAATCAAATTCTAATGAACTGAACAAGAAAGGAAATCACACGGCATCTTATGCATATCTTCAAAATTCACCTCAGCAAATTTTATGTTTCTACTTTTAAAATAAAATCTGAAAATTTCGAGCTGTTGAGGATGGAAAAATATTTTTTCGAATACACCCTTAAAACAATTCTTAAAAATTCGCTGAATGAGGGATTCTTTTAAAATGTATTGTTAATATATATTTTCCTTATTTTAGATCCTGAAACTATGAGTTCTCCTCGAATAGAAGTCTTGGATGAAATAGTTAATATCACTTGGGATGATCCTGTTAATGCTAATGGACCTCTTGATTATTTCCAAGTTATAATGGAGGGCCATAATGCTTCAAGATTTGAAGTATTCAATGTAACAGGCAGGAATTTCTTTATTCTACATCCGAACTGCTCCCAAAAAATTGATGACATTGTGTATGATTTCAGTGTTCGTGCTGTAAATGTAAAAGATGGGTACCATTTGTATGGCAGATATAGTAAACCAACAAAAAATAAACTTTGTTCTTCTGGTAAGTTTTTTTAATGCAGCTGTTTAATGTGTTGTTTTATATATTATTGTGTAAAAATATAGTTTTAATTCTAGTATCCAAATAATTTTCAGTAACTACGACAGGGGGTGTCATTTTAATTAGTTTATTTCCACAATAGCAGAAATTTCTATGTCAATGTATCACAAACCAAAATTTATCTATGACTTAACAGTGCTGAACTATACTTTCTATCATATGAAATAATAAAAACAACTAAACCTTCAGCTATACGATCTATTAAGAATCTTTGCCTGCAATGCCCAGCCCTATGTTTTGACCACGGGTCCTGATACAGCTTATCTCCCAGGCAGATGGTTGGCCAAATATAGGATTCTCAGTGTTTAGTTCTCAATCTAGCTCTATACTCATTTTATTGACCTTGGAAAAAATGAAGATTGTGTTAACCTTGCCCAGCCTAGAATGAAACTCTGGATGTGTAGCATGGTAGCACAACACATTCACCACTAATTAGTCTAAGATCCGGTAATACAAATATATACCCTCATTTGTTATTTAATTGAGTTACACATCAAATAAAAGCTTATTTTATTCCCAATACGACCGTACTAGGTTGCCTGCTTTCAAGTGGTGCCAACCATGGGGATGCCAGGTTTAAATAGGCAAGTAACTGGAGTTAATATACCCTCATTTGTTATTTAATCGAGTTATACATCAAATAAAAGCTTATTTTATTCCCAATCCAACCGTACTAGGTTGCCTGCGTTCAAGTGGTGCCAATCTTGGTATTGCCAGGTTTAAACAGGTAAGTAACTGGAGTTAATATACCATCATTTGTTATTTAATCAAGTTACACATTAAACAAAAGCTTATTTTATTTCCAATCCAACCGTACTAGGTTGCCTGCTCTCAAGTGGTGCCAACCATGGGGTTGTCAGGTTTAAACAGGTAAATAACCGTAGTTAATATACCATCATAAGTTACTTAATCGAAATACACATCAAATAAAAGCTTATTTTATTCCCAATCCAACCGTATTAGGTTGTCTTATCAAAAAGTGTGCTGAACCCATGCTTGCCTAGATTCAAGATGTTCAATTTTCTGCGCGACTGTTGAGAGTGACAGAGAAGCGTTGCGCGAGCGATTCCATTTGATAGACAAAGATGCAGCGAGTGCTTTTTAAAGATTACTCCGATTGGGTAAATAACAAAGATTTCAATTTTTTTATTCACTCATACATTCATTTATATACATAATTATGAAAATATGACAATACAGCAAAACATAATTATGAAATAAGTTTTCCGTTGAAAATGTGGTTTTTCAAAAGGAGATTTTTCCGAGATTTTAAGCACGGATTAAATACTGGTAAAGATGAAATAAAATATCACATAATAATGTAAATATTTTTTTGTTAATACATGAATGTATCAATAGTAAAATACAAAATTTTTATATAAAACACTTATTCCGATTCAGAGTCGTCAGAAGTGCCAATATCACAATCTAATTAAGAATCTTCATCGTTTTCTATGATCTTCGATTCACTTAATATGTCGTTAACTTGTAAGGATGTCGGGAATTCTTTAAACCACTTAAGCTTCAAATTACTATCCAATAACCATCCACAATCTTCAGGATTGACTTTAACCAGGGATGAAAGAGTTCCGCCTAAAGGCGGAAATCCGCCTTTTTGAAGATGATTTTGGCCATTCTCTGGATCGATGCAAAAATGCAAAGAAAATATTGCTGGTAATTTAGGGGGGGGGGGGGGGGTCCAAGAAGCTCCGGGAGTAATTCTCGGACTTATCTTTCACCCACAAATCGCCGAAGAGCTATCTGTCAAGGTCAGCAATCAATTTACGTTCAGGAGCATCACATGCGGTACATTTCGCGGGGCGAAAATCTATTTTTAAGGACCGGGCAAACATAACTATTCTGAAGTTGAACTTTATTCCCGGAACTGCCTTTTCTTTTCTCTCACTTACGGTTTACTGACAGTGGGAAACGAGGGAGATACAATGGTCACGGAAGATCACTATCTTAACCCTACTGAAGGGAAGGATTCCCGTGCTACTCTTGGATTGAAGTTGTACTGAAAAACTCATTTACGTCAAACGCGCCGCCTGCAAACCGCAAAAAAACTTTGTGTGAGCCCGCAGCCTTAGACTGGCAGCTGTTTTCTGACACCTGGGTCCATAGGTCACTGTGACGCTGAAGAGAAAAAAAAATCTTGGAAGGGAATAATTTAATCTGGATTAATGAGCTTTTAAAACAGTGATAATAATTTTTCAGTTGTTTTGTTTTCCAGAATAACTATTATTTTTGCAGCGCGACGGATACGAGCTAATATAAATTCTGTTTTATTATTATTGCACTTCAGTTCTGGTTAAAATATGTCAATTTCAGGTCAACTTTTTTTAAACATTTTTTTAGTTGCGTTTGAATTTATTTCGAGTGGAATTTTCAGTTATAACTAAAATACCCGAACACGAGTACGTGCAAGACTTGACTACTAATCATAATTAAGAGTTTTAAGACTGATATCTTCATCATTATTATTATAAATACTGTTGATCGATGAATTATATAATTTCTGAAATAAATGAGAATATGGCATTGATAAATTATATACATTCTGATACAAAGAACACTAGTATGATTATTTATGGTGCATTTACACTCCATTTACAAGTACGGCTTTTACGATATTTGCGTTCAGAGGTAAAGGTCTGCACGGGCCGGGCCTCAATCCGAGCTCGGCCCGGCAAGCAGGCCGGGTTCGGGCCGATTTGCATTAACGTCATTCGGGCTGGGCTCGGGCCGAGCCTAACTTCTTCCGTAGAAACCGAGACTGATTTCATTCTTTTTAGTCTTCACGGACCAAAATAATCAGTTCCTGTTGAATCTCCCCATATGAAAATCCTTTTCTCGACGTGGAAATAAGTCTGTTCACAAATCAGTAAAGTTTGGCTTGGTCCAAAAAATTTTGCAAAATAGGAATATACTTTTAAGTCATCATTATTCTACAATTAAACATTAGAATTTATTCTTTTTAAAGAATCGTAGATCACTAGGCGTCTCAAAATAAAATTAATCACATTAAAAAAAAAAAAAAAAAAAAAAAAAAAAAAAAAAAAAAAAACGATTATGACGAAATTTTTGTTTAAACCGAAAACTGCAATTTTTTAAAAAACTGTTCATTTATGCAAAATGAATGCAACAATACGCGAGAAAAAAAAATATATTAAACATTTACATTTGCTAAGAAGGAAAAGTATTTTTTTCTTTCCAATGTCTTAGAAGATTTTACTTTTACCGTATACCATTTTTTAGATTTTTTTTTTTTTAACGCATTAATAATATTAATGATAACTGAAACATTTACATACAACAAACAAAGATTCATTAAAAGCGTAAATATCTCAGCCTATGGCACTGCTGCATAAATAAAGATTTTAAACATGAAAGAAGAAAAAAGAGACTAATTTTTTTTTTTTTTTTTTTTTTTTTTTTTGTCTGAACTCTTCCGGTAGACTAAAGATCAATGTTCTGTAGAAATTCATCCGAGCCGGGCCGGGTTCGGGCCGAATTTAAAAGAAAAAAAATTTCCGGGCCTGGTCAGGCCAATATTTTTTGCGTTCGGGCCGGGCCCGGGCCAAAATTTTAATTTTCGGGCTCGGGCCTGGAAATTTCGGCCCGTGCAGACCTCTATTCAGAGGCTGCTTCACCACTCAAGAACGCACGCTCGCTAATGTTAATCCTATGGGAGAAATCTTTTTAAGCATACAGTTTGCGTTTTGATAATTTAAATTTTATTTATTTTGTATTGAATACTTGAGGTTATTATATACAAAGACCGTTTTTTAATCTTTCAATTTTGTTTGCAGATTTTTTTTTTTAAATCTTTAGGGATATTTTTACTTTGGAATCTGTTTTGAAAATAAAAATATCCCCAAATATTTTTTGAATAAATCTGTTGTTTTATCGCGAATTTTCGACAATTTGTTGCTTTTACTCAATTTTTTTAGGAACTTTGCCGGGTTTTTTTTTTTTCGAATTTTATGACAAGTTAGGCATTTTTTCGCGAATTTTTCGACGAAATTTGTCATTTTTTGCGTATTTTTCGATGAAATTTGCCATTTTTTCACGATTTACGACAGAACTAGCCATTTTTTCGTGAATCTTTTGACGTAATTTGCCATTTTTTTCGTGAATCTTTTGACGTAATTTGCCATTTTAACGAAATTTTTAAACAAAATTTACCGCGTTTCCCGAGTTTTTTGACGAAATTTGCCGTTTTATCGCGGATTTTTTGACGAAATCTGTCGTTTTCGCGAATTTTTTGACAAAATTTTTCGTTTTATTGTGATTTTTAGACAAAATTTCTCGTTCTTTCAGGATCTTTTGAGGAAATCTGTCGTTTTTCTGTTAGGTCTACAGAAGGTTGATGGCTGTGGTCCCCTGTTTTATCAAGAAATACACATTTATACTGTGAATTTAAAATTTTTTTTTAATCAAATTTTTTGTAATTTTTATGTTTTTGTAAAATTTAAAACTGCACTCCAGTCTATAAAATGTCGTCATTAGAATTTTTCTATTTTTTCTCTTTATATTTGGCATCTGAAGTTGAAAAAAATTTTCCTCCTTTTTTTCTTTGGTCCACTTTCATGCCTGTTTAACGCAACATGCATCGGTTGCATGAAGCCACATAAAATGAACGTATATTGTGCGCAAAATTTTCTCTTTCAATGAGATCCAGCACGGTCGCATCATATTGGAGTCAATACCGTTAATCTTTCTAATGAAATGCTCTTTGTCTTTGTTCATTGAATATGTTTTTTGGAACGGCTGATATCTAGCGTCATTGATATTATCATAAAGAAGAGCAGTGAATTCCTGAACAGGGTGAATTTTATCTTCTAGGGGTGCATCGTCTGGATCTGTCAATGATGCGAATATTTCCTGGAAATCCGTTCGTCTTAAAAATATTTTAAAAGGCTTGATTTTCCCTTTATTATAAAAAGCCGCTGTGTAATCAATACCAGTAAATGCATGGAAAGCCGGCAGACTTAGGGATTAAATATGATCTAATTTCATTGCAAGCTCAGTATAGTTAACATAATCAAGATTTTTCTTACTGCTTTTCTTTGTTGATGAACCCGCCGACTAAATTTGAGTTTGCGGAAATTTGTGGATAGTGGTCAGTAAAATTACCAAGACATCGGTATCATTTACTTTGACCAATATTTTCGAATTAGGTGACATTTTTTATACATGAAACATTATCCGCATACCTGCCTCTTCATGTTGACATACGTAGTCTTCTTCACGTTTCACGACATGATCTGCGACAGTATGGTAAGAAAAATAGCGCTCTCCAACTGGTATAAAAATTTTCTTGTTTTGGATTATTGAAACTGTCTGCCAAATGGAATCACGAGCGCAACGCTTCTCTGTCACTCTCAACAGTCGTGCAGAAAATTGAACATCTTAAATCGAGGCAACCATGGATTCAGCACACTTTTTGATAAGACAATCTAGTACGGTTGGATTGGGAATAAAATAAGCTTTTATTTGATGTGTAACTCGATTAAATAACTTACGGGGGTATATTAACAATGGTTACTTGTCTCTTTATACCTGGCAACCCCTGGTTGGCACCACTGTAGAGCAGGCAACCTAGTACGGCTGGATTGGGAATAAAATATGCTTTTATATGATATGTATAGCTCGATTAAATAACTTATGAGGGCATATTAACAGCGGTTACTTACCTGTTTAAACCTGGCAACCTCATGGTTGGCAACATTGGAGAGCAGGCAACGTAATATGGTTAGATTGGGAATAAAATAAGCTTTTGTTTGATGTGTAACTCGATTAAATAACTTATGAGGGTATATTAACTCCGCTTACTTACCTGTTTAAACCTAGCAACACCATGGCTGACACCACTTGAGAGCAGGCAACCTAGTACGGTTGGATTGGGAATAAAATAAGCTTTTATTTGATGTGTAACTCGATTAAATAACAAATGAGGGTATATTAACTCGAGTTACTTACCTGTTTAAACCTGGCAACCCCAAGGTTTGCACCACTTGAGCGCAGGCAACCTAGTACTGTTGGATTGGGAATAAAATAAGCTTTTATTTGATGTGTAACTCGATTGAATAACAAATGAGGGTATATTAACTCCAGTTACTTACCTGTTTAAACCTGGCAACCCCAAGGTTTGCACCACTTGAGCGCAGGCAACCTAGTAATGTTGGATTGGGAATAAAATAAACTTTTATTTGATGTGTAACTCGATTAAATAACAAATGAGGGTATATTAACTCCAGTTACTTATCTGTTTAAACCTAGCAATCCCAAGGTTTGCATCACTTGAGCGCAGGCAACCTAGTACGGTTGGATTGGGAATAAAATAAGCTTTTATTTGATGTGTAACTCGATTAAATAACAAATGAGGGTATATATTTGTATTACCGGATCTCATACTAAATCTACTGTGTTTCACATTAAAGAATAGTTACCTACATAATAAGCAAAACTTGCATTTACAAATAATAAAATGATAAAATAAATCTAATGTATTAGCAAATGTTAAACCCAACATTTCTTGTTAATCTGCAAGGTTTGAAATAAATCTGCAGCAAACATTGCCATGTTTCACTATTTTTGCTGCTGGGTTTATTACCTTAATGATGTTGATGTAAATTTTTAATAAAGATATTTGGAGAATTATAGTTTTTACATTATGCATAAAACATAGTGTTACACTAATTAAAAGCTAAATTTTTACCTGTCTTGTTGCTTATTATGTGTTTTATTTTTCAGCAATACCTGTGGCTTTGTATATTGGTATGGCAGTAGGTGCTACAGCTGGTCTTGGATTTTTGATTTTAATCGTATACAGTACAGCGAATTGGTAAGTTGTACTTTTTGAATTACTGATTGACTTATAGAAAACACTGTCACATATGTCTGAAATGTATATTTTTACTTTTAACTCTAGTTATTTTTATTTTATTAACTATTATATTATGAAATGCTACAGTTATTATGTTTGTGAAGACAGTTGGTCAATGAGATTTCAAATACCCTTGTTAACCCGTTCGCGACGGCGCGTGCATTTTGAAGTGCGCATCTGAGGACGGAGCGGGGAAATTCGATTTCACCTTCTGGGCCGGAGGATTTCACGCAGTTAAGCCTAACACTTGTCAAAAATTCTTTAAAAAATAATAAAAAAAATAACTTTTGCATGAAACTTTTTGAAATTCACATACATGGAATTTGATGTTATTTTACATATTTATTCAAAAAAAGATGTATATTGTGTGATATTTTAATTGGAAAAAAAATGTTTAAATGTAAATAATGAATAGTTAATATCCTGTTTTTAGCTTTTAAAATGATATAACATGACAGAAAAATACTTACCAGGCTGTTAAATATCAACCTATGAAACATTTTGCTATAATAGAATAACAAGCTTAACCATCTTGATATTTAATAATTTTTAACACTTTCAGTAAATAAAATAAATGTTTTACAAAAAACGATTTATTTAGAAATAAAAAATATTAAATAAAACATACAAACAACCTGCTACTGTTGCTTTGTAACACTTATATATATATATATATATATGTATGTGTGTGTGTGTGTGTAAGATTGGATTAAAAAAACTTAGTTTAATTTTATAATATTTTTGAAATAAAAAAAATATATATAACACATAATTAAAAACAAACAAACAGTCTTGAATAATAATCAGTAATGATGTGCAAATCAGAGTAAAAATTAAAAATTAAAAATGTACCTTTCCAAAATATGTTTATGTTAAAATTATTTCAGAAATAGAAAATATATTTCCATATGGTATATCGTATAATAACGTACATCAAATAAAAATTATTGGATAATTATGAATAAAATTTAATAATGATTTGAAACTTTCAAAACTTTCGTTGATGTTAAAATTATCTTTTAAAATCTATGTTAACATATAATCTAATATATAAGTAAGAAAAAAATCTAGAATAATAATGAATAAAGCACAATAATACTTTAAAATACTCTTTAAAACTTAAAACACTCTTTAAAAACTTTTGTTCAAGTTGCTAGTAATTTTTAAAATGAAATGTATATATATGCAAACATGTAATGTAAAACATATTAGATAAATAGAAAAAAAAAAAAGAATGAAAACTGGTCAGTAATGCAAAAAAATATTCTTAATTTAGCTGCACTGAGAAAGAATGTTATCAGCGTATCAGCTCCCACAATCAGTATCTAACTCTTTTTTTCTTTCTTATTATTTTTTATTTTTTAACTGCGAAGCACTCCTGAAATAAAATAAAAATATAAAAAATTAAATTTTTCCTTCTACAAGAATGAAAAACACGAAATATTAATGACGTCGGTTTTTGCTACTATGATCTGATTGAGATAAAAGAGCGGGAAAAAGCAATGAATCAGATGTTCATGTTATCATTTGTAACCTTAAATGTGCTTACTAATACACTTACTTACGTTAACCGCAAATTTTTCCTTCTGAAGTTCAGTAGCATTATTTCTAATAAAGAAAAATAAAGTTTTACTAGGCGCGTAAAAAGATTTATGAAACACAAAGACGTGATGAAAAAATAATCTTTTTCCCATTGTAGTATTTCCATAAAAAATTCGCGTGGATTAAAAGAAAAAAAAAAAAAAAAAAAAAACAAATGTTTTCATTAGCTTTTTTAGTTTGAAGGAGAAGTCTTCTTCCTTAATATACATTCAAATAGAATTAGGATAAATTTTTTATATGCTAAACTGTGAAAAACAAAACGTTCTGTTTGATCGGCATGAATGGTAGTCTCGCGGGATGTGAGTACAAACAGCGCCGGCATGAATGGTAGTCTCGCAGGATCTGAGTACAATCGGTGCCGGCTCAATAGTGGTCGCTCATCCCCAAGGGGTTAATTTTAAACATATGGACATGGAACACATTCATATTTTTAAAATATCTTTTTTTATCAAATTATTTAAGTTTGAGTTAAACAGATTTTACTGTATTATAATTATGTATTTTGAAAATGACTTTTAAAGTGTGTTGTCTGTCTATTATATGTATTTGATCTCCTCTTTTTTTACACAATTTTGAAAGAAACTTGACTGATATATAAATAAATAAATAAAAATAAACTGAACAAATTACCCAATAAACTATAAAGTATGCAATAAAACTTTTATTTTCACACAAATAAAAAATTAAAGTAAATTAATCTGATTGCATACAGCACTGCACTGAAATATTTTGCATGAATATGCAACATGTCTGCAAACTTCTGTGTTGTCATTAACTTCAATTGGAAAATAATAATAATAATAAATGGTTTTAGGAATTTTTTTCATTAAATTTTTGACACCCATTTTCATAAATTAAATCATTATAAAATATGTAATAATTATATTCAATATTTCTATGAATCTAATTACAATAATGAATTTCATTTGATAAATTTATGTAGTTTGCTATTTATGCATGTTATTTTTAAATTATGATAATTAACTTTTTTTCAGTTTTTACAGTAACTTTAAAACTGGTTTTCTTCTTAATTTCAGGATGAAGAAACAAGTAGAAATGATTAGAAGCCTTCGAATTCAGCTTCCAAAAGATTTGGATTCTCCAATGGAGGTTATTATCTTTTTTCTGAAATCTCAATTCCCCAAGTTAACAAAAACTTATGTCTGTTCATTTATTTTAAGATTTTCAGAATTTCTTTTCAAAAGTTATAAAAGATTGTGATTTATTATTGTTATTTCTGTTTTAACTCTAATATGGTAAAGCTAAATAAATGTAAGTAATGTTTTCCACAAATCATTATGTATTTGTTTGTTATATTCTGCATGATAAATCCTGAATCAAATGAGATTAATTGTTGTTTCATTTTCATTTGTTATTTTCAACATCATATTGTTAGTAGATACTCCATGATATGCATAGAGTGCATATCATGGAAATTGACCTATTCTGATCTATAAGAGTCTTTTCAATGTATCAAACCCCCTCTTGCCGAAAAAAAAAAAAAAACAAAAAACAAAAACTAAGCATTAATAAATATTTTAATAGAGATTATTCAGTTGATTACAAAGTATGTTATTTATATCTGTAGATGAAACACAAAATTAAGCATATAGTTATTTTTCTAGACTGTAATGTCAAACTGGAAGAATAGTGTGGAGTGGAAGTAAATGTTCATCAGTTTGTAAAATTACTCGGTTTTTTCAGTTTAGTTCACCCTGTAAATTATAAAATTTTAGCAACTACTAAAATGTCATACTAGAAGAGAACAGAAGAGAATCTTCACTTGTTTAGGAAATTAAATAATAAATTTGGTAAAAAGGGTCATTTTAATAGAGACTCGGTAGTTTTTTAAGCTTAACCTACTATCTATAAAGTTTGAGTGATGCAATTAAAAAATATATATATTAGATGTTTTCAAACACTAAAGAAATTTGTCTTTTTTCAACCATGTTTTTTCTTAAATTTAATTACTCAAATTTAATAATATTTTTAAAGTATTTAAGCATGGTGTTTATGGCAATCTAAGAAATATTTTGACCATTCACTTTTAGTTTTTCATGTGTTATCCTATAGTTAGGATTTTTGATGTTGTATATCTCATTTCTCCTCTTTGGTATAATTTCTAGGACTTTTTAAAATGTTCCAATGTAGTTAAAGTGTTTATGAATTTAGTTTATTTGTCTGTATGTTTAAGTGTGCTCCATTTATAATTCTATTTATATCTTGTAAATATGCTCAGATTGCCATGTGATTTTTAGATGTTATTGAGGTTACTTTAAAGAATGTTCAGTATTGAAATGTAGTTTGTAGTATTTATAGTTTGTTTAAAGAAACTGAAAAAAGAATTCGGTACTGTCTGGTTTATGTGAAAAAATAGTTTCTGGTGCATTTTATAGATGCTACTACATTTCAAACATAAAGAAATTGATATGCATCACTGATGTGGGCAAAAATGTACTTCCTGTAATGTCTAGAACAACTACAGGAAAGCATGAAAAAATTAATTGCGTTGTGATTTATAAGAAAAAATCATTTGTGATGCATTTTAATAATCTTAAGATGCTTCAAATATTGTGAAATTAAAAAAACTCATTGAAAATGCATTACAATGTATGTTTCAAATAGGTTATAAAGTGTATAGCCATTTATCATTAATATACTGATATACACCAAAGAATTCATTTGCAGGTTAAACTACAATAGATTTATTTCATTTTAAGAAAAAATAAAATTTCTTAATGTGTTAGTGTTGAAAAGTATTTCATAATCTATACCCGGTGTGGGATTGTTCATTCTTGTATTAGTAATATTGCAAATAATTTGTTTAGGCTAAGATTAAAATTCAATGTTAATGAATCATTATTAATTGGATATCAGCTGTCTTACATTTTATCCTTCTTTGCAATTTATATTTATGTAACTTTTTTAACATTTCCTCTTCCTTACAGAATCCTCTTAGCTCCTATGATAAATTTAAAAATGGCCTTCAAACAAATCATGATTCCGGAATTCCATGTGATACATCATATGAGAGGCTCTGCGAATTTGCTCAAGATAGAGAATTGGCCAGAGTTACTGAAGAGGTAATTCTCATTTTTTGGTCATTTCATTTTAATTATAAAAAAGTTTCATTTTATGACAATTGTTCAGTTAAAAGGTAGTCTTTTAAATGTGTTTTGCTGTTATAACTATGCAACTCTTTTAATTAAATATTAATTTGAATTTTCTTTAACAGCTTAACTTCACACTGTAGCTTAACTATTTGCATTATTGCTAAATTATTTTCAAAACATTATCAAAACTGATTTTCTGGTAATTTTCTATTTAAGTTTAATATTATTACACGTGTTGTATTTTGATTACGTCACATTCATTTTATGAGCTGTTGTATTTGTTGTATAATGATAAAATTTTTTAAACATTACATGACATTGAATTTAAATGCACTTAAATCTCAATGAAGAGTATCCAAAATGTTTGTAAAACTCTCGTTTAAATGAGGAAGAAATGAACATTAAATTAATATCATGGGGGTATATAATTTACACTTTTCCCTCAGGTTTACATAATAGAAATTCGGATAAAAATTATGAAATTAATGTAATTATTGCATATGTAATTATAATGTAATTACTGCATATATGAAATTAATGTAATTATTGCAAATTTCATTAAGATGAAATATTAATATCTAATTGCTGATAAATTCTTATAAAACCGTATTTTAAAAGATGCTTTGTTTTTAAAAAAAAGTGAGTAGAGTATGTACCAAAATAAATTAAATTAAACATACCAATCCGAAAGCTTTCTTTTATCTCATACAACTTGATATTTCAGAAAGCAGTGACTCATGTTAATTTTTCAACATAATTAATTCAATAATATACAAGTTTGATTTTCACCTTAAATTTATTTTTCAGTCAATCAGTCATAATAAAAATAAGTTAATCTCGATCATGATACCATATTCCCTCACATTAGACGTCATGCCAGGGGAAAAAAAAAATTCATTTTCTGAGGGGAAAAAAAATAAACACTGTTCTCATTTCTCTCTTTATCTATCTGTGCTTATTAGATTCAATTTATCTTATTATTGAACAAAATTTTCATGTACAGTACACTCCCTCAAATCCGCACAGCTTGGGACCAGAGGTTATGCTGATTTCTGGTCATTGCTTTATTTACTTTTTTTAAACAGTAATTTGAATGCAATTAATAATTCAATCAAATTAATAATTAATAAACTAAAATAATAAAAATTTAGATAATTTTTAAAATGATTAAAATATTAAAAGCAAAGATCAAGTTAATAATAATGTATAATTAAATATTCATTATAAAGATGAACCTTTTTTTTCCTAAATTATTCAATGAAACTTGCCTAATAAAGGTATGTTACTAATTCACATCAAAATCATAAAAGAAGGCAGTTTTACTTCAGGTTTAGCCAAACTTAATAACCAAGAAAAGCTTAATTAATGCATAAATATAATGCATAAATTAATGTATATATTTGGTAAGATTGTGATTGCCAATTATATCAGCAAAATTTGATTTTTTCAGAAATTTAATCTTCCTTCATGAAAAAGCATAAATTCAGTAATAATAACAAAAAATACAAATTAAAATACATATGGAATTGATATAATATTAAGATTGTATGGTTTCAGAAATAATTAGTAATGAATTGTAAAATATTATTTTATGATGATAAAACTTCAAATTTGATGCATGCATTCCCACCTTCTTTCTTCTAGAGAAAAGAAAATAATGTAAAATGTGCCATGGTAAAGAAGTCCAATTTGATCATTTTACAAGATTTATTTTATTTTTCATTTGGTATTCTTCATTATTACAAAATGAAAACAGCAAATCCAAATCAATATAATCAAGTTTCCATTGGATTACATGAAAAAATAATTTTTGTGTATGTCTGAATCTTGAAAAGGAAAATACTTTGCTCATGACACTGTGTGCAATTCAAATGCCAAAAATTTTCATGGACGTATGACTGACTTAAAAGAATATCTTCATATGGCTAAACACCCAGAGAACTTGCACAAACCATATAACTATATTACTTTTTTTGTTGCACATATCTTCATATGGCTAAACATCCAGAGAACTTGCACAAACCATATAACTATATTACTTTTTTTGTTGCACATATTTTTAATGCTATGTCTTAGCATGATTTAAAAAATGCATCAAGTGTGGTTTTCAAAATTAACATGTTGGCAAATATGTTTATATTATTAAATTTTAAGCTTAATGTAAAAGATATTAATTTTTAGTCGAAGAAAAAGATATGATTTCTTACACAATTTTATATTTCTGGAAAAAAAAATACTCCAGTTTAAAAAATGATAAATATAAAAATAATTTAATAAATATCAAAATTATTTGTTTACCATATTTTATTTTTTAAACATATAGCAGAACATGCTTTTAATTCGGTTTTCCAATATGTTTTTTCTTTTTTTAATAGAATTCCCAAAAGTTGAAGAGGAAAAGCTCTGGAAGAAATAATAGTGGGGAAAGTAGTGCATCTGGAAAATGCCATGATAGCATCTCTTCATCCAATACTACCAAGACACATCTGTCTATTGATTCTGGAGCTGAAATTGATGCTCCCCCTTCACCCGATGGTTTACTTTCAGAAACTAGCTCAACCCATACCACTCCACGATCCTATAAGCCTGGCTTGACCATTGTCAAAGAAAATAATGGCTGCACCAGTAAAGATTCTGGTCTTGAGAGAGAAGGTTCTGCCCCATTCGTAAATCACAATATTCATCTTCCATCTAAATTCGCGTATTTTGTGAAAAAGAAAAATGCTCCATTCACTACTGTTCAAATCCCCAATGTTGACGGAATCCCAAGCTACTCTAAATTTTCAGTTCTTAGTGCTAATAATACCCCATCTTTTATACCTTATGGTGAACAAAGTATTGGATTACTTGACCAGCATTCTTTGTCAAACAGTGAACCATCAGTTGCCGAATTTGATGCAGGAAACGGATCGGAACCTCTCATGCCATATTGTAAATTTGGACTTGCTAGGAGTGCAGGAAATGGTTTAAATGTTTCAAACCAGCCTATGAGTGTTCAACCGAAAATTGGATATTCAAAATTTGGCACAGTGTATCGGGCCCTTAAAAGTCAAGACAACAACAATATACCTAATTTAACTGATATCAATGCTTTGCCAAAATTTCTTCCCCATAATCCCCAAACATTCACTGCTTTTACTGTTACCAATCCTCCTCAAATGAAACTACCATTAGTTAAAGATATGGATAAGGCTTATTCAAAGTTCGGTATTTCTAATCCAAAGAATGTCCCAGTAAATGGATATGTGTGTTTTAAAGATACATTGTCTTATCCATCTTCTGATTCAAACACAGCATATTCCAAAGTTGGGATAACGGCTAACAAAGCTCCACAGTCTGAGAATGGTCATATTAAGGAAAATGGAATCATCATTAACCCATCTGAACTCCAAACTTTGCCTGTATCTAGTCAAACCCCACATCTTTCTAATGGTGTTACAAAGAACACAAACTGTTCTTCAAGCAAAGAGCGAAGTTCTCCTTCTAAATCTGAAGTAGAAGACACGTTAGCCAATCACAAAACACAATCTGACAAAGACACTATTGAAGAAGAGGATAAAGACTGCATTATTCTTAATTCTTCACCATCGTCATTTGATGAGATGACTTCAGATTTATGCAGTAATATGAAGCCCACAAATTGCACAATCAGTGCAAATAATGATTCTAAAGGTTTTCTGCTTCAAGATGAAGGCAGCAGTGAACCTGTTAATCAGTTAACAGACATTATGGATGCATTATTTAATTCATATGATTTTCATATTCCAGATGATGGCATGTCTATTAATATGGAAGATTTAAATCTAACTAATTCATCTGATGACTTTTGTGAACAGTGTAACCATTTAATAACAGAGTGCACATGTAACATCTCAAAGGATCTAAATCGAACTGAAGTTATTTGTAACGGTCATACATCACCATTACCTAATTTATCAGATTATGTTCAAGTCGGTTGCAAACCAGCCTGTTAATTTTTTTACGTTGTTTTATCAATCATTGTTTTAAATTTCTAACATTGTGCTACTTTGTCACAACTTCATGGAATTTGAAGATTATTCAGTTATAATTGTTAATGATTGCATGTTTGTACATACATCATCAAACTTTATAGATTCATGAATTTTGTCATGAACAAATTAAATTAGTTGTATATTAATTAGCATGTTTCAGACAAAATACACCATCAAGTGTCTGAAGACTGTCATTCCAGTGGCACCATAGTCACTCTCATCAGTATGTGCCAAATGGCAAATGAGAGAATTTCTTTCTGATGAAAGTGATCAGTGTCTGATTGGAACTGTAACTACCTTTTTATGTCTCTTTTGTATATGTTTCCATATGAAAATTATGTTTATTTTATAATTGACAATGGAAGAGCATACCGTAATTCAAACAAAATTTGTACAGATCTGAACTAATTATAAAATCAAGAATCTCCAAAATGTGTTTTGTTTCTTTACAGATGAATTAGTGTGTGTTTGAAAATATACTGTATTCAATCTTGCCACATTCAAAATTAATCTGTTTGTTTTGTCTTTTTGTTTTTACCTCTTATTGTTGAATGTTATTCATTTTTTAATATTTGTAAAATGTTTGTGTTAATCAAATATGTTTCAGAAAATTTATTTAATGATATTTGTTAACTGGTGTGTATCATTATCATAAAACTGAGGGAATTACATTTAAAAATAAGCATTGTTAATGGCACAATCTTTGTTTTTATGTGGTATGCAGCTTAAAATCATCCTTCGGTCATTGAATTTTTTGTAAAAAAGCAGCTGTTATATTTTGCTTGATTATCAATCAAGGAATCTGATGAAATTTATTATTAAGCAAACTAAATTAAGATATATATAAAATTCATATCTGGTAGAATGAATTATAAAAATATTTGGAATTTTTTAATCATATTTTATATTTAATGCAAGAAAAAACACATACATATTAGAATCGGAAGTAATTGAACTTTTATTAATGTATCAAAAATTTATACAATAATCAAAGTATGTGTGAACAATTTTCTAAATGAAATAGGTAAATTTGTGTTTGTAGGTTATTTACTATATATTAAATAGTAGTTGAATATCTATTAATATTTTTAAATTTAAAAAGATTTAATTTAAATAGAATCTTTAAAATGCAAAATTTTCTACATAAAGTATTTAATTACATTTCCCCCCTTTTGCAAAATCTAAGTAATTGCCATAAATAATTTTTAATTGTGATTCAATATCAGTCATCATTTGAATTATATTTATATCTCATACGTGAACAATATTTAAAATGGTAAGCAAAGTAGATGTTATTGGAGATCTATTTATATTGTGCAAATGAGCTTGAAAGGTATGCTGGCCATATTATTTAAATGTGTATATTGCGTA
This sequence comes from Maratus speculifer, assembly GCA_964019185.1. Classification (NCBI taxonomy): domain Eukaryota; kingdom Metazoa; phylum Arthropoda; class Arachnida; order Araneae; family Salticidae; genus Maratus; species Maratus speculifer. Next base: position 176,261,915 of record OZ025295.1, on the reverse strand, counting down.
CCATATGCATACCTCAGTTAAACAAATTTACTATTTTAATATATACATGTATGTAAATGTAAATATTTTATTTTGTAACATTTGGCACGTTTGATGCCAATTTTAACGATGTCAGCTATTAGTTGTAAAATTTTTATTTTATTCATTGTTTCTTCAAAGTTATATAAATTTGCTTCAGATGCAACTAAAAATTTTTTATGTAAAAGTAATACAACTGTAATTTTGAAATACAAAAGAATAAATTTGGTAACTATAACATATATAATAAAGATGTACAGTCATTAATGAATCAGGAAAAAAGTTATTTATTTAGTATTTTCTTGTCTTTAAAATTTTTATTAGAATTATAATAATAGCAAAATATTATATTTCATAAATCTTTGTTAAATTCATTTTTTTTAACAATCTTTTTATCCATTAAATCATATTTATGTATTTTCATTCAAGTATAGGCAAACATTTTAGTTATTATGATCAAATATTTAGAGTATTTAGATGATCATAAAAATTGTAACTAAAATTTTCTGATCTAGTTCTCATTTTGATTTCTAATAAATGCACAGTTATTGTCAAGACAAATTTTAATAGAAATAATTTCACAGTGGTTAAATAGGAGCCAACATTAATTTAAAATAGCTATTTTTATCTGGCATTGCTGCTTATAAGAAATATTTTAGTTTTATGAATGCTTGTTATTTTGACTATTGGCTGGTTTAACATAATAATGCCAAGTGGCATGCTTGAAGGGAAAAAAATCTTAGAAAATATATGCTGTGTTTTAGCAACAACAAACTGATAAACAGAAAGCTCAGGGAATTCAACTAATCTGGAACAGAAGAAAAATAAAATTTATTATAGTGTAATAAATAAAATAATTTGTAAAGGTTTTAATTTTTTATTGCCAATTAAATATATATGCTTAAAGCAATTGCTTATGTATGTCATAAGTTTATGTATAGAATTGTTTAAATTATTATAAAAAGGATAAACAAAAAATAAATCTAATTTGCATTTCTTATTGCAAATTTATTTTTATCCGTCTAAAAAGTTAAATATGTATATATGAAATGTGTATTATTTCCTATTCCAAAAGTCTAATTTTATCACATTTTCAATTAATGTTTTCTGCTAATAAAAATTAAATGTTTATAGAAACTTTTTGTTAACTAGAGAGATTAAAAATCCAAATGTTATCCATTTTGAAAAGTGATAAAGGATAAAATAAAAAAATAAATCAACTTTTTGATACATTATTTAAAATTAGATGCTCGACTGGTATAGATTATTTAAGTTTACTCATAATAATTTTAATATTAATGGCACATATTGTGGCTAAATAAATTGGTTAAAAGTTTTGGTAAATATGATATTAATTTTTTTAATGCAAACTTTTCCCCTTGAAATTTATTTTATATGTTGTGAAAAATTTACAAAGTGCATTAGAATATTGCCATCTTTATAGTCTTTTTCTACCATATAGCTTAATCAGTTTATCTAATTGTTAACACAGCAAGCAAAAAGTTTTCCCAAGCTGTTTCAGTTTAAAAATAAAACACACTTGAAGTGTTTGTACTGCATTAATGCTGGTAAACATTGTATGTAAGGCATTTCAGGTAATTGAACCCAAAATTTGTAATATTCTACAAATGCTACTCAATTCAATACAAAAGTATAAAGAGTGCAAATAAAAAAAAAATACATATAAATTTTAAATAGCATTTCTTTTCTTTTTAAAAATTAGTAAGTGAATGAAATTTAGCAACAAATGGAAATATCTTGAAAAAGTCTTTCAACAATGAAAACAAATTATTGCATTAAATAGGATAATCAGGTATATCCTTTAGGTTTATTATCTTATCACTGAGACGTTTTTCTCAAAATTCTTGTATTTTCAAAAGATATCAAATTTTTATTAATTTCATAAGGACCAACAAGGTAGGCTTGAAAAAAATATTGTATGTGTTATGAAAATGTAGTCATGTAAACTAAAATTGAACCTATTTAAAAATTGTAGAGAAAAGTTACATGAAATATTTAAATGTGATTTATCGAAAAATTTTCTTGTTCCTGTAAGGAAGGGAAGTTATTAGGCATTGACTGTATTACTTATTACTTGCCTAAGAAGGGTGCCTTTTGAGGACTTTTGAATCATGTTCCTTAAGCCCAATATTTTATTTTAATAAATATATATACTGCATGAATTAAAAAATTTAATATTCCGTTTCATCTGTAGAAGTTTAATTATCTCTAGACAAGTGTTAATAGTAACTTTGTAAGCTTTTAAAAATAAACATTTTTGCTAGAAATATATAATGATGGATTACTGTAAATCAATTTATATTTACAGTTAATGTAATATAGATAGTAAGTAAGAATGCTATAACCAGGGCTGCGGAGTCAGTAGGAAAAAATGAGCGACTCCAGGCTGGCTAATATACTAGCTTTGTTATTGGTTATAATTATGAGGGAATGCAAGAAAAATAAGGTGAAAATTTTACTATTTCAGTATTAATTAAGCTCTTACAACTTTGAAATAAATAAGAAAATAAAAAATGTGAAAATTCACATAGTAAATATTCAACATTATCTGTTTTACAAATTTTTCACTCTTGTCCTATAAACCTGAAAAATCAAAATTTAAAGAAATGAAGACAGAAATTTATCTCTTTCAGATCCATCGAATAGAAAATAGAAAATCTTTACAAATTTGATGTTAATTGTGCCCTCCAGAGAAGAAAAATTTCAATGGAAAGGGAAAAAAAAAAAAAAAATCAAATTTTATTATTTTGGAAATAATTCTGGATGTACAAGATTTTTAATTAAAAGCAGTTTCATCTACTTTGTACGCCAGGCAGTATATTTTGAATCTTTAACTTGGGTAGCCAGCTATAATCCAAAATTAACAATTTCTTTTATGAATTTAAAATTACATGTAATTGGTTTAATTTCTCTTTAAATCATCTAACAATAAAAGTTGGAGTCAGCTTGTTTTTTAGCAACTCCGGCTCTTTATCTCAAAAATGGCCTCTCTCTGCAGCCCTGACTATAACCAGACTCAGAAGATTCTTAAACTTTAATGAAGCATGCTATTTCAAAAGAGGTAATTTTATAGTTGTTTTCATCAGGGTCACACAATGTATATTGATCTGATGGAGAAATCTATGAAATAATTTCTTTAAAAAATAACTTATTTTAAACAATTCTGTTAGTGTTTTTAAGCATGATTTAAATATGGTTTGTTAGTGTTTTTAAGCATGACTTAATTAAGATTTTATATGGATATTTGTAAAGTATATTCGTGATAATTTCACTTTTCTTTATTTTTAATATGCAAGCATGTAACTGTCAACAGTTTCTCATTTTTTGAACAATCAGTTAAAATTGTACTTGTTAAATTTTTTAAGTGGAATTTTCTGACAAAAGTTGAGTTAAGACAAGGAAGTTTGAGTTAACGATCCAAGTAAACTCAAAAGCTTTTATTGCTGAAAGTGATAGTTGAAAATATTTTTTCATAAAAGTTAAAAACTTGTTTTTAAAAGTTTTTAATTGAATGATTGCTATTTCCTCTTTTTTAGTTTCATGTGTATTCTCGATGAGAAAATGCAAAGCTGTTTAAGCATGCTTTTTATTGAAAACAATAAAATTTAGTGTTGCCATGTTTAAGAGCAGCTTTTTATTTTTCTTTAAAGCATGTAACATTGTTTGAAAGTAGTGTTTATTTTCAACTTATGTATCACACTTTTGTGAAAGCTATATTTATTGAATGTTTGAATTTCTATTTGGTGCTTAAAATATTTAGTGAAATTATTGATAAACAATGTTACATGGAGCTGTTTTTCAAAACAACTGCTTCATCAATTTGGCAATCTCATACCTCTGCAATATTTTGCATTATCATTTTTTCGTGCTAGCTTTGAGCATCTAAACGAATTTTGAATTTATTTAAATATTTCTATATAAATGTTTTTTGAATAATCGTGTGACAAATTGTGTTGTTTTTATTTGTATTTTAAAGCTAATTTATAATTTTTATCTTCAAAAGTATTTATGTCAGCATGTAGAATAGCAGATCTGCCTCATTTTACTGAACTTGCTAAGGTTGCTTATAATTAAATTTTAACAACTGCTTATAATAATGTGTTTTAAATGTTTTATTTTAATTTATAAATAAGTTATTTCTAAAAGAAAATATCCCAGCATTTCTAAAAGTAATTAAGTTAAAGTGTTTTTCACCCCATTTATTTTATAATGTGACAAAATGTAAATTTGAAGTTTTATAAAATATATTCAAATTATGTTAATTTTTTTATTGCATGAAAATAGTTCTTTTTTTTCCCCAAATAAAACAATGGTTTCTCAAATATTTTACCTCTTACTGTATATCTTTTAATGAAAAAAAATATTTTAAAATTTTTATGAAATCTAACAATATTTATTAATTTTAGTTTGTATTAAAAAATATAGGTACTACTTTGATATCCTGTCAAACAAAAAACTATTGCTAATCTGTAAGATTAAATGCCAATAATGGATTATCGTAAATGTCGAAATTCACTTGACATTAATCACATTACACATGCTTGTTATGTAATCACGTGATTTCGATTCGATGTTTTATTTGTATTTTTATTAGAGTTTTACTAATTCTTCTTAAATAAAAACTATATCAATAAAGGATTACCTCATGATATTAAAAGAGGAAAAATATAGATTACTTTCAACTGACATCCATCTGTCGAAAGTGATGACTAAAGATAAATAATCTAGAAACTATAATATAAAATCAATTTAAAAAAAAAAAAAAAGCTACCATGTTTGATTTTAAATAAAACTCTAGCATGTGATGTACAAATTCCATTGTGGATGTGAAATTTGTTTTTTCATGATTTTTTTATCTGCTTTATCTTGCATAAAGTAACCCAATTCTGTAGTGATTTTTTTTAAATTTAAATTCCTTAATTATCCTAGTTTAAAATTTTAGCATGTCAATTCCATTCTTCCATTTTTATAATTTGATGATTTGTATAAATTGTCAAAATCGGTTGACAGAATAATCAGGTAGTATCGAAATATATTATGGGGTAAACTTTATCATTAACATTTAGTACTTTGCATTATTTGTTTATAAATCCCAAGTCTAAATGGACATGTTTAAGGGCAGCATATGCTAATCCCTTTCTTAGTCTCATATCAATTTATTTTTATGTCTAGGAGATTTTATTACAAAATTTCAAAATAAAATATTTTGCTTAAGGCAGCATTTTGTCATAAATAACCTTCTTTTATTTCTCCATAAAAATGTTGATTGTTAAGTCATTGTTAATGTTCTTAAGGTAACTATTTTTTATTAGTAGAATTGGAGATGCGTAAAGTATGATTTAGTTGTAACAATGACAAATTAAAAGTTTAAAATGGCAGATCTGCCTGTGTTATTATTTGCTTAGATTGTAATATTGTTTAAAAGATCAGAATGATCTCATTCAGTACAAACTTGTATAGATACAAACTTTTATCATTATTTTGTAGATAAATTGTTTATTTGTGTGTAAATTAGCAACAAATTTTTCTCCAATGTTGCCAATAGTGAGTTCTGTTAGATTAACCTTGTACAAATAGAGGTTTCAGGATTTTAATAAACCAGAGTGCATGTAAAATTTAGAAACATTTGTGCTGTTAAAACACAGAACTTTTCATGGTGTTCATTATGGATTTTATTAAGAATATGTTGATTGTACATAATAGATTAACAATGTGAGATATTATTTTTCTTAAGTGTGCACACTTATAGAAAGAAATTATTTCTTTTATTGCTAACAAAACTTTTTTTTTTTTTCATAAATAAAATTTTAAATCAATAAAATAATGTAAAACAAAATGGCTTTTGAGACTAAGAAATTAAAAAATGTATGGCTAAAAAAATATTGCACAGATTATCACATTTTCTAAAACATAGAATAAGTTTCTTGTGCATCTGTTAACTCTTATAAAAAATATAAGATACTGTATATAACTCTTATATAGAGTATTTTATGAACTTGTATATTTAAAACTCATAATGAATTCTTTGGAACTAATTTGTGCAGAATTTTGAAATTGATTCATAATCTAAGCAAAACATTTTAATAATTATATCTTCATTTTATTTATTCTTTTCAATATCTATCCCTTATTTCTGATTTAATATCAAGGTTCTTTAAATTGAACAACTTAAAATTTAGATTAGTTTCACCACAAATATTACAATACATATTTATCTAATATATTTAAATGTATAAGATCATCATAGTTTTTTTTTTTTTTTTTTTTTTTTTTTTTTTTTTTTTTTTTTTAAATCATCTGTTAAACTGTCCAGTCAATCAAATTTTCATAATTCATACATTATTAAATAATTGATATCCATCATTGAGGAATTTTGATATGGAAACAAGAATGCTGTCTGTGATTGATAAATTATTAGAGTTCATTTGAGGTATGAAAAAAGAAAAATATTTTACATCAGCATATTCTAATAAATTTGTTATATTTTATTTCATGTATATAATTAAAGTGCCATTTTTTTAAAGCTGTTATGTGTAATACAGAAAACAGCTAAATTTTATGTTGCTCATGCAGTTTTTTTTTTTCCTTTATTTGTTTTGCAATCTCGTTTTTGTATTCTTATGTATTCTAAAAGCCAAAATAAAATATTCTTGAAATATAGCATGTATGTATTCTTTTGGTACTGTCATAAATTCAGGGATGCCACTTTTCCGCCTTTTGGCGGATTTCCGCTTTTTTTTAATTTTTAAGAATTCGCAATTTTTGTTAAACGATCACGAGATAAAATAACGATTTTCGTCGAACGATCGTGAAATAAAACAGCCTTTTGCATCAAACGATCGCGAAATACAACAGCCTTTTTCGTCAAGCGATCGCGAAATATAACATCGATTTTCGTTAAAAGATCGAAAAAACGGCTATTTTCATCAAACAGTCGCGATATAAAGCAGCAATTTTCATCAAACGGTCGCGATATAAAGCAGCAATTTTCATCAAACGGTCGCGATATAAAGCAGCAATTTTCATCAAACGATCGCGAAACGAAACGGTGATTTTCTTGAAACGATCGCAATGTGAAATGGCGATTTATGTGAAACTATCACTAAATAAAACGGCGATTTTCATCAAACGATCGCGATATAAAACGGCGATTTTTGTCAAATGATAGTGAACTGAAACGCCGATTTTTGTCAAGGGATCGCGATGTGGAACGATGATTTTCGTCAAGCAATCATGATGTGACACGGCTATTTTCGTCAAACGATTGCTAAATAAAACGGCGATTTTCGTCAAACAATCGCAGTGTAAAACGACGATTTTCGTCAAACGATCGCGATATAAAACGGCGGTTTTCGTCAAACGATCGCGATATAAAACGGCGGTTTTCGTCAAACGATCGCGATATAAAACGGTGGTTTTCGTCAAACGATCGCGAAACGAAGCTGTGATTTTTTTTAAACGATCGCAACGTGAAACAACGATTTTTGCCAAAAGATCACGATGTAGAACGATCAGGGCCATCGCTAAGACTTTATATTGAGAGGGGAGAGGACCTAAAATTGCCAAGTCAAATTTCAATATTTGCCAACTCATTTTACAATTTTTCCAACTTACCACAATTAGAAAATGTAATATAGCCCTTATCTTTTAAAAGGTTAATAATATTCCCAATTAGTTTTGTAATTTTTGCCAATTCTATCAAAAATTAAAAATATATTAGTTTTTATTAAAATTTTAAAGAAAATTTGCCAACTAAATTTGTGAATTTGCCAAGTGTAACAACATTCACGAATGTTTGGGGGGGCCCCTGAGAACGATGATTTTCATCAAATGATCATGATGTGAAACGGCGATTTTCGTCAAACGATCGCTAAATAAAACGGCGATTTTCACCAAACGATCATGAAATGTAACAGTTATTTTCGTCAAATAAAAAAAACATCCTGCAAAATTTTGCTATTCACTCGTGGAATATTCATTGAATCTATTGCTGGTTTACTTGAATTGCTTTAAAATGATGCGATACATAAAATTCTTCACTGCACCTGTTGCTGGGTTACCTTAATTGATGTAAAATACTGTGAACTAAAGAAAAATCATTTTAACTTACTCTTATAAATTAAAAGTTTACAACAAAAGAAAAGCTGTAATTCTTTATTTAGTTTATTATAAACAATATAATTTTCAAAATTCACACATAAAGTTGTGAAAAATGTAAATTTTACTTTACGCATAATTTCCTCTTTTTTGCTATTTTCTGAGTGGCATCCCTGTAAATTATTAAGTATCTCAATTTAAACCATTTATAATGATTAGAGTTCAAAATACAGGATGCCTAGTCATTTGAATAATGTGGAAAAGTCAAAAATTTCATGGAGTTGGATAATAATTGACATTGAAACCTCTGATCTAAAGATTTACTTATAAATTAGGAAAATGTTGCAGCATAAACAAAAAAAAACTAATTAAAAATGATTTTTGTTAAAGGGAGGTTTTACTTAACAAAAGCAAAACATTTTGACGCATTTACAAATTCATTTTTTAACAGGAAGATTAGAGACCTGACTATAGAAGGTCTAACTATTGCTTTTGAATCAAACTGAGTTTTCCATTTTACGATAATTAAATTATCTACAGAGTTATGAGCTATTTTATGTGATTTTGTGATCATTGACTGTTTTTTCTGCTTTAATCCAAAAATGCTTTCAAAATATCAACTTTGATGACTTATTCTGAAATATCTATTGAGTTTGCAAAACAAACCAGAAAATAGAGTGCAATTTGATAGTTTCTTAATAAAAGCACATGCTATTTTCATGCATTTCCGAACAAAAATAAATTAAAATTTATGTCACAAAGTTGCCCTTTTTGATTTAAGAACACCCTTTAGAAAAATTTTCCGATTATAAAACTAAGGATTTAAAATTGCAGCAACAATCTATCTTTGTTCTTTGTAAGTACTCTAAAGAATATTCTAAGCTTTCATTCAATTTCTTTTATCTATCCATTATTCCTTGTAACTTATTTATAGAGGTTTGAATACCAACTTGACTGAAGCTTTGTACCATTTTAGAAGATTGCTTGGATGATCCAGTCTATTTACTTTTTATTGTTTGGTAACTGAACGTTTATTGGCTTAATTTATCGAATATTTATAATCCTTAATTTTGATTAGTTACAAAGAAGCTATATTCTATTTTTTAATTGAAGTATGTCAAAAAGAAATTTGTAACTGATGTAATAATAATTTAATTCCAACTGGATAAAATGTTCCTAAAAGTATGTATTTTGAAAATGTTTAGCATGTACAGAGAAAAAAATATATATGTATCAGTAACCCTTTAAGTATCCTAATCATGTTTTTCGTCGTATAATCTTTGGATACAAGGATTGATTTAACACAAAATGCATATTTTTTTTGCAATGCGTAAATAAAGTAATTAAAAATGTAAAGAAATCGCAAACACATGCTTTTCATAGCTATTTCATGAATCAAACATGCATGAAAAATTCTACAGGACACTTAAAAGGGTTAAGAAAAACATGTAGTATGTTAACCAATCTTCAACCATGAACATGAGTTTTAACAATTAGCAAATTTTTCTATCATTTATATAAAAAATCAGTAGTTTGTGTTAACAGTTTACATAAATTTCTGTACTCGGCCAGAGCCATAGGGGTAAAAACCAGCCTGGCATTTACAAAAAATAGGTACTACTTGGTTATCTCATCGACCAAAATAATATTGCCAAATTACAAGATTAAATGCCAATAATGGTTGACCATGAATGTCACATTCAATGATATTAGACAAGAAATAAAACATATTCAAGCAATTTTTATTTAGACTTTATATTTTTATTAATGTTTTACTAATTTCTTTTTTCTTTCGTTATTTAAAATAAAAATTAAGTCAACATGCAAAATTGGTCGATGGGATAACTAAGTAGTTCCAAAAAATATGTTGGCCCAGCCCAGTAAAAAAGTTAAAAGATCAATCTGAGCCAGGTCCAGCCTAGTATAACCACTTAAAATTTGACCTGATACTGGAAAAATGTTAAAATTTTATCCCAAGTATATTTCTATAAATATAGATTTTTAGATAGTGTGTCAGTGATTGTAATCAGTTCATTTAAAACAGCGATTAAGGGTGTATTCCAATCCAAGTTGCATATTTTCTGATTTATTTTTAAATTCATTTTTGATCTCAAATGCATCAAACTGGTAAATTCTCTTATTTAGAAACTACACAATGTGCTGTGTTTGTCAATTTTTTGATAAATGCAGAAAATATTGCAAAAAATGCTGTCAATGTTGGTGTTTTGAACTAAGTTTTCCGAAGCGGAACATCTTTGATTTATAATTATTTATAAATATTTTAATTAAGCAAAAAATTAAATTGCATGGCATCTTACATCTCTTCAAAAATCATATCAACAAGTTTCATGTTTTTTCTTTTAAAATGTGTCTCAAAATGTTACAAAAAATTTCAAGCTGTTGAGGGTGGAATTTTTTTTTTTTTTTTCGAATGCACCCTTAAATTGTGATTTTAATCAATTGATATTTTTTTTAAATCAATAATTTAAATCATAAATTTTCTAAATGTTTAAAATGATAATATATATATATAATCTAAAATTAACATAATTTGAAAACTCTACATTTATTTTGACTTGTGAAAACATATTTAGAGCTTTCTAGCTCTAAATAATTGTTTCTGAACTTAATTCATGAGTATTGTAAAACATTTTAAGTACAGTAAGTTTGTAAAAAATATAATTTGTATCTAACATAATATATAAAGCATTTAATATTGATATTTTAATCTAATATAACTTGAAATGTCATAATTTTCTTTTTGTAATCAAATTTTTCTTTTTTTTAAAAAATAATATAAAAAAAGCATAGCAAGTGTAATACATTTCTGCAAGTGAAAGAATAAAATAGCCAAAATCTTATTTTCTCATTCTACTTTTCTATAATTTATAGCAAACACTGGAATTAAAGAATAATGAAAGAATGGCATTAGCTGAACTGCTATTGTAAAAGAATAAATGAGAGAAAAATAACAAATTGGCTAAAAAAAAAAAAAAAAAAAAAAAAAAAATGGTTAATATAGCGAGAGCTTCTTTAGTAATGGCTGAATAAATTTTATTTTAATTTTTGAATTCATATACAGGTCATTCCATATAAAATGAGCAAATCAGGTATGGCGGACATGTTCACAAATTTTATTAAAAATCATTATATAAGTAGATCATAATCATTTACTAGGAAATGCAAAGTAATAGATTTCAGACTTGTTTATTTCAGTACAAAAATAAGTCATTGAATGTTGATACGAAATTGAGGTCTTGTGTACGTGCTTGAAATTTCAAGTTTAATTATTAGCTCTAGGAATGGAAAGACTGCATTAAAAATTATTTACACTTAAGAATGAGCAATAAGTAACAGATTAGCATAATTTAGTAATTTTGTTTTTATTCTGTAATTTAAAAATAAATAAATAATAAAAAATTTTGTGGAAAAAATTAAATATTTCAGTTATTTGTCTTAAAATGAAGGACATCTTTTACAGCCTCAAAAATTTTTGGTGTTATAGCTAAATGAATATATTTAATACACCTACATTTTCATTTATGCCTTTTTTATTCCTTGGTGAGAAAAAAATATAAACAGTGAAAATTGTTGATTGAAAAATTCAATATTTTTATCATTTGTTTGGACACGAAGAAATATTTTTAAAACCTTTAAATTCTTTGATATTATAAATAAAAGAATATATTTTAAATATATAAAGTTTTATTCTTATTTTCAGTTAATTTTTGCCTGAAAAATATTTTTAATTAGAGTAAAAGAAAAAAGATTCTCTTGAAAAAATACTTAAATTTTAATCCTAAAATCAAACAACAACAGTAGATGGCAGCACATAACTTTTTTCAGCAAGAAATTCCGCAATATTTTAAGAAATGTGCATGATTTAAAAGACTCAAATATTCAAAATCAATTCAGATCTCAAATATTACTTTTTTGAACTCATTTTTTTTTTAATGTTAGGAATCAAAAAGAAAAGGCAATATTGAAATTTTTTGAGTATATCTTGGACTTATTGGTCCTTACGGCTGTGCAATATTTTTGATGTGAGACCTTTCCTTTATTTATTTTTTGCGAATACATATGAGGAAAAATTATGATTTTGTAGTAATTCTTTTAAAAGTTTCTAAGTTTTTTTTTTTTTATGATGAAGGAAATAACAACTTTCAAACTTTGAGAATTTGATCGTTATATGTTAAACTACATCAGGTATCAATTTAAAAGATGTTTTTTAAATTCTTTAATTTTTATAGAGTTACTAATTTTTTTTAAATTTACAAGTTTTCATAATTTACAACCAATTTAAGATTAATCATGGTATTCACAGATTATTATTTCTCAATAAATATAAAGATTGATTTTCAGATATTACAATAATAATGTAAAAAAAAAAGATTCATTTTTATTCAATAGTTTTCAAGATATAGAACTTCAAACTTGTAACTTTGGATGATTGCACGCATGCCATTTTATGTCACAAGTTTTTTTTTTTTTTATGTCAAAAACACAGGGATGCCACTTTTCCGCCAAATGGCGAAATTCCGCTTTTTTTATTTTTTAAGAATTCGCGATTTTTGTTAAGCGATTGCGAAATAAAACAAGTTTTCGTCAAGCGATTGCGAAATTACACAGCAATTTTCATTAAACGATCGCGAAATACAACAGCCCTTTTCGTCAAATGATCATGAAATACAAAACCCTTTTTCGTCAAGCAATCGCGAAATATAACAGCGATTTTCGCTAAAAGATCACGAAGTATAAGTTATTTTCGTTAAAAGATCGCGAAATATAACGGTAGTTTTTGTCAAAAGGTCGCAAAATAAAACGGCTATTTTTATCAAACGGTCACATTATAAAAACAGCAATTTTCATCAAACGATCGCGAAACGAAACTGTGATTGGGACCGTTCAAGTATTACGTAAGCATATTTTTAGTCATTTTGTACCCCCTCCCCCCCTTGTAAGAAAATATAAGCAAATGCTAGACCCTTTGCTTACGTAAGATTTTACGACAGTTTATAAATCAATACTTCTTGACTTATAAAAAGTTACCAATCAATTACATTATTAATCCTACAAATTTATATAGGCATATAGGGATTGTGATATCAAAATATATAAAATGGTTTTGATATATTGTCAATGTTAGTATCCATAATTAAATCCGACTAAATTCACTATGCAACTAAAAACAATACTCTTTCACTAAAAATTCACTATGTAAATTCACTATGCAACTGAACTAAAACAATAAATATCTGTGCTGAGTATCCGAAACAAGAAAAACCCCAAGTAGGTTTTCTGCTTTCTAAAGTTCCAAAACCTGTAAAGAAGGAAATTCGACAATAGGAGCGAAAAGACAAAAATTTCCAGAAATTCTGCAAAAATTCCTGGAATTCCATGACCGATTGAACGGGAGAAAAAATAATACCAGACTTACTTAAAATAAAGTCAACTGACCAGTTACCCTGGCAACAGAACCCAGCCACACCGGTTCCTGTGTTTTTCTAGTCTTGCAATGTACTTGACTTGGCACACAACTTAACAGACAACAAAGAAGACAAAGGGCGAGTAGGTGATGCGGGTCACCGACTGCCGATGGATAAGCAAAAGATAAAATCGAAATTAAACGGCGAATTTCGAACGGACTATAGAACGCTCTTTACCCATCATACTTTGTTTGCTTGTTGAATTTGAACTGCAGTTGCTTCGTTGTTTAATGCTTACGTAAGAATTGTCGTGACCCCCCTCCCCCTTGTCAGAAAAAATAAGCAGACTCTGGACTCCCCCCTCCCCCTTTAGTGCTTACGTAATACTTGAACGGTCCCATTTTCGTGAAACGATTGCGATGCGAAACGGCGATTTTCGTCAAACGATCGCGATGCTAAATGGTGATTTTCAAAAAATGATCGCGATGTGAAACGGCGATTTTCATAAAACAATCGCGATGTGAAACGGCGATTTTCATTAAACGATCGCGATGTCAAACGGTGATTTTCGTCAAACGATCGCTGTGCTAAACCCCGATTTTCATGAAATGATCACGATGTCAAACAGCGATTTTCGTCAAACGGCGACTTCCATTAAACGATCACGGTGTAAAACGGCAACTTTCATCAAACGATCTCGATGTAAAACGTCAATTTTCATCAAACGATCGCGATGTAAAATAGCGATTTTCATCCAACGATCGCGATGTAAAACGCAGGCCCCGATTATGACTAATTGGGGCCCTGGGCAAACATAAATTAGGGGGCCCCCTTGGAATCATTGCAACTTTGTTCAAATAGAACAGATGGTCACTCATATGTGTATGTGTAATGCATAAACATATATTCGCACCTTGGATAAAAATAGAAGAAAATTCTTAGCTCCGTCAGTTCTAATTATATACTTTAATTAATAAAAATACATTTTTTTTTCCTTTGTACAGAACAAAACTGTTTTATATAACTTTAGCAATTTGTTTTAATAACTTAAGATTAATTTAATAAATACAACTTATGGAAATACTTGGAATTGGAAAAAGAAAGCAAATATTTTATGACTTAATGTATGGTTTTGGGGCCCCCTTAAGGTCCGGGGCCCATGGGCAAAGTCCCGATTTGCCCATGCGGTAATAAGGGCCTGGTAAAACGGCGATTTTCATCCAACGATCGCGAAATAAAACGGCGATTTTCGACAAACGATCACAAAATAAAACTAGTCGTTGGGGGCCACCGTAATACTTACCCATCATGGATATGTATATGAAAATAAAACATATGAAAACTATTTATACAATGCATTACAATTCATAAACAAAATTTAAATATTGTTAATATACATAGTAATGCTATATTAAAGAACTTCTGATGCACTGATTTCGCCAAATTATATAAAACGATAAACTACTCAAGTAGTACCGAACTGCGTAAAAGAAACATCCTTATAACTCCAAAAATTATAATTCTATTAACTAACAATTAATTGCGTCGGATTAAGCGTCTCATTTCCAATTAAAATATACCTCTGAATTGAAATTTGAATGAAATACAGGGTCATGAAAAATCGAAGAATGTGGAAAACAGGATTACAAATATCTCGGCAACTAATAATCCGAACAACTTCGTTCGATATGCAAAATGTGTGTTATTTTATTGCCTTTTACGTTCATTTCTTAGAACAAAAAAATTCGAAAATTTTCATATACCTTTCATCAGAACGAATTTTTCGAGAGTCCGAAAAAAATAGTTCCGGATAATCGAGGTTGCTGATATTAAATAAGGTTCGTCCCATTTTTACATACTAACTACATACAAAATTTCAAGTCTCTATCTCAATTTGTTCGGGAGATAGAGCGTTTACAGACAGACAGACAGACGGACGGCAAAAATTTTGTTCTAAAAATATGTTTTTCGGAATCTCCACTATCTAAAACGTGTAAATCCGTCAAAAATTTTTTTTCGATTTTCAAAACGATTGCAAGACTTACCCTATACTACGTATGATGGGTAAGTAAAAGCGATTATTGTCAAACGATCATGAAACAAAACAACTATTTTCGTCAAATGAAAAAAAAACTGCAATTTTTTGATAATCACTCATATAATCATCAAAACTATTGCTGGGTTACTTAAATTGATTTAAAATGGTGTGATACATAAAATTCCTCACTGAACCTGTTGCTGGGTTATCTAAGAAAATCATTTTTATTTGCTGTTATATATTAAAAATTTACAAAAAAAAATTAATTCTTTATTTAGTTTATTATAAACAATATAGCTTACAAAATTCACGCATAAATGTTGTGAAAAATGTCGTAATTTTTACTTTACGCATAATTTCCTCTTTTTTGCTATTTTCTGAGTGGCATCCCTGAAAACAGCTAAAATGATTTATTTTTTGTCAAGATATTTTGCAGAGCTATATTTGAATATGTATTGACACGTGTATCAAATTTCATCAAAATCGGCTCCTATGCAGCCACGGCTTTTTTTACATTTTTGCTCATTTTGTGTGGAATGATCCTTATGCTTTCTTTTTTCTTTTGAGGGGGAGGCTAAATTTGATGTGCATTTATTTTTAATTTATTTGGAAGAATAATGCATATCGGTGATTGTATGTCCATTAAGTGGAATTATAGTTAAAACTGTAACCTCTGGCATTTTAGCTAAATGAATTATGTTTGACTATGCTTTAGAATTTTAAGCCCATACAGAAGTCTAAAAAGGAGGTAGTCAGTTGATTTCTTCTATAACAGAAAAAATGGTTTATTTCAAAAAGCCATGTCCTAATTTCCATGAACTGCAAGTATAAACTATATTTATTGCTTCTAAGTATGTTTCCTTGAAGTCCTCCCCTCCCCCTCCTTTTTTTTTTCAACCCTTCGGAAGATGGGTGTTATTTTTAGTCAAGAATGGACCTCGTGGTCCCCATGTTTTATTGTGTTTATGATTGGTTCAGGAATATTAATGTTTAATCCATGACGTGTGTAATATGGAAGTGGTACATTTCGTCGACAATCACTTCGTCGACATATCATTTCGTCGACACCACTTCGTCGACACCACTTCGTCGACACATCATTTCATCGACAGGTACACTTAGTCGACATATCATTTCGTCGACAGGTACACTTTGTCGACATAGCAATTCGTCGACAAGTACACTTAGTCGACATAGCATTTCGTCGACAAGTACACTTAGTCGACAGGTACACTTCGTCGACAAGTACACTTAGTCGACATGTAAACTTCGTCGACACATCATTTCGTCGACATAGCATTTTGTCTACACATTGTATGTAATTTACCTTTCGTCGATAATTTCATTTGTGAACACATGGATTTTTTGTAAATTATTATGAAACAAAAATATTAACGTCGCTCATACCTTAGCCAAAAAAATGTTTCCAAGGTACACCATGAGGAGGTGTATGAGCAAGTACCCCATCAAATTTTTATTGTTTAACCCATTAGTGCCTGAATTATTTTCTTCGTTAAAATTCAAATTTTGCATTTTCCCACCACTTTTAAAGCAAAAATAACTTTTATCTTAATTTATCGAGGACTTTGTCTCGAGAAAGTAAGTATTTATTTATTCTCTTTTCTACTGGTGTGAAATGCGCTTTCTTGAATTTTTTAAAACTGTCCCAAAAATGGGACGCTAGGCACTAATGGGTTAAATACATTACAAAAAAATAAAATAAAATAAAATAAAAATAAAATAAAATAAAAAATACAATACATAAATTACACTGTGAAAAAAATATCAATTAAAACACATTAAATTTGCAGTAAAAATAAATTTATAATGAGATATTATGTGCAATTCCTCTTAGAAGGAAGTGGTACTTTTCGTCGACAATCAACTACATTAAATTTTTATATTTAAAAGGACCTTTACTTTTTAATCCAGGTATGTAAAGGCTGGTCTCAAATTCAAATTGGATATTTATTAACACATTCATCATTTCATTCTTAATCGAAAACGCTTAAAAATCGCCCATCTTAAATAATCATCCATTTTAAATAACCCATCTAAAATAATTAAAATATTAATCCTATAATAAAGCAATTAAGAATTAAGGAAAAAGTTGAAACTTTTAACTTTTCCCCTTTGTAAACATTTTCTTCCCCCCCCCCCTCTTCCTTCATTGTATCCTTTGTTCGTTTATGCTCTTCCGTGATTAGCTGTTGCCTTCTACTTTCCCATTGGCTGTTCCTTCAGCTTGTTCCCTTTCCCGTCTTTTCACGTCAGTCGTGCCGCTACATTCATAGTAGACGCACATCATTTTGCGCCTGATGAAGATAGACTAAGTTCTATCGAAAGGTCTTGCGATATTGAGCCTACCAATTACAAAAATGTGCGACGATTACGAAAATGGAAACAATCTAATTTTGAACCAATTGATTGTAAATTTATTTTTTTTATTTTATGTTCAACACAAGATCTAATATCATTTTGTTTAGTGCTCACTGTACGCCAGTTTGATAGAGCTCAGACTCTAGTGGCCATAATTGCCCTTTTAGTTATTTCCTGTTTCGGCACAGAAAAAAATTGCAAAGTATGTAAATAGGTCATACAAAAAATAAATTTTTAAAAATTGAAGTTCGAGGAAATTTGCAGTGGGAAAATAAGGCAAAATTGGTCAATCAATCACAATAAAATATTGTAATATTTGTTAGATTGTCAAGAGCAAATATCTTGAAATACGTCAGCTAATAATGGAAAAAACCACAAATTTTTCAGTTGGATACAGAAATAATAATTTTATCAGGATGTTACAAAAACAAAAAAGGAAATTTGCTAATCAGTCGCAGAATAAAATAGCTAAATTTGTCAATCGGTTGGGAAAAAAAATGTGGAATTTGCTGATCAGTTTCCCTCTCAAAAAATTGCAAAATTTGTCAAGCGAGAAAATTTTGTGAGAAAAATCACAAAATTTTTCAGTGAAATGCAGAAAAACAATCATGATTTTTGTATATCTGTCATAAGAGCAAACTGTAAGATCTGACAATTGATAGCGAAAAATATCAAGAAATAGTCGATCGGTCCTGAGACTTGATCGTTGTTTCACACACACACACACACACACACACACAAAAAAAAAAAAAAAAAAGAGGAAAGTAATCTTTTGGAAACAAGTACCTCTCGCTCACAAGATTTTTTAGGGCATAAATCCTGCTATCCCGTCCCCAAATTCAAGCCCTGTATGTGTATATTAGTAATAATGAAATGCTAATAATTTATAGAATTTTTTTTAACTATTACACATTTATTAATATCTATATTATAAAGGCCAAACGCATCTGTGCGTGACGCATACGTCATTTTGTGAATGGCAATACTTTCCCATGCAATTCAATTTTGCAATTTTTATACATCTAAACACCGCGCATTCTCAATTTTACATTGGCGTATAGAGAAAAAAAAATGTACTTTTAAATGCAATTTGTTTGAAAGCTGTATCTCAATTTATTTTTGAGATATTAATTTTTTTTAATAGTTTTTGTGCGAATTTTTAATTTTGGCAACAAAAATGCGCCACTTTCTCTTAAAAAAAAAAAAAAAATAATAATAATAAAAAAAAAAAAATTGTAATTTAAGAAATTACCCCAACCATTTGAAAAATGTTTCACTCGATACATTCATCTATCATTTTAAGCTAAATACCAGTTGTTTTATTGTGTATTATCCGTGCCACTGCTATAAATGACTTTATACATGCTGCAATTTGAAGGTACGGTTCGTTTAAGTTATATCACTCTATTGTCGCCAAGCATAAAAGTTGGCGACGAAAGAAACATTTCAAACTATTTAACATTGTTGGTGCAAAAGTAATCATTATTAAAATACAGCTTTGGCATATACTGTTATACTTGTAAGACTTTGGCATATATTGTTTGATTTTACAGAGCAGAATTTTGGTGATGGAGGTTTTAAACCAAAATCGATCGCAGCACATGCATCTGTGAATGGGTCCATCAGACATCGAATCAAAAAAGTTTTTTCCCAGTTTTTCCCAAGCCGATTGCTTTTTAGTTTTCTTTTTAGGTGGTGGAAAATCAAGAGTAATAGCTATAACATTTTCCGGCTTGTTAGAATCACTATTGGCACTCAAATTTTCCTGGTTAGAACCGACCGATAGTAAAACGCCATGGCTAGTGGATTGGTCGCCCTGGCGACATGATGTTTTACAATTAATCGGTTCGGCATTAAATTACTTCCTTTTTCGTGATCGCCTTTCAACACGTAATTGGTTTTCAGCGGCTCAATAATCTTTTGATTTTATCATTTTCTGCATTGAAAGACGTTTTTGCGCCAAACCAAATACAGTATTACTCAGTTATCCCGTCGACCAATTTCGCCAAATGATACGAATCGCCAAACTAATAAGCAACTTATACATGTTGACTAAATTTTTATTTTAAATAGCAAAAGAAGAAATAAAAATCACTTTATGATTGTTTAAGTACGCGTATTGTGTTTAATATCATTGAATGCGATATTCACGTTCATTCATTTCTTTGGCTTCGGCTTTTTCCGTATCTGTTAATTTCCGTCTACCCATTTTTAAATTTGTTAGTTTTCTCCTTTATTACAATGATTTTAACCATTTTAATTTACTATTCAAATAAAAATTCTTCTAAAAGTAAAGAATTTAATTTAAATTCAAATAAAAACTCTTCTAAAAGTAAAGAAATTAATTTAAATTCAAAAGTGACCACATCATTCAAAAGTGGTAACATCATTCAAAAGTGGTAACATCATCGGGTCCATTCTCCCGAAAACAACAACCATTTTTCAAATGGTTAAAAATAAATAAAATTTAGTATGTAAATTTCGAGAAGTTGAAAATGATGACTGGTTTAGATTTCATGTAAAATTTTATAATCGTGTCTTTTTTTTTTAATCAAGCATAAGAGCTTCAACTGATAACTTATCTTTATCATGTTTAAAGTTCAATTTTAATAATTTGGACAACTGACTTTTATAAAAATGGTATTTTGTTAATTTTAGCTTAAAATATTTCTTTTAGAGTTAAACGGACCAATATAAGATGCATTTTTTACTGTAGCTGATTTTGTACGTTGTTATAAAACAATGAAACAGTTTTCTAAAACATTTTCTTTCGTCGAATTTCGACGGGTACCACCTTGTCTATATTATAAAGGCCAAACGCATCTGTGCGTAACGCATACGTCATTTTGTGAATGGCAATACTTTCCCATGCAATTCAATTTTGCAATTTTTATACATCTAAACACCGCGCATTCTCAATTTTACATTGGCGTATAGAGAAAAAAAATGTACTTTTAAATGCAATTTGTTTGAAAGCTGTATCTCAATTTATTTTTGAGATATTAATTTTTTTTAATAGTTTTTGTGCGAATTTTTAATTTTGGCAACAAAAATGCGCCACTTTCTCTTAAAAAAAAAAAAAAAAATAATAATAATAATAATAATAATAATAATAATAAAAATAAAATAAAATTTAGTATGTAAATTTCGAGAAGTTGAAAATGATGACTGGTTTAGATTTCATGTAAAATTTTATAATCGTGTCTTTTTTTTTTTAATCAAGCATAAGAGCTTCAACTGATAACTTATCTTTATCATGTTTAAAGTTCAATTTTAATAATTTGGACAACTGACTTTTATAAAAATGGTATTTTGTTAATTTTAGCTTAAAATATTTCTTTTAGAGTTAAACGGACCAATATAAGATGCATTTTTTACTGTAGCTGATTTTGTACGTTGTTATAAAACAATGAAACAGTTCCTTCTAAAACATTTTCTTTCGTCGAATTTCGACGGGTACCACCTTGTGTCTATAATTGTTAAGTATTTTCA
This sequence comes from Maratus speculifer, assembly GCA_964019185.1. Lineage (NCBI taxonomy): Eukaryota > Metazoa > Arthropoda > Arachnida > Araneae > Salticidae > Maratus > Maratus speculifer. The sequence continues at coordinate 176,240,444 of OZ025295.1, read as the reverse complement.
CAAAGAAATACATAGCTTTCTTTTATAATGTAAACCTAAAATGTCTACTAATATACCCATGGTTGAAGAGTTATTTTTCCAAACAGAATGCAGTGCATTAGCTTCCCTTGATGCTTTTTTTCATGTTTTAATTATTTAATACTGTTTTACCTTAAGTTACATTAAATTTTATTTTAAGTTTAATTACTTTGAAATTTATAAGTAAAAAAAATAATTTTAATTTTAAATATTAACAATGAAGTTACAAAAATAACTAGTTGGATATGCACCAATCCCAAAACTCTCTTCTATTTCATAGATCTCAATATTTCAAAAAATAGTTACAAATATTAGTACTACTACAATATTATTAGTTCAATACTATACAAACTTTGATTTTCATCTAAAATTACTGCTCCACTCAATTAATCAGAGTAAGAATGAATTAATCTCGATCATGATATTAATTAAAATCATGATATTTATTATTTTTTTTTCTTTATTCTGTTATACATCAGCTGTTCGCGAATAGCTAGTTTAGCAAGATGCAAAGTTCCCATCGCTGCATAAACCATCAATGCATTGTATAAAAGGATATGAAAAATCAAGAAAATTTTACAATACCATTTTCCAGTGAAATATTTTGAAATTGAAGGATGACCTGCCAGCCATAGCCAGAAACATACTCAAAGAAATTTGATTCAATTCTATTGCATAACTTCATGTAGTTTTTGATGGTAAAATAATAAAAATGGCATACAAATTGTGATCACCGCACTACCTTCCAACAGAATGTTTCCATATTGAAGGAGGACCTGCTGACTACAGCCAAAAACATACATAAAAAATTTGTTTCATTCTATGCACAACTTGATACACTTTTCTTGGTATGATGGCGACACAGGAACAGACAGACATTTTGTATAAATATGTTTTTTGGGATATCTGATGCCTAAAGCATGTAAATCTGATGAAAACCGGAAGTGAAAAAAAAAATGGATTAAAATACTTTCCTCTATTAAAAATAAAAGAAAGTAAAAATGGGTCTGTTTAAATGTTTAACTTGAAAGAAAAAATTAATAAAGTCATATTTTAATTAAAAAAAAAAAAAAAAAACCCTTCAACATGGTGGCTACAGAAATGATGAAAAAAAGTTCCCTGATTATTTGTATCAGATTTCCCTGATTTTTATTATTAAAGAGCATATACGGTGTTTTTTTTAACGCATGCTGCTTGCTCGTATAACACATTTATCCAGCTTGCAAATATCTCTTTTAGGAGAAAAAGGCAAAAATTGCTCAGTATATAATTAGCAGAGGCGCCAAGTATTACAATTTATCCATAATTTTTACTGATACACAACAAAAGTTAAGGCATTACGGGCATCAGATAAAAAAATTACTAATTTCATCAAAAGATCGCTTGAAATAATGCAAATTTCGACATAGAACGTGGAAAAAACACAAATTTTGTCAAAAGATCACAAAACACGCTCATTTCTTGAAAGTTATGAAAAAAAGTGTGCAAATTTAGCCAAAAAATTGCGGAAAAGTATAAAATTAGAACTAAAAATTGTGTAAAAAATACAAATTTCATAAAAAATTCGTGTAAAAACAAGAATTTAGCCTAATATCGTGAAAAAAGTGCAAATTTCATCCAAAGATCGCGAAAAGCATGCAAATGTCGTCTAAAGATCGCAAAAAACGTACAAAATGCTGAAAAAAATAAAACCATATAAAAAATGTGCAAATTAAAGAAAATACATGGTATTTTTTTAACATATGCTGCTTCCTTGTATAACATCCTTATCCAGATTGCAAATATCTCTTTTGGGAGGAATAAACAAAAATCGCACAGTATTTAATTAGCAGAGGTGCCAAGTATTACAATTTATGCATAATTATTACTGATACACAACAAAAGTTAAGGCGTTACGCAGGGATCCAGAATATGTCCGATCCGGCGATCTAGGATTGAGGGAAATGTTACCATTTGGGGAAATTTTGCACAGAAATATACAATTGATTTCGATTTTAATCATGAATTTACATAATTACTCAAGACAGAAAAATTTTCATTACAAATAGGTCCATATGGTGACCTGTACAAAACTGATTTCAGAATAATATGTACCGTATATATTAGCGCGTATGTTGAGAAGTTTTGAAAAAAAAAAAAAAAAAAAAAAAAATACTTAATGTAATAAAAAATCATATCGTAAAAGTTTGGGGAAATTTGTATATGGATTAGGCAAAATATTATGTAAAAACATTTTCTGCACCCCTAGCGTTACGGGCATCAGATAAAAAAATTGCTAATTTTGTCAAAGGATTGTTTGAAATAACACAAATTTCGATATGATAGCAGAAAAAACACAAAATTTTGTCAAAAAACAACATAAAACACTCATTTTTTCAAAGTTTTGCACACACACACACTAAAGGGCATAAATTTTGTCAAAAGTTTGCAGAAAAGTACGAAATTAAACCTAAAGATCGTGTAAAAAATACAAATTTCATCCAAGTTTTGCGTAAATAAATGTGAATTTTATGAAAGGTTCTGTATAAAAACAAGAATTTTGCCTAAAAGCATGAATCTCGTCCAAAAATGCGTAAAACTCGAAAAATGTACAGATTTCGTAAAAAAGGTCATGCAAATTTTGTCAAAAACTAGAGAAAAAGTATACATTTCGTCAAAAAAACGCAAAAAAGTGAAAATTTTGTCAAAAGATTGCTAAAATTGATAAATTTTGTCAAAAGATCGTGAATGAACCAACGTTTAAAATTTGGGTTTATGGCACAATCCCATGTTATTATTGATTTAACGTAGCCTGTTTGACAACGAATCGTTCTTGGTAAGGTGAAAATAGAAATATTTTTGGATAGAGAAAAATTTCCCTGATTTTTGAGTCTTTTTTATAAAGTTCCCTGATTTTTCCAGATTGCTAAACTTCCCTGATTTCATGATAAATTTTGTTTTATTGAAAGTAAAGATGCAATTTTCTAAAAGATCTAAGCATAAATTCTGAAATTTATGATAGAGTTCAGATATCAGTATTATGAAAGCTGGCAATTCTTCAAACTTTTGAGAATTGCCTTTTACTCATCGATAGGGAACTTATTATAACGAGGTGGAACCCGTCAAAATTCGACGAAAGAAAATATTTAAAAAAGAACTGTTTTATTGATTTACAATAAATCTAAAAAATTAGTTACAGTAAAAGATGCATCTTATATTGTTCAATCTAACTCTCAAACAAATATTATTTTAAGCATAAATTAACAAAATACTATAAAACTTAATTATCTAAATTATTAAATGAAATAAAACCAAAATTCACCGTATTTTATAACAAAAGATATTTTTAAATAGTATACACATTTTAATGTTTTTTTTTTTTTTTTTTTTTTTTAGAGAAAATGAAGTGATTCTGTTGCCACAATTATAAAATTGGTACTGAAAACTATAAAAAAATTAATATATCAGAAATAAATTGAGACACAGCTTTCAAACAAATTGCATTTGAAAGTGCATTTTTTTCTCTATATGATAGTGTAAAAATTTAAAAGGTACGATTGTTTAGAAGTGTAAAATTTAGAGTAATGAAAATTTCAAAACAAAATATGTATAGGAAAGCGTTGTGCATTATTATTATTATTTCCCTCAATTTTAAGAGAAAATGGAGTGATTTTGTTGCCACATTTACAAAATTTATACTAAAAACTATAAAAAATAATATCTAAAAAATAAATTGAGATACAGCTTTCAAACAAATTGTATTTGAAAGGGCATTTTTTTTCTCTATTCGACGAAAAAAAAAAAATTAAAATGTGCGATGTTTAAAATTGTAAAATTTTCAATAGGGAAAATATCAAAACCAAAATTGCAGGGAAAAGCGTTGCCATTCGCAAAATGATGTATGCGTTGCACACAGATACGTTTGGCCTTTATAATATGGATATTTCATCTTTTACATTATAAATAATAGGGTTTTTTTGGCATTGTTTGTGATCAAATGATTATTTTTATCCATATATATTTGCTTTGGCTGAGTTCTGCCAGATATCTGATGATTGTGATTTGGATATTGAAAAATCAGACAGATATCGGATATCCATTGCATTTCTACTCATTGCATAAAACAAAAGTAGCATTAGTTGTACAAAACCTTTTAATAATTAAAAAAATATTAAGAAAAGACAAATTAGTTAAGAAAAAAGATTAGATATCTAATTCTTTAATTTGATTCTTAAATTCCTAAGCATTAGACTAATTCCCACCTAATTTATAAAGATTTAATGTCAAAATATTTAATTATCTTTATTAATTAGAAAATTAAATAGAAATATCAAATGATATGGTATTAAATTTAATTGTTTATACCACATTATTATCCTTATTAGCTTATAGATTTTAATACAGATTAAATACAAATAAAAATTTGCCATTTCTGCCCTTTTTTCAGCTTTTACAATTGTTCTGGCAAAAATTCAAACCTTGCTTTTTTTTTTTTTTTTTTTTTGACCTGTCATATGCTATGTCACCAAAAAGCTCTTTGACCATTCATATTATGATTATGAAACTTTCCTCCCTCTATATCAATTTGTCCTGAGGGGAAATTTTTTGAAATCATAGCATTTTTATCATTTTAAATCTGATTTTATTCTTTTTTTTTTTTTTTTTTTTTTGAACTCTGATAAATATACTTTTTATAGCATGAAAATTTCAAAGAGAGTGGGGTGGATGGGAAAATGTACTTTGGGGAGCTCTACATTTGGAATATGTGTGGGCATTTTTCAATTTTTACAGACACCCCTCATGTGATATATCATTGGAAGGCTCTATGACCACTGTTTCACTTTACCTTTTATTTTACCTTCTGCCCCCTCCCACTTCATCTGTGTTCAGGACTACCTTTTCTAAATTTAGCCCACACTCCTCATGACATATCTTGGTAATTCCTGTGACCATTTCTTCATATTATGCACTTCCTTAGACCTCCCTTCACTTTGCCCATTCTGGAGATTTATGTTTGGTGAATTCCAACAGGAGGTTTTATAATAATGGAAAAGTATGGAACTAATCTCAAATGACATAGGAAAATCAATGAAAAATATTAATCCCATTTGCCAATATTTTTATTCTTGTTTTTACAACCATGTTATTCTTGTTTTTACTTTTAATTCTTATTTCTTTGGCCATTTTGCTGCTTATTGCCAAAAAATTCTAATTATTGACATTTAAACTTTATTTTTCTCTTATACTTATTCATGCCTTTTTAACTTTCTGCAACTAAGGGACATTGTTACATGACTTTTTTACTGTTATGGCTCTTTTTATCCTTTTATTATGACTCCTTCAGTTTATTTTTTTTTTATTTATTCCATCTGTTTTTAGTTGCCATGTATTTACTAAAATCTATTTTATAAGCATGTAAAAACAATGATTTTAACAATTAATTGTAGAACTTCTCAATATTAGATTCTTGAAAGTAATCAATGACTTGTTTCAATTGTGTTTTTTACGATGACAATTTTGTTAGATTGGTAAATTTTTGAGAATCGCAAATCACTAACCATATCCCAAAAAGAATTATAGGCAGAAGTGTTAAATTAAAGATATGCAATTAACAAGCCTATTAAAAATTTATTAAAAACATTTATTTTAATGATTTTAGAAATTACCGTTTTTTGTCCAAAATGATTAATGGGAGGTATAAAACTTAAGTCATTCTGCCATACCACTGCAGTAGTTTTAGATAGAAGCATGAGTTTGAGGATAACTAATCTATTAATCCAAACTTAAACATGTATTTTATCTATTTTAAAAATTCCCAACTAAGAGGGTTTAATGTGGTGGTCACACTTTTAAGACATTTTGCCATATCACTGCAGTGGCTAGCCAACTAAAACATAAGTACTTCAATGGTTTTAGACATATTTTGCCTATGTTGCCAACATGGACTTTACACCAGACAATGCATTATGTGAATAAGACAATAATTATGGCTATTTTATTAGATAATTAAATTTTTTTTTAAAATCTTTACTAAATGTATTATAGCATGTTTAGCTATTTTATTCTATCTTCAGTCAAAATAAATATTATACATATTATTTTGTTTAATGTGTTTCTGTAATAAATAAAACTAATGAATAAACTTATCAGCTTTTCACTAGGATTCAGAGTTCTGTATAGATTTTTGTCACAGGGTGTTGTTCTAGTGAAACTGTGAACCATTTATAATATTTGTGAAAATTATAAATTCATATTCGTGAATTTGAAATTATCATTATATTCAGGTTCCTGTTTTAATATATGTGTGTATATATATATATTACATAAAACTAACAAGTTCTTTTACAAATTCAATTATTTTCTGCAGAATTTTATTTTTAAATGATTAAATTTGTAAAAGTTTCAATTTAAAAAAAGAAAAATTTTGTGAAATATCCTGCTTTAGGACTTTTTTTTTTTTTTTCTTCTAAAAATTTCATTAAAGAGCAAGCTTATCAGAATAGCTTTAGAAGAAAAACATTTTTATGATTATGATGGGAGGCAAAAACTAGCTTTCTCAGACATTCCATCAAATAAGCATGACAAACAACATTTTCAAGCAACACGAACGTAATTTAATATCAACAATATTTTAATCTACATAAATATCAAACAGAGATCTTGATTTATAGCTACATTTAAATATATACATATAAATAATTAAATAAATGTACAAATTTCAGATAAACAGGAATGTGGAAACAATAGAGCACATGGTGAAAAACAATGTTTTAAATAACAAAATGAAAGATATTTTCCTCTTACTGTAACTTAAAATAGCTCTACATGTAAAATGTAACTCTACAATGCATTATTATTATTTATCTAAGCTTTTATGTTACACAGTATAAGGATTTAAAATTTTACACTTATTTAAAAAACTTAATATAACATATACAACAAAAATTAATACAAGATATGAAATTTCTGGTACCTCTCATTATTATGTTTTAATGTATTTGTGATGAGTTATTAGAATATTACATAATCTTTGAAAAAAAATAACAAGATGTAATAATGTATTTATTATTATTTATTTATTTATTCTTTTTTTAGGGGGGGGGATGAAAAAACCCCAATATAATAAATTTTATATAACTGTTCCATTTTAATTTATTTATTAATTTATTTTATTTAGAAACAGATGCTTGTCTTTCATTTAATTATTACTTAAGGAAATCAGATCTTTCTACACATCACTGTGATATTAAAAAATTAAAGTATACTATTAGTCACTGCATTTAGCAGAAATTAGTCACATTTCACTAAACATATTTAAAAAATAATATGAATGTAAAAATTTGATTAACTTTACAAAGAAAAAGTATGATTAACCCTTTCTGGCACACTACTCTTTAAAGTTGGAACTTAAAGAGAAAAAAATTTAGGCAATCTATTTAGGCCTAGAGGTGTACACAGGTATAATTTTGTAAAGATTGCACAAACCATTTTAATTATACAGCTATTGCTGAAGTGGTAACACCATGCAAGTACAGCATTGATAAGCACAGTGAGAAGAGCATTGTTGTGAAGTGCGTATTAGAGTAAAATATTTAACCTATTATTTAAAAACAGTAGATTTTGATCTCTGTGGTGCTGCCATCTAGAACTCATAAGAAAGATTTAAAGAAGCCATTAGAGTAGTTTTTGAAATATTCACAGAGTTTTTGTGTCTCTAAACAGGGGGAGCTTTAGGTATTGCAGATTCGGCAACACTGTGCCAGAAAGGGTTAATCAAAAGGGAATAACAATCAATAATTGAAATGTTTATAAAGTACAAACTAAAAAATACTGCCATTTTTAGACAATAAATCTTACAATTTTTCAACTTTTAAATTAGCAAAATTTTATGTCTTGTGAATTTAAATACAGTAAATCATCTTTAATATGTTTTTATTTTATAATTCATTATTGATATCGACATTTGACAATGGATTGAAAACAAATATTGGTGATCATATAAACTGATTTTAAAATATTTTTCTAATCATTTCAGTACCCCTTATTACAATTAAATGTCCTGTCAAACTTAGTAATTAAAACTTTATATAACATTAATTATTAAATCTTAATTCCAACTGCCTAATATAGAGTTAAACAAAAACCATTACAAACTGTAATGGCACTGCTGAACATTTAATCTCAAATAATTCTGTTGCTCTAACAAAAAATGAAATGATTGATGCATAGTTACAAACCTCACTTAAAACAGTTAAATTTGAACCAAGACAAACAAACATATAATAAACCAGAAAATTTATTTAATGAATGAAATGAAATGCATATCACATTACAAACTAAAAACATTTTATTAAATACATTTTCTGATTCAAAGTACGTTCTTGTTATTTGGTGGAATTAAACAATTTACATGAGATAAAGTATTTTCATCTTACATTGAACATTCAGTTCCCAATTTTACAAGGAATAATGCATTTTTATGTATGTTTGTTTATGCAAAAAGTGCTTTTTATTTATGTAAACTAATTGCATCTATAGCAGAAGTTTCCAAAGTTTTAGATCGGTATGCCACTAAATCAAAAGTCATTCTTTGCTATATAATCAGGCAATGAATACTAACAGGTGATTTATAGCAGGGCAATCAATGTATGTGTATCCGCCCCTTCTCTCCCATGCCTAAAGAGGCCTCAAAACTCTGAAATAGCTTTAATAAAAAGATAAATATATAAATAAAATGTTTTAGAAGACCTGTAAAAAGCATGTATAGTTAGAGATCGTGATTAAAAAACAATTATCCTTGTATCTAATATTTAAAATGCATGATAATATTACTAAGTGGTTTTCAAATTAGCTTCTTTCTGAATTTTATTATCATACTAAAGCTTATAAAATGTATTCTCACATACATAAATTGTGACAAATGTAAGAAAATTTTTTACAGCTTTTATACAAAGTGACTACTATGCTTCTCTCACCATGTTAGTTCATCTTTAAAAAAAATTCTTCATTGGATAAGAAAGAAGGTTTTTTTCTCGCAGAGAAAATCGTTGAAAAAGAAGATTTATATTAAAAAAATTTTTAATCTACAATTTACATATTATTCATATTATAAAAAATATATTATCATTAGCCATACATATATATTTAGTTGTTTCTTAATATGATTTTTTCCTATTATTCCTTTTAATAACATATAAAAGATACTTTACTATACTTGCATAAAATCAAAGACATGACCAGAACTGCTAAATTAAGTAAAACCACAACAAATGTTCAACAGACAGATATACTTACAAATCAAACTTAGTACAATTACAAGAAGTTACAAATGGTTCAAATATAGCATCTCAACACCTCATCATATATATATATATATTTCTTTTTCATTCAAATAAAGGTTTTCTTGATTAAAAAAGACAAAAGAGAGAGAAATGAAATATGTGGATTGTTTTAAGTAATGGACTATAGGGCAAAATTGGGAAATTTCATCAGCGGCCACTGGTCAGTAAGACTAGTTTTTCAAGTGGCCACTTTGTTTAAACTAGTGGCCACTTTTTTATTTAAAAATACTAAATAGTCAAATTTCTATAAGTATTAATTTGAAACAGAATAGCCCAAATAATTTTTTTTTTTTATTAAAATGTATTAAAACCTAAAAAAGTGGAATCTTTGATGAAATGTAAGTAAATTGTATTCCCTCCTTATAAAAAAGGGGCCAGAAGGTGGTTGCTAATAAACAACTTTTCACTGGCCACTTTTTCTCTTGTACTGGCCCTGTGGCCAGTGGCTAGTGCTAATTTCGCCCTTTATAATGGACTAAATAAATAAATAAGTATTCTTAATATTTTTAAATGACCTTTGTAAGTTTATCAAAAAAATCAGAACAGAGTTCATACTTTAGAAACAAAATTTAAAAAGTAATATGACATCATCTATAACACAACTTGGCACAACATTATCAACAGATTTTTTTCAAATAAACAATTTCATCTTAACAAAAAAGTAGGCAAAATAACTCAATTATAAAAGAAAGTACATAATAACTTTATTTAAATATTTTTTTTTTTTTTTTTTTTTTTTTTTTTTTTTTTTTTACTAGATAACAAGTATTTCAATCAATTATTTACTTAGAAAGTAAGCTTCTTTCCAATTTAATGCAAATAAACAAAGTGGAAAATTTCAATTAATAACTTATAAATTTTGTTGATTATAAAATAGAAAATGTTCCTGGAAATGGAATTATAAATTGCAAACTTACACTCAGATACATCAATACTTCACTAATTTTATTTTATTTTACAGATATTACAAACCATTCCATTCAAGTAACAAACTGAAAATTTTTCTTGACTTACATATCTGAACAACTAGGTTTGCATTTCTTGAAATCTAGAAAAAGAAAAATATACACATTATTAATCTTAGCATTGAATAGAAGTGATAAAAGAAAAGTACTTAAACAAATTAATTAAACAACTTAGGGTTAAACAGTATAGTTGTTGGCACTATAGGTAAAAATTGGGAAATTGAGTAAGTAACAAGTGGATGGTAGACTCAGTTTTATTAGTAGCCACTTTTTCAAAGTTATTGGCCACTATAATGTTTCAAACTTTAAATTTAGATAACTATAATTGTTGTGTAAATACATACTTTTCTATACAATAAAAAAACCCAATAAAATGCTATTTAGATTTTATTTAATAAATAAATGTGTTATAATACATTAATTGGTTGCATGCAGTTAAAATCTAAGATGGTGAGTGTATTTTGAGGATTAAACAGTATCTCATAAAGAAAAACAATTTAACCGCTGAGCATGTGGCAGTAGTCAAAATATTGAATATGCCGTGATGTCCTAAATCTGCTTGCATTCTGAAGGAAAAAAGCGAATAAATTACTTGAAATGCATGTGGTATCCTGATGAATATATTTTGCAGAGCAAAACTGTATTTTTTGAAAAGATAATCCAACTGAAAAGCAAGCACATGATAGAAAGCCAAAATATTGAAAATAGAGATACGTCGTTGAAATCTGCTTGTATTATATAGGAAAAAGATTTAAGCAGTTTGCTAATTAGATGTAATCAAAATATAGATGCATATTCCACGAAAAAAGCTGTATTTCAGTTGGTGATCGATAAGGTTCTTTAAATTTCTTTTTTGTGAGTGGTGACGAGGGTGGCGATCGATGGTTGATTTTTTAATTGCTACTTTTACAACTTTAATCATTATGTGGCAAGTTGCAACTCGGACTGTTAATTTTCACCTATAGTTGGCACTATATACAGTTATTGGCCCTTTTGTATTCAAATAAAAATATTATAGGAAGTAAAAAAAGTTTTGATGGTGAAAAGAATTTTAATGAATTATTCATTCCTTTTCAAGATCATATGAATAATATTATGGCTAAAAATCAAATGCATCATATTTTTTTAAATTGATGTTTAGAGGAGTGTCTCATCTTTTAGAAATTGTCACTTGCTTTCATTATTTGTTAAGCATACACTGTAGGTTTTTATTAAAAAATAGCACATTGTTTTTCCTTTTTTTCTCCAGTTTGATTGTTTTGTATAAATACATAATATCTACAACTAAAATAATATTGATTTGGTTTTAAAGCTTGCTAATTATGGATGTAATTGTTAAGATGGAACTGATGAAGGAAAATGCAATTTAACAACAGATTCATCTTTTTAAAAAGTTACTATAGAGTTAGATGTGCAATTGTTGGTTGGGATCGAACATTTTTTTTTTCTTCTTAAGACATTAGAGATAAACAACTTTAAATCTTCCAAGATTTCAATGGCTCTTTCATAGGAAGTGGCCAATCAAGTCATCTATAGCTGCAAAATTTCAAGATGGTCTTGCCAGTTAGAGATTTTATAATAATCTTGAAGATTTGCTAAACAGTCCTTGAACAGCCTATGTTTTGCTTTTATAACTATTTTATCCCATAATTTTAACCATTTTAACTCTAAAAAGAGATTTAGTGATGAATTTAACTACTTATTTACCCATCAAACGTTGTATAGGGTAAGTCTTGCAATCATTTTGAAAATCTAAAAAAATATTTTGATGGATTTACACAGACACTGAAGATTCCAAAAAACATATTTGAAAAAAAAAAAAAAAAAAAAGCGGTCTGTCTGTATATGCCTTATCTCCCAACCATATTGAGATATACTAGGAGTGATCAAATGAAAAGGTACGAAACGCCGTAATTACCAAACCGGTTGAAATTTGAATATGCCGCTTTGAAATAAAGTAGCAAGACATCGAGAGATGCGATTGGAGTATCCAGCGTAGTTGTGAACATGCGTAGGCGCTTGTACATGAAGGGGGGGGGAAGCAGACAGCAAGTGACCAAGTGAGTTCCGTCCAATTGATGCTGCAGTGTCTGTGAGGCCATCATGGCTTTCCCATTGCAAAATCCGATGATTAAAGAACAGCGAGGTATTATCAGATTTCTCACTGCGTCAGACTTTGATCAGACACCTCGCTGCTCTTTGATCATCGGATTTTGAAATGGGAAAGCCATGATGGTCTCACAGGCACTGCAGCGTCAATTGGACGGAACTCACTTGTTGTGTGCTTCTCTCCCCCATCATGCACAAGCGCCTACGCATGTTCACAACTACGTTGGATACTCCAATCACATCTCTCGATGTCTTGCTACTTTATTCCAAAGCGACATATTCGAATTTCAACCGGTTTGGTAGTTAGGGCGTTTCGTACCTTTTCATTTGATCGGCCCTAGTAGATTTGAAATTCAGTATGTACTTAGTATGTAATAATAGGTAGAAGCTTACTGAATATCAATAACCCTGATTATCCGGAACTTTTTTTTTTATTCTCGAAATATTTGTTCTGATGAAAGGTACATAAAAATTTTTTAAGTTTTTTATTTTAAAGAATGAATTTAATCCCCAAGTCATTGAGCACAAGAAAAATTCCTTTATTTTATGTAAGAGTAAGAGTAGTTATAGAGGAATCTAATGATCTATGTCTGCCGGAAGCGAAGTGGTGCATAAGCCAAAAATTTGTACCACTAGTAACTGATTCATAAGCTTAGCATTGTGTTTGCTGTACAATTAAAAGTATGAAAACACTGGAAACTGGATGCAGAAAAACATAATGCTAAGCCTATGAATCAACTACTAGTGCTATTAATTTTTGGCTTATGCACCGCTTTGCTTCCAGCAGACATGGATCATTAGATTCCCCTATTACTACTCTTCCATAAAATAAAGGAATTTTTCTTGTGATCGATGACTTAGGGTTTTGTGCAGTCAGCTCTTGGACTATTAGGAGATTGTAAAAGAAACCAATATTGCTCATCATTGATGCAATCTCCATTTTAGTAATTAGGGATGCAACGGATATCCGGCCAATATCCGATATCCGGCATATTCGGCTGATTTTTCAATATCCGAAATATCATCGGATATCCAAATCACAATCACCGGATATCCGAATCACAATCACCGGATATCCGACTTCTTTATCGGATATCCGGCAGAATGCAACAAAACAAATATATATTAATAACAGTAATCGTTTGATCCCAAACAATGCAAAAAACTTTTGTTTATAATGCAAAAGATGAAATATTATTATAAGTTCCCTATCGATGAATAAAAGGTAATTCTCAAAAGTTTAAAGAATTGCCAGCTTTCCAACTATTTAAACTCTGTAACAAATTTAAAAGTTTACGTTTACATCTTTTAGAAAATTGTATCTACTTTCAGATTGTAAAACAAAATATGAAGTCAAAATAGCAAATGAAGCTTTTGTGCAAAAATGTATAAAGATAAAAAATTAACATTGAGAAATGCACAAATAATGCATGAAAAGAATAGAAAACAGCCGTTTCGAATCTACTATCGAGATTCTTCATCAGTATAAGACTCAGCATCCTAGAAAAAGCTAAGCTGAGCAAAGCGACAGGGAAGCACAGTCTTATATGCCTATTACGGGAGCGAATGGTAATAGATTCGAAACAGTTGTTTGCTACTTTACATGCATTTCTAAACGTTGGTTTTCTATCTTTATAAAATTTGAAGTTTTTTATTAAACTGTGATTTTACTAATTTTCTTTCTTTCTTTTAATTTAAACAATGGGTTAATTGGTTTTTAAGTTACACAACTAAACAAACCTATTTTTAATTTCTTCTATCTTTCAAAGAAGAAATTATTGTAATAAATTTTTTTTTGACGAATTTGCGTGTTTTAGGGATTAAATATCCCCCAAAAACATGTTTATTCAAAATTATGTCTGTCCCAGTGTCGCCATCATACTATCAAAAAGTGTATGAAGTTATGCATAGAATGATCCAAATATTTTGTGCATATTTTTGACTGTAACCAGCAGGTTTTTCTTCAATATGGAAACATTTCGCTGTAAGGCGGTGCTGTAACTGCAATTTTTGTGCCATTTTCATTGTTCTACCATCAAATACTGTATGAAGTTATGCATAGAATTGAACCAAATTTCTTTGGATACATTTCTGGGAATGACTGTCTGGTCTTCCTTCAATTTGAAAATAGTTTGCCCAAAGATGGTACAGTAATAATGATTTTTGTAGAGTAATTTTGATTTTTCATAATCCTTACAGAGAATTGGCAGTTAGTGCAGCGATGCGAACTTCGTATCTTTCTAAAATTGGCTATTCGCAAACAACTGATGTATAGCAGAACAGAAAAGAATATTGATTTTAATAAATATAATGATCGACATTAACTCATTCTTAATCTAATTAACTGACTGCAGAAAAAATTCTAGATGAAAATAAAAGTTGGTATAGTACTGAACTAACAATATTGAAGTAGTATTAATACAGTTGACTCTCTCTACAACGAAACTCTATCCAGCGAATTTCTCTATTTAACGATTTTTTTGTAGGAACGGTCAATTTTTTTCATGATTACATTAAAAATAATCTACATATAGCGAAATATATATATCCATTTAACGAATTTTTTCAAAAATGTTCTTTTATATGTTCTGAAAACACTTCAAATTATTTGTAGAGTAAATTTTTTTCATTGATTTCTCGTTTATAAGTCATAGCTACATAGCATCCTCTACCTTATTACCTTATGTCTAAAAAAAGGCATTCAACCCCCCCCCCCCCCCCCACAAAAAAAAAAAAAAACATTATTTTTGCATGGTTATACTTGACTTTGTTTTAGCCAAGGTGAGCTTGCGTTCTTGGAAAAGAGTGAAACATTTGCTTGCTATTGGAACGATTTGCAATAATCACAAAGCATCCTAAAAGATAAAACTATTCCATTATCGTCTTGAAAATGGTGTTTATTTCTTGGTTTGGATAGTAAGTCAGCAATAAGGAAGGGGTGAGGGGGCAATTGCAGAAAAGGTTGTTTTTTTCAGCAGGTTTTCATCTATCTAAACTAACTCTCATTACGTTTAGAGTTTATGTTTGTGGCGACTTGGAATATTTTTTGTTGTGAGAGATCATTTGAATGAAGAATTGTTACTAAACGTCATCTATGCTGGTGTTATCTTCTACCGCATCTGCAAAAAAATTCCTTTGGGATAAGCATAATGCTTTCTTATAAAGTACAAAATTTTTTGTCGTTTTCTATTCAACGAATTTTTTGACTGAACGATGGATTTCGTTATATAGAGACTCGACTGTATTTGTAAATATTTTTTGAAACATTCAGATATATGGAATAGAAGAGAGTTTTGGGATTGGTGCATCCAACTAGTTATTTTCATGATTTCATTATAAATATTTAAAATTAAACGTTTTTTTTTTTTTTTGGTTTATAAATTTGAAAGTGATTTAACTTAAAGTAAAATTAAATGTAGTTTAAGGTAAAACAGTGTTAAATAATTAAAACATGAAAAAAATCATTTTCAAATTTTTCAAATCATTCACAATTTTGTTTTTGCCCCACCAGTGGCCGAGAGGTACAGACCTCTCAACTGGTAGACGGCAGGTGCTGGGTTCGAACCCAATCGCGGCTGTCGGCCTAACCGTTTGGAGTTTTCGTGGTTTTCTTCGAACCTTGCGTAAATACGGGTTAGGTTCCCTTAGAAAGACCCCCACGAAGGGCACTACCCCCCTGGTCCTATATCCCTAGCGTAGATAATCGGACGACAAAAATAAACCAAACCCGTTGAAACTTTTTATGTTTATATTATAAATGGAAACTATGTATGTCTTTGTGAAGTTACTTTACAATTATAAAATAAACATATTGATAAATGTGTAAAATTTGTTCTATAAATTATCTGCATTTCATTGTACAAATTATTAGCAATTATCAGCATTTCATTGTAATTATTAGCCATTATCAGCATTTCATTGACAAATAAGCAGAATATTTAAATGTTTGAAGTACATTTTTTATTCAATATTATTAATATACACTACAGGGCTTGAACTTTGGCATGGGATGGCTGGATTCATGCCTTAAAAAATCTTATAGCCAAGACATTCCTGTTACCAAAAAAAAAAAAAAAAATCCCTTTTTGATTTTTTTTTTTTTTTTTTTTTTTTTTTTGTTTCTTATGTTAAATGGCGATCAAATCTCAGGACTGACTGACTATTTTAGTGATATTTTCTGCTATCAATTGGCAAATCTCACAAAATTCATGATTGGTTTTTTGCATTTGATTGAAAAACTTTGCAATTTTTCTTACAATTTTCTCGCTTGCTCGCCTCGCAAACTTTTGCAACTTTTTTCTCGAGACCGATTGCCAAATTTCATAATTTTTCTCTCTCAGCTGAATGTGACAAATTTAGCTATTTTATTCTGCGACTGATTAGAAAATTTCCCTTTTTGTTTTAGTGACATTCTGCTGAAATTTATAATTATTTTCCTGTGTCCAGCTGAAAAATTTGTGTTTTTTCTCTGTTACTTGCTGATGATTTTCATGATATTTGCTTGTGACAGGCTAACAAATTTCACAATATTTTACTGTAAATGACTGATGAATTTCGCTATATTTTCTCACTGCCCAAGTTCCCTCAAACTTAAAATTTTTTCAGACTGATTGACTATTTTTAAAAATTTATTTTTGCCATGGTGGACAAAATCAGCGATATTTTTTCTATGGCCGATCTCCGTATTTTGTGAATTTCTTTTGTCTCTTTTGCCAAAACAAGAAATTTCTAAAAGGGCAGTAATGGTCACTACAGTCTGAGCCTAATTAGCCTGGAATCAGCATTAAACAAAATGAGATTAGATCTTGTGTTGCACATTGGAAAAAAAAACATGTTTTTTTTTACAATCAATGGTTCAGCATTAGTTTTTTTTCATTTTTCAAAATCATCGCACATTTTGTAATCAATGAGCTTGATAATCATACTTCTTTTTTCATTTAAAAGATGATCTTTCATACGATGTTTCTGTTTGGATTCGTTTTTTTTTCCATATCTGATAATTTGCATCTGCCCATTTTGTAACTTTTTATTTTCTTCTTTATTAAAAATGACTTTTATTTCCTATTCAAATAAAAATTCTTCTAAATTAAAAAAATTTCGTAAAAAAAAAATAATAAATAAATAAATAAATAAATAAAATGAGGACATCCATTGTCCAAAGCAAGATGTTTAAATGTTTCCCATTGAGTTAATGAAAATCAGTAAAAACATTATTTTTATGGTGATCAAAACATGACTCATGTAATAAGAGTCACATACTACATATGTCATGAATTTCCTGGACCAATAATAAACAAAATAAAATGCAGACACCACAAGGTCCATTCTTAACCGATAACATCAACCGCTTTCCAAATGATTGAAAAAAAAAGGGCAAACTTTAAAAAAACACATTAAGAAATAATAAATAGTTTATGTGCATAGTTCACAGAAATTAGGACATGACCTTTTTAAATAAACCATTTCTCATGGAATAGAAGAAACCTACTGATTATGCCCTTTTCAGAATTTCATATGTGTTTAAAATTCCATTGCATAGAAGAATATAATTCAATTAGCTAAAATGTCAGAAATTACAGTATTGACGATAATTCCACTAAGTGGTATGCAATCACCGCAGGATATTGACAATACAATCATCTAAATGTATTATTCTTGCAAGTAAATTAAAAATGAATGTCTATCAGATTTTACAAATAAATAAATAAATAAATAAAATAAAATGAAAATAAAAAAGTGTAACTTACAAAAGATTCTAAACCACACAAAATCGAATAAAATTTTTAGCAACTCAATTATTAATTGTTCATAACACTGAATAAAAATTGAAAAATAGATATATGATATATATAAGGCTTGATTCTTTTCGTTTGTTTTAATTAAAATAGACATTTTGGATAATTATCTTGAGTTGTTGATTTAAATTATTTTAATGGAATTTTGTCATGCTGGTATAAATTAAATATTTAAATGGCATGTAAAAAATAATAGTTTTTTTTTTTTTTAAATTTCGTCCTTCTCATATAGTTTAACACCCCTGCATTTACAAATGTTATGAGGAAAACTCTCTCTGCCTGGGAAAACCTGAATTTAAAGCTCTGATAGTCAAAGATATATAGTTTCTGTAAATTATATTCCAATACGTTTAAAAGTTGCAATGGTGTGTGAAACATGTTTGCAATTTATTATTTGAGATGGTATTCAGGGCTCGAAAAATAGCGTTCCCGGGATCCCGGGGAACCCAGAAATCATTTCTAAGAACGTATATTTTTTCAATCAGGTTCACAGCTGGGAACCTAAAAAATCGTCATGGTCACCAACGATGCCGCGCACACGTTATATCGAGTAAAATATGCAAAAATATAGCCCTTGAACGGTCCGTGAGATGCATAATTTCATCAAAATATTACGGAAAAAACCCGAATTTCGTCAAACAATCGAAAAAAACCTCAAATTTTCTTCAAAAATCGTGAGAAAACGACAATTTTTGTTAAAAAATCACGAAAAAAAGGCGAATTTCGTCAAAAATCGCGCTAAAACGGCAAATTTTGTCAAAACATACCGAGAAAACAACAGATTTTGACAAAAAATTGCGAAAAAAGCCTGGATTTTGTTCAAAGATCGCAGGAAGCAATGAAAATGTCATTAAAAGATCGCGAAAAAACGGCAGATTTCGTAAAAAAAAACGCGAAAAAACGGCAAATGTCGTTAAAAAAATATTGAAAAATGAAAGGTTTTGATAAAATAAAATATCGCGATAAATCGTCAGGTTTCGTTAAAACATCGCAATAAAACATCAGATTTTGTCAAAAGATCGCGGAAAAACGGCAAATTTCGTCAAAATACTCACACATAAATTTTATTGGGAACTTGCATTTTTCATCTGGGAGCCTAAACTTTTCATGTAGGTTCCCAGCTGGGAACCTAGAGATTTTTTGAATTTTCGAGCCCTAGTATTGCATAAAGAAATAAACAAATATTCACCATAACTAAAAACATATTCAGTGCCGGATATCTGAATCCGGCAGGCAAATCGGATACCGGATATCCGATATCCGGCAAAATCAGTATCCGGTGCATCCCTATTAGTAATGCTTCACATGAGTGTTCGAAGATTGTATGAGAAGCCAGTTGTACCCAC
Organism: Maratus speculifer; assembly: GCA_964019185.1. Classification (NCBI taxonomy): domain Eukaryota; kingdom Metazoa; phylum Arthropoda; class Arachnida; order Araneae; family Salticidae; genus Maratus; species Maratus speculifer. Next base: position 176,220,891 of record OZ025295.1, on the reverse strand, counting down.
TCGATCTCACTCATCATCATGCAGTCTTTATAATGATCCATCACCCAAGCATTCCAACATCAGAAGAGAAACCAGCTTACCCACCGGTCTCGTTAGCCATTTTATTGTTCTGGCTAGATATATCATACGGCATCGATTCATCGCTAAATAAAAGTTGAGGAAACCGGTTGAGTATTTATGATTTAAATCAATATTATGGGATGTATCAATGCATTGTCCAGTCCTATTATTCTAAATATACATTACCTTCACCATTCTGGATAAATGGTTCTGTACTGTATATATTTAAATTACCATATATCTTTACATTCACATACCTTAAATTAAACAATGATATAGATGTGAGAGCACGAGAAAAAACAAAAAAAGTCTACAACAAGTTTTTTCAAGTGTGCCCGCCTGAGTTATTTTAGGCTAGGCCCACTTGGGCAAACCCTGGTTTTCAAGGTTTTAATGTATCAATATTTGACAAAACTGATTTTGCAGTTCAGTATTACATATTTTAAATTTAAAATAAGTTGGCAATTAGAAACTTAGTAAAAGTCTATTTGGATGGGAGGAGTGGAGTTGCCAAAATCCAGGTTTATACAAGTCAAGATACTAAAAAGGCTAGTTTTGGCCCCGATGATTTTGGAAAGGAAAAAATGTTTCCCACTCAAACTCAATTAGATTTCTTTTTAATTTCTTTTCTTTAAAAGTTGCTTATGCTGTTACCATACACAAGTTTTAAAACCTTGTCAAAAATTTCTGTGGACATTCGTCTAAAGCAGTTGTTACTTGAAGCAAGTTACGTCACTTTTATTATAGATCATTATTTAAAAAAGTTTGCATTGAAGTGCCTTTCAAAAATATGTGTGTTGAAAGAAAAATGGAAGCACTTACTGACAGGGCTCACCCTGAAAAAACCTGCCTGGGTTTTTTCGGGCGGGCTCACTTGAAAAATCCTATTAAAGAAACCCAATGTGGGTTTTTTCAATTTTTCTTTGTGCTTTTACAACTGTATCTTTATTTAATCTAAGATCAAGAATGTAAAGATAAAATGACGATTTAAATATAATTCAAAAGAAATGATCTTTTCTACTGATAATAAGATATATTTCTTAATATCAGTGAATAAAATCCAATCCAATGGATTGGATTTTATTCTGAAAAGGACCAGGCAATTAACAATCCTGTCTTAAGATTTCTTATCTAGTCTTTGGTTTTATATAAAAAAAAATCTATTTATAGTTGGCTTAATATATCCTTAATACAAGAAACTAGTCCCATGAGACACAAATATACCTTTTAAATTAATTTGATTTAATGGGTAACCTGGTTTAAACCAAAAAAACCGGGTTTTTTGGTTTAAACCAGGTTTTTTTGGTTTAAACCGGGTTTTTTTTAAAAACATCCTATCTTATTATATATACATGCATATTTACTGATAAAAACAGACATTATTGGTTTATAAGCAGTGTAACTTCATTTAAAATAATTTAAATTTAATAATTATAGTGAATTTATGCTGAAAATTGAAAAAATTCATTTTTCAATTTAAACAATTTTAGCAAACAGTCTTATGTTGAAAGTTTTAACTGCTCTACACAGTGAACCATTGATGCCCTGTAAATCTTTATAAACAATCTTTTGATTACTAATAATAAACATTTGGATGTAGTTTGATAAATATTCTTTCCACAATTATTCAAATAATAAATTAGAAATACTTCTTGGGCAATTCTTTGAGAAACAGGACATGGGTGGCAAAAACTTAAGTAACTCAGAATTTTATCAAATCTTGGGATTTTGTAGCAAAAAGTAGGGTCACCCGGGTAAAATGGGTATAAAAATCAGCTTTTTTAATTTTAATGTTTCATAGCAGAAATATTATGAAATAAATTCATGTTTTTGTTCAATATTTTTGACATTGTGTATCTTAGGTCTAAATTAAACATAATTTGTGTTTACTGTTTTTTTTAATTTTTGTGTAAAACCCTATACCTATTTTACCCCGGTGTATACCCATTTTACCTCGTGGTTCGGGGTAAAATGGGTATGCACCGGGGTAAAATGGGTATATGCTGGTTAAAGTTGAATAATAAATTAAATATACTTAAATACACTATAATCAATGTGTAAACCATTTAAAAGTTTTGTACTTTCATCCTCTGAATCATGTGTAAACTTGGAAGGTGAGGGGAAGGGACTTCAAAAACTCCCCACTTCAATTTGCTTACTTTTTTTCTTGACATATAAAAACACTGTTATGAAACTAATGTAAATAAGATAGAGTACTGACAAATCCTATCCTTCACCACATCAGTTTACGCACATGCTGTGAATCGTGTTTCTCTTTAAAAGTATTTTTTTTATTTAATGAAATTCAAAAGCAGATAGATATCAGCATGAATATCTGTAGGGAAAAAATGAGAAATTAAATTACACTGGAAAATCAATGTTTAATCAAAAGCAATTTATGCAGATAGGTATAACATAATAAAAATTTACATGCAAAGTGTATATTGGCAAGGACTATTGCAGCTCTGTTGAGATAGCTCTCTGGCAATTAGGTTGTGTTCACATCAGCAACATAGTCTTTCTCAGGAAAGATATAAAAATAATCCAACAGATGACTTTGTTGCAAAATTCACAGTATTTTCACCTTCATCAGGGATATCAATAAGACCTGTGAATTCTTGAACGGACTTTTTTACATTAACTTTTACAGGGACTCAATTGCCAATCACTGGACTCATTGCAGTGAAAACCTTTGGTTTAACTTCTATTTTATGGGTTGCTTCGATTCTTTTAACTGTTTGTACTTTTTTAGACTTGCAGCTACCTGCTCTGTAGTTAAAACTTCTACCTTTGCTTGTACTCTCTTGCGTTTTCTCTGAGTTTTTTTTATAGCCTCGCCAGTCCTAGAAAATGTGTTTTAATTTAATTTTGTGATATTTTTCTTACCTTGTGTTCCTGTACATTTAGTCAATTTGCATGTATTATAATGTCACCCGAAATAGCCTAATTTATAATATAAATGATAAATTGATGATATAAGTAATAGCCTAATTTCATATAACAAAGCATAATTTCAGTTTAAAACATAGGATCAATAACAATTTGCCCTCAAAAGTTTCTTTCAACTTTGATCAATCTTCATATATTCATATCTTGACCTATACCCATTTTACCCCATATGACAAAAAACGCTATAAAATTTTTGTGAGTAAATAAATTTACTTAATTTAACAGTTTTCAGTTAGAAGAATCCTTCTTCTGTAAATATCAAACAGTTTATTCCTAAAATTCTTCCTGTATATTTTTCTGGAAAGAAGTTTTTCAACCACTAAAAACACTTTGTTCTATCTTCTGAAAAACAAAATGGTTGCTAAGCCCATTATATGCGTCGCCAGTTTGTTTTTATAAGGTTTAAGTATTGCCTGATATGTAAGCACTTTGTTCATAATTTTAATTTATTTTAAAAATTTGTCTGGTAAAATAATAAAATAAATAAATAAAATATACCCATTTTACCCCGGCTACCCATTTTACCCCGGGTGACCCTATGCAATTTTCATTTATTAGTAAATTTTTTTAATTCATGATCTTAAAAAAATCCAGAAAGAGAAGTTTCACAGGTATCCAGAATAACACATTTTAGATAAATTCCCATACTAAATGTTTAAGATCATAAATACTACGCAAAACATGTTAAATTTCTATTTGTTTTTGGTCTGCTCATTTTTAATGAGCAGAGAATATTTTAAGAAAAAATATTGTTAAAATAAAAATATATGAGATTCTAATTACTTTAATTAATGAATTTTAATGAAGTAAATATAGGATGTAATTCCGTTACTACAATGATGTTAAAGTTTTATTTATTTTAAGAATAATATTACTAAGAATTAAATATTCTGTTTTTTCTTAATGAGTCTCTGAAAGAATAAATTGATACAAAAAAATTTTTAATATGTTTTTTAATTAGTGGTATAATTACTGGTAACGGAATTACATAATGAGTAACGGAATTACATTGTACTTTTTTAGAATGTTATTCAATTCTAGGTACTGTGGAAAGCATATTTAAACAAATGAACATAATATTTTGTCATATTTAAGTATTTTTAATTTAAGATAATAATTCAATTTCATTAAATTTCATCTTTGTTGATCTAAAAGGGAAAAAAAGTAGCTGCACTGTGATTATTCTAATGTAAACATTAGGTTTAGTTGTGTACAGTTTTTGTGAATTAAAACAAACAAATAAACTTTAGCAGTTCATGTTTACAACATTAAAAGAAGCACATAATATGTTTTTGCAGCAAAATAATGATGTTAAAATAAGCTTTTCAAAATTTGCAACACTACGCCCTAAGCGAGTTTTGCTACAACAAGATATCCCCCACATTACTTGCTATATGCAAGTACCATGAAAATGTAAGGCTACTGCTAATTGCTATAGAAAAAGTTTTACCACAAATCCCAATATCTTTCAGGGAATTTTGTTCTGTTCTTACTTGTAATCAGGATGGTGAAAGATGTATGTTCTCTGAATGCAACACTGTCCTCAATTTTCTTCTATTAAAGCTAGTGATGATTTTGAGGAACATTAGGAATGATTTGGCAATAGAATGGTACCAATGGAAAACAGATTATAGCAAAGTTCTTAAAATTGTTGAAAATGGGACTGTAAAGAGGTGCTTTGCTGAATTAGAAGAAGAAATTCCAAATTTTCTGCATCACACGTACATAAAAAGAAAACAGGCTGAATCTTTCCAATTTCAAAAATTAGATGTCCAACAGAATAGTTCAAAAGTAGTAATCAAAGTTGATTTTGCAGAGAATTATACAACAATGAACCAAAATGAAATTCAATCATCTCATTGGTCATACAACCAAATTACTCTGTTTACTGTTTGTGCTTGGGAAGGTGAAAACGTACATTCCATGGTTATTGTATCTGATTATATGTCACATGATAAATACGCAGTAATAACATTTTTTAAATTAATAATTCAGCAGCTAGAAAAAAAATTTAAACAACTAGCCAATTTAAACAAAAATATTTGTTGTGTGCTCTCTCACTCATCTCTGAAAAAAATATATCACTTGGGAATTTTTTGCCACAAGCCATGGTAAGGGTGCCGTAGATGGGATTGGTGGAGTGGTGAAAAGAATTGTGTCTGCAGCAGTATTGTCCTGGGAAGAGCAAGTGCAAAATGCTGCAGATTTTTTTCATGGGGCTAAATCAATATGTGAAAATACTGAGGTATTATACTGTGGAACAAAAGATATTGAAAATAATATGGAAGAGCATAATAAAATTTGGGAAAACATTGTGCCCATTCCTAATGTTCGATATTTACATTTTGCTAAAGTTGTCAGTGAATATGTGTTGGAACTTAAAAAAATGTCATTTTCAAATATTTCTTCATGTCACAACTTTAATCCCAAACCTTTCTGTAAGCCTAGGAATGAACTTAACCTGCCAGTTTGTTGTGGATACCGGGTTTTGGTAAAATATATACCTGCTACTTCAAGCAAGAAAATAGAAATTGCACACCATTACATAGGGCAAGTACTTTCAAAACAATCCTCTCACTTACATGTAAAGTTTTTAAAACGGAATAGGGAGGCTTTTATCTGGCCTTCTCAAGATGGCTTTGATTATGTTGAACAGGAAGATGTTTTGATGACCCTTTCTGAACCACAAATGGATCGTAGGGGTCATTTAGTCTTTAAAGATGATCAGTTTGTAAAAAAAGTATAATGTGAAGTAAAATCATATCAACATTTGCATTGTATCTTGTACTAGAAATAAAATTTTGAATTTAAAAAGCTTGATTTTCAGAAGATGTAATTCCGTTACCACTGATGTAATTCCGTTACTTCTACTTAAACTGCAATTAAAAATATTTACTAATGAGTATATTCTGAACAACTAATGTTTCTTAGAATATAACATGTAGTTAATTTAACCACATAAAACAAACAATGATAACATGGCTAGATTCACAGGAAATTAAGTTTGACCAAACAACACTTTTATCTTTGTCTTTTTTCTGTAATTCCGTTACCAAGCATTTAAAAATTTCTAAAAAAATCTTATGTTATTTTAGAACCTTTTCAAATGCACACTTTGCTTTCTGTATCTGTGTAGTTATTATTCCTGCAAAAAATCAGAACTTTAAAAAATAATAAACAGTCTTAATTCTAATAAAAACTTATAAATTTCTTCTGATCTGTAATTCCGTTACCAAAGAATTGGCCTCTTAGGATTTTTTCTTTCGGAGCGACAATTTGAAGTTAACATTTTTAGTCGTTAGATTCAGCAGATAGCAGAGGGAAAAAATTATTATTAAAATGCTATAACTAGCAAACAGTCTTTGCTTTTAATTATTCAAGATAATCTTCCAAAAGAAAAATTTCTTTTACAGCTTTTGCAAAATCTTAAAAGATCATTGTGTTACATTATTAAATGCATTAAATAATCTGCATTATTAAAAAAATTAAAATATTTTATACTAAATATTGAATTTATTTTACCTATGATCAATTCACATGTTTGAAGTTTTTTCTTTAGAGTAGGGGTGCACAACCTTTTTAAGAGAAGGGCCACATACAAATATGTCTGGGTCTTCGAGGGCCACATTAATAACATGGAGAGAATTCGATTTAGAGGAGGTGATTGATCTGTGGCCTATAATCGGATAAAAAAATATAGTTTCAGGGGGGGGAAGCGGGGGGGGGGGGGGGGGGGGGAGGGGTCGTCAAAATTCGTGATTTTTACGATGTTGATTGATGAATATCATGATTTTTACGAAGCCGGTCGATAAAATTCGTGATTTTCCTTCACATTATCGGCGGAATTTGCGATTTTCCTTCGCATTATTGGCGGAATTTGCGATTTTCCTTCGCAAGAATGGCAAAATTTGCGTTTTTTCCGATCTTTGTAAAAAAAAATTAGCGATTTTTATGAAGCAGATCGATGACACTCGCGATTTTCCTTCGCATGATAGACGAAACTCGTGATTTTTCCGTGCCTGATAAACGAAATTCACGATTTTTACGAACATTTTCGGCAAATTTAGCGATTTTCCTTCGCATGGTAGACGAAATTGGCGATTTTCCACACTTGATCGAGGAAATTCGCGACATTTCCAAAGCCAATTAGCAAAATTTGTAAGTTTACTGTGCTTGATCGACGAAATTCACAATTTTTCCGAGTCTGATCGACAAAAATCACAATTTTTACAAAGTCTATCGAAAAGATTCATGATCTTTTTGCTCCTGATCAACAAGATTCTCAATTTTTACGAAGCCAATCGTGAAAATACACTATTTTTACGAAGCCGACCGATGTTATTTGCGATTTTTACAAAGCTGATCGACAAAAATCGAGATTTTTCCTCGAATAATCAATGAAATTTACATTTTCGTCGCTTTTGATCGACAGAACTCGAGATTTTTGTGCCGCTGATCAAAAAAATTCGTGATTTTTACCAAGCCGTTTGTCAAAATACGCGAATTTTACATAGGCGATCTACAAAATTTGCTATTTTTCGAAGTCGATCGACGAAATTCACGATTTATAAAAATCTAATCTACGAAATTCGCGATATTTCTTCGCATGATCGACAAATTTTGCGATTTTTGCGCACCCGATCAACGAAATTCACGATTTTATTACAACCTGGTCCACGTGTGATCGACGAAATTCGCAATATTATTGTCACCAATTAAAGAATCGGGTTTTTCGGAATCCGATCAGTAAAACTCGCGATTTTTCGGTCTACAATTGACGAAATGTGAGCTTTTTCCGCTCTTAATTCACGAAATACACAATTTCCTGTACCTTATCAACAAAATTCGCAATTTTGACTCTGACTAATTTTGCATTTTTTATGAGGCAAGATGAAGCTCGCAATTTTTTCTCTTGATAAATTGACGAAATTCACAATTTTTTTTGCAGCCGATCAACGAAATTTTCAATTTTTACCGCACGTCATCGCTAAATTTGCAATTTTTCTGTGCCTTATCAATGAAATTTGCGTTTTTTTGTCCATTACCGACAAAATTCGCGATTTTTTTTCGTGCCCGATCAACGAAATTCACGTTTTTTTCACATGATTAAACGGAGAAAACATGCTTTTTTTTTTTGCAACTGATGAATTTAATTTACAATTTTTCAAGCATTATCAGCAAAATTGCCAATTTTTTCTTTCTCTATCAACAATATGTGCGATTTTTCGAGTCTGACCGACAAAATTCGCGATCTTTCTATACTTAATCGACAAAACTCGCGATCTTTCCGTGCCCGATCGAGGATTTTTTTTTTCCCCGAGCCTCATGGGAATAATTCGTGACTTTTTCATATCTGATGAGCAAAATTTGTGATTTTTCCGAGCCTCATCGACAAAATTAGCTTTTTTTCTGCAGTGGATCAATGAAATTCGCAATTTTTCCGTGCCAATCAAGGAAATTTGCAGTTCTTAAATGAAGAAATTTTACATTTTTCCGCGGTAAATTGACGAAATTTATGATTTTTTTCCTCCGACATATGCACAAAAATTGCAATTTTTTCAAGTTGTAAACTGACGAAACTCGCGGGCCACACATTAATACGTCGCGGGCCACAGGTTGTGCATCCCTACTTTAGAGCAATAGATATGTTCACCAACGTGTACTGATTTTAATCCTTTGCATAAAAAAAATGACGTAAACCCAATATATCTAATGCTTATTGCTGAAATAAATGTTAAAAGTAGAAATTATTTATATCCAATAATCTGAAACTCGCAAATTATAAAGAAAGAAAGAAAATGTCATTAGATTTCTTCTAAAAAATGATAGAAATTATTTATATCCAATAATCTGAAACTCGAAAATTATAAAGAAAAAAAGAAAATGTTATTATATTTCTTCTAAAAATCGAATTGCTTTTTTTTTTATAGAAAAAACCAATTGGTTTAATCCTATGCATAAAAAAAGACCTAAACCCACTATATATAACACTTATTACTGAAATAAAGTGTTAAAAGTAGAAATGATTTATGTCCAATAATCTGAAACACGTAAATTATAAAGAAAAAAAAGAAAATATTAAATTTCGTCTAAAAAAACCAGTTGGTTTAAACCATGGTTAAAACCAATTGGTTTAAACCGTGCCAACCCTGTTTTAAACATTATAAATTATTCAAATGAAACTAGAAAATGTGCATAAAACAATAATAAGATAATAGATATGTTAAATGAAATAATTTAATTACTTATAAATTTATATTTTTTATCACAATGCAAAAAAAAAATTGCATTTCTGCATTTTTGGGCAGAATCAACGATCTCCGATGAACAAGTGCATCAGAATAGTAGGACTACTCACCCATATTCTGATATGTGTATGAGACATGCACAAAACTGCAAATATCACACAAGTGGTGATATCAGCGTGGTATTTGCAAAAGTAACCAACTTTCATTCAGATGCAGGGATGCCGCGGACGCGCTATAGCGCGTAAAATACGCAAAAAATCGGCGACGGGACGCAAAAAAATGGAGCTTACGCATCCCGCGGGACGCGTAATTTTCGTCAAGAATTCGCAAAAAATGCAAATTTTATTAAAAAATCGCGAAAAAACGAATAATTTCCGGCAAATTTCGTCAAAAATTTTGCGAAAAAAATTACTAATTTTGTTACAAAATCCCGAAAAAAGGCAAATTTTCTCAAAAAAAAATCGCGGAAAAACGACATATTTTGTCCAAAAATCGTGATAAAACGGCAAATTTTGTCTAAAGATTCGTGAAAAACGGTAATTTTCATGAAAAAATCGTGATAAAATTTCGTCAAAAGATCGCAAAAAATTGGCATATTTCGTCAAAAGATCGCGAAAAAACGGCACATTTCATCAAAAAATCGCAAAAAAGACAAATTTCGTTAAAAAAATTGCGAAATAACGAATAATTTTTGGCGAATTTCGTCAAAAGATTCGCAAAAAATGACTAATTTTACTACAAAATCTCGAACAAAAAGCAGATTTCCTCAAAAAAATCGCGAAAAAACGACAAATTTCATCCAAAAATCGTGATAAAACGACAAATTTTGTCAAAAAATTCGCGAAAACAGCAATTTACATAAAAAAATCGTGATAAAATAGCACATTTCGTCAAAAGATCGTGAAAAACCGGCTCATTTCGTTAAAAAATCGCGAAAAAACAGCAAATTTCGTTAAAATATCGCGAAAAAAATGGCAATTTTCGTCAAAAGATCGCGAAAAAACAACATATTTCGTGAAAAATAGCTTTAAAATGCAATTTTCGTGAAAAAAATAGCTTTAAAATGAAATTTTCGTCAAAGGGGTACGAAAAAAAAGTTAATGACATGATAGAATTTTTCTTTTCCAAAAACTAACTTCCCTGCTTCCAAAGTTTTGTTTTGCTGCTCCAAAAACAGATTTTCCTGCTTCACAATCTCTTTTTGATTGTTCTGATTATTTTGAAAAGTATTCTTTTTTTTTTAGAAAAAATTTCTTTTTCAATAAATCAGTTTTACCCCTTTTTTAAAGAAATGTGAACAATAGTGATACTTGTTATCTTCTAAACTCAAATAAGCATTATTTTATAATTTGTATCTTGCACATTTATTTTTTTTTTAAAGTAAAGTAAATATCTCTTAATAGTTTAAAAAAAATAATATTGGCTTTAATTATTTATACATTAATTAAAACAATAATTATTGCATTTAACTTTTCTTTTGCAAATGAACAAGTTCAATTTTTGCGTCTAAAAATATGACCTATTAGTGGGGACCCGCTTTTTTGAAAAAGGGACCCAGAATTTTAAAAGTCCTGGGTCCCCGGGACCCAGGATTTTTCAAGTCCAGCGGCATCACTGCAGATGTTAAGTAGATTCGTAATTCCCGAAACTCCAGAAGTAGAATGAAATACCATTTGAAATGATATATCGGAAGCATTGAAATTTAAATATCGTTACCACGGTCTTAAAGAAATATCGATATATAACGATATTACGTTATATCGGCCAGCCCTACCAGTCGGCTAGGTTTTTTCAAATCCTGCTTCCTGATAGATTAGTATCTGAACATTTACCTGAAGAAACTGATGACTGAATAAACATTGAAAATGAATAATCAACAGCTGTTATTGCAAAATAACTTTCACATGAAAATAAAATATTATCTCTTAAGTTTATGTGACTCCATACTTCGACAACTTGACTTGACAGATGTTAATGTTCCTTCCTGTCGGTCGGATCATGTTCTTCTCAACCCCTTTCTCCTCTCTTGTCTCGCGAAATCTGAAAACTCCCGTGTTCAAAATGAATAAATAATTGCTGATAGAAATTCAAAATCCTACTGAAAATAACCGACTACATACAAGGTTTGGAAGCAATGTTTTATAGGTAATTTTATAGCAGCACAAGCAATGTTTTATCGTTTGAACAAAAATCGATGTTTTATCGTTTTTCAGCAAAAAGCAATAAGTAGCATTTTAAATAAAAATTGTACCTATTATAAATTTGAAGGAAAAACATTTAAACTACAGACATTGTATAATGATCTTAACTTTGAATCCGATTACAAAAATTAGAATATGCGTTTCATATAAAAATCAAATAGATGATTCGATTATTTAAAAACATACCAAAGAATCATTTGAAAGTTCATGTAGTCGAACTTGCTCTCCGGTTCAAGAAATACTGCCATACAGAGACACCCAGACTCACTATATAAAGGCATGCTGCAATAAGACAATTATACGATGCTTGCGTGTAAATTCTAGACATTTGAATATTAAAATCCGGTGTTCCAACAAATTCTTCCAGGGGCAAATCTTCAGCAAAAGCAACACTGTGACTCCAGAGGAATATTCCTAGCAAAAATAACATTATTATACCCCATACACTTAAAATGGAACAACATATTGAAAGTTTTGGGCCACAGAATCTTAATGAGACCATTTCTTGATTATGGTGAGAAGAAAAATATTCTTTAATATGCAATAACAGGAGAATTTCAATAAACAAACCCGTGATTTTACTGGTGGTCACAGTTAGAAAGGTGTTCATGCAATATAAATGCATTTGCTAAATATTTTTTATAATAATAACAAATATTTGGTGTTGGGATTTTTATTGGCTGTTAAAAAAAAAGAATTTTATAGGCACCTGGAAAATTTTGATGAATTGTTAACAATCCCCGTTATGTCCGTGAACCCCGCCTGTTTTATCTCGTGAAATCTGGCAACACAACAAAAAATGTTGTCATTTTACCATTTCCGTAATCAATCATTGGACGAAAAGGATCTTGTTTCAACTTCTGATTCTTAATTATATTTATATTGTTATCGTATTTTATGTTTCAGACCTTTTAAAGACTACATTCTCTCTAGATTTAAGTATCTGACGTTTTCAAAGTAATTTTATTGTAAATGTTTCTCGATTAAAACTTAACGTTTCTGTTTTAAAGCGTAGTTGTAATGATGTTACCTACTGATGATTTAAATTTCGGCAATCCAAAAGTAATAATTATTCTTAGTGGCAAACGAAAAAGTGGAAAAGATTTTACTGCAAATTTACTTTTAGAAAGGTAGCTATATCTTTATTAACTCATTAATTATCTTAGTTTGTTTTTGTTGACATTTTTCAGTGAATGGACAAGTAATATTTTCTTTGGTAATTTTAAACTTTGACAATAGATTGCATATTTTGATAACATAAATTTTACGTATTTTTATATTTTGTAGTTTTGGTTTCGCTATGTATCTTATTTGCTGTTGTTTTTGCGATTTTTAAAGTGGTTAATGTGTGACGCAGATCATATAATCTATATTTTTAAGCAAAAATATGTTAACGAGTACCGTTGGCCAGACTTTTATAGAACCAAAAACTTTTCGTGCACAAAAATATTGGGTCAAATTTCTGAAAAGTAATGTGTAATAAAATTACGTGTTATAATTATTTTGACGATATGAAATAAAAACTACAGTTTAAAATAATTTCTATTTTAATTAATTACAAATAATTATTTTAATTAAGAAATAATAAAATAAAATTACATGATAGAAAAAAGTGATTTTTTAGGTAGCTTTCATTACAAAAAGTAAAATTATTGCTATTGCTTAACTATTGCAGCCGTCCGGAGGAAAGCACTTCCGGAAAATTTAAGTATATTTTCACCGATCATGACTCCCAGACCCCAAATCCACCCTCCGTTCAAATGTTGACTTATATATATATATATATTTGATTTTTGTCATGCAATAACTAACGTATTTATGAACCGATTTGAATGAAACTTGGTATGTACATAGTACATACAAATGTCTCGACCGAGTTCATTGGCCAGCATCATCCGCCATTTTGTTTCAAAATGGCAGCCAATTTAATTTTTAAAATTAAATGTGAAAAAATTAAAAGTTGAAAAATATTTTTCTTTTACGAGTTAGAACTTAAAACAACGATTCCAGAACACTTTTTATTTTGTCTATATCTTAAAAAATAATTGAGTTATAGCACTTTGAATTTTTCTTATGGCTGACATTTTGCAGGGTTCGCACGGACCTTAAAAGTCCTTATAAACTCCTTATATTTCGATAGTCCTTAATAAGGATCCTTAAAGTCCTTATTTTTTATTGAAAGTCCTTATTTTTTAACAGGAGTTTAATATTAATGCGATCCGTAAAATGTTTTTAAAAAATCGCCAAACATTCCAGTGACGATTCCCGTCCAAAATTTCCAAAAATTTAAGGCATCCTCTTCCGAAAATTTGAAATTGGGTATGAGTTCCACATAGTTGCCAACTTTTACGGTTTAGCGCACGGAAAAAACAATCGCGGAGAGATGCAAATTTCGTAAAAGGATTGCCGAAAAAGCACACGTTTCGTCAATATTTCGTGGGAAAACGACGATTTCGTCGATGTTTTTGTCAACGAACTTTGTCAAAAGATAGCTGAAAAACGCGAATTTCATGTGCGGATCACGGAAAAAACGGCAATTTCACCAAACATCGCAGACAAAACGCTGGTTTTGTCTGAAGACCGCGGGAAAACGTCGCTTTCGTCTAAAGATTGTGGATATAATTCCGATTTCGTTTAAAGATCGCGGAAAAAAAGCCGTTTTCGATAAAAGATAGCTTAAAAATATTTTGTCAAAAGATCATTGAAAAAAAAACTCCGATTTCATCAAAAGATCACGGAAAAAACGCCGATTTCGTCAAAAGATCGCGGGGATAAAACGCCTAGGGGTGATTCTCGTCCGAAATTTTAAGGCATCTTCTTCCGAAAATTTGAAATTGGGTTATCAGTTCTGCATAGTTGCCAATGGTTTGGCTGCATATGGTTTTGCGTGCGAAAAAAACAATTGCGGAGAAATGCAAATTTCGTAAAAGGATCGCCGAAAAAGCACACGTTTCATCAATATTTTGTGGAAAAACGACAATTTCGTCATTACTTTTTTTTTTTTTTTTTTTGTCAACGAACTTTGTCAAAAGATCGCTAAAAAACACGAATTTCCTGTGCGGATCGCGGAAAAAATGGCAATTTCACCAAAAATCAGATTTTGTCTAAAGATTGCGGATATAAAGCCTATTTCGTTAAAAGATCGCGGAAAAAACGCCATTTTCGATAAGATTGCTTAAAAATATAGTGTCAAAAGATCATTGAAAGAAAAACACCAATTTCATCAAAAGATCACGGAAAAAAATGCCGATTTCGTAAAGATCGCGGGGATAAAATGACATTTTCGAGAATAGATCGCGTAAAAAAGCGAATTTTGTGAAAAGATCGTCGAAAAAACGCCGATTTCATTAAAAAGAAACACGGGAAAACGCAGATTTCGTCAAAAGATCTCAGAGAAACTGCCGATTTTGACAAAAGATCGCAATAAATTGCCGATTTTGCTAAAATATTGCAGATAAATCGCTGATTTCGTCTGAAGATCACGGGAAAACGCCGATTTCATAAAACTAAACACGGGAGAATGCTGATTTCGTCTAAGGATCGAGGAAAAACCGCCGATTTCGACAAAAGATCGCAGATTTTGCTAAATATCGCTGATAAATCGCCGATTTCGTCTAAAGATCGCGGATAAAGCGCCGATTTCATAAAAAAACAAGGGAGAATACTGATTTCGTCAAAAGATAGCGGAAAAACTGCCGATTTCGACAAAAGATCGCAGATAAATCGCCGATTTCGTCTGAAGATCGCGGATACCCCCCCCCCCCTTACCAGGGGGTGTAACTCGCGGAATCCCCCCGCACCGCCGATTTCCGTAAATATGCTGATTTCCGAAAAAAAATTCACCCAGAATCGATCCAGAAACATTCAGAATCTGCCAATTATGGCAGCTGAAAAAAAAAAAAAAATCAAGTTTCTTTGTTATAATTCTCTTATTTGTGATTGGACATTATAGCTCCCTCTTTTGTTTCCTCGATTGCGACGTAGAAACCTCGTATCCACAAACACCAGTCGTAATCAGTATTCACCATCTAAAATTTCCTTTTCTTTGAAGTAGAGAAATGAATAACAAAGAAAAGATATTTTGCCAAATAATTGTGCCAATCTGTTTTATAATCCGCTGGTCTGTGTTTGGTTGTAGTCTTATTATTTCACTGGATATGTGTAGCATGGTTAATAGCAACAATCTTCCTCTGCAGGAAATAAAAGGAAATTAATTGAAGATGACTTAGGTTTTATAAAGAAAAAAATATGGCTTCTTGAAAAAGAACTATCAGAGTTAGAAAATAAGGTCAATGAATTAGCTGATAAAGGTGAATCAGCTAAAGATATTCGATTATTTATAAAATCGAACAGTTGTAGAAAACCTGCAAAAGAAAAAAGGAAGAAATTTCCACCCTGACCAAAGAAATAGATGTTAAAAAACAGTTGCTAGCCAACTAATGTTATATATTTTGTTATATAATTACATAATTATATTTTATGTAAAATTTCAATCTATTATGTTTAAAATTTAATGTAAGTAATTATGTGTACTGTTCTTTTTTAACTTTAGAAAGTCTTTATTTTTCTTTAAACGAAGCCCTTATAAAGTCCTTACAGAGTCCTTATTTTTCATTTAGCAAACTCTGTATGAACCCTGTTTTGTAACGATCTGATTTTTGTCACGTGATAACAAGCATATTTATGAACGGATATGAATGAAACTTGGTATATGTACATAGTACATACAAATGTCTCAACCAAGTTCGTAGACCAGCATCATCCGCCACTTTGTTTCAAAATGGCGGCCATTTTAAAATTTTCAAAAAATTTAAATTTTAAAATTAAATGCGAAAAAATTAAAAGTTGAAATATATTTTTCATTTACGTGTTAGAACCTAAAACAACGATTCCAGAACACTTTTTATTTTGTCTATATCTTAAAAAATGATCGAGTTATAGCACTTTGAATTTTTCTTATGCCTGAACGCTTTTGAAACGATCTGATTTTTGTCACATGATAACACGCGTATTTATGAATCGATTTGGATGTATTTTGGTGTGTACATAGTATATACTGAGGCCTGAATCGAGTTCGATACTCAGTTCCATCGGCATTTTATTTCAAAATGGCGGCCTTTTAAATTTTAAAATTAGGTTCAAGAAAGTGAGAAATTGAAAAAGATTTTTCTTTTATGCATTTGACCTTGATACAAAGATTCTAGAGCATTTTTTGTTTTGTCTGTATCTTAAAAAATGGCTGAGTTATCCCATATATATATTAATCGATTTCAATATGAGTGTGCAAGTGCATGTGCACCTGAATTAAGATTTCGACCAAGCTCATAATCAGGTTCTACTAATTTGACCTTAGTATTTTTGAATATTATAACTTAATTTAAAATAAATATATAAGTATATGAAAGCTACCTCTTCCTCCCGGCACTACCGGAAGGACTATTTTTCAATTTTGCCGATGCATTTAGGAACAGCCCAATCCTTAATATTGTGATCTCTTCGTCTTTGCACAAAATGCCAGTAACTCTTATAACATAGATCTACAAAATGATTAGATTTAACTGCTGCTGCCAGTCTTAAATTGTCACTGTTGCCATGGATTGATTTTCCATCTGAAACAAGTTTAAAAAAAAAATAGAAATAAAAGGATAAGTGATGTCACAACTATGTTTTGAGTTTTTAAACTTTGAATTGTAATCAAATAATATAGATTAGATGTGCCAGTAATAGATACTAGAGATGCATAAAATATTCGTTTTTCAACCATATCACTGAATATTCGGTTAGGCTGAATACCAAACTATTTGGTTAAGCCGAATCCCTGTGGCAGAATGTGCACGACACTGCGACAGGCGTTGCAAACTTTTAAGGACCCCAACGGACTCGGCGATTCCATTGAGGTGTTATAGCATGTAAATTATGCAAAAAATCGGTAACTGGACACAAAAAGTAGCTCTTATACGTCTCATGGGATGCGTAATTTTGTCAAAATATCACAGAATAAGCCCAAATTTTGCAAAGAGAAGCGCAAGTATCATCAAAGTATCGCAAAAAAAGGCAAATTTCTTTTTAAAATCACAAAAAAATCCTGACAAATTTCGTCAAAAAAAATCCTGAAAAAAGTCAGAATTTCTTCAAAGGATCGCTGGAAGAAACGACGATTTCATCATAACATCGCTAAACACGTCAAATTTTGTTAAATAAACACTTAAAAACAGCAAATTTTATCAAAAAATACCAAAAAAAATGACAGATTTCATCAAAAGATTGCGAAAAAAACGGCAAATTTTGTCAAAAAATCCTGCAACAAAACAGCAGATTTTGTTAAAAAATTGCAAAAAAATGGCAAATTTCTTGATAAAATCCCGAAAAAAAAAACTTTTCATCCAAAAATCGCGAATAAACGAAAGATTTTATCAGAAAGTCGCAAACAACAGATTTCGTCAAGAAATCACGAAAAAATTGTAGTTTTCATCAAAAGAACGCAAAAAGTGAGAAATTTCGTCAAAAGATTGCGAAAAAGTGGCCAATATCGTCAAAAGATCGCAAAACGGCCAATTTTGTCAAGCGATTGCAAAAAAACAGCCAGTTTCGTCAAAAGATTGCGAAAAAAATGCAAATTTCGTCAGAGGCACAAAAAAAGATATTGCTGAAAATAGATTTTTCTGTTCCTTTTTTTAAATTTTTTGTAAATGATTGAAATAATTTACATATACACACACATGTTGCGATAATTAGCACTACAATAGCACAAAGCATGTATTTATATAATATGTTGCATCTTGCAGACTATTTTTGAAAATATTATAAGCATTGCAAACATTTGAAGATAGTTCTGCCACTGGGAGCTAAATATTCAGCTTGGCCGAATATGAAACTATTCGACCTGACTGAATATTAAAATATTCGCCCGAATCAAAATCGGCAAAATAAAAATTCAGGTTTTTTCAATATTATCATATTTATTACAAACAAATTTAATATGAAACAAATCTTGTTAAAATATCTACATTTTGATAAAGTTATGAATAATTATTCAGTTTTGGCTTGTTTCGCACCCAGTATATATTTGAATAAATGAATTATAATATTGATAAAATAAATGTATTGAGATATATATATATATATTTCAATTGTTAAAATAATATTTGTTTTGACCATATATTGAAAGCTTGTTGCAACATTTTAAGAAAAACCTGAATGCTGACAATCTTGGAAAATTCTTGCTTATTCCAGATCCAGACATTGATGTAAGATGCTTTTAAAAACTTACTTGCTAAGTCGAAAGAAGTTGAAAAGTTATTTTTATTGAATTGCCACCATTTCACTTTAGTTTCTTCATCTCATGGCAAACAGCAATAAAAAAAACTTACATTTTGATAAACAGGAGTTTTTTTATAAATAAACTTTACTTTGAAAAAAATCTGCCTTGAGTTATTTAAAAAGGACAATTATGAGACTGTAAAGTTTTCCTTTCCATTTTTTCATTATTTCTCTTAGATTTTAAAATGTTTGATTTAATTCATAGAAAAGACCATGAAATTTAAAATTTTATTAATTAAAAAAGTCTCATAATTGTCCTCCTTAAATAATTCAAAGCAGACTTTTTTCAATACTAAATTTTTTTTATAAAATCTCTTGTTTATCTAAAGTTTCTTTTATTAAATATTATCTGAAATTGATTTAAAAAATAACACTTTAATACCTTTAAACTTTGAAATATAATAAGCAGGGTTGTTTGGTTTAAACCAATGTTAAAACCATGGTTTAAACCAATTGTTTTTTTTTTTAAAAACATGCTGGTTTTTTTTTACATGGTTTTTTTTATTCTTTTACCCAAATGTTTATTTTACACATTATTGAAAAATGCAAAATCCAAATTATGAAGAAGCTACAAGCAAAGCTGTAGAAAAATGATGAATTAATAAATTTCTAAAAGGACAAAAAATTTTAATCAACTCAACTTTTCTTGTAAGCTGTAAATCTATATGCCAGAATAGCTATTTTTTCTAAAATTAGCTGGTTAGAAAAAACTAATCAGTTTTCTTTCTTTCTTTTTCTTTTTTAAGGCCTATATGTATATATATATATATATATATAGCCAGACATATACAGGGTGTCCGAAAAGTCTGGAAACAGTCGAATAACTCAAGAAATACATATGAGATTGTAAAACATAAATATACATGTTAAATATTTTTAAATAAGCTACTCATTGATACCAAATTTTGTTGTGTAAATTTCAGAGAATGTGTATATTTAATATTTAAATTGCATCAAAGTTAAAGAATAATAGGTAAGATGTAGCTTACCTTCTTTGTCCATGATCGTCCACGTCTTTTCAGATTTACTTTTTTAAATATCCATTTGGAAAATCCATTGAGATTGATAATCCTGGAAAAGCTTGTTAAATTTTATTAATGTGTATGTGTGTTCACTGAGAAATCATCTGAGCAAGTTTTAAATTAATTAATTTATATATAAATCTTAAAGATAAAAATTAAAAAATTACAAACTGGAGCATACATTTTTAGCTCCTTACTGCTTAAAAACACAGAGAGAAGTGAAAATAATAGCAAAGAAAAATGATTACATAAAAATAAAAGAAATAAAAGTTATTATAAAGATTATCATTAAGTTCTTATTATTTTTGTTTAAAATGAATAAATTTATAAAACTAGTTCTTTGTTTCTGATGAATAGATGATAAAACTATTGCTTCTTTTGACACTTAATTACAAATCAGTTCATCAAATAGATTTATGACGAGTAAATGATGTAAGAGTACTTTAGTAAAAGATTGACAGTCATCATAACAAATAATCAATGTGATTTATGGTGATTATTTTCCTGAAGTATATTAAGTTGATTTATTGTAAATGATTTTCTGAAAGATATTAAGTTTATTTATTGTAAATGATTTTCTGAAAGAGATTAATGTTACTAACATTCCCTCCTTAATCTCTTCAGATTAATCAGCAAGCAAGTTCATAGATATTCTGTGATTTAATAGTTCAGGTTTGGGTACCGGTTTAGTCAAAGCATCCGCTATCATGTGTTTTGATGGGCAGTACTTTAAATCAATTATTCCATCTTCCTTTAATTGTTTTATTGCATGAAAGCGGATATCGATATGTTTCGAGCGTTTTGAAAACTTTTCACTTTCCACCATTTTTATGCAACTTTGATTATCTTCATATAAAACAATTGGTTTTGTCTGAGGTAGACCTAAATCTTCTAAGAGTTTCACTAACCATTGAATTTCTACACTTGCGTTTGAGGCAGAAACATATTCAGCCTCAGCTGATGAAAGAGCTATACATAATTGTTTTCTTGTGCTCCACTGTATTGCATTATTCCCCAAAAGGAAAAGATTACCGCTTGTTGATTTTCTTGTCTTAGTATCCCCACCCCAGTCAGCATCCGCGTAGGCTTTTAGAATCGGCTCAGCTTTGGTGTTTATGTGCAAGTTTAACTGTTTCGTGCAGTTTAAATACCGGATTACTCTTTTAACTGCTATCCAGTCTTTTTCCCGTGGGGATTCATTTCTTCGGCTTAATATATTTACGGCGGCAGAAATATCTCTTCTGGTGACCAATGCAATGTAAAGTAAAGTTCCGATAGCTTTTCTATAATTTGTGTTGTTACTTAGTAGATTATCATTGTCTTCTAATCTACTAAAATTGGGTTCCATCGGAGTACCTACTGGTTTGGCTTCTTCTAACTTAAACTTTTTTGCCAATTCTTCTATTTTGGTGTTTTGATTTAATTGATAACCATCTGCTGTTTTCTCTATTTTGATACCCAGATAAAAACTTAGTTCTCCTAGATTCTTTGGCTCATATTCATTGTTGAGTTTTTGTATTATCTCAGTTATTTCGTCATCTTTTCCTGCAATCAATATATCATCAACATAAACAATGATATATGATTTATTTTTTTCTTCATTTCGAATGTATAAACATGTATCTGATTTAGATTGTTCAAAGTTTAAATCCTTTAACGATTTTGTTATCTTAGTATGCCATGCTCTGGCTGCTTGTTTTAACCCGTAAATTGATTTATTTAATTTACATACTTTGTTTTCTTGATTTGGAATAATATAGCCTTCTGGCTGAGTAATATAAATTTCTTCATCTAAATTTCCATATAGGAAAGCTGTTTTTATATCAACGTGTTTTATTTTCAATTTGTGGTAAGCTGCTGCTGCTATGAAGGATCTAATTGTTGTGTATGAAACTACAGGTGAAAAGGTGTCTTCATAGTCTATGCCGTATTTTTGAGAATAGCCTTTGGCAACTAGTCTGGCTTTATATTTCTGTATTTTACCTTTATCGTCATACTTAGTTTTAAAAATCCATCTGGAACCAATTATTTTTCTACCTTGTGGGGGATCTACAAGTGTCCATGTGTTGTTTTTGATATGAGAATCTATCTCTTCTTGGGTGGCATTTAACCAATTTTGTTTTACTTCTGGATTCTCTATATTCATTATGTCGTGAAAATTTTCTGGTTCTTTAATGTTTTCGTGATTTACTATATAAATAAATCGGTCTGGAGGGACACTTTTAGTGGTTCTTTCTGATCGTCTTGGTTCGGGTGTTGATTGTTTGGACTCATTTGGTGTGTCTTCATTATTAGATACTTCGATTTCTATAATGTTTTTAAACTGTGATTTTTCACTTTCGTTAGATGATTTTTCTTTAAAATTTAATTGAGTTTCTACCTTTGGACTCATGTTTTTATTTTCTAGAAACTTTACTGTTCTGGTGATTATTAATTGTTTACCGCTAGTGTAAATACGGTATCCTTTGGAGTAATTGTCGTAGCCGACGAAAATGCCTTCGACTGCCTTGTCATCTAATTTTTGTCTCTTATTTTTATTCACATAAGCAAAGGCTTTAGAGCCAAATACTCTAAGGTAATATAAATTAGGTGGTCTATTATTCCAAAGTTCAAATGGAGATTTTTCAGTAGCTTTTGTTGGTAATCGGTTTTGAAGGTGATTTGCTGTACAAATCGCTTCACCCCAGAATTTTTGAGGTAAGTTTGCTTCGCTAAGCATAGCTCTGGTCATTTCAATAAGTGTTCTGTTTTTGCGTTCCGCAACGCCGTTTTGGCTCGGAGAATATGGAACAGTGTGTTGATGTCTGATGCCGTTTTTCTTAAGAAAACTGTCGACTAAATCATTGTCGAACTCCCCTCCGTTGTCCGTTCTGATGCTCTTTGGCTTTTCGCCAAATTTATTACTAACTAGGGCAACATATTCTTTAAGTTTTTCATAAACTTCAGTTTTCTTAGATAATAAATACAGAATTGTAAATCGAGTATAATCATCAATGAATGTTAGGAAATATATTTTTCCGCCTATGGTTGGTGTTTGAAAAGGGCCACATACATCAGAGTGCACTAATGCCAATCGTTTAGTGGCTCTATAATCTGCTAATTTTGGATAGGGTGCATCTGTAAGCTTTGTTTTGATACAAGTTTCACATGTTGTGTTGTGCTTACAATGATTTATTTGTATTCCTTTTGCTAAATGTTTTTCTTCAATTTGTTTGATAGACGCAAAATTTTTATGGCCTAATCTTCTGTGCCACAACTCTACACAATTTTTATTGTTACAACTGTAAGTTTGATTTACATAATTTGTGTTAGCGGTTTCATTTTCTAATTGAATTTCATATAAATTATTTTTCTTTCGTGCTTCTAGGCGGGTAATTCCATTGAATGTTAAGTTACATTTGTCATCTTTAAATAAAATCTCGCAGCCATTTTCTGTAGCTTTACTAACGGAGAACAAATTTGTCTCGATCTCTGGTACAAACAAAACATCTTTAAGGGTTATGTTGTGTGTTTCACCGTCTGAGGTTTTGGTTTTTATTTGTGTATTACCCGATCCATAAGAAACTAGTTTGTTACCATTCGCAATAACAACGTTAGTTTTTTCATTTGATTTTAATTCCGTAAATAAACTTTCATCATTTGTTATATGGCTGGAACTGCCACTATCAACTATCCAAGCTTTGTTATTCCGTGGTTTTATTATGAACGCACAGTGTTTGTAATCTTGATTACTTTCATACTCATTATCATTTATATTTTGATCTGAATTTAATTCAACATCATTTCTAACATTTTTCTCATCCTTTTGGAAAACAAGAGAAGAATTGAAATTTTTCTTTTGTTTATAATATGTATTATTTGAAGGATTTGTTTGTTTGTTTTTAATATGCCAACATTCTTTAGTGGAATGGTTTTTCATTTTACAATTCGAACAGTACTTTTGATCTTTTTTATATCCTGTATTGTTAAATTTATATCCTGCATTGTTAAATTTCTTCGTAGTCTTGAACGCTTTAGCTGTATTTTCAGACGATTCATTACTATCGCTTCTGCGATTAAATTCATCAATTAGTTTATTTTTTATAAAAATGGAAGTTAATTCCTCTTCATTTCTCGATTCAAGCGCTGTGATAAGAGTGTCGTATGATGCTGGCAATGAGCACAGCAAAAGGGCTGATATATGGCTATCTTTAATATTTTCTCCAATTGCGGATAATTTATCAACGATTTCTAAAATATTTGTGATATGTTTTACCATATTGCCCCCCTCATTTAATTTCGTGCTATAAAGCTTTCTAAGTAAATAAAGTTTACTTGATAGATTTGAGCGCTCGTGTATTGATTTAAGTGCATTCCAAGTGTCTCTCGCAGTTTGAATATTCTTCACGTGGACGATCCCAGTAGCAGAAAATTGTGACTGAGTCTGCGACAGAAATGTAGTGGGATGAAAATTGTCTGCGGGGGTAATGTTACAATTTTTGATTAGCCTTACACCATTGTTATATATTGTATGTAGACATATATTTCTATATATAACACAGACACCTGATTAATCTAAAAGTACCCTTATGTACATTATAAATAGGGTTCTTACTGATTAATATTATAAAAATAGAACTGTTTTTTAACTATAGTAAACCTAAATAAGTTAATAGAAAAATTAATATTTTTTTGAAGAATTAGATAGTAATGATATGTAAAGTGGCTCTTTAAGTTTGAAGTTACAGCTCAATTCATTTAAAATTAAAAGTAAGTAGCTAAATGTATAGAGCAACCAGGGATCATTCTAGAAATAAAAAAGGGCAGGGCGCATATTACAGAAAAAGGGCAATTTTGTCAAAAAGGGCACATTATTTCATAAAAAGGGCATATTTACAATAAATGCATTTTGTATTGGAAAACCCATTAATATTACTTTTATATCATCTTTAAAATAGTATGCTTTCAACTCATTAGTAATATATTTAGAAAATCTATACATTTTACAATAATTAATAAATGAATTTTGATGAAATTCCGTGCTTTAGTCCTTGAGATATAGCTATCATAGAAATCTGGGAAAATGCTTCATAGTGGCGCCATCTGTTCGCCAATTTACACGAAAACTTAATCGGTATCTATTTATCAAATGCTGTAACAGAACATGAAATTTGATGAAATTCTGTGCATTTTTTCTGGAGATATAGCTATCGCGGATTTCGGAAAAAAAGCGTCATAGTGGCGCCCTCTGTTCGTCAATTTACACCAAAACTTAATCAGTTTCTAATTATTTGAAGCTCTAACAGAATATGAAGTTGGATGAAATCCTGTGCATTAGTTCTGGAGATATAACTATCGCGGACATCGGAAAAAATGCGGCACGGTGGCGCCATCTGTTTGGCAATTTACACCAAAACTTAATCTGAGTTGAGGTGCCTCTTCGATCCAGAACATTTAAAAACTGTCAACAGATGGCGCCACATGCGCATCGGACAAGGACTCTAGGCAGGCTGTAAGAGACTGTTGGTTCGGTGAGTCAGTTACTGTACTGCCGCCGCTTATGTAGCACGCAAGGAAAATCACCTTGTTCCGAGAGACAAAACGTGTCTCAAGTTATTTAGAAATGTATTCTATTTCTTTATAAGTTTAATTAAATTTATGTTTGTTTAAGTACGTGCTATTAATATTTATCCATATACACCGTACTTTTGTAAAAAACATCGACAAAATGAAAGATTAATTCAGATTGAGCAGCCGTGATATCCCATAACCACATGGTAGCTTCAAGTGGTGACCGGACAATTTTGAAAGACGCCTTCTGATATCTCATTCCTGGACAACGACAGCGATGAAAAAAAACGGTATGTGCCATTTTCTATGTTTCTTTGTGGTATTCTCTGGCCCAATTGTTATATTTACCAGTTATTTTAATTAAAAAATTTTCGAGCCCAAGCGTTCTCATTCAAAATTTTACTAAATTGTATATTTATTTATTTATTGCTCTATCAATATATGTATTTTTAATTCTGCGCTCACAATGCCTGATGATATTCCTGCCGATAATCCGACAGAAACGCTTGCTAGGGTAGCTGTTAAAATTCCTCCCTTATGGAAAAGTAATATTTCTGTTTGGTTTGTACAAGTTGAGGCAAATTTTGCCGTGGCGCAAGTAACGAACGACACTACTAAGTACAATTATTTATTATCTGCTATAGACACAGATACATTAAGTGCGGTATCTGACTTAATTCTTACGCCGCCCCCAAATGACAAATATAATGCTTTGAAACAGAGACTAATTCAGGAGTTTTCAGATTCGCAATCGCAGCAGATACGTAAATTACTCTCTGAACTTGTGCTAGGTGATAAAAAACCTTCCGTTTTACTGCGGCAAATGAAAGAATTAGCGCAAAGTTCCGTTACCGAAGAATTTTTGAAAGCTATTTGGTTAGAACGTTTGCCGACGCATACGCAAGCAATTTTGTCGGTTTCAAGCTCCGGATTACAGGAATTAGCAACCCTAGCTGACAATATTAATGAAATTAAATCTGAATCGGCAGTGTATGCAGTTTCCAAACCCACCGAATCGCCTCGGAACGACCATAACGCGATCTTAAATCTTCAAACACAAATTGAGCAATTGACACTGCAGGTTTCAGAGTTATCCAAAAATGTGTTTAGGCGATCGATGTCTCGCGGCCGATCGCATTACAGGGAAAGACGATACAGTAAAAATAGAGATTCCCAAAAATCGAGTCGTAAACAAAACGAATCAGACTTATGTTATTACCATCAGAAATTTGGTAGTGATGCTCGAAAGTGCCGCGAACCTTGTTCTTTTGATGAAATTAAAAAAAACTAGTGGCTGCTGCTAGGTCAACAAGCGAAAATACAGTTGGCGTAGCAGCATTAGAACAATGTAGGTTGCATGTGTTTGATAAAAATTCAGGGTTCAAATTTTTAATAGATAGTGGTAGTGATATTTCTTGTATCCCTGTACCAAAACAAGTAAACAAAAAGAGTCCTTCTAATTATCTTTATGCTGCAAATAATTCCAAAATTCCTGTTTATGGTAACAAACTGCTTGACCTAAACATCGGCTTGAGAAGGAGTTTTCGCTGGTCATTTGTTATTGCAAATGTCTCTTGCCCTATAATTGGAGCAGACTTTTTAAGAAATTTTGCTTTGCTTGTAGATTTGCACAAATTTCGATTAATTGATTCTGTAACTGGATTATCCACTAAGGGTGAGCTTACTTGCTCAAAACAGTCCCAAATTAAGCTAATTTCTGAAGACATGTCTTTTAAAACTATATTTGAGGAATTCCCAGAGCTCTTAAATCCCATACCAAATTTTAAAAAACCAACTTGCCATGATACAGTTCATCATATCGAAACTACAGGACCACCACTTTATTCCAAACCTCGCCGATTACATCCAAAAATTTTAAAGGAAGTTCAAAAAGAATTCCAATATCTTATGGATGAAGGTATATGTCGTCCTTCCAAATCCCCTTGGGCATCCCCTATTCACGTTGTACCAAAACCGGATGGTTCTTACAGAGTTTGCGGTGATTATCGACGTCTAAATTCAGTAACTCTTCCTGACCGTTATCCAATACCCCACATCCATGATCTTACCAATATTCTACATGGAAAGAAAATTTTTACAAAATTAGATATAGTCCGCGCTTATTTTCATATTCCAGTGCATGAAAAAGATATTCCTAAAACAGCGGTAATAACCCCTTTTGGAAGCTTCGAATTTCTATATTTAAATTTTGGACTTAAATGTGCAGCAAACACTTTCCAAAGATTTATTAATGAGGTTCTCTATGGTCTTCCATTTGCTATAGCTTATTTGGATGACATTTTAATTTTTTCCGAAACTGAATCGGAACATATAGACCATGTACGAGCTGTTCTAAGCAGACTCTCTAAATACGGACTTAACATAAATATATCCAAAAGTGTTTTTAAACAAGACAGCGTATCATTTTTAGGACACGAAATTTCTCTTGCTGGAATTCGACCATTACAAACTAAAGTTGAAATTATTAAGCAATATCCACGACCAAAAACTCTTTCTGAACTTCGTACATATATTGGCTTATTCAATTACTTTCGACGTTTTTGTCGCAATGCTGCAACTATCCTTGCACCCTTAACAGATTTGTTGCGTGGAGCTAAAAAGAAAGATTCAACTCCTATCGATTGGTCTGAAAATGCAATAAATTCTTTTGAAGCTTCAAGAAAGGCATTAACGGATGCAACTCTTGCATTTCCTAGCCATGACGGTCAATTAGCACTTCATTCTGATGCTAGTGATTTTGCTATTGGTGCTACACTAAGCTTAGAAACAGAGGAGGGTCTCAAACCACTCTCATTTTTTTCCAAACGTCTAAATGAAACACAATTAAAGTATTCTACCTTTGACAGAGAATTGTTAGCAATTTATGAGTCCGTTAAGCATTTTAGACACTTTTTGGAAGCCCGTCAATGTACAATCTTTACCGATCACAAGCCAATTGTTTTTGCCTTTAAAAAAAGAACAGATAATTACACTAACAGACAAAGTCGGTGGTTATCTTTTATATCTGAATTCACCACTGATATGGTATTTTTAAAAGGAAACCAAAATGATGCAGCCGATGCACTTTCCCGAATTAACGTAATACAAATGCCTACTCCATTAGATTACGATAAATTAAGTATGGAGCAAAAAGAGGATTCAGAACTTAGAGAAATTATGCAAAGCGGTCAATCCAGCTTAGAACTCAAATTAATTACCCTTCCGAATTCCACAACAGAAATTTATTGTGACATTTCTAGTGGCAAAGCGCGTCCATATTTAACTCCAACTTTTAGAAAACAGGCATTTTGGAATTTACATGCACTTGCTCATCCTGGAACTAAAGGTAGTGTGAATTTATTGCGACAACGATTTATCTGGCCTTCCCTAGCTAAAGATTGTCGAACTTGGGCACGTGAGTGTTTGGATTGTCAGCGCTCCAAAATTGTTAGACACACAAAAACAGAGTTAGGAAAATTTGATCTTCCAACAGATAGATTTGCACACATACATTTAGATTTAATTGGACCTTTACCGGAATCAAATGGTAAAAGGTATTGTTTAACCGTAATTGATAGAGCAACGCGTTGGCCAGAGGCATACCCACTTAGTGACATCACAGCAGAATCAGTGGCACGTGCACTACTTTCCGAATGGATTGCAAGATTTGGATGTCCTGAGAAAATTACCACGGACCAAGGACGCCAGTTCGAATCTGAACTTTTCCAGCAGTTAGCCAGATTGTTAGGTGCTAGAAAGTACCGATCGTCTCCGTACCACCCTCAGAGTAATGGGATTATCGAGAATTGGCACAGACCTCTAAAATGTGCACTAAAAGCCAGACGAACTGAAAAATGGACTGAAATACTTCCAACAGTGTTATTAGGGTTTCGTGCTGCACTAAAAACCGATATAAATGTTTCGCCAGCTGAACTTGTTTTTGGGTCTACTCTCAGACTACCAGGTGATTTCTTCGATGACAAATCCACCATTAAAAGTCCTGAAGAATTAGTGCAGCGATTAAGAAATACCTTCAACGAATTCAAACCACAACCAACTAAGTCCCATAACAGCACAAAAACATTTGTGTCTCAGCAGTTTAAAACATGTACGCATGTATTTGTGCGTCAAGAAGGTATTCGGCAAGCTTTACAACCGCCGTATGATGGACCTTTTGAAGTTGTTGAGCGCAACGATAAACTTTTTAAAGTGGCCATAAAAGGCAAAATAGTAAATATATCGCTGGACAGACTGAAGCCAGCCTTTTTGGTGAATGATTCACTATCTTCGACTCCTGAAACAACCTCAACCCTGGAAACAACTGCTTCGACTCCCGGGACTGCCTCGAATTCTGGAAAAACAAAACCACCTCACATCACACGATCCGGCAGAACTGTCAGATTTCCAGAACGTTTAGTGGAAAATTAAGAGTATCGTTTGCACTAGGAAGGGGGTACTGAGGTGCCTCTTCGATCCAGAACATTTAAAAACTGTCAACAGATGGCGCCACATGCGCATCGGACAAGGACTCTAGGCAGGCTGTAAGAGACTGTTGGTTCGGTGAGTCAGTTACTGTACTGCCGCCGCTTATGTAGCACGCAAGGAAAATCACCTTGTTCCGAGAGACAAAACGTGTCTCAAGTTATTTAGAAATGTATTCTATTTCTTTATAAGTTTAATTAAATTTATGTTTGTTTAAGTACGTGCTATTAATATTTATCCATATACACCGTACTTTTGTAAAAAACATCGACAAAATGAAAGATTAATTCAGATTGAGCAGCCGTGATATCCCATAACCACATGGTAGCTTCATGAGTCTATTTATTTCAAGGTTTAACATAATTTTAAGTTTAATGAAATGCCATGCATTAGTTCTTGAGATATAACTATCGGATATATTGTGGCATAGTAGCGCCACCTATTCAGAGATTTACAACAAAACGTAATTGGCATCTATGCATGTCAAGGTTTAGCAGAATATGAAGTTTGATGAAATTCCGATATTGTCAATAAATTATCAATCAATTATAAATTCCGTTCTTGCGGTACGATTATCGCGGAAATCGGGAAAAATGCGGCACAATAGCGCCATCTGTTCGGCAATGTACACTAAAACTTAATCAAGCTCTGTTTATTTCAAGATCTAACATAGTATTAAGTTAGATGAAATTCCATGCGTTAGTTCTTGAGATATAACTAAAGGAGATAATGCACCATAGCAGCGCTACCTGTTCGGCGATTTACACCAAAACATAATCGGCATTTATCTATGTTAAGGTTTAGCAGAATATGAAGTTTGATGAAATTCCGTATATTAGTTCTTACGATTTTCGCGGAAATCGGAGGAAATGCGGCTTAGCAGCGCTACCTGGTAAGCGATTTACATCAAAAAATAATCAACATCAATGTATATCAAAGTATAACTAAATCTGAAGTTTTATTGAATTCCATATATCAATTCAAGAAAATGTGTCAGATATTTTCTAAAAATACTCAAATATTTTCCAAGACATACATATATATCCATCGAAAACTAAAATTCGAATTTTTTCACGAATTGAATACTTTCTTCTAAAAATAATAGAAACTTAAAAGAAGAAAAGGGAGGAATATGACGTCCGCTCTCTTCATTAAGGAGTCATTTTATCCCAATATTTCACTTGAAAAATAATTATGATACTAATATGGCCCGAGAAATTCAGACCCGCACTGTATCTGCAAAAAATGGATAAATGTCGACCAATGCCCGGCCCTAATAATAAATCGACCGGCAGGTCGTATGGGCAGCGTCGTGCGAAAAGAATGCTGCCTCCGGGGTAAAGTTTCAATTTGGCGTCCCCCACTTGTTCTTTTTGTGACAGGTGTCACATAATTGAAAAGTGTGGAAACACAAATTCTATTGAATACCCAATGCATTTATCTTACAACTTTAAAATGCTTAATTTTAACAACAAAACAATATAAGATAAAATTTTCTAGCAAAGGATATCTAGAAAACAGATGCGAAATAAATGCATCTACTACAGTATAACAACCAGCGCCGTGCAAAATGGGGGGCGAACGCCCCGGACGCTGAAATTTAGAGGGCGCCAAATTTATATTACCAACGTCATTTTTGGCCTGTCACAAGAAAAAGTTGGGGGAAGGGGGCGTCAAATTATAATTTTGCCCCAGGAGCAATTTTCTCTTTGCAAGCCCCTGATAACAGCTTGTGTGTGTGTAATTCCTTATGAATGAGAATATGCAATTATGAGAATGTATGTTTTTGTCACAAAAAAAAAAAAAAAAAAAAAAAAAACTCCGCAATATGTACATTTCCCCCCTTTTTTGCAAGAAAAGAAGAAACAAATTCAGGTTGGTAGAATAAATTTGACGTCCCCCACATTCCGCGCCCGGGGCGACCTGGCCCTGCGTACGGGCCCGACTTTGGTCTGACAAAATTAGGATCAATTTTCAAATGGATCAGGCCGGCAGAATTGGAACAATATTTTTAACAGGCTGTCTCAAAAATAAGAGTTGTCAGCCGGCAGACAAAAAAATTATTTGGTCCGGGCGGTCCGATTTAAAAATTTAAATTAAACGGAGGATAAAATATGAACTATTTTAAATGGATTTGACGTTCGCGAGAATAAGCGCAAATTTCTGTACAAGCTGGTGCTAGTTTGAAAACATCATTATAAAAACAAAAATATAAGATGTCTAACATAGAGATCGGACGGCACATCGTGTCTGATCTCGCGTTTAATTTATTCAACAGACACGGGCCGGGCCGAAATCAGGCTGTCAGTTATTCACACGATAGTGTAGCTGGTCAATATATTTTTTAAAAATAATAATCGCAATAATAAATATCTGTCAACGGAATATTATTTGTGGGGAAAATGCCATTCGATTTTCGTAGTTTCCAAATGAGAACACGTGATAAATTTTGCATTTCCGAACAAAATTTAATTCAGAAGTACGCCAAAAAAGTAACACTTTTGCTCTTTTCCTTTTTCTTTTATTGCAAACTATTTATTTTTATTTATGGATATGTATCTGAATGTTGAAAAATTCTGAGTTAATCATTAAAGATATTAAATTGTGTTTAAGAAAAAACGGGTTTTACTATAGAAATTGAGTTGGGCCTGACAGAACCTATTTACTTGACTTTGCAGGAGACAAGTCAGGCTTGTTCTCATTGATTTTGTCCGAGCTGGCTGGGCCCAGGGCGGTACGGGCCAATGTAACTTTCGTTGCCGCATGTTATGCATAGTCATTTAAGGGCAAGGTCGAATTGAAAACTGAGAAAATATAAGTGGGTCGGGCCGGTCAGAAGTTTTTTCTTTTACATAGTGTCGAACCTACAAGAATTTGATCCGTGCAGATATCTTACTTTCAAAAATTAGTTAACTTTGTTTTCTTTCGACACATTCTGTTTGTAAATTGCAAGTCAAACTATTATATTTTTCTTACTCTGCAGATTCTTTTTACGCGAGATGCGTCACGTTGAAGAGAAGTGTTTGTTTATTTATGCGTAATATGAGTAATCATTGAATACTTGAGAATGAGAATGCAGTTTACGTATTATTTTATTCTGCGATGATTTAATTTAAAAGCACTTAAAAGGAGTTAAACATTTGAGCTGCGTTATACTTTCGGAGGATTTTTTGTTATTGTTTGCTTAGCTCTGCATATAATCGTTGTATTTATTTAACATAAATAATGTTTTAAATAAGCTATATAATGTAAGTCATTAGAACGATAGGGTGGTAAAAATTGAAATAAATCAATGCAAGGTGAAAATACTTGTATTATCTAAAAATCTTTAATCTCGTACTTTAATAAATATACAGATGATCGATTTTAAGTAAATTGAGTAAGGAGAGCGCATTAAATAGCTAAGGTTGATCTCTACAAACGCCGCTTTTTATTTCTTCGATTCTGTTTGGATATTTATACATATATTAAATCTCTTTTATCGGATCAATGTTATATTAGCGAGCGGTTGTTTCCGCGTAGGTGCAGTAGCCAAGGATATACAAAACTTCAAAATAAATACATGAAAATAAAAAAGTAATAAACTTTCGCTTGTTTTTACATATTTTCTAAAATAATGAAATGGATTTAAAACTTAAGAGGGAAGGAAGAATTCCCTTGATCTCCTTCATAAGAAATAATAGATAGAAAGAGGAAGAAAACAGGTAGTGAAAACGCAGCGCCGTGCGAAAGGAGGAGGGGGGGGGTGATAGGGGCGGTCGCCACGGCCTCTGAAGTTTAGGGGGCGCAAATTTATACTACCAACGTCACTTTTGGCTTGCCACAAGAAAATGTTAGAGGACGGGGGCGTCAAAATGAAACTTTGCCCCGGGTGCAGTTTTCTTTTCGCACGCCCCTGTGAACACGCATTTGCCGAACATTCGGTATTGCGTTGTCTTGTAATTGTCTCGATGTATTCTCGGGCGGGGTGGGGGTGAGAGAGCTAAAAATTAAGGAAAGAAAAACATCAAATTTTAATCAAAATATAAATTTTTTTAGACTATATCAATCATAAAATTGTAGGGCTCTGAAAAAAAAAAAATTGTAGTTACTAAAGCCGAGTAATGTTTGTACCAATATAATAACATTTATAATTTAATAAACTTTACTATGTGAAAAGTATTAAAACTTATGATATAAAATTTACATTATCGATTTTTCCCATAAAAAATTCTGTTATTTTAGCACATTTCTTTCCTTATTTAATATATATTCACGTTCATTTTCTTTTTCCCACGATCTCTGATCTTTGTGTTTTCTTTTTAAAACTCATTCCCTAAGCAACTTATTTCTTTTTTAGAAAAACAGATGAATTTGAGTACAAAATAAAACTACAAATGATGTTTCTCGTTTTTTTAAAGACTTGGTATAAAAGGTGTCACTGAGTCAAGTGTCAGACCAAATGGTCATAATACTATTTCACAATAGCAGGTGAAAAGTGAACAGGTGAAATGTTCAAGAGAACAAAGAGATTGGGAGAAAAAGAGGGAGAATTACTTCCGACGTAGCGTACTAGCGTTCAAAAAAGGACAGATAGATAAGAATTTTTTGAATTGCAATACAAACAAGGCAGGACTGAATCCCAAAATAAAAAAAGGGCGGACTTCTTCCATGAAAAAGGGAGGAGGGCGGCATTTTATCTGAAAGGGGCACAAGGGCGGGCCGCCCTTCCGAACCTCTCTAGAGTGATCCCTGGAGCAACTTTTGTGAAAGTCGTAAAATCATAACTTGAAAACGATCAAAATAATCGTCAATTGAATAAGTTGAAAATCCGTTATTGCCAAAATGAAGCAAAAACAAGAGGGGTTGTATCCATATATTCATCGATTAGTGTCATTATAGAATGCACAATACGGGACGTACTACTACATTTGGATAAAATCCCTCATTTTTTGCTTCATTTTGGAAACAACGGATTTTGTCCTCGGAAGTTGTTCTAAACCTAAATAAGTTAATAGAAAAATTAATATTTTTTGAAGAATTAGATTGTAATGATATGTAAAGTGGCTCTTTAAGTTTAAAGTTACAGCTCAATTCATTTAAAATTAAATTGAAATATAGTATAGCATATATTTATTGAAAAAGTTTTTTACTTGCTTAAGATTAAAAGCACAGAAGAAATAGAGGGGAAAAAATCATTTATATTGTTACCTATGTAATAGTGATGAAATGAAGAAAACAATTACAATTCCATTGAACAGAATATGCTATAAGATTGCTTCCTTAAATTCTCAAAACAATTTTTTAGTTGTTAAATCAATATTATAATAAAATGTTAAACTGTGCTAAAAAAAATTTAAAAAGGGGAACAAAAATAATTTAAAATATCAAAATCTAAAAATAATTCTAGAAAGACTGCACAGAAAATTTAAAGTCCCTATTTTTTCACCATGAAGTATATATGTTATACATTTATAGCAGTGATACTTTGAAATATAAAGTAAGTAAATATTATGAAAAAGAAATTGAAAATTCTGAATGATAATTTTTTTAAATACACTGGATCTAAAATTTTGATGCAGAAAAATCCATTTTCTGGAACAGCAAAATCAGTTTTTAAAGAAAGCAAAGAGAATTTTTTTTTTTTTGAAACAGCAAAATAAACTCCCAACTATTTTTTCTTTTCGCTTGTTTAACAAAATTTGAGTTTAGTTTGATGAAATATGCAGTTTTTTCGCGATCTTTTCTCGAAATTTACCTTTTTTTTTTACAATCTTATGACATAATTTGCGCTTTTTTCGCGATCTTTTGACGAAATTTATCGTTTTTTCACGATTTTTTTTTTTTTTTTACAAAATTTGCCATTTTTTCTTGATTTTTAGAAATAATTTGTCGTTTTCCCACGATTTTTAAACGAAATTTATCGTTTCTTCCCGATCTTTTGGCGAAATTTCCCGAATTGTCCCGGTTTTTGTTAAAATCTGCCGTTTTTTCGCGATCTTTAGGCGAAATCTGTCGTCTGTTCGCGATAATTTTGACGAAATCAGTCGTTTTTTGCGATCTTTTGTTGAAACTTACCGTTTATTTATGATTATATGACGTAATTTGCATTTTTTCACGATCTTTTGATGAAATGTATAGTTTTTTCACGATTTTTTTAACGAAATTTACCGTTTTTTCAGGATTCTTTGACATAACCTGTCTTTTCTGCGATTTTTTAACGAAATTTATCCTTTTTTCCCTATTTTTTGTCGAAATCTGTCGTTTCTTCGCGATTTTTTTGACGAAATTAGTTTTTTTCGCGATCTTTTAACGTAATTTACCGTTTTGTTCGTGATCTTTTGACGAAATCTGCAGATTTTTTCGCGATCTTTTGTCGAAATCTGCCATTTTCGCGATATTTTGATGAAATTTATCGTTTTTTCGTGATTTTTTTTAACGAAATTTAATGCTTTATCTCAATTATATTGGCGAAATCTGCTGATTTTTCGTGACTTAGTGGCGAAATTTGCTGGGTTTTTTCCGAGATCTTTTGGCAAAATCTGTCGTTTTTTCGCGAAATTTTGTTATTTTTTTTCACAATCTTTTCGCAAAATCTACCTTATTTTGCGATCTTTTAACAAATCTTGTTGATTTTGGGATTTTTTGGCGAAAGATTCCGTTTTTTTCGCGATCTTTTAACAAAATTTACCATTTTTTCATGATTTTTTGACGAAATCTGCTGTTTTTTCGCGATCTTATGTCAAAATACGCCGTTCTTTGCAATCTTTAGATAAAATCTTTTTTTTTTTTTTTTCTCGCGATCTTTGAATGTATTTTGCCGTTTTTCCGCGTCTTGTTCACGTTTTTTTTTTTTTTTTTTTTTTTTTTTTACAAATAAGGAATTTTTTTTTTCTTTTCCAAGTTTATCTGCAAGGGCAAAAATTAATCTGCGACGCGCGTCGCGCACTTTCTGCTACTGGGTGGACGATCTGACTGTCTTCTATACTTAGGTTAATGACAGCCCTAGCCTTCCGGTCCTTTTTGGACCAATCATTAGTAATTGGGGTCGGTGGTGTTTCGGTTATGATCTCAAAAAGATCCTCTTTTATGAGAAGCATCTCCATTTTGAATTTCCAAGAGGAATAATTTGTGGAGTTTAGCTTCTCTATAATCTGTGCATCTTTTACGGATGCCATCTTTATTTATATCACCACCTTTTACTTTTTAAATAAACCCCTTTATTAATTAAATTGTTATACACTAATATTTAATATTTAAAGAAGGCATGATACACATTTTCTCTTATTGTTCTCTAATTTTTTTATTTTTTGTCAATATTATATATGAGCACATGATCAGTCTCATAATCTTTGTTGTGTAAATTTTAGAGAATGTGTATATTTAATATTTAAATTGCATCAAAGTTAAAGAATAATAGGTAAGATGTAGCTTACCTTCTTTGTCCATGATCGTCCACGTCTTTTCAGATTTACTTTTTTAAATATCCATTTGGAAAATCCATTGAGATTGATAATCCTGGAAAAGCTTGTTAAATTTTATTAATGTGTATGTGTGTTCACTGAGAAATCATCTGAGCAAGTTTTAAATTAATTAATTTATATATAAATCTTAAAGATAAAAATTAAAAAATTACAAACTGGAGCATACATTTTTAGCTCCTTACTGCTTAAAAACACAGAGAGAAGTGAAAATAATAGCAAAGAAAAATGATTACATAAAAATAAAAGAAATAAAAGTTATTATAAAGATTATCATTAAGTTCTTATTATTTTTGTTTAAAATGAATAAATTTATAAAACTAGTTCTTTGTTTCTGATGAATAGATGATAAAACTATTGCTTCTTTTGACACTTAATTACAAATCAGTTCATCAAATGACGGGTAAATGATGTAAGAGTACTTTAGTAAAAGATTGACAGTCATCATAACAAATAATCAATGTGATTTATGGTGATTATTTTCCTGAAGTATATTAAGTTGATTTATTGTAAATGATTTTCTGAAAGATATTAAGTTTATTTATTGTAAATGATTTTCTGAAAGAGATTAATGTTACTAACAAATTTGACCTTCGCAACCGACCCCCTGGGGGTCAGAGGGGGTCCAACTTTGAAATCTTAAATTATAACCCCCATTTTTTATTGCAGATTCAGATTCTACGGACAAAAATACGTAACTTTTGTATTTGATGTTTATTTCGAATCCTCGTTTATCACGCTGTAATCGAGCGTATTAAATAGATACATATTTCAGCTTTTCCAACGGGATTTTCCCTAATCGAAACTAATTGGGGAGAATTTTTGACATCAAACTCCTCGTCCTTTGCAGGAATAGCGTGTCCTGAGAATCACCCGTGGCGATTATTTTGATAGTGCTACACAGTTAAAAATTTGACCCATTTGCTGTAGCGTCACTCCACAGCTTTTATAGAATATCTCTTTCAGAACCAATGAGAATGTTCCATAACACAGTAAATTAACCGTTTTCTATAAAAGCTTACATTTTATTATACATTGTGAAAATTATTTTAAAAACTCCATGCACGCCCATTTGCTTGTCTGAATTAAATGATTAAAAAAAAAAGCAGAACTCATCGAAACGCAGAATATTTACATACTCTGCCCCCCAAAACTGAAGATATACTTTTTCTATTCGGGAGGGGAATATTTACACATGAGAACATCAAAACAAGTAGGTCGTATTTTAGAAACTATTTACTGGATAAAATAAAAATCCAAATAGAAAACTAAATTAATATATTTCAATGAATTTTTCTAGTGAAAAGCAGGGTTGTTTGGTTTAAACCAAGTTGGTTTAAACCAAGTTGGTTTAAACCGTGGTTAAAACCATGGTTTAAACCAATTGGTTTTTTAAAAAAAAACCATGCTGGTTTTTTGTCACCTGGTTTTTTTTATTCTTTTACCCAAATGTTTTATTTTACACATTATTGAAAAATGCAAAATCCAAATTATGAAGAAGCTAGAAGCAAAGCTGTAGAAAAATGATGAATTAATAAGTTTCTAAAAGGACAAAAAATTTTAATCAACTCAATTTTTCTTGTAAGCTGTAAATCTATATGGCAGAATAACTATTTTTTCTAAAATTAGCTGGTTAGAAAAAACTAATCAGTTTTCTTTCTTTCTTTTTCTTTTTTACGGCCTATATGTATATATATATATAGCCATTATTTGTAAAACATATATATATAGCCAGAAGGGCAGACTCGAGTTAAAAATGCACTTTTATTATTTAAATTGCTTGATTAGTTAAGATTTACTAAGGATTTCATCATTTCAGAAATTATTTTTGTTATGTATGCTATTGAATAATTGGCAATGAGCTTTTTATTTGCTCTGTGATTAGTGATTTTAACAAGCCTTTGTTTTTCTTGCATTCTTACATTGGAATTGGGGTTTTTGCATTATAATTTTATTCTTTTGCCAGCTAGGTTGGCACAGTTCAAACCAATTGGTTTTTTAGAACAAATCTAATATAATATTTTCTCATTTTTGTAATTTAAGTGTTTCAAATTATTGGATGAAAGTAATTTCTATTTTTAAGTCTTATCTCAATAGTCACCAGGGTTCTCGCTGTCGCTCGCCATTGCGCCAAATTGCGACTAAATTCTTCATTTGGCGAGTAAACAAGTGATTAGATTCGCCAAATAGCTAGTACTCAATTTTTGCTTTTTCTTTCTTTTCTTTTTAGTTTTTCATACATATGCATATATACATATTTTTAATATAAATATATTTTTAATATATTTGTAGCGGATATTGAAATTAGATTAATAGCTGCAGTTAGAAAAAATTAGGTTATTTTAGAACATATTGAAAACAAAGAAGTACATTAAAGGATTAAAGATAATTTTTTTAGTGCTACATGGCAGATCTATTTTGCTAATACTTTTTTCATTTGGCGAATGTTTTTTATTTTTTATTAGCCAAATTACTAACGTTGGTCAAATGTCAGCGAGAACACTGATGTCACCATAAGACATAGTGAGTCTAGTCAAGGTCATGTTAGTATACATGTAGAATGCATATTTCATGCACTGATGAACATATCTGAAACTCTACAGAAAACACTTAAATCATGTAAATTTAGCAAAAATAAAATAGATGAAAAATATGCAATATTTAGATTTAAAAAATATTTTCCTTTGAGAAACGCAGATGTACAGATAATGACATAAATGATCTTTAAAATTTCAGTCAAGCTCTAAAAGAAATTTTTCTTAAATGGAGGGATAATTTTTTAAGAATAAAAAAAAACTCAAGATATGAAGTCGAATAAGAAGACATTGAAAAATTAGGCACTAGTAAAGCACCTGTTTACATTTAACTAAAATATGCAAAAGATATATTTAAATCTTCTATTGCATAACCAAACCCATTACTTAGATCTGTTGAGAAAATTGGCAGAAAAAGGGGAGGGGGGGGGGAAGACAAGGTTTGCTTGAGACGTAATGGAAAAAAAGTCTCATAAAAATGCCTAAAAAATGCAATTTTTAGTTTAGATGTTTAAAAATACTAAGTGTTATAATAGAGCATGCAGTCCGATGGCTGTTTAAATTCTTTGGTAGATGACAGCATTTATAAAGCTACTGTATATTTTAACAATGTTTTTCAATAGTCTAAAAAGCTGTTAAGTAGATATTTTTGTTTATTTAACAGTCATCTTTTAACTGGTAGTTTTAGTAAACACAATGCTTGAAGTGTGTAAAGACTCTACTGCTAAATTCAAATCCTTCCAAAAATTCTTTATAAAAAGCTTTATTTTTCAATAAAAGATAATTAACTCATGCAGTCTTCTAACAAAAAAATCAGACATCACATATAACAAGTATTTCAAATTAATTATTTTGAATAACCATTTGAAAATAATATATATGAAGTTTTATATATGAATCTATATCATATATTTATTTATAGTGCTAGTAATCAAAAGATTGTTCATTAAGATTTTCAGGGTATCAATGTTTCATTATGTAGCACATTTTATTTATGAAATATAAGACACAGGTTTTCTAAAAATGTTTAGATCTTAAAGAATTTCAATTTTCTACATAATTGATTGTATATTAAATAATTATATTGATTAGAATTAAATTTAAATCAAATTATTACTTATATATTCAAAAATGTTTACTTTTGTTCATAAATTTGCATGTATATGTAACAGGAAAACAAATTTAAAAAAACCCGGTTTAAACAAAAAAAACCTGGTTTAAACCAAAAAAACCATGGTTTTTGGTTTTTTTAAAAAAAATCCGGTTTTTTACCAACCCTGGTGAAAAGCATAAAAAAACCCAATGCACTGTAAAAAGTTTGACTCATTTGCTACAGCGTCACTCCACCACTTTTATAGAAAACGGTTATTTTACTTTGTTATGGAGCATTCTCATTGGTCATAAAAGAGATATTCTATAAAAGCTGTGGAGTGACGCTGCAGCAAATGAGTCAAATTTTTAACAGTGTAGCACTATTGAAATAATCACCATTGGTGATTTTCAGGAAACGCTATTCCTGCAAAAGACAAGGAATTCGACGTCAAAAATTCTGCTTTATCAGTTTTGATTAGGGAAAATCCGGTTGGAAAAGCCGAAATATGTATCAATTTAGTATATCCGTAAACATAAATCTGTAATTATCACAAGTTTTAGTTTCAAACAGCAATAAAATACTAAAATAAATAAGCAAGACTTTAGTTCCCCACGTCATTTTGATCAAAGTAGCATGGAAATAACTTGTAGTATACAATTTAAAGTGAAAAATAGTTCTTATATTTTCTACTCATGAATAAATAAAATTTTCCCGTTAAAAACAAGTTGGAAATTGCACGTGAACGTAGCAAAGGACATTCGTATGATAACGAAGTTTTAAAAATATTCAGATCTTGCTGATACAGTAGAGCGTACTTTGGATACAGTATAGTAGTCGAAATCTTTGAGTTTCTGTAAATATGGAGAAAGTAATTTTTATTACACCTCAGCAATGTATATCTTATTCATAAAATGTGAAATAGTTGAATATAGTTAAAACACGCCCAAACAATGTTTCCCCGCGTAGCATTATGTAGTGGAATACTTTTGTGTGACCCTGTAATTTAATAATAAAAATTTTTTGCATCACAGATTGTACAGAATGCATATTTTAGTATATATTTCATAGATTCATGCAAACTCTATTATGTTCGAATGCATGTAACATCATAAAAATGCATTTGAAACTTTTTTTCCATTGACCGTAATGTAATGGAATACCTTTGATTCTCCCTGTACATGATCTGTGCATCCGACTCTCATAACATTTGAAATGACTCGATAAAATTACGTAATAATTATATGTTTTAAATTTCAAACGATTAAAATGCATTTGAAATATTTTTCCCCATTGACCGTAATGTAACGGAATCCTTTTGATTGTCCCTGTAATTGATCTATGCATCCGATTTTCATAACATTTGAAATGACTTGACAAAATTACGCAATAATTATATGTTTTAAATTTCAAACGATTAAAATGCATTTGAAACTTTTTTCCCCTATTGACCGTAATGTAACGGAATCCTTTTGATTGTCCCTGTAATTGATCTATCCATCCGATTTTCATAAAATTATGGTATAATTATGTATTTTAAATTTCAAACAATTCGGTTGAGTAGTTTTTGCGTTGTTATATGCGGACGAACAGACAGACGGACGGACTGAGCGACGACAATAGGTGCTACGTATTTACATAATTATGAACGCACCTAAAAATGAGCCCGTACGAATGTCAAAATATGATCCCAAAAAACGAAATTTAGCAAACCAACGAACCAACCTCCATATTAATTTGAATTTTGCGTAGCATCATTTCTTATTTTCAGAGGAAGCACAGATTTGTACTAGAAATGAGTTCGGGCTCGATTTTTGAAAGCCGCGCCCGAAAGATTTTTAGTACATTGGAGCCCGAGCCCATCCGAGCCCGATACAAAAAGTATTCAAAAATAAATAAATAAAAGATTTAATGATATTTTAAAATTGTTTCAAATGTGATATCCCATTTTTAAAAATTTCGTATAAAATTTACTGTTAAATAAAAATTTAAATTCAAGCTTATGAAAAGAACAATTTGCTATCAAATAAAAATATCCTTCATACCTAAAATGATTCCCATATTTCTTGTCCTTTAAGAAGAAAATTTGATGGACATATTAAAGAAGTGTAATGAATAAATGGATAGAGTTTATAGAAATTACTATTTGTATGCTAAAGAATTAAAAAACATTTTCAATTTCCTATAAAAAGTGTACATCTTCAGGGGTGTAGTCGTAAAAAACCCACAGGTTACACGATCGACGCAGAGGGTATATGCTCAAGGCACAGAGTATATTCTAGAGAGTACATCCTATGGGTTTCATGAGAAACAAAGGGTTATACGGTGTTCCTCAAAAAAATCCAGAAGGTATAAGGCGTATACCCCAGTATACTCTTCACAACATCCCCTGTATATTTATCTACACTGGTGTCCAAAAGTTCAGCATAATTGGTAATTAAGTAAGTAATGAAAGAAACATAAATCGAAATGTAATGAAACTCCAGGTGTTTAAACAAAATAGTACGCGTCATATATTTTCGCGAAGAGTTTTCCCCGAAAATGAACAGGGGACCGTCAACAAATTGAAAAATAACGAAGATCTTTTGTATAACCCTGTCGAAACTAATGTAGCAAAAGCGTTCAAACTGCACATTATGATTAAGTGGCTTATTACAATGTACTGTGTTTATTTTTATAAGGATAGCATGTATACGCGTAGAGAAATTAAGGTTTTATAAAAACAGTCCTAAAGTTTTTGCTTATAATTTGCAGAGTTCTTAATATAAAATAATGTTATTTTCTGAAAATATGGCAAACATCATTGTACACAATACCCTGTCATCAGAATTTTGAAATAACAAAAATTGTATGAAAAATGAGTAGGTTTAGTAAATAATTTTTCATTGCGCATGCGTCAACGATATCAAAATTTCATTTGCATATTGTGTTAGCTAAATGTATAGAGCAACTTCTGTAAAAGTTTCAAAAACATAGCTTGAAAATTCTGAAAATGGTCGCCTATAGAATCAACTCAAAATCCTTATTCCTAAAAGGAAGCAAAAAAATCAGGAATTTTATCCAAATATATTTGTACGTGCAATATTGTGTAGGCACTAAACAAAGGAATATGGATACAGCTCCTTATCTTTTTGATTCATTTAGGG
Organism: Maratus speculifer; assembly: GCA_964019185.1. Classification (NCBI taxonomy): domain Eukaryota; kingdom Metazoa; phylum Arthropoda; class Arachnida; order Araneae; family Salticidae; genus Maratus; species Maratus speculifer. The sequence continues at coordinate 176,176,829 of OZ025295.1, read as the reverse complement.
AATAAAGGATTTTGATCTCTTTCTATCAACAATAATTTTCAGAATTTTTAAGCTATGTTTTTGAGACTTTCACAAAAGTTGCTATATACATTTAACTAACATAATATGCAAATGAAATTTTAATAGCGTTCACGCATGCGCAGTTAAAAAATATTTAGTAAACTTGCTAATTTGTCAAACAATTTTTATTATTTTTAAATTCTGATGACAGGGTATTGTGTACAATGATGTTTGTCATATTTTCAGAAAATAACATTATTTTATATTAAGAACTCTGCAAATTATAAGCAAAAAACTTAGGAATGTTTTTATAAAAACCTTAATTTCTTTACGAGTATACATGCTATTCTTATAAAAATAAACACAGTACATTACAATAAGCCACTTAATTACATTATGCAGTTTGAACGCTTTTGCTACATTAGTTTTGACAGGGTTATCCAAAAGATCTTCGTTCTTTTTCAATTTGTTGACGGTCCCCTGTTCGATTTTGAGGAAAACTCTTTGCGAAAATATATGACGCGTACTATTTTGTTTAAATACCTGGAGTTTCACCACATTTCGATTTATATTTCTTTCATTACTTACTTAATTACCAATTATGCTTAACTTTTGGACACCAGTGTATAATCAATTCATTTCTCTTAACAATTCCCCATGACTGACGGGAACCTTAAAATCAACGCAAATTAAAACATTGATACAGTTACCTTAAAGTTCCGTTGTTTTTATGGGAAAAGAAGAAACATTAATCGAATGTTTTCTATCGGAATAACCTGTAAAATATGTTTACTTACGAAGGGAAATCCTCAGCATAACCAAAATTCATGATGACAAACGGAAAAAATAAAATCACAATGCTGTTGTCATATGAAGAACGATTATGATTCGTGCACAATCAAATAATTTGCAAACCTCAAGAATCTAGTCTGCATCAAAAACGAAAAAATCATTCTCTAACAAAACAAATAAATAAACGATCAAATTAAAAAATATCCTCTGCCTTAAACAAAAATCTAACCAGAAGCTAATTTATTATTTATGATTATTTTGATAGGCGTCTTATCAATTAATCGTCGACGGAAATGCAGTAGACATAAATCTCCATACATCACAAATTTTCTTTTGTAGCAACAATCAACTCTTGAAACATTAAAAAAAATATTTTTGTTTTTCTTTCGTTTTGATCAAAATAACACTGAAATGACTTGAAAAAGAATAAATAATTTTAAAAGGAAAATAGTAGTTCTTTCAATCTCTTCTACACATAAATGTTTTTTAATTCTCAGAAAGAATGAGCTCGGGCCCGAACACTGAAATGAAAATAGAACCCGTGCTCGCTTCAGAACCGGATTTGGGCTTGGGCTTTTGTGCTGGGGCTGAGCCTGTCTCATCTCTAATTTGTACAACCTTCCACCCCCTCCGTTCTCCAGGCTAATCACATGGTGGAATTATCGTTTCACATCTGTATTTCCTTTCAAATTTTTTTTTTTTTTTTTTTTGTTTTTTGTTCTTATCTAGACTTTAGATAACAAAAGCAAAGATATAAATAGTAGTTTCTATCCTTGTTGAGAGTTTACTTTAATTTTTTATGGAAATATGCATGCAATAGAAAGGTGTTAAAAAAATTCCATAAAGAAACGACATCAAATTGGGATTATAAAACCAACTTTTTTGATTTACTGTGATTAATACAGATTCTAGTAAATATTCTAGTTTTAAAAAAGATGAATAAAATAATTTTCTTAAAAAGAAAGAATCAAGATCTCTTCTTTTATCACATTTCAAAACATAGACTGTTAGTTTTGATTAACTAATTGAACTAACTTTGCTTACATTTTTCCTCTTTTTTTCTTTTATAAATTTTGATTTAAAAAAAAAAATCAATCTTGGATCTGCGCGAGTGAGGGGGGGAGGGGGTGCCCGGGCACCCAGGGCACCCCCCCCTGGCTACGCACATGATGTGCATCAGTTCTTGAGATAGAGTGCCTATAAAATTTGTCACATACAGACTTACAGAGTGACAGATATTTTCCAAAAACCATCAAAACGTGTTCAAGACCTTCTAAAACGTTTAAATACACCAAAAACTGGAAGTCAAATTTTTCACGAATTCAATACTTACTTCTTGAAAAGACAGATTAAAGTAATAAATGCATACTTCAAAATTTTATGTTGAATTTTTAATTTTATCATTTTTATTAATCGGCATATTATTGCAATAATTTTACACATGCATTAATTTTTAAAAAGAGAAGTTTCATTTAATTACATATCTAGATATTTTTCATGTATTCAAGTTTTTGTGAAATTGTGAACTTTTTGTATATACTTGTACAAAATATATTCAGAATTTTTGAATAAGAAATTATTACTATATTTAGGTTCCTATTTAGACATTTTTAATAAAGTTGTTTACATACATATATGCAACTTAATAAGATTCAGCTGCTGTATGGCATGGGATTTTTTTTTCTTCAATCACTGCATTTGCGAAAGATTCAATTTGTTGAATAAACTTTTGTCTGAAATGTCTATTTTCAAGAGAAATTTTGCAAAGAGTCTTGAGTTTCAAACAAGAAAAAAATGTGAAGGATCCTTTCAAGTCTTCTCAAACAGATTTCTGCTCAGAGATCAGATTACCCACATTAAAATTTTCATGTGAGACACTCACCATAAAAATAAATAAAATAAAAAGTATGAGAATGTATAAAATTTATTACAAAATTTACTATACTATTACAAAATTTTCACTATATTATTTCATAAATAAAATTTCAATTTTTCCAGTTCGGAAAAATTGAAAAATAAGCCTTCGGAAAAAAAACCAGTTTTTTCCCCAGTTTTTTCCCCAATTTTTCCCGGTTTTTTCCGAGCATTCCCATCTCTTGACAGAAGCCATTAGAAACTGACCATATAGGTGGTGTAATTTAATACATAATACGTATTCTGTCAGTACGGACTTACGAAAAATGACCTTATAAGCAGGGTGACCTTATAAGTGGGTGATCATATATCCGGTACTGATCCGATACTCCCGGTACTTTAATGAACGCATATTAATGCAAAACAAAATAGTTATTTTCAAATAAATTTAATAATTAGGATGCCAATAATTAATAAAATATTTGTATTAATCATTCGATGTTTGCATTAATTTTTCCAATTATCCAATATTTTTGCTATCTTTTATCAGAAGATCAGTGTTTTAATTATTTCAAAATTATAATTAGAAATATTAAATATTAAGCAAGTCTATTATCAGCTTATTGAAACAGTGGAGGAATTTAAAAGGTAATGATATTAAAAAAAAGTTTGTATTTTTTTACTCAGAATGTCCACTGTCATATTTACTTGCACATAAGTTGAGGAATATTGGAAAAATAGATTTTTATACTTACAGTAATACAGTATTTACCTATAACAATAACATGCCATAAGATTTTCATGTGGAGAGAAATTTTCATGTGGATTGGAGGAAATGTTTGGAGTACAAACATTTTCTGATGCATTATTTTTAACAATTAAACTTTTTGAGACTACATGATACAGTAGACTCCCTCAAATCAGCAACTCTCTGAAATCCTTGCATAATTTACAGATGTAAACAATGAAACATTCAGTTCAAATATAAGGGCAAAATGTGACTCTTTTTAGTCAGTTTTAGCGGGGTGGGGGGGGGGGGCACCCACCAAAAAACTTGGCATATGTGTTTAATCCCCGGAGGAAATATTCCACAATCAACCAGCCAAATTACAAACAACTGCCATTCCATAATTTAGCGGGGGGGGGGGGGGGGGGGTCTGCCCCCTACAAGTTACGTTCACCAACCCCCATTCAGACACCCCAGATTCAAAAAGCATGTTACTTTTATCGGCTTTAAAAAGATTGAATTATAATTTTAAAGAAAAATGATCTCTTTGTAAACAGGTTTCCATTCATTTTCCTTTGATTGGAGATTTATAAGGCCAAATCAGCTTGCTGTTAGAAGATAAATGTCTGCTTTCATCATTAATTAAAAATAAAATAAAATAAGCTAATGTAAAATGAATATAATTTCCACATATATTTTAATTTGTATTTTTTGTTACTGGCTTTAAAAAGATTGAATTATAATTTTAAAGAAAAATGATCTCCCTGTAAACAGGTTTCCATTCATTTTCCTTTGATTGGAGATTTATAAGGCCAAATCAGCTTGCTGTTAGAAGATAAATGTCTGCTTTCATCATTAATTAAAAATAAAATAAAATAAGCTAATGTAAAATGAATATAATTTCCACATATATTTTAATTTGTAATTTTTGTTAATATTATTACTGAATTTATGTTTTTTCACGAAGAATGGTTAAATTTATTTCTGAAAAATTTCAAAATATTGCTGATATTATTGGCAATCACAATCTTCTTGCAAAATATATTTATGTATTTAATCAAGCTTTTTTGCTTAAGTCTAACTAAATCTGAAATAAAACTTCCTTATTTTATGATTTTGTTGTGAATTAGTAATGTAGTTTTATGAGTCAAACTCTTTGAATGAATTAGGAAAAATACATTTCATCTTTATGTTTATAGTGAATGTTTAGTCATACATTATTAATTATTAACTTGACCTTTGCTTTTAATAGTTTAATCATTTTAAAAATTATCTACATTTTTATTATTTCAGTTTATTATTTATTTTAATATTTTATTATATTGTAAGCATTCATTATTGTTTCAATTGCATTATTAATTAATTACTGTTTAAAATTTGTAAAAGCAATGACCAGAAATTTGTAAAATTTTAAAATCAGCACAACCTCTGGTCTCAAGTTGTGCAGATTTAAGGTAGTCTATTGTAGTTAGTTTTGATGCTTTCATCATGTTTTGTTCAATTTCATCATTTTTTGCTAAAATTATTGAGATAATGAAATTCATATTAGATGTATGATTCATGTGTTAATTTATTTTATGTGCTGTTAAACTTCTAGATAATTTATATTATATTTATTTATTCTAAGGAATCTTGGCTGAATTTGAATTGACTCAACATTTTATTCCATTTGAAAAGTATAACAATGGCACCAAATCTAATAGATTGTGTTATTCATTGGAAGAAGAAACTTGACAGGAATCCAGATGAAGATACAATCCTCAATGTTATTCGCAAATTATCAAAAATCCCAATAACACAGGAGATATTAGAGGCTACTCACATTGGCAAAAGTATTCGAAATTTATCTAAAAGGGATGATATTGTTGGAGAAAATGCCAAGACTGTATTAAACAAATGGAGAAATGTTTTTCTGAATATGGAAGCAACCAAAAATTTTAAAGAGAAAAGTATAAACAGCAAAGATAATGTTGAAAAAAGTTCTACTAAGCAGTATTTGATCAAAGTTAAACCTCACCACCATGACCGAAAATCTTCCCATGAACTGAGAGAAGAAAAACACAGCAAAAATTCTTTACACCATAGCTCATCTAAATCCAATCACTCACTTGATGAATCTGAAATAAAGAAATCTCTTTTAAATGATGCAGATTTTTATCATCACATAGAAGCTGCAGTCACAAGTAGTCCTGATAGTCAAGATGCCTTTTTGTTGGATGACAGGAAAAAAGTTTCTAGTTCAAGTGATGCTTATGCAATATCATCATTAAAACGAAAGTTAACAAATGAAGAAAAATCAGAAGCACATGTGAATTTACACCCCAAAAAAATTAAGTCAGAAAAACATTCAAGCTATGATAGTGAAGAGAAGAAAAAGAGCAGAATTCTGGTTGATAAAGATGAATCATTTTCTGAGAATTTAAAAAAAGAAAAGAATTCATCGTCACATTCAAAGAAAGCAAAACATGATAATTCTAAAGTTAAAAATGTTGCAGAATCTGAAAAATTGAAGCCAAAAGCTAAAACTCAATCTTCTGATGGATTTACTGCTTCAAGTATTTCTTTTGAAGACTGTTTAGGTTTCAGTGATGTTGCTACTGTGAAAAAAAAGAAAAGTTTAAAATCGCAATCATCCACAAAAAAGCTATCTTCTGATTCAGTTCAAGTTAAAAACGGGGTAACTGATATAAAAGCAGCTGATAATTCTTCTCATAAAAAAGCAGTTGATGACAAGCCTAATGTTTCAAAAAAATCTCCACATTCCTCAAAAGACAAGCAACCTGTCAATGTACCAAAAAAATCTACAATGTTTGATGCTTCTAATGCTAATTCACCTTTTCTTTCTCCTTTTCAGCTTAACAATTTAGAGAAAGAAAAGAAAACAAATGAAGATGTGATCAAATTTACATCCTCTAAGAAGGAAAAGACTGCTATTTATTCTGGGAGAAAAAACTGTAGTAGGGGTATTCCTAGTCTAGCTCAATGTTGCTATCGTGTTCTTATTGAGAATATTGACATCTTGGGTCCAATGGGTGATACCCCTTACACGCTACTTAAACCTGTTTTGGAAAAATGTACCCCAAATCAGTTATTTACAATAGAAAAATATAATCCGCATTTTCTGTATGATACAAATGAACTATGGGAAATACACTGCAAACGTGATTATAAATTATTGTCGCCATTGGAACATGAAACATGGCGTGATGTTTATTTAAGAGGTTTCGATGAACGCGAGGAAAAACTGAAACATATTACTGCTAATATATCTGCTTCTATGTTAAAAGCTACTCCAGTACGACAAGTAAAGTTAGCATTTATTGATTCCTATGTTAAACCTCCACGTGATGTTCTTCGAAGACAAGCAAAACATCGTTTACTTGAATCTAGTGCTAATATAATAAAGCCTGAAGTATCCCCCAAAGAGAGTCATAAAAAAATTGCAAGTGCATCTTGTTCTAAACCAAGTAGTGAAAGTTTTGTTGCTAATAAAATAGACTTGGTAAAAACTAATGAAAGCATACCAACTGAAACATCAAATCATCTTCCATCTCCCAAAGGGAATAAGAAGCCAGTAGCTCCTATTGTTGATCCTACTGTGAGTGATAAAGATTTTAATGCATTGATGATTGCTGCTAAAAAGCCTAAAGTTGCTCCATTGATGGCTAAGACATTAAAAACTATGAAGAAGTGTTTTAGACGCTAATAAGTGTGTGTTTTATGTCATCAGTTTTCATTTGTTGTAGCCACTTGAACAATCATCATTAGCCTTTACCTGATTTAAATGAAAACTATGCAAACTAGTATAAATGAACATTAAACTATGCAAAACTGTACATTCATTTATTTTCTGTTAGGTAGTTAAAAATATTTTTTGTATAATAATGCATTTTATTAGACTATAGATATAATGTATAGTCAAATATTATAAAAAATGTTTTGAACTGAATTTTAACATTCATGTACAGGATTGTAAAGACTTTTAATCAGTATATATACTTCTCATCTTTAGATTCAGTTCAAGGAATTTTATTTACTTTATAATATAATGAATACTAGGGTGGTTCTCATTGTTATGTTAAAAAAAAAGAAAAATATGAAATTTTTTTTACTCGCATCCTCTCATAATGTGAAGATTGTCATAAAAACACTATATACAAAAAATTAACAAATAAATAAATAAATAAAGGTGCTTCCAGTTATTTACTTTTTATTCTTTAGACTATATTCAGGGCATCCTCCAAAAATGTATATTCAATTAAATTTATTGCAACATATATATATTTTTTTATTAACAACATACACTTTATTTTTAATTTTGAAATGTAACTACAATAATAAATGTTTTATGCTGTAACTAACGCCTGTATTGAAATTGATGATCTTTATGGTCAAACTACTATTGACAATGCAAAGCAAAAATAGACTCTTAATTGCAGTGTTTGTTCATGACTTCTCTTGAATTTCGAAGGCCTCAATGTAAGCTTTAATTTTTTGCCCTTTTATTTTTTTCTGTTTGGTATTTTATACAAATGGAAAATGTTTATTTTGGAAATATAGTCTTGTTTCTCTAAAGCAAATATTCTCCTGTCACATTTATGCACTTTTCTAAGGACACCTTTTCTTCTGCCTGTTGTTTATCCTTGTCTTCTGAGGGTCTTCTAACATTATCAGAGCTCTATTTAATACAGCGTCAGCATGTTGCTGTCTGTAAAATTCTTTGTTACTGATGTATTTCCATAATTGCTTAGCCAATCATCTATATCCCCTTTCTTTTCGTCATATAATGAATTTTCAAATTTTGCATATTCAATCAGCTCATAAATTGTAGCCTTTTCACAGGAAATATGAAAACCTGAAAATTCATCTTTATATATATATCTATATATCACTGTTGTCGAAAATTCGTTCTGGCTATATATTGTGTCATGCATTTGTTTAAGTTGTTCCTGTTGCTAAGCGATGGTGCAGCTCCCAGAAAATTTTTTTAAAAAATAATTGCCTCTGACAAAAAAATTAAAAGCCAATTTTTTATTTTATTTATTTATTTATTTATTTTTCTGATTTTGATGTTTTTAATTCATAAAGAATTGTTACTTTTCTTCTCTCATAATTTGAAAGTGTAAAAGAAAAAGGAAGGGAAGTATGGTTTTGATGTCACACTGTATTGCTTTGCATCACAATCTCAATTATCATTGTAAAAAATAAAGAATTAAATATTCGTCCAGTTTAAAATATTTACATAAAATTTCTGCAAACTATATAACAATAGCATAATATGGAAAATAATTAAAAATCTGAAATTAATACAAGTACTTTTTATCAGCATTTATGTAAATTAAAGTTGTTTATAGTGCAGCATTTTACAACAATATATAAGCCAAATTTTTATTGGTAATACACAGGGAAAACCTGGAAAAATCGGGGAATTTTTTTACCAGAATTGTGTATGAATTCTGTAACTTACACTTTAAAAACGACTTGGAATGAATAGAATACTAAAAAAAGGTTTTGTGTTTTTTGTTGCACAAAGTAGTTCAAAGTTGATTAACATTTATATGCATTATAATAACTCCTTTTAAACAAATATTTAAGCCCTTATTTTTCTAGAGTTGTAACATCATCTTCTGTTTATCATAGATTGTACTTCATTATCAAAGAAAGCCAAGCCAGTTAATTCTTTGCTAAGACATTGCTGATATCTAAAAAATGTTTGAAGAATAATTGTAACAAGATTTTTGTTTACTTCTTCATGTTATCTTTTATTCTTCAGAAATTGAAAATCAATTCTTGGGATTGTCCCCAAATGTGCCTTATATCGTACTTTCAAATATATTTTAACAACAAATAATACAAAATCTTAAACCACTTTTAATTAATGTGCTATTAATTTAAATTAATCACAAAACAGATAGATTTTTAGGTAGTACTAGGTTATCCCGTCGACTTAAAAAAATATCGCCAAATTATAAAATTAAATGCCAATAATGGATGATCGTGAACGTCACATTCAATGACATTAAATACGATTCACGTGTTTAAAATGTCATTAAGTGATTATTATTTCGTTTTTTATTTGAATTTTTATTAATATTCTGCTAATTATTTGTTTTTTTTTTTTTTTTTTTTTTTTTATTTAAAATAAAAATTATGCCAATATGCATAATTTGGCTATTAGTTTGGAGATTTGTATAATTTAGCGAAATTGGTCGATGGGATAACAGAGAAGTACCGATTTTTATTGTATATACCAGACCTGTCCAACCTTTCTGTATAGAGGGGCGCATGTCAGCTCATGGCAAACAATGAAGAGCGCCATTATTAACAGGTTTCAAAGCATGCAATAACAATATCACAAGTATTAGTAGCGATCTTGCTGTAGAAGACTTAAAGCGGAAGCTCCGTGTAAAAAAGTAAAATATATAAAAAATAATAAATTTCAAACTATCCATTTTCTGCAAGAGGATACCTCAAAAATTTTTCTAGTGGTAGAATCCAGAAACTTTAATCTCGCGTATAAATAAAATAAAAAGATAATCAGAGATATGTTTAGATATTTTAAGACGAAAAAATTACTTCTTGATTTATTTAGGAGACGCAAATGTGCCGTTATGAAAAGTACCAAAAACATACAATCTTTTTAATGACTGATCTATTGGTAATTCCAAAGAGATAGCCTGGAAGAGCTTTCATTGATTTTAAAGACTGTTTTTTAAACAAAATGAGAAAAAAAATCTAAAATTTTAAAAATGTTATAGAGAAAAGAACACCCTTTTATCCGTATTATAAAATAACAATGGGTCAGTGTAACCCCCCCCCCCCCCCCCAAAAAAAAAGGAACATTTTTGCATGAATAAAGGGGGAAGGGGGACTGCTTATTTTTCTACATTTGACATCTTGACATATTAAAAAAGTTATTTCGAACTTTTACCAACTTCCATGGTCATGATTTTTATAACATTTTTTTTCTTTTTATATATATATATATATAAAGAATAACTATAAATTAGTGAAGAAACGCAATAATACATGTTTAAATTTTTAAAGTACGTTTTCACTTTTGATATGTGAAATACACTTATGGAAGTTTTAAAAATATTTATCTAGTAAATAACAAGGATTTTAAATAAACATCTTTTTAAATAGAATTTTATTTTTAAAAAATGCTAGTAACATAAAATCTTCAAAAGGGCGCCAAAAAATCTGCAAAGGGCGCCATGGCGCCCGCGGGCGCCGCGTTGGACAGCCCTGGTATATACCAATTTGGCTATCCTTTACACTGTATAAAAAGCACCTTGTGAGATAAAATTTTTATTTCTAGGACCACCCTAATGAAATCACTTATATTAAAGTTTTTTTTTTTTTAATTACCTCATATTTATTCAAAGTATTTACATATTTATGTATTTAATATATTATATTGATTTTTAATTTTAAAATTATGTGCCTTGTTATATTTTAGTTCTGTAAAATTATTTTTTGTCAGTTCATGATAATCATTTTAAAGAGTTATTTAAAATATTACCTCATTTTTATTTATTATTTTATCTTCATGGTCTATTGTCATGGCATTATGTTATATTTTTGAAAAATTAACAATAAACTTTTGAATTAGTTTTACTTGTAATTTAGTCTTGTTTTTGAATTTTTAAGAATTTTGATTGATACTTATTTTATTGAATGCTTTATAAATATATGTATATAAACATAATGCTATATTATAGGTATATGTTATTATCTATATAAGGAATAATTTATATGTATATTAGAGATGCACTCAATTTGGGTTTTGGCAAAGCAACTGAATACTGGCACACAAGTGAACGAAAAACTGAATATTCAGCTAACCAAATACTCCTATATTTCAGAGTTTTAAAGGTATTAAAATGTTAAATTTTAAAACAGTTTTATGCATTCTTTAGTGCAGTTCCTTTTTTATGAGCAAGACCTTACAAAACTTTATAGCTGTGAGTTAATATTTAAGAATACATTAATCTTTAAAAAATTTTAATTAATAAAACTTTAAATCTTGTGGCTTATTCTGTAAATTAAAATAAATGAATAAAGTTTTCTTATATTCTAAAATTAGAGAGAAAATCTTAATACAATAGACTCTCTCAAATCCCCATAGCTTGGCACCAGAGGTCATGCGGATTTTAGAATTTTGTGGATTCCTAGTCCTTGCTTTGTTTACATTTTTTAAACAGTAATTTGAATTTAATAATGAATTCAAAACTGTAATGAATGCTTACAGGACAATAAAATATTAAAATAATAAAAAATTAGATCATTTTTTAAATAATTCAAATTTTAAAAGCAAAGGTCAGGTTAATAATCAATAAGGTTTAATTAAATATTCATTATAAAGTGAATTTTTCTTAAATTATTCATTGAAACTTCCCTCATAAATTTACATTACTAATTCACATCAAAATAATAAAATGAGAAAGTTTTATTTCAGGTTTAGCCAGGCTTAATAACTAAAATAAGCTTGATTAATACATAAATATATTTGGTAAGAAGACTGTGATTACCAATATTAGTAATATCTTAATTTTTTTTTCCAGAAATTAATTTATATTCCTACATGAAAAAAACAAATTCAGTAGTATTAACAAAAATTAAGAATTAAAATACATTGATATAAAATTAAAAAAGGAATTGATATAAAATTAAAAAAGTCAAATTTTGTCCCTATATCTGAACTGAATGTTTCATTGTTTGCATTCGTAAATTGAACGCAGATTTTAGGGTTGTGGATTTGTGAGAGTCTACTAATAAAAAGTATACAGTAGAACCCCGCTAATTCGAACCCCGTTAATCCGGATCGATTTGGTCGATTATTATTTTTTTTTAATTTGAGAAATGATCGGCAAATTTCCATAACATAAATTTCTTTCAGCCTCATATACTGAATAAAAAAGTATTTTCAGAAGAATACCTCAAACTTTCTTATTTAAACTCATTAATAATATCTATGAAAGGAACAACTATGCATCATTTAAGCTTTGGCAATCCCAATTTTCACAGTTTTCTATTTAATCCATTTAGAAATGTCATCAAAAGCTCACTGCTTAATAAAGTTTTATTCATAGCATTGCAAGAAAGCAAACTAAATTAGTCTCCTTATACTATATTAGTCTCCAGACACACTGACTAATAAGGATAGTTTCTGATCTTTGTCAGCCAGTCCATAGGTTTCTTGGGACTGTTTTCTTGTCTTCATGCCAAAACCTTTCTACAAATTATTTGCAGAAAACCGAAATAGATGGAGGAATAAACGAGAATGAAAGAGAAATTACACCTGCAGATTTTGTCAACTTGTTTAAAAAAATTGATGATTGCTCAAAAGTTGATATAAGCGACATTAGCAATTGGTTGGAAGTAAAAAATAATGAAGCCTATGACTCACTAACAGATGACTTACCTTAATTTCGGGTATATAAGCCACAGATCAAACAATTCTTTTTCGACCCAGAATTTTTTAAGAAACAAATATAACTAATTAGATCGCCTTAAATATTTGTCTTCAATCACTAAATAAGATTTCTGGGTCCAAAAAGAATTGTTTGATCTGCGACTTATACACCCGAAATTACAGTAATAATCGCTTTGTGCACAACTGAAGAAAATGAAGATGATGCGAACGAAAACCATTATCAATGCTGATCAACCAGAAGTTATAAATCATTATGAAGCTACTTCCCATTTTGAACCATTAATGATTTATTTTGAACGTTATGTGAAGACTACATTCAATGAACTACTTATGCTCAAGGGAATGTATGATCCTGCGGCCTGCAAAACTGGCACTGCAGAATATGAAGAATTTTATAATTATAAAGTAAGCATTTTTACTGTCTGTAAATATTGAATATGTTCATTATGAAGGTGACTTTCTGTGAATATGTTTTATTTTATTTAATTTGTTCACATTCTCTGGATAATCCAGATTTTCGACAATCCGGATTGGGCCTGGTCCCAATTAATCCGAATTGTCGGGGTTCTATTGCATATGCGAATTTAATGGTCAATAAGGGACTAAAGTAAAAATAGTAAAATACAATCTATTCATGTGGTGGTTACTCCTAAATAACTTTCTTGTTCTTTTCGAGTTAGCAAGAAAGTTTTATAATGTCCCAGTAAGCAGTGTAGTGCGACAGGTAAACATACAAAATAGAACATTTCTATAGCGTAATGGTAATGCAATTGCAGTGCTTTCAGTGACATTGAGGAAGAAACTTCTCATCCATATAATATTTTTGTTCCTTCCTCATGCCAGAAAACAGAAACATGGCAACACTGTCGCAGAAGGGGAATAGCCCCTTGAAGAAAACTTTTATCTCGAGCTGCTATGTGTGCCTGATAGATTTTTTTTTTTTTTTTTAGAGTTGTTATTTTCATTTCAAATAAAAAGTGTTAAACTTTTATCGGTCCTACATCAATTACCAGGGGATATTGAGACATGCATCTCTTATGCAAATTTTATTGAATTGTTGCTACTTTTCTTTAATGAAACAATTTTACTTGCACTTTGTCAACATGTGTAATCGAAATGTACTACAAAATTCATTTTTTAAATGTAGTAGTGTGAATAGAATATAAAAATAAAATCATGTATAAAAATCATAGCATCCGATCAAAATAAAGTTAGAGTAGAATATTCTAGAACAATAATTTTTTATGCAATTAAACAACTCATTTGATTATGTAATTATATTTTTAATACATAAAATATGCTTTTGAAAAATTGTCTTTCAATTAATTTGATTGAAGGAGATAAGATTATCATTTTAATTTATGCAAAGAAGGAAAATGACCATAAGTATGCATATGAGTAAAATGCCTTTTTACCTTCAGCCTCCAATAAAGTGATCTAATTATAGTTTCAAATCTGTGGTGCATTGCTACAAATTGCAACAATTTTACTTCATAATCAATCAACAAATACAATAGGATTTCTTTATAATGCAATTCTCCATATAACACACAACTTTTCAGATATAAACTATGAATTTTGCAGTGAAGAAACACCAGGATTCTCAGATTAAAAAAAAAATTGCTACTCTCTAGAAAACTGAATTTAATGCATTTGTTCAATTTTATCTCCTTAATTTAAAACTTTTTAATGAAAAAAAATTACTATTACAATAAATGTTTTTGAAAAGAAGTAATATAATGAATGATTTGGGTTGAGATACATCTGGGTCACTTTTAAAAAGTACACTTAACAATATATGGAATGATCTATATAATACAAAAATTTATAATCTGGTTAAGAAATGCAGTGTAAAGATACTCTAAAATATTTTAATATATTTCAGGCATATTTGACTATATTTGAGAGGTGAATTTAATGATGTGTGAATGTGATCCATATGATGCAAAATTCTGTATAACCAAGATCTGGCAAATCCTGGGTGACTAAATTATTTTTCTTGATGACTAACTTTTCTACCTACTTATTAACTTTACTAATTAATCTTACCTACTATAAATTTAAATGGGCCATCTTTAAAAGATTTCAGTCCTGAAAAATCAATTTGACAAATGGTATTTCTAATCAAAATCTCAGAGCCATTGTTATTTTATGTGTATGATTTCTTGTTGAGAATTAAAGGTAAGGATAATTATTTGTCTACTGTGTTAATGTTTAATTTCATAGTTTTTTTTTATTATTATTATTTAATTTTTATAGTGTAAAAGGTGTATTATCTTAAAATTTTTGCTCAGTCTGATTTTTTTTTATTGAATAATTAACTTGTTTACTGTAAAATGATTCATACCTCTCCAAAAGTTGCCAAATTCGATTTCGAGTTGCCAGTGTTCCATTTTGCAGTGAATGTGTTAATGTCAGAGAAAGGATTCTTCAAGCTGGCTCCTAAGAATTTTTCTTGGCACCTAAGAGTTTTTAATTTGATTATGATGATGCATTGAATTTCATTATTTAATTGCAGAAGGAGTTTTCTCATTTGTCTCTAGTGAAACTTTTTCAATCATATACAGCGCTCAGCAAAAGTTTAGACACTGGTGTTTTTTAACCTTTAAATAAAAAATACGAACACTTGAGTTTTAGACTTAGAGATGGGGGGGTTCAAAGAACCAAGCACTGCGACCAGAGGTCTATTGTACTAACCCCAGAAACAAGTCCTAAAAAAGGCCAGTCGCTGAAGCAAAATTCAGCAGACATCTCAAAGGAATGTCATAGAGCTCCCAGGGCTCAATTAAATGACGACCAAGGTGTTCAAACCTTTGGGCAGAAAACCCCTCGCACTCACAAGGAACATGCATAGCTTTTTCTTCTTTATAAAGGCAACCTCTACATATTGGGTCATTCTTTACACCAATAATAGTAAGGTGCCTCTTCAAAGGACAATGTCCTGTTAAAAGACCAATGGCTTTCCTAATGCCATTCCTATTAAGCAATTAAAGCTCTTTATGCCTAACACTAGGACAACCACGGTTAAGTTCTTTTGCCTGTCGCTGTCCTTTAATGTTACGCCAATCTACATATTGCTTCTCTCTAAAGATCTTAAAGACAGTAGTTCTAATAAGATTACTAGAGATCCCAATAGCTGGCTCAGGACCAACAAAAGAGGTGATAGACCCATTCCTTGCCAATTCATCAGCCAACTCATTACCACTTATACCAGAGTGCCCAGGTACCCAATAAAGAGTAACCCTGTTGCCAATTGCCAATTTACAGAGTAAAGTATAACAATCCCATACTATATGGGAGGTTATAACTTGCTTACTTAAAGCAAGTAGTGCTGCTTGACTATCAGAACAAATGTGTATACATCTAGCCAATGTCTAAACAAATTCTGCAGCACATAAGAATGGCAAAGACCTCAGCATGAAAGACTGTAGAGTAACTGCCCAAGGGATAAGAATACTTAATACCATCGACTGGGCAACAGACACCAGCACCAGTATTTTTGTTCATTTTTGAACCATCTGTATACCAAATAGAGCACTTCCTGCCAATATGGGTAGGAACTGAATCCCAATCACCCCGTGAGGGCAAAAGAGTTTGATATGCTTTATCAAAGGCATATTTCACAGGCATTCCATCACTAGGCATGCCAAAGAGAGGATATCCAATAACCTCTCTATCAAAGTTTTTCCAAGACAAATAGTCTGAATAAGCTTTCCAATGGCCTAAGTATTTAAGCCTCCTCATGCATATGATGGCTTCAGCCTCTATACACATAAAGAGAGGATGCATACCAAGCAAAAGCTCAAGAGAAGCTGTAGGAGTGGTTCTGATACAGCCAGTCATAGCAATACAAACCATCCGCTGAAGCTTGTTTAGTTCTATTTTAGCTGAATCCAGCCTAGTTCTATACCACCACACAATGGAACCATAAGTAACTATAGGACGAATAATCATCCTATAAATCCAAAGGATAGTCTTGAGACTTAAGCCCCAGGTTCTGCCAACAGCATTTCTGCAAGTCCAAAAGATTTTTTTTGCCTTGTTTAGACAGAACTCAAAGTGCCTCCTCCAGTTAAGTTTGGAATCAAAGTAGATGCCAAGATACTTGACATCATCAGAGCATGTTAGTGCCTGACCAAAGAACACAATATTTTGCACATCAATATTTTTCAAATTTGTGGTGAAGGCAAACATTGTGGTCTTATGTGGATTGACTGAAAGCCCTTCAGTACTGCACCACTTTTCAATGCGTCTGAGTGCATCAGACATAAGGGAGCAAACTGTTTTTATAAATTTTCCTCTAACAATGACAACATCATCAGCATAATTTATGCAAGATAAGCCTGAAGAAGTTATGTCATTCAAAAGTGAATCAACAACTAGGCACCAAAAGACAGGTGAGAGAACACCCCCCCCCCCCTGTGGACACCCGGCAGTTGCATGGACAGTGCAATCATCACCACCAAGAGAAGCGTTAATGTACCGAAACGATAACAGAACCCTGATCCAGTTAACAATAGTATCACCAACGCCCCTCCTTATGAGGGCTCGAAGAATAGTCTCTAGAGGGACTTTGTCAAAGGCACCCTCAATATCTAAGAAGATTGCTAACGCAACTTCTTTAGAACTCAAAGTCTTCTCTAAAATGAATGAAAGATTATACAAAGCAGTGTCCGTAGACTTGCCAGGCTGATAGGCATGCTGAGAGTCTGAAAGTGGAAAAGCCTTCAGCACAGTTTCCCTAATATACCTATCAATAAGCTTTTCCAATGTTTTTAACAGAAAAGATGTGAGACTAATAGGTCTGAAAGATTTAGCCTCATAATAGTTATCTTTCCCTGCTTTTGGAATAAAGATAACCTTAGTATGCCTCCAGACATTAGGAATATGTCCATAGGCAATACATGCCCTGAAAATTCTACAGAGTACCGGAGCAAGGAGCTGAATACCCTCCTGAAGAAGAGCAGGAAATATGCCATTCATACCAGGAGTTTTGAAAGGTTTGAAAGACTTAATAGCCCAAACAACCCTATCATAGGTAACAACCTTCTTTGCAGTCTCCCATTTACTCCTCTCACAACTATTTGTTGAAATAGGAGAGAAGGGAGTAGCATCAATGACAGCACTAGAACCTGGAAAATGAATTCTTGGCATTTCAACTAATGTTTCCTTTCCAGAATTAGTAAAGTTGCCATTTGGAAGCTTAATAGTATTTAAGCTACAGTTCCTATCTTTGGCCATAATCTTCACAATTTTTGTCATGGTAGGAACATCATTAATGCCACTGCAAAAATTCCTCCAAGAATTTCTTTTGGCATCCTTAATGGCTTTATTGCAATTGGTGAGAGAAATTTTATAGGTTTCCCAATCACCACTCTTTTTAGCTCTATTAAAGAGCTTTCTGCATTTGCTACTTAAAATACTGAGCTCTTTAGACCACCAAGGAACTAACCTTGGAAAGTCAGTAGTAGTAGCTAGTAGCCTTACAATTTTGATAGTACGACTGGAGAATGGCATGTTGCAACTGGTCAACGGCCAGCTCCAAATCGACTATCGAGGACAACTTACCGACTAGATTCCTAGAAGCAGCATCCAGATCCTCATAATAGGAACCCCAGTTAGTCTGTTTGGGGTTCCTACCTTCAGTTACAAGTCTTGTAGGTCCTGTAACGGAAAAAACGATTAGTCGGTGATTAGACATAGTTACTTCATCAGACACCTTCCAATCCTTAATATGATTATAGCAAGAGCTATTACATATTGTAAGGTCAATAACCTCCCTTCTATTTTTTGTAACAAAAGTAGGTTCATTGCCCTTATTAAGAAGACAGAGGTTAAAACCTAATATGTCTTCAAGAAGATCTTCACCACGTTTGTTGCAGTCAGTACTGCCCCATATAATGTGGTGAGCATTAGCTTAGCATCACAGCCAACAATTAATTTCTTATTCTCCTCAATAGAGTGCTGGATAAGAGCTTTCATTTTCTCTGAAAGAGGATCTTTTTCTTCAAAAGGAAGATAAGCAGACATTAAGATAATTTCATCTTTATGTCCCTGAAACTCATAAATAACCTTGATAGCAACATTGTCACCATCAAGATAATTAATAAGATTTATTGCATTAAGCTTGGAGTTAATAACAATGCAAGCTCGAGGCCTTACACAGGTAGCATCATAAAAGATTTTGTACCCTTTAATATTCAGACCTAGGATTTTACCATTAAGTGTCCAAGGTTCCTGAATTAATGCAATATCAAAATCACCTCTAGCAAGTCTCCTGCCTAGAACGGCTGATGCAGAGCGACTATGGTGAAGATTGATTTGTGCTACTTTACTGCTGTTATCCATGGTTAAGATAAAAACAGCAAGGAAATTAGGAAGAGGTACCACCCTTCCCATCTGCATCAGACAAGGGTTTAACCTGCTGATCCTTTTTATTCAAATCCTGCAACTCCATCTCAACCTCATCAATAGATAATGGTGAGTGTTGTTGAAGGGTTCCTTCAGAACTGGTATCGATTTCCAATTCATTAATTTTAAGTAATTCACTATCCCTATCAGAAAGAGTATCTGAATCACTTACCTGAGAGGAGGTTGCTTGTGTTTCAGCCAAACGCTCCTTCTCCTTCACCTTGGTATTGGGATCACTTATGATTTTAAATGTTCCCCTGTCCAGGCCTGTATATGCACCAAAGTTTGCCTGCCTAATCGCTTCAGCAGCCTCCCGGTCAACCTCAAAGATCCATCGTATAGAATGTGGTTCTACCACTTTGTGGAGAACACGCCATTCTTCCGACTTCAACTCAGGGTTTAACCGGTTGATCCGCTTCAGCAACAAGTTAGGCTCCTTTGTGTACACATCTCTGGTCTTGAATGCAACCTTCACAGGCTTTGGCAGTTCACTAGCACTCATGACTTTGAGTACTGTGTCACCAATCACCTTATTGTTGCCATCAAAGATCTTTTTCAGCCAGTCCCCAGTTTCAATATTGTCACAAAAGACGATTAAGGATCCAGCCTGCAAAGCAGATCCCTGAATTCTGGGCATAAAATCCCCAGAAGGTATCAGATCGATCTGCTTTAGGATTTCTACCTGGATGCAGTCAAGGTCCTGGTCGGACAGCTTTTGGGAAGGAAAAGATTCCTTCACAATAGCCATCTTGACTGCCTTTACAGCCTGTGCAAAAGACCGTGGCCGGTTTTCCACCCGTGGTCTTTTTGTCAATGCTGCTTGAGCAGGAGAAGGAGTTGAAACCTCAGACCTAAGTCTTTTGGTTCCCCCTACCTTCTCTTCCTCAGTTAATTCTGCTGCGGCTCTTTGTTCTTTTTTCTTAGTTGCTTTGCGCTTTTGCGTTTTTGTGAGTACTGCCTGCACCCCGACTGCAGTGTTAGTGTGTTGCAAGCTACTGCTCGCATCGCCACTTCCAACAGCAGCAAGGTTGCTGGTTTCCTCCTTGGTGCTAGGCAGGAGGAAACGGCGGAGTGTGAAACGGCTTCAAAGGAGCCGTTTCACAAGCTGATTGGGTACTTCCCAAGGGAGAACCCAACCCTGTATTTTTTCTTCTTTTTGATTTTTTATATTTTTTTTATCCATAAATGGACCGCAGAACTGGGAGGAACAAAAGGTCCACACCTGCATAGCCTCCCTATACAGGTGCAAGGCGTACAGTCAACGAGGTTCCGCCTGGTTCCTCGAGGGGACCGTTAACGACATCATCTACCCCCAGATGCCATTCATTCCATCAGCACGGTACCACACACCTTGGAATTGGGGGCCGTTTTAGTCGCCTCTTACGACATGCATGAGCTACAGTGGGACAATTCTAACCCGGTCACCACACGGGGCAACACTTGAGTTTTACAAACGGCTATACTTATTTTTAAATGTATTTTAAACATTGTAGGATTAAAAAAATGGTTATAATATAATTTTTAATTTAACTGAAAAAAGTAAAATTTGCATATTGCAAAAGTTTAGAAACTTTTTTGATTTTTTGTCAACTGTTCATGAAAAAGTGCAAACTTCTAAGTTATGGTGTCACATGTCTGAAGTATTTAAGTATGCCTCGGTTGATATAGCATCAGTTAGGGAAGATGTCGCGAGCTAAAAATATTCAGATAAGTGGGATAATTGAAGTAGGAAAGCTGAAGTGGAAAGGGAAGACTGTTGCAGAAATTTCAACAACATTGAATCGTCCAAAGGGTCTGTCTATGAAGTATAGTCTAACGGTGACTTCTTCAAAACAAAATATAAATCTGGAAGACCGTGTGTGACTAGAAAGTGAGACGACAAAAGGATCTATAAATTGATATTTACACAAATGATGATTGCTAATCATATTAAAAGTAAGCCAGGACTTTCTTTATCGACGGACATGATTCGTAGACAGGGGCGTAAACCACTCTAGTCGCGTAGGGGTGTGTAGGCTCAAATTTCCGACTTTCAAGATGGAAAATTTCCGAGTACTATGGCCAACATGAGGACTAATATATATATATATATATATTCATAGATATATATACATTAATATATATATTATAATTCTCAAGATAATTATGACTTAGTGTATCGAGATAGTCAAATAATCTTACATTATGCTATTATTAGTCTTATATAACAATATATTTTCCCCATTAGTAGAAGATCTCCTGATGGAATAATCGTACCACCCGAGAGGGGCATGGGTAGTGCATAATATGAATAAGCAGTCGCAGGGCTTTCCAACGATATATCACACGAAAGGTGTCGGCTAAATTTAGAAAAGCGGTGACTTGTGAGGACTAAGTAGGTATCCAACGATATATCACAAGAGAGATGTAGACCAAATTTAGGAAATATTTCCCCTCTCAAAGTAGACTCTTCCTCTAACTGTGAATTTTTCATATATCATAAATAATATTTATCGGAGGGCCCTGTAAAAAAATCCGATCTTAAATGATAAAACGCTACAGTTTAAAAAAAGATCGAAAATTGTCCACGGTAGGGAAATTGGAGGGGGTCAGGGGGAGGGGAGCAAGGTTTATAATATGAAAGAGTGATTTGAGGGCTTTCTTATGATACGCCACATGGTCCAAAAACTATGGAATATTTCCACCCCCACTTTAACCCCCTCGGGAGTGGAAATTTATAAATATTGCTGAAACACTTATTTAATTAGTTTTTAATAATTTTATTTTCTGTCGTTTCATGCTATTATTAAAAAAGACTGCTGAGATGTGCCAAATGTCCTAAATTCTTCGACCCCCCCCCCTCTTTTAACTCCCTGAGGGGGGATTTCGAAAACCGTTGGATTATGTGTTTAATAACATTTTTAGCAGATTTATTTTCTGGAATTTCACGCTCCTATCTTAAATGTTTGCTGAGATATGGTAAGTTGTTCCAAAATTTTTGACCTCGTCCCTCCGCTTGTCCCTCTTAGGAAGGGGGGGGGTAATTTCAAAAATTCCATCTTAGTGGACACGTACATCATGAGAAGTATTTTCTCTCCAATTTTCATGGTTCTACATTCAATAGTTTGGGCCGAACGTTGATTATCAGTCAGTCAGGACAAACTATTTTATTTTTATATATGTATAGATATCTCTACTAGCTGACCCGCCCGCCGTTGCCCAGCCATTAGATAAAATACATACTAGATATATCATATAAATTATAAATATATTAGATGCATTATATAGATAAATAACAAATTATTAAAGCAAAGTTTGTAAGTTTTCAGGTGCGAATTCATTATGTTCTCAAATTATTCTTAAAAAATAATAATAAATAAATAAATAAGGCAATTAAATAGAGCCAACAGTTTTGCTGTTGCCGTATGAAAATATGCACAAAATAAAAAAAAAAAAAAAAAAAAAAAAAACGAAATGCATAAGTCAAAAGTAAAATTCTTGTTTCTCTACAACCCCCCCCCCCCTTCCCCTACACACACATACGCAGGCACACCAGGCTCAAAAAAAAAAAAAAAAGTATCATTAAAAAATTTCAATTTGCAAAAGAGGTTAAGATCGATTTAATCATCAATTAGCTTTAAACAATCAAAAGTTGCGCCATTTTATCCCAAGGCCGAAATTATTTTCAAGTTTCAAATGATTAAATTTTGTTTCTTATCTATACACACATTCACACACAAATACAAAAAAAAAAAAAAAAAAAAAAAGTACAAAATAATAATCAAATTATTGTTATGCAGTGAGACAAAATTATTGTATCTGGTACTATAACAAAGTTTTAAAAATATAGAATATTTTACATATATTGACATTAGAACTTCAAAAAAAAAGAAAAAAAAAAATTAACTTTCTTAGTAATGATATTGAAAATGAAAATTGATATTATTTCTATGAAATAATATTGATAAAATATAAAACGATCCATAGTACAGTTTTAACTTCATGCACAATACTAAATACATTGACTTGCGAATTGTAAAATGGTTGGCAAAAAAGAAAGCAAATATATTGAAAGAAAAAATTTAGTTAAAAATAATTATAACTTCATGAAATTTAAATAATAACTAGCTTGTCATCTCCAGTTTGAAACAAAACTAGCAAATAGTTCGGGAATTGCGATACTAAATGTTAAAAAAAAAAAAAAAAAGTTAATATATATCGAATAACAGTACATTTTTACAAGTTATTAAATAATTTATTTGTCCCCTCAATAAATAAATAAATAAATCTATTATTAAATATGAAAACAATAGTTATTTACACATTTTATATATCTAAAATATTCTGTAATAAAGTAGCTTACTTACTTCAAAAGGTTTTTTGGAACTCCAGCAATGCAAAACGGTATGTGTATATGGGCTGAAATTTTATCAGCATGTTTTTGTTTATTATGTGTGTTCCTGTAATCATTATTGAAAATGGAATTACGTAATGCAGATTGTACTTTTTGTCTCTTACATTTTAGGTGAGGACATAACTGATGCAAAAATATTGAATTATTAACCAAATACCAAAATATTCTCGCATAAACATTTTGTAAGTGAATGATTTCGTACTATGAGCTTGAATATTAACAGTTTAAACAAAGAGTTAATGCAGGTGCTGTTTGTTTTGTAATTTACACATAGGACAGGAAGTCACCGCCCAGTTGTCTAGATGCCCAAGCTTTACTTTGAAGAGAAAAAAAATGTTCTATCTCTCTATTTTTCAGAAGTCAATTACAATCTCTAGCTGTTTTTTTTTTTTTTTTTCTTCTTAAGGAATATTTTAGAGACAAAAATTTGTCAAAAATACGGGATTTCTTAATATGGGTTTTAATTCTTTCTAACGACAAACTTTAAAACAGCGTAACAACTTGATGTTACCCCTTATTTTTCGGACTAAAAAAAAAATGCAATAGTATTAATAAAAATATTTTTTTTAAATGAATACAATTGATTCAGGAGAAAAAAAAAAAAAAAAAAAACGAACGTATTATTTCTGAGAGAAATATACTCGTATACTGTAAAATATTCATATTATTTCGAGATAAAAATTCAAAGTATTTGGGTATTTTCAATTTTCATCCTATATCATATGAGGACCCCAGAAGCCAAGGGGTACAAGTGACAAAATTTCGATTTGGAGTAAATTGAGTTTAAAGATAATTGATGTTAAATTGGAACATCAATAACAATTGAGTGGAAAGAAATAGGAAATTTCTGCTTTTTGCATTCTGGTCTTTGAACTCTTATTTCAATAACTGTTAAAAAATAAAGTACAATTTTCTTTAAATGTAAATTAATCAATATTGTTTGTTTTTCGAAAAAAGTGGTTTGCCTCTATAACTCAGCAAATAATAAGAAAATCACTTATATTTCTTTACCTGAAATGAAAAAAGCATATTTTTAGGTAGTCTGTGTATTTAGTTTATTTTTTTTCAGTTTTGTCACTTATACCCCTTGGCTTCTGGGGTCCTCATATATATTTCTTAAGCGTTTTTTTAAATCAATCCAAAATTACGTAAAAAGGTAAATAAAAACAGTTTCACATTTTTATTTATATATTTTTTAATAAAATAAAAAGAAAACACAGTATTAGTTAGTAGGAAAAAATAAAACCATAATTATTTTCAATTAAAGGTAAAATTTGTATAAAGTGGAAAACATCCAGATTTCGATATGGAAAAATATTAAATATTTGTATTTCAGTTTTGAATTTTCATCGGATACCATTTAAATTCCGTGATACATATTTCTAACTAAATTTAAAGTTTAGATAAAAAAAATAGGAGTTTCTTCACTTCAATCAGTATAGCTTAAAATTTCGAGACTAAACTAAAAACTTTCCTATAGTAAATTTCGATATTTCGAAGTCAAAAGGCACAGAAAAAAAAATCGGAATATTAAGGTTTTACTCAAAATACCACAGTTACAAATAACATTAACATTGCTACAATATGTACACAAATATTTTTTTTTCCGTCTCATCGAGGTTTCCGAGTACACAATATTTGACAAATCAAAATTTTTCTAAACAATTTTATTCCCCCCCCCAAAAAAAATCCTATATATTAATAAGTTATATTAATTAGTAAATTAAACTAATTAATAAATTATCAATTAGTTAAATTAATTAGTTCCGGTTAAGAATAAGTTTGTTTTCTTCGTTATAAATTGCTTTTTCTTATTAGAAACTACAAGGGAAAATAAATCCGACTAAGAATAAAATTTTATAGGTTTTCTTCGATCTAACTTGTTTTTCTTATTTAATTAAAAACTACATAAATATTTCTCCAATTCATAAATATTTATAGATTAATACCTTTTTTTTTCGGCTAAACATACTTTTTTCCTATAGAACAAGAATTTTTCCGACTGACTTTTCCGTTTTTCCAATTTATAAATTTTTATGGGTTAATACGGAATATTATTTTTTCCGACTAAACATGCCTTTTCTGATGGAACGGAAAAATTTCCGAATGATATTTTTGTTTTTTCAATTTATAAGTTTTTATAGGTTAATACCATTTTTTTCCGATCGGACAAGAAATTTTCCGACTAATTTTTCCGTTTTTCCAATTTATAAGCTTTTAGAGGTTAATACGTAATATACTGTTTTTTCCGACTAAACATGCCTTTTCCGATGGAACGGAAAATTTTCCGAATGATATTTTCGTTTTTCCAATTTAGAAGTTATAGGTTAACACCATTTTTTCCGATTGACTTTTCCGTTTTTCCAATTTATTAATTTTTTATAGGTTAATACGTAATACTGTTTTTTCTGATTAAACATGCTTTTTTTCCGACTAAACATGCTTTTTTTCCGACTAAACATGCTTTTTTTCCGATGGAAACGGAAAATTTTCCGAATGATATTTTAGTTTTTCCAATTTATAAGTTTTTATAAGTTAATGCCATTTTTTCCAATCGAGCAAGAGTTTTTCCGACTGATTTTTCCATTTTTCTAATTTATAAGTTTTTATAGGATAATACATAATACTATTTTTTCCGACTTTCCGATTAAACGGTATGCCTTTTCCGATTAAACGGTAAATTTTCCGAATGATATTTCCGTTTTTCCAGTTTATAAGTTTTTATAGGTTAATATTATTTTTTTCCGACTAAAGATACTTTTTCCGAGCGATCTGGTAATTTTCCGACTGATTTCTTCTGGAAGGGGGGGGGGGTGCTGCACCCCCCACCCCCCCGGGGATTTACGCCCCAGTTCGTAGATGAATTAAAGAAACAAGTAAATCAATTTACATGAAAATGATAAAACAATCAGCTTTAAAATCTCGCTACGAATTGGCGAGAAAGAAATGAATTTGCAAGCATACTCATATGGAACCAAATGATACGCTATGATGCTCAGTAACGAAAAATAAAAGTGGAATTTGAATGGCCCAAGCGGGTGGGCATACTATTGGCACGACTTGCATTAAGAACCTGGGACTTTCTTAATCGACAAAGAAAAAGTGACTTTTTAATGATTTGGTCCTCACTTTACTTTGTTTTAATGCTCGAGTATCTCTGGAGTTATTCAATAGTTATCAAGCAACGCAAGAATACATACATACGATGGAGATCAATTTTTAGTCTTTTGGGGAATTTTTAACTGGTCCAAAGTATGATTTTAGCCAGATAATGCGTCTATGCATGTTTCACACAAAACAAGAACTTCGTTTAACTCTGAAAATACTACTGGTCTCAATTAGCCGGCGTGTAGCTCTGATCTGGATCCAATCGAAAAACATTTGTAACATCATATGTCGTAAGTTTTATGCAAATTTTTGCTGTACTTTTCTGTTAATGAGCTTCGAGCTGATGTTGAACATGTTTAGTACAAAATACACCCCCAAATGACGCAGCATTTAGTTTCTTCGATGAAAAGTCACATTCTTGCACTAATTGTAGACAATGTGGGTGCAATTCGATTTTAATTTGTAGTTATTTTTCTGTAAATATGCAAATTGTCTATACTTTTGCCACAATGTTAATTTCGTGATTTTGTCATTATATATTATGTAAAAGCTAAAATTTAAAATTTATTGTTTGTGATTAAAGGATAAATCACAAGTAACGTATGGCAGATGAATTACAAAAATTAGCTACATACTTCTGAAAATAGAAGCGTAATCGATCATTGTCTAAATTTTTGCTGAGCGCTACTATACATTATATATTCTGAATTCTAAATAATAAACAAATAAATAAGTAATCTGTTGGCAGTGAAATAACCAAATCATGAATTTAATATGCAAACCAAGTTGTTTAATTTTGATTGCTACGAAATTTGCAGTTTTGAAGTGATATATCATATTGTAACGCAAGTTTCCCACTGCAGCTAATATCGTTTGCGCAAGCACTTTGCCTTGACCTATTTGCTGATATTTTATCAAACAATTTTTCGCATTTGAAAAAGACTTCTTTATAAGATTTGTGTTGTAAAATTTGTAAAAAATAATAATAATAATAATAATAATCATTAAGCACAAGGTGTCTAAAAAGGAACTATCAGACTGCCAGATTAGAACCATCATTTATTTCCAGTTCTGTTGCAAAAAGTCAGCTACAAATGTAACCGAATCTTGAATCGTGTACAGATTTAAGCATTAGTGCCCGTAAGACATGGTGACGTCACTGCAACGTCGTTGTGAAGTCACATTGTGACTTTGTGACCAGCGATTGTCGATGTGAAGTCACAGTGACTAAAATGTGAAGTCGTTATGGCCGTTTTAGGGCTTTTTTGTGACGTCACATTGTGACCACTTTGTGACGTCATAATGTGACCAATTTGTGAAAAGTGTGTCATTTGTGACTACTTTGACATTAACAATGTGACGAATTGTGAAATTTTTTTTAGAAAGTCACATCTTAGTCACAATGTGACGTCACTGAATGGTGGCATTTTCGTCACAAATGTGATGTGACCAAAGTGACTCACAGTGACGTCACTGTGAACATGCATGCTATGAGGGTGTTTTATCATATGCTGCCAAAAGCTCAAAAACAAGGACTATGACATTCAAGAAGCAAACTGCTCTGGCCGGCCTACTGATGTTGATGATGCCCATCTGTGAGAACTTTAAGCAAATTAGTATTCAACCACTCGGGAGCTAGAATAAGATCTTTAACCAACATCGCTCCTTCGGACTTCTACCTTTTTTCCACACCTGCAGTTACATCTTCCTGATGCTATCTTTAATTTTTGCACAGGACGTCCGAAATGATGTTGATATCTGTTTTTGGACTCGCGGTCACCAAGTTTCTGATCCGAAAGCTTTGAAAAACTATCAAAGCATTGGCAGAAAATCATAAGTTTGGTGGTGATTACTAAAGGTACTACTTCCATGTTTTTTTCCGACGGAAAACTTTTGTTACAACCTAAATTTGATTGTAAATAGGCAGTGGTCTGTAAACAACAAACAGAGAACAAACAATTCACTAATGTAAAATAAACCAAGGTCTAAAACGAAAAATTTTATTTTTATCTTAAATGATAAACTGTAACCAGTAAAAGAAAAAAAAAATATTTTGTTAAAAAAAAAAAAAAAAAAAAAAAAATTAACAACTTTAAAATTAGATTTGTTTAAATTTTTTGCCCTATACAAAAAAAACTTTTTTTTTTCAAAATAATAATTATTTCGAATTGCACTTATCTAACTAATAATATACATATTTATTTAACCTAAGTGTAAATACATGTTAGTGTTAATACATTGATCATGAATGTAGAATTTTCGGAAACACTGGAGGAGGGGACCGGATTGCTTTACAAAACTTGAAAAACCATAAAGGAAAGATAATTTTCGCAATAAAAACCTATAAAAAATGACATAATATCAGGAAATAAATTGAATGAATGTTCTTCTTGTTTCATAACACTTCAAGTTAGAAGTGACCAAGAAATAATGAAATTGATCAGATAAGTTTATATGAGTGTAAGTTTGTAAGATTGGTCACAAAGAAAAGGGAAAAAGCTTAAATGGTGCTAGTAGTCAACATTGATTTTTAGCGGTTGGGGGATTATATTATCGCTTGTCTTTTAGAATAAAAAAAAAAAATCTTTCCAAAAACTTTTGATCTTGTTTTCTGTCCCAAGAAGATGTACATGATTAATCCCTTAGGGACGAGCGACACGTATACGTGCCGCAAATAGGCTTAAAAATCCTTGATTATCCCCACCATTAAAATTATCCTGTAAATTTTGCCTTATTTAATCGGAACATTTTCTCGATTTAATAAGGCACAAATTTCTGTTTTTAAAAACCGGTGGCAAAACATTAAAAATTCCTTAAAAGGCTCCCATCGCGATGGGGTTAAAGGACTTGAAAACACGTGCTCCGTAATGTAAAACTAATGGGCAGAATTGTTTTCTAATTTCTCGTTTAAATTCAAATAGTTTTAAGCTTTTTTTTTTTTTTTTTTTTTTTTTTTTTTTTTTTTTTTTCATAAGGATAGCTGAAGTTGATTTTTAATATGCTATTTTTACTTTTTCGATTTCGGCTGCAGATTATTTTTTTTAAAGGAATTTTCAATTTCGGAACTGGTTTTGAAATCAAAAGCACTTTATAAATAAATCTGCAACCAAAATCGGAAAAGTAAAATGCAAAAAATAGCCATATTAAATATTAAGCTCAGCTATCCTGCGACCAAAAATAGTATAAAATATTCATATTTAACCCTTAACCTTAACTGCGTGCTCGAACTGGATTCGGGTAAAAATATTTTGCTTGCTTCATTACTAAAAACTTTTTGATACCATTAATTTGTAACTGTAAATTTATCTTTCTTGATTGTTAGATTTATTAAATGCATTTTATCATAAATTTTGTCAAATTTATAAATAATTCCTGACTTGGGAGGCAAGGATTGTTGAATTAAATGACTGAATCCTCACCATCTGCGAGTTCGCCTGACTGTTCTTTTTCTTTTCTTTTTTCGGCATTTTTATCTGCACGGGCAGGTTTTCATTAACGGCATTCGGACTGGGCTTTATTTTTTCCTAAAGACTCGGGACTACCTTTTTTTCCTGAAGGATCGATCCGGGCCTAAGTTTCCTTTTTCTATATGAAGCCGAGATTGATTTCATTCTTCTTAGTTTTTATGGACCAAAATATTCAATCCCGGTTGAATCATTCTGTATAAATCATTTCCTCGATGTGACCAAGCCTGTTCAAAAATCAGTAATATTTGGCTTGGTCCAAATATTTTTGCAAAAAAGGCATAGGGGGAAGTGGGGTACATCGATACAGTTTTTTTTCTAAGATTTTTTTGGTGTGAAAATAGTAGAAAATTCAAGTTTTTTTCCCATGAGGTGACAGCAAAACTTGTGTAGTATGTTATAAAAATGTACAATCATTGTTTTATATAGTATTTTTGCATGTAATTTTAAAAAAATCAAAAAAAGTCATTTGTATCAATGTGCCCCATCCGCGGGGCAGATTGATACGTTTGAGAAAAATGACGACAAAATAATATCAATGCATATTTTTCATAGAAAATGTGTTAGAAAACCATTTTATATTTATTTATAGAAATTCAAATAACCCACAATTTATTTTTAAGCAATGTTAAGGCAATCAAAATTAAATATATTATGACCTGATGTTCTGGCTGTTCCTTGTTATGATTGTTGGCTGTGGTAACTTTGTCATATCTAGTACTTCAATCCCAGCATTATCATCGTTCTTGGAAAAGATGAAAAATTACCAGATTTTCTGTTTACAAACAGAAAATAAAGGATAATTCTATTA
The DNA here is from genome assembly GCA_964019185.1 of Maratus speculifer. NCBI lineage: Eukaryota > Metazoa > Arthropoda > Arachnida > Araneae > Salticidae > Maratus > Maratus speculifer. The sequence continues at coordinate 176,145,830 of OZ025295.1, read as the reverse complement.
AAAATTCTGGTGATAATATAATTATCTTTTTCTGTTCTGCAGTTTGTTTCTCTTACTTAACATTTCTCATGTCGAAAATACCTTTTTCTCTGGAGAAACGATATAAATTCGAGATTTGTTAGAATGCCGTCCTTTTCTTTTATTAGTTATACTAGTACTAGCTTTTGGGTAAGTTTGTACTTTTTCTGTTAACAGAAATACTATAAAATGTTCTAATATAAAAAATTAGAGCTATTTCACTTCAATAGAAATTAATATTAGAAATTTTTGGTGAAAAATGGTTGGATTAAGGAGTGTAGGGTAAAAAAAAATAATAAGTAATGAAAAAATGAACTAAAAAAGGATTTAGGTTGTATCAATGTGCCCCGAGATAGAGTGTATCAATGTGCCCCATACAGCGATTTTGAATAAAATGAGTCTCAAATTCAACACTTCATAATTTATCTAACAATAAAAAATGAGGAACTGATAAAGAGTAGTTTCACTTGCCAGGGAGAGTATTATTTTTGGTTGAAAATACTGGAACAGTTGCATAATACCATTGCAATTGTACAACTCAAATTTACTTTTGACCTGCGAAAACAATAAATCACCCGTCCCATTTCACCAAACTACTGAATCATTCCAAGACTTTCTGTATGTAGTTGAGTGCACTAACATCACCTTTTGGAGCCGTTGTGAAACTTCCTGTAATGACCCTGTGAGCGGTAGAGGGGGTGTACCAATGTGCTCCATGTATCAATGTACCCCACTTCCCCCTATATACTTTTAAATCGCCATTATTCAACAATTAAACTTTACAATTTATTCTTTTTAAAGAATTGTAGATTTCTAAGCTTATTAAAATAAACGCATGGAAAAAAGAATCTGCCTATAACAGAATCTTGTTTTAAACTGCAAGCAGGAAATTTATTTTAAACTTCTTTGAAACTGTTCATCCATGCAATACAAAGTGAATACAGTAATACGGGAGAAAATAAATATATTATCCATTTACATCTGCTAAGAAGGGAAGTTGTGTATAACTTTTTTTTTCTTTACAATGCGATCCCGCCTTAAAAGAATTTACTTTTATCACATACAATTTTTTAGATTTTTATGTCTCCATTACATAGAATATAGATCATTAATAATGATAACTGAAACATTTACATACAACAAACAGAGGTTCGTTAAAAACATAAATATCGCAGCCTACGGCACTTCTACAGAAATTGAGATTATAAACATTAAAAAAAGGTCTAAGATAATTCTTTTTTGGTCAGAACTCTTCCGTAAGAGTAAAAATAGTTCTGTAGAAATTCACTCGGGCCGGGGTGGGTCATTCGTCCATGATTTTAACTATTATATCGAGCGTGGCCGGGCTCTGGCCGAAATTTTAACTTTATAACGGACCGGGTCAGGCCAAAATGTTTTCTTTCAGGCCGGGCCGAATTTTTTTTTTTTTTTTTTTAATGGTTCGATCCGGGTCTGGAAATTTTGTTTCATGCAGATCTCTATTTCGAACTACTTTCTTTACTTTAGTATTTTCTTCATGCTTTTGTTATTGTCAAATGATGTATGCTTTTGGATTCTTGAATCTTTACTTCCTGTATGCATTTTGGACATGCTCTGTCCCCGGAAGTATGGGAATCGTGTTACGATGTGCAAGCTTGTGCATAACCTTGCACATCCATTGGGGAGAAGAGCCGCAACTACGGCAGACTTTTTCACAGCTTTTAAATAGATAAATATGATGCATGAAAATAAAAACAAATAAGCATGTTTTTCACGTGATTTATTTAATCGATTAATTTATGTTACATGCATAATGTTTTTTATATTTATTTAAACTTGCGTGCAACAATTATAAGAAAAAAAAAAAAAAATGTTCAACCGGAGATTTTAGACACAAATTCGATTTTCTCAGCAACCATCAAATGTTACAAAGATTTAAAAAAAAAAAAAAAAAAAAAAAAAAAAAAAAAAAAAAAAAAAAACGAAGTTAATTCATCCACTAGATCTTTATCTACACTTTGTTAAAATGTACGTCTTCATTTTTTTTTCGTTAAAAAAAAAAAAAAAAAACTATAATAAGCTACAGTAATTATTTGAATGCTATCATTTTACTTGTCTCGTTGATTTCTATCTTTCAAAAAGAAAAAAAAAAAAACTGTCGTTTGTCAACTAATTTGCCAGAAATTTTAGAAAGTAGTTTGCATTTTCTATTTCTTAAGCATATTATACTATAAATGCATTCGCTTTTGCTATGATATATTAGCATTTTTTTTTTTTTTTTTTTTTTTTTTTTTTTTTTTTTGTACAAGAAAGAATATGATTTTGAATAGTTTGAATAGGCAAAAAGACAACAGACAACTTCGATATAACAAATATCACATATAAATATTAAAATAATGAAATGAAATTGTGAATTTTTTTTTTTTAATAAACTTTTACAGAAAAAATAAATAAAATAGTAAATAGTCATAAAAATATATAGTATTACTGAAATGTCTCATTCACCTTGAATTAAATCAAAATAAAATCAACCAATCTTTTCTGAAAAGGTACATGTAGCAATTTTTCAAAAATGTCACAATATGTAATAACAACTTTTAAATATTGTGACATCTTTGAGGAATTAAATATATCTTTTTAGCAAAGATAACTTGATTTTTATTTAGAAATAAAATAGATAATGATGAAATTTCAAAAGTGGAGTTATTTAAAAAAGAAAAATTTGATGAAATTTTTAATATGTTGATTATACTTTGTATAAAATAACTACATTTGTTTAAGATTCGTGAAATTTCTGAAATATAAAATGAATGCATTTAACAAGTTTCCTGCTCCTTCTTTTCTTTCTTTCTTTCGTTTTTTTTTTTTTTTTTTTTCTTAACCATTTGGAAAATCGTCATTTTTTTTGGTCTACAGATATCTGAATCCTTGTGATGTCCGGTTTTTATTCGTTTTATGATTGGTCCATCTTTAATGTCCATGAAATACTTCTAATTCCACGATGATAAAAAAAAAGTATTAAAAACTACATTAAAAAGAATAATAATAATAACTGACAAACTGAGATACAGCTTTCAAACAAATTGCATTTAAAAGTACATTTTTTTCTCTATACGATAGTATAAAAATTGAAAATGTACGATATTTAAAATTTAAAAATTAAGAGTACCGAAACTTGTAAAACTAAAACTTTATTTAAAAATTGTTTATGATTGGTCCAGGAATGGTCCATGGCGTACGTATTGTAGGATTCTGATATTACATAAGCTACGTAGTACGTAACGTTTTGATCATCATAAAAATGATGTTTATTATTTTTTTTAACGTAGAATTTATTTATAAGTTTAAAATTTCAGTCTTTGAAAATATCATTTTCCAAATGGTCGTTGTAATTTGTGATTTTTTTTTCCTTTAAGAAAATCAAAACATTGGTTATGAAAACGCTAAAAAATATTAAATTAAGTAGAAAAGTTTAATATATATGTTACGGTTAATTTGATAAATTCGGTAATTATTAATAATAACCGTGTCTTTTGGTAAATTTGATAAATGTTGCATATTAATCAAATTTACCGGTTATTATTAATAATCACCGATGAAGTTCGACCAATGTATATTTAATTAAGCTTGGTAACGAATATATCCTTCACAAAAATATGCAGTGTTGAATTCAGGGAGTGGCCTTGGGGGGACATTCCCTCCGGATCAATGAAATATCCCCCCCCCCCGGAAATTTTTAGATTTTGTGTTTTCAATGGTCAAAAAGTGCAATTCCCCCCCACCCGGAACTTTATAATGTCCTCTCCGGAGCCATAAAGTTCCCTCCCGGGGAAAAGTGTCTGAATTCAACACAGAAAACGTACTATCATAACTGTTTGAATCTAATAACAAAAATAATTGTTAAGCGATAATAATACTCACTAAAAAGGAAGTGTTCTATTAATAAGACGAAAAAGACTGAACAATAATTATTTTTATAATTACTGAATGAATGAGGTAAAAATGGTAAACACTGAAATATTCAACGAATAATTTATACAGTTTCGAAATGCATACTTTCAGCAATGAATATTAAGATAAAACACATACGAAATAAAGTTCTCAAGTTTAAAGAGTTGAAATTTATTATCTTTACCAACCTTGATTGGTAATTATTAATAATAACAGATTAATTGGATAAATTCTCATAAATCTATCATATTAACCGGTTTATTTGGATACCATTTGATTATTATTAATAACAAGGTGAAACCCGTCGAATTTTGACGAAAGTAAATGTTTAAAAAAGACTGTTTCATTGATTTATAATAAACTTACAGAATTAGCTATAGTAAAAAATGCATCTTACAATGGTCAGTCTAATTCGCAAAAAAATATTATTTAAAGCTAAAATTAAGAAAAAAAATACTATTTCTATAAAACTCAGTTGTCCAAATTATTAAAATTAAACTTTAATTGCACATGTAAGAATATAATAAGCTAAATGTAATAAAGATCAGTTATTAAGATGAAGTTATCAATTGAGGCTCTTATGTTTGCCATAAATGCGTATGAAAAAAAAAATGTATTTTAAATTGACACGACCTTAGAATTTCATGTAAAATCTAAACCTGTCATAATTTTCACCTTCTCAAAATTTACATGCGCATATTTCAATTTTTATCAATTTTAAGAGAAAATGGCGTATTTCTGTTGCCACAATTACAAAATTCGTACTAAAACTATAAAAAAAATTAATATGTCAGGAAAAAATTGAGATACAGCTTTCAAACAAATTGCATTTAAAAGTACATATTTTTCTCTATAGGATGAAGTGAAAACTGAAAATGTGCGATGTTTAGAAGTATAAGATTTGCCGAAAATTGCCAAATCGAATTACATGTGAAAGTGTTGCCATTTGCAAAATGACGTATATGCGTTACGCACAGATACGTTTGGCCTTTATAATATAGATAGATAGATAACTGGTTACTATTAATAATAACCGATTAATCAAATTGACCGTAACATATATAAGGATTTGTGAATTTATAATAAACAATAAATATGTGAATCAATAGTCTTTATAACTGAGGCAAATTTGAATTTTCCACGTTTCATAGTTTTCGAATAAAACAACTATGACAGGCAGACACTTTGGTGATTTTATATTGAGATACAGCTTTCAAACAAATTGCATTCAAAAGTACATATTTTTCTATATAGGATGAAGTGAAAATTGAAAATGTGCGATGTTTAGAAGTATAAGATTTGCAGTACCGAAAATTGCCAAACCGAATTGCATGTGAAAGTGTTGCCATTTGCAAAATGACGTATGCGTTAATAACCATAAATGCATTCGCTTTTGCTATAATATAGAGCACAGATCCGTTTGGCCTTTATAATATAGATAGACAGATAACCGGTTACTATTAATAATAGCCGATTAATCAAATTGACCGTAACATATATAAGGATTTGTGAGTTTATAATAAACAATAAATATGTGAATCAATAGTCTTTATAACTGAGGCAAGTTTGAATATTCCACGTTTCATAGTTTTCGAATAAAACGACTATGACAGACAGACACTTTGGTGATTTTATATTATTTCAGTTTTGAATTTTAAGTATGAAATCATAAGAAAAGAAATAAGTCCGAAAATACACATCAGGCATAGCAAATGAGGTGTGTTCGTATTATAACTAACTAGAAAACTGCAAGAAGTGTAAGTCACCGATTTTGACGAAAGTGGTATCGTTGGAAAGATCTCATCGAGTGCAGTAAAAAACTCAATAGAACTACCCGTCGCAAATGAGCCGTTATCGAGATATCCGATAACTTATGTCTCTTAACTAGTGCATATTTAATGGGGGCCGCAAAAAAGTTTAGTCTAGATTTTAACGAAAGTGATATCATTAAAAAGATATCATCATGAGGGAGAAAAAACTCAATAGAACTACCCGTCGCAAATGAGTCGTTTTCGAGATATCCGATAATTTATGTCACGTAGCTAGTGCCTACTGTTCTAGTGCACACTTAATGGGTGACCGCAAAAAATTGTTTTCTCGATTTTGATGAAAATGGTGTCGTTGCAAAGCAAACATTGTGAGAAGTAAAAAACTCAATGGAACTAACCATCTGAAATGAGCCGTTTTCGAGACATCCGACAATTTATGTCTCTTAATGCAGTTTCTCAGCAATGTGTATTAGCAATGTGACACAAATTGCCGGATATCTCAAAAACGTCTCATTTCCGACGGGTGATTTCATTGAATTTTTTAATCCTCATGATGATATCTTTTGAAAGATACCACTTTAGTTAAAATCGAGACTAACATTTTTTGCGGTCTCTCATTAAGTATGCACTAGTTACGTGACATAAATTGTGGGATATCTCGATAAAGACTCATTTGCGATGGGTAGTTCCAGTGAGTTTTTTTGCTGCTCTCGATGAGATATTTCCAACTATACCACTTTCGTCAAAATCGGTGACTTACACTTCTTGCAGTTCCCTAGTAAGTTTTAAAAATATTCAGAACTTAGTGTAATAGTATCCGTACTTCATACCATCAATACTTCGGATACATTATGGTAAATCTTTTGTGTTTCTGTAATGCTATCTGCTTTCTATTATGCGGGAATGCATACTTTTAGCAATAAATATATAGAAAAAACGTATTACAGAATAAAAATCTCAAGCAAAAACGAGTTGAAATTTATTATATTTATCAACCTTGATTGGTAATTACTAATAATAACCGTTTAATATGATAAATTATAATTTATCATATTAACTGGTTTATTTGAATATCATTTGGTATCATTTGAATATCATTATTAATAATAACCGATTAATCAAATTGGCCGTAACATATACACACAAAGTTCTAACCTGTATAAACACTTACCTATGGCAATGCATTGTAGTAACAGGACTCGTACGGATCCTGTAATTTGCCCCTGGAGTCCATGAAATTCTTCAGTAGCAATATTTTCCTTATAAATAAGGCGAACTTTCGCGCTTTTAACCTGGATTTATTTCTCTATAAAAAAAAAAAAAAAAAAAAAAAAAATATACTGATATTTTAACTAGAAAATTCCCTGAAACTTACAAACTACAAACCCTATAGTAACGATTTATTTTGCAGTTACGTAAATTTTATCATAAGTATTTTTTATTGCATTTTACTGTGTGATAAGATTTTTAAGAAAATTCCACACTTCTGGTTAAAAGCAAGCCATGCCAGTGGTTTTTATTGGTTTTAACTGGCTTTTTTTTTTTTTTTTGCCAAAATTGGCATTTGACTATAATTGACTTTTATACAATGAAGCAATTTAATTATAACAAACACACTTTAAAGTGTTTTTAATCAGTTTTAATAACATTTAATTGTTTTAGGATACCACAAGTAACCCAATTTTTCAATATTGAAGACATAATACAGGGGAAAAAAAAACCTTAGATGGAGCTGCTAGTAAATTGGAAATATCTCAACTAAATTTTAAAAGAGCCATACCAACTTGCTTTATCTGTCTTAGTCTGGGGAGGGTGGTTAAAGGTTTGCACTAACCTTTAACCACCCCCCTCCCTCCCTGCTTTTTTTTTTCATTTTTACTGCTTTATAAAATTAAAGAGGACATAGATTTTATTACTTATCAAATTTTGATAGTTATTACTATACAAGTCTTATTTCATTTATCATTAACATTTAAAATCATATATAATCATATAATAAAAACACAATTTCTCACTAATTATAAAAACAATCTGAATAGTATATGCACGAATATGCACTCTTTTAAAAGCAACAAAATTTTCATAATTTTACTTACAGAATATATATTTTTTATTTTTTTCACAAATGTTCGATTTATTTTTATACACTTATGTACTAAACTCTTCTTAAATATGATGCCCTTTCTAATTTCTCTTTTAACATTTATAACGTAATCTCTCCATATGGACTCGTAAGAATGTTTCCATTTTGATGTGCTGCATTTTGTCATTGTTTATGAAATAGAATCCTTAAAATGTGTAGTATATGTAAGACTATGTAATATAGAATTTTGAAACACCAGTTTAAAATCTAACTTTTTTTTTTCAATATCTATTTATTTTGATATATAATGCCTAACAGTTACGAAGATTTATTTATATCACAAAATTTAATAGAAATTCATAATTCTTTTAATAGGAAATATTTTTAAGTGTATAAAAAAATAATTAATCCAAATTTAATACGGATTAGCTGTAAAACAACAATTAATAATAAAAGGCGGGTTTTTCAAATAGTTAAAGCAAATAAATAAATAAATAAATAAATAAAAATAGGCAGTTTTTTTTTTTTTTTTTTTTTTTTCCCTGGATAAAATCCGGCAACTTTGATCAGAGGTACAGTGAAATAGAATACGAATTTAAGAAAGAAAAATGTTCGATTTTAAATTAGAATAATTGAAAATTTTATTCATGCAGATTAAAACCAATTTCTTTCCTATAAAGCAAAATTTAGGCAAAAATGTGTTTTTGTAGAAAGTGAAATGAAAAGAGGATCTCACTGACGTTCAAACATATTAGTGTGACAAACTAGATCTAAATCACAAATACAATTGATAATAAGCTCTGAGATATCACAAAAGCTGAAAAATAGATTAACATATATATATCTAAACCATTAATGTACAAAACTTTTCTAATTTACATCCTTTCTAGGAAAACAAAGAAATGTACTTAAACTGCAAAACGTCACACATGTACATGAATTTTCCAAGAATAAAAAACTCCATAATTGCAACACGTCTTCTTTCTTTATGTGCGTTACCTGAACATTTTTTTTGTGCTTGATGATTTAATTCTGAAAAAAAAAAAAAAAAAAAAAAACTTGTTTTGTTTATCCTAAAAAATACTTGCAAGCAATTTTTTATGATTTTCTCTTTTATAGCGGAAATAGACTATTTTTAGATGCGTTCGTAATTAGTATGTAAATACGTAGCACCTATAGTCGTCGTTCAGTCCGTCCGTCTTCCCGTCTGTCTGTCCGCATATAACAGAGCAAAAACTACCCAATCGTTTGAAATATAGAATACATAATTGTTGCATAATTTTGTCGAGTCATTGCAAATTTTATGAAAATGAGATGTATAGTTTGATTACAGGGACAATCAAAAGTATTCCGTTACATTACAATCAATGGGAAACAATTACTTCAAGTTCATTTTAATGGTGTTGCTGCCTTTCAAACAGGATAAAATTGATATGCATTTACTTAAGTATACTGAAATATACATTCTGTGCAATATATGGTGCAAAAATGTTTATTATTCATTTACAGAGCTGCACAAAAGAATTTCATTACGAATGATGTATGAGAAAACATTGTTTTCGGCGTATTTCAATCATGTTATTTTATTTCTCATATAATGAAACTGATATACGTTGCTTGCAGTACGAACGTATCTCATTTTCCACGTTTGATGTGCAATTACCAACTTCTTAGAATTTATAAACAACTTCAAAAAGTTTTTCATTTCTAATGTTTCATTTTTTTAACATTTTCCAACAAAGTTGAAAAGTGTTTATGATTTCGGTTTGTCTGTCCGTGTTGTAACTCGCGTAAATATACTCGGATTGCCTTGAAATTTTTGCAAGTTATTGACATTTACCCTTCAGGAACCCTATTGCAAATGAAATTTCTAGCATATTTAGTTTATATACAGGGACAATCAAAAGTTTTCCGTTACATTACGGTCTATGGGGAAAAATTGTTTCAAATGGATTTTAAAGATGTTAAGCCCTGTCAAATATATTAACATTTATATGTATTTACGAAGTGCACTAAAATATGTATTCTGTAAAATATGCGGGGAAAATAATGGTTATTATTCGTTTACAGGGCCTCACAAAGGAATTCCATTACATAATGGTAAAGGGAGGAATTGTTTACGACATATTTTAATTATATTAAACTATTTCCTGTATAATAAAATTTATATATGTCGCTGAGGCTTAATATAAATTATTTCACGCAAAATACGAAGTCCATAGCATTTATAGGGACACGCAAAAGATTTCATATAGTATATTCTATCCGAAGTATTGTATACTATCGATGATGTCTGATATATGGATGAAATGAAATTTTAGTTATGATATGCGCTTTTAAGTTTCACTAAATTTATGCATATTTAATGATATATATAAATGGTATACTTTATATTCAAGGCTACACAAAAGAGCTCCTATATGTTGCTGAATATGAGCGTAATTTACTTAAAGGTGTTTTTTAAATGAGGATGCATTTTTTATGCTGAATTGAATTCCGTTTATTACGAAATGTTTGTAAGAATATAGATAAAATTATATACAGGGTACGCAAAGAATTGGATACATGGTCGCCTATGGATGGTAATTTCTAGAAATGTGATTTCAGTAGTTTTAAGAATATTTTAGTCTGAACTAAATTTTAGAAAAATACTTTCGTGTATTAAAGGTACTAGATAAACTACAGGGATGAACAAAAGTATTCAAGTATGTTTCCATCTATTAGTATAAATTGCTGAAAGAGAAATTTCAGTCCGTTAGGCGTTTCCTTCCTAAATTTTTTCGTTATATCATATATATATCAACCTACAGATCAAATAAAGGTCTGTTCAAATGTATTGGAATACATTTTTGGCTATGGGCAGTAACAGCTTATTTCTCTTAATAATGAAGTTTTGTTAAAGATTTTTGAGGAAGTGTTGGAAAGTGTTTCATAATCTATGCCTAACGCATAATTTTTCATATTTGTTTTTCTTTTATTGACATCAAAATATGATTTTTGAGTTTATTATTTTTTTTTATTAATAATTATGCTAAAATCTTGGTATTGCAAAGTTTTAAAAGTAAGACACGTTTAGCATTGACGAGTATACTATGGGTAATTTAAAATATATATTGTAGGTGAGAATAAAACCAGGGCTCACTGCACAAATTACATTGGTCAACAGTGAAATTCTGTTTGAAGTGAAAGTGTGCAATTATGTATGTGTGAAATTAACCCAATAAATATGAATATCACTCTGAAAAACCTTCATTACCTCTTGTTTTGGAAATGCAGTTCACAAAATCAAGATTTTTTTTCCAAAAATAAATGCTTTTAAATTATTATTTTAAAAAATATATATGAAAAGTTCTTTTTTTTTAAGCTAAATTTATTTCTAAAAGCTTCAAACATGTGAATCTAAAATTGCAGTTCATTCCAAGGTATGTTCTAAAAAATATCCGCATTGCCGTTTGTTTTGGAACAATATTAAAAAAGCATTTAATTTATTTTAATTTGAACATATTGGAGTTTCAAATGTTACATCACATCTGTACAAATCCAAATTATTTCACCAAATGATTTCCTGTCTGATATCTAACAAGAAAGAAAAAATCATGCTTCAAGCATAAATTATGAAGCATTTTCCGACACATTCAAAATAATGAAATAAAACTGCCCCGTTTAAAAAATTAAAATATTACGTTTCATTTCACCATATGGAAATGTACAACGCATTTCAAACCGAATTTCAGCTGTTCTCATCTACAATCGGAAAATTAATCGATTTTTTAACCAGCCCTGTATATGGTAAAAAGATTTGTATCTATTAAAAACATGCATTCCAAAATTTAGTTAAAATTCCCTTTCGGTTGTTTCCTCCAATAAGGAGAATTTTATGCGAATACTTTTGTGCAGTCCTGTATATGAGGCATAGAATTTATATATAAAGAGTATTATGCAAAAAACTAATTAAATTTTAAAACGCATACCGAGTTTTAAAATATACTCTCCAGCAATTATTACGTAAAGACAGTATTATAAACGATTTCTTTTCTGTGTCCCTCTAAATTAATTAAAAAATGCTATGAATGCTCTGTTTTAACTTAATCCTAGTGAAATTCAGTGATTTATATCAGTTTCAATACATTTGGGATAGCGCCATGTCATTCAAACGATTTTTTCGATATACCATAATGTAATCGAATTCTTTTGAGTCTATGTAAATGAAGCACTAATCGTACGTACTTAATATGCAATACAAAACATGCTTTGGTGACCCTAAATAAGCTTTATCAATTGCATCAAAATCCTAGTATATATACAGGCGTTTGAGCGTGGACTGCATAAGCACTTTTCAACATTGTTGGAAAGTGCTGAAGATGAAATTTATTGTAGACTCCAAATAACTGTCAAACTTATTTCTTAACTCTTATCGGGTGTTGTTGAATCGCAGAGCTACCAGTGACGGTTATTTTTACATTATTTCGTACCACTATACGATATTTTTAGTATATCTCTCTTAGGAAAATATTGTCAAAGTGCAAATGAAAGTGATGCTAAAAAGAAGTGGTGCCAACCGAATAAATTTTGTATAAGATATGCTGGTACCCAGCGAGTTAATCTTGTTAACTCATACGGTCTTAATTTTTATATCAACATATCTTAAAAATTACTCGATGAAATGAGCTGTGATTTTTAGATTAGCATATTGGAAGATTTCCGAAATTTAAAAACATGCTTTCTTTCGGGGGGGGGGGGGGGGTATATTAACTTTGCGTACCTGTATTTTTATACCGAGAGCTAACATTAACATTTAAATTATAAATTCATATTCCTCTACCTTAAATTAGTATAAATATATGCATAATTAATTTAAAGGGAAAAAAAGAAAGGAAGAAAAAATGTTTTGTAAACCAGTTTTATAAATTGGCTCGTGCTAGACTGTAATCTGCTCTCGTCTTTTTAAAGCACACACAAAAACATTGCAATGTATCATACTAGCTGTTACCCGTGACTTCGTTCACATAACATTTAAAGAAGTACAAATCCATCAATTAAGAAAACAATTCCTATTTAAAAGCATTCGTGATTAATCTTTTATCATATTTTATAGCAGAAAGACTTCTGATGGTAACAACTTGTTTATCTTTGTTTATATACAAAGGGTCATTTAAAATTTCTGTCGTGAGTATGAAATTTCATACTAGTTTTCTATAATTAAATGGGGAATAAATTTACATCTCTGTTATTCTATTTTAATATTTATATTTACTCTATTTTTTATTTATTCCGTTTATAGATGTTGGTTTATGTTTTCGTAACAAAGAATATTATTTAAAGAAATGCAAAACATAATTCATGAAATGTATTGTTGTTTTTAGATTTCGTTTTTATTTTCGAAGCTACTGAGATGAAAATGGATTTCTTTGACGAAAATAAAATCTACAGTAGAACCTCCATAAGTTGACCAACCTACGGACTGTAACTAATTGGTCAATGTACGGAGGTGGTCCACTTAGGGAATTTTTAGAAAATATTTAGTACAATATTAGAAAAAATATTAGTAAACCTTTTTAATATTTTTAAGGAAAAAGTTAGAAAAAAATTAACTCTTACTCATTTTTATTTTTACTGAAGGTGCAGCACATTTTTACAATTTTTGAAAGAATAATTCAATTTTTGTTTGAGTCATCTTTATGTTCTTTAAGTAGCTACAAAAAGCACTTTCACAGTTTACAAGTCCATTAAGCATGCTTGGGCATTTTTCTGCAGCGAAATCTAAGTTGCTCCTTCATGCGCTTTACATCCTCTTCCTTCAGAGCTGGGTACTTTTCAGTTTCGTTGTCACTTGGATCATCATCTTCTTCGCAGTCCATTTCTTGTACCTTAGAATCCTCTCTGTGTTTAGCTTCAGAGAGCACCTCATTAGAGATTGTCTCTGGTCAGATGTTGCTAATCATCATCCATAGTAATATAATCTTCAAAACGAACTCCATGAAAAACTGGCAAGGAGATAGAGGAAGTCATTCACTTGCACCGATGTTGTAGCTGTAACAAATCCAGATTTCTTAAAACAGTTCTTAATCGTGGTTTGCGTAACTTTATTCCAAGCAGAATTAATCCAATGAACAGCATTCCAAACATTTACTGACGCAGCTGTTAACGATGCCTATGCAGAATGGACTACAGGTTTGAACTTTCATAATCACCCTTTCTAGAAGTTGAGTCCGGTAGTGCACTTTGAAGGAGTGAAAAATGCCTTGATCTAAAGATTGTGTTTTCGAAGTTGTGTTTGAGGACAAAAATTTTAGCTTCACATTTGTGAGATTATTCACCACCGGGTGGCAATGGCAGTTTCCACGAAAAGCAGGACAGACTGCTTCTTTTTCCTCATTTCTGCATCAATTCCTCTAATCCATTCTTCGAAAAAAGCACTGGTCATCCAAGTGGATCTATTTGCTCTCCAAAAATAGAGGAAAGTTCTCCGGTTTAATAGTTTTAAATGCACGAAGTTTAGCATATTTGCCGATCACCATAAGCTTCAATTTTTCCCCACTCATACTAATACATAGAAGAACAGTAAAACGCTGTTTTGAAAGTTTTCCTCTTTTGCAAGTATTACCTTTCATTACTAAACTTCTATCAGGCATTGCTTTAAAGAAGACACCGCACTCATCAGCATTAAAGATGTCCTCATCTTTAAAACCTTTTGCAAACTCTGTTAATTTTTCAATAAACGTCTTCACCACTTCAATTGAAACCTCATTCGATTCCCCACACAAAACTTTTTGAGAAATATCGTATCGTAGTTTGAATTTTTCAAGTCAATCTGCTGATGATTAGACGTCCTCGATTTCAAATTCTTTTGAAAATTTTTTTATACTTCCTGAAGCATAGGTCCTGATATTCTTGCACTGATTGATATTGTCTCTTTAAATCAACGAAACGTGGCTTCGTTCACAACGTCGAGGCATGTTTTTATGCATTTTCTTTGGAGTCCCCAATTTTCGGAATGGGGGACTCCATACTCCTTCTGTTTATTATACAGGGAGAAGGGGCATGTTTGAACATTTTTTTTAAATCAATATATTTCTTATATGAATTATATTTTTTGAGTTTTAAATATTACATATTAAAAATGATGCATTTCCTCATCATATGAACCAGAAATTAAAAGATTTCCATGCAAATTAAAAAAGTTGTGAGGATTTAAAAAGCTGAAAGATTTCTGTTCAAACCTGCCCGATGTAGGGGTACCTTTCAACAAATAAGGGGTACCTTTGAACAAATGAATAAAATATGAAAATATTGAGGGTTTTCATATAAAGCTGCATATGTTTTAGAAATATAAAGTAATGTCAATAAAATTAAATAACTATATTTTATTGAAACTAATAATTTTTCTATTATTTAGCCAAACTTAAACCCATCAAAGTTGATGTCAAAAATCATTGTTGAAACAACACAGAGTGTCCTTCCAATTATGTTTGGTTGTGAAAACTTTTTTATAATATCCTTGAAATACACCAAAATGATATCTAGTGCTTCTCGAAAATTACAATTTTACATTCACTCTTTTTATGAAAAAACCTAACTTAAATTCTGTTTTATCTAGTACGTAAACTAAAAATAATGTTTGGGAAAGACTAAATGAAAGAGTATAGGCTTTTGTTAGACAAACCTGCTAAATCATGAATCATTATTGTGTATCCGTGATTTGCAATTATCAAATAAATGAATGCCATCATCAATTTAGATTTGTAACTTCCCATCGCTGATTTATCCAGTGATTGTAATACATGTGTGCAGTAAGGAGGGATTGTTAACAGTAAAAGTTCTTGCTATTTGATATTCTTAATTAACCTCTTTTCACATAGAAAAAATACCAAAAATACTAATATTTAAGTACATCAATAACTCTTTATTTCATAGTTTTAGATGTTCAGTGGTGCCCCATTACATGGAGTTCAACATTACAATTGTTTACTCAATTCGTCTAAAGAATTTGAATAAAACAAAGATTATAAACTAAAGTTTACATCTTTATTTAAGTTTTGAACAATAAATCAAAATTTTAGGGATACAAAATTGTCAACAAAAGTCTTACAACTTTATTTTCATTAGTTTAGATTCAAGAGGGAGAAAAATACATATCTTGTTTAGACAGTATTGTGTATACAAAATGGTGCAGCTGCGTACACTTATTGCACTGAAGCAGTAGTAATGTATTGCCATAAACATTTTTAAAAAATAATTTATTTGAAGGAAAATGTTTAGAATGTTCAAAGGTGCCCTCAGTTCAAACGTGCCGCCCTCTCCCCTATACCATATTACTTGTTCATTCCTTTCTCTGTATTAGCCTTTACATTTGTAATTTACAGGACAGCGAATTTGACAAAAAGAGAAAAAGAACAGCTCATTGATTTAAGAAACTATAAATTTTACCGTTCAACGTTCTTCGATTAACATTTGTTTGAGTTTTGATTTTCTGTCAAAAATTGGTACTCTACAATCACTTTGAAAACTATTAAAATTCTTTTGCCTTTTGAATCTTCGTGATTTTGGGAATTTGGATTTCCAACATTGACAAAGATTGAATTCAAAAAGTGAGAATGATTTTTAAATGTTGACGATGAAATGCGAAAGTGTTTGCGACTTTGGAACCTCGTTGTAATTGAATTTGAGCTAGACAATAGGCTCAGCCCTCTCATTGAATAACTTTTGTAAATAAATAATCTTCTTTTTTATTTTTGTACTAGGCATCTTTTACATTTCTTATATGTAGGTGTGTATCAAATTATTTCAGATGTTTTTAGCCTGCCGTCAACGAAGAATTGTTGAGAGAAACTGGGCCAAAGACGTATTTTTACTATGACAAAATGTAATCCTTTTAATATTTCCTTTCTATGAATTTCTGGGGTAACTACTCTATATCTTTTTTATAATACAGCTATGTTGAAGAATAGATTCTCCTTGTTTACTGCCAAAAAGTAAGCTGTTAGTAACTATAAAAACAGAAATGAGCTATAAAAAAATTGACTTAAAGGTGGATCAAGTTTTATAGATGAAACAATAGATTTAGAAGTCAAAGTCAAAATAGAGAATTAATTAATACGAAAAATTTTCGATTCATCAGTTACAACATTTGAATTATAATGTTAAGGTAAATCTTCATTACGTATTGGAGTATTATAGGTAATGGAAGTCGTGAAAGAGCATTAACATTTCCATGTTTAATGATTACCTTATAACGAATATCATATTGAAATGTTTGTAAATAAATTGCGTATCGTTGTATTTTAGCAGCTCATAAAACAGGAATATTTTAAGAATGTGAAAAAACAGAAACTAAAGATTTACTGTCAGTAAACAACGTAAATCTGTTACCATACAAAAATTGAAAAAAATACTTTACATCAAATATAATAGCCAATACTTCTTTATCAACTTGACTATATTGTTTTTCTGCATCAGTCAAAGTTCTGTACACAAACTCAATGGGCTTCTCAGAGCCATCTGGCATTACATGCAAAATAATTGCAAAAATACCATAAGGAGAAGCATCAGTAACTAAAACTAAAGGTAATTTAGGATTAAATTGAGTAAAAATCCTGCCAGAAATAACTTCTGTTTTTATCTACTTTTAAATAATTGTTCACATTTAGAAGACCATTTAAATTCCACATTCTTCTTAAGCAAATTATTTAAAGAATGTGCTACTTGTTACTAAGCGTAAATAATACTAAGAGTAAAAATTGTTACTAAGCATAGAAAAACTTCAACCTGAGTTACATTTACATTTACAACATCCCCAGTTTTACCTTTTGATTTATGAATGCCATGTTTATCAACTTTATATCTACAATAAGTAATTTCATCTGCCTAAAGAATGATTTTTCTTTATTTACCGTAATATTATATTATCTTAGTCTTTCCAATACTTGCTTTAATGTCTTTAAATGAAATTTGTCTGTTTCACCAGTAACCCCAATGTCATCAATAAAAATTATAACTTCCTCGATTCCACTTAAAATATGCTCAATTTTCCTTTGTCATATAGCAAAAGAACTAGTAAGTCTCGTGGATTACTAAAGGAATAGGAATAATCATTTTGGCGTATTAATTCTTAACAATTGCTGTAATTTTTCATCTACTTGTAACTGAAAATATACAGGGCTCGCATTCTCCCTAAAATTCCTAAAATTCATAACTATTATTTTCCACCCTAAAAATCCTAAAATTTCATTCTTGTTCCTAAAAAAATGCATTTTTAGCGAGCAAACTCCACAAATCTCAGTATTTCGAGATGGATGAAATCAACAAAACGCGAGTACAAACCGCGACAAATTAAGCAAATTTCTTCAAAGGATCTAAAAAAAAAGCTAATTCATCAAACAGTCAAGGAAAAATACTATTTTTTTCGGAGGATCGCAGGAGATAACGCGATTTCCATCAAAGGATTGCAAGAAAATACACGATTTTTGTTAAAGGATCGCGAACAAGACGCGATTTTCGTGAAAGGATTGCAGGGAAAACTAGATTTCCGTGTACAGGTCGCTGAAAAATACTCAAATTTTGTAGAAAAATCATTGGAAGATATGGGAATTTTGTCGAAAGATCGATCAAATACGCACATTTTTAAAAAAAATCGCAGAAAATAAGCGAATCGTATCGAAAAATACGAGAACTTTAACGAAAGATCGAGGAAAATGTGCGAATTTTCTCAAAAGATCGCGGAAAATATATGAATTTTCTCAAAAGATCGAAGAAAATACTCTTTTTTTTTCAAAATATCGATGAAAATATGCAAATTTTTCCGACAGATTGGGAAAAATTTGCGAATTTCTCGAAAGATCTCGAGAAGTATGAGACTTTTGTCGTAAGATCACGGAAAATACACAAATTTTAACGAAAAGGAGGAAAATAGACATATTTTGTAGAAAGATCGCGGAAAATAAATCTTATTTTGTAGAAAGGTATCATAGAACAAAATTATTTTGTAGTAAGATCACGAAAAATATGAGAATTTTGTCGAAATATGGGGGTAAATATCTTAATTTTGACGCAAAACGAGGAAAATAGATCTTATTTTGTAGAAAGATCGCAGAAAAAAATCTATTTTGTAGAAAAATCACGGAAAATATGCAAATTTTGTCGAAAGATCAGGAGAAGTATCCCAATTTTGATGAAAGATTGGGAAAAATACGCGAATTTTGACAAAAGATCGCAGAAAATACTCAAATTTTGTCGGAAAATCGCGGAAAATATGCAAATTTTGACGAAATTTCAAAAAAAATATGTAAATTTTGACGAAAGATCGTGGAAAATATGCAAAGTTTTTCAAAAGATCGAGGAAAATACGCGAATTTTGTCGATAAGGGGTGAGAAAAATCGCGAATTTCACTAAAAGATCATGGATAAATGCAGATTTCATTGAAAAGACTATGAATAAAATTCGATATTCGTTAAATGATCGAGAAAAAAAATGCTAATTTCATTAAAAAATTGCTGAAAAATGCAAATTTCATCAAAACGCTGCAAAAAAAAAAAAAAAAAATACGAATTTCGTCAGAAGTCTGTGAGGCTGTGAAAGTTCAGCTTTTTTCTTGCTGAGCCTGTAGCATGTCTGTTTATTTATTTATTTATTTATTATTATTATTTTGAAGAGGCCCTATATATACCCAGCATTTTTCTTAGATCGATCCCTGAATATTATCCTGGTGCAAATCACAGTTCGTGGTTTTTTTAAATACAAATCACTGAATTGAAATATCATGATATATAATATTATTTATTTCTCATTTTCATGAAATGTGTTAAAAGAGTATTTTAACTAAATTTATTTGAAATAAAATGAATAAGACTAAATTAAAAATTACAAGAGTATTATTTGGCGGCATACTACTTGTGTATGAGTAGCACAAAAATGTCTGTATTATAATTTATAATGTTAAAAATATCTTCGATTGCCCCTAAAATTTTCCTAAAATTTGTAGAAAAATTCCTAAAATTCCTCCCTAAAATTTTGGAAAATCCGAGTGCTAATTAAACAATTTTTTGTAAAGTGCAAACTACCACTTAATGTAGTTAGTTAACATATCTTCTACTTTAGGTAAAAGATACTTTTCAAGTTTCAGAAATTTATTTAATGTTACTTTAAAATCACCACATAAACGAATTTTTCCATTAGGCTTAACCACTGGAACTATAACGCTCTTATTCACCAACTACTTAGACCCCGAGTTACATCGAAAACCTCGGTCGAACGCTCAAACGATATTCATCTTTAATCCTGATTGGACGTCTTGATAATGTCCAATCAAATGTTACCATGAATTTCATTTGAGCGTTCGACCGAGGTTTCCCAGGTTGAGGTCGATGGTGAATAAGAGCATAAGAGTTTCCCACTTGCTATTAATATTTGCCCCCCCCCCAAAAAAAAAAAAAAAAAAAATCCTGACGCCTATTATTTTCTATTTTTTAAAGAAATACCCAGTTTTCGAAAAGAACAAAGAACAGATTATTATCTGACAACATTTGAAATTTGTATTTATGCACCATTAATTCCTATGAATGCTATCATTAATCGATACTTTTTAACCGGCTTCCAAAAAGGAGAGGAGGTTATCAATTCAACGCGTATGTTTTTTTTTTTTTTTTTTTTTTTTTTTTTTCTATGTATGTTCACCGATTACTCCGAAACTATTCAACCAATTTCTGTTATTTTTGTTTTAAATGAAAGACGATGCTCTCGGATTGGTACTACTTCCGTTTCATCGAAATTGGTTCAGTACTTTTTTAGTAATTAGGCAAAAACTAATAAAATTAGTGATTTTTCGCTACTTAAAAGTGTTGAATACGTTCGCTAAGTGCAGTGTAGACAGCATGGCCGAGTGGTCTAAGGTGCCAGGTTGAAGTTCTGTTTCTCGAAAGAGAGCGTGGGTTCGAATCCCACTCCTGACATAGTTTACGTCCAAGTAAAATGTACAATATTTTTTTTCGTATTACGATTTTTAATATCAACCGGCTTCAGAAAAGGAAGAGAAAGTTGTCAATTCGACGCGTATGTATTTTTTTAACCGACTTCCAAAAAGGAGAGGAAGTTATCAATTCAACGCGTATGTATATTTTTTTATGTATGTTCACCGATTACTCCGAAACTATTCAACCGATTTCTTTTTTTTTTTTTTTTTTTAATGAAAGACGATGCTCTCGAATTGGTACCACTTCCGTTTCATCGAAATTGGTTCAGTACATTTTTAGTAATTAGGCAAAAACTAACAAAATTAGTGATGTTTTGTTAATCAAAAGTGTTGAATACGTTCGTTGAATGGAGTGTAGACAGCATGGCCGAGCGGTCTAAGGCGTCAGATTGAAGCTCAGTTTCTCGAAAGAGAGCGTGTGTTCGAACCCCACTTCCGACATAATTTACATCCATGTAAAATTTACAATTTTTTTCCGTATTACAATTTTTATTATTAACCGGCTTCAAAAAAGGAAGAGGAAGTTATCAATTCGACGCGTATGTATTTTTTTTTCTATGTATGTTCACCGATTACTCTGAAACTATCCAACCGATTAATTTGGTTTTTGTGTTAAATAAGAGAGGCTACTCTCGAATTGGTACTAGGGATGCACCGAATATTCGGTATATATTCGGTATTCGGCCTATTCGGCCATGTTACCCAATATTCGGTTAAGCTGAATATTCGGTTCATCCGAATAACAAACTATTCGGCCGAATCCAATACTTAGTAAAGCTTTTTAAAACACATTTTTCAAAACTTTTCGCAATTTCTACTTTTAACTGTCAATTTATAAATATATTTAAAATAATTAGAAACAAAATCATATTTAAATAAATCGAATGTTTTTACATTATTTATTTTCTGTTTGTAAAGTAGAACTTAAGAAAATTAACCATGAGAAGGATTAAAATTGTGATTTATTAGGATTCTCCTTTGGAATAAATGATGCGAGTGCAGATGCAAGTTCCTAAATTCTATTTAGTAAATAATCTGTTTCTTGCTTTTCCCAAATAAAAGTCCTTAAACAAGAAAGAAAAATTTTTGGGATTAGTAATAGCTATCAAGGCAGACAATTTTTGTTCATGAAACCATAATCATAGTATTGAGTCTTAAGTACATTGTATTCATTTCCCTCTAGGTCAAACTTGTGTTTTTGTTTGTTGCATTAACAATAAATAAGATACCATAATTACATTTTTAACTTACATGCTTTGAATTCTGTAAAATATATGATGAAAAGGGTGGAAAATGCCACCGTTCATAAGAAAAGAACTATGAGCTAGACATTCCTGTATTCATAATTAAGTTGAAAGTTTTATACTTTATATTGAAAAAAATCTGCCTTGAGTTATTTAACAAAAAAATTATGAGACCATACAGTTTTTCTTCAATCATTTTTTCGTTATTTCTCTTTGATATTAAAATGTTTGTTTCAATTCCTAGAAGAAACCATGAAATTTAAAATTTTATTAATTAAAAAATTCTCATAATTGAGCTTCTTAAATAACTCAAGGCAGATTTTTTTTCAATAGTAAATGTTCTTATAAAAAGCTCTTGTTTATCAAAATTTAAGTTTCTTTTATTAAATATTATGTAAAATTGTTTTAAAAAGCAACATTTTAATACCTTTAAACTTTGAAATATAAAAAGTATTAAGAAAGCCGAATAATTACTATTCGGCTGGCCGAATATTTGGTATTCGACCCAACAATTACTATTCGGCTAGCCGAATATTCGGTATTCGGTCCAGCTGTTAGCCGAATATTCAGCATTCGGTATTCGGCCAAAATCACTATTCGGTGCATCCCTAATTGGTACCACTTCCATTTCATTGAAATTGGTTCAGTACTTTTTAGGTAGATTTCGTATGAAATACTACCTATTGCATTCTCTCCCATGCTGGAATTTCTGAAAAATTTTTGCGGATCTACACGAATCATGACTCCTAGACCCCAAAACTACCATCAGTAAAAAAGTTTATATATCTATCTATATATCTATCTATCTATCTATCGGTGTATATCACTTTCTTCTAGACACGATAACTTCCATAATTATGCTCAGATCTTTTTCAAACTTTTACATAAAATCAAGGAGCTTAAAATCTCGCTCGAGTTCGTTAATGGGCAAAATCGGACCAAGGGGGTGGAAATAGGGAGGGGTTTTGTGAAAACTGAAAAAACGCGATAACTTCTTAATTAAAATAGATATCGAATCAGTTTAAAGTTTATATTACTTCTAAGAAATGGGCAAAAAGTTTATGCATGACAGATTTTTGATAAAGTTAAAAATGGGTTCAAGGGGCGAAAAAAACATGGTTTTTGGGAGAAAAAAAATCATAACTTCGTCAATTCTCAAGATATCAAATCCAACTAAATTTTATATAAATGTACTCAATATTATATAAAACTTTTGCAGTTACAAGTTTTTGATAGGACCAATTTTTACCGATGAAAAAAATTAAAAACGAAAAGAAAAAGGGGGAAGGAAAAAGAAAAAAATCCATAACTTACTCAATTCTTAAGCAATCAAATCTAATTAAATTTATTTTACATCTTCACAATAATATCTACAACTTTTATATTAACAAGTTTTTCATAGAACCAATTCTTATAGCAAAAATAAATTAAACAAAAATAGGAGTTGGAGAAAAAACCTCAAATCCAAACTGCTTATATTCTGACTCATTTTTAAATTCATTTTTGATTTTAAACGCATCCAAATGAAAGATCCTCTTATTTAGGAACTATATAATGCGACGTATTGGCCAGTTTTTTGATAAAGGCACAATATATTTTTAAAAAGGCTGCCAAAAAGGGTATTTTGAGCAGAATTTCCCGAAGTTGTCAATGAAAAATTGAGGAAGTATAACAAATTGCGTTTTTTCTGAGTCATTTTTAAATTCATTTTTGTTCTCAAACCCTTCCAATTTACAGGTCCTCTTATTTAGGAACTATCTAATGTGACGGATTGACCAGTTTTTTGATAAAAGTAGAATATATTTTTAAAAAGGCTGCCAAAAAGGGTATTTTGAACAGAATTTCACTAAGTTATCGTGATTGAAATTTGAGGAAATTTAAGAAATTGCGTTTTTACCGAGTCATTTTTAAATCCTTTTTTGTTCTCAAACCCTTCCAATTTACAGGTTCTTTTATTTAGGAACTATATAATGTGACGGAGTGGCCAGTTTTTTGATAAAGGCAGAATATATTTTAAAAAAGGCTGCCAAAATGGGCACTTTGCACAAAATTTCCCAAAGCGATCATGATTAATGAACTGTGGGTATTCAAATAACAAATTGGTTATTTTATGACTCATTTTTAAATCCAATTTTACTCTGAAACGCATTCAAATGACAGTTTTTGTTACTTAGGAACTATATAATGTGCGTATTCGTCGATGTTTTGATAAAGGGTGAATATATATTTTTTAAAAGCTGTCAAAGTAAGCACTTCGCAAAAAAATTTCTCAAAGCGATCATGATAAAAGAATTGAGGCTGTATTCAAATAACAAATTGTTTATTTTATGACTCATTTTTAAATTCAATTTTCCTCTCAAATGCATTCAATTGACAGTTATTTGTTATTTAGGAACTGTGTAATTACTGTGTATTGGTCAGATTTTTGATAAAGGCTAAATATATATTTAAAAAAACTGTCAAAGTGGGCACTTCGCACAAAATTTCTCAAAGCGATCTTGATTAAAGAATTGCGGATGTATTAAAATAATAAATCGGTTATTTTATGACTCGTTTTTAAATTCAATTTTGCTGTAAAACGAATTTAATTAACAGTTTTTTGTTATTTAGGAACTATATAATGAGCATATTGGTCAATTTTTTTTAAATAAAGTAAGAATATAATTCAAAATATGTTGCCAAAATGGGCATTTGAGTAGAATTTCGTTTAAGATGATTTTGATAAAACCAGTTCTTACAGAAAAATGAAATTAAAATTTTTTTAAAAGCGGCTGAATAAAGTAGTTAAACTGGGTTTATCTCTAATCTTTTTTTTTTTTTTTTTTGAGATGAAAACTTTTCGAAATCTACCTCCGCCTATAGGCCATGACGAAAGGGATTTTTTTAGTAATTAGGCAAATTTTAATAAAATTGGTGATTTTTCGCAAATTAAAAATAACATGCACTTTGAATAAGCTCGGAGATTGGATCGCAGTCAGGATGACTCAGCGGCTTAAAGGAGCCAGATTTAAGCTCTGGTGCTGGAAAGAGAGCGTGCGTTCGAACCCAACTCCTGACAAAATTTACATCCATGTATAATTTACCAAAAAAAAAAAAAAAAAAAAAAAAAAAAAAAAAAAATCCGTATTACAATTTTTATTAACTGACTTCAGAAAATCGTTAACTTTTAACTAAAAAGAGAAAAATAAACTTTTCTATCAAAAATTGAACCGACTTCAAAAACTACTACAAAGTGAAAAATATTTTTTTTTACACAATAGTAATAAAAAATTAAATTAAGAGCATAGTATTTACCATGTGTATTATTATATTTATGTTCATTAATTTGATTTTTTGGAGTCGGTGCCAGCCAAGCCAATTTCAAAAATTAAATTAAGTATCCAATGCAAAGCCTAAAAGAATAAAGGCTTAGCTGGCACCGACTCCAAAAAATCAAATTAATGATCATAAATATAATAATACGCATGGTAAATACTATGCTCTTAATTTAATTTTTTATTACTATTATGTAAAAAAATTATTTTACACTTTGTAGTAGGTTTTGAAGTCGGTTCAATTTTTGGTTAAAAAGTTTATTTAATTGCCACTTTTCGAACAGAAGTGAAATAATGTATCATTAATTCCTGTTATTTAAATGTGAATCGATTTCTTAATTTTTCTGAATATCGTTGTTTATTGACTGTTAAAAATAGAAATTATCCGAGATTTTTAAAAACATTTAAAAAAGAAGTTTTATTTAAATATTTGATTTATAGCCAAATATTCGAACAAAATGAATATTCGGCAGACCGAATATTTTGATATTCAATTTGACCGAATATTCAGCACTTTGATTAGTTTTGCATCCGTTCTAACCTAACATTCTGTTGTACGGCTGAATAGGCAGAATACCAAATATATATCAAACATTCGGTGCATGTCTGTTTTATATACGGAATACTTAAAACTACATCTAAAACTGTCCATCCTGTCACCTTGAATTACATTTAACCTAAAAAGTATTTGAAATAGAAAAATGAAATACTATTAATCCTATAAAATTAAATATTCCCTAACGGATTCCACAGAAAGAAATAAGTTAACAATAATTTCGTATGGTTAAGGCTATAGTCCAGCTTCAGATACCGTGTATATAAACATATATTAGAATTTATAAATTTTAAAGTTTACCAATTTACACAAGACAGTCAAAGGGCGATTATGGGGATAGAAAGGCCTATTAAAATTAATGACTTAAAATTGATAAAGATGAGGATTCAAATGTGCTTCTTGTATGTTATGTCCTAATCTTTCCATTTATTCTTACTGAAGTGGTAAAATTAATCACGAAATGTGCAAATGCTTTTAAATTTAATGCCAAATGCGAGTCTGTACAAGAAGTTTTGTGAACATACAAAAAGAATCATATAACAGTTTTGTTACACAGTGGGATGAGTTACCAATGAACAACAAAATTCTTCTGTATAAAACGGCTAAAATGCATGAATGCGTTGCATTTTCAGAGATATGTTAAAATATATTTGGGCCAAAACTTCACCCTCTTGATAACTAGCAAACTCTGAAATGATTCGTCATTGTTAATGCTCTTTTTAAGCTTTATTCGCGTGCATAAGAAATCAATAATTGAATTATAAGGGTTATATGTTACAGAAGGAGAGATAAGAGCAGGAAGTTGGCAGTATTGAATTCTGACACTTTTTTCCTAAAAGGATTTTCGTAGCTTAGAACATTATAGAGTTCCTGGCAGTGTTTTTGACCATTGAAAACATAAAATCTCAAATCTTCTGGGGGTACATCAAATTGCCTCAGAAGGAAATGCACCCCCCCCCCCCCACTCCACTTTGGAACCAACTAATCTACATTGTTGGCCATTAAAATTGCAACATAATGAAAGAAAGAAAATACAAAAAGATATTTATTGTACATAAACAGTATGGCAGGAAGACAAAATGTTTAAATTTGTAAGCAATTTGGAGATTTACAGGGGTGCGAAATTGGTAGAAATAGCTGTCCCCCCCTGGCATCTAGAATGGCCCTTTTCCAGTTAGGCATGGAGTCGAACTGGGTTTGGATGATAGAAAAGTGTAACTCATTCCATGCTGCTTCACGTTTATGCCACACTTCGTCAACCACATTAGCTGGAGAAAAGTGGCAGGCCAGTCTCCCAGCAATCCATGACCAAATGATTGCAACAGGTGACATATATGGTGACAGTGCCGGTCAAGGTAACAATCAAATAGCCTGTATATCGAGGAAAATCAGAACATGACGTTCACATTGGCACATTCACGGGAGGAGCTAAGGGGGCTGAAGTCCCTACCAGACCGAGAAACTAGACTAACGATTTAAAGTTTTCTAAAATTATGAAAGTTTGTTTTTATTATTTTTAATAGTTCCTTCAAAATAGAAATTTTGGAAAATGCTAATCTTTTCACATTTTTGTTTTATTTATAAGTGTTCTTATGAAATTTGAAATATTAGAAATTTTAATATTCACCACTTAAAATAATATTTTCTGTTTATTTATCAAAGAGATTTAAACCTTTAAAATTAGCCCCATAAAAAATTTTCAGAGCCCCTTCCCCAGGGCTGACTGCCCTCCCACCACCCAATCTTCGTTCTGTATCAGGTCAAAGGAAAAAGTATGTCCAGGATTGACACATCTCGTCCATTTTGAATCAAATGTAAAAAAATCGGACTGAGATCGTCCGACATTCCTAACCAGATCAGGGAAATATAGACCTTTGAAATATGCTAGCTCCTCCGCAGCTTAATCCTGGGTATACCACTGGATGTTGAGCATGTGGTCTTGCGTTATCTTGTTGGAAGATGCATTTGGCAGGCCTCGAAGACTGGGTATAGTCACTGGATGTAAGTTGTGAGAAATGTGCCGATCTGCGCTCAAACTACCGTCGATCCGAACTAGAGATATGCGTGTTGTGTATCCAATGGCTGCCCAATCCATCACACTAGGCGGAGTGCCCCTATGCCGATATCAAATATAAGCAAGCGACGAGCGTTCTTCTCGGAGCCTCCAGACCATCAGATTACTGCACGCAGAATCGAGACTGGTCTGCAAAGACGATGTTGTGTCACTTCTGTATCCAGCTTTGTTGCTCGGAGTGCCATAGTCGCCTTGTCTCGCCTCTCTATGTCGCATTGTCAAGACAAGCCGCGGTAATGGTCGCAGTTGTAAACATTGTCGCACTGTACGTGCGGATAATGGGCGTTCTGCAAACATGCTCATTTTCTGAGTAAAGGCCCGTAATGTGGTTGTATGGTTTTGCAAGACCGACCTTGTAATATGTCTGCACTCTCCAGCGTTAGTCATGAGAGGGCGTTGAGATCCTGGATACCGTTTAATATAACCCTCGGCAAATCATTGATTCCATATTCGTATGATAATAGTTGGATTTTAACCAGTTTGACGGGCGATATCATCATAAAACGATAATCCACACATTCGGCAGGTAACGATCCTGCCTTTATCGAATTCTGACACTTGCTGGTAAGCATTTCTTATTATTATTCGAGACATAATACGATATTCTGAGTAAACTCCGAGCTTTTAAAGCGCTTTCCGAATGAGAAATCCACTTAGCAGCTTTTTTTATGTAGTGCTTCAGATTTCGTTTCTCCCGTTAGCATTGTCTAAATGCTCTAAAGTACTACTTATTTAATTCTAACCTTCCCTTCCTTTCACGTTATTTTAACGTTCATCAGATCATTCCTTCCTAATGTTGCAATTTTAATGGCCAGCAGTGTATGTTGTTTGTGAACAATATATAGGCGAAGCATTTTACAAACAACAATTTAACTGAGGACAATTAAATCTGACACTAACTTTTGTGCAGTTCCAGAAAGCGTGGACTGGGGGAAGGGGATCATCGGTAACAAAAATTGTATTTATGTAATATAAATAAACAATATGTTTTATTCATTTTCCCTTTTTGACAGATATTCGCCCGAAGAAGCTGTCATTATTCGTCTCTCTGGTCCTTTGAAAGAACGTTATGCTTTGGTAAGTGTCACTTGTGTGATTAATGTTAATCAATATTAATACTTACATTGAATTTATTGCGTTACACATTTCATTGCTTTGAGGGCATTTTCAGCATGTTCAATTCACAACTGAAGAATGAAAATGATCTCATGAATTTTCTTAAGCTACAAATATCTAAACATATTACGTCCTAATCACAGTTATTAAAAGCTAAAAACATTTAATTTATTTCAGACATTTAAAAATATTAAAATTCTTCGCTATCTGGGTTCGCTACCTGTGAATCTCTATACTTTTCTTTTTAAAAATCAAATTGTTTGACTTTTCTACATTTTGACTACATTTCTCAATAGCTGAATGGTTTTTTGCTTGAAAAGCTAACAAAAAGGCAACAGTCAAGCTGAATTCCTCATAAAGTAGATGTAATTTTCATTTGAATTTGCAAGATGCCTTCAAGACAGAGTTGCCAAGAAATTGAGAAATTTTCATACTTAAGTACAGTACAAAATCTCAAATCCGGACATCCGAAATCCGGAATTCTCCAAAATCCGGACATTTTTCTAACTAGCGTTTTTTTTTTTTTTTTTTTTTTTTTTTTTTTGGTACCGTAATTTATGGAATAAACGCCGCGGCGTTTACGAAAATTTTGAGCAATTTATTCAGTGTTTCAAAAGAAAAAAAATCACTTTTCTTTTCCTTTTTCCAAATGTTCGCGATGTTACCGATCGTAAATCAACAAATGCAATGCATCATGAATCATCCTTTTCCGAGAAATACGGTGACTGGAGTAAACAGGAAGGGACAATAGATGCCTGCTTTTATTGCACTTCGTTGTAGAAACAAAGTATTGGGAACAGGGGCGTGCGAAAAGAAAACTGCCCACGGGGCAAAGTAGCATTTTGGCGCTTCCTTCTCCCAACTTTTTTTTTATGACACGCCAAAAATGAAGTTGATAGTATAAATTTGTCGCCCTTTAAATTTTCACGCTCGGGGCGATCGCCCCCCCCCCTTTCGCACGGCGCTGATTGGAAAGGTTTTTTTTTTTTTTTTTAATTTCACAATTGAAATGTCTCTTTTGTTGGAACATTTTAGTTCTGTTACAAAAACTACAGTATTTTCGATCCCCTATCAGCGCAAGATTTTCTAGTTCTCATTCTTATGATGATTTACATTTAAAATATATATATATATATATTTATCTAATAATAAGAGCGAAATTTTGTAATTTCCTTCTTATGACAACTGATAAGATATTTATTGATGCACTTTAATTCATATTCCGTAAACGTATAAAAAAAATTTCCAAGAAAGTTTATGAAAATTTTCTAATAAAGAAAAAAAGTGAGAAATTATTTAAATTCTATTCTTTTATATTTAAAAAGGACCTCGTGAATGAGTCATCAAAACCGCGATGTTTGAGTGTGGAAAAAGAAATTAATGAGCTGCAAACAAGCGAAAAAAAACAACAACAACAAAAAAAAAAAAACAGAAAGACACGATAAGCAAAATAAGGTTTCTTTTTATTATTAAAAATAAATCTATATCTTCTCTGATAATTTACCGATTCCGTTCAAATTTTCAGCAAATTGCAATGATAGTGAATTAGGGTGTGTAATAATTTTTTATTAAAATATAATAAGTTATTCAAAAGTTACATCCTACAAAAAGGTCCAATATGTAGCAACTCCAAAGAAAAACAAGTGCTCTGCAGTTTTTCGAAAGTCAACGTTATCGGAATAAGGCTCCGTTCAGATTGCAATACTCTTCCCTTCAACTGAATCCTTGGAAAAAGTGTGGAAGTCCTTTTGTATAGGATTTACTTGCAGTTTCTACATAATAGAAACAAGGGGAATTAACAAAAGAATCGGCAGATAAGCAATCCACCCTACTTGACGGAAAGGTTTTTCTTTTGCCGGACAACCGCTCCTTTCCTGCAAAACTCATTAAGATTAAAAACGCCACGACAAACGAGCCGACACCGAACTTCAAGAAGTGGTAAAATGTGTTTGGGCCTGCAGAAAGGAATTGTGCTTGGATTTTTTTTTTCTTTTTTGTTATTGTTAAAGAAAAAATATTTTTGGTGGCGGGTTTACAAACTGATATACATTTCGAAAAATGAAATATGTTCAAAATTGGAAGCGGTGTTTTCGAGATTTTACAGTATGTATTTAAAGTAAGAAAAACAACATATCAAAAAAATTCCGGATCCGGAAGTTCCGGAAAATCGGTTCTGTAATATAAATATTCTATTCCTACATTTTTTTTTTTGACAATTAGTTATTTTAATAATTTAATTAGTCTAATAATTCCATTTTTTGCCGTATTTATGCGATATTTTTATCGCATCCTTAATAAGAGAAAATAATTTCTTTTGACTACGGCATTTACGAAGGGTGCGGCGATTATGTCGATTTATTTCAAAACGATATCAATATTTGAGGCTGCGGCGATTACAGCAGGTGCGGCGTTTCTTCCCTAAATTATGGTAAGTATAAAATTTTGAATTCTTAAAATGATTGAAAACTTGTCCACTACTATAACAATTCTTATAGGCCCTAACGAAAGTTTGGGATCGGCGTGGAAAGTCCTCAATTCATTAGATGGTGTAATCAAAGGATTGGAGCAGAGGAACATCGTAACAGGACAGGAACTGATGTCTATTTACAGAATCAAAGAAAAAGTTTTCGCCGAGAAATCGAAATTAATGAAGCAGCGCAAAATAACGGACATGTTCAAAAGACAATAGTGAAAAATTGAATTTTTTAACTAACATTTGTTGTGATTCATATAAGCTTTTATTTATTTTTATTAAAATAATAATCTGATATCTACTTTAGTTTTATATTTTTTTCCAGTATTGTAAACGTGTTTCTGGTGTAAATAATTTGTGGGGAAAGGGATTCAGTGTGGATATTTATTTTTTTTTTTTTTCCCTTTAAAAAACTTTTTTTAAGGTTATCTCATTTTAATTTAAAATATCTTCTTTAATATTATTATTTTTCAGTGCTAAAAATGCAATTTTGATATAAATCACGTACTTTTTTTTAGAAAGGGGGGGGAGGTAGATTCTAAAAATGATCTGAAATTCGGAAAAGTCCGAAATTCGGAATCGCCGAGGTCCGGAGGATTCCGGATTTTGGACTTTGTACTGTAATTTAAATTCTTTACAATAAATATAACGAAATTTTGTATATTTTTCACTTTTTAAAAATTTCTAAGGCCTTAAATATAAGATCGTCGCATCGTCGGAATTTAGGTTAGGGATGGTTAAATTTATATTTTAAAGGGATTTGTAAATCAACCCCTGTTTGGGAACCTAAATTACTAGTCCTCTAAAATATAATTTTCAGAAAAGTTTTATTAAAACCTATTAGTTTAATTAAAACCAATGAATGCGTATTTGTAGTATTGTTTTAGCTTCGCGAACGAAGAAGTTAATTAACTCTTTGTGGCTCAACAACTAGAATTTGAAAAATATTGACTCAGATGTTAGAATACATCATTTTAAGCATGTAAAAAATGTAGAACGTAAAATTAAAATAATTATTGACTAAAAGATTCTCTTTTCACATTTACAATAAACAGATATTGATATACTTCTCACAAATAGTATCCATTTTCTAATGCAAATTTTTAAAGTGTACAAGATTATCTTTAAAAAATTTAATTTCAGACTTCTCCAGCTTTTTTAATTTGACAATATTTACTAAGTTAATTTTTGCACTGAATTTTCTCAAATGATAAACAAAACTTTGGTATGAGACATTAACTCAATATCATCGTCTGTTGAGAATTCCAATGATCAATTTGTTTTAATTGGTGTGTTGAGAAATAGGAGCAACAAATAAAATCGCGTTTTAAAATCTACTGTGTAAGCAATATTGACTTTTGAGTATGTTGCAGATCTGCAATCTGCAATATAGTGGTACAAAGGGTTAAAAAATACACAATTATATCACACAGTAACAACAGTTATTATAAACATTTCAAGCTCAACCCCTCATCAGTATCAAGGCCCCCTTATCATAATATCAAGGCCTCGCATTCAGGAGAAAATCTATTGTTGAAATTGTCCCTATAATTGCCAACTTATTATATGACTTTGTCTCGTATGTAACGCCACCTGGAGCATACTACTGCTAATAATCCCATAGGAAATAATGGAAAACATTTCAGTTTCTAACATTAGATGGCGCTACCAACGTGAAAATCATGTAGTTCAGCGCCCCCTGTACTGCGGTCAAAGGAAACTTGGTGAATGACAAGCCTTTATATTATGATAAGTTAGCCTTGATCAGTATAATGTCGAACAATAACCAAAATTTTTGTGATTGTCATTTAATTTTGACTACTGATGATTTGATTAGATGAAAGTAGGGATGCACCGAATATTCGGTATCGATTCAGCATTCGGCCTAGTTGGCTTTACTGTCGAATGTTCGGTTAAGCCGGATATCAAATTATTCGGCCTGCCAAATATTCGGTTTGGCCGAATGTCATACTGTCGGTGAAATCGAATACTTAAAAACATCTTTAAGATATTTTTTAAAATCTTACAAAGATATTCAGAATAATTAGACAGAATCATCTTTAAATAAAGGAGAATATTTTCATATTATTCATTTGCTGTTTTAAAAATTTCACTTAAGAACAGTAAATCATTACTAACGACCTTCATAGGAATTACTGATGTACAAGTTCCTAAGCATTGTCTGTAAATAATCCGTTTTTTTTTAAAAGAGGATGTTTCTAAACAAATTGGAAAAAACTTTCAAAAGTAATAATAAGCATAAAAAAGTGAATTTTTTGTCGAGCAAACCAGGATCGCAATTCACTTATTCAATCAAAAATACAGTGTATCTCATGCCAATGCCAGGTCAAACTTTAATTTTCTTATTTTACTGTTAAGCTGCTATCAGATTCACAAACTTTTCGAGCAGCAAACTTTTCAGCCGATTTTAACCCCAACTTTTTTTTTTTCATTCAAAGAAAGAAAAAGATTACAATTGTCTTGGAAATAGTTGGAGGAAGAGCAGGAAAACCAGTACTACTAAGTCCAGCCGTTAATATTCACCTTCTATTCTTATCAATCGCTTATATATGATTCATTAAAATGCTCGATGTTGGATGAAAAATCTCGGCTAGCGGAGACTTTTTTGGAACTGCGGAAAAAAGTTAAGGGACATTGCTGTTTGCTATCGCACTGGGTTTTGTGAGGATATTTTGCGAAAAGTTGGAAGAAATCAAGTTTTAGCTCAAAAGTCTCTCGAAATGATGGTTGTTGGTGAATCTGATTGCAGCTTAACGAAATGAAGATATTGTAATTTATAACCAGATTGTTACATTAATTTCTCTGAAACATGATGACATGATGAGAAATGCTGAAAATTGTAACCATTGATATTTGAACAACACTGAGCTAGACATGTCTTTATTAAGAATGTTGATAACAGCACTTATGCTGATATCACTGGTCAAATCTCTAAAAAGTATTTCCATTTTTGCTAAAGTTATGAATAAAAATTCAGTTACAGCCACTAGTGCTACAACTTGCTTTTTTAGGATTTCGTTCATCTCAATTTTAAGATGCTTGATTTAAAAAAATATATACAGGGATGAGATTCTTCAGACTTTAGTCTGAATTTCAGACTTTTCTTCAATTTTAAAGAAATTTCACCAATTCAATTTTTGGGGAAATTTTATATTTTTTCTTTAGTTTTTTACTTTTGTTTTTGTACTTTGATATAATAGTCCATATTTTCATGTAATATGCAAATTTTAATAGTAATTATAATATTTAATGAAAATCATAAGTGAATTGAAATTCATAAGTATTATTGCTCAAATGTCATTCGCACAGTTTTCAGATTTTTTACTTTTTTGTCAATCTCATCCCTGATATATACATTTCAAGAAAAAAAAATGTGGCTGTAAATACTGTAATATATTTTTTAATTATTTGGAAAGGGAGAAAAAAAAATCTAGTTTTATGCTATCGTTTTTCTGTATTGCTAAAAATTTTAAAAATATCAATATTTCTTTTAATTTTTGTGCAAAGGTTATTAAAAAAATTATTGCTGTTGTTTGAAAAGTTAAAAATTTTAAATTTCAAAATACGTTTAATTGACTACATTTGTAAAAAGGGAAGAAAATCAACTTTTAAATCAGAGTAAAAAAATGAAAAAAAAAAAAAAATCCAAACCGCACATTATAAAAAATTATTTGTTACTATACCTTAATTTTAGTGAACTTTAAATGTATGTCATTGCACAAAACTGTTTTATGCCTTAATCTCAAACCAAAGTGAAGTAACAGATTAAAATTCAGGATGATCGTAAATCAAATTTAACTTTGTAACTGCGAATGCTTTTTTATATTAACAAACTAATTGCCGAAACGTCAGTGAAGGCTTACTTTGGAGACACGAAATTTTTTGTTTCTGTTTGTCTGTCAGTCTGTCTGTTCCGCGATAGCTGACGTAAAAAGCATTCGATTGACTTGAAATTAAGTGGGTATGTTAGTGAGGCACTGGGATTAAGCTGTATAGTTTTTGATTAGATTTGATTCATTCGTTCGGAAAATATAGAATATTTTATTTTCCGCAATAATGCTTTT
This sequence comes from Maratus speculifer, assembly GCA_964019185.1. Lineage (NCBI taxonomy): Eukaryota > Metazoa > Arthropoda > Arachnida > Araneae > Salticidae > Maratus > Maratus speculifer. The sequence continues at coordinate 176,110,203 of OZ025295.1, read as the reverse complement.
CTATGGCAAATCCAATGATTTTCAATTTATTATTATTATTATTTTTTTTTTTTTTTGAGAGAAAATGACACATTTGATTAATGGAATTCAATGATAAATGGATACTGAAATTTACCGGTTAATTTATTCGTATTGTTTTGAAATTTTGTCTACGCATTTGTCAGATTTTTTAAATTATTACTGTAAATTTTGGAGATTTTTTATAAATGTGTTCCAATAATATAGACTAATTTGTTTTAGAGATTTACTTATTTCAAATGTTTTTATTTCATTTTCTTTATTTTCTCATATTGGTTGCTAAGCAACCATTCATCCTAATTCTTATCCATAACTTCAAAGCGTGTACGAAAATTTAAATGAAGTCAACATCAAAACTGATGAATTAATTAATGTCTTTGTATCTTTGCGTATAAATATAACATAACCCAGAAAAGAACATAGGTTATGTTTTATTAATTTTATTCAAATATTTTCCTTAATAATTCAAAATTTCATTCTTTTTCATACACAATCAATAGAGACTTTTTAGATACAATTTAACCAATTTCCTTTATCGTTGCCAAAAAAATTAAAATCTAGAATAATTATCTTTCAACGGCAATAAGTTTCAATTGAGCAATTTCCATTCGAGAAATTAAACTAAGAATAAATAAATAAATATGACGTCATAATTAAAATAAAAATAGATATAGCACTTTTTGTTAAATATTAAACACGGATATTTGTTTCGTTAATAAGAATTTTTGTGACAAAAATGGAGACATAATTAGAAGTAAAAGAAATAAAAAAGAACTATATTTTTAACAAACAATTCACTTGGTAAAATATGACGTCATAATTAAAATAAAAATAGATATAGCACTTTTTGTTAAATATTAAACACGGATATTTGTTTCGTTAATAAGAATTTTTCTGACAAAAATGGAGACATAATCAGAAGTAAAAGAAATAAAAAAGAATTATATTTTTAACAAACAATTCACTTGGTAAAATATGACGTCATAATTGAAATAAAACAGGATTGTATAGTACTTGTTAAAAAGAAACATGGATATCAATAACTCATGAATAATGACGTCATTGCCTAAACTTCAGTGAAGGCTTACTTTGGTGACTCGAAATTTATTGTTCATGAAATTGTTCAAAATTTATTGTTTATTCTGTCTGTCAGTCTGTTCTTCTGTCTGTCTGTTCCGCGATAACTGCTGCACAATGAAATCAAACTTTTGTTTTCGGAAAAAAAAAAATTGCAAAACTCTAGATTGCTAATTTTACTTTAAAAAGCTCCTTATACATCAGATTTAGGTGTTTGTGGTTAGCAGGCATGTAGAAGTATGAGGTTAATGAAAAATGCTTGTCCAAACTGTTACTTATCCTTATAAATCAAAATGTATAAAGAAATGCAAGATATACGATAACCATTAGCACAATTAATAGAAAGTTGAAAATTTAAATTTAATGAGACTACGGGGGGTTCAGGGGGCTCCGCCCCCCCTACTATATTATAATAAAAAAAATAATAATAATAGATCATGAAAATTTCAGAATTTCCTAACATAATTAAAATTTTAATTTAACGGATTTGATGGCTGAAAACTTCTTATTCTTATTTTATTCTTATAAATAATTACGTAATTTGAAAATTTTAAATTACAGTTTGCAGAAAGTTGAATTTTGCCCAAAGTGTGTTTAAAAAAAATGATGCGCAAAGCTGACGTTGGGGCTCCTGATCTGCAGATTTACTAGTTATACTTTTTTATATAATCATTTTTATGTTAAAGAAAAATAAAATAAAATAAAAGACCAAAAGTTTGCAAGCTAAAAAATGGTACAAAGGAGATTATGAAACGTTTAGCGATTCAGTTTTGAAAATCATTTCGATTATATTTGTTTGAAAATCGGTTCGCAACATGTAAGTTAACAGGATTAAAAATTTTAATCAGATGGATTACAATATTTAACTTTTCTTCTTCCAGGAACATGGTTTGGATTATCAAAAACTCTTAGACGCCTCTGAGTACAAAGAGCTTCATAGGCAGAAAATGATCAAATGGGGCGAAGATATACGCAATTCTGATCCTGGTTACTTTTGCCGTCACGCAATTTTACAGTCCAGTGCGAGCAGCAAAAAAATATGGATTGTGAGCGATGCAAGACGAAAAAGTGACATAGAATTTTTTCAGTCTCATTTCCCTGACGTCACTCATACAATTCGAATCCATGCCTCAGAAGAAGTGCGCAAGCAGAGGGGTTTTATTTTTACTCGAGGTTAGTTTTAGTTTAATATTTCGTTAATTGTTTTTATCTGCGTTTTGTTCGTGTTACTTAAATAATTTACTTAATACAGTACAGTACATCTATCTAATAAACATATTTTTTTTCAATCTTTAACCCCTTGGGGACGAGCGACACGTATATGTGCCGCAAAAAGGCTTAAGAATCCTTGTTTATCCCCCCCCCCCCTCCAGTAAAATTTTACTGTAAAATTTAATCGGAGGATAAGTCAGGCCGTCAAGGAAGAAATTTGTAGATAAAAAAGGTAAAGTTAATTGATAACTTACAAACATAAGGAATTATGGCACAGATGTCATATACACACCACGTTGGCGCGATTTTTTACCCCCGCCAATTTGGCGAAAACTTTGTTTTTAGTTGCGTTCGTAATTATGTAAATACGTAGCACCTATTGTTGTCGCTCAGTCCGTCCGTCTGTCTGTCCGTCTGTCCGCATATAACAACGCAAAAACTACCCAACCGAATCGTTTGAAATTTAAAATACATAATTATAACATAATTTTGTCGAGTCATTTCAAATTTTATGAAAATCAGATAGATAGATCAATTACAGGGACATTCAAAAGGATTCCGTTACATTACGGTCAATACGGAAAAACTTTTAAATGCATTTTAATCGTTTGAAATTTAAAACATATAATTATTGCGTAATATTGTCGAGTCATTTCAAATGTTATGAAAATCGGATGCATAGATCAATTACAGGGACAATCAAAAGGATTTTGTTACATTACGGTCAATAATGATGTTACACTCATTCGAACATAATAGAATTGGCATGAATCTATGAAATATATACTAAAATATGCATTCTGTATAATCTGTGATGCAAAGAATTTTTATTATTAAATTACAGGGCCACACAAATGTATTCCACTAAATAATGCTATACGGGGAAACATGGTTTGGTACATGTTTTAATTATATTCAACTATTTCACATTTTATGAATAAGATATACGTTGTTGAGGTGGAATAAAAATTACTTCCTGCATATTTACAGAAACGTAAAGATTTCGACTACTATACTGTATCCGGAGTACGCTCTACTATATATGCAAGATCTGAATATTTTTAAAACTTCGTTATCGTACGAACGCATCTCATTTGCTACGTTCACGTGCAATTTCCAACTTGTTTGAATATTGTTATAAGTGTTAATGTTTACGATTTATTGTGATATTTATTATCATGTTTATTATTTATAACTGTTTATTTATTGCTTCAACTATTGTTTATTTTTTTAATAAATTGTTGAAACAAAATATCCATGTGAGTCATAAGATCGCCATTTTGTTGAAATCACGCCAACGTGGTGCATATCCGACATCTGTATTGGAATTATTTTATTCATAGAAAATATTTTATTCAAAGATCAACGGTAATTCATAAGCACACTGAGGTTGGTCAGACTCAACAGTGACCTAGTTCGTCAATATTGACTCTTGATTCAGGGCGACCACTTATATCATTGATGAGGTGAAAGTTATCTATATGAAAATTGGCAAACCAATTTAAACCTGCCTGCTTTAGCGTAGTAATACTACAGCCAAATACACTACAGTAGACTCCCTCAAATGCTTAACTCTAAAGTCCGCACACAATTTATGGATGTAAACAATGAAACATGTATTCTCATGTAGGAAGAATAAATTTATTTCAGAAAAGATTCAAGATATTACTGATATCACTAGTAATCAGAATCTTTTTATCAAACATAGTTATGTATTAATCAAACTTTTTTGGTTATTAATTCTGGCTAAACCTGAAATTAAACTTCCTTATTTTATGATTTTGATGTCAATTAGTAATGTACCTTTATGAGACAAGTTTCATAGGAAAAATACACTTCATCTTTATAATATCTAATTATATATTATTAATTATTAACTTGACCTCTGCTCAGGACCGTAGCTAAGGGGGGGGGGGAAGCTCAGCCCCTCTCCCTAAAACATTTTGAACCTAACTTGGAAAAGATTCGAAGTTCACTAAATAAATTGATATTCCGAAGATCCAAATGAAATTCTGTTCAAAAATCTAATTTAGTTTGAGGCCCTTTCACAGTTTTGCAGAATTACTAAATTGTAACTAAAATAAATGTTTCAACAATCGTTCATCCTATTTGCAAATATGAAGCTAGCATGATGTTTAATATTGCATTAGTTTTACACTCAAAATTTTTATCATCCACTTCTTTTCTTAACATAAAATGAAGTAATTACAACAGTTTAATAAGAAACATAGTATTTTCAATGTGAATATGCATTAATTTATCTTTTTGCATTAGAGAGAGAGAGAGGGAGAAAATATGAGCCCCCCCCCCCCTAATATTCACTTCAAGCTACAGCCCTGACTCTGCTTTTAATATTTTAAAAATATCTAAATTTTTAGTTTATTACTTATTTTAATATTTTATTATATTACAATATAATATTCATTATAGTTTCGATTTCATTGTTAATTACATTCAAATTACTGCTTAAAAAATGTAAACAAAGCAATTATCAGAAATCAGCAAAATTCTAAAATCCGCCCAACCTTTGGTTCCAAGCTGCGCGGATTTGAATGAGGTTACTGTATTAATGTTTCGCACGGTCTTCGATGCCATACTTCCACATAAAAACTGACACTTCATAAAAGTGTGCATTTCCGACTGATTAATTTTCTACAAAATTTTTTTTTTTTTAATGTTTTAAATATTTTTTAGAATTTTTAACGATTTATTTAAACAAGTGAAATGTGTAACTTTCCAACAAGAAAAACTCAGGGGTAAAATAATAAGCAAAAACATTAGTTAATCGATAGTATAAAAGCCTAAGTCATGTGACTGTCATCAACAGTGCCGGTTGACCGCTTCGCTTTTTATTTCCCAATCGGCAATTTAGGCGCAGATGATAAATCGCCAAATATTGTTTCAACTCCATTGTTTTATCTATATTATAAAAATTCAAGTTACTTGACTTTCATAATCAGTTACGGGCACCCTTTGCTTTTCATATACAAGGTTTTCTAGTTTGAATAAAGAATAAAAAATACACAAATTAATTAATTATATATATAAAACCCCTCCGTGTATAACAATTCCGGGGTCAACCTATCCACGAGAAAAAGAAACTCATTCACCAATGAAAACGTTTCATAGTCGTAATGGAGCGTTCTCATTGGTCAGATTTACAGTGGGAGCTGTAAATGACGTCACTACATTTTACTTCACTTTGAAATCTTTCCACGATTTCAAAAAATACACTGTTAAAAATTTGATCCATTTGCTGCAGCGGCACTCCACAGCTTTTATAGAATATCTCTTTTATGACCAATAAGAATGCTCCATAACACAGTAAAGTAACCGTTTTCTATAAAAGCGGTGGAGTGACGCTGAGCAAATGAGTCAAATTTTTTACAGTGTATATTTAATTAAAACTTTTTATTAAAGGAAAGCGAAGGTGCGTTTTAAATGCAATATTGTTAAAATTTTTATATTCGGGTTGCTTTAATTTTTTTTTTTTTTTTTGACTCTTGCGAATTTCAAATCTATAAAAAACATTGTGAAAAGTTACCTCCGATTTTAAAGGCAATCTATTTTCTGACCAATGAAACCGTTCCATAGTCGTAATGGAGCGTTGTCGATGGTCAGATTTACAGTGGGAGGTGTAAATGACGTCACTACATTTTACTTAGCTTTGAAATCTTTTCACGATTTCAAAAACACTATTTAATTAAAACTTTTTATTTAAGAAAACCGCGGGTGCGTTTTAAATTTCATTATAATCCCCACTCCCATCTACCAGATAGTTTTGCTATAGTTTTAAATGCAGATTTCTGTTGAAATTTTCTTTCTTTCTTTCTTTCTTTTTTTTTTTTTTTTTTGTTAGATTTTTTTCCCTTTTTAAGTTTAATCGCTGTATTTATCAAAATTATTTCAGCCTAAAGTGACTATGATTGACCACAGTTGTAATTTTTTATCATCCTTTAAAAATGCAAACACATCATTTTGACGGGCTATCTTCTAGTTAATCTATCTATCTTTCTATTAATAATAATAAAGAGAGAAGGATGTTTGTCTGTCAGCGCTGTTCTGAAGAGACTGCTGCACGTAGAGTTACAAAATTTGGAGGGAAGGTACTTTTTTACATGTAGTTTTGCACCTCGAAGCCCGATTTTCGATTTTTTATTTAGATTTTTTTAAATAATTTTTTTAGGCGATTTTTAGCGTTATTTTTGCGGTTTTATCCCATTAGTGAAAGGAATACGGTTTCATTCTTTTAACCCAAAATAGCAATTTTTTTTTCTCTTTTCAACAAAGTTTATTCGGAATTTGTACAGCGATTTTTGAATTTTTAACGAATTTTTAATGCGATTTTTAGTGTTTTTTTCTCATTTTGCGGCTATTTTTTGAGATAAATAAAACGAAAATCGTTTAAAATTTTTAGCCTAATGCCCTAAATTTTGTGTTTGTTATGATTTTTAGATTTTAACGATTTCTAATGCGATTTTTAACGTCTTTTAAAGATTTTTGCGTTTAGCATCTAATTTTTTTCATAGTTGTTCTATCAAAAACTTGAGCTGTTGAGAATGCAATAAGTAGTATTTTTTTGTGAAATCTATCTAAAATGTCAAAAATTTAGATACCACTATTTTCGAATAGCAATTTCATAAACTATCTTAAATTCTTGCTTAAGACCGCTACCCCCTCGAGTTATATATCACCTGATAGGTTATTTAACAGAGTATGGTTTTGATAAAGTTTTTGAAGAATAGAGTGCTCTACCTGGTTGTGGAAAATGGAACTAATAGAACGCTATTTTTTAAAATCTATAATAATAAAGAGACAAGTTTGTGTGTGTGATAACGCTGTTCTGAAGAGTCTGCTGTACGTAGAGTTACAAAATGTGGAGGGAAGGTATTTTTATACATGTAGTTTTGCACCTCGAAGCCCGATTTTCAATTTTTTGATTAGATTTTTTTGATAATTTTTTTAGGCGATTTTTAGCGGTTTTTTGCAGTTTTATCCCATTAGTGAAAGAAATACGGTTTCATTCTTTTAACCCAATATAGCATTTTTTTTTCTCTTTTCAGCAAAATTTATTCGGAATTTGTACAGCGATTTTTGATTTTTTAACGAACTTTTAATGCGTTTCTTAGTGTTTTTTTCTAATTCCGTTTTTTTTTTTTTTTTTTTTTTTTTAGATTGATAAAAAGAAAACCTTTTCAAACTTTTAGCCCTAAATGATTTTTAATGCGATTTTCAATGCGAATTTTAATGCTTTTTCAAGATTTTTTGCGTTTAGCATCTATTTTTTTCATAGTTGTTCTATCATAATCTTGAGCTGTTGAGAATGCAATAAGTAGTATTTTTTTTGCGAAATTTACCTAAAATGTCAAAAAATTAGTTACCACTATTTTCGAATAGCAATTTCATAAAATATCTTAAATTCTTGCCAGGGCCGTAGCTAGGGGGGTGCTATGGGCGGCTCAGCCCCCCCTAAAATATTTTGAGCCCCCCCTGGAAAAGATTCCAATTTCACTCAATGAATTTCTATTCCGAAAATTCAAATGAAATTTTGTTCAAAAATCTAACTTAGTTTTGAGAACTTTTCATAGTTTTGCAGGATTACTAAATTATATCTAAAATATAAGTGTTTCAACACTCCCTCGTCTTCTTTGTACATAGGAAGCTAGCATGATGTTTAATTTTGATCAGCTATACACTCAAAATTTTCATCATCATATAATTTTCTTAGTATAAAATGAAGTTATTAGAACACTTTTTAATAAGAAACATAGTACCTAAAATGTGAATATGCATTACTTTATCTTTCTGTGACAAAGCGAGAGAAAAAAAATTATGAGCCCCCCTTACATTCTCTTGAGCCCCCCCCCCCCACTATATTCACTTGAGCCCCCCCTACTGTTCACTTCTAGCTACGGCCCTGATTCTTGCTTAAGACCGCTACCCCCTCGAGTATTATATCACCTGATAGGTTGTTTAACAGAGTATCGTTTTGATAAATTTTTTGAAGAATAGAGTGCGCTAGCTGGTGATGAAAAATGGAACTAACAGAACGCGATTTTGTTAAAATTTGGAAATATAACAATGTGATTTATTTTAAATTTTAAAATGGTTTACAATACATGATAAAAAATGTAAACAAAGAATGATGTGACACATTTCAGGGTGCATGAAAGGAGGGGCGCGAACAGAATTAGGAAATGTGATAAGGAGATCTGTTTTGCACTTTAAGGTAGTTTATAACGAATGTTAAAAATTTTAAAGTATTAGCGATGCTCTGGAGAGACCGCTGCACGAAGTTATGTATGAAATTTTACACCTTGAAGGCCGATTTTCAGTTTTTTTAATTTAATTCGTATGCGAATTTTAGTGGGTTTCGAGGCGATTTTTCGACATTAGCGAAAAGGAAAGCGGTTTCATTCTTTCAACCTAAATTAGTAAATTTTGTTCTCTTTTCAATATAATTTATTTGGATTTCGTGCAACGATGTTTGGATTTTTAATGAATTATTTAATGTAAATTTTGCCGCTATTATTCGACATTAGTAAAAGGAATTTTGCTTAAAACTTTCAGGCTAATGTATTAAATTTTAGCTGTTAAGATTTATGAATTTCAGCTAATTTTAATGCGATTTTTCGCGATTTTTCGAGATTTTTTGCGTTTGATGTCGGATTTTTGTCATTCATGAGATATTTCCAATTACAACGTTTTACCCTATTAGAGTAAATTTTGACCCTTGTGATTTTTTAATATTGATTTTTAATGCACTTTTCAATGCAATTTTTAGAAATTTTTCGAGTTTTATGGTGGTTTTTTGATATTTGGAAGTACAAATTGATTTCAAACTTTTAATCTAATATAATTTTAGAGATTTTTAACGCAATTTTTCAAGAATTGTTGTGTTTCGTGTCGATTTTTTATTATCTATAAAGGATTTCCTTTTACTACGTGATTATCCTGTCGACCAATTTTGCCAAATTATTTCAATCGTGAAACAAGCCAAATTATGCAAATAAATGTAATTTTTATGTTAAATAATGAAAGAAGAGATAATTTAGAAAAACATTAATACAAATACATATAAAAATAAGAAGTAAAAACCACTTGATGACGTAACAAATATATGTAACATGTTTAATGTCAAGTAAATATGGAATTTACGATCCGCCATTATTGTAGTTTAATCTTATGGTTTGACCCAGATAGTTTCTTGGTCAACCGGATAATCAAATAGTTCAGATTTCCGATTAGAATGTTTTATCCGTTTAATGAAATTCTGATTACTGCGATTTAAAAAATAACTAGCGATATTTAGTGCATTTTTCAATGCGTTTTTAATGAACTTTTTAATGCGATTTAGTACTAATTTTTTCGATCCCCACCACAGTGGTGTTTTAACAATAAAAAAATTATTTTGGTTTCAAACTTTTAGCCTAATATAGTAAATTTCACCATTTACCTTTTTTTAATTTCGTCGATTTTCAATGTGATTTTTGATATATTTTGTGTTCTGCGTCGATTTTTTTGTAATTCACATAAAAAAGAATGGTTGCTATGTTTTACATGACTAGAATTTTTTTTTTATTCACGGGATGTTACATTTAGTGATTTTTAATGAATTTTTCAATGATTTTGTATTGGTTTTTTTAATCTCACGGCTATTTTTTGAAATTTCGAAAAGGAAATTAATTTCGAACATTTACACTTCATTTACGAATTTTGAAATTTAGTGATTTTTTAATGCAATTTTTAGCAATGTTTTCATTATTTCTCACTCTTTGCGCCGATTTTTTCACTCGTATTTAAGAAATAATTCAGATTACACTATTTTACTCTATTAATGTAAATGTTGTCCCCCGCTATTTTTAAATTTGAAACGATTTGTAATGAATTTTTGAATACAATTTTTAGATGTTTTCGAGTCCACGGCGATTTTTTCACAATTGGAAAAGAAATTTTTAAATAATTTGTAGCTTAATGTAGTAAATTTTGACATCAATGATTCAGATTTTTTGTGTATTTTCATAAAATGTTTAGTAAGTTTTGTGTCGGTATTTTTTAACTAATGAAAGAGTTCAGATTTCAATGTTTTGTCCCATTATGGTAAATTATGTCCGCAGGAATTTAATATAAATGTTTATCTTACTATGGCAAATTTTGTCCGGATTTTTTAATTTTACTGATTTTTAATCTGTTTTATAGTGATTTTTCAAGTTCTGTGACAGTTGTTGACATCGGTAAAAAATTTCGGTTCCTAACTTTTAGCATAAATAGTATAATTTGTTCTCCACGCTTTTATGAAGTTTGCCAATTTCTAATGCGATATTCAATGTAATTTTTAGTTAGTTTGGGGGATTTTAGGTGTTCCGTGTTGACTTTTCCTTATTCATGAACGATTTCCGATTACAATATTTTCGACTGAATATTAAATTTTTACAGCCATGACTTTTAAATATTCAGCGATTTTTATTATAGTTTTCGATACGATTTTTAGCTATTTTTTTAAGTTCCTTGGCGATTTTCTGCCATTCGGAAACCAATTTTTATATCAAACATTTTGTTTAATGTAGTTATGTTTCGAATGCAATGATTTTGGCGTTCCATGCCTACATTTTGTAATTTATGAATGATTTCGATCATAACCCCCCCCCCCCCCTTCTCCCTGCTTTAATATTATTTTTTTAAGCATTGACTTCCAAATATTTAGCTATTTTAATGCAATTTTCAATGTTATTTTTAGCCATTATTCAAGTTCCGTGGCGATTTTTTTACATCCGGAAATCGATTTAGATTTCAAACTTTTTGGTTAACATGGTTAATTTCTTGATTACAATATTTTATATTATAACAGTGAATTTTTACCCTAGGGATTTTTAAATGTTTTACGACTTTCATTACAATTTTCAATGCAATTTTTGGGCTTTCTCAGTCTTTTTTTAATTTTAACATTTTTCAAAGGAATTCGATTTTAAATTTCTAGACTAATAAGAGTTTGGTTTCAATTTTTTATCCTTTACGGTAATTGTTTTGCTCTCTTATTTTGATTTACAGTAATTTTTAATGCAGTATGCTTTTTTTTTTTTTTTTTTTTTGGATCTACGGCGATTTTTTTCAGATATGGAAAAGGAATTCGGTTTTTAATTTCTTTGCTAATATGATAAATTTTCTCCTGTGCGATTAAAGATTTTTATTGTGATTTTTTAGCAGTTTTTTTCGTATTTCAATGCTTTTTACATTATCAAATTAATTAGATTCAAAACATTTATCCAAGTAGAGTAAATTTTGAGTTCCGTGATTTTTGAAAATTTTGCCATTTTTAAAGCGATGTTTACGTTTCTTCGCGACCCGCTTCGATTTTTTAAAGGTTGAATTTTTGGCCGAATTTATTAAATTCTGATCTCTTTTCTTCAAAGTTTATTCGAATTTTGAAACACAATTTTTGAATTTTGTTTTATATTTTTATGAGATTTTTAATGTTTTTGGCGATTTGTAAGATTTTTCCACATTAGTAAAAATAATCCAACTTCAATTTTCTAGCCCATCTCTTTTCAACGAAGTTTAGACGAAATTCGTGCAGCATTTTTTTAATTTTTCGAGGTTTTTACTATGATTTTTAAAGTTTTTTCGCAATTCATGCTATTTTTTGATGAACCCGGGCAACGCCGGGCAGAACAGCTAGTAATAAATAAATAAATAAATAAAAATAAAATAAATCTACATAAAAGTTGCCATGATCGCAAAGAATTTTCCATATTTTTATATTGCCGGGCTCATATCTCTCCAATAACATTTTTTAATACACCAGTTTTAACACGCATTTTTTATTTTTCGCGTGGCAAATTAAACTTTGATGCTTAAATTAAATGAGATAGTTTAAGGTATTATTTATTCTTTTTTTTTTTTTTTTTTTTTTTTTTTTTTTTTTAAAGTGAAAGCCATGAATTTTAAATATTTTAGTTTAAAATGAAAATTTCATATTATAAATAAAATGAGTGAAAAAATTATATTTAAAACGAAATTGATGAAATACGAAAAAAATCTGAAGGGAACATTGGTTGACGATTTATCACCTATACCCAGCTAACACAAAAGCACAGAATTGATTGTTTCTCTGCCAGAATCTTCCAATTTGGCTAAGGACTGAACAGAACATGCAAATTAAATTATGAATAAAAGTAATATGATATGATGCTGAGCATAGGTTTAAGGGAGACCAAACTGGTCGCCAAGGGCGGCTAGTCAACTAATAATCTATTAAGGAAAAACAAGACTGGGTTTAACCCCATGGAAAATATGCCAGATTTAAGAACTGTTCCCTCGAAAACAACCCGACCGATTTTGGTGAAAATTGAAATACATATTCACTGGATTTTACTAAAGATTTATGGCAGGCAGTTTTTTTCTGCAACTAAGAGCTGTATCACACGGAGAAAGATTTTTCGGCAAGCATTTTACAAAATACGATCATTCATTTTGCTACGTGTTCTGTAAACAGGTTTTTCAAACTTCTCGCTCTGCTTCTATTGATCAGTTGATCAATGCTGAATGAATGACCAACATTTTCCATGCAATTCGGGGAACGTTCGGTAAGCAAAAATAGCGAACAGATTCTCTCCTATATCCATGTCACGCAACTTTTTGCTGACTGTAATGTTGTGTTGGGGGAAAAGTTCTGCGAAAAGAGTACGTGTGATACCGCTATAAAACTTTTATTTTAGTTTTATATCAATTTTTCAATTTTTTTTTCTGGAACTAATTAAAGTTTTTTAAAACTGTCTGCCGTAGGGGCAACTGGGGTATATTGATACACCCGCTCTACTGTTCACAAGGTCGTAACAGGAAGTTATGCAATAGCTCCAAAAGATGATGCTAGTGTACACAACTACATACAGAACATCTTGGAAGATTCTGTAATTTGATGAAATAGGACTGGTAATTTATTGTTTTTTGTAGGTCAAAAGTAAATTTGAGTTGTACAATTGCAGTGGTACTATACTATTCTTCTATTTTTTTCAACCGAAAAGAATATTGTCCCTGGTAAATACAGCTACTGTTTATCAGTTCCTCATTCTTTATTGTTAGGTAAATTATGAAGCGTTGAATTTGAGATTCATATTATTTGAAATTGGCTGCATGGGGCACATTTGATACAGTCTATGTCGGGGCACATTGATACGTATCAATGAGCCCCATGATAGCTATAGACAACCTAAATACTTTTCTCGCTTATTTTTGCATTACCTTTTATTATTTATTTTACCATACACTCCTTAATCACATCATTTCATGCAAAAAAATTCTAATATTAGTTTTTATTGAAGTGAAATAGCTCTAATTTTTTATTTAGAAAATTTTATAGTATTTTTCAAACAGAAGATGTATAAATTTAGGCAACAGCTAGTGGTAGTAAAACTAACAAAATAAAAGGACGGCAGCCTGGCAAAATCTCGAATTTATATCGATTCTCCAGAGAAAAAAGTATTTTGGACATGAGAAATGTTAAATAAGAGAAACAAGCTGTAGCACAGCAATGGATAATTATATTATAAACAGAATTTTTTAATACAATTATCCTTTATTTTTGTTTATAAACCGATTTATAAACAGAAAATCTAGAAAATATTTCATCTTTCCTAAGAAAGAAGATAATGCAGGGGTTGAAATGCTAGACATGACAATGTTACCACTGCCAACAATCAGACAAGGAACAGCCAAAACATCATTTCAATTACATACTGTTACGAATTTTGTAAATAGTTAGTGTTTGTACTGTAAAATAATGTAAATAATCTTATTAAGCTCCATTTCTTTACTACTATTAGTTTTAGTTACATTGTCTCTGTTATCAAGCAAACTTGTCTATTATTTTCAGTGACTGTCTATGGCAGCTTTGCGAAATATTAGAGATATCGCCAAGTTGGCGTCACTTTTGGCGACTAATTTTGGTCGCCAAATTTGGCGATATATCGCCAAGTTAGCGACAAACTTGGCGATTGTTGGCGATGGTAACCCTTCCCTCTCCATGGTAACCCCCCCTTTAGGTCTACTGATACATTGAATGTTTTTCCTTGGTTTCTGGATTTTTCTAGAAGGTTGTAGAAATTTCCGGCGCATGCTACGAGCCTATATAAAGAGTGCAATGCGAGCTGTTGTTGTTATTATTTATCAGTCAGTCATTGAGTGAGCTACGACTGTTTAAGCAAGTTTGTTTGAGTTTTATTTACGTTGTTTTGAATGTGATTTAGTGCTGAGACATTGTATAAAGAGTCTCTGGAACCTATATCTGCACTTGTACGATAGATTTGAACAATTATTTGTGAATATCTAGTAATATTTGTGAGTTTCGAAGACTCTGTTGTTCTGAAGATCTGCAAATAAATTATTTTCTACTTTTCTAAAAGACAGGAGTTTGAAGTTGTCTAACCATAAGATCAAAAGAACCCCATATACGCTACAACATTTGGTGTCAGGAGTGGGGTCTTATGGCGAAAACAAGAACAATGGACGGACAACTGAAAGAACTGCTAGATGCTATCAATGGCATAAAGACAGAAATGAATAAAGGCCAAGAAGAGTTGGCGGAAAAAATAAATAAAGGCCAAGAAGAGTTGGCGGATAAAATGAATAAAAACGAAGAAAGAATGGAACAGTTGACAAACAAAATTGACAAATGCCAAGAAGAAGTGACCGAAAAGATTAATATAGGCCAAGAAGAAATGAAGAAAACTTTAGAAGAAAAGTTCTCGTCGGTAGAAAGACGAATAGAGGAAGTAGAAGAGAAAATTCAGAATGAAGTTAGTAATGTAGAAGAGAAAATGGAAAGGAAAATAGAGGAAGTAGAAGAGAAAATTCAGAATGATGTTAGAAATGTTGAAGAGAAAATGGAAGGGAAAATAGTTGAAGTAGATGAAAAGCTAAATAAAAGAGTACAAGATCTTGAGAAGAAGCTTTCAGCGTCCAGTGGTAATTATGAAGAATTTAGGAATCCGCCTGCTTCTCCCGTGCACATCAAGCTGTCGACATACGACGGAAAGAGTTCCTGGCAAGTTTACAAGACCCAATTCACCATTATAGCCGAAGTGAACAAATGGAGTGACGAGGTGAAAGCTTGTCAACTGGCAGCATCTTTAAGAGGAGAAGCCGCCGACGTGCTGCAAACATTGCTCGATATGACGCAACTCAATTTTGAGACTAAGTTGTGCACTTGAAATGAGATTCGGAGAAAAATTCTTCAAAGATTATACAAATGAAGAGCCGCCATCAAAAATCGAGTGAAACCCTTCAAGAGTTTGCCTCAGAAATAGAACGTCTGGCAAATTTAGCATTCATCGATTGCCCAACAAATGTACGCGAAATGCTCTCATTGCAGTACTTTGTAGACGGAATAAAAGATCCAGAAGTGCAGAGAGCGGTACGAATGGCAGATGTGCAGAATTTAAAGGCTGCATGCTGCATTACTATATGCCTTAAAGTTGGAAGCAGCTACACAAGCCAGCCGAAGAGATCGTCATTCAGTCCGAGGGGCAACAGTGAACAAAAGCTCAGACACTGAGAGCGACGTCTTGAAAGAAATTAGGAAATTAAATCAAGAGATTGAAGCTTTAAAATATGGAAGAACAAGCTTAAGAAGACAGAATCTCACGTGCTGGGGATGCGGTGATACAGGACATTTCCGAAGAAATTGCCCCAAAATCCACGAACGTCAGATAAATTCAAACAGTCAGCAGGGAAACTAAATAGACGCTTTCAGTCATGACGTCAGTTATGACGTTTTGCTTGGATACTGACTCCAAACAAACGGTTGCTATGCTGTATTTTCTAATTTATTTGCAAATTACAGCAACATTTTTCAGCGATATATAATTGACACGTTTAATGCCTATATATACAATGATACCATTTCCTACGATTTATATTTAATGAGATATGCAGCATAGCAACCGTTTGTTTGGAATCAGTATCCAAGGAAAATGCCTTGACTGATGTCACACTGAAAGCTTCTATTTTGGCCATCTCGCGGGGCGGAGGTTGCCAGAGAATGAAAAGCCCCACCTGAAGATCCTCCATATATCAAAAATGAGTGGCGGTGATAATGAATTATATGTGATAGGCTTTATTAACGGAATTCAGAGCCGTATGATTGGCGATACAGGAGCCAATGTTACAATAATAATATTCAGTTAGGTGGGGAGGCCTACCATATGGCTTGAGCTCAACAAGCCCCACCTAGCTACAATAATAAGAGAAGATTTGGCTCGAAAATTAAAATGTAAACTCATCTGGACTCCACCATGCGTTACCCTGCAAACTGTGACGGGCGACAAGATAGCCATATATGGAAAGGCCAATTTAACCATCAACTTTGGAGGAAAGAAATATTATCATACGGCATATGTGGCTGACATAACAGATCCTTGCTTAATCGGGCTAGATTTTCTGAAGAAGTTTGGCTTCAAACTTGATTTCAAAAATAACAAAATGCTCTCAAAATTTGAAGTCTTTTTGGATTAAATAACGAAATTGAATGTAAACAAGCAGTAATAGCCAAAGAAGACATCAATCTAGATCCAAGAACAGAATTTTTAGTTGCAGCTGTAATTAAAAATGAAACTAATTACCGATTTGGCCATATAGATTATTCAGAAGACAATATTACACAAGCAGGAGTATTGGTGCCTTCTTCTGTAGCAGACCTCTCGAAAAAGACCATTCCAGTCAGAATTGCTAACATCGGTGATAAGACGAGGACTATCAAGAAAGGAGAGGTGATAGCATCATGTGCTCCTGTAACGTGCATAAGTCAAAATTCCAGTCACTCTGAGAAATCTTCAGATAATTTAGTCAAGGATTTGTTACAAAATACAGACTTAGATCCAAATCAAAGGGATGCTGCGGAAAGTTTAATTAGAGAATTCCAAAGTTTATTTTCCCAAACATCTGAAGACTTTGGACGAACTAAAATGGCACAACACCGAATTGATACTGGAGATCACTCACCTATTAAACAACACTCTAGACGATTACCTTTTGTCAAGCAAGAAGAGGTGCAAAATTTAATTAAGGATATGGAAGAAAATGACGTCATCGAACCATAGACAAGTCCATGGGCGTCTCCCATTGTATTAGTAAGAAAGAAGGATGGTTCAACAAGATTTTGTGTAGACTACCGCGGACTGAATGACGTCACTAAAAAGGATAGTTACCCTCTACCAAGGATCGACGACAGTCGACACACTTGCGGGCAACACTTGGTTCTCGACTCTGGATCTGAAGAGTGGTTACTGGCAGGTAGAGATCCATCCGGACGACCGCGAGAAGACTGCCTTTACAACGGGACAAGGATTATGGGAGTTCAAGGTAATGCCTTTTGGTCTATGTAACGCACCTGCAACTTTCGAACGGCTTATGGAAACGGTTCTCCGGGGACTGTCATATGAAGCATGTCTTGTTTATTTAGATAATATCATAATCATAGGAAAATCTTTTGATGAACATCTGAACAACCTCAGGCGGGTGCTACAAAAATTGAAGGAAGCTAATTTGAAGTTAAGCCCTTCGAAGTGCAGCTTATTTCGCAATGAAGTCGCCTACCTTGGACACATAATTTCGGCGGATGGAGTCAGGACTGATCCGGAGAAGATATCAGCCGTGAAAAATTGGAGTCGTCCAGCAGATGTTCACCAGCTTCGGAGTTTTCTAGGATTATGCACCTATTACAGAAAATTTGTCAAAGGCTTCTCGATGATTGCAAGACCACTTCATAAATTAACAGAAGCCAATCAAAAATTCATGTGGACACAGGAATGTGACGCTGCTTTCGAAAAGCTTAAGGAGGCCTTAACATCCACTCCAATTCTGTCATATCCTCAAATCGATAAACAGTTTATACTTGATACGGATGCGAGTAACGAAAGCATTGGCGCTGTACTGTCCCAGGAAATCGACGGCCAGGAGCGTATTATCGCCTATTTCAGCAAGTGCTTATCAAAGGCAGAGCGAAACTACTGCGTAACAAGAAAAGAGCTTCTTGCTGTAGTGAAAGCCGTAGACCATTTTCACCACTATCTTTACGGTCGAAAGTTCCTGATCCGAACTGATCATGCTTCTTTAACTTGGCTATTGAATTTTAAGAACCCTGAAGGCCAGGTAGCCAGGTGGATACAAAAGCTTCAAGAGTACGATATGGAGATACGCCATCGAAAATGCTCATCACATGGAAATGCAGATACTCTCTCAAGAAGACCCTGCTCAGAGAATTGTAGATACTGCGACCGGGTTGAGAAGAAATTTAATGTCAAAGGTCCTATAGTAAGACAAGTTACAACTGGGTCTGCATCATCGCAAGATCCGTGGAGTGACGAGAGCCTGCGTGAAGATCAACTTGCTGATCCTGAAATAAAGCCAATTCTAGAACTGAAAGAGGAGTCCAACAGGAAGCCCAGCTGGCAAGACATGGCCCATTACCATCCTACGACTGGACGTTATTGGGCTCTTTGGGATTCCCTACATTTGAAGAACGGTATCTTGTACCGAAAATGGGAGTCTGATGATGGAAAGACGTGTAGATGGCAACTACTACTCCCTAAGTCGAGAATTTCTATGGTCCTTCAAGAACTGCATGGTAGTCCCACAGGAGGTCATTTTGGTGTAATGAAGACCCTGCAGAAGGTTCGAGAGCGTTTCTACTGGAATAATGTTCGCAGTGACGTGGAGAAGTGGTGTCGAACTTGTGACACCTGTGTAGCACGTAAAGGTCCAAAGAGTCGCACCCGTGGACGATTGCAGCGTTATAATGTAGGAGCTCCTTTCGAACGAATTGCTCTAGACATCTTGGGTCCTCTTCCTAGAACATCTGATGGCAATAAGTACATTCTCGTTGTCATGGACTACTTCACTAAGTGGCCTGAAGCCTACTCCATTCCTAATCAAGAGGCGGTAACCGTAGCAGACATACTGGTTCAACACTGGGTTTCCAGATACGGAGTTCCTCTTCAAATCCATTCCGATCAAGGAAGAAACTTCGATTCGACTGTGTTTAAGGAAATGTGTGGACTACTCGGCATGGACAAAACTCGAACTACACCTCTACATCCTCAATCAGACGGCATGGTGGAGCGTTTCAATCGCACCATCCTAAATAGCCTCGCTCTCCTGGTGTCTAGAGACCAACAGGACTGGGACAAGAAATTGCCTCTTTTCCTGCTTGCCTACAGGAGTGCCACTCACGAGGCCACTGGTTACTCCCCTTCTCAAATGCTCTTTGGTCGTGATCTTCGTCTGCTTGCGGATCTTTTGTTTGGCCGTCCTCCTGACGCTCCTTTGTCGCCTGAAGAATACGTGGATGAACTCCAGGCACGGATTGAGGAGATTCATCGTCTAGCGAGGAACCGCTGACGGCAACGGAAAAGATGAAGACACAGTACGACACAAAGGCAACAGGACATAAGTTCAACGAAGGTGACAAAGTTTGGTTGTGGAATCCGATACGTCGTAAGGGACTGTCGCCAAAATTACAAAGAAACTGGGACGGTCTTTACACAGTCGTCAACAGGCTGAATAAAGTGGTACGCATACAAAAATCGCCACACGCCAAACCCAAGGTCGTACACTATAACCGGCTAGCCCCTTATTTTGGCCAAAGTGAATAGAAATTCAAAACTGGAATTTCAGACCATGGTCATGAAAGTCACTTTTTGTAAATATGTAAATAGTAATTAGTTTTTATTCATGTAAATCTTATTATTATTATTTATTTATTTGTTTATTTATTTTAAGTGTTTTCCTCTAACTCAAGGATTGCACTGCCCGGGACGTGCAGTCTTTGAGGAGGGGGTAGTGTTACGAATTTTGTAAATAGTTAGTGTTTGTACTGTAAAATAATGTAAATAACCTTATTAAGCTCCATTTCTTTACTAATATTAGTTTTAGTTATATTGTCTCTGTTATCAAGCAAACTTGTCTATTATTTTCAGTGACTGTCGATGGCAGCTTTGCGAAATATTAAAGATATCGCCAAGTTGGCGACAAACTTGGCGATTGTTGGCGATGGTAACCCTTCCCTCTCCATGGTAACCCCCCCCCCCTTTAGGTCTACTGATACATTGAATGTTTTTCCTTGGTTTCTGGATTTTTCTAGAAGGTTGTAGAAATTTCCGGCGCATGCTACGAGCCTACACTCTCAGAAAAATTCGTCAATATACACTAAGTTATCTTCATTTTTTCACAAATAATTTCCGTACTCCCAGAAAACGTATTTGATCTGTGAATTCATTCCGAGCATCGAAAAATGAGGGAGAGATTCTGTTTATTTCTAGCACGCATGCGTATTGGGTCTGTGAATTCATTCCGAGCGTCGAAAAATGATGGAGAGATTCTATTTATTTCTATCACGCATACGTATTGGGTCTGTTAGTAATAAATTCGAATTTATTTTTAAAATGAAAAACAAAATAAACAAATTATAATGTCTAATTTAGTTTTAAAAAGACAAAAATGTTTTCGAATTTAAAAATAAATAACAATTACTTTCTTTATTCATTCAAAAGTTTTCACAATTTGTTATCCAAAGTTGGATAAGTTGTATAAAGTTGAATATACTAAGCTATTTATATAATAAATATTCGCATTTAAAATATACTTTAAGTGAACACATTTAAAAGATATTTTAATTAAAAAATAAAATGAAAAAAATTATATTATTCAAAAAAAATCTTATCGAATAAAAATATAATACCCAAACTTTTTCTTTAGCAATCTATGTAATATATTTAAAAATTACATTTTTATAGTATATTAATACTAAACGTAAAAGAAAAAACCCCAGCCACAGTTTCATGAAAGATGAAATCTTTCTGAAACTAACTTCAAAATTAAAAGCTTTGTAACGAAATAGACCAATCACGCCCATATGAAATGAATGGTTCCATTTTAAAGCACTCCTTCAATGTAAAACGGTAGTGTCGAGGTAGCGCGTTCGTCTGCCAATGCTAGGATCGTGAGTTCGATCCTCAGCCGTGCCGTGTTGATATTTTCAAGAATTTTTTTCAAATGACGGATATTTTACCTCTTTTCACGGAGAAAAAAATAAACGGATAATCGTCAATATACAGACAATGTCTGGCAGCAGTGCTGCCAGTACTTTTTCTGTAAAAAGACGGAAGTTTTTTTGAGAGTGTATATAAAGAGTGCAATGCGAGCTGTTGTTGTTATTATTTATCAGTCAGTCATTGAGTGAGCTACGACTGTTTAAGCAAGTTTGCTTGAGTTTTATTTACGTTGTTTTGAATGTGATTTAGTGTTGAGACATTGTATAAAGAGTCTCTGGAACCTATATCTGCACTTGTACGATAGATTTGAACAATTATTTGTGAATATCTAGTAATATTTGTGAGTTTCGAAGACTCTGTTGTTCTGAAGATCTGCAAATAAATTATTTTCTACTTTTCTAAAAGACAGGAGTTTGAAGTTGTCTAACCATAAGATCAAAAGAACCCCATATACGCTACAACAATACATTTAGATACATTTAATTTTGATTGCTTTAATATTGTTCACAAATAAATTGTGAAGGATTTGAATTTCTATAAATAAATATAAAATGGTTTACAAACTCATTTTCTATGAAAAATATGCATTGGTATTATTTTGTCTCCATTTTCACCAAACGTATCAAAGTGCCCCATGAGGTGTACCAATCTGCCCCGGGGATGGGGCAGATTAATAGAAATGACTTTTTTTAGCGTTTTTTTCTTTTTTTTTTATTGCATGCAAAAATGCTATAAAAACAACAATTGTACATTTTAATAACACACTACACAAGTTTTGCTGACACGACAAGGAAAAATAACTTTAAATTTCTATTTTCTTGACACAAAAAAATCTTAGAAGAAAACCGTATCAATATGCCCCAGTTCCCCCTATATGATCTTATAATTATCTTCTATCACCAAAAATAAATAAATAAATATAAATATCAAAATTGTTCGAGTTTTTTTTTTTTTTTTTTTTTTTTACAATTTTATTAAAGTATATGTAAATATCTGGATAAAATTTAGTTTCATATAATAAATAAGGTAAAGTTTAAACCCTTCCCAGCTCGGTTAGCACCACATTTTTTTTTTTCTTTTTTTTTTAAGAAAGACTTGTATTTTGACAAAATGTGCATGCTACGAAATTTATTTTACAAATATAGTGGTGCAAGTAGAATTTAATAGAAATAAGTATAAAATGTTAGCGTAAAATTAGTGTGAATGATCGTGGTATCGGAGTCGGTCTATTTCCTTAAATTTATACAAAAATTTGTAAAAGTAAAAAAAAAAAAAGGTGGGGGGATATGAATTTAAGAAGTATCTAAAAACTTTTTAAGCCAATAAAACAAAAATCATTTTTTCCAAACCTTTCATTTCTAGATAGCGCCTACCTCCGAATAACAGACAAATTTAACAGTCCAAAAGTGTCCTTTTTTTTAGAAGATTTATTGCATTACTCATGTAGTTAATTTTTTTAAATAGATTGATTTTTTCCAATCAATTCATTACCTGGTAAAATAAATATAGTAAAACCCAAAATCAAAACTATGATTTATTTTAATTTTTAAGTTCAACGGATACTTAATCAAATTCACTTTTCTAAAATAAACAAACCCCCCCCCCCTTCAAAAAAAAAAAAAAAAAAAAAAAAAAAGATTTTTTTTTTGGTATTAAGGGTGTGTTCAAATCCAAACTGCTTATTTTCTGATTTATTTTTAAATTCATTTTTGCTCTCAAACGCAACAAACTGGCAAATTCTCTTATTTAGAAACTACACAATGTACCATGCTTGTCAATTTTTTAATAAATGCAGAAAATATTTCAAAAAATGCTGTCAAAGTTGGCGTTTTGAACCGAATTATCCAAAGCGGGAGATAAGGGAATGAACAAAAAATGATCATATTGAGAAAAAAATTGTTTATGAGCCAAATTCTAACGAACTGAGCGAAAAATGGAATCCCACGGCCTCTTATACATCTCTGCAAAAATCACTTCAGCAAGTTTCAGGTTTTTACTTTTAAAAATGAGTCTGAAAATGTATCGGAAAATTTGAAGCTGTCGAGGGTGGGAAAATATCTTTTCGAATACACTCTTAATCCCTGACAGTAAGGCTATAGCCAGTGGGGTAATCACCGGTGTTTGATCCCCCTCCAATTAATTAATTTATTTTTAAGTGGCTGTAAATATGCCTTTAAGTGTCAGTTAAGGTGGCCGAAATTCGAAAATAACTACATTTAAGATTTAAAAATCAAAACTCAACGTTAGTATATCTTTATTGCTGGTTTCTGTTAGTATGTATTAAAAAAAAAAAAAAAAAAAAAAAAAAAAAAAACCAGTTTTTAATAAATTCTTAAAATTCATACGATATTTTTAGAACTGCACTCTGTAAGAGCAGAATGTCAACGCTGTTAAACATAAAACGATTACAACATCCCAATACAAACCGACAGACTAGTTTAGCTCAAATTTTTGGAAAATGAAATGGAATTCATTTTAAAAATCCACATATTTGTTCTGACGTATGCTACTGACAAGACAATTTTTCCAATAAATCAATTGAAAGCATGTAAAAAATGTCAAGCACTAACTTTGTTAAAATGAACGTTAATACGTCACGGAAAAAGTATCTAAATGAGATGGTAACTTAATTTGCAATTAAAAAAGCTTAAAGTTTCTTCTGTAATTATGTAAATTGAATTGACAATAAAACTTAAATTCTCAATACTCATCTCTATTAAATTAGTGGAAAAAGAAATGTAAAATAAGTCAAGATTAAAATTCACGGCTCTAAATCCCTTCCGAAACATTTTTCTGGCTACGGCTTTGCCTGACATGCAGTTGAGATGAATACATCGTTTTTTATAATTTTCAAGTCTTTACTTTAAAACTACATAATTAATATTTTTCCTATGAAAGGGCTTTTTGGAATTATTTGAGCAATCTAAATACATATTTTTAACACTTTCGTGTCTGGATTTTCTTTTTTTTTTTTTTTTTCATTTCACAAAATTAATTTTATTTTAATAACATTAATCATAGCTATCCAAATAGACTTATTGTAGTTTAAAGATTATCTCACTACCTGAAATCTAACGAATGTACTATACTTATTTTATGTAGTATTCAATACATATTTATATGATAATAGGTTAAGGAAGAGCTTTCGAAGACGTTTGGAAAATGACATATAACAACAGGATTTGAGAGGGTATTACATTTTTTTTAATGTTTTTTGCGTTTTATCAGATTTGATTGGTTCAGAAAAGTAACTTATATTTTAACATTAAAGAGTGAAATCCTTACTAATATTATAAATCGGAAAGTGAGTTTGTTTGTTTGTTTGTTCCGCTTTCACGCCGTAACTACTGAACCGATTGCTTTGAAATTTTGCAGACGTAAAGTTAGAAGTCCGGATTAAATAATAGGGTAATTTTTATTTATTTTATTTAAATATTTCCCTTAATAATTCAAAATTTAATTATTTTTCATACAAAATCAATAGGCATTTTTCAGATAAAATTTAACCATTTTCCTTTCCTGTTGCCAAAAAATAAAAAATTGGAATAATAATTTTTCAGCGGCAATGAATTTTTAATAGAAAACTTCCACGCGAAAAACTATAATAAAATAATTTAAAAGAAAATAAATATGACGTCATGTTTGAAATAAAAATAAAAGGTGTATTTTTTATAATACATTTAACAAGGATATTTGTTTAGTTAATGGGAATTTTTGTGTAAAATATGGTGACATAAATTAAAAGTAAAAAGAATGAAAAAGAATTATATTTTTAATAAAATGGTTCACTCATGAAAATGTGACGTCATAGTTGAAATAAAACAGGTACTTTATAGCAGTCGTTAAAAATACAAGGGGTATGAATATCAGTAACTAATGGAGCGAGATAAATAATGACGTCATATTTAAAATGAATCAGAAATATTTTTTATTTATACTAATTAATAAGTTATAAGTTACATACAAATGAATATTTTTATTCAAAACTCATAATTATCAATGGAAGAAATTTTTTGTGGGGAAAAGGTGGAAAATAAAATCACTGATTAATATATTTTTGGCTCGATTTTTTAACACTTTCGAACAAAGTTGAAAAGTTATTATGCTTTCGGTTTGTCTGTCTGTCTGGTCGCTTTCCAACTTTCGTAAATATATTCCGATTTCCATGAAATTTTTGGACATTATTTACGTTAACCTAGCACGAATACCTATTGAAAATGAAGTTTCTACCATGATTAGTTTATTTACAGGGATAGTCAAAAAATTTCCTTATATTACGGCATTATGGGGAAAAATCGTTTTAATTAAATTTAACGATGTTACAGCCTGTAGAACATATTCAAATTTATATGCATTTACAAAGTGCACTAAAATATGCATTTTGTAAAGTATGTAGTGAAAAGGGCACTTACTATTCATTTACAGGGTCAGACAGAAGAATTCTATTGCATAGGAATAAAGGGAGGAACAGTTTCCGACATATTTTAATGATGGTAAACGATTTCATGTATAATCAAATTGATATATGTTGCTGAGGCTTAATGTAAGTTATTTCATGCATAATACGAAGTGCATAGCATTTACAGGGACACACAAAAGATTTCAAATATTATATATTCTATCCGAAGTACTGTATATCATGGATGATGACTGTTGCATGGATGAAATGCATTTTGAATTATGATATGTGCTTTTAAGTTTCGCTAAATGTATGCATATTAAATGGAGAGTATAAATGATAATAGTATAAATAGTTAAATTTAGATATACAGGGTTACACAAAAGATCTCGGAAAGGTTACTGAATATGAGCGTAATTTACTTAAAGGTGGTTTTTAAATAAAATATGCATTTTTATTTTGAACTGCATTTAGTAAACTAAGAAATGTTTGTAGTATATATATAAAATGATAAACAGGGTCCCGCAAAGAACTGGATACAAGGTTGTCTTCGGATGATAATTTCTGAAAATGTAATTTAGGTAGTAATAAGAAATATTTTTGTTTGAAATAAATTTTAGAAAGATACTTTCGTGTATTAAAGGCACTTGGAAAACTACAGGGCTGAACAATAGAATTCAAGAATGTTTCTATCTATTAGTATTAATCGCTGAAAGGAAAATTTTGACCAGCAAACAAATTAGCAACTAGGGATTATCAGAAGTTTTTTTTACCATAAATTCGCGATAAAAAGTTAATTACACATGCTTTTCATCATCGAAATTTTTTGCTTGATTGATCAATTATTTCTTCTTTAAATGTTATGTGAACGAAGTTACGGGTAACTGCTAGTATATATATAAAATAAAGGAATCGCAAACGGTGGAAAGAGAATTAAGTAAACTTTTATTATTATTACCAAATATCAACACATACATGAAGTCATAAGAAAGGCACAGCCATATGCTATTGCTTTTATATGCCGAAAATAACTAAGTAATTGTTAAAACAAAATAATATACTCGATGAAAAGACATGTACATTAATAGTACACCAGACCTGAAAGGGTTAAATATAAGAATTCTATAATTTTTATTGTACACTGGCAATACGTTCTATAACCTGGGAAACCCCTGTTTAGAAAACATCAACTGGGAAAGAAACGGTTAAAAAAACATGTAATAACAGACTTTTCCTATAAATAGGAAAAGAGAAAAGATGCACTTGTACCTCTGCTTGCATGTTCTTTCCCTTCATGCTTACAAAATGCCAGATTATTGGGTGGGATGGATTATGGAAAAAAATGTTTAATCATTATTTAAACATATACATTTTTAACATTTCAGGTATTGATGACGTGGAATCTGAGTGTGGTTTAGATGATTATACTGAATGGAATTTTCATCTCCATAACAACAGTGAAGCTGAATTGTTAGAAGAAGTCGATCATCTTTTACAATCGTTAAAAGTGAACTTAAGTAAGAGTAATCAATGATGAAATGTAGTTCAATCAAAAATTGTTTTATGGTACTAATAAGTGATGTGTCAGAAATAATAATATGCTGTATGGGGTATACAAGAACTTACTGCACTAACTTATTGTCAAGATTAACGATTTTATGAAATAAGTATTAGTAATTTTATGACAAAACAATGGTGGACTTGGGCAAAGTACTCTATTTTCTTGTTCCAATGCAATTTATTTTATACAAATGCAATAAAACTAACTATTTTTATATTCAATTATGTATACTCAGTTTTAAAAGTGTTGTAATTTATTAATTGTTATTAATCTCTATTTGTATCTTAATAATAAAAATTCTATTTGAAATGATTGTATTTTCTTATTAATGTAAACTTCCTCCCCCCCCCCCCCAAACCATTGGATATTGCAACCAATATTTTTGAATGTTAAAAGAAGAGAAACAAAAATCACAGATTCATATCTATTGTTTTAATGTATGATCATGCTATCATAAGCGATAATAAAACAAGTAAGAAAAATCATGCGTTAAGCATAGATTATGAAGCACTTTCCAACACTTAATGAAATATTTAACAAAACTTTGTTATTTAGGGAAATAATAGTGTATAGCCAAATATACCCAAATGTGTATTCCAGTACTTTTGAACAGCTCCGTATTTCATATGTCAGTTGATATAATGGGAAAATTTAGTTTAGCGAGAAAATACCCAGTAGCTTGAAATTTCTTTTTCAGCATTTCATACTATTAGATGGAAGTTTGCATTGTACCTTTATTACACGTCAGCATTAGGCTAAAATTTATTGTAAACTAAAACACTTTTAAAACAACTGAAATCACATTCTCATAAATTATCATTCATAGGCATCCATGTACCGAATTCTTTGCGTGGCCCTGTATATCCTTTTATCTATATTCTGCAAACATTTCTCAGTAAATTGAATGAAGCTCAGCATAAAAATGCCATAGCTTATTTAAGAACCACGTTTAAATAATTTACGCTCATATTCAGTAACATTGGTGAGCTCTTTTGGGTAGCCCTGTATATCAACTATAACATTTATACACACCATATAATGTGCATATATTTAGCGAAATATAAACGCGCATATCATAATTAAAATGCATTTCATCCCTCCATCAGCCATCATCGGACACATATACGGTATTTCGGAAAGGATATACTATTTGAAATCTTTTGTATGGCCCTGTAAATGCTATGTACTCCATATTATGCAAGACAGTAGCGTATAATTTATATTAAGCTTCAGTGACATATATCAATTTTATTATACATGAAACAGCTTAATATATTTAAAATATGTCACACACAATTCCCCCTTTTACCATTATCTAATGGAATTCTTTTGTGTGGCCATGTAAATGAATAATAGCTACATTTTCACCTTATATTTTAATATGTTTGACAGGGTATAACATCTTTAAAATTCCTTTGAAACCATTTTTCCATATAGGCCGTAATGTAATGGGAAACTTTTGATTCGCCCTGTAGATAAACTAATCATGGTAGAAACTTCATTTTCAATAGGGTTCGTGCTAGGGTAAACATCAATAACGTATAAAAATTTCATAGTAATCCGAGTATATTTACGGGAGTTAGAGCGCGGACAGACGGCCATCCGGCCAGACAAACCGAATGCATAAGCATTTTTCAACTTTGTTGGAAAGTGCTAAAAAAAAGAAAAAACGCTTGCAGAATTTAACATACTGGTTAAAAATTATAACAATTACCGTATATACTCGTGCATAAGTCGAGGAATTTCTGACAATTCTCAGAAAGCAAATTTAGGAGGTCGACTTATACATGAGTATGCAAAATTTTGGCTTTTTATATGTATCCATAATAAAATAATATAGTTTC
Source organism: Maratus speculifer (assembly GCA_964019185.1). NCBI lineage: Eukaryota > Metazoa > Arthropoda > Arachnida > Araneae > Salticidae > Maratus > Maratus speculifer. Next base: position 176,081,049 of record OZ025295.1, on the reverse strand, counting down.
CCCCAGGTTTAAAAAGGGGCAAGGCGCTACTGTTCTGAAAAGAGCCTTTTTTACATTCTTCAGGACACTTTTTTGATTTTTAAGGGCACATTTATAAAGTTGAATCTAGAATCTAGCGGTACAAAAATTGTGAAAATGCAGAAATTTCGTCAAAAAAGGTAAATTTTATTAAAAGGTAGCGAAAAAACTGCAAATATTGTTAAAAGATGGCGAAAAAACAGCCGATTTTGTTAAAAGATCATAAAAAACAGCCGATTTTGTTAAAATATCATAAAAAACAGCAAGTTTTGTTAAAAGATCGCAAAAAATGGCAGATTTTGCTAAAAAAAATCGCGAGAAAACGACACATTTCGTGAAAAGAATGCGAAAAAACGGCAAATTTTATTTAACGATGACAAAAAATGGTAAATTTCTTCAAAAGTTTAAAGACAATTTTCTCTTCGCAAGAAAATGATTGTGAATCAGAAAAATACGCTTTAGGAGCAATAAAAACACAATTTTGAAGCAGGAAAATTAGTTTTTAGAACATAAAAATTCACTTCTGGCATTAACTTTTTTTCTTGTGTCCCTTTGACAAAATTTGCATTTTTTTGCGATCTTTCGGCGAAATCGCCATTTTTTCAGGATATTTCGACGAATTTTGCATTTTTTCGTGAATTTTTGGCGAAATTTGCTCTTTTTACAAATTTTTTGACAGAATTTTCAGTTTTATTACGATTTTTGGATGAAATTTGCCGGTTTTTTCGTAAATCTTTTGACGAAATCTGCCGTTTTATTGCGATTTTTTGCCGAAAGTTGCTGTTTTTCGTGATCTTTTTCCGTTTTTCGCAAATTGTTTGACAAAATTTCTCATTTTATCGCGATTTTTGGTCAAAATTTGTCGTTTTTTCAAAATCTTTTGAGGAATCTGTCGCTTTTAAGGAATTTAGTGACGAAATTAGCCATTTTTAAGCGAATCTTGACGGAAATTAGTCATTATTTCGCGATTTTTTGACGAAATTACGCGTCCCATGGGACGCGTACGAGCTATTTTTTGCGTTCCGACGCCGATTTTTTACGTAATTAACGCGCTATAGCGCGTCCTCATAATCGCTAAAGGGCTGCGGTTTTTTTAAAATGTGAGGCAAGAAGGGAGCTATTTTTTGAATGAGTGACCAGAGGGGCACTAGTTTTAGGATTAAGGGCGCTATTTTTTAAACTAAAGGGCAGGAGGGGCGGAGCGCCCCCTGAACTCCTTTGGGGGAAACTCTAAATATATAAAATGCAAATAATAATTTATCATTAATTTTTTTTTCAATGATTTTTTTTACTTATTTTTTGTTCGCATTGGCAAGTAAATCATCTTTGGTTTGATTTTGTCAGGCATAAAAGAGTTCTTCCCAAAAGAGAAATTCCACAATTTTTGACATTTTCGTGATTGGTCCAAAGACAATTTTAAAAAGAACTTTACTTTTTCTCTTTTTTAGGGGGGGGGGGGGGGAAGAATGCCCGAAAAATTTAGTAATCGGACATTTTGTCTATTCAAATCCTTGGAGTTTGTTCCTGAATTGTTGTGCAAAAGGGACATGAAATGAAAGGAATATCATATAAGTATCTGAAAGTTGTGTAAATGAAGGTGTTCAAAATGTCTTACAAAAATGTTTTTATTACTTTAAAAATTCAAAATGAAAGGGATTTTTTTTAATAGAATATTTTGTTCTATCTATACAACACTTTTAATTAATTTCAGCGATACCTTTTTCGAGACGTATTTCTAGAGAAAAAAGTTCAATTTAGTAGGGGGATTGTTTTTTTGAAAAGAAAAGGGGAGAGGATTTAATAGCTACAGAATAATATTTGTTTTAGAAAATTAATGACTCCACTTCACATGATCAGATATATTTGGATTTACACCTTTAGCATTGTTAATACTTTCTAAGTTATTAAAAAAAAAAAAAAAAAAAAAAGGAAGAAAGAAAGAAAAAGCAATAATACATGCAGTTATACATTAATTTTATTGTGTCAATCCATTTCAAGTGGTCCAGAAAATATTTTTTTGGTCGCTCGACCATTTAAAAAAAAAAATTAAATTTTTTGTGCAACAACCCTAACATGATGGGAGTTCAAAATGATTATTTTTTTTTAATTAATTTTTGTTTGCGCATGGCAGCCATCTTTGTTTCATCGTTTGCAGCGATTTTCTCACATACTAGGATATACGAAATTGTAAATATCTCGTTTGTTATTTTCCCAATTGAAATGGGGTTTGCAGCACTTTGTTCAGAATAAAATAGGCTAAAGATGTGGTGGTAGATTAGTTTTTAAAAATAAATTTTTACTGGTAAAATTTTAGACCAAAATGTAAGATTTTTTCCAAAATCTGGCCGTTTACAAGAGGAATTTTTTCATGCAAAGAAAACTGTTAAAATAACACAATTTTTTTTCACAAAGAGGTCAAAGGTACATGTACTCACATACCGAGTTCAAGATCTGGGAGTAGATTTCTTTTTGTGAAAAAAAATTCAAAATTTGTCAAAAATTCCAAAAATCGAACTTTTTAGGCTTTGATATCTCTGGTGGGGCACGAGATAAAAATCTGAAAATCCAGCCTTTGATAGTATTGTACAAGAGTTATGTACAAAAAATTTCAAGAAGGCGATTTGACTACAAGCTGAGATATGAAGTGGACAATGTGTGAAAACAATACTACCAAACTATTGCATTCTACTATATGTTTGTTCTAACCTCCAAAATGTTATTGATGGTCCAAAGTTAAATGTTAATTAAAAATATCTTCTTCAATTGTGTGTGTGTTATTTAAACAATTCAAAATGCATGCTAAGCCACATCACTATTTTTCCAGATGAATAAAACCTATTAGAAATCATGCTGCAACAATTTGACTCAGAAGACATTGATTCAGAAGAATCATAATATATCTCGTAAATAGTGCGAAAATATTTCTCAGCTCTTTGTTGAGTATATACAATATCTTAATTAAACATTTTGTTACTAAACTGTTTTCAACAAACAATATTTTCTGTGTAAATATTGTAATAAAAAGAGATAAATCTCATTTCTCATAACGTACTCGCATTTAACATTTTCTGACCTCCGTACCTCATCTTTTCCCCAAATTTCCTTCTTGAAATTGTTTGTGCATAACATGACCATAAAATACTTACAAAGGCCAAAATTTCAGATTTGTACCTTGTTCCACACCAGAGATAGTCTAAAAAGTATGATTTTCAAAATTTTTGACAAATTTTTAATTTTTTTTTGCAAAGATGAATCAATTTCCACGTCTGGGATTTGGTGTGTCACAAGTACTTTTAACCTATTTTTATAACAAATTGTGTTATGTTGACAGTTTTCCTTGCATAAAAAATTTCCTCTTATAAATGGGCAGATTTTTGGGAGAAAAATATCACACGATAAAACAAAGATAGTCACCTTGCACAAACAAAAAATAATAAAATCAAAATAACAATCATTTTGAATTTCCATCATATTAGGACTGCTGTACAAAAAGTTTGATTTTTAAAAAATTGTCAAGCAATCAAAAAATATTTTCCGCACCACTTGAAATGGCTTGACCCAATATAGTCTAAGATCCGGTAATACAAATATATACCCTCATTTGTTATTTAGTTGAGTTACACATCAAATAAAAGCTTATTTTATTCCCAATACGACCGTACTAGGTTGCCTGCTTTCAAGTGGTGCCAACCATGGGGATGCCAGGTTTAAATAGGCAAGTAACTGGAGTTAATATACCCTCATTTGTTATTTAATCGAGTTATACATCAAATAAAAGCTTATTTTATTCCCAATCCAACCGTACTAGGTTGCCTGCGTTCAAGTGGTGCCAATCTTGGTATTGCCAGGTTTAAACAGGTAAGTAACTGGAGTTAATATACCATCATTTGTTATTTAATCGAGTTACACATCAAACAAAAGCTTATTTTATTTCCAATCCAACCGTACTAGGTTGCCTGCTCTCAAGTGGTGCCAACCATGGGGTTGTCAGGTTTAAACAGGTAAATAACCGTAGTTAATATACCATCATAAGTTACTTAATCGAAATACACATCAAATAAAAGCTTATTTTATTCCCAATCCAACCGTATTAGGTTGTCTTATCAAAAAGTGTGCTGAACCCATGCTTGCCTAGATTCAAGATGTTCAATTTTCTGCGCGACTGTTGAGAGTGACAGAGAAGCGTTGCGCGAGCGATTCCATTTGATAGACAAAGATGCAGCGAGTGCTTTTTAAAGATTACTCCGATTGGGTAAATAACAAAGATTTCAATTTTTTTATTCACTCATACATTCATTTATATACATAATTATGAAAATATGACAATACAGCAAAACATAATTATGAAATAAGTTTTCCGTTGAAAATGTGGTTTTTCAAAAGGAGATTTTTCCGAGATTTTAAGCACGGATTAAATACTGGTAAAGATGAAATAAAATATCACATAATAATGTAAATATTTTTTTGTTAATACATGAATGTATCAATAGTAAAATACAAAATTTTTATATAAAACACTTATTCCGATTCAGAATCGTCAGAAGTGCCAATATCACAATCTAATTAAGAATCTTCATCGTTTTCTATGATTTTCGATTCACTTAATATGTCGTTAACTTGTAAGGATGTCGGGAATTCTTTAAACCACTTAAGCTTCAAATTACTATCCAATAACCATCCACAATCTTCAGGATTGACTTTAACGCAACATGCATCGGTTGCATGAAGCCACATAAAATGAACATATATTGTGCGCAAAATTTTCTCTTTCAATGAGATCCAGCACGGTCGCATCATATTGGAGTCGATACCGTTAATCTTTCTAATGAAATGCTCTTTGTCTTTGTTCATTGAATATGTTTTTTGGAACGGCTGATATCTAGCGTCATTGATATTATCATAAAGAAGAGCAGTGAATTCCTGAACAGGGTGAATTTTATCTTCTAGGGGTGCATCGTCTGGATCTGTCAATGATGCGAATATTTCCTGGAAATCCGTTCGTCTTAAAAATATTTTAAAAGGCTTGATTTTCCCTTTATTATAAAAAGCCGCTGTGTAATCAATACCAGTAAATGCATGGAAAGCTGGCAGACTTAGGGATTAAATATGATCTAATTTCATTGCAAGCTCAGTATAGTTAACATAATCAAGATTTTTCTTACTGCTTTTCTTTGTTGATGAACCCGCCGACTAAATTTGAGTTTGCGGAAATTTGTGGATAGTGGTCAGTAAAATTACCAAGACATCGGTATCATTTACTTTGACCAATATTTTCGAATTAGGTGACATTTTTTATACATGAAACATTATCCGCATACCTGCCTCTTCATGTTGACATACGTAGTCTTCTTCACGTTTCACGACATGATCTGCGACAGTATGGTAAGAAAAATAGCGCTCTCCAACTGGTATAAAAATTTTCTTGTTTTGGATTATTGAAACTGTCTGCCAAATGGAATCGCGAGCGCAACGCTTCTCTGTCACTCTCAACAGTCGTGCAGAAAATTGAACATCTTAAATCGAGGCAACCATGGATTCAGCACACTTTTTGATAAGACAATCTAGTACGGTTGGATTGGGAATAAAATAAGCTTTTATTTGATGTGTAACTCGATTAAATAACTTACGGGGGTATATTAACAATGGTTACTTGTCTCTTTATACCTGGCAACCCCTGGTTGGCACCACTGTAGAGCAGGCAACCTAGTACGGCTGGATTGGGAATAAAATATGCTTTTATATATGTATAGCTCGATTAAATAACTTATGAGGGCATATTAACAGCGGTTACTTACCTGTTTAAACCTGGCAACCTCATGGTTGGCAACATTGGAGAGCAGGCAACGTAATATGGTTAGATTGGGAATAAAATAAGCTTTTGTTTGATGTGTAACTCGATTAAATAACTTATGAGGGTATATTAACTCCGCTTACTTACCTGTTTAAACCTAGCAACACCATGGCTGACACCACTTGAGAGCAGGCAACCTAGTACGGTTGGATTGGGAATAAAATAAGCTTTTATTTGATGTGTAACTCGATTAAATAACAAATGAGGGTATATTAACTCGAGTTACTTACCTGTTTAAACCTGGCAACCCCAAGGTTTGCACCACTTGAGTGCAGGCAACCTAGTACTGTTGGATTGGGAATAAAATAAGCTTTTATTTGATGTGTAACTCGATTGAATAACAAATGAGGGTATATTAACTCCAGTTACTTACCTGTTTAAACCTGGCAACCCCAAGGTTTGCACCACTTGAGCGCAGGCAACCTAGTAATGTTGGATTGGGAATAAAATAAACTTTTATTTGATGTGTAACTCGATTAAATAACAAATGAGGGTATATTAACTCCAGTTACTTATCTGTTTAAACCTAGCAATCCCAAGGTTTGCATCACTTGAGCGCAGGCAACCTAGTACGGTTGGATTGGGAATAAAATAAGCTTTTATTTGATGTGTAACTCGATTAAATAACAAATGAGGGTATATATTTGTATTACCGGATCTCGTACTAATATCATATAGTAGGTTTTATTCATATTGACATATAGTGCATTGGCTCAGCATACATTCCCGATTGTTTAAATCACACGAAAGCATATGAAAACTATCTTTATAATTAACATTTAACTTTGCACCATCAATCAATTATAATTTAACATTTTGGAAGTATGAATAAACACATACAGTATTTTGGCAGTATTGTTTTCACACATTGTTTACGTCATATCTCAACTTGTAATCAAATCTCCTTCATGAAATTTTTTGTACATAACACTCTCATACAATAATGTCAAAGGCTGGAATTTCAGATTTTTATCTCGTGCCCCACCAGAGATATCAAAGCCTAAAAAGTCCAATTTTTGGAATTTTTTTTCGCAAAGAGAAAACTTCCAGATCTGGAACTCTGTGTGCGAGTACATGTACCTTTGACCTCTTTGTACAAAAAAAAAAAGTGTCATATTGACAGTTTTTCTTGCATGAAAAATTTCCTCTTGTAAACTGGCAGATTTTGGAAAAAATCTCACATTTTGTGCTAAAATTTTACCAGTAAAAATTTATTTTTAAAAACTAATCTACCACCATATCTTTAGCTTATTTTATTCTGAACAAAATGCTGCAAACCCCATTTCAATTGGTAAAATAAAAGACGAGATATTTACAGTTTTGTACACCCTAGTATGTGAGAAAATCACTGCAAACGATGAAACAAAGATGGCTGCCATGCGCAAACAAAAATTAATAAAAATAAAATAGTCATTTTGAACTCCCATCATGTTAGGGTTGTTGCACAAAAAATTTCAGATTTTTAAAAAATGGTCGAGCGACTAGTGCTGGACCACTTGAAATGAATTGACCCTATTATATAACTAGCTGTTAAAATGACACTTAAATTATAAAGGTTTTACGCCACTGCATAGATGGAATTTTTTTTTTTTTTTTTTTTTTTTTGATGAAAACAAACTTTTTTTCATTGCCTCTTAAATATTCATATTACATACTTCATGTCAGCTTAAACTTCTGCGATTGTCTTTAAAATTATGACTATATAGTATTAAGAATGCAGTTACAATTTAGAAAAAATAGGGATTACTGTAATTAGTGTTATCCACAGTATGCATCTCCCTTGAGCAAAGGTAGTGTTGATGGTTGCACCATGTACTGTCAATTCAGCAATCACTAACCACTACTGATACGCCAATAATATAAACGATAATATGGCAGAAAATCAAAGTGTTTGACACAAGGTTATAAATTAGTGGTTGTTAGTCGCCAAATGCAAATAATTTTTTGCATTTGACAACCCAAAATCATACCCAGCCGTCAAATTTGACACAAGTTTTTTTTTTTTACTTTTTTAAAATTTAGTAATTAAGACAGAAATATAGTGTTTAATATATGCACTCTTCCCTGCTTTAACATATAAGAATAGAAACAATGATGCAATGTAAAATTGCAACCATGAAATGCTGTTTGGCACCTAGAAAAAAAATTTATAGGTGTCATTTGATGTCTTTCTTAAAATTCCCAATTTCTAACCCTGGTTGACACCAGATAATTTTTCTTCCACATAGTTCTGTATATAAAAACAAATGCATTTCAGAAAACAGCAGCATCAACTAATCCTTTATAAGAGACCATATTGAACAGTTTTTATCAAATTTAAAAAAGCCATGATTTTAGAAGATGGAAAGTTCTTAGTGACATTTTTAATGAAAATTGTGAGTAACAAAATTTCTAAATTAAAATAGCATTTAAGGAATACCAAATGAAAAATAGTCAGTATTTATAACAATAAAAACTTCAAGACTCTTGGATTATCAGAAATTATTATATAAAGAATGAAATCCGAAGTCAATTTCATTGATTAATATAAATATCTCAACACTTTCAACATATAAAAACTTTCTTTTCTCTCAATTATTGTGTTGAAATTTGAGTACTTATGTTAGCCAGACAGAAATATCAAAGGTATTTTTTGTATGTATAAATTTGAAACAATGCTTATTATGTATTTTAAAGGAAATGAATGAAAGCATTTATTCAAAATGAAAATTATGCATTTTAAACGAAATTAACAATATGAATGTTCGCAATGGTTCAATATTAGAAGATTTGTCATCTACGCCTGTTTAACATAAGAACAAAAATTAGTTTTCAAAAAGTTAAAAATTATTTAATTTTAGAATACACTTTAAAATATGAGAAATTTTGCAAAAATTAGGATAACTTGTACCATTTCATGTATATAATTTGTAATAAAAAAGATAAATAAAATTCGTAAAGAAATGTATTTATTTTTAAAATATATATCTTAGTGTAAGATGCAAACATTCAGGTAAAAATAAAATTAAAAGCTGCATTAAATAATGAGCAATACAGTTTTTAAATTTCCTTGTGGGTAATGCAGGATTCTGCGACTTGGAAAACAGAAGAAATATCACAAAAGAATACCTCCTAATAAGATATAGTGGAAGCAATAAAAAAAAAAAACAAAAAAAAACAATTAAATCCACAATAAAAACAACATATCTGATAAATATATTTTTATTCAAAATAGTTTGTCTAGAAAATGCATATGTTACAACAAAGTTTTTTTTAAAGACTTGCAAGAGTGAGTATCAAATTATAAATACACATATCACAAATCTATCAATATATTAACCAACAGTTCTTTGGCAAAACAATAGAAAAATGAACAAACCACTCACCAAGTTCACAACCTATTATAAAACGCTTACATCATGAACTATTTAATTACAAAGCATTAGAAATGAGCTTAGGTAAAAATAATTCATTTTAAAATTTAAAAAAAAAATTAGTTTATAACTTTGCACTCTTAAAATATTTTGTATAAAAACACAATTTTTAAGCAAGAAATATAAGATAATTTAGAATGATAAAATATAATTACATGATTCAATTGAATGTAGCATGTTGCAACTTTAATCTCAAAAAGGCAAAATTAAAATTTTATGCGGAAATGATTTTTAAGTTTTAACTCACCCTCTCTCCTTTAAAGCTTATGAATAACATTTAAAAATCTCAATGTATTACTATAGACCAAAAAATATATAAAAAAATTTAATGAAGAAGAAAAATTTGAATAGATCCTTTCAACCACATAATTTTCTAGTTAGACGAAGAAAAAGTTTTGGAAATAATCTTTGTAATGTGTGTGAATACATTAAAGCAATTTTATTATCAAAACAAGATATACAACAAGGTAAAACAATAATAAATAGAAATTCCTAAAATTGGAAATGTTTGAAATGCAGAGACCACAAGAGGCATACCTGAAATCTACTTAAGAAAAAGTTGCATTTTAATATCTAGATATAGAATTCTTTTTTAATTACATAGCCATTTTAATCATATTTAACATTTTAAAAAACTCTCGATGTTTTCCAAAACAAAAACTGGCATATGTACAGCCTATAATTTTCTTTTACATCAGCATTATAATTGTGTAACAGTATTCACATTGAAAATTAATCTTCTTAAAAATAAAAAACTACCAACATAGTTTCACAAAGGATGTTGACATTAATCCAATAAGCTGGGAAAAGTCGGTAGGTCTATTCCTATCCATTTTTAAATATTTATTGTCATTCATATTTTTCTTGTAATAGAGATAACGCCTTTTCTATCAGTAATAGATAATTTAAAAAAATTAACTATGCGTTATATTTAAAAAAAAGAAAAGTTTTTAAACTACAACATATTTTATTTATTTCCTGCGTAAAAAAGACAAAAAAGTGTGCCAGTAAACGTGGTATTTCATTATTAAAAATTATTTTAAATGCATGCTGGTATACAGTAAACAAGTGGCACAGCCAGTTTCTTCATTTGGGTTGGTTTTGATTCATTGTTACTCATAAAACAAACAATTTTTTTGAGCTACATATCCACATGAGTGTTTATTAAAACATGACTCATTAAAACCAACATAATGTAAAACAAAACAACCATAACAGATTTAGAATTTATGAGCTTAAAGGTTTCATAAAAGAACATCTCCTTCAATCTTTAGAAACTGAGTACGGAAGAAAGGTAGAAGAAACAGTAGCAGTAGTAACATGTATACTTATTTTGTTGATATTGCTTTAAATTTCTCTTTCATTAATTAAATTTTAAAATAGAGACTCTTATTATGAAGCCTTGAAACAGTTGAGCAGTTAAAGGTTTATACTGTTTTTCTTTACTTTGGTTTTTACGCATCATATTTTTATCTTAAGAGGCCAATGAACTTGCCCAAAAAGATCCGGATGACAATGTTAAATCCATAGAGGTATTATTTTCAAACATTTCGCTCAAATTTTAACATTTTTACATGATTTTTTTCCTTTTTTTTTTGGCATAAGATAGCTGAGGACGATCTATGTATGGCTAGTTTTTACTTTTTTGATTTTGGTTATATATTTTTTTTATATTGTGATAGTTTCAATTTCAGAACAGATTCTGAAAGTTAAAGTAACTAAAAAAAAAAAAATTCCAAAACCAAAATTGACAAAGTAAAAACTAGCCTGGTTATAGATCATTCTCAGCTATCCTACCAAAAATCTTGTGAAAATATTAAAATCCGAGCAAGATATTTGAAAACAACGCCCCCATAGACTTAACATTATCATCCGGGTTTTTTTTTAAAGAGTTGAGTGGCCTCTTAACACAAGAAGTTTAGTATGCATCGTCTAAATGCTCTGGAAAGGAGTATTAACAATAATATTCCCCCTCACCCAATCAAACTTTGTTATGCCACTGAATAAAAGCTCATATATAATAATAAATTGTGCTTAATGAAAGAAGGAATGCATTATAGATCATGTGCTGACAAAAAATGGATGTTTGAATAAATAAGATAGAAAAATAAAAGACAGTATCTAGAAATATTTTGTTCCAACAGATGAACAAATGAGCTGATCTTTTCATTTATATGAAAATAAAAACTCCAAAGCTTATAATTACAAAAGCTTCAGCTAAAACTTGAGTGCAATTGTCAAGATACAGATGATTTCATAGCCTACTATTCAATCAAAACTTTTAACAATATACAAATCTAGAAAAAATTATGAATATTTAAAAAATACATTCATTACTTAGTATTTACATCTCTAAAGTCTTAAATCGCTTAATAAGTGTACAAAAAATTAAATATACATTAAATGCAAAAGAACAATCATAAGAAACAGACAAATGTAAAACAATAATACAACACATTATTTGGCATCAATGATATGATATGAAAATAAAATAAATATACTCAAATTGCAAAATGCCTAACACGTACACAGATATTTACAGAATCAAAATAACACAACACATCTTCAATTAATGCAAAGTAGGAAAATATATAAATATATATAATCATAAATTAACATATTTAAGAAAAAAATTTTGATACTCTTCTCTATTTCTGTACTAGTAATTTATAGATCAAGCTTCAAAAATTTGTTTATAAAAATATATGAAGTTCAGAACAATTACAACTCATTTTATCCATGTAAGTAATTTGATATTCCATCTTAATTCAATAAGTTGAGCAAAAAAAAATTATCATGTTTCAATTTCATTATTTATATACTTCTAATTAATATTATTTACATAAAACAGTTTTAATTCATAGTATTTTATTCAATATTTTTCTATAGACAACTATATTAATAATATACTTGTTTTAAATTCATTATATCCATCATCATAAACATGGTTTGAGGAAATATTGTCTTTTTGAATAAAAAATTTGATTAATACATATTTATTTGAGCATATTTCTTTATTTTATGTTAACATTAGCTTAAAAAGCAGGTATTGAGGATGCTGTCTAGGAATTGTTATCAAATACAGAAATAAACTTTAATAAAGTGAAAAGTAAAACTGCTTAAAGCTTTATAATTTTTTACCAAAAGTTTAAACCTTTAAAACTTAATTGGTGATCTGGATAATTAAGAAATTTTATTTAATTTACTATATAGAAATTTCCTGATAAAACCTATAGAAAAATTAAATATTTCATGTTTCACACTTAAGAAATTGCTTATTTGCTAAAAGCTTCCAATAATTTAAAAAATTATATTTTTAGCTATTCACATATCATTAGCTTACAAACAACAAGCACTAAATCAAGTAAAAAAGTTGATTTTGGCAAAATAAAATTTGATAGTTCTTACATTTTTAAAGAGCATGAGAATAAACATTTTTTTTTTTTTAAACCTTAAAAAAGTTTTGCACATGGGTTCATACCTTACTCCTTACTCGGAGTCAAGGTATTAATATCTTTTGTCACTGAAAAGAATATAGGAACCCCAAATATGTTTCTTGTATTTGGAATTTTAGGAAGGTTGGCATCACTGCAAAATCTAGTTTCTATTTATGATCATTCAAAATGTATATATACATCAATTTCAAATAAAAGGATGCTAAATTACTTACTCATTTTAGTAAAAATCAGCAGTCTTAAAAAATGTGAAGAAATGCTTTCAATTGAAAGTAGTCACAAATTAATGCTTTTTATTCATAAGCTGATGACATCTTTAAAAACTTATAAAATTGCTATATATGAAATGCTGTTCTTGTATATAAAAAAACATAACATTTTGAGCAATTAACAAGAACATTGTTAATAAAAATTAAGTGTTAAAAAATCACAGATGATTATCTCCAACTTATAAATCATTCTTTTAAGAACTTTGATGTATTTAAAAATAATTATGAGCATTAGGGAAAAATTGTCTAATATTTAAGCCTTCAAAATCAAAATATATATATATATATATATATATATGTGTGTGTATGTGTGTGTGTCAGTGTTTTGGACAGCACTTTTTGTTCTGTATAGATTGAAAGTAATTTTCTCATGATGATATTTAAAAAAATATTTTATAATACTATATATGACAAAATTATATTAAAATCAAAGTCTGGCTATACACAAAAATTAAAAATAAACATAATAGCCATTCTTACTTTTTCTGTAAGCTTCAAAATTAAAACTTTAAGTGCAATGTCAAAAAGTTATCAAACATATACAATAAATTAACTTTCAACCAAACAAAGTTTTTAAATATACACACTTAATATTTTACAATATTATTTATCACAGTCTACAATGAAGAACAGAATTTGAATTGGCCATTAACAAGGATATAAATTTACAAATATAGGCTTTAGTTGCCTACATAGAGCATCCTAATACATATCTATTAATAAAAATTTTGAATATTTTAAAAAACAATGATATAATAGCCCAATTTTTAAAGAAAAAGTCAAACTGCCTCATCAATTAACGTCATTTTATAAAATTACAGGAGTACTAACTTTCTATTTGCTTATAATAAAATAAATTTTCTTGACAGCATATGCTTAAATTAGCAAACAAAAAGCAGTACATAGCTAACTAGTGAACTAAAAAGACACCAATATTGTAGGAAATTTTTGTCCTTTTCTCTTTTCAAACTCCCATAAATCAAGTAGTGGGAAATCAGAATTTACCCATCAAAATATGGAAATTCTCAACCCTGATCTATAGATATTTATACAGATGCTCTGTATTTGTAAAACTCCCTGAGTAATTTATAAAATTTTTGCAACTAAATTTGTCACACTTAAATTACTGTATCTGTCTCATTCATATATATTGGACTAGGTCTTCCATTCAGGTAAAGTATGGAATTTGGCCTTGAACCAGCTTCTGATGGTTCTGACATAGTATACATAGGATTCACTTGTCCTGGATAATAATTAGAGTTGTAATTGTTCTGATTAGATGCATTTATGAGCTTTGTCACAGGATTTTGATAATAGCGTCGGCGAGAGCCACGCTTTGAGCGAGTTGAACGTTGTTTAACTTTCCGAGGTGTCATTGGACGTTGTGCTGTGTTAGAATTAGGATCTTGCATAGGAGCATTGTTCTGAAACTCGATGCTGTAAGGTAGATTTCTAATCTGCTTCACCGAACCTACAAATATAAATTTTATTATTTCTTGTAATAACTAAGAAAATAAAAATTAACATAGAATCCACTGTACTTTATTTTTTTAGTACATAATTGTTCTAGTGCAGCATTATTAAAAGAAATTTAAATTTAACAAAAAATTCTAAAACTCAAGAAAATTTAAGCTAACAAAATAAAATTCTTATATTTATAAAAAATGGCAGTGTCTAACTTCAAATTTAATATTAATTTCAAATGTGCACCATTTTTTAAAAATAAATTAATTCCCTTTTTAATGAATTTTCATTATAGGGACCTTTCGAACAGAGAAAACTGCCTTGTGAAAAGGAGGAAAATTCATATACATTTTCTAGTAACTATTCACTATTCATACACACAAGTAATTTATTCAATTCAATATTTATACAATTTATTTAACATTAGTTGACCTGCCTAGTGTTAACCCTGCTAAGTGTTGAATTTTACATTTTTAAACAAAAATTTAAAGTTAAAAAAAAATTACAAAGGAGTTTTAATTAAAGGAAAATTCTACTGTATATACTCGTGTGTAACTTGACTTCACGCATAAGTTGACCCACAAACTTATGTTGTTAAAAATACAGAAAAACTAGAAAATTTCATATAAATAGACCTCCTCTCAAAATAAATTATTTTTCTTATTTCTTGTGCAAGAAAAATCATTTATACAAACAGATTTTCAGCATAACAAGCATTGCCATTGAAAAACTTACGCAAAATGCCATTGGCTTGTATTGAACGCATGTTGAACACTATGATGTAAAACTTCCGATTGACTGCCGTGACTAGCAAAATAACCAATGATCTAACGGTCACAGTTGCAGAACACCATGAAGTTTCATATTTGGAAGTACTGGCTTGCCAGCAGCGAGAAGTAATGGCATTCCAACATAGTTTGCTATTGACTTGGTGAGGGTAAAAATAAAGGTGCATCATGTTACCTATTTTAAATTTACTTTAATGTTAATTTTAATCAACATTTTAAGTCAACATGACAACAGTTTTAAGTAGTGGAAATGTGTTCCTGATATAAATCATGCATTTTATTTTGTTTGCTTTTTGCAAGGGGAGAAGGTAGATTACTTTTTTGTCAATAGATGCGAAATTTGGAATCATCGAGGCCCGAACGGTTCTGGATTATAGATTTTGTATAATACAAATGCAATGTGGGTCTGCAGCATCGATTCGTTCACGGAATGTTTATCGCTATTTTATTTATTTATTTTTATGTCTCGCAGATAAGTCGATCCTCCCATTTTAAAGTTCTTTTTTCTTTGTCTAAAATTTCTCAACTTATACACAAGTTTTTTTTTTTTTTTTTCTTTGTTCTAACGTATAGCTATTTAACTGCAAAAAGCAATGTTAAACATGAATCCTATGGGAAAAGAATTGTCATAAATGGACTTTCAGAAATCCCTGTTTCCTTAAACCTCAAATTAACAATACGCAAATATATTGTAAAATTGCTGGGAAATTGTAATTTATACATGTATGAAGGTCGGTATACATTCATTAAAAAATTGGCTATCACAAATTCAGAATTTTCTTTATTATTGAAAGGAACATTAAAAATTATCTATTTTTCAGCAGCATTATAGCCAACAATAAATTATTTTAAGGTAAATATTTAAAAAGATTCGATTCTAAAACACATAAATGAGTGAAGCAAGTACTTAAACAGGTAACATCTTATATTGATGAGAACAATTCTAGAAACCACAAATCAGAGATAAAATATTCAGAACCACATAACATGCACTTATAAATTTATTTAAATTAAAATCAACATAAAATTAAACAAAACATCTTTCCTGAGTAACCTTTTATTTTTCAAGATTCAGAAAACATTAAAATACAACTTAAAAACAACACAAATCCAAACATATTTAAATTAAAATTGCAAAGTTAGTGGAAATTCCATGCAAAAAATTTTAAAAACATGCTAAACTTAAGAAGAGAAATGAAATTCAATATGCAAAAAAAGTATATCACATGCATTCATGCATAAATATGCAAGAATTGTAATGCAACAAGAGATTTAAGAATAATTTCACAAGGATAAAAATAATACTCAACAACACATTTTTTCTGTTACTAAGAATCAGATAAATGATTTTCATAAATTAATAAAAGGGATTTACATAGATTTTTTAATCAAAATGACAAATTATATATTTTTCATGAAAAAATATTTTTAAACCATATAATTTTCTTTTTAACCATGACTCGTTAACTTCTTAAAAACAAATGTGATTTCATGACTTATTCAAATAAGAATTTGAATGCTACAGAACAAACTTTAAATAGTATATATTTGAACAAAAGTTTGAATATAATGTCATAATGCTATTCTTTCTAATAACCATTTACTATAAATGTAGTGTTTCTCAACTTAATATTTTTCAAATGGTCATTCTGTAGAAAATAGAATTCACTTTATGTAAAACAACTCAAAAAGAAAATACAAATATTTTACGTAATAAACTCAGAATCTTAACAAAAAAAAAAAAAAAAAAAAAAACTACATAGGATATAAGTCTTTTAAAGCAAGACAAGAAAATAAATATTTTGTATTAAAAAAAAAGCATCCCCAGAATCTTAACAAAAGAAAACTATATATGGGTATAGTGTTTAAAAAGCAAAACCTACACAAAATAAAAATATTTTGCTTGAAGATCAAAATATTTGCAAGCTTTAAGTTTAACTTACACAAATTGTCCTCCCCCCCACCAAAAAATAAGGATTATACGGCTTTTTGTGTAATTACAAGAATTCTGTCATATTCACCTAATCAAAAATAATTTAGAAACAAATGCATGTATATCATACCTATCACATTAATTTTGATTTTTAGCATGCAATATTAGTCAAGGCAACAAATTTATATTATAAACTTTAATACAAGTGCAAAGAATTGTAGGTTTGAACCTTAGGCAATAAATACCAGCAAGTACATAAGGTACTTATATAGTGTATGTTAAAAATTTGCAGTTGATAGTAGGTGTGGCTGATAATAATTTAACAGTTCTAAAGTGTAGCACAGATAGCAGTCTAATAACAGATGTCTTGAAGCATTAGATCTGAAACAGAATATTGTTTCATTACTTTCAGTCAGTACTAATCTTTGAAATTGAAAAAACTATCAAAATAATTTGAAACTGTCTTTAAAAACTGTTTATGTAAAATAATGGGATTTTAAAACGTCAAAGTCAACAATAAAATTAAAACTTTAAAAAGCACCAGAAAAAAAAAAAAGCTATAAAGGGGTTTAATATTTAAAATTTAGGTATTAATTTTCAAAGCAACAGTACTGTGGCATTTTTGTTTATGATAACAAGATACTAATCCTATACTATGCAGCAATATTAAAGATGTGTTTTACAATAAAAATTTGCTGCCTAACCTATAATGCTTTGGATTGCACTGCTTTAAATGTAAACTTGAAATTCACTATTTATTTACTTATTTATTTATTTATTTATTCTTTTTTTTTTGGGGGGGGGGGTGAAAAATTTTAAGCTAGGAAATTGATAAAATTATTGATTTCTTCGAAAGAGGAAGTAAATAACTGATATGGGGATTTCAACGTGAGATTTTACATTTAGATTTCTTATGCAATAATATGAATGAATAGGGATCTATTATAAAATATCTAAGTAAAAATACCCATCCTATTAAAATAAAATAAAAAGTAATAATAAGCATAGAAATATTTAAAGGGGGAATGAATATTTTGAAAATAAATTTTGAATTTATGAAAATATACTCAATTTATAGTAATTTTATGACATTGTTGAGAAACACTACAGCTAATAAAAAGCATTGTCTACCTACAGCAATAATAAAATTAGTCAGGTTAAAAAAGAACCCAGAAAGAATTTAGAAGAACAGTAAAGAAAAAATAATGACCAAAAGTGATAAAAGTTTTTTTTTTCCCTTTTTAAAAGAAGATACTGGAATTGGAGAAGTTAACAGGTCACATTTATCACATTATGACCAGAATAGCAGTTTACCTACATGGGTTGTAGACACATTTGTGAGGCCTTTGCAGGTGAATGATATGTAGACATTGAATCAAAGCCACCAATAAAATCAACTGAAAGAGAGAGTATGCCATTAGGTTGGTGGCATATTCAAAATGCAGAAAAAAGTCTGCCAAAACTGTATATTATGCCAGCGTTAGAAAGGGGAGGTGAGGATATAGCTTTTTCTTTTAGAGTTTGAAAAATGTAGGGAAGCTTATATTGCAGAAATTTATGTTATTAGTATTTTAGTATAGAAGCGTTGCAGTTACCACTAATTCAGCATTTACAATAAAAAATAATTCAGATTACTGCATACACATATCATTAGGTATATTATTCTTCTAATGTAGTAAATATATTAAATATTCAATTTATTTAAGTTTTTAAAACCATCAAAATTATATAAGCACTTAAAAGAACTTTTCAAACAATGCCAAATTAACATTAAAAGTAATTTATTGCTTTAAGAAAATAATGTAATAGAGGAATCATAATAAATGATCAAAAATGCTGTTTTAAAAAAAATTTTAATGTTTAACAGTTCATGAAATTGTAATTTCTAAAATTTTATTTGAAGAAGTTGTATTTCTTATAAAATTGTAAAATGAACAAATCACAAAGAAATATGATTTATGCTTAAGAAATTTTATCATCCTTTATTAATAATTCACAAAATATTTTAATAAAAGAGGTATTAACCTCACAAAGACAAGCGGAACTCAACTACACTCCACAACTATACTTGTGATAAACAGCTAAAAATATCACATTAATCACTTAAGCTTGCAGACAAACAGTTACACACAATTCATTAGAAATTATATTTAAACTATTTCAAATTTATATTCAGCAAAATGAATTAATGACATCGTTTGAAAGCAGATCAAAATTGTAATAGATCAGCTATTAATAACCCCAACAAAATAAATTTACAGATTTTTTTTTCCTGATCAATTTAATGAAAGTTGACTTAGTACCATCATTCTGAATAAAGCTATTTCTTGAATAAAAAAACTCAAATCAGTGTTAACAGCAGAACAATACCAATTATTAAAATCGGTTAATCATACTTGTTTTATTTAATAAAACTTAAAAAAAAAAAAAAAAAAAATCTTAAATATCCTATAATTTTCTATGCAATTTGAACAAACATTTCATTTTTAGGCAATTCAAACAAAATCATGAAACATAAATTGTCAGGGTTTGACAAATGTAAGTTACCATAATGGTGATCAAAATATTTTGCCTGCCAGCTATGTTTATATATATATTTTTAATTGTTTCATTAGGCAGATGGTAAGCAATTGGTAAAAGAGAGAGATACTATAGTAATAATCATTCTTCTTCAATTAATAATAATAAAAAAAATCAATTTTGAAAAAAATCTGTAATTGAATAATATAAGTGTATGTAGAGGATACAAATCCATTCTACTGGCAAATATAAATTCTTGCTGACTATGATACATTTTTCCTTATTTATAGCACATTATGACTCCTTAGAAATGACCCCACTTCAATTTTACATGTATCAATGAAAATATCATTCTGTGTATGCTTATACTTGTAGCATAACATTATTTAATTTAAAAACATTGGCATACAATTTTTTTTTCATTTTGAAAGAAAGTAATTTCTGTCTACTGCAAGGAAGATACTTGACTTATGGATAACAGCACTGAAAACTGTATTAATAGGAGGATGAAAAATAACAAAGATTTTATTTAGATTACAAATGATAATTTTGCTGTAAATAACAATAGTAAGGACATAATTGTGCCTAGTACATAAGAAAATTCAAACTTTTCTTTGTGCACTTTATGACTGTTCTACATGAAAGCCATCAGACACACATAAAACATGAAGTTAATTATAAATAAAATCATAAGTTGAAATGTTATATTTCACAGTGATTCAATCACAAAATACACAATATATTGATAAAATAAATGAGTTTGATGAAATGCATTTTGAAGTTGAGAAAAATAGAAGCTTACTTTTTCTCAAAGTTAATTTAATTAAAAACAATAGAAACCTCAATATTGATAGAACTGTTTATAAGAAACAAATCAGATCAAATAACATGATCCCATATAATAGCTCATCACCATTTTTATATAAAATTGCTGCTAACAAATTTTACATTGGACAAGCTTTTAAAGTATGTTCAAATATATAAAGAGCTTAGTACCAGAGGTATCGCTGAAGAAAAAATTTTCAACAAATTTCATGAATAAATTTATCCCTGAATCAAGATTTCATGAAAATATCAGGAAAATAAACCATAAAGAAAATAAACGCAAAAAGAAAAGTTTCCTGGTTTGTATGAGAAGTTAAGATATGATACATAAATTTAATAGCCCTCCCCACCAAGAAAATTAAAAAAGTTAATTTAGTGTCACTGTCACATGCTTTAGCTAGAAACCAATGTTAACACGCTCGCTGCCATTTACGTGAAGATGTGATGATAGTTAATGCTGCACTGTAGAAGTGAGTTTTTCTCAGAAGCAGATTTACTTTTTATAACAAAGAATAACTAAAAGATTTTCCTGCGCCAGCATGTGACTGACTATTGAACATCACCCCACATCACAAGGCTGGTGCATGATTGGCAGCGAATGTGTTAAGAAGCTTTTTTTTGGCCTTTCTATTAGCAAAACAGATTACACAAATAACAATATAGCCCAAATCCTCACTGGATGCCAAACATTGTTTTTTCATTTTATAAAAACCCTTAATAAGTATCAAAATAGAAAATTAACTGTATCTATTTTATGACTAATTTAGTTGCTAAAACAGTTGAAATTAATAGCAAAAGACACAGACTTTTGCAATTTAAATAATGAAATTATTTCAAATAAAGGATTTATATTAAATAGAAATGAATATAGATCCATTATTGTGAAAATATATAGTAAAACTACAGCTATGTTATACATGAACTATGCAAAAAAATGCATATATGCATGAACTATGCAAAAAAATTGGAGAATAATTATAAAAAAAATTTTGATGAATCTTTTACAATGCATAATTTTATTTTGGAAATAAGAATTTTGATAATAGCATTGGTCATTGTGAAAATTTTCTCTGTAAAAATAATCGTTTCTGAGAGATTTAAATGTACTAAATGCAAATATAAAATCAAATTTTTCTATCATGTAGCTATTTCTTTTGGTGGTGGTGGTGCAGTCACCTATAAAATTATAGCTTCCCTTGCTAAAAATATTAGCATTAGAAATATTCTATTCTTTAATTTTTGAATTCTCGTTTTTTTTCGCTTCCACAACACTTTCTAAAAAAGGTTTCAACTCTTCTGAAAATTGACCATACGAATTTGTACATGCATGATCTCAAATGACATTCTATATAATATTTTACTCATAAAGGAAATTTAAATAGCATCTCTACTGAGAGGAATACACAGATAATTTAATTTTTTAATAATCACACATTTAATTTAAGGAATTAATATTAAATAAAACTAAATTGCATAGCTTTTTTGTTCGCTGAAAATGTCACGTTTTGTAAAAACAATCTTAACATATTTTATTATGGATGTGGCGAGGTGACATTTGAAGAATATAGAAATATTAAGAGTAAAATAAATATTACATAGCTTAATACTAACATTTTTTAACAATGGATAAATTGATTGAAATTTCTGCTTTTGTACCTTCTTCACAACAACTCTTAGAATTCTTAATAATTTATGATAGATTTACAAACTTTTCAAATGATGTTTTTAGCAGATTTTTTTCTTTATTTGATTTAATTTATTATGTTTGATTTTCCCATACAACAATTGTGTCCTGTGTCATTCACTTCAGCAACCAGTCCAACTTTAAGCAAAGGAGGTAGAAGAGGTTTAAAATGACTTATTAGTAAATTTATATTAAGAAATACTGCAGAAAAATTTCAAAGATGTATAATAATCAGGGTTAATTTTTTTTTTTTTTTTAATTGTATATGTGACAAAAGTAGAAAATGAAATTTTCCAGAGGAAAGTGATTTAAATAAAATTAAAAAAACTGGAATCTGGAAACATGGAAGATTTTCTCTCCTGTCAAGAGTCAAAAGCTCTCATTTATTTGGAGACTAACATGGAATTTTATTAAATTCCTTGGACTTGTTCTAGATTTCAGATAAAATATTGAAATTCTTTGGCTATTTCGTAATTCGTCAATTTCCAAATTTTTTGACTTTCTCTAGTACTGCAAGTGGTGTAATAACTGCTTATATTTCTAGAAATCTCTAGATCCTAGAGACAAAAGTCTAGCAATGCCATTACCGTACAACAGATTCAACAAGAAGGGTATGAAATGTTAAAATAAACAGAAGCATGATGTTAAAATTAAAGACAATCAAATCAAAACATTTCAGTTTTGGCTGCCTTCCAATGTTTTAATTATTCAAGACTTTGAAACACACAGAAATAAAGTGCCCTTTAGATTATGAGTTATTTGCAAAAGAGTGACATTAATTTTATGTGCGAACAATGCAAAAAGTGTTAAATATTATGATGCAGTACCATAGCAATCTGCAGCATGCAGTTAAAAGTTGTGCATTGAAGTTGTATATAAACTTAAATATTTTTGTGTACTTACAGGAATCTTCATCCCTAGTAAAACTGTAGATTGTGCCACAGGCTGCTGCTATTCCAATGATCTACGAAAACATGAAAGTAAATAAAAATTCATTACAAGTACATATTACATTACATAGCATAATCATAAAGTTATTTCTTAATATATAGTTCATTCTTAGTTTAAATTATCAAATTATTTAAATATTAATAGTCACCATAGGTAAATTTGCTTACAAAACATAAATCAAATGTTACTTTGCAACCTTATTTCACATTTTTATTAGAAGAATACTGGAATGTTTAACATGTTCAAGGAATAATAAAAAAAAAAACATCAGCCATCAATTAAGAAACTCTTTCCAACACTTGTGTCCTTACAAATTGTATAACACAGTTGAAAATTAATTTCCAATAATTTTTGCTAATCGACAGAAATGCACTAGAATAATTTTGTACAACCTTCCAGAACATCTACAGATTTTTATACAAGCTTCATCTATATAAATAAAAATGTAAATGTTCGTTGTACAAAATCTCAAGTCTCTGAAAGCACTTTACTGATTGCTTTGAAATTCACAGATTGCACTGCATTTGAATATGTGCATATTTTTATACACTTAATATTGCTCTTTTTCCCAATTTGCCTGACCCAGGGATTCTTTATTTCCTTTTTCCAAACCCATCATGTGATATATCATTAGAAATGTAGTTTGTTCATAATCTTCAATATTTGAAAGTGCCTCAAAGGCAGCTTTGATATTTACAAATTGTGTTGCATTAGAATATGCTTGTGTTTTTATATACCTACTATTTTCTCTCCTCCCCATTTTGGGCACTTTTTTAACCTTTTTTAAATCCATCATGTGAACTTTGCTTCTCCCTCCCAAAATTTTTATTCTGGTTATGCATTTTATTCCCCATTCTCCCAATTTAACATCCAATGTTGGTTTACTCTTATATCTTTTTATGAATCCATTAAGTGTTACATCATTAGAAATGTAGATGTTCATTTGTTCAAAATCACAAATCTCTGAAAGTTTTTCACCAATCACATTGCATTCCAATACACTCATGTATATATATATAACCATGGGTGCAAGTTTGAAATTTGGCCAGGACTGGAAATATTTTGAATCACCCCCCAAAAAATCGTGACTTTTTTGCAAACTTTTAGCAAAAAACGCATCAATTTTGCAATCATTTTTCATCGTCAGAGATTTTTCCATCCTGCTTTCGTCCTCGGGAACTTTTAAAAGACAGAATTCCGTCCTGTGGACGGAAAACTTGCACCCATTATATGTACTATTCCCTCTCCCAATTCGCCTCAGGGCATTTTAAAAACCTTATCTGATGCCCATCATGTGACATATCATTAGATAGCCCTTGAACCACTCTTTCATATTATGAATGCCTTTTAATCCAGATGAAGGGACGCACTTTTTTTATTCTTAAGAATAATGTAATATATCATTAACTAGTTGGATGTGCCAATCCCAAAATTTTCTATCTCATACATACATTTTAATATTTAAAAAAAATAGTTACTCATTTTAATGTTTTAATAATTTTAATTCAATACCATACGAACTTTGGTTTTCATCTTAAATTTCTGCTTCAATCAATTAATCGGAGTAAAAACGAATTTCCATCTCTACACAAGCCGATGAACAATAGAATGATATGCAGATTTTTTTTTTTTTTTAATTCAGAGAGGACCTAATTCCCTTATCAAAAATTAATTATATACAAAAATTTCAGTTCAGTTCTAGAACCAACTTCATACACTTTTAAGTGGTGCAATATTGAAAATGGCATAAAATTGGCTATTGCAGCACCCCCTTCTGGTGGATTTTTTTCAAATTCAGGGAGGACCAACTAGCCATAGCCATACACTTACACAAAAAATTTGGTTCAGTTTGTTGTATAAATTCATATACTTTCCGTCGGTACAATATTGAAAATGGCACAAAAATCGTGATTGCAGCACCCCATCAGGTGGATTTTTTTCAAATTTAGGGAGGACCAACTACCCATAGCCATACACAAAAAATTTGGTTCAATTTGATGCATAATTTCATATACTTTTGGTCAGTATAATATTGAAAATGGCATAAAAATCGCGATTGCAGCACCCCCTTCTGGCAGAATATTTCAAAACTGAAGAAGGACCTGCTTTCCACAGCTAGAAACATTCGCAAAAAATTTGGTTCATTTCTATGCATAACTTCATACACTTTTAGATTGTAAAATGGCGACATACACACAGACAGAGACATTTTGTAAAAACAGGTTTTTTGGAATCTCTGATCCCTAAAACGTGTAAATCTGTCGAAAAACATTTCGATTGCAATACTTTCTTCTATTGAAGATAGTAGAAAGTAAAAATACAAATGTTTGTTTGTTCATGATTTTAAATCACTGAAAGTCCTTCACTGGTTGCTTTGAAATTCACAGATTATACTGCATTCAAATATGCACATATTTTTATAAACCTACTAGTATTCCTTTTCCTCCACAATTTGCCAGGTCAGAGACGGCACTTTTAAATACTTTTTTAACACCAATCATGTGTTATTTTTAAGCCCTTGGATAACATTTTCATATTATGAACCTTGCTCCCTTCTCCCACCAATTTTTATACTGGAGAAGGAGATGGAGAAACAATGTACCTCCAGTCTTTCACTACTTTGCTTTGCTGGGACACTTCTCAAATATGTCAATAGTTTTTTTTTTTTTTTTTTTTAATCTTTGTAGTCTGCATTTTTTCCTCTTTTAAATGTTTTGCATTTTTAAATGTTTTTTGCTATAACTACCTTTCTTTTTTCAGTGCAATCGTTCTCATTTAATTCATCCAAATAATGCCTTACAGAAGATTCAATTTAGATTTGTGTATTCATGGTGCGGAATCAGTATGACGAGTAATTTTAAACCAAACTAATGAGACATCAGCAAACAAGCAAAACAGACAAGGAATGGCTCAAATACATGCCAAAGAAACAGCAGAGAATCATGTGGCCAGACTTAGGGAACGGGTTGTAAGTGCATTCTGCACTTTCACATCTGCTTCATTCACAAAAGAATGAATGCTACAGATTGAAAGATGTTAACAAGAAGCAGCAGATCAGCATCAAACAAGATTTCATGCTCAGCAATTACACAATCACAATGCATCCTGGTATTCCCAATACAATTCAGCTGATGATTATAGTTAGAGCTGGTATGTTCTCATCAGCACTATGATTGAAATGTGATTTTACAGCAAAGTTCCGAAATTTAATGGAGAAATAAATGTGTTGATTCGTCAAAAAAATTAAACTGCCCCAACTTGGAAAACCACCAGGCATTAAAAACTTTGCTTCCCAGATATGCTGCCGAATCAAATCACTTCCTATCTCACATTAAGGCCCCACACACTGGGCCCAGAAAAAGACCCGGGTGATAATGTAAAGTCTATGGGAGCGTTCTTTTCAAATATCTCACTCAAATTTTAATATTTTTACATTATTTTTTTTACATAAGATTGCTGAGGACGATCCACAACTGGCCTAGTTTTTACTTTTTCGATTTTGCTTTTATATTTTTATATTACAATAGATTCAACTACAGAACCGGTTTAAACCAATTTCAAAAGTTAAAGTACTTTTTTTTTTTTTTTTAAATCTGAAACCAAAACTGAAAAAGTAAAAACTAGGCCGGTTGTGGATTTTCCTCAGCTATCTTGTGCAAAAAAAAATCATGTAAAAATATTAAAATTTGGCCGACATATTTGAAAAGAACACCTTCATAGACTTTACATTATCATCTGGGTCTTTTTCTGTGACTAGTGTTGTGCCTTAAATAATACAACTGAAGCTTCCTAATGACGTCATTTGGCACAGAAATTGTAACAGCTCAATTCATAATGACATCATTTGTCTCAGAAATTGTAACACATCAATTCACGTTAACTTTCAAAGTTAAAGGACAAATTCATCATAAATCTGGCTCTCTGTTTCTTTTCCTAGACTGTCAACATATTTCTACAAATGTATTATTTCACCAGTATTCTATCGCTGTGATTTTAAAAGTAGGGATAAATTTGCTGGTTAATTTATTTAATTTTTATATCTAAGATAGATGGCACTAGTACTTTGGTGGTTAACATGGAAAAGCAATATTACAATATATATATATATGCATAGAACTATTTCTGCACATAATATAAAAACACCTTGGAAAAGTTTTATATCTAAACACTTTTTTTTTAATCACATGTTTGTTTTTTTCATGATAATCCCTATATATTGACATTATCTTTAAATGTTACATTATTTAACAAAAAACTTTCTGTATTTGCATTTGTTGTATATATTGTGATACTGTTTCTAATCTATGCATTTATATGCATAAGTCACAGATTTAAAATTTACATTTATATGAATTAATTTGTTATATAGAGACATAATGTAATAAAGTACAAAAATAAAGCTGTAATTGTAGTTATAGAAATAGATATTTAAAAGATGTAAATTCATGTCAGCAGTCACAAACACTTTAATTACTACAATAAATTAATTTTAAATAACTTTAACTTAGTACTTACAGCCAGAAAGCATTGGACAGCAGCTTGTATGGCTTCAATATAAAAATATTCTACAATACAACCTTCAACAGATGTTGGTGTAGGAAAAAGGAAAGGGTCATCATGTGATGAATTATAAATAGGAGTACAACCAGCACCATTCACCAACCACCAACTACGGCTCCCAGTGCCAAGATTCAGCACATGAGTATCCTGAAATTTAAAAAAAAAAGTATAATTCTAAACAAACTGTCAAAAAACTGTAGAATATTTAAAAACCTATTTTATTTGAGAAAAATAAGTATAATTTTATGACTTCTCTGCCATAAATTTTTGGTGTAATTATTAATTCATTCAAATCAAAAGTTTGATTTTTACAACTTAAACACTCAAAATCTAGAATTTTATTTGTTTTAAAGTTGAATTTCAAAATTAATTTAATTAAATTTATATTAACTAAAGTTTAAACTGTTTGAATAGTTAATAGTCATCAACAACTTTTCATAGAAAATCTAAATGAAACATGCTACACTTAAAATTTTACATTTTTATCATTATTTAGAAAAAAAAAAAAAAAAAAAAAAAAAAATAGTTATTTCAAAAAAGTTATATAAAAATGATTTTACTTTCAAAACAAATCGAAAAGGCTATTTTCTTATACATTTAAAAATTAATTTTGTGTGGGAAAACATGAAATTGACGGGTGTTCTAATTCAGAAATGATGTAATCAAATATTTTCCATTTTTGGTTTTTTTCAAAGGACACAAAGGATTTTTCAGAGGATTTACCAAGAATCTTTTAGAAAAGGCTGTCAAAGTTGAACTGAATTTCTAGTGATGTTTTCTTGATGTGTGCCATAGGAAGAAATCATTCATTCCTGCTGTCATGCTTCAAAAATTGCTTACAACTCTATAAATAATTTATTTAATTAAAAAAAAAAAAAAAAAATGTAAGATGCAATTAGATTCCAAATAGCTTCAATAATCAGACCTTGAAAATTTATGCTTTTACATTTAAAAATTATTCAAAGTTTTGTGTTTGTTCAGCAGGAAATTCAATAACCACCTTAAAGGAAATTAGAGAGATTTTTTTAAAAATCCTCCATCATTTATTATTGTTGCTCGTAATGTTGAAAAACCTTACCAAATTCCATTTGTAATATACCATAAAGGTAGTTTCTTCTAACTATTCACAGGTTTTTATTTATTATTTCTCAATTTTTATCTCCAGTATTTCTAGTTATTTATTATTTTTGATAAAAGATATCAAACAGAAAAATCAAATAAAAAAAATTTGCGAATTTTCATCGAAATTGACCTTTTAAACGTAGGCGGATACCTTAATCGATTTCAAGTATAGTAGCCTAAAGCGAAACCACAATTTATCGGAAGAAAAAATGTAGTGTAAGGGACTATAAACAGGTTTAAACTTAAATGATTTTCTTAGAATTTTTTTTTTTTTTTTTTTTTTAAGAAAAGCTGCTGATAAAGATGATACATTTAAACAGTTACCAAGAAGTTGCATTCTATAGCACATCAGAAATTAAAATCTAATCAAATGAAAGCTATGTAGACAGAAATAGAGATGGGAATGCTTGGAAAAACCCTGAAAAGTTGGGATTTTTTTTTTCTGAAGGTTTATTTTTTGAATTTTCCAAACTGAAAAAATTTAAATTTCATTTATAAAATAACATATTGAATAATTTGTAATAGCTACATTCTGGTACTTTCTATTTTATTTATTTTTATGTTAAATGTCCCACATGGAAACATTAATGTGGGTAATCCAATCTCTCAACAGAAATCTGTTTGAGAAGACTTTTGAAAGGATTCTTCATATTTTTTTTCTTATTTTAAAACAAAAGACCCATCACAAAATTTCTCTTGAAAATAGACATTTCAGAAAATTTTTTAACCTCCAAATTGAATCTTTTACAAATGCAGGGATTGAAAAAAAAAAATCTCATGCCATATAACAGCTGAATCTTATCAAGTTGTATATATATATGAAGAACCTTATTAAAAAAATTTGAATAGAAACCTAAATATAGTAATTTATATTTTAACAAAATTCCGATTATATTTTGTACAAATATATATATATCAGTTTACAATTTCACAAAAACAAGATTACATTAAAAAAAAAAAAAAAAAAAAAATCTATATATAAAATTAAATGCAACTTTTCTTGCTAAAATGAATTCATAATTCATATGCAAAATTATTTCAGTAATATGCTGATTAATGGAAATGGTAAAATTGAAAATCTGACATAAAATTTGCATGCATTTATTACTTTTTTCTGGTTTAAAATAAACAACTGAAATGGCCTGTTTTATGGGAAATATATTTTATATACATATATATATATTATGAAGGGGCCTTATATTACATAGGCCCCAAATTTTACTTGGATCAATCGCTGAATTATAATGCTCTTTTATAAAAATCTGACAATATTTTTACAGGTTACTAGTGTTCACTCTAGAAATAAAAAGGGCATGGTGCTATTCACTAAAAAGGGCACTATTGTAGCAGAAAAGGGCACTTTTGCAAGAAAAAATTTGTTATTGCCTTTAGAAGGGGGGGGGGGGGGAAATAAACGGGAAAATACGTTATTTTTAAATATGATAAATCAAGTAACATTAATTTCGAATGATTTTATGATATAAAAATTAAAAATACAATTAAATTAAAACATGATTGAATAGTTTCATGTTCTTTTTCTTAAAGAAATGAAATTTTTTTTTTTTATCATATTTGGGCACTCAAATTTACAAATACTATGGAATAAAGAAAATACTTATTAAAAATCTCTGGGTAAAACCAGTGGTGCATTTTACTGCTTTTAAAAAGGGCAGGGTGCATTTTGTAAATTTGAAAAAGGGCAGGGTGCTGCACCCTTCAAAAATGGCCTAGAATGAACACTACAGGTTATTATTTCTTTTTCAATCGCAATTTCCCATTTAAGGTGAATAACTGTTACTCAACATCCTTTATATATATTTTATGCATCTTTTAGATTTGGTATTGAATATTGATGAAATGATTTATAATTTAAAATCCAAGTTAAAATATAAATATAGACTAAAAACAACTTTTTTTTTCTTTAGATAATTAGTTTTTATTTTTATTTTATAAATGTACTGTAAAATATATACATTCCATAACTAAGTGATTAAAACATTTTTTCCCTTAAGATGTAAACAAGTAAAGTAAAATCTTAAATATATTTTTTGCAGAAGGCAAAATAATGTAATTTAATGTTGTGCTATCAAATGCAGCAGTTTTTTTCATTTCACTGAATGGACTTTCCACTTATAACTTGTCCAGTTGATTTCAATAAAACTATACAAGATAAATAATTTTTTAAAATTCTTTTTATAAATTGAATTTCAACTTTCAAAGACTGTCAAATGCGATATTCTTTCATTCCCATTAAATAGAGCATAAATATCTTTATAAATCTAAATAACATTTGTATGGTAATAGTCATTATGCTACACAGTTAATGTTAATTTCACCCGAATTTTAAAACAACTTGCTCTAAATAATATTGACTTTAGACATTTAACAATTTATCTAATTAATTTATATGTATTATATATTAGAACATTTACCCGAGTCAAAATCCCTGCTTCCAGATACACACAAATAACGAAGATATTCCAACCAAGCCAAAGGGATGTCCATACAGCATACTATTAAAAAAAAGGAAGCAAATACAAAACAAAGCAATAAATCTCAAATCTTTTAAAAATACAGTATGCAGTAAATTCTGTCGAAAATGGAATTGAATGGAAGCAAGAAAATTCAGTAGTAGACAATATTCCACCTTAGACAAATTTTACTCTACAGTGCCAGCACAAAAAAATCTTGACACTTGCGATTTTAGACATTTTGTTAAATATCTAAAAATATACATGAGAAATGACTTCCAAACTTCAGATGTATTAACAGAATAAAACATGTCATACTTTCGCAAAGATTTTTTTTCCCGAAATTACATAGAGGACCGTCTAAAAATTAAAAAAGAACGAAGATCTTTTGGATAACTGTTATAACTAATGTAGCAAAAGCATTCAAACTGCAAATTAAGGGGCTTATTGTAATAAATTGTGTTCATTTTTATGAATATAACTCGTATACTTGTACAGAAATCGGGGGTTTTCTAAAAACGCTCCCATATTTTTACAAGTTTTTTCTTATAATTTGTAGAGTTCTTAATAAAAAACAATGTTCTTTTCAGAAAATATGAGAAACAACATTGTACATAACATCCTGTAATCAAATTTAGAACTCAATTAAAATATCATTTGAATAATGTGTTAGCTAAATGCAGAGAAAACTTTTGTGAAAGTCTCAAAAACATAGCTTGAAAATTCTGAAAATTATCATTGATAGAATAACATCAAAGTCCGTTTTCTTCAAAACAAAGCAAAAAGATGAGGCGCTGTATCCAAATATAGTTGTATGTGCAATATTGTGTAGACATTAATCAATGGAATATGGATACAGCCCCTCATTTTTTTGCTTCGTTTTGGGAATAACAAATTTTGATATTATTCTATCGACGATAATTTTCAGAATTTTCAAGCTATGTTTGAGATTTTTATGAAAGTTGCTGCATACACTTAGCTAACACATTATGCAAATTTTATTTTGAATGAGCTCACACATGCGCATTGAAAATTTATTTACACCTGTTCATTTTTCATATAATTAATATTTTTAAAATTCTGATTACAGTGTGTTATGTACAATGTAGTTTTTCATATTTTCTGAAAAGAACATTGTTTTATATTAAGAACACTGCTAATTATAAACAAAAAACTTGAAAAAAATTGGGACTGTTTCTATAAAAACCTTAATTTTTCTATGAGTATACATGCTATATTCATAAAAATGAACACAGTTTACTACAATATGCCACTTAACCATAATCTGCAGTTTGAACGCTTTTGCTACATAAATTTTTACAAGGTTATCCAAAATATCTTAGCTTTTTTTTCAATTTGTTGATGATTCCCTATGGGATTTCGGGAAAAGAATCTTCTCAAAAATATATAACCTGTACTATTTTGTTTACCTGGAGTTTCAGAATAACTCCTTTAGTATATTTCTAGATATTTAACAAAACATCTAAAATCACAAGTGTCAAGATTTTTTTTGCTGTATGTCAAGATTGACTGTATGTCAATGGATTGATTCACAGGAATTTGAAAATCATCGAGTTAGACAAATTTCAGTCTTTTACAAGTTCTGCCTTATGGAACTTAGAGCGATTACCATTTAAATAATGTCTAAGAATTAAATGTATACATAATTTAATTGTTACTAAGTACAGTATATTTCTTTTTAACCTCTTTGGTCCCTGGGTCCCCATTCAGAAAACTTCTGTTTTTTTACTTATAAAATCTAAAATGTCTAATTTTTTTTACATCACTTCTTAATAGCGTGAATGTTTTTTGCGTTGAAAAAAAAAAAAAAACAAATAAATGCCTGCATCTAAGCTGAATCCCTCATAAAATAAATGTTATTTTCATCTGAGTTAGCAAAATGCCTAAACATTGGCAACATGCCTCGGACGTTCCAAAGAAAGCCCAACCAAAAAAGTGATAAATTTTCATAAGTATTTAACCAGGGGTGATTCTGAATGAAATTTTTTTTTCGGAAATTCGCATCGCATTTTCGGATATCGGCGGGGGGGGTGAGTCCCTCCCCCCTTTAGCGATTTTCGGACAAAATCGGCGTTTTTTCACTATCTTCAGACGAAATCAGCAATATTTTAGCGAAATCGGCGATGTATTGCGATCTTTTGCCAAAATCGGCGGTTTTTCCGCGATCTTTTGATGAAATCTTCGTTTTCCCGTGTTTTTTTAAACGAAATCGGCGTTTTTTCGACGATCTTTAGGCGAAATTTGCTTTTTAACGCGTTTTTTTGTCGAAAACGGCGTTTTATTCCCGCGATCTTTTGACGATATCGGTGTTTTTTCCGTGATCTTTTGATGAAATGGGCGTATTTTTTCAAATATTCTTTTGACAAAATATTTTTAAGCGATCTTTTAACGAAATCGGCGTTATATCCGCAACCTTTAGACGAAATCTGCGTTTTCCCGCCGTCTTCAGAAGAAATCAGCGTTTTGTCTGCGATATTTGGTGAAATTGCCGTTTTTTTCGCGATCCGCACGGGAAATTCGCGTTTTTCATCGATCTTTTGACAAAGTTCGTTCAAAAAACGTTGACGAAATCGTCGTTTTTTCACGAAATATTGACGAAATGTATGCTATTTTGGCGATCCTATCACGAAATTTGCATTTCTACGCAATTGTTTTTTCCGCGGGCAAAACCGTACAAGTTGGCAACTATGCGGAGCTGATAACCCAATTTCAAATTTTCGGAAGAGCATGTCTTAAATTTTCGGAATTTTCGGACGAGAATCACCCCTGTATTTAACTTAAATCTTTCCAATAATTTTTTTATCTTGCAGATTTGTAGATTATTTACCTGTTTAAGGTACTTAAAATTGTGACTATGTTAATTTAAATTAAAGGTTATTAAATTGATGTTTTAAGGGGGTTTGTAGCTTCAGACTCATATTTTTTAACCTAAATTACTATGCACCTAAAAGGTCCAATTTCAAAAAAGATATTGCCATTCAGATGCGATTTAGAATGGAGAAATTTCTGATCTTGCAATCTGCAATAGCAATAAGTTACCGTCTTTTCATTTTATTTTGATAATTTAACCTTACAGAAGGAAGAGAGAAGAACAAAGTAGAGTACAAATGCTCATACTCTGACTTTCTTGGAGAAAAAAAAAATATCAAAACAAATATTTTAGTTGATTATTTATTTTAATTTGCAACTCAATTTGAATGTCTGAATAAGAAAAATTAAGCAGCTATTTAAATTAATAGCAAAAATTAAGCACCTTCATTAAAATATAAGCAAATTCAAGCACTTTAAAGGACTATTTTTCTCTTTTAAAAATTCAAGGACTTTCAAGTACTTTCAAGCACAGTATGAATTCTGTTATAAACTTAAAATTCTGAAATTTTTAGTGTGGGATCTCAATGAAATCAGGAGTTAAAACTACTATTAAAATAACAATTTAATTCTATTTTGTTATTTATTTATAATTTGTATGATAATTTTCAGCTTTTATTTCATAACTCCTGATCCCATTAAGACCCCCTCTCTAAAAATTTCAGAATTTTAAGCTTATAAACAACAAACATACATTTTTTTTCAAAAAATTTAAAAATGACTATCGAAAAAATTTTAAATAAAAAAAAATTATTTAACAATGCATAGTCAAATTAAACCTTATAAACCCCTCTTTAAAATATATGGTCATAAAATTTTCAATATTTGATAGAACTTGAGAAATTCAAAATTAAAAACATGTACACAAGCCAAAAAATGATGATTTTTCAAAATTTAAATTAGGGATGGGACGAATAGTGATTTGGCTGAATAGCCGAATACCAAATATTCAGCCAAATTTTAGGCCGAATACCGAATATTCGGCGGCCGAATATCAACTTTTTTTCCAATAAAGAAAATAAATTTTGATTATATATAATTTAAAAAATAGGAGCTCATTAATAATTATTACTCTTAAATGTGCTTTTAAATGTATTTTTAAATTTGAAACATTTATTTTAGCACAAAAAAATTGTGAAATTGCATTATATTCTTTTATCTTAATGTACATCAAATTGATTTTCAGTAAGTCAGGATGGTAAGATATTTTCATTAAAATATGAAGAATGTACTTCACTTTTACTATCAAATGATACTTTTACCCTTTCTTGCATCCAAAATTAATAATATTCTTAATCTCTCTCTCAGAACTCACAAGGAAATATTTTCTGAAATAACCTTTAATAAAGTAAATTTGATCATTTAGAGTTTGTGTCCCTAATGATAAGCGAATTCATAAGAATGAGCCTGCTCTGAAATCAGTTGCCAAGCTTTAAATTACAAATTACGTTAAAGCAAAAGGTTATGCTTAAAGTAGAATGCATATGGTAACAAAATCTTTGACATTTGAATTGGTGCATACAATATTCAACTTCACTATTCCATTTATTCAACAAACATTAAAAGGATAAACAGAAATTGATAACAACATGAATGAAAATGAAGGAATATGTAAATTAAAAATATATACATAATAATGTTAAATATTTAAGTCAGTTATTATCCAAATAATTATTTAAAATTGAAAACTATAGAATAAAAAAAATTATTTTGTTCAGTATTTAGAATTTATGTTTAAATACTTATAAAACAATCTTCATAAAGCTAGTTGTGTCATATAATGCGTATCTAGTTTGTCACCAGTTCTGTTTTCAGATGTACCGTTGTAGTATTTGGAATAGTGATAGTTGATATCTAATTTTGAAAATGAATCATTGTTAATACACCTAATGAATGATTTTTTTCATTTCTTACTTTACAAAAATAAATTACAAATTTCATAAGAGCCTTTTTTATATGTGCATGGAATTTGCAGACATTAATAAATATTCAAGTGTGTATATATTATAGTGTCAATATAAGGCAGTGTTTTTTATTATATAAGTGTTTTTATATCTTGAATTGTAATATATCATTCTCTAATGAAGACATTTCCCATACAATTAAATCTCCAACTTGAGCAGCATTTTCTAAAATATCACTCACTTTTATAGGAAATACAGAAAGGCTGTGTAATTTTTAGCAGTCGATAACTGTATATTTTGTAAGTAAGAATGAGAATGACTTCATGAATGAAGTAGCCAATTTGGATTAGAGAAAAAAAAAAAATGTAAGAAATGAAATTCTTTAAATCCTAAATTTATTTGCCAAGATATCTTTCACTATTCGGCGAGATTTTACCAATATTTGGCCAGATATCTCTAAATATTCGGCTACAGGTATTCGGCCGAAGTACTCGGTCAACAAGCCTTCAATATTCGGCCAACCGAATATTCGGCAAAAAGGCGGAATACTGAATAGTGGCCGAATATTCGCCCCATCCCTAATTTAAATAATTAACTATATAAAATTTTGATGTAAAAAAAAAGAAAAAAAAAAGAACTTTTTTTTATTTATATCATCAGACAGAACGATTCCTGAGTGTTTCATCAAAATCTGAAAGGGACAGGTTGAGACACTGGTTGATTTGGCATGGAATGACCCACTTTCTAATTTCTAACCATGCCACTTTTGGTTATAGTACATAAAATACTTAAGATTTTAAAAATCACAATTCAATTCTTTCAGAAATTCATAATTAATAAAATTAAGATATTAAATTTCTCTTGTGAGTTTAGATTTTGTAAGCTGTGGGTTATAAATTAAACATTTATCAATCTGAGTATTCATTGAATTTAGCTTAGCTGATCACAACTAATAAGTTTAGAATTTTTAAAAATTGAGGATAAAAAATCTTTTGATAAATTATCAAAATAAGCATCTTGATCATATATACTGGTGAATAAATCACTTTAAAATATAACTAAGTACTATGTAATATTAAAAACTACAATCTTAAGACAAAAAAATTATTAATTTTCAAAAATATTTTTTTTTTTCTCAGAATAAACTGCAAGATAGTAACAGAAAGCATACTTACACATGATATATATTTCACTTTATACTGGTAAGCTCCAAATATGCCAAAAATGACGATGATAATCTGAATAAAATTAACTATTATAGGGGTCCACATGTATCCCAAAAAATCTAAAATTTGCCGTTGAATTGTAGCAATCTAAAGATAAAAAAGAAAGAATTTAAATATTACAAATAGTTATATGATTAAAAAAAACAGCAAATAGTTCAATAAAAATATGCAATTTCAATTGAAATTCATTAACTGATTTTTAAAAATGAAATACCATGTAATACATCTGAGGAGACAGTTATTGTTTATACACACAAGAATTGTTTCTTAGACTAGAAAGAAAATGGCTGGTTAATACAGGGATTTAAAGAAAAATTTCAAAACCACAATATGCACTAAAAAAAGGGCAATTTTTTTTTTTTTTAAATTGAAATTTGGCAGTTGAATAACTAATGGGCAAAACTGGGAAAATTTATTAGGAACCAGTGGTTAAAAATAACAATTTTATCAATAGTCACTTTTTTAAATTAGAGGCCATTTTTATCTAAAATTTAGAGTTTAAAACAATAAATTAAAAAATATATAATTAATCAAAATTTTTTAAAATAAATTATACAGCTGTAAAGAAGGAAAAAAAAGATAGAGATTGTAGATAGAATATCAGTTTTAACTGATATACTATCTACAATCTCTATCTTTTTTTTTTTTAATTAAATGGTTAAAACCATTTAATTTTTTTGTCATTATTAAATAATAAAGTAATTTTTTTTCCATAATTTAAAAACAAATTTTATTCATATTCTTCATGAGGTTGTTTTAATTTTGTATTTTTTATCATTTTGAAAAACTTTGAAGGGAAAACTTTGAATTTCAGAAGGCCCCGAAATCTGGAAAGGTCTCTGTCCAAAGGATTTCGGATAATAGGTCCTGCTGCTGTATTTCTAAATCTCTGTGCCCAAGAGCTTGCAGAATTATAGAGCAGGAAAAACACAAAGTTAATGTATCATGTTGCAACTTAATTACATTTTTATTAATAATTCATAACTATTCAAATTTAATGCTACTTTCATCTTTTTTTTTTTTTTTTTAATCGTGACTAAACATGCAATAAATTTCCCCTTGCAATATTGTCTTTCCTTGTAGCATGAACATTAAAACAAATTAATAAATTTCTATTCTCTATTTCCTATAATCCCTAATAAAGTAAGAAATATGATCCTGAAGAATTAAACTGTTTTCATAGATTATGTTTCTTTAAGTATACTACTTCTGATCAAAGACTATTTTTCCTGCAAAAGCATAAAAAAAATTCTTATTTTTTTTTTAAATTGCATTTTAGTTGCTTGATTAATGAAAATGTTACACAATGCTATTTCCCTTTAAGTAAGTAGCAGTATTTTAAACACTTACATGGAATCTAAGTTTCATCACATAGCAGTGGCAACTTATTCATGATCATTGAAAACACGCATTGAACACATACATTATACACATTATGAAACAAAATTAGCTAAAGGGGAAGAAAAAAAGAACTCTATATGTACTTTTAATGTAATACGAATTGCGTTAAAAGCAAAATCTGTTAATAAAAGATTTCTGACAAAAGAATTAACATAAAACATAAAAATATTGCAAAATTATTAAAGAATTCATTTGATATTGTAATAATTATTATGTCCATATATATTGATTAGTTATACGTACCATTTGAATAATACAAACAGCTAAAAGTATGCAGCGTACCGCACAACAAGCCATGATAAAAAAGCACCATAAAATGTAAGAATGCAAAAAAAAAGTTTAACATCCGGATTTAGGATTTTAAAAAGCGGCTACATGTCTCGACCAAAAATGATATCTATTTCAATAGCAGAATAGAGTATGACAATTCAGACATATAACGTATGTGTTTCCAACATCTTTACTGTGAAAATATAAATTATCATGCGTAAACATGTTTAATTGGGCTCAAATTCCACAGAGAAACAAATTAAAGAGGCGGACCGATTCATATATACAAAACAATTCACCTTTCACATTATTTTTTTTGGATTTGAAGTTTCGGTTGTTGCCATGCCACGAAAGTCTTTTTTTAGCAGTGTATCAGAATCATGGTGGCGGAATGCTGAGAGAAAACCGTCAATTTAACTGGGGGTATTTTGTACGTCAAGAGAAGTCTATATGGTCGGAGAAGTCAATGATATTTGAGTATTTCATAAAAAAACATTTTGACGTTTGCTGTTGCTGTTAGTTGTGATTTCGAGATGCTGTAAGGCGACACTTCTTTTCCAGTATAAACAAGGATTCATTTGTCCAGGAGCATCGTTTCGATACTGCTTTTTAAAAGAGAAATAAATAAATGTTTTTTCACAGTGGCGCCAACTTTAATATATTAAAAATATTAGGGTGGCTCAAATGTATTGATTGGGTGAGCTGAAAAATATTTTTGTATACTGGTGAGCCAGTTTATTTTTCTTTGAAGGATTGACATATGGTGAAAGATGAGAATTTTAAGTCAAGCTATCATGTTTTAATAAAGTTGCAATTTTATTAAATTATATATTTTCATGCGTTCTTTTTTATGAAGACACTGATATTTATCATACAGCAGGACCGGTGAGAAGGGGGGCACAGGGGGCAACTGCCCAGGGGCACGTGTCCAAAGGGGGCCCGGTTTCGGATGGAAAAATTACCGAAATTTCATAATGTTCCAAATCTTAATTTGGTCACTCTTTTTTCTCTTTACCAGCTAAAAACATTTCCTAGAATTGTAATTGAAGTTTTCCAACGAAGCTACAGGAAATTTCCCATTGAGACTTGAGAGTCTGATAAAGCTGTGAAATAGTTGATAGTGTTACAAATGTTCCGAAACTTCCTGTTTTCTCAAACCGCCGACCACCGTGCTTTCCTTGAGACAAAAAAGGGTCGTTCAATGCGTCCCTCATATCTCATTCATTGCAGCCCTGATGTCACATTGGGCATTGTATTGGTACTAGGGCCTTTAATTGATACCAGGCTGTAGGTTTCAGTAATAGCTTTAGCTAAAATATTATTGTGCAAGTGACAGGGACCAGGGGCGTAGCGTGAAATTTTTATTGGGGGGGGGACCAAAATTTGGCGCCTTTTAATGTTTTGGCGCCCTTGAATTATTTGCACATTTTTTAGGAGAAGGGGGGTAGTTATGCTACTTTTTAAGTTTAGTTAATTATTCATGGCAATGGCATCTATCTAGGTGATATAAGTGATGCAGCCATGATTAAATTTCCATTTCCAGCGTGCATGCACATGTGCTGATAAAATATTTCTCCCAGCTCTTGTTTTTTTAAGGTCTAAAAAGGCGATGTAGAATGTTTGAAGAGAATCCTAATCCTGGATCCAGTGGCGTAGCTAAGGGGGGCGTCCGCCCCGGGCGCCGAGGCCTAGGGGCGCCAAATTGAGAGAAATTGTTATATATCTATATTGGGGTGGGGGCGCAAAATTTCTTGCTGGCCCCGGGCGCCAAAAAAACATAGCTACGCTACTGCCTGGATCCTTAAATTCATTTTCCTGACATGATAAGAACAATTGTATTTGGAAGAAAAATAAAAATACAGAACACAAAGTTAATTACAATAGAGTTATAGTGGTTTCAAAGCCGCAGCTTCCGCCCGAAACTTACTGGTCAATATAATTGAATTTAGCCTTCAATTTTTTCTTGTGACATCCTCCGAGATCGGGCCCACTACTATCACTCCCAATGTGGTGGGAGTGATAGTAGTGATAGTAGTAATAGTGATAGCAGTAGTGATAGTAGTAAAAAAGGAATTATGTAAAAAAGGAATGTTAAATCTCTGGATGAACATTCGACCCTTTTTCAAGGAAGTAACGGTGGTCTATATACAAAATATACTGAATATTCCACTTTCTGTAAAATGAAATAACATGTTTTCCCTTATATAATCTTAGTTCCCCAGTAAATACAGATAAGTAAAAAATAACCTGTATTGTACTGCAATTGTAACACAAAACTTTAAAATATTTTTTTTTTCTAATGTGCATTTTTTAAATCGGTTACACGATTATTCTATTAATTATACAGTACATTAACGAATACTTTTTTCCTGTTACTTTTTAACATTAAAAGACAGTCGTTCAAAATAAATTTAATTCTCTCTTTTGACAATGGCTACTTTAAAAGCAAAAATCAATTATTTCCAAATCCCTTTATCCAATCACTTGAACAAAAATATTTTTAACCCCTTAAGCAACATGTTCAATTTAGCAATAGTATGCTGAATACCGGATATCATTAAATTTCGGCATAAGTAATTTATCACAATAGCAATTAGCGACGCAAAAAACTCAGATGCATAGAATATTTCAATCTGGATTTAAAATAAAGACATATACACATATATTTTGGAATTTCAGATAGAAGAGTTCACTTTGCACGTCGGTACATCGTGATGTTTATATAGTTAATTGAAAACTGTTATTTATCAAATTTAAGCTGTAATGTCCACCGCAAGGCAGAAAAAAGACCCATCAGAAGAGTGACAATAACTTGAAATGTATATGTACAATTGATAAAACATAACAAAATTATATTTAGGAACCATATTATAAAACAAAAATAGAGCCCAAATAATAAAAAAAAATCTATTGCTCAGTTGAAAATGTTTTTGAAAAACATTTTTTTTTTTTTTACCACATGATCAGTAA
This sequence comes from Maratus speculifer, assembly GCA_964019185.1. Lineage (NCBI taxonomy): Eukaryota > Metazoa > Arthropoda > Arachnida > Araneae > Salticidae > Maratus > Maratus speculifer. Next base: position 176,039,065 of record OZ025295.1, on the reverse strand, counting down.
CCCTTGCAAGAATGAAGTCAGTACCACTTGATCATAAACAATGCATTTTTAACTATAATGTTACAATTTTAAATACAGTGTTTTATAAGATAAAATCTGTGAAAATGCAATATGTGGATACCTAAACCTAATAATAATAATAAACCTAATAAACCTAATAGTAAAAACAGATAAGTAAAAAATAACCTGTATTGTACTGCAATTGTAACACAAAATTTTAAAAGTTATTTTTTTTCTAATGTGCATTTTTTAATTCGGTTACACGATTATTCTATTAATTATACAGTACATTAACGAATACATTTTTTTCCTGTTACTTTTTAACATTAAAAGACAGTCGTTCAAAATAAATTTAATTCTCTCTTTTGACAATGGCTACTTTAAAAGCAAAAATCAATTATTTCCAAAACCTAACCTAACCAAAAACCTAAATAATAATAATAATAAATCATGTGAAACTGAATATTTGTTTGGTTCCATTCGATTGCATCTTATTATGTTCGATTGTTTTTTTTTTTTTTTTTTTTTTTGAAAAACATTTGTAAGTAATGGTGTATTCCGATCCAAACTGCTTATTTTCGCATTTAATTTTGAATTCATTTTTGCTCTCAAATTCATCAGACTGACAAATTCTCTTATTCAAAAACTATACAAGGTGCCGTAAATCTCGATTATTTGATAAAGGCAGAAAATAGTGTGAAAAATGCTGTCAAAGTGGGCGTTGTGAACCGAATTTTCCGAAGCGGAAGACCTGGAGCCGAAAAAAAGAACCATGCTGAAGCAATGATTGTTTATCAATCAAATTCTAATAAATGGAGCGAAAAATAAGATCATACGGCACCTTGTACATCTCTTCGAAAATCACTCCAGCAAATTTCATGTTTCTATTTTTAAAAATGAGTCTGAAAGTCTATCAGAAAATTTCGAGGTGTTGAAGGTAGAAAAGCATGTTTTCGAGTACACCCTTAAACATATATTTCTTTTAATTTTGGGGAAAGCTTCATTCCTGCCCAGTCCTGAGTTAAAACTAGGTCGATTATTAATAATGTAAAAGTTTCAGAAATCACCATTAATCAAAAAATAGCTATCTGTTTAGGAAATAAATAATAAAAATCATTAAAACTTAAGTTTACCGGAAAACTGAGAATGCTATTCGATTTTTTTCCTATAATAATAGCAATGATTGATAATAAATGAACTCACAATTGCGTCAGAAATATAAACATTGTACTTTAAGAACATGCTTAATTAAAGGAAAATATGTACATTTTTACCTTCGACTGCATCATCGTTTTTTATCCACTTTTTCATAAATTTGCGTCATTTCTCCGCTCCATAACTTCTTTTTCGCTTTTGTTCCTGGTTTTTTATTTTTATGTTTTATTTCAGTCATCATTCATGACTGAATTTCTTCTCTCTGGAAGACTATGAAAGACAGCTTTTTATTTTTATTTTAAAAATTGAACGAAAAAAATCGCTAGTTTTGAAAAGTCGCGTTATTAGCTTCAGTGCAATCTGACAACACTAGACACTGGACAACAAAGATGTACGTAGGTGACGCCCGGAAATTATTTAACCTCACACAAGGAAGGACATAAGAGGGGAGTTAAAATAATTAAGGTCAGATGACCCTGTCGAGGACCACCAACCTTGAATTGGAATAAGGGGAGAACTTTTCTCTGAAAAATCACATTACATGTAGTGATCGAACAATGTCCATTTCCGAAATGTGTTCTTGTTTTCGCACTGGGGATAGCGCCTAGTAGTAATCTTAAAATGTCTCAAATGTAATGGATTGCCTATATTTTTTTGAAACCATAATTTATTTTCTAATAAATTTACAATAATATTAATTCCAAATCATGTTACTGCTATTTCATTATTTTTTCTTTTTCCTTTTTTTTTTTGTGTGTGTGTGTGTGTGCGTATAAAAAATAATCTAAGAATGCCACATTAATAATAAAAATTTTAGGTGCCTAACGGCGCCTTTAAACCTTCCATGGCGCCCTTTTTGAAACTCTTTTTTAGGTGCCTGACTGCACCTCTAAACCTTTTGTGGCGCCCTACTACTAAAGCATATTATAGAACCATTCAAACGCACTTCAGTCGTTTCCACACTTCTTTTCCCTTTCATCTATTTCTAAGGGTGACCAACAACTACTATAAGAAGGAAATAACTGTACATCTATCCTGGAATTCATTACAAGCCTGTTTTTGATTTTTTTTTATTTTGGATGCATAAATTTTCTTCGGGATAGGAGTGGGCGAATAGAGGTAGTAACAAGTCTAAAATTAAGTGCCTTTTTCATGTTTTGTTAGTGAATAGTAATTTATTTTGTAATTTTACATTTCAAATTAAGTTGTTTTATAATTACTTATTACTACTAACAAAGCCTTTTTTCCGGGCGCCTAATGGCGCCCCTAAACCTTTCTTAGCGCCCTACTACCTGAACATATTGGGAGGGGAGGCTCCCCCCCTCCCCCCCCCTAAAGCTACGTCCCTGACAGGGACATACACAGTGAGTGATAGGCGATACAGTTGTATCAGGACCTAGGCTGAAAAGAGCATTGTGAGGACCGATTTTGTATTGAATACATGTATACATTATATACAGAATATGCACTAGGGCTCATCTCACCTTTTTTCTGGGCCCCCAGTTTTTTCTTCTAAACCTGATGAGCAAACTTAAATTAAAACCATTAATATAAAGAGAGAAAAAAAAAAAAAAAAAAACAGAAAGAAAGAAAAACTTTGAAAACAGAAATACGTTAATATATTTTTATTACTATTTTTAAAAATATCAAACTCACTTATAACTTCATTATATACAAGATTCAGTATACTATAATTTGTAAATAATATTCAAAATCCACTATCTTCCCTCAAAATTGCTAGTCCCTAGGCGACCTCTCTCAAAATCAGTACAAAATCGGGGGCCCAGTAGTAAGCTATTGTTCCTTTGAGCCGAATAATATATTTTTTTTATTTTTAAAATTATTTTTTAAATGTATTTTCTAATAAAATTTTATTTTGCTTTATTATTATTATTTTTGTTAAAGATTTTCGTCAGATTTTCAAAACAGATTTTTGCTTTCTTTCTATATCCACTATTCTTTATGAAGATTCCCAAATGGAAGAGCTTTTGAAGGCTCTAAATTCTATTTTAAAAATAAAATGGCATTTTGTGAGGGGAGGGGCTATCCATGGGGGGGGGGGGGAGTGAAACTAAAGATTCAAAACTTCTTTAAATGATATTTTTTTTTAAACAAAACAGATACGCGCAGTGTTGAAATGATACACTTTTCTGTGAGAGGGATTTCTCTGACTCCCCAGGCCACTCTTTGAATTTACCATTGGATATATGCTTTCTTGCTACAAAAATCCTTTTTAAAGGTGTCCAAATGTAAGAAAGTCTGCAGACTTTAAATTCTCTTAAAATTGTCTTTTTTAGGGACCACTATAAAAGTGCGAAAAAGTTGGAACATGAGATTCATAATTTTAAGCCATTTTTTTATTCAGGTGTTTAAAAATTAGCTTTTTACTCTCGTTGGACTCATAATAAGTTTTAAAACAACCTTAATACTATTACTTCATTTAACTAAAAGTCTTCCTTTTTTAATGTTTCATTTCTCTTGTTTCCGTAAATTACTAATGTTAACTATACTATACATAAATTATATTTGGTAATTACCTACCAGCGGAGCTTTGCCCGTTTTACAAGTTGGATCCCCCCCCCCCAAAAAAAAAAAAATATAAAAATTTATTTATTTACTTATTTATTTTAATTTTTCTTTGAGTGATCCACTATCTTCCGCAGCGTAAACAAGTTCCTAATATCATTCGCTCTTATCTTGAATCAAACGATCCTCGAATTATTGTAATTTTTCTATCGATAAAAGTTATAGTCGCTAGATAGAAGAAACTTTCTAGCATCGTCGTTCATGCTGCTACAGGAACCATTTCATTTTATTTTCATTTCAGCTTAAATATAATATCAGCAAATTCTACTAGATAATTATTCGGTTTCAGAAAAACTTCTGAAAAAAAAAAAAAAAAAAAAAAAAAAAAAACCTCTGCAAAACGCGAAAAAAGAAAATTCATATATAAAAACTAGGCAAATACTAAAGTATTGGCTACATCAATCAATCAATTGACAAATTGACAAATAACAATTGAAATCCAAAACATTGCAATCGGATTGTTAAAAAATCACTCCGAAAGACGAAATTTCTTAAAAATCATTTAAAATCTTCGAGAAAGACTCAGAAATTGCAAACGTTCAAATTAATATATTTGAGGTTTTCCGGGCTGAAATTTCCAGGCCAGGGCCCGGTACAAACCGCACAGAAATCAGGCTAATCTCGGCCCGGCCCACTCTGGGCCGACACAATTTCTTCTATTTCTAAAAAATTCAGATTTTTATTATATAATTAAGATTCTTTTAAAGAATACTGCATACATATCTATGGAATGATTTTACAGTATATTTTACAGGAAATACACATTACCAAGATTAATGGATTACTTAGATTTTTAGACTTTCAACATTCAAATAAAAATTTAATAAACAAATGGGTGTGATCGCAGATCGCACAGAGGGTTTCGTTTAATATTCCCTACAAAACATTTTATCATTAAATTAACAAACGAAAATCGTCAATAGAAATTTAATCATTCCTTACAAGTAAATAAAATTATGAATAAAAGTAAAATATTGCAAAGCTTAGCATAAATTTAAGGGAGACCAAACTGGTCACCAGAGGCGACTAATAATTTAAATGAACAGGAATTATATAAATAATAAATAAAAAAATAATATTTAAAAAGAATTTTCATTTCGCGTGTCAAAATCCTTACTAATATTATAAATCGGAAAGTGAGTTTGTTTGTTTGTTTGTTTGTTCCACTTTCCCGCCGTAACTACTGAACCGATTGCTTTGAAATTTTGCAGACGTAAAGTTAGAAGTCCGGATTAAATTATAGGGTGATTTTTATTTATTTTATTCAAATATTTTCCTTAATAATTCAAAATTTAATTATTTTTCATACAAAATCAATAGGCATTTTTCAGATAAATTTTAACCATTTTCCTTTTCTGCTGCCAAGAAAATAAAAAATTGGAATAATAATTTTTCAGCGGCAATGAATTTTTAATAGAAAACTTCCACGCGAAAAACTATAATAAAATAATTTAAAAGAAAATAAATATGACGTCATGTTTGAAATAAAAATAAAAGGTGTATTTTTTTTAATACATTTAACAAGGATATTTGTTTAGTTAATGGGAATTTTCGTGTAAAATATGGTGACATAAATTAAAAGTAAAAAGAATGAAAAAGAATTATATTTTTAATAAAATGGTTCACTCATGAAAATGTGACGTCATAGTTGAAATAAAACAGGTACTTTATAGCAGTCGTTAAAAATACAAGGGGTATGAATATCAGTAGCTAATGGAGCGAGATAAATAATGACGTCATATTTAAAATGAATCAGAAATATTTTTTATTTATACTAATTAATAAGTTATAAGTTACATACAAATGAATATTTTTATTCAAAACTCATAATTATCAATGGAAGAAATTTTTTGTGGGGAAAATGTGGAAAATAAAATCACTGATTAATATATTTTTGGCTCGATTTTTTAACACTTTCGAACAAAGTTGAAAAGTTATTATGCTTTCGGTTTGTCTGTCTGTCTGGTCGCTTTCCAACTTTCGTAAATATACTCCGATTTCCATGAAATTTTTGGACATTATTAACGTTTACCTAGCACAAATACCTATTGAAAATGAAGTTTCTACCATGATTAGTTTATTTACAGGGATAATCAAAAAATTTCCTTATATTAAGGCATTATGGGAAAAAATCGTTTTAATTAAATTTAAAGATGTTACAGCCTGTAGAACATATTCAAATTTATATGCATTTACAAAGTGCACTAAAATATGCATTTTGTAAAGTATGTAGTGAAAAGGGCACTTACTATTCATTTACAGGGTCAGACAGAAGAATTCCATTGCATAGGAATAAAGGGAGGAACAGTTTCCGACATATTTTAATTATGGTAAACGATTTCATGTATAATCAAATTATATATGTTGCTGAGGCTTAATGTAAGTTATTCCATGCATAATACGAAGTACATAGCATTTACAGGGACACACAAAATATTTCAAATATTATATATTCTATCCGAAGTACTGTATATCATGGATGATGACTGTTGCATGGATGAAATGCATTTTGAATTATGATATGTGCTTTTAAGTTTCGCTAAATGTATGCATATTAAATGGAGAGCATAAATGGTAATAGTATAAATAGTTAAATTTAGATATACAGGGTTACACAAAAGTTCTCGGAAAGGTTACTGAATATGAGCATAATTTACTTAAAGGTGGTTTTCAAATAAAATATGCATTTTTATTTTGAACTGCATTTAGTAAACTAAGAAATGTTTGTAGTATATATATAAAATGATAAACAGGGTCCCGCAAAGAACTGGATACAAGGTTGTCTTCGGATGATAATTTCTGAAAATGTAATTTAGGTAGTAATAAGAAATATTTTTGTTTGAATTAAATTTTAGAAAGATACTTTCGTGTATTAAAGGCACTTGGAAAACTACAGGGCTGAACAAAAGAATTCAAGAATGTTTCTATCTATTAATATTAATCGCTGAAAGGAAAATTTTGACCAGCAAACAAATTAGCAACTAGGGATTATCAGAAGTTTTTTACCATAAATTCGCGATAAAAAGTTAATTACACATGCTTTTCATCATCGAAATTTTTTGCTTGATTGATCAATTATTTCTTCTTTAAATGTTATGTGAACGAAGTCACGGGTAACTGCTAGTAGATGATAAATAGGATGTAACATGATGAAATAAAAACTAATGAGAGTGTTTTTCACGTGATTTATTTAATCTATTAATGTGTATACATAATGTTATATACATAATAATTTTTATAGCTATTTAAACTTGCATGCGACAGTTAAAAGTACCTTAAGTAAATCATTTTATGACACAATTCAATCAAAATTTACTAATTACCTTACGTGTTCGTAAATCTGAACCTGATTCAATTAGAGGGAATAGCGTTGATCCAAATAAAAGACAATAAACGTTACGTTCTTAAGTTAAAAAAAAAATCACTGATTCAATTAAACCATTATTCGAATAAGCGGCGGATTTTTGTACTTTTTCTTGTAGGGGCCCGTAATTTTTGCCTGCCTAGGGGACCGTGAAACCTGTCATCGGCCCTGTCATACAGCACGATAGTACTGTATAATAGAGCTCAGCTGCATCTCTAATGTTAAAGTCCAAAGTTTGCCACTTAATAAATTTAAACCCAATCATCCGATTGCAACGAAATTGAAAAGACGAAGTGTTCTACTCTAGACCTCAAAGTTTACAAAAAATCATCCGGATACACCGGGGTCAATCCATTTCAAGTGGTCCACCACTTGTCGCTCGACCATTTTTAAAAAATCTGAAATTTTTTGTACAACAATCCTAATATGATGGAAGCTCAAAATGATCGTTATTTTTATTTTACTAATTTTTGTTTGTACATGACGGCCATCTTTGTTTCATGGTGTGCAGCGATTTTCTCAGATACTAGGATACACAAAATTGTAAATATCTCGTCTTTTATTTTCCATATTGAAATGGGATTTGAAGCATTTTGTTCAGAATAAAATAGGCTAAATGTATGGTGGTAGAATAATTTTGAAAAATAAATTTTTACAGGTGAAATTTTAGCACAAAATTTAAGATTTTTCAAAAATCTATCCGTTTGCAAGAGGACATTTTTCATGCAAGGAAAACTGGCAACCTTACACAATTTTTTCTATAAATAGGTCAAAAGTGCGTGTACTCATACACCAAGTCCCAGATCTGGGAGTTGATTTCTCTTTGCGAAAAAAATTTCGAAATTCGTCAAAAATTTCAAAAATTGCACTTTTAGGCTTTGATATCTCTGGTGGGGCACGAGATAGCAATCTGAAATCACATCACATCTGTGACCAAAATGTCACCACTCAGTGACGTCACATTGTGACTGAGATGTGACTTTCTTAAAAATCTTTAGAAATTTGTAAATATCCTTTAAAACATGTTATTTACTTTAAAAAACATGTTTCTCGCAATTTAAATATCGTCGCTTTTGTCACAGTTTCCTCACAATGTTAATGTCAAATTAGTCACAAATGACACATTTTTCACAAATTTGTCACATTGTGACCACTTTGTGAAACGTCACAAAAGAGCTCTAAAACGGCCACAACGACTTCACATCGACGTCACTGTGACTTCACATCGACGTCACGTGACGTCACATCGACAATCGATGGTCACAAAGTCACAATGTGACTTCACAACGACGTTGCAGTGACGTCACCCTGCTTTACGGGCAGTATATTGGAATGAAAGTTTATTTTTTATTAAGTACGTGCACAAAAGCTTTTGCTTTTGTTAATTTGAAATTAATTTGCTTTAAAATTCTAATGTCTATAATTCATTTCAGAATTTTACGAATGAAAGTACCTTGCACCTGAAAGGGTTAATAAAAGAAGATGGTCGCCTTAAATTATGATAAGACAAAATTTCTCTGTTCCTCGAAAAATAATTATTCAAATGAGCTGTAAACTTTAGACATCGACGTTTTTAACAATTGTGGTTTGTCTTATTTAAAAATTAATGTAGATCATAATTCATAATTTTTAATATGAATTCATAATAGTCTTAATAATTAAAAAACTGTTTTTGAAAAGAGAAATAAGTATGTAATATGTTTGAAAGAATAATTTAATAAATTTAATAAATCTCTTTAATAAATTCAGTGTACCTCTTTAATAATTTAATAGAAAATCAATCAGATGACTTTTATGAAATTACATGAGGATTTTCAAACTTAATCATCCTCAAATTACACTCTTTTAGCTTTATCAAGATTTAAAATAACATGGATAAAGAACGCGATTTCCTGGCCGTTTGGATCCAAGAATTATAAGATGTCAAAAATAGATGTTTCTTTTGAAAATTCAAAGTTGTTACAGTTTTTTTAAACATAAATGACTTCGAAAACAGACATTATACCCAGTATGTTGGTTTTTAGATAATTTTAATTTTTATTTTTAACAGAATTAGTTTGGATTAACCATTTTCATTCCACTTATCGTTAATATTACACTGGAAGTTTGTACTAAAACTAAGAAGTTTCTTTGGTTCTTTGCACCTAGGGAGCAAATAGAGTTGTTGCAGTGCTGTGAAGAACTTTTTTATAAATACATGTCTTTTTCATAATAAGAAGTAGTTATCAGTTAGTTAAAATTGAGGTAAATTTAACTTCTGTTACAATCTGACAGCAATTACTTTGCAAGTAAAATATATTGAAGGAAGAGGAATTTTTTATTCTTACTTAATCATTTTATGTATCCATAAAATGCTGCATTTATATTTCACTATTAAAAGGTTTCTAAAAAAAGTGCCAAAAAGTTTGCGTTATTAGCCTAAAATCATTAAAATAATTTACCAAATTTACTATCCACAGCACACACTTCACATGATTAGCAAAATTACTATCATAAATAAAGATCAGGGGAAATATTTAAATTTCGACAATTGAGATAAATACTTAGGAATTTTATTCCTGGAATTTACAAAATTCTGTAACCAGTTTTTTTTTTTTTTTTGGTTAAAAATCCTATTACAAATTCTCAATATAAACATTCTTTTATTTAATAGATTTTGCCATGATTAAATTAAACATTTTTTAAAATTTAAAATACATAATAGAATTTATTTTTAGTTTAACCGCAGAAAATTTGTCATTAAATAAAGCGAAGATTACTAACCGAAAATTATTCAGTAGATTTTGTGAATTAAAAAAAAAAAATGTTGGCTGCTGAGTTTAACAAATTGCAGAATATTAATGTAAAAGTGCCATTAAATTTGCATTTCTCGAAAATAAAGATCGTGTTTTTAGACCAGGAGGAATTTAGCATAGACAATCACCTCATTGAGTTCAAGGCTGAAATTCCAGACTGAGTTAAAACTTAATACGCACAATGAAACGCAATTGACCTGCCAAGTCATATCTTACTGGAAAACTCATGAAAACCAGATTTTAGCGGTTGTCTCGCACATTTAACATTATGTTTTCCTACATCCAAAGATATGAAAACATGAAAGACTGGCAGCAGGAAAATACATTGGTAAACCTAAGAGTCAACCGCTAAAATCCTGTTTTCATGTGATTTCCACTAGGACATGATTTGGAAGACAGCTTGCGTTTTAATATGAGAATCGGGTTTTAACTAATGTTGGAATTTCAGCCTCCAACTCGATGAAATGATTGTCTGTGCTGCTAGTTTATTTCCAATTAACAAAAAAATCCCATTGAAAAAAGTTATTTTGCTTTCTAATTTTACATCTTTCTTGTCTCAAGTTATTTTTTATAAAGAATGGTTTTAATTATAAGGGCATTCAGATCAGGTTTTAAGGGCAAGGAAGATCAAGGTTCTGAAAGCTGTAGGATTGAAAATATGCAAAATATCTATATTATAAAGGCCAAACGTATCTGTGTGTAACGCATACGTCATTTTGCGAATGGCAACACTTTCAAATTTTAAATGAAATTTCGTAATTGCAATTTTTGCAATTACAAAATTTTAAACTTATAAATATCGCACATTTTCAATTTTTACACCATCCTGTAGGGGGAAAATTTTACTTTTAAATGACATTTGTTTAAAAACTGCACCTTTTTTTTTTTTTTTTTTTTTTGTAGTTTTTTTTTTTTTTTTTTTTTTGTAGTTTTTAATACCGTTTTCTAATCGTGGCAACAGGAGTACTCTATTTCTATTAAAAGCACAGGAAAAAAGGGAAAAAATTGATTACTGTATCTATATGTTGCCATTTTCTCATTAAAAGGGAAAAAATTGAAATTGAAATATCTTCTGTTATATATCCCAGTGAATTTTGATTCCATTTATAAAATTTGATCTACATGTAAAAGAATATGAACACTTTAATATCTGTTTCAGGTAATAGCACCGAGACTTGAAGTTTTGAATCAAAATGATCAAATTAAAATGCCAATTTTTTTTTGAAAAGGTGAATACAGATACGAAATGTGCATTTGTAAATTTTGATATGGTGAAAAATGATGCCGGATTTAGATTTCACGGCAAAAAAATTCTATGCTTGAGTCAAAGTTGAATAAATTTTGCTTTTTTTCATTTTGGAATACTACCATAAGAAGTCTTAATTGATAACTTTATCATTTTAACAGATCTTTATTATGTTTTACTGCTTACATGTACGATTAAAGTTTAATTTTAACAATTTCTACAACTGAGTTTTACAGAAATAGAATTTTGTTAATTTGACGTTAAATATCGTTTGTTTAAGAGGTAAATTTACCAATATAAAATGCAATTTTTACTATAACTAATTTCTTTGGTTTATTATAAGTCAATGAAACCGTTCCTTCTAAAACATTTTCTTTCGTCAAAATTTGACGGGTTCTACCTTGTTGGTTAAAATCTAAAAGATATCGCTCAAAGAAGCTATGAAAAAAATCCAGCCAAGAGTGTCGTGGTTACTAAAATTTTCCTGTGTGCATATTTTCTTTCTACTAATATACATTTAGTAGAAAGCCTACTTTACAGTACATAGTTTTTAGTATATAGCCTACTTTGGTTTCAGATCCTAAAATTATTTCGATATATTTTTTTGAATTTCTTTGTTGTAATAAAAAATACTTCTTATTCGGCCTGTCTTTTTAACTGAGGATTATTCCCTAAGGAAACCTCAAAAATTAGTCACTAGTTAGAATGTAAGTGCATAACGAGAAAGAAAAAAAAAAAAAAAAAAAAAAAAAAAAAAAAAAAACCACAACTAACAAACATTACAAACAAATATTACAGCACGATTTAATACAGAAGAAAAAGAACAAGAAATTAGTTTTTCTAGATAATGTAAATAAAGTAATCGAGGAACAGAAGGCCTCATGAATTCTCGCAAAATTGTCGAGCATTGTGGTATAACTTGGCATTGTGAATTTTGCAAAAAATAAGTTCACAGGCTCACCACTAAATGGAAAAAATGTAAATATAGGCAAAAAATAGCAGCCTCTACGTTCATATGAAACATTATTTGAACAGAGATTTGCTTTGAGTTTTATCCATTTCTTACAAGTGCGACTTTGCTATGCCTGATCATAATTTATCAAAATTACGATAAATCAAATATAAAAGCTGTAGCAACATTTCTTCGACTTTCCGACCAACGTTTAAAGAGCCGACAAAAATAAGTTAAAAAAGAGAATTAAACTGCCTTTTCCTAGATATTTTGAAGTACCAGTCGTGGAACTCTTTAAAAATATAACAAGAGCAGTATGGCGCAATCTTCCTCTCATGCAAAAACATTGTAAATCATTAATTCGATTTGCCAAAAACTGAACAAGCTTCTGCTAGTTGGTTCTTTCGCTTGTAGATGAAATGAAATGAACAACAATGCCTGACTGCCTAATTTTAATTTTAGATATTTTGAACACTTTGAAAAAGTTCAGAAATGCAATCAATGATTTTTTCATTACATCGCCTGATACAAAATTGATATGGGTGAATATGATCCTGGTGAATATGAAGAATAGTTGATGGAAATAAATTAAAGTACTACGAAGTCAAAAAAAAAAAAAAAAAAAAAAAAAAAAAAAATTCGGAAATTGAAGACACATTTTTACAGAGAGTAATATATTACGTACGCCATGCATTAAACATTAATATTCCTAGACCATAGGTTAAAAAAAAATAAATAAAAACAGTAGTTTATTGCTATGTAACTTTAACTGTTTAAAATGTGCATATTCATTTGATGGAGTTAATCAGGCTGACTGCTGAAGGCCTCCTATTGCGTACGACATGGATTAAACATCAATATTCTTGGACCCATCATATAAAAAATTTAAATGAAATTTCAGTTTTACAATCTTTTTAACTGCAAATTTTTAAATTTCTAAACAGCACACATTTTAAATTTTTACACCGTTGCGTAGATAAAAAAAAAAAAAAAAAAAAAAAAAAAAAAAAACATGCATTTTTAAATGAAATTTGCTTGGAATTTTTATGAGAATTTGTTTCAAATTATTAATTTTATTAAAAGTTTTTATTATTTTTTTTGTCACCGTGGTAACAGAAGTATTCATTTTTGGACATTAAACATCGATAAATCAGAAAAAGAAAAAAATGCGGAATTCAACCAATAAAAACATTCAAATATACTTCGAATTTCCCAATTCTCTTTCTGTTGAATGCAGCAACCTCAAATAACGGTCGCCAATTTCAGAGCCAAGGGGAAAAGGGGGAAATGACCGTTTCGCGCCGGGCTCAACAGCGCCGAAACTAGCCTTTTTTGCGCCCACCAGCCCCCCACATATATGCATTTTTTTATATCAAACACACCAAGCAAAATCTTAATTTCGCGCCCCCTTCACCTTCTGTTCTGGTGGCGACCGGGGCACGTTCCCCCCTGCCCCCCCCCTTTAGTTTCGGCCCTGGCTCAGAGACTCTAGGGTAGATAATGTGCATGTTTGTAAACAAACTGGCTTTTTTCGCGACAGCTCAACTTGTGGTGGGCAAATATTCGAATTAAACTGCATTAGAAAATTCTAAACTAAATGTAATTTCCACGTCGATATAATAAATTTCATTTTATTATATTATACGCAGGAAACAATACGTTATAAATTACTAACTCTCTGAGAATTATTATTTTGCCAACCACAAGTTGAGAAGTTCATCCTTTTTCGGGTGCGTGACGTCACATGCACATTATCTATTGAGAAGTCGCCGTATATGTTTGTCTGGAGGGGGTTGAAACTACCAAAACTGTCTGGCAATTGAGGAAAGATCTTCTGATAGTTACCCAAGTAACATGTATAAAATTCAGCTTTTATAAAATGACGAAAGTAGAATTTCAATTTATTAAAGTTTAGTGGTGTCTGGCAAGGGGTTGCCATCATAAGTGTCAGGCAATGGAGGACGTGATTTCTAATATTATTCCAAAGGAAATGTAAAAAAATTATGCTTTATAAAATGACGAAAGTAAGTTGGTATTTTTTACACCTTTGCTACCTGTTAACTGCCAAAGCCACCATGATCCAAATTTCATAATTACCCATCGTTCCTATCTGTGTTGGTAGAATGCGCTAAGAAAGTTTAAGCTTTTGTAAAATAACGAAGGTCTAGCATTCACGGGCATCAAAATCGGTGAGCATCATGTTTGGTGGTTCCTTTGTTAGTTTAATAATGAATATATATTAGAGCATTTGTAATGTGCCTAAATTCCAGCATAGTTCAATTAAAAGCAATATACAAAATAAGCAGACATTGATATATTCAAAAATTGTTTATTTATACAAGCAAACATGTAACAATGTTTCTTTTTGAACGGAATTAGATAACAATTACATAAACTATCACAACTACAAACCTCTCTTGATATAAATAAATCATGAAAGGTGCCACTGTAACTATTTACATGAAACAGATAAATAATCTTTCTCTTAGATTTGGGCTTGAAATTCAATAGAATTGATTCTTTGAAGGAAATGAAAAAAATTAAATGACAAGAATTGATAATGTATGTATTACTTTACACATCACGCGTATGTCTTGTAATAATTTTTAAAATCAAAAGAATTTTTTGACGCAGTTACAGTGCTGTAATTGGGCGGGAACGCGTGAGAGCGCCGTTCCCAGAAATATTTAATTTGTTACTGTTAAAAAAAAAAAAAAACGCGTACGAGCGCAATTTATTTTTTCTTCAAGCAAAACGTTAGTTTTTGCTAAGTTTTAAGGAGATGCGTTTTCACTTATGAAGAAAATACTTTGTCCAATTAAATGCTTTGAAGCCGTTGTGCTGCCATTGTCCCTTGAATATTAGACCTGAGTGCTGATACTAAAATGACGACTACTGAAAATGGATTTTTTTAAAGTGTGCATGGTGACCTAAGTTTTGACTCCAGTATTTTTTTAAAGATTTCTTAGACTTCTTTAATCTCAGAAAAATGAAGCGAAAAATCTTTAAAAAAATATTGGTACCAAAACTGAAGAGACCGTACATGCGCTGAAAAAACTCGGCGTTGATGCCTAGTATTTACAGGGCGGAGGTTCTGAACTGATGTCAGTTGCCCTAATCTTACTGAATGAAATCAAAATAACTTCAATATAATAATTATAGCTGTTATTATTTTTTTAAAGACGGCTTTTATGGTTAAATATTTCAAATTGGCTTTTGGGTTAGCAAAAATCCGGTAGCATAATAATCTATGAAAAGTTGAGTTCCCACAAATATTTTTTTCCAATTACAGCACTGCGCAGTTATATGTTACAGACTTTGAAGATTCCGAAAAACGTATTTTTAGAAAAGAAAAAAATACCTTCCGTTTGTCTATGTGTGTGTCTGTAAACGCTAGAGCGTCTTTAACAGAATCTCTTATCACCGGTTTTCGTAAACATAAAATTTAGCTAACTGAATCGAGAAAATGTCCTGATAAAATTAGGCAAGCTTTGCAGTAAAAAATAATCAATGCTGAATTCAGACTCATTTCTGCGGGAGAAATTTCTGTGGTTCCAGGTATGGGGGAGACATTATCGAGTTTCAGGGGGGGGGGGGGGGGTACATTTTTTTACCATTGAAAACACCAAATCTAAAATCTTCCAGGAGAGACATCGCAGTGGTCCGAGAAGGGGGGGGGGATATCCTTTAGGCCATCCCCTGAATTCAACATTGAGAATAACTGATGGGAATAATCAAGGATTCTTTAAAGCGTCACGTATATGTGTCGCTCGTCCCAAAGGGGTTAATTTATTACAAAAAGAAATGTTTGAAAATAGATACAAATTAGCAACAATCATTCTATATAAGTCCTTGAAAGAACCAATCCCATTTTATTTACAAATTAACTTACATTTCTAACAATTATTTCAATAAAATTATAATTTATGTCAACACATCGCGCTATACATGGACACTGTACATAATACTGATATAAGAATTCAAAATGTAGTCTATAAATACAATGATTACTTTTTAATTATCGTAACAAAACGGGAAAAATAGTCTCTTTGACTTTCATCTCACAAAAATTGATAAATTGCAAATTCGCATCATAAATTGGAATGAATATGGAGTATTTTTTAAAGAACTGGTCCCTTTAAAACTCCTATCAACTATGTTCCCTAATGTTTTAAAAATATCTAAAAACTTTTTTAATTTATTAAGCTGTAAATATCTTTATGACATGGAGTTATTTTAATAATTTTTCAGTTTAACATTATTTAATGAATGCACATATTAAAATATTTCATGTTCATTCAACAGCAATCACTTAACTAATAAAAATAAAACTGATGTCCCTTTTTGTACAATTGAATGTTAAAACGTTTAACTCGGACATACCGCTTACCCTCAAAAAAGGTGATAATACTCCAAAGAATTCCTTCCATGTATTATTGCACTAATATGCCGGACAGAAAAGCATACAGAAAAAAGAAGTTAAAAATTATTATTTCCCCAAGAGATACTTTAAGTATTACGTACGCATCAAATGTCCAAAGATTTAACAATGCTGTGAAGAATTCCGAAGCTGAGTGACCACCCCCCCCCCCTCAAAAAAAAGTGAAGCCTTTTTCAATTTGAAAATTAACTAGCGTGTCAAGATATACTAATTTATTTATTTTTAAACAATATTGCAATCATTAGCTTCTTTATAAACGAAATGTGTTTGAAAAGAGATTAACCAAATAATACTAATTTGATTTTTAATATTAAGTTATCTATCTATTAAAATTTTGTAAAATCTGTGGAAGAGCACTTGAGTTAGCGGAAAATACGTTTTACCATGTAAATGTGCAAGAACAATATCATGAATTAAATGGGACTTAAGAAGATGCATTTATATTTGAAGAGCACTTTATTTATAAACATTATACGCAAACATTGGATAGCAGAAAGTTTTTCTATGGCGAGCAAAGTAATATTTACATCTGATGAATTGGGATTTTACTATTCATAAATAACAAGATTAAATAAGATTTAACTGGAATTTCAGACGATATAGTTGGTGCGGTACAACATATGCAGATAAAACAATGTTTTAAAAATAGCAGAACTTTTTAATTCATTGCATATTCATTTGTGTCATTCAGCGTACTGACAGTCTATGGATGATGGAATTTTGCCGATATAAAAAGTACCCGTGAACATATGATCCAAATTATAAAGGAAGGTAGAGTACATATAAAGAAGCAATTTTGATATGGCAATGTGGGGTCGGAAATGAAAAGTATTGCCGAAAAACAAGAGGAAATGAAAACAAGCGTTTTACTGACGTAACAATCACAGTAAGTGCTCAAATGTGTCTCAACATCAATACAAGCACGGCAGCGTCTAGCAAATGATTGGAGTACCTTTTCTAAGATTCCTTGTGTTTCAAGAACTTACAGCAGCGATTGGAAGTCTAGAAATGAGGTCCTCAGCAAAGTCAATTGGCGCTGGTGTTTCGTAGATGATATAACAGGAATCTTCAAAACGCCACAAACTTGCTAGATTCTGTAAGACATATATCGATGTTGGTGGTGGCACATTTGACCCCTTACTGTAATTGTTATGTCATTAAAATGCTTGTTTTTATTTCTCTCAAATTTCTTGTTTACCGCCAACACTTCTCCTTTTCGACCCCACATTCCTGTATCTTTATGTATTCTTTACCTTCTCGTACAGTTTGGTGTATGAGTTCAAGGAAACCCTGTATCTAGAGGAGTAGCGTATTCGAGAGGTAGGTTTATTGATCAATAGAATTGCAATGAATTACAGAGAGCAAGGAATAGGAAATTCTACAGGGGAAGGAACTAGTTAATGTGGAAAAATAGTAGTCGAAATTAATAAAAGCAAGCTTTTACGATACAATTACATACAAGCAAGTAATATTTCGAATTATCTAAAAATGGGGGAATAGTGAAGCAATGATTAAAACTATTTTTGGGATTTTTATTTACTCTTGTTTGGGAAAAATGCAATACCATGAAGGAATGGCGCGATTGAAATGAAATTTTCAGGAAATTGAAAATATAGTGTGCTATACAAACGATTCCAATTTCAGAGTGGCCATGCATACGAGGGATGAGTAACATCCCTCTGGACTGCAGCTAAAACCGCATAAAAAGTGGACTATAACGGGATGTTGGAAATAGTCTATTTTTATCTGCTAATGATAAAGGTTAGGTCATAATAATGCCTCTCCGACGAAAGAGGGCGACATTTTAACTACTGGCGGAGTTTCAACAGGGGAGAATCATCGGCTTTCATGAAACAGAATTTTCCTATCGTGCAATGTCAGCTCGTGTGCAGTGTAACAGCAGAACAATGATGCGAGTTTGAAAGCAGTGGGCCAATGAGAATTGGACAGCATGAAGATGTGGAAGTGCACTCCAAAACGTGACGTGAAAGCGCAATGACAGACACTTGGTCCGCATGACGCTGATGTACCGTAAGCTTTATCTAGACACAAAAAATCTTAATCAGTTTTTCAATTAATTTTCAGCTGTGAAATTACGCTTGAAATTCTTGAATATTTAATACGTGAATTCTCGCATTGCTAACTGAGCGTAGAACCAACAAAGTCCGCCGATTGGACAGTTTTCACTCTGTTGTTTCTACGCTTAGTTAGCACTGTGAGAATTCACGTATTAAATATTCCTCTAGACAATTGGCAGCATCTTAATCAAATGATACAGGTGTATCACTGTCTGCTTCGTGAATTCGCCGACGTCTGCTACACCGTGGACTGAGTGCAATAACTCCTTCATACAGGATTGCTCTTGCAAAACCATCTATGCCTGCTGCTTCAGTGGACTCACGAACATGGCGACGCGTGTGCAGATTGACAAAAAATGGTTTGTTTGATGAATCCTGCTTTAATTTGTGTTAACAGGATGGCCGCATTCGTGTTAGACGCTATGCCGGCGAGTGCTACCTTGGGGTGAATGCTACGGAGTGTATTATGGAACATCATAGTGGATGAACAATCGAAGTTATGGTCTGGGGTGCGATTGCGATTATAGATGATCGTACGAGTTGTGGGTATTGGGTAATATGAAAAGCAACAGCTACATCAGTGGAGTACTGGAGTCCAAAGTAGGTCCGTTGTGTTGCAAGAGACGTTCAAGACTTCTTGACAGCAAAACGAGTTACATACAATATGATACATACGACAACACAGTTTCTTTCGTGGTCTGTGTATTCGCCAGACATGTCACCGATTGAACATGCATGGAATTCCCTTGGTTGGTGCCTCGCTCGAGATTTTCGTCTTACAGCTTCTACTGATGAGCTATAAATACACATACAAATATGTATAAAATGCTCTTTCCCAGACAGACGTTCAAAGTCTGTTTGACTCCATCTCGTGTCGTATAAAAGCACTTATTGCAGAGCGTTGTGGCTACACTAAAAACTGACTTCGGATATTTAATACTCTTTGTTTTTTTATCATTGAGAGGGTAATTTATTGTTTATACCAATACCTGTCATTTGTGTATTAAATTTCATTTAATTCCGATTATTCCTTCATGGCGTTGCAATTGTTACAAATACCAGTTTAAATATGGAATGCATCAAAAACGTATGCATTTAATCTGTTATTTTTCTATAAAAAATACTAATATTTGTCCTAAAAATTCCCTGAAGATTACGAGCCCTGCATGTGTCATAACAATCTTTAAAAACAAATAAATAAATCTCCTGAAATATTAAAAAAAATTGTCAATTATATCAGCGCAAATTATCTTGAAATAATTAAGAATAACCTATTAGTTGTACGTAAATCACATGTATAACCCTTTTTTATATGTATATTTTTAAGGAATATGTTTTATTTTGTACATTAAATTTGCAGATTTCTTGATGACAGATATTTAAAATCAAAACTTGTATCGTTTTGTGGCGCTTTTTTTTTCAATTTATGAAGCAAAAGTGAACAGGAAAGAAAAATGGATTATGGCTTCTCCTATATGAATAAAAATTTATAAGTAGCTGGTTCGACTATTTTAAAGAGAGTTATAAAATTTATTCTATTCTATCAACTGTGTATTTTGGTATAGGACAATAAACAAAAGTGGCATTTCAAAGATTGCTACTGGCATTTATATAAAAAAATATCGATTGCTTACGATTGGAAGAAGATTAGATCAATTAACATTTAAATACTATATTTTGATGTAAAACATGGCGAGAATGTTGATCTCACACAAACTGATCAACATATACTTGAAGTGCTTCCTTGCTTTTCTGCTTGTCTTCTACAGGGAAGCATTTCATATTCAACTTCACTGACTAATGAAAAGTGATATATTGTCCATTTTAAAAAATGCTTAATTCACAAGACTTATGTTGGCATTAATATAAATTCACTCTTACAGCTGTAATTTTACAACATCAGTAAAAAAAGAGGTTCCGTTCTCAAACTCTAATAGTTTGTCTGAAATTGGTAAGGTTCCCTGGCAACAACGGTGGAAGCATATTATTGCTGATTGAACTGGATTTAGTCTTCTTCATAATTTTACCACTCATAATAAGTCTTCCGAATCCTTCTTGGTGGGCAAACGCATAACCAGATCTCATAGATTTTCGTCTGCTAGGTCTTCGTAGAAGCTGTGGCATTATGATTTGAGGCTCAGACGGTTCGGCTTTAATTCGAACCCTTCTTTGCTTTAGCCTCACTCTGTCAGATAGAGTTGGATGGACGTGGACGTAGTAGAATCGGACGGCAATGACTGGTATCAAGAGGACGGCGAAAGTGAGTATGGCCGTAATCCAGAAAGTTGGCAGGCTGAGAGTCATCCGGAAAGTGCCGAGGTATTTGCTGGTAGGAATGAAGTCCCCGTTTATGAGGAGAGTCATGGCGAAGAAGAAGGCCACGCTCCCAAAGATAACGATGTGGTTAAAAACTGTCCAGTACGAAGTATCAAGTGCAACCTATAAGAAAAATAGATATGATAAAATTTACATGATTCCTCAAAATTAGGCGTTTATTTATTTTTATTTTTTCAAGGACTCTAATTATGTAGGGGAAATTATTTAATAACTTCGAATAATCGGAAATCGAAAGTATCAAATGCAACATATAAGAAAAATGAATATGATAAAATTTACATGATTTTTAAAACTAAGCATTTAAAAATTTACATGATTTTTAAAACTAAGCATTTAAAAAAGGGTTTTTCCTGAACTCTAATTATATACCGGAAATTATTTAATAATTTTGAATAATCAGAAGCATCAAATGCAACCTATAAGAAGCATGAATGTGATAAAATTTACATGATTCTTAAAATTAGACATTAACAAAAGTGTTTTTCACGAACTCTAATTATGCACGGGAAATTACTTAATAGTTTCGAATAATCGGAAGTCAGAAGTATCAAATGCAACCTATAAGAACAATGAATATGATAAAATTTACATGATTTTTAAAACTAAGCATTTAAAAAAGGGTTTTTCCTGAACTCTAATTATATACCGGGAATTATTTAATAATTTTGAATAATCAGAAGCATCAAATGCAACCTATAAGAAGAATGAATGTGATAAAATTTACATGATTCTCAAAATTAGACATTAACAAAAGTGTTTTTCACGAACTCTAATTATGCACGGGAAATTACTTAATAGTTTCGAATAATCGGAAGTCAGAAGTATCAAATGCAACCTATAAGAACAATGAATATGATAAAATTTACATGATTTTTAAAACTAAGCATTTAAAAAAGGGTTTTTCCTGAACTCTAATTATATACCGGGAATTATTTAATAATTTTGAATAATCAGAAGCATCAAATGCAACCTATAAGAAGAATGAATGTGATAAAATTTACATGATTCTCAAAATTAGACATTAACAAAAGTGTTTTTCACGAACTCTAATTATGCACGGGAAATTACTTAATAGTTTCGAATAATCGGAAGTCAGAAGTATCAAATGCAACTTATAAGAACAATGAATATGATAAAATTTACATGATTTTTAAAACTAAGCATTTAAAAAAGGGTTTTTTCTGAACTCTAATTATGTACCGGAAATTATTTAATAATTTTGAATAATCAGAAGCATCAAATGCAACCTATAAGAAGAATGAATGTGATAAAATTTACATGATTCTCAAAATTGGACATTAACAAAAGTGTTTTTCGCAAACTCTAATTATGCACGGGAAATTACTTAATAGTTTCGAATAATCGGAAGTCAGAAGTATCAAATGCAACCTATAAGAACAATAAATATGATAAAATTTACATGATTTTCAAAATTAAGCATTTATAATATATCTTAATGAACTCTAATTATGTACGGGAAATTATTTAATAATTACGAATCGGAAGTATCAAGTGCAACCTATAAAAAGAGTGAATATGGTAAAATTTCCATGATTTTGAAAATTAAACATTAGAAAAAGTTTTTTCTGGAACTCTAATTTTGTACAAGAAATTATTTAATAATTTCGAATAACAGGAAGTATCGGAAGTATCAAGAGCAACGTATAAGAAGAATAGATATGATAAAATTTATATATTTGTAGAAAGAAACTGATAATTTTTTTTCAGAAACTCTAGTAATGTATGAGAAATTATTTAATAATTACGTGCAGTTAGACGTATGAAGTGTAACCTATAAGAAGAATAAATTCGATAAAATTTAAATATTGTTTAATTGAATTTTTGTAAAAAAAATTCAGCAACTCTAACTATGTATGATAAATTGTTTAATGATTTCATATAATCAGAAATATTAATCAGAGAGTACAAATCAAGTGCAAATTTACATAGATCCGTAAAATTTTATCATAGAACATTTCAAATACCTGGGCTGTAACAACTAGCACAAGAAGAGTCGAAACAACAGTTCCAAACAAATGATGTCCATCCATGTTCAGACCATTAGCATCTACACTCTGATAAAATGATCCATACGGTATGAAAAATAATGTGAAAGACGTACACACTCCGTGAGCCAGAGATTTCAGAAATTCTTTCTTGTTGAAAAGCAGATTTTTATGGCCCGGCGTGTAGAGTTGAGGATAATAAAGAGAATTTCTATCATTAACGTCCTATAAAGAAAAAAAATGTGAAAAGCAAATACGAATTTGGTATATACTTATTATAAGAATTGCACCGAGAAAAAAAAAAGTACACCGCTTTCACATAGAAAGAATAGTTAGTCACTTTCTGAATCGCTAAACTAGAAATATAGAGTATATTTCCGAACTATGCGAATAGGGTAAACAACTAATAGACGAAATGATTTAGAATAGCCATACTTAAACTGCGGCTCGCGCAGGACATTGTGGCCCGGTGACATTTTATGTGCAGATCGAGGTATAAAATCATTAATCCATATTTATACAATTAATAGAGATGCCCATAAAAAAGTGTGATTTTAGCGTCGTTATATACATTTTCTTGGGGAGATAATTATATATAACAGGAGATATTTCAATTAAAAACTGCGTTAAAATTCGTTTCTTTAATCAAAAATTCTTTTTGCATTTAGTCCAATTTTCAAACAGTGATACATACATTTTTTAATCGTGAACAACAATAAAACATCATTCCAAATTAAGTTTCTACTATATATTTCAACATTTTTTTTATTAAGCAAAATATTAGTTTATTAGAGAAAATCTATTATATAGCTAATACTACTTTTTAGGGTAGATTTTTTGTCGCGAAAAAAACTGCCACCGAAAACATTTTACAGAACTAATTTCAAGAAGCAAAATTTATTATTTGAAAAAAAAGTGGTATTAATTTTTTTAGTGATATTTTTTCCGCGAGAAATGTTTTAGTGGTAATATTAACTTTGTTATATTGCATCCTTAGATTACTTATATAATTAAAAAAAAAAAAAATTAAATTTTTTTGTTAGAGTGTTGCGGCCCGTCTAAAGTCTGAAACTTCTGTTTGCGGTCCACCTAAAGTCTGAAACTTATGTTTCCGAACCGAGAGAAAAAGGTTGAGTATATGGCTGATCTAGAATGTTTTGTCTCTTGTTTATTAGGTGACGAAAGGATATTGAATCGTTTTTGTAGCGATTATTGCTTGATTTCGAGAATGGTTTCATAAACTAGAATTACAGTTACTAAAACAAACCTCTTGTGTTCGAATCTATTTGCAGAAATATTTAACCTCTTGGGGACGAGCGGCACGTATACATGCCGCAAAAAGGCTTAAGAATCCTTGTTTATTCCCACCGGTAAAATTATACTGTAAAATTTGCCTTATTCAATCGGAGCATTTTCTCGATTTAACAAGGAACAAATTTCTTTCTTTTAAAACCGGTGACAAAACTTTAAAAATTTGTAAAAGGCTTCCGTCGCGAAGGGGTTAAATAAATTTGGCAACTAGAATACAGGAAAACGCTCTCGAATTCTAGTAGGAGATTCTATAATTCTCTAGCAAAGGGAGATAGAATTTATAAGTGTGACATATATGTACGTTGCAGTTTGCTTCCCAAAACATCCAATTAGTATTATTGCTGTAGTAAGCATTCTCCCACGAGAACCGAATGACTCGTACACATTTGTTTATCTGCTGACGATCAGGTTTTATCCAATTAGCCTGATAGCAAAGAAAAGGAAAATACATCAGTTTCGTTGTGGGACTGACACCGGGCAGACGGCCCGAGATCCCTCCACTCTACGTCCAAGCGTAAGCGGCCGGCGAATGCGCCCCGGACTTACTCGAAAGGCCTAAGCTTTCCCCTTTTTTTACCCTGACATGCTGTACATAGACTTAATTAGCCAAGAATTCCAATAAACTGCAGTTATATTATTAAGTAATGACTCTTATAATTATAATCTCCACCTACCACATGGGGGCCGGCCTATGAATCCTGTATTAAGCGGACTGTATTAAGACTCTGCTAACCTGAACTGCAAATCTCAGCGTCAGATCACCTGCTTTACGCTATCTTTCGGCATACGGCATCCACGTCTGTGTTTGCCCGCACCCTATTTGTTTTTCAAGAAATTATTCCTTGGATTGCGAACTGTTTTGCTCCTCTACATTGTACAGCGCTCCCGGAATCTAAAGGATTGTTATCTACGCCTCTTGCGGACATCATCTCTGTGAATCACCGGCCTGACCTCTTATTCTGCAGCAACTGTTCGCTGCAATCGACGAAAATCGGTTCCTTCCCAGCTGTAACGGATGTGTGGTAAACAGTGTTTCTTCAGTCTCAGCGGCGCGCGATATTGTGTTTTTTTTTCTCCCTCTCTCTGTCGCTTTATTTACCAGCAATATAAATGCTCCTCCGGCTCTCTTTAAGAGCGGATTTTTTTTAAATTGGATACAGTATATGCCAGGTAAGCGTTCACCATTTTGATTATTTTTTATTACGGTACAATTTATTTAACATATTATATACGAAATGCAGTTAGCCGACATATCATTCATTCGAAGCCAGATTAAATCGGCCAGAACTGATAAAATTAAATTACTACACCAGCTAATTTTTTCATCCGACGAACACCGTCAGAACCGCCAAAATTTACGATTATTTTCCGGATTTCCTTTTGCAACCCAAACTCCAGAATATGAGGCGAAATTACAGGAGATTTCTGACACTTTCGATAAGTTACAGTTAATCACTGTTGCGAACCTGCTAAATCTCGATATTTCGGGAGAAATTCCCGAGTTAGCTAAGCGCATAGTAGATTCTTTAATAGACATCTCTAAATTGAAATCTTCATTTGACAATGCCTCGAATTCTGAATCAGATGAACCCAAAAATGCTTCTCATATCAGTACAGAGACAGCTAACTTCGCATACGAAGACAGTGATACACAAACCGAAGCATTTCACCCTACACAACAACATTCCATTTCTTTTCACGACTTAGAGCATCTTATAACACCCTTTAGTGGTGCAAAACACGAGGATATCACAGTTTGGATTGATCGTTTTGAAAAGCTAGCGAACTTTCCCATTTTCAAAAATTTTTGTTCGCGGAACGTGCACTTTCTGGGATCGCATTACTATATGTTCGGGGTGAACCTAACATTTCCTCATATCCCTCACTCAAACAAGCGCTTTTGCGCGAATTTTCGAAATCCGTTTCCCCCGCAGAAATTCATAGGTTACTCTCGGTGCGACATAAGAAGAACTCCGAGTCATTAATGGAATACTTCTTAAAAATGAAGGAGTTGGCTCAAAGAGCAAATATTGATGACATGTCTGTCATCCATTACATCATCCAAGGTATCCCAGATCCACCGGCTAACAAATCTATTTTGTACGGATGCTCGCATTTAGCTGATTTTAAACAAAAACTTCTCATATATGACGAAATTTCTGCTTCCGACTCGCATCCTAAACACAAAATTCATCACAATACACCTAACCGTGTCCCTCCCCCTCCCACTCCTACCCCCCCGAAAGATAGAACGCATAAACTAGTCTGTTTTAACTGTAACCAAATTGGACATGTTAGCTCAGTATGCAATAAGAAAAATCTAGGCCCTAGGTGCCATGCTTGCTCCCGTTTTGGCCATATCGCTTCCAAATGCAATGAGCGTTTTACTAAGCCTCAGAAACCGCCTGAGACCAACCCCCCTTCCCGCGCGGTCACTTCCGGAAAAAACCGACAGGTTCATACCGTCGAACTCACTCGCTCTTCCCACAGTATGCAAAAACCGGTCAAAATCGCTGATTTAGACATTACTTCCCTCGTGGACACGGGCAGCCCAGTTACGCTTGCCCGCGAGGATATTTATCGGTTATTAGGATCACCACCCTTGGCACCAGTACCCCTTAAATTTACCGGATTCGGCAGTGGCGATGTTCGCCCCAATGGCTCTTTTTCTACCGATATCGAAATAGACAATTCAGTCTTTCCCGCTAATGTTTACGTTATCCCTTTTGCTCATATGTCCCACCCTTTTATCTTAGGAACAGACGTTATAAGTCAAGGTACACTTGTATGTAATGAGAGTGGTATATCTCTGACAAAACAACCCCAATCAGATATTTTTATTAATCTCATTAATGTCAGTGATGATATCCCTGATGTAGACTTAGTTCATATAACTGATCGCGCAGTTCGCGAGGAAGTAGCTGACTTAATCAAATATTACCGTCCCACCAAATCGAAATCTACTAATTTAAAAATGTCTATCGTATTGACCGATGATAAACCAGTCTGTCAGCGACCGCGTCGAATGTCCATAGCTGAGAAAGAAATTGTCCGGAATCAAATTCAGCAGTGGCTACACGACGGAATAATCCGACCCTCTTCCAGCGATTACGCCAGTCCTATCGTATTAGTTAAGAAAAAAGATAATTCCACACGCTTATGTATAGACTATCGTACTCTCAACAAAAAAATTGTTAAAGATCGTTTTCCCCTCCCCCTTATTGACGATGTTCTCGATCAACTGAAACAAGCAAAAGTCTTCACAACACTTGACCTCAAAAATGGATTTTTCCATGTGGATATCGACCCCCAGAGCACCAAGTACACAGCGTTTATTACACATGACGGTCTCTACGAATTTCTCAAAGCCCCTTTCGGCCTCACGTCCAGCCCTGCCGTTTTTTCAAGATTCCTAGCTTGTGTGTTCCGCACACTATTAACGAACGGTACTTTGATTCAATATATGGACGATTTTATAATCCCCTCAGAAACCGAAGCCGAAAACCTACAAAAACTTCGACAAGTCTTACAGACTGCCGCCGACTATGGTTTAGAAATCAACTTTAAAAAGTGTCAGTTTCTACAGCGAAAAATTGAGTTCTTGGGCCATATCATTCAAAACAATACTATTGCGCCTTCCCCGTCAAAAATTAAAGCGGTCCTACACTTTCCGGAACCCACAAATGTCAGACAACTCCAGTCACTCCTTGGTTTGACGGGTTACTTCCGAAAATTTATTCCTAACTATGCTTCTATCGCTCGACCCCTCAGCGATCTCTTACGCAAAACATCGAACTTCGAGTTCGGACAGGAACAAAAAGACGCGCTCCATAGCTTACGGCATATACTCACGAGCGCCCCGCTGCTACACATATTTATTCCCGGTTCTGATTTAGAGGTACATACAGATGCTAGCAAGCTTGGATTTGGTGCTGTTCTCTTACAAAAAGCCGACGATGGTCATTATCACCCGATTCAGTACATGAGTAAAAAAACATCCCCCCAAGAAGAAAAGCTTAGTAGTTATGAGTTAGAGGTGCTAGCTGTAATAGAGGCACTTAAAAAATTCCGCGTCTACCTCCATGGGACACAGTTTCGAATTATTACGGACTGTCAAGCGTTTCAGAAAACTCTAGACAAAAAAGACTTGACACCGAAAATAGCTCGCTGGGCTCTTTTCCTCCAGGAATTTGACTTTGAAATAAAGCATCGGCCAGCGACTAAGATGCCGCATGTAGACGCTCTCAGCCGCTATCCTGTATTAAATATAACTTATGATGAATTAACCCTTAAAATTATGAGAGCGCAGGAACAAGACCCATTTCTTGCCGGTCTTAAAACTGCAGCGACGGACACACCAATTACTGATTTTGTTGTACGTAATAATATTTTATATAAAATACTAAATGATCGTGATTTATTGGTGGTCCCCGAGGCTATGCAAATTAATGTACTTCGGGATATCCACACAAAGGGTCATTACTCTGCTAAGAAAACGGAAGAAATAGCGTCGCAAACTTTTTTCATTCCGAATATATCGGAATTATCACGTACAGTAGTAACTAATTGTATTCCTTGCATCTTAGCTACCAAAAAATTAGGGAAACAAGAAGGATTTTTACACCCGATTCCTAAGGGTGACCACGCTTTAGACACTTATCATTGTGATTTTTAGGACCACTCCCTTCCACGAATAAAAACTATCAGCACATTTTCCTCGTCGTCGACGCTTTCACGAAATTTTTATGGTTATACCCCGTTAAATCAGTGTCTGCAAAAGACGCCCTGGATAAACTCAAGCTGCAACAAGTCACATTTGGAAATCCTAGACGAATAATTACAGATAAAGGTCCTGCATTCACGTCTGCTGACTTTAAAAATTATTGCGACATAGAAGGTATAGATTTTCACCCAATTACAACTGGCATTTGCCGCGGAAACGGCCAAATTGAAAGATACATTCGATCCATTATTCCTGTTCTCACCAAACTCTCTTTAGACGATCCGAAAAAGTGGTATAAACATGTACCGGCCGTCCAACGAATTTTAAACAGTACAACTTCTTCGGTAACTAAATATTCCCCATTTGAATTACTAACGGGTGTGACTATGAAAAACAAAGATGACACGAATAAAACAGCTCTTGGACCTCGAAAATGTAGAAATGATCATGGATCATAAAAAACAGTTACAAGAGAATGCCAAAGTTAATATTTTGAAGCAACAGGAAATTAACCGAAAACAATTCAATAAACGACGCAAAAAGCCATCCATTTATCAAATAAACGATTTAGTAGCAATTAAGCGTACTCAATTCGGCAGTGGATTAAAGTTACGAATCAAATTCCTCGGACCATATAAAATTACTGCTATTAAACCAAATGATCGATACAGCGTCATGAAAATTGGGAATCATGAAGGCCCCACTATAACAGAAACATCAGTCGACTATATGAAACCCTGGAATATGACGCAATAGGGAAAACGAAACGAAACTTTCTCCGCGCCAAGCCATCAATCAACCACACCCTCCTTCTTCGACAGCGTGGAGAGACCACATTACTGTCAGCTGTTTTTTTTCTTTCTCTCCTGTGTAAAGTTTCTCGAAGATTGTTGTGAAATATGCATTTTTTTTACCTTTCACCGTTTATTTACCAAAATCACTGTGTATTACTCAAGATGTGTATTTTTTTTTATCATGTATGCCAGCGTTCTTCTCTAAGTTTGTGAATATATGCTCAGTGCACCAATTTTATTTTTGTGTTTTATTTTTGTGTTGTTCTCCCGTCACCCAAATTGTGAATCTACAGTGAACTTAATCAGTGGCTCAGCTTATGTGTAAAGTGCTCGGGAATCAGCTCGCTTATGTGTAAAGTGAACTGTCAAGTTACAATTTTCTCATCTAATAGTGCTGTTTTGAAACTACAATTTTCTATTAGAAGCACAATTCCTTTTTTTTAAAAAGCATTTTTTTTTTCTCGTTTGTGAAATATGCTCCACGATTGTAAATTTTTTTTTATTTCTCTCATTTTGTGTCTCACTCCAGATTGTGCAAAAGTGATTTTTTTTTTTATCACTCGTCCTTTCGCTGACATAACTTTTAACTAGTGACTATAGAGAGCTTTGGACAGTTTCACCAGGACTGCCAACACTTTTTGAAAAGAAACTATCGTTATTATCTCCACACTTTTACATCATATTGTTGTAATATATATTATCTGATTGTTATGTATGTTATTATCTTTTGATTATTGTGTATTTTATTATGTAATTTCTTTCCTGTATATTGTAATATTGTGCCCCCCCCCCGCCCTCCCTACTTTTTTTTCTCTCTTTTTTTCAGTTAAAGTCTAAATTTTATTGTTGTGGCACGGATAACTTTAAACTCGGTACAACGGAGGAAAATTGTTTTTTTTTACCCGCCGCCCAGACGGGGCAAGAAGCGGTAGAATTTTTTTTTAATGTTATATGGGTCGTGTGTCTGCGGTTTTTCAGACGGAAATTTCGCAGAACATCACAAGAACAGACGGTTCTTGTTGCCTCTTGTGAGAGTAGCATTCAAGCAGACGGCTTGATACGCACAGACGGTGTCATGGCTACTCGCGCTGTTTTGTTATGGTTTCGTTTTCTTTCCGTTCGCAACTTGTTTTGTTTCCGTGTACCACTTAAAGTTAATTTAACTTTAATTAATTCTGTATAACCGAATTTTGAAAAATTCACCGTTTTTTTTTCTCAGTTTGACAATAATTTAAATTTTAAATTATTTTTTTTCCCTAATATTTTTTTTTCTCTCTCTTTGTGGTTTTTTTTTATTTTTAAAATACAAGTGCGGGGACGCACTGTCGTCGATGGCCGAGTGTACGTTGCAGTTTGCTTCCCAAAACATCCAATTAGTATTATTGCTGTAGTAAGCATTCTCCCACGAGAACCGAATGACTCGTACACATTTGTTTATCTGCTGACGATCAGGTTTTATCCAATTAGCCTGATAGCAAAGAAAAGGAAAATACATCAGTTTCGTTGTGGGACTGACACCGGGCAGACGGCCCGAGATCCCTCCACTCTACGTCCAAGCGTAAGCGGCCGGCGAATGCGCCCCGGACTTACTCGAAAGGCCTAAGCTTTCCCCTTTTTTTACCCTGACATGCTGTACATAGACTTAATTAGCCAAGAATTCCAATAAACTGCAGTTATATTATTAAGTAATGACTCTTATAATTATAATCTCCACCTACCACATATAGAACTACTTTTTCTAGAGCTACAATTTAGATTCTTAAACACGAAAACCATACATTTTTTTCTCAGTGCACAAGAGTGTATTTAAAAATATATGAGTTAAATAAATACTCCGAATTACCTGATCGAAAATTCCAAGGGCAAGAACTGGCATTGAAGTATAAAAGACATTATAACAAGATATGAAATTGGGATCATATACAGTCTAGGAAAAAAAAAAAAGAGAATAAACATATCAAGATAATTGTTTAGAATTAATTGAACAAGCATTTAAAAAGCAAATGGAGAATGATTCCAACAAGGAAAGTATTAATGGTGAATAAAACATACTTGTGCAGAGAAACCACAGAAGAATCCAAACCAAAAGTGACAAAGAGTGAAAGCGAAATTTTTGTAAAAGAAGTAGCGGAGGAATTTGCTCATCCTCAAGTAAGACCACCTGCCGTGGACGAGGAGCAGCCTTTCGAGATAACGGAACTGAGCCAAAGAAAAATCGCTGGCTAAAACAGCTTGCATACCCTCTTGTCCACTAATACCCACTCCGATGTGAGCAGCTGAAAGAAAAATAAATTCACTAAGTAAAAGATAACTAAACTGCACAAAACATCATTATGATGTAAAATTACATTTCATGAATAATTTTAACTATATTACATAACTTTGAACACGATAATTCAGCAAATAAATAAGTAGAACTAAGTAAGCTAAGTAGAACTAGTAAGCTAAATTCATCTTTAAAATTATAAACTTAAAATTACACAATGTGTAAATTACTTAAAAAGATGAAAAAAAATATTTAAAAAGATGATAAATTAGTTTAGCCATAGTTTTTTCAACTATATATACAGCCGTCGCCAGAGAATACAAAAATACAGATATTAAATATTCAAATATCATTTGTGTCAAAATGTCATGTAAAGCCGCTATCAGATTCACGGACTTTAGGCGAGACAAACTTTTCAGTCGATTTTAACTCCAACATTTTCCCGTTCAAAGAGAGAAAAAGGTTACAATTGTTTTTAAAAAAGTTGGAGGGAAAGGCGTAAAACCAGTTTCTACTAGTACCAGGCGTTAATATTCATCGCCTACTCGTATCAATCGCTTATCTCTGATTCGTTGAAATGTTAGATGTTGGATGAAAAGTCTTGACTAGGAGAAACATTTTTGGAACAGCGGAAAAATGTTGGGGGAACAATTCTGTTTGCTATCACATTGGATTTTAGGACGACATTTCGCGAAAAGTTGGAGGAAATCAAGTGTTGGCTCAAAAATCTTACGAAATGTTGGTGAATCTGATAGCAGCTTAAATTGTGTCAAAAAGGAATGAAATTGAAAATGGATTTTTGGATCCGGAAAAATATTAGAAAAATAAAACATACAGGGTGTTTCGCTACCAGACCGACAAATTTTGAGGGGTGATAGTAGACATGAAGACAATCGTTATTAAATAGGAAACCATGGGGCGTAAACGTCTTCCGTAGGAGCTAGGGGCCATTAAAGTTAAAGGTCCAAAACTTCAAATGATTATAAAAAACGGAAAAAAGGGTGGATTCGTTGTTTGCAGTTTCCGTTAAAATCATTCTTTATATCACGATTTGTTTGTAAAAGAAAAAATTTAACGTTAACTTTCAAAAATTCTCGATACAGGGCGCTTTAGACTTTAGAGTAACAAACAACTACTTTTTACCCTTATTTTGTGCACGGGGTTGAAATTATTCTAAAGTTTAGACTTGAACTTAAATTTTAAGCCCAAAATTGGAAACATTGTTATCGGGTAACTAGCGAAAATTGAACTGTGAACAGAGGAGAGGATTTTGAACGCTCATAAACATTTGACAAACTAATCGATTTTGTTGCGGTTTGCTTGTAGATCATTCCCTTGGTAATAATTTTATTCAAAATGACGTACAGCATTGGTGTCCCCATTTTTTCATAAACACAAATAACAAATACAAATACTATATGAAAAAGCCAATCTCAAAACTGAAACGGACACTCAAAGAGCTAACAATGAAACAATGGCAGTTCGAGTGGGATTACGGGGATACAGGCAGGGAAACACATCAGTATTTTCCAAGAGTAGGTGAAAGCAGACTCATAAGTGACTTTTTACTCTCACAACTCTACACAGCACATGGAGCATTTCCAGCGTATCTCCACAGATTTAATAAAGCGGACACTCCGGACTGTGCATGCGGCACGGAGGGTAAGCCTAAACATTATCTCCTCCACTGCCCACTCACTCAACAGTACCACCTGGTAAACATAACAGCAAATAATGATAAACTGTGGCACGAACAATTAGGTAAAAACAAACACGTACAAAATAAAGCAAAAACAGTAATCAGGTGGCTCCAAGAAAACTGCGACAGTATCACAACATTAAAGCAAACAAACATACAAAACAGAAAGCCCTCTCATTTTGACAACCCAGCAGAAACATAATACTGTATGTTATGTGTTATATGTTGTATGTAAAAAAAAAAAAAGGCCTAGGAATTTTTTTTTCTTTCGCCAAAAAAAAAAAAAAAAAAAAAAAAAAAATTGTTTGTATATGTTTTATGTCTTTTAGCAGTGTGCGGTAGTCGCACAACATCAGCTGTAACCATGGCCCGCAATAGGAGCCCCGCAACATATGAATTGCATGCACAACGAATATCACCAACGGTTCAGCAAGTTGTGCAATATGACATAGTAAGAAGCTTCAAACGCCCCCGACACTGCTTGTCCGTCCACTGTGTTGTGTTATAAAAATATATATATATACATATATATATATATATATATATAAAAGGTCTAGAAATCCCCTAATGCCAAAAAAAAAAAATAAATAAATAAAAAAATAAAAAAATAAAATAAAAAAAAAATAAAAACTGCTTTTATTTTAAGTTTTTTTCATTTATTATTTTATTTATTTATTTAATTTTTTATTCTTTATTTAACTTTTTTTTATTTTATTATTACTAATTTTTATTTATTTAATTATTTATTTTTGACAGCTCGCCTCTTTATTTGGTGCAGTAGGACTCTGTCCGCACAAAATACCGGACCCGCTCTAATGGGGCAACCCAGGGAGCCAGTTTTTCTCAGTGGGGTACGGTAGAAAGGTGGGTTCTTGTCTCTCTCTCTGCAACGCTCTCGTTTGCCTTGTTATTTGGCGCAAAAATTTTCCTCCATCAGCGGTACGACTTAGCTTTTCGGCCATTTTCTGTTTTTTTTTTTTGTTTTTTTTTTATTCCCTCAAAATTTTCCCAACATTCAGCTAAGTTCAGTACCATTGTTTAGACTCAAAAACATCCAGTCCCATTTCGTCTGGTAAGATGAGTACAAGGTGTGCGGCAACAAATCACAATGTTAACCCAATGTGCAATAAACCACAAAGATTACCAACAAAGCACTTAACCTACACAGCCGACCCGGGTACTTGTCTTAGTGGTTCGCCACTTTGCCGGCAAAAATTACATCATGTACGCGAATGGCGCCTGGTGCATGTAAAATCCGTCGTGGGTGCAAAGTCCTCCAAGTTACCTGTTAATTATACCTCTGGAGGTGCCTTGCCAGGTGAAGGTCTCGTCATCTGATCAAGGCTCTAAATTACGAGACCATCTTGCGAAGCCATTTACAGTTCAAACAACAGGATGTACCATTAATTAACAGACGAAACAAAGTATGCTCAACGACAAGCAAGTACTGCAGAAATGATGGCATGCGTAGCAAAGAAATCAGGTTTATTTTTGCTACGCGGCAATTAGGCGGTCGACCGCCCCGATACCAAGTATCTAACCCGTTAAGCTGAGATAACTCGGCAGGTAGGGGCCTGGCCATCGGTTAGAAAGAAAGAAAGGGGCGCTTCCGAAACATCTCCGAAATTTCAATGTCATTACTCCTGGTGTTTCACTACCAGACCAACATACTTCCGGGAAGTATTAGGGATGCAAAGATGACTCGGAATCATATTATAATGTAACGTTTAAAATGCCTTTTTTACGAGTTAGGGTTAAAAGAAGCAGAGAAAAAAAGTACCTTGATATTTTTACAACACGTGCTGTCGAACTTCTGGTAAAAGCACATGTTCCTCTTTCGTTGCGCCCCTCTATCGCACGATGGGGCTCCTCCACATTTTACCAATGATGTTCGTAGACACCTCAACGTAACATATGGACAGCGGTGGAAAGGTAATGGTGGCCCGGTTCGTTGGCCTGTCAGACCGTTGCACCTTCTTCATTATATCAATTACTTTTTGCTACCTACTTTTATTTTATTACTGTATAATTGTTCTGTATTTTTTAAATAAATACTGCTGGGTGGGGCTAGTTGAGGCTCAAACCAATTGGTAGCCCCCCTCCCCCCGCACCTGGCTCAATCTGAATCTGAATCTGTGGGGGACTTCTTCTGCTGGGGTCAAATGAAAAGTTGAATGTATGAGACTCCCGTACCGTCAGTGGAAGACCCCTCAGCTCGAATTTCTGTAGCTGCCAGAAAGCAATCCGAGATGCCAGAAATCTCTCAAAGCGTGAGGAATTGCATGCGACGCTGCTGTCAAGCATGCCCGACTACTTCTGATCGTAATTTCGGACACCTTTTGTAGTAAAACCTTTAACTAAATTGTTTTCTACCACAGTAACGTGTTGCTATTTCACTACCTGTTTCTGTTGCTTTTTTACCTGCTTCTTTTAACCACAGCTCGCTAAAAAGGCATTTTTAACGTTACATTCCTATGTGATTCCGAGTCGCTTTGCATCCCTAATACTTCCTGGAAGTATGTTGGTCTGGTAGTAAAACACCCAGGAGTATGCCATTGAAATGTCGGAGATGTGTCGGAAGCGCCCTCTATCAAAAAATAGAGACACAAGAGCTGTAAATCATTTTGAATAAAATAATTACCAAGGGAATGATCTACACGCAAACTGCAAAAAAAATCGAACAGTTTGTATAATGGTTATGAGTGTTTAAAATCCCTCCCTTTGTTCAGAGTTCAATTTTCGCTAGTTACCCGATCCCAATGTTTCCGATTTTGGAATTAAAATTTAAGTTAAAGGTCTAAACTTTAAAATAATTTCAACCCCATGCACAAAATAAGGGTAAAAAGTAGTTGTTCGTTGCTCTAAAGTCTAAAGCGCCCTCTATCGACAATTTTTGAATGTAACCGTTAAAAAATTTTTACAAACACTGGATTTTGTGATCTGTGTGATTTCACTGTGTGACTTCCAGTGTTGTGATATAAATCGTGATATAAAGAATGATTTTAGCGAAAACCGCAAACGAATCTATCCTTTTTTCCGTTTTTTATAATCGTTTGAAGTTTTGGACCTTAAACTTTAATGGCCCCTAGCTCCTACGGAAGACGTTTGCGCCCCATGGTTTCCTATTTAATAATGTTTGTCTTCGTGTCTACTATCACCCCTCAAAGTTTGTCGGTCTGGTAGCGAAACACCCTGTAGATATTGAGGAATATGGAATATTACTTGCTTTATGTTTTTTTAAAATTTTCCTTAAAGAAACATAAGACAGCAACAATTTGACACCATTACGTGATATTTGAATATTAAGATGTTTATATCTGTATTTTTGTATTATCTGATTACGGCTGTATTTACAGTTAAAAGTACTAAAAATTAAAACAATTTTTCATCTTTTTAAATAGTTTTTGTCATCTTTTAAAGTAATTTGCACACAGTGTAATTTTAAGTTTGCGATAATTTAATTGGTAAATAAATCATAACAGTTCTAAATGGCCAAGTGGATGAAAAAAGTCCGGGCCAGGATTCGAACCAGAAAATTTCCTTATTCGTTCGAATACTGGCCCGGATTTTCACCGACTTGGAAATTTAAAACTGTCATTTCTATTCCTATGACATCATTTGTGCCTGTTTAAACTTTTGTTATGAATTCAAATTAGATAAAGTTCGAGAACATTCGCGATTATGATGTATTATGAATCTCGAATGTACCAATTTAAATCAAACTTTGAGAGGAAAAGAAAGATTTCATTATTTTTTTAATCAACATACTTTTTATCATAGAAACATCGTTTGCTCCATCCCCGATGGCCAGGGTTACTGCTCCCTTATGTCTCTTTACCAAGTCGACAACTAATGCTTTTTGCAGCGGCGTTACTCTGCAGCAAATTACAGCTTTGCACTGACACGCTACTTCTAGGAATAGAAGTTCCATGCTGGGTTCTAGAGCGTGTACCTAAAATTAATTAATATGTTGAAATTATTTCTTTAAAAAAAAATATATATAAAGTTAAAAAGTTGTTAAAGAATTTTCGGTACTCCACCGCACAGTGGATCAAAGTATAGGAGATGTCGAACATAGGATTATCACAATAGTATAAAATAAACCTATGTATATGATTTTTTTTATTATTATATTTAGGTTTAACACTAGAACCGCGGCAACGGGTCATTTTGACCCGCATCATATACAAAGATGTCGATTCGAACCGGAAAACTCTTTATAAAAAAGTTAAATATACGCTGAGCAAAAAATAATTTCTATAAGTACCTTAAACAATTTTAAATGAAAATTCCGATGAGAAATATTTTTATAAAATTTGAATGAGTTTTCCCACGGTTCTTGTGTTAAATAAGTAAAATAAATTATATTCAGTAGATCTGCAGGGTTTTTATGAGCAATTTTTTTTTCAAAACACGACTTTTAGAGACATACTGGATAAGTAAATTAAACTTGAAAAACAAAGTAAATGAAAAAGCTTAGCAGACGATAATTATATTACTTATCTTGTTTTTACTTATATCCTAATGACATTGGCAAAATATGCAACATATTTGTTTAATTTTTCATTGGCAACATATGTTAATTTTACATAACTCTTCAAAATCGTTCTACAAAACTGCAACATATTAGAGCACATTTCAGAGCATATTTCTTATCACCGGGATTGAGTTATATAAAATTATTTTATAGTAAAATTATTTTTAGTACATTTCTCTTTTATTTGAAGCAAGATTATTTCATTTTGCTTTTTTATATTCTTTTGAAAGATGAAAACAAACAGAGATTTCTTTCTGTATTTGAAGAATTTAAATAATGGTTTTAGTTATGATATATAAATGCTTAGTTTTGTAAGTGAACACTGTGGACTAAATGCTTCAGAAATTGATGAAGGAAATTTAAAGGAGCGTTTACATAAATTTTGCACTTCTGTAAAAGATCGATGATAGAAATCTCAACGAAAATCAGATCGTTAAAATACCCAAAACAGTTCTTGGCTTCAGAATTCCTTCAAAATTGGTAATGAATTCAAAATATCTGAAGTTGAAAATTCGTAGAAATTAATAACTCGGAAATCTATTATTTTAATTTTCTCTTTTATTTGAAGCAAGATTGTTTCATTTTGCTTTTTTATGTTCTTTTGAAAGATGAAAACAAACAGAGATTATGATTATTTCATTTTGCTTTTTTATATTCTTTTGAAAGATGAAAACAAACAAAGATTTCTTTCTATATTTGAAGAATTTAAATAATGGCTTTAGTTATGATATATAAATGCTTAGTTTTGTAAGTGAACACTATGGACTAAATGCTTCAGAAATTGATGAAGGAAATTTAAAGGAGCGTTTACATAAATTTTGCACTTCTGTAAAAGATCGATGGTAAAAATCTCAACGAAAATGAGATCGTTAAAATACCAAAAACTGTTCTTGGCTTCAGAATTCCTTCAAAATTGGTAATGAATTCAACACATTAGAAGTTGAAAATTCGTAGAAATTAATATATCGGAAATCTTTTTCAGATGTAACTGAAAATCATAAAAAAGACTAACTAAAAGTTTAAAAGAGGATACCGGGAGTCGCATACAAGAAAAATAAGTCGAAGAGCATGTAACGAAGACTTTTTGCCCCATTTACTTATAACATCAGATCCACTGATTTCCAGCATTAGACACAAAGTAAGAAACATTCGAAAATACGAAAAATTTCCAGAAGCATTTGAACTTTTACTTTAACTAACACTTTAGGACTCGCACATCATCCATCCATTTATTAGAGTAGATCTAACCATCTGAGAATATTTACGCTTTTCAGAATTTTCATGTAAATATTTCTATAATCCAATATACGTATATTTAATTTAATTTTATAGTTTAATTTAAAATTATTTTTTATATTATTTCATCTTTGAAAATTCTTACATTACAACATTTATTAAAAAATATTTTTGTCTACAGACAATTTACTATGCTTTTCGGAAGCGGAAAACTATGTGATTGCCATAAAAGTGTTTCAAATCCATTTATTACAAAAATGCGCAGGTTTACGCAAAAATTGCCCTATACCACATTAAAATACTGACTTTTAGGAACACAAACATGTCTTTAAAATTTCACGCAACTTCATGCAATTTAAAATACGCAGTTTTAAGTTTATGATACAGTTAATTTTATATAGATTGTTCATAATGTAAAATGATACATAAAATTCAACAAAATGTAATCGGTAATGCTGTAAAATGTGTTTAAGGAAATTAATAATGATATTTTAAACGAGTTATTATGAGTGGTTACCTTAGTTTAATTTATGAGTACATTTAAAGATCACTAAAATTCACATAAAAATTCCTCTGCTGAAAAGTGTATATTCCGAGCTATAAAAATAAGATATAATTTTGTATAATTAAAAAAATTAACATATATTCTTATTTTATAGATATTCTTTTAAAATATTTGATTGCAAAACATTAATTATTTTTTGGCCCTATGTTCGCATTTTCTTAAAGATTGATCCACTGTGCACCGTTATCTCGTCGACCACTTTCTATAAAAAAAAAAGCTTTCGCCAAACTATAGAATTTAACGCCAAAAATTCAACATCATTGCGTTACACTTACTTGACGTTAAAGTTACTGCACATGTCTGTTGTCCCATCAAGTAATTTTTAATTCGACGTTTTTCTATAATGATTAGGCTATACTAATTTAACAGATATTTCATTAATTAAAAAAACAATTAAGCTCTTAAACGACGAAGCCATGATATTAAAAGAAAGCAAATCGGTAAATGCAGAAGTGTAGTCGTAAAAATAACAGAACATACACGCTCAATGCAGAGGGGTGTGCGCTCTAGGGGTGCGTATGCTATAGCTTTCTTAAGAAACAGAGGGTATATGGTGCTCCTTTAAAAAATCCAGAAGGTATACTGCGTATATCCCTGTATACCCTCCAAAACACAGTTAAGAAAGAACTGACGGACAAAGCTGATAAGGGTAGGACAAGCAAGAGATGTGGCACAGATGTAATGTTATAGCATAGTGTAAAAAAAAAGAACAATTTTTTAGGATTAAACATTTTTTATAAGAAATATATAGTATAAAAAAGTATACAGTATAAAGAGTTTAATTAATAAATATACAGTAAAATTTTTTTTTCAACATTGTGTCGCCAAAGTCAAAAATATAAAATTTCATTAAGAAATTCTGTTGAGAATCTCGTTTAAATTAGGTGGGATAAAATATATCTCACCGTTCCTTTAGGGGTTAAAGAGAAAGTTGCAAAGATACATATATCTTTTTTAGGAAAAGAAAGTGCCAAAGAAAAAAAACTGACCAGACTATGTCCATTGACAACCAATGCAAATCCCCCAGTTGGATCTACAGGAGCCTCTACAGCATTGAAATCGTTATTATGAAATCGGACAACATTGCAGGAACTGGTCCCTTGACTGTGAGCAAGAACGTTGGCTATGGCTTCCCTGAACCGACGCAGCTGATTTTCAACTTCGGCGTATTCGTAAGCGTCCACAATGAATATGTCCACCATTTCGTCGGACAGAAGATGACAAGAGTAGCCAATATTGATGGCGGTTTCTGAAGGAATACAAAATACGTTTTCTTTTCTGAATTATTGCACAAGTTCCAATACGAAATAGTTACATTTGGGCCATTTCTTGAAGAAACGACCAAAATGTCCTTCACGTGACACTTACATAAATATCTAATATCTATTAAGTTATTAGTTGTTAAAATATAAACTGTACGAGAAGATGCTGAAAAGTTCCTGGTTTTGATTACTCATAATTGGAATAGAAAAACAAAATTAGACTCAACTGAAAGTTTATAATCTTATTATGTAACTCTAATAATTTAAAATGTTTCTAATTATTAGAATTTTTCTGTTACGAATAAAAGCTGCGATGGCAGAAGCACAAGAAAATTTCACGTCTTTGGAGTTATACAGGCGTCATGAAGCTTTTGTTCCTACAAGAAAAGTCAGCTATTTTGGCCCTTTTCTAAACTGAACAGGACTTTTTTTTTTGGCAAAGTTGGTGACTTAGGAAGAAACCTGGCTTTACATCTGTGATTTGGAAAACAAGGAACATTCAAAAGAATGGCATCACAATCGATCTCTCAGGCAGACGAAATTTCGCCAAAGAAATTGGAAGAAATGGTCATGATGACAATTTTCTGGGACAAAGATGAGATTTTGTAGGTAGACTATCTACTTCATGGATGTAGTATAATTGCAAAATATTATGCTAACCTATTGGACCAGTTGAGGGAGCTCATGACTCCAAACGCAAAGGGAAATTGACCAAAAGGATCTTTTTGTTGCATAACAATGTACCTCCACACACGTAAAATTTTTCGGTTGCCAAATTAAAGACCCTGGGCTTCCATTAAGTCATTCAACCTTCCCACTCACCAGACCTTGCCCTCTCAGGCTATTTTCTGTCTCCAAACTTGAAGAAACACCTTAAAGATATCATTTTGAGGGCATTTAAGATGTCAGAGGCTACTGAGAGCAGGTTTTGGGATCAAAAGAACTTTTATTTGACAGAACTAGAAACAATGTAGCAACAATGTAACGAGAGCATTAGTCTCATGGAATAATATGTTGAATAAATACTTAGTTTCTTAACTCAAACTTTTTTTTAAAATCTAAGCCAATAACTTTTCAGCACCTCCTTGTACATTAAAAATAACAAAATCTGTTAGATTTTCATACCATCATAAATGTTTTAATTTGAGTGTATAATAACATTGTTAAAGCAGCAATAATATGTAGAAAAGCTGTCCCACATATGATATGAAAAGGCCCTTTACTAGGTTTAAAAATCTATACATTTTAAACTCTAGATATAAGCATTGTGTCCTTTTTAATAGGTTTAAAAATCTCAACATTTTAAATCCCAGACCTAAGAAATCTGCCCGTTTCAGGGCCATTCTAAGAAAAACTGACAAAATGTCCTGCGTGCGGCACTTACATAAATACCTACATCTATTAAAGTGAGCTCAAGGCTTAAAAACTTTTCAAAAAATCATTTTTTATGATCTATTTGGATTATTCAATCAATTCTGAACTCGGTGTAAAAAAAACCCGCATGGAGTTATAAGCATTTATGTACAATCTTTTTCAAAGTCGCACCCGTATAATTTTAATTTTAAATCACGTTTTCGCAAAACTTGATTTTTGATGACTAATCATAAGATTTTATATATGTATAAACTACTTGATGGAATGGCTTAATTTTTGAAGTGAAAACTTCTTTAGCGGCGCTGAGCACTTTTTGTATGGGTAAAAACTTCCAAACTCGCGTCAGGGTCACGTGATGCTGATCGAAAAAGCGTAAGATCGAGGGGAAGGGAGAGGAACTAGTATCTCCCACTCTTTCTACCGTGCCTGAGTGTGCTGCTCCGTTTAGGAGGCACAGGGCGCTTGCGCGAATGTCCGTGTGTGTTTTTTTTAAGTTATAATTGTATTTAAGTTTAACAACTTATGCTGTTAATAGATGGAATAAAACGTTATGAAAGAAAAAGTATGACATTGTGCATTGATTATGCTGCAGTTTCCAACTACTTTTTTTCATTTTTTTTATTGTATTTAAACAATAGCAACATAAATTGATACCAAATGGAATAAAAAGTTAAGAAAGAAAAAACATGACATTGCACATCAATTATGCTGCAATTTCCAACCATTTTTTTCAATTCCTTAAATTTTCAATTGTATTTAAAGTTTAACAACTTACATTGTTATCAAATTGAATAAAAAGTTAAGAAAGAAAAGACATGACATTGCTCATCGATTATACTACACTTTTCAACCAATTTTTAAAATTATAATTGTATTTAAAATTTAACAACATATACTGTTACCAGAAGGAATAAAATGTTAAGAAAGAAAAAATATGACATTGTGCATCAATTATGCTGCACTTTCCAACCACTTTTTTCAGTTTTTTAAATTTTTGATTGTATTTAAATAGTAACAACATAAATTGATACCAAATGGTATAAAAAGTTAAGAAAGAAAAACATGACATTGCACATCGATTATGCTGCACTTTTAAACCTTTTTATATATATATATATATTTTCAATTGTTTTTAAAGTTTAACAACTTATATTGTTATCAAATGGAATAAAATGATAAGAAAGAAAAGACATGATATTGTACATTGATTATGCAGTACTTTCCAACCAATTTTAAAAATTGCAATTGTATTTAAACCTTAACAACTTATACTGTTACCAGAGGGAATAAAATGTTAAGAAAGAAAAAGTATAACATCGCGCATTGATTACATTGCACTTTCCAACCATTTTTCTCTCTTTTTTTTTAAATTTTTGATTGTATTTAAATAGTAACAACATAAATTGATACCAAATGGAATAAAAAGTTAAGAAAGAAAAAACATGACATTGCACATCAATTATGCTACATTTCAAAACCATTTTTAAAAATTTTAATTGTATTTAAAGTTTAACAAAATATACTGTTACCAGATGGAATAAAAAGTTAAGAAAGAAAAATCATGATATTGTGCATCGATTATGCTGCACTTTCCAACCATTTTTTAAAAAATTGTATTTAAAGTTTAACAACTTATATTGTTTGATTACTATTCAATTTGTTGCAAG
This sequence comes from Maratus speculifer, assembly GCA_964019185.1. Classification (NCBI taxonomy): domain Eukaryota; kingdom Metazoa; phylum Arthropoda; class Arachnida; order Araneae; family Salticidae; genus Maratus; species Maratus speculifer. The sequence goes on along the minus strand of OZ025295.1, from coordinate 175,994,671 downwards.
TTTCGGAAGATACGGTCGTCCAGCAGCAGGAGTAGCTATTTATAAAAGGTTGTTTGATGTAATGGGCATATATTTCCACAATTCATATGAATGTGCATGTGAGGTACACCAGTATGTTTAGTAGTAATGTTTTTGATATCAGTGATATATGTGTTTGTTGTTGCCACTCTGAAAATGAAAAACTAATTGTATTGGTTGCCATTTATATTTCACCAGATAAGTCTTTAAGTGCAAATGAGAATTTTTGTATGAAAATTTATTTATTTGTTCTAAAGAGGCTTCTGCATTACTTCAAGATAGAATTGGAAAGAGATTTGATGATTTACCGATGATTTTGAGTAGGGATTTCAACATCAACTTTGTGGATGATGAAAATCTACAATTAATTGAATTTTTAAATAGAAAATTTGATTTAACAATGACCAACCATCGCAATCTTAACACAGAGAGATAAAAAATTGCAATTGATGCAGTCATTACAAGATATTTAAATAGAATTGAATCAAAATTGTTTGCTTTATATTTTAGTTACCATAAACCTATAATATCAAATCTAGAATATAATGATAATAATGATGATGATGATGATGGAAGAATTGTTGAAATGGGGATGAAAATTCATAAGTTTTATGGGTATTTATTTCAAAGAATACCAACTGACGATATTTCATATTTCATGCATTTGTAAATTTATGTTTTAAGCAATAGATTGCAATTTTTGTATGTAAAATAATATGCATTATTTTTCATGTACAATAACGCATTAAATGAAAATTGTAATATAATTTTTGTAGCAGTAGTTTATAATAATGAATAAAAAACACTTCATTTAAAAGTATTTTCTGCACAATAAAATATGTCCAGACGACTAAAAAAATACACACATAATTGTTCAAGTTTTCACTTCTGTCGGCACTCCCGGAGTGCCTTTTAATTTTTTTTTTTTTCTATGCGGATAACATTGTTAACCTTTCCGGCACTGTGTGCCCAGTTCGAGCACTTCTAATTTCAATTCCAAACTTGCAAATGGCACCAGTAATATTATATGCCAGTAATAATAAAATTTTCGTTCTTACAATGAAAGCGTAAATTAAGGAGTTTTTAATTTATAAAAAAGTCGTTTATAAATTCTGGTGTCTGTCGATAATCTCCCATTTTGCTAACAGAATTTACCTGTGGGCATTTCCATGCGAATTTGTTAGTCTGTTACACAACTGAAAATCGCTATGCTTGTTGGCCACCGTTATTTTCGAAAAGTTTGCTTCGCCTTATTCAATTGATGATATATCTTCGATAAACTGTCACATTTTCTCGTTTTAAAATACTGGTAGCTGAAAATCGTAGTACGTAACAGACAAACAAGTTCGCATGGAAATGCCCCTGTGCCGGTGAGGGCAAGATAAGGCTATAGAATGGAATAGGCTATAGATAGAGCTATAGAATTAGTATATTTTAGATAGTTTTATATTTTGAGTATTTTTAATGAAAAAATATTTTTTTTTACGGTTTATTTAAATTTGAGAGGTTTTTTTGAAAATAAGGTTTCCTTTGAGTGGTAGTTGTATCTTTAATTTAGTGCAGTAACAATATGTAATGAGATAATAATTGAGTTTTTTTCCGTTAAATTTCCGTAATTATTTTGATGATATGAAATAAATTTAATTGTTTGAGGGAACAAAATTAGTTTTGCTGCCTTTCGCTGCAATATATATCTATGAATTTTACACTTACACAGCAGTCAAAATGACACACAAGATTGGAACTTAGACTTTTTGTGCAAAACAATCCGATCACAGATTTTACATTGGACATTTAAGCGTTATTGTTCGTCTTGCTAATAATGTAAAATCTCTTATAAAGGGAATGATATGATTTCTTTAGAATTGGAAGATTTTTAAGCATGTAAAATTTGATGATAATATTTGTATTGACGGTAATACATGATAAATTGAGTACTACAGTAAAAGTTTCAAAACATAAATTCATTCGTAAGACAATAGGGAGTTTGTTTATGTTATTACAGTAGACTTCCTCAAATACGCACGTAATTTACAGATGTAAACAATGAAACTTTCAGTTCAGAATTAGGGACAAAATTTGACTTTTTTATTTTTATATAAATTCTATATTCATTTGAATCAGTAATTTTCATAATATTACTGAATTCATGCTTTTCATGGAAGAAAAATAAATTTACTTCTGAAAAAAATTCAAAATTTTGCTGATATCACTGGTAATTATAAAGTTTTTGACAAATATATTTATGCATTAATCAAGCTTTTTTGGTTATTAAGTCTGGCTAAACCTGAAATAAAACTTTCTTATTTTATGAATTTGATGTGAATTAATCGTGCATTTTTATGAGGAGTTTTTTATTGAATAATTTAGTAAAAATGCATCTCATCTTTATAATGAATATCTTACTATACATTACTGATTACTTATTTGATCTTTGCTTATAATATTTTAATCATTTCTTAAAAAAATCTAAATTTTTATTATTTTAATTTATTACTTATTTTCATATTTTACTATATTGTAAACATTCATTATAATTTCGAATGCATCATTAATTACATTCAAATTACTATTTAAAAAATAAAAACTAGTTGGATGTGCCAATCCCAAAACTTTCTTCTATCTCATACATACATTTTAATATTAAAAAGAAATAGTTACTCATTTTAATGCTTTAATAATTTTAATTCAATACCTTACCAACTTTCATTTTCATCTTAAATTTCTGCTTCAATCAATTAATCGGAGTAAAAATGAATTTCCGTCTCTGCACGAGCCGATGGACAATAGAATGATAAGCAGATTTTTTTTTTTCAAATTCAGGGAGGACTTATTTGCCTTACCAACAAATAATCATATACAAAATGTTTAGTTCAGTTCTAGAACTAACTTCATACACTTTTATGTGGTGCAATATTGAAAATAGCATAAAATTCGGTATTGCAGCGCCCCCTTCCGGCAGATTTTTTTCAGATTCAGGGCGATCCAACTAGCCATACCCATACACTTACACAAAAAATTTCGTTCAATTCCATGCATAACTTCATGTACTTCTGGTCGGTACAATATTGAAAATGGCACAAAAATCGCGATTGCAGCGCCCCCTTCCGGTGGATTTTTTTCAAATTCAGGGAAGACCAACTAGCCATAGTCATACATATACACAAAAAATTTGGTTCAATTCTATTCATAACTTCATATACTTTTGGTCGGTACAATATTGAAAATGGCACAAAAATCGCGATTGCGGCGCCCCCTTCCGGCGGATTTTTTTCAAATTCAGGGAAGACCAACTAGCCATAGTCATACATATACACAAAAAATTTGGTTCAATTCTATTCATAACTTCATATACTTTTGGTCGGTACAATATTGAAAATGGCACAAAAATCGCGATTGCGGCGCCCCCTTCCGGCGGATTTTTTTCAAATTCAGGGAGGACCAACTAGCCATAGTCATACACACACACAAAAAATTTGGTTCAATTCGATGCATAACTTCATATACCTTTAGTCGGTACAATATTGAAAATGGCACAAAAATGGCGATTGCAGCGCCCCCTTCCGGCGGATTTTTTTCAAATTCAGGGAGGACCAACTACCCATACTCATACACATACACAAAAAATTTGGTTCAATTCGATGCATAACTTCATATACTTTTGGTCGGTACAATATTGAAAATGGCACAAAAATCGCGATTACAGCGCCCCCTTCCGGCGGAATATTTCAAAACTGAAAGCGGACCTGCTTGCCACAGCCAAAAACATTCACAAAAAATTTGGTTCAATTCTATGCATAACTTCATACACTTTTTGATGGTAGAATGGCGACATACAGACACACACACAGACATGCACACAGACATACACACAGACACACACACAGACACACGGACAGACAGACATTTTGTAAAAACATGTTTTTTGGAATCTCTGACCCCTAAAACGTGTAAATCCTTCGAAAACCGGAAGTCGAAAAAAATTTCGATTACAATACTTTCTTCTATTGAAGATAGAAGAAAGTAACAAAGCAATGACCAAAAATCCGCAAAATTCTAAAATCTACATAGCCTCCGGTCCCAAACTATGCGAATTTGAGGGTGTCTACTGTATTACGTTTCCTTTTTCTTCGCTCGGCAGAAATGAACATAATGATTATTATGATGTAACACAGGGCAAAAACCCATCAGGTAAAGTGGCTCCGTCATACACATTCCTTTTAAAAAGGGCTCCAAAAATGAAAAAGCTTGGGAAGTACTTGCATATGCAATTATTTTCAAAAATTATATACAATCAAACCTCGTTATGAACTTCAAGAAGAACCAAAATGTTGTTCACGCTAACAGTAATTCATGTTTATCAGTATCAAAACTTTGTATTCGCTTTTATAGGGGATTGTGAAAACAATTCATGTTAAAAGTAATTCACGTTAAACGTGTTCATGTTAACGAGGTTTGACTGCATATAACTTATACCTTGTTTGTCGCCCGTAAGAACCCATAATTTGATATCGGCCATGGCTAAATTGGCAATAGCATCGGGGACACCATCTTGTAATTTATCTTCTATGGCAGTAGCACCAAGTAACATTAAATTTTTCTCGATTTCCTCGTAAACAGCATTCACTTTTTCTTCCCTGTCATCCATGGAAGTACTGAAAAGAGAGAAAAAAAGTATATTGATGTTTGCTATTAGTCAAACTGAAAATCCCCCTATCTAATGTTAAACCTAGGGACTTGGAATGCATCCGTATTTTTCAAAATTTTTCTCGATTTTTTTTTTTTTTTTTTTTTTTTTTTTTTAACCGACGAAGTATTTCTAAAATACACAGTTCGTTTCAAGTGTTAAAATCTTATCTACAACGCTTAACTTCTATTTTGACATATAAAATAAATAAAGCATAGATTTAAAAAAAAAAAAAAAAAAAAAAAAAGTCAAATAAATAAGAAAGTTACATCCTTCAAGAAGAACATGCAAAAAAAAAAAAAAAAAAAAAAAAAAAAAAGGGGGGGGGGGATAAGAATTTTAATTTTCGGAGGAGAAATTAGAAAAATACGGATGCATTCCAAGTCCATGAGTATACATTAGTAGAGAAAGGAATTTGCGGTTTGACTGATAACACTGATTTACAAATTTAAACATTATTTATATACTTTTGATGAAACACCTATTATCCTATTATACTACGTCACATTAAAGAAAGGCGGTATTTATCGGAAAAAATCTATCACGTCACATTTTTTTACTTTCTTCTATATAGGATGTCCACTCTCAACAGTGGCTAATTCCTAAATAGTTAGTCATAGACATACAATTCCAATTACAAAAATGTTTTAAATGAGGTAAAGACTTATTTTAAAAGCGATTTGGGTCAATAAAAATATTTATTAAAAATTATGAAATTTAAATTTTTATACGGCCTACCGGTCTTATAAGTTGTATTTGGTAAAATTTTTTTGTTACACTGACAAGTAAGACAAAAAAGTACTGTTATTCTACGAGTAAAATTGACCGAAAATAGTTGTTTAAAATTGGAGCATATTTTTTGTTGTAAATTAGGGATCATTCACATATTTAGCAGAAAAATAATTTTGTCAGGTATATTAAAAAAATGATTGAGAGTAAAAGTAATACTGCAATATAAATTTGAAATCTTTAATCATTTTGAAACATTAATTCAAATATATAATTTGTAATAAACATATAAGATGAAAAGAAAGCAGAAATTTTGCTAAATAAAATGAAGAAAATTAACAGCTTCAATTCTTTACAAAATGATACATATTTTAAAATATTATTAGATTACATTAGCCAGCAAAAGTTGGCTTATGTCATGCTTTTTAGTTTTTTATTCTGTACCGCTAAATCTGAAATTGACCTTAAATTTTTATTAATAGATACAGATATTTGGCAAATCTTTAATTTTAAAGTTTAAAAAAAGGGAGCACATTGAAACATGGGGTAAATTGAGATAAAGCCTTTGTCACACAATATCCATGGGTGGAAAACAGCCGTTTATGGATTCTTAAAAAATCAAAAAGATGAAAATAAATATTACTGTTTTATTAAAAAAAAAACTATCATGCAATGGGTGTGAACATGTCTCTGAAGATACATTTTCTCCATTTACACCTGAATTTTTTCCTTGAAAACTTGGACGCCGTGAGTGACGAGCAGGGTGAGCGTTTTTACCAAGACCTTAAACATTTTGAAGACAGACATAAAAGTTTTTGGGACAAAAGTATATATTATATGGCCAAAGATGATCGTCCACTTACGATTTTTGACATTTTGTTAAATATCTAGAAAAATACTTAAGAAATCATCCTGAAATCTTAAGTGTGTAAACATAATAGTACAGGTCATACATTTCCGTGAAGATTTTCTCCCGAAACTCCATAGGGGACCATCAACAAATTGAAAAAGAGCGAAAATCCTTTGGATTAACCCTGTCAAAACAAATGTAGCAAAAGCTTTCAAACTGTAGATTATGATTAAGTAGCTTATTGTAATAAACTGTTATCATTTTTAAGTGGATGACATAGATACTCGCAGAAATATTAAGGTTTTTATAAAAACAGTCCCAAATCTTTTCAAGTTTTTTGCTTATAACATGCAGAGTTCTTAATATAAATAAAATGCTCTTTTTGGAAAATATGACAAAAAACATTGTACATAATACCCTTTAATCATAATTACAAAATAATAAAAATTGTATGAAAAATGAGCAGGTTAAATAAATATTTTTTTATTGCGCAAGCGTCAGCGTTATCAAAATTTAATTTGCATATTGTGTTAGCTAAATGTTTAGAGAAACTTTTGTAAAAATCTCAAAAACATAGCTTGAAAATTCTGAAAGTGTTTGTCGATAGAATAAGCACAAAATCCAATAGCTAACACAATATGCAAATAAAATTTTGATAATGTTGACGCATGCACAATGAAAAAATATTCAGTAAAACTGCTCATTTTTCACACAATTTTAATTATTTTGTAATTTTGATAAGAGGGTATTGTGTACAATGTTTTTTGTCATATTTTCGGAAAAGAACATTATTTTATATTAAGAACTCTGCAAATTATAAGCAAAAAACTTCAAAAGTTTTGGGACTGTTTTTATAAAAACCTTAATGTCTGTACGAGTATCCATGCTATCGCATAAAAATTAAAACACTTTATTACTATAAGCTACTTAATCATAATCTGTAGTTTGAAAGATTTTGCTACATGAACATGAACATGAATAGGCATCTGCAGGGGCTTCCCAGCTGCGGAGCAATTCCACGCCCTGTCTATGAATTATCGTAGAGCACATCTTAAAGTTAAGCCTGAAATATGTATATCTGTAGAACTAGTCTACTATAAAGATTTTGCTACATTAGTTTTGGCAGGGTTATCGAAAAGATTATTGTTCTTTTTCAATTTATTAACGGTCCCCTATGGAGTTTCGGGAGAAAATCTTCACGGAAATGTATGACCAGTACTATTATGTTTACACACTTCTACTATTATGTTTACACATTTGAGGTTTCAAGATGAGTTCCCAAGTATTTTTCTAGATATTTAACAAAATGTCAAAAATCGCAAGTGGACGGTAATCTTTGGCCATATAGTGTATTAAAAGACTACTGCTGGTCTATTTTAAGAGGAACAAATGATAAAAAAAAATTATAAAAAGAAGAGTAAAATCAGTCATTTCTATTTTTTTCTTTTTACATTTCATTTTATTATTCTTTTAAATATTTAATAAATATTTTTTTAATTAGACGTGGCAGATTTTTTACAACAATTTTGCCCTACTCAATGCATTAGAAACTATGAAAAATATACACATTTTAGCGACAGCATATAAACCGTTTAAACCAGTCATTGGTGAAACCTTAGTATTAGTTTACAAAAAAATACAATTGTAGTATTTTTTAAATATTAAAAAAATATATGGATCTTTTTTATTAATTCTTTTTACTACTGTGATCAAAAAGTAACCGCAATGGTGCCATAAAACAAAAGGTAGCAATTCATTGGTCGACATTTATTGCATTTACTTCAAAGTAATCTTTTTTTATTGTAAAGCACTTTTGCCAACGTTTTTCCAGTCATCAAAACGCGCCTGAAAATCGTTTGTGTGCAATCCGTTCAAAGTTCGTAGAAAATATTTATTTATTGAATTAATGGTCTTAAAAAGGTAAACACGAAGAGAGAACTTCAACATAAGTAATGATAAAATGTCACTCGTTGCCATATGAGCTCGTAAAGTCGTATTTATTGAATGTTTAGTTTAAAACGCAAACAATGATTCCACTGTGAGACTTGCGCATTATCATGGTGCAAAATTTTGATTTTTTTTGCCACATTTCAATTGTCGATGAACTGCTTTAAGCAAATGGCGCAGAACACTGAAATAGTTTTTATTGATTGTCTAGCTTGTTCGAAAAAATTTACAATACACCACAAGAATAAAAGAAAACAGAGAGCATTATCGTGATTTTTGAGCAATATTTTAAGTGGTCTTATTGGTCTTGTTTTGGCTTTCAAACACCATTCACTTGATTCTTGCTCTGTTTAAGTGGCAAAAGCATCCAAGTTTTACAATTGATAATAGTAATGCGTTTTAGAAAGGAACGCCTTAAGAAAGCATCTCTCGGGAGACTTCAAGCAGGTTGCTGTTTTTTGGAACAAATTCAAAGTCTTGGAACTATCCGAAAAAAGCAATGTGTTGCAACCCTAATTGATTTTTTTTAATTGCTTCACTGGAGTCAAATGTTATAGAGACTAATGCAACTTTAATTAATATTTCAATTAATTTTCAGAAGCGAAATTACGCTTGAAATTATTGAAAATTTAACAGTGATTTATCACATTATTAACTAAGCGTAGAACCGTCAGATTAAAAAATATCCAAACCGTAAATTGAACCAGAATCCTTGGTAAAAGCGCTTCAATTTTTCTATCATTTAAGCTATGAAGACGATACCCAGCTTAGTATCTCTCACTTACATATATTGGTAAGGCGACATACACATATAAGATCACCCATACTATGCTGGATTTATTTGTGTCTCATGTGTCATCGCAGCATTGTTGTTCATAAAGACTATTCTAATCTTATACTGCAGTTATACCCTTACCAACATATGTGAGGGAGATGATATAAAAAGCTGAGTATCATCCTTATAGCTTAAGGGCAAGAAAGTAAAAAATACTCTAAATTTCCGATTATCCGACACTCTATCGAGCGCCAATTTCGGTTAACCATTCTCCCTTTATATATATATATATATATATATATATATATATATATATATATATCATAAAAGAAAATTTGCTTAGCATTGTTGACACACGGACAGACAGACATTTTGTTTTATTGCGTGGAACACATAAGATGCCAACTCGGGATGATTTTGACCTCGGTGTCAAATATACACCATGTTTTTTAAATATTTCTGCAGATGGATCGCAGACTGACTTGATTCTGACAAGAATGATATTGGTTATAAAAAATTAACAGATGACAAAATTATTCAAAATGTTTTGAATCCAGAGTAACCGGATGATATAGTGCGAATGAATGTGGTAGATTGGGGAATAATCATCCAAGAGTAAGTGATGTAGAAATTAAAACAACTGCATAATTGGTTTGAGATGCAAGAGGAAGCAAATCAAAGTAGTTTTGTTATTTGTAATGTTACTGGAAAAAGAGCGCAAGCAAAAAACAAACAAAATGTATAATGGATTACTTTGGATGAAAACAGGTAACTACATATTTATTCTGCAAAATTCTAAATTTGTACCCTCAATTGGAATCGTTTTATTAATTATGCTTTTTATTAACGGAAATACACAAAAGATAAAAAAAAGTGTTTGAATGTTCTTCTTTTATAAGTTGATAAACAGAAATGTTACTTTTTTCAACCGTCTTATACAGTCTTTCCATTATTCGCCACACCTTTAGCCCCTTGAGTGACGGATAACCGAAAGTTTACTTCTGAAATAGTACAAGAGCCGACAAAACAGAAAACCTATGTTATCGAGCTCAAGAAAAAACCTTTTCTTTTATGGAGGAGTAGTAATAGGGGAATCTAATGAACCGTGTCTGTCGGAAATGAAGTGGTGCATAAGCCAAATATTAATACCCCTAGTGGCTCACTCGTAGATTTATCATTGTGTGTTCCTGCTCCCAGTTTTTCATATTTTCATAACTTTGATTGTACAGCAAACAGAATGTTAAACCTACGAGTGAACCACTCGTGGTATTAATTTTTGGCTTATGCATCACTTCTCTTCTGGCAGACATGGATCATTAGAATCCCCTATTATTGCTTTTTCATAAAATAAAGGTTTTTTTCTGCTCGATAATACAGGTTTTTGTGCTGTCGGCTCTTGAACTACAAGAAAAAACTTTTATTTTATGGAAGAGTAGCAACAGAGGTATCTAATCATTCATGTCCGTCGGAAGTGAAATGGTGCATAAGCTAAAAATTAATACCACCAGTGGTTCACTCGTAGGTTGATAATTATGTTTGTTCTACAGTCAAAGGTATGAAAACATGGAAAACTGGGAGCAGGAAAACACAATGATAAAGTTACGAGTCAATCATTGGTGGTATTAATTTTTGATTGATACATCACTTCACTTCTGGCAGACATGGATCATTAAATTCCCCTATTTCTTTCCATAAAATAATGGTTTTTTTCTAATGCTCGATACTTTAGATTTTTGAGCCGTCGGCTCTTGGACTAAAAGGAACTGCTTTAATATGTTTCGTTTAATTACTGCAATATCAAAATATTTGAATACATAAGTGTGTTTTCTCACAGAGCTTATTTATCTGCCGACTCATTTGCTTCATGAACAAACTAGCAAAATGGAAAAAAAAAAGTATCATTAAAATTTTATTCGATGATACAATTGAAAATACAGATGATGCAAGAATATTGTTTAGTTAGATCTAGTTTCTTCTCAACTTACGCAGCTGCATGGAATTTTTCTTTCCATTCCTCAAAAGTTTCTTCGTCAAGTTCTTTGACAGCTAAACACAAGGTTCTCAATCCTTCTCCAGCAAATTTCTAGTGAAAAAAAAATTATCATAAGCTCATAGAAATTTTATTATTATTATTATTATTATTCATCACATTACAATACTTTACAGATATAAGAAAAAAATGCAAAGGGTCTAGGCGGTCTAACCATAGTGAAACCAAATGTATCAAGAGATATTTTTTTATTAAAATATTTAGAGAAAAGCTTTAAAAAATTACATTGATAGAATCTTAAAAAATAATAATAATGGTTTGAAAAATTCAAACTGTCTTCTCTTTTTAGCTACTTTATGAGATTCATTTCCTCAGTAATTTGATAATTTTGAATTTCAACCAGGGTAAGAAATGCGCTTAAAAACTATTTTTATTTTATTTTTAGTTGAGGAATAGTTGACTTACGTTTAAGTGATCGAGTGTTTTCATCTTCAGTTCATGGCAACTCTCATGTAGGCGTTCAAATATCACAGAATCAGCACCTTTACAGTAAAGTTTTAAAACGCCGTCTTTTCGAAGTATCACCTAGGATGGATAAAAAATTACTTGAACTGAACAGACGAAAATCTTTCGGTTAGAAACTCTTTAAGAGGGTCCGGGACACAACAATCTTCAAATTTTCAAATTAAAAAAGAATATATATTGCATTAAAAAAATCTCTGTTTTTTTATGCTGATAATGACGTTTAAATCATGTTTTTATCTTAATTAAAAAGGGAAATGTCATTTTTTTCGTTTTGGTTTGTTTTTAAAATCTACCTTTCAAGCAATGATTATTATAGAAATGATTTCTTCTGAAAATGCGTTTTTCTACATGGTGGTGTTTTTCACAATTTCACATATTTAAATTGTTATAACTCAAGAACCGTTAAGTTAAATGAATCAAACTTGGAACATATCTTTTTTGATTGTTTTATTTAATTTTAATTCAGCAAATTTAAAACAAAAAAATATTTACCTTTGAAAATATGATTTTTTAAAAATGAATTATATAATTTTTTTCTCTTTAAATTTTTAATTTAAATACTTTTATTTTTTTAAAAAATTAATATTTATAAAAATGTTGAGTCAAAATAAAAATTTAGATATTTTTGTTTATTTAAATGTAAAAAACAAATAAATAAAATATACAAATATTTTGATTTATAACATTTTTAAATGAGCCCACTTTTTTAATAATTTTTAAATTTTAAATTAAAAAAATTACGCAAAATTTTACCACATGATTTTAGTTACAAATAATATGGTTCATCATCACAAAAAAATCGAAATTTTAACTCAATAAATAAATAAATATTTTTTTTTTAAAATGTATCCAGGACCCCCTTAAGCGGTGTTCATATTATATGTTAACGATTTTAATCAATTGATTTAAATCAGCAATTAAATCATGATTTAAATCCTCACTATTCTTTAAAATCATTGATTAAAATCAAAAGTTTTTATAAATGTTTAAAATGACATAAAATTATTAAAATTTAAGGTTAATTTGGAATTTTTCTACAGGTACTTTGTCTTATGAATGAATGAAAAAAAAAAAAAAGCTTTAAAAAATTGTTTCTAAACTCAATTCGTGAGAATTGTAAAACATTAAGTACAGTAAGTTTGTAAAGGCATAAAAAGCATTTCTTTCAGACATTTTATTTTAATTTAATTCAATTTGCAATGTCACAATTTCCTTTAAATAATCAAATAATTCATTTTTTAAAAATATAACGTAAGCATGGAAAATATAGTAAATTTCTGCAAAGAAAAGAGAGCAAACAACCAAAATCTTATTCTACTTTTGTGATAGTAAATTTATGCCAAATATTGGGGCTAAAGAAGAATGGAAGAATAACATCTATTCAATAGCTGTTGTAAAAGAATGTATAAGAGAAAAAAAACTAATTGGTACAAAAATTTTAAGCACAGCAAGAGATCTTGGTTTGCATATGCATACATCCTGTAAATTAAGATTTAGGGGATTAATATTAATTTATCTTAGTACAAAGCAAAATGAGCTGTTAATAATATTTGTCAGTTTTGTAATTTGTACGAATAACTAATGAAATTATCTACTTGCAGTTTTTATTAATTCTATAATTAGTTGTTTCTTTAAGGCCAGTTTTAAGGTCCCTTTTGAAATTGCCAAACTGTACCCCGCCTTTTTGAAAAAATAGTGAAACTTCTCCATACTACAGTTATTTTAAATACATGTGTCCAGCATCTTACAAAAATGATAGAACTTTTTTTCTTGGGGGAGTAAAAAGAACGGATATTACTAAACCATGTTATTTAACATCATTTTTTAATTTGTAATTCATAAAATTAAAATAATAATTTTTTTTTATCATAGTAAAAAAAATATGTATTTTTTCCCTTTATTGTTGCTAAACACATTACTAATATATACATTTTTTTATGAAATAGTGCACTTTTTTGGAGAAAACACCTTGCTTTTTTTCCTTCTAAAATGAATACTAAATTATAAATTATCACTGTCAGGTTCCTAGAAGACATCTGCCTTGAATTAGAAAGGAATGACATTTCCTCATCTGAATATTTTTATGTATTGTTAGTTGTGTATCCGTGAAGCTTTCGAAATACCTTTCTTTCTTTTCTATAATAACGAATGACAGATGTTGACACAGGTGTGCAGATGACGCACTCGTTGATGAATGAAAGTGATGGCCGCGGGGCGTGCCTCAGCTGTCATCTAGCTATTGGAGTGATGTGTAAACAGTAGATGTCATGACTCAAGGTTGGTATGCGGAATTGAACCAATGGAGGAACTCTAAGAGGCCCTGCTGGGGGAAGGAAGATCTCTGACAAGGTCAACTCTGGACTGAGAGGTTAGACAGTTCTCGCTTGGCGTTGAGACCGATAGGTCGCTCAGGATTTGTGGTCCTGTTGGATAGTGTATATTTTGAGCGTGGGACAAGGCGTCCCGGTGGATAGTGTTATAGGCCGAGAAGTGAGGCCTAGTACCCTTGTGTATTGAGATTCTGCAGTAATCTCTGATAAAGCGTATCGAACGTGCGTTGAGTGTGAGGAAGAAAGTGTAAGCTGAACGGTACACAACCAACGTTTAGTGTAGTTAATTTAATGTTGAACCGGATCATCTATATCCGAGTTGTAATTGTAGATAGTTGTAAATATTGTTTCTTGTGTACATATCTATATCTTAAATAAACTGTTAGTTCAGTTCATTAACAGCGTCAGTGTTATTTTACCCAATCCTCACAGCAGGTGACCGATATCACCCATTAATATCGGTGGTGGCAGCTTAAACTACCTAGGACATTCTTCTAAATTTGGTGGACTGAGAGGAGCGTCCGACAAATTGGTGGCAGCGGTGGGATAGAATCGCCTGAAACCAGTGACCAGCGAGCCGTGTTGCAGTCTGTTAATGCCAGAGTATCCAGTGGAATTCTTGTGTGGTCGTGCCATATCGTCGAGTATGTGCTAAAGCATCGTGCCGGATCGTCGATTGTATGCTAAAGTGTCGTGCCGTATCGTCGAATGTGTGTAAAGTGTCGTGCCGTAGCGTCGAATGTGTGTAAAGTGTTGTGCCGTATCGTCGAGTATGTGCTAAAGTATCGTGCCGGATCGTCGAGTGTGTGATAAAGTATCGTGCCATATCGTCTAGTGTGGACTAAAGTGTTGTGCGTATCTTTATTAGAAAGAACTAAACTGAAATGTTATGCCATATTACCGCTACATCGTGGAGCTATCTGTGAATAGAAGAGTACCCCACCAAATAAAGTATAAGGTAAGGTGTTTTGATCATTCATTTCTTCTGACATCTCGAACCAAATTGTATTGTTGTATAATTAATAGTAATTTAAGTAAATTGTCTACGTAATTTATGTGCAATGAAATAATTGTGTTCAGATAGGTGTAAAGAATTAGTAACCATATTGCTATTGTTTTAAAGAAAGGTCATAATAATTTGAGATGATAATGATATGCTATTTATAATGATATTAGTGAACTAAATTAATGCATTAAATCTAAATTATTGTTAAAGTAATTGTTAAATGAAGCAATACTGTTTAAATTTTAAGAGTTACATTATTAAAATTCTAAGCAAATGAAAATTTTAATTGGACAATACTAGTGAGAAAAAAAAAGGCTCAAAAGAGAGCCATAGTGAAAAAAAAGGCTCAAAAGAGAGCCATAGTGAAAAAAAGGCTCAAAAGAGAGCCATAGTGAAAAAAAAAGGCTCAAAAGAGAGCCATAGTAAAAAAAAAGGCCCAAAAGAGAGCCATAGTGAAAAAAAAAGGCTCAAAAGAGAGCCATAGTGAGTAAAAATAAAAGTAAAGATTTTCAGTATATTTGTTTTAAGTGTAAGAACCAGTATTGAGTTCGGAAATATTTTATGAGGATAATGGTAGAAATTTATATATGCATGTCGTACAATTTTTCTTTATGTGGATTTTTTGATTGACATCAATACTTCTATTCAATTTCAACGTATCAGTATTATTATATAAATTGTATGTTGTTATCTAAGTGTATATATTGGAATCTATATTGCATAGCAGTCAAATCGAATTATTGTTTTACTTTTTTGTTTTATTGGAAGTATATTGTGTGATATCAATGGTTGAGGAAAATTAGAGTATTCTGTAGGTCAATTAGAAATGAAATATATTGATTATCTGAAGGGTATTAATTAGTTTAATAAGTGGAGAAATATCTGTACTAAGTTAGAAATTTAGGAAATATTAAGTTGGTAGGTTTAACTATCCTTGTGGGGTGGTTATAACAATCGGTGAAGGTATGGCTTTCTTATTGAAACTAAAAAAGGTTGATCTTCAGGTGATAGCTGAAGAATTGGGTGTTGAATTCGCGGAAGATGATACCAGAATTCAGCTTAAGAAAAAGATAATGGACAGTGATGAGTATGACGAGGGGGTTATTAAGGAATTATCTGACGCTATTGTTGCAGAACGATTAGAACAAGAAAAATTAGAGCGTGAAGAAAAACAGGAAAAGTTAGAGCGCGAAGAAAAACACGAAAGGTTAGAAAGAGAAGAGAGGATAGAAAAATTAAGGATGGAACATGAATTAGAAATGGAGAGACTAAGGGTTCAAGGTTCGGCAAATAATTCTAATGTTAGGGAATCTAATAATGAAAGTAATATAGAAAAATTGATCAAAAGTGTTAAAACTCTATCTATCAAAGTACCAGAAGGGACTGAGGGATGGAATTTATTTTTCAACAGTTTAGAAAGGGCATTCCAAACTAAAGATGTACCGGAAAACCAGCAGGCCGAAATTCTACTAAATATGTTAGGAGATAAGGCGGATAATTTGTTAATTTATACCACTAAGGAACAAATGGAGAATTATGAGGAATTAAAGGAGTTAGTCCTAAGGGAACATGAGCCAACCCCGAAGGCATGTTTAGAAAATTTCCGGAAAGCTAGGAGAAATCCGAACGAAACCCATGTATTATTTGTATCGCGTTTAATAGCTACGTGGGAAAATTATTGTAAAATTAGAGGTGCGGACACTTATGAAAGGGTCAACCAGTTAATAGTTACTGATAAGCTAATGAGTACGCTAGATGAGGATACTGCAGCATATATTAGTTTAACTCACCAGGGTAAATGGTTAGAAGCTCCTAAAATTGCTAAAGAGTGTGATAATTATTTTGATGCTAAACATAAGTCTTATGCGGTTACGCATAAAAGCTTTAAAGGTAAAGATAAGTACATAAACAATGAAAAAATGAGACCGAGGGAGGATAATAAATTTAATGGTAGTTGGAGGCAAAATGGTAGTAATGAGTGTAATTCTTTTCCGGATAGGAAAACAGAGTTTAAGAAGACGAATGATGCTTCAGGGCCTAAATGTTTTAAGTGTGGTTTGAGAGGTCATTGCCAACGTTTTTGTAATAAAGTGGGTAATGAGGGAACTAATAATGGCAATAAAGGGCGAGACCAGAAAGCAGGTGTTCATAAGATTATGGTGAAAGAAAATCAAGAGTTACCTAATGGGGCTATTGTGGCTAGGATATCGGCAAAGGCCGAGCAGAAGACTAATGTTATTGGTGAGAAATTAAATAAACTTGAGAAAATTGAAGTTAGTGTTAACGGGCAAAAAGCAAAGGGATTGGTTGATTCTGGATGTGAGATTAGTGTTGTTCATAAAGATTTAGTCCCGGAAGAGAAATTAAAGGGAGCGGGTAGTTTTTATTTACAAGGGTTATTTGGTGAAGCTGTTAAATCACCGTTAGTTAAACTACCGCTAGCTATTTCGCAATTCGGGCAAACTAATATTATTCATCAGGAAGTACTTTGCGCAGTAACTGATAATATTAATGAGCAAGTAATTTTACATCCCGAGGTGATTAATGAGTTGTCAGGTGTCAGTCTTGAGGAGCCATTGATAGAGTCCGAAGAATTAAAAAGTTCCGAAATTATTATTGATAACTCGAATGAAAAGGAAGATGTAAGTAACGATAGCTGTAATGTTTACGTAATAGACGCGAAATCGCAAAATGTACAAAGTCAGGATCCAGAAAAAACTGAAACGGAGGAAAATAATGAATCTATTGTTAGTAACTCAGATATGATTAAGAAATCCCAGTTGGAATGTAAAGAATTAGAGAAAGCTTGGGAATTAGCTAAAAAGGAAAAAGGGGATTATTATATTGTAAACGGATTATTGTATCATAAAGAGAAATTGTTAGGCGAAACTATAGCGCAATTAGTAGTACCCAAGGTAAGAAGGGAAGAAATCTTAAAATTAGCGCATTCCTCGGTATTTGGAGGGCATCATGCAGCCAAGAAAACGTTGCAGAGAATAAGGTATTCTTTTTATTGGGAGGGAATGGCAAAAGAAGCTAAACAGTTTTGTGAATCATGTTTAGAGTGCCAATTGACTAGAGGGGTTAAAGTAAATGATAGAGCTCCTATTTCCCCAGTGTCGCGGCCGGAACTTCCATTTCAGGTTGTTAATGTTGATTTAATTGGGCCTATTGATCCTAAAAGTTCACAAGGGCATCGGTATATACTGACTTTAATTGATCAGCATACCAGATGGGCGGATGCGATCCCTCTATAAAGTTTAACTGCTAAAACCGCGTGTGAGGCGTTACTTCAAATATTTATGAGAACAGGAATTCCTAATGTAATTGCCTGCGACAATGGAACCAATTTTACTGCCGACTTAACGAAAGAATTTGAGAAAAGGTTAGGTGCTAGTCCAAGATTGTCGACTCCACAGTATCCACAGTCCAACGGACTTGTGGAACGATTTAATCAGACTCTTAAACGTATGCTACATCATACGATTAGGGAAGAAGGAAAAAAATGGCATGAACAAATACCATTTATATTATGGGCGTATAGGGAAGTCCCAAATTCTACGACGGGAATCGCACCGTTCCAGTTATTATATGGTAGAGCGCCAGAGGGTCCGTTATCGATTCTTAAGTCGTCATGGGCAGGAGAAAATAAGGGAGCGCAGTTAGATACTACGCCGATTCATGAGTACTTGGATAAACTTAAGAACCGCTTAGAAAGAGCCGCAAATGAGGCAAAATTGTCGTCTGAGGTTCAACAAAATAGAATGGCGTATCATTATAATTTAAGGTCAAAAGAAAAAACGTTTGAGGTAGGCGATAAAGTTATACTGTTAATCCCCGATTCGACTAATAAGTTATATTCTAGGTGGCAAGGGCCGGCAACTATTGTAGAAAAACGAAACCAGCATTCGTTTATTGTTGAGTTAGCCGACGGGAGTAGGAAGCATGTGCACCAAAATAAGATAAGAGAATTTATCGCTAAATGTAATATAGTTAATATTGTTTTCGAAGGTGATGAGGAATTTGGAGAAGTTGGGGAAATTCCTATTTTGAACCGGGATCAAGAGATAGAACGGGATATTGAGAGATTTGAAATAAAAGGGCTATCTAATAGTCAAGTCAAAGATTTAAAGTCCATTTTGAGGGAAAATAAAGAAGTGTTTATGGGTCCTGTACGACCAGCGGAAGTAGGGGAACATCGTATTGATCTGAAACCGGGTGTAGAAAGGAAAAAACCAAAGTTATATAGCGTGCCGGTAGCTTATAAAGAGGAAGTGGATAGGCAGATTCAGGAGTTATTAGAATTAAATCTAATCGAACCGTCGAATGCTGAAATTAGTCATCCAATTGTTTGCGTTGCGAAAAAAGATGCAACTGTCAGAATGTGTATTGATTACAGAGCTTTAAATTCTGTAACGCAGGTTCCCAACTTCCCGATGAAAGATTCCCAAGAAATTATGTATACCGCAGGGGCGGCTAAATATTTATCTTCAATAGATTTATTGAGGGGTTATTGGCAAATTAAAATGGCTGAGGATTGTAAACCTCTGACAGCTTTTACGACACATAACGGAACTTATCAGTGGCGTACAATGCCTTTTGGATTATCAGGGGCTGCTGCTACGTTTCAAAAAGACATGAATGAGGTTCTCCAAGGTCATCGGAGGTATGCAGAAGCATATATTGATGATGTCATCATTTTCTCCGATACCTGGGAAGAGCATTGTGAGCATGTCAGGGCTGTCATTGAAGAGTTGAAAAATAGAAATTTTACGATTAGACTAGACAAATGTAAATTTGGAGAGAAATTGACTAAGTTTTTAGGTCATGTTATTGGGGGTGGAACTCATGCACCTGATGAGGAGAAAATCGGAGCAATAAGGGTCTTAAAGAGACCAAAGACTAAAAAGGAAGTTAGATCAGTTTTGGGATTAATGGGATTCTACCGATCTTATATTCCAAATTATGCTGAGATAGCTAACCTTTAACCGAATTAACCAAAGGAAATGTCAAAAATACGGTACCATGGGATGAAAGGGCAGAAAAAGCATTTAATACTCTTAAAGATGAGTTGTGTAAAGTGACGAGTTTGGCTACACATATCGTAGGCCGGGAATATCAGATTCACGCCGATGCTTCCGACCTTGCAGTAGGATGTTGTCTTACTCAAAAAGATGAAAAAGGTCAGTTTAAACCTATAGCTTTTGCCAGTCAGAAATTGTCAGGGGCTCAGCGTGCTTGGCCGAGTATAGAGAAAGAGGCTTGGAGTGTTTTCTTCGGGTTGCGGAAGTTTGAAAAGTGGACTTATGGATCTCAAATTGAGGTCATTACCGATCATAATCCATTAAAATTTCTCACGGAAACAACCCCAAGGTCGCCCAAACTCACTAGGTGGGCTCTAGCCTTGCAACGCTGGAACCTGAGCATTTCTCATCGTCCCGGAGTTCAACATTTGAATGCTGATGCAATTTCGAGGCTACAGAGAAAGAGCTGGGAAGAACAACCAGTTACTAGCCCATCAGTATCAATGTCAATATAGTAGACAACCTTAAAGGATGTCATCACATGTCTAATTTTTTTTGTGTGTGTGTAAATATTTTTTTTAAAGTTTTGTGTTTATAATAGTAAATTAGCATGTGTATTGTTTATGCAATAGTAGTATTAGTATAAGGTTCAGTAGAGATGTCAGTAGAGAGTGTTCAGACACCTGAAAATGCCTATGTAATATTTAGAATGAAGAAATCTGCAAAGAGACTATTGAACTCTTCCGTAATATTATTATATGTTTGGGGAAAATTAGCCCCTAAGAGGCATATTTTCCGCTAAGGTGGGGGGGTGTCAGGTTCCTAGAAGACATCTGCCTTGAATTAGAAAGGAATGACATTTCCTCATCTGAATATTTTTATGTATTGTTAGTTGTGTATCCGTGAAGCTTTCGAAATACCTTTCTTTCTTTTCTATAATAACGAATGACAGATGTTGACACAGGTGTGCAGATGACGCACTCGTTGATGAATGAAAGTGATGGCCGCGGGGCGTGCCTCAGCTGTCATCTAGCTATTGGAGTGATGTGTAAACAGTAGATGTCATGACTCAAGGTTGGTATGCGGAATTGAACCAATGGAGGAACTCTAAGAGGCCCTGCTGGGGGAAGGAAGATCTCTGACAAGGTCAACTCTGGACTGAGAGGTTAGACAGTTCTCGCTTGGCGTTGAGACCGATAGGTCGCTCAGGATTTGTGGTCCTGTTGGATAGTGTATATTTTGAGCGTGGGACAAGGCGTCCCGGTGGATAGTGTTATAGGCCGAGAAGTGAGGCCTAGTACCCTTGTGTATTGAGATTCTGCAGTAATCTCTGATAAAGCGTATCGAACGTGCGTTGAGTGTGAGGAAGAAAGTGTAAGCTGAACGGTACACAACCAACGTTTAGTGTAGTTAATTTAATGTTGAACCGGATCATCTATATCCGAGTTGTAATTGTAGATAGTTGTAAATATTGTTTCTTGTGTACATATCTATATCTTAAATAAACTGTTAGTTCAGTTCATTAACAGCGTCAGTGTTATTTTACCCAATCCTCACAGCAGGTGACCGATATCACCCATTAATATCGGTGGTGGCAGCTTAAACTACCTAGGACATTCTTCTAAGTTTGGTGGACTGAGAGGAGCGTCCGACAATCACTTTTGTAATTAAAGCATAAAAATATTTATTAAATACCTAATTAAAGATTATTATTTAATAATTACTAATTTTAAGTAGCGTTAACAATGTAATATTAAAAGCAGTTACTGACCATTTTGATCAATGTAAATATCTCTAGTATTTTATATAGTCTTATATAATTATTACAAAATATTAATGTGCATAACTTTATTGTATTCTACTAATTAATGAATCTATTAATATTCAACTTTTATAATTTTTGCAATTGATAAATAATAATTAAATTTTATTTATTAAAGTGTAAAAACATAAAATGTTATTAAATATGTTATATATATATAATTTAAAATTAGACTTTATTTCTAATCGTTTGGTATCAGTAATTTTCTCTTATAATAATTTTTTGCAGAATTAGTAGGAGGTGTTTCCCTTTTTTTCCATGCCTGTATATACAAAATGGTTTACACTTCAGTATCATGTGATTAATTGTATTTAATATAAATACGTCATCGCAAGAGTACAGAAAGCAAAACACTTACAGACATTCTTTTTCTGACATTGTTAAAGTCGAGTATGCAGTAGAGGTCGTAGGTTTCCTGATGACCCATGACTTCGATGACCACCGACGATGGGGTTCGATTCTGAAATGAACGAAATGTTCTTTGAGAACGGATCTCAATACGTGTCAAGAACAATGGAATGTCAAGTGAAAAAAAAAGAAGAGAAACATTTTGAACATTCAATTAATGGTAGAATCACTGAAGGGAAACGGAAAAATTGTATTGGGATCGGAATTAAATTGAAGTACCGTAATTTTGAACACTGTTAGGAGAATTCCAGTTAAAGATATGTTTCGATTATATCTTTATGATTGATGAAAATTTTTTAAAATGCGACAATGAACTTGATATTTCCGACTGAATATGGTATATAATACAAATAATTTAAACAGAATAACACTAAATGTAAAATAGCAATTATCAAGTTTAGTTTTATCAAAATACATTTAAGTTTCATCGTGATCATTACTTGTTTCCCGCAAGGAATATTTAGTAATTATTAGGAATAATTGGCATAGTAAGAGAATAAAATATGCGTTACTTAAAGTACATGTTCGTATTAATAAAAATTGTATCAAAATTTAGACGGTAAAAAAGACAAACGTTTCTTAATCTACAAAAATATCATAGATATATAAAAACATGCGATAAGCTTTATCGAGTCGTCACCCATGATTTCAAAAAAGCGTTCGTTATCTGTAGAAAATAAGAAACCAATATATTTTGAGATTTAAGAGTCTAGTTTACTACAAAATTGGTCGTGATGTCGATTCTTTTTAAATATTAAATGAAAGCTTGTATAATATTTTGATAACTCATTTTTACTCAGATAGCAATTATATTGCCAAATGTTGCAAATTTTGTTATTACATCCACTACAATTACCCATAAAGCTTAAAACTTATGGTTTTTCTTCTGTGTTCAAATTTTCGCCATCTTCATGTTTTAAAATTCTAAGAGTTTTTTCGTATTTGAGACAGAGATTTAAACTTGTTTTGTACATGTTCTTTATTATGTATATGATAAATGTACGTAAAAATTAGCCTTCAAATTTTTTTTATTAAATAAAAGTCTATGATGATGTTATAAATTTCATCGTTTTTCACTATATATATCAGTAAAAAAAATATACTAAATGTAATATTTAAGGGGGCTCAGGGGTTGATCAATACGGAAAAACATGTAAACAGAGCTCTCGCTTCGAGCCCATATAAAAACAGAAGTATTCAATGTAATTAATTTAAACTTTCTGATATTTTAAAGGTATGTTTGTAGTCTTATAAAATTACAAAATGAAGTACTTCAATGTAATATAATAAAAAATATAGCGAAATGTATGTAACACAATTTTCGAAAAAAAAAAAAAAATTATATGCTATATCACCAACACCAAAATATCTTAACGTTGCGTTGAATTGACTTAAAAACCTAATTTTTGCTTTAAAATGATCAGAAAACTTTACTCTAGAGAATGAATTAAGGATATAAAAATCCCTAAAAAAAAAAAAATTAAAAAAACTCTTAAATTTGAAAATTAAAAAACCCCCTAAAAAACACAACTTTTTTTTTCATTAAAAATATTCAAAATATTAAACTATCTAAAATAAATTAATTCATAACCTACATAATGATGTTATATAGATGCAAGAAAAAAAAATTAAGCCATTCCATTAAATAGATTTTTTTTTTTTTTTTTTTTTTTTTTTTGGTGTTAGTCGTCAAAAATCAAGTTTTGAGAAAACGCGACTTAAAGTTGAAATTATATGGATGCGGCTATGAAAGTGTTGATACATAAATGCTTATAACTCCGTAAAAAATGCAAATATTTTTATGCGGTTTTTTGCATTGAGTTAAGAATTAAATGAATAATCAAATTAGATCATTAAAAAAATCGATATTTTTGAAAAGTTTTCAACCTCTGAGCCCCATTAATGTATTTAGAAATTCTCCCGCAGTCTTGTGAGAAACGCATTTAAAAATCTTTAAAAAAAAAGGGCAAAAATATTGTATTTAAAAAAGCAATAAGGATTTTTAAAAATTCCATTTTCAATTTTTAAAAAATTTTTTAATTAAACAATTTTAACACATATTAAATATATATATATATATTTAATTCAGTGTTTTTGAACATTGAAATGCAGCAAGTTTACCAATTGAATCACATTAAAAAAAAAATAAACAAAATTGTTGAACAGATAAATTACCCCCATAAAAAGTCATTTATAAAAAAGGCTCTTTTTTTGGGGGGGGGGGGGGGTGGAAGGCACTGATTTTTGGAAACGTTTTATGAGTCCTTTTCATAGTGTATTAATCCGTTTTTTTAAACAGGAATTTCGGTATTTAGGTTGCTATCTTTCCTCAACTAAACATTTTAAGCTGCAATTGTTTTATACGTGTAAGAGTTATAAAGTAACATCAATTTTAATGCTAATGTTAATGCTATTAAATTATCTCCATTGTCTGTAAAACATTTTTGATGAACATAAAAAAAAAAAAAAAAAAAAACTTGAGAATGGATAGCATTTGAGGAACCTACATTTCAGGCTGATAAAACTGATTCATTCTGTATAAAACGTACTCGCAAACGTTCCCTAAAATCTCTCAAATCTCTTTCCTAAAATCTTAGACAGCAAAAGAAACTTTATTTTTACAAAAGCCTGATTAAATCCCAAAAATATACTGTTCTCTGTGCTTTCAAAAAATAATGAAGGCTTTTCGGAATAGTGGATAATTCGGAAGAGGTTATTGTTCATTTCTGTTCGTGGATATGCTACATTTTTTTACTTACCCATCATACGTAGTATAGGGTAAATCTTGCAATCCTTTTGAAAATTGATTTTTTTTGTCGAATTTACACGTTTTACACACTGAAGAGTCTAAAAAACACATTAAAAATGCCGTCCGTCTGTCTGTGTCTGTCTGTCTGTGTGTCTGTAATCTCTCTATCTCCCGCATAAATTGAGATATAGATTTGAAATTTGGTATGTCCTTAGTATTTAATAATAAAAAAAAAAACCTATTGAATATCAGAAATCTCGATTGTCCGAAACTATTTTTTTCGGACTTTTGAAATATTCGTATTGATAAAAGGTATATAAAAGTTTTCGAAATTTTCATTTTATGTAGTGGATGTAAAAAAAAAAAAAAAAAAAAAAAACCCACAAATTTTGCATAAAATATTAAGTTGATCGTACAATTAGTTCTCGAGATATTTGTAATCCCATTTTCCACAGTCTTCGACTTTTCATGTCCTTATATTTCATTCAAATTTCAATTCAGAGATATATTTTAATAGGAAATGAGACGCTTAATCCGACGCAGTAAACTGTTAGTTAATATGATCATTACTTTTGGAGTTATAAGGAAATTAGTTTTACGCAATTCGGTACTACTTCAGTAGTTTGGACTTCTATATAATTTGTCGAAATTAGTTCATGAGCAATTCATTAATAGAGCATTACTATGAATATTAAAAATGTTTAAATATACGTTTAAATTTTATTTTGGAATTGCTATGCATTTTATAAATAGTTTTCACATGTCTTATTTTCAAATTTTTTACTATGCATATCCACGCATTACGGTGTTTCCCAACGACTAGTTTAGATTAAGAAACATTTGACTTTCTCAAAGTGCCTACACGTTGCCATATAAATATTTCCTTATATAAAACTAGGCAAAACCGGCACTTAAAAAGCAAATATTTAAAAAAAGTAGTTATTAATTAAGAATGTTCAACTCATTGCTTATTGCTGTATGAAACAAAAAGAAAAAAAAAAACACATCAGCTAGCACAAAGTTTGTTAATGCTTTTCTTCTCTTTTCCTTATATGAATGAGTATTCTTTTTAAATTTCCTTCTAAAGTCAGGTATTACTTTTAATAAGGATCGACCGAAACAAGTTCTTAAGGTCAAAAACAAAATCGAATTTCGGTAATCCTATTTTCAGCCAAAAATAAAAACGAAAATGTGGAAAAAAATTTTTTTAGTTATAAATACATATATAATTATTAATTAATTATGTATAGGAACACATATTTCTTTCAAATAAACGTACTATGTATGTGTGCGTATGTGTTTCAAACAAATACAGCTTTTACATTTTATTATTTTATGACAATCAATAATCATAGGCATTTATCAATATTTATTACTTTCCCATTATCCCATTATACGTAGTATAGGATAAGTCTTGCAATTGTTTTGAAAATCGAAAATATTTTTTTGACGGATTTACACGTTTCAGATACTGGAGATTCCGAAAAACATTTTTAGAAGAAAAAAATTGCCGTCCGTCTGTCTGTATGTCTGTAAACACTCTATCTCACAAACAAATGGAGATAGAGTTCAAATTTTGTATGTACTCAGTAAGTAAGAATAGGACGAAGCCTATTTAATATCAGTAACCACGATTATCCGGAACTATTTTTTTCGGACTCTCGAAAAATTCGTTCTGATGAAAGATACATAAAAATTTTCGATTTTTTTATTTTAGGGAATGGACGTAAAAGGCAATAAAATGACACAAATTTTGCATAAAGAACGAAGTCGATCGGATAATTAGTTGCCGAGATATTTGTAATTCTGTTTTCCGCATTCTTCGATTTTTCATGACCCTGTATGTCATTCAAATTTCAATTCAGAGGTATATTTTAATTGGAAATGAGACGATTAATCCGACGCAGTAAATTGTTAGTTAATAGAATTATGTTTGGAGTTATAAGTATGTTTCTTTTACACAGTTCGGTACTACTTGAGTAGTTTGGCGTTTCATATAATTTGGCGAAATTGGTACATCAGCAGTTCTTTAATAGAGCATTACTATGCATATTAATAATATTTAAATTTTGTTTTGGATTGTATAAATTGTATTAATTGTATAAATAGTTTTCACATGTTTTATTTTCATATGCATATTAATGATGGGTGAGTATTACGGTGGCCCCCAACGACTAGTTTATCAATGTAGTTAAATTCTATACTGTACCAGTTCAAATCTGAATATTCAATTTTTAAATATAAACACATCCTTTCTGTTACTTAATATTTTACATTTAAATTAATTGAAATAAACTATTTAGAAGTTTGTTTTAGGAAGTTAATTTTGAATATGTTTTAGTAAAAATTAATAGCCATTTTATAGTTTATAATTATTATTAGTTTAAAAAAAATTTAAACATAGATAAGATATGTACTTAAATAAACATTTGCTTTACTCCCACCCAGAAATCAATGCTATCCTCTCCCGCCTCCTGAAAAGTTTTAAAACCGCGTCCCATTTTGTAAATTTTATCTTCGTGACCCAAATTGGCCTTCTGTTCCTCTGATGAAAACTTTATTTTCATATAAAATAAAATGTATTTAATTCATGAACAACATACAATGATGCAACTTTCTCAATGAGATGATCTGCGGTTTCAAACAATAAATTTTTTGTTACATTTAATAACCATTTTATTATTTATAATTATTATTAGTTTAGAAGAGATTTAAACGTAGTTTTCAATTAGGACGTGAAAAGGACCTTCAAAGCTTAAAGTTATGCATCATATATGCATTTCTTACTTTATAATTTGCATTCACATCTTGAGTCAATGATGATTGATAATTATAGACAGTCAAGTTCATAGCTCTAAGAGAAAGGAAACAAAGAGAGTCTCATTTGAGTCGATACATGTTAAATCAGTGGGTAATGTTGAAAATTTCTGAAGGAAGAAACGAGATTTTTTAAATATAGATAGTTTAAGTGTGGCCGAATTTTTGGCATAATTTCTGTCGAAAAATCTTTTCGGCGAAACTCAGATTTTGGATCGAAAACGAAACCAAATTTTCGGTCATTCTCTACTTTTAAAGATATTCTAGTAAATTGAACATTGCTTGTCTAAGGTTAAGAAAACTTTAAACCGTGATTAAGAAACGGGAAAGGTGAATGAGTGAGAGAGAGAGAGACTTACTCGAAAAACAAAACCAAAATTTCTGGCTGCCGATGTGAGGGCTTCTTCGTCAGGAGATTGAGCTTGGTATTCCAGAATTCCGCCTAACAACAATAATAATAATATCATGACAATAATAATAACAGTAATAAAAGTAACTTATAAGATACAGGCAAAATTTCGGACTGTGTTTATAAAGACCTTAATTTCTCCACGAGTATGCATACTATCCTCATAAAAATGAACACAGTTTATTAGAATAAGACACTTAATCATTATCTGAAGTTTGAACGCTTTTGCTACATTAGTTTTGACAAGGGCTATACAAAAGATCTTTATTCATTTTCAATTTGTTGACGGTCTCTTATGGGGTTTCGGGAAAATAACCTTCGCAAAAATATATAAGCTGTACTATTTTATTTACACACCTGGGATTTCAGAATGATTCCTCATGTACTTTTCTAGATATTTAACAAAACGTGTAAAATCGCAAGTGTCCGGTTAATGGACTTGCCCCATAGTATGTATACTATAAGGCCAAAGGTGATTGGCCACTTGCGATTTTAGACATTTTGTTAAATATCTAGAAAAGTACATGAGGAATTATCCTGAAACTCTAATTGTGTAAACATAATAGTACAGATTATATACAGGGTGTCACAAAAGGTCGTTTACAAACTTAACATGCTGGTCTGTCATATCATGATGAAGTATATTAAATGGGAAACTAAGGGTCCCAAACGTCTTCCAAAGGAGATATGCGCCATTAAAGTTTAGGGTCCAAAAATTCAAATGATTATAAAAAACAGAAAAATTGGTCGATTCGTTTGCGGTTTTCACTAAAAGTATTCTTTATGTCAGTATTGTCTTGAAAATAAATTATAAAGATAAATTTCAAAAAATGCCAATAGAGGACGCTTTAGACGTTGGATTAACGAACAACTAATTTTTATCATTATTTTTTGCATCTCATTAAATTTTTTTAGAAGCTTAGATATAAACTTAAATTTTTAGCTGAAAATCTGAATCGTTGAGAGAGATTAAGTAGCGCAAACTGAACTGTGTTCAATGGGGGTGGGGAGGTTCAAATTTCAAATGATTATAAAAAACGGAAAAATTGGTCGATTCGTTTGCGGTTTTCTTTAAAACCATTCTTTATGTCTGTATTTCCTTGAAAATAAACTTTAAAGATAAATTTCAAAAAATTTCGTTAGAGGGCGCCTTAAACTTTAGTGTAACCAACAACTATTTTTAACTGTTATTATTATTTTTTTTAAATCTAAATAAATGATTTAAAAGCGTAGACTTAATCTTTGAGCTCAAAATCTGAATCGTTGTGAGTAATTAAGTAGCGAAAAATTGAACTGTGTTCGTAGGGAGGGCAGGGTGACATTTCAACTGCTGAGCACAGTTCAGTTTGCGCTTCTTAACCCCTCCTAATGATTCAGAATTTGAGCTCAAAATTTAAGTCTAAGCTTTTGCAAGCATTTAATTAGATGCAAAAAATAACAGTTAAAAATTGTTGTTTGTTACTCTAAAGTTTAAGGCACCCTCTAACGGATTTTTTTAAATTTATCTTTAAAATTTATTTTCAAGAAAATACTGACATAAAGAATGGTTTTAGAGAAAACCGCAAACGAATCGACCAATTTTTCCGTTTTGTATAATCATTTGAAATTTGAACCTTCTCACCCCCATTGAACACATTTCAGTTAGCGCTACTTAACGACTCTCAGCGATTCAGATTTTCAGTAAAAAATTTAATTTTATGTCTAAGCTTCAAAAAAATTTAATGAGATGCAAAAAATAATGGTAAAAAATAGTTGTACGTTACTCCAAAGTCTAAAGCGCCCTCTATCGACATTTTTTGAAATTTATCTTTATAATTCATTTTCAAGACAACACTGACATAAAGAATAGTTGTAGTTAAAACCGCAAATCAGTTAACCAATTATTCTGTTTTTTATAATTATTTGAAATTTGAACCTACCCACTCCTATTGAACAGAGTTCAGTTTGAGCTATTTTACCACAAATTTTGAACTCAATACTTAAGTTTATGTCTAAGCTTCTAAAAAATTTTAATGAGATGCAAAAAATAATGGTAAAAACTAGTTTATCGTTACTCCAAAGTCTAAAGCGCCCTCTATCGACATTTTTTGAAATTTATCTTTATAATTTATTTTCAAGAAAATACTGACATAAAGAATAGTTTTAGTGAAAACCGCAAACGAATCGACCAATTTTCCTGTTTTTTATAATCATTTGAATTTTTGGACCCTAAACTTTAATGGCGCATATCTTCTTTGGAAGACTTTTGGGACCCTTAGTTTCCTATTTAATATTGTTCATCATGATATGACAGAACAGCATGTTAAGTTTGTAAACGACCTTTTGGGACACCCTATATTTCCGTGAAGATTGTTTCTCAAAACTCCACACAGGACCGTCAACTAATATCTTTCGGGTAACCCTGTCAAAACTAATGTAGCAAAAGCCTTCAAACTACAGATTATGATTAAGTAGTTTATTGAAATAAACTGTGTTCATTTTTATGCGGATAGCATATACTCTTAAAAAAATGAAGGTTTTTATAAATACAGTTCCAAATTTTTCACTTTTTGTGCTTTTAATTTGCAAACTTTTTAATATAAAATAATGTTATTTTCCGAAAATATGACGTACAACATTGTACACAATAGCCTGTAATTAGAATTAAAAAATAATAAAAATTGTATGAAAAATGAGCAGGTTTACTAAATAATTTTTCATTGTGCATGCGTAAATGCTATCAAAATTTCATTTGCATATAGTGTCAGCTAAATGTATAGAGAAACGTTTGTAAAAGTCTCAAAAACATAGCTTGAAAATTCTGAAAATAATCATCTGTAGAATAAGCTCAAAATCCGTTGTTCCCAAACTGAAGCAAAAAATGAGGGGTTGTATCCAAATATAGTAGTACGTGTCATATTGTGTATTCTATTGACAACACTAATCAATGGATGAATGGATACCACTGAGCTCGATAATAACATATATACGGATATATATATTATATATGGAACCATATATATTATATATGGAGCTCAGTGATGGATACAGCCTCTCATATTTTTGATTCTTTTTGGGAATAACGGATTTTGAACTAATTCAACCGATGATTACTTTCAGAATTTTCAAGCTATGTTTTTGAGACTTTTAAAAAAGTTGCTCTATACTTTTAGCTAACAAATGGGATTTTGATAGCGTTTATGCATGTGCAACGAAAAATTACTTAGTAAACCTGCTCATTTTTCATACAATATTTATTATTTTTTAATTCGTATCGCAGAATATTGTGCGCAATGTTGTTTGTCATATTTTAGGAAAAGAACATTATATTAAGAACTGCAAATTATAAGAAAAAAAACTTGGAAAAATTTGGGACTGTTTTCATAAAAACCCTAATTTTTCTACAAATATGCATACTATCCGCATAAAAATAAGCCACTTAATCATAATCTAGAGTTTGAATGCATTTGCTACATTTGTTGTGACAAAGTTATCCAAAAGATTTTCGTTCTTTTTCAGTTTGTTGATGGTCCCCTATGGAGTTACGGGGAAAAATCTTAATGAAAATGTATGAACTCCACTATTAAGTTTAGACACTTAGAGTTTCAGGATGATTCCTGATTAAGGTGGAGCGAAAAAAAATTTTTTTTTTGAAAATCAAAAACGGATAGGTGCCAAAAGTTGTCTTTATACTAGTACATCAACTGCGTGAAATTTTATCGCTGAAAAAAAGCGGCTTGAATCTGCGCTTTTGCTCCAAAAATCGAAATTTTGGGTAAAATTTGTCATTTTTGACATTTTTTCAAAAAAATTAAAAACTTCCTACAGAGCTGGTTAGTATTTAAAAGTGTTGCTTAGACCTTTATATATATCTGCTTAACATATTTAAACTATAAAACAATATCTGTAGTATGTATAATTGGAGCAAATCTGACAACTTTTTCTGAAAAATCAGCGTTAACCTGTTATTGGAGCATACAACGAAATGTTGTTTTGAATGCATTTCTTACCTAGCTGCTTTCAAAACTACTGTGTATATAACTCATAGAGGTGGTTGCATTATCCCACCCGTCTTAACCACCCAATCATCTAGGCCCAGTGTTTCATTTATGTATTGAATTCTTATTTTTTCCCCGAAGACGAGTAGAAGTTTTCTATATATCAAAGTAATTTATCTCTTCTTTGTATTCACTAACTTTGGATGATTTGGATCATGCTGGTGTGACCTGCTGCACGTATATTTTTATACCATGTATAACAGAAGAGAAGCTGAGTAATGCATTGGGTATGTTCTTAATTGAACCTATTCAGCAGTCTATTATCTTCATTAAAATTTCATGCAATTAGTACATTATGATTGGAAGTTCTGTTATCACAACATTCTTTCAATCAATTACATTTTATATACAATGATTTGCCTAATAATTGATTGTATGAATTCAATTTCTAGTATGTCATCATTTATTGAACCTATTACATTGAATATATGCTGAGAAGCTAGATGTTTAATATTATGACGAT
Organism: Maratus speculifer; assembly: GCA_964019185.1. Taxonomy (NCBI): domain Eukaryota; kingdom Metazoa; phylum Arthropoda; class Arachnida; order Araneae; family Salticidae; genus Maratus; species Maratus speculifer. The sequence continues at coordinate 175,962,085 of OZ025295.1, read as the reverse complement.
CATCACAGAGGATTGCAAACAAAATTTACGTGTAAAACAACAATATTTCTAAAGAAGTTTTAGCATGCTTTATGTCGTTTCTTGTGTTGTTCCGTAGTCTAGTAATTTCTAATAAGATTTTAGATATATTATTCAGGTGTGTTGCACATTTGGTATAAAACATCCCGAGGCATAAACTTGGATTATACATTTTGTGAGTGAACATATAGACGCTGATTGCCAATCTGTGCTTATATAAAGCGGAAAATTTTATTAACTTTATGAGTTGTCTTTTGTGTGAGATGTTTTCTAAATTCCTATTCCCCATTCTTTCTGAGAAATAGCTTTCCTTATGAATTAGCTTTGCAATCTCCGACAGAAATTTCTAGTCTGTTCTGAGTATCTTTTTCTCAATTTGAGAAAATAATTTTTCAAAATTATTCTCTATTTTATATAAAAAAAAAATTGCAATAGGAAGTGAATAGTACTTAGACAAAGATTTTCCTTATTGATCCAGTGAATCCATGTAGCTTAGAACGTTTTATATCGACTTCTCTAATAATTGACGCAGAGGAAATTCACTGGAGTTGAAGTAGCGAATGATTCAATATTATACACAATTCTAAGCTTACCCCATGCAAAATGGTTCACAGTGACAAATAAAATTCTCCTAATTTTAAATGAGCACTTATAGTCGATTAGAATCCGTACATTCCCTCATAAAGTACTATGCATTATAAGTTTATGCCCAGGACATTTCACCATCAAATGTTGTCCATTCATAAAAAGGGGATCTAAAAGTTAATGGGAAATTACCTGAATACTAAAACACTTAGAAAAAGGCATAAAACTAATGCAAAAAAAAAAAAAAAAGGTTATTTACAACAGCAGTTGCTTTACACATGGAGAACAAATTTTCATTGCAATTCTCTCTGACGATCACCATCACATTAAACAGCTCGCTTCTCAACATATAAAAAATGCAAAAGTACAATAAATGATGGCATACTTATAGTTGAAATATCTGAAATCATCTTTGAAGCAAATCATTACGTAAAAAAAATACAATTGACTGAAAAAATGTTGTGGTAACAGAACTTCCAATCACTACTCATCAACTGAATGTAAGTTTGATAAATATAATAGATGGCCGAATAGATCCCTTTAATAATATTCCCGTACATTACTCTGCTTGTCTTTTTTTTTTTGTATAAACTGTAAAAATATAGATGAAGATAGTTACAGCAGCATGTGGATGCAAAGAACAGATGAACAAGGTGGAAGCATCGAAAATATGCCAAATTTTTATAAAGAAAATCACAAATCAATGTATAAATAAAACACTGTACTAAGATGATCGAATAGTTGGACCGGGTGGTATAGGAAATATAGCCACCTCCACGACCCATGTCCAAGGTAGTTTTGAAAACAAGAGCTGTATTAAAAACCAATTCGTTGTATGACCCAATAGAGTGGTAATACTGTTTTCTTACTAAAAGTTGTCTGTTTTGCTCCAGCTATAGGGAATAAACATATTGTTTTATAGTTTAAATATGTTAAGCAGATAAATATAAAGGTCTAAGCAACACTTTTAAATACTAACCAGCTCTGTAGGATTTTTTAAATTTTTTTGAAAAAATGTCAAAAAATGACAAATTTTACCCAAATTTTCGATTTTTGGAGCAAAAGCGCAGACTTAAGCCATTTTTTTTCAGCGGTAAAATTTCACGCAGTTGATGTATTAGTATAAAGGCAACTTTTGACACCTACCCGTTTTTGATTTTCAAAAAAAAATTTTTTTTTCGCTCCACCCTATTCCTGATGTATTTTTCTAGATATACATCAAAATGTCAAAAATCGCAAGTGTCCCTTCACCTTTGGCCATATAGTGTATGTGTATATATTGTCCACAATTCATTTGTTTTTTTTTTCAAAAATGTGCTATTTTGAAGCTGATTTTCAAAGAACAAAATGATTGTCAATTTTTTTTTTATCAGAAATTGATTTCCAGAAGCTCAAAATATATAAATTCAAAATTACAGTTAATTGCACCAAATAGAGTTTGAGTTAATGATTATGAGATTTCAGAACTATCCACATTGCAATCTGTTTTGCAATGATTGAAAAGATATTCAACAAAAGAGGAATTCCAAACTTTAAACATTCATAATTCGCAAATTACTTGATCGAAAGATTTTCGGTTTTGTAACCAAAAGTATAATTTACCGAAAAAAAAAAAAAAAAAAAAAATATGGATATGCTGAGAAAATTGAGTGTTCATATTGAAATTTTTTGAATTTGGTATAATTTGAGTGTGAAGACATGGATTTTTTTTCATAAATTGAAGGAAGACATGATTTCCAATTGAATGGTTATTTGCGTATTTTTTTAAAGACAATCTGGCCATTAAAAAATGTATGGAGTGTTTCTTTAATTCGTTCTTCTTCTTCTTCCTTTTTTATTTTTGACCAAATGCATTGAAGGCATATATAAAAATGTTCTATCAACGTGAAATGAAGTTAAAAAATTTTTGAAAAATTATTATATATGTATAGATATATTTTTTAATTTATCCCTACCTTTTTATAAAATCAAAATCATTTGTCCTGTGTCTATAAAACCAGTCTAAAACAATTGCTTTTTTGAATGCCTTACAGTGAATCACAAAAGGGGAAATTCAATATTTTTCTGGATTATGCGAAAAAATATGTCGTGAAAACAGGAAAAATACATAAATCTATTTTTTTTTATCACTTTGATTGTATCAACACAAGTAAGAAATTCAATGTGATATTTCTAAGTAAAAATTTAATTTATATTTTTACCATATAATTTCATATTTACTTTGGGATAATTTCTATTTATGATGAGAAATACATTATTAAAAATCATTTAATAATTTAACTTTCTTATGATTCCTCATAAACGGGTTCACTATCTCAAAAAAAAGTTTTTTTTTTTAAATTGTGAATTTTTAAAAATTTATAATAGCTTTTAAAAAAATATGATGATACTATGATTACTAAAAGAACTTTTCAATAATGTGCTAAAATTGAGATTTCTAATTCCATTTAGGTGAAAGCTACAATGTTTTCCGCTTAAGAATTCAATATTCGCTTCTTATTTTATTTCAAAAGTGCGACAAAATGAAAAAAGGTGCGTAATTAGGTTTTAGGAATATTGATTAAGGAAATACAAATTTTTATGCCATATTTTACTTGATACAAGAAGTACTTACCTGGTTTCTCTTCGGACATTACAGTATGGCACAGCGCTAACAATTTGAAGAATTCGTAAACGTTGGCATCGTTATTGCGGATGTCATCAATTAAAGTTTTATCGTAAAATTTGAATTTTTTTTCATACATTGGATTAAATGAAAAATCGATTGGCTTTGTGTCCTGAAAAATAAAAAAATTAAATCTGAAAAGTTATGCAAAAGAAATCCAACCATAGTTAAAAATACTTCTTTATTACAGTCACAAATGTACTATATACTAATTTATTGACCTTTGTATTTATCATGTATGAGCCCAAATCCAGTGCGATTTTTCAATTTGTGATATCTAATGTTATTTTACTTAAACATGTTGCAAAATTTTACAGAACAAAATGATAAATGCACCAAACTACGAAGTTGCAAAATGGTGCCAGAATTTCGGTCTGAGTATTATGGAAGAGCAATAACAAGTCAAATAAAATTTTTAAACATTTAAAATAATTTTACAAACATTAAAGAATAATATTTATGAATTACAGGACAGAAGCTATTACTTCAAATTATTAAGCTATTGCATAGCTTTTATCGCGGGCTTTGAGCGCGGCGATCGAATCTAGAAATTCCGCAACGAGAATACCTAACACTCCGGCTAACGTCGTTTCAGTTCGGCAAACTTCTCATTTATTCAATAAAAGAAAAAAAAAATTGTTTTCTTATCTGTCATCACGCTCAAAAAGTGTAACTTGAATTAATATCAAAGAAAAAGAAAAAAAAACTGCATAAATAATAAATAAATAAATAATTATAATTGCATAAGTTGATAAAAAATGCTATGCAATAGCTTTACCGCGGCAGTCCCCAAACGCCACACGTAATTTTTTTTTTTTTTTGCTACAATTTTTTTTTAATTTCTTATGCGTATGAACCCTGATTTATGTCATTAATTCTTTTTAAAATAGTATGTTTGCAACAGTATGAATGTTAATGCTTTGTTCTGGTACTGCATTATACAAATATATTATTAAAAATTATTATCTAGGCTTTAAAAATCGATAGTATGCAGAGTACGCCGTGCCTGTCAAGGGTTATTATCTCGGCTCATTGCCGACGATTTTTTCGAAAATCATTATCAACAATGCTCTTATAATTCTGCTACGATATGTACCTCCAACGCTCCTCAACATCTTTGCTCAATTCCCACAAATCGAAATTTGTGTGTAACAGAAAAATATACTTTTCTTAAAAACTATGCGATCTAGAGTAATTGCTATAGTTTCCCTGCAAAGTTTAAAGTAACATCTGAATCCTCTAATTTTTTCATAATTTTAGTTTCACTAGATTCGTAATTAGATGGAGGAGGGGGACATACTTTTTTAACAAACGAGATGCTAATTCCATCTATACTTCTTGACACTGAAGAAAAGTATTGTTGTACTATGCATTCCCCTGTTCAACAAAAGTCTATCTTCTGACATGAAAACTGTACCAACAGTATTTAGGAAAAACCCTTAATCTGTATCAGTAAAATCCGGAAAAATAAAAAATAATGGCTTTTTTTTCTGTAAGAGTTCTTACGAAAGCTCAAAACATTCGACCGAAAGTTTCAAACAGAAATATTTTACTTTTTGAGTTTTTATTTCAGGTTAATTGTTGACGTTAGATTATAACTAATTATAGTTCGTATGAGTTAATAATGTATTAATGCAATTTAATTCTTTTTTGACAGCATATTTACAAATAACCAATAGTGCTTTGAATAAATGCTAGCTTTGGATAACTAAATTCCGTGATGCTTTCAGCAGAAAAATAAACAAAGAACAACAATAATGCCAGATGTGGCTATCTCAAAAATTTCTTCTATTTCATACACGTTAATACTTCCGGAGAAATGCACCGTAGCAGCGCCACTGTTTAGGTGATTTACATCAAAATCTAATCAGCAATTAGTTCTAGTCAACTTCTAACTGATTCTGAAGTTTGATGGAAATCAGTGCATTAGTTTCTGAGATTGGGCTATTGCGGAAATCATAAAAAATTCTGTATAACAGCGACACCCATTGGGCCATGTATACAACAACAACCGAAAATCAGGATCAATTTTTAACAGGCACTAACTAAGTACTGCATTATTATTCCGCATGTAAATGCGATTACTAAAATAAAGTTACAAGTTTACTAATTTTGTTCACAAACAGTTTTTTGGCTTTTTAATATACTTTAAACCTGTTTTTCTGAATACTAATGTTTAAGCCTTTTTTTCACTTTTTCTATCTTTACAAGAAAAAAGTATTCGATTTATGAAAATTTTTGAAATCCGATTTTCGACGGATTTACACTTTTTAGGGGGCAGAGAACCAGAAAAACATGTTTTTGCAAAATGTCTGTTTGTGTGTCTGTCTGTATGAGACAAAAATTTTGTGGGCACTCTATCTCAACAACTAATGCATGGAATTTCACAAAACTTAAGGTTCTGTTATACCTTGATATAAACTAGATCTGATTAATCGTTGGTGTCTATCGCTCAACAAGTGACGTTGCTGTGCTGCATTATTCACAATTTCCACAATAGCCATATCTCAAGAACTAACGCATGGATTTGCATAAAATTTTAGATTTAGTTAGTATTCGATATATTATGGTGCTGTTGCGTTTTGATGTGTATCGCTCAACAGGTGGCGCTGCCATAATGTATTATTCGTGATTATTGCAATAGCTCTATCTCAAGAATTAATGCACGGAATTTCATAAAAGTTTAGATTCTGTGAAACCTTGATATAATCTAAATCTGATTAGTTTTTGGTGCATAACGCTCAACAGGTGGCTCTGCTATGCTGCATTGTTTACAACTTTCGCAATAGCTATATCTCAAGAACTAGTGCATAGATTTTCATAATACTTTATGTTTAGCGAGTACTTGATATAACATGGTGCAGATTACGTTTTGTTGCAAATCGCTCAACAGGTGGCGTTGCCATGGTGCATTATTCGTAATTATCGAAATAGCTCTATCTCAAGAACTAATGCACGGAATTTTCTAAAACTTTAGATTCAGTTAGTCCCTGACATAGATTAGAGTTGTCTATCTTTTTATGTAAATCGGCCGACAGATGGCGTTGCTATATTGTATTTTTCACGATTTCGCAATAAATCTATCTCAAGAACTAAAGCATGGATTTTCATCAAACTTTAGCTTTAGTTAGTACCTGATAAAAAATTGATCCTGATTAGTTTTTGGTGAATATAACCCAACATGTGGCGCTGTTATGCAGATATATTTTTTAAGATTTTGTCTAAGCTCTATCTCAAAAACTAAAGCACGGATTTTTATCAAACTTCAGATTCAATTATAAGTTGACATAAGTTGTTGCTGACTAGATTTTGGTTTAAACCACTTAACCGGTGACACTGCTATTCTGCATTTTTCAGAAAGTATTAACATGCAAAGGATAGCAGAAAGTTTTAAAATTGGCAAATCTGTCTAGGTTTTTTTTTTTCTTTTTCTTTGTGAACTGCTCCTTGCAGCTTAATTTTTGATCAAAATTCAAGAAACTCATAACAACGAATTCTGCTATTCTTTAAAAAGAAACTGTGTATGCATTTTAAAATTCGACTTCATTAAGCTTATTAAATTCGATTCTTAACTTATTATAAGACAGAATTTTGATAAAAATCGATATGGAATTCAGAAAACTATCGCTAAAAAATAACTATTTAGGACATTAAGAAATCGATACAGAGGTTTGTTTTTAATAGAGTTTTAGAAGACTAAAATCGAAAATCAAGAAAATATCTATAAAAAAAAATAATAATCAAGGAACTTTTTAAAATGTAGTTTTAAAATTAAATTAAAAAAAATTTTAAAATTGTAATAAGATTGGAATTTTTAAGGTGTTCTATATATTTAAAGGGAAATGTATATTTACACAAAATTTTAAATCTTTATTTTGAAATGTAAGAGAAACTTTTTAAAATTTCCATTGTCCCCTTAAAAATATTCTAAACATTATTATAGATGAAATATCTTTCATCTTATTCAGATTTGAAATTTTTATAAGGTGTTAGTATACGCTGCATTTACTACGTAAGTTAAATTTTTACTTGCTTTTAGCTATTCATTTTATTTAAGACACAGATATTATGAAATTACCTTTTCCTGCTTTTTTGTGTCAAACATACTTAAATAGGTTTCTTGGATAGTCATTACAATGATATATATATATATACCCAGTAGCAGAAAGTTATGGTTGTGTCTGCGACAGCAATGCAGCAGGATGAAAATTGTCTGCAGGAAGGCGTGTTATAATTGTCTTATATGCATTATAGATATAGTTCTTATAGATTAATATTATAAAAAGACAACTATATTCCAATTATAATATAACTTGAATAAGTAAATAGTAAAATTAATATTATTTGAAGAATTAGATTAATAATGAATACGTAAAGTGGTTCTTTTAAGTTTGAAGTTAAGGCTAAATCTATTTAAAATTACATTGAAATATAGTGTACATCTATTGAAAACAATGTATGGTTTCTTAACTTGCCTAAGTATTCAAATCTACAGAAGAAATAAATACAATGATATTAAAGAAAAAAAAATCATTTATATTGTCACATGTGAAATAGTGATAAAATGAAGAAAACAATTCCAATTCCATTGAAAAGTAGATGCCATACTGCCTCCTTAAATTTTCAAAACATTTGTTTACTTGTTAAATCATAATAAAATGTTATAAAAAAATATCTAAAATAAAATATTGAAATGTGCTTTTTTTTTTTTTTTTTTTTTTTTTTTTTTTTTTTTTTTAAGGGGGACAAAAATCATTTAAAATATCAAAACCTTAAATTTTATTCAAAAAGGCTGCACATTAAAAATTTAAAGTCACTATTTCTTTACCATAAAGTATATATATTATAGTTTTATAGCAGTGATACCTTGAAAAACCAAGTAAATATTATGAAAAAGAAATATAAAATTCCGAATGATAATTTTTATAAATATACTGGATGTGTATCCAAAATTTTATTAAAATTTGCAGTGCTAATTTATAGCCAAAAAACGAATTCTGATGCAGAAAAATCCGTTTTTGGAAAAAAAAAAAAAAAAAAAAAAAAAACAATTTTGGGACAGCAAAATCAGTTTTTAGAGAAAGAAAGAGAAAAACAATTTTGTAGCAGCAAAAACTAGAATTCTGTAACAGAAAATACGCAACTTTTTTTTTTTTTTTTTTTTTTTTTTTTTTTTTTTTTTTTTTTTGTGCCCTTTTAACGAAATTTCATTTTATTGTTGATTGTTTGACGAAATATGCAGCTTTTCCGCTATATTTTTACGAAATTTACCATTGTTTTAACGTAATTAGCCTTTTTTTCGCGATTTTTTTGAAGAAATCTGCCTGTTTTTCGCGATCTTTTGACAAAATCTGCCATTTTTAGCTATTTTGATGCAATATACCGTTTTTTCGCAATCTTTTGATGAAATTTACCATTTTTTTTTAATTTTTTAAACGAAATAAATTGTTTTTTCATAACTTATTGATGAAATCTCCTTTTTTTCGCGATCTTTTGACGCAATCTGTCGTTTTTTCGCAATCTTCTAACGAAATCTGCCGTTTTTTCAGTATTTTTTGAAGAAATATTTCATTTTTACGCGATTTTTTGATGAAATTAGCATTTTTTAACGATTTTTTAACGAAATTTACCATATTTTTGACGAAAACTGCCTTTGTTTCGCGATCTTTTATTGGAATCTACCTCTTTTTTATGAAATCTATCATTTTTTCGCAATTTTTTGATGAAATTTACCATTTTTTCGCGATTTTTTAAACAAAATTTAATTTTTTATGACTTATTAATGAAATCTCGTTTTTTCGCGATGTTTTGACGAAATCTGTCGTTTTTCACGATCTTTTGACAAAAGATACCGTTTTTTTTATTTTTTGACGAAATTAGACGTTTTTCACGATTTTTTTAACAGAATTTACTATTTTTTCGTGATCTTTTGACGAAATCTGTCGTTTTTTTCGCGATCTTTTGATGAAATCTGTCTTTTTTTCGCGATCTTGTAACGAAATCTGCCGTTTTTTTAAATATTTTTTGACGAAATATTCCATTTTTACGCGATTTTTTGTCGAAATTAGCCTTTTTTCACGATTTTTTTGTCAAAATCTGCCGTTTTTCTGCGATATTTTGATTAAATCCATCTTTTTCATGATCTTTTGTTGAAATCAACCTTTTTTTGCGATTTTTTTGATGAAATCTATTATTTTTTCGCGATCTTTTGATGAAATATACCGTTTTTTCGTGATTTTTTAAACGAAATTTGTTTTTTCATGACTTATTGGTGAAATATCTCGTTTTTTCGCGATGTTTTGACGAAATCTGTCGTTTTTTTATGATCTTTTGACAAAATCTGTCGTTTTTTCGCGTTTTTTTGATGAAATCTGCCATTTTTTCGCGATCTTTTGTCGGAATCTGCAGTTTTTCGCGATCTTTTTATGAAATCTGTCGTTTTTCTCGCGATCTTTGGATGAAATTTGCCGTTTTTTTTTTTTTTCGTCCTGTCCCCATGTTTTTTCCCCCAAACAATATATATTTCTTTCTTTTCGAAGTTGGCAAATTTGTCTGCAAAGATAAAAATAAATCTGCGACGCACGGCGCGCGTCACGCACTTTCTGCTACCGGGTATATATATATATATATGTTGCGGCCAATACCCGGAACCTGGCCAATTCTAGAACTGGCCGGCCAATACCCGAACTGGCCAAGCTTCCTGGCCAAAACCCGAAATACATGAAATGAATAGCGTATTTCGGGTTTTGGCCGGCCAATTCGCGAACTGGCCGGGAAGCCTTGGCCAACATCCGAACTGTGATGCATAGGTACCAATTTTTTTGTAATTAAGATAATGTAACATTAAAATGTACAGTAAAAAAGATTCTCGTTCATTATATTGAAACGAAATATTTTTCTGTACCCAACTAAATTAACCAAAAATATTACACAATTCTCTTTTAATATCGAAATTAATTGATAAACCAAATACGATGACAATTACAAGTTAACCGGAAACTTTACTCGAGTTAGATCACGGACAGGCTGACGTCTAGACTATTTGAATTCATAGACACTTTCAACTATATTAGAAAGGATTAAGCCGAGTGCTTATGTCTATATCGCGAATTGGCCAATCGCATCTGGCCAGTTCGCGAATTGGCCAATTGCATCTGGCCAGTTCGCGAATTGGCTGGCCAATTCTAGAATTGGCCAGTCATTTTTTAACGTTGTTGGCCAATTCGGGAATTGGCCGGCCAGTTCTAGAATTGGCCAATTTCGGGTATTGGCTGCAACATATGTTTATATATATATATATATATATATATATTAAAAATTTAATCCTGCTTTGAGCCAAATTTTGATGCTGCAGTAACTGCAACCATAAGATGGTGAAAGGAGAAATATCTTTCAGTTATCATCAAATTAAAACTCCTTTTACTGTACATTGTTAAAAATTTAATCCTGATTTGAGCTAAATTTTGATGCTGCAGTAACTACAACCGTAAGATAGTGAATCCTCGTTCCAATATTTGGAGCTCCAATTCAACTATAGTTTTAAATGTTGGAACGAGATTCTACTAACTTTTAGTGTTGCAGTTGCAGTATCATCTTATTGTTACAACTACTGCTACAGGGCCTACTACTACTGGCTGGCTGGATAGGGGCGGTTCAGCCCCTCCTAAAGCATTTTGAGCCTCCCCTGGACAAAAATTTCAAGGTCATTAAATGTAGGGGGAACTGGGGTACATTGATACATGGGGCACATTGATACACCCCCTCTACCGCTCACAGGGTCATTACAGGAAATTTCACAACAGCTCCAAAAGATGATGCTAGTGTATTCAACTACATACAGAAAATCTTGGAATGATTCAGTAGTTTGATGAAATGGGACGGGTGATTTATTGTTTTTGTTGTTCAAAAGTAAATATGAGTTGTACAATTGAAATGCTATTATATAACTGTTCCAGTATTTTCAACCAAAATGAATACTCTCCCTGGTAAGTACAGCTACTCTTTATCAGTTCTTCATTATTTATTGTTAGATATATTGTGAAGTGTTGGATTTGAGACTCATTTTATTCAAAATCGCTGTATGGGGCACATTGATACAGTCTATGACGGGGCACATTGATACAGCCTAAATCCTTTAATAGTTCATATTTTCATTATCTTTTATTATTTTTTTTACCATACACTCCTTAATCCAACCTTTTTTTACACGAAAAATTTCTAATATTAGTTTTTATTGAAGTGAAATAGCTCTAATTTCTTTATATTAGAACATTTTATAGTATTTTTGAAAACAGAAGACGTAGGAACTTACCCAGCATCTAGTGCTAGTAGAACTAATAAAAGAAAAGGACGCCATTCTGGCAAATCTCGAATTTATATCGATTCTCCAGAGAAAAAAGTATTTTCGACATGCGAAATGTTAAGTAAGAGAAACAAACTGCAGAACAGAAAATGATACTTATATTATAAACAGAATTTTTAATATAATTATCCTTTATTTTCGGTTTATGAACCTATTTATAAATAGAAAAACTGGTAATTTTTTCATCTTTCATAAGAAAGAAGATAATGCTGGGGTTGAAATGCTAGATATGACAAAGTTACCACAGCCAACAATCAGACAAGAAACAGACAGAACATCAGGTCATAATATATTTAATTTTGATTGCTTTAATATTGCTTAAAAATAAATTGTGGGTGATTTGAATTTTTATAAATAAATATAAAATGGTTTTCTAATTCCTTTTCTATGAAAAATATGCATTGGTATTATTTTGTCGTCATTTTTCTCAAACGTATCAATCTGCCCCGGGGATGGGGCACATTGATACAAATGACTTTTTTTGATTTTTTTAAAATTGCATGCAAAAATACTATATAAAACAATGATTGTACATTTTTATAACATACTACACAAGTTTTGCTGTCACCTCATGGAAAAAAAACTTGAATTTTCTACTTTCTTGACACCAAAAAAAATCTTAGAAAAAAACTGTATCAATGTACCCCAGTTCCCCCTATTTATATTCTGAAAGTCCACACAAAATTCTGCTCAAAAATCTAATTTAGTTTTGAGAAGACCTTTTCTCAGTTTTGCAGAAATTGTAAATTGTAACTAAAATAAGTGTTTTCAAACTTTGTGCATAATATTTGAACATATGAAGCTAACATGAAGATAACATGAGCTAATATTGCTCTAGTTATACACTCGAATTTTTCATCATCATATTCATTTCTTAGCATAAAACGAAATTATTAAAGAAGTTTAATGAGAAGCATAGTAACTACAGTGTAATTATGCACTAATTTATCTTTCTGCGTCACACATACAGTGAGAGAAAATATGAGCCCCCCCTCCCCATTTTTCATTTCTAGCTACGGCTCTGCTACTGCAGCACCAAAAGTAGGTTCAAGCAACCACAAAATTTTTCACAGTGACATCATATATTAGGCGAGTTTATCAATTCTTGGTTAACCGCAGAATTGCGTTTCACCCTCTACCTTATTTTTCCTCCGCGGCATAAAATGAGATATTAATGATAAGAAACTGTGGTGCATTCTTTTACCTCGTTAATTACAATTGGTTCTCCAGAAGTCTCATCAATCACTTCACCATAGAGTTTCCCGTTTATGGAACACTTATTAAAATTCATTATGTTTTGGGTGAGAGTCCCAGTCTTGTCTGAAAAAATATATTCTATCTGCCCCAGTTCCTCATTGAGGGTTGTAGTTCGAGCTTTGGCCGGAGTGTCGTTGTGCTCGTAGTACATCTTTTGGTCCCAGTTAATCAATAGGCTGTGGCAGAAGCGAATGACTTCCACACTGAAATAAGAAAAAAAATTGCTAAAAGATTGAATAAAATAAACTAAGACAGTCTTGAATACATTAAAAAAAATTAAAATTTATATACAAAATATAAAAATACTAAAATACATTTAAAAAATACAAAAAAATAAGCATTCGCCAAGGTACTCGAAAGGCATCATCAATACAAATATCCATTGCATAACAAACAGTAGAGCAAATCAAGAACAGTTACAGTTAGTTATTATTTAGAAATTGATAATATTCACTAGGGATAGATTGAGCTTCATTCAGGATCGGCGATCGCAAATATGCAGGGTTGGGTTTCTTATTTTTTATACTTATTTTCTTATTTTTTATACTTAAAATATGATTGCCACTGAAAGTGAATGTCATTTTCTTGGGCTGCTCCTTTTAATTCTTTCAGGCATAAATATAGCGTTGCAGATTTAGTTCTTATTCTGCATATAGTTTAAATCAGAAGTATTAAAATCATAGCTACCAACAAGGTTCTTTAAACATTTCTTTGAAAATAATGTGTTTAAAGTCTTTGTAAAAATTGAACAGACTTTTATTTTGTCATTTCCCTGGCTTCATAAATTAACAAAAATTGAACATTACATTGAATTTGAGTTGTTTTGTGAAAAACATGTTCTGTTTAAACAAAATTAAAATGTTAAACTAAAAAAAAAAAAAAAAAGAAAAAAAAAGAAAAAAAAAAGAAAAAAAAAAAAGAAATGTAAAAATGCTTTAAAATGAAATTATCATTATCCTGGCATACAAATGTCAAGAAATGACATTTAATTACATAAAAATTAACTTATTATTTAAGCTCGTCAAAATTTGACAATTTTACACGGAAAATTCTTTATTTTCCAATAGAAAATAAATTTTCTCTCTTGAAATTTTGTATTATCTTCGGTGGATAATTTTAATATCTCAGATGATCAAAATCCTATTGCTTTCATTTTGGAATTCTCTGTTGTGGTCAAAAAATGATGATTTACTTTTGAATGGCAGCCAAAATCAAATTTCAATTTTTAGAAATGTATAACGATGGTCACAATGAACAGCGCTATCGCTTTCACTTTTACCTTACTTACATTACTTTTACATTTAAATGCTGTACAATTTCCATTGTTACTTGATAAAACGAGAATAAAATTAACTTTAGGATGATTTTTTTTTAAAAATAACATTAAGTTTAGCGACATTTTAAATTATTTTCAAGCATGAATCATTTTTCATATCTATTACAATCAACTTAAAAAATAGAAGAAAGAAAGAAAAAAAGAAAAAAAAAGAAAGAAACGAGAAGTCATAAGATTAGATTATCCCTTAGAATACAGCGTTTTGTCACTAAACTGTAATCTGCTAACCAAAAAGACAGATATTCCGTTTATATAGAACATAAAATTAATATCATGTGATATCATCATAAAATTAATATCATGTGATATCATCATAAAATTTATATCATTTGAAAATGTTTTGAATCAGATTATGATAGGAATTACATTTTATAATGTTTTAAATATGTACTGGATATGCTACTTTAAAACAAGGAAAGTATGCAACATTTGTGGAAATGGGACAGCTATCTCGATTATGGAAAAGGAACAATAAAACTATACAAAGAAATTATCAGTTGAGAACAATAAAATTATGTTTCATCTGCAAATTGTCCTAATATTGTTGAAAAATATTTTCTATAGTTTTACATAAAAATTAATTAGTTTAAAACAATGGAGGGCATTTCAGAAGAAATGAAACTGAAAAGAAGAATGGTTGATGAGGGCATTTTAAACCTTCTTTTTTAACATTGAATTTCGACGGGTTCCATCCCACGGATTTAAAAGTTTCTTTGCTACTGTAAGAATTTGCATAAAACAAATAAACCTAATAGGATAAGACTTTCTTTTGCTTTTACTAATTAATTATATGCTGTCATTTCAGCTCCTTAATGTACTAAAGTCTTCTTTATATTTTTTTCATTAAAAATTGTTGTCATTTATGTGTATTTTTGCTCTTGTATGCAGGTATTTTTTGTTGAGGTGTGTAACCCCTAAATGATAAGGAAAAAAAAAAACTTTTTGTGATCTAATTTTAAGACTTTAAACTTTTACTTTCCTAGCTTTGAGAAGATTGCAGATTTGCAGTTTTGCCTCTCCCATCTCTACTTCTATTATGCACATGTAAAGACTGTGCGGACTTATTTACGACTAGACTTTAATCTTTCCTTTTAAATATTCTGACAGAACTTGTTTTGCTATATATGAGTGGTGTCGTGCTTACCAGGCTCAGAGAAGAATTTTATTCTCTCGGTGCTACTACTATTCATTACTATTATTCGCATAATACCTTGAAATTTTCATTAAAGATATTGAGTGGACATAAAAATCATCACTTCAACCTCCATGACACGAAAATTATAACAATTCAAATATAAGTATTTCTTTTCTATTTTACACTTTATATAAGCATTGTGAAATATAAAACAACCGATCAATAGCAGATATCTTTTCGGTCTAACGAAAACGGGATTGGGCTCTAAATAGCGCTACTGAGTACAGGTAAGAAATATCTTTTTATTTTTTATTTCATCTTGTTTGCAATTTGAAAAGTAAAGGAAAAATATGCACACTCAGATCTAAAATTAAAATATTATTTATAAAATGTTTAAATAGGTTAACGAACTGAAACATTATTCACCTGACATATAATGAGATAGGCACAACGGTGTTCATGACGATTCCATAAGAGAAGAAGACGAGTACAGCTGTGACAGAAGCACCGCCAGATACGCTGTCTTGGGGCACCAAGGGATCCCAGGGAAGGTACAGGCGGAAATGTTGACCGGTGACAGTCTCCCAGACTCCACATGCAACGGTGCAAAACAAACAAAGACTCAGTAAAAGAAAAACAATCTGAAAATTCAAAAATGCATTTATTTTTTAACGTGAAGAATCAGTACTTCTTCAATGATAAAAAAAACAAAAATTATAAATCATTTTATCAAAAAAAAAAAAAAAAAAAAAAATAGTAGATGTATTTGCGATTTAAGATAGGACTTATCAAAGGATGTAAAACTAGAAATAAGATCAGTTAATATTAAAATAGCAATCAAATACAATAAATATACTAATTTATTGCTATATGATTGGAAATTTTAGAGATTGATTTTTTAAAACTATATTTTAATTGATATTATTGTATTACACACATTGACATTAACAATCTATAAAGCATTCGCCTTCTGCAGCTAAACATTTTTTCCAGCACAAGTACGGTTTCTAAAATCTTTCTGGGAAGCCTTTAGACGAGATGGTCTACATCGCTGTCGCAGCTTTTTGATTTTTAGATGCTCTCTTTAAGCGGTGTCTTTTGAAAACACTTTCATAAGACCATGGATCTCGCTGCCGCTCGCCATTGCGCCAAATCGCGACAAATACAAATTCGCCAAATTGCCAGTGATCTATTTCTGTGTAGTTTGTATGTGTATGTCAATATAGTCGAGATTGTTATCAGTGTTTCTAAACGATTCATATTGCTTTACATGTTCACTCGCAACGTGCCATTTATATTACTCTAATTACAGAGATACTGACTTAATACCAATGCAGTTTAGCAACATCCAAAGAAAAAAAAACAGAACGTATTATGTGATAGGTATTTCTCTATTGTCAATTAATCGCTCTCTATATGCCGGCATCGCGCTAATAAAAACACAGAAAAAATTACTCTCATCAAGTGCAAATAGAGAAAAGTTTGTTGGAATGTGGCGTTGAAATTAGCCATTTACTATACGAATTATTAATTTTATGTAATGTACCATTGACTGGTAAATTTTTCTATTAGTTAGAGTCAACATTTTATTGCAATTTTTAGTGTATATTTTCATAACGGTAAAGATAGCTATTTCAAATTTTAATTTACAGTTCTAAAAAATTGTCTGAAACATTTAGACATTTAGGACACGTTTTGAATACATTTTTTAAAAATTTTAAATCGGTGGCAAAATTTGACATTTACGTGTTATTTTTCAGAGGCAGGGTTGCTAGTTTGGTCTCCACATTCATTAAAGAAATTCGGATTCACACTAGAAAATGCAAAAAGTACTTTCAGTTTTATTTCATGTCATTTTTTTTCTTGATTACAGAAATTTATTTTTTAAAAATAAAATCTGCAGCGAATAGTCTAATTTCTATTTTAATTCCCATTTCTCATTCGCCAAATCACTAATGTTGGTCAAAAGACAGCGAGAACCCTGCACAAGACACAATGCTTTTTTAGCATTCACTTGCTGCAACATATGCGAAGTTTTTTTTCCTTGTTTTCTCCAAACGTTGGCAGAATTTGACATTTACGCGTTATTTTCCAGAGGCAGGGTTGCTAGTTTGGTCTCCACATTTATTAAAGAAATTCGGATTCACACTAGAAAATGCAAAAAGTACTTTCAGTTTTATTTCATGTCATTTTTTTTTCCTTGATTACAGAAAGAAAAAATTTTTCTTCAAAAAGTTCCGGTCATAATCAAAATTTCGGGGTAAAAATGGAAGCCAAGCTGACAACTCTGTTCAAAGGATACCTTTTCTTTTGGCGAACGTGAATGATTATATTTAAATGCCACGCATTGTCTGAAAAAACTTTGCACTGCGAGCTAATTTTTTTCACACCACATCACAGGTTACATGTGTTGCTACGCCAAGATAAAATAGTTCCTCTCTTTTTTAGTCAAAGATGGAGATATCAGCATAGTCTCCGAATTTTTGACATAAAAAAACTGAATCGCTATACCAACTTGTTTTTTAATTAATTTAATACTATTACTAATATCCTTTGTTTTTCAGCCATTTATTCTAAATTAAAGTTAAATTTCATTAGATGTATCACTATTTTTAAAACAAGCCTCACTCCAATGATGATGATGTTGAGTAGTCGGTCAAGACTTGTGCGTTTGAATATCGTCTTCCCACTGTTCTGCATAAGCTTCGTGTCCCTGCCGGCAAAGATCACAATCCCATAGCACCATCGAGTATTGCGCAGCACGCACCCTCTGTACAAAACCTTATCGTTGTCCAGGGGATAGGTTTCTCCTTCCCATCGCAAGGTCCCTTCGAATTTGCTGAGATTGTTATTGGGTGGTTCGCAAATAATGTCTCCTACAAAGAGAAAACAATACATATTTAATTTTAAATCTTCATTTCACAAATACTACTCGAGTAAAGAACTTGTTGATGAGCTAGTAAATTTTCGAAACAGTTTTATTAGTTTATCATGTGGCATTGATACACCTTCGAATTATTTCCTATTTCTAATGGCTCATCTACTTGTCTAGTTTTAGGGTGTCGGTGCTAGACAAAATAGTGAGTTATATTGCGCTGAATTTGAATCCTTAATCAGACGTGTGTTATAAGCCGGATTCTACTTTAAACGAAGGCTCCGTGTTTAAGTCTGAAGTAAATACCTAAATATATACCTAATAATACAGAAAATAATGCAGAAATACCTTAATTAAATAAAGCTAAGATAAATTATAATACCCTAGTTAGAATCTCATTAGAATAAAATATGGAGTTAATATTTTGTAGCTAGAAGAATTTTGAAAAAAAAAAATACATTCAGAATCTTTATAAACATATTTTAAGCCAATAATGTAATATTTTTTACATCATTCACTTACCGGCTTCAATTGAAACCTCCCCATATGTGTTACAAATGGGATATCGATATTACTTTTAAGGTAGATGAAAAAGACATTCTTCCGTACTACATCACACCTTCCTTCCGACCCTTTACATGATGCTATTTTCATAGAATTGTTTCCCTGCTTTTGGCACAACTGTGCCACGAAAAAGGCATTAAATTACCCAAAAGATTCGAAGGGAGACACAGCAGTGTATCTTTTAGTCTGCTTCATGTTGAGTTCAATGACGTCATCGGAAGTTGAATTCTGATTTGAATGACGCAGCGTACAGCGCTGACATGGCAGTATCGCTACAAATATATTTAATTTGTAGATGTATAGTTAGCCATAAAAATCAAGATACATTTAACATTGAGATAAACTTTATCAGTAAAACTAAAATGTACTACAATGCACCAGACATACAAGTAAAAAATTACATAAATAATGGGTGAGTGCATAAGACCCTTTTTAAGCATGTGTAAATGTCAAGTGGGAGTAGGAATATTTCGAGGACAGACAACTGGTCAATAATGCGCGGAGAATCAGAGTATATATAGGCACAATGTTTGTCAGAAGAACACATGCGGAACGAAAAACAACACAGCAAGCGAGAAAGACCACATCAGACATTGTTTACTACAGGTGTATGATAAAAGCTTATAACAGCCGCAGCTTGCCGCATTCCTCAAATGTATGGAAAGGATACAGTGGACGATAGTGCCTATAGCCGTAGAACTGATTTGAAAAATTCAAGGACAGAGGCAGGATCTGCAAATGTCATGTCCGTTCATGACGCGACGCCTGCTAGTGGTTTCTGACGACGACCTGTACACAGACATAACAATTTCCCCACATCCAACCATTGAAGAATTAGTGAAAATGTTCTCGGTACACAGGACAACAATTGAAATAAGGATGCATATTTTTGACTTCGTCACCCAATTCGATCAGTGGGTATCACAGCAGATTACAACAAGGAAACGAAAAGAGAGGATCAGGACCTGTGTTTTTGCATTTACGTAACAAGAGGGAACCCTTTTTGAACCACATTGTAACGAGTAATGAGAAAACGGGTAATGTACCATAATTTGAAGCGCCGAAGGATCGTGTATCGAGTTTTTTCAGAGGGTACTCCATCGACATCAAAATGACGACTCTACCCGAAAAGATTTTACTCAGCTATAGAAGAATTTCAAGGGAATATTCCACAGGAAGGCTCTCATAACGAACCAAACGTTCAATCCAGTCCTTTACTACCAACAACTGGACAGACTTCAAGCCCAACTCATGTCTAAGCGGTCAACTCTCATCAATCGCGGAGGAATTTTCTTTCATCACGTGAACGCTAGATATCGAGGACTCAGCAACAATTACTGAACTTTGGTTGGAAAGTTTTACATCACTCGGCGTTCCGACCTTGCAATTTCGGAAAATCACCTTTTTCGATCATTACACAACGGCTGCGCTCGAGGAATGTTCAATGATGTAAGGTTGTAAAAACATCGTTACAACAGTTTTTTGATTGTAAAACAGGGGAGTTTTATCGGCATGAGATTCACTTACTGCCAGATAAATGGCAAGAGATAATATTGATGATGGTACTTACTTTAATTCATAGGTAGTTAACTTTTTGTGTTTTCTGTCTTTCTGTTTTCGCCAAAAAAAGGTAGAGCTTTTACATTCACCCAAGACATATACAATTTAATATGAAAACGTTTTGGGCTGCATTTTAGTCCTTCATGAGTGCAATAACATCCAAATGAGCAGAAAACTACATATCACGTCTACACTTAATAATTCTAACTACGTAATTTTTATAATTTATGTAATGTATATAATTTTTTACTTGCATTTCTGATGAATTCTAGTACATTTTTCTAGTTGTTAAATTTTGTATATCAGACGTTAAACAAGATTTAATTATTTTAATTTACCTGTAAATTTTGCCCAGAGAGCATTATCATCACCCATCTCTGCTGTTTCGGGAAGAGCTTGTCGACATTTTAGGTTTGTTTCACTGTGTATAAAAAGAAAAAAATAATAATTAAAATTCAATTTCAATCATTTTTGGCGTTCAGTGTAAAAGTATACTGGCTTCCAAAAGTTAACTTATGGACAGTATTTCTTTCTGCTTAATTTATTCACAGATATTAAAAAAAAAAAAAAAAAAAAAAAAAAATGACATTTTGCAAGTATCTCATACTATGAGGCATTGTATGGAAACATAATAAGATCAAAAGGAAGCAAAAATGTAAACTTTGTAAATTATATTACCAGATGAGATAACAAGAAGTGAGGCCATTTCACGTAACTAAACATTAGGGTGGTGTGAAAAAACAAAAGTTTTTATTTCCGAATCGCTATAGTGCGGAAAAGTTGCAATTAGTAAATACAAGAAAAACTAAAAAATTTTTTTTGAAATCGGACATTATCTTCCGATCGCGCAAATCACCTAAAAATTCAAAAAAATTGAAAAATTCCGATTTTTTCAAAAATTTTTAAAAAATATTACATGTACACATATTTTATCACTATAGTGATAAATATTTGCATATTGTACTGTTTAATAATAATAAAAAAATAAATTGCGTTTAGAGAATATCTTCCGATCGCGCAAGCCTCATTAAAAATCGGGAAAAATTCAATTTTCAGTGATTTTTGATATATTAAGAAAATAATTAAATAAGCTCAGTTTGCTGTCTCATGCTAAAATTTAAATGTAGATTAATACTATTGAGCATGTTATGCTATTTTTGAACAACCGAGGTCTTGCCACAACGATATCGCTGCAAGGTCTAAAAGGTCTTCAAGGTTTAGAGTTTCGCGCGCATCCTGTTAGCTACGTTGCGAAAAATCGTTGAAGTCGCCTTACGTGTCCACATGCTTCTGTCCCCAACCTCGTCCACTTGCACAGAGCACCATTTCGTATCAGAGAGCCCGTGAACGAATTTCGTTTGTTAATTGGATGTATTGTGTTATTAAAAATACATTAACATGTGACAGGGACACGGATCTGGATACGTAGTTGACAAAGAAAATTACTAGACAATCTTTTCCTTGTCCTATATTCGGTCATCCACGAGATTTTCTGCCAAATATTTATCCAACACACGAAGATGTTCTTCAATGTTACCTTGAGGACAGGTCTCTATTAGCAAGTAAATTCAACATCATTAAAGTGAGTTTCTCATTTGTCAGCAATACAGTGGCAGAAAAAATAAAATATATTTATTAGAAGGCGTCAATCCCAAAAGTGTTTGATTCTAGAATCATTTAGCTAATTAATGCCTACTACGATAATATTCTAAACTAACGAAATCTTATATTCGAGACAAGGAATAGCCAAACCTTATAAAAAAGTTTGATGAATTTAAAAAACAAGAAACTCAACTGTGTCATATTTCAGCCTGCAAACGTGTAATGAATTTATATTGCTCCTGTAAAAAGTCACCAGATCTGAGGGAGTGACTAATTGAGACTAATTGTACGTCTTAAAAACACAACAAAATTCCAGTCATTGAGCATAGATTTATCTACCTCCAGAGAAAGGATGGAACGGGAAAAATTGGTACTAAAGTTTAAAAGAAAAGAAAAAAACTGAGTACCAGACTTGGAAGACGAAACTATATATTGAAAAGGCAACCTTCCTAATTTGTTGAAGCGAAAATAAAAGACCTTAAGCATTTAGATGAAATACATGAGAATTTTAATGGTAATGTAGGTATATGTAAAATATCATTACCATGATGGATACAGCCTATCAGATTTAAGAAGAAGAAATTACCATGGCGAA
Source organism: Maratus speculifer (assembly GCA_964019185.1). Taxonomy (NCBI): domain Eukaryota; kingdom Metazoa; phylum Arthropoda; class Arachnida; order Araneae; family Salticidae; genus Maratus; species Maratus speculifer. The sequence goes on along the minus strand of OZ025295.1, from coordinate 175,939,531 downwards.
TGAAAGTGGAGTTACAATCTACATCTTGACATTGCGATTGCAGTGGTGTATCTGACAGTGAAGGTGCTGCTAAAAGCGTTGAGTGTACTAGAAGATATTCCTGTAATAACGAAAAGAGATGCTTTTCAAGTTATTGACCTATACAAATTAGAAGAAAACAGAAAAAAAAAATTACGGCAAAGTCAAGTGGAATCAGAAGAACCACATGACATACATTTTGATGGAAAAAAGGACGATTATTTAGTTATCCTCCTCAGTCCTGAGACAAATATCACGATGGACAACATACACTGTTTAAAATTACTATAAACCATCTTCAAACATGTGTCATTCTACATATCAATGCGTGTTATATGGACGCATTTATTGAAAAAGTCTAGAAGTATTTTTAACGATTTTAGAAGTATTTAAATTCTTTTAAAGGATTTTATTTAGTTTTTCGTACAGGCGCTATATTCGTGAAGAATATTTGACAAAAAATCTCTTGGGGATGACAAAATATAGGACAATACAAAGACTGTCTAGTAATTTTTTTTTGTCAACGACGTATGCAGATCCGTGTACCTGTCACATGTTAATGTATTTCAAATAACACAATACATCTAATTAACAAACGAAATTCGTTCACGGGATCACTGATACGAAATGGCGCACTGTGCAAGTGGACGAGGTTTGGGAGAGAAAAGGATGTGGACACATAGGGCGACTTCAACGCTGTTTCGCAACGTGGCTAACAGGAGTTGCGCGAACTACTAAACTTTTTCGCCCTGCAGCGATCTCGTCGTGGTAAGATCTCGGTTGTTCAAAAATAGCATAACATGCACAATAGTATTAATTTACATTTAAACTTTAACATGAGACCGCAAATTGAACTTATTTAATTATTTTCTTAATGCATCAAAAATCACTGAAAATTGAATTTTTCCCGATTTTTAATGAACTTGCGCGATCGGAAGATATTCTCTAAACGCAATTTATTTTTTTATTATTATTAAATAGTACAATATGTAAATATTTTCACTATAGTGATAAAATATATGTATATGTAATATTTTTTAAAAAATTCTGAAAAAATTGAAATTTTTCAATTTTTTTTAATTTTTAGGTGGTTTGCGCGATCGGAAGATAATGCCCGATTTCAAAATTTTTGTTTTAGTTTTTCTTGTATTTACCAATCGCAACTTTTCCGCACTGTAGCGATTCGGAAATAAAAACTTTTGTTTTTTCGCACCACCCTACTAAACATGTCATTCAATGAGCCCTCATATTGTTGATGAGGTTGTTTATGATAACTCATGACAACAAAAGTCACTTATCTAAAAGCGCATATTTTAGCAGCCTGAAAGATCGTGACGGATGTTGAGTATGTAACAAGACCGTATTTGGAACTTTCTAGAGACTGGAATTAAGGTTTTAAGAAAGAACTTTACATTCAATGGAATCAAGATCCAGCGATTTATGGGCCATTTTATATGACGAATATCCGTTGCCTCAAGAAATTCACTGACAGTTTACTTTCTGTGTAATCTTGCATTACCATTCATAAAGTTGAAATCGGCAGCTATCTGAAAATATCCCACATGCAGAAGTATCTCCTACTACAGTGATGTGAATCACTATACTTACAGAAAAGAGCTCGTCTTTCTTTATCAGCGAAAACGACATAGCTAAAATATTGCAATGTTCGAACTGTATGCATGTTTATATATACAGCCATGGAAAAACTTGTAAAGACAAGCAAAAAGTCGTCAAAATTAGGAGCCGCTTCGCTAGAAAATATTATGCAAATATTTGTATGATAAAAATGCTTGAAACGGAGCATTTCCAAACAAAATTTGAGTTGAAAATTTGAAAAAACATTAAAAGACATGAATTAAAAAAAGTTTTCAAAGGTTTCGTAAAAAATCACATGAAGGGGCATTTTTTTTAAAATCGCAAATCAAATTTTGCCTATTTGGTAATATTATAGGATTGTTTACCCTTTCCGGCGCACTACTCTTTAAAGTTGGAATCTAAAGAAAAAAAAAATTAGGCAATCTAGGCCTAGAGGAGTACACAGGTATTGTTTTGTAAAAATTGCACTAACCATTTTAATTATACAGCTGTTGCTGAAGTGGTAACCTCCCATAAGTAAAGCATTGATAAGCGCAGTGAGAAGAGCATTGCTGTGAAGCGCGTATTACAGTAAAACATTTTACCTATTATTTAAAAACAGTACAGTTTTATCTCTGTGGTGTTGCCATCTAGAACTCATAAGAAAGATTTAAAGTAGTCATTAGAGTAGTTTTTGAAATATTCACGAAGTTTTTGTGTCTCTTAACAGGGGGAATTTTAGGTGTTGCCGACCCGGCAACACTGCGCGTTAAGGGGTTAAAGTGGCCTAAAACTGTTGTGCAGTAAGATTGTTCAGTTTATCTCCTTCTTCATTATGCCTAAAAGCACACAAAAATCTGAATTTGAAAAAGGGAAAAGTTTTTGCATGTGGAAAATATGGAATGATTCACGTGAATTTTCAAAGAATATAAGCAAGGAATATAAATCTTAAAACAGCAATTTATAATTTGTTGAAGGATTCAAAAGATTATGTCATAAAGAAATACACAGGTAGATCAGTTTCTCTGACTATGCGCCCCAAAAATGTAATTCCAAAAATGTGGAATTGCGTGTCAAGCTTCCTTTAAAAAAAAAAAAAAAAAAAAAAAAAAAAAAAAGTTCCAAATTAAGACAGAAATGAACCTACCATGCACTAGCCGAACAGTACGTAATGGTCTGCTAAAGAATACCAATGTTAGATATATTAAATTAGGGTAACGTCCACCACTTACAAAACTACTTAAGAAGCCTACATTAAAAATTTGCTTAAAAACACGTTTCTTTTGGATTTCGCTAGAAAGATGTATATTCGAACGAAAAAAGTTTACTTTGGAAGCACCAGAGGGTACCCTTCATGAAAAATCACGAATTTAATCATTTTATAGAGAATTATTTATTAAAATACATACAAAATAATATAAAACTAAAAAAAAAAAAAAAATGAAATTTTATCCTTGCATCTGAATTGAAAATTTCGTTGGTCGCATCTGTGATGATGTGCAGTTTTTAGGAATTTGCGGATTTTAGAGTTGCGGATTTGAGGAAGTCTACTGGATTGTGATCACACAAAGGAATAGAAATCTGATTCTTGAACCAGATAAGAGACTTATCCGGAGAATTTAATTTTATGGAAGGTATTGGAAGGCTACATAGAGCATAAATTGTTGATGATTTTCTTGGGGAGAAGATGCATGATGTATTTATTGGCCCAAAATGTCGCCGGAATCTATTCACATTGTTCATAATTGGAATGCTGTTGAAAGAGTCATCATACGACATGAAACTTCTCCGAGGGTCTCCAAGATGTAAAATCCCCGCTTTTAGATGAGGGAGATTTGTTGACACAAGCTGCTTTCAACAGTCACATAAACAATATAACGATTCATTGCGCGACTTGTATAATTGTGCACAATGGCTAGACTCCATGTTAGCGGAACTGTTTTGGAGGATGTGATGAGCCAGTTTGTGACTAATTTTGATCTACCGTATATATAATACAAAGATTTTCTTTACTTTTTAAAGATTTACACTTTAAAAATTAATTTAGACAGTATAACATTAATTACTTTTCTTACTCACCCGTCCAGTTCAGCCGTTTCGATGTAACATAGCCCGTTTGGCTCACTCGTGGAGAGCAAGATCAAATCTGCCTGCGAAAAGAATCATCAGAAAAACACGACAAGCACACACGCTTCATATATATTAGTAAATGCACCAATAAAATTCAGAAACTTGTTACATTCAAATAATATTGTAATATTCAATATGCACCTTAATGCGCCAGATAACCTGTGTATTTCCAATTTTAATGTTATTCGAAAATATTTAAATTCCTTCATTCCATGAAATTGTTTTTATTACTCTATTAAGAAAACTTATCCTTTTAATATTCATTAAATTTTCAGTTTTTTTTTCTTACTAAGAATTAAGATAATCACCATTTTTTTTTTAAATGTCGAATATCTTTGATTTTAGTAGATTTCTAACTGATTCATCGAAAATTATTTTACTTTTATAAGAAAACTCTAGACATCGACTCTTGGACTTGAGCAAGATTCACTCAACTTTCATCCCTTCGGGGTTGACGAAATAAGCACCAAGCTTGTTTGTGAACTAAACACTGTTGGTTTTCTTTCAGCTTGAGCTATTTGACCGGGACACAGGTAGTATAGCGTCACAAGGCTCATTATTAACGAAACAAAATTGAGTACTGATAGTCAGCATTCTCATTGGATTGTAGCGTCGCAGAGTTTAGTTAATTCATAAACAAATATAAAAATATTTCGTTCGTTGAAACTTTAATAAAAATGCAACATCAGCAGATCATCGTTGAACCAGGCGAAGGAGACTAAGCCTGCCTTGAAAAATTCAACTAAAATATTTCAACATAAATGATACTTAAAATGGCAATGTGAAACACTTATAGTTATATAAAATTACGATTTTGTATGGAGTCGATTAAAACAAAATTAATTTAAAAATCCTCTTTATATATTTTTTTCTTTTTAAGTATGTATTTTTTGAGTAATGGGTTGATTAAAAATTTGTTTATTAGGTACCTGTGTAATAATCACATTCTATCATTTAATTGTTAAAAGGTAAAAAAATCATTCTCTGTCAAAATTGTTACTTATTTACGCTCTTAAAAAATCACTATAATTAATTTTATGAATATTTTTTCACTAATTTTCTTTTGTTGTTGTAGCACGTTCAGGGGGTATTCAATTTTCTGCGAAATGCTATATCATCATCTCAGCTTTTATAAATTTAAAGACACTAATTATGCATCCATAACGTTCTTGTAAATTTAAAACAAAAGCATTGTTGTACACACGATCTTTCTCATAATCCTTGAGCTAAATTTCCGCTAAACATCTCCACTCTAGCTCTTACGAGAGAACTAGATCATAGTACCATTACTTTAGAAAGAAAATAAGATCATCTCGCAGAATAACTGTAGAATATTAAGAACTAGATGGTTCATAATATCATTTTTGCTAATACACTGCATGGCCAAAGGTGACCGGCCACTTGCGATTTTCGACGTTTTGTTAAATAACTAGCAAAATACATGAGGTATTATTCTGAAATTCCAGAAGTGTAAACAGAATAGTATAGGTCATACACTTCCGCGAATATTTTTTACTGTGAACCAATAAGAAACCATCAACAAATTGAAAAAGAACGAATATCATTTGGATAACCCTGTCAAAATTAATGTAGCAAAGAGTTCAAACTGTAGATTATGTTTAAGTGTAATAAACTGTGTTTATTTTTTTTTTTAGTATAGCATGTATATTGGTTTATTGAGCAACATACATCTGATTTGTGTGCTCGACATGAAGCCTGCTTATAAATAATCGTCAATATTACAGGGACGAGATAGCACAAGGAATTTTACAACACACGAGATATACACCTGAGAGCTCCACACAAGGAGTGCGTGCAATGGGGCCAGTGCGATTCAAGCCTCCATCCTCCTACGCTCGAAGGCGATTAGCGGCGTGGTGCTTTGACCACTCGGCACGGAGACCCCATGTATACTGGTGGAAAAATTAAGGTTTTTATAAAAACAATCCCAAATTTTGCCAAGTTTTTTGCTTATAATTTGCAGAATTCTTAACATAAAAAAGTTTTGTTTTCAGAAAACATGACGTACAACAATACACACAATATCCTGTACTCAGAACTAAAAAAATAATGCAAATTGTATAAATAATGAGCAGGTTTACTAAATAATTTTTCACTACACATGTGTGAAAGCAAAGAAAATATAGTTTGCATAATGTGTTAGCTAAATGTATAGAGCAACTTTTGTGAAAGTCTCAAAAACATAGCCTGAAAATTCTAAAAATTATCGTCGATAGAAATAGCGTAAAATTTGTTGTTCCCAAAGGGAAGCAAAAATTTGAGGGGATGTATACATATACCCATTGATTAGTGTCAATACAGCATACATAATATTGCACGTACATATTTGGATACAACCCTCACCTTTATGTTTCCTTTTGGGAACAACGGATTTTGAGCTTTTTCTATCGACGATGATTTTTAGAATTTTCAAGTTATGTTTCTGAAACTTTCACAAAAGTTGCTCTATACATGTAGAAAACACATTATGTAAATTATATTTTGATTGCTTTCTTGCATGTGCAGTGCAAAATTAGTAAACCTGCTCATTATTCACAGAATTTTACTATTTTTTAATTATGATTACAGGGTCTTGTGTACAATGTTGTTTGTCGTAATTTCTGAAAAGAACAGTTTTTTATGTTAAGAATTCTGCAAATCATAAGAAAAAAACTTGGCAAAATTTTGGACTTTTTTAAATTAAAATTTTAATTTCTCTACGAGTATACATGCTATCCTGATGAAAATGGACAGAGTCTATTACAATAAATTATTTAAACATGATCTACAGTTTGGACGCTTTTGCTACATTAGTTTTGAGAGGGTTATCCAAAAGATATTCATTATTATCCAGTTTGTTGACGGTCCCCTATGGGGTTTCGGAAAAACGTCTTCGCGGAAATATGTGACCTACACTATTTTGTTTACTCACCTGGAGTTTCCGGATAATTCCTTATGTATTTTTCAAGATATTCAACAAAACGTCAAAAATCGCAATTGGCCGGTCACCTTTGGCCATGTAGTGTATCAGCAACAATCAAACATCATATCACAGGTATTTGCAAATCATGAAATTAACCAGTAAATGATGATTTAATTATAATTATGAAATGAATTATATTATAGCCGTCTATTTTTTCCAAGATCTTCTCGACAAATTTCATTTTTCAGTATGTTTTTACTTCAAATGTAAAAATTCAGTATGTTTTTTCTAAAAAATCATCACTGACAGAATCTTATGAACTCCATGTGGGCTGGATCACACACACTATTTGAAGTGACCTCCTTGTTTTAAAAAAAATCTTCAAATATAAAATTAATGTACTACAAACAATTGTATTACCATACAATATTACTTAAAGTTAAAATTGTACGCGAATATTTTTACGTTTTAAAAAATGCATTACTTTGTTTTTGTGATGTTTATTAGATCGGGACTAGCTACAGGTCCCATAGCCCCACCAACTACCAACTGCCATGTTAATTAGAAATCTAATGTCTTAAGTTATTCGGACAAAGATGTTTTGACGGAACAAGTAAATTTAAAAATTTTAGCAATTTCTGTAAAACTTATTTGAAAATAGCGCGATAGTTCAGAAATTAGAAATAGGGGAAATATTTTTTTAATGCCAAACAGGAAAATTTCTCTAATGTGTATTTTTTTTAAAAAAGACAAAATACTTTTTTTTTTTTTTTTTTTTTTGGCAAGGGGCGAGCAATAACTTGAGAACAGGGGACGTGCCTCTGTGATATTTAGGCCCTGATCAGTGTTATGGAGACGAACTACATATATACAAGGCATCTAATTCTATGGGTCTAACAGAATACATAAAAATACGAAAATTCTACAATTTCAGGACAGTTGTTAATAACATTAATAACTGTATATTTGTAAATTTCGTCTCTAGTAATTTATCATTTACTATGCATAATAATTCTTGGATATCATACATTTGTAGTACATCATCCAAGTCCCGTAGATTGAAGATCAAAGATGACACAAATCGCATATCGAGGTACAAACAATGCTTTCTATAAACCAAGATAGGGTGCATAATATTAAAGCGTATCATTAAATAAAGAATACAGAATTTAGTGAAATGAAAAGTGAATGGAAATGTGTGACTCACAGCTACAAATTGGTCATTTTCCATCCTTATGATGTCCCCGACTTGGACTTTGTACCATCTTTCCTCCACGAACTGACCACCACGAAGGACAAACGACGATCGGTTATTGACTTGGCTGTCACTTCTGTGACGTTGCTGGATAAGGAAAAAAAAGCACATCAAGAATTGATTCAATTAACTGCTAGACCATTAAACTACATTGTAAAATTAGTACTTTTGTTTATATATGCTTTTATATTCTAAGTAACTTTTTTTAAATAACTCTTTTGAGGAACTTTTTTGATGATATTTGCCACGCTGTTAAAAATTTCTGTAAAAACACAGAAAAAAAAAAGCGAGACTCTCTGTAAATTTACACTAGTTCTCGATTAGATGCATTCTGCTGAATTTTTTGGTCATCATTTTACTGACAATTCCCTTAAGTCACACCTAATTCCCAGTAGAATGTCTTCATTTAAAGACACTTATAAAATTATTTTGCAATATAATTAAAAATATTAAAAAAGAAAATTTTATTTAAAAATTGCTTTTTTTTTTCTTTTACTCAGAATAATTTAGAAAGGGAAAAATCATCTCCTCGGAGTTAGTGGGGATTTTTATTCGACAATCACTTTGCAGTTGCTTCCTTCACATACCCGATACAGGTAATATTGAAAGTAAATTGCGTAGTATTATTTCGAATCTCTTATTATTATTTCAATGCTATATTGTTATTATTATTTCATTGGTAAATGCGCTATAAAAATATATTAATCTTCTAAAAATATATTACCCAAAATGAATAAAATAATGAAAACGTAAAAAATCACTTTTAAATAATAAATTTTTTTTCTCTTATTTCTTACCTAAGGGGATCGAACACGGAGGAACATCGTCCTCGTAGTTTAAATGGTGGAGCACTTGGAGCGCAATTCCAAGGGTTCCGGGTTCGATCCCCGGCTTGGAAATCTTTCACTAAGTTGGTTCTAGGCTTAGATAAACAATATGAAAAATTCACGTATTAAATATTCTAATATTTATTTGTTTGTCATAATAATTTTGCCGCTTTAACTTCTTCAGAAAGACCGTCCTTTGCAGAATTGTTAATATTTTATCACCGATTTGTCATAATCATTTTTTTTTTCTTAACCTTTTCGAGTCCAAATTTTTTCCCATTTTAAGAACAAAATTATTTTTATTTTAATAATGTTAAAGTTATCCAAGTAGACTTACTGAAATTTAAAGATTGTTTGATTGTCTGAAATCTTTTGTTGAATTTGATTGCCGAATATATTTATTTTGAGAACTATTCATTTCATATTTATATGGTAATAGGCCAAGGAAGACTTTTTGGAGACGTTTGGAAAATATCCTGTAACAACATGGTGTAACAAATATTACAACTTTCTAATGTTTTTTGCGTTTTATCCCATATGATTCGTTCACAAAAGTAAGCTATATTTTTAATTTCAAGGCTGAAATAAATACATATCTAAAATAAAGGAATTGTTAACTGTTCAAAGAGAATTAAGAAAACTGTTACTAATATTGTTATTACTAAAATTCAAATCATAAATGAAACCATATTAAGATTAGCACAGCAATATGCTATTGTTTGTATGTGTAGAAAGTAATTAAGTAATTGTTCAGACAAAATAATTCTCGGTGAAAAGACATGTACTATTAATAGTACACCAGACCCGAAAGGGATAATCGAATTGCACAGATGTTTTAACTAAACAAGGCAAAATTTGCAATTATAAATAATTGGTGTGAATAATGAAATGTATTTAACACCTTATGCGTCACGTGTATGAGAGGCTAGTCGCGAAGAGGTCAAACAATAAAAGCTTAGAATATGCAAGGATGATGCTTACTATGTCATCAATGGCGTCTTTAAGCGCAGTTACTGCTAATACAACTGCTAGAGGCACTGCTGTAGTCACTGGAGTCAGTGAAGATATTTGTGGTATCAGCTGTAAAAAAATAAAATAAAATAAATAAATAAATAATAAGCAAGGAGAATTGTTACAAAAGACAATTTCAAAAGTACAAGGATTGATAGGATTTTTAAAGTGCAAATTTTACATGTAAATTTTAAAGTATACACAGATGGAAAAAAATTATAAAGCAGATTGAAAAATTTACAAAAGTTAAAAAGCAATGGAATTGTTGATAACGCAAATTCTATTTTCATCTGCATTATCAACATTATAATAATACGTATAAACTTTGTTTAAAAAAACGAAAGGGGGAACATAAATTATGCTAATTTCTTAAAACCAATGAAAAAAAACTTGGAAAAAATTATAAAGCCGAGGGTTTTAGCCTCATTTGGCATAATGCAAGATTTGAGAAAATAGGTCGCCATGAAAGTTTAGATAAATGTAAATGTGTCATGTGCATTCATTTTGTATTTGTTGGTAAAAAATGTTGTTTACACAATTTAAGTACAATTACAATTACCACGTACTACCCGCACGGTAAAAAATGTTTTAAGTAACAATTAACAGAAGGCACAAATTGAAGAGATGCTGCCTTTTCCGATAAAAAGAAACTTAATTTAGATGGACCCTATGGCTATAAATATTTTTGGCATGATTTAGGACAAGGATTTCATATTTTTTCAAAGCGTGAATTTGAAGGTGGCTCGGTACTGCATTTGCTTCCTGTGGAACCACTCTAATTGTTTTCATGCATAATAAGATGAATTCAGTTATGTATCAAAGGTATACAGTTCAGTCATATTAATGTGACCACCTTGAAATTTTAGACATTTTGTTAAATGTTTAGACAAGTACATGAAGAATTAATCCGAAACCCCAGGTCTGTAAACAGTTTAGTACGGGTTATTTAATTTTTTGGAGATGGTTTTCCCGAAATTCCATAGGGGACCGTCACAAACTGAACGAGTGTCTCTCGGGTTGTTGTTATCGGTGAGGGTATTATTAGTAATACGATCAGTAATATAGTGTTAGTATTTTACTATAATAGTGATTTTTGTTCTCTTTTACTTTCTGCTACACTATAAGGACAAAATGTGACCGGCCACTTGCGATTTTAGACATTTTGTTAAATATCTAAAAAAATACATGAGAATATATCCTCAAATTCTAAGCATGTAAACATAATAGTATAGATCATACATTTCCGTGAAGATTTTTTACCGAAACTCCAATATTAGACCGTCAACAAATTGACAGAGAACAAAAATCTTTTGGATAACCCTGTCAAAACTAATGTAGGAAAAGCATTCAAACTGTATGGATTATGATTAAATGGCTCTGTGCTCACTTTTATGCGGATATCACGTATACTCGTAGTAAAATTAAGGTTTTTATAAAAACAGATCCAAATTTTTTCCAAGTTTTTTGCTTATAATTTGCAGCGTTCTGAATATAAAATAATGTTCTTTTCCAAAAACATGACAAACAACATTGTACACAATACTCTACAATCATAATTAAAAAAAAATTGAAGGAAAAATACCAACGAATTTAACTATTAATATTAACATATTAAAGATCATTTTATTTTTTATTTTTAGGATTTTAGCTAAGTTAATGTTCTTAACAATACAATGCAGAAGATTAATTAGTGTTGTCACTGTTATGTAATCTAAAAGGCTGTTTTATAAATATGCCTTTTATGCAGAAAGAATGTTCACACCTTCCTCGTAAAATTAGATAATGCTTAGGCCACACCCGCGCCCACATTTATGATAAAATCTTTCAGTATAGTTGGAAAAGTATTATCATGCAATAAAATTTATTGCATTTTTGAAATAACAATACTTAATAATTAAATATATAGACCTTATTTAATGCCTTGCATAAATGTAAGCACGTATGATGTCATAAATTCGCCTTAGTATCTTAAAAGAATAAAGAAAAAAAATAGCACAACCACTGAAAAAATGAGAACAGACAAGTAACATGAATCCATAAGTTCGACAGTCATAACTTCAGCGTATGCATTTAAAGATGAGACACGTTCATCCCGATCCGAGTATGGGCTCGAGCACGATTTTTACACTATGCTTCCAGCACGACCGCGCTCGGGATCAAAGTGCATTTTTTTTTAAATCTACAAATCGCAAAAATAAATAAATAAATAAATAAAATAAAATAAAATAATAAAATGAAAAATACTTGTTTTTTGAGAAACAAAAATGTAGCCTAAGATATATAAAGTATTTTAAAATCCTTTAAAAATCAGTTTGAAAACGGATTGAATTGCCATTGGTGGAATGGAAGAAGAAACATTCTAATATTGGAAGAATTGCATTGTCAGTGTTAATAACGAAAAAATAAATAAATAAATAAATAAAAAAGGTGTAATCCTAAAGAGATCCTTTGTCTGCCCTAGCTTTCTGTTTGAAGTCTTTTTCCAGAATTACTGGTAAACAGAACTCATACTGCAATAATTGTATAACAATATTTTAAAACAAGAAAATGTGATTTTTTTGGCATATTTGTGGAAGTAGTTGAATTTTTAATAAGAAATTTGCTATTTTATTTGATTTTCAAGCATGTCAGAAATTTTATTGAACTCGGGCAAATTCGGATTTCAATTTCAAATCGTCGCGCTCGGACTCAAAAAAAAAAAAAAAAAAAAAAAAAAAAAAAAAAAAAAAAAAAAACCGAATTCATTTTTAATAACGTATTGCATGCATTATAAAAGTGTACAAAGCATTTTTAATACTTCCCAAAAAAGTCTAGAAATGTTTATAACTTTCAGCGATCTGGCCAACAACCTGTCTGTCTGTTCATCTGTCCGTTTTCTAACTCTCGTAAATATCCTGTAATAATTATGTAATTTATATGTGTCATTGAGGTTTATTATTGCATTATCTCTACAACCTCAGCATTTTCAATTTGTTTACAAGCGCATACGAAAAATTTCCTTTGCATTTTGGTCCATGGGACAAAATTGTTTGCGGCATATTTTGATAGAGTTATGAAATGTCAAACATAATGAAATTAATATGCATCACTTAGGTAAATGCAAACATGCTTTATGTAGAGTAGATTGAGCATTTATAACTCTTTTACAAGGAAGCACAAAAGAACTCTGTTCCTTTATGATATGATCTGTTTGGGAAATCATTTTCAGTGTAATTTAATTACGCTACTCTGTTTCAAGTATAAAGAAATAGATATACACTATTCAGGCGCACTGCAACATGTTTTCTATAGATTATTGAATGTGTAGAATTTTTCATTTATTTACAGATAAATTCGAAAGACTCGTTTACAGAATTGACCATAATGATAATTGCTTGATGCGCATCTGCGTTATCCATTTTAAAATCTGATTGACATTTTATATATTAGGTATGCAGATCATATGAATGAATGCGGGAAAGAATTCGCACATAACCGAATATAGATAGTGAGTTAATTAGAAAAAATTCAAGACCATAAGACAATACGAGGCAATAAATTTAAAATCTAATAATCATACCATTTCTCAAATATTGAATTTCAAAAATTACCAACTTTCACGATAGATTGTAATAGCGAAACATTCTCGCATAAAAAGATAATGATAACGACAATGTGTCCTGACGTGTAAACTTATTATAGCACAAGTCACAAATTATAGTAGCCTTATTAAGCTGCTATCAGATTCAACAACTTTTCGAGCGATTTTTGAGCTAACACTTGATTTCTTCCTACTTTTCTCGAAATAGTGTCTCAACATCCAGTATGATTGCAAACAACAATATCCCCGAATTTTTCCCGCAGTTATAAAAAAAGTCAACTTTTTTCTCGAAATTTCAATATTTCAACTAATCTGAAATAAGCGATAAATATTAACGTCTGGTACTAGTAGTACTGGTTTTCCTCCGATTTTAGCCACGACAATTGTAACCTTTTTTTTTCTCTCTTTGAACGGGAAAAAGTTGGGATTAATGTCAGTTGAAAACTTTGTTGCTCGAAAAGATTGTGAACCTGCTCTGTTAAAATATAAAAGGGAATTATGATGTCACGAGTTAATGTTTTTTATTTAATTCTTGACAAGTACTAGATGCGCCAGTTCTTTTTAGTTTTAAATAAAAATTATACTTTTTAAATGAAATAGGTTAAAAGTTTATATTTTAAGTGAAATTTGTAAAACATATGAATAATGTCAATGAGAACAATATTTGGCGATATATCACATCGCCAAGCTAACATAAAAATACTCTTTTTATGAGCATTAATATAATAAACATAATTTTTAATTTATTTCTTCCGATTTCATATCATAATTATATTGGAAAAATTTATGTGATTGATGTGATTGATGTGATTTTTTATTATTTTTTCTCTTTTCCTTTCTTTTCCTTTTTTTTTTTTTTTTTTTTTTTTTCAAATTTAATTCTTAACATTGTATAAATTTTAACTTTACACCGTTGAATAGGGAAGTTGTTACTTCCAAATGTAAAATGTTTGAAAACTGTATTTCAATTTACTGACTTTTTGTGATTTTTAAACCAAATAGCTCGATGAAGGAATAATAGTACATTAATATCTTTTTTTTTAATCAAATATTTAAAATTTTGACCCTTTCAGGGGCAAGGATTTTATGCTCGTGAAGTGTTCAAATAATTAATGCACACCGCAGTTGTCGAATAAATTTATTTGATGATAATCAAAAAAAAATTTTTCACCCATATTATTAGATTGATATCGTAATAAAAACTTACTGGGTGCCTTTTGGAAATTTGAGTCTCAAAATTAACCGTTTGCAGACTACAAACAGCGCCCCTCAAGGTGTTAAGGGAAAAACGCGATTTCTAATCATCGTTTTAAGACGGGCGTTTACACTAGTACTGATATATTTTGCGCTTTAACAAGTTTAACTTTAACATCAATAAATTAGTAACAGAATGTAACAAATGTGATGCTGAATATCTAATAGCCCATTTAAAGAAGTATCGAAAAATATTTCCTCCTCTTCAACTATCAAATTTTTCCGCACATCCGCGGGCACATTTCTAAATGTAAAACTTTGAAATTGGCTGGCATGATTATTGAATTCGATTAGTGGTTCTCTTTCTTTTCTTTTTTTTTTTTAACGAATGTATAGTATTTTGAGTTATAAGAGTTTTCTGTTTCATGAAAGTCTTTGTTGCACGGATGTGGTCACAATTCAAATCCAAAAAACCAGCTTTGTCAACATGTACCGAAAGTTTTTTTTCCCTATATTGGAAAATGTGAAACATCATTCGATTTTATAGCTTCTCAATAAAGACAATCGCTAATTTCATGCGTTTAGGGATAAAAACAAAATGAGGAATTTTCTCAGACATAACCAAGTTTTTATTTCAGAACCCTCGACTTCCCAGCAAAAGAAAAAACTGTAATGTTGTTTTCTCTGTAATTTTTGTTTTTAAATAGTTAAAAAAAGATTATTTTTTTCAACATGATATACAAAAGATAATTACAGATATGAATATGAAACTTGATAGTTTTAATCATTGCTAATGTTTTTAATGCTTTATATCTCTAGAATCATATTAATTTAAACAATGCTTCTATTGTAGTGAAACCTGAAACTTAGAAAAAGGTGATACATCAGTTCATGGAGATGAGCAAGTTTTAATGGAACAATATTCATTGGAAAATGGATAATACATTCTATTTATTTCGCCTTGCCAAATCGATGAGTTGAAACATTAACCCACTGCTATCTGATAAAAGAGGAAAAAAGAAGCACCTTTAATTTGCTATGTTCATTCGCCATTTACTAATACAAATGATACTTGCCTGTAGAACGAGCAAGCAGAGGAAATAGAAATTAGCCAGTCGCTGGAACTGTTCGAACAGATTTTGAGGCACAAACGTAGCCAGACTGTACTTGGATGTTTTGATGAAATTATTCTGGAAAAAAAAAAGAGAAGAATTTAACGCACAGAAGTAAAACTAAGCCGTGCTGAATTACATGACATTGGAGTAACTAAACATAATAGAAAATGTAAAGAAATGTAATTAAAACTATATGTGAAATTCAGAAAAGGGAAGAAAATGTTATATTCATGGAAGATGATGAAAATGAAGAAATAAAATAAAGAAGATCGATTATAATATTTTTCTTTTGCAATTTCATACGAATTTATTAAATCTGTAACAATTATTTTACCTAAATAATTAGTTCTTCTCAATTTAAACAAACCAGATTAATCTAACTCGGATTTCCTGGAACACAGAAAATACTTCCGCGAATAACAATTATAAATGAAAACAACTTCAATTAGTAACTATTTTTATATTTAATAAATATTTTCAGTTGTCAAGCATCATAAATACTTTTTATATGAAAAACATCAATTACGTACTTTTAAAAAAATTCCTGTCGGCTTGGCCTATAAGCGAAGGTAGAATTCGAAGTTATGTGCTCATTTCAACAACAAAAAATAAAATATGATTAGTGATAAATCCAGTTTAACAACTTTATTTAGCTGCTTTTGAAGAATTTTTAATTTAATTTTTCTGTAAGAGTTGCTTTTATCAAAATCAGCTTAAACGAAATTCGGCTCAAATGCCCAATTTGACAGCATTTTTTGAAATATATTATGACTTTATGAAAAAATCAATCAATATATCACATTATACAGTTTCTAAATAAGAGAAACTGTCAATTAAATGCGTTTGAGAGCAAAATTGAGTTTAAAAATGAGTCATAAAATAAGCAATTTGTTATTTGAATACATCCTCAATTCTCCAGTCACGATCGCTTTGGGAAATTTTGTTCGAAATGCCCACTTTGACAGCTTTTTTTTAAAAATATATTCTGCCTTTATCAAAAAACTGACCATTGGGGCATATTATACAGTTCCTAAGTAAGAGAACCTATCAATTGAAAGCATTTGAGAGCAAAAATGGATTTATAAGCAATTTGTTATTTGAATACTTCCTCAATTTTTCAATCACGATCGCTTCGTTAAAGTCTGTTCAAAATGCCCACTTTGCCACAAAATCCACGAGTTAATCGCTATAATAACTTTTCCAGGTGTTTTCCATCAAGATACGACTTGGAAGACCGATTGCGCTTTAATATGCGAATCGAGTTTTAACTAATTCTGTAATTTCACCCTTGAACACGATGAGGTGGTTGTCTGTACTGCTGTCTCCGGACTTGTTAAAAGATATTAATGTTTTCTTCATTTGATTAATTTTATCATTCATAATTATTCCAGTGACATCTCATGATATACTATAATATTTCTAGATTGCTATTGTGATTATTTCCTATTTAAGATGGAATTATTTTATTTCCGCATTACTGAATTTAACATATCATATCATATATATTATAAAGCAGAAATTCTGAATCTTCCAAACGAGTGTTTTCAAAAACTACCCGATAGATCTTTTTGCAGATTATATCATTCGATAGGAAATATTTATGCGGAGGTTTATGATACAAATATACAGGGATAACTCTGATTTTTCGTACTAAATTTCGTATTTTTCGGTTATTTTTGACGAAAGGATTGCCAGTAGTTATTTTTGGCGAAAATCATAATTGCTAAAAGAATCAAAATGGCTATATCTATTAGAAATATTACAAATATCTTGCAAATAAAAACAGAAAATAACTACTGATAATAATAATAATAATAATAAAGAAAGACCGCTTAAATGAGGCGTAAAATTATAAAAATATATTTATCTTGAAAATGAAAAAAAAATATTTGTAATGCTTAAAAAATAAAATAACGCGAAATATAACAATTGGTTCAACTTTTGGCGAATTATCCCTGGCGTTTGTATAAAAACAAGAATTTGAAAATTTGATTAAATAAATTTTGAATGATAGTTATTTCCCTTTTTTACTTTCTTTCTCTTTTTTATTGAATTCCCGTATAATATAACTTACAGCAGAAAAAAGAAGATCTAATTATAAAAGACACTGTGAGTTGTGAGTTACATATTCGTTTCTATGCGATTTTCATTTTGCTTTTGTCGCCAAAGAATGTCTTTTAAGCCGAAAATGCACTACTGACTTAATGCTTGACTTAGGTTCTTAATGATCGCAATAAATGTTGTTTTTTTCAAGTGAAGATAATTTTTGGAGTACATTCTAATATTCAATCGTAAATTATATAGATATGAGTTAATATTTAAAAAACTTTAATCAAATATTTAAATTTTAGCTTTAGTATGAATTTTTGCCACACATATACAGGGTGTTTCAGAACTCCTAAGAGAGGTAGCGTGCAGCCTGACGACTCGAAATCATATAGCAATGTGGGGTCGGAAATTCTTTCCTGAAGCGGTGATGTACACAGAAGCACCGTAAAGTAAAGACACCGTAAGTGAAAAATCGTTTTATTAATACATGTAAAATAGCAAAAGGTACAGGAGTCAAAGTAAGTGTTCGAAATGTCTGACACCGAGTACAATGCACACCTCATATCTCCGGCACATGAAAATCCGAACATTCTCGAATACTCCTGCATTATCTCGAATTTCTCCCGCAGCTACTGTGATTCTTGCAACCAGCTCTTCAGCATTGTCAACAGGGGTGTCATAAACCAGTGTTTTCATATGACCCCAGAAATAAAAATCAAGACATGATAGGTAGGGTGGCCGAGCAGGCCAACACACGTAACCACCACGTCCGATCTACTGTTGACCAAATTTTACATCTAGGTTGATCAAATGTTGCACAACGCCATCTAGCGGGAAAGCATTTCTGACCCCGCAATGCAATATGATTTCGAGTCGTCAGGATGCACTCTACCCCACTTAGGAGTTCTGAAACGTTTAACTGAAACACCCTGTATATTGTAAAATAATGTCATACTTTTTCAAAAGTTTTTCACCGTAATTTTCAAGAATGCGATCAACGAATATAACCCTTTTATTTCTTTATGCAAATGTTTTTTATTGCTAATTTAATTTTTCTTGCGCCATTTCGTCAATTTCACTTACAGAAAAAATTACAGTTTTAAAATTTAGAAACTGAAGAAGGAAAGGTTATTCCGTCAATTAAAAATCTACCGCCAAATTCCAAGATTAAATCTCAGTAATGGATGATCGTAAATGTCACATTCTCTTGACATTAAGCATAACATAAATATTAATTATGTCATCAAGTGATTTTTAATTCGACATTTTATTTCTACTTTTATAAATGCTCTGCTAATTTGTTTTTCATTATTTAAATGAAAAATTATGCTAAATATATAATCTGCTAAATATATAATCTATATAATCTGGCTAATAATTTGACGAAATTGGTCGACGGTATGACCAATTAGTACTGAAGGAAAAATTTTGGAATTCAAAGGAAATTTATGCAATTATGCGTTATTACTATTGAAAAATTAAACATTTTGAAATAAAAAATTCCTGGTGAATAAAATTTACAAGTCTTTTTTAATTAACAATTTCCTCTTAAATATTTCTTCAATCAATATTTCGCTATTTATCACTTTCGCGCCAAACTAAAAAAAAAAAAAAAAAATGTATTTTAAATATTTTATTAAATAACATAAATAAAATTTTTCTATTAAAAAAAAATATTTTTAAAATCTAATTTTACTGTTATGTGTCTTACAGGAGGAAATAGCAGAATTACTTTTAAAAATGGTTTTATCTATTAATTGTATGTTATTTGTTTATTTGGTGTTTTAGTTTACTTTTGTGATCAAACAATGCGATTTTATCCCAAGAAGGCATAAGCTGCAGCGATGTTCGCAATAACTAAATTCTCTCAATGTGTGAGAGCATTTTACGGTAATTTTTTGTCATTAAATGTATCTATATAAATAGTAGTTATAGCAAAAAAAAAAAAAAAAAAAAAAAAAAAAAAAAAAAAAAAAAAAAGCGATAATGTTTAATTTTTAGTGTAAATGTCTTCCTCATCCAAACTGTAAAATAATTTAATTGCAACTTTTTAAAGTTCTGGAGCAAATGTCATATGCACACCACATCGCACGATTGCAACAAAATGGTGATTTTATGCCTCACATGGTAAACCTATTATAGTTGTTTATTTATTAATAAACTATTTAACTTTCATTTTGTTTTTTAAAATAATATAAACCATTTTGTTCTATAGATATTAATTAAACTTTTTTATTTATTAAAATTTTTTAAATAATAGAAAATAATTAAAAAATATGTATGAAATTGGCAAAAAACGAAGTTTTCTCCAAATTGGTGTCAGAAAAAAATTGCGCCAATGTAGTGTGTACATGACGTCTGTGCCAAAGTTTTTTCACTATACATAAGTAGGAAAAATTCAGTATAAATACCGATTACAGTTTTTTCCAAATAGGAAAATTTTGTCACAGATTATACTCATCGAGGTATCTCACTGGCGCCAAAATGGCATTATTTGCCTTATATGGTAACCCAGCTATAGTTGTTTATCTATCGATAAGTTGTTTATTTACTTTCATTTTCTTTTTTGAAATGATTAGTTGTTTTGTTCTACAGTTACTTTTTTATTTATTGTTAATTCCTGTTTAAAATGATAGAAGATAATAAAATACATGTAAATTTCTTCGGTACTCTAATACGAGGATTTTGCCACGTTAGAGCTGCAAGAAAATCGTGCTAAACCTATTTCGTATATGATGTCTGTGTAGGGATCTTTTGTGAAATATGAAAAGTGTAAATTGGCTATTATTTGATTATCACGTCAACCAATTTCGTCAAACTGTTCGCCAAATCATACAAATTTAGATAATTTTATCTTAAATAATTAAAGAGAAAATACTTAAATACGAAAGATCAAAAATTTTTTTTTCATTTTTCAGGAGAAAATCTTGCAATAATAAAATAATTGTTATAGTGAACATTTTAATGTGTTTTTTATCGTTGGCAATTGTTGTAACGAAAAATGTTTATTTTTTCTCCTGCCATTGTTTTGTAAGAGCTGGTTTTGTCAAAGCCATCTCAAGGTGGTATTCAAATTTTTGAACCCTTCCCAATTACCATACCCTTGGGCCGATTTTGCTCATTTGCAATCCCCACTGAGATATTAACCATCTCAATGTACTTGACGAGTTTGAAGATGATTCTTGCATATTTGTGCCTTTTATCGCGGGGACAAAATTTAGTATATATATAAAGTTTTTAGGAGGGAGTAGATTTGGGTTCCTAGCTTCACATAATGAAAAGTTATGAAAAAACTTTAAAGAAGTCGTACCATGGTAATGACTATAATAATTAATATTTCTTCAGATAAGGGAAAATTTTAAATCCTGTTGCCATAATGGTCTCATTTCTCTTCCAAATGTGCACTAAAATAGTTACTTCTTAATAGCTGGATTTTGTCCAAAGTTTAAGATAATTTAATATCTCAATGGTGTAAAAATTGTTTTCAAAAATAAGTAAGGTGCTGCTGGAGGACGAAATTGTTTAAAATAAAAATTTAAATTCACCAGTTCGTTTCATCGACGGTTGATTTTGAAATATTGACCAGCGCAGCGGGCATAGCCTGCTAGTTTTCATAATAAATCAATCATAATAAAATTTGTTTTCAAGGTTTTTTTTTTTTTTTTTTTTTTTCATAAGAGTGCAGCAACTATTGCAACAAGATCTGAATATGCAATTTAATTAATTTTCCAATTAAGTTTCAGAAATGAAATTTGTTTGAAAGTATTGAATATTTAATATGTGAATTATCACTTGCAAACAAAGCATAGAAACCAACAGGGTGAAAAATGTCTAAGACGGGTATTGAACCCGGAACCCTTGGAATAGCGTTCCAGGTGCTCTACCATTTAAGCTGCGAGGACATGCCCTGCAGAGGTGGATTACCTATTAGGTTGAGTAGGCTGAAGCCTAGGGGCCCAGAAGAAAAGGGGGCCCGGTGCTAAAATTTTCCTTATATAAAGAACAAGAAAATATTCTTTTACACTGGTCGGACATTAATACAAAAGACAAAAGATGTGAGAAATTCTTTGTAGTAATCTTTTATATTTTAATCATCAATGATTTATGAGTTAATGAAGCAAGCATGTGTTTTAATTTTTCCAGCATATACCACTTTGAAGGAGTGAAAGAGGGTCCTCAGAAAGTCAAGCCTGGGGGCCCGGGTTGCCCAGCTTAGCATTTTTCGCACCCATGTATTGCTAAGGCTACAGTGCAACACAGGATGGAATAGTCTTCATGAGCACACAATCCTGCGGCGTGACTTGAGACACAAACAAACCCAGCATCGGTGAATACATATACAATTTTATCAATTTTTCAATTAATTTTTAGCAATGAAATTACGCTTGAAAGCAGTGAAATTACACATGATATCGTCCTCGTAGCTTAAATGGTAGAGTACTTGGAGCGCTATTGCAAGGGTTCTGGGATCGATACCAAGATTGGACATTTTTCTTCATGTTGGTTTCTACTCTTTGACAGCAAGTGATAATTCACGTATTAACTATTCAATATTTTCAAGCTTAATTTCATTGCTGAATATCCTTTTGCTGTGAATCCTTGGAATAGCGCTCTAAGTGCTCTACCATTTAAGCTACGAGGACGAAGCCAAGTGTAATTTCACTGCTTCCAAGCGTAATTTCATTGCTGAAAATTAATTGAATTGTATGTGTGTTCACCGATGCTGGGTTTGTTTGTGTCTCATGTTAAGCTTCAGGATTGTGAGCTCGTGAATACTGTTCCATCTTGTGCCGCAGTGCAGCCTTACCAACATATGTGTATGAAAAATTCTAAGCTTGCGAGCGTCCTCATAGCTTAAATGGTGAAGCACATGGAACGCTATTCCAAGGGTTTCGATTTAGATACCCTGTTAGGGGTTACCCTTTGTTAGCAAGCAATAATTCAAGTTTTAAATTATATCTTAATATTTATAAAAACTAGTTATAGTACGAATGTGCCTCATTTGCTATTTTGCGTACAATATCCGACATGTTGTATTGTAGTAACTGATAACTTACATTTTTATTATTTTATGATTGAATTTAGTAAATTTTAAATAGAAAAAAAAATCATAACAAATTTAAAGGATACCATAACTGACATCATATGGTAACTATGTGAAACAGTTGAAAGCACTGGAGTATGGAGTTTTAATATCTTCTATTGTTTATGTTTTTTTTTTTCTTTAACTTTTCTCGTGTATTTTTAGCATCTTTTAAACAAAAAAAAAAAAAAAAAAAATCATAAATTTCGATTTTAAATATTTCAATTGACGAGTAAATGAACTATCAAAATTATTGCAGCCCTTCTTCTGTTGTATAAAAAAGCATAAGTTAAAATCTATATTTGTCTGTCGAATTAATAACCCCGGCTTTCATAAAGCCATCTAAAAATGAGTGAGCAATTTTTCATTCATTTGAATAACCACGTATGGTAGTTGTAGAATGACCGCCCGCACTGACCACACTCGCAACCAACGAACCTTTAAAAAATTCCTGCAATCCCTTCGTTATCACAGCTATTGCCCTTTGAAGATCTCTTGATGCGTGGATGTTACTATAACAACGCGTTCTAAATGGGTATCGATGCGAAAAAGAGCATATCTTCTTTGGAACTGCATAAATACGAGCTCGTGTTGAAGGTGGAATGAACGCCAATTATAAGAATAGGAATAAATTGGTGCGGATTGACATGAGAATGCCGATTTATTATGCGGAAGATAACATAACAATAAATAAGATGTAATAACAGATCATCTTTAGAAAACTTTGTGTAAAAATCATACATAGATGAGATACTAAAGGAAGCTCTGTATAATGTTTTTATTTTGCTACCGGCTTAAAAAAAGAACGAAAAAACACGCGTCAAGCATAGGTTATCATGCACTTTCAAACACTTTAAGATACTTTATAAAATATTTCACTGTTAATAACTTCTATGTAAACCATTTGGAAAAAGCGCTACACAATTTCAGGAATTCTCATCAATAATAAAAAAAATATCCAAATTTTTTCTGAAATCCGATATATGATCTATAGATTTCCATATATATATAAAATAAAATAAAAAAATTTTGCTCCATTTTGCCCTCTCTGAGCTTCTAATTCTAAATTTGTGGAACATATTTTTAATCTTAGTTTCGTAATGTATAAATATTTTAACAGCTAAAGTTCTTTTTCTTATTTTATTTCACTTAGTAATAATCTATTGTTTGTTTCTCAAAAAGAGCGGGAAACGATTTCGTAATATTCTTTCAATGTAGAGGTTTATTTTTTCTTTTTAGAATATTATCGAGATTTTAATTTTATTTTTTATTCAGATCGTCTGCTGTGTGTTAATGCGCGGATGTTAACAGGTTAGTCTATTTCCGAGACAGTATAAAGATCTTAAGGGAAGACTACGCCCCGTCTACCAATCAGAGATGATGATTTCTGACGTCGTAGCCTTGAAGTTAATTCTAATTGGATCTTTAATTTACTAACGTGGACTGGGGAGGCGCTCATTTTTCGTGGAGTGTCGAAGTGTCATTCTAGGTTGGAAGAGCGTTCAGAAGCGTCTTTTGAACTGGTAGGACGCCCGTTAAATTTTTTCGATAAATTGTAATTTAGAATGATGTAGCTTAGTTCACGAAGGTTGGAGTACTCGATGTGTGCAGCGATGGAATATCTTTACTTTTTTTGTGAGTTCAAATAAAAATGACTTCAAAGACTGAGTGATATTTTACGGGGAGACACTAAAGGACCCCCAATCCATTGCTTGGTAACTTACATACTTACGGCTGCTTTAACTGCTAGTAGTGCTTAAGGGAATGGAGATGGAACTTTAGATGGAATATCACCAACAAATCAATTTTATTTTTTGTTACATATATATATACATGTATAACCATTTTATAACATTACAAATCATCATCTATATTTCAAATATAATTTATGAAATGAGTATCAAAAATGATACAAACAGTATGCATTTTAAATTTGGAACAACAATTATTAAATTAATTAATCACAAATGCAGCTTTAAGCCTAAATCGAAACACTTATAAATCAAGTATTAAATAAGATTCGGACATTATAGCTTTTAAATTTGGTAAACGATCAATATTAACAGGAAGCCAAATGCATTAAAAAAAAGAAAATCCTAAATATTTGACATATATAGTGAAGCTATTTGTAACTGAAACATTTTAAGAAAGGAAAAAACGCCAGAGAAAATGAAATCATGGACAGCCCCATTGAAACCATTGTCCGAAATGCAGTATATCACATTGGAAAATACATTATATATACTACATAGTATGCTATAATTTTGTTCAGTTAGAGAACTCATAGAATAGTTGATAATTCCACTTCAGCAATCTCTTTCAATAAAGAAAAATATACTCGAAAACTTTCGTTCTGTCCTATATATGAACTATTACAGAATTCACACGTACTAAGTAGCATGCAAATTATTAGTTAAAATAAGTTAAATATTACAAAATGCACCACAATTGAAAATGACTTTACAGCAATTATTGTTAATAACCAATGATATAACCAAAAAGGAAATCTGAAATTATTTTGTGCATCCTGGCAACTGAACAGCACACCGTATGCATACCCTATTCTGTGTTAAACCTCTTGTTGTAAATGTCAACGATTCATATATCGATATTGATACACTTGAAATAGTATAGCACCATTAAAATAAACCGCAGACGATTTTCCCCCATACTCCGTAATGTAACGAAATTCTTTTAAGTGCCTCTGTAAATAAACAATAAATGCTTCATTCGATTATTTTTGAAACACGATTATTCAATCGGTAAAATTATTATAACAGATGTAATTTAAAAAAAAAATGAAAAATGGAAAAATTACATCTGTTATAATAAATAACTTCATTATCAATAACGAAATTGCTATAGTAAATCTCAATAGAATAGCATCTGCATGAAAATCTCAGTACATTTACGTGAGTTCTCTGAACATAGACAGAGAACAGAAAATCCTATTTCATACACACTTTTCAACTAGGACTGGGGAATCGGTGGAAAAAATGATTGATTCCGACTCCGATATTTTTGCGTCTTTGACTCCGACTCAGACTCCAGGCTGGCTGATATGCTAGTATTGCTGTTGGTTAAAATTATGAGGGAACGTAAGAAAAATAAGACAAAATTTTTATTATTTCGATATTAATTCAATTCTTAGAGCTTTGAAAAAAAAAAAAAAAAAAAAAAAAAAAAGCAATATTTTTCGTTTTATTAATTTTTTAATTTCACGTCTCACAAACCCGAAAAATCTAACTAACAAAATCTAAAGAAGAAAACAAAACAGAAATTTTACTATTTTGGATCCGTGACTTGTAAAATGGCAATCGTTGAAATTTTGAAATTAACTTGTATCCTCCAGAGCAGAAAAATTGCGATTGAAAATACATTAAAAATAAAGAAGAAAATTTTACTAGTTCGGAAATAATTCGCAATCTACTAGAGTTAGTTAATTAAAAACAGTTTTCATCTATTGTGTACGCCGGGCAGTATATTGGGAATCTTTAACTTAGGTAGCCCGATATATAATCCAGAAATAACAGTAATAATTCCTTTTATGGATTTAAAATGACATATAATTGGTTTAATTTCACACACACACACACACACACACAAAAAAAAAAAAAAAAAAAAAAAAAAAAAAAAAAAGCTGAAATCGGAGTTGGCTCGTTTTTTAGCGACTCCGACTACGACTTTTTTGTTCCGAAATTGGCCCAACTTTGTCTCTGACTCCGGACTCCGCAGCCTTGTTTTCAACTATGCTGTAAGTTGTAGTTGTAGGGGTTAAAACTTAAACTACAGTATATGGCTAAAGATGACCGTCCACTTGCAATTTTAGACATTTTGTTAAATATCTAGAAAAACACAAGAGGAATTATGTTGAAACTCTAAATTTGTAAATATAATAGTAAAAGTCATGCATTTACGTGAAAATTTTTCCCCGAAACTCCAAAGGGGACCGTCAACAAATTAAAAAGAATGAATATCTTTTGGATAACTCTGTCAAAACTAATGCAGCAAAAGCGTTCAAACAGTACATTATGATTAAATGGCTTATTGTAATAAAGTGTGTTCATTTTTATGTCGATGTCATGTATATTTGTAAAAAGATTAAGGTTTTTATAAAAAACAGTCCCAAATTTTTCCAAGATTTTTGCTTGTAATTTCCAGAGTTCTTAATGTAAAATAATATTCTTTTCTGAAAATATGACAAATAATATTGCACATAATACCCTGTTATCAGAGTTAAAATATAATAAAAATTTTATCAAAAATGAGTAGGTTTACTAAATAATTTTTCACTGCGCATGCGTCAACGATATCAAAATTTTATTTGCATATTCTGTTAGCTAAATGTATAGAGTAGGGATGGGCATTATTTATCGTATTAGGATAAATAACAGTGTTACTACGCTAGAACCTAATATTGCATTAATATGTTACTGAAAAGTCCCTGTTAAATAAATAACACATGGTTCTTAATGACAGCATCTTCCTTCACTTGTTTTAATCGATTTCATTTTTTGTACCTCTAAAATAATAATAATATTCATTAAAAACGTCTTTAATCGTTTCTTTTGAGACGTTTGCCGAACAATGTTGAATGTCCGGGCTGGGTGCCCGGACAGCGTCCCCCCCTTCCTGCTTGCGCAGACTCATTCACAATTATTTAAAAAATTTGCGTCCCCCCCCCCCTTATAGATAGTGGGTAACTTTGGGGTCACCACTTCTTTTTTTTTTTTTTTTTTTTTTAATATTAAAATGTACTTACACTCTCAAAAAAACTTCCGTCTTTTCACAGAAAATGCACTGGCAGCACTGCTGCCAGAAATTGTCTGTATATTGACGATTTTCTGTTTATTTTTTTCTCTGTCAAAAGAGGAAAAATATCCGTCACTTGAAAAAAGTTTGGAAAAAATCAATGCGGAAGAGGCGGGGATCGAACCAAGGACCCCAGGATTACCAGACCAACGCTAATCCACGGCGCTACGGCTGCTCATGATGATTGTGCGTTAAAATAGAACTCTTCATTTCATATGGTGTGGGTTGGTGTATTTCGTTAAAAAGCTTTTAATTATGCAGTTAATCTCGGAAAGATTTCATCTTTAATGAAACTGTGGCTGGGTTTTTTTTACGTTTAGTATTAATATAGTATAAAAATGTGAATTTTAAATATATTACGTAGAATGTTAGAGAAAAAACATGGATGTTCTATTTGTGAGAATTTTTGAACGAATAAAGAAAGTAATTGTTATTTATTTTTAAATTCGAAAACATTTTTGTCTTTTAAAACTAAATTAGACATTTTAATCAATAGAATATTTTTGTTTTTCATTTTAAAAATAAATTCGAACTTATTACTAACAGACCCAATGCGCATGCGTGCTGGATAGAAACGGAAACTTTTCCTCATTTCTCGACGCTCGGAATGAACTCACAGAACAAATACGTTTTCTGGGAGAACAGAAATTATTTGTGAAAAAATAACGATAACTTAGTGTATATTGACGAATTTTTCTGACAGTGTAGGAGATAGTAGAAAGTTTTGGGATTGACACATCCAACTAGTTTTTTCCGTGATTATTGGTTCATTTTGAGCAATTATTTCAAAAAGTTACCTGTGTATGTACTTTTGAGACGCAATATAGTTTACAACCTAAAGTTTATGCAATTTTGGAAGTCAAGGGTGCTGACACAGACTAAAGTATAGATTATTATTATCTTTTAATATGGATTATATTGTATGCGAGTTTAATTTCTAAGAAAAAAGAGGGGGAGGAGGAGGAATGAATGCATGGCATCTATAACATGGGAAATGACGAAACCTTTTTTAGTTTATCTTCAGACCTCCCATATAAGAAATTACAGGGGCAATTCATAATTCATCCCATACTTCTCATAAATCAATGTGGTGCCTATATGTAAAAAAAAAAAATAATTTTTTTTGTGTGATAAGCTGTAAATATCATTTTTTTTCCAGAATTCTTTCCCAAAATTTTATAAGATGATATATATATGAACTTGCAAATAAAGATTGGGTGTCACCCCTTAAAGGGTAACACCCGGGGCGGACCGCCCCCTCCGCCCCCCGCTAGCTACGCCACTGAGTCGTGAATTGCATTTTCCTGGCAGAGAAATAATCTGTATAGAATGCGGCGGTGTTTGTAAGAGAAACTATGTCAAAACGATTACCATATGAAACTCTAAGCCTCTAGTGTATTTCTTTTCTCCAAAAATCTGGAGAATTGTTGAAAGAAGGTACCGACAAATTTCAGTACATATTAGATCAAGGCCGATACCATCAATGTGTTTTCCTGGTGCATGGGGATATGGAGCACATGCATGAAGCTCTTCCACTCGGAACAGCCATTTTTGACTGCCGTTAGATAATTGAATTTACAACATAGACAGAGTGGGGGCTAATTTTGACTCACCGAATTTTGCTCGCTTTGCAGCATATTATTTCAAATTTTCGAGATGGGTTAATCCAAGTTTTTGACATGATTATCCACCTTTTAAGCAAGATAAACAATTCAAAGCGTCTTCACAACACAGTCACTCTTATTAGTAAGTATCTTCCAGGGAACATATAGATTTCACATACACATCAAACGTGAAAACAAGCAATATTAGTAATTTAATTGTAAATTTGTAAATAAATAATATATAAAGTTATTTACGCCTATTTTAATTGTAAATTTGTATTTCTTGACCCCAAAAACATATACTTTGACATGCTGGTTAATAACATCAGACAAATATTAAAGAAGTCAGTAAATGGCAGCCATCTTGGACACCATCTAGTAAATCACCCGAAAACTCTGTCAGAAAAAAATGGCACCTAAGATATTTGAAATCTACATGTCAAAAGCTACAAAATCAACGAAAAATATCAAACTTAGCACAAACATCCAGCTGGAAAACATTTCAGACCCTACTAAAATGTTTCCTGACGATTGCAAAAAAATATGTACTGACAATTCAAAAAATAAAAACGTAATTGTCCAAGTTTTCACTTCTGTCGGCACTCCAAAAATGTCACTTTTTTTTAGGGGGTGGGAGGGGGTGAAAATTTTGTGGAAATAAGTCTTATTTTTTATTTATGTATGGATCCATATAAAAGAGTATGAGCTAGTGAACTTTGGAACCATTTTAATACAACTCATATTCCAAATATTAAAATAATTGAGAAAAATTATTAAAAAATTATTTTCAATTTAATCATTTTTATACTAAGTAAATGCAATTAAATTTCTTATAAATTGAATCTGGAATGTTTAGATAAGATTTTAATATTTACAAAATATAAAATACAGCACAATATATTAGGTTTACAGCTTTCTGAAAGACATAAAAATAGTAGGGTAAAATTTAGATGAGTTCGAAGTATTAGAATATTTTATTTTGCGCAACAATATTACCTTATTAATTTGAAGTAAATGGTAGTTAATTTTTTGTAGCACCCTCTTTTGCTTTCATAATAGCGTACAATCGATCTTGCATACTATACATATCTGCTATTAAGAAACTAGTAAAAAAAACTGAGTCTGGAAAAAATTTCATTCTCTACCATCTGTCCTATCTCACAAGTTTCTTTGACCTATCAGTTAATATTTGTTTTATGTTTTGCAGCCGCTCTAGTAGTGGCAGCACGCATTGACTTGCTGTACGAAAATTCAGTAATGAATTTCATCTCAGATTTTAAAACATCAACAGTGCTGATTGAGAAAACGCGGTATACGGAAAATGGATTTTTGAAAAATTCGTTTTCCTCTGTATGTTAAAGAAAGTTTTCTTAATATGTTTTCTTGTACTTTCTAATTTTCCTGCTTTTCGTATTTCCTATTGGATACATTATTTTATATTCAAAAATATATGTGCCTATAGATATTTTCTTAAATGTTGTTGCCCCACCAGTGGTTGAGAGATTCTGCCCTCAAAACTGGTAGACGGCAGGCGCTGGATTACAACAAAACCCAATCGCGATCGTCAGCCCAATCATTCGGAGTTTTCCGTGGTTTTCTTCGAACTTTGGATTTCCTTGCGTAAATATGGGTTGGGTTCCCTTAGAAAGACCGCCCCCCCCTCTCCCTCCACGGAGGTCACCACCTTGGAGGCCCAAATCCCATGTGTTGTCCATTTGGGAGCATATTTAGCAATTGTTTATAAATTGTTTATTGTATCTTGTTACAAAAATAACAGGATGTTGGAACCTGTTACCAGCGCTACTGTGGAATGATGTAACCTGTTAACCAAAAATAACCATATTTCCCATCTCTAGTATAGAGCAACTTTTGTGAAAGTCTCAAAATCGTAGCTTGAAAAGTGATTGTCTATAGAAAAAGCACAAAATCCGTTATTTCCAAAATATAGCAAAAAATAAATAAATAAATAAATAAATAAATAAATAAAATAATAAATAAATAAATAAATAAAATAAAAAAATAAAATAAAATAAAATAAAATAAAAATAAAAAAGAGGGGTTTTATCCAAATGTAGAAGTATGTCCCATATTGCGTATTCTATATTGACATTAATTAATGAATATATGGATACGACCCCTCTTGTTTTTGCTTTATTTTAGGAATAAGGCTTTTCAAACTTATTCTATTCGAGTTTCAATATAATTCCTCACGCATTTTTCTAGATATTTAACAAAATGTCTAAAATCACATGCGGACGGTCATATTTGACCATATAGTGTATATCGAACGTTTCCCATCGAAATACCATAATACATTCTGGGTAAAGGAACAAAGTTTTAATTATGCTATCCAAATATCTTCGGAGCCTATCTAGAAAAGTACAGCATTGATTTATGTTAAAATCTCAAACCTTTCCTTCTTATATATTACTTTCTCATTTATGAGTATCCGGGACACATTTTTAAATTATTTTTATTTATTGAGTTAAAATTTTGAATTTTTTTGTGATGATTAACCATACTATTGCTAAACAAAATCACATGATAAAACTTCTCGTAACTTAAAAATAGTGATAAATTAAAAATTTATTAAAACAGTGGAGTAATTTGAAATCGTTATAACTCAAAATATTATATGTAGAATTTAATTTTTTTTATTTAAATAAACAGAAATATTTAAAATTTAATTTTGATTCAGCATTTTTAAAAATACTAAGTAAAAAAAAAAAAAAAAAATATACAAATATTTAAAGTAAAAATTTGTAAAAAATGATGTGACTAATTTTTAAAAAATCATATTTTCAAAAGTAAATATTTTTTTTTCAAATTTGATGAGTCAAAATTAAGGAAAAACATTTAAAACAGACTTGTCCCAAGTTTGAAGCAAATATCGTTCACGATTCACGAGTTATAACAATTTAAATCTGAGAAATTGTGAAAAACCCATCTTTAACAAAAACGCATTATTTTTACAAGAAGTCATTTAAATAACGATCATTGCTTGAAAGCTAGATTTACAAAACGAACCAAAACTAATAATAATAATAATAATAATAATAATAATAATAATAATAATAATAATAATAATAATAATAATAATAATAATAATAATAATATTTCTTTTTCTAATTAAGATGAAACATGATTTAAACATCATTATAAGTATACAAAAACTGAGAAATTTTTAATGCGAAAATTTTTTTTTTAGAAAATTCGAAGATTTTTGTGTTCCGAACCCCCTTAAGGAACAGAGTTTTAACTAAGCTATTTAAATGTTTTCGGAGCTTGTCTCTTGAAAAATGCACAATTCATTTATGCTAAAACCTGAAGCATTTCCTCCTTAACCCTTTTGGGTCCGATTTTTTTTCAGTTTTTAGAAAAAAATAATTTTAAGTTAATAATATTAACACTAGCTATCCATATCAATTAATTAGTATTTAACAAATGTTTCATTATCTGAAAGATAACGAATGTTATTGCCTTGCGCAGTACCCAATTAATATATTCATATGACAATAGACTAAGGCAGAATTTTTTGAGATGTTTAGAAAATATTGCATTACAATGAGATTTAACTTATGTTACAACTTTCTAATACTTTTTGCGCTTTATTATACATGATTCTTTCAGAAAAGTAGATTTTAATTTAAATTTAAAGAGTAAAATATATGTTTAAAATAAAATAATCGCAAACGGCGCAAAGAGAATTAAGCAAATAATAATAATTATTATTACTAAATGCCTAAACATAAAGGAAATCATATAGTAAACGTATAGCCATATACTAATATTACTACATGTAAATAATAGCAAAAGTATTTCTTAAAACAAAATTTTACTCCATTAAAATACATATACTATTAACAGCACACCAGAGTCGAAAGGGTTAAATCAAATTCTCACTGAAGGAACAAAGTTTTAACTAACAAGGAAGGTCTCCATACCAGCATATTCAAAAAAATCTGAAAAAATTACAGAATGTTCTTCTCATATAGTTATATATGGTTATAAAAAAAATTTCGGCGGAACCTCCTTATAACGTCCGTAAAAAAATAATAAAAATTTCGTTTATTTGGCGATTTATCTCCGGTTGGCGAAAGAATGAAATTTTGAAAAATACGCTTTTACGCTTCGAATACTTTTTAAAGAAAAAACTTTCTATGTTCAATTTATTTAAATAGGTTTAGTTTAAGTAATTTTAGTTTTTCATTTTTACTTTACTTTAAGTGTAATTTTGTCATATACGTTTATATGTACTTATAACAAAATGAAATTAATATATTTTATAATTTAAAACACAATTTAAATTGATTAAAATTATTCCAAACTGAAAAATACACTGTTAAAAATCTGCTGCATTTTGTTGCAACGCACTCCCTTGCTTGTATAGAAAACGGTTACTTGGTCGTGAAATGGAGCTTTCTCATTGGTTGGAATAGAGATATTATATACAAGCGGCGGAGTGCGTTGCAACAAAATGCAGCAGATTTTTAACAGTGTATGACACGGTCAATTCGCCGTGCTATGGAGCATTCTCATTGGTCAGAAGAGAGATATTCTATAAAAGTAGTGGAGTGACGTTGCAGTAAATGCTGCAGATTTTTAACAGTGAAGTCAATTAAAATCAATTTTCAGATTCGTTAAAATCGTCTGCTTTTGGCGATGAAATGCACTGCTCGCCAAATCCCGCGTCGCTTTCAGCTTTTCACGCCAATTATTCCAAACTATTTTATTTTTTTACATATCTAATAATGTAATTCCGCCGCTAATTTTCATTGATCCTTTATTACCTACATGAGTAGTTTAATTCGTATTTTTTTCAAAAAATTCTGAGTATGCCCCAATGGAGACCTTCCTTGTAAGCTCTCCAGAAGTCTTTGGAGCCTATTTCTATAAAAAAAAAAAAAAAAAAAAAAAAAAAAAAAAATAGAAGTGTAGAGCATTGATTTGCGCGTATGGTAAAATCTCAAACATTTCCTCTTTATATATTGCATTCTTACTTAAGAAACAAAGCTTTAATTAAGTTATCCAAGTGCCTTAGCAGCCTGTTTCTAGAAATGTAAAACGTGACTTTATGTTAAAATCTCAAACGTTTCCACCAAATTTATTACATTCTCATTTAAGGAACAGAGTTTTAATTAAGCTATTTAAATGTTTTCGTAGCTTGTCTCTAGAAATTCTCACTGAAGGAACAAAGCTTCATTTGAGCTATCCAGAAGTCTTCGGAGCCTGTTTCTAGAAAAGTAGAGCATTGATTTACACGTATGTTAAAATCTCAAACGTTTACTGTTTATACAGGGTGTCCCTGAACTTCGTGTACAAACTTTGAGGGGTGGTAGAGAACATCGTTTGGAGCGACAATTACATAGAAAAGCATGGACGGAAACGTCATACTCACTAGTTAACCCTTTCACAGACAGTAGTTTGTACATGAAACTACACAATTTTAAATACAAAATGAACATTGACACCAGAATTTTAATATGATTTTTCCATTTATTATGCATGTGAAATGTCTGGCTTTTCTTCTTTGCAAATACATTTTTTCCCAATTTCTGAATGTCATTCATATTTTTTCACATTTTAGCAATGGAAGTGCTTTGTCCGTGAAAAGCTCAAAGAAACACAAAGACACAGTTATGACCCAATGCGGAAAACAGTGTAGAACGCTTTACTATACAGAAAAAATACAAAAAATGATTTAATTTTAAATTAAATTTAAAATTATGCTTCTTTAAAATCAAGTATTTTAGTAGTTATTAGAAATTGCTAAAATGTGGAAAAATATGAATGACATCAGAAATCGCGGAAAATGCATTTGCAAAAACGAAAAAAAAAATGCATTTCACATACATAATAATTGGTAAAAATCATATTAAAATTCTGGTGTCAATGTTCATTTTGTATTAAAATTTTGTAGTTTCATAGGCATACCATTGTCTGTGAAAAGGTTAACAAGTGAGGATGACGTTGCCGCCCATGCGTTCCTATGTAATTGTGGTTCGAAACGATGTTATCTACCACTCCTCAAAGTTTGCACATGAAGCTCTGGGACACCCTGTATATTACATTCTCACTTAAGAAACAAAGTTTTAATTAAATTATCCAAATGCCTTAGCAGCCTATTTCTAGAAATGTAAAACGTGGCTTTATGTTAAAATCTCAAACGTTTCCTCCAAATACAGTCGAGTCTCTATATAACGAAATTTATCTTTCCGTCAAAAAATTCGTTATATAGAAAAATTCATCGTATAAAGAAAATCGCAAAAAATTTTCATTTAATGTGTAACTTTTGATTTAAAAATGTTTTGGGATCGTTTAATTACGATTTTGAAATTTTTAACGCTAAAGATTAATTTAATATTTAATATTTTATTTATTTAAATAATTTTAAAAAAAACTTTTATTTGAAAAGATAGTAAAACAATGCAAAACTCTGTTGAAGAAATCTGTAGTTTTCGGTTATTTTCATTTCAAGATTTTACACTTTTAAAAATTTTTAAACTTTTACAAAAAAAGGCATATGTGAGTGGAAAATGTTTTCTTCCATTGGACGTCCTTTCCTTGTAACGTCAAAGACAGTAATCATTTCTCTTCCTGGTTTTGTTTTAAGAGTTCACTTCCATCATCATTGTTCACAATGTTGCTTAAAATGCTACTATCAGTGGAACGCTATGTAACAATTGGTATGCATCTCCAAAAAGTCAAAGACAACTAAATTTTCTTCGATACTTCCACACATCTTAATGTCTCTTTATTTCTCTTTTTAGTCTACTATCGTCAGCTTCAGAATTCACTGAAAGGCGTGACTTTTTAAAGCAATTGTAAATCTTTTTTTCAGTGACATTGAATCGCTAAGCTTTATAAAATTCCTTATTCTCCTTTCAAAAATTAACTTTTTTTTTTTTTTTTTTTTTGGGGGGGGGGGGGGGGAGTTTGTGTGGTGCTGTGGTTGTAAGGTGGTGGTGGTTGGGGGTGAGGGAAGAATCCTTTTTTTAGCATAAACAATAAAGTAGAAATAGCTATGAAATATAAATGCATTCCACAAACGATTTGAAGCGTTTTCTAAACAAATGAGGGAAAATTTCTAAAAAAAATTCGTTATATGGCGACACATGTTTCGCTGTATGGAGATAATTTTGAATCTGATGATGAAAAAATGGACCGTTCCTACAAAAAATTCGTTGAACAGTGTGTCCACTCTCAACGGTGGCCAACGGCTAATTTCTAAACCGTTTGTCATAGACATATAGTTCCAATTGCAAAAATGCTTTAAAAGGGGTGAAGAATTGTTTTTTAAACGATTTACGTCAAAAAAATTATTAAAAAATTACGCAAATTTAATTTTTATACTGTTTCCAGGTCCTATAAATGATATTTAATAAAAAAAATTTCACCACTCTAATAAGTAATACAAAAAAGCTCCCATTCATCTAACATTAAAACTGACTGAGTTATGAAACTATATGACTTAAAATAATTCTCTGTAATTAAAAAGGGATTAGTTGGACTAAGCTAGACAACGTACACTAAGTGTTTAAAGTATCATAAAGAGCACCATTTCCAACGCTGTCCAAATGCTCATTCTTAAAGCATTTGTCACAGACATATAGTTTCAATTACAAAAATGTTTTAAGTGAGATTAAAGAATACTTCTAAAGCGATTTGACTGAAGGTGCTGCTATCGTATAAGTTTTACGGTAGTGATAATTTTTATTAATTATTTTCCTGATTGGTTAAAATAATTGAAGACGTGAGTTTCAAAATTCTCTTTATCGGGAAAATCAAATTTTGAAAATAGCGAAAAACAATAAAATTTAAATGCGTCTATTGGTTTTCATTATAAATGTGGAGAATTTTGGTACAAACTAGTATAGACTGATAGAGAAAACAAAAGTGATCAGGCGAGTTTTGAAATTCACATCCTCAATTGTATTTTTACATATGTTTTATTTTGTAAGGAAATGAAGCTGTTTCTTTTCATGATTTTATTTTAAAAAGGTGCGTTACTTTGATAAGCTTTTGTTTTACTTATAATGTTCGTATGTATGTTTTCCTAGTTCAAAATTTGTATTCAAATTTTAACTCACTTTCAAATATCCAATGGAGGTTCGATTTGCATACTTATTTATATGCAATGTCAATTAATACGGTTTTAGGTGTGTGGCATTTATTTATTTTATAGGGCTATACCAAATTCTATTTGGTTAAGAAATCTAATAGAATTTTAAAAATTTATCATTTCATTACGAATTGCGACTGTTGCTTTTCGTAAATTAATTTAATAAAATTTCTGTTATACATATATATATATATATTAGGGATGCACCGAATAGTGATTTTGGCCGAATACCGAATGCCGAATATTCGGCCGGCAGGTGAAGCGAATACCGAATATTCGGCTGGCCGAATAGTAATTGTTGGGCCGAATACCGAATATTCGGCCAACCGAATAGATAACTATTCGGCCGAATACCGAATATTCGGCTTTCCAGATACTTTTTATATTTCAAAGTTTAAAGGTATTAAAATGTTGCTTTTTAAAACAATTTTACATAATATTTAATTTAAAAAAACTTACATTTTGATAAACAAGGGTGTTTTATAAGAAAATTTAGTATTGAAAAAAATCTGCCTTTAGTTATTTAAGAAACACAATTATGAGACTTTTTGAATTAATAAAATTTTAAATTTCATGGTTTCTGCTACGAGTTAAAACAAACATTTTAAAATCAAAGAGAAATAATGAAAACATGGATGAAGTAAAACTTTACAGTCTCTTAATTGTCCTTTTTCAATAACTCAAGGCAGATTTTTTTCAATATAAAGTACAAATTCTTTCAACTTAATTCTAAATAAAGGAATATCTAGCTCATAGTTCTTTTCATATGAATGATGGCATTTTCCACCCTTCCCATCATATCATATCATATTTTACAGAAATCAAAGCATGCAAGTTAAAAATACAGTATGGTACTTATTTATTGTTAATGCAAAAAACGAAAACATAAGTTTGATCTAAAGTGAGATGAAATACAATGTATTTATGAGTCAATAAGTTGATTATGGTTTCATGAACAAAAATTGCCTTGATAGCTATTACCATTCTCAAAAGTTTTTCTTTTTTGTTTAAGGTCTTTTATTTGGGAAAAGCAAGAAACAGAATATTTACTAAACAAAATTTAGGAACTTGCATTTGCACATCATTTATTCTTAAGGAGAATCCTAATAAATCACCATTTTAATCATTCTCATGGTTAATTTTCTTAAGTTATACTTTATAAACAACAAATAAATAATGTAACAACATTCTATTTTATTTAAATATCACTTTCTTTTTAATTATTTTAAATATACAGTCGAACCTCGATTTAACGGATTGATTGGGACTTACAAATCCGTTCGTTAAATCGAAGCAATTCGTTAAATCGAATATAATTTTTTGTAAAGAGTACGGTATTAAAATATCAATACAAAATACCCTTAGATATACAGATTTAAAAAAAAAAAGAATGATTATTGTTTACCATGAAATTGAAAATTATAAGTTAGGCGATCAACTTTTAAATTATCTAAATTCTTTATTATTATTTGCTTTTGAAACTTAATACATAATACACACATACTTATTGGCACTTTGGAAAGAAATCCTTGATAGTCCTTTGTTATGACTTTCCCATTCTTTGTCGATATTTTCTAACTCCGTAAGAACAACACCATTAACCTTGTGAGACAAAAACTAATTATTTAAAGTGTTCAAGCTGCAAATTGATTCTTGGGATGACACAATTTTTAATTGAATTTCCGTTTCTTCATCATCTTGGCTACTTTCAGAATTTTCATTCTCTTTCTGTTCAATATCGCAGGTACTTAGCGACATATTTGTCTATATCTTTGTCATATTTCTGGTTGAACAAGGGAAAAGACTGTCTTTTGAATCCACCAGAAATGAGAAAAAAAAATGTAAAACTTGGATTAGGATGTCAAAGATTTAAAGTTTTATGTGCAAAAATTTCAAAGTTTTAAGTTTATCTGCAAATGCGATTTGATTGTTGTTCGTTAAATCAAAGCTAAAAATTCGTTAAATCAGAGCATTTTAGCATCTTTTTTGTCGGGACAGAGAAAATATTCGTTAAATCGGAGAATTCGTTAAATCAAAGTACGTTAAATCGAGGTTCGACTGTATTTATAAATTGATAGTTAAAAGTTGAAATTGTGAAAAGTTTTTAAAAATGTGTTTTAAAAGGTTTCATTGAATATATAAGATTTGGCCGAATATTTTGATATTCGGCTAAACCGAATATTCGGCAGGCCGAATAGTTTGATATTCGGCCAAGCCGAATATTCGGCTAAACCAAATAGTTTGATATTCGGCCTAACCGAATATTCGGTAACATGGCCGAATAGGCCGAATACCGAATAGATACCGAATATTCGGTGCATCCCTAATATATATTTTACTTATATTTTTAATACAAAGTTTTTTTTTTTTTTTTTTTTTTTTATGTAAACATCAACATAAATTTAAAAATAATATTGTAAAAATTATTTTACTCTCAATGTTTAATGTTAAATTTTATATCTGATGTTTATTTTTTATTTCTAGTAAATTTGTGACTGACCCCTATTTTGCAGCAAAAAGATGCTTCAACTTTAAACAGCTATTACTCGGTCAGTTTTAATCGCAGAGGAATGGGACTTTTTTTGCCTTACTTGTTAGAATAGTGATAAAAATTTACTAAATATCACTGATAGGACCGGAAGACCGTATAAAAATTTAATTTGCTTAATTTTTTTTTTAATTTTTTTTTTTGGACCTAAATCGCTTAAAGAATACTTTTTTTACCTTTTTTTAAAACAGTTTTGTAATTGGAACTAAATGTCTTATGACTAACGGTTTAGAAATTAGCCATTGGCCACCATTGAGAGTGAACACCCTGTATAGAGAAATTCTTTGGATGGAGTTTCATTATAGAGAGACTCTATTGTATACTACATTCTCATTTAAGGAACAAATTTTTAATTAAGCTATTTAAATGTTTTCGGAGTTTGTATATAGAAAAGTACAACGCTTATTTATGTTGAAATCTCAAACGTTTCCTTCGAACACATTAAATTCTCACTTAAGGAAAAAAGATTACCCCAGTTTAACTAAGATTAATCAACCTATCTAAATGTCTTCGGAGCCTGCTTTTGAATAAACATAGCATATGTTTGTGTTATAATTTATCTTCTGTATAATATATGAACGGTGGATTCATCATATTTCAACAATTTTTATAAGCGTATTTTAAAACTATATGCATAGAGGTTTGTAAAACTTAAAAAAATGTGTCCCGAAAACTGATAATTACATTTAAATAAAACAAATTGCACGATTTTATCTAGAGACAGTATTTAAATATTAAGTTTAATTTTTGCAGGAGTCAAGTATCCATTTTGGGAGTTTAAAATATTTTTAGGCTCAATATTCAAACAATTTCTCAATTAAAATTCTTTTAGTACAGAAACCAGTATGTACATTAGAGTTTTGAAAATGTCACGTCGGGTTGTACTTGACTCGAATCCAGAAAGTCTGCTTCAATGTACATCGAAAAACTACCTAAACCCGACACCCAAAGTGAAAGAAATTAATCCATATTTTAATACAATTGTGGAATAGTCCACAATTATACTTTTAATATCAATTTTATTCTTTTTGTATAGAGAATGAACATATGTGTACTCATTGATATCCCTGTTTTCAATCTTTTTTTCAACTGAAAAATAGTCAGGACTTTTCATTGAAACAGGGCCGTAGCTGGAAGTGAACAATAGGGGGGGGGGGGGGGGGCTGAAGAGAATGTAGTGGGGGCTCATAATTTTTTTTTTCTCTCTCTGCCGCAGAAAAATAAATTAGTGCATATTCACATTGTAGGTACTATGTTTCTTATTAAACTGTTGTAATAACTTCATTTTATACTAAGAAAAGTATATGATGTTGAAAACTTTGAGTGTATAACTGCAAAATTAAACATCATGTTAGCATCATATTTACAAATAGGATGAGGGATAGGGATGTATTCGTAAAATAAACAGAGTGTATACGCTCTAAGCAGAGGTATCAGAGCTATCACTTTCCATAATTTAACATTATAGAAATATCGCTTCTTAAATTTTCTAATTAAATCCTTTCTTTCCTATTGCTGCACATCTAAAAAACTGCTCTTTTTTTTTTTTTTTTTTTTTTTTTTTTTTTTTTTTTTTAAATAATAACTTGAGTACTTAGTTTTATAAGCCAATAAAAATTCACCACTATATTTTTGTTGTTTTTGAAATTGACGTCAATGAAAAAAGAAACTGCACATTTTTGATACATACATAAAAACTTTAACTAGGCATATGTTAAAAGGACATAATACCTTATTTCAATGATTCTGAAGTTAAAAATATATTTTAGTGTGGTCGTTTCAGTATCAAGAAATCAATTCAGGAAAAAGATAACAATGAAAAAAAAATCCTTTGCTAGTTGTGACAACACTTTCAAATAATAAACAAATGCTTAATTTAATTTTTTGTGAATTAAAAATTGGCCAGCTGTGAGTAAGTTTTTAGCATTTCGAATAAAGTTAAGTATATATTTTAGAAATATTTTCACAACTAAAAAAGAGAGAGCCATATTTTAAAAAGAGCACACAGAAAAAGAATGTTAAAATATTAATTTCCTGATGAGGTACTTTAAAAATACGATGTATTGTACGCCTATAAATTTTAACATTAGTGAAGAGGATTTGGAACATGACTAGTGTTGCCAGGTCCGATGTCACTAAAGACGGGACAGTGAATTAAAAAATGACGGGATAAGGTTTTCTAAATCGTAACATAAAAATACTCTAAACTCTAAAACGGAATGTAATGAACACGGAACCTGTCTATCATAGATTACCGTCTGTAAAAACGTTACTGTTTCTACTATAAGTTTAACATACAGTTATGACAGTCAAAACCAAAACCTTTTAAAACGGAATTTCTTGCATTTTAATTGTTTTTCCGTCTTAAGACGCTCTAATACAGTAAATAAATCAAAAATTCTTAAACAATAAAACAGATGGAAGCGGGATCGCTAAGGGCTGACACAAAATTCTAATTTACCAGATATAATTATATAGGAATTTCTATTGTTTTGACAATATAACTTTTAAAAAAATCGGAATTCCTTTATAGACAGATTTCGTTAACGTACGGTTTATTGTATCAAGTACAGTATAACTTTTAAAAAGAGAATAGCTAGGAACAGTAAAAATATTGTTTTAGGCAGGTTTTCATCTAATCAAATAGACATACCTTTACAAAAGGGACTATAAAAATTTATCTTTATCGATTTCATTAAACTCAGCCTGTACATATTTTATTGTTTTTAGTCGAAGCAAACTGACGAAAAGCATAACACTTTTTTTTCTCTTTAATTTGTGCAACATGCAAAAGTCTTGGAACCCTTAAAAATGGGGACACATATTAAGCGGACTCGGCACACTTTGAACTTTTTTTTAAATTTTAAATATAAGCATTTCAAGGTACATTTTTGGCATAATAATTCTCAATGAAGGAAAATCATTCTATCAAGAAATTGTTTGATTTCTCAGACAAAATTCGAAAATTTTAACCTTATTATTTGTTCAAAAAAATTAATTTTGTTCCTTTTTTGAAAAAATTTAAGTAAATTTTAAAATTTATCTTTTCGTATAATTGTGAACATTTTCAGTTATTTTTTTAAACTAATCATAAAAATGTGCTGTTTAATTTTAAATATGAGATTTATGCTAAGTTAATTAGTTTGGGAGAAAAAATATCTAATGTGCAAGCACGGGTCTAAAATTATAGTAAAAACTGAATCCATTTTACAATTTTATGTGGAAAAAAACCCTTTTTACTTTATTGTAAATCGGATATTTTGTTTTATCAAATAGATCACAAAGAACATTCTAATAAAAGAATCTAGTCATTTGAGCAATGTACATAAAATTTTTATCACTTTGAACATGCCTATTCATCGAAAAGGCAAAAATTGAAAAAAATCTCTTTTAAGTGAAGTGGATTGTAGCATTTAAAGGAACAGCGATGTAATAAAATCGCTTTAACCTTTTACAGGCCAATGTTCCCAATTGGGAACATAAGTTTAAAAATTTATTA
This sequence comes from Maratus speculifer, assembly GCA_964019185.1. NCBI lineage: Eukaryota > Metazoa > Arthropoda > Arachnida > Araneae > Salticidae > Maratus > Maratus speculifer. Next base: position 175,896,186 of record OZ025295.1, on the reverse strand, counting down.
CAAATTAAATTTAATCAAACTTGACTCGAAAAAATTAGCTGAAAGAGTATAAAGAAGCCTTGATTTTTTTAAATAGAAGTTACATTCTTATCATTAATGGGGAAATGTACAAAAAATCATAAAAAATGACCAATGCCCACTATAAAATAATCAGTCATAAGAATGATTTTTTGAAACAGATTTTTCAAATTAGATAACAAGATTTTTTTAAACAGAAGTTATATTCCTATCATTTATGGGGAAATGTACGGAAAATCATAAAAATGACCAATGGACACTGGAAAATGACCGCCGGAAGTGACCAATGTTCCCAATCGGGAAGATTCTGAAAATTACATATAAAAAAAATTTGCATCATATTAAATGACTAATATCCCTTAACTAAAGCATTAGAAGGCATAATGTGCAAAAAAATAATTTAAAATATGCTTGGATCTAAATTTGGCCTGTAAAAGGTTAACCCATTGGGGACGAGTGCCACTAAATGTGCTTAGAATTCTTCATTATTCTCCCCAGTTATTTTTTACTGTAAAGTTTCCCTTATCTAATCAGTGCATTCTCGCGATTCAATTATAGAAAATGTTTTTTTTTAAAGAAAAACCGGTGGTAATAAATTGAAAATTCGCAAAAAGCTCTCATTGGAAGGGGATAACTGTATTTATAATACTCAGATCTTTATAAAACTTCATGAAAATGTATTGAGGGTAATAACATATATAAAAAAAAAAATAGAAAATAGATAGTTTCGTCATTTTTCGCAGAATCAAAGGTACCGAGACCCTTTAAGGAGCAATTGTAGAACTTTCTAACCAACACCCTTAATAATTAATTTGGACAATCAATAATTGTCAAAAATCTTTTATTAATTATTGGTAATTGCAATAGCTCAGTTTATTCTAAAATGACTATGCATGCTTTAATCCTTCTCATGGGTTTTGAATTGCTGACCTCTGGCCAAGATCATCTTCGGTATCGTTTCTAAACGAACAAACAGCTTTCCAATGCAAACTAAAAACATCTTTAGCATTGGAAATTTTACTACTTAGATAATAGTAAAAAAGAAAAATTCTAATCTTACATAAAAACATTATGTAAACCAGTTCCTAGCGGCGTAATTTTTCCACAATGGTGCGCTGACCACATCAGATGGAAATGCCTCAAAAAATTCCCAGCATTCCGATACAATAACTGAGTTTAAAGAAATAAGATGCAGATAGACCGGTTTGCAGGTCGTTCTGAGATCGAACTGGCCTTTCCAAGGTCTTTTGGCGAAGTTTAGTTTAGTTTCCGTTGGAAAAAAATAAAACATTTTTTTTAAATATGCTATATAAATTCTAGAATGACCTAGCCTTGTGAATTTTTGACCTCAGAGTGTTTTTCTGTTTAGAGTGGGAGTACGCGAAAGTTTGATGAACTATCCGGAATTGAGATTTCGTTATCTATGATAACGGTGACAACTGAATAAATGAAACATTATTAAACAAATGAATAAAAATAAAGAAATAAATTCGAAAAAAAAAAAAATGGTCTGCATTTCCTTTAATTGTAAAACAATTTTTTGACTAAACATGGGATCACAGTTAATCGTGACTAGAAATGGATCTACCAAAGTCATGAATTCATAACCATGACTATGTTGAGTCTTGAGTGAATTAAGAAAAATCCTTAGGCAATACATTTTGTTGCACGGAAGCATATATTACTACCGATTTTTTCCCCACTTAAAGAAGTAAAACGCACGCACACACGCAAATATGTCGAATTGGCAGATTTTACTCTCGTGCTAAAATGAATAAAAATTAATATATATATATATATATATATATATATTTTTTTTTTTATTTATTTTTTTTTTTTATTTTTATTTTTTTTTTTATTTTTGTAAATTAATTATCTTACTAGTGTTTCAATACTTTTTATATCAATATTTAGTACATACAGCCTTACTTTCATATATCCGTGTTACACCAATTTTACAATATTTGCACATACTTGCAATACATAAAACATATCTAAACACATCTATGCATACATTAAGTATGATGTATGTAGCAGTGATTTTTCGACATTTATCCACAAGACCGAGAGGCGGCAGCATAGAGAATCACTTCATCGAGTTCACCGCTTAAATTCTAGAATTAGTTAAGGGGCCGCTTCACTCAAATGAAAAGACCCGTTCGCTAATGCTAATCCTATGGAAGAAATTTATAAAGATATCTCGGTTGCATTGCAATATTTTTAAATCATTCTTTTTGCATTAGATAGCTGAGATTGATCTGAATGCTGGCCGTTTTTTACTTTTTCGATTTTGTTTACAGATATTTTTTAGGAGGGTGATTTCGCTTTCCAAACCGGTTCTGAAAATGAAAGCGTTCTCGTAAAAAATATCTGTAAACAAAATCAAAAAAGCAAAAAACGGCCTGCATTCAGATCAATCTCAGCTATCAATGCAAAAAGGATCCTTTAAAAATATTAAAATGCAACCGAGATATCTTTATAAATTTCTTCCATAGGATTAGCATTAGCGAACGGGTCTTTTCATTTGAGTGAAGCGGCATCTTAAAGCTTGATTCTGATAGTCCCCCTTTCGGGTCCGATTTTTTTCTTCAGTTTTTAGAAAAAAAAATTACTTTTACATTAATAACATTAATACAAGCTATCCAAATAGATTAATTAGTGTTTAACGAATAAGGTACCCTGGGGTAATAACGCCACGTTAAGGTTCTACCAATTTTCACGGCTCAGTTTCAGATTGTATTTTTCAAACAAATGTATGATTTGATACAGCAACTCATTGACTATCTATATAAAAAAATAATTTAACAGATATGTATTCATAAAATGTAATGGCGTGATTTCTTGACCATTGCTATTTGGTGTTATTACCCACCTATATGGGTAATAACGCCATGCAAACAAAACTATGAAATAAGATGGAATAATTGCATGTAGATTGCCCAATTCTAAAAATACAAACTCTACAAACTTAGAAATTGACAAATTACATTCTAAGCTATTGAAAATGTTCAATTTTTTGTGAAAGTGTAAGAAAAATAAAGGTGATGTGTGTGTGTGTGGGGGGGGGGGGAGGATGAGGCAAAAGAATATCAGACCGTGAGCTTGTTTTTGCTTAAAAAGGACCGCCTAAATAGAATTATTAGAAACATTGCACAGTTTTAACTGTGTTTGTTTGAATCAGTATTTAGGATGTAGCTCGGTCACTGTAGGGAATCAACCGGGGTATTAATGCCAAGGATTGGCGTTATTACCCCGTTATAGTTATTGCGCTGTACATTTTAAATTACAAATTATCTCGAGAAAATATCCAAAATCTTCAACAACATTTTGAAAGTCCATGAAATGTACTACAAATTTATGTAATTAACAAAGCATTTCCGGATTTAAAAAAATCAGTCTTCACATCACAAAACGAAAACGTATCTCGCAAATTTTAGATCAAGCGTTAATTTTAGTTGCTTGTAAAAACAATAAGACCTAAAAATGAAACAAATTAACTTGAAGCTGTTTTTTGCAATTTATATGACTCAAAACCCTTCTGCGCAGAGCACATGGGTGTCATTTACCAGATTATTTCATAATTATGCATAATATTAGCACTTGGCGTTATTACCCCGCCTGGCGTTATTACACCAGACCATCTTATTTGATTCTCTGAAACGTAACGAATGTTGTTGTTTTGATTCATATGACAATCGGCTTAGGAAAAGTCTTTGGAAATGCTTAGAAAATATGATATTACAACAAAATTTAGCTGATATTGTAATTTACTAATATTTTTTGTGCTTTAGTACACATGATTCTTTCAAAAAAGTAACCGTTATTTTAAATTAAAAGAGTGAACTATATGTTTTAAACAAAAGAATCGCAAACAGTGCAAAGAGAATTAAACAAATATTTATTATTATTACTATTACTAAATGCCTAAACATTAATGAAGTCATATAGTAAATACATAGACACATATCAATACATGTAAACAGTAACAAAACGTATTTGTTAAAACAGAATAATACTCAATTAAAATACATGTTTTACTATTAGTAGACCAGACCCGAAAGAGTTAAAACGCTATCGGTCTGCCAACTCATATCTTGGTGGAAAACACCTGAAAACCTGATTTTAGCAGTTGGCTCGTAGGTTTACTATTGTGTTTTCTTGCTCCTAGTCTTCCATGTTTTCATATGTATTTGGGTGCATATAGACCCCTTGCATTGACGTCACAGCAAGGATTGATACTCTAATCTGGGCAGAACGTCATCACACCCATACAGAATGTCAGAACTCCCCATTCGCCATTTAAAGCACATGCGGTCTTTCTGCTTAATTTCGATTTTTCTTATTCTTGCATTATTTTTCTAAGTATTTAAAAAAAGAAGCGCAAATCACTATGTTTACAAATGGAAAAAAATTACATTTGCCTTAAGTTTGGGTGCCAGATGAAGCATGTGACGTCATGTGCAAGGGGTCTATATCCCAACGTTATAAAAAATTTTCACCTCAGCAGTTAAGGGTTAATATGAACAATAGGCTACCCGCATTAGTATGCAGTAGTTCAAAATGAAATAAATAAATAAATAGACCGATGATTGTGCCTTAGTGTTAAATAAATCTTTAAGTATGAAATTTTTTTTCCATAGATACTGTCAAGCGGTCTCTGAGACTTCATTGAAGGATGAATAGAAGATTCGATTAACTCATAGGATACTTGTTTCTGTAGTCAACTTTATATACAGGACTATTATAATTAACCTACAGCACTTCAGTTGGTTCTTTTTTGTCCAAGCAACTTGAAATGTAAATTTTGATGTTTAAAAAATAATAAATTAAATATAAAAATGTTAATTAAATAGGTTCCATTCTAGTTAATTTGAAAGTAAAATTTGCCGAAAATACCCATTATTTGTATTTTTATTTTAATTAACAGATTGAGTACTGGAGGTATGAAATTCACATAATTAGAAGTCTCTAGCTATAGTGCTAGTTATAAAAACGAAACACAATTTAGTACCGATAATTAAACTGCAAATTGCAAACTAAGCTGAAAAAAAGAAAAAAAAAAGAAAAAAAAAAGAAAAAGAAAGAAAGAAAGAAACAGAAGTCTGTGAAACAACTAACAGCAATTAATCCTTAAAGAGCAAGAAATTGTGCTTCTGTAATTTGATTTCACACAAGAATTTTCAAAAAACTTTATTTCGGAATAAGAAGAGCAATTTTACAACTTTTTACACCGAAATTATAAAAGTAAAATTCAATTAAAACTCTTCAGTGGAAATCTTGATTTAATTTAGGTTGGATATAAAATATCTCAAAGCCTCTCAAATTATTAGAAAAAAAAGGTACTACTTAATTATCCCGTCGACCAAAAAACTATCGCCAAAATGCAAGATTAAATGCCATTAATGTCTGATCGTAAGGTGTCATATTCACTTGAAATTAAACACGTTACGCGTATTTGTTACGTCACTAAGTGATTTTTAATTCGACATCTTATTTGTATTTTTATTAATTTATTCGTTCTTTTGTTATTTAAAATGAAAATTCTGTCAATTTGTATACTTTGGCGAATAGTTTATTTGGGGGAATTTGGGGGAATTGGTCGACGCTCGACGGGATAACCAAGTAGTATCCGAAAAAAAAAAAAAAAATGTATGACAGTTAATTTACAAAATACATAAGAAATGCATCGATGGAAAATTAATGTCCTGAATTTATATATTTAAAATAATGTATTAACAAAAAAGAAAAAAAAAAGCAAAAAATAAAAAGAAAAATGAAAGAATAAGTTTGGATGGTTGTTCACCCCGAAATAATAAGAATTTTATGAAAATAAATGAAAGAAAAGCGGTTTTTAGTCAATAATCTTTTTTCTAATACGGCATATTTTGAAGATCGTGAACATAAATATCAAATAAAAGAATAGTTACAATTCATCGAATAGTAAAAAAAAAAAAAAAATTGGTTCTTGCCCTTGAAACCGACTTTTACCCGATAATTTTTCTAGTTCTTTATTTTAAAAAAGGCAAACTCTCGTGACATAAGTTTCCCATGTTCTATTAATGTCACACGAAATGTAAAATCATAAATGGCGCATTTGAATAAATTGATATAATATCCAGATATTTCAACATGCATGAGCGCTAGTTTAATGCATTTCTAAATAATGCTAGATTCTATATTACTTAAAAGAAAAAAAAAGAAAAAAGGTTAAAAATTCTTTTTTTAGTAATGTTACCGTTTGATTCATTTTTTGAATAAACATAGAAATAAATAACTGATCGAAAAGAAGACAATTTATACGATATTTTTTAAAAATCAAGTACAGCAGTCCCTTAACATTTGCGAGTTTTGATTATTCGCGAAATAAAAATGCGGAATTTTTTAAAATACGCGAATTTTGTTTCATAAAGAATTTTTTTTTTTACTAACTAAACTCGCTTTATTTTATCAATACTATGAACTAAGGTGACACTGGACAAACGTGAAAATATGACAAATGTCTCAATATACTTGATGTGGAAAAATAAAGATATAGGGTGACATCCCCAGTAATTGGCACTTTAAGAATTTGTCTTTAAACTTACTTCAATTTTCTTTACAAAGAAATAAGATATTTACTTGGAAATATTTTTAAATCAAAGAATGCATATCTATGCATCTATTTTGCCCACTAAAAGCAAAATAAAATTAAAAAGTATTTTTATAAAAATATATTTATAAAAAGTTGCTGAAATCACCAGTAATTGGCCCCTAGAGCACCAATGTATGCCACCTTGTGATCCAGTAATTGGCATATGTTTATATATATAAAAAAACTTTACATTTTGCATTGGGTTTAATCGCTTTAAATTAATTTACTGTAGATGAAGATTCCATATTTCAGGTTTTTGAGAGCAAGAAATCAGCATATTAGTCTGAAATGTGAACACTTTAAAACAATACAATATATTTACATTAATACCCAGTAATTGTCATGCTGTCCCCAGTAATTGTCATATGAAGATTTAATGGATTCCAATTACTGATAAAATTTATATTTTCAAATAAAAACAAATGATAAACAAAATTAGTCTATAATTTTAAAAGTACTTCCAAAATAAATGGTTTAATCTCAAATTCCTTGCGAATTCCTTGTAATTGGAAAAGGTGCCAATTACTAGGAACTAGCAAAATTGAAGCACCATTAATTGGCAACTACCATTAATTCAGAAATCCAAATATTTGTGTCGAAAATACTTTTACACAATTAAAGTAACCCTTTTTAACTAAACAAAACTGTTGTCAATTAAAATTTAAAATATATTATAAATCAGATAATAATGAATTGAAAAGCATGCCTTCCTTAAGCCAAAGAAGAAGAATTTGCAACAAAATGGCTAATTTGATACAAGTCATACTTGTTTCTCTTTCCTAGGCTCTATTGTCATCTTGTAAAATAAATCAAAGTTATAATCTTTAACGTAAATAAGCATATAACTGATATATGGTCTTGAATTTTTAAAAGACTGGATATAAATCTTTTTTTAGGACATGTTTGTAAAATGTGCCAATCACTGGTGCATGCCAATTACTGGGGGTGTTACCCTATCTTATCGTTAATGTCTCATTCTATTTTTTGACTTTCATACACAACTTTGACTACAGTCCACAAGGGAAACTTATTTTCCGACTGCCTCTCATAATATGACAAAACTACAAAGAAGGCATCTGAACTGAGTAGAGAAAGATTTAGAAAGGTTTCTTCTTGAAAGGTAGATTTATATAGAAAAAGGAAGAATGTTTAAGTAAGAATTTCGTTGTAAACTGGTGTTTCCTTTCCTTTCATTTCATTTCATTTTTTCTTCTTTTTTTGCCTTTTTGTCTCTTTTTTGCGACAATGATCCGGCAATACATTAATTTAATAGTAATAATAAAATAAAAATAAAAAATAAAAAATAAAAAATACCATATTTACTCGTGTATACACCGCGCACGCGTGTATAACGCGCACCCCCCACTTTACAAGAAAAAATGGCGATTTTTTCAAATCTCGTATACAACGCGCACCTTAAATTTGATATGCAAATGAATGAATGACTAAATGAATTTCATCAAAGAAAGTCGAAAGAAACATTACATCAGGCCAAAAAAAAAAAAAAAAGGCGAAAATACATTTTTTGACTGCGGGTACGGAGGGAATGATAGATGATAGGAGTGAGAATTGAAAATTGACGTTTATATGTTAATGTATAAAAAAAGTGCAAGGAGTGAAATAAAGATGCAGTAATAATTCAATTAAGTAAGGTTTTTCGAGTAATTATGTCTTCTTTGAATACAATTCTTGATTCATATGTAAATCGTGTGATTACATCTAGCAGTAAAAAATTATTCCATGTATAACGGGCACCTATGAGTTTTGCCCTATTTTTTGAAGAAAAAGTGAGCGTTATACTCGAGTAAATACGGTACTGATGGCATATCTACCATTTGGCAAATTACCCAGGACAATATTGTTATCGCATATACTTGTGTGACATTGCAATTAATGTGTTAATGATTGTGAAGTAATAAGCCTGCAGATTGTACACTGACTTCCTCGTAAGGCAACTACTCCATAATTTCTTTTTGATCAACCTACGTTTGCATTTTTTGTGGTTTACTTCAATTATTAAATGAGGCACCTCGAGTGAAAATTACGTCAGTAGCGTAGGCGATAGTTATTCTGTAATTCAGGAAGTGATCTCAAAGATAATTCATGCTGCTTAAAGCAGAAGAGGAAATAGTAATTATTGGGAAAAAGTGAATTATCATGAAATAGTACATTTAAATTTTTGCACTAGTCTCTGGCTCAAATGTGTAAAACTCACCTAATTTTCACCCCATAATTAGCAGATGATTATGACATAGCGCTTGACAAAACAGATAAATAAATAATAAAATAAAATAAACAAAAATAAATAAATAAAATAAATAAATCTTACACATCAACAGAAAGAAAACAATTAAAAAATGGACTAATACACATGGTTCAGTTGTTTGGATTATATATTTGATTAAAAATTTATATGCATAAAAAAGGGTGTATTTCTACTTCTCCAAAAGATCAAGATTTTTTTGTTGTTGTTGTTGTTTGTTTGTTTGCTAGAGTAAGTGCTTTCCAGAGGCGTTAACTACACCCTCTCACTCCACACACTTTCGCATATTTTAATTTTTAATGTATCAAGAATTAGATCTAAATTTACTCTAGTTTTTTTTCGGTTATGAGATATTTCAATAAAAATGATGGGGGTGGGGGAACTCGATCCTCAACTTTTGCAATTGTGATATTTGAAAGAGAGCAAATTAGAGCTAACTGAGATCTAAATTTAAGCATATAATGAAATTTCAAAACTCAAAAGTAAGAGGGGACTTAGTTAACACTATTTCACAGGTTTATTTGTGATTGAAATATATCTCGATACCAAAATCGGAACAAATTCTAATTTAAAGAGCAAATTAGCCCTAATTGAGACCTAAATATTGACACACTGAAATTTCGGTATTCGAAAATGCCTGTATGTGGGAGAACAAGTCTTAATTTACTCCCTCCCCCCCCCTCTCCCGCAATTCTAATAGGCAGATCTCGATATAGTAACGGTAGCAAAAATATAACATTAGAGAGGAAATAGAACTAATTGAGAGCTAATTACAAGCTCCGATCATGCCTAATTGGGGCCCTGGTGAAGATAAATTTGGCGGCCCTATTAGAATCGTTGCAACGTTATTCAAATTGAACTAATGATCAGTCATATGTGTATGTGTAAATGTATAAACAATATTTTTGCACCTTGGATTTTAAATTGAAGAAAATTCTCATTTCTGTTAATTCTAAATTAAGTACCTTAATTAATAAAAATACATTTTTTTCTTCTTAGTAATGAACAAAACACTTTTATATAACTTTAGCAATTTGTTATGTTAAGATGAATATAAAACTAGTTGGATGTGTCAATCCCAAAACTTTCTTCTATCTCATAAGTACATTTTAATATTTAAAAAAAAAAACGTGGTGACCCCAAAGTTACCCACTATCGAATTTCCTCGAACATTTGATCTAGCCTAATGAGATTCTGGTATCCGAAAAGCTTAAAACGCAAAATTTAATTAATATTCTAAGAAAATGAGCTTAGTAGTGCCTCATGTTGGGTAATTTATACTAAAACCTAATTAGCATCTATTTATGTGAAGACCTAACATAATTTGAAATTTGATGGAATTTCGTCCATTAGTTCTTGAGATATAGTTATAACAAAAAATTTGCAAAACGTAGCACAACAACACCATATCTTGGACAATTTATGCCAAAACGTAAAAAAGCGTCTAATTATGTTATGGTGTAAAATAATCTGAAGTTTGATGAAATTCTGTGCATTAGTTCTTGAGATATAGCTAGTTAAAAAAAACCGTGTAAAATATAGCACAGCAGCACCATCAGTTGAAGGATTTATAACAAAACGTAATCATCGTGTAAATATGTTATATGACATTTTGTAACAAAATCTGAAGCTTGATGAAATTCTGTGCGTTGGTTGTTGAGATATAGCTATCGGAAAAATCGTGCAAAATGCAGCATAGCTGCACTACCTGTTGCAAGGTTAATACTAAAATGTAATCAGCGTCTAATTATGTTATATATTCTAGTGTAACAGAATCTAAAATTTGATGAAGTTCTCTGCATTAGTTCTTGAGATATAGCTATCGCAAAAATCGTGCAAAATGTAGCATAGCAGCGCCACCTATAGGGCAGTTCACACCAAAACCTTATCAGCGGCTATGTATCTCAAGGTATTGCGGAATCTGAAGTTTGGTGAAATTCTGTGCTTTAGTTCTTGAGATATAGCTATCATGAAAATCATGAAAAACGTGGCATAGCAGCGCCACCTGCTGGCCAATTTTCACCAAAAACCAATAGGCACTAATTCATATCAAGATCTAACTGAATATAAAATTTTATTAAATTTCGAGCATTAGTTCTTGAGATAGAGCGCCCACAAATTTTTTGTCACATACAGACAGACAGACTCACAGACAGACACACAGACTCACAGACAGACGGACAGATTCACAGACAGACATTTTCTAAAAACAGTCAAAACGTGTTCAGGACCTTCTAAAACGTATAAATCCGTCGAAAACCGGAAGTCGAAAATTTTCATGAATCCAATACTTTCTTCTTGTAAAGATAGAAGAAAGTAAAAATAAACTTATGGAAGAGCTAGAAAAAATAGTAGGTATTTTAAAATTTAATGTATGGATTTGGAGGCCCCCTTGACGTCTGGGGCCCCTGAGCAAGGTCTCGATTTGCCCATGCGATAATAAGGGCCTGGATAATTACCGACATATTTAAAAGTGAGACGGGACGGATTAACGCTCCTTATTTAACTTTCCTGCCATTCTACAAAAAAAAAAACCGTGGAAAAGACGTTTTTCAAATTACGATTGAATGGAAAAAGGGGACGTTATGGTACAAGATCTAAGAAAGTAACTGCATCCAAGTAAACTACAGATTTAACAGCAATCGAACAGAAAGTTACAATGAATTCTATCTTAAACAACCCAGAAAATTACATAAAACTTAAGAGAAATTAGAACATTTTAATTAAAGATCGATCGAAACAAGTTTTTAAGGCCGAAACCGAATTTAGAGGAAGTCCCAATTTATTTTAAAATAATTAATGCATACATAAATTTACATAATTATTAATAAATTATACGTAAGAAAAAAGGCATAGTTATTAGTTAAAAGTTGTGTATTTATTAAACACAAATAATTATTAATTAATTACATGTGTGTGCCAAGTTAGCTTTTTGTTCCTTAGAACGAAAACTTTTATTTTCATGTAAAATATATCGTAATCAATTCATCAACAACACAGAAAGATTTTCTAATTATACAAATTTCATTTAACTAAAAAACATTTTAATTGTGGGTATTTACAGCTCGATTTATCTTTTATAATGATTTTCGTAAATGATCATCTGCTTTCTAGAACTTTCTCAAAGAGTATTCGAAATACCCCTGCGGTTTCAAACAAAAAATTTCTTATTACAATTAAATATACAGCTTTTAATAAGCACGTGAAAAAGTTTAATCCTATATGCATTGCTTGCTTTATAATTTGCACCCACGTCCTTAGTCAGTCGTAACTGATAATTGTAAACAATGAAGTTCATAGCAATAAATAGTCTCATTTTAACAGATAGAGTTCAAATCGATAAGTAATTTTGAAAATTTCCGAAGGAAGAAACGAGATTGTTGGAACACAGGCAGTTTCGGTCGAGTCGAATTTTCAGCAAAATTTTTGCCGAAAACGAATTTTTGGCGAAATATATATTTTGAGCCAAAAACGAAAATGAAATCGAATTTTCGGTCGATTTCTAATCTAAACTCTACTCATTCAACAGAAAATATATTTAACAATTGTCACGGCGAACTGTGACTGATAATTTATGTTGTAATAGAAAGTAATACATCATTCATTCTGTGAATATAACGGATTCAATTTGTATAATAATATGTCATAGGAGAAGGTAGTGTACTATTTTGACTCTTTAATTTTTAATTAAAAAAATTTTCAAAACTGAAAAAAGAAAATATTTTATAAAACTTTATGATGTTTTACACTACATGTATTTGTCTTAAATTTTTATATAAAATAATTTCCATGAAAATTTTTGAATTAAAAATAAAATGAAAACAGGACCAAGGTACGCCACTAGAGTTGTACCTTGGTCTCATTACTAAAAATGGAAAAAAAAAAGCTTGTTTTTAGCGAACCAAATTAACATTTATCAATCAAGTAGCTACATATATAACTTTTGATACATTTCATTGTTTATTAGGTTTTAAAAATAAAAAAGTCTAAATAGACATAAAACTTCAGAACATTTACACTTACACATGACAAAATATATCAAAACTTATTTATATTAGCAATTATATTTATTTTTAGACAAAACTGTAATTAGATGTCAGTTTCAAATGTTAACTTCTTGAGCTGCCTTTCAGATCCATTAGATAATATCTACTATACCTTGGACCCAGTCCAAGGTACACCACTTTTATTAGGTTCAAAGTACACCACTTTACACTTAAAAACAAAGCTACCAATCATGATGTTAAGGTTAGGCCTAACTTTATTTAAAGCACATGGTGTAGTAGCTAGAGCATTTCTTTATTATGCATAATCCTCATTTAAAAAAAAATAGATATGTTTTAGTAAAAAATAACAGAAATATCTAAGAAAAATTTACTTTTGAAAGATGAATTTCCTTTTTTAAAAATTGTACGATTAGATGAGCTTCTAAACAAATGCCAAGAACTTAAATGAGACCTCTGATGGCAAATATTTAATGTACAAATGTTTTTGTTTAATGATCTAAACAAGTAAAGCTAGAATTAGCATCTGGCTGCTCTGAGTTGAATCTTGGTTCTGATACATATTCTTTCTTTTAATATGTTAAAAATTTTAAAAATACATGCTTAGAATTACATAATATAGTATAATTAACAATATTAATAAACAATAACAAATAAAACCATTTATTTTAATATTATTGCTATCTTTATTAGTAATCCTAAGGAATTGTTACCAAGACTATAAGTTATTCTACTTTGCAATCACATTTCATAATTTGGGTAATGAGCGATTATTATACTGCAAGTGTAAGCGAATACAACATGGACATCAACTTATTTCATTTTTAGTCACAATATTTTCTCGAGCTGAATGCATTTAGAAAAACAAATCATTGTAGATTGCAAGTAGACCACCAAAAATGAATAGAGCCCGAAATTCCCGAATGTGGTATTAAGACAACTCTGCCCACGTTCCTATGGCGTAAACCATGCGTTTTTAAACACAGTCGGCAATCGTTAATTCGATATTCAGATAAATCGAATCTTCGTTTCGAACTAAACATGAAGTCACGAAATTTTCACTGACTGAATAATGTTGAAAACTTTCATTTATTTGAACTCATTTTCTCTTGACTTCGTTTAATTTGAACTAACCAGAATTCCAATTTTTCATTTCCCCTTACTTCCTTAACACCTAGATCAACACCTTTCACAATAGATCAATAATATAACTTTATTTCAAATTTGCCAGAATTGTTCTGAACTAGTATATATTCCGTGCATTTGATATCATCTTTTTTATTGCCCCGTTTATTTATCCCCTCCTTCCCTTTTTCCATTGTGCTTGTTTCTAATACCTTAATTAGTTTATCTATTTATGTTTTCTAATTTAACTTTAAACCATATTTTAATAGTAGCCGAAATAAATTGTAACATTAATACATTAAATTCTATGTAATAATACCCCTTTAAACATATTTCCTCTCTTACTTTCCATAATTCGAACTCTGGTTAATTCGAGCATTTCTTGTGGTCCCGAAGAGTTAGAAGTAACGTGAGCCGTCTGTATATTAATTAATTGATTTCATACATGAGGATTAAAAGAAATACAATTTAATTTAAGCCACTTTAAAGAGATAATGGAGAAAGCCGCCTTTTTATGGTGACTTCATAAAAAAGATTGGTATTTGTAAGAAAGACCGCGCCAAGTATTATACGAGTGGAAAGTAAATTGTCTACTTACGGCGTACTTGAACTGTGCATTGAAATCAGGGTCGTTGGCCCGGACATGTCTCTCCGTCTCTGCAAAGAAAGCAAATGAGAATAAATTAGGGTCATAAATTACATCAAACAGTCTGTATGAAGATCCAAAATCAGATATAAAACATATATGAAGCATTTAATAAAAAAAAAAATTAATTGTATAAATAAAATTAATCGAATTTTGTTGCATGGCATACACTTAAATGTCAATAGACCAATAAGAATCATCTCACATTTAAGCTATCAAAAAATATGTAACTGGGGTAATTTAACAAATGGCCAAATCGATACTAATATTATAAAGCAGTAAAATTTGTGTAGGATGAAAGTTTAAAGGCCATAATTTCCCGAATTACTGTACCGATTTCAAAACAAATAGTGACAAAATGGTGATGATCATTTCTGCCAGAAAACAGGCTATATTCTGTGTCTGTACAACAACTACAAAGGTTTCAAAAGCAAAATAACATTCTAAAATTGCTTTTTTTTATATTGTTGAGATTAAAAACTTAAATTTTGGCGTGGTTTTTACTTTTAATCCTTACGTTACTAACATAGGGTGAATTCGACCCCATCTATACATTTTCATTAAGAATAAGTATGCTAAAATTATTTTCTAGGAATTAATCTATAAAAGTTTCTTCCATAATTTTATATACAGGAATAGGGGAAGGTGGGGCACCTTGAGACATTTTTCAGTAAATAATTTTTCTAAATTTTATTAAATTTTATTTTTTATTTTAGAATCAATTAAATATAAAGTATAAACATTCCTGTATCAAATAAACGTCATAATAGTCTAATATCTCACACAAGAAAATAGTGAAAACAAAAAAAAAAAAAAAAAAAAAAAAAAAAAAAACCCTTTAAAATATTCCAAGCTACCCCACACGGTGGGACAGGCTGGGACACTTGTTTTAATAAAAAAATGCATGCAAAATTTTATATTTAACTATATTTCTTGAGTTATTGTGTGTTATACCATAAAGATGAGCAGCAGAATTTAATGCAGTTAAAATGCATTATTACCATTACTACTTCTTATAAAATGTTAATACTTTTTTCTATTTGAGTTTTTGTGCGAATTTAAATATTCGTAATGTTGTGGAAATTATATTTTCCTTTTTCTAATAAATTTTGATTGCCAGTATTATGTCGATGTTTCATCTTTTGATCAGTTTTCTTTCCTAAACATAAAATTATTTATGGGATCAAAATGACTCCATTAAACACAAACAAAAGAAACATCACATGGTATTAGGCAAACAAAGCAAACCGATATTTTAAACGAAAAAACCGAATGTTTTTAAGTGACAAATATTGTTGGATCTCGCAGAACCGATAGTTTTTTGATATTGGAAAGTTGGAAAACTTTAAACCATATTACATTGCCAGTATTATGTCGATATTTCATCTTTTGATCAATTTTCTGGCCCAAATATTATAATTAATAAGGCATTTTAAATAATATTTGATTTTACAAGAAAATCTTTTTTAGTGTTGCTCGCACTTAATATTGAGACTTGTGCACTTTGTAGCCCTATACAAAAAAGTTAGAGAACCGATAAAAATTCTTTGTTAAAATCATATTTTATGTATTTTTTCATATTTAAAATTTTTTGTTATTGGAATTTTATTTGTTTGTTTCACGCCAAAAGTGAAGTAAATTGACAAATATGGCGCTACGAATTTTTCGCTTGCCTTACTTTGGGGCTATGACATTCAGCTAGGGTTTCCGAAAAGCTCTACTTTTAAAACTATGCCACCTTTTTCCCTTCCAAAAATGTGAATACAATGTCGTAATTTTTCAAAACAAAATTCGTAGGATTTTGAAGCGATTTTTAATCTTTTTTCAATATTTTATATTTATTATTAACTAATTTATATTTTTAAATGTTTTTCTTAAAGGAAAAAAACTATGTTAATAGTCTGATAAGTGGCCTCGAAATTACCATTTTCAGAAAGTTATGCTTCTGTAAAAAAAAAAAAAAAAAAATATATATATATAACAAAACCAAAAAGAAATTCCATATCCCCAAAATACATGGAAGTCTTCATCAGGGAGGCCCCTCCATGTAGGGGTAAATAAAGAGAAGTTTCTGAAAGGATGTAGGCTCATAAGCTAAATTACATCCTTAGCCCCCAACTTCTCAGATTTCAGAAATCAAACTCAAACCTTCAAAAATATTATAAATATATACAAAATTTTTTTAAAAAATACCAAAGGACAAGACCAAAAATTACACAAACAAAAAAGGAAAATTACCTACAAAACTAAATATAAAAAATAAAATTGTAAAATACAAACCCCCAGGAATACAAAACCCTCTTCAGCTAGTGGGGCCATTCACTAGCGCTTCAATCTCGCCCTAAATTGAAATCAAGCATCCGTAAGTAAAGAAACACTGAGACTCAGAAACTTTCAGTTAACATATAAGATGGATAACAGTTAACCATTAAAATCTTTTTTAAACCACTCATAGCCAATTCTATATCTGTTTTGTTATTGCAAATCCTGCGGATCCTATTAACTTGTGAATACATAATATTTTTTAAAACTTTATTGCTAATACATGAAAACCAGTAAGTGAGGCTATTAACTTCAAAATTAAAATCTTTCCTTTTATCATAAAGTCCAATCAACCATTTTTCCTTGTTTTTCTTAATTTTAAGATCTAAGAAAGTAATTTGTTCACCATCATCGGTTCGGTTCAGGACGAGCTCTTTAGGGTAAATGTTAAGGCTTATTTCCTCAAAATTATTGCAGTTAAATACTATAAGATCGTCTACATATCTAAAGAAGGAAATATTATTGAAATTTTTTTCGTAAAAATATAAAAATAGATTAGAGAACGCACTTGAAAAACTTGTTCCCATTGGCACCCCCTTATTTTGTTTAAAATAATTAATTCCATTAAATAAAACATTTTCAAATAGGCAAAACTTAATTAAATCAATCCAAAACTTCTTATCTACTTTTAAAACATATTCAAATTCAACATAAATATTTTCAAATACCCCCACAATCAAATTGTGAGGAATGCTGCCAAACAGATTCTCAAAGTCAAAAGTGTTTACAGAAGTAATTTTCCATGAGTTATCATTCAAAAAATCTAAAACTTTAAGGTTATTGCCAATGATTGTATTGCAATCAAAAGTTTCTATTTCCTTTAAAATTAAATTCAGCAAACCAAACAAAATTTTACCCGCTTTGCAATTATAACTATTAGTACCACAGGTAACGAAGCGAAATTTTACAGGTTTCTTATGAAATTTAACAGTCGCAAAAAGGTAAGGAAATACAAAGTAATTCCTACTAATTCCAAATTTTTTATCAAAATCCAAAATACGTTTTTTTATTTTAGAGGGGTTTTCAGTTAACGTTTTATAAGATTCATTACAGGTATATTCCTTCAAAAGAAGATTCCTATAGAAAACTTTACAAATTAAGGCAAAGTTACTACTTGCTTTATCAACAGTAGCAATAATAAACTGTTCTTTTAATTTAGCTATACTGGTTTTTAAATCGAAATTATAATGAAATTTTTTAGAACAACCCTTATTATAATAGTCTCTAAAAAACAAAAAATCTTTTTTAAATAATACCATAAACTTTAATTTCCATTCTCTAAAACCCTCAAAAGGCCAACTATATTTATATGAAACTTTTAAAATAAAGGCATCCAAATCCTTTTCCATAAATTCTATAATTTTAAGATTACTATAATTAAAGTTTAATCTAAATCCAGAACCCAAACTCATAATATTCCTTAACTGAACATCTTTTACAATATTTAAATCTCCTGAAACAATATGTCCAAAATCTGGATTAATATAATCTTTATAGCAGTCTAAATCACAGTAACAATCATCCCCTTTAATTAAATCAAGATTCTTACTATAATCATTATAGTTACAAATAAGATTTTTTAATGTCCTGTCATAACTATAAGTAATTCTAATTTTAAAGCTATTTTTAAGAGGGAAAAGGCTATTACAATCTTTCAGAATATTCTTAAATTTAATAGAATCAAAAATCTTATCTCTAAAACACAAAACAAAATTTTCAAGAGTTTCTTCACTTATAGATTTTATTTTATTTAAATCACTGAAACCAGTTTTATATTTAAATAAATCAATAATCAATCAATCGCAGCACTAACAAGGGAGCATATATATATATATATATATATATATATATATATGCTCCCTTGTTAGTGCTGCGAGGATTAAGATGTAAATATTCGGTATAAACAGTTTAAAAAAATCGAAATTTAAAAGCGCTAAATGAGTAGAAGACGTTCTAAAAATGTACTAAATAAATATTTATTTCGAATTGTTAAGATTAGAAACATGTAATTTGACGTGGCTGTTACTTTAAAGACGTAAATGTTTGCACCGAACAGTTCTTAAAAAAAAAAATCGATAGGTAAAAATGTGCAGGCCCAAAAAAAAAAAAAAAAAAAAAAAAAAAAAAAAAAAAAAAAAAAGTTCAGAAATAGAAATTTGCAACGACATTTCTGGGAATAAAAACTTAAAATTTCACATGATGATAACTAGGAATCACGACAAATGTACCTTAAATGATAACAATAATAACCAAATTATTAATATTAACCTATACAACTATTTCTTTATATGGAATATATTATGCGATGCATAAATAAATAAATAAATAAATAAAGTAAAAGAAGAAAGGGACGTAACAAATGTTCATAGAGAAGTTTTAATTTACATATATAAAAGTAGATTACTGAATGAAATATAAATGTTTTTGAAAAATATTTAAGATGTTATTATTTCAGTTTACTCATCTGTGTGTTTAAACATTCTGAATACTCGTAGTTTTCAATAATAATGTAAGTTTATGTGTGTTAATTAAGACGCATTACAATGTCCCCATGTTGAAAGTGGTGCGTGTAGTATTTACAGTTCTTTTAGATATCCACAGAAAATAATCTCAATCCATTTGCATACATTCGTAACAAATGTGGAATTATAAAATTACAATCTCGTAATGTTTGAAAATGTTAATTACTTCAACTCTTCCCATGATGAAAGTGGTGCGTATAGTACTTACAGTTCTTTTAGAGATAGATCCACAGAAAGTAATCCGAATTCATTTGCACATTGAAACATATGCGAAATTAAGTATTATAATCTCGTAATGTTTGAAAATGTTAATTTATTCAACTCTTCCCATGATGAAAGTGGTGCGTGTAGTATTTACAGTTCTTTTAGAAATCCACAAAAAATAATCCGAAGTCATTTGCACATCGTAACATATGCGAAATTAAAAACTATAATCTCGTAATGTTTGAAAATGTTAATTCATTCCGAATTTAATTCAAACATTTCTTTAATAATGACATCACTCTATTTTAAAAATTTCCAAATTTAAATTATTTATGGATGTTGTATTGAATAAAATACTTTTCCAATACAATGCAAATGGTTTTTTACATAGTATCATAACATTGTAAATCTTTTCTCAACCGATTACATTTAATTTTAGTTATATTCAAAATATTTTTAACTCAATAACAATATGTATTTTTCAATGTCCTTACATTGTAATCATTTAGAATATATAGTTGCTATTCTTTCAGAATTTTCATATATAGCATTTTAAATACTTGTATAAAGCTAGTATTTATTAAATAGTTCTATTTAATTGTAAAATGCTCCAATTTAAAGCTTATTAATACAATATTGATACTCGATTACACGAATATTGATTAGTTAAAAGATTATTGAAAAAAGTGCCATGACTTCAAACGTCTAAATAAACACACACGGTTTTCCTAGTCTCTTTGCAAAAAAATAAGGGAAAAAAGGGGAAAGAAAAAAGAAGTATCAATATTTGATGAGTATCTGCATGAATTGGGGGACAAAGTAAAAGCATTTCTCTGTCATTTAGCCTACAGTGACGTCATAATCAATCGATGCTGCCATTAAAAGATGAAAAAGTCTGACAGACACCAGGTGACATGACACACTGAGTAACTTTTTCAAAAGTCGAAAGTGTGTCGTCACTTCCTGTCCTCGAACTTGCATGTCGTTGATACAGACGATGATAAAGATGGAATGTATGCTTCATATATTTACGACTTCCTTTTTTTACCCCCTTTTAAGGGAGTTTATTCATATAAAAGATTTAAGAGTTGTCAAATTGCGTTATGTTATACAAAATGTTTAAATTTTTTCCAAATTTGCATACCTTTCTGGTGGAATTTTGTTAATTTTTTTTCCTTTAATTGCAGGTTTCATAAAAGTAAGCGTAATATTATAATAACAATAAAACAACTAAATGCCATATATTCTAAAAATAAAAAATACATATATTCTCGTATTAAATATTTAAAAATATATAGTTACTAAAATCTTTTCCGGAAACTGGTATTCCAAGAACTTTTTATGTAATGTCAACAACAAAAATTCATATAACAGATACAGATTTCACTGCGAATCAAAAAATATGTAAGGCTATTAAGATTTTTTTTTTTTTTTTTTTTTTTTTTAGCTGAGATTTCTAGAATTTTTTTATGGAACGGTAATTTAAAATACAATGTTAAAAAAAAAAAAAAAAAAAAAAAAAAAATGTAATTTGACATAAATGTGTAATTTTAGAAAAGAATCGACTAAAATTTTATTTGCAACCCTAGTTGCCGTTACTTAAAAAGTTTTAGGTATTCCTAGAAAATTCTTAGTAACCTAAGTAACCTTAAAAAATTTTTGATTGATTCATTCAAAACATTTTGCAGTTTGATGCGAATAATATCTTACATATCCTTTACCTTAAATGTTTTTGCGAAACTAAATCTATTTAAAAACCTATTTAAACTAAATCTATTTAAACTAAAATATTTTGTTTACAGTGTACCTAATTTAACCCTTGCGGCGCGCTGGTATATCATGTGAAAACACTTAATTTTAATTCCCAAACACTGCATTGACACTTGAATTTTGGTAAGGAAATATACGGTTTATAGAATGTATGAAATATAGTTTTTTCTTATTTACAAATAAAATTGTTTTCAGATTCGGGTGTCAGTCATTAATTTCAACACTTAAGCAATGAATATGTCCTGCACCGCAAAGAGTTAAACTTTTTTCAGATAACAAAAAAAAAAAAAAAAAAAAAAAAAAAAACAGCTAAGCAAACTTATTTTGGCCCTGTTTACAGTGTGCTCAAGGTCATAGTCTAGATGGCTTGCTTGTGCAGAAATGAGAACAGTGGCCCAACGGCCGCGACACTAATTAATGACAAACTGTATCGCATCCTTTTTATATCTAATTTCAGCTGTTTTCACGGAGCAAAAAATACATCTAAGCAAACTCATTTGGGCCCTGTCTTCAATGTGCTTAAGGTTATAGTCTAGACGGCTCAGGAAACAATCAGACCAACGGCCGCGACAGTAATTCCTAAAAAGCTGTATCGCACCGCTTTCATACCTAATTTAAGCTGTTTCAGAGAACAAAAATTACAGGTAGCAAACTAACTTTGGCCCTGTCTGCATTGTGCTCAAGGTTATAATCTAGATGGCTTATGAAACAATCAGACCAACAGCCGCGACACTTATTCCTGACAAGCTGTATCGCGCCGCTTTCATACCTAATTTAAACTGATTCAGAGAACAAAAATTACAGGTAAGAAAAATCATTTTGGCCCTGGTCTCTCTCTGCAATATGCTTAAGGTTATAGCCTAAAAGGCTTCTGAAACAATCAGACCTACAGCCGCGACACTATTTTCAGACAAGCTGTATCGCATCGCTTTCATATATCTAATTTAAGCGGTTTCAAATAACAAAAATTTCAGGTAAGCAAACTCCTTTTGGCCCTGTCTGCAATGTGCTCAAGGTTATAATCTAGAGGGTTTATGAAAAATCAGACCAATGACCGCCACACTAATTCCTAACAAGCTGTATCGCACCGTTTTCATCCTAATTTAAGCTGTTTCAGAGAACAAAAAATACAGGTAAGCAAACTCATTTTGGCCCTGTCTGCAATGTACTCAAGGTTATAGTCTAGGTGGCTTATGAAACAATCAGACCAACGGATTCGACACAAATTCTTGACAAGCTGTATCGCACCGCTTTTGTACTTATTTTAAGCTGTTTCAAAGAACAAAAATTACAATTAAGCAAACCTCTGCTTGTTTCATTGTACTCTTTGAACTCTACTTCCAATAACTATAAGAAAAAAAATAGACTACAATTTTGTTTGAATTTATAATTAATCAATGTTGATTATTGTGTGAAAAAAGTGGTTTCTCTAACGCAGCAAATAATAAGGTTATCATTTACATTTCTTTACAATTTTGGGTACTACTCTGTTATCCCGTCGACCAATTTCGCCAAATTATACAAATTGCCAAATTAATAGCCAAATTATACATATTGACATAATTTTTATTTCAAATAACGAAAAAACAAATGTTTAGTGGAAAATTAATAAAAATACAAATAAAAAGTCGAAATAAAAATCACTTAATGACATTTTAATCACATGAATCGTATTTAATGTCATTGAATGTGACATTCACGATCATCCATTATCCAGAAAAATCACTTAATGACATTTTAATCACATGAATCGTATTTAATGTCATTGAATGTGACATTCACGATCATCCATTATTGGCATTTAATCTTATAGTTTGGCGATAATTTTTTGGTCGACGGGATAACCTAGTAGTATCCAATTTTGCTATATCATTAAGAATGTGTAGATAGCTGTTTCATAATCTATGCTTGACGCATGATTTTTTTTTCGTACTGTTTTCAGTAGCATCATAAGTGAGTGTCTTAAAAATTCATAAATCGATCCGAACTTTCCTTAAAATAAATTAATTCCAAACTAGTAAAACTATACAAACATGTCTTTCATCAACAGAATTTACGCATGATTCTCGGCGGCAAAAGATGATACCACTTCCTCTTTAAATTGCACTTTAAACAGCAAAACTTCTGTCTTTATTTCGTTTATTCTTATTCCTTCCAGGCAATTTCGGATGTTTCTATAAGCCGCGACACTAATTCCTGACGAGCTGTGACGCACGGCGTTCTAAGAAATTTTCATATGCAAGTCATGTCCGAGAATTTAATGAAGAAAGGGTGAAAAACTATTATCTTAGAAACGCATCCTTTTGAATGACTGCGGAATTAATGGTGAAGGCCAAAACAAGACAAAGGACAATGGGGCATGCGGTCGGTGGGAAACGCACCATAACGCGTCGTCAAAGCATCATACACTACACGGCCTGATGCGTAAGTGTTTAAGGCTCCGGGCACATGCTTGTTTTGGTTCAGTCACATGAATTCGATGAATTATTTTGTATTTTTCTCTTCTGGGGTTTAGTTATAATAGAAAGAAGCGAGATGAACAATGGATCAGGAGATAAGGACTTAATACTACTTGAGGAAAAGATTCCTGTTTTGCAGATCAGCACTCCCCTTACTGTAAATGCAATTAGAGATCAAACTACAGCTTCGGCACAACAAACAAGCCGACGGTTGCCAACAATTTGTATGTGAGTGTGTTTGCACCTTAAAAGGGTACGGATAGGGGATGACCCCGGTTCTTCCGTCCAGTGAATAACATAATCCGCGTCATTTTATATTCCTTTAAAAAATTTATGAAGGAAATTAGAGACAGTTTTACTTTAACTTTATTCGCTTTTGTGAGTAATGTAATGTATCCAAATTTTTTCGAGTATCTCTGTAAAGAATTATAAGAAGATAACTTATACGGGAAATCTTGTTGTTCATCTAAATAATTCACATGAATTATTAGCATCCGATACCATCAACCAGGGCTGCTTTGGGCCAATTTTTCCTGGTTCCACTCATATTTCCAATATAAAAAAAAAAATTATACACGATTTTTCAACGTCGAGATTGAGTTGTAAAGAATTAATATGAAACAATGAAAGAGGCTGTATGATTTTAAACAGACATTTTTTTTTTTTTTTTTTTTTTTTTCAAAAACTATTTTTAAAGTTTTAGAGCAAAGTAGTCCCTGCTCGGGACTTCTTAGTCCATCCTCTTAATTTCATATAAAATGAATACATTTCATATGTTGGAAATGAAAACCCTTTGGTATAGGATCTGCTAACGAATTAACATTGCAAACTTGATTTTTTAATCATTTAAACACAATAAACCAATTGTCCTTTCCATTTCAATATTTTTAAATGTTTTTTTTTCATTGGATAGCTGAGATCGATCTGTATGCAGGCTGTTTTTTACTTTTTTGATTTTGTTTATAGATATTTTTTATGAGGATGCTTTCATTTTCGGAACCGGTTTGGAAAGCGAAAGCACCCTCGTAAAAAATATCTGCACCCAAAATCGGAAAAGTAAAAGAATGGCCTGCATTCAGATTAATCTCAGCTATCCAATGAAAAAAAAATTAAAAATATTGAAATGCAACCAAGATATCTTTATAAATTTACGTAAATAAATAGTACGACTAGCCACTAGCATTAGCAAACGAGTCTTTTCATTTGACTGAAGCAGAGGGTACGGATAGATGACCTCGGATCTTTCGTCCAGTGAATAACAAAATTCGTGTCATTTTATATTCCTTTCAAAAACTTAATGAAGGAAATTAGTGACAATTTTACTTTCATTTTATTCATTTTTGTGGGTTATGAGTTGTTTATTGCATTTGCATCAGTGAAACATTTAACTTTTTTAAAAATCAAAACTATACTGAAAAAAGGCTGTAATGTATCCAATTTTTTTCTTGCACGCTCTGTAAAGAATTATAAAAGGATAATTTATAAAGGAAATCTTGTAATTCATCTAAATAATTCGCATCAATTTTTAGCCCCCCCCCCCCCCCCGATATCGTAAACTAGATATCGTACTTTGGGTCACTTTTTCCTGGTTTCACTCACATTTCCATTATCAAAAAAATATTACATATGATTTTTGACATCAAAATTGAATTGTAAACAATTAACATGAAACAATGAAACAATCTACATGGTTTTAAAGAGACATTTTTTTAAACTATTTCTATAGTATTGGAACAAAGTAATCCCTGATTAGGGCTTCTTTAGTCCTTTTACTTAATTACGCATAAAATGTATTCATATGTTGGAATATTTAAATCCTCTTGCAATAGGATCTGTTAATGAATTAAAGTAGCAAATTTGATTATTTTTTTAAAAATTATTATTATTATTATTACTTAAACGCAATAAACCAATTGTTAATATTAAAGACAGGAGAAACAAGTTTCGTCATGTTATTTTCAGCAACTGGAATAAAAAACAATTAATGCAACATTTTGCAATCATATGAAAAAAAAAAAATAGTTTCTTAAATTTTTTTTAACTAGTCGTTGGGGGACCACCGTAATACTTACCCATCATGATGGATATGCATAATATAAAATATGAAAATAAAACGCATGTAAACTATTTATAAAATGCATCGCAATTCCAAAATAACATTTAAATGCATCTTTAAATAGTTTTAATACCTAATAGTGTTCTATCAATGAATTTCTGATGAGCCGATTTCGACAAATTATAAGGTATCCTGGGGTAATAACGCCACGTTAAGATTCTACTAATTTTCACGGCTCAATTTTAGATTGTATTTTTCAAACAAACATATGATTTGATACAGCAACTCATTGACTATCTATATACAAAAAAAAATAATTTAACAGGTATGTATTCATAAAATGTAATGGCGTGATTTCTTGACCAATGCTATTTGGCGTTATTACCCACCTATATGGGTAATAACGCCATGCAAACAAAACTATGAAATAAGATGGAATAATGGCATGTAGATAGCCCAATTCTAAAAATACAAACTCTACAAACATAGAAATTGACAAATTGCATTCTAAGCTATTGAAAATGTTCAATTTTTTGTGAAAGTGTAAGAAAAATAAAGGTCTGGATTGTGTGTGTGTGGGGGGGGGGGGGGAAGAGGCAAAAGAATATCAGACCGTGAGCTTCTTTTTTCTTAAAAAGGACGGCTTAAATAGAAATATTAGAAACATTGAACAGTTTTTAAATGTGTTTATTTGAATCAGTATTTAGGATGTAGCTCGGCCACTGTTGGGAATCAACCGGGATATTAATTCCAAGGATTGGCGTTATTACCCCGGGATAGTTATTGCGCAGTATATTTTAAATTACAAATTATCTCGAGAAGATACTCAAAATCTACAACAACATTTTGAAAGTACATGAAATGCACTACAAATTTATGTAATTAACAAAGTATTTCCGGATTTTAAAAAAATAGTCTTCACATTACAAACGTATCTCGCAAATTTTAGATCAAGCGTTAAAACAATAACTCCTACAAATGGAACAAATTAACTTGAAGCTGTTTTTTCCGATTTATATGACTCAAAACCCTTCTTTGCAGAGCACATGGGCGTCATTTACTAGATTATTTCATAATTAATCATAATATTAGCACTTGGCGTTATTACCCCGCCTGGCGTTATTACACCAGACCACCTTATAAAACGCCAAAATACTCAAGTAGTAGCGGATTACCTGAAAAAAAAAGTACTTATAACTCCAAAAATAATAATCCTATTAACTAATAATTTACTGCGTTGGATTAAGCGTCTCATTTCCAATTAAAATATATCTTTGAATTGAAAATTGAATGAAATACAGTGTCATGAAAAATCGAAGAATGTGGAAACAGGGTTACACATATCTCGGCAAATAATAATCCGATCGACTTCGTTCTTTATGCAAAATGTGTGTTATTTTATTGTCTTTTATGTCCACTCCTTAAAGTAAAACATTTCGAAAATTTTTGTATTCCTTTCATCAGAACAAATTTTTCGAAAGTCAAAAAAAAAAAAAAAAAAAAAAAAAAAAAGTTCCGGATAATCGAGGTTATTCGTATTAAATAGGTTCGTCCCATTCTTACATACTAAACACATACAAAGTTTCAAGTCTCTATCTCAATTTGTTCGGAAGATTGAGCGGTTACACACAGACAGACACACAGACGGACGGACGGCAATTTTTTTTTCTAAAAATATGTTTTTCGGTATCTCCAGTATCTGAAACGTGTAAATCTGTCAATTTTTTTTTTCGATTTTCTAAACGATTGCAATACTTACCCAAAAAACCTCAATTTGACCGGAGAAAACTGTCAATTTTGGCGTCACTTTAAAAACGTTTAATTTACATAAATAATCAGTAATTTTTTAATTAAACAGTTTTTTCTGATAAAAATACAGATATTTTCTGTAAAAATTACGAAAATCCACTCTTTTTTCACAACGAAACTGTTTTTTCTTTAAAATTATTTTTATCGGTAAAAATTACCATATTTTTCTGCAAAAATTTTTTTGCATAGTGTATATAATATTTTTTAAAGACAAAAACTGCGAATTATCTGGTATTGTTTTTTCATTACAAAGAATAAAATCTTTTTTTTATGGGATGGATCAAAGTAGCCTTGTTGACGGCATGCTATTTCTTTCGAGCAGCAATAAAGTGTCGTCTAAAAAAAATAGCGTTACGTATACACTATATTGCCATTGATTATGGGACACTTGCGATTTTAGACATTTTACTAAATATCTAGAAAAATACATGAGGAATCATCTCGAAACTCTTAGTGTATAAATATAATAGTATACGTCATACATTTTCGTAAAGATTTCTTACCGAAACGCCATAGGGGACCGTCAACAAATTAAAAAAGAATGAATATCTTTTGAATAACCCTGTCAAAACTAATGTAGCAAAAGCGCTCGAACTCATGATTATTATTGAATGCCTTATTGTAAACACTGTGTTCATTTTTATGCAAATAGCATGCACACTCGCAGAGTAATTAAGGTTTTTATAAAAATGGTCCCAAATTTTTCAAAGTTTTTCCATTATAATTTTCAGAGTTCTTAATATAAAATAATATTTTTTTTTTTTTTTTCAGAAAATATGTCAAACAACATTGCACACAGTACCCTGTAATCAGAATTAAAAAATAATAAAAATTGTATGAAAAATGAGTAGGTTTACTAAATAATTTTTTACTGCGCATGCGTCAAAGATATCAAAATTTCATTTGCATATTATGTTAGCTAAATGTATAGAGCAACTTTTGTAAAAGTCTCAAAATCATAGCTTGAAAATTCTGAAAGTAATCGTCTATAGAAAAAGGACAAAATCCGTTGTTTCCAAAATGAAGCAAAAAAAATGAGGGATTTTATCCAAATGCAGTAGTACATCCCATATTGTGTGTTCTATATTGACACTAATCAATGAATATATGGATACAACCCCTCTTGTTTTTGCTTCATTTTGAGAATAACGGATTTTCGACTTATTCAATTGACGATTATTGTAAGAATTTTCAAGTTATGATTTTGTGACTTTCACGAAAGTTGCTCTATACATTTAGCTAACATAATATGCAAATGAAATTTTGATATCGTTCACGCATGCGCAGTAAAAAATTATTTAGTAAACCAACTCATTTTTTATACAATTTTCATTATTTTTTAATTCTGATTACAGGGTACTGTGTGCAATGTTGTTTGTCATATTTTCTGAAAAAAATAATATTTTATATTAAGAACTCTGAAAATTATAAGGAAAAAACTTGGAAAAATTTGGGATCATTTTTGTAAAAACCTTAATTACTCTTCGAGTATGCGTGCTATTTGCATAAAAATGAACAAAGCTTATTACAATAAGGCATTCAATCACAATCTAGAGTTTGAGCGCTTTTGCTACATTAGTTTTGACAGGGTTATTCAAAAGATATTCATTCTTTTTTAATTTGTTGACGGTCTCCTTTGGAGTTTCGGGAAAAAATCTTCACGGAGATGTATGACTTATACTATTATATTTATACACTAAGAGTTTCGAGATGATTCCTCATGTATTTTTCTAGATATTTAGTAAAATGTCTAAAATCGCAAGTGTCCCATAATCAATGGCAATATAGTGTACAAGACAGCCGATGTATCATTGTACAGTTAAATACGGATATCTCTACTGAAATTTTTCTGAAGTCTCTAAACAACGGCAACGCATATTGTCAATTTTTATACCTTCGTATAGGAGAAAAAAGGTATTTTTAAATGCCATTTGTTTGAAAACTACCGTTCTATTTATTTTAAGATATTAATTTCTTTATAGTTTTAACGCCATTTGGCTAATGTTGGTACTCATTTTCTGCTGAAAATAAAAGAAAAATAGTATGAAAGTAGTAGCTTATTATTGCTATTTTCGTATCGTACGTATATACGGCTATTTTGCTAATCATATATACGAAACACATTAGATACGAAACATATTTCGTAATAATAATAATAGAATTATTATTATGTTAAATTCGCAGTCATGAATGGCAAATAGTGGTAAGACAAAAAATGAATTCCTTGGGATTTTTTCCATTAAATCAAGCAGAGATGACACCCTTATGAACAAATTTATTCGTGATTCACATTATAAGGAAGTAATTCATGAATACTCTGGTTTGAACTTACAAGAAAGGTCTCCATACAGAGCATACTCAGAATTTTATGAAAAAAAAATGCTAATTAAATTACTTATGTATGTAATAAAAAATCAGTCAAAATTAGCGGCGGAATCACAGTAGAAAGTATGTAAAAAAATAAAATATTTTCGAATATTTGGCGTGAAAAGACGAAAGCGTCACTTGTTTTGGCGGGCAGCCCTTTTCCCCGCCAAAAGCAAACGATTTTAATGGAACTTAAAACTGTTGTACATTTAGAATGTGTGTAAATGGTATTTAATGAATTTAAACATAAACAATAAGAGACTTTAATATACTATATGCATACTATATACATATTGTATTATATATATGTATTACTTGTTGAAGTAGCTATTTAATTAATCACTGGAAATTTTTTTTTTTCATAGATAAAAAAATCCTATTGAGGAAAATTATCTTCATCCATTTAAACGTATTCAAAAATAAAAGCCAGATGTTTTCATAGCAACAAAATCTAATCGACAATTCTCAATTGAACTTTGAGCTTGAAACTAATTTAATTAATTTAAATTATGAATTTCGTTTTAAATCTCAAATTTTGATGATTAAATTTGAATATACATATTTGAATATTTGAATACATATAAATATCGACATAACAAAGTTATACTTAAACTAAAATTTGCAAAACTAAAGTTATTTAAATTAAATTTATCAAAACACGTTCAATTTTTTTCTTGAAGTGTATTTGACATAAAGTGATTTTTGAAATTACATTCCTTTGCCAACCGGCGATAAATCGCCAAATAACGAAATTTTCATTATTGTTATTGTTATTATTATTATTATTATTATTATTATTATTATTATTATTATTATTATTATTATTATTATTTTACGGATAATGAATGGAGGTTCCGCCGAAATTTTTTTTCAAACGTATATATCCACACGAGAAGAGCATTCTGTAATTTTTTCAGATTTTTCGGAGTATGCCCGTATGGAGACCTTCCTTGTTAGTACCGGCGATATCTATATACCACCATAGTTAAACATAAAGACGGTATTAAAAGTTTAGAAGAAGAATTATAGAAGATTAGACTAATTAAAGAATATTTTCCCACCAGTGGACAAGATTTTGTTTAACACTTCACTGTAAAAAAATAAATTAATTAATTAAAAAGAAACGGACGATTTTACGGAAATTGTATTGGTAATTGGGACAAATGATTTTTAACTGAAAAATATTCGTAAATTTCTAAAAAATATCCCAAAAAATATCCCGGGAAAAATTCTGAAATTTACGGAAATTTTCCCTTTAAAAAGCAGCAAATTGTACTGGCGCCCCGATTACCAGTACAATTTCCGTAAAATCGCCCGTTTTTTAACAGTATGGAAAAACGCAGAATTCTGCTTTCCAACTCGAAGTAATGTCATTCTACAGCTCATATTCAAAATATTAGAATAATTGAGAAAAAGTAATAAGAAAAAATTATTTGTCATTTATTTATTTTTTATACTAAGTAAATGCAATTAAATTTCTTATAAATTAAATCTGGAATGTTTAGATAAGATTTTAACGTTTATAAAATATAAAATACAGCACAATAAATTAGGTATACAGCTTCCTTAAACACACCAGAATATTAGAATAAAATTTAGATTGGTTCAAAATATTAGAATATTTTATTTTACGCAACAATATTACCTTATGAATATGAAGTAAATGGTAGTTAATATTTTGTAGCATCCCCTTTAGCTTTCATAACAGCGTACAATCGATCTTGCATACTATATACAAGGTGTTTACAAACATTTCTATCAATATTAGCCCAAATAGACTTTATACGTGCCACTAACTCAGTTTTACTTGAAGGAGGATTTCTTGAAGTTTTTTCTTCATTATACACCATAAGTTTTCGATGGGATTAAGATCTGGTGAATTTGGTGGCCAAGGAAGTACCTTAATGTTGCGTTGGCGGAACCAATTCTTAGTTGACACCGAGGTATGCGGGGACGCTAAATCTTGTTGAAAGATGAAATCATCTTCAAATAAATCTTCTGATGATGGAATCATGTAATATTCTAAAATTTCTTGATATATCAGAGAGTTAATCTTTTCGTAGACGATGCATAACTTTCCAGGTCCTTCTGCACTCATACAACCCCAAACCATGACACTAGCAGCAAATTTTACGGAACGTTTAAGGCATTCTTTATCAAATGCTTCTTGCTTCATTTTCCAAACTCGAATACCTTGATTACCATATGAAACACAAAACATACTTTCATCACTAAATAATATATTTTTCCAATCTTCATTGCTCCATAAACGTCTTGATTTACACCAATTCAATCTTATACGCTTTTGTCTTGCAGTCATGAGAGGTTTTGTTTTCGGTACACGAGATTCAAATTTAAATTTATGGAGACGTCTTAATGTTGTCGATGTAGAAACTTCAACTCCTTCTTCTTTCCATTTTCGGTGCAAGAATCGCACACTTTTAAAACGGTTTTTCTTAACTATACGCTTCAGTTTCCTGTCATCTCTAGCAGTTGTTTTTGGTTTTCGGCCACCATTTCGGCGATTATTTTGATATTTTCCAATTTTTGAATATTGTGTTAGTATTTTACTAACGCTCGATTGCGAACAATGTAAATAATTCGCTATAAAACATTGATTTTTACCGTGCCGATACAAATCAACCATACGAAGTTTAGTAGATTCAGGAATATCACTCACACGGCCCATTTTAAGACGAAAACGAAACAAACTGCAAAAAAGAATACTGATTTTAAATAAAATAGTCTGAATTTAATCAATGATGCCACCAGTTAAGAATTGGTAATAATTAAAGGAGAATTAATGTGAAATATTCTAATATTTTGAACCACTTGAATAAATATTCTAATATTTTGACTTTTCAAAATAATTTTTTTTGCAATTAATCTTTTCAAAAATTATATTAAATTTAAGATAACAAGTAAGTTTAATCAACAATAAGTTCTTAATAAAAATATCGTTTGCATATTTTCATTAAAAGACATTAAATTACCAAACGATATTTTCAATTTCTAAAAAAAAGGTAATTATTCTGGGTGCATGATTACCGGATCTGACAACAACATTCAGTGCGGCCAACAAACTTTTGAGAAAGCGAGTCACTAACCAGTACGAAAGTTAAAACAAGCGAAAGAAAAAATTAGTTTTCAAATTCGATCGGAGGAATACCTTAAATAATCAGGCTTTGGTGCGTCGCTACGCAAGGAATCACAGGATTTCGAATGATAGTTTAAAAACGTAAATAAAGGGTATGAGAAAACAAATGAAATTATATAATAAATTAATATGGTTTTAAGAAAGTGTTTCTTTTAACAGGTTAAGAAAATGAAGAAAGCATAAAAGAAGGTATGGGATAAAAATGTAATAACTATGTTAAGATATTATTAAAAAACAGGGGAAAACTTACTTATTATAAAAATTCGAAAATAATTAATTTAGAATTAAGGCGAAAATTTTTTATTGTTACATGTGCATCAAACATTAACTTGTGTTTTAAATATTTGAAATATTTAAACATATGCGTTCAACTAATCTACCTCTCTTTCCTGAAGAAAATAAATTATCTAGTTATTGTTTTAAAATCTGTGATGCATTTCTATAAATTACAGCAAATTAACCTGGAACTCCACAACAAATATTAAGAAATACATATAATAATTTATTATAAATTACACCAAATATGCTAAATAATTCCTCTAATGCTAATTCATTAAATTTAAGTAATTGATTTTCTTTTATGTGCATTAAAAAAACACACACACACACATAAGACTAGACCATTACATATGCTAAATACATACCTGTTTTTGATAGTACTTCAATGTCTTTTTTTTTCTAATTGTATTATGTATAAATATGTCCTTAATTTCTACCATTAAAAAATATTACTTTGCAGATAGATTTTGGCGTTATGAGGCTTGTCGCAGACAGCTTACAAAAATTCTGTGTGAGAAATTGAAATTAATGCAGTTTTAACATGATTTAACAATAGTAAGTTTTTGACCTTAAAAGCTACTAACAGAATATCATTATTTATTTTAGACACGATTATTGCATTACAGCACCTGAAAGAATTATACAAAAGTGTCCTATTATTTCTCTCAGAACAATGCTATCGTAAAAATTCTTGAGATTTTACCGCTTAGACAATTACAAGTTTATTATCAAAATTTAAAATATTACTGCATATAAATGAATGATTAAAACTACAATCGTGATTTCAAAACTTTTTTAAAATATGCAAATCCGTAAAAAAAATGATCACGTCGTGTTCTGACCACATAAAAAACACGAGATTACATCTGCATTTCACACAAAGTTAAATTTATAAATTAAAAGGGATAGTGTTAAAATTATAACTATAGTTTAGGTTTGGGTATATATAATTCATTCTAATAATACTAATAATAATAATAAATGACAAAAGAAATCATCAAATAAGAGTCAATGCTGTTTTTGAATCATTTATCATTAAACTTAATGATCGTGTGAAAGAATGTTATATTGGGAGCTATTAAATAAGATATGAATTGAAGATCGAATCTTATTGTCATATTGTTGTGAGTGCTGAAAAGAAAACAGTAGGAAAGGTGCTAATGCTTTTTTGTCGTGTACGGAATGATAAGATCAAAATCGTGATTGCTTGATTGAAAAAAGGAAAAAAAGCGAAAAAGCAAGAAAAGTATTCTGAAAGTGACACTGAAATGAAAATAAATTATCGTATTAATGTCGGAAAGATTTACAAAACAATGTCGCTTTATTTTAATTAATGCAAAGTGATTTTTAAAAGATCTTTTGAAATTTAAAATTCAACAATTCTTTAATGTAGTAAATGTACTAAAACATACTAAGACAGAAAAACTTCGGTTTTGGACCGGTTTCCGTTTAAAACGGAATTTTCTAGCATTCTTTTACATGGGACCAGAAACTTTTTATAATACAGGAATCCGTCAATACTTTAAAATTCCATTGATTATCTACCTAATGTACATAAAATTCGATAGAAACGATTTTATTTCATGAAACAGATTTGTGTGACAATTTTATGAAGTAAATTTGTGTGACGATTTTATGAAACGACTAATATATGAATTCGGTTATATGAAATGATTATACGAATTAAATTTATGAAACTCTTAAATTCGCGGTTTGCAGTGTAAATTTGAAGAAAAATGAATACATAA
Organism: Maratus speculifer; assembly: GCA_964019185.1. Classification (NCBI taxonomy): domain Eukaryota; kingdom Metazoa; phylum Arthropoda; class Arachnida; order Araneae; family Salticidae; genus Maratus; species Maratus speculifer. The sequence continues at coordinate 175,860,806 of OZ025295.1, read as the reverse complement.
ATGGACAGTATGAATGAATGAATAAGCGTATGAAAATGATTAAAAATCTATAAATGGATAAACAAATGAAAGATTGAATGAAAATAATGGAAAATCAGTGAATGAATGAATGATCGACAGACAAACTGATATAGAGATCAAGTTTACAGACATACAGAAAGGGAGATGGATAAAAGGACAAGATAGAGAGAGGGAGAGACACACACTAAAAAATTTTCTGCGATTGGCGCACAAATGCCCAGGGAGCAGGTGTAATGTTGTTTGTATGTACCAATGGCGATTCCCATGGCTCTAGATCCGATTTGATTTTTTTCACTAGATCCGTGAGCACACCAAACAAGCAAAAAATCAACGTTATATTGTCACTTTCCGGAGTCTTACAAAATTGCACCACGGTTAAAAATTGCTTAACCGTGTTTCATGACTGATGCATATGGCTCCAAAAAATTAAATTTTATAGTCGTAACAGCCGACCGCACAAAACCCTAAGTCATCGAGCACAAGAAAAAAACCCTTTATTTTATGGAAGAGTAGTAATAGAGCAATCTAATCATCCATGTCTACTAGAAGCGAAGTGGTGTATAAACTAAAAATGAATACCACTAGTGGTTGACTCATAGGCTTAGCATTGCGTTTTCCAGCACTCAGTTTTCCATGTTTTCATACCTTTAATTATAGGACAAACACAGTGCTAAACCTACGAGTCAACCACTCGTGGTATTCATTTTTGGCTTATGCACCACTTCACTTCCGGCAGACATGGATCATTAGATTCCCCTATTACTACTCTTCCATAAAATAAAGGATTTTTTTCTTGTCCTCGATGAATTAGGGTTTTGTGCGGTCAGCTCTTGGACCATTAATATTTCCTACATCTCAACAAAGTAGTAATGAATCCTCAGTACTCATGCAATTATGAAAGTGTTAAGAAACATAAAAAAAAATATTTTAAAACAAAGAAAGCTTAATATTTATAAAGTTCTTCAATATTTTTTTAATGTTTCCGAATTGTATCAGAAAAAGTTTGAGAAGTATTGAAAAAGATAGTTTACGAAATTCACACATCATAGCTGCCAAACTTTCCTATTTTTTTAGTACTGTTTCCGAAGATAAATATTCGCTTTATTTAATGATAACTATTTGCGAATACAGTAGACTCGCGAGTTTACGACCTTCGATTTAGGGACTCTTTGCAATTTAGAAACCATTGGATAAAAATTCACCATTTTCCAATATTTACAGTGATTTTTATCGGTCGTTTTAACGACTTATTATTAATTCGAATCTTGATTTAGCGACCTTCTAGAAAAAACTATGCAGTGTATTAAACTTTCCGAGATGTCTAAAGAAAATCATCTAACAAAACATTTCATTTTCATGACCTTTTCAGAGGTTGGTCAGCTCTATCCAGTGTTGATTTTAGAGGGTGGCCAGAGGGGCGGGGGAGGTACATCTTCCTTCCGGAGAAATGAAGTGTCCCTCCCGGAAAATTTGAGATTTTGTGTTTTCAATGGTCAAAAAGTGCAATTTCCTCGACTGAGAACTGTGTTTGAATTCAGCACTGGCTCCACCCCCTCCGTCCCTCTTTTTCATACACACTCTAGAAAGGACAATGAATCTAACAACACCATTTTTTTTAAAGAGCCAACAGCACCAAAACCTATGTTATCGAGCAAAGAAAAAAACCTTTACTTTATATAAGAGTAGTAATAGGGGAATCTAATGATCCATGTCTGCCGGAAGTGAAGTGGTGCATAAACCAAAAATTGATACCACTAGTGGCTCACTAGTAGGTTTATCATCATGTTTTCCTGCTCCTAGTTTTCCATGTTTTCATACTTTTGATTGTACGGCACACACAATGTTAAATCTACGAGTAAACCACTAGTGGAATTAATTTTTGGCTTATGCACCACTTCGCTCCCGGCAAACATGGATCATTAGATTCCCCTATTACTACTCTTATATAAAGTAAAGGTTTTATTCTTTGCTCGATAACATAGGTTTTGGTGCTGTTGGCTCTTGGACTATTTGTTAAATTACTTGGAATTTAACAGAAGGATCAGATGGACGGTTGCAGATGGATAGTTCTAAATTTCCCGAAATTTCACAATGGATTAATCTACAAAGAACATTTAAAAAAAAAGTCTTGACAAATTACCACAAATATTTTTTTATTGTATAAATAAGTAGTTTTAACTATATTTGAATGTTAGATATTTTTGAATTACATTGTAATCATCCAAAATTAGCAACTTTTGGTTTAACAACCATTCAATTTAACGTCCAGTTTGCCGAGATCTCGTGAAGATCGCGAAATCGCAAGTGTACTGTATAATAATTGGGAATTATGTAAGTTGTTGATTACAATATGAAACTAGTAGTCCTAAAAAATTGGTAGTTTTGACAATAATTACATATGACGAAAGCCTTTTTTTATACCTATATGTTCTAACACATAATTTATTCGTATTGAAACAAGGAAAATAATACCATGTCAACAAAAGTACTAAAGGTAAAATCAACAATAGTTTCTTCTTCTTTGTATTTCATTGGATTACAGGGATTTAATACGTTAATCAGAAAATGAAAAATATTCCAATCACTGCAAAATTAAGATTTTTGCAATTGCTACTAAAATTTAATTCCAATTACGGCAAAGAATCCATCTTATATTTATGTATATATTATTTGTAAATTTCAAAATAAATAATCTTATATAGTAAATATGCCAGGTATCTCAAACACTAAAAGCTGGGTTTCTTTTGGTATCTGTAAATTTTTATCCAATATACATATTGCATGTAATATTTGATACAGATAAATCTTCGAACACGTGTTTTAATGCAAAAACACAACAGCAGAAAGAAATCGAACAAGCCGAAGTTGTGACTATCCTCCTTAGCACAAAAGATTGCGTGAGGCACATGGCAGCATCATTTGCGTGTGGTGTGATTGGTTATGAATCCATGGATAAATCTCGCTCCAGCGGAAGACTGATTTTCTTTCTTCGACTAATGATCTAGCGGAATTTTAGAAAGGTTCCTTTTACATCCATTTACGTAATGCATTGCAATTTTATCCTCTTAGGATAAGGATTTTTCTTCCTTCAGTCACGTGAGTATGTCATCATGATGGGCCTGGCATTGTGGACGTCAGAGTATGTAATGCACTTCCCATTGACGAATAATAGTGATTTCTGACAAGCTGAGTGATGAGATAGAATGCTTAGTTAATTACTCAGCTTTCTAGGGAAATCAAAATGCCAGAAACAAATACGCAGGTTTGTAACAGAGAAATAAATTAGAATTAGATTTAGATTAGAGGTGATAAAGTGTTACATGAGATACTCGGAATAGGGCCTGACTTATGCAGGGACATGCGGGGCAACTGCCCCCTTCATGAGACTAATCAGGATTTTCATTAAAAGGTACGAAATGATTAAATTAACCATAAGCGACCAAAATTCATATATTTTTAAACGTTTAGAAAGGTAGTGTGGTCCCCCTACACATCTTTGCCTCCAATGCGGATAGAGGGCGCTTTAGACTTTGGAGTAACGAACAACTCTTTTTAGCCGTTATTTTTGGCATCTTATTAAATGCTTTCGTAAGTTTAGATTCAAACTTAAATTTTGAGCTCAAAATCTGAATATTTGGAAGTGATTAAGTAGACAAACTTAACTGTGTTCAGAGGGTTCAAATTTCAAATGATTCAAAAAACGTAAAAATTTGTCGATTCGTTTGCGGTTTTCGCTAAAACTAATTTTTAAATCAGCATTTTCTTAAAAATAAATTTTAAAGATAAATTTCACAAAATGCCGATAGAGGACGCCTTAGACTTTGGAGTAGCGTACAACTATTTTAACTGTTATTTTTTTAAATCTCATTAAATGCTTTCAAATGCATAGACTTAAATTTTGGGCTCAAATTCTGAATCGTTGGGAGTGTTTAAGTAGCAAAAAATTGAATTGTGATCGAGGAGGGAGGAGGGTTAAATTTCATCTCCTGAACACACTTCAGGTTGCGCTTCTTAACCCCTCCCAGCGATTCAGAATTCGAGCTCAAAATTTAAATTTAAATCTAAGCTTCGAAAACATTTAATAAGCTTTTGCAAGCATTTAATTAGAATAAAAAAAATGATGGTTAAAGTTAATTCTTGGTACCCTGAAGTTTAAGGCGCCCTCTAACGGAATTTTTTGAAATTTATCTTTAAAATTTATTTTTAAGAAGATTCTGACTTAAAGATTAATTTCATTATAAACCGCAAATGAATCGTCCAATTTTTACATTTTCTAAAATTATTTTAAATTTGAACCTCCCTCTCCCCCTAAACACAGTTCAGTTTGTGGTATTTAACCACTCCCTACTATTCAGATTTTTCGCTCAAAATTTAAGTCTAAGCTTCCGAAAACAGTGAATGAGATGCAAAAAATAACGGCAAAAAATAGTTGTTCGTTACTCCGAAGTTTAAAGCGCCCTCTATCGACATTTTTTGAAATTTATCTTTATAATTTATTTTTAAGAAAATACCAACATAAAGAATAGTTTTAGTGAAAACCGAAAATCAATGAATCAATTTTTCCGTTTTTTATAATCATTTGAAATTTGAAGCTTCTGAACACACAGTTCAATTTGTGCTACTTAACCACTCCTACTTTTCAGATTTTGAGCTCAAAATTTAAGTTTGAATCTAAACTTACGAAAACATTTAATGAGATGCAAAAAATAGTTGTTCGTTACTCCAAAGTCTAAAGCGCCCTCTATCGGCATTTTTTGAAATTTATCTTTATAATTTAATTTTAAAAAAATGCCACCATAAAGAATAATTTTAGTGAAAACAGCAAATCAATCGACCGATTTTTCCGTTTTTTATGTTTATTTGAAATTTTGGTCCCTAAACTTTAATGGCGACTATCTCCTTTGGAAAACATTTGGAACCCTTGGTCTCCTATTTAATATTGTTTGGCTTGATGTGTAGTATCATACCTCTTTTATTGTAAAAAAAAATTTAGAATCACCCTGTATATATACAGGGTGTCCCGAAAGGTCGTTTACAAACTTTACATGCTGGTCTGTCATATCATGATGAACAATATTAAATAGGAAACTAAGGGTCCCAAACGTCTTCCAAAGGAGATATGCGCCATTAAAGTTTAGGGTCCAAAAATTCAAATGATTATAAAAAACAGAAAAATTGGTCGATTCGTTTGCGGTTTTCACTAAAACTATTCTTTATGTCAGTATTTTCTTGAAAATAAATTATAAAGATAAATTTCAAAAAATGTCGATAGGGGGCGCTTTAGACTTTGGAGTAACGATAAACTAGTTTTTACCATTATTTTTTGCATCTCATTAAACTTTTTTAGAAGCTTAGACATAAACTTAAATTTTGAGTCCAAAATCTAAATCGTTGGCAGTGGTTAAGCAGCGCAAACTGAATTGCGGGGGGAGGTTCAAATTTCAAATGATTATAAAAAACAGAAAAATTGGTCAATTGTTTTGCGATTTTCACTAAAATTATTCTTTATGCCAGTATTATCTTGAAAATAATTTATAAAGATAAATTTCAAAAAATGTCGATAGAGGGCGCTTTAGACTTTGGATTAACGTACAGCTATTTTTTTCCGTTATTTTTTGCATCTCATAAATTTTTTTAGAAGCTTAGACATAAACTTAAATTTTGAGATGAAAATCTGAATCGTTGGGAGGGGTAAAGTCACGCAAACTGAACTGTGTTCAATGGGGGTGAGGAGGTTCAAATTTCAAATGATTATAACAAACGGAAAAATTGGTCGGTTTTCGCTAAAATTATTCTTTATGCTAATATTTCCTTGAAAATAAATTTTAAAGATAATTTTTTAAAAATCCGTTAGAGGGCGCCGTAAACTTTAGAATAACCAACAATTATCTCAGACCTTTTTTTTTTTTTTTTTTTTTTTAAATCTAATTAAATGTTTGCAAAAGTTTAGACTTAAATTTTGTGCTCAAAATCTAAATCGATAGGAGGGGTTAAGAAGCGCAAACTGAACTGTGTTCAGGAGTTGAAATGTTACCTTCCCCACCCCTCGAACGCAGTTCAATTTTTGGCCGCTTAATTACTCACAAAGATGCAGATTTTGAGCACAAAATTTAAGTTTGAACTTTTACAAGCATTTTATGACATACAAAAAATAATGGTTAAAAATAGTTGTTGGTTACTATAAAGTTTAAGGCGCCCTCTGACGGAATTTTTTGAAAGATATCTGTAAAATTTATTTTCAAGAAAATATTGATATAAAGAATAGTTTTAGCGAAAACCGACCAATTTTTCCGTTTTTTATAATCATTTGAAATTTGAACCTCCCCACCCCCATTGAACACAGTTCAGTTTACGCTACTTAACCACTCCCAACGTTTCAGATTTTTATCTCAAAATTTAAGTTTATGTCTAAGCTTCTAAAAAATTTTTATGAGATGCAAGAAATAACGGAAAAAAATAGTTGTACGTTACTCCAAAGTCTAAAGCGTCTATCTATCGGCATTTTTTGAATTTTATCTTTATAAATTATTTTCAAGATAATACTGACATAAAGAATAATTTTAGTGAAAATCGCAAATCAATTGACCAATTTTCCCGTTTTTTATAATCATTTGAAATTTGAACCTCCCCCCGCAATTCAGTTTGAGCTACTTAAAGACTTCTAACGATTTAGAGTTTGAGCTCAAAATTTAAGTTTATGTCTAAGCTTCTAAAAAAAATTAATGAGATGCAAAAAATAATGGTAAAAACTAGTTTATCGTTACTCCAAAGTCTAAAGCGCCCTCTGTCGACATTTTTTGAAATTTATCTTTATAATTTATTTTCAAGAAAATACTGACATAAAGAATAGTTTTAGTGAAAACCGCAAACGAATCGACCAATTTTTCTGTTTTTTATAATCATTTGAATTTTTGGACCCTAAATTTTAATGGCGCATATCTCCTTTGGAAGACGTTTGGGACCCTCAGTTTCCCATTTAATATTGTTCATCATGATATGACAGACCAGCATGTAAAGTTTGTAAACGACCTTTTGGGACACCCTGTATAAACGTTTCTCTCTGAACTAGGCAAGCTAAAACCATTAATTATGAGAAATTTTGGACATTTCCTTTTAGACATCTTATAACTTACGTAGATAAGCAAAGTAAAAGTTTGCAGAAGTACTTCTGTCAAAATATTTACCATTTTTTGTATAATTTCCCTATTAGTTACGTTTTCTTACATTGTGGTTTTGATCATCTTTTTGTGATACTCTGTATATAGGAGTGGACTGTACCGGGTACAAAATTCATTCATACATAAAATATATATTAAGTTTCATACTAATCACTTCCACATTATTAAAAAAAATAAAATAAAATAAATCTCTAAATAGGTAGATGCCCCCACTCCCAGAATAATGCTTGCCCCGGGCAGAGAGAGGGGGGGGGGGGCATAGGCCTTAGTAGGAGTCTGATTCGGAAGGATGCCAACAAAGCTTTTACAAATCAAATAGATTGATTTTTCATTTAACTTTATTTCCAATTCGATATATTTAAATGTTGAACTGTATCTTTTTAGAAGTGGGCTGTTCTTAATCATTGTGCCCACATGTATTCTTTTAAAGTTATTTTATTTTTAGCTGTATCAGCCGGCTATTGTAATCCATGCATTTTTTAAAGTGCTGCAGTAATATTCTGTCATTTTTAATCTAAAAAGTCAGGCAGAAGCGACAGAACATTGTAGAAATCGAATATAGTTTTCTTTAGTTTTATAATAATAGCATTTGTTGAATTAAAGAATACTACATGTGCAGTATTGTACTGCTATACACTTAGTATGTAATGTACAACCATACAAATACTACTATACATACTATTGTATTATATCAATAATAATAATACAAACGAACTTTACTTTTGGTACCCAGTGATACGACGAACAAATGAATTTCTATTTAACAGTACACCAGTTTAAAAATTTGGGAACTCCTGGTCTTAGTAATACCTTCAGAATACTACATTTACTTATATTTATACAATACATTGAAATTTTATTTTCTGAGGATAAGGATTTTTCTTCCAACATTTACGTGGTTATATCAGTATTATAAGCCTGGAATTGTGGGTGTCGGAATCGGTAATCTACATAAATTTTTTACTGTAACGAATAATGTCAATATCTAAAAATTTTCATGATAAGGTGAAATTCTGGATTAATTGGCAGTTTCCTAAGAATGTTTTTAAGGCTATTCCATAATTGTAGAAAGAATTAGAGTATCACGGAAAAAGAAATCTCACCAGTGTGTTCTTCATTTTGTCTCCAACATTTCGCCATGGTCGACTCTCAGAGCCCTCCATTGGTGCCCGGTAGCATTATTGAAGCACCATCCTAAAAGCAAGAAAATATAACCAGTAAATAAAAAAGAAAAATATTTGAATTTAACTATTTAATTCTATAAAAAAATTTTAATGATTTTTCTTTTCTTTCTCTTTCTTTTTCTTCTTTTTCCTTTTTTTTTTTTTTAACTTTTTACAGATTACAAATTGAATTTTTCCAAATGAACAAAAAAATACCCTGCCCGGGAATCGAACCCTGGTTTTTTATTAGATGCGTTCATAATTATATAAATACGTAGCACCTATAGTTGTCGTTCAATCCGTCCGTCCGTCTGCCCGCGTATAATAACGCAAAAACTTCCTAACAGAATTGTTTGAAGTTTAAAATATATAATTTTTACATAATTTTGTTGAGTCATTTCAAATTTTATGAAAATCGGATGTAGGGGAAAGTTGGATAAAACCGGGTTGGTGGATAAAATTGGGAACCAGGCTTTATGGCTTTGTTTGTGAAAGTATCTACAGGAAACTTTTAGAATTACTTCTAGGTGAGCGGCATGCCAGTTTCCAGTAAGCAGAAGTCGTGTAAACGAAATCATTTCGCAAGTGGAGATTTTTTAAAGATTTCACGTGAAAAGGTTAAAAATTCGACGTCTGCAATATTGCGTTACCAATCCTAAATACCTAAAGATTTAGTTTAGATAAGTATAACGTATGATAATATATTATTTACTTGTTATTTTAACATTTCGTATTGGTGTATACGAGTTACCTGAAGAACGCTAAAGCAGCATTTCATCAAAATGGTGTAGTGGGAAAAACCAGGATGTAGATGGTCGGACATAACCAGGAAGATACCGGTTTTTCTACGTCTTCTCAAGGTCTGAGTAGCGATATCAAGCGTCTTTTTCCAATCTCACTACACGATATAAAGCCTATTTCAGTACAAACGGCCATCTCAGTACAAACGGCTTTCTATGGCCATCAGGAAATCTAACAAGCGTCTAGGGAAAGCAGCTTTCCTTATTTCAACCCCCTACAAATTAGGACTTGAACAAGAAGAAAAAAAAAGGATGGAAAAACAAGACAAGAAGAACTTAACTCTGAAGCAAAAACTTTCCATGATGACAGAAAAGAAAAGCATAAAAAATGATGTGAAAAAAAAAGGCCCAAAGAAAAAAATAGCCCTTGACATCAAACGAGGAGGAAGATGAAAATGAAGCATGCATCTTTTGCAACGGCTTATAAAACAATCTAAACCTATGGAGAGTTGTATACAGTGCCTTCACTGCAGAGGGCTGGTACATAAAGCATGCAGCAATGTAAATGAACAAGATCGAACTTTCATTTGTGATTTTTTTGCCTTACAATTTCAACTTTTAAAGTATAACTTAACTCATTGTTATTTTATGCAGATTTGATATAGATTCACATTCTATAAGTATTATATGTCAATTCCTTTAATAAATAAAATTATTATAAATTTACAATGTCCTTTTAATTATTTTTTGCAGTTTCCGGTTTTGTCCGACCAGGTCGGACAAAACCGGGGCATTGCACACTTCTAAAAAAAGTGCTGTTATGATCTCAGTTGCTATTGTTCGCGACTGAAATATAACTTTTCTTTTTCGCAAGGAATCAAGTTATTGTTTTAATTCAAATTTTGGCTGCTTTGTTCATATAGTGCACAATAATAAAAAGAAAAGCATTAGGGTCTCTGTTTTATCCGACTTTCCCCTATAGGTTAATTGAAGGAACCAGGAAAAATATTGCTACAGTACGGCCAATGGGAAAAAAAATAAGTGCATTTTAATGATGTTACACTCATTTGAACATACAACAATTCATATGTATGTATGGAATATATATTAAAATATACGTTCTGCATAATCTATGATGTAATTTTCGACTTGTTTTTATTTGAAATTGCTCTTACTTCCGAGTTGAGTTCTACAAATAGTATTTAATCAGCCTTTTACGAACGATACTTTCAGTGCATTTTTTATTTACCATGCCGCAAAGAATGAAAATAATAAGAAATTATCCACTGCCAAAAGTTGTAGTTACTTATGCTCATCCCAAACATTTGATTTGCTAAGTTTAGTCTCTCCGAATGGGGGATTCCCGGAATGGGAATTCCGGGTTATCCGTTCAAAAAAGGTGAGCTAATTGTCATTTTTTCATGATGAGAACTTAGTATTATGCACAACTTGTGTAAGAAGAATATTATAGATTTACTTTTCTCTGTATGCGAGAAATAAGTATAAGAAAAATAATCATTATTTAACATTAATCGTTTTAAGGGAGCACAGTACTATACAAACATTTTTTTTTTCAATTTTGAATAATAGTGTAATGTATCTGGTGGCACAATATTTAATACTAAAAATTAAATAGATTTTTTTTTAAAAAATCTTGTAAAACAGCCTGTTTTACTAAAATTAGATATTTTTTAAATGTAACTTAAAAAAAAAATCCTATTATTTTTATAAATATGAGTATTTTTGCTTCAATTTTTTTTCCACATTCATTAGAATATAGTACATAGAACTGTCTATGGATATTTAGACGTATGAGATTTTACATTTAATATGAATTTTTTTTTCTCTCGTATACATTAAAAAATGAAGGCAATTTATCAAACTCTCAATTTAAATACTTTAAAAAAAAAAAAACTATAAACTTGAATATTAAATCCATGTACAAAAATATTAAATACACATAAAGGGCAAGTAAAAAAAAAAAAAAAAAAAAAAAAAAAAAAAAAATTTCAAACCACTATCTAAATTAACAAAAAAGCCTTAATATTTATCAAACAAGCAAGTTATAAAAATATGCACACGGTGAAAAATCAGTTTGCAAGTTTTCATTTGTATGGGTAATTGCGCTGGATCGATTAACAAAATTTACAATATCTCGCGATACAATAGTCGTATAGGCAAAAATGAGGTGTCAAAATATTCACAATTAAAGAAGCTTTCAATTAATATTTTAAAAAATCGATAATCTGATCTATTTCAAGGTATTGTCTCCCCTTAACTGTTATAAAATAAATAAATAAATAAAAATTGAGTCACAGAAGAAACTTTCACTGGCGCAAACTGAAGCATTAAAAAATATATATAAACTCTTATTATAATGCAGAAATTAACAATACACTTTAGAAAAAACTTTCTTTATCATTTTGGCAAAATCTCTTTGGCTATTTTTCGTGCAAAAATATGTCACTGTAGCTGTTAATTGTTTGGGTGTTGGCAAATCGAAGCAAATTGCCTCTAATTTTTTCTGGATAAACCCTTTATCTACCACATTATGACTTCATCCACATTTTACATTCTAAAGCATTTTACATAAATTTTTTAAACTAAATTAAAAGATTTACATAATTATTTAATAATTTTTTGAAGGACTTTAGAAGGATTAATTAAATTTGAATTTATATAGAGATTTTGTGTGCAATATTTATAACCCCACTCAAATCTTTTATTTTAGATTGTTTTCTTAGTATTTTGTAGGATTACAAAATGTACAAATATAATTTTCTTACAATATAAATATAGAAATATTTCTGAATTGAAAAATCCCCATCTCCTTCCCTCAGCGCCAAGCGCCAAGAAAGCTGAAAAGGCAAAAGAAATAATCCTTTTAAAAATATTTTTGTTTTGTATAACCATATGCTTTTGTAACAAAATAATGTATCTGTAACTCATTCGAAACAGTATTACAACTAATTGACTTATTAAAAGAATTTTATAATAAGTAATTTTTATGCTACTTATAAGTACCATCGGTAGATAAAGAGTTAAAAGAGAAATATTATCAAAATTAGGCTGTTTCTTCTTTTGTAGTATTTTGATGGCAAATTTAACTGTTGTGGATTTTGTACGTCTCATTATCACATTTTTAAAAAGTTAATCACACATTTTTCCTCATTATTATAGATCTTAAATGTGTGTCACATTCAAGTGAAAAATAATTGAATACTTTAAGTATAAGCATCACCAATTTAGAATCTTAGAAAGTAATAAGTATTTTTGGTAGAGTCACAGTAAACTAAATGATATACTAATAGCAATTTAATTTCTTATTTGGATTATAACTGGCGTTTTAGCTATTATATTAGTGTATAATATCATAATTATCAAAGAAAATATTTTTTTTTTCTGTTATAACATTTTATCATACACCATATTTATTATTTAGTTTTGTTATTATATAAAATAGTAAAAATTATATTTCCCTTGAAAACCGCTAGGGGCTATGCATATATAACGTTATCACCTTAGAAGGGATGAAGGGGGGAAGGAACTGGCACATGATAAAATAAGATATCTCTAGGGGTGGAGAAGGGATTTGCCTTTTAATGGCTTATATATATATATATATATATATATATATATATATATATGTTGCGGCCAAAACCCGAAATCGGCCAATTCTAGAACTGGCCGGCCAATTCCCGAACTGGCCAGTAACGTTTAAAAATGACTGGCCAATTCTAGAATTGGCCGGCCAATTCGCGAACTGGCCAGATGCGATTAGCCAATTCGCGAACTGGCCAGATGTGATTGGCCAATTCCCGAAATAGATAGAGGCACTCGGTTTAATCATTTCTAACACAGTTGAAAGTGTCTATGAATTCAAATAGTGTAGTCGTCTACCTGGCCGTTCTCTAACTCGAGTAAAGGCTCGGGATGACTTGTATTTGTTATCTTATTTCGTTTATCAATTTATTTTGGCACTGATAGGGAATTGTGTACTGTTTTTTGTTAATTTACTGGGATATACAAAAATATTTCGTTTCAATATAATCAATAAGAATCGTTTTTACGGTACATTTTAATGTTGTTACATTACAATAAAATTGGTACCTATGTATCATTAATAAAGACGACAAACAGTTATTTATTACAGTGCATGAAATATAGCAATTCTAGATTTTTTCAGAAACACTGAAAATTTTATTACTAAGAAAATGATGAAAGAATTTTTTAGTGCCTTTTAATGATGTTACACTATTTCAAATTTAATGAAAATCACATGCTTCTCTAGTGTAGAAGAACTTTTTTTATAGAGTATATTGATTAAGTAGCCATTTTAGTTCGTTTATTGGGACGCCAAAATGAATTCCGATAAAGATTATGATATTGCCAAAAAATCCTTTTTAGGGCATTTTTATAATGTTACATTATTTGAAACATAATGCAATTTACAACCCTAGCTTATGTAGGAAGCAATATATATTTTGTAGAGTATTGGTTAATTAGTAATCATAGTTCGTTAATAGAAACATCAAAAATGACTCCAATGAAGAATTATGATACATTTCATACATAATGAAGTTTATATGCCCTTCTCATGTGGGAAGCAATGCTTTTTTGTAGAGTATTGATTATGTAGTTAATATAGCTCATTTGTAGGGACGCAAAAAGTATTCCGATAAAGAATTATGATAAATGCAAGGAATCTTTCATAAAGTATTTTAATGATGTTACACTATTTCAACATAATGCATATGTGGGATGTAAATTTTTTGTAGCATATTGAATAAGTAGCCATTCTAATGTACGTTTATAAGAACGCCAAAAAGAATTCCGATGAAGAATAATGATGTATGCCAAAATACCTTTTATAGGGTATTTTAATGATGTTGCACTATTTCAAACATAATGCAATTTACAAGCCTGTCTCATGTGAGTAGAAATATTTTTTTTTAGAATATTGATTAAGTAGCCATTATAAGGAAATATAATACATGCGAACAAATCTTTTATAAGGCATTTTAATGATGTTACACGATTTCGAACATAATGCACATGTGATACTTTTTTTGTAAAGTATTGATTAAATAGCCGTTACAGTTCGTTTACAGGAACGCCTAAAGAATTCCGGTATAGAATTATGATGTATGCCAAAAAATCTGTTATAGGTTATTGTAATGATATTACACTATTTTAAACATAATGCAATTCATGAGCCTCACTGATGTGAGAAACAATGTCTTTTGTTGCGTATTGATTAAGTAGCATTTGTAGATTATTTATAGGGGCGCCAAAACAATTCCAATAAAGAATTATGGCATATTTCAAACATAGTAAAATTTATATGCCTCACTCATGAGGGAAGCAGTAGGTTTCTTTGTAGAATATTGATTAAGAAATCATTATAAATCGTTAATAGGGACTCCAAAAAAGTATTCCGATAAGGAATTATGATATATGCGAGAAATACTTTTACAGAGTATTTTTTTTGATATTTCACAACTTCAAACATAATAAACCCTTTATACATTTCTAATATGCTCTACAACATGTTTTCTATAGATTATTGAGTAGGTGGAATTTACCATTTATATTCCGATTGTTTTTCATGAGCATTTCCAGCTGCGATAAACTTTTAATATTTATTTGTAAAGCAATTTGTAGATCATAGAAAGCTTTAATGAAAGATAAAATAAATAGATTACTAGTTGCGGAAACCTATTGCTGAAATGAAATTTTACTTTTTTTTTATGCTTATGTGGATATCTCTTTACATAAAAAGAACCGGAGTAAATTCTCTTAACAACATTGCGATAGAGTTGCATGATATTTTGTAATCTACACAGTGATTCATTTCCTTTCTTGTTTTAAGTTTAAAATTGCATATTTGTCGATGAGTTACGTTTATTACTTTAAAAAAAATCCCCCTTCATGTTTATTTTAATTTGTAAAGAATCTTCTGCAGAATGTAGTTAATCAGGTTCAAAAGAATTGGAAATAATGCGAAATACTATAAATTTACTGAGACCATTTTTATACAAATAAAAAATAATATTTCTATTAGAAAAAATGGCAATTTAGACCACTAAGGTGGCATATCAGAATAGCATGGAAATATCCTTTTCTGTCACGTGTGCATATCAGTGCCATCAAACGGAACCGTCGCAAATTACGTTCTTCTTTGAATAAGAAACAATTTCTAAAAGAATTTCATGACGGCGCCGCATCTACTGGGTAGCCTTAAATCCCCAATTCGGGTGTTGGCCAAGGCTTCTCGGCCAGTTCGCGAATTGGCCGGCCAAAACCCGAAATACGCTATTCATTTCATGTATTTCGGGTATTGGCCGGGAAGCTTGGCCAGTTCGGGTATTGGCCGGCCAGTTCTAGAATTGGCCAGGCTCCGGGTTTTGGCCGCAACATATATATATATATATATATATATATATATATATATATATATAGAACCATTAGATAATACTACAAACCAACATCAATTTGTGGAAAAACGCGTTAATGACAAATTATGTCAAACAGAGGAGTTGTCAAAAAATGGAATAATATTGGAAATGTGGTATTTAGCTCGTTATCAAGGGCAATGCTATATATATACCGGGTGTCCCAAAAATGACTAATGGATTTTAAAATTCAATAACTTGCAAACGGTGACAGCTATTTAAAATTTTTTTGCAAGAGGCTTATTTATAATGTCAGGAGTTTTTTTACCGTAATTTTTTATTTTAGTTCGAATTTCAAACAATAGGTGGCGCTGAAGGCGATTGAAGGCTAGGTCGACGATTCACTCAGCACTGATCACCTGCCCTTCAATCGTCGTCAGCGCCACCTATTGTTTGAAATTCGAACTAAAATAAAAAATTACGGTAAAAGAAACTCCTGACATTATACTGAACCCTACTGCAAAATTTTTTTTAAATAACTGCCACCGTTTGCAAGTTATTGAATTTTAAAATCCATCAGTCATTTATGGGACACCCGGTATATATAGATATATATATTTATTTATTTAAATAAAAGGTCTCTTTATTTTCTGTTTGTCTTTTATCTTTTTTAGTGTAGCACATTTTCACGAAAATACAACGTCATTATTAAAATTGTTATAAAATTATCAAATTCATACCATGGAATACCCCAAAGTTTGAAATTCATATTCTATGCGTATGCTTATATTATCCGCTGTTACAGAAATCAGGTGCGAAGATGTTTGCAATTACACTTGTGATTATTATAATCCGGGAGCCGACCGTCGATTTTCCTGTGTATCGAGTACAAGGACCGGACATACATCAAAATGTAGGTCTCAATGTGCACATTAAGAATATCACTGGCTGCCAGGTCCTATCCTGCCGGAACCCAAGGCAGCCGCACTTTTATGACATCAATTTTGAGTGTTTACCAATGTATCGAGTACAAGGACCAGACATACACCAAAATGCAGGTCTCAATGTGCACATTAAGAATATCACTGGCTGCAACATACATCAAGATGTAGATTTCAATGTGCACATTAAGAATATTACTGGCTGCCAGGTCGTATCCTGCCAGAACCCGGTGGCAGCCGCACTTTTATGACGTCAATTTTGAGTATTTACTTATGTACGGAGTACAAAGACCACATAAACAACAAAATGTAGGTCTCAATGTGCACATTAAGAATATCACTGACTGCCAGGTCCTATCCTGCCGGAACCCAAGGCAGTCGCACTTTTATGACATCAATTTTGAGTGTTTACCAATGTATTGAGTACAAGGACCAGACATACACCAAAATGTAGGTCTCAATGTGCACATTAAGAATATCACTGGCTGCAACATACATCAAGATGTAGATTTCAATGTGCACATTAAGAATATCACTGGCTGCCAGGTCCTATCCTGCCGGAATCCGGTGGCAGCCGCACTTTTATGACGTCAATTTTGAGTATTTGCTTATGTACGGAGTACAAAGACCACATAAACAACAAAATGTAGGTCTCAATGTGTACATTAAGAATATCAATGGCTGCCACATACATCAAAATGTAGGTCTTAATGTGCACATTCAGAATATCACTGGCTGCCAAATCCTATCCTGCCGGAACCCGGTGGCAGCCGCACATTTATGACGTCAATTTTGAGTGTTTGCATATATATCGTCTACAAGGACCAGACATACATCAAAATGTAGGTCTCAATGTGCACATTAAGAATATCACTGGCTGCCAGGTCCTATCCTGCCGGAACCCGGTGACAGCCGCACTTTTATGACGTCAATTTTGAGTGTTTGCCTATGTCATAAATGTACGGCTGCCACCGGGTTCCGGCAGGATAGGACCTGGCAGCCAGTGATATTCTTAATGTGCACATTGAGACCTACATTTTAATGTATGTCCGGTCCTTGTACACGATACATAGGCAAACACTCAAAACTGACGTCATAAAAGCGTCATAAAAGTGCGGCTGCCACCTCGTTCCGGCAGGATAGGACCTGGCAGCCAGTGATATTCTTAATGTGCACATTCAGACCTACATTTTAATGTATGTCCGGTGCTTGTAACGATACATAGGCAAACACTCAAAATTGACGTCATAAAAGCGTCATAAAAGTGCAGCTGCCACCTGGTTCCGGCAGGATAGGACCTGGCAGCCAGAGATATTCTTAATATGCATATTGATACCTACATTTTGATGTATGTCCGGTCCTTGTACATGATACATAGGTAAACACTCAAAATTGACGTCATAAATGTGCGGCTGTCAACGGGTTCCGGCAGGATAGGACCTGGCAGCCAGTGATATTCTTAATGTGCGCATTCAGACCTATATTTTGATATATGTCCGGTCCTTGTACACGATACATAGGCAAACACTCAAAATTGACGTCATAAAAGGGCGGCTGCCACCGGGTGCCGGCAGGATAGGAACTGGCAGCTAGTGATATTCTTAATGTGCACATTCAGACCTACATTTTGATGTATGTCCGGTCCTTGTACACGATACATAGGCAAACACTCAAAATTGACGTCATAAATGTGCGGCTGCCAACGGGTTCCGGCAGGATAGGACCTGGCAGCCAGTGATGTTCTTAATGTACACATTGAGATTTACATTTTGATGTATGTCCGGTCCTTGTACTCGATACACAGGAAAATCGACGGTCGGCTCTCGGACTATTAGGGGGAAAAAAAGAAAAATAATGTTGTCTACCTGTTTTGTTGATAAGATGTTTTGCCTGTTTCCCAAGTGCGGCGGGAAATGCACGAAGAGATATTATTACTGTTAAATGCATTATGTAACAAAAAGCTATTATTAAATACTTTTAAATAGTACTACACTATTTATTTTAAGTGTTATTTAATATATAGAGTGATATTAGAGTAATATTAAACACGATTATTCAATCGGTAAATTAATTATAACAGAAGTAAATTTTCCAATTTTCATTTTTGGGTGAATTTTGGGTGTAAAGAAAAGTCCAGGTTAGAATTCGAACCAGGGATGTATATTGAAGCCGCCAATGCACTATCAGCTGAGAAATGCCCGACACGAACACTAAAAGACTATTTCACCCAATTAACCTCAACGATCACTTTATCTGGTCTGATTCTCTGGATCAGCTCAACAGAATAAATCGAAGGTTAATATATGGAACTGCAGAAAATCACTGCATACGAAATTAAATTAGATTAATATTAAACACGATTATTCAATCGGTAAATTAATTATAACAGAATTTACTTCTGTTATAATTAATTCCCTCACTTGCTTTCAAAATAAGTCAAAAACTATTCCTTTACAGGTATGGTTAAGTGGTGTAAATCATGAATTTTGGGTAATTTTGGATTTTAATATCTCTGTGAAGTTTTTAGATACGGAGATGATGTTTTTTATTTATTTATTTATTTATTTATTTATTCATTTACGAATGGATAAGGAATAATTACCTAATAGGGATTTTTGCCCAACGGGGGCCGCATAAAAAGTTATTTTTTCGCATTTTTTCAAATAGACTCCCCGTGGAGTTGCAACTTATCTTATAAAAAATTTCACCTTTTTTATGAATTTTTACTATTGTAAGTATGGGTCTAGGGGCAATATTTAAGGAGATAGCCTATTGTTTCGATATTTATGACTCACCCTGTATATCACTGCAAACTAAAGAAAAAAATTAAAAATGAAAGAATTTTTAGACAATGATAACGATATCATTAGAGTGGGTGGATGGATCGTGGAATGACAGCCAATGCCTAAGTCGCAGTCATAATGCCTAAGTCTGAAGTACAGGAGCTATTTTGCCACTACAGGAATTATCCTGTAGTTAAGGAACTACTGTGAAACCTCCCTGAAAGGCTACCTCTATAAGAAGATCACCTCTCATAAAGACCGTTTATTTATTTTCTATAATTTTTGGCTGCAGGCTCAATGTTAATTTTCTTCTCCTGAAAGACCTTTATTTCCCGTCTTCCAGGTGTTACTTTCCTTTGCAAGGTGAATCTCAAAACTGTGTAAAACAGTCCAGGCATTTGGTAAAAAATAAATGCAAGTTTTGGTGTAGTTTTGATTTTTGGTTCCCTTTATGTTTTTTGGGTCGCTGAACACGAATCTGGCATTATCCAACAAAATTTCTCCCCGGAAACACGCTTTTTCGGCAAAAAACGTGCAAAAAACGTGGCTTTTTTTCGTTTTATTTTTTTAAAAATAACTTCAAAATCATGCATTTTACATAAAAGCCGTCAATACATAAATTAAAGAGCACAAAATTTCCTACATTTTATGTAATAAAAGTTTTTTTTCTCTGAGCAAGGGTTTAGCTGTGAGAGAGCCGCAAAAATGGGTGTGAAAAGCAAAAAATTCTGAAAAACGTGAATTACAGCACCGTACGTCGATGAAACATGAAAAACAAACATTTTACGCAAATTTTCCCCACTTAATAATACTAAATATATTATTATTGACTATATTTTATTAATCTGATGTTCATTGTTTCTTTCATAACTAAAAAATAAATAAAAATGAGCATATCTGTGATCAAAATCTTCATTTGCAATTACAAAATAATAATAGTAATAATTTCTTAATTTGACTTTTGAATAATGTAAATAAAATAACTAAAACAGGCTTTTACTGATCCAATCTGCACTTTCCCCCTTGATTGAAAGGGTGCAAGTGTGAAATAACGTTGGTCAAGCGCCCAACCCCGCATCCCATGTCCACGTTCAGTGGAATACTAACCCCCCCCCCCCCCTCTTCCTTACAAGTTTCGCCTCTGTTAGAAATATGCGTCGCACATATCACTAGCTTATCAGGAGGATACATACCTCTCAGTTTCCATATAGTCCAGTCAAAATAGACAAAAAATAACGGAAACTTCGGAAAAATTAGCGAAGAGCTGGAAATTTGTGTAGACGTTTAGAACATCATTTTAAATGAAATGCCAAAAATCTTAGTCAATCTGACTGGAGCAAAAAATTTTATTCAAGGTCAAAGATAAAATAATTAGCTTTTTTCAGTTAACTGGTAAACGGTGAGTTTTATCGTAAAAATAATTGTCATAAAAATTGAATATTTCAGGATTTTCTACAAAAATGGTCTTTACACACACCTTCGTCACCTCCTTCATAAGATATTGCAATTTCAAAAATTGTAAAAATTAAAAATTTCAAAAATTATCGTATTTCGCATATCTACATTTTCTTGAAAGTAATTCATGTTGTTAACTGTTGAATGGGATTGATATAAGTAGATATACTAAAATTAAGTGGAATAATGTGAGGTACGGGCGTACTTTATCCAATACACTCAAGGTAAGCTGTGATCAATCCCCCCCCCCCTCTCCTCCCACTGAGCAACAGAAGCGCGCGCCGTCCTCCCGCCGTCAAATGGTTCCTTTTTGGAAATGTAATTTTCTTTAGGGATTAATTTCATACTTTTACCTTCCAGTTCGTTTGTGCGGAGATTATTCTGTTTTGTTTAAATAAAAATATCGAAACATTAGTTTGTATAAGCTCATTAAAATGTCGGAAATTTGCTTCATTTGTAATTAACAACTAGCATCCCACCCAGTGGCGCAGCCAGAATTCGGTTCTAGGGGGGAGGGGGGTGAGTTTCTGATAAAGATGATTGCCAGTTACTAGAATCGCCGGTTAATGGAATCAGTACCAATTAGGATATTCACTGCATAATGCTTAAATTCAAAGAGCATCTGTGTGGCAGGAAATCATTATTTTTTAGCATGATGAATCTCAGAACAATGATTTAGTTCAAATAACCAATTTTTACTTAACTAATCCATGTAATATGCACTTTCACAATTTTAAGTAGAATTTTCGCTATTTAATTTAATCACTTTATTAAATAAAATTAAAAATAAAATAAAATAATAATAATAAAATCTGATTCAATAACGCGGCGAATTCCTAAATGTGCCAAAGAAATGTGCAAAAGTTTGGCTTTGATTCATATAAGAGGCAATTATATCGATTTTTCTTAGCGCTGGGAGGGTTTTAACTCCCAAACCACCCCGTTAGCTGCGCCACTGATCCCACCTTGGACTAGGGCACGATTAGGTGAGCCAACTTTTTGCTTTAGGAAATTTTTGTTTATTTTGTGGAAATAAAGCGAATGAAGAAAATGAAAAGAAAAAAACGAAGGATCGTCGACGCGTAATATATCGAGTTGTAACAATTTCATTTAAAGATACTATCGTTGAGGTAGCAAAAAACATTCGAATAATTTTGAAAAGACTTTTCTTGTATATATAGGATGTTAATACGATTTGTTGCTGTTGAAGCTAAGTATAATCTTGATTGCTTTCGTTCTTTCTTGAAGCCTGCAACTGGAGATAAAAGTGGATGTCCTGTTTTCTTATATAATCCATCTCCTCAGGTTCAGAAAATATTGATTTGATATTATTTACATTTGATATGTACATAATCATTATGGTCACAAAGTTATTATAGTATTTGCTGGTTAGGCTCATTATAAAAAAAATATAAAAGGCGGCAGAACAACATCGCTACTAAATATCTTCTTCTGCTAATGTACTATTTGCTCGACTTATGGTTCTTCCTAGAAACCAAAAACAATTCCTTTCTAATACTCATAAAAAGATTCGGTTTATTTCAATATTATGCAAAAAATTAAATGCTGCTGGTATTTCTGTTAAACAGGCTGATAACGAGGGTAACTTCCTTATAGTTAAAACAACTATAGAACAGTCAAGTACAGGTACAACTATTGTTGTTGTGGAAGATGTTATTTGTTAATCATATAAACTGTACGAACGCCTACTGATAAAATAGTTTATTTCGTGAAACCGGGAAAAGTACAGATAGAAACGAAAATGTATTCATCGCAAAGTTTGGAATTATATCCAAAGTGTAGAGATAATAGATTATTTTTAGGTGCCATAACTGGCTGTGACGCATCGTCAGCTCTCTTCAGAAAAGGTAAAATTCAAATATTTAAGTTATTTGAAAAAAGTAATGACTTAATTTGCTATGCTGAAATATTTAAGAAAATCGACTCTTCTCCGAATATCATTATTGCCAATGAAATTTGTTTACTTATTTGTACAGAGCTCCTAAAAACATTGATTCTGAAGATAGCTATAGATATGTAAGTTTTGCGAAGAGACTCCATAATAAAGTTTTTCAGGTATTATTTCTTCCACTAACATCTAGTGCTGCTCTCCAAAATTTATACCGAGTTTATTTTCAAGTCCAAATATGGTTAGGTAATAAACTTGACCCTGAAAACTGGGGATGGGTATTGAACAATAACGATTTGGAGCCAATTAAAACTCTACTCTCGCTTGCACCATAAATATCGTTCCTTACAATTTTTTGTAGCTACACAAAGGGTTGAAATTTAAATTATGGGTGGAAAAAACTTGGTGGTTTGGTTTGTTCACCAATTTATTACAATTGTCACGGCCAGTTTTGTTCAAATGTTGCCACAAATACAACAGATGATGATGCTTCTGACATCAGTGAAGAAATACCAGATCCATCGGATTTCTCAAAGAAATGGATAGGAACTTAGCAACCAGAGGAAGAAGAAGATGGAAATAAAACAAGAAAAATAATTTGCAGATGAATAATTAACAAGTAAGATAAATTTATTAAGAGGCTACTTCAGTCAAATTAAAAGATCTGTTCGCTAATGCTAATCCTATGGAAGAAATTTATAAAGATATCTCGGTTGCATTTCAGTGTTTTTAAATGATTTTTTTTCATTGGATTCCTGAGATGGATCTGAATGCAGGCCATTTTTTACTTTTCCGATTTTGGTTGCAGATATTTTTTAGGCGAGTGCTTTCGCTTTCCAAATCGGTTCCGAAAATGAAAGCGTATTCGTAAAAAATACCTGTAAACAAAATCAAAAAAAGTATAAAACGGCTTTCATACAAATCGATTTCAGCTACCCATTGCAAAAAAAAAAAATTAAAATACAACCGTGACATCTTTATACATTTTTCTTCATAGGATTAGTATTAATGAACGGATCTTTTCGTTTGAATGAAGTAGCCTCTTAAAAGTGTAAAGACTGTTTTGTAGAAAATTTCATTTTTTATAATAACCTTAAATTTATGTAATAACTATGTTTACGATAAAACTTATTATTTAACAGATATCTGAAAAAACGATTTTTTTGTATATTTGACCTTTGATCTTGAATAAAATTTTTTGCTCCAGCCAGATTGATTAAGATTTTTGGGATTTCATTTGGAATGATATTCTAAACGTTTTCGCAAATTTTCAGCTCTTCTCTAATTTTTCCTAGGTTAAATGTCTATTTTGACTGGACTAATATGCAACTGCTTAATTCTAATTTAGTAATTCACTGTTTGTGTCTTCGTGAATGTAGTGAACATCTAAAATGATTTTGCGCGATGTCGCTGTGTTTTATTTGTGACTCTCTTTAGAAGAGGGCTCGTCAGTGAAAGTTATTCGAGGTATTGCAGCGTTAGTCAAGGTAAGTAGAGAAAGAAAGGATGGAAAGGCAGTTTTCCTAAAGGGGAAAACCTCAGTAGATGTGCATGTTAAGTGTAGAAAAGCATACGTAAATGAACGGATGATTACTGCTTATATGAAGAAGGTTGAGGAAAAGAGTGCTAGCACTTCTCAAATTTTAAAATCATCAACTCCTCAGTTTAATTTTCGAACTGATTGTTTTATATGTGGACTGTGTATTTCGGAAGAATTCATTGCAACAAAAGCGAAAAATCCACCAAGCGAACGCAATACTGTATACAGTGTGCGACACATGGGATTCAAAAGTACAATTCTGAAAGCAGCAAGAGCTCGCAATGATGATTATGGGCAGGCTATAATTCAGCGCATCGAACCAGTGAATGATTTGATCGCAGCAGATGCTCAATACCACATTAAATGTTTTAAATATATTTATGAGAGGCCGAAGGTCCAAGAACAGAAGAAACGTGGTCCATTTGCCGAGGCAATCGACAGAGCAATGCAAAGTATATACGATTACCTTGAAAATCATGATGACGAGTGTCAATTCTCCATGGAAGAGCTAATGAAACA
The DNA here is from genome assembly GCA_964019185.1 of Maratus speculifer. Lineage (NCBI taxonomy): Eukaryota > Metazoa > Arthropoda > Arachnida > Araneae > Salticidae > Maratus > Maratus speculifer. Next base: position 175,836,162 of record OZ025295.1, on the reverse strand, counting down.
GGTTACATGGAGTTATCAATCTGATATGAGAACTGTAAAGTTTAACTTCATTGAGAGATATGGAGACGACATACTGATCACAAAGAATCAGAAAAAAAATTCCATTGTGTGTTTCAAGAATATAGGAGGCAGGCTCGGACTGGCCCACCGGCCCATCGGCCCGATAGCCGGTGCGCCCTAGTTCAGGGTAAAGTTTGCGCCCCTAAGTGTAAGTGCTTCAGCCATTCCAGTATTTTTTTCGCCCTCTGTAAACATACATTCTGATTCTCGACTCTAAATTTTAAGAATTCATTTACGAATAAGTCTCAATCAGCGCCTTGCGAAAAAAAAGGGGGGGGGGGCGGTCGTCCTGGACCTGGAAATTTAGGGGGCGCCAAATTTATACTACCAACATCATTTTTGGCATGACACAAGAAAAAGTTGAGAGGGGTGGGAGCTAACTTTGCCCTGAACGCAATTTTCTCTTCGCACGTCCCTGTTCTCATTCAAAAGAAAGGTAGCATAACGGAGACATTTTTTATTATCACAGTGAAATAAAAGATGTATCTATACAGTTTCAAGATCGGAAAACTAAAGAGACATCTTTGGAAGCAAATTGCCAGGGAAATCATGCATCTAACGAGAACTTTATTAGCCATGACGTCTTGAAAGATTTGTTTTCATCGCTTCATTCACTGATATCTTTTAAATTTTAATTAAATATTTTGCATATTTTCAGTCTTTTTGCAATTCCCCCCCCCCTCTCCCTTATAGCCATTCCCGAATGCACCTATAATCGTGCTTTTTGGAAAGAAACTTAAAAAAAGAAACTAGTTAAATTTGACAATCCCAAAACTTTCTTCTATCTCATACATCTCTTAATAATTTTAAAAAGTAGTTACACGGGTTAATACTTCGATATTGTTGATTCATCACTATACTAACTTCAATTTTTGTCTTAAATTTCTCTTTGAATCAATTAATCGGAGTAAAAATGAAATAATCTAGATCGCCAAATTTATTAAAATCAATAGCTTTTCCTTATTCTGTTATCAGCTATTCGCAAATAGCCCGCTGAGAAGGGCGCAAGTTCTCGTTCTGCACAAGTCACCAATCGACAATAGAAATAAAAAAATCGGGAAAATGATACAAAAATTGCCATCCCAGTATCTCTTTCTCGAGGAATGATTTCCAAATTCAAGGAAGACCTGCTGCTCATATCTAAAAACATGCACAAAAAAAAAAAAAAAAAAAAAAAAAAAAAAAAAAAAAAGTTGAATGTAGATTCTGCCATAGCAGAATTCAATTTCGCCTCCGATTAGAGAAAAAAAAATAGATAGAGGTTTTTTAGAAGGGAGACCCCGTTTAGATTGCAATGAACTAACTTCATTTTTCTTGTGTCTATCAATATAATAGCAAACAGAACGGCGTGAAATGCCCAATTGAACAGCAATTTCTCTCTGAGACATTGGAATTGCGGAATAATAAAGAGATACAATTTGACGTGCTACTTCTTCATTGACTAGATTCATCAAAAACGGATTTTTTTCTTTAGTTTAAACGCTTTTTTATAGACTCTGAGTAAAAGGAAATGCAATTTAACAATAAAACGAGTGGAATCCCGTCGAATTCGACGAATGAAATGTTTAAAAGACCCAATCGATTTGGTTTAAAAAAAAAAGCAAAAGTAATTACATTATTGAATCAATAATAATAAATATATTTACAAACTAAATGTCAAATTTGCCAGTTACAATTTTGCATGCAAATAAATATTCGTACATCTTCAGTTAATATTGTAATCTGAGTGCCAGTGAAATCCAGAAATTCTATTTTATATGCACTCACAGAAAAATAATTTTATTAAAAAAAAAAAAAAAAAAAAAAAAAAAAAAAAAAAAAACTAATTTTATTTTTACTGTGACATTATTTTTACTAACTGAAGTCATCTGAAAGTAAAATCTCAATCTAAGTGTCCATAATGAAAAGAAATATTGAAATGTAATATCGGGTACTACTAGGTTATCCCGTCGACCAAAAAATTATCGCCAAACTATAAGATTAAATGCCAATAATGGATGATCGTGAATGTCACATTCAATGACATTAAATACGATTTATGTGTTTAAAATGTCATTAAGTGATTTTTATTTCGACTTTTTATTAATATTCTACTAATTATTTGTTTTTTCGTTATTTAAAATAAAAATTATGTCAATATGCATAATTTGGATATTAGTTTGGCGATTTGAATAATTTGGCGAAATTGGTCGACGGGATAATAGAGTAGTACCTAATATCGTTATGAGTAAAAATGCGATGTTTTAAATAGTGACGTCATTTTCTCTTCAAATGTTTTTTAAAAGTTACTGTTATTAGTAATATGAAAATTGCATCCGTAATAATATTGTAATTCCCTTTTATCTGGTTACTGAATGACATCATTTTCCTCATTTGAAATTTTTCTTATTTTGCTTTAGACATTAATTTTTATCATAAATTATTTTCTGTTATTTTATTTACATTATTAATATTATTTCTCAGTAAATATATTTTACTGAGCACGCACTTAATTATACGCAATCATTTTGGAAAATAAATTTTTATTATCGAGAGAAAAGCTAAACTGAATTGCCACCATTTTGAAGAAATATCATAAAAAGCATTTAAAATTAAAAATAAAATATAAAACTGGAAATAAATTAAAAAATAACTAAAATGGGCACAACTACAAATAAATAGCTTTCATTTAAAAAAATAATTATCTAAATCGGTTGAGTAGAAAATTCAGGACTGATGACACGACATTTTTTAGCTTGTCTGAAAAAAATAGCATCGGAGGCTAAAAAAATTGGATCTTTTCTAAGAATAACTTTATACAGTTTTCGGTGATCAATAGTGGACATCGTACAGACATCACTATTAAAATATTTCCTTGCGGCATTTTTTTTTCTCAAATTCAGGAAGGACCTTGTTTGCCGTAGTCAAAAAAATACACAAAAAAGTTGGTTCAATTCTATGCATAACTTCATAACGCACGTTTCAAAAATTCAAAAAGGAAAATGACAGACATAACTCTTACATTGCGTCTTTCTGGCCGAATATTTCCAAACTGAACCAAAAATACATACAAAAATTTGGTTCCATTCTATACATAATTTAATACAATTTTACATGGTACAATAATGAAAATAGCACAAAGATCGCTATTACAGCTCCCCCTTCCGTCAGATTTTGTTTCAAATTCAGGGAAAACCTACAGTCCACAATCTAACACATATACAAAAATTTTCTTCAAGACTATATAGTCTTATACATAACCTCATTACACTTTTCGATGGTACAATAATGTAAACAGCTCAGACATTGCAATTATAGCATACCCCTTCCAAATTTCGATTACAATGCTTTCTTCTTTTGAAGATAGAAGGAAGTAACTAATCGGATGTAATAATCCCAAAATCTTCTTTTAACTCATGCATATTGCATTTAAAAATCCGCTATTACATAGCTGCCACAACCGATTTTTTTTTTTTTTTTTTTTTTTTTTTTTTTTTTTACTCTGTTCGCACCAGTATTTTTAAGTTTTGAAGCGTACTTCTCTTGGAAAAGTTGTCAAAATGTATGTTAATAGTTTTTGTTTTGAGAGAATAATGCTAGTTATAATTAAAAAATAGTCTCCCGTGGCAGTTATAATGCCTAAATGACAATCTATACTCATCAAATTACTATCAAAAGGACTCTAATGATTGGTTCATTGTACTGTAAGCATTTTTAGGAGGTATAACACCTTTCAAACAAATAATTGAACTTCGGCACTTTTCCTTTAGATGTCTGCCACCGAAATTCCAGTCCACAGAGTGTAAAATTGACAACTGTCTCACTCTAATCCAAACTTAATAAAGATCTATTTATATGAAAATGTAACCGAATGAGAAGTTTTATTAAATTCTGTTCTTTGAGATAGAGCTATCGCGATAATCATGAAAAATGCAGCATAGTAATCTTTTATATAATATGCATGAAAACCTTATTAGCACAATTTTACGTCCAGGTCCAACAGAATATGAAATTTGATGAAGTTCCGTGCATTAGTTCATAAGATCTAAGTACCATTAAGGCGGTTCTCAAATTCACTGCTCAACAAGCGCGAAAATTTCTGACTCATTTACTTATTCATTTTTAAACGTAAGGGCACGAAATTGGTAAGGCTAACTATGGAAGAAATTCGGAATCGAAAGATGTTTTAATATTTTTCGATAAATAAATTATTTATTGAGTGATAAGCGATTTGTGATCGCGCAACAACTTGTTTTCTCTTCTCCCTGAGGGTTTTTTGTCCTTTCGGCTGGAAATTCAGCTCAAAACACCAACTTTCATAGTATTTTGTGAAAGATCTTTTATGTTTACTAGAAAATGGAAAACGTCTTTCGATCACGTAATTTTTGAATGACGATCTTTTTTGTATTTCCGAACAAAAAAGATTAAAACTTGTATCATAAAGTTACACCTTTGGATTTGAGAACAGCCTTAAAATCGTGTAAATCGGAAAAATGTAGCATAGCAGTTCTACTTGTTGGTAGATTTACACTAAAACTTAATCAACATTGCGTCAAGAACTAATTGAATTTGAAGTTTTATGAAAATTTGTGCATTCTTGCGATAGAGTTATTACGGAAATCGTAAAGTAAAAACAGCATAGCAGCATCACACGTTCAGTGATTTACATTAAAAATTAATTTGCACCTATTTATAACATGGATTCGAATGGACACAAACTTATTCTAGGTATTTTTGTCCTATTCAAAAACTGTTTAATCATTAAAACTATCAATAAAGTCATATTAAGAAATATATTATGGACAAAACATAATTGCTAAAAGCATTGATATGTACAGCTCATTTGAGTAATTAGTTTTCGAGATAAAGAAATTTTTTTCCATTTCATAATTTAAAGGGGTCATATTCTGTCATCAAAGAAGCAAAAAAAGAAAAAAAAAGTAGAAACTTACAAGAAATATCTGTAGGATTTGTCAAGTAAGATTAAATAAATTTATAATTCTTGTATAATTTTACTGGTAACTTATTGTGAGATACACACAATTTGTTTTTTGTTTTATAATTTTACTAAGTTTTAAGAAAATCATGAACTAAATAGGATGGCAAAAGTGGATGTTATCATTTGATAAATCAACGGATGTGGTTTGCGTTAATATGAAGGCATTCTCTAAAGCAAAATTTATGAAAAGCATTTAATACTAAATATGATTCCAAATCAACTTGCATTTATTATTTTTTTAATAAACAGTCATTTTCAGAAAAATTGGTAGGGGTGATAATTTTTTTCTTCCTAGGTATCTATGGATAAAAGAAAATAAAGCCCTTACACTCGTCAACAACAAGGTAATTTGCGTAACTTGATGAAGCTTTTAGATATTACATGATTTGTTTTTAAAAATTGTGTATTATTGTGTAGGTTTGATTGAACTTTTAAACCCTTGAAGGGCGATGGGATAAAATATATCCCACTTAATTTTAATTGTGAAATGTCACATTGACACCAGAATTTTGATATGAAAATTTTAATCTCATCAAGTACGTGAAGAAAAGCTTTCATCTTTTTTGAAAGAAAATTTGTTTTTCAATTCTGGTGTCAATCAGTCATTTCAGTATTTTAAGAATGGAAGTGCTTTGCCCCTCAAAGAGTTAAACACGTACGGTGAATACCGCAAAGTCTTCGATCTGTAGAATTAGAAATAGTGATGTTAGTTAAATTCATATTATTGCTTGGTACTCATATTATTACTTGGTGCTATGCGAGTATGTTAAATTTTGGCAAGCTATATACAGCGCAAAGAAGTAAATGTTCGTTAAAATTTTCGCGCCGTCTGAAAAACCAAGGTCTGCGCCCTTTACACTGACCCAGTCCGATCCTGATAGGAGGGAAGATACTGACTAATGCATGGTATCAGCAAATATGTAAATCTGATCCAGATGAGAGGGTGCGAGTGGTTGAAGAAGCAGCAAAAATTATTTACGAAGATATCAGATAGAAGATTTGCTTCGGAAAACTGCAACAACATCGCAGTTGTGTGTCAAGACGAAGAGAATGAGCTAGACTTTGAAGTCGATCTGGAAATGGATTGCCCACACAGTGAATCAGAGGACCCAATGGAAGAGAAAATGGTCATGCCGAGAGGTATGAAATATTTACTATTGGGTCATTCCACATGAATTCAACCAATGGGTGTTGCATCATAGTCACAGATTTTTTTTTTTAATTTTATCATAGATAGACATAGTAGTGAAACCCTCAAATCTGAAATTTAAAAGAAATTTTCACAATATTGGCCGAGATATGGCCATTTGAAAACTGGCCATTTTTACGAAATGGCGGCCATCTTGGAATTGTATCACTGTCTAAATATGGCCATAACTTGACAACTAATGGCTCAAAGTTTATATATCTGGTACCAATTTGAAGCTATTTGTACAAAGAATGAATATTTCACATCAAAACAATAATAAATTTTCATTTTTTTACTTTTTATTATGTGCAAAGTGAAAATTTCACCGCAAAAAAGGGCAGATTGTAATGGCTCATAAAAAAAATGAATCATCATGAATTTTTCTGAAACTTGGTAAAAACGTTGCTCCATCTGTGTGCTTTAAATAAAAAAAAATTGGAAAGGTAAAATTTGTTGTTTTAAAATAAATGGTTTTTTACACATAAGGTGTCATTAACCAAATAATGATATTTTTAGAATCTGTAAGCATTCCTGATTCAAAAAATAATGGTTAAAATAAAATTTTCTAACATCTAAATTAATGTAAAAGTATAATCAAAACCTCATTTGTACTAATTTTGTAGAAATCTGCCCCCAGCCCCCCTCCCCCCCCCCAAAAAAAAAAAAATTAGACAGTTCAAAAAATTTTACACTGAAAAAGATAGGAATATAATGTATAATTATAAAATACCTATAAATGCAGTGCATATATATATGATAATTTACTTCACATATAGGGGCGAGTGGGGTGGAATGGGACAGTAGGTTTTTCTCTTTAAGTATCATTCTAAATATTTCATCAATCACACATTAGGTGAAGTAATGGTACCCCAATCTTCAGTTGAAAAAAGTAGCTGATTTACATAAGCTTGCAATTATATAAAGAAAAAGATTATTTCAAAAATGAAAAGTAAATTTAGTTCATATACTTTTTACGCTTTCTGTATAATGATTTGATTATGCATAGATGTAACAGTTTCTCTATATATGGAACATTATACTGTAAAATTAGAGAGGTAAAATTTGTTGTTTTAAAAATGGTTTTCTACATATAAGATGTCATTGACCCAAATAATGATTATTTTAAAATCTGTAAGTATTCTTAATTTAAGAAATATTGGTTAAAATGAAATTTTCTAGCATCTAAATTAAAGTATTGTGTTTATATTATATAATTCAATAAAGAAATATCAATTTGCAGTTATTTACACTAAATATTTATTTTTACAGTACTTTTTATTTCATTTCATTCAAAATTTTTGTAACTTTTGTCTGCAAATAACCAAGTTTCCTCTTTGAGCTACGCCTATTCATTTTTATTGGCGATAACTCTAACATTTCACAGCTTTTGTTTAATTGTTCCATTACTACTGTGGGTTCACTAAATTCTGGATCAGAGATGCTTTTCATGTCAACAATAGAAATCATCTTATTTATTGATGAATAGCAGGAAGTACATAATTTTTTTCCTGGAATGAGGATGTCTGGATTTGTCATAGACATATCTAAAGAAATTGTTTTCAGTGATTTTGCTCTGTTACTATTTGGATGTTTATTAAATGGATCACAACACTGTCTCTGATTTAAACTATAAAATTTTAGAAATTTATCCTTGTGAACCTTGCATATATTCGCATGCAAAAAACTTTTTTCATCTGGGATTATATAATGTAACCTTTTTTTTTAATAAATGTAAATCCCGTGGGGATAATTGAAGAACAGAAATAACATCAGTACTCAGAGAAACATTGAGTTTTTTACATACAAAACACTCCATCTCCACTGTATAATAAGTACAAAATAATTATTGTATGTCTAAATACACTTCATTGAAAACTTTAGAAGTGGTATATGGTATTTAAAAGGAATTACTCAAGTTTCTTGGACATTATGATGCAAGATTACATCATACTTTAATTATAGCCAATTAAGAAGCAGATGAAGTAAAGCAGCAATCTTTTCTTTAAATTGCATCAGCTCATATAGAACATGATGCAAGATAGCATCATACTTTGATTATAGCCAATTAAGAAGCAGATGAAGGTACAGTAGCAATCTTTTCTTTAAATTGCATCAGCTTATATAGAACATGATGCAATATTACATCAGCTTATAGAAACATAATGAAATTTTTACATCATGTTTTGAATTCAAAATTTAAAATTTTGAATTCATGTTTTGATTCTTGAAATAATCTTTTTCTTTATATAATTGCAAGCTTGTGTAAATTAGCTACTTTTTTCAACTGAAGATTGGGGTACCATTACTTCATCTAATATGTGATTGATGAAATATTTAGAATGATACATAAAGAGAAAAACCTACTGTCCCATTCTACCCCACTTGCCCCTATATGTGAAGTAAATCACCATATGTATGCATTGCATTTATAGGTATTTTATAATTATACATTATATTCCTTAATTATTATCTTATCTTTTTCAGTGTAAAATTTTTTAAATTGTCTATTTTTTTTTTTTTTTTTTTTTTTTTTTTTTTTTTGGGTGGGGGGGAGGGGGGCTGGAGGCAGATTTCTACAAAATTAGTACAAATGAGGTTTTGATTATACTTTTACATTAATTTAGATGTTAGAAAATTTTATTTTAACCATTATTTTTTGAATCAGGAATGCTCACAGATTCTAAAAATATCATTATTTGGTTAATGACACCTTATCTGTAAAAAACCATTTATTTTAAAACAACAAATTTTACCTTTCCAATTTTTTTTTATTTAAAGCACACAGATGGAGCAACGTTTTTACCAAGTTTCAGAAAAATTCATGATGATTCATTTTTTTTTATGAGCCATTACAATCTGCCCTTTTTTGGGGTGAAATTTTCACTTTGCACATAATAAAAAGTAAAAAAATGAAAAATTATTATTGTTTTGATGTGAAATATTCATTCTTTGTACAAATAGCTTCAAATTGGTACCAGATATATAAACTTTGAGCCATTAGTTGTCAAGTTATGGCCATATTTAGACAGTGATACAATTCCAAGATGGCCGCCATTTTGTAAAAATGGCCATATCTCGGCCAATATTGTGAAAATTACTTTTAAATTTCAGATTTGAGGGTTTCAGTACTATGTCTGTCTATGATAAAAATTAAAAAAAAATCTGTGACTATGATGCAACAAGTTTTCCTTAAATTGGTTGATTTCACGTGGAATGACCCTATTAAAAAAAACTTTTATTTATAATATTGATAATTAAAAACACCCATTAATTCCATTCGTCTATTTTCTATTTTGTAGATGTCGGTGAAAAGCAGGGACCCTCAAATAAAAGAAAGCGGAAATAGTACTTTGTTTTTTAAGTAAATGTACTTACTAATGTACATAATTATTTATAATTAAATAATAATTCATAATGAGTCGTCGTTTTTATTGTTAGCAACTTCATTGTAAAATATAATCGATCATAATGTCTTCAGTATCATTTAAAGTCAATCTTTGCGAAAAATGGTCAGTTTTCATATAAAATCTATGTACAGTGCCATAATTCCTATTTCCCGGATTTTTTTTTATTTTCACACCCACATTTTGAACTTCGAGAACTGGAATTCGTGTCAGCTTTTATATGTTAAAGCCTGTTTTAGTTATTTTATTTACATTATTTAAAAGTCAAATTAAGAAATTATTACTATTATTCTTTTGTAGTTGCAAATGAAGATTTTGATCACAGATATGCTCATTTTTATTTATTTTTTAGTTATGAAAGAAACAATGAACATCAGATTAATAAAATATAGTCAATAATAATATATTTAGTATTATTAAGTGGGGAAAATTTGCGCAAAATGATTGTTTTTCATGTTTCATCGACGTATGGTGCTGTAATTCACGTTTTTCAGAATTTTTTGCTTTTCACACCCATTTTCGCGGCTCTCTCACGGCTAAACCCTTGCTCAGAGAAAAAACTTTTATTACATAAAATGTAAGAAATTTTGTGCTCTTTAATTTATGTATTGACGGCTTTTATGTAAAATGCATAATTTTGAAATTATTTAGAAAAAAAAAAAAAAAAAAAAAAAAAAAAGCCACGTTTTTTGCATGTTTTTTGCCAAAAAAACGTGTTTTCGGGGAGAAATTTTGTTGGATAATGCCAGATTCGTGTTTAGCGACCCAAAATTTATTTGTCGTTTTTGAGCACCTAATGCCTGGACATATTTAGAAACAAAAATTGTAAATGAGAAATTGTTTAAATCAAAGCAAACTTCAATTAATTCCTTCTTTAAAGCCCTATAAGCATGAAATATAAAAACTAATTCAAATATACATATTATAGTATGCATTTTATGAAACTTTGCTTTATCCATCACCTCTTTGAAAGACCGATTTTTTATGGTCTAATGGGTGGTCTTTATAAAGGCTATTTCCATGAGTACTTGTAGTGTAAGTCACAGGCTACGATTTTTGGCTACCAGTATTATAGAACAAAAAAAGGTGATTAATTTTATTGGCACATTCTCAATTATTGAATAAGGCGAAGCAGACTTTTCGAAAATAACGGTGGCTAACAAGCATAGCAATTAAGAAGTTATGTGACTTACACTACAGAACCCATGGAATTAGCCTAAAGAGATTCACAGTATCTTGTTTTTCAAAAACTGTTACTATTAAGCTGTTAAAAACGATTTTTTCAAATCGAACCATTAATATACATTATGTTACATCCAACTATTTAATACATCAGATGGGTTTTAATATTTAACTCATTTTAAACACAAAAGTTTTAAGAAAAGAAAGCACTATTCACAAAAAGCGCACTGCTCTTTCTAAAGAATGTCATTTATAAAAGTGTTAAAAGCTCTTTTTAGGCTTGCATCATTAATATACATTGTGTTACACCGACTGTTTAATATTTCAGAAAGATTTCGCTGTTTTGCCTTTAAATACAAAAATGTTAAGAAAAGAAACCGATATCTAAGTATTCAAATGGGGGGGGGGGGGAATAGAGGATAAAAATGTTAGGTAAATGTGACAGATGATGTTATAAACATCCTTGATTAAACTTGCATGGCTTCTCTTTTATAAAAAAATAAAAAATAATAAATGCACATTGTAACATTTTCTTGCAAATATGATAATGGCATTGAAATAAGTTGGAAAACCTGTCATTGTCGAGCAGTGGAACTTCGTTCAAAAACTTCACTCTGTTTCCCCTCACCAACGCGATGAGATTTTGGCCGCAGTGCCTCTAAATAATTAACGAACCTTTTGTAACCAGTATTTATCGAGGCCAAAGTGGCAACGCCCTTCTCGGACGCCGCAAGCTCATCCTCTTGAAGCTCCACCCAGCGGAGTTTGTGGAAACTTTTCTCTCCCAATTTTTCTATCACTGATCTTGGCCATCTTCGCGACACACACCCAAAAAGAGTTTTGTTACTTTTCCAAGTATAATTATTGACGATAAAGGAGTACAGTTTGTCTGAGGGGTGCGATTTAATGCTCGCAGAGGGTGTTAGTTTTTAACTAGTTGATTAATTATTGGTTTCGTGAAAGTGTATAATGAATGTGAAGAATGAAAATTTAAAAGCTGTTTTCATATTCAAAAAAGAATTATTTGCCAGTCGAAGGCTTCAGTGTTCCCGATATTTATTGTCAGGGAAAAAAAAAAGTATAACACTTATTATTTATGATATATTCATGCAACGTTATTAGTGAAAATTTTATAATGATCTGCGATACAATAAATTCATGTTACTATTATTGTTTAAATTGAAAATTGCGTTAGTTGATTTCATTTGTAAAATTAAATAATATGTGGGAGTAATTAGACATAAAAGAGTCAGTGCAGAAATATGCATAACAGTATTTTGATATGCTATGTTTATGTTAAATTACTTTCAATAATTTCATAATTACAACCGATATTTATTGTCAGGATAAAAAGGGGAAAAAAAGTAACTTATAACAGTTACTCCCTCTGTCCCAAATTAATTGTGACATTTGAATACTTTTTTACTGATTATTGATATTTATGACTTTACGATTTTGTATGAGCATTTTTCAGAGAGCTATACTATCAATCAACAATATTTACTTACCTAACATTCCCTCCATAACTCCATAAATAAGTAATTAATTATTTTAAAAAATCCCGGTTCACACGCTCTTAGGCCACGCCCCATTAAGATTCTTTTAATAGTAATCACATAAAACTGCCTTCAATCTAATCAATCGTGAATACATTTAAGAATATTTTATTCCAACTGTTATTTTTTTTTTTTTTTAGTATAAATCCAAGATTCTAGTATAATTTTACTGGTGTCGATTTACTAAAATGCATCAGAAATTATTTATGACTCCACCTACTTGAAATGCAGCAACTAATTTGGGACAAAAATTTCAACCTAAATGTCGCAACTAATTTGGGACAGAGGGAGTATTATTTATGAAATATTCATACAAAGTTATTAGTAAAATTTTTATAATGATCTGTGATAAAATGAATTCGTGTTACTAGGTATTATTATTTAAATTGAAAATTATCTTAGTTGATTACATTTATAAAACAAAATAATAACTGAATGTAATTTAGACGTAAAAGTGTCAGTGTACAAATACGCATAATAGTATTTAGATATGCTATGTCCATATTAAATCGCTTTCAATAATTTCATAATTACAATTGGTAAAATAAAACATTTTCTTAGAAATAAAAAAACGGTATTTTCCTTTTGAAAGTATAAAAGAAATGAAAGGAATGATAAGAATTAAAATAATAATTATAAACTGCCTTACTAACAGATTTTATTTATAGAATGTAAAATCCATTTTTAAAGGCACGAAGAACAAATAATAATAATAATAATAATAATAATAATAATAATAATAATAATAATAATAATAATAATAATAATAATAAATAAATAAATAAAAATAAAAAATAAAATAAAATAAAAATAAAAATTGAAAATAATATAAAAATGAACTAAAACAGTAAATATAAATAAAATGATTCATGAATTAGAGGCTATAATGTTCTTATGAATTCAACACAAAAACACAGTAATACAAAAATTTCCAGCTGAGAAAATTCCATGTAAAGTCATTGCTCTAAAATTGTATTTACATCAATACAAGTAACTTATGAAGTTTCTTAAAAACGGTTTTTGTCTGAATTATGCAACATTCTCACTTAAGTAATTGATATAGTAGGGAGGGGGGATAAAACAAAACGATTTGCAAATCAAAGAATTCGATATTTCAGTCAATTATCATCAGCAAACTGTTTAAAAAGAGATAAATGCTGCTTAGAAAACTATTATATACCTTCGTAAGAAAATATACAACTAAAGATCGGCCGAAACAGGTTTTTAAGACAAACCATTTTCGGCCGAAATCGAAAATGTCGATGAAATTAATTCATACATAAATACACAGAACTATTAATTAATTATACGTGTGGTCCAATGTTAATTAAGTATACATGTGTCCAAATTAGCCTTTCACCAATTTTTTTTATCTTCATATAAAATAAAATGTACTTAATTCATCTAAGACGCAAAATGTTTTTTAATTATATAAATTTCGTCTCATGATAAAGTTTTAGGTATAGATATCGCGATTTATGTTTTATAAGATTTTTGTAAATGACCATCTGTTATATATGAATTTTTTCAAAGAATATTCGAAATACTTCTGCTGTTTCAAACTAAAATTGTTCTAATACTGTTAAGTCTGCAGATTTTAATGAGCACGGGAAAGGCTTCTTTAAAGTTTAGTCCTATATCCATTGTTTACTTTATAATTTGCACTCACTTCTTGAGTCAGCAATGAATAAAGATTGTTTCATTTGAGCCGACACTGCTCAAATTAATAAGCAATGTCGAAAAGGGCATAGCCGGATAAGCATTGGAAACATGCCTTTCAATCAAATTACTTGATTTTTTTCCCATGTGTGGAATACTTATCTAACAATGTGTTTCACATAGTATCACCTCATAAATATTGATATTTTATAAGATAAAAATGTTTTTTCGATTTTTAAAAAACTTCATTTTCTCAAAAACTATTGAACCGAATTAAATGCCATTAATTGTGCTTTTATAGGCATCAAAGATGCATAACTGGGAATTTTTGTATAATTTTCTGATTGTAATAAACGTGTGAAAAAGCGATTTAAAATTTTACAAAAATAAAAATAATATCTTATATTTGTCCGAAAATTACAATTTTCTTGTAAAAAGTTCCTCATATGTGCCCGAATATTATATAAAAATACCAAAAGTTTGCATTGGGTACTACATATAAATATTTAGAAAAATGTGTATAAAAATTATTAAAATTCATTTAAAGGCGTTATTTGGGGCGGAGCTACTCATCTACGACACGAAAATTTTTTGGAATATACACTTACAGAATTGTCGTATTTTAAATTTTAATGAACACACGGGCATTATTTTCAACGCTGACGATGCTGTTTCGATATCAAAAAGTGTTATTCGTGTTGGATAAAACAACAGATAAGAATATTTTCGGCCTAGAAAGAAAACTGCATTCTTCGACATCCAAATGTAACGACAATGATCACAAATAATTTAAATTAAAATGTTTTTCACCAGTTTTTATACAGATAAATTAAAGTTAGTAGTTTCAAGCTTTTTCAACCACCGGAATGCCTTGTTTGTCATCGTGCGAAATGCGTATGTAGTTGTTAACTGCCGCAATCAGTAGCTGATTTATTGTAATGAATGCTTTCTAATTGATACGATGTCATTTAAAAATGACAATCCGAAATATGATTGAAAAGAAAATTGTGGTTGCAGAAAAAAATTAAGTTTTTATTTTTAAGTATAAAATAGTGCAATACATTATCGCGTGTCAGCTGTTTTTCCTTATAAATGTTACCTTTCTTGAAAGTGAAGCCTAAAGGACTCAACACGACTATATATATATATATATATATGCATATATGTTTATAATATAAACGCAAAAAATAGCTATGTCTTTGCAATATTTTAATCTCCTGGTAAAATTTCCGCTGTGTTCTTCAGCTAAAATTTATATATGAAAAAAAAATATTTAAAAAACATTTTTATTTTATTTTATTTTTATATATTAAACGGTTTAAAAGTACAGAAGTATACTTCTTAGTACAAAATATCATCCAATGTTATCAGTATTCTTTTTTATTTCTTTTAACTCAAATTATGTACCTTTCGCTAATATTTATCAACAAATAAAACAGCCTCAGAAATATGCCATTAGAATAAACAAAAACTGCTGGTAGCATATACACTGCGTAAAAAAAAGTAGAAGGACACTAGACTTTTTACTAATAAAAGCACAACTGATTAAGTTACCGCAAATATCTTTATTTGCCTAACAATTTATAACTAAATGAGTATAAATTCATAATAATCCAAAATAAATTAAGAAGATAATTTGTTTTTCATAATATAGTTTCTGTTGCTTACATGAAACTCTGTAAAAAAAGTAAAAGGACACATAAGTATTTTCTATGAAAATTAAAATATTAATAAGAAGTTTTCTTTCCATTTGCCTTTATCACTTGAAAGACTCTGTTTGGCATTGAATCGTACAGTGCTTGTATTTCACTTTGGCAAAAATTGTCCCAAACATCGTTAAGTGCATTCTGAAGCTCTACAACAGATTCGTATTGTTTTCCTCCACTGTATACGCGACGAACTAATGTCGCCCATATATTTTCAACAATGTTAAGGTCAGGGTTTTTAGCTGGCCATGGCAAAACGCGGATATTATTTGTGTGGAACCAATTTTTAACGCCAGTAGCGGTGTGAATCGCTGCTCCATCTTGTTGAAAAATCCAATCTTCTCCACCTAATTCTGAACCATAAGGAAGAAGTTCAGATTCCAACAACTGGATGTAATCTTCATGGTTCTGTTTACCATGCAAAATGACTAGATTCGTTCTTCCACCATATCCAACTGCTAGCCAGACCATCAAACTCCCCCCTCCCATATGTCGAGTGGAATACAATTCTTCCTCATTCTTGATACAATGCCAATAGTATTGATATCCATCAGGACCATCCAAATTGAACTTTTTCTCATCTGAGAAAATGACAGAAGTCCATTCCGTGGTCCAAGACATGTAGTTTCTCGCCCAAGATAAGCGATTGGCTATATAGTCCAGGCATTACGTGCTCAAAAAGGACAAATAAATGCAAGTTTTGGTGTAGTTTTGATTTTTGGCTCCCTTTATGTTTTTTGGGTCGCTGAACACGAATCTGGCATTATCCAACAAAATTTCTCCCCGGAAACACGTTTTTTTGGCAAAAAACGTGCAAAAAAGGGGCTTTTTTTCGTTTTTTCTAAATAACTTCAAAATTATGCATTTTACATAAAAGTCATCAATACATAAATTAAAGAGCACAAAATTTCCTACATTTTATGTATTTAAAGTTTTTTTCTCTGATCAATGGTTTAGCCGCGAGAGAGCCGCAAACAGGGGAGTGAAAAGCAAAAAATTCTGAAAAACGTGAATTACAGCACCGTACGTCGATGAAACATGAAAAACGACCATTTTACGCAAATTTTCCCCACTTAATGATACTAAATATATTATTATTGACTATATTTTATTAATCTGATGGTCATTGTTTCTTTCATAACAAAAAAATAAATAAAAATGAGCATTTTTGTGATCAAAATCTTCATTTGCTATTATAAAATAATAATACACTGCTGGCCACCCAAATTGCAACACCAAGAAAAACAAGAGATATCACAACAAAATTTATTGTGTAGATAACATGTTGACCAAGTAACAAATGATTAAATTTACAGCATTCTATGAAGCGTGGTTCCTGCCAAAATCAGTACCCAGATTAGCCGCCGTTGTTGGAGATCACAGCTGCCACACGCCTCGGCATTGATTCAAAGAGACTTTGAATGTGTTCTTGGGGTACAGCAGACCAAGCAGCTTCCACACGTTGCCAAAGTTGATCTGGTGTGACAGCTGGGGATGAACTCTGGGTCAGTCGTTGAACAACCATGGACCACATGTTTTCTATCGGCGAAAGATCCGGAGAGCGCGCCGGCCAAGGAAGCAATTCAATCTGGTGATTGACGAAGAACCCGTGGACAATGCGTGCCACGTGTGGCCGTGCATTATCCTGCTGAAATATGGCTGTTGGCAAGCCCTGAAGGTAAGGAAGGACAACTGGCTCCAACACCTCGGAGATGTAGCGCTGGCTGGTTAAAGTACCGGCAATGCGTACTAGAGGAGTGCGAGAGAGATATCCGATACCGCCCCATACCATAATACCCGGTGCAGGACCAGAGTGACGGTGCATAATGCAGCTGTTCAGCATCCTCTCTCCACGGTGTCTCCAGACTCGAATCCGACCGTCGTGGTGTTGCATACAGAAGCGTGACTCGTCAGTAAAGAGAATTTCATTCCATTCTGTCGTCCACATCCTTCTTTCATCGCACCATTGGCGGCGGAGACGTCTGTGGTTCCGCATCAGAGGTAGACAAAGCAACGGACGTCTTGCGGACAGACCATTCTGCTGTAAACGACGTCGAATGGTACGCGCAGACACTGGATGATGCGTTACAGACTGAATCTGCTGTGATATGGTTCGTGATGTGACTGAGCGGTCCGTCACTGCCATGCGTACAATCTGCCTGTCATCACGTGACGTGGTGCACTGAGGTCGATCACGTCTGTCCGTCGTACCCTGTTGCACCCAACGATCACATATCCGCATCACAGTTGTTTGGTTTCGTCCAACACGACGACCGATTTCCCTGAAAGATAACCCACAATCTCGGTATGCCACTATCCTTCCTCTGTCAAACTCGGATACTTGATCAAAAGATGATCGTTGTTTCCTACGAGGCATAATTTATCGTTTTTTTGAAAAAAAGCAAGAAAAACACAATTGCTGTACTTGAAACCGTCGAAATCTCCAAGCCTTAAATAGCGCTTTGAGGTGGCGCCACAGGCGCGCTTGATATGCGTCTGCGCTGAAATTCTAATCATTTGCATATCTCACCTCAGCTAATGCATGTTGTAAATTTCATATTATTTGCATGCTTCCTTCAGGGTGTTGCATTTACGATGGCCAGCAGTGTAGTAATAATTTCTTAATTTGACTTTTAAATAATGTAAATGAAATAACTAACACAGGCTTTAACATAAAAAAGCTGACAGGGATTCCAGTTCTTAAAGTTCTCGAAGTTCAAAATGTGGTGTGACAATAAAAAAAATCCGGAAAATAGGAATTATATGGCACTGTGCATTAGATTTAACATGAAAACTGACCATTTTTCGCAAAGATTGACTTTAAATGATACTGAAGATATTATGATCGACTATATTTTACAATGAAGTTGCTAACAATAAAAACGACGACTCTTTATGAATTATTATTTAATTATAAATAATTATGTACATTAGTAAGTACATTTACTTAAAAAAACAAAGTACTACTATTTCCGCTTTCTTTTATTTGAGGGTCCCTGCTTTTCACCGACATTTACAAAATAGAAATAGACGAATGGAATTAGTGAGTGTTTTTATAACTATTAATATTATAAATAAAAGTTTTTTTAATAGTAAATATTTGATACCTTGCGGCATAACTATGTCCCCTTCCATTGGGACCTCTGATTTATTGTGTGGATCGGTTTCAAAGTCTAGCTCATCCTCTTCGTCTTGACACACAACTGCGATGTTGTTGCAGTTTCCCGAAGCAAATCTTCTATCTGATATCTTCGCGAATAATTTTTGCTGCTGCTTCAACCACTCGCAGCCTCTCATCTCGATCAGATTTACATGTTTGCTGATACCATGCATTAGTCAGTATCTTCCCTCCTATACTCTTGAAACACACAATGGACTTTTTTTTCTGATTCTTTGTGATCAGTATGTCGTCTCCATATCTCTCAATGAGGTTAAACTTTAGAGTTCTCGTATCAGGTTGATAACTCCTTGTAACCTGTTTCATTAGCTCTTCCATGGAGAATTGACACTCGTCATCATGATTTTCAAGGTAATCGTAATATACTTTGCATTGCTCTGTCGATTGCCTCGGCAAATGAACCACGTTTCTATTGTTCTTAGACCTTCGACCTCCCATAAATATATCTAAAATATTTGATGTGGTATTGAGCATTTGCTGCGATCAATCATTTACTGGTTCGATGCGCTGAATTATAGCCTGCCCATAATCATCATTGCGAGCTCTTGCTGCTTTCAGAATTGTACTTTTGAATCCGATGTGTCGCACACTGTATACAATATTGCATTCGCTTGTGTTGCGATGAACTCTTCCGAAATGCACAGTCTACATATAAAACAATTAGTTCGAAAATTAAACTGAGGAGTTGATGATTTTAAAATTTGAGAAGTGCTAGCATGCATTATATGCTAATATGCATTTTTGTCCATTTTGGATGATGTTGTCTCTTCTTGAAAATAAAGACTTTAGACTTTTTTATATAGTTATATACAATTTGGCGTGACACATGCGCTAGATTTGCTCGTATTCGGACCTTCGAAATTGTGGAATCTTTTTTTTTCAACTCTCGGATAATGTTTCTTTCATCACGAGGCGTCAGTGTTTTAGGTCTTCCTGTCTTTTTTTTAGTACCGTGATGCTCTGGATTTCTAAGATAGTAGGATATGGCAGTTTTACTAACATTAAGCAACTTAGCAATCTCTCTGATGCTTTTACCCTGTTTTCTAAATGCTATGGCTTGGCCTTTTTGAAAATTATTTAAAGGTATTCCTTTCGGCATTCTAAAAAAACAAACAAACAAAAAAATCAACCTAAAAATGGAGATATATTTTTTTTTTTTTTTTTTTTTTTTTTGATGAAAACAATAAAATAATAATGCTTACTTACATTATCTATAGCAGAAGGATCCAAAAAATTCAATTTTCCACAGCTGTCCTTCTGCTTTTTTTTACAGTGAAATTTTTAGATAAGTTCATTTTTCTATAAATTAATTGTGGTAGCAATTAATTTTTCATTTCGCAACAAAAGAATGCATATAAAATTATGCCTTTAAAAAAATCAGACCGTAAATATAAATCACAATTAAGTTAATTAAAAAATTCGAGTGTCCTTCTACTTTTTTTACAGAGTGTACCTAGAATAAAAAGTTGTCTATTACCACACATTATAGATAATATGTCAGAATTAAAAGAACTCATTATGATTTAATCATAGCCATACAACATCTGTATTCAGGGCCATCGCTAAGACTTTTTATTGGGAGGGGAGAGGACCTAAAATTGCCAAGTCAAATTTCAATATTTGCCAACTCATTTTACAATTTTGCCAACTTACCACAATTAGAAAATGAATTATAGCCCTTATTTGTTAAAAGTTTAATAATATTCCCAATTAGTTTGGTAATTTTTGCCAATTCTATCAAAAATTGAAAATATATTATAATTTTTATTAAAATTTTAAAGAAAATTTGCCAACTAAGGCTGTGAATTTGCCAAGTGTAACAACATTCACAAATGTTTTGGGGGAGGAGCCCCCCCCCCCCTCAGCGAGGCCCCTGTCTGTATTAATTTTAGCGCAAAAAAGTAATAATAACGGAACTATTTATTCTTATTATCCTTCGTTAAAAGTAGTGAAAATGTTTCAATAAAAATCATTATAATAAATGGCGTTACATTTCGATATCGAAGAATGTTAGTAATTTCCAAACAAAAATGTTTTTCTCTACTGTCACCGAAACAAGACATCAGTTTTCGATATCGAAATAGTATCGACAATTTTGAAAATTATAGCCTATATGCTTAATGAAATCTAAAATACATCAACTGAAACATTGTCTGTCGACATTGTTCCAAAAAGTCTTCGGATATCGAAGTTGAGTAGCTCCGCCCCAAATAACACCTTTAAATGAATTTTAATAATTTTTATACACATTTTTGTGAATATTTATATGTAGTACCCAACGTAAACTTTTGGTATTTTTATATATTATTTGGGCACATATGAGGAACTTTTCACAAGAAAATGGTAATTTTCGGACAACTGTAAGATATTTTTATTTTTGTAATATTTTAAATCGCTTTCTTACACACTTACTGCAATCAGAAAACTATACAAAAATTCTTAGTTATACACCTTTGATGCCTGTATAAACTCAATTAATTGCATTTAATTCGGTTCGATAGTTTTTGAGAAAATCAAGTTTTAAAAAAAATGAAAAAACATTTTTATCTCATAAAATATCAATATTAATAAGATGAAAATAGGGGAAATATATTGTCAGATAAGTGTCCACACATGGGGGAAAAAATCAAGAAATTTGAATGAAAGGCATGTTTCCAATGCTTATCCGCGGCTATGCCCTTTCTGAAAGAAGAAACTGTATTTTTGGAATACAGATAGTTTCGGTCAAGCCGAATTTTCGACAGCATTTTTGGCGAAAGTAAAATTTCGGCGAAACTCTGATTTTGGGCCAAAAACCTAAACAAATAAAGATTGTTTGGATTGAGCAGTGTCGGCTCAAATGATACAATCTTTATTTTCGGTCGATCTTTAATAATAACCATTTCTGAGTTGCACACTATTCTGAATTTATCGTGCTTTATCTTTAGGAATCTCAGAAATCAATATATTTGAGACATTTAAAAAAGAATTTATAAAAAACAAGTTACTTTTGTTGCCAGTGAATTTCGAAACTGTTCTCCAGTATTATTATTATTATTATTATTATTATTATTATTATTATTATTATTATTATTTGAAATATAGTGTATTAATTAGTTTTCACAAGCCGCAATATCAATTAATTTTTAGAATGTTGCTATTTTTCAGTCAAACATTTTCAGTTGCGTAACTGAATTTATATTTGCAAGAAAACAAAATAATGTTAGTTTATCTTGTTTGCATGTAAAATATGTTTGATGAACATGAAGATTTTTATCCGAAAATTGGTATGATAGCACCCGGAAACCTGTGTTTAAGGTTGAGAAAACTATTTCACTTTTAAAAATTAGTCGGAAACGTTTCTGGAAATCAGTGGCAATGATGGAAAATTAATTTTTATAAATAGAGAGCTCAGGTGATAAAGGTGGTAAGTGACACAATCGTCATTTTGAAAAAAATATGCTATAGAATCCCAATTGTCTAATTTATCAATTCAATTTGTGTGAATATTAGTTTTTTTCTAAGAATAATTTAACAGTGATAGGCCACTTATTATCTTCAATCATATGATTAACTTGATTTTCAGTTTCTTCTATCATTACAAGAAGTATTGGATTCGTGAAAATTCTTGAACTCTAGTTTTCGACGGATTTGCACGGTTTGAAATTGAGAGTCAGAGAACCCGAAAGATATGTTTTTACAAAATGTCTGTCTGCAAGTCTGCCTGTGTGTCACTATATGACACAAATTTTGTGGAAACTAAGAACGAAATTCAATTTTCATGGTTTCCGTAATAGCTATATCTCAAAAACTAATGAACGGATTTTTTTAAAACTTGAGATTCCTTTGGTCCTTGATAATATAGTGCTAATTACTTTTTTGTGCAAATCGAACAACAGGTGGCGATGCTATGAGGCACTATTCATAATTATCGCTATAGCTTTATCTTAAGAACTTATGCACGAAGTTTCATCAAACTTCAGATTCAGTCCGTCCCTGATATAAATTCGTTACTTTTTAATTTTTGGAGTAATTCGCTCAACAGTTGGCGCTTTTATCCAGATTTTTTTGCGATTTCTTTAATGGTTCTAACTCAAAAATGCACGGATTTTAATCAGACTTCATATTCAGTTAGAGAAATCGACATAAGTTACTGCTGATTAGATTTTTCTGTAAATCGCCTAGCATATGGCACTAATATATTTCTTTTTCAGGAAGTATTAACATGTATGAGATAGAAAAAAGTTTTAGGATTGCCACATTCGAAAGGTTTTTCTTTTGTCACTTATCATCTTTATCTCGTGATCTTTTCACATGATTCTTTAAATCTCGAAAACTTATTAGTTTCTGAATTCTTTAAAGATCAAAAACACTTTTTGAAATCGTGGCTGACGCCGAAAAGATTATTGTACATTTTTGTTTTTGGTTATATTACATTTTTCCAAATTAAGAAACAATTTTTTTATTACGTAATTATCTAAAATGGGTATTTAATAGACGTTATCAAAGTATAGATATAATGATACGATGATTTATTATTCAACAAAATTGATATTCTAGTTAATTATGATCGGAAAACAAATATGTATAGCCTTATCTGTTAAATATTCATGGAAAGTCTCTGTTAAAATAGTTTAATGTCCATCATAAAATGAGTAATCGCTTCAATAAAATATGTAATAAAGTCAAAATTTCAATATTATACATCATTTTCTTTGTTGAATAATTAATATATTTGTATAAGAATGTAAAAAGTATAATTAGGTAAATTTTTATCATATTTTGAGAGTTATATTAACAGATTTTTGGAAGGAGAGTGAAATGTGGAAAGGGGGGAGGGTTGAAACGCTAGTTTGGAGCTTATGAGGCTAGATTTGTGATAGTGGATGAGACATAACTACTGTCGTTTGGACTCAGGATATTAGTGATGTATTCACGTCTCATCCTCTGTCTCAAATCTAGCGCCATAAGCTCCAAACCAGTTTTTCCCCTTCACCCCATCCTTTAAAAATTAGGTTTAAAATTAGGTTACGTTTAAAATTAGGTCTTTAAAATTTTATCCCTCCCTCCAAAAATATGCTAATACAGCAGCTACTGTTCTGAAATGGAGCCTATAGGCATCTAAGACACATAGGCTTCGGTATTCTACATCAGCCATTGCAGTACGAAAATTTTATATACACACTGTAAAAAAAATTCAAGAGATTACTGAACGTTTTTTAGTAAATTTGTATTCCAGAGAATTTTTTAGTAAACATTACAAACTTTTTCTTTTCAAGTGAAATAAACATTTATTTTGTAAACTCAACAAAGGAATTTTTTGTATAGCTAACTTAAAACTTTTTAGTATGAGCCACGAAACAAATTTTAGTAATAGCTCCAAATTATTTTTAGTAACCATTAAGTGTGCCCGAAGGGCAGGGGCTTCTTTCGAGCTGCATCCAGTGGGTAAGAAGACTTCTGAAGTGGAAGATTTTCGACAAAGCCGCAATAGATAGCAGCACCAAACATTGCTACCTGCTACGACAGGATTTTCATAATCTCTTTATTTAACGAGTACTTACACTGCATACATTCGGCGCGTATTTGGTGGTGTCCAGCATCGAACCTGGGACCTTTCAGCCTGGAGTTCGGTGCTATGACCATTAGGCTATCACGGCCACACCAAACGAGTTTTAGTAATAGCTATTAAAAATATAAAACTATTAACTCTATTCGTTGCTAGTTTTTTTCTAGTAATTCTTACATATTTTCTTATAACCGAGTAAGATTACAAAAAAATTTTTAGTAATTGCAAGGATCACTAAATTTTTTTAGTAGATCGACCCTTTTTTTTTTACAGTGCACTAGGGACAATAATTGTTGAACCACTCACCTATTTTAACGGTGATAGAGGACCAATGATTATCTTCAATCATAGGGTTATTTTTTTTTTAACTCGATTTTTTTTGGTCACATACCACCTTTATCACCTCATTTTTTTCAAATAATTCTTTAAATCAAATAAAAAAAAATGTATTAGTTTCTGAACTTATTCAAAGCTTTTTAAAAATGCTTTTTGAAATCGTAGCTAACTCCGAAGAGAGTATTGTACGTTTTCCTTTGTGGTTGAATTTTCCAAAATTAAGAAATACTTTTTTATTCCGAGTAATTATCTAAAATGGCTATCTAATAACCGTTATCAAAGTATAAAGATAATGATACGATGATTTATTATTCGCCGGAATTGATGTTCTAGTTAATTACGGTCGAAACACAAATATCTATAGCCTTATCTGTTAAATATTCATGGAGAATCTCTGTTAAAATAGTTTAACATCCATCATAAAATGAATAATCGCTTCAATAAAACATATAATAAAGTCAAAATTTCAATATTATCCATTTTCCTTTGTTTAGTAATTAATATATTTGTATAATAATGTAAAAAGTATTAATAGGTAAATTTTTATCATATTTTGAGATCCTAATAAAAGTAATAAGATGATTTGTCAATCGGAAAATTCGATGCTTCATTAATTATTGTCAGTACATTCGGACGATATTTTGTTCTAAAATATACTTATAAACTACGGTAAAATAACAATAATAATAATAATGGTGATGATGATGATGATGATGATGATAAACACTGACTTGAAGTATTATTGCCTGGGAAAAAACTAATTTGTATTTCTCAAAATAAGTAATTTCAGAATTACGCCAATTTCTTACGTTGTTAATAAAAAGAGATGCTGGTGTATAATTTTCAAAAGTTAATTTTTTAGACTAATAAAGTATACCTTTCCGTTACCAATGCCGCTTTGCCCAAAGTTCAAATAAAAAATACGAAAAAAAAAAAAGAAAAAAAAAGAAAAAAAGAAAAAGAAAAGTAAGAAAATTGCGTTTCTTAAATATTTTTATTACGCCGTCTCTCGAAACGTTAGTACCTCTTCTAAAATTTTGCTCTGCGTTTTCTTGAAATGGTATTTTTTGAGCTGGTGGACATTTCATGAAAATTAATAATTCATCTATCCACTTCCAATCTTCAATGAAATTAGATGAGACGTGTATTTATTTGATGAATCACGAAATTCGTCTTTAAAATTACTTTCTTTTCTTTTTTTTTTTTCTTCTTCTTCTTCTCGTACAAATGTGCCTTCTAACAAAATGCTTTGCATTTTTGCTTAGAAAAGCTCACAAAAAAAGTGTCTCAAACTGATCATTTTGAAATTTTTCCTTGCTATCTGAGTACTGAGAACCACGCCCCCCCCTCTTAATGTGAAAAGTCCTGCGGTATAGACTACGAACCACTTTCTTAGTCTGAGATTCCTCCTGATGACAAGATTAATTTTATTTTTATAATATTTTTTGTTTAAATTTTGTTTAAGCTGATTTCATTTCAAAATAAATTGTTCATGGTTTCAACAGATGAATACAAAGGTTACTCTCATTTAGCTGCGTTACACTGGTATCTCCACTTAACTAGAGGTCGACACAAGTCGGAATTTCCAAGCACGGTCCCTGCCCGTACAGAAATCAGTGAAAACAGTTCCAGCCCAGCCCGATCTGGCCAGACACAATTTCTACAATTTTGGAAAAAAGAAAAAAAAATCAGATCTTTATCATATTATTAAAATTCCTTTAAAGAAAACTACATAAATATTTATGGGATGATTTTACAGTACATTTTAGATAAAATACACAATAGCAACATTGATGATTAATTAGATTCTTAGACTCTCAAACATTCAAATAAGGATTCATTAAAAAGTTAAAATCGTTGAGAATAAAAGAAAAAAAACAAAGAAAATTAAGAACATTACAATTTTTGAAGCGGTATAATAACAAGTAGATTTATGAAAATATTTCTATATCATTTATTAAAGATTTTTTCATATCCAATAAAGTTACATTCTGATACATTTCTATATTCATTTTTTTTCGGAAACGCTTGAGATTAGCAGGTGTTCTTATTCAGAAACTATATAATTGAATGGTATTATGCTTTTTTTAATACAAGCAATATATCTTTGAGAAATGACTGTCAAAGTTAGCGTTTTGAATCGAATTTCCGGAAACGACAGCTAGGAAGGAAAAAAATCTGCAGCCACGTGACAAGAATCGCTTATATCTTCATAAGTAATGTATTTACCAAAAATGGAAATCGCCATTCGATTTCAAATCCCTTCAATAGTCAAGCTTGTCAATTTTATACCGTTAGAATTAAACAATAGTCTGAAAATGAGTCAAACTTTCACGTTGTTGAGTAATAGATTTAAGAAGTATCTATAAGAACCATCAAGAAACACATTTCCAAAGATTACGTTACTAGAAGCTCATTATCGCTATTAGTATTTTTTAAAAACATATTGTCTGCCCTACACATCTTGAGAACAATTAAGTCCATTTCCGGCCTGGCTCGACAATGTAAATAAACAATGCAAGTCTGATCTCGGCTCGGTACGAGTCTGCTGAAAAAAAAATTTAGCTCGGGTTAAGCTCAATGTAACTATTCGATGCCGATCTCTACACTGGACAAGTTGCATTTCTGTATTCATGTAGTCTAACTAGTATAGGCTCGAGACGCACTATTTTATACTTATTCTCGTTAAAATCATACTCATTGAAAATATCTACTACTTTATCGTCGTTGCATAAATCTTTATTTTGGGCCGGTAGGCGCGCTAATTTTTTTAAAATTATTATTATTAGCTCGACCCGGCCTGTATGGCTCAATCAAATTTTTTTGCCGGGACGAGTACGGGTCTTGGGCCTGTGCAAACCTCTACACTTAACATCTTTACAAGCAAAGACAGGCGAATATTTTTATATTTTATGGTATATGTAACTCACAAAAAAAAAAAAAAAAAAAAAAAAAAAAAAAAAATCTTTGTTTAAGATTTACTTTTAACAAGTAAAAGTATATAAGTGTAAAACTTATTTTTCAAAAAAGAAAAAGATATATACGACTAAAATATCGACGATAAAAACAGTCCACTCGGAGGTATGTGCCCATGCAAGAAATAACAAACAATGGAAACTTTAAAGCCATTTTGGCGATGAAAATACAAAGTTTAAGCGATGGATTCAATATTCTGCTAATTTTACCTATAAGTATGCGACTTTAGTTGTGAAATAATGCACATACAGTTATTACTGAAGCTAGTATATAAACTCCGTCAAAAATGATGAAATGTGAACGATAAATATTTAAAATAATGTGTAGATTATGAAAATAGTAGATTGTACAGGAGAGTAATGAAGATAAGGCTTTCCATCTCAGAACTTGTACTGAAAAATAATCATCGGTTCGTGGCACTGGTGCTACAAGCGTGCAAATGAGGTGCGTTCGTATCATATCGAAGGTAATCAGAGCTTGGTGTAATAGTATACAGTACATAGGAATCAATATAGCGGCCGAAATCTTTTGTAATCTCCCTGTAAATACTATCTGCTTTCTATTATACAGAAAGTAACTTGTAGCAATCCACAGTAACGTATATGAGTTCATAAAATGTTAAATAGTCTAATGTAATCAAAACGTGCTCCCACACTGTAAAAAAAAGGGTCGTTCTGCTAAAAAAATTTTAGTGATCCTTGTAGTTACTAAAAATTTTTTTGTAATCTTACTCAGTTATAAGGAATCTGTAAGAATTACTAGAAAAAAGCTAGCAAGGAATAGAGTTAATAGTTTTACATTTTTAATAGCTATTACTAAAATTCACTTTGTGTGGCCGTGATAGCCTAGTGGTCATAGCACCGAACTCCAGGCTGAAAGTACCCGGGTTCGATGCTGGACGCCACCAAATATACACCGAATGTAAGTACTCGTTAAATAAAGGGATTATGAAAATCCTGTCGTAGGAGTTACCATGGGTCTCTGGACTTTGCCTTCCCTTTAGAAACATGTCAAAAAAGAGCAGATAGCAATGTTTGGTGCTGCCATCTATTGTGGCTTTGCCGAAAATCTTCCGCTTCAGAAGTCTGTCTTTTTACCCATTGGATGAAGCTCGAAGGAAGCTCCTGCCCTTCGGGCACACGTAATGGTTACTAAAAATAATTTTGGAGCTATTACTAAAATTTTCTTGGTGGCTCATGCTAAAAAGCTTTAAGTTAGTTATACAAAAAATTCTTTTGTTCAGTTTACAAAAAAAAATATTTGTTTCACTTGCAAAAAAAGTTTGTAATGGTTACTAAAAAATTCTGTGGAATAAAAATTCACTAAAAATTTTTGAGTAACCTCTAGATTTTTTTTTTTTTTTTTTTTTTTTTTTTTTTTTAACAGTGCAGCAATGTTCCCCGTATGCCATTATGTATTGGAATGCTTTTGTATCAACCTGTAAATGAATAATAAATATTCTTTGCATCACAGATTGTACAAAATGTATATTTTAGTCTAATGATGAAATGCCTTTTTAATTGTGATGGCGCTTTTAAGTTTCACTAATTTTGTACATATAATATGGTATGTATAAACGCTATAGTTGATATACAGGGCTACACAAAAGAGCTCGTAAAGCTTGCTGAATATGAGCGTAATTTATTTAAAGGCTGTTTATAAATAAGTTATGTATTTTTATGCTAAATTTCATTCAGTTTACTAAGAAATATTTACGGAATATAGATAAAATGATATACAGGACCACACAAAAATTCGATATATGGTCGCCTATGAATGATAACTTCTGGAAATATCATTTCAGTAGTCTTAAGAGTGTTTTAGTTTGAACTAAAATACTGACTTACTGTATAATAAAGGTACGAGGTAAACTATAGGGCTAAACAAAAGTATACAAGTATGTTTCCATCTGTTAGTATAAATTGCTGAAAGAGAAATTTCAAACTGTTACGCGTTTTCTTGCTAAACTAAATTTCCCCATTATATAGTATACATATCAACTGACAGATCAAACATAGGGCTTTTCAAAAATATTAGAATATATATTTAGCTATGGACAGTAACACTTTATTTTCTTAAATAGTGAAATTTTGTTAAAGATTTCAGGAAGTGTTGGAAATTGTTTCTTAATGTATGCTCAGCGCATGATTTTCTTCCTTTTTTTTTTTTTCAAAATGGCCTTGGTTTACTATGGCTGTGAACCTCTCAAATGTTGTATATTACTCCAATTGATATAACAAGCATTCATGTGAGGTTGTATGTAATAGATTAAACAGCGGCGCAGATGCAAGATCTTCACCTGGGAGAAGTTTTGAATAATTGTTAATAATAAAATGTTTAATTTCGTTCTTTCCCATGCTTAAAAGTAGTTTGTAATGAATGTGTGATATGTGAAAACCGAAATAATGAAAATCCAGATGAGCAAATAAATTTAACATTGATATCTTCCTAGACTTCATAAGAGAAGCTGTTTCTCCAATTTTCTCATCACAAACAATATAAGAGTGTATGAAATAGTCAAATCTGTGGCACAAATATTTTGTTACTACTGCTTTTCATTCTATACTAGATGGTACCTACCCGTCAAGATTTGGCGATAAACATGTTAAAAGATTAATTAGAATAATGTTAGATTTTCTTAATTAGTCACCTGTAAATAAAATTTTGAAAATTTGATTTATTTGTATGTTATCTATGTGATTCCAACATATTGAAAGTGTTTCATGGTTCTGTCAGTCTAATCTACTCAAGTAGTCATCTAAAAGTATTTTAAGCAGAACTTTAAGAATTTCAACAGCGCTTGCTTTTTAACAGAAGGATAATAAAAATTATTTCAACGGATACAATTTTTATTTGTGTCTGTTATATTTGTTGTTGTTTATTTATTTACTTACTTTTTAAGAATGCGATTTCTAAGGATTTTCAATATCTTTATTCTTACAAATATATCTCTAAAGCCCTGAACTGGATATATGCTGTTTATATCTAATAATTACTATGTTTTAATTACTTGAAATATTTTAAAAATAAAATTGTTATTAAAAAAACATTGTTGAGTGTTAAATTTTATTTAAAGCATAAAAATAATAATGATAACAAAAGAATAAAAATCATATAATTTTCCCTCGTAGTAAAATGCATAATTATTCTAATAAATTATTTAGCTGAGCGTTGGGATCGATCCCGAGTCCTATACAAAAGTTCAGAACTTTAAATTAACCACTGAGCTAACCAGACTTTCTTCGACTTTCCTCTAACTGGATGGGCTAATAAATTCACGCATCGCAAATGCCTGAATTTTTGAGTTGATCGTAAAGAATTAGCCTACTGTTTTAATATATATGATGATTTTATATATTTTTCAGAAAAGAAGAGGCTTCTGTGATGAAATCTCGGTTAACGCCTGAAACAGTTGTATACTAAAATATCTTTGGATACTTAATATTTTCTTTACACTTGATTTTACAAGTTTTCCTTTTAAAACAATGAATTTTATTCGCAGGTTTGTAATTTTTTGCAGTGTTCTGTGAAGACTTTTAATCCCTAAATCTTCCGCCTCGCCCACTTTGCTAAGCCAATGCATTAAGCAATAAGTTTTAAGAATTTTCACAGACCACTGCTTTTTTCAATTTTTATAGTTTAACTTGTAATTTTTATTTTTGCCATAAATACTACCGAAACTTTGTTTCACTTGGAACTTTAGTATTAGCAGCAGAGACTTTTAAATAGGAGAATGTCAATTAAAATAGTTTTATACAAAAAGTTTAGTACAAAAACACCATCCTATGAGGTAATTACGTCTTTTATTCATCTTTCGATTTTGTAGTCTCGCGGAAAAGGTTAAGATGTTCGAAAAGCGATTTTCGACACGCCAAAATCAACGCCATATCCCCGGTATCACATTCCTGCAAAAGCCAAATTGAGCACGAAACTCTCTAGCTTTCCCTTATGACATAAGGATAAATTTATCACGAGATAAGATCCTATGTGTACCCATACAAAAAAATATTGGTGTGTTCGAATACCCGTGATCTCAGGATGATTCAATGATGGCAATTGCGACGCGAGTGCCTTTTAGAAACTGACATTTTTCGATACCGTCGTA
Organism: Maratus speculifer; assembly: GCA_964019185.1. Classification (NCBI taxonomy): domain Eukaryota; kingdom Metazoa; phylum Arthropoda; class Arachnida; order Araneae; family Salticidae; genus Maratus; species Maratus speculifer. The sequence goes on along the minus strand of OZ025295.1, from coordinate 175,804,285 downwards.
AGTACAACAAAACGTAACATCCAAATAAAAGTAACCATTTTTATATTGAATTATCGTGTTTAAATCTATTATTTAGATAGATGGATAGATTAAATCTGCAAGTTTAGGTTAACACCCATGACTTCAATTAGTTTATGGCAATGAAACGATACTAAATGGCTGTCAGCCAAAAAACCTTGAAAGTTACTCGTCAATGAAGAATCACAATAAAATTTTTGGCATAGAGAAAAACAGACAATCTCCTACTTTTTTTCATCCTTTAATTATAATAATTGTGATTTTAAATGATGAGAAAAACTTCAATTGAGGACAAAAAAACCAACTGAATTGATTTCGCAAAACCTTAGGAACCTTTTAAATAAAATATATAACTATAGACATGCAGTGATAAAGGACCCTAAAAATATTCAAAATACGGGTTAATATAAACATTTCGAGCACGAAAGGTACTCGAGGTGACTTCTCAGTATGCGCAAATAATCACAAAATACCACAGAACTATTAAAATGAAAAACACTTAGAATTACAGTTTATAGTTGAAACACCATACCTCAGATACAACATCTAGATTTATTAACACGATCGCTGCCGCTCACGCGAAAGCGCGTAATATGGCGCCAACGGTAAGGTCCACTCACGCGCCAGCGCGTGATGTGGGGTGATGTCCAATAGCCAGTCACGCGCTGGCGCGGGAAATCTTTCGCTGATTCTTTGTTATAAAGAGTAAATTAGCTTCTGGGAAAACCCACTTCTATAGTGCGGCATTAACTATCATCACATCTTCATGTAAGCGGCAGCAAACGTGTTAACTGGAGATTCAGCCAGAACAGACAAGCTACCCTCATAAATCATCATTACGAAATACGAAAACTGCAGTCCGCACAATAAAATTCCTATTGAACGCATTTTTTTCTCTCACATATGAATAAAAAGTATTCTTAGAAATACTTTAAGAGACATTACATTTCCAATAACACAAATAAAGCAATTGAAAGACTTAAGATTTCAAATTGTAATTTTGCTGGCATGTCACACTATGATGTGTAAAAAGTAAAGGGTCTTTTGCTAAAATGTGCAAAAATATTTTTTTAGTTTTTTTTATTTTTATTTATAATTAATATTTATAACTTATAAAACAAATATATGAGGAAGGTAACAATTTCGGTATTTTACAAACAATTTTCGATAGTTAAAATATGATTGTTGCTGAAAATGAATGTCACTTTCCTGGCTTACTCATTTTGGTTCTTTATCAGATATAAATTAGACGCTGCAGAGTAATTCTTCTTATTTTAGGCATAGTTCAAGACAGGAGTAGTAAAATAATAGCTACTAACAAGATCTTTTTTATGTATCTTTGAAAATAATCTATTTAAAGTCATTGTAGTTGAAAAAGTTGAGTAAACTTTTATTATGTCATTTTATTGGCTTCCGTAAATTAACAAATAAATAAACATTATAATGAATTTGAGCTATTGTATAGAAAATTTGTACCTTAACACAAAATTAAAATGTCAAGTCAAAAAAAAAAAAAAAAAAAAAAAAAAAAAAAGAATATAAAAAATGTTTTAGAAAGAATTTTCATTACTTACATGTAATAAAATAAAAAAAAAAAAAAAAAAAATTTGCGCCATTTTTTTTTATTCTCTCTTAGCTTCAATTCTAAATTTGTGGAACATATTTCAATCTTAGTTTCGTCTTGTAACAGCTAAAATTCTTTTTCTTACTTTAGTTATTAATAAATTATTTCTTGCTTCTCAAAAAGGCGGGAAGTATTTCGTAAGCTTTTTACTTTCTGGCATATTCCTGCGATTTTAATTTTATTTTTTATTTTTTAACATCGCGTGACAAGTGTTACTACGCGTTGCTAAAGGGCTTAGTGTTCCGAGGAAAAAATATAGTTCTTGCCAGTAGACCGCCTATTACGGCCAATTAGAATTGATCATTTTGTCCGTTAGAGGCTCGAGTCCATCCTGATTGGATTTTTAAAATGATTGACGCGGAGTAGGAGGGCGCTAGTTTTGTCGTGAAAATGATTTTTTCATTTGGCTTTTCAGGAGAGTAGAATGCACCTTTTCTTTAAACTATCAAGACGCGCGTTTTATTGCCCCGCTGAATTAGAATGCATTTTTTCTTAAAAACTACTCGGAAGCCATGTCATGTTTCCCGAGAATGCGATTGACTTTCAAAAATTATTAGGATGCTGTTTCTTCTTTCTCCCCAAAATTCTAATATTGTGGAATGTAGCTTAATCACGGAGTTGGTGAAGTGGAAGTTATGCGATGAGAGTGCCAAGGTGATTGCGTGAAAGAACTTAACTTATTTATGAGTTCTAATAAAATTAATTTAAAGACTGCTTGATTGAACTTTCTTATGGGGAAATAGCCCAATAAACTCATCCACTGCTGGTCAAATTGCCGGAGCGACTGCTCAGCTCGTCCCACTGTTGATTCTTGGTAGTAGTAATCTGTTCTGCCTCATAGATGGTGTGCCACTGGAACTTGTACATTGTTATGGAACATCGATCTCGTCGAATCATTACATACATATGCCAAGAAATGACGCAATGTTACTTAAAAATAGCTCATTATTTAAGATCTTCAAAATTTATCTTTCTTACATGGAAAATCTTTTATTCTCCAATAGAAAATTAATTTACCTCTTGAAATTTTAAATTGTTTTCAATGGATAATTTCAGTATCTCAAATAGTCAAAATCTTACATTTTGTGACATTCACCTAAAAATATATAAAGTTCAAGCTGTTGTTATACTATTGAAGTAAACAAACTTCTTTAAAACACCATAAAATAAATTAATTGCGCAAGGCCTTTCGAAAGAACTTAGTCTTTCTTCTTCAGGATCAAAAAAGACTTGCATCCACTATGAATGTAACTGCACGACTGAGGTGAAAAGGGGGAAAAAGCTTGCTCCCTTTCCCGCCTTTTCACCTCAGTCGTGTCGCTACATTCATAGTACACGCACGTCTTTTTTGCGCCGGAAGAAGAAAGACTAAGTTCTTTCGAAAGGCCTTGTGCAATTAATTTATTTTATGGTGTTTTAAAGGAGTTTTTTACTTCATTCATCTATAAGCTGCTTTTAGACTTCATAACTTGCTCATTATCAAAGTTTGAAGCATGGTCGTATTAAAGTGCATATACAACTAATCTGGAGTTCAAAGTATTTTTATTAAAAGAGATTTTATGCTCTTTAAGTCTTGCATTTAAAGCGCATCCAGTTTCACCAATGTAGATTGACTTGCAGCTTTTGAATAGAATTTTATACACGACACCTCTAAGGTCAAGTTTTGTTCACATATTTATAGTTACTGAGAAACTAACCAATATGATTCACAGGAAGAAAAGCAGTCCTAATATTAATGACATTCTACAGATTAACCGAATTTTTTTCCGAAATGTTACAATAGTAATTTAAAATCATTAGCATTAAACGTAGCATTAAACTTTTATAAGGAATGGGATATTGATCGGAATTCCAGGAAAGTTCCCAAGAAACTTTGATATCAATGTCATGGATCACTTAAGATTTTGCCGAAACATCTTCAGGGTGAGTTAGTGATAGGCGATTCTGGAAATTTTGAGAATCGATTAAAATCGATATCGTATAAAACAACATCGATCATAATAAGAATCGATTTCTCAGTTCTAGAATCGATACTAGAATCGATATTTCGATATTTAGGTTCACACAGAGAAGATCCAAATTACTAATTCCAAAACTTAGACAATCAGCAGGACAGTAATTACCGCCTCCCGCCCCCCATCCCCATTTAGGGAGGCATAGAATTAAGTTATTGCAGATTTTAGAGTCGGATATTAAGAATTTTAAATTTTAAAATGATTGTCATTTATGGTTTTCAATTACACAAAAACTTTGACAAATTTGAGAGACATAACTCAACTAATAACAACACTGAGTAACTTGGCATTAAACCGAGTATAAAGAGTGCCAAGAGCGTGCAACTAGGATGGGAAACAAGGAAAATAGACAAAAAAAAAAAAAAAAAAAAAAAAAAAAAAAAAAAAAAACCTTTTTTTTTTTTTTCCAATGCCAACCAAATGTTACACGAGATAGTTTGGAAGAACATAAAATATGCCCCATTCTCAAGGGGGCAGGTAACCCCCACTCTTGACGGAAAGGCGACCATAGCCCAAATGTATCTTTTGTCGAAGTTTCAAAATGAGGATTTGTAATAAAATAGAACGAGAATTGGACATTTTAAAAATTGCATGTATACTTTGAACGGCCCATTTAGTAAAGATTGTCGAGGAAAGAGGGGGGGGGGGGGCGAAGGATTAGAACGGACAAACTTGAAAAAAAAAACACAATTAACTAATAACCCAAATAACTGAGCTTCTAAACAAAAATATAGTGTTTAACTTAGTGTTGAATTCATGTTGTGGCCCGCGGGGAACATGCACTCTTTGAAACTATAAAGAAAAAAAAACGAGGAGATAAAAGCTTTATAACGATATGTTACATGAGATGGTGTGAAAGAAACAAAAAATATGCCTCCCACCCAGGGGGGCTAGGTGAATCCCGAACGGACAAAAGGGCGACCCCGGCCCAAATATATCTACCCAAATATATCAACCAAATATATATTTTGTTGAGGTTTCAAAATATGGATTTATAACAAAATAGAACGAGGATTAGACTTTTTAAAAATCGCAGTCATAATTTGAACGAACCTGTAAGTTAAGATTGGTGAGGAAGGGGGGGGGGGGTAGGACGGACGAACATGAAAAAAATAAAAATAAAATAATAGTGGCACTCTGAGAGTACCGATGGAAGTGAAACCTTGAACAATTACGTGTGTATTTTTGAATCGTTATGATATATAATTTTGAATCGCCAGGAAATACTTTTAAAGGAATAAAAAAAGGTTCTATAATATTAAAGAACATATTAATGTCTATAAAAAAAAAAAAAAAAAAAAAAAAACGCGCGATACCATATGTTCAGCTATTGTAGTTAACTCACTATAACTACTTTCTTACATTTTAAAACGCGATAAATACATCAACCAAAATTAGACCATACTATCGATACCTTAATCCTTATCCAAATAAGTCATTTTGTATTAATGCCTGTTACAATATCTGTAGATTACTTTTTGAATTATTCAAATCGGACATTCCATTCAAAAGATATTATGAATTTAAAGATGACAATCTAAAGAAATAATAGCGCTTCTGAATACTTGGTGGCCAATAAGCTTAGGGATTACGTGTGCAATCAAACGATTGCGGGTTCGAACCCCAGTTTCGCTAATATGTATCAATGTTTTTTTTTTTTTTTTTTTTTGAAGAAGTTTGAAAATTAAAATTTTAACACATTATGGGTCCGTAACGTGACCTAAAATGATGGGAGAAAATTTCTTTTGCTAGATTTGTAATGTATAAAGCATAAGCTTTCAATAGACATATTATATGAAGGAAAACCCCCTCTGCCCCCCCCCCAAAAAAGCTCCTATAGGGAAAACTGGGAAATTAAAAAAGCAAAAAAAAAAAAAAAAAAAAAAAAAACGGCGAGAAATGTTTAGCTATACTAGAATTTTTCTCATCACGGTAACTGCTATAGAAACAAAATTATAGCCTTTTAAAGATTGAAATGAAGTGAAGAAATAAGCAAAATTAGATGAGTGATCGACAGGTGGGGGAGGGTCCACAGCTCTGGGGGTGCCATGAAGCTTAAACTTTTAAGTTAAAAATGGTAAAAAATTAAATGAGCGAAATTTTAAGGTGTATATTGGAGGAGGGTGCAAGCCCCCCCCCCCCTCAAATTTTTTTTTGTTTCTTTTGAAGAAATAAAAAAATATGCCCCCCCGGCGGGGCGCAGATAAACCCCAAACGTTCGGAAGGGCGACCCTTTATTTATCTTTTGTCAAGGATTTAAAATGTGGATCTAAAATAAAATAGACCGAGAATTGGACATTTTAAAAACTCTATGCATATTTCGAACGGCCCTGTAAGTTAAAGCTGACGTGGAAGGGGGGATTAGAAGAGACGAGCGTGAAAAATAAAATATAACAAACTAATACTTCAAATAACTGGACTTCTAAACAAAAATATAACGATTTAACCTAGTGTCGAATTAATGGAGTGACCCGCAGGGGATTACCCCTCCCCCCCCCCTCCCAAGAAGTTATGAGATTTATGCTTTTTAATGCACAAATTGTGATTTCCCCTCTCTTACAGAGCTATAAAACATGATGCATTCCTCCGGAGTCGCAGAAAAATAGCTGCATTCAACACTAATTTAGCTTAGAAAAAAAGAAAAAAAAATCGAAATCGAATCTAAAGATCGACATCGAATCTAAGATCGACATCGAATCTAAAGATCGAAATCGAATCTAAAGATCGACATCGAATCTAAAAATCGAAATCGAATCTAAAGATCGAAATCGAAACTGAAGATCGATCTTACGGGCAGAATCGATTTTACATTTTTACTTTCTTTTGTAACTTTACAAGAAGAGAGTATTAGATTCGTGAAAAATTTTGATTTCCCGTTTTTGATGGATTTATATATTTTAGAAGGTCTTTAACACGATTTCATGGTTTTTAAGAAATATCTGTCTGTGGGTGTGTCTGTCACTCTGTGAGTCTGTATACGACAAAAAATTCTGACCGTTCTATCTCAAGAACAAATGCACGGAATTCCACAAAACTTTAGATTTAGTTTGACCTTGACATAAACTGAATCTAATTAATTTTTGGTGCATATAGCCTAACAGGTGGCGCTGCTATGCTGCATTTTTTACGATTTGCGCAACAGCTATATCTGAAAAACGAATGAACGGATTTTCATCACATTTTAGATCCAGTTAGTCCTTGACATGAATTGATGTTTTTTGCATTTTGGTGTATATAGCTTCTCAGATGGCGCTGCTATGCTGAATTTTTCACAATTTCCACTCAGCGCCATGTGAAAAGGGGGGGGGGGCGAAAGGAAGCGGTCGTTCCGAGCACGGAAATTTAGGAGGCGCCAAATTTTTAATACTAACATCACTTCTAGCCTATCACAAGAAAAAGTTAATAGGGGGGGTGGGGGGGGGGTAAATTGGAACTTTGAACCGGGCGCAGTTCTCTTTTCTCACTCCCCTGTTTCCATTTTAGCTTTATCTCAAGAACTAATGCACGGACTTTCATAAAAATTTAGATTCAATTAGTCTTTGATATTATTTTATGCTAATTACATTTTGGTGAAAATCGCTTAAGAGATGGCGCTGCTATACTGCATTATTCATGATTAACGCAATAGCGCTATCTCAAGAACGAATTTTCATCAAGATTCAGATTCAGTAAATCTCGGACATAGATTAGTGTTATTTAGTTCTTGGTGTAAATTGCCCAACAGGTGGCGCTGATATGCTGCATTTTTTATGATTTCGCAATAGCTGTATCTCGCGCTTTCATGGATTTTCATCAAAATTCAGATTCAGCTGGTACTTAATAAAAATTGATCCTGATCAATTTTGGTGTACATCACTCAACAAAAAACGCTATTTTGCAGGGGGTTCTGAGGTTTCTTTAATTCTTCTATCTTAGAAACTAATACACTGAAATTTTGGAATTGGCGCATCCGTCTATTTTATCTTCGACTTTTGAAGGAAAATGAAAATTATATTACCTTCAGAGAAATCGATTAAAAATTTTAAAGTATCGATTAAATCGAATTGGCCGTAGTATCGATTAAATCGATTTAAAAAATCGAAATCGCCCATCACTAGGGTGAGTCATAAATATCGAAACAATAGACTATCTCCTTAAATGTTGCCCATAGACTCACACTTCTTATTGAAAAAATTCATAAAAAAGGTGAAATTCTTGATAAGATAAGTTGCATCTCCATAAGAGGAGGGGGGGGGGGTCTATTTGAAAAAATACGAAAATTAAATTTTTATACGGCCCCATAGGGCAAAATTCCCAATTAGGAAATTACTCTTTATCCATTCCTAAATTGAACAAAAAAAATTTTCATCTCCATATCTAAACAACTCACAGAGATATAAAATCCAAAATTCTCCAAAATTCGCGACTTACATTTCTTATCCATGCCTGTAAACGAAGAGTTTTTGACTCATTTTGAAAGCAAGTGAGGGATCGTCCACAAATTGTCCGTTATTAAATGTCGATTTAAGACAGTGCCTCTTATTTGGACATAAAAAAGCAGCATATTGATTTAAGGCTAAACTTGTTTTGAAAATATGCTGGCAGTCTGCATTGGAGGTCTGCATGGGTCGAAATATGTAGATCCGGTCCCAAACTGACCCATAGGGTAAAAAAGCTCGGCCCGGCCTGGTTAAATGTTAAAATTATGACCCGGATCGGCCTGGAAAAAAGTTTAAATCATAGCCCAGCTCAGTCGTGAATTTCTACATAGTTTTTTATTTCGGTAAAGTTAAAAATTGTTTCGTATGGAGGAGTTCTGACCAAAAATTCTTATAGCTTTTCGTTTTTCATATTTATACTTTTTATATTAAACAAGTGCCAAAGACTGTGATATATTTATTAAAGAGAAATCTTCTTTAGGTGCGTTGGGCATTTTGGAGATGGGAAAAAAACCATCGAACTCGCGACACTATTTCCATAATCGACCCTCTGTATATAAGTATCTATATTTTTAGGGGCCTCTTACGGGCTTGCACCTCCTCCCCCGCCTCAACATACACCTTAAAATTCTGATCATTTAATTCTCTACCATTTTCAACTTACAAGTTTAAGCTACATGGCACCCCTTGGCTGCGGATCCTCCCTGTCGGTTACTAACCTAATTTTGTTAATTTCTTCACTTCATTTCAACCTTTAAAAGGCTATAATTTTGCTTCTATGGGAGCTACAGCGGGGAGAAAAATTCTAGCATAGCTAACTTTTCCTCGCCGTTCTTTTTTCTATTTCAATTTTCCGGTTTTACCATAGGACCGTTTTTGGGGGGTCAGGGGGTCGCGTTTTGCATTTTTTGATGTAATATGTCTATTGAAAGCTTATGATTCATAAAACCATATTTTTTTAAGAAATTTTTATTTGAATTTTGAAACTCTAAGAATCTAAGTAAATTATTAATGTTGCTAATGTGTATTTCCTGCGAAATGTTATTTAAAATTATTCCACAGATATCTATGCAGAATTCTTTAAAAGAATGTTAATTATATGATAAAAATCTAAAATTTTTAGAAATAGTATGTTAATTATATGATAAAAATCTAAATTTTTTAGAAATAGTAAAAATTGTGTCGGGCCCGTTTTCACTGATTTCTGTACGGCTGGACCGGGCTGGGCATGTAATTTCCGGCCCATGCAGATTTCTACTATAACGGTGACATACTAAGTATAATTACAAATCCAGTGACACTCATACAGTTAATAACAAATGAACATAAAAAAAATAAACGAGAATGGATTTGACGTGGAATGCAAAAGGTTAAAGTTTTAAAATGTATTAAAACAATAAAAAGAAGACATAAAAAGTGATGGTTGTGGATTTTATTTTTATTATTCACTATTGATCTGCTGTTTACAATTCTATATTTCTGACTGATTGAAATGAAAACCATTTTTAACTTCTATTTGCGAATTTACATAAACACATTAAATAGGAATAACTATAAAAATTTAAAAGTGCCCTTTAAAAACTATATTTCGAAATATGTTTAGATTACAATATTGATAACTGTTTTTGAACTTATGTTTTGTGGGTCTTATGGGCTCTTTTTCATTTATTAAGCAGATAATTCATATAAAAAAACTTTTCGCTTCTATTCTTCATCAGTCTTTTACCCTAGGGATACAAGAAAACCGACTGAAGAACTTTCTGATCTTCCTGAACCTCTTTTTCTTCTTTTTAAAAATTTTAGATTTTACAAAAGTTGGTTCTTCTGTTATATTTTCATCTAACGGCAAATTCGATGGTTCTGATCCAGCTGAATTGCTCTGCAACGTTGCACAAACTGGTTCTATTTCAACTGAACTGTCCTCCAGATGCATACAAACTGGTTCATTTTCAGAATTATTTGCTGTTAAATGGAGGTTAGATGGAATTTCCTCAGCTATATTTTCATTTGAATGGATATAAACTGATGCGCCTTCCTCTTTATTGGATTCGAATTCAGTAAAAAGTTTCTTTTCTTCAAATTCATTTTCGGTTTTTAACATATCAGTGGATTCTGCATCAATAAGTGTGCGAAGAGCTTCAGTTGTCACTGGATATGGCAGTTTTTCGAAAATGGTAGGTAAATATCCAACGTTTGGAAGTTTATGGATTTTGGGATAACCTCTCGGACGACCTCTGTTTAAAGCAGTTACATAAAGATCTTCTTTTTTCTTCAAGTCTTGTTCTTCTTCAACATAATTTTTTGGATAACTTGATTTAATCTGGAATTGATTTCTTACAGGATCTGGTTTGAGGTTTCTATTTCGTTTGCGAGTGCTAATAGTTTTTTGACTTTTTTCAAAAATTTTCTTAGATGGCATAGGTGATTTGGAAACAGTATTAAGTCTATTGTAAATTAACTCGTTCTTACACAACTCTCCTGGCCCAGCTTTAATGACAATTGCTGGACTCAAACTACTTTGAAAATTATCATTTGTTTGATGAAATTCACCAAAGAAAAATCGCCTGAGAAACTTATAAAAAAAGTAACTCAAGAAAATTAAACCCAAGAACAGAAAAATCGCCATTCTCAGATAAAGGTCAGTAATTAGACTGAAGAAATACGTTAAAAATTAATGTTATTTCATTGTTGTAACAAAGTATGTATTGTTGGTGAACAAGAATAATGATATTGAGTGTATTGTGGACATTGTTGAATATATGATGAAGCGCTTTGTTGACCTACTAATTGCTCAAAAATTTTCAAACTGTTATTGTTTAAAAATTCTGGGGTGTCATAAAGTAAATAAATGAAGCATCTATGTTGGATACGATTAAAAAAATTATATATTATGATTATTTTATTATTTTAAAATAATAAATAATTTTTTTCAGATGATTTAAATTTTTTTAAGACATCACATAATATTAAAAGTAATTCAGCAGGAAATTATTACAACAATTCATTTGTTAACAATGCACATAACCGTATAATCAACAATTTACAAGGTGCACTTAATCAACAATAGTTTTATTAACCAATAATATATCATGTTTCCCTTTTTGAAGTATTTCATCAGTCTAATTATTGACCCCTATCTGAGAATGACGAATTTTCTGTTCTTAAATATAATTTTCTTGAGTTACTTTTTTTATGTTTCTCAGGCGATTTTTCTTTGCCGAGTTTCATCAAAGATATGATGATACTTTTCAAAGTAGTTTGAGTCGAGCAAGGGTCATCAAGGCAGGACCAGGGAAAATTGTGTAAAAGCGAGTTAACTTACAATAGACTTAATACTGTTTCCAAATCAACTGCACCATCTAAGAAAAAAATAGGAAAACGTCACAAAACTGCTAACATTCACGACCGAAATAGAACCTCCAACCAAATCCTGTAATAAATCAATTTCACTTTAAATCAAGTTATCCAAACAATTATGCTGAAGAACAAAAAGACTTGAAGAAAAAAGATCTTTATTTAGCTGCTTTAAACAGAGGTCGTCCAAGTGGATACCTCAAAATCCATAAACTTCCGAATGTTGGATACTTACCCACTGTTTTCGAAAAACTGCCATATCCTGTAACAACTGAAGCTCTTCGCTCACTTATACAGTGCTCAGCAAAAGTTTAGACAATGATCGATTACGCTTCTATTTTCAGAAGTATGTACCGAACGTTTGTAATTCATATATTTCATGTGACTTATCCTTTATTCACACACAATAAATTTTGAATTTTACCTTTTACATAAAATATAATGACAAAAAAAAAAAAAAAAAAAAAAATTAACATTGTTTCAAAAGTATAGACAATTTGTGTATTTACAGAAAAATAACTACAAATTAAAATCGAGTTGCACCCGCTTGTTTGCAGTTAATGCAAGAATGTGACTTTTCATCGAAAAAACTAAATGCTGCGTCACTTGGGGGTCTATTTCGTCCCAAACATGTTCAACAGCAGCTCGAACCTCATTAAAAGAAAATTATAGCAAAAATTTGCATAAACATTACGACAAATGATGTTACAAAAGTTTTCGATTGGGTCCGGATCAGAACTACACTCCGGCCAGTTGAGATCAATAGTATTTTCAGAGTTAAACGAAGTTCTTCTTTTGTATGCAACAAGAATAGATGCTAAAATCCATACTTTAGATCAGCAAAGGTTCCCCAAATGACTAAAAATTAATTTCTAACGTATGTACGTAGTCTTGTGCTGCTTAGCAACCAATGAATAACTCCACAGATACACGAGCATTAAAGCTAAGTGAGGACCAAATTATTTAAAAGTCACCTTCTTTTTGTCAACTTTATAAAGTCCCAGGATCTTTACTTAAGTCATTCCAATAATATGGCCACTTGTTTGGGTCATTCAAGTTCCACTTTTTTTTCGTTACTGAATATCATGGCGTACCATTTTGGTCCATATGACTTATGTTTGCAAGTTAATTGAATTCTCGCCAATTTATAGGGATATTTTAAAGCTGATTGTTTTATCATTTTCATGTAAATTGATTTACCTGTTTCTTTAATTCATCTACGAATCATTTCCGTCGACACAGAAAGTTCTGACTTACTTTTAATGTGATTAGCAATCATTACTTGTGTAAATGTCAGTTTCTGGATCCTTTTGTCATCTCATTTTCTCGTCACACAAGATTTTCCAGATTATGTTTTGTTTTGAAGGAGTCATCCTTAGACTATACTTCATAGACAGACCACTTTGGACGATTCAATGCTGCTGAAATTTCTGCAACAGTCTTCCCTTTCCATTTCAGCTTTCCTACTTCAATTACCTCATCTAATTGAATATTTTTATCTCGCGGCATCTTCACTAACTGATGCTATATCGAGGTATAATTAAATACTTCAGACATGTGACATCATAACTTGGAAATTTGCATTTTTCCATGAACAATTGGCTAAAAATCAAAAAAGTGTCTAAACTTTTGCAATATGCAAATTTTACTTTTTTCAGTTACATTAAATATTATCTTATATTGTAACCATTATTTTTATTTTACATTGTTTCAAATATATTCGAAAATAAGTATAGCCATTTGTAAAACTCACGTGTTTGTATTTTTTATTTAAAGGTTAAAAAACACCCCTGTCTAAACTTTTGCTGAGCACTGTAGAAGCAGAATCTACTGATGTGTTAAAAACCGAAAACGATCATGAAGAAAAGAAAATTTTTACGGAATTAGAATCTAATGTAGAAGATGACGCATCAGTATATATCCACTTAACTGAAAATGTAGCTGAGGTAGTTCCATCTATTTAACGGCAAATAATTCCGAAAATGAACCAGTTTGTATGCAGTTATAGGTCAATTCATCTGTAGCAGAAACGGTTTGCGTGCAGTTGGCAGAAAATATAGCTGAAGAGGATTCAACTAATGTAAAATCTGAAATTTCTAAAAAGAAGAAAAAGAGATTCAAAAAACTGAGAAAGTTCTTCAGTCGGTTATCCTGTGTTCCCAGAGTGAAGGATTACTGAAATATAGGAGTCAAGAGTATTTTCATATGAACATATCTGCTTCATGATTTGAAAATAATGCGAAATAACATTCTTTAAATGTATAAAGAATCCGTAAAATATACGTTAAAAAACAGTTATCAATTTAATAATCTATACTATTTTTTTTTCGTTGTGGTTGTTGTTCATTCCTATTTAATATAATTATTTAAGTGAATTCACAAACCAAATTTTTAAAAGATTTTCATTCAATCAGACTAAAATATAGAATTGTAAAGCGCAGATCAACTATAGAATTGTAAGCAGCAGATCAATAGTAAATAATAAAAATTAAATGCACAACCATCATTTTCTCTGTCTTCATTCTGTAGTTTTTATTACCTACAATTTTAAAAATTTGAATGCCATGTTACCGAATATAGCAAGAATTAGAAATAGCATTTCTTGATTGTTTGCTATATTGACAGTTCCTCTTCATGGGAAAAAAACTGGCTAATGTGAAAGCTTTCAACTTTTACGCTTTTTACTTTCGAATTAAACTTTAAAAGTAAATTTTCAGTTATTTACGAAAATGATTAAATAAACGGAAATTTCTTTAAAATATGTTAGTACATAAATAGCGTAAAAAATACCAACTATTCTAGTATTTAATAAATCAATCATACAGTTTTCGTGAAATAAACACGGAATAAATATGAACCTCTGAAAATGGAAAATGTAAAAATAAAAATTTTAAATACAAATGTTAAAAGAAAGAATAAAAAATGTGACTATCGGCATGTCTATCTATACCTGTTTGCCAAACGTGATTAATCCTTTCAAGCACAGAAAAATTCTGTTCGTAAAATGATAATACGATTGACTGATACCGGAATTTACCAATGACTCTTTTAGAAATTAAAAATTTGTTACTTTAAAATTCCATTATAAATCCATTATATTCGTAATTATGTAAATAAGTAGCACCTATAGTTGTCGTTCAGTCCGTCCGTCCGCATATAACAACGCTAAAGCTACCCAACCGAGTCTTTTGAAAATTAAAATATATAATTATTACATAATTTTGTCGAGTCATTTAAAATTTTATGAAAATCGGATGCATAGATCAATTACAGGGACGATCAAAATTGTTCCGTTACATTACGGTCAATGGGGAAAAAAGTTTCAAATGCATTTTAATCGTTTGAAATTTAAAATGTATAATTATTACATAATTTTGTCGAGTCATTTCATATTTTATGAAAATCGGATGCATAGATTAATTACAGGGACAATCAAAAGTATTCCATTACATTACAGTCAATAGGAAAAAATGTTTCAAATGCATTTTAATGGTGTTACATTCATTCGAACATAATAAAATTGATATGCATCCATAAAGTACATATTATAATATACATTTTGCATAATCTGTGACGCAAAGAACATTTGTTATTGAATAACGAGACCACACAAAACTATTTAATTACATAATGGTATTATAGGGAGAACATTGTTTGGTGCGCATTTTAATTGTAATTAACTATTTACAACTTTATGAGATCGCTATATGAGAGTGATATTTTTAAAACTTCGTTATCGTACGAACGCTCCTCATTTGCTATGCTTCACGTAAAATTTCCAACTTGTTTTTATATATTCTTGTAAGTTTGGAATTAAAATTAGATGACCCCGACGTGGGGCCACTGCGTCTGAAAGGTCGTGTGGAATTCACAACGGTAAATTTTGAAAAGCAATTTTACTTCATTATTTTTGTGAAGTACATATCACCTTATAAAATAATAATATTTATTTAAACTTACTGGTGAGAATTCGGAATCCCCCAACAGTAAATCAGCCAGATGCGGCAACAGTGTGGTATTCCGCATCTAGCTGAATTTTCTTTTAGGGGTTGTAAATTCTCACCAGTAAGTTCAAATAGTTATTGTTGTTTTATAAAAAGCCACAAATAAAATAAAACAAAATTGCTTTTGAAAATTTTCCGGTGTGAATTTTAATATTAATGAAAAATCGGTCGATTAGTCATGACTTCAGAATTAGTCTCTTCTGGCCTTGAGTATTTCGATGGCGACGGTTATGGGAATTTGGTGAAGAATGTGCATGGAGCATTTTGAAAAGTTCTTCATAGCGTTTAAAATAGTCAGAAAAATTCCTCATTGTTCTCAAAATAAAAAAAGAAACAAAGTAAGGAAGAAAAAACTTTTTAGCTTCTTGGGCGATAAATATATGCCATAATTTATATATTGTATCCTTGTGTCCTTGAATATTTGCTGTGCAATTTAAAAATTAAAAAAATTAAATATGAGCTTAAAGGTCCCTGGTTCTTTTTATTTTTATATACTATTTTACCAGTTTTAACAATCATGGAGTTAATTGTTCCTCAAACAATCTGGCTCTGAAATTGAAACATCGAAATATTTCTAACGATTAAAAGTATAAAATAAATAAATAAATAAATAAATAAAAATAAAAACAAAAAACATGCAATAATTAAAAAAAACTGCTTTATCATTTAATAGTTAAATATTAATTAAATTTTGATTATGCGTTGAGAAAGCAATTTATAAATCATAAATAGGTAACTTAAATAATGCATCTTTTTATGCATATTTTATAAATCATCTAAATTCACTATTGAAATAGAACATATTAAAAATCTTTCATTCCTTTATACAGTGAAACCTCTATCTATCGTTGCCGCATCTATCGTTTTCCCGCACTGATCGTTTTATTTTTATGGTCCCTGCACAAATCATACTTAAATAATGTTAACGAAACGCGCAAACATCGTTCTTCAAAAAGCCGTTTTCCCGCATTCATCGTTGTAGTAATTTTTTTTTCCTCTTTGAAACGAAATTAAAGTTCATGGAAATACATATGACATACAAACTGGAATTACTTTGATTATCCTAAAATAACTCATTTGTGCTGGTTTTGTTAATGATGGCGAAAATAATGCAAATTAAGAGTAGTTATACATAGCGATTATGTTTCCATTGATAAAGATGTTATAACATGTGGTGTCCTAAACGTAGAAGAGATGTGTGACAATGCAAAAAATTAAAATAATAGCGAATAAGCAGAGGATAGCGTTAATGCCGGTGTAGCTGAGCCACAAGTACCAAATCTGTCTGATACAATTGCAGCATTTGAGACTACGTGAACTTTTATACGTGTTTATGAAATTGCAGAAACTGACTAGAAAAATGTTGTCTATCTTGAAAATTTATTTTTTGATTTAAAAAAATGAACGAAAACCCAAACATAATTATTGATTTTTTAGATAAATATCAATTTTCTATAACTTTGATTTATATTTTTTACAGTTTAGTAAGTAACAAATTAGAATTTATTACTGTACTGTATACATTTCATGCATTAGTAATGAACAAACATTGGGCTATTTCGTGTTTTGAAGTTAATTCGCATTCATCGTTTTCTCCCCGCACTCCTTGAAAAACGATGAATCGAGGCTCTACTGTATGATGTTTAAAGGACAAATCAATTTATAAATAGTCCTTCCGGCAGTGCCGGGAGGAAAAGGTAGCTTTCATATACTTATATATTTGTTTATTTATTTTAAGATAAGTTATATTATTCAAAAATAATAAGCTCAAATTAGTGGAACCTGATTATAAGCTTGGTCGAAATCTTAATTCAGGTGCACATGTACACTCATATTGAAATCGATTAATATACACGGGTGCTGTCGCGGGCAAATTGATTTTTTAAAAAATGTCACCCACATTAGAAATTCAAACTGCTCAGGCGTTTTTTAAGTTAAAGACAAAGCAAAAAATACTCCTGAATTCATTATTAAGATAAATACTTTAAAAAGAACCTTTTTTCAATTTCTAATTTTTTGTTTGTACATTATTATACAATTAAAAGACTTTTGACAAACTTAAATGGCTTCCATTTTGAAACAAGAGGACGGAAGAAGTTGGACAGTGAACGTGGTCAATGCATTGCTATTTACTATGTGCACACGGAGTTATATCCAAATAAGTTTATAAATACGCGTGTTATCACGTGACGAAAATCAGATCATTTCAAGATATGAGCAATACTAGAAATTAAAAATGCTATAACTCAGCCATTTTTTAAGATACAGACGAAACAAAAAATGCTCTGGAATCTTTGTATCAAGTTCAAATGCATAAAAGAAAAATATTTTTCAATTTCTCACTTTCTTGTACCTAATTTTAAATTTTAAAATTTATAAATTTTTTTAAATGGCCGCCATTTTGAAATAAGATGGCGGATGGAACTGAGTATCGAACTCGATTCAGGCCTCAGTATGTACTATGTACACACCAAGTTACATCCAAATCGATTCATAAATACGCGTGTTATCACGTGACAAAAATCAGATCGTTTCAAAATGTCAGCCATAAGAAAAATTCAAACTGCTATAACTCAATCATTTTTTAAGATATAGACAAAATAAAAAGTGTTCTGGAATCGTTGTTTTAAGTTCTAACACGTAAAAGAAAAATATTTTTCAACTTTTAATTTTTTCAGATTTAATTTTAAATTTTAAATTTTTAAAAAAAATTTAAATGGCCGCCATTTTGAAACAAAATGGCGGATGATGCTGGGCAACGAACTCGGTCGAGACATTTGTATGTACTATGTACATACCAAGTTTCATTCAAATCGGTTCATAAATACGCGTGTTATGACGTGACAAAAATCAGATCGTTTCAAAATGTCAGCCATAAGAAAAAATCAAAGTGCTATAATTCAATATTTTTTTAAGATATAGACAAAATAAAAAGTGTTCTAGAATCGTAGATTTAAGTTCTAACACGTAAAAGAAAAATATTTTTCAACTTTTAATTTTTTCGCATTGAATTTTAAATTTAAAAAAAAAATTAAAATGGCCGCCATTTTGAAACAAAATGTCGGATGATGCTGGCCAACGAACTCGGTCGAGACATTTGTATGTACTATGTACATACCAAGTTTCATTCAAATCGGTTCATAAATACGTTAGTTATCGCATGACAAAAATCATATATATATATATATATATATATATATATATATAAGGTACCCTGGGGTAATAACGCCAGGCGGGGTAATAACGCCAAGTGCTTATATTTTTCATAATTACTAAATAATCAGGTAAATGACACCCATGTGCTCTGCGCAGAAGGGTTTTTGAGTCATGTAAATTGCAAAAAACAGCTTTAAGTTAATTTGTTTCATTTTTAGGTCTTATTGTTTTTACAAACAACTAAAATTAACGCTTGATCTAAAATTTGCGAGATAAGGTTTTTGATCTGAAGACTATACTTTTTATCCAGAAATACTTTGTTTATTGCATAAATTTGTAGTGTATTTCATGTACTTTCAAATTGTTGTAGAAAATTTTGGATATCTTCTCGAGATAATTTGTAGTTTAGGATTTACTGCGCAATAAGTATCCTGGGGTAATAACGCCAGGGATTGGCGTTATTACCCCGGTTGATTCCCAACAGTGGCCGAACTATATCCGAAGGGGGTTTGTATATTAATATGGGACAGCATTATCATCATTCTTGAAATGGTAAGATCAGTGTTCTCGCTGACATTTGATTAACATTAGTAATTTGGCTAATGAAAAATAAAAAACATTCGCCAAATGAAAAAAGTATTAGCAAAATAGATTTGCCGTGTAGCAGACACGCAAAAGTCTTTTATTTTTTAATGTACCCTTTTTTTTTCAATATGTTCTAAAATAACTTAAATTTTTATAACTGCGAGAACGATTGTTATTAATCTAATTTCAACTATCCGCTGCAAATATTAAAAATATGTATAAATTAATATTTATATATATATATGCATATGTATGAAACACGACAAAGAAAAGAAAGGAAAAGCAAAAATTGAGCACTAGCAATTTGGCGAATCTAATCGCTTGTTTAATCGCCAAATGGAGAATTTAGTCGCAATTTGGCGCAATGGCGAGCGACAGCGAGAACACTGGGTAAGATTAAGGGGGGATGCCCAATACTTAAAATTAATCTCTCTATTTTATTTTTTTATTATATTATTATTATTTTTTTTACTAATGTAAAAAATAAATTTTAACTCTTGTAAATAGAACTATATCAAAATATTTTCGAGATTCAAATTCGAACATCTTCAAAATCAGGTTTCTATTAAATTTCCACTGGATTGTTCAATTGAGTTCGAAATTTTAACTGTCCGCTTTCTCAGCGTTCGGTTTTTCAAAACTTTATAAATTTAACCTGATGTGACAGAAATTGTAACGTATGAATGTGATGCGGTTTGTGAGACCACAAAATTGAAAGATGAATAAAAGGCGGGAATAACTCATAGGATTGTGTTTTTGTACTAAACTTTTTATACAAGAGTATTATACTCAATATTCACTTATTTAGTCTCTGGTAATAGTACTAAAATTCCGAATGAAACAAACTTTCGGTAGTGTTTGCAGTTAAACTGAAAATTACAAGTTAAACTAAAAAATTAAAAGAAAAATAGTGGTCTACGAGACCGGTAACATTAGTTAAAGGTTAAAATGCGATCCATGATTAAAAATCATAGAATACTGTTCCTGCGCTGAACTTTTTGTACAGAATTAATTCTAATTAAATTTAATCTATTCAAATATTTCTAATAATATTACTAGAACTCCAAACGAAAGAGAATTTCAGTTGTAACTATAGTTAAACTGGAAAATACAAGTTAAGCGCTATTTTTTTTGGGGGGGGGGGGGGGTGGAGGGGGTACAGTGTTCAGTCAGATTGCTAACAGCAGTTAAAGGTTAATTTTGTTGCTAATATAGAGATAATGGCATATAACCACATGAATTATGTATAAAATTGAATAAGAGATCTCTTTGGGATAATATTTTTTAATCAAAAATTTTATTCAATTTATTAAAAATTTATTAAATCATGCTCTTTAAAACGTCGACAATTTAAATGTAGGTTTGGAGAATCCGCATTAGTGTGGAGTTATGGGTTAAAAACTATTTACTAGATTACTATAATAGTATTAACCCTTAACTGCTGTGACAAAAATTGTTGCATAACTTACTGTGAGCGGCCTGTCAGACCGCTTAATCTAACGATGCATAAAATGTTAAATTAGCTTTTAGAATATTATTTTTGTATTGAACCTTATATACAGGACAATTATAAATAAAATTCAGCTATTCAAAAGTCTCTAGAGATAGTAATAGGACTCCAAATGAAGCAAAAATTTCTCGGTATCTATAGTTAAACTAAAAATTGCAAGTTAAATTCTGAAACTTGAAAAACTCAGCGGTATGTGAGACGCTAACAGCAGTTAAGGTTTAACAAAAATATTTATTACATATAACTCTAGTTATTATAAAACTTCACATGATTAAAATATTACATTATGAATGGTTAAAACCATGCAATGTTTCTTATAATCATATTTAAGCGGGACTTTTTAAGCAAAGAGAGACACAGGGTGTTGTATTCTGTTGAAGCTCCCCCTCACTCCTTTTTCTTTCACTTTCACTTTTACAAAAAAATCAATATTTTCTATCGCATAGAATGCATACATGGGAATATAAATACTGATTCAAATAATCCGTGCAATGTTTCTAATAATTCTATTTAAATGGTCATTTTTAAGCAAAACGTAGCTTAGAATCTGATATTATTTTGCCTCCTCCCCCCCGCCACCACCACAGCTTTCTTTTTCTTTCAGAGTCACAAAAAAATTGTACATTTTCAATAGCTTAGATTGCAATTTGTCAATTTCTACAGCTGTAGAGTTTGTATTTTTAGAATTGGGCAATCTACATATCATTATTCCATCTTATTTTATAGTTTTGTTTGCATGGCGTTATTACCCATATAGGTGGGTATTAACGCCAAATAGCATTGGTCAAGAATAAACGCCATTACATTTTATGAATACATATCTGTTAAATTATTTTATCATATATAGATAGTCAATGAGTTGCTGTATCAGATCTTATATTTGTTTGAAAAATACAATCTAAAACTAAGCCGTGAAAATTGGTAGAACCTTAACGTGGCGTTATTACCCCAGGGTACCTTATATATATATATGGTTATATATAAATACTTTTATAAATACATCCAAAGTTATTCAGACAATACCAATAAAAGAACCAATGAAACCAGTATTTTTACATTCATATTATTAAAAACAGTTGAAGTTTGAAGAGAAATAGAAGGCAGATTACCAAATTACTAAGAAATATGTGGATAAATAGACATTATATAGCCAGAGTAATTCATATATTACAATACAATAAACCAATGAAACCAGTATTTTTACAATCATCTTATTGAAAACAGTTGAAGTTTGAAGTGAAATAGAAGGCAGATTACCAAAAAAATGAAAGATAAATGGATAAAAAGGCAGTAGAAGGCTTTTTCATTAAACTACTTCATCAGGGGTGTATAGTTTAACAAAAAAGCAAAAACATCCAACCAGTTTCTGTTATGAGTCGTGTTGAAAGCTAAGAATTCGACTCACAATACACCCGACTGGCTGGAAGCTATTCAGATGACAAATTAGTAGAAAGATACACATAGAAGAAAATAAAATCAATATGACAAAATAACAATAATACATTATTCCATTAAAAAAAAAAAGATATATATACTAAGATATTTACCATTACCCATATCCTAGCAAGATTCGTAGTGCAATCAGATACAAACTACATGTGACTTACTAACAGTCACGGTTATGGTCATAGTATAAATCACATAGATAATAAAATAAAGTTGTAACAATAATTATAAAAATTAGTTAAACATATATTATACTATATAATTCATAATATATTTAGAAAAAAATAGATGCTACTATTAGAAATATTATATTTTTAATCAATTATTAATATTACTATATTAATTAATTAACTAGAATATATTACTACAACTTCTAGTGGAAAATTATTTTAGTGCTGCCATCTAAAGGATTAATATATTAATTAAATTATATGCTTATGGTTGCTGCCCTCTATTATAGGAAAAAAATAAATTATTTATTAGCTAAGAATTTCCAAGAATAATTTCTATTCTAATATTTTACAAATAATTTCTTAAAGACAAATACAATAGACAACCATAGCTTATCTCAATAACTTGATCATTTTTAAGTTATGCATATTAGTTTTTAGGAAAACATAAACTGTAATACTATGTGTAAAGTTTTTTTTATATTATTATTATTAAATATATAATAATTAACCATTGCGTATTATCCAGACAACACCGCCCTCCTCCGTAATCTAACATCTAACCCACCCAACCATCCTATTATTCATATTTTTTATTTTTTGTATTTTTTATTTTTTTGTATTATTTATATTTTTTATAATTTTTTTAAACATTTTTTTATGCAATGTGTTAATTATTTTTAAGATCATGTAATAACTTATTATATATTAAAGACTATAGGAGTTTTTATCAATAACATCATATGGTAATATTGGTTGAAGAGAAAATAGACAGTTAATACTAAATAAATGTTTATACAGATAATATTTTTTTAACCAAATGTAAAGGATAACCATATCTTATAGCAGTTTCTTGTACAGTGTTTAAATTATGCATTTTAAAATTATGTGAACAAATATTTTTAATTCTATGGGCAAAATTAAGTAATATATTGACATAGACAGATTTATGTAGGCAAGAATTATAATGAGTAAAGAGGTTTACTTTAAAAGGAAAGTCATTACGTTTATCATAAATATCAAATAGAATTTTATCATCAGAAAGCGTAATATTAAGATCAAGAAAGTTAATGGTATTATTATGCATATCATTATAACTGTATTTTAAATTTTTGTGGTATTTGATTGGTAGCGAATAGTTAGATGACTTTTTAGAATATAAAATTATTATATCATCTAGATACCTGTCAACGTTTGAACGGAGGGTGGTTTTGGGGTCTGGGGGTCATGATCGGTGAAAATATACCAAATTTTTTTGGAAATGCTTTCCTCCGGACGGCTGCAATAGATAGCTTTTTACTTTTTGTAATGAAAGCTACCTAACAAATATGTTTTCAGATAAAGCATGGCTAACCAGGCTACCATGCCAAACAATGCATGTTCTCCATTTACATATAAAGTTTCAACATGCTGATTTTTCATGAAATTTTCTAGTATGTACTGAAATTAATTTGGAATTACGTAGCTCAGAATAGTATTTTCAAAGTTCAACATATTCATAAATCAATCGAAGATAGTACCAATGATAAGAAGCATGAGCATAAATTTGATTCACAAAATACAAAAAAGTATGCTATTCAATATTTTCCAACCTTTTTTGAGGAGTTAAAATTCTGTTTTAGATGTTTCAATATCTGCTTAATAGGCTAACCACCTGTGAAATAAAAGAATATCATTTGTATTAAAATTGTTCCGATTAACTTTGAGATAACTCAAGGGTATGTTAAATGCCATTTATTAAATCTGACGGGTCAAAGAACTAGTTGGCATGATAAGTAAGGAATTTAAATGAAGAAACAAGTCGGAAATTACATGTCAAGCGCAGGAAATGAGGTGCGTTCGTATGATAACAAAGTTTAAAAAAAATATTCAGATTTTGGTGCAATAGTATACGGTACTTCGGATGCAGTATAGTAACCGAAATCTTTTAAGTGTCCCTGTAAATACTATCTGTTGTCTATTACAGAGGAATTAACTTGTAGTAAACCTTAGCAACGTATATCAATTTCATAAAATGTGAAACAGTTTAATATAAATAAAACGCGTCCCAAAGAATGTTCTCCCTATATCAAATGTAATGGAATAGATTTGTGTGGCCCTGTAAGTTAATACAAAATATTTTTCTCACCACAGATTGCACAGAATGTTTGTTTTAGTATATACTTTATATAGATACATATCAATTTTATTATCTTCGGAAGAGTGTAATATCAGTCAAATGCATTTGAAACTATTTTTCCCATTGGCCGTATATGTAACGGCATAGTGTTGATTGTTCCTGTAATTAAACTATACATCCGATTTTCATAAAGTTTGAAATGACTCGATAGAAGCTATGCAACAATTATATATTTCAAATTTCAAACGATTCGGTTGGGTAGTTTATGCTCTTTTATATGCGGATGGACGCACTGAACAACGGCTGTCTGTTAAAATAGCAAATAAAGCCTTTGTGCAAAAATGTTTAAAGCACAATGTTTAAAGGTTTTCTGTCTTTAAACAGCTATAGGTACTACGCGTTTGCATAATTACAAACACACTGAAAAAAGGAGGCATGTATCTGATATTAGATATAATAGAAAAACCTAAGTCCTGGAAAGATTATCCAGAGAAAAAATCGTTCACATAAATTTCAATGAAAGTAAAATAATTTTCCTCTTTAGTCTATTCTACATACATCCATTATAAGAGAAGACATAGAAATTGCAACACGTAAAAATTCAATGTGTAACGATGCAGCACCATTTAACTAAACCAAAATTATGGCTTCAGTTACTCAATACAAAGTAAAATTGAAAATTTTGTTTAAATGCTTATATTTTTGTTAAAGATATTAATAACAATTATGTTGACACTGAAATGAGGCACCCTACATTTTAACTAAATAAACAAACCATAGAGCACAGTTTCCTAATGCAAAAATTGTTTGATGCAGTTTGTTTTATTACGCCTTAAAATTTGTCTATGTATTTCTTAATTACATTGTATAAACTGAAACTGCCATGATTCAATAACTGCATATTTAATTTTATAAGTGCATTTCTTCTTCAGTTCTTCTTTCGATTAAATAACATAAAGCGCCACATAGTTTTCAAATAGAAACCTGCTTTTAAATATTTACTTTCTTTTGAAATTCATCCTGGCTGTACAAATATCATCAGAAATTTGCAATTAATATTTACATAATAAATATATATTTTGTTTGTTTTAACCATTTACATTATACATGGCCTGCTTTTTACACATTTCTTCAATGTTCTACCTGGTTATTAAATATTGTTGAAAATTTTCAATTAACATTTATCTAACAAATGTAACGATTTATATTTCCACAGTTTTATGTAACGTAGCTCTGTGTTTAATTACTTTTTTTTTTTTTTTTACATCGGAATTTATTTTCAGATAACGAGTACAATTTTAATTATTATTCATCTTGCATCATCTGATTCTAAAGCTTTTTAAACTATTGTATTTTAGAAAGGCTATTAGACAGGGAAGCAGTAGCACAGACAATCACCTCATCCAGTTCACGGATGAAAATCTAGGATTAATTAAATCCCGATTGTCATATTAAAACACAATTGATCTGCCAAGTCATATCTTGGTGGAAAACACCTAAAAACCTTATTTTAGCGAATGACTCGTGAACAAATAGGTTTACCATTGTGCTTCCCTGCACCCAAAAGTATGAAAACATGGAGGATTGCGAGCAAGAAAACATAATATTAAACTAATGAGTTAAACGTTAAATTCGTGTTTACGTGTGTTTCCCACCAAGATATGACTTGGCAGACCAATTGCGTTTTAATATGCGAATCCAGATTTAACTAATCCTAGATTTTCAGCCGTGAACTCAATGAGGTGATTGTCTGTGCTGACGTCTCCCAATCTATATTAAAATATTACTGGATATAAATAATCGACACTTATATAATATCATTTTATTTAAGAAATATTAAAATTACTTTATTTCAACTTAACCAAAAAAAAACATTCATTTACTAATTATTATCAAAATCATATTGTACTGTTTTAATTTACATTACCTTTTTACAAAATTTTACTTTGAAAACAAAAATATCGCTATAGACTATTAATGAATATTTCTCTCATATTAACCAACCCAAGTTCTATTTATACCATTTTATGTAATGCATCAATAAAACACTCTTTACAATTACTCGGTAATTTTCTGAATGAAACAAATTGAATGTTTTTTGATATTCTGAGTGAACAGCCGAAGATCAATAGCTAATAGATGTCCTACTTCAGTTTTATGAGTGATCTTAAGCGTGAGTTATCTTAAAACTCACAGAAAACAAACATTTCCCGAGTAAAACGTTTAAAGTTCACGCTATTGTTCGATGTCTCCTAGACAACAGTTTATGTTTTGGAAGCATTTCTAAGCAAAAGGAAACCAATAAATGTTTAGAGTCACAACTTATTTCAGACACCAAAAACAGAAATTTCAGGAAATACATGTATGTAATTAAACAGTAAAAAATAGAATATAAATATTATATTACGAAAAAAAAAAAAACTGAATAAAAGATGCAATAGGAGAGACTGGGGCACATGTGAACAGTTTACATAAATATAGTTTTTTCTCATAACTGGGTTAATTTCTATAAACAAAAACTACTCAATATAGCAAACAGAACTTTTTTTTTAATACATGGTATTTTTTTTTTTAAATAAACTTTAGTTTTTCTCATTTTTTTAATACTTTTATAAATTCAAAAAATTGTTTACATGTGCACCTCCAACGGGGTACGTGTGAACACAGGGAAATTTTTTTTTTAACATGCTTCCTATTCTGTTATTTATTCGTCGTCATAATCATTAATTATAATATATGTTATATCTATTATAAAGAAAATGTAAATATAAATTTCTTTAGTTTCTGGGTGATATGTTTAAGGACAAGATTATAAAATGAGAATAAGTAGATTGAAGAATAAGTAGATATAGAGAATAAGTAGATTGAATAAGTAGTATCCCATCTAATTAGGAAGGATGAGCATTAGATAATTAATTATTGTTGCAATGAAATAAAAAAAAAGGAAATTAGAAAAAAAAAATGAGGCTTTTAAATTTTGCACATTGGGGTTTATTTCGGAAAGATTTTAGGGAGGAGGCATTTAGCTGATATTTATCGGAAATCTGCCGAAATACGAAGGATTTTCACCCCTGTATTTGCCTTATTTGCTTCTAAATTCATGATAAAGAATGGGTTTTTTAATGATTAAAAAATCTCTATTATAAGCCCCCCCCCCTCCCACACACGCACACACACAAATTTAACTTCTTTGGCATTTGAAGGAGGAGGGAAGGTTACTTACAATCGGGATTTTATGTTAGTTATCAGTTTAAAAATTTTACTTTCTTAAGATACTACTGATATCTCTATTCAAAGCATCATACACATATGTATTTTAGAGATGAAAGTAAATCATCATTGCAAATTTGGAAGAAATGAAATAGAAAAAATTGCAAAGTTATTTAGCGTAATACTTTCTATACTAATAATGCATAAAAGGTAAACCGTTCTAAGCCGTTCTGTAACATATTACATGAAATTATTGTTTTTTAGAAAACAATAAATTTATTTAAATTACAATAGAACGTAAAGGAGCTTGTTGCTCTATATGTACTTGTTGAAAGATATTTCTACGGAAGTTTCAATACCTAATCAAATGTTGTATGACGAAAAGCAATAGCACAAAAACTACCGAACCGAATGGTTTAAAATTTGAAATATGTAATTGTTGCAAAATTTTGTTGAAACGTTTCAAATTTTATGAAAATTGGATGCATAGTTGAGTTACAGGGAGAGTCAAAAGTATGCCGTTACATTACGGTGAATGGGAAAAATTGTTTCAAGTGCATTTTAATGGTGCTACACCTTTTCGAACATAATAAAATTCACATGCATTAATGATGCGCATTAAAATACACATTCTGTAGAATATGCGGAGCAAAAAATATTTGTTATTCTTGTACGGGGGTCACACAAAATAATTCAAACATGTTGAGACATTGTTTGTGGCGTATTTTAAATATGTTAAACTATTTCGTATGTAATGAAATGCTATACGTTGGTGAGGTTTATTACAAGATTTTTCCTGTATAATCGAAAGTGCATAGTATTTACAGGGACACGCAAAAAATTTCGGACACTATACTGTATCCAAAATGTTGTACAATAGCGATGATTGCTTTATGTGCCTTTTTAGTTCTGCTATGAATTATTAAATTAACTAAAACTAAATAAAACTACATTTTTGAACATTATATTGTGTGTATAAATGCTGTAGATCATTTACAGGGCGGCATAAAAGAATTCGTAAAGGCCACTGAATATGGACGAAAATAGTTTAAAAAATTGTTTTTGAGTGAGGTATGCGGCTTTACGCATTTGTACATTTAGTACTCTAAGATAAAGTAGAACATAGATAAAATGATGTACAGGGTCACACAAAGAATTAGGTACATGGCCGTCTAAATGTATGCGAAAGAAGTTCAAAGGTATATTAAGTTTTTATATTTCGAAAACAAATCCGGCAGAATAATTTGGTTACTAATATGAAAAAAAAAAACAGAAAAAAAAAAACAAAAAAAAAAAAAAAATCAGCGTCCTTATTTAAATATATATATATATATATATATATATTTATATATATATATACTTATATACATATAATAAAGTATTTATATTTATATACACATAAAAAAGAAACACACATGAAACATTTTAAAATCTAAAACTGCGCATGATTTGTTAAAGCTTCTTAAAAAACATTTGACATAAATTCATATTTGTAAAATGTTACACCCTTACCCCTCTCAGCGACATAAAAAAAATCTACATAATATTATACATATAAATAATTAAGACTGTGACTTTAAAAGGCAATTAGCTGGGACAGAAAATGTAATAACTGCAACCATGCGGTACAATGTGTTGGACAATTATGCAAATCATGCAGCCGTATCCATTGCAAATCGCTTTCAACAACAGACAATAATACGTGACGCTTCCAGAGAGGAGATTAATGGTGCTCTGACCAGTAGACTAAATCAGCTCATAGCAACGCAAAAAAACAGAGTAGAGATTCCTCTAAGTGGGAGGGAATTATTTTATTTCCGAGCTAGTTACGATGAAATACTGAATTAAATGGACAATACCCAAGGGAAAGATGAAAGGCGAAATAAATTACTGAAATAAATGTTATGTTAGAGCTTAATTTTTGTCGCATGTTAAACACATCTAGTTGTGACTTCAAATTATTTATATGGAAGGCATTGAAGACATTGTTTTGCTGCAAGAGAAGTTAGTTTTCTTAGCCCTTGTGAGTGAATATCCCAAAATGTGAGATTTTGATTACCTAACATATTGAAATTATTTATTGAAAACAAGAGGATAATTTATTTTCTATTGGCGTATAAAAGATCTTCAATTTAAAATGGTTAAATTTTGAAGAGTTTAAATAACAAATTAATTTTTATGTAATTTTATATAATTTCTTGGCATGTGTATGCCAGGACAATGACAATTTCATCCTAGAACACTTTTTACATTCTTGTTTTTTTAGTCAAACATTTTAATTTTGGTTAAAGGAATGGTTTTCTATATAATAGCTCAGATTCAATGTAATGTTTATTTATTTGTTAATTTACAGATGCAAGGAAAATGACAATAAAAGTTTACTCAATTTTTACAAAAAGTTCAAACAAACTACAGTCGAGTCTCTATATAACGAAATCCATTGTTCCAATAAAAAATTCGTTGTATAGAGAAATTCGTTGAATAGAGAAAGCCGTTAAAATTTCTGTTTAATGTGCAAGTTTTGAACAAGTATTATTTTTTATACGTTTAATTAAAAATTTGAAGTGTTTAACTATAAATATTAACGTAATATCTTATTTCTTAATTATTTGAACAGTTTCAAAAAAGAGAATAGACATTTATTTAAAAGCTTAATAAAAATCCCACAAGAAAAACGTACGTTAATGTTTTTGCCATTGAAAACACAACATCTCAAATTTTCGGGGCAATCTCATTGCTCCGGGAATGAATGTCCCCTCAAGCCAACCTCTGAAATCAACACTGACTTATATTACCACATTGATCCAGGTTTTATACGTGTAACAACTAAATTGACACTGTTTCTCGAAGGATGTTAAAAGATGTGTGGGAGGGAGGCTGGTGGAATGAATTCGTTGGACTTAAAGATCAAGAAGATTCAAGGTAGAGAAGCAATATAAAAAATTCAGCCTTGAACGATAAATCAAAAATAAATGATGGAAATTTGATTCCATGTGAATTTGAAGCTTTTTTATAAAGAATATTTTATGAAAAAATTCGTAATATGGAGATAGATATTTCGCTATATAGAGACTGTTTTTAATGTAATCATGAAAAAAGGGGACCGTTCCTGCTAAAAATTCGTTATATAGAGAAATTCGATGTATGGAGTTTCGTTATAGAGAGACTCGACTGTATTTTCAAAGAAATATCAAAAGGATATTGCTGATAACTGTGATTTTACCACTTCTGACGAAGAAATACGTCGAAAATAAGAAATACTCCGCAGCACTCTATTTATATCTGATAAATAACTAAAATGAGCAGGCCAGAAAAATAACATTTATTTTCAGTGACAATCCTATTTTAATTATGGAAAATTATCTGTAAAATACAGAATCTGTTACATTTCCCATTCTTGTTTTATAAGGTATAATTATTAATTTTAAAAAAAACTCGAAAAAAATATTTGTACAGTATAGTAGAAGACCTTTTACTTTGCACACATCACAGTGTGACATGCCAGGAAAATGACAAACTGAAATTTGAAGTCTTTGAATTGCTTTATTTGTATGATTGGAAATGTAATGTCTCTCGAAAATACTTCTAAGAATATTTTTTATTAAAATCCTAAAAAAAAAATGCATTATATAACATTTAATAGGAATCGTATTGTGCGGACTGTAATTTTCGTGTTTTGTGATATTCTCCATTATACTCCTTTTTTATTCCATAATTCTAAATAAATAAATAGATAAATAAAATCGCTACTGATAAATCCGAACCCATTCACTGAATATAAGGACGTTAGTTTCAAAACTCGCCTTATCCGAGAAAAATATTAAAAAATTTCATGGCAATCCGAGTATATTTACGAGAGTTAGAGCGCGGACAGACGGACAGACAAACCCAATGCATAAGCACTTTTCAACTTGCTAAAAAGAAGTAAAGGAAAGAAATCATGTTTCTGTATTCATCTTATTCTAATAGTCAACTTACATTTAAAAAAAATCCCTGTCGGCTGGCCTATAGGCGGAGGTAGATTTCGAAAAGTGATCATGAAGATGTAAAATAAATTTAATCAGATTTGATAGCTTAAAAATTCATGGAGTTATGGATTTTTTTCTTTTTTCACCGCCCTTTTTATTTTCGTTTTTAATTTTTTTCATCGGTAAAAGTTGGTCCTATCAAAAACTTGTAAATACAAAAGTTTTAGATAATTTTAAGAACATTTACAAAAAATTTAGTTAGACTTGATATCTTGAAAATTGACGGAGTTATGAATTTTTTTTCTCTCAAAACCCCTGTTTTTTTCGCCCCTTGAGCCCACTTCTAAATTTATCAAAAATCTGTCATGCATAAACTTTTGGCCCATTTTTAAGAAGTAATATAAACTTTAAACCGATTCGCTATCTACTTTAATTAAGAAGTTATGGCGTTTTTTCAGTTTTCACAAAAATGCCCCCTATTCCGACCCCCTTGGTCCGATTTTGCCCATTAACGAACTTAGCCAAGATTTTATCCCCTTTGATTTTATGTACCAGTTTGGTGGAGATTGGTAAAGAATTATAGAAGTTATCGTGTCCATAAAAAAGTGAGATATATATATATAGATAGATAGATAGATAGATAGATATAAACTGGTGCGATTGTAATAGGTAGTATTTCATACGAAATCTACCTAAAAAAACTATAATTCTGCAGCAAAGTTAATTTTATAATAATTAAAACGATGAAATACATCCGAGAAATAGCAAATCTGACTTTAATTATGAATCTTTATTTACATTGCTGACATGGTATAACACCAACAGAGCGGGAAAGTACCCAGGCCAAAGATCAAACAGGATCGCGCGGGCAAGGATTTCATCCTTACCAATAAAAAATCGTCCGAAAATTTGATTTCGTTTTCTATTTCGACACAAAATCTAAAATGCTGCTGAAAATTCGGCCAACTGAAACTATCTGTATTCCCAAGATCTCGATCGAGACCTTCTTTTGGAAATTTTCCACATTATTTATCGATTTGAGTTGTATCGGCTCAAGTGAGACTATTTATTGCTATGAATAACATTATTTATAAGGAATACATATAAAAAAATACGGAAATTACTGTCCGCACAGTAAAACTCATATTTATTGTTATATAATGCAATTTTTTTATGCATTCTAATAAAAAATATCCTTAGAAGTATTTTCAAGAGACATTACATATCTAATAGCATACATAAAGCAATTAAAATACTTAGAATTTTAGTTTGTCATTTTCCTGGCTTGTTATACTGTGATGTGTGCAAAGTAAATAGTTTCTACTTTACAGTAAAAAAATTGATGAATCAAGTTTGATGAAAAAAAATAAAATTCTACAAATATTTCGTGTTATAATGATTTTAAATTACCTCACATTTTTAATACATTTTAAATAAAAACAAAATAAGGTATTCTGGTGTAATAACGCCAGGAGGGGTAATAACGCCAAGTGCTAATATTAAGGATATTTATGAAATAAATCCGGAAAAAGCACCCATCCTTGTGCACAAAATTAGTAAAATATATCTCAAATAGACTACGAGAAGTCATAAAACATAATGGTGGCCCAACACTATATTAACTATCTCTTTCATAATATTTTCTTGATTTCTTGGATAGAGTCCCAATACTTTTTTGAGAACTTTTTTTAACTTTAATTCTTTTATTTTAAATATTAGCCATAATTGTAGTAAAATATAGATTTTGTTTCTGTTATTATGATTTGCATTCATCAAAGTATGATATACTATATTCTCTGTTTTTTCTTCGCATATATCAGTCAGATAGAAAATAAAGTTTAGTGCAATTTTATCATGTCCCAATACTTTTTTGAGCGACTGTATATATTTACCAGGAAATATTTTGTTTACTATTTAAATTTGTAGTGCATTCCATGTACTTCAAAATGTTGTAGAATATTTTGGATATGTTCGCGAGATAATTTGTAGTTTAATATGAACTGTGCAGTATGTATTTCGGTTAATAACGCCATTACTTGGCGTTAATATCCCGGTTGATTCCTTACAATACCGAAACTACATCCAAAATGGGTTTATTTTTTACTTTACATATGAGACAGCTTTATTGTCTTTGTTAAAATGGTTAGATTAAAGGGAAGGGGGGGGGGGGGTCATATCACCGATACACATAACTGATCTTTCTTTTTTAATACTAATGCAAAAACTATTTTAAACTCTTATAAATAAAACGATATCGAAATGTTTTCGATATTCTAATTCATACATTTTCAAAATCAGGTTTCCATTAAATTCCTACTTGATTGTTCAATTGAAGTCTAAATTTTAACAGTTCGCTTTTTCTTCTCAGCATTCTTTTTTTCAAAATTTTCAAAATTTAACTTTTAGCTGATGTGATATAAATTGTAACGTAACTAATGTGAAGGGGGTCTGTGAGACCATAAGATCAAAAAATGAATAAAAGGTATTATTAACTCATAGGATGGTATTTTGTACTAAACGTTTTGTACAAGATGATTATAATTAATATGCATCTATTTAAAAGTGTCTAGTAATAGTACTCAAGTTCTAAATGAAACAAAATTTCGATAGTGTTTGTAGTTAAACTGAAAATTAAAAGTTAAACTATAAAAATGGCAAAAAGAAATAGTCTGTGAGACCGGTAACATTAGTTAAAGGTTAAAAGGCGACCAATGATTAAAACTCATAGAATACTATTTATGCACTAAACTTTTTCTACAGGATTAAGTTTAATTAAGTTTAATCTATTTAAATATTTCTAACAATAGTACAAGGAATACAAGCGGATGAGAATTTCATTTGTACCTATAATTAATATGGAAACTACAAGCTAAAATCTAAAATTTGACCACTCCCCCCCCCCCCCAAAAAAAAGGCGTTTATTGAAAGCGCTAGCAGCAGTTAAATGTTAATTTTGTTGCTAATATAGAGATAGCGAAATATTAGCACGTAAATCGTGTGTAAAATTTAATAAGGGATCTCACAGGGATATTGACAATAGGGAAATCGTATTTACTTAATTAAAAATACAAATTTGTTAAAGAATGTTTAATATAAAGCTGGCACTTTAAGTTTGAGCTAATCTTCATTAGTGTGGGGTTTACGGGTTAAAAAGTATTTCAAAAACTTCTATGACAGTGTTAACAAAAATATTTATTGCACATAACTCTAGTTATTATAAAATTCCACATGATAGAAATATTACATTATGATTATAAATAAGGTTAAAACTGTGCAATGTTTCTTATAATTATATTTAAGCCGGACTTTTTAAGTAAACAGAAGCTCAGGGTTTTAAATACTGTAGATGTCTTAGAACCTCTTTTTCCTTTCACTTTCACAAAACATTGAATATTTTCTATCGCATGGAATGCATATATGTGAACATAAATACTGATTTAGATAAACACAGTTAAAACCGTGCAATGTTTCTAATAATTTTATCTAAGCGGTCCTTTTTAGGCAAAAAGAAACTCAAGGTCTGATATTCTTTTGCTTCCCCCCCCCCTTCTTTTTCTTGCACTCTCACAAAAAATTAAACATTTTCTATCGCTTAGAAATGTTTTGTCAACAATTTGTCAATTTCTAGGGTTGTAGAGTTTGTATTTTAAAAAATCGGCAATCTACATGGGATTATTCCATCTTATTTTATAGATTTGTTTGCATGGCGTTACTACCCGCATACGTGGGTAATAACGCCAAACAGCATTTTTCAAGAAATCACGCCATAACATTTTACGAATGCATATCTGTTAATTTTTTTCTATAGATATACAATGAGTTGCTGTTTCAAATCCTATATTTGTTTAAAAAATACAATCTAAAATTAAGCCGTGAAAATTGGTAGAACTTTAACGTGGCGTTATTACTCCAGGATACCTTATATGAGATATGAGAAGTTTTATCATGTTATTTTGTTTACAGATGGTGTGTTTAAATATCACAAAACAATTCAAACTTTTAACTCAGTAGATAAAAAATATTTTAAAATGTTTTCGGATCCTCTCAATTTAATGATAAATAACTTTTGCTAAAAACCAA
Source organism: Maratus speculifer (assembly GCA_964019185.1). Taxonomy (NCBI): domain Eukaryota; kingdom Metazoa; phylum Arthropoda; class Arachnida; order Araneae; family Salticidae; genus Maratus; species Maratus speculifer. Next base: position 175,768,608 of record OZ025295.1, on the reverse strand, counting down.
TAAATACTGTGAATATCGCTTCATCTTAAAATGATTTGCCTAGGTGTTAATTTTCTTTACCGTCCTCACTTTATTTCAGTTTTAAATGGATAGTAAAAATCTCATTGGGATAATACAGTATTAAACATTTATGCTCAACAAAGACATTTTCTAATTACAGTTACAAGAACATGAACGTTTTAAAGCTAAAAAATTTTAAATGCTGTTTTTATTTTTAAAGTTCACATGTTACTGATTTTTGAAAGTTAAAATTATCGGAGAATGACAAGTATTTTGTTATAAATCATCATTTTAAAACTTTTAAGTACTGAGACCCTATAAACATTCATAAAACAAGAAAATAGATTGTTTTATTGTACTTTTTTAATAAAATCTTAATAATTGCTTCATTTTTTTTTTCTTTTTTTCAAAAGAACGATCCTAAATATATTTTTTCTTATCTGTGTGGAAAGTATTTTTTTAGTATTAGCATCCGAAAGAAAATTAGTTGAAAATAACTTAATTTTGCGTGTTTCAAATGTAAATTTACATGGAGTAAATCTTTCTAGTGATAAATAAATACAGCTATATATTAATACATGTTTACGTTTACTTGGCATCAATACAAATTATTTGATATTTGGTTATTGTTATTTAATAACATATATTTCTTGTTATAAACATTTTATATTCGGATTAATTGAAATTTCTCGTTATCTGTTTGCAAACAATAGTTGGTGAAATAATGTTCTAAATATTTAATTGTGATTAATTGTTACAGGGCCTTACCATCATTGTGATATTCTTACAGTCCTTACTTTTATATTTCTGTTTGTAACCAAGAAATTCTTATTAAAAGATTTTAAACGATTAAATTTAGTTTTTTTTTTCTTTGGAAACCCTAGTAGGTATATATAATAAAGTATTATATCTCATGCGCGTAGCCAGGGGGGGTGCCCTGGGTGCCCGGGCACTCCCCCCCCCCCCCCCCCGCTCGCGCAGATCCAAGATTGATTATTTTAAAAAATCAAAATTTATAAAAGAAAAAAGAAGAAAAATGTAAGCAAAGTTAGTTCAATTAGTTAATCAAAACTATCAGTCTATGTTTTGAAATGTGATAAAAGAAGAGACCTTGATTCTTTCTTTTTTTCTTTTTAAGAAAATTATTTTATTCATCTTTTTTAAAACTAGAATATTTACTAGAATCTGTATTAATCACAGTAAATCAAAAAAGTTGGTTTTATAATCCCAATTTGATGGCGTTTCTTTATGGAATTTTTTAAACACCTTTCTATTGCATGCATATTTCCATAAAAAATTAGAGTAAATTCTCGACAAGGATAGAAACTACTATTTATATATTTGCCTTTGTTATCTAAAGTCTAGATAGGAGCAAAAAAAAATTGAAAGGAAATACAGATGTGAAACGATAATTCCACCATGTGATTAGCCTGGAGAACGGAGGGGGTGGAAGGTTGTACAAATTAGAGATGAGACAGGCTCAGCCCCAGCACGAAAGCCCGAGCCCAAACCCGGGTCCGAAGCGGGCACGGGCTCTATTTTCATTTTAGTGTTCGGGACCGGGGGGGGGGACTCGGGCTCTATTTTCATTTCAGTTATCGGGCCCCCGGGGGGGGGGGCTCGAGCTCTGTTTTAGTGTTCGGGCCCGGGGGGGGGCTCGGGCTCATTCTTTCTGAGAATTAAAAAACATTTATGTGTAGAAGAAATTGAAAGAACCACTATTTTCCTTTTAAAATTATTTATTCTTTTTCAAGTCATTTAGTGTTATTTTGATCAAAACGAAAGAAAAATAAAAATAATTTTTTTTATATATTTCAATAGTTGATTGTTGCTTCAAAAGAAAATTTGTGATGTATGGAGATTTATGTCTACTGCATTTCCGTCGACGATTAATTGATAAGGCGCCTATCAAAATAATCATAAATAATAAATTAACTTTTGGTTGGATTTTCGTTTGAGGCAGAGGATATTTTTTAATTCGATCGTTTATTTATTTATTTTGTTAGAGAATGATTTCTTCGTTTTTGATGCAGACTAGATTCTTGAGGTTTGCAAATTATTTGATTGTGCACGAATCATAATCGTTCTTCATATGATAACAGCATTTTGATTTTTTTTCTGTTTGTCATCATGAATTTTGCTTATGCTGAGGATTTCCCTTCGTAAGTAAATATATTTTACGTGTTATTCAAATTGAAAACCTTCGATTAATGTTTCTTCTTTTCCCATAAAAACAACGGAACTTAACTGTATCAATGTTTTAATTTGCGTTGATTTTAAGGTTTTCGTCAGTCATGGGGAATTGTTAAGAGAAATGAATTGATTCTAGATAAATGTACAGGGATGTAGTGGAGGGTATACTGGGGTATACGCCGTATACCTTCTGGATTTTTTTTTAAGGATTACCGTATAACCTTCTCTTTCTCATGAAACCCACAGGATGTACTCTCTAGAGTATACGCTGTGCCTTGAGCATATATCCTCTGCGTCGATCGTGTAACCTATGGTTTTTTTACGACTACACCCCTGAAGATGTACTCTTTTTATAGGAAATTGAAAACGTTTTTTGTTTCTTCAGCATACAAATAGTAATTTTTGTAAACACTATCCATTTATTCATTACACTTCTTTAATATGTCCATCAAATTTTCTTTTTAAAGGACAAGAAATATGGGAATCATTTTAGGTATGAAAGATATTTTTATGTGATACCAAATTGCTCTTTTCATAAGTTTGAATTTAAATTTTTATTTAATAGTAAATTTTATAAGAATTTTTTTAAAATGGGATATCACATTTGAAAAAATGTTTAAATATCATTAAATCTTTTATTTATTTATTTATTTATTTTTGTATACTTTTTGTATCGGGCTCGGATGGGCTTGGGCTCCAATGTACTAAAAATCTTTCGGGCGCGGGTTTCAAAAATCGAGCCCGAACTCACCTCTAATGTAAATCTGTGCTTCCTCTGAAAATAAGAAATGATGCTACGCAAAATTCAAATTAATATGGAGGTTGCTTTGTTCGTTTGCTAAATTTCGTTTTTTGTGATCATATTTTGACATTCGTACGGGCTCATTTTTTTTAACGTGTAAATTTTATTTATTCATGAGTAGAAAATATAAGAGTTATTTTTCACTTTAAATTGCATACTACAAGTTATTTTAATGCTACTTTGATCAAAATGACGGGAGGAACTAAAGTCGTGCTTATTTATTTTAGTATTTCATTGCTGTTTCAAATGAAAACTTGTGATAATTACAGATTTATGTTTACGGATATCTTTATTTTATATCTATCATGTTTTATCTATGTTTATATATCTTTTTCTTATCCATTAGCAGCGTCGTGCAAAAGGGGGAGCGTAGGGGGCAGCTGCCCTGGCGTGGTACTTTAGGGGGCGCCAAATTTATACTATTAACGTCATTTTTGGCCTGTTACAAGAAAAAGTTGGGTGGAGGGGGCGCCAAATTGTAACTTTGCCCCGGGTGCAGCTTTCTCTTCGCACGCCCCTGTCCATTAGATTTAGTTTTATGCAACTTCTCATCCTTCTTCACGCAATAAAAAATTGCGTTTGGGTCTTTTTTAAAAGAAGTTCCACACAATTATACCTTCCGCAAAAAACCTGTCTAAAACGGTAATTTGATAGGTTTTATGGGGTTCCGTTTTATTAGGTTTTATTACATAAGATGTTGTTTGTACCCAACATGTTCAGGTTAAAAAATTTGCCCCCCCCCCCCCCCCCCCGTTCAAAAGGCTGGCTACGCCTATGTATCTGGAACATGTGAGCCACAAGTAATTAATAATAAAATAATTCAGCATAAATCAATATAAACTGCTAAATTTCAGCCTTTAAGACAGTGTTACGCACCAAAATTTTGAACAAAAAATACTACATTATTATTATTTCTTATTTAAATGTTCTATGGGTACTATGCGAATTCATTATATGTGAAAATTTAGAAGAAAATGTTACAGAGAGGAAATGTCAAAGAGATGGTAAGGAAAATTAAACTTGCAAGTTTAACTTTGTTCTTCAGTTAAATAAATTATGATTTAAAATCATCGCTTCTAACCATTTTTTATTTATTTTGAATCATTAAAGTATTTTTCTATAAGTTTAAAATTGTATTTTATTAAGTTTAATTTCACCAGATTTTTCTTCTTGAAAGTTAAAATTTTGTGAGAATGCCTCAAATCTTGATAAAGGCATCGTTTATTATCGACATTACGAATTTTTTCTCCATTTATAATTGATGTCACTTTAATTGTTGAAGGAAGAATGGATGTATCTTCAATTTTATTTGATTTCAATTTTTTTCCCTATTAATTACAACGCTTACAAGGATGTCCGTAAAGCCTTCTCAGAATTTTTTTTTTCAATCTTCTCTTTGATTTTTTTTTTTTTTAATTGCCATTTTTTTTCTTTTCAAGCTTATTTACCTATATTTCACATTCGGTTTCAAAACTCGTTTCAATTTAGCAAATTTCATACGTTCTTTTTTTAAATTTATGTATGGAAGTACTATACCATGGATGTTCTCACCCATTAAAAACGTAAAGGTTTTTGACATTTTTTTTTTTTCAATTTTTAGGGTTTCGTACGTAAATAGTAAAAACGGAACCATCATAAGAACACTCTTGTGTCTGTCTGTAGACACTATCATTTACTCGTAAGCTGTGAAAAACATGGATAGTTTAAATTGGGGGAAGTAATAAAAAATATTGACACACATATTTATAGATTACTAAACATTTGCAAATACATTTTTTAAAAATGTAAGGGGGCTAATTAAGATATTTGAAGAAAAAAATATTTTCTTTGTATATCGTGTGGGGTATCGTGTGAGAGCTTTCGATGAACTCAACAATACTGACTGAACTCAAAAATACCTTTCTTTTAATTTTAGGTATTATATTTTCAGAGATTCCATCGGATTTTAAAGTTATATTAGGAGCTTACCTAATAACATTATCAATTGGTTAGTAATTTTGGACCCTCTTCCTCCTTACGATATCATATGTTATCGTACCTCGAATTCCACCCCCTTTCTCCCGTAGTAATATCGTTGTCACGTATCAATGTTTGAAAATAAAATTTTCATTTTTGAATTCTTTTCTTTTGTGTGGAGTACAGATATTGTTATACTTTTATTACTCTCAAACTTTATTGATTCAAATCAAGAGAAATGAATAAAGTATCACTTTGTACATGAATTTATCGGCCATTTTCAACATAGTGTCAAATTCGTTATCAAAAAATCAAGTCTGTTATCACACATTTTTTTAATGATTATCATTTTTTCACCAGTCTAATTTTATTTCAGTTAAGATACAAAAATGCAATTTCCTTAAAATTTAATAATTTACATGAATATATATACTGTAATAATTAAAAAAGTTTTTGTATAATTTCTACGTGATCAAAATCTTGTGGCTAAAACTGTCTCTCATTTCAATTTAATTAAAGTATTATTGATAAAAATCATGTTTTGAAATCTAGGGACATAAGTCACTTCCAAGTAAGTTGATTTTGGGAAATTTAATAAATTTAAAACTGAGTATTTTCAGTAATTTTGTATGGTAACGGACTTGACAATTTCCCTCACAAGCCAACTTTAAATAGCATTTACATTTTGTATTATAGAGCAAAGTGCATAACCAATTTTTTTTCCATGCACCTAATCATTTACTTTAACACCTGTCTCCATTTTTAAAAGAAATTATTAAATTTGAAAAATAAAAGTAAAATTATGAAATATAAGCAAATGGTGAAAATGGCCCTATATTAAATACCACTTAAAACAAATACCTTCTATTTAAAAGTGCTTAATAATGCCCATTTGTTATACCATATATCCAACAATAATAATGTCTTCTTGAACTTTCCCTCACGCTGGGGAAAGGGGGGGGGGCAGAACTTCATAACAACAAAACAAGTGGATAACTTCCTTTCTCATATATTTATTAGTAAATAAAACAAGTATCAATGAAAACAAAATGTAATAATTTTATAATCATTTACTGATTTACTGATTCAACAATAACTTTATTTCCTTAAAAATAGATTTAAAAACTTAAAAAATATAACTTTTTATTACTAAGATATTAATTTTTTTGATGTAAAGTAAAAGTTACAAATAATAAAAGAAAATTTTGGTTGAATCAGAAATGATAAAGATATCGAAAGATACCGCCCCTTCCCCTAGATATATATTTCGATACCATGTGCCAGACACTCATTCCCCTCTAAAATGATAACATTATATGTACACAACCCCTAATTACTTTTAATGATATATGAGTATTTGTGTAATGCAATGCCCAGCAGTAGTTTAAAAAGGATAAACGTCAAATTGTTTAAAACAGACTAATTTATTTTGAATTAATGACTTAAATACTATGGGACCTCCTTTGCGATTCTTATTATACTTTGTGACCTCCTTTCGAACCACGCTGAACAAAATGTTAAATTTAACCCTTTCGTTTCAAAATGATAACATTTTCATTTTCGTTTTAAAATGATAACGTTATGTATGCACAGCCCCTAGCTGCTTTTAATAACATGCAAGTATTTGTGCAATGCAATACTCCGTAGCAGTTTAAAACGATAAAAGTCAATTTGTTTAAAACTGGCGAATTTAATTTGAATTAATGGCGTAATGAGATGGACCTCCTTTGAGACTCCTATGATACTTTGTGACCTTCTTTCATAGCACACCGAGCAAAATGCCAAATTTAACCTTTTCATTCAGAAATTATTTTTCATTATTATTTTAAAAAATCAAATAAACTTTTTTGTGATAAATGAAAAACTATTATAAAATAAATTTATTATTGTACTACAATCCAACTATTATCTGTCCACAAATCAAATCTCCATAAATAAATGATGACCAACATTTATTGACACATAACATTTACCAACTTCTTTATCTTTAAAGAAGGGTTTTGTTAGCTACACTGTAAAAAGAAAGGATTATTACTATGCTGACTTTCCTTTTCTGAAATGCCAAATGAAATTTAAATATTCACTAATTTTATTGTTAGTACAGAATTAAGTTTATCGTAAACTGTTTTGATAAGTTTAAAGAAAGAACTATACAAAATAGCAATATTTGATATGATCTAGGTTTCATACTTCTTTTTGCTTTTATGGCATTCTCGGTTATACTTCTACAGCTATACCCAAACCTATGTTGCATAATAATTTTTTTTTTTTTTTTTTTTTTTTTCACAAAATTTTATTATTTTCTGAGCAACATTTTTTTTTTAATAATACAAATAATAATTATTGTACAATCGAACTTCGTTAACATGAACCTCAATGGAAATCAAAATTTGTTTCATGTTAACAGTAATTCATGTTAACAGTATCAAATCTTTATATTCGTTTTTGTAGGGGACTGTGAAAATAGTTCATGTTAAAAGTAATTTATGTTAAGCGTATTCGTGTTAACGAGGTTTGACTGTATTTATTGTACGGAACCCTCTGAGCACGAGTAATACTCACATTTATGATTGTTTATTTTCGTTTGATATTTCTTTGAAGTAAAAAAAAAGTTATATTTAATTCATCTACAGTTTTTCTAAATTTATTGGAATGTTGGTCTATCACTCTCTTTTAGCTATTTATCCGTGATGAGAGTATTAAAATCAAAATAAAAAAAAATTATAAAGTTACACTATTTTTTATTCATTTATTTATTTATTTATTTATTTTTTATTATTATTATTATTATTATTATTATTATTATTGCATTTATTTAGACATGTGCAGCTACCTTTTGGGAAGAAAATAAAGTCCAGGATTAGCATCATATCTTAAAAGTTCGCTTTGAAACAAACAAAAATATCATGTGAGGCCAGTATTTTCACAGCAACTCTGAATTTTTATCAGAAAGAAACTTTGTTATCAGTAGTAGATGAGAAACTTAGTTATCTTCCGTAATATGCAATTTTGGGGGCTTTTAAGACAAGAGTGCATTTTTATATGCTACTCAGCATTTCCGTAGCATTTGATGTTGATAAAGAATTCATAAAAGCCACAATTTATTTTACTTAATAGTTGTAAGGCATTACCTATTTTATTTCAGTATTTAAACAAGAACCAAAACAAATTAATAGAAAGATAATGGCGTATAACATATCATATTTTAGGAAACTTGTTAGATTTCGGTACAATTCTTGATTTTATAACTCGGATAAAAAGTAATTTAATGCTTTGTGTGTCCAGAAAAATTGATATTTACTTTATAATATTTTATTGTATTTAAACAAGCTATAATTTAACAAAATATCTAAATTAAAGGCTGGAACTCATGCCTTTAAACTAGGGTGTCAGCGATTTTAATCTGTTGGTTTAAAGTAGCGATTAAATCGTTATTTAAAGGGGCTCAAAAATTGAAAACGTTTAAAAAAATCGATTTTTTTATGATCTAGTTTGATTATTCAATTAATTCTTAACTCAATGCAAAAATTCGCATAAAAAAATTTGCATTTTTAACGGAGTTATAAACATTTATGTATCAACACTTTCATAGCCGCACCCATATAATTTCAACTTTAAGTCGCGTTTTCTCAAAACTTGATTTTTGACGACTAACACCAAGACTTAAAAAAAAAAAAAACTTTGATAAATGGCTTTTTTTTTTTTTTTTTTTTTTTTTTTTTTTTTTTTTTTGCTTTTTTGCATGCATATAACATTATTATTTATAGAATGAATTAAGGATATAACTATCACTTTAAAAAAAACATTATTAAAAAATCTCTCAAATTTGAAAATTTAAAACCCCCCTAAAAAATACAACTTTTTTTCATTAAAAATACTCAAAATATCAAACTATCTAAAATATATTAATTCATTCTATAGATAATGATGTTATATGCATGAAAAATAAATTAAGCCATTCCATCAAATAGTTTTTTTTTTTTTTTTTATCTTGGTGTTAGTCGTCAAAAATCAAGTTTTGAGAAAACGCAACTTAAAGTTGAAATAATATCGGTACATCTATGAAAGTGTTGATACATAAATTCTTGTAATTCCGTTAAAAATGCAAATATTTTTATGCGGTGTTTCGCATTGAGTTAAGAATTAATTGAATAATCAAACTAGATCATAAAAAAATCGATTTTTTTGAAAAGTTTTCAACTCCTGAGCCCCCTTAAATCAACCGACATTTTTTTTTTAAAGTCGTTGATTAAAAGAAAAAAAAAATTATGTATGTTTAAAATGACATAAAAGTATTAAAATCTAAGATTAATTTGGAATTTTTCTACAGATATTTTGACTTATGAAATGGGGGAAAAAAAAAAAGGTTTAAAAAAATATTTCTAAACTTAATTCCTGAAAACTGTAAAACATTAAGTACAGTAAGTTTGTAAAGGCATAAAAAGCATTTCATTCAAACATTTTATTTTAATATAATTTATTATTATGATGCCATAGTTTCCTTTAAGTAATCAAATTATTATTATTTTTTTTAAATGTAAAATAAGCATGGCAAGTAAAATACATTTCTGCAAAGTAAGAGAGAAAAACACCAGAACCTTATTTGCGCATTCTACTTTTGCGATAATAAATTTATACTACATATTGGAACTAAAGATGAATGAAAGAATAACACCTATACTCAATAGCTGTTGTAAAAAAATGTATTAAAAAAAAAAAAAACTAATTGGTATAAAAATGTTAAGTGCGACAAGAGATTTTGGTTATCATATACATACATCCTGTAAGTTAAGATTAAGGTGATTAACATTAATTTTTTTTAGAAAAAAGCAAAATGAGCTGTCAATAATATTTGTTAGCTTTGTTATATGTGTAACTTGTGAAATTACTTATTTGAAGTTTTTATTCACTCTATAATTGTTTCTTTTAGGCCATTTTTAAGTACCCTTTAAAATTGATAAAATGCACCCTGCCTTTTTAAAAAATAGTAAAACTTCTCAATACCATGTTTTTTTTTTTTTAATACATTTGTCTAAGACTTTACAAAAATGATAAAATTTTATTTCTTGGCAAAAAAAAAAAAAAAAAAAAAAAAAAAACAGAATGTTACTGAACCATATTAAGTAACATTATTTTTCCATTTGTAATTCCTAATTTTTTTTTTCTTTTTAAATTAATGATTTTTCTATTATCATAGTAAAAAATTGTGTACTTCGCTCCCCCTTCCTTACTGTTACTAAACACATTACTACTACTAACATATTTTCTTATGAAATAATGGCCTTTTTCTGAGCTAACATCCTGCCTTTTTTCCTTCTAAAATGAATACCAAATTATAAATTATCATTTTAGTTATTAAAGCATAAAAATGCATATTATGTACCTAATTAAAGACTATTTTTTTAAATAATTATAGTTTTAAGATGTGTTAAGAATTTAATATTAAATACAGTTATTTATCATTATGATAAATATAAATATCACTAGTATTTTATATAGTCTTGCTGTTAGAATTCGAAAATAGGGTTAGTTTAAAAATTACTTACTAACCATGCAAGTCTTCATTTGCGGGTTGCATCTATGCGATGCGCGGAGCTTTGAATTAAAATCGAAAATCATCTGTTGAGATAAACTTATTCTAAGTTCAAATTCATCTAAAAGTCCATATATTATAAAAAATGTAGTTTAATTCCATCTAAAAGGCACATTCCTTCATTACATTCAGAGAACTCAATCGTTCTCACACACTTGTCAAAGTTCTTCGAAAGATAATAAATAAAATCAGACGATATTTTCATTTTCTTAATTTACGCGTTCAATTAGTTTCACTTCATTTCATTTTACAACATCCTCCCCCCTTTGAAACTTGGGGAGAGTTTCAAATACATAACAATTATTATTAAAAAGATCCAACCTCTTTGGAGCTTTTACACATCTTCCAGAAGAGGTATATTTCTTAAGTATGACACTATCAGGAGAAGACACATTTTCATGATCATCATGCTCACTGGAACTAGTTTTCTCTTCACCCGACGGTTTGAATGCAATTTCAATTATTTCATTCGAATATATTTCCAAAGGAAAGATGCGCTGCACCGGACGTAAAACCGTGCCGTGCTGAGTTTTCAACTTAACACCACGAACTTTACCATCCCGTCCTGGAATTAAATGAATCACCTTTGCTAAAGGCCAAAATAAACGTTTTTTGTTATCATCCCCAACTAAGACTATTTCTCCCACTCGCGGTTCACGTGTATATTTTTCAGTATGTTTTTGAACTAATTCGCTGAGGTATTCTTTTCTAAAACGTTGCCTAAAATCGGTAAGAAGTTTAGCTCTGTAATTCAACCTTCTCCTTAAACTTTGAGAATCTAATTCGATAATATCCGAATTGCTGAAACTTCGGTTTTCAGTAAGAAACATAGCGGGTGTGAGAGGTACTAGCTCCAGTGGGTCCTCTGAGATATAGGTTAGAGGTCTGCAGTTAATCACAGATTCACAATCACATATAAGTGTATTCAATTCTTCATAAGTCAATACAGATCTACCTAAAGTACGTACTAACAATTCTTTTACAATGCGAACTAACCTTTCCCACCAGCCTCCCCACCAAGCTGCGGTGGGAGGTATAAATTTCCAAACAATTTTATGCGTCATGGTTTCTTTTAAAATTTTATCCCAATTTAATTTTGAAAGTTCATTGGAAGCCCCCCTAAAGTTTGTTCCATTATCACAATAAATAGTGCTGGGCCTACCGCGTCTAGCTATAAAACGTCTAAGTGCTAGCAGGAAAGCATCAGAAGATAGCGAATTGACTAGTTCAAGGTGAATCGCGCGATAAACGGCACAAGTAAACAATGCTATCCAAACTTTCTCGCCATTTTTTAGAAATAACGGCCCGGCTAAGTCTACTCCAATAATTTCAAAGACAGCACAATCTGTAACGCGATCTGGTGGCAAAGGTGTTGGTTCGCTTGACAAAGACTTTACCTTAAAACGTTTACATGCAATACAGTCGTACAATACATTTTTAATAGTTCTTCTAGCTCTAATTATCCAAAATCTTTCTCTTATTAAAGATTGCATTGTTCTTATACCTGCATGACAATTCTTTTGGTGTACTGATCTAATCAATAATTTAGTAAATTCACATTTGCCTGGTAACAATATTGGATACAAAAATGATTCTCGGTCATTTCTTTCAGTTATTTTAGTTTTAACTCTTAAAATTCCATTATCATCTGTGAATGTTACAATATCATTTAATGACCTTTTATTATAGAAATAACAGCTCTGAACTAAACGGATTAGATATTTTTCAGAATTTTCAATTTCATTTTGAGTAAGATTAGAATATTTACACTTATTAGAAACATTTCGGCAATTATTTACAAATCTCAGAATCCAAGCAAATATTCTTATCATCTTATCATAATTAGATATATTATCTAAGAGCCAAAGGGGTGTGTCTTTAGCTAGATCAATATTCGTAATTTCGATCTTTTTCCTTTCTAAATCAACATCTTTTGGCTGACAGTCAATCGCGCCAATTGGCCAACATTCAGGATTTTCTTTTAACCACTTAGGACCTTCCCACCATCGCGAATCAAGCATTTTCTGCGGAGAACATCCACGTGAAAGTATATCAGCTATATTCAAATTTCCTGGAACGTGCTTCCATGACTCTATATTGGACATCTGTCGAATTTCTTTGACTCTGTTGCTCACGAAAACCGACCAATTCCCATGTTCCTTTATCCACCAAATTGCGGTAGTAGAATCTGACCAGAATGTGATTTTCAGACCTGGCATATTTATTGCCTTGATGATAGAACTCGCAAGTCGAGTACCTATACAACAAGCCATTAACTCTAAACGCGGCATGCTCAAAGTTTTGAGAGGAGCAACCCTAGACTTCGCTCTAACAAGCGTAACCTTGACATCGGAATCAATTATTGATCTAGCGAAGACACATGCTGCATATGCCCCTTTACTCGCATCAACAAAAACATGAAGTTCAGATGAAGCATTAATTTCTAAGTATCGAGGTATAGCTACTTCTTTTAAAACATCAATATTCTTCAACCATTTCAAAAAAGCACTCACAATGTTACAAGGTAATTCTCGATCCCATGGAATTTTCTGTTTCCATGAGTCTTGTAGCAATAATTTTGGAAGCAATGTAGCAGGAGAGAATAAACCGATAGGATCAAAAATCTTTTGCACAATGCTCAAAATTAATCTCTTAGTAATTTTCCTTTCACACGTTAATGTTTCTAAATCTAAACAACATTTCAAAGAATCATTATCTAAATTCCAAATAATCCCCAAAACTGAAGTATCCCCAGAATATTTATCAACATTCTTGCAAGCTACATTGCTTTCAAAACAACGCAAATTGAAACACCCTTTAGACATTAATAACTTTGCATTTTCAATAAACATTTCAGCTTCATTAATGTTAGAAACACCTGATACACAATTATCTACATAAAATGAACACTTTAATTTTTCAGCAGTTTCCTTATATTCAGGAGGACTATTTTCTAAAAGATGCATTATAGATGCACTTAGTAAATAAGAGCTAGAAGAGACACCAAATACAACTCTACAATGTCTATAAATCAATTGTCCTTCATTACATGGGAAATAGAATCTAAGAAAATCTCTATCTTTAGGCATAACAGATAACATTAAATAAGCCTTTTCTATATCTGCAGTTATACCGATAGGATACATTCTAAAACGATCAAGAATATCAGGTATTAATTCTATAAGATTGATGCCTTTATACAAACATTCATTTAACGAGGGTTTCCCTTTCTCAGAAGCAGATGCATCAAATACAGGGCGTATTTTTGTGGTTTCCTTATCTAACCTGATAACGGGCCTATGCGGTAAATAATGACATTTATTACTTAATTCATTTTCTGGAACACGTTCAATAATATTCATTTTTTCCCAATTCTTAAATACTTCCTGATATTCATCGAAAAATCCCCCACATTTCAATTTATTGATCATTTTTTCATATCTCTTCCGAGCTAAAACTTTATTGTCGGGCAAATTCTTAAAATTACACTTCCATGGAAGCCCTACTTCATATCTGCCATCGGGAAGAATTTTCATTTTTTCTTTAAAATCGTTTAAATCAAAGTTTTCCCGCTTTTCAAAACTCTGAATGGGGTCAGAAATTCCTATGGTTTCAAGTTCCCATAATTCATTCAAAGGAATATTTCTAACGTGCATAGACAATGTTGTCAAAACGTTATGTTTCTTGCCACACGTTTGTTTCCCCATCACTGTCCAACCGAGCTTGGTTTCTATGGCAGTCAAATCGCAATTTAATTGAATTAAATTTCCTGTCAATAATTTTCCTATCATATCAGCCCCCACCAAAAGATCAATTTCAGATTCCTTACAAAAATCATCAGATAGATTTATTTTATTTCTTTTTAATTCATTTAATATTCTATAATCTTTAATTTTAGGTACAAATCCGCAAATCCTTTTTTCGGAAAATGCTTCAAAACAAAACGCATTATTTCCATCTAATTCACTGATTTCTACCGAAAACACATCATGTTTTTTAGGTTCCATTTCATCCCCCCCGAACAGCGCGTGAATAATTATTTCTTTTCTTATAGGATGCATTTTCAGTGATTTCGTTATTCTCTCGCTTACGTAACTACTTTGGCTCGCTGAATCCAGCAGTGCGCGTACGACTTTTTGGCGACCTTGCGATCGAATGCGCACGCCAAGCGTTTGCATGTACACAACTTTATTTCTACTACAATTAGAAAGAGAATTTTCAGATTTTAAAGGATCATCTTGATTATTATTCATATTTTGTTCTGGACACATTATTTCAAAATGTGGTTTATGGCAATAATTACATTTTAATTTATTTTTAATATTACAATTCTTACTCAGATGACCAGCCTTTTGCAAACAAGTGAAACAAATCCCCTTTTTTAACAAAATCTTTTGTTTATCAGTTAAAGACATTTTTTGAGCCCCAAAACATTTATTAGAGGGGTGAAACCTATCACAGAATATGCAATTGTTTTTCTTACCTTTATTTTCTATACTCACCAATGCAGAGGCGGTGGCTGGATCAGGTTTGCTAATAATTTCAGATAAAATGTTCTTTTTTCTAACAATAGAATCAAAACCTTTTCTTGCTAAAAACACCATTTCATCTCCTTGAACTTCTTGGCGTAGAAAGTCCATCAGATTTTTTAAAGTCCTGGAATTCTCACTGGAATATGTATCGTGATTTCGACTTCTTTCCCAGGTCAAAAGAACTTCTTCAGGCAAGCAACTCTCAACCAAGGGCATGAGAAAGTCTCCATACTTCTCTTGAGTTCTTCCCAAACTTTCTAAGGCGCGAAGTTTGCTTTCTAATTCATCGTATAAAGAGGCTAAGTCAACTTTCATTTTAGGCGCAGTGGCATTTTTCATTACGAGGGTTAATAATTCCCTAACGTAAATTTGCACAAGAAGATCATCTCGTCCAAACCTCTGTTTTAATTGATCGATAGCCTTCGGATAATTTTCCGCGGTAGCTGGATAACTTGATATTAAACGCTCCGCTTTTGATTTCGGTTCCATACATTGGAATAGGTACTGCATCTTGTCTTCAGCGGCAATAGAATCGTCTTCGTGTATTTTCTTGAACTGGCTCCAAAACGATAAAAATTCCTTTGGTTCGCCGTTAAACTTTTTCAGCTCGATCTCCGGTAATTTAAATTTGCGTTTTACTTCTTCGCCAGGAGATGAAGAAACCTGTATCTTTTCATCAATACGTGCACATATTTCTATATATTTCTCTCGATATTCTTCTGCACTTTCAAAATCTTCGGTAAACAATTTTTCGTCCTTATCTTGTAACAATATTTCCGAAATTTTACTTTGACAAGTGTCCATCCGTTGAAATTTATCAAACAGTTGAGTTTTCAAAATAGAAAGTTCTTTAATTTCACATGTTTCTTTAGTTAATTCAGTTTCAATTTTCTCAAACGTGAGAGTAAAAGCAGCTCTCAGTCCTTTTCTCTGAGTTTTCAAACTACTCAGATTCATTTTTTCATTTACAGTTAATTAAAATTCAAAAACTCCTGTCCCGAACCGAGGGTACCAGTATGTTAGAATTCGAAAATAGGGTTAGTTTAAAAATTACTTACTAACCATGCAAGTCTTCATTTGCGGGTTGCATCTATGCGATGCGCGGAGCTTTGAATTAAAATCGAAAATCATCTGTTGAGATAAACTTATTCTAAGTTCAAATTCATCTAAAAGTCCATATATTATAAAAAATGTAGTTTAATTCCATCTAAAAGGCACATTCCTTCATTACATTCAGAGAACTCAATCGTTCTCACACACTTGTCAAAGTTCTTCGAAAGATAATAAATAAAATCAGACGATATTTTCATTTTCTTAATTTACGCTTTCAATTAGTTTCACTTCATTTCATTTTACAACACTTGCATAATTACACAGGCCTACAAAAAAAAATTTCTTTTTTGGTGCCTGAGATTTTACAACTGATTTTGGATATTTTTGGGACGCTGATTCCAAATATGCAATCAGTTTTTCTCTATCAGCTCTACTTTTTTAGATATGCAAAGCGAACTAAAGATTTTTCAGAACTAAAGTGACCTTGAACACTTAAACTGACCTTATGATACATAGCCCTGTAACGACGCTCAAAGCGATTAGAAGGACGTTGAAATACCACAAGATCTTGAAAAAAACAAATGTGCAAGCAAAACTCAGGATCTGCGCATGCTTATGATTTCGCGCCGCTCATCCATAAAGCCAAATGTCAAAGCCTCTAAGAGATAAGGTTAGTGTCAGAATTCGCTCCATGGAAACAAAGCTGGCTTTCTTTGACTTTCTAAAGTTTTTGAACTTCCATGATATTTGTGTTTAAGGTAGAACTCGTTTCAATTTAACGTAAAACTGGTAGTGTTGTAGATTGTTGTGTTTGCGTTATAGAATGGAATTTAAATGAGTTCAAGTAGAAAAAGTTGTATAAATCATCCAGATAAGTCGCTACATATGCGGAGAATAAAAGTTGAAAGATCACAGAAAATATGTTACTCACTTTGTAAAGAGAGCTTATCTTGGATACTTTGGGGTTAGACTTGGTGATCAGGATAAAATCTGCGCACCGCAACAGGTCTGTAAAACTTGTACAGAACATTTATGACAGTGAGCTGACGGAAAAGAATAAGTCTCAAATTCGGCTTGCCAATGGTTTGCAGAGAACTCCAAAACCATTTCTATGACTATTATTTCTACCTAGCACTGGAATACTATTTGAATTAATCGAAACAATTGTAATAAGAAAACTTATCCCGATTTAGTGTCTTCAAGACCACCACTTCCTTACTCAGAGGAACTACCGATCCCAATGTTTCATCAGCTACCAGAGCTTAGTGAGGATGAATATTGTCCTTCTGATCATCTTTTAGATAGCTGTGAAGGTAACAGTGACTATGAGGAGACGTCATCAATGCCTAAATTTTTCAACCAGGTTGATTTAAATGATTTCAAAAGAGATTTCAGTGTTTTAAAAGAAGCTTCTGAATTACTGGTTGGTTTCAAGATTAAAAGACAAAAATTTATTAGAACAAAGAGCCAAAATTACATTTTATCACACAAGACAAAATTGTCTACTACCCTTCTTCTCTTTAAAAAACAATCTTGTATTTTGTCATGAATTTAGAGGACGGTTAGAAAAATTGGTTCTTCCTAAATATTTTCCAGATGATTGTCCTTGGACAGCAAAGACGTTACACAAAATACTATTGTTTTTATATTTTTGGGGTAGCAAGGATAAAACACACCACTAGATTAGAAAAGAGAGGCCTAAGAAAGAAAACATGGATGTTGGAGGAAGGAATGTCATTAATAACACTTTAGTTGGGCGAAAGAAAATCATACTTTCTGCACTGCATATCAAGCTCTGTCCTATGAAGCAGTTTGTGTAAATTCTCCATAAGAACGGGTCATGATTTTCATATATAAGGTAAAAACACCCGAATTGAGTTTTGAAGATATTAAAGCAGGAATATTTAACATACAAAAATAAGACAACTGATTAAGGATCCTGTTTTCGTAAATTCAACGAATGAGGCTGAATAAAAAGCCTGGACTTCTTTTGTGGCAGTTCACAAAAACATTCCGGGCAAATGGAGAAATCTATGTAGAACTGGTAAATGAAAAGCATAATAGTTTTAAATCTCTTGGGTGTACTAGAAGCATTAAAGTGCACTATTTACATTGCCACTTTTATTGCCACTGCATTTTCTTGAAAATAAAGAAGGCACAAGTAATAAACAGCCCGAAAGATTTCACCACAATATTAAGACTATGGAGGACCGCTACCAAAAAAGATGAGATATGCAAAGGGTTTTAGATTACAGTTTAAGTTTAAAAAGACACTGTTCTAAAATATATTCCAGAATGTCACGGAAAAGAAGCTTCCGAAGCATTCAATGAGTATCAGTTTCATCAGTGACGTTTTTCTCAATTTTCGTGAGTAAAAATATTTGTATAATATAATTAAAAAATTATTATTTGAATATGTATATATCATAATAATAAAAACTAACATTTGTGTATTATAAAAAATAAAAATTCTGTATTTATTTTATTTTTACATACATTTTTTAATACTTAGATTTACCTTAAAATAATGAAACACATATTTCACAAAAAGTTGTTTATCTTAAAAAACTGAGCTGATAGAGAAAAACTAATGCCATATTTGAATTCAGGACATCAAATTCCTATAAAATCAGCTAAAAATACCCCGGCACCAAAACAGCTGTTGACCAGTGTTATTACAAAATATTAATGTGTATAACTTTATTGTATTCGACTAACTAACGAAACTACTAATTTGCAAATTTTATAATTTCTGTAATTACTAATTCATTATTAAATTTTATTAATTTAAGTATAAAAACGTAGATTATGTTAGTAATTAGAGGTTTAATTGCTGTGGAAACATAAAACTCTTGGTATCTATTCAATATCTTAACGCTGAGGAAAAAAAAACCTATTTACATTTAAAAAAAACCTTATTTAAATTTTTAAAAAATCTAATTTTTTTAATAAAAAAAAGTATTTTTTTTTTTTTACACCCTATTTTAAACTTATACTACTGCTTTAATCTCATAATTAGGAGCGATTAGGAAGGAAGGGGACAATTTTTACCAAAATATTTTTTATGATGATGTTTCAATTGCAGAAAATGAAAATTTTCAGAATAGCATCTTGAAATATTTTAATATATTTAAAAATTGTAAATTTGATTACAATAATTAAAATCGGTCTTATCGTTCGGTCTGCGATCGACTCAGCCTGTATGCAATGATGGATCTAAGGAGGGGGAGAGGCAATTGCCCCCCCCCCCCCCCGTCTCTTGGGTTAATAAAGGGATTACAAAGTGACATTAGACATCCTCAGGGGAAATGACCAGCGGCGAAGCTCCAGCTCTTCACGGCCTAGCCCGGGTTGCGCCAGTTTAAATCATGAGATGCGAGTTGGGTCAGGTCTTCACTCATTTAAAATCGGGCCGTGTCCTTGCTTTTTTTTTTCTTTTTTTTTTTTGCAGAACAGACTTCTTTTCTTCCAGATCGTATGTAAAGGGTTATCCAGGTATAAAAGCTAAAGGTTTCGTCCGTCTCTGATTTAGATAATATGATAAACATTACTGGCCCGACCACAATGGCAGAATTAAGAGAGGGGGGGGGGGTGATCGTCTACCCCTTGAGTTCAATAAAGGGTCTTCAAAACGGCATTAGACGGAAAAGTGGTTAGAACCTAAACTCGAGATCGGCGCTACCCGGGTCGAGTCGAGTCAACTTTAATTTATTATACTGGGACTGGGTCAGATCTTCAAACTTTCAGTAACGGGTATGGTCGGGTCTTATTTTTTTCTGCAGAGCTGGACCGAGCCACACTGTTTTATTTTCTTTTTTTTTTCTTTTCAGGTCGGTCCTGGTGAACTACTTCTTCCGAGAGGATACATTAGAAATGAGACGGGCTCGGGCTCTAGTTTTATTCTAATCTTCGGGCTCGTGCTCATTTTTTTCTGAAACGGGAAAACTTTATTTAACCATGTATAAGAAAGATTGAAAGAGCTTTTTTCCACTTAAAATTGCGTACTTGTTCCTTTTCAAATCATTATGCTATTTTAATCAAAATGACGGGGAATAAAAATCGTGTTTTTTTTTTTTTTTTTTTTTTTTTTAGTGTATTTTATTGTTGTTTCAAATGAAAATTTCTCATAATTACAGATTTACGTCTACGGAATTTCCAGCGACGATCTAATGGCGCCAATCAAAACAAGTACAGCAATGAATTTGCTTTTAGTTGGCTTTCCGTTAGCAGAAGTTTTTAATCAGATCGTTTATTTATTTATTTATTTATTTATTTATTATTTATTTATATAAAGCGAAGTGAATATTTTCTGCTGATTTTAGAAGACGAAAATTTCCTGGAGGTTTGCAATTTATTTAATGTTCTATTGTGCGCGAGTCAGTCGTTTTTCATGTGCAACTAGTTAGTGTTTATTATATCTATTTGTCATCATGAACTCTGATCATGCTGAGGACTCTGTACATTTTCGAAGCCACTTTTCTCTGTAAGTAAATATAATTACCATGTTATTCCGTTAGAAAGCAATGGATCAACATTCCCTCTTTTTCTATAAAAGCATCGAACTTTTAAGATAACAGTGTCAATTATTTTTTAATTTGCGTTGATTTTGATTTACGTTGAAAATGAGATATTACTTTTAAAACATTTTTTAATATAATTTTTATTTTATATATTTTTAGTATCTGGCTCGGGGGGTGCCGGATCCCGGAAAACGAGGCCGAACTCATCTATAGTATACATGGACCAAGATTTTCAAGCCCAGGCTCCGTCCGGTATAAGACTAAACGCTCGGTTTGGGATCGACACAGCCCGTATGCTGTGGCGGATCTAAGAGGCGGGGGGGAGGGGACAAATAAGTAATCCCCCCCTTGGACTTGGGTTTACAAAGTGACATTATGCATACTCACGAGAAATGACTTGGGGTGAAATTCGAGCCCGTCACGGCCTGACACAGTCATCAAATTTTATGAAATGATCGCGGAGAAAACGCGAATTTGTTTAAAGGATTGTGAAACAGACGCAAATTTCGCCAAAAGATTACGAAAAAGAACGAAAGTTTTATCAAAGGATCCAACCCGATCAAAATCGGGTCAAACCGAACTCTCCTCGTAAGAGTAGAAACCCGATCCTAAACTGACCCAAACCAGCAATGTATGTCGAACTGCCCCAAATATGCTAAGTGCAGCTAAAAAGTAAAAGTCAACCCGTCAAAACAAAATGTAGTGGTCGACCGAACTCAAAGACAAAAAGCAGAAATTAACTCGAACCGCATCAAAGAGTAGGAGTCAACCGGACCCAAACACGACCCACAGCAAAAACTAGAAATTAACCCGACCAGCTGCAAAAAGTAGAAGCCAACCGGACCCAAACACGACCCACAGCAAAAAAAGTAGACATAACACGACTCGCATTGAAAAAGATGAGCCCCGACCCGTGCATGAGATTGGAGTTTCCAAATTTCAAAAATCGCCTCCCCCTTGAGGACTCTCCAGATCCGCCCTTGGCCTGGATTTGAAAATTTTGATCCATGCATACCTCTAGAAAAAATGAAGTCCACGCCAAGCCCGACCGAAAAAAAAAACAGTGTGGGTCAGGTCGTTCAAGCTCTGCAGAAAAATGTAAGACCCGACCCGCCCCGCCCCACCCCGATTCTGAAAGTGTGAAGACCAATCCCAGTCTAGTAAATTAAAGTGGGCGCGACCCGGGTCAGGTCGCGCCGGTCTCGGATTTAGGCCCAATCCCTTTTCCGTGCGGGCATCTAAAGTCATTTTGCAAACCCTTTGTTGGGCTCAAGGGGGAGGGGGCGATCGCCTCATCGCCCCCCCCCCCTAGATCCGCCATTGTTTTTAGTTGGTTTTATGTATTGTGCTTGGAAGTAGTAGAAAACTGCAATTATTTCGTGGTCTTCCAAAAGTGGAAGGAAATAAAATATTGTTTCAATATTAAAATGAAAAAGTTGCTAGCAAGTAATTGTAATTTAGAATCCTGACTTCTAATCAAGCACTAAAAATGTTCTTCAACATATTGTAAAAAGTATTATATGTACATATTGTAAAAAGTGTATAGTTTCAATTTAATAATAATTTATAAAAAGTTTCCTGAAGATGTTATTTTGAAATGGTGCACACAAAGCTTCATAATACATGGAATTAAATACTGAATCGTTAATTAAGAACTATACTCTCCCACCTTTTGTTTTCAATTGAAATTTCATGGAGTACGTGAATATCTTCATTATATGCAAATATACATGAATATAAAATATGATACGATTCTATATTTTTAATTCAGTAATACGAAAATAATAGGACATCATATTAAATAGTAGGTCCCCAACATGGCAAACCTAGAATCATTACTTATCATGGGATATCTTAAAAATATATAACTCATTCGAAAACCACTTTTAACCCAGTTTCATTCATACTCTGTAACTCTTACAGATTCAATTGTGTTACCCTGTATATGATCTACAGCATTTATACGCACAAAGTAATATGCAAAAATGTAATAAAACTTAAAAACTCATATCACAACTAAAAATGCATGCCCAGCAAAAATCTGTATCATACGTGTTTCTGGTACAGGGTCATTCCGTGTCAAATCAACACCGCTCACAACCCGACCCCTTCAGAATTTTATGAAATTTAGCTCAATTGTTAAATTTATGTAGAAATCATCAAATACAAAATAATAAGTCTTCATTTCTCATAGTTTCTGTGATAAATAGCATAAAAAAACTCACGAAATTTTGAATTCCGTGCACTACAAAAAAAAAAAAAAAAAAAAAAAAATTATATTTAATTCCCTAATTGACACACAGCTTTAATCTTAGTATTGTTAGAAAGAGTTTGCTATGGGCTTTCTTATGATACATCACACACATATTTTCTTTAATTTTTAATTTCAAGTTCAAACATTTTGACCTTTGACCTTCTGTATCTCAAAAAATAATCTTTTATGTTTTTCAAAAAAATTATATGTTATTCTTACATTGTTCCTTTATAATATCTGACTTTCTTATTTTGGGACGCTCATGGGATATTGAGATATTAATTAAAACACAAACATCTCACCCTTATTTCTTTACTAAGGGGTGATTGTGTTCCGGGTGTGCCCCGGATTTCCGGGTTTCTCGATTGATCCTTCTAGGTTTATGACATCGTTAGGTTTAGTGGGGAATTCGGATATTAAGAAATATCGCCCAAATTTAAAAAATAGCATATTTATACTATATGTATGTATACATATTTTTCATGTAATGTTTTCATGTAATACATTTTATTAATAGGAATAGACGCTAATTTTGCTTATAATACTTGATTTACCAAATTCTGAAGAAAAAAAATCTGACTCTATGTATAATTGACTCTGTAATATATGATGTATAATTGACTATCTAATAATGCTTTAACTAAAGCAGCATTGATAATTCGAAACATTAGTCATTCATATTTCTTTGAATGTCTTATCCGAAGCAGCGTTAAGAATCTTATACAATAGGAATTTTTTAACCACTTTTATTATTTATATATCCATTTCTTACAACTGTATTACAAAGCAAAAGCATCTCCGTGAGTAACATTGACGTCTTATTGATGGTGGCAATAATTTAAGCTATCTATTTACTTTTTTTTTTTTTTTTTTTTTTTTTTTTTTTTTCAATTATAATTACTTTTACGCATCGCATAGTTTAAAATTTTACATCGTGGAATAGGGAAAAAAGTGTACTTTTAAATACAATTTGTTTTCAAATAGTATCACAATTTGCGAAATTATTATGTTTTTTAAACATTTTTCAGGTATGGTTTCTTAAAAACCGAACTACCAAGTGCATTCTTATCACGTGTAGCTTGATTACGGAAGATTAACCCATATATGTTTAAAAGGATGTAAACAAAATCAACCTTTGTTTCCGACTAATATTCCATAACGAAATTAATACTTCATCAATAAATAAATAAATAAATAATAAAAACAAAATATAAATTTGACAAATATGTAATCAAATTACTGCCAAAAACTTAAATAATCAGAATAAAAAAGGCTACAGTATGTAAAGTAATTTTCTGAGATTTTTTAGGGTTTCATTCATTTTACGAAACCGTATTCGTCTCTGTCATCTGTCTGTCACATAGTCTCTATACAAAAAACTGTATAAGTCGGAGACTTCAAATTTTTACTCCGCGTCCTACAACAAATCATAAAAATTTCAAAAAATCTAATAATTTAATTAAATCAATTTTATCAATGCCATTCGTTCGTTTTTTCTTAAATTTAATTTCTAAAAGCGTACCGTAATTTCAAGAGTTTTCGTTTAGACATCATTGCTTGGATGCAAAGCGCTTCGCTAGTAGACTGGAGGTTCTGAGATCGAGTCCCGGTGCTAAAACTTGAAATTTCTAAACTAAGTTGGTTTTAATTTTTAAAAAATTCGTTTTTTTTGCGCCAATTTAAGGGTTCTTTTTATTTTATTTTTTGTCAGTGACATTCATAATATTTTTTGGAATTCAATTCTCTTCCTATTTAAAAAACTATTGCGCGTTATTAATGGTTCAGCATTGTAAATTTCGTTTAAACATTTTTTTTTCATTTTCAGAAATTTAAAATTTTATTTACATCTCCGTTAAATTTTTTAGTTATGGATTTTCAGAAAATTTGGAATTTTGGATTTCATTTATATTATTTAATTTGAATATTTTTAATTCGATTAAAATAAATAACTTTCTTTTATAATTATTTTAAAATTAAGTTTATTGGTGCTACCATCGATGTTTGATACTAATAATCATAAATTAAGAATTTGAATTTATTAATTAAAGGATAAGTTGTTTTGAAAGAAATATTAAACGATACCCTCTGTGCGATCTGCGATCACCAGGGATGGGTTTTTGCCGGCAGAAAATGGTTTCTGCCATGCCAATGGCAGAAAGTGGTTATAACCGGTTTCAACCGGCAGAAATTTGCAACAACTGGCATAAACTCATTTCAAGACATAATTTGAGACTTTTTTTTTTTTTTTTTTTTAAGTATTAAATCTCTTATATATATTTTATTCAGGATAAATAAGAAATAAAATATTGTGAATAATTGTAATTAAAAAATAAATTTGTATTAGAATTTGATAGTTTTAAACCTTTTCAAGTAGAATCAGCCATATTATTTGCAGACAGTTGAAATTCCTGAAAATGATCTTAAGGACATAGCAGTTGTCAAAATTGTAAATATGCATCATGATTTATAAAGTAGTTAAATACTTGTTACAAATGTTAAAATCAATTGCTGTTGCTTTAGATAAAAGTAAAAAAAAAAAAAAAAAAAAACATGACTGTTTAATTGCAGCTGCTCATAAAATTTGCTTGACTTTATTTAATAATGGAAATATCTTGGAAACTCTCAGATGCAAAATTCAAATCTCATGTAACGCAGTGCTAGCTTTTATGATAGCTTATTTACTTCATCCTAAGTACATGGGATCAAATTGACATTTGAGCAAAAAGAAAGGGCAAGGAAATTTCCTTTTGATCTAAATTTTGTGCCATATATAATAACTCCTTGTAGCAAAATTGATTCCTCTCCCAGAAACATATCCCCTTAAGGAAGTCCTAGAAAATGTTTTGCTTTCTGTGGGTTCTCTGCCTTTAAAAACAAATACCGGTGAAAATGAGAATTTTTCAAATTTTACATTTTCAATAATGCTGATCTTGAAAGAATATTTTGAACTTTTCTTTCATTCAGATATTCAGAACAAATTAAAAAGTAGTCTAGGTTAAGAAAATTAATCCTATACTATGAAATGCTCTTAGTATATTATTACTGTTTCCACAAAAATAAATTTGTTCTTTCAATACTGTAAAATAATTGTACAAAATATTTCATTAATTTTTTTTTCTGTTATTTTGTGCAACAAATATTTATTTATATATTTTTACAAGAAGCATTTTTCTTTGCATATACAGTAGTAGATAATTTAACTTATTGCACTGTATTATTTATTTTAAAATACTCTGAAAAGTGATGTTAAAATATAATAGAATTTTTTGTATTTTTTGTATTTTTTAACTTTTAACAGAAATTTAACCATAAAAACAATAATATCAATAGTTGAGCTTGTTCTGTTTTAGATTACCGTTATGAAAATTTTTGTTTTTCAAGTGGCAGAAAATGATTATATAAACAAAATATATTTATATGATCCTTTTGAAACTTTTTGCTACTTTGAATAACATTCATAATCTTAATTTTAACTTTTTTAACTAATTTTTTTCTATATTAAATACATGTATGAATTATGAATCATTGCAGGTTAAAGTTCTTATTAATATTATTTCTTAATTTCTGCCAGTTTTTGCCACTTATTGGCAGAAACTAGCTTCTGCAAGGCCGATTTTAACCAGTTATAACTGCTAGTTTTAACCACGCCGGCAGAAATTTGCCAGCTCTGGCGATCACAATTAACTAAATGTTTTTTTTTTTGTACTTATTAATTTCTGTCACGCAGCTAATATTAAAGTACCGCTTTTAATAAATTTCAAAACTTCATTTGAATACGTTATTGACATTTAATGAGTATACAAAAATGATTTCACGCATTTTTTTCATATTTTTGACTCCCCGCCCCTTTGTCACAAACTGTCACATTTCACTTTACCCCCTCCCCTCTTCTTGTCACATGTCACGCAATATTACGTTAACATATACTTACAGTTCACAAAAAAAGCACTACTTTTAGATTCTATTTCAAATTTGATTTTTAAACTTTAACTATGTGTTTTAACGACATTTGTGAGCTGAACAATAAAAATGATTCGTGTACTTTTTTTTGTATGAAATAAGGTTTACAACAAAAGATTTACAACAACAACAAAAAAAAATATTATAGAATAGTAATAAAATATTAGTATGAAAACGCACTTGAAAACAGTAGTATTTTGAAATTTGAAATAGAATTTAACAAATTTGACAATTTTATCTTCATGCAATCTTATTGCAACTGCATGCAATCTCTTCATGCATTTTGCAATCTTATCTTTCTGAACACAAATATTTTAATTTTAAAATAACTTCATACTTCATAATTTGCAAAATTTTAATGCTTTTATTTTAACCAAAATGTGTAATGTCACATTTCTCCTTACCCCCTCCCACCTCCTTATCACAAACTGTCACAATTTCATGAACCCCCTCTTCCCCCCCCCTTCAAGCGTGACATCACTTATGGACGACCCCTGATTATCATATAAATATGATTTTTGGTGTTGTTAGTGGTCACAGTGGCGTAGCTGGGGGGGGGGGGGGGCAAGGGGCGCCAAATTGAGATAGGTTTAAACCGAAATTCTTTCACATATTTTGACAATAAATAAAAATTGTTGTTTTTATATTTATTTGCGTGCTTGTGTGGGGATGTTTTCTTTAATAAGATATTTTGTTCTATCCAAATAATGAAGAAAGAAGGAGTTTTAGTAAATATTTTTATGGATGACTCAGCATACTTGGATCTAAGATATTTATGCATCTGAAATAAGGCGCAAAATGATTAAACAAGGGGCGCCAAATTGAGAGAAGCTTAAAACTGAAATTATGTATTTTGATAATAAATAAGATTTGATTACCTTTTATTGTGTGTTTGTGAATGTTTTGAAGAAATTCAGTAAATGTAGGGGGAAATGGAGAGATCTATAG
The DNA here is from genome assembly GCA_964019185.1 of Maratus speculifer. Lineage (NCBI taxonomy): Eukaryota > Metazoa > Arthropoda > Arachnida > Araneae > Salticidae > Maratus > Maratus speculifer. The sequence continues at coordinate 175,740,797 of OZ025295.1, read as the reverse complement.
TTGTTAATCACTAATGGACGTTTCAAACTTTTTAGCCACGAGTTTATAAATGAAAAGGCCTGTTTGTGGCTTGGAGTCATATTTCTGGTATCAAAAGAACATTTTTCATTTGTACACTAGCTAACCCACCCGACGTTTTTTCCAAACAAAAAGTAAATCTTTAAAATCTCTATTCATACTAGAAGTAAACAAGTAAGAAAAATCATGCGTTAAGCATAGATTATGAAACACTTTCCAACGCTTCATAAAAACTTTAACAAAACTTCCCGTTATAACTTCCCGTAGCAAACATTCATTATTTAGGTAAATAAGGAAATAAAGCCAAATATAACCAAACATGTATTCCAGTACTACTGAACAGCCTTGTATTTGATCTGTCAGCTAATATACATACTATATAATGGGAAAGTTTAGTTTAGCAAAAAATACCTAGTAGCTTGAAATTTCTCTTTCAGCAATTTATACTAATAAATGGAAACATACTTGAATACTTTGGTCAGTCTTGTAGTTTGCCTGGTACCTTTATTACACATCAGAGTTAAGATCAAATTTATTTTAAACTAAAACACTCTTAAAACAACTGAAATCACTTTCTCATAAATTATCAATCATAGGCTTCATGTACCCAATTCTTTGCGTGGCACTGTATATCATTTTATCTATATTCTGCAAACATTTCTTAGTAAATTTAATGCAATTCAGCGTATATATGCATAATTTACTTAAGAATCACCATTTGGTAACTTATGCTCATATTCATTAACGTTAACGAGCTCTTTCGGGTAGCCCTGTATATTAACTATAGCATTTATACACACCATATAATATGCATAAATTTAGTGCAACTTATACGCGCATATAATGCATTTCATCCATCCATCAGCTATCATCAGATACATATACATACAGTACTTCGGAAAGAATGTACTATTTTAAATCTTTTGTGTGTCTCTGTGAATACTATGTACTTTATATTAGGGAAGACAGTATCATATAATTTATACTAAGCCTCATTGACATACATCAATTTTATTATACATGAAACAATTTAATATATTTAAAATGTGTCACTCACAATTACCGCTTTTACCATTATCTAATGGAATTCTTTGTGTGACCCTGTAAATGAATAATAGCTACATTTTCACCTCATATTTTATAGAATGCACATTTTAATGCACTTCGTAAAAGCATATAAATTTTAATATGTTTGACAGGGTATAACATCTTCAAATCTACAAAATTCGCAGTTATGAAAATTTAAATAATTCGTCAGGTTTTAAGGGATTAGACACAAATTGAAATGCGTGCAATTAACACGTTCGCTGCCGCTTACGTAAAGATGTGATGATGCTTAATGCCGCACTGTAGAAGTGGGTTTTTCCCAGAAACCGATTTACTTTTTATAACAAAGAATCAGTGAAAGATTTTTCCCGCGCCAGCGCATGGCTGACTATGGGACATCAGCCCATATCACGCGCTGGCGCGTGATGTGGTCTCTTAACATTGTCGCCATATCACACGCTGGCGCGTGATCGGCAGCGAATGTGTTAAAGAGACATTTAAAAAAATTAACTCATTAGTATTTTTTTAAGTGCAGTAATTTAAAATCGTTATAATAACTGGAAAAAATTATACTTCGAATTTCATTTTTTTCATAAATTAAAGAAGGAAAATATAAATTTAGTTTTGTTTTAGGATTTTTTAAATATTATTTTTTACATTATTAACAATATTTATTTTTGAAATGATGTTAGTTATTTTTTTCAAAAAATCGTATGTTCAAAAGTAAATATTTTTCCAATTTTCTGAGACAAAATTAATGTAAAATAAATTTAAAAAAAGAGCAAGTTGCAAATGTGCACCTTATTTCTTTAACAGTTCTTGAGTTACTAGTTTAAAAAAAAGCCAAAAACATTATGAAGAAAATGCATTTAAAGTTTTAAACAAAGATTGGCTCTTAATAAAATGTTTACGGGCTTTTAAAATTTTTTTTCGAATAAAATAATTTATTTCTGTAGCTTAAGCTTCTGGTTCAGTTTCACTTTTACCATTTCCACCTCCTTTCTCTCCTATTTTATTACCAATTATTTAAAACAATGTTTTTTCTGACACGCAGATTAGGAGTTTTTTCATAACTTTAGCCCTCACAACTTCAGTCTTTTTATCGTCTCGGCGAGGCCGTTAAAAAAGCCTGTATTCTGGGCCAGGCCGATCTAAGTCCGGGATCTTACTTTTTTTTTCTGAGGTCTCGGCCAGGCTTAACATGTTTTTCATTCCGAACCGGAACTGGCTTCCTTCTTAGATCTGCACGCGGGACTAAATTTTCAGTTCCAATCTCGACACAAAACGTACTAACTCAGTCTTTGATTGACCTAATCTGTGCAAAAATTAGTAAAATTTGCTCAGCCCAAAAAATTTTACAAAAAATGCATACATTTTTAAATCGACATTATTTTACAATAAAAACTTTATAATTCATTTTTTTAGTAGACTTAAAGGGAAAAAATTAAAACCAGAGAAGAATTTTTGCCTATGACACTAACCTGTCTTAAACGGAAAAGATCCATGCAAAGTGAATATAATACTACCTGAAACCAAAAATAAATTACGTTTATACTTCCTAAGAAATGAATTTGCATATAGCGCATTTTTTGTTCTTACCCATGAGATTCAATCTTAAAAGATTTTACTGTATAGCAAACGATATTAAAGGAAAAGCGAAAGAGTTACGTATAGAGATTTATTAATAAAACAAGTATATCGCAGCTTTTTGCGCTTCTTTAAAAGTAAAAATTACCAAGCATGAAAAAGGAAGAAGCTACAAGTGTTTATGGTCAGAACTGACTCATTCGAAACAATTTTTTACCAAATCGACATAAAAAGCTTTGTAAAAATTCAGTTAGGCCGAGCTTAGTAGTGCCACCTCTTGAGTGATTTGCATCAAAAAGTTCTCAGCTACAAATTATATCTAGGACTAATTAAATTTAAAGTTTTATGTAAAAAGAAAAAAGAAAAAAAGTGCATTAGTTCTTGAAAAATAGCTAGTGTAAAAACTGTGACTAATGCAAAATAGCAGCACCACCTGTTGAGCCATATACGCCAAAAGTTAAATTTCCAGTTTCTATCAAAGTCTAAAAGAATCTAAAGCTTTGTGAAATTCCGTTCATTAGCTCTTGCGATAAAGTGCCAAAATTTTTTTTTGTCATATACAAACTCACAGAGTGACAGACAGACATTTTCTAAAAAAACATCACATCGTGTTTAGTACCTTCTAAAACGTTTAAATCCATCAAAAAACGGAAGTCAAAATTTTTCACAATTCTAATACTTTCATCTTGTAAAGATAGAAGAGAATAAAAATGGATAAGTACAGCAGTTTCAAATTCTGGTGCTGCTGCCTTTTTGAAACAGATTTTTTTCCATAATCGGCGTAATTTAATGGTTTTAGCAAATCAACATAGTCATATCAGTGAACGTTCCACTAACTTTTTGAAATTCCCATTCAAATTCAGTATTGCCGAAAACTAAAAATCTTATAATCAGTTTCCACGCAATTTTAGTTTAGAGTGTTTGTGTAAAATTTGCTGATTTCTTAAAAACAGAGTAAAGCCGCCTTTTATTCCAGGTACAAGCCAAAAAGGCATTTTTTTCTTCTTTTTTTTGGGGGGGGGGGGGGCGCAAAATTTATTCCAGTCCCGGGCGCCAAAAAACCTAGCTACGCCACTGAGTGGTCAATTTGAAATATACACATAATGTAAAAAATGTAAAAAGTTTTCAATTTATTTTTTTCCTTATACAAAGTTTTTACACCGATTAGTTTGTTGTGTAATCCGGGAAGTTCGGGTTGGATCATCTGATTTATATAAAACCAAACTTGCAATTCCGTTTCTTGTTCAAAAAGTCCATCAGAACAAAAAGTAATTTTAAAAGAAAAGTAATATATTTTTTTAAGTTTATGTATTTTTTTTTCCCTCATCTACATTCCAGAAAAGTTACTCCATTTATTGCTTAAAATTTCTTTACAATTAGAAAAATAATACTAATTTTTGTTTTTATTGATGAAAGTCAATTTCACTGGAAGATTTTACAGTAAAGACAGCTTTTTATTGTCCCTTTTCTTTTCTTTTTTCCCCCTTCTCTCCTCCTTTTTAGATTAAATAGATTAAAAAGGCCATTCAGCAGCAAAAATGAGTAATTTTAGTAATGAAAAATTAATAAGTACATCAGGGCCTTTTTAAACTTAAACTTTTTATTGAGATCAGGTAAAATGAATTAATTTATGACTTTTTGACTTTTTCACTGAATTTTATAACGAGACAAAAAAGATCATTCAGTGGTTTTAGTTAATAACTTTTTCAAATATTGCTAAATTGCGTTTAGTTTTTGCTACACTGTAAAAAAAAAAAAAAAAAAAAAAAAAAAAAAAAAAAAAAAAATGTTAAATTTGCGGAAAAATTGTTGGCAGCAATGGTGCCAGCAGTTTTTGCCGTAAAAATTGCAGTAAAATTAGATGTAATAAAAAAATTACATCTCATTTTATTGCAATTTTTACATTACTGCCTGCAGTTTCTTCAGTAAATTTAACGTTTTTTTTTTTTTTTTTTTTTTTTTTTTTTTTTTTTCTTACAGTGTATGACTTTAAAATGTTTTAAAAAATATTTTTATATTTAATGAGCAATGCCGTCAACCACAGTGTAGTAAATTTATATAACAGTACTCCATAAAATTCGTGATAACATGCTGTGTCCAATTTTATGGAGTAATTTAACTTACATATAATGATGGAATTTAAACTAGTGTAATGGGTGTAATATTACACATAAGTGTAACGTAACGTAAGTTAAATTTCTTAAATTATTCAATAAAATCGAGGCAACATAGCTGTCACCAATTTAATGCAATTTGTTACATATTTTTTACAGTACAGAAAATGTAAAAAAAAAAAAAAAAAAAAAAAAAAAAAAAAAAAAAAAAAAAAAATGCACTATAGCATAGAAACACATAAAACTGTATCATACAATGCATAAAATTGCATTTCCCCCGCAATCTTTCAATAGAAAGTTTCTGGTTATTTTTCTTATTGTTTAATCTCAGAAAAACATTTCATAATCTTTGGTTTATTGAGGTTATTACAAATTGTGCGTTTTTAATCTTAAATATTTTTTTTACATCTAAAATAGTGATGCCATACTCACTGGAAATTCTATAAAGTGTAGCCCCTCACCATTAACCTGAAATACTTTACAATGGTAAATCCCTCAATCACTATTTAGACCTAAAATAATTCCATAGTTAAAATTATTGAATGAGCGCGTCAAAAGTTCATGAAAAAATTTTGTGCATAGCAAATTTATATTAACTAATTCACAATCTCTTTCAACTGTAAATGTTTTTCATTTAATAAATATCGAATGATCATTTTGGTAGTAAAGGTATTTCAAAATTAAATTTAATAATTTCAAATTTTGTAAAATGTTAAGAAAATTGTAGCTATTATTATTATTTAATTATTGGGAACAAGTTAAAAATTAAGAATTGAAAATGTAGACTATTGCAAACTAATGATTCGCAATACTTAATATATTTGTTCATTAAATGTAAGGATGCATATAAATATTTAATAGCCTAAAAAATAATAACAGCAGAAAGGACTGGGATCTAGAAAACTATGGAAATACTCCATTTAATGGCAAACATAATTTTTTTTTTATGTTATCATATTTATCTTATTATAGAATATTTATGTTCACTGTAACTGTTAAACAAGACTTTCTGGTGACAAACTATAGGCGTAGAGTTGTAAAGAATTCAGAGGTTAAAACTCAACCAATATTTTTAAAAGTAGACTTTTCTAATTCATTCTTTAAAAAAGCAGCAGCTTTTTTAATTTCTAATATTTTATGTATAAAATACATATTTTTTAGTTTCTTTTATTTTCTCTTCGAATTTCGCCCTTTTTTGTTAAAGAAAATAACAATAAAAAAATCCTTTGCGTTAAATTTTTGTGGTTATAACACTAGAGGTTTGAACTTGTGTAGTACAAAAAACCCATATAAAAAATCCCTGTCGGCTGGGCCTATAGGCGGAGGTAGATTTCGAAGAGTGCTCATTTAAAAAAAAAAAAAAAAAAAAAAAAAAAAAAAAAAAAAAAAAATACGATTTGAGATAAACCCAGTTTAATAACTTCATTTGGCCGTTAATGAAAAATTTTTAATTTCATTTTTCTGCAAAAACTGGTTTTATCAGAATCATCTTAAGAAAAATTCAGCTCAAACGCCCAGTTGAATGCATTTGAGAAAAAAATTGAATTTAAAAATGAGTCATAAAATAACCGGTTTGTTGTTTGAATATATCCTTAATTCTTTAATCATGATTGCTTCGGAAAATTTTGTGCGAAATACTCACTTTGACAGCATTTTAAAAAATATATTCTATCTTTATCAAAAAACTGGCCAATGCGTCACAGTATATAGTTCCTAAATAAGAGGATCTGTAAATTGGATGCGTTTGAGAGCGAAAATGGATTTTAAAACGAGTCATAAAAAACGCAATTTGCTATATGAAAACTTCCTTAAATTTTCAAATCACGAAGACTTCGGGAAATTCTGTTCAAAATACCCTTTTTGGTAGCCTTTTTCAAAATATATTCTGTCTTTATCAAAAAACCGATCTATGCATCACATTATATAGTTCCTAAATAAGAGGATCTGTAAATTGGATGCATTTGAGAGCAAAAATGGATTTAAAAACGAGTCAGAAAAAAACGCAATTTCTTATTTGAACACTTCTTTAAATTTTCAGTCACGATGATTTCAGAAAATTCTGTTCAAAATACCCTTTTTGGTAGCCTTTTTTGAAATATATTCCGTCTTTATCAAAAAACTGACCAATGCATCACATTATATAGTTCCTAAATAAGAGGATCTGTAAATTGGATGCGTTTGAGAACAAAAATGGATTTAAAAACGAGTCAGAAAAAAACGCAATTTCTCATTTGAATACTTCCTTCAATTTTCAGTCCCGATGACTTTCGGAAATTCTGTTCAAAATACCCTTTTTGGTAGCCTTTTTTGAAATATATTCTGTCTTTATCAGAAAATTGACCAATGCGTCACTTTATACAGTTTCTAAATAAGAGGATCTACCATTTGGATGCGTTCAAAATCAAAAATGAATTTAAAAATGAGTCAGAATATAAGCAGTTTGGATTTCAGGTTTTTTTCTCCAACTTCTATTTTTGTTTAATTTCTTTTTGCTATACGAATTGGTCCTATGAAAAACTTTTCAGTATAAAAGTTGTAGATATTTTTGAGAAGATGTAAAATAAATTTAATCAGATTTGATATCTTAAAAATTGACGGAGTTATGTATTTTTCTCTTTTTTCAGAGCCCTTTTTCTTTTCGTTCTTAATTTTTTTCGTCGGTAAAAGTTGGTCCTATCAAAAACTTGTAATAGATAATTAAGATAGATAATTAGATAATTAGATAATTTATATAATTAGATAATTTTAAGAACATTTACAAAAAATTTAGTTGGACTTGATATCTTAAAAATTGACGAAGTTATGAATTTTTTTCTCTCAAAATCCCTATTTTTTTCGCCCCTTGAGCCCACTTCTAAATTTATCAGAAATCTGTCATGCATATACTTTTGGCCCATTTTTAAGAAGTAATATAAACTTTAAACCGATTCGATATCTACTTTAATTAAGAAGTTATGGCGTTTTTTCGGTTTTCACAAAAACGCCCCCTTTTCCGACCCCCTTTGTCCGATTTTGCCCATTAACGAACTTAGCCAAGATTTTATCCCCTTTGATTTTATGTACCAGTTTGGTGGAGATTGGTGAAGAATTATAGAAGTTATCGTGTCCATAAAAAAGTGAGGTATATAGATAGATAGATAGATATATAAACTGGTGCGATTGCAATAGGTAGTATTTCTTACGAAATGTACCTAAAAGGGCAAAAGAAGTTTTTCAAAATTCATATTTTTACAGAACGCATTTTAAATTAATATGTTATGTCTTCATTATATGCAAATAAGAGTAAGTGTATTCTTTTTTTTTTTTTTATAAATGGCTCCAGATATTCGAATTATTATATAGTCTTAACTGTTTTATATTTATAAAGTACATTCAGCTGTAATTTATTTAAATATTAATAAGATTATATTCAATTTAAATAAAACAGAGATTAATAAGAAGTAATATTAATTTCTTAAGCATTACGACGTATCTGCGTACGTCGTTAAATCTTCTATTGTAATACCAGGACGTATGTGCGTACGTCCTCTAAGCATTTTTTCTCTTTTGTGTGTGTGTGTGTGTGTGATTAATTGCTGTTGCGATTACTTTTGTATGGTCTTTGTAGCAACATAATAAATAATAAACATACAACATAATAAATAATAAATAACATGCATAAACATACATAGTTTATAAAAAAATTTCTACATTTTACGCTTTCTTGTAATACAGCAATAATTCGAAAAACTTATGAAATTTACATATGTAATAGTTGTTTATTTCGAGCCTCATATCTGTTCGTGTAATATAATCAAATCTTTATTTCATCTGCCTAAAATACATTTAAATAAATAATTCATATACAATTAAAAATAATGACATAAACTATTGTTTGACGAAATTTAATGTACCTGGAATTCAGCATACTGTTAATAAAGGAATTTGATGCTTAAGAGATTAAACAGGAAATTGATCTTCATTGTACATTGCATACATATGATAGCACACGCATATGAATCTGTGTGTAAAAGTGTTACATTCGAGTCAAGCCACACCAATAATTTTGAAAACTCACACGTGTACTTGATTAACATGGCTTTTTTTTTTTTTTTTTTTTGGTATTTTTAACACTTTTCACCATAGTTGAAAAGTTTTATGAATTCCGTTTGTGTCTGTATGACTATGCCCAAACTCTCATAAATACATTCAGACTGCTATGTGTTTTCTTATGTGTAATTAAGGTTTGATAGAAAGTTTTATATTAACAATGAAGTGAATAGCATGTTCAATTCGTTTACAGGGATCCACAAAATATTTCATTACATTATGGTATATGGGAAAAAAAATAGTTTGCAGCGCATTTTATTTGTCTATTTCAAATGTAATGAGGATAATATGCACGAAAGAGGTGGATGTGAACATGTTTTTTTAAAGAATAAGTAACATCTACAGCTTATCGAAATTTCTTAATTGTATTCTACTAATGCTAAAAAGTATTATATAATATGTGTCTTAAGCGGGATTTTTATTGATTAATACTATTTTTTCACCTGCATATTCAACACAGAGTTCATAAAAGAACCACTTTGATTCCGATACATTTTAATGTTGAGGCATATCAACATTTATAAATACTGAAATCAAATTGGCAACTCATTTCGTTCACAACTGATTTTATTATTATTATTAATTAGAAAAAAAATAAAGTTTATTATGCTGTATTTTATATATTTATTCTAAAAATGTTTATTTATATAAAATAGATATTTATAATTTATTATATTTGTGCAGAGTAGAAAAGATTATATTTCTGTAGCGGCAGAGTAATATAAATTATTTTTCAGCAATATAAATTTATATTTAAATAAATTTTAATCCTCAATGAATATTAAATATGTAGGCAGTTTTATTTATTTCAATTGGCTATTGATACTTCTAGTTGTTTTCTGATATACTTTAAAATTTTCAAGGATGACGCAAGTGCCTTTTTAAAGCATCGTCGACCCTAAACCTTCATTAAACATAACATTTATTCAATTTAAATTAAATCGAAATTTATGCAATGATTGCATGGGCAATTTTCAGCCATTTGAGAATTTTAGAATATTTTGATGGATTAAAATTATTTTATTCTTTTTAATTCAATTTCTAGTTCCTAATTGTATAAAACTTTATTAGGATTGAGCATGTTAGCTTATTATTTGAAATTAATTTTAATTTATTAATTCATTTTCAAATTCCCGATTCGCCTAAAAAAAAAGAAGAAGAAGAAGAAGAAGAAATTATTCACATTTTTAATGTTACGAGGGAAAGCGCGAAAATTATTTAATAAATACCCGTATCTTTTCCGGCATGCAACAAGTCTAAAATGAGAACTTAGTTTAAAAACTTTTGAAAACCTCTTTTTAAAAAACAAAAAAGACGGTCTCTAAATTACCTGTGTCCAGTGTTCGTCCGGATGGGTTGTCCACTCTGTAGTCCACCTGGTACCTGGCAGACAATAAAAATCGGCTCTTTACTCCCCCAATCGATAGGGGTACGCCCCACCCGCGTGACGTCACAAAAGTTCTCTCTATCGTTGACACACCCTTTGAGATGGGGGTAAAGGAAAAGGTAGAGATACAATTTGGGAAGATGAAGAGGTTGAGTTGGGATTTTTCCCGACTTTTCTGAGATACATTTTCTGACTAAAGAAAAGATTTACTGATTGTTTTGTGTTAAATTAGTTATTGATGCTTAGAAACAGCTAAGTTACCTCGCAGGAAAACATTTTCGTAAGAATCAGTTTTTCTTTTTTGAAATTGCCTCAGGAAACGTAATAAAAGAATCCTCTGAACGAATAGGGAAAATAGAAAGTTATAAAACTTGGATTTGGATCATAATGGTTGCCGCTATGAATGCATGTCGTTTAGAAAATTAGAATAAACGCTAATTTAATTTTGCAATAATTTTGTATTTGTTATTAAAGTTCACTTGGTTCTTGATACGCTGTTTGAGATGGGTGTAAAAGAGAAGGCATACAACTCGGGAAGATGAAGAGGTCGAATTAGGAATTTTCCCGATTTTTCTAAGATACAGATTGCGATTGAAAGAAAGCTTCACTACTGTTTGGTATAGAATTTGTTGTTGGTATTTGGAAAAGGCTTAATTGCTTCACAAAATATTTTTTTTAGGAATGATATAAATAAAGAAAATCCCACCAAAGAGTTTTTTAAAATAATAATAATAATTTAATTTAATAATGAAAAACTTTGTAACACATTCACAAACCTCTTTTTAAACGCAAGGCCATAAAAATTTTATATAGTATAGTTTTTATATTTAAACGATTTGTAACTAAATAGTGCTTTTAATTTTATAAACAATTAAATTTACTAGTATATAATCACCATAAAAAATGACGGTATGTTGATTAGCGTTTAATTTTCATAAGACTTCATACAAATGAAGATTTTGTTATTGAAGAATTTGTGTTGTAAAAAAGTAAATTTTAAAAATTACAAATGAGTTCTATAAATGCAAATGATTCGGATAATTTTTTAAATCACTGTTCAATTAATGAAATAATTCAACAAAGAGATTAGCTTACGTCAACTAGAAATTTGATTGCATTGTCAATAAATTTTATATTTTTTACAAAATGTAATTAAAAATGTATGAAATATGTAACACCATGTACTATATATTAATTATATCAATGCTGATATAATTTCAATTTTTAATGTAGTAACACATTCGAACATAGCTTTAGAGTTAAAATAAAATTGTAATTTAATAAGAGAAAATTAAAAAATAATTTCCAGTCATACAAATGCAATCTCATAATTAAATTACATCTGAAAAACTCTTTTTAGTTATAATGCAAACAAAATTTTAAAAATTGAGCAGATAAATGTTAAGCTCTTAAAAATTAATAAAACTAAATTATAATTCTAATACTCATTATATTTATATTGAGTGAAATTACAAAAGTATTTAACCGAAACACTAGCTATATAGCATTAAAATTTAATTGGGTGTAAATTAAATAAAAATTATTGTTTTTATTATTTCTTTCATAAAATTTTAATTCAATTTTATCAATTCTTCAGAGCTTTGTCCAATTGAAATGTAATTGGACTAATTGGATATAAATTGAAATAAAATCAATGTTTCTTACAAAATGTAATTAAAATGTAAGAATTATATAACGCTATGTACTATATATATTAATTATATCAATACAGATAAAATTTCAATTTTTAACATCATAACATTCGAACATAACTTTGGAGTAAAAATAAAATTGTAATTTAATAAAGAATGTGAAAAGATAATTTTCAGTCATACAAATGAAATAGTCTCATAATTCAATCACATCTCAAAAAAAAAAAAAAAAGAAAAGAAAAGAAAAAAAAGAAAAAAGAAAGAAAAAAAGAAAAAAAACTTTTTTTTAAATTTATAATGCAAACAAAAAAAAAAATAAAATAAAATAAAAAAAAATAAACGGATAAATGTTAAGCTTTTAAAAATTAATACGACTAAATTTAAATTATAGTATAAATAATAAAAAAAAAACCTTTTTTTTTTTAAATTTGTAATGCAAAGAAAAAAATTAAAAAATAAACTGATAAATGTTAAGCTTTTAAAAATTAATACGACTAAATTTAAATTATAGTATAAATTTCATTTATTTTGAACAAAATTATGAAATAATTATTTCATTTGCGATAGCTTGCCATCACCTAAAGCTATCTCAATTTGTATGTTTGATAACACGAATGTAATTTTGTTCACTAATTTACAAATGTTTTATTAACACTTACAACCATTTTTGTGCTAAAGAATCGTATCCCTTTCATTATTTATTTATAATGCATACTTTTATACATTACAATTTTTATACGATGAATTACGCCCCAGAAATCATAAACTTGAAATTTAATTAGTGAATTTTAATTTACTTTGGGCAAGGCTTTAGCTTATAGTTTTAGTTTAGATTGTACGATTGCACTATATTGCGTGATTACACGCACTTGATTGCAATGCCCCCCTCCCTTTTTTTTTTTTTTTGTTCCAAAAAGGGAGAAACACTAAATTTGAAGGGGGGGGGGGGGGAGAAAAGAAATAAAGTTTCTGAAGAAAGTTTTGCGTTCGTAGGATACATAGAGAAAAACGAAAGAATAGGGTGAAAATATAATGGCTGGGGGTTACGCCAAAAATGTAACCCTAAAATCCGCTACATTAAGCTCAAACAAAACCACGTGCTATCGCAAAAAAATAAGAAAACTTTTAATAATACAGTTTTTATTTCACAATTCAATGTAATGTTACTTTAGAATACTTAAATATGAGCAGATCATTTTCATTTAGAGGAAAAATGCTCGACTGAAGTCCAAAAATTCTATCCCTGTTTCACGTGATTGTTTTGTTTGGACCGAATGAGGATATTTAAATTTGAGTGATAACGTGCATCATATTACAAGCCGATTTTAGAGCATCTGCACCTCCATCTATCTTTTTCCTCCGTGGTAGGGTATTAACACTACCAGACAATTTTTTGTAAGAAAAAAAAAAGAATATGTACAAGCTTTATGCATTTATAGATGACAATAAAATCGTTCATCAAACAAAAAAAAAAAAAAAAAAAAAAAAAAAAAAAAATTGAGATTTATGAACAGCTATAAGGAATACAACTAAATTTTGAGAACGATTCGGATTTAGGATGATATTTGTAATCATGCATATGTATACAGGGTGTCCCTAAACTCATGGTATATACGCTAGGGGGTGATAGAACACATCAAGACGAGCAATAGTAAACAGGAAACCAAGGGTCCCAAACGTTTTCCAAAGGAGATAGCCGCCATTAAAGTTTGGGGTCCAGAATTTCAAATACACATAAAAAACGGAAAAATTGGTCGATTGATTTGCGGTTTTCACTAAAACTATTCTTTATGTTGGTTTTTTCTTGAAAATAAATTATAAAGATAAATTACGAAAAATGTCGATAGAGGGCGCTTTAGACTTTGAAGTAATGAAAAACTATTTTTTGCCGTGCTTTTTTGCATCTCATTAAATGGTTTCGTAAGCTTAGTCTTAAACTTAAATTTTGAGCTCAAAATCTGAATAGTTGGGAGTGGTTAAGTAGCACAAACTTAACTGTGTTCAGGGGGTTTAAATTTCAAATGATTATGAAAAACGGAAAAATTGGTCGATTGATTTGCGGTTTTCACTAAAACTATTCTTTATGTCGGTATTTTATTGAAAATGAATAAAGATAAATTTCAAAAAATGCCGATAGAGTGCGCTTGAAATTTTTGAGTAACGAACAACTATTTTTTATGTTATTTTTTGCATCTGATTAAATGTTTTCGTAAACATAGACATAAACATAAATTTTGAGCTGAAAATCTGAATAGTTGGGAGTCGTTAAGTAGCACAAACTGAATTGTGTTCAGAGGGTTCAAATTTCAAATGATTATAAAAAACGGAAAAATTGGTCGATTCATTTGCGGTTTAAAATAAAACTATTCTTTAAGTCAGCATCTTCTTGAAAATAAATTTTAAAGATAAATTTCAAAAAATTCCGTTAGAGAGCGCCTTAAACTTCAGAGTAACCAACAACTAATTTTAACCGTTATTTTTTGTATCTAATTAAATGCTTTCCAAAACTTATTAAATGTTTTCGAAATCTTAGATTTAAACGGAAATTTTGAACTCAAATTCTGAATCGTTGGGAGGGGTTAAGAACCGCAAACTGAAGTGTGTTCAGGAGTTGAAATTTAACCCCCTCCCCCTCGAACACAGTTCACTTTTGCGCTACTGAAACACTCGCAACGATTCAGAATTTGATCTCAAAATTTAAATCTAAGCATTTGAAAGCATTTAAAGAGATTTTAAAAAATAACGGTTAAAAATAGTTGTACGCTACTCCAATGTCTAAGGCGCCCTCGATCGGCATTTTGTGAAATTTATCTTTAAAATTTATTTTCAAGAAAACACTGATTTAAAGAGTAGTTTTAGCAAAAACGCAAACGAATCGACTAATTTTTCCTTTTTTTATAATCGCTTGAAATTTAAACCCTCTGAACACGGCTCAGTTTTTGCTACTTAACCACTCCCAATTATTCAGATTTTGAGCTCAAGATTTAAGTTTAAATCTAAGCCTACGAAATCATTTAATGAGATGCAAAAAATAACGGCAAAAGATAGTTGTTCGTTAATCCAAAGTCTAAAGCGCCCTCTATTGGCATTTTCTGAAATTTATCGTTATATATTTTTTTTTTTCAATAAAATACCGACATTTAGTGAAAACCGCAAATCAATCGACCAATTTTTCCATTTTTTATAATCATTTGAAATTTGAACCCTCTGAACACAGTTCAGTTTGTGCTACTTAACCATTCCCAACTATTCATAGTTAAAGTTCAAAATTTAAGTTTAAGCTTACCAAACCATTAATTAGATACAGAAAATAACTGCAAAAAATAGTTGTTCGTTAATCCAGAGTTTAAAGCGCCCTCTATCGCCATTTTTCGAAATTTATCTTTATAATTTATTTTCAAGAAAATACCATCATAAAGAATAGTTTTAGTGAAAACCGCAAATCAATCAGCCAATTTTTCCGTTTTTTATGTGTATATGAAATTTTGGGCCCCAAACTTTAATAGCGAATATCTCCTTCGGAAAACGTTTAGGATCCTTGGTTTCCTACTTACTATTACTCGTCTTGATGTGTTCTTTCACCCCCTAGCATATATACCATGAGTTTAGGGACACCCTGTATAAACATCAGTTGCATGATCGCAATGAATTTAGCAATTAGCAGACTTTTCAACATTTTCTTATTAGAAACCTCAGCATCAAGAAATTTTCTGTTTGGACGCAAATCGGCGTCTAAGATAAGTTGAAATTAGAATTAAGATTCTGTTAGCAAATCGATGTTGCAGTTACATCGGTCATAGTCTTGCAATACGAGGCATGGACGAGACGACAAAGGCAGGCTACTGCACTGTCCTACACGCGTTCGTCCCTATTCGGACTCCTTGAGTCAAGTGATGCTCTTTTTTTTTTTTTTTTTTTTTTTTTTTTTACGGCACTTGTGCCAAGAAAAGAATATCATCAGACTGAAGGGCTACAAACGCACGACGCAATGCCATAGCCTCTGCTTTTCATTTCCTTCGCCTGTTACAAAATCACAATAAAATGAAGTCAAGATGCCATGACCTTGCTGTGACTTCACAGTCACACTGTAAAGTAACGTGGGATGATTTCATGATATTGCTGTGACGTCATATCACTCACCCGCAAAAAAAGTGACACATCTCGCAAAAATTCGTTTTTCGTTTTATTGCATTAATAGATATCTTATAGGCGTTTCTTGCAACACAAACAGTTTCATAAATGTTATTATAAGGGAAATAACTTTTTTTTACGCTATATGTCCATTCATGACCACAGAAGAGGGGTGGATTGTGTGAGAATTTAAAATTATTCAAACTTCAAAACATCCTCCATTCTCGAGGATTTTACGCTTTTATTCACATTTTTATTCCTACATGCAGAGCTATGAGCTATCATTTCATGTTGCAGTGAAATTGTGCAAATTATCTTTAGCCTTTCCTGTGAAATTTACTTTTGTGGAGATGCGTCTCTTTTCTTGCGTATGAGCGATATGATATGCAAACAAATATCGCTATTAATAAGTAGTTAGCTGAATTCTAAAGAAAATATGTATGCATTGAAAATATCAGAGTTCTCTAGTAAAACCAAACTTTCTTGTTTGGACACATATCGATCTCTCAGATTAGTCAAAATTGAGATTTTATATGCAAATTGACATCACGGTCGCATCGTACGATATCAAAATCCTGCTATAAAATCGCAGTAAAATTGTGTCATGATGCTGCTGGAACATCATAATGGTGCGCAAGTAAATATCGCAATGAATTTAGCAAATACCAGACGTCTAAACAATTTCTGGTTAGAATTATTAATTTTCAAATTCACTAGTCACTTACTTATATGTCATTCGAATTGTTTCATTTAAGAAAAATCTCTCCACCCAATTCTAAATGGAATAGATGTAGCGCAGCTCATTAGATCGAGCATATTCATTTTTTGTTCTTTAACAAATACCCCCCACGGGATGTGCTTTTATCGCTTGCCTTTTTAATTTTATTCCTTCGTCCTCCGCTTTTTGATGTGTCCGATGCAGTTAAAGCCACAGGGACTGTTCGCATCGCCATTAGCTTGGATTCGGGTGGTGACAGTTTGAAAGTATTTGTGGATGGACACGCCTAAGGTAATGAAAAGTGAAGGAAACGGGATGTATCGGAGATATTCTATTGAATAAATATTTCGTTCTGGAAATAGGAGGGGTTTCGGAAAAAAAGAAATTTCCGAAGTCATTTCCTCTTCAAATAAAATATGTTTGTTAAATTGATTTTGTAGCTGGCATTATCTGAATATTTCGTTTACTCTGTTGTGCTGTAATCTTTGTTTTGCTACAAAGGTTATGTAACAATTCTTAACAGTGTATTTAGTTTATTTTAAGAGGACAGTGGACTTTTATTCGAGCAAAAATCAACCCAAGTATTATTATTTTGGATATTATTATTTGGGAAAATAATTATTATTTGTAACCACATGCAGATGCGATTATTTTTCGGAAAATTATAAGAGTTTAAATTTTGCACATAAACAATTTTTCAATTTTGTTTTTCTCAAATCTGATTTTTCAGCGTTTTTATATTTTTAAATTGCTTCATGCGTCTAAATTTTTGATGAAAATTCAAGAAGGAAGAATCTTGATTTGCTTACAAAAAAATTGTATCTGCATTTTAAAATTTGACTTCATTATGATAAATAAATTTTATTTTTAACTTATTAAAAACAAAATTAAAAAAAAATGAGAAAAAAACTGACACGCTTATTATGTAACTTGTAAATGTACAATAATTGTAAAAATAGCTCCAATCTTTTCTTTCAACAGATGACGCTGTGTGGTTTCAATTTATAAAGTGAGAGATTTTTAATGTAGTTTTACAAGTTAATTTAAGTGCTTTCTAGCTTTCATCATCAGAAATTATTATTATTATTGTTGTTGTTGTAAAGCGATTAAGCACTCTCACAGTTTAAGCTAACGCAGTGCTATTTATTGCAGAAAGTTTGAACTATTTTAAAAATTACTGTATAAAAATTTATTTACTACCTGATAAACAATTAATTTACTTAAACTTTTTATTTATTTTAGTGTTTTTTAAACTATGGTATGCCTACCAGTTCTGGCACGCAAATCTGGAGATAATGACACACGAAGGTTATTGAGGAAATTATTACTGCACTAAATGTTTCACTATTTTACATTTAGAAATTGAAACGCTGGGCTTCAGAGTCGGAGTCGGGCCCATTTTTGAGCAAAAGAGTCGAAATCGACTCCGGCTTCTTTTGTTAGACAGTTTGAAGTGAAATTAAACCAATTACATGTAATATTAACTCATAAAAGGAAAATATTATTGTTATTTTTGGAATATAATGGGCTACCCAAGTTAAAAATTTCCAATATACTGCCTTTCGTACACAGTATATGAAAACCTTTTTTAATTAAAAACTCTGGTAGTTCCCAAATTACTTCTGAACTAGTAAAATTTTCCTTTTTATTTCCTTCCCCCCTTTTCTTCGAAATTTTTCTGCTCTGGTGCACACGAATTAACATCGAAATTGTAAAGATTTCCCCTTATCAAGTCCACGAATCCAAAATAGTAAAATTTCTGTTTTTTTTTTTTTTTTTTTCCTTCTTCTTCTTTTTCTTCTTTAAATTTCGATAGTTGGATTTTTTGGGTTTGTCGCACTCAAAATTAAAAAAATAATAAAACGGATTCTTTTTCTTTTTTCTTTCAAAGCTCTAAGAACTGAATTAATACCGAAATAGTGAAATGTTCGCCTTATTTTTCTTGCGTTCCCTCATAATTTTAACCAGCAGGAACACTAATATACTAGCCAGTTCGGAGTCGGAGTTGGCCATTTTTTCCTCCGACTCCGCAGCCCTTGCTGAAACGCTCCCGGCTGATATGTCAATATACATCAAATTAGTACCATAGATTTCTGACCAACAATTATCACTAAAAATATTTTAAAAATACTCTGAACAACTTTTTCTGTTTACTTCGTAAATAACAGTGTTTCTTAATATAATTTTCCAGTTTATTTATTGAATGGATTTTGCGTTAAAATCTAATCATGATGTTATTTCTTTCGTGAATATCGATAAAAGAAGACAAACAGAGCTTTGACGTAACAATATAATTATACCACATTATAACGATGGTACACTGTAAAACATATCCCTCAAAATGCACAAAAAATTTTCAGTAAAATTTTACGGAATAGTTTCATTTTTCAAAAAAAAAAAAAAAAAAAAAAAAAAAAAGTATAATTTCTGTGATTGACATTTTAAGATTACAAATCCATATAAATCCAATAAGTTTTCTGAAAATTTTACGGAATATTGCTTTTAAAACACAAGAAGTTCCATAAATGATGTTTAGAAATAGCTGCTATGTTTCGTAAACGAATTATGAAATTAATATTTGAAAAAAATATGAATTGCAACTTATAATTTTTAGAGTTCCGTACTTGCAAAATGAAAACGGGATCA
Source organism: Maratus speculifer (assembly GCA_964019185.1). Classification (NCBI taxonomy): domain Eukaryota; kingdom Metazoa; phylum Arthropoda; class Arachnida; order Araneae; family Salticidae; genus Maratus; species Maratus speculifer. The sequence goes on along the minus strand of OZ025295.1, from coordinate 175,721,408 downwards.
TTATAAAAATCACTCTGGTGTCTGTCTGTTTGTCTATCACAGCCATTTTACTCATAATCTATGAAACATGGAAACCTCAAATTCGGGGGAGTAACAAAGACTATTGACCGGCATATTTACAGATTATTAAGCATTTATTATACATTTAAGTTGGGGGTAGAGGGGCTAATTAAGTTACATGAAGGAAAAAAAAATATTTTCTTGCATATTGTGTGAGGTATCTCGTGAAAGCTTTCTTTACGTTGAACTATATATATATATATATATATATATATATATTGTTTTAATTTTAGGTATTATATTTTGAGAAATATCGTCGAAAACATCGTGCAAAAATATGTCCCCCTCACCCATCTAATTCCGAATCTAGTGAAACTAAAATTATGAAAAAATTAGAGGATTTAGATTATACTTTAAACTTTGCAGGGAGACTATAGCAATTACTCTAGGTCGCATAGTTTTTGAGAAAAGCACATTTTTCTGTTACACACAAATTTCGATTTGTTGGCATTGAGCAAAGGTGTTGAGAAGCATTGAAGGTATCTATTGTAACAGAATTATAAAAGCATTATTGATAATGATTTTCGAAAAAATCGTCGGCAATGAGCCGAGATATTCGAAGTTGGGATTCAATATATGAAACAATATGTTACAACTACGTATTTTAAATATCGTATATCTCGAAACGCATTATGTGATTGAGTTAAAATTGGTATAGTTCTTCTTTATGATGCTATCTATCTGGTTTTCGTCATTTTTTTAATTTAGTTAGTTTTTTTTTTTTTTTTTTTTTTTTTTTTTCTAAATAAATGGAAGGTAGAATTCTTAAATTGTAAAATGGAATTTAAATTTTGAATTAAATGTAACTTTAAGAAACTTTTAAAAAATGGATCAATATTTTAAGAATTGAGCCAAATTTAATTTTTTCTTTTCGAAGAAAATTAAAAATTTTACAAAATTTTCGGTCAACGTAAGACGGTCACAAGGCAACTAAAAAGCTTATTCTTAATATATTTTTCAAATGCTGAGGAAAAAAAAAGCGTATTAGTAATTCAATGTGTATTAATTCAACATATATTAGAATGTGTAATAGACTTTATTTTTATTGAAAATTAAAGTATCAAACTTTTTCATTTTATTTCGTATTTATAATTAAGTTTTTAAGTTTCTTAAGCATGCAATCAGAAGCGCCAATTTTTGTAAAATATTGGATGGGCTTAAATTTTTTTGAATATAATAATATTTTATTTTTCCTTCTCACTGCGTGTGTATATAGAAAAAGGTGGAAAAGGAGCGAAGGAACAATAAAAGATAATTCGAAGTCCAAATAAGGGTTTTCGAAGTAAAATATAACATTATTCTAATTTAATTAAATTATATTAACCTACTCTGTAAAAATGAAATACCAAAATAGAACAACTCCAAATTGAACTAGTAACCAATTTAGGTTAAAAAGATTATAAAATAACCAAAATGGGTAAAATCATATCCAAATCAGATCTTTCGGCAAAAATGATTCCAAAATGAGCAAAAATTGTAACCCAAATGGCCCCTCCCATACGTCAACCCAAATTGGATACTCAAATTCCCTAGAATAGAACCGCCGATGGTCCATTTTTTAATATTCAAGAGATGGCAACAAGTGACGCGCCATCTTGAACGGAACGCCGGATGTTTACATTACTGACATTATCGCCGCGTGTGAATTGAATGATTGTTTGACGCTGT